>JAGVSL010000025.1:2792360-5584721 GCA_022494535.1 Himalopsyche phryganea
TTTAAGAAATAAATGTATATGATGTCTAAAATTCCCTCCCACCCATGTGATCCTCAAAACGGAGCGTAGAGGGTGCGATTAGGTAACCATTAGTCCTGTAAAGGACCTCTCCTTCTACCCTTACTTACTCCACAAAAAAAGGAATATAAAATAAAGGACGACGAGAGGCATGGTTTGGACAGGGAGCTGCGTTTTCGGTTTCTTAATTTCAAAATCACAGCACCTTATCGACAAAATAAGATACCATTCTTAGACCAGGAGCGAGTTTTTTCTTTGTTCTGCCATCTTCCAATTTAGAATATTTGATTCTATCAACCTTTCCAACGGTTTTCGGACGCAGTCTCTGTCATTGCATGTGAAGTTGCAGATCACAATCAATTGGTCATAATGTCCTTGCAGCCTTTCACGTAGTGTTACTTAAACTTTTCTAGTGTGCGGACCGGTTCTTTCCACTGTTACCAAAGGACCAACTTTGTTTTGTAAATAAAAAAGTTATTTATAGGTATCATTTATTTTTTTCAATTAAAAGAAATTCAAAATGTGCATTCTTAGATCATCTTACATTTATATGCACCCATTGGTGTCATCGAATTTCTCCTGGATGTTCTTATGTTAAAAACTAAAGTTTTTAGTTACGGCTTTATGTAAGAATGCTACACGTAATAGATAATGATACAATTTATGACTAAGAATCCATTTTCACACAGCTAGTTCGACGTAAGCGGCTTATCAGTGCAACCTCATATTACAGATCTGGGAATTCTGCTTTTAATTTATTTCGAGACATCGTCATGTTTAGTTGTTAGTGGGGGAAAAATATCAACCAATAGTTGATAATGAGCTTTACACACAGGCGCTTTCCACTCGCGATTGTGTGGCGTGTGTGCTTGGAAACGAGATCGTTACGCACACTCCTCGTTTTAACGCACAAAAACATACTACTCGAGCATAGAAAGCCTGCTAAAATCCACAGTAAATTTTATTTCGATTTTTATCTATATATTTACTTATCACTTTTAATATTGTGTTAACTGTCAATTCTTGGTGGAAAGGTATTATATTTTAAAAAATAAAACAAAATTGGTTTGTACTACTCCTACACGTTTATAATGATCAGGACCAGTTTTGCTTAGTTCTGATTAGACTGACACTTCATAGGTGGCCAAGTAATGTTGGTAATACTATAACACTTTGTGTTTAATTAATAAAGCTTTTATAATTTAATTATTATAAATAGTTCTATTTAATGAACTAGGTGCATTTCATGTTTTCTTTGATGAATTTTATCCAAAATATAATATTTAACACAAAAAACCAGTTAATGGTCGGGTCCGCCGGATTAAAATGATGAATTTAGTGATCCGTGAGCCAAAAAGTTTGCCGGCCGCTATCCTAAAGAGTATTTTTTGTAAGAACTAACTATTGCAATTTTTATCAAATAATGATTTTAGGTCGAACATTTAATGTTATTATATTTCAGAATGGTCAAAATCAAAACAGTAAAGAGTAAATTAAAAAGTGGAATGATCGAATGAGAGTATGTGAGGTTAGGAAAACTTTTGGATGATATTATAAGGTGGTTATTTTCAATGATGAGTGTAATGACAGTTCAATTTTCGCAGCAGTATAATATATTAAGTAGGTACATAGTATGCATAAAATGAATTGCATATGTTACATATTATGCAACGCATAATAATAAAATGGCCTGCTTTATATTTTGTTGTTGTCACGAGTCACAAAAAACAACAACGAAGAAATGCCACATTCATTTATTATTTGATTTTCAGAAACTGTTAGCCGTTGTATTTAATGTATCTGTATATAAATAGTGACGTAATTAAATATTTTTGATCATAGTTATATAATAAAAACTATTGGGAATATTACATTGCAACTATTCATGACCTTGATCTAAATTTGGAATAACAAGCTTTTACATAACATAATTTTTATTTGTTTTAATGCTTAGTTAGTTCTTAAATTTCCATAGAACATGATCTCTTCGTTGCATAGCAAGTCTATTGACGTTATCAATTTTAGTTAGGTATATTGATATATTGTCGGGTCCGTGGTGCAGTGGTCAAAGTCGTTGGCTTCGGTTATAATTTCATAAATTGATTTTTCAATCAATTTATGGATTTCTGTTCGTAGGCATGTACGTTTGTGATGTGTTGAATTCCCTCCCACCCATCCAATCCTGAAACCGGGGCGTAGCAAGAGCGATTAGCTAACAACTAATCTGGTCCAAGCCCTATTCTTCTGTCCCTACTTTCTTCAAAAAAGAGAGGTTTAGCAACTGATTAACAAGCACTGAGTCCATATACTCTACGTTGGGAGCGGACATGGTAAAACAAACAAATATTGATATTGAACTTTTACAAAGTAATCTATCAAAATACAAATTCAGAAATGTATTAATAGAAACCAAATAAGTCGTAACACGTGTTTCTGACTACGTTTACCATTATATCGTCGGTTTAGAGTTCAAAGTTTGCATCTCCAAAAACTATGAATGTAATCGTTTAACAAATAAGGTTCGTTAAAATAATCCATAAATCGGACACAGATAGATAAAAATATCCTATGCATTTCAACCCTTGATTGCACGACGGAATAACACATTCGTTCTAGAACGATTATCTTTGACTAAAAATAGTGGTAAGCTAATATTTGGAAAAAAATATTTCGTAATTTGTTGATCATTGAACATTGTATAATATATTGAAAAGTAAGCCATTAATCTAAACATAAGATGCATCAATCAACAAAAAATAGATCGATAAAAAAGCGCGCGATAAAAAAATGGATCTGTCTGTCTGTACAATAATCGTTTCCAAACATTTTTCATCGGCTGGCGGGTGGCGGTATAAAATGACGACGTCTCTTCCATTTGCTTTCACTCTTCAAGCCGGTGCCAAGCCTCATTCTGTTATTACGTAGGCGCTGACATAACAACTTAACCTAAAAATTATGTCGCAACCGCAGTAATATCTACAAAAAATACAGATCAACACTGCCGGCTAGCAAGTTTCATCTTTGACAGCCTAGCGAATAGTATTATACAAAAAGTGAGTGCATTCGACGGCGGGGAATAGATTTTGAATTTGGAACGCCGCACTGTGATGATATAATAAGTTTTTTTATATATGTAAACGGCTATTCATCGATTATATTTTGTTGGCCTGATTAATTTTAATCGACTGTAAAAAGACTTACCTATATACATTTTTCGGACGTTATAATTCAATTTAAAATGAGCGGAAGACGCAGTTTGTTGATAGTGCTATCAAGTTTTCTTCTTTTGGCATCGTTTGGAGTTGACGCCCAGAATGCTGTGACACCTGAAAAAATACGTAAGTTATTTAAAAAAAAAAACAATATAGTATTTGAAATCATACCGTTTTATTATTGAAACATTTAGATCGTTCGATAGTGAGTTTAGAGTGTTACTTATTCAAAAAACTTTGGGTTAGAATGGTCGTGTTTTGGGTTATTCATATGAAAATGTTTTTTCAAGGTCTATCGCCTGGTAAACTTTACAAATTTATTAAAAAAATAAATATTGAAAAGCAATAATATTACATTGTAAGTGTATATAATATAATTTTAAAAATCTTTGAATCCGATGGAAAAATTTATTTAAACTTTTTTTAAACTGATTATGATCATTCCTTTTACAATATTTTCATGAAACGTGAATGACGTCGAAATATAATGTTATAAAAACTCTCCCTCGGAAAGGGTAACTTGAAATAATCGGAAATTATTTACTTATTGTTATTGTTACTTAATATTAAATCATGAAGTATTTTCAAATGCATAATTATTATCCCAAAAAATCTTACCTACAGTTATTAATTTACTTCGTGAAATTATCTGAAACAATTAAAGATAAAGTAAAATTCTATAATGATTTTAAAAATAATGTCACGTAATAAAACTACAGAATAATAACTATACATTATTTTCGATTCACTTCTTAAAAATTAATGTTGTTGATTTAAGTTTTCGCACTACCGTGAGTTGAAATCTCTCGATTTGTATTAAATACCAATGCTATATGTTTTTTTTTTAGTCAATTCATTTATAAAATGTATGTATACAGATTAAACCCTAGATGTATATCATACAAAATAACAACGTGCTATAGCAAACTATTTAATATTTAATTTGAAGTTAAATTTTAAAATCCATTGAGAATTAATTACATTATTACATGAGACGTTCCGAAGCATAGATTTTTCTCGTGTTTGCAGTAATCCCTGAGTATTCTTAACATAATATAATCTCTAGCATATATTAAACATCACGGTTTGATTGATTCCAAAGGTTTCCATATCAGAATGATTTTTTTAAAATACTTTTTTCTTTTCACTTATTATATGGCTATTGTATCTGGTTTTTGAACATGTCTGAAATTTATTCTTGAAGTGATACAAACATTTCAGTATTTTTATCTGAAAGCCATTGCCGGATTAATACATAATATATCGTATGAACTTTTTCAATTTATCTTTAGCCTGTCTTGGTATTAAAAAAAATACTCAAATTTAACAAACCGACTAAGTTAAATGCTTTAGATTATAATTATGTAATACATTTACATATGTATTAAGCTTAAACTTTTCTATAATGGCTCGATTATTCAACCCGTCAAAGCCTCTTTCTTAATCAACCAAATTTTGTCGCTTACTACATTCAATCAATCAGCTACGACAGTTATTATCTTATATTGTTCTTCCTGGGTTTTTTATACATGTATTGTACAATTGTGTTTTCCTATTGATGTAACGAGGAATCCTTTAATTCTATACAGCTATTTTGAGAGCTTAATTGTCTTTGCCGAAAATCAGAAAGAAGATGAATCAGAAAGATTGATGACAGTATATAATTTTAGTGTATTTCGTACTGAAATCTTAAATTCATAACAAATCATGGCCTAATCAATCAGTAATACAAGTTTTCCTTATTAATCGGTGTGTAAAAATACGTTTTTAATTGAATCAATATAATGGTGTTGAAATATGTATTTTCATTTAAAATTAAACTATTGAAACGTAGATTTGAAATAAAAATAAATAGTTCATGGTAGTATTTGCCATGCCACAGTGGTTCAAATACACTAAAATGAAGTAAAGAAAATTCTGATGCTTCAAAAAAGTTGAATTTTCAGTAAATGATGCAACTATTTTCGTAGCATGCATTATGCAACTTTGTGCATGATTATGCGTCAAATAAATATTTAAGACCTACGTTTATTGGGTCAGTAATTAATCAAAATCGTCAGTATACACGTGGTCAGTTAATAAAATAACATATACCTAATAAAATAACATAACATATACCTAACCTAACCTAACCTTACCTAACCTTACCTAACCTTACCTAACCTAACCTAACCTTACCTAACCTTACCTAACCTTACCTAACCTAACCTAACCTAACTCTATGAAATCACCGAATCGGCCTACCGCAAATAAGTTGCTAACCGTTTTTATTTTTCTGCTATTCCTATTTTCCTTTAATATTTACTGACCGTATCTTTAATATTTACTTATCATTTTTATTTTTCTACTGACCGTTTAATTCATTTGTTACTGACCGTTAATTGAATTAGATACTGACCAAATAATTAATTGCCAATATTTTCAAGATTAAACTATTGTCAAGAAATTCATAACGACTCTTGCCAAATGTAACAAGACACCAAGCATACAATTTCAACGTAATATCACACTTGTTACCCGAACCCAACCCGAAACCCAGATTTATTATTCTCAGCCCCAAAAAAGCCCGATTTTTTTAATATCGTAATTAATTTATACTTTCCAAACAATATATATTATTGTTTCCACATTTCCAATGTTATTTATGACACATGCGAAATAAATTATTTAAGTTATGAATACTATTGCCTTATGGCTGACTCATGACCTGAACATAGGCCCACGGGTCGGACCGGGTAAAGGCCCGCGGGCCAAGCCCGGACCCGTGCGGACCTCTAATATAGTTAAATAAATTTGTTGTCACATAATAGGAATAATTATTTGAACGGAAGTTTGATTTGTCAAATGCGAATTCACAAAACGAATCAATTCGTTTTGTGTTCAGTAAACTCTAACGAAGCGTGCAAAAATATTCCATCCGGTTTGCAACGCAATATGTACTTAAATTGTGTCTATCAACATTAGCAGTCGACAGCTATATGAAAACAATCATGCAAAATTTATTTATAAAACGGAGTCATATTTTGAACACTCTCAAAAATACAAAAATTTTACCAAAATAAAGTATTATATGTACGATAAAAGCCATAGAAATTTTCTCTTCAGGATGTTGTTTTAAATTACGTCATAAAGTGCTTAATTGATTGACAAAAATAGTGCGATAAAATGCATTGTCAATTTAAACGAATTTATTATTATAAGTAACTAGTCAGTACCCAGCATGCGCTGCAATGCCACACAAAGAAATAAAGTGTTTTTTTCGCTATTTGTACGAATTTGATTATTTATTTTAGATTTTAGATATATCTGGATTGTGAGATTGATCTTTATATATAATAAGACCTAATGTAAGTTAAAAATTCAAACGTTGAGAGTTGGATTCGGGCCGGGCCGGGCCTAATTGTATTATGTCTATATCATTTGCGCAAGTCTAAGCAATAACTTGACAAAGTTGTATCGGAATCGGGTGAACTGTATGGCAGTGCAAACGATACGAACAAACCCACATTGATTTTTATATATTAGATATGAATTATAATAATGGCTTCATATCGAAGGCATTTACAATCTAATACGACTTTCTCGGGATAAACAGTCGAACTGAAATGTTTTAGCACAACCTTTTATAAAAGATGGCACCAAGAGAAAAATAAGAAGTTGTTGAAATAACAGAGCAAAAATCAGTTAGTCCTTTTAAATTAAATTGTTTTTATATGACTGTCACAGTTGTAATGAAACGTCGAAGTCGATAGGACTTTAAGCGGCTCAATATCCCTGCTGTCTACTACCTACTAACTAAAATTATAATCATGATAATATCAATGACAGTTGACTTGATAGAATTTATAAAGGTGTTCAAGCAAACGTTCACAAACTTGAATACAATCGGTTCATAATAGAAAAGTTAAACAAACTGCGTAATATTAATTAGTGAGTATACTTTAAGTAATTGGGCAATTGCCTATGTAGTTTTCTTTCACATCTCATAAACCCACATTATTACTTCATAAGTTAATGGAGTTACACTGAGTGAAAGAAAGAGTAAAATACTTGCTTGACGGAGTGAAAAGTAAATTACAGGCTCGCCGTAAGTTTAAATAACTGCTATATTCCAAAATTAACTTTTGACGAAAATAAAAATTAAGTCACTTTTATGGATGACTTTTAAATGAAGATTTTATTGGTAATAATTCAGCTTTATAATTTAAGACATCGACTGAGAGTGCTTGATGGAATTTCAATATTAAATTTGGATTATTGAGATTTTGTACACTTCCATTCAGTTCGAGTCCATTCGTGTGCTCGAATGCCTGAAGATGCCGAAAGGCGAAACCCGGGTCGTTAGTGACAAAATACATGGAAGTGTACAAAATCTCAATAATCCAAATTTTCAGCTTTATAAGTCAATTTCAAAACACTGAAGAATAAATCATAGATTGTGATTTCTACTTTAGATTTTTTTGGATTTTTTCTATTCACGATGATATCTTGAACCAAATCAATTAATAAACATTTATTAAATAAAAAGATTAAAATAAATTACTATCAGTTTATTTTTATTTGCTTAGAGCAGCAACGTGTTAAATAGCATTTTTTTGTCAGAGCGATTTAAAAAGAAAGATTGTTGGTCGACTCCTCGATTTTCATTAAAATTTGCGACTGATTCTTGATTACACACATATTTAAATACTCCTGTGCAGCATGCGTATCCTCTGATTTTGTATGAGAATGGTAGCTCTGATGGCCCGCTCCCAGATAGCTTCCCTTTAATCTACCGTGTTATCAGGGAGTCGACTGTATTTTTGATTTATCTAATAAGAGGTTGAAATGTTTTGTTTTGGTTATAAAGAAAATAGTTCTCTAATGCCAGTATGTCACCATAAACGATGTGTTATTATATACTTTGGTTAGGAAATTTGCATCTTTATAACCGTTTTTAAAAAATATGTATCCTTTCACCGAGAGTGGATTCTGTTTTTATATTCTTTAGACTGTTATAATTATAATTTTCAGAAACTTTTGCTTCCTTTTGAGGTTATTAAAGTGTAGCAATATTAATTATATATATAGACAAAATACAAGCACTGGTAGATAGTTGTAATAATAATTAATAGTAAATAATATTATAAATCGACGGTATTTTTCCCAATTGATATAGCCCTGAAAATTGAAATTGTTCAGGAGATAGTAAAAACTGATTTTATCGAAAACATTAGAATGGTGAGTTGCGTTATGAATCTTTGAAATGCACTCCTGTAAATTCTTATGTTTGCAGATACGAGACTATACGTAGGAAGTGTTGATATAATAGTGGCTTACATCAAGTGATCGGGCATGAATTTTTAAAATCTAAAACCAATGTAAAATGATGTTTCCCTTCCAAAAAGTGGTAAATTTATTTTTATAATTTACATCATTTGGCCGAGACCTGCTTTGTCATCTTTAAAATTAGATCTAATCATTAACTTATTTTTGTACCGTCGATATTATGAACGAATTTCACCATCTAAATTGGGTAATCGTTCCATTTAAACATATGTTATTATTTTGATATTTCACAACACGGAAATGTAGCTTAATCTAAGTAACAAAGCTGCAGACACGAGATAAAAAAACGTTCATCTCCTTAGGTCATTTATTGGGTGTGCCAAATACTTTTACAAATAACAATAGGCGATATATAAAAAAAAACCTAAAAATGGGACGCGATGGCGCAAAAAGAGAAAAAGCAAACTAGACATTCCGATCTAGAGAAAGTTGTCCATTCATTCATCATCGAAAGTGCTTTATTAAAAGTCGTTTATTGTTGTGAAAAAAAAACTAATTTATCATCATTATGACTTCGTTACCGGCTGTATAATATGTCTTCGCTGTTTATACAGGCGACCCACATCCGCGGGCGAGATATTTTGTTATATCATCGGTCCACTTTACTTACCTTAGTCACTGAATACATACATTTTTATTTTAGTAGCGATTATCTAAATCATATTAATTGTTAATTAAAATGATAACTAAAAAAAAACACAAAGCAAAATTTATCAAGTTAATACATAGTAATCTAAAGATGCTTCTCAAAGAGGCGAAACACGTGTCACGGTTATTATTATGGAATAACAAAGTGATACATTTTAATTTCATATTAAATAAAATGTATGCTTACCCAAGAATCGTAAGAAAGATGGCTTGATGCTAAAATAGCTATCAAATATTTTATATTCGGTATACCTTTTTAGAACTTAATATATTGCTACTTTTTACTTGATGTAATGGAGTTCTACCAAGAAAATGACAGTTCAAGCAGTATTTCAATAAAATAGCTTGAATAGTGTCTGCCGAAATTCGGTGGAAAGACTGGAAAGGCATTATCTATATAATATATAAAAATGAATGCTCGTTTGTCCTCTATGCGTTCCTTTACCATTCATCCGATTTAGATGTAACTTTGGTGAGTTGTTGTGAGCACACTCATGAAGGTTTAAAATTTGAAATCTAAAATGAAAAAAAATCTAAAAAGGAATCAAATACGTACAAACAGCGACATCTAGGAAAAAACTTCTGATTTATTCGTGTACGCACTACAAAAATAAAAAATATTGTGTATCCAAAAGCACTTCAATAAACAGAAATAAAACACAAGCCCTATCTTTCTTTCAGTGGCATTGCAACGCATGCCGGGTACTCACTAGTAATTGTCTAAAAAAATGTATTACTCCTTAACTATTGATATGATCTAGATCGAAATCAAGTTTCTCTCGGCGAGGCAGCGTTTTCAACTAATGAAAAATGATCGTGGCTTTATATAAATAAATTATCAATGACTATTTATAAAATATGACAAATAATCAAAGTGTTTGAAAACCAACATCAAATAATAATTATAGGTTCCAATGGCATGTGTATTAAGTTTCATGGACTTCCTTGTGGTATCATTACAGTCTCCGCAAACAAGATTCAGGCAGTTTAATTTAAGCACATTATTTAAAAATACACTGTTCAATTAACCTAAATTTACTTTTATATTGTGTTTTATTTTTGTGACAACAACTATTATGAAGCTGATTTAACCCTTAAATGCAAGATTTATTTAGTTTTCTAATGACATGTATTTCGAAAGGATACGTTAACTTAGAAGATTCATTGTTACTCATTCGTGGAATTGACGCTGTGATTGTAGGGTTAAAAAAATACCACATCCTATATGGTTCCATGACTTAACAGAACAGGAAAAAGCAGAACAATGTGAAACAAATACTTTAATAAATATTGTACCGTTGTTTTGAATTGTCGTCTCTGATTTCGTACAGCAATGGCTACCGTATAAGCAATGGTAATGCGTAAGTTATGTAATTTATAAAAACAAAAAAATTATAATAAACTCTAATATGAAATTAAAATGTGTTTATTGTAGATATTATACACAAATATTTAACCATACTGTTTATTTCATAAAATACAAGGTACTTGTGTTGAAAAATGTTGAAAATCAGAAAATCTCATGTAATCGTAAATTTAAATTGAAAAAATCTCGGTTGCTGATCCAATTAAATATATTTTTTATTTCTTATATGTTCAATAAATAATAGATACGACAAAAATATTGTTTTCATTGTTCTGTTTTATCATGTTATGTTCTGTTTAGTCTGGTTACCGTTATATATGTATATATATATGTGAACTTGTTTAACGAAGACTTATAAGTCAGATAAAATGAAAATATAAGGGTGAGAGGTGAAACAAAGATCTCTCTAAACACCACTTTAAGGGTCTGATTAGGGTTGGCTCGGAATGAAAGCAAAAATCGCAGACATTCACGGCATTTGTATAAATAGCAGTGAAAAGTTTCTTTCGTGGCCTTGAAATCCAACAGCATTGGCCACTCAGCAACGGGACTTGATAAAAAACATGTGAAGCGATTGACTAGAAAAAAACTTCACATGCTAGTTGCCACCATTTTGCTACTGTTCGTAAGAGAGATAACATTTAAAAAATGAAACGTTTAGTTTTTAAAGGTTAAGCTTATTATGCACGAGTGTATGATTTGACCTAATTGGTAGAATCTATGATAAAAATTTAAATGGCGATTGCTCAATGCAATGAGACTAGGCATTCCAACTATTCGAATATCAAATAGTATTACTGAAACTATTCGAATATGTTCGGTTATTCGATTAGTTTCTGAAGTATGAAAATACTATTCAAAATTTGATTTGAATAATTAACAACATAACATTATATAAATACAACTTCCAATACCGTTCCATTGTATTAGTTAAAATTTTCAGCTAAGTCAGATTAATATAACGGTATGTCTTCAATTACTGAAATTACAGCATGTTTAAACGGTTTTTTAGCCCCAATTCATTCGCCAAACCCAAGTATTATGAGAAGCTATTGAAAGCACACAAGTTGGGTGAGGGAAAAAATAACTACTACCTGAGGTGTTAGTTTTTGTTCTTGAAATTTGGAGAAATTTTGATGTGATCTTTCATACATTTTGTAAAATATTTCATTACAAATTATTACGAACACTATTCGAATAATTGCCCAAATATTCGAATATCGAATATTCAAGATGTAGTCCCTAGTTGAGACCTTTGATTCTTTGACAGATGTGCAATGGCGGCAATTATTATTGTTTCAATACTGCGACAGCAACTCATAGCGGCCGTCAGACTACACGATTAGCCTCAACATCAATAATTGCTTAGCACGTTTCTTTTAAAAATCATTATAGGTCACACAAAGAAAAAAATAAGCACGTTGTGAAATTCGTTATTGTCATTTGACAGCCAGGTTACGCAATATGATATTCGAAATGGATTTGAAATTTGAACAGCTTGATGACAAAAAAGGTAAAATCTAATCGTTGGAGCCGTTGAGCTAATATAATCTTAAAAGTGAAACGAATGTTGTGTTTATTTGTGACTATGAGATAGAGATATGCACGGGTTGAAATTTGATGAAATTACCCAGCCCGAGTCTTAATACCACACTAGTTACCAGAAGCCAAAATTTATATTTCTCGGCCCGAAAAAAGTCAGATTAAATAAAAATACAGTAGCATAAAATTGCTTAACATTTAACGCACTGAACGTACCTACCCATCTTTTTCACGTGTAAAAAAATCTATTATTTCACGAAATGATTTCCACACATCACCACTTTTAAACTTTTTCTTTATATCGATGAAATTCATTTTTAACGAATCTGTTGTATTTTTTATAAAGATTTTTTTGGCACACGAAACTGTCAACGATCTAAAACCAATAGAAAGCAGATACTGAATAATATCACACTTTTTTATGTACGAACTATTTTAACTTACTATCGGTGATTCTTAAATAAACAAAGCATTGTTTCAGACTTCGCATCAATAGAGCAAAATTTTATGAGCTCAGTTTCAGCTTACCAAAATATAAAATGATGCAACCATACGTATCAAACGAAAGATTTTACTGTTTTCAATGATATTCAAAACGTAATAAATTATTTTAGTTATTGCATTTTCGTTATCAATAGTATTCAGTTATCAATAGTACTCATGACCCGAAGTATGAAATATTTTTCTAAAGAACAAATCCCGAACTTACCCGAGCCCGAATATCAATTGTCACTACCCGCCCGAACCCGGCCCCGGGCTTGGCCCCCTACTATGAGCACTTCATTTAGATTGAAAGTTTATTAACGGCGTCCTCGAAAATAAGTATTTTCTCGCGTTATTTTGACTTATAACTTAATTATCAAGTTAATTAACCTCTGAAGTCTAGTGTGCTAAGTGCTCTACTTTGAGATAAAAAGTTTTTGGGTTCAAATTCTGGTAGCAGCAAAATCAAAGTTATTTTTAATTTATCGTATATCGTCGGCGTAGTGTCAAAAGGCGATAAGTTGAAAATCGGCTGTTTTGAGTTATGAATACAGTAGGATATATTTTAGGACGGTATATCGACTGAAAAATCAAGCACAACAATATTCAATGTCAAATTTGGATTATTGAGATTTTGTACACTTCCATGTATTTTGTCACTAACGACCCGGGTTTCGCCTTTCGGCATCTTCAGGCATTCGAGCACACGAATGGACTCGAACTGACAGACAGTAAACAGTGTCTAACGTTTATATAGAAAATACAAATACGACAAATATTATTTACGAGGTAAGATATTATACGTCTGAGAGCCACACTGATACCTGAGTTAACATTTCGAGAATCGCTTTAATCCTTATTTTGTAAACACCACATTAACAGAGTGGCGAATTGCCGCTTTCCAACTTCTTTTGGAATTACCAGTGATTTTACAATTATAATAGCATTGTGGGTTTCGACGGGATGCAATTCGGAAGTGTACAAAATCTCAATAATCCAAATTTGATATTGAAATTACATCAAGCACCCTCAGTCGATGTTTTAAATTTTATCAATATTCAATGTATTTATACGTATTTTGAAGAAATGAATTTGCATTAAGTCGATTTCATTCACAGTTATTAGTGGAAAAAAGCTATAATTAATGTTACTATAGAAATGAATTACTAATAATAAATCGAATCCGTAAATGATCAACGAATCTCATAAAGTTTTTAATGGATAACGCCTTCTGCCAGTATACTGTGGATATTTTATGGGTGTTTGTTATGTATTTTCTTCTCGAGTTGAGATTTAAGGAAAAGGCGCGATTCGATGTAATGCCAAATAGCTTTCTTTTTTAAAAATTTATTTACATTAATAAATTGACTATATTTTTAACGATGCTGAATGCCGAAATAGCTATCCAAAATATTACGTAATTCTCGCGGTACTAAATAATATATGTATCGCTATTTTATCACATAAAAGCTTTAATTAACACGGAAATTACTTTTAAACCAGTTGATAATGCTCGTGATGAGCGAAATTAAACTTGTGGAAGCAGTACTAACAAATTGTGTTTTATTTTGAAATCATAATGCCTTTTCACCAAGAATAATTGACAGTTAACACATTAAAATTGATTAAGGAAGTTACTTCAAAAAATTCAAAACACTATTTCAATATAATATTAAAATTGATTACTTGATTATTCCACTGGCTGTGTTACTAAATGTAACGCGTTTCGCTTCTTTAACAAGCATCTTCAAACTAACTATATCACAAGGTTATTTATTTATAAGGTAAACAATGATTCTAGTTCTTATATTAAAAATTAAGACGTGGGGAGGGGGCAAGTCACAATCGATAATAGTACTAATTACAAAATTAATTATTACGATTGCATGGAAAACTATTTCCATAATTCGTCACGTTTCTGTACCTACCTTAATTCAACTAAAAACACATATTTAATCGATAAATTTCATTAGCCATATTAAATCACTTAACTATGATTGTTATATGTTTTATCATTTCGCATTATGCCTAACATGCATCTCTCCATATCACACAACACGTGTATGAAATTTTTGCATTGTGCATTTATTATGAATGGTGAAATCAAGTCAACAAAATAATTGTTAGTCAAACAAACATTCAATGCAACAATAGATCATTAAATGAAAGAAGTCAACATAAAAATAGCTTTGAATACAAATTCATTAATACAAACATTAAAATTATTTTTAATATCATTAACGGATCATTGTGTGAAGTGACCGTGAAATTCATTTATGGATTTCTACCAAACATATCGTTCTGCAAATGTCACACAGAATATTTTATTAATGAAACTGTGACAAGAATTCGAATGTTGTATTATGAATAATTCGATATAAATTATTATAGTCTGATTAAAGAGGGAGTTCTTTCAAATACATACAAATAATTGAAGTGACATCTATTAAATTTTTTATTTAACAAACAAATATCACTATTTAAAATGCTCTTCCACTTAATTATAATGTTTAGGGTGGATTTTGTGCCAGTAATGTGTTTAAACAGTGATATGTTATTTTTTTCAATTAATTTATTATTTCGTCATTGTTCTGGAAGAAGACAATACGTTACCTTACCTTGAAAAGGTTCTAACTGCACTTGACAATGTTTTGAGATACGAGCGTTTGAAGTTTTTTCTGATCATATTTTGTATTTTGAAGGAAAAAACGTATTTTTAATTGGCAAGTTAACATATATTCATATATATATATAAATATCACTTGTTTTTCATATAGATTATTTTAACTAAAGCCTTTATATTACAAATTGACGAGTATCTAAAGCTTTAATTAGAACTGACAACAATAGTTTGTTTAAAAAGGTTTTATCGGGTATTTCAATTTTATCAAACAAAATGTTCTGATTTTTGAGATATTAATTAATAGTTGAGAAGACCCCGGATCGAAGAGAGGCGAGCGGCTGGTTATCCGGAGTCCTGGAAGGGCTGATCTCAGACAAACACCATTTCAGATCCGGTTCAAAACTTATTTATTTTCCATTCAAGATGCAGTGGTTTATTGTTACACAAATATATAAATCTTCATTTACTTAGCAACTGAATTTACTTTACGTTATAATACAAATGACACAACGAATTTAAATTAAATCTAATGCAAATCAAAAAAAAACAAAACAAACACTTCACATCGTCACGTCACCTCCGCCACAAGAGCCCAGCTCGTCCCGCTCGGCAGATCGTAATCCACTGTCTCCAAAAAAAACAAAAAATTCCCTGCACCGTCGGAGCTACCTTTTTTTCGGCAAAAATGGACTCGTCCAGCGGCCGAAGCCGGGGGCTATTTGAACGCCTGGCAACAAGAAAAAGCGTATACTGCGAAATATTGCTGTTGCCGCTGGCTGGTTTCAGTTCAGGACACTAATGACACTTATACTTAACAAAAACCAGGGTGTGTCATAGTATATATTATCATGACTTGCTGAACCATATAAGCCAACAATAATATTATAATACGACAGAATAATAACACATATATACTTTGAATGCTTGAACGAACTCAGCTAATTTTCGTCAATGACCACATCAATAGAACAATAGAAGTAAAGAGTAAAACACACACCAACCATCGAGCAAAGAATGTTCTACATGACGTTAATACCTTTTCAAAGAAACTGTGATTTATATGTTGTTTCTGTGAGATGATAATAAGCAGTAATATCGATTAAAAGAACCGTATAAAACAATTTTATGAAAAAAAATATGTGGATAGAACTCCGGAATCCTGCTAATTTCCTCATTGAACAATATATGACTCTAAAATCAACGTATATGGTAGAATGTGACTAATACAACATTTTCCAATCAAAAGGTCATTTTATGCCAAAATATCAGTTAGAACCTTTTCGAAGTAAGGTAACGAATAACTGAAAAATATTAAAGTGTTTGAATGCCTGACGATGCCATAGAAACCGAGTCGTTAGTGACTACACGGTGATGTACAAAATCTCAACAATTCAAAATTGATATTGAAATTCCATCAAGCACCATCAGTCGATGTTTTTAATTATATGAAAAATACTAGTTTTGAGTAATTTGACTTTGAATTATTTTGAACGTTTGAAATACTATACCTTTTTTAAACTTAGTTTGTTTGTACAAAACTGTTTTTAAATAAAAGTGTAATTTATAAAAAAAAGGAAATCTTTCATACGATAGACTTCAAAATAAGGAACATTTTGGTATAACTAACTCAACATATCATTTTTGCAATTTGATGTTTTCTTCCAGGACAGTGATGATTTCATTTCAACTTAAACGCCCTTTTTAATTTTTTAGAGTTAATTTAAAAAGCAATTATTTTGGAGCATTGAGAGCGATAAATCTGTCTGCGAAAGGAAAAGGTAGCTAAGTAGAATTAATTGAACATCGAGTGACGTATTCTAAAATAACTACAATACATTCATGAATATAATACAAAAAGAAAGAGCCGAATCAATACTGCTGAATTAGTAAAATCTATCAACATCACATTTTTCATAAACATATAAATGCAAATCTTGTTTTAGATCACCTGAAAAGTACGGCAACTAATTATTTGGTCAGTATCTAATTCAATTAACGGTCAGTAAATATGAAAGAAACGGTCAGTAACTAATGCATAAAACGTAACTAAATATTAAAGGAAGGTTAGGTTAACTAAGTAAAAAAGATAAAATAATAAATCTGATTGAGGTTATATACGTGCAAATTTCTTTAAACCATTTTGAGTGGTAAACAATTAAACTGTTTTAATATTGTACATTAACAAATGTTTATATTATTTATGATTTTAATAAACATGCACCAATTGTCAAGTAAATAAAGTTTTGGTTAGGTTTAATTTAATAACTGACCATTCTATATAAATTACTGACCGTTTATTTAATTAACTGACCTTTTTGATTAATTACTGACCCAACAGGCCGAAAAGTACGAATTTTAGACATAACGCCCTTTTCCTTTCGCTCTCAGTATAATTGTTGTTGATTACAGAAGTACATTTTTTTAATGTGCCTTTTTATTATCTTTATAGTTATAATACAGAAACGAATCTAATAAAAGAGTGGTATATTTATGTAATTAATATTTAGTAAATAATAAACCATTTTATTGTACCTATAAATAATTACTAATGTTGTGGAATTTGTGTTACGAAGACAAAACGCGTTTTTACGGTTGAGCAGTCTGACGTTTTAATAATGCTGCAATTGCAAAAAATGTGCTATTATGTTTGTGACTATTTTTGTAAGTTTTTAAAGTAAAAAACGGATACCGACAATATTTAAGAAGTCGTTGGATAAAAATAATTATAGTGCTTCGAAAATAATTATTATTTTGTTATAAACGTAGTGAAGTATTTCGTAAGATTTGGATAAAGGCAAAAAGATTTCAACAAATCAAAAATACGTTGAATCTAAAACGATTACATTTGGTTGTTTTTTTTAATGTTTAATAGATTATGTCATTTATTGTGAAACCAATTAGCCATTTTAAGACAAAATAACACATTTAATTTATCTGTACAAATGAGTAACCCCTTTGATAATATAATTTTTTAACACAATAGTGCCGAACATCATCACATTTACTGATCCACGGACTATTGCATATAAGGTCATTTCGCCAGTGGTCGGCCAGTTAAGCGACAGGTGTACTTTCAAAAGGGATTTTGAGTCAATGAATGATAAATACATATTTTTTTCGCTGTTATTCCATTAAACAGGAATTAAGTAATGAAATCAACTAAAAATAAAATAGTTGTACTAAGCATAAAATAATAGAAGTTTATAAAATAATGCCAATTCTCCCAGCGGTCGGTCCCCAAAATCCTACGGTCGGCCTTTCGTTGCCCAGTGTTCAGACATCACTATGAAACTTCATGAATATCGCGAAATAATCAACTGACAGAAGATAGAAAAATAAAAAAATAGTGATGCAAAGCATGATAATATAAAGTATAATTTGTTAGCGATCCCCATACAAGATGAATTTGTTGACACTTGCGAAATGTAAATATTGCGTATTGCATCATATAGGTCAGTATAGTGCTGATATACATTGGCAAGTGGCAAGACTATTATTTAAGCTTTAACCTCAAAAGGCCGACCTACCATTAATATATTTCCTGTTATTTTCAATGGATACGGCTGTAACTTTGTTGAAATTCATTTTTAATATGGAATTAAAATTGTTTTAACTGTTTTAAGTTTCAGTCTGAAAGTGTTTCTTAAACAAAAGCAAAACACGGGTTACATTTAGTAACACAGCCATTGGAATAACTAAATTATAATTTTTTTTCCTGGTCGTTTATCTTTTTACAAAAATTCTCAAGAATGAATATTTTATTATTAAATTTGTTCCACAATTATTTATCCCACTTAATGTGGAGAACAACAAACAGTGAAATATGGATCTAAAAATAAGTTGTTTTATGTGAACTGGCTGTAATGCAGTCAATAGATTAGCAGCAAGCTGTTAGCTCTCACTACGCCCCGTTATTTTATGACCGGATAGGATGTGGATGGGAAAGAATGTAAATAGCACAGTATTTTAATTGATTTTATAAATCGATTAATATTTCATGAATGTACATGAATAGTACAGCATACATCTTAAATAATTCTAGATAAAGAATGATCAAAGACCCTCATTCCTCTATCAAGATAATTGTTGAGAATATCCTGTGGCTCTGTACTGGTTATGAACATTAAAACTAAGCCGGTAAACAGATACGACGTCCAATAATTTATGAATCAGGAGTTTTAAAACATTGAAATGAAATTCACGAAAAAGACATCTGTTTTATTATTTTTCACAATATTTAGTATTCTGTCGCCTCTACTCCAATATTCCGCACATATAAATTGCATAACTTGCTTGCTTCCTCAAGCCGTCACTACTACTAAAAGATTTTAAATATTCAATGTAAATTTATTGCTCAAG
Organism: Himalopsyche phryganea; assembly: GCA_022494535.1. Classification (NCBI taxonomy): domain Eukaryota; kingdom Metazoa; phylum Arthropoda; class Insecta; order Trichoptera; family Rhyacophilidae; genus Himalopsyche; species Himalopsyche phryganea. Next base: position 2,811,940 of record JAGVSL010000025.1, read on the forward strand.
TTACAAAAGTATAGATTTAATTGTATAAAATATTCGTGATTGTTTTTTGTGCAATGACCACAATCCTTGAAAGTAATCATAAATACTGAATTGTCTTTAAAAGTATTCTGAATGATAACTAGTTCATTTAATACCTGTTTTACAAAAGTTGTAAATCAAATAACTACGGAATAATTAAAATGTAGACATGAAATAAAACTTTAAAAATAATAAATGAGAGAAATATGGGTCGTGTCTTGATAACCCGACGAAAATTTCGTAAAAATCACGGAAAGTTAAGCGGTTTCAGTAATCAAAAATCAGTAACCCTCAAAATTGAGATTTTTCAGGAGAGTAACAGCTGTTTTCGAAAACATTATATGGTGAGTTGCGTTATTAATCTTTGAAACGCACTCTTGTAAATTCTCATGTTTTCAGATATGGGATTATACGTAGTGAGTGTCGATATAATAGTGGCTTACACCAAGAGGTCGGGACAGAATTTTTAAACCTAAGACCGATGTAAAATGATGTTTCATATTCCAAAAAGTGGTCAATGTATTTTTCTCATTTACATGATTTGACCGAGACCTGCTCTGTCGTCTTTAAAATGAGATCCAACCATTAACTCAAGTGTACATCAATTGGCCGATATAATTTCACAATATTAAAAATCCTATCTAAGTTAATCGTCAAATAGCAAACACTTAAGTAAAACACAAGGCAAAATAGAAAATGTCATACGGTATTATTTCAAGAAGAAATAACACCACAGATATCTTGAAATATTCATTGAAAAATATCAAGATTTAATGTTTAACCTTGTCGGTACTTGAAATAGGGAGCCTTGGAGCTAGTCTTCAGACGATGACAATATTTATTTAATATTATATTATACGCAATTTAGAAATCAATGGTCGAATGAAATTTACTTACAGTAATCTTTTTTCCGGCACATCTAGTCCAACTTAACCTCCCTGAAACAAAAAATTATGTCTTAAACAAAAATATTAATTATTTTTCCTGTTTCCTTGAACAACATAAAGTAGTTTAGTTTTAAACTATTGAGGTGGCTCTTAACCTATTCGATGTGATAGACCACTTGATTTTCGAAAGAAAAAAATGTAAATTATTTATTTAAAAAATAGTTTGATAATAGCTGTCACTAAAAATTTAAGTAAGCTAGACTGTATCGTCGCTGTTCTGGAAGAAAACACTAAATCGAAAAAATGACGTATTGAGTTAGTTTAAGACATCGACTGAGGGTGCTTGTACAATAATGTGTTGTTTACAAAATAAGGATTAAGGCAATTCTCGAAATGTTAACTCAGGTATCAGTGTGGCTCTCAGACGTATAATATTTTACCTCGTAAATAATATTTGTCGTATTTGTATCTTCTATATAAACGTTAGACACTGTTTACTGTCAGTCAGTTAAAGTCCATTCGTGAGCTCGAATGCCTGAAGATGCCGAAAGGCGAAACCCGGGTCGTTAGTGACAAATTACATGGAAGTGTACAAAATCTCAATAATCCAAATTTGGTATTGAGTTAGTTATACCAAAATGTTCCTTATTTTGAATTCTACCGTTTGGAAGAACACACTAATTTTTATAAATTACACTTTTACTTAAAAACAGTTTTATACTAACAAACAAAATGAAAAAGGTATGGCGTTTCAAACATTTGACAAACTTCAAAGTTCAATTACTCGAAACAAGTATTTTTGAATTAGTGTCTTCTTACAGAACAACGATGATATATTTCTTCGTTCATATTTTGTAGATTAATGTTGATTTTTATCTCTTTTGGGACGCATTGAGCCGAGGCATACCTAGCATAGTCTTGCGGCACACCAGTGCGCCACAGCACCCTGGTTACGGAGTACTGCTTTATTCAATAATTCAGCGGATATTTTGTAGAAATGTATATTCATGTACAGTTAAAATTGAATGTCTTTGTAATTCTTCTTATTATGTAACTATTTAGCACTACAATCAAGTAACAGCAAGGCTAACAACTTAATTTTTTTTAGATTGTAAACATTCACGTAAAAAATGAACAGTAACATTATGTGCAATATTAAAAATATAAATGCATTAAAATTAGTTGTAGTTTATAAATTAAAAAAAATGTTTTCATATTTAACGATTCTTGATTGCGTAACATAACCTCGAATCAAAAAACAATGGCAACGGTCAAAAATATAATTTCATTTGTTTTTTTTTTAAATTGTAGTGTTTTGTCAACTATGACAAAGAGCTTTTCAAAATTGAATGTCGTTACTAATTGATTACACTTCAGTTTCCTAAGTCCAATCTTACTTCAATGATATATCCGGTTTTTATACAAGAATATATTGGGGTCAAATTTTCTCTACTAATGTGTAATCAGGTGCCAAACGTTATAGTTTGTTCTTTACCTAGAAAACTTGAAAGATGACACTGATTTACACGAGGTAAGACATACAATTAAGGTTTTATTTATCGTAAAATACAACAAAAACTTTATCGCGGAATTGGCATTTACTTGGTGGAACTCTATTGTAATAGGATAAAATAATAAAGTATTTAGTTATAAAATTTTTTATTAGGTAGTTGATAGTTATTACGCCATCGTCAGAACTATACTTCAATTTATTTTAGCTTAACTATATATGTACTGTTTAGAAGAGATAGACAATATTTTGTCATCTCACGTATTCAAATATCATAATATTTATTTAAAATTAAATCTTTCAATGTACTAATTGTGTTTTTAGAAAAGGAGCTTATGTAGTGTTATTAATTATTCGTTAAAATAATTGCATTGAAGTTTTATTGATTATGCGTAATTACATGAAGTCCACGTAATGCTTTAAGTAAGGCTGATGGATTAATGTTTATTTTGTCATTAAGGAGATTATTGTATCTATTAATTTTAAGTTGTTCAAAAAGATTAAAGCTGAGGCTTTTGTTACACAAATGTAAGAATACCCGGGATGAATTAGAGGCTATGTTGTGTGAACTAAATACTTTGTTATTTTATCCTATCAAAAATAAAGTAACCATTCAATTAACAAAACAATATTATTATTTGTGCAGTCAATGCTTAGTTTTATGTACATAATTCTTTCCACCTCTATGTTGGGTTTTTACATGCTATCGTTCACCATAACGTGTACACACCCGATCCTCTTTTTGCAGTGGGAATACGTTCCCAAGCTACTCTGCAAAAAAACCGTGTAGAAAAGATAAGGTGCCGATACAAAAATGGTAGATAGATTCCGTTTCTTAAAATCAACTCAAAATACGAAATTCTTGACAATGGAAATAGATCGAATTTATTTTTTATTTACTAGTGAGTACCCGGCATTCGTTGCAATGCCTCTCAAATAAAGAAAGTTTTTGTGTTTTATTTCTGTTTATTGAGGTGCTTTTGGATACACAATATTTTTTGTGGCCGACCGGTGCGTACACGAATAAATCAGAAGAATTTCCGACGCGTGAGCAGGCCACATACAGCTGTTCATGTGAAAAGCATGGATTTTCCGAATTTAGTCCACACACTTTTAGCGACTGTCCCTGCGTTTTGTTGATGGTCATTGCAAATGCGAGTCTCACCAGAAACTGCAGACGTTTGAATTCGACTGGCATATCTGTCGGAATCATTGACAGGCGTGGTAACAGAACATCTTCTCTTTTGAATTTTCCATTTAAGAGCGGTAATTGCAATTTAAAAATTAACACTACATGTTTTGTCTCTCACGAATTGAAATGTCGCTGTTTGTCGCTATTCGATTTTTTTTTGTTCAGAAACCTCCACGGGTGTGCGCACAACAACTCACCAAAGTTTCATCGTAATCGGATGAATGTTGTAGGAACTCATACGGGACAAACAAACAAATATACATTTATATATATATAGATACATAAAAATATTTTCATAAGTTACACAAGATATCTACATACTTAATCGAGTAATAAATTTACATAGTTTCCGATTTAAATTAAATTAAACAAAGATTTTTGCTGGTGAAAAGTCACTCTCATCACTGGAAATATTTAATTAAGAAACATCTTCCGGAGTATCTTGATTAATATGAGCATCTTGTGTTTGTTTGTTTCACTAGCTTTGAATGTGAATTCGGTTATCTTTCGCTGTGATTTTATTTTTGTTAGTTCTTTGTATAATTCTTGATAACGTGCCATAATCATTTTTAAGTCACGTTGAAATTGCACACTTCGTTTAACGTTCTTCAACGCCTTCTAGAATTCTTGCAGTTAGTGGTACCACTTCTTCATCATCATTACTATGAACTGACTTGAAATCGTTTACATTATGTGAAACAATCTCTACTATTTGCTCTTCATTAAGTTTTTTAGATTTATCTTATAATTTCTACACCTACTGAGGTCTCTTATAAATTGCTCTATACCGGTAATTTGACAATATTTATCCATTTAATAATGTTTACATGTACTTAAGTATTTAAGTGTAATATTATACAATGTAATTCTATACAATACCATGAAACAGAACATATTGATAGTTTTTGAGTATTTAACTGTCAGATTGCTATCAAAATTAACAAATAAATACCGTTTCTCTGACGATATTTCAAAAAATTATCCGATCCCAAATTTGTTATATTTTATGTAAAAATAATAAATAATTATGACGTAGCACTATATTTAGAATGAAATACAAACATATAGACCCACCAGCACCGCTTTATTTATGTTAAAAAATAATTTGAAGTCGACCATGGCAACTGTTAATTTGAGGTTATGTTCCCGCTTGACAATCGAATGGTAAAAAAGTACGATATCACAATTTATTTGTGAAAACAATACTGTAAATCGATAAATAAATGCATATTGAATAATTATATAAACAGCTTTTCCCGCAACACACAATATAAACATCAAAAATATGATTTACAAAATCAAATGTTATACACGAATCCTATAATTTGTAGCGTGAACGAACAATGGTCGATCTGTCAACCGATAAATAGTTATAATTTTTATTGTTTGCGAGTGATTGGTGCACACTTCATGTCAGATGGTCGATAGATACAGATTTATCGATATTGTCTTTGGGTATTAAATAAAGCTGACATTTCTATGGGGAATGTTATTACCTACGTAAACTTAAGTATTCTTAATTGGTTTACCCAAAAATTATATTTCATCATTAGGCTTTGTTGATAGGACATTTTTTGTATTTTATTCGTGATATTTCAACGACATACTGTGCATTGATAGTCAGTTGAAATCATATCTTCGTATACTTAAATATTTCATCAATAAGGCAGCCGAGATGAGATGTCGAAATCAGCCAAAGCGTTATGTATCTAGCGTTTCAGTGGCCTTGACGTGTCTATCGAGCGTTTGCCCAAATTATTATCTTACAACACAATCGATTTGAATGCAGCGGCAGTGCATTTTAAACAAAAGTAATTTATCGTGCGGCGGTCATTGATATTCAAAATATGTAAGTGTTCTGGTATACATAATTGTACACTATTATTATGTTTCCAATTATCTCGCTGACTCACACTGTATACTATTTTTAGTCCGACAAATCTAAGGTTGGTGAGATTTCTTAATATTATTTAAATACTATTATAACCGTACCCGTCATAGATGACGGTATTGAAATTGAAATACTGAATGTCTAAAAGATAGTACGTGTATTGTTTATACCGCGAACGCTTCCATCATGAGAAAATTTTACACCAACATGTGATATGTGATAATAATAATTCGTCTACAGAGCGGTCTGGGCCATTATGATTTTTATGAATCGATTTCTGTTCCAAGGCTGTATGTTTTTGATGTCCAAAATACTCTCCCAACCATCCGATCTTAAAAACTGGGCGTAGCGAGAGCGATTAGCTAACTACTATTCCTGTCCTAGCCCTATTCTTCTATTCTTACTCCCGTTGAAAAAGAGAGGTTGAGCAACTGAATAACAAGGATTTCTCGTAGAAAAACTTCTTTTGAGATACCTCCATTACGAGGCCATATGCTACAGATTAGAAGCGGACATGGTGGAAAAAATACACATTGCAGCCAAATCAAAAGAACTAAAGACATAACAACATAAAATATCAAAGTATTTCGTTCTACACAAATTTTTAGGTAGTTGATAGCTATTTCGGTGTAACGCCATCGTCAGAAATATAATTAAACTTACTTTAGCTTAGCTATATATATACTATGTCATGATGATATAATATTGTATATATGCTAAGCTAAAATAAGTTTAAGTATAGTTTTGACGATGGCGTACCGTCGAAATAACTATCAAGTATGTAATAAAATTTTTTAGAACTAAATAATATGACATTTTACAATATTATAATGTGGTTCAACCTAGTAAATGCCATTTCAATCAATAACACTAGAGACATGTTTTCTGAAATATGAAATTGAATATTGCAATCGTTACTCTTGATGCTACGCAAAAAGTAACGGGTTTGTAACGTAACGTATTGAGAATGAATACTAAAATAACTCTTAGTGTTCCTTTTGACTTGGAAATTATGTATGCCGATCGAGTGTCAGTAAGAATAGATAATTAATTACCTAGTATTTGACATATCCGCATACTACACGAAAAAAACCACACGAGTACTGGCATAGAATAATTAACAAACTTGCTTTTCTTTGAATCCCTTAACTTTTAATTTATAAAGCTGAATCATTTATACTGAGAAGATTTTATTGAAAATAGATACATGAAAAGCATTCTAAGTTATTTGAGTAGATGAGTAGTTAAACACGCTCACGAACGTTTTTAGAGTTTTGAGTAAATCACGAAAAACTGTTTTGGCAGTATGATAGTTTTAAGTATAATATAAATTAAGCTATTTTGTGTATTTCGGTGTATAAAGGTAAAACATTCTTTTATACTGTCGTTTTCGCGAAGCGCATCGACCGTGTAAAACGAGGATCGAGATCGTGTAAAATTAAAAACTCATTTATGAAATATTATTTAGCACGGTCTGGTTTTGTGTTAAACAACCACGACTAAGCTATGGATTCTAGGTGACAGTAATTATTATGACGTCCCGATAAAGGCGCGAAATGACAAAATAAAAACGTTTTTTTACGACCGGATGGGTCGAGATTCCTGGTTAGGTCAATCTCATGTGATTTTTATTAAAAAATATTTGGCGCATTAGCAATTATTAGCTGTAATGCTAAATATTATTATTCTTTAATAAAACATTCTTCTTAGTCGTATTCCTTACGTGTGAGGTTTGCGACCTTCGTCCACCGTAACAACTTCATTTCCATTGACGATCCTTCGCCACTCGCTTCTGCACTCCGTTGCTCTGAGGGCCATCTGTGAGGAGAAGTTTTTGGCGTCCTTCACTTAGTCGCTCCAGCGAGTGGGGTCCTTTTCTGCGATGACAAGCCTCAGAGGATTGTCGGTATTTTCGCGGGCGATGTGGCCAAACAAGCTGAGTAGGTGTCTTCTATAAACGGTCTAGAGCAGTGGTTCTCATGTGCGGCCATCAGAGGATTTTTGTGCGGCCACCAACGGTTTTATAGTAATACATATTGATACTGAAAAAATGAGTAGGTAATATAAAATATAAACGACATTTGTTTATTCGTTTAGCTATTTTCGTTTAACGCCATCGTCAGAACTCAGAACTATACTTAAACTTATTTTGGCTTAACTATATGTACTGTTTAGAAGAGATAGAGAATATTATGTCATCTCACGTATTCAAACGTCAAAATATTTATTTAAAATTAAATTATTCAAGGTACTAATAGTGTTTTTGGAAAAAGAGCATTCATGGTGCTATTAAATAATCTATTGATTATGCGTAATTGCATGAGCTTCTTGTAATGGTTTAAATAAGGGTGATGAATTAATGTTTCATTGGTCATTACGGAAATTATTGCCTTGATTATATCTATTAATTTCCAGTGGTTCTAAGAAATTTAGTTAGAGGCTCTTATCACACAAATGTAGGCACACCGAGAATGAATTAGACGTTATGTTGTGTGATTCTTTTAAGAGGTGGTTCGCGAATTGAGAATCTGTTTTATTATTATTAAATGATCTTGTATCATCATTGTTCTGGAAGAAGAAACTAGCTGAAAAATATTAGTTTTACGTGAGTGAGTAATTGGACTTTGACGTTTTTCAAATGTTTCAAACCCCATAGCCTTTTCATTTAGTTTGTTTGTACAAAACTATTTTTAAGTAAAATTGTAATATTTAAAAAATAAGTGCATCTTCCATTCCGACGAACAGTTATTTAAATCCAGTTGGAATACTCCTTCCTGTCTGTCCAATATGGATTGAATCACACAGGCCTCAATTACTACTTATTTCCTTTATTTTTATTTATATAAAGACTCTCAGACAAGAATTGGCAGCGATCGCTATTCAAATTGCAGTGCATAACGTTTTCATAATAAGGCACTACGATGCGCAGAATATAATGAAAATACGCCGTCGAGAGTGTATAATATAACTTGTATAATACTGTTATTCATTCATTTTACTAACATACCCGTTATCTAAGACAGTGTTCCGCAACCTTTTCTGACCCGCGGAACACCTAAGCACACACGGCACACCACAAGCCAAAATATGTAAATTTCACAAACAAAATTTACAATTTCTTAATCTGTTTTTATTTTGTCAATTTAAAATAGTATGGTAGTGATTGATATTTTATCAAAAAAATTACGCATTTTAGAACTTTGATTTGATAATGTGATGCATTCACTATATAATAATTCCGTTTGGAAAATTTTCACCATCAATGCTTTCAAATATATGCAGCAATACATACTTTCTACTGTAATTTTTTTTGTTTTTACAAACGAGTAAATCCCCAATTTGTTTCCTATCATTGCAGTTACACTATCCCTACACACACTTATACAATTATTCCATTAATATCAAAATAATACATTATTTGTTTCATAGAGAACAATTTAACGGATATCTTAGTAACCGAATGTCTTTTGTTTTGTTCTGAAACTAAAAAATATCGATTTTTTATTATTTTGTATTATTATTGACGCATTATGCCGCGGCACACCTGGGATCGTCTCGCAGCGCACTGGTGTGCCGCGGCATCCGGTTGCGGAGCACTGATTTGTTGCATTGCTCCGTGAGTTGTAGAAAATAACATGATGTAATGTTGCTATTATTTGCATTGTGAAATAAGAAATTTAATGATGTGATTAGTGAATAATTGAATTTCCTGTAACGTTAAATACAGTATAATACAGTATAATTCAATAAAATATGAATAATTTATATATTTTCCTTATATAGATGATGTTTGATTCAGCTATTAATTTGTCGTGTATAAATCAGAATATAGATATTTTGTACAATTGATTTAACCCTCAAAAAATACGAAAATGAGTTAATTAATGATTGGATCTCATTTTAAAGACGACAGAGCAGATCTCGGACAAATGATGTAAATTAGAAAAATAAATTTACAGCTTTTTAGAAGGGAAACATCATTTTACATTGGTTTTAGGTTTACAAATTCGGATACTATTATATCGACACTCCCAACGTATAATTTTTTTTCCATGTCCGCTCCCAATGTGGAGCATATGGTCTCCTAATGGAGGTATCTTGACAGAGTTTTTTCTACGAGAACTGCTTGTCACTCAGTTGCTCAACCTCTCTTTTCTTTTTCGAAGAGAGTAGGGATAGAAGGATAGGGCCATGACAGGACTAGTGGTTAGCTAATCGCTCTCGATACGCCCCGTGAGGATGGGATTGGTGGGAGGGAGGACTCAGACTACGAACAGAAATCCATAAATCGATTGAAAGATCAATCTATGAAAACCGTCCGCACCGGGAATTGAACCCGAGACATCCGTAACCGTAGAAAGCGACGAAACCAACTGCGCCACGGACGCCGACAACTATAATTCCCTATCTGCAAACATGATAATTTACATTAGTGCATTTCAAAGCTTCATAACGCAACTCACCATATAATGTTTTCGATGAAAACAGTTTTTATTCTCTCCTGAACAATTTCAATTTTGAGAATTGGCCAAAACATCGTCGGTATAATAAAAACGTACACATCTTAACATAAAAAAACAGCGCAGGTTTGAATTTTTATGATGAAGTCTTAATGTTAATATTATAACATTGATAGTTTATGGTGTAACGAGATTTACAATACATGATAACGATATCATAAACTTATCCAGAAACACGTGACAACACCAAAACAAGCTAAGTTATTGGTGAATATTTTAGATAAATAATACTGTTGATTGTCCAATTTAACTCCGTGAGACAGGCATATGGAAATTGTATAATTAAATCATACCAGTAAGAATGAATCTAAAAATAATGGAAAGTATTGAGAAATTGAAAAAAAATGACCCAAATTCTTTCACTGAAGAGGAAGGATGGTTTTTATTCAGCAGTGAATCATATGTTTCCAAACACGTATTATTACGTTTTGCAATTGAGTCCGAGAATTTTTATAATGATTTTTAAGTATATTTGAGCGCATAACTGCTCGCGTAGTATGTAAGTATTTTCGTAATTTGTGTAGTTTTAACTAAGTAACATTTTTAAACACTATTTAGGTACTTTGAATGGCTTATATAAAACAATATGACATTAACAACAATCTGACTAGAAGTGTTGCCAACAACAGAAGAAAACAAAGCTATTTTTTACCAAACGCAAGACAACTGCAAACCTAGACCACATTATTTGCACAAAGAAAAGTATGAGATGATAAATTCCAGAGAAGCTAGATGTTACTGTATAGATATTGAGTATAAACTTGAGACTAAGGCAGAGATTCTCAACAAGTGTTCACGAAAATGTCTGCGTGCGCTTATTAAAAATTTAATAATAATTGTATTTCATGTCATGAAATTGTATTTCAAGCTTATATAATTTATAGGTGTATAAGGAAAATGCACACGTTGAAAATGTTTTTTTACAGCATTAAGTTTTATACAAAAAAAGCTAACTAACCACTGGTATTTTCCTAGCTCTATCTTTCTATCCCTACTTTCTTCGAAAAATAGAGGTTGAGCAATTGAGTAACAAGCAGTTCTCATAGAAAACTCTGTTGAGATACCGCCATTAGGAGGTCATATGCTCCACATAGAGAGCAGCCATGGTAAAAAAACAATTCAGAACTCTTAAACCAAAGTGTGACTATTTTATTATATTAAGATGAAAGAAGAGGCTTCAATTAGTTAAATTTAATTATTTATTCGAAAAAAAGTATGCCAAATAAGCAATATATAATGGTTTCCATTGGGACGAAGCAGGTTGTCTCAAAAATATTAACATCATTTGTTCAAAAACACATTTCATTTTCTGAAAAAATGTGTAAAATCTGAACACCAGAGTAGAATATAAATATTGAGTACATCTCTTTAGAGTGCAAAGTGTTAATGATAAATCACAAAAAAACAAGCAAGATTAGACTATCTAGCTCGACTTAATGTTGCCATCGTTTCAGTTGATTAAAATGAAAGCGAATCTGTCTAGTAATCAGTAAGAATATTGTGAAGAATCAATTTCCAGTAGTACCTACCTACAATCGCATTTTGAAGACAAAAAAAAGGGTGCCCAACCTTTTTTGCCTTGGGAGCTACTTTTCAATTAAAAATTTTCTTGGGATCGACTTCTATTATGATTCTTATAGTAAATTGTATTTAAGGTTTTTTCCTTTCTTCAAACATAAAAATGTTAACCAAAAATGCTTAAAATAGGCAGGTATAAGTTTAAAAGAAATAATTATGTACAATCGATAAAAAAAACAGGAATCAAAATATTTTTTTGTCAAAAGTTACGTCAGAAAAAATAAAAACAAAGTAATAAAAAGATTACTTATATACCCAGTTATCTTTTTACGCGATTTCACTTTTACGCGTTTTTTTAGATGGTACCGTTCTTTTTTTTACGCGATTGTTTAGTTAATTTTTTTTCTTTTAAAAACACTTCATCCAACGAGTCAGAGTAAGCCCGTTCAAAAAATCGCAAAACGAATGCATTTCGTCACCGACAGTGAAAGCAGCGAGTGACTACATTATGAAAGTTAATATAATTTATCTGATTTAATTTGTATGTTTATATTACCGGGCGTATAAATATTTATCTCATTTAATGCAGAGTACCTGAAAGTTCGCGATATATGCGAATTTTTAAATCTCTATAACTTTGTTAAAAATCAAATACAACTAAAAATTTGATCACCTTAGACTAGTTTATGTTTTCACTTACCGAAAACACGTGTCGCTGGCGGCGTATCCTAACTAGATGACGTAACTTGAGCAGTTATCTTCGACACAGCCAACTAAAAACGCGTTCAAATCACAATATTATTTTGCATTTGTTTACATTTTTCAACAAAAAAGTTTTACCTCTTTTCCATTTATTTTAAAGAAATTTAAGGTATATTTGTAAATAAAAGATTTTTTTTTACGAATTTAAAGAAACCAACTTTAGTTTTCCATACATTTTTTATGAAACTAATATTCTATAAAATTATATAGAATTTTTTACACGCCTATATGATGCAATACGCAATTAAAAAAAGCACATTTTTACTTCGCAAGATTCGACAAATTCATCTTGTATGTGGATCGCTAACAACATATACTTTATATTGTCATGCTTTGCATCATTATGTTTTTTATTGTTCTGTCTACTATCAGTTAATTATTTCGCGATATTCATGAAGTTTCATGGTGATGGCCGAACACTGGGCAACGAAAGGCCGACCACTGGGAGAATTGGCATTTTTTGTAAACTTAAATTATTTTATGCTTTGTACGATATTAAGTATTTTATTTTTAGTTTTTAACATTACTTAATTCCTGTTTAATGAAAAAACAGCGAAAAAAATATGTATTTATCATTCATTAACTCAAAATCCCTTTTGAAAGTACACCTGTCGTTTAACTAGCCGACCACTGGCGAAATGACCATACAACCGGCATATATTTTTAATTTATTCATTTCAATGAAACAACTAACTTTTTGTAATGTTTTCAATGTATGTAGTCATATAAGTAAAACTTAAGTTACATAAGCTTTCCTTTCTCCTTTTATGTACCACTTGAAAATAACTATAGTAAACAGTTACTTGTGTTTACTAATTGGGTTTATTTATATTTATTAAAATTGTTCTAGTTTTTTTTAGCCAGAGGCAAAGTAGAATTTTTTTTAGGTCAAAATATTTGTTTGAATTCAATGTCAGTTAATAGGTTAACCAATGTGGTAAAGTAGGAAATGTTAAGTAAGTTATTTTGCATAATACTCGTGCATAATTTTGTAGAAAAAAAATATTTTGCAATTCATGATGTTGTTTTCAAATTTAAAATATCGTTAGCGTTTATGAAACATGTTCAAAAATCGCACGCCCAAAACTATTCGTTCATTATGTTACTGATTCCGAAATTTTTAATTTACAAATACGCCGGGGTCACCACTTTAGGAATATATTTCCAATCGATGATGATGATGACGATTATGCAGTTCAGAAGAGATGTTTCCAGTTCGACGGGTGTCAACAGAATACTTGCCCTTTTCTTCATTCTTCACACGTGTCCTTTTCAATATTTCATATTCCACCGTATGCACAGCACTGCATCGTTTTTGATAAATCTCATGTTTGCAGAATCTTCTGTTATAATCACATACTAATTTATTTTTACATTCAGGAATAACTCTGCCGTTTCAAGGGATGACTTGACATAAGTGTTATTTTATCGAATCTTTTCTTTTACAGTTATTATCAATTTTGCTGATTATAATAAAGTTTGATGAATTCTTATTATATTTTAAAAAATAAAACACAATTTGTTTGTACTACTTCCACATATTTATAATGATCAGGACCGGTTTCGCTCATCACGAGCATTATCAACTGATAAAAATACAAACATAACAGGCGTATTTATATAAAATTGAGTGAAAAAATGAAGGTATATAAAACTGATGAAAGAGTCTACAATTAAAATGTTATGGACCTCTTGCAAATCATTGTCTCAGTTCATGAACCATCAGTTTTATATAGCTTCATTTTTTCACTCAATTTTATATAAATACGCCTGTTATGTTTGTATTTTTATCAGTTGATAATGCTCGTGATGAGCGAAACCGGCCCTGATCATTATAAATATGTGGAAGTAGTACAAACAAATTGTGTTTTATTTTTTAAAATATAATGTCTTTCCACCAAGAATTGACAGTTAACATCTTAAAAGGAATTCTTATTATCTGACAATTTTGCTTCATGACGCGACGTAATACTCTGGAACAAAAGAAAACTTTTCCTCGTGTATTGCGTTTCGTAAACCTGCACCGTCACTACACAATAATGACGTATTTTTGATTTTTTAATCGATTTAAAGATTTGTCCAATCCAATGCTATTGAATTCTGTAAGGCTTTCGTTTATGTTTTATCCATTAGCTAACTACCGCACTCTTAGAAACCTCATAATATTACTAATACCTACGCTCTCTGAAAAGAGAGGTTGAAAGAGCGATTATATTAATATTATATCGTCGGCATAGTGGCAGTAGACGATAAGTCAAAAATCAGCTGCTTTGAATAATGAATGTAGTACGATTGATTTTAAGATGGTCTATCGTCTGAAAAAACAAGCTCAGTCATATTTCATATATTTTTTACGTTATTTGAAGAAATCCAAATAAATTAAGTAAATTTCGTTAACAATTATTGGTGACTAAAAGCTAAAGTTAATATTTCCATAAAAAAAAAATTGCTAATAATTAAATTAAAGTCGTAAATGATTAACGAACTTATAAAGTGGTTAGTTTAATAATTAATGGTTAAGATATGTAAATATAAATACTTAAATTTCATGATTTCCTTAAACGTCGATTATTTTAAAACAATTTTTTTTTCTTAACGCCTTCTGCCACTTGACCTAAGATATTATGCATCAAATTCAAAGCAAAAATGGTTTAAAAAAACGTTATCGGAAACTCCTTCTGCTCATAAAAGTAGGTTATGTTCGTGCTTATAAAAATATGTTTTTATATCAAGTTATTGCAATTGTAATTTGTTACGTTAAACTATAAATGTCAATTTTGTTTGTTGTATTACCTTGTTTGATCTTTGTATCACGGTTGGAATTGATGTTGGAATGGAGCAATATTATTTATTCCATCTGTTGGTAGTCAGGTTTTTTTTTCAAATAATCGAACAAATTCAAATGCGGGGCGCTTTTGTTTGAGATGCGTTGCTAGGTGACAATAATTTGTCATGGCTGACATCTCGTCAGGCCTAGCAAATTTGTCGCCTACGTCAATTAATTTTTAATGAAATCTGCATAATTTATAAGCGTCGTGATTGAAGAGAGAAAGTTTAAGGTAAATACCAGTGTAGTTTCATAGAAGGAGATTTTTTGCACAAAGAAACGCACCGGCAAAAAACATTTCTTAAATGTAATCTTTCATCATAATTCTGTCGTTTTGGTATTTTGTAACTAATTTCTCATCGTGGAATAAATAACCGCACACATTTAGAAGCGTGAAATAATTTAAATATCTCATTAATCAGAAATATCAAGGTGAAATAAATACAGTTGGCTGTTTCCTTATTTCAAATATGAACACTGTATCTGTTTATAAGCATTTGTATTAATTATACATCTGTATAAATAAAAATGAATGTTTGCTTGTTTGTTTGTTTGTCCCGTATGCGTTCCTCACTAGTAATTTATAAAATAAAAGATCAACATTAATACTTTATAACTGTTCGTTAGTTTTCCTTGTTTTTCTATTTAAGATGTTATTCCTATCCAAAGTTCTTATTTTTTCGTCTTTCCAGCTGGATTCAATTTTTAGAATAATTTATGCTTATTTCATAGTTATAAATTTTCATGAGCTATTCTTTGTCAGGACTCTGAACACCACCAAATACTTGATAATATTATCTACCTAATTGTATATTTCCAATTTTTTGAATGCTAATTGTAAAATTGCTTAAAAAAATTAAAAATTAAATGATTATCAACTGTTCTATTTTATTTTTTCAGCCGAGTATATCCTACCATGCAGCAGATCAGACCCAGCTTTGAATACCTGCATCAAGAACTCCTTCCAGCATCTTCGACCGTATTTGGTGAGCGGTCTCACCGACCTTCAGGTGCCGCCAATTGATCCCCTCATCATCCCTTACATGGGAATGGAGAATGGAAATGGACCAGTTAGAATAAAGGCCGCATTTACAAACATGACTGTAGTTGGGGCTAGCAATTACACCATTACTAGAATAAGGTAACTTAGGACATAATACGCAGGAAATAAAATAAAAAAGCTATAAAAATATTTAAAAACAAAGAACTGTCCATTTTTTTTGAACGCTACATTCAAAGAAGTATTTAATATTCACTTTTTGGGTATTTTCAGTGAAGTTCTTTTTCAATTTAAAAAATCCCGATAATAAAATTTATATCAGTAATATAAAATTATTTAATAATAAAAATAATACCCCATCTTTTGCAATCTGCAATTGGATGCAGTTGTAGTGGAAAAACGAACATCTATCACCCCCTAAAAACAATACATACACAAATGAAACATGTTTAGAAAACTGGAAAATATTTAAAACAAAGAAACAATAGTTGATGATTCAAGAATGTGCTTATTGATTATATTCATAGTAGGGCTTCTAATCCCGATATCCCAGGCAATTATTCAATCCCGTCGTCCCTGGATTGATATTCAGACTATCCCGGGATTTCGGGATTCACTGTAAATGCTAAAAAATAATTCTTCTATCAAATTAAAAATTCCTGATTAACCACAACGTAAACCTTGGTTTGTTCATGTACATACATAGTTATTTTTTAATAAAACCTATAGAATTAATATGAATTTATTGTAGTCTCCCTACTTCGCATATTTTGTAACAGCCGTTCTTAACGAATTTGAAATAGGACCGCTTCTTAAATAAATGGAGGACAATATTTTAAAGTCAAATTGAAGTAAATGTCCTCTTTTTGAATACCATTTGGTAAAACCTACCATAATGATGCAATAAGTAAAATAAAATTATTTTGATAATTACGTTTTTTTATAAATATTTTTTTCCCGTTTTTTGTAAGTGACTAAATAATATTTAATCCTATATAGATTCCAATTGAATCGATAATGAACACAAATTAAATTTTAAATGTACCTACACTTTAACACATGAAATTACACTTTATCACCAATCCCGTGATTACGAGACTGAGAAATTCTGTATCCCGAAATCTCGGGATCGTAAAAAGGGTCCGGAATTGATTGCCCTAGTTCATACTTAAGAGGGTACAGTAGGTTTTTTTTCTCATTTTGCGAAAATTGTTATTTGCTTGTTACCTATTATACCTTCTTAAACTAACCATTTACTTACGGTAATGAAAAAGATTCACCTGCTTACATATTTGGTGTTTGTATTCAATATGTTGTGTAGGACATTTTAAAAACAAACATTTAAATTATTTTTTCAGGAGTGACATTCCAAAATTGAGGATCGACATGGGACTGACTCTCCCAAGGATTGAGATCACCGGTAAATATGAAGTCGTAGGGAATGTGCTGCTCTTCCCTGTCAGATCCAAGGGTGATTTCTGGGCTGCTTTTGGTAAGATATTATAAAAATCACGACTAGCGTTCTTTTATGACGATAAGACATTTTATCAATCTGGAAATAAGTTCTTAAGTTGACAATATGGTGAGGTTAATAAAATGGTATATAATGGTTAATAAAAGATATTGTAATAGTTCGTTTTATATAGACAATATGCATGCGCGAAGCAATACGTAGGTGGAATAGAAATCAAGAGAACGCGTCCCGTTTTATATCAAGACCGAAGCGAAATAAAGATATTGTTCTGTTATATAAACTTACAGACAAAAAAAGGAATATATATTTACTTGTTTTTTGAATTTGAATTGTTGAGATCTTGTACATAATCATATATTTCTACACTACCAACCGGGGTTTTGCGTTTCGGCATCTTCAGGGATTCGAGTACATGAATGAACTCGAACTGACTTCCTTGTATTACTCCCAATGTAGAGCATTTTTGAGACTTATAATAGTGCAACAAAATGTCAATTAAGTGGGTGGTACTCGTGGAAATCACAATCAAATAGGACAAACGCCTGAGGGATTATTTAAGAGCTCATTGTATTGAAATATGAAAATGTTTTTTTCAACGTTTTTTTTTGCACGGCTTAAGGAAACTGACCCTTTTTTTTACACTTTTTTTGCTTTTACACGGTTACAAAAAACAAAAAGTATTCTTAAATACTGTATATAAAAAAAGCACTTCGGCCTTTTGCGAATATTGGATCAGTGGTTTTGCCATTTGGCGAATTTGAAGATGAAGGTGTTCATGACTAATGCATGACTTGTTATTGTTTTGACACATTTATGTTGCTTTTCTATGTTTCAATTTTCTTCCGGTTTTTATTTTTTAATGAACAATGCTTAATTTAAATCGTAAATCTTATTAATTTACCACCTATTAGGTGTGTGCCTTAACTATTTTCATTTAAAAATAAAAAATAAATTCCAACTATTTTTCAGTTCGAGAATTTTATATTTTGGGGATAATGTAATGGAACCTATTTCCAATTTTAATATGTACATCTTAGCTTTTGTTTGCCCGGTAGTATCTGAAACGTAAACCCCGTGTAAAAAGAGAATCGGGTGTATCAAGTTAAAAACTGAAAATCAAAACCTTTTGTTTCTCGAAAGAAAACATTTTTTTTAAAAAGAGAATAAAATAAATACCAATATTCATTTTTTTATTTTAGAACTAAAAGGGAACCTAAAAATTAAGTTCGTATTAATCAATTGTTGTACATCAAATTTGAATTATTGAGATTTTGTACACTTCCATGTATTTTGTCACTAACGACCCGGGTTTTGCCTTTCGGCATCTTCATGCATTCGAGCGCTCGAATGGACTCGAGTCAGTTCGAGTCCATTCGAGTTCCAAGATGCCGAAAGGCGAAACCCGGGTCGTTATTGACAAAATACATGGAAGAGTAAAAAATCTCAATAATTCAAATTTGATATTGAAATTCCATCAAGCACCCTCAGTCGATGTCTTAAATTATATGTTATACATCAGTTTATTTTAAAAACTTTCTTTGGCTGCAAATAAACAAATCGTGACAGAATATTTCGAACAGTAAAATTCTCTTTATTACTTGTTACTTTAAAAGAAGTAACGTAAATATTGTTTGGATTAAAATGTTACTTATTGTTTTCAGGTGATGTGACTGCCATCAGCAGAATCTTCGGCAAGGAAGTGACAAGGGACTCCGCTAACTACATGAACATCGAGAAGCTGCTCATCGATTTCAAACTGCAAAAGTCTAGGTTCAAAGTCAGAGATAATGTCAACCATGGCAACATCATTGGTAATATCTTCAACTGAGATTATATTCAATTGGTCTTCTTTTTTATCATTTTCTAACACCTTTTCTTACTTTAATTAGTAATAACGTGAAATCCTCTCTTGAGTGGGGTGCGGAAACAGACCAACGATTATTCCCATAGTTCAGCCTCTAGGGTGATTCAATCAATCAAACACTTCAGCTCGATCCAAATTAATATCTTTTATTACATTTGCTTGTACCATTCACAGTTTGATTCAGTATCGAAGTTAGTAACAGTTAAAAAACACATTTAAAGATACATGGTTTCGGATTTAAAAACACAACAAGTGATTTTTACTAACGGTTTACGTTGGGGTCGGAATGATAACCCCCAACCGCTAAGCCTCTACGCGGTTTTGCCGCCGAATAATAATGGTCAATGTTTAGGTAGACGCTGCTGTAAAATAAGAGACCCAAACGGACACGGCCAAATTTTTATGAACGATAAACATACTTGGGTGTATATTTGCAAAAATATGTGAATTATATAAAATTATTAATAACAATGAATGAATTGCATTATAAGGAATTTACAAATTGCTTTGTCAATGACTTTACATATGATCTTGCCCTTACGTAAAAAACGGCTGACGACGGTTTTGAGCTTTTGAAGGACTAGGTTAGGGTCCACCCAATAACTTTGAGCGGTGTCAAACGATATTGAAATCGAAAGAACTATTCACATTTCACAAGCTAACGTAAGTTAAAACATTTCGCTTAGCATTTTCTTTATAAGAAATATGGATTAAGTCGTTAGATGTATTTTTGCTTACGGCAGCTGTAAATAGCTTAGGTAGTAAATTCGTACCCAAATACAAAATATTGTTTTAAAAAATAGCGAAATCAGCTGATGTCTAACGACGCTGATTCAGCTTGTTAACACAAATATACGAGTAAAACTCCATTTGCGTGTATTTTGCTTTGAAACTAACTGTCTCTAGAAAGAATCTTTCATTCAGAAGATATTTCTTCCTTCGCAATCTGCTTTCCTTGTTATTTTATATGCAGTATTTATTTCTTTCATTTACTGTCATTTCAAAAAATTCAAGTAAGGTCTATAAATATGTTGTATGAACTATTTGGTTTTAATTTATATATCGTTGCTGTTCTGGAAGGATAGACTAAATCAAAAATATAACGTACTGCGTTAGTTTTACAAAAATGTTCCTTATTTCATACTCTACTTATAAAATATACTTTAATTAAAAACAGTTTCGTACAAACAAACAAAATGAAAAAGGTATAGCCAAATTATTCAGTTCAATTATTTGAAACCAGTGTCTTCTTACAGAACAATGACGATATAAATGTTTTTCAGTTTGTTTTTTATGACACAGAAAATGAAGGCTGAGTAAACCTCTGCAGTCGACCAATAAATAACTGTTTAGGTTTTCAAAATTCTCAACTGTCTTGTTTATTTTAAAAGTGGAAAGTTTTTACGATTGAACTTATTAATTTTTCAGGAGAAGCCATGAACCAGTTCCTGAACAACAACGCAAATGAAATCATCGAAGAAATGAAGCCGGCTGCGTCAGCAAGTATTGCAAAACACTTCAAAGGATTTCTATCAGCGGCCTTTCTGAAGATTCCGATCAACGTATGGCTTAAACCTTAGGTCAAATTACTATTATTTTAATATTGATTATTACCCTAAAATGAATAGTTCAAATAAATCATATCCAATAAAATTTAGAATTGGATTTAAAATCGATATGTTATATGAATTTATCAGTTAATATAATACTATTAACAACGCACTTAGTTAAAAAATGGTTGAGTACTTCACTTCACGGTATTTTATTTTTGAAAAATAAAGCACAATTTGTTTGTACTACTTCCACATGTTTACAATTATCAGGACAGGTTTCATAACAAGGCAATTTATATTACATTGAATGTTAACAATTACAAGGTATATGAAACAGTTGGTTTAAGAACTATAACAAGGCTTAATATATAATCAAACAAATTATAAATATAAACAAAATTTAATAGTCTACAATTGAAATGTTAAGGACCTCTTACCAAACAATAAATACCAATCTGAAATCAGAAATGAAGCCACATTAAAAATCAATTATTTGAGCAAAATATAATTAAGTTTAAAAGTAATTCGTAAATATTCATTTGTCAAAATAGCAAACGAGAAATCTTAAAAGAAAGTTGTGAACCACTTCATTTTTTTTATTATTATAATTATTACATAATACCCTTCTATCAATAATTGACAGTTAACACCATAAAGCCTATTTTTACCATATAATTTACTAAATATTATGTAACTCGCTTAAATCAACTGTTTAATTTACTTCTTTCAAGTAATTATTATTGATTCGATTGAATCTGTATTCATTTTACAGTGGTAGAGTATACTCCGCATAACTTTGCACTTTTTAAACACAGAGCGTGTCAGTGCATTAGTATATATGGTTCCCGTGATTCTAAACCCTAGAGCCGGAATGCGAAGTTATATGTCGTGTATTCTACTCGATCTCTAGCCTGCCGTATTAGTGAGGTACTACTGAAAAAACACGTTGAAAATTTTCAATATTTTCTGCATTATTCTTGCAGAATAGAGAAATTAAATGCAGTAGAAAAATATTTGCTTGTTGCATAGGTGTGCATCATTAGAGCATTTCTCAAAATTAGGTTTATGCGGTATAATTAAATCGACGAGTTATTGAGTTATTACAATACAATCTTAAAGTTTTCGAGTAACATAATAATATTATGAGCACAATTATAGTAACTACATATTCAAAAATAATAGAAACATCGAATATTTACGTAATTGTCATTTGTGTCACTATTTTAGAAAATTGAAAGCTTAAGTAACCAAGAAAAACAACCAAGACCTTGTCGACGATATTAAAGCAGGGGTCTCCAAACAACGGCCCGCCGTAGCTGGCCGGGCATACCCAGTATCTGGCCGGCCACAGTTTTTTCACACAGAAAAGTGGTGCTGAAAGCGGAAGCTACTAGCAAAATTATGCAAGTGATCGAAAGAACTTAATATGAGTGTATAAATCAGACGGAAGATGGTTTCTCATTGTCAGCAATCGGCTACCTCCACCGCAATTAAATATATTCTTGACACTTGATTCTTGATTCTTGACAATTTTGGGCGTTATTCAAAACTACGTTATGTTGGTATAATGAGATAGCTTGGCTCTTGGGACTTAGTAGAGGAGTAAGTGTGGCCCTTAGGCTAAAAAGTTTGGAGACTCCTGTATTAAAAAAATATATATTAACATTGATTCAAATTTACAATAAAATTAATTTTTTATACCGTAATTTTGCAGAATATGATTAAAAGGGTAGTTAGTATACGTATTAAATAAGAAATATTTTTTTCTGTTGGATTTCAAGCATTTTATTTTTGTAAAAAGCTGATTCGTTTTTTTATGGGTAATGTTATTTTTTTATATAAATACTATTTGAAAAATAGGATTGTTAATTATAAACTCTTTACAATTGTATAAAATATTTAAGTAGAACTGTGATAATCATGATTTAGTTAATATCTACATTAATATTGAAAAAATCCATTCATTAATATAATAAAAAATTCACTAAAACGCATTTTAATAATTTGTTTTCGTCTTTTTTTACGTTTTATATTTTGAGCCTGAAATACTAAAGTAATTTTTTTTATCGAAATAATGTGTTTTAAGTTTTGACGAGGCTATCACCAAAAGCGTGAGAAAAATACAAGAAGAGCATAAAAGGAAAAAATACACTTTTAGAATTTGTTAATTTTGTCACTTGTGATGTTTTTTAGTACCTAGATGTTTTTCTGTAACTAGTAAAATATGTATATAAGTTTGATTTACAAAATAAAAATATAATATTTTGTAATTTAATATGTTATAAATAAGATATAAATAATCATATGAGTAAGGAGCTAGATTTTTTTGTATGAAAGTTTAGTAATAATTATTGTAGAAAATAAACAATTCAAATATGTTTCAAAGTATCATTTATTTTAAATCTTCTCCTTGATAATTAGTTTTAAAGAAAAATTAAATATTTTGATATATTTAACTATACGTGCATTTATTCAAAGACTTTTGGTTTATGTCTATTTTGGAAAGACTGCATCAATTGGTTGCTGTTCACAAAGTTTGTTGGTGAGTTCTTTGAATAAACCAGCGACCATCAATTGCAACGCCGGTCTTACCTCTTCGGCCAAAGAAGACGAAGACTTATTGAGGAATTTGTTGGTGGATTTACCTGAAAAATATAACAACCAATTTTAATATTGTGATAATTAAAAAAATATGAATTATAAATTATCGGCTTGTTGGCTTTGGTAACGGATGTCTCGGGTTCAATCCCGGTTTCATAAATTGAATTTTCAATCAATCTGTTCATATGAATGTATGTAGCGAGAGCGATTAGCTAACAAGTAGTCCTGTCATAACCCTATTCTTCTATACTTCCTCTCTTCGAAAAAGGGAGGTTGAGCAACTGACTAACCAGCAGTTCTCGTAGAAAATGTTCTGTTGAGATATCTTCATTAGAAGTCCACAATATGCGCCACATTGGGAGCGGACATGGTAAAAAATATGTAGATTATGTATTTTCATTTTACAGATTTAGCAAGAGAACAAATTATTTATTACTTTCCAAGA
Source organism: Himalopsyche phryganea (assembly GCA_022494535.1). NCBI lineage: Eukaryota > Metazoa > Arthropoda > Insecta > Trichoptera > Rhyacophilidae > Himalopsyche > Himalopsyche phryganea. Next base: position 2,836,002 of record JAGVSL010000025.1, read on the forward strand.
ATATAGAGTAATTATTATGTATTATTTAATAAAGATTTCTCACAAAGTCCTGAATATAGAAAATAAAAATTAATACTAAATGTTTCAAAAATTACAGTATACAGACATTAGCAAAGATTTGAAACTGTGTATGTAATAAAAAATTAAATGTAGTAATTAAACAATAAGACTCACCAAGTTCTTTATTTCCGTTGAACAAATTATCAAGATGGACTCGGACTCCGCCGATTTCTAATTCTACTGTCACTTCCTTTACATTGAACGTAAGTCTGGCAATCTTTTTCTTCTTTAGCGAACTCCATAAATACAGTGGCATCTATGTTTGCTGAAACGAAATAATCCTGATTATGTAATATAAATATTCGGCCTAAAAATCAGGGACTCGAACCGTTATTTTTTTGTTTCGGTAAAAAAAAAAAACCATACCGGTTTTCTGTTCAGCTTGTATTAAAATCACAAAAAGTTCCCAACGATTTTAAAAATATGAAAACAATTTATTTATGTTACATCCTTCATCCACATGTTTATAATGATCAGGACCGGTTTCCCTCATCGTGAGCATTATCAACTGATAAAAATATAATTTATTATTTTTTTTAAATAAAACACAATTCATTTGTACTAATTCCGCATGTTTATAATGATCAGTACCGGCTTCGCTCATCACGAGCATTATCAACTGATAAGTGATGAGCGAAACCGGTCCTGATCATTATAAACATGTGGAATTAGTACAAATGAATTGTGTTTTATTTTTTAAAATATAATGTCTTTCCACCAAGATTGACAGTTAACACCTTAAAGGGTATCATTTATTAATTAAATCTGACTTTTATCAGCGAAAGATTTTCTCATAAATCGAAAAAAAGCCGAAATAAATATCGGTTCGGTTTCGGTTTTTGGTTCGGATCCTTGCTAAAAATGTGAAGTTTTTTAAATACTATCTTTGCGTTGTAACTTAGCGGTACTTAAAAGAATTTATGATATTATAGTATCGTTAATCAACTTTTATTAAACCACTAGTATCTTACATGGAAATAAATCTGTGATCCTAAAACAAATGGTGGAAAAGTATTTTACAAGTTGAAAGACGCACAGATTGACACTCCCTACGTACAATCACGTAAGTGCTACATACGTGATTATACGTCTTCAGCATTTTCGGCAACACTTAGCTAGCCACTTATACGAAAGTCTTTACCTAAAATCCGAAGTCCAATGTCGTTTCTGTAATATTTCAAAAACTATAAACTTTTCAGTAAAACTTTATATAACATAAGTCACTAGATTTAAAATAAAAGCGTTGTCCCAAGTTTGAAGAAGGATGCAACCGTTACTTTGCAACTGCTTTTGAATCTTTGAGATGCTCTCCTGTAAAATGTCATGTTTGCAGATACAGGATTATACGTAGGGAGTGTCGAGATGTGAACATCGAAGAAAGCACAACCATTGATTATGCGTTTTTTGTGAATTAAAGATTGTATAATCATTTCAATATTTACTATAGTTAGCTTTGCTGACTCCACTTCCGTTGATGGGTAACATCAAAATCTTTCCTTCCAATTCGTAAATGGCTTCCAAGTATAGTCTTGGGAAATTCATTTGAATTTTGACTGTATTCTGTTGAACATCAACACTAAAAAATAAAAGTTTTTTTACATTTACTATTGATAAGTCTAAATATATTACATTTGTTGTGAATAGGGTTCAGAAGAAATTTTTAAAACTTTTACTTGCAAACCAGGGACTCCAACTCGAATATTCGAATATTCAATATCCGAATATTTCTGCCCTTTTTTAACTATTCGATATTCGAATTCTTGGGTAACTATTTGAATAGTATTCGTAATAATTTAAATAAGTTATTTTACAATATCGACTAAAGATCACATCACAATTTCTACAGATTTCAACAACAATAATGGTAAAGGTTTTTGTTGCCTTCACGCTACTTGGGCACTTCCAATATCTTACTTCACTTTGACGAATGACTATGGAATGGGGTAAAAAACCCTTCAAACATGCCGTAATTTCAGTAATTAAAGAAATACCATTGTAGTACAATGGAACAGTATTGGAATGTGTATTTATATAATGTGACACACCCTGGTTTTTGTTAAATATAAGTGTCATTAATGTCCAGAACTGAAATCACCCAGCGGCAACAGCAATATTTCGCATAATAGGCTCTTTCTTGTTGCCAGGCGTTCAATAGCCGCCGGCTGCAGCCGCTGGACGAGTCCATTTTGACGGAAAGGGGTAGCTCCGACGATGCAGGAAGTTTTTTTACTTTTTGAAAACAGTCGATTACGATCTGCCGAGCGGGACGAGCTGCGCTCTCGTAGCAGAGGTGACGTGACGATGTGAATTGTTTGTTTTTGTTTGATTTGCATTGGACTTAATTTAAATTCGTTGTGTCATTTGTATTATAACTTAAAGTAAATTCAGTTGCTAAGTAAATGTAAATGTAGAATCAATTAAATAATCAATTGAATAATGTAAACCACTGCATCTTGGATGGAAATAAATAAGTTTTGAACCGGATTTGAAATGGTGTTTGTCTGAGATCACAGCCCTTCCAGGACTCCGGATAACCAGCCGCTCGCCTCTCTTCGATCCGGGGTCTTCTCAAATGTTATGTTATTAGTAATTCAAATCAAATTTTTAATATTATTTTCACACTTCAGAAACTATTCAAATATTTGAATAGTTTCAGTTTTACTATTTGATATTCGAATAGTTAGAATTCCTATTGCAAACTAAAGAAGGCACTATTAACATAATGTATCTAAGTATTTTTCCTATCCGTTGTTATGTAATTTTTGATTTGTTCGTTGATTTGAAATTTATTGTTTTAAAGGTTACTAATGTAGTTTTTAGAGCTCAATTTACGTTGTAAAAGTTTGACATATTTTAAAATAAATAAATTAAGGCAGTTTCTTACTCGACTGACTGAATACTGAAATCTGTAGCACCCCAAATGTTGACATCTCTGTATGAAGACCTCACAGCTATCGCGCCTTGTCCTTTGTTGAATTCCAGTGACGGGACGACAATCGGCTCGCATTTCGGAATGCTTATTTCTGGCATCCCTGAAAAGATTGATGGTCATAAAATAGTCTCAAACACAATTGTGTAAAATCACATTACGAACACTAATTTTTACTGTTTGTTAATTGTTTTCAGATCAAAATACTTTAGCTGACATAATCTTGAGTAATAACTAAAATATATTTGGGAAGGTTTACAGAGGTTTAGTCTGTACCCACCCTAGAAATAAAAATTACCAGATAACTGGGAGCCTTGGCTCCATACAATTTTAGGAGTATAGGACAAATTTTGAATTTCTGTGATGTTTTCAACCTTTAATATTATAGATTCAACATGTGTTTACATTGGTGGCTCTCATGTGCGACCACCAGAGGATTTTTCTTTGGTCACAAACGGTTCTATAGAAAAAAATATTAATATTTAAAATAATAATAATATAAAATACGGCATTTGTTTATTCGTATTGCGTATACGGTTTGAAAACGTATTTGTAATGAATGAATATTTTTAATAAAATAGGGATCTTTTATTAGGTTAATTTATATTAACCTAATTGGGTTAATTTGGGCTGCAGTGCAGTAAGTAATACGGTCTGTTGAACGATAATCAGCGCTTTTCATCTTGCAGTCGTGTAATTATCATTGACGAGAGATTATCCAAATGCATATGTATCCCCGGGTGTCTTCTGATTTTTTTTTAAAATATGGAAGCACAATGTTTAAACATAAACAGTTTGTGTCTGCGGAGCAATTTTCTGCATTATAATGATTTATGGTTAGTAAAATACAAGTTTGTAATTTTAAAAATACTCACAACGCAACTTACAATAGATTTTAAATCACGATTGAAAAATTTATCACTGGTTTATATGGTCTGAGATGAGGATATTTCGTAACAACTTAGTCAATAGTAAATTTGGATTATTGAGATTTTGTACACTTCCATGTATTTTGTCACTAACGACCCGGGTTTCGCCTTTCGGCATCTTCAGGCATTCGAGCACACGAATGGACTCGAACTGAGTAATTCGTCGAGTCCATTCGTGTCCATTCGTGTGCTCGAATGCCTGAAGATGCCGAAAGGCGAAACCCGGGTCGTTAGTGACAAAATACATGGAAGTGTACAAAATCTCAATAATCCAAATTTAATATTGAAATTCCATCAAGCACCCTCAGTTGATGTCTTAAATTAGTCAATAGTGTTTGGTTTATAAAATAAGAGTATTTTAACTTACCTTTGGCTAGTCTTGGTTTAAGAGATAGTACGTTTTCTTTGATGCATTCTCCTAGATCGGGGGACGATAGATGGCAAACTTTGAAATACGTCGCTGTAATGATAATTTTTTAAATCAAATAGAGGCAACTTTATTTAGTTATTGTTAAAATTTATTGACGAAGAAATTAGAAAAGATTGACATAACCTTTCTTGACCATCATGCAATCGAGAATAACGTTTTCGCAAAAAAAAAAAAAAAAACACTCTTTAATAACTTGACACACCCTGGTTTTTTTTGTTAAGCTTAAGTTTTATTAGGGTCTATAACTGAAAGCGCCCAGCGTTAATGGCCATGACCCGGGGTATTCCAACCGATTGCTGTCGTTGAAAGCCATCTGTTCTAATTGAATTTAGAAAGTGTCCGGACGGGTCCATTTTTGACAAAAAGGGGAGAACCTAGAGTGGCTGAAATTTTATTTTTAGCGACAGTCGGCTGTCGGGGCCCTTGTGTTAGGGAGCCAGCCTGCATCGCAAATAATTATAAATTGTTTTTGTTTGTTTTGAAATTGGACGTAATTTAAAATCGTTGTCATGTCACTTGCATTATAACTTAAAAGTAAATTCACGTGTTAAGTAAATGTAAATGTAGATTCAATTTTATGTGATAGGAATATTATTTTTGTATACGTTAAACCACTGCATCTTCGATTAAAAATAAATAAGTGTTCGACCAGATTTAAAATTTTGTTTGTTTGAGATCCCAGCCCTTCCAGGACATCGATAACCAGCCATCCGCCTCTCTTCGATTCGGGTCTTCTCAAACTAACGTTGTTTGGTTTTAAGTCCTCGAAATATAAACGAACATATATGAATAAATAACACGCGAAAATAAATTAGATAATAATAAAAATAGATTGAACAGATACAGAAAAAATGTGAATTTACCACAAAGATACAAATTAATGAATCAAATGAATTTAATTATATACTTAAACAATTTTTAAATTCATTTTTTCGTACTTGACCCACAATTTTCTAGTAAAGGTAATAAGAGATTATTGTTTTTGGACTATAGATACTTACAAAGTCCGTGAGTTGTACTCGAAACAGAATCCACTGATGTTGAAATAAAAATCACGACAGGTATTAGACATATTGATATGTTTGCAAGATTATAATATTTTTTGGCCATTTTTAATAATATATATACAAACGAACACTATAGCGTATTGCAATAATAATAATAAATATTAACTAAGCCAGCAATGTTTTTGTGCGGTATATTTATACTAAAATAACAGTATTTTTAACATACTGATTTCCTGTGTTTTTTATTTGAGGAAAGAAGGTTTGTTTTTGTGATGTCTATTTTTTAAATATAACATTTATAAGAAAATAGATTTCCCACTACATTGACTGACTTTTTTGAGAATGATCTGATTGATATTATTGTTTAGTTTATGAATAATAAACACTATTATATTAATAATTAGCTCTACGGCTGGTTCTCAGTATTCGGATATACAGAATACTTAAATATCACTTAAGCTAAGTGACTGAGCAAGTCACATTTTCTTTTTTTTCCTTCTATTTTTTCATTTCTTATGCACAATAGGGCATGGTTAAAAGATCGGTCCCGTGCAGCTTTGCATCAGGTCAAGAACATGAGGATTAGAATTGTGTCTCTAACGAATCTACTCTACAATATCATAAAATTAATAGCTTATTGCCGAGAGTGATAGGTAATGTAATTCACAGTAACATGTACCGCGGTTTGTTCCTAAACGTATTTTTTTATACTTAAATACGTAATTAATATATGTATTGTGGTCTCCCCCTTTCTTATATTTCGTAACAGTCGTTCTCAATCAATTTTAAATGTAGAAAAAATTAGGACCGCTTCTTAAAGGATGGAAGACAATATACCATCCGGTAAAACCTACCTTAATAATGAAATAAATAAAATAAAATAAAAATATAAATTTGATTATGTTTTTTTATTTTTATACATTTTTTTCTGAATGACTCTCTCATTCAAAATTATTAAAAAAAAACATTCCAATTGAAGCAATAATGGACACAAATTAAATTTACAATTTAACAAATGAGATTATACTTTGAGAAATTCTGAATCCCGAATTTCCGGGATTTTGAAAAGGGTTCGGGATTAGATACCCTAGTTAAGACATGGAAAATAGTGAAAAAATAATATTACTACAATAAATAACAAGTCATTAGTATAAAATACTAAACAATTATAATAAATATATTGTAAATTGTAATGGCTTAAATCTTAATCTATTCAGGGAAGAGTTTATTAAATGGAGAGCTGCTAAAGAATTTGTTGGCAATATCATCAACTAACATGGATAACACTGTTTCTACGGCTGGCTGTAGTTCTTCCAAGATTTCGGCAGAGTGCATATTGACTATGTGCTCAGCAATTTTGCCTAGAATAGAAAAAAGGATATTAAAAGTAGATCAAAAAACCATTGCCTATTTTGTAGAATTGTTTAAAAAAACAATAGAAATACGCCTTTTATTTCTTTCGGTGGATTCGGTGGTAACTTTGTGGTTATTGTATCTGAAATATCCAACCCATTTGGAATACCTAAAACTAAAATTGATACCATCAATTTGGGTAAGTTTGCCCATCGGTCTAAGATTGTCCCACTACATGGAAAAAGGTGCTGTTATAATGTCTGGTGGTAAAAAAACATTAGTGAATTAATGTGAAACACAATTTGTTTTATTGTTGAATTTGTAAGCTGTCAGCTTGGAATGATAAAACACAATTTAAAAAGTTTTCTTCAAATAAATTGGAATAGCCATATTTTCAATATCTATTACTAATCTGTAAACCAAATGCTGTATCAAATTTGGATTATTGAGACTTTGTACACTTCCATGTATTTTGTCAATAACGACCCGGGTTTCGCCTTTCGGCATCTTCAGGCATTCGAGCACACGAATGGACTCGAACTGACAGACAGTAAACAGTGTCTAACGTTTATATGGAAGATACAAATACGACAAATATTATTTACGAGGTATATGCAAATGCTGTATATTTTTTCCCGTATCAATTATTTAAAGAATAAAGGAAAACATAAAGAAAAGTAGCAAAGATTTTAAAATTACTGAGCTTAAAGTAATTACAGTGACTATTTGTATTATGGACCAAAGTTACCCGATTTAGATGCAAACTTTGGCCCAACTTGTTTTATCTATATTTATATATCAATTATAACAATAAATCTATTTATCTTAAATCTATTAACGAAATATCATTTTGAGGCATTAGTTCTTGTCTATTTTGATCAATGAAACACATAAATGCAATACGTACCATACAAATACAAAAACCCTCAGAACTGGGTCAAAGTTACCCAGATTGACCGTAGCTTGAAATATCCATTACGATTGTAATATCTATTATCATAGTTTTAACCATATTATGAAATACAGTTTATGGATTATTTTAACGCAATAAGTTAGCTACGCTGTGTCGTAAATGAAAACTTTTTCGTTGTAATGGAAAAGAGACAAGAATCTTCAAGTGATTCCGATTTTTTTTAAGTTGGTGGAGGATGGCAAGGTAGTGTGTTGCAACATTAAGACTGAGATACCTACGATAGATTTATAAAAGGTGTTCGTAAATATTAAGCTTTCTTACTTTTGTCATCGCTGCCACTATACAGATCTGCAAAGCTGGCTTTGGCATCTCCGATTTTGACAGAAACTTGGGTGTCGTGGTTCATGAAATAAAATTCACCGTTTCTCTTTACCAATGTCCCCATCATTGTTATTTTGGCGAGGTTATCGGCTGTAAAGGAAAACGAATGTATTTATATTCTGTTACATTAGTTCAAATCAGAATAACCCTTACGGCGCAAGCCGTTTTCACCCGAATTTATTTTCAGCCAATTAATCTGCTAAAACGCTCACTATGGCTACAAATAGATCAATTTCAACAGTAAAAAATGGAGAATTATGTGACATATATATTAGTTATCCAAAATACATCAAGAAGTAAACTAAACTCGACGCATTCTCGCTAAAATAAATCGAAGAAAATTAAGAAGCTGATAAATATTTAATCTACAACTTTGCAAGTAGATGGTTGCGGTCAGTCTTAATATACACCGACAACACACGCACAAGCAAGCTGGTAGTCGCATAAGTATGTGTAATACATAGAGCTGACGATTAAAGCTGAAAGACGAAATATCGAAAGCTCTTTTCAAAAATATATTTCCTTGTGTTCTACTTGACATTTTCATGATTTGTTGCATAATTTCACTACCTAAAGGTTTGAACTATATTTCGAAGCATATATCCACAAGTGCGTTCTTCTAGTTATTAGTCAGTTATACAAGAAATACAAGATAAAGCCTTGCACATGTAGCATGTTCAGCGCGTTCATCGGGTTAAATCAAATTCTTTTACCCATGAAGCAATACTGGATAAAAACAACATTCAATACATGTACAAGGCTTACGTAAGTCTTCGTACTCTGAGAGTAATGATTATTCAAAATTTATGAACTAGTTAGACTCTAAACATACTTTATAATATATGGCAGTATTGAAATTGTTTGGTTTTCTTACTAAAGTTCGCCATCATACGCCCGCTGCCTTCAATTGGAAGTTTTTGATAATTTCCCATGATCATATATTCCGTTTCCAAGTAAACGTGGTTGAAGAATGCTGTTCCTATGACGGTAAAATTTTCCATATTTGTCCTGAAACGAAGAAGAAACTAATAGTAATCGATTCATGTCCAAACGCAATCTTTTAAAAGGAAAACAATCTGTCTAGGTCCTTACAATTTCGCTCAATATACCTAATTGAATGAAACAATCTCTTAGGCGTTGGGATCATACCAAGATTGCAACAGATCAAAAATAAATTTGGATTTTTCAGATTTTGTACACTTTCATGTATTTTGTCACTAACGACCCGGGTTTCGCCTCTCGGCATCTTCAGGCATTCGAGCACACGAATGGACTCGAACTGACAGACAGTAAACAGTGTCTAACGTTTATATAGAAGATACAAATACGACAAATATTATTTACGAGGTAAGATATTATACGTCTGAGAGCCACACTGATACCTGAGTTAAAATTTCGAGAATCGCCTTAATCCTTATTTTGTAAACACCACATTAACAGAGTGGCGAATTGCCGCTTTCCAACTTCTTTTGGAATTACCAGTGATTTTACAATTATAATAGCATTGTGGGTTTCGACGGGATGCAATTCGACGAAAGGGTAAATATATACAATCATTCCACGTTTAGTGACATCTGTTAGGTGTTTCAACGTATAGGATATAATAACGGAGAATTAGGAAGGTTCAGCTGCTCATTCAGAATTGGCAAGGAATTTAACTGGGCTCTATTGATTTCCAAAATTTCTTGATAAAATAATTTATGATCCCCCAGGTTTTTATGCAACAGTTTAACCCCATCATCCGCATTAAACGTATGGTTCTCCATTAGCAAGTGATTTGCAAATGTCGAAGTTTTTTTTTTTAATCTAAAGGCATGTAAATGTTCTGATACCCTTATATCTAATGTACGTGTGGTTTTACCCACATAGAAATATTGGCAATCACTGCATTGTAATTTATAAATACCAGATTCGTTCTTAAAATGGACTCTATCTTTATTGTTAATAAGTAATTTGCCTAGAGAATTTTTGCAATAGAACGCCGGTCTAACACTATCAGCGAGTTGTTTTTTAATTTTAAAACTTGTGCAACCTAAATAACTAATTTTATGCCAGTTCCTAGGTTGGTCTATGTCTTTAGACAAGTTCCCGAAATATAGCATCTTTTTTGCTAATTTACGTTGTTTTTTTGATGCAAGACTATCTATAAAAGACGCTTCATAGCAATTATTAATGGCAATTTGTTTAATAATGTTTAGTTCGTTTTCAAAATTAAATTTACTTAGAGGTATAGTGACTAATCTGTGAACCTGAGAATGGAAAGCAGCCAATTTATATGAGAAAGGATGGTTTGAATTAAAATCAATGATAGCATCTGAAAACGTCGATTTTCGAAATATTTTAAATTCATGAATGGAGTTTTTAATATGAAGATGCCGAAAGGCGGAACCCGGGTCGTTAGTGACAAAATACATGGAAGTGTAGAAAATCTCAATAATCCAAATTTGATATTGAAATTCCATCAAGCACCCTCAGTCGATGTCTTAAATTAGAACAATAATAATATTTTCTATGGATTCGGCAGTAACTTTGTGGAAGTTAATTTTTAATATAAAATTAAAATTGATAACTTAGTTATTCCGCATGGTTTATCACTAACGTGACGCGTTTCGCCTCTTTAAGAAGCATCTCTTAAAGAGGCGAAACGCGTCACGTTATTGATAAACTAAGGGTAATAGCTAAGTTATGAATTTTAATTTTATATTAGATTATATTAAACTAAAGTTCAGTAATATAATATATAGATGTTTGCCTCTTTCATCTTTGCTCTAGTGGTAAAAGCTTTGCCCTGCCGATCAGGAGGGTCTTGGTTCAAGTCCCGACAAGGTCAATAACAATTTTTTCAATTTAAATTTGTGATTTTTGACATGAGTGACTTTAAAAATTCTCATCGAGATTATCTCGTATGACTTTACAATTTTTCAAAATATTTGACGCTTTGGCTGGTAGCTGTAATAAAATATTAATAAAAATAAATAATTGCCACATAATTACTCCAGGTAATCGTATAATTAAATGTTTAAGTAAAACAGATCCCAACAGAAAAATTGATTAAGAGGGTACAAGTATTTTATATAAATATGCGATTTTTAGACGTCGCTATTTTTCAAAAAACAAATGACATGATCATATTTTTACACTACATATCGACTGTGGAAAGGAAAAAGGAAGTAACCCACACAAAAGAAATATTGTGTATAACCCAAACAAAGCGTGTATTAAATTGTATACATTGTGATTATCGAAAAAAAATATTTTGAAAAGACGGATGCATAAGTCATTTTGCCTTTATACACTCAATATGTTATACATTTATATAAAAATCTAGTGTATTAACATGTTTTGTATGAGTTACATACACTATTTTTTGGTGTTAGTTACGTCCGTTTTCCTTTCCACAGTCGATTTACAATGAGAATGTTTACTGCATATAAACAAGCGACTAGCGATGGACCTGGCTTGAACATATCCTACGAATTCGTCGTGGGGCCTGGACCCTGCTCGTTACTTTTACAATTCCGTAGTCCTAAAAGGCCACTTACGACTATCTATATGAGCTACTGATTGCTTTCAAGGCTTGGGAAGAAGCAAATATGTGTCACGTAGAATAGTAATGGTGTAACTCCAGTTTTGAAGTTATGAGAAAATCAAGGTTTTGTAAAATGTTATTCGGATCAAATAACAACCATTAATAACTTCATGTCAATCAACTGAAGAACTTAAACGTTAGTGTAGTGGTAAAGTCTCTCCGGATACTTTACTCCTAATCTGATATTGAAGATTCTTCGCTATTCTTCTGAAAAAGGTGCACCATTATTAAATTAATAGATTAACATCTTTTGAAAGTGTTTGAGGTATAAACTCATTTTTCGTAATTTTGGAGTTACACCATTACTATTCTAAGTGACACAAATATCGGTGAATGATAAAAGAATATTCTATGCAACGTATAGGGCCATATGTTCCGAATAGAAAAAATTTGGAAACAATATTGAAAACAATTTGCAAGTTATAGACCGTAGATTTTGTGCTCAATTTTAAATAGAATACGTATTAGAAATTTAAGTTCTTACTCGATGTCCGTAAATTCATAGTTGCTCAATCCGTGGAAAACTATATCCATCAAAACTGCCTTATATGTCAGTGAATCTGTGGATTGTTCCAATTTGATGGTTGGTATTTTCAGAGGTTCAAACGCAGGAAAATTAAGAGCTGGTATGCCATCCCTCACTTTATCTCTTAGCGTTATGGTTGCATTTTTTATACATTCATTGAGATGTGGATCTGATCGTTTGCATATTGGGATGATGTTTGCTGAAAAAATACATTATAATTAATTTGGCAGTATTGAGGGCATACAAACAGACGCATTTAGTCAGTTTGTGGTAGTTTTCTGTTTAAAATATTAAAGTGTAAGCAATTTAACGCTCTCTTTACTGGCAGAATGCATACAATAGTAGGATATAATGGCTTCAACATAGAAACGGTACTGTCATATCGTTTTATTTTTATTCTGGTGGAAAGCATGATAATAAGATTATAACTCATCGATATCAAGATTGATTACTCATAATAGTGTGCAAAAAATCACTTCAAATCAAAAACAATTATTGTACCTGAGTGAGAGAGTGGCCTGAAAAAAATCTCAGAACTTGCTTTTATGACTTGATGCGTTCTGTCAGTATAACTTATATATTAAAAGGAAATAAATCGTTTTACAAACTTATTATTAAGAATGTTGTATTGCTTGAAATCATGTATTGAAAATCTCTCACTCGCTGAACGAAACCGTTTATGATCAATGAGTTGTATTTCAACTCCACAGAATTAACTTAATTAATTGTTAACATAGCGTAGAGGTCTGCACGGGCCCGTGGGTCTCTACCCGGTTCAGCCCGTGTACTGGGTTCGGGTGGGTAGAGACAATTGATAAATATTTCGGACTATGTTCGGATCATGAGTACTCTTGATAGCTAAGTACTGCTGATAACAAAAAGGCAATAACTAAAATAATTTATTACGTTTTGATTATCATTGGACACAATAGCGCCTTTTATTTGATAAGTATGGACACATCATTTAATATTTTGGTAACCTGAAACTGAGTCCATAAAATTGTTATTGATCCGTGAAACAATGCTTTGTTAATTTAATCATCACCGATAGTATGTTTAAATAGTTCGTAAATGAATAAAGTGTGATATTATTCAGTATCTGCTTTCTATTCGTTTTAGGTAACCGACTGTTTCGTGTGCCTAAAAACTCATTATAAAAAATACAACAGATTCGTTCACAATGAGTTTCAACGATATAAAGAAAATGTTAAAAAGTTGTGACTGTGGTGATGTGTGGAAATCATTTCGTGAAATAATTGATGAACAATTTTATGCTACTGTTTTTTTTTTAAATCGGGTTTTTTACGGGCCGAGATATATCAATTTAGGCTTCGGGTCGGGCTCGGGTAACAAGTGTGGTATTAAGACTCGGGCTCGGACCGGTAATTTCATCAAATTTCGGCCCGTGCAGACCTCTAACATAGCGTGATCACTGTGCTTAGCTCATAAAATTGAAATATTAACATTAAAATAATTCTTTGGAATGAATCTAAATATAGTTCGTAGATTAATTTGTCCCCTTTTAATCTAACATACATTCAAGAGTATCCTGAGCATTAATTTCATAAAAAATAGTTCCGAGAAAATCGCATTTAAAGAATTGCTTATTTTAATTACTCTGTCCCAAGTACAATTGTTTGTTTTTTAAAAGGATTTATTGTACATTATAAAAAGTAAACATTTTGGCATATAAATAATATGATTAGAAATATAACAATTAAACGATATGACTCAGTACTGTTTTTTTTCAAAGCCATTATATGCTTCGCCGTCATGCATTCTTACCGAATATAGAGCGTTAAATTACCTACATTTTGACATTTAAAACAGGAAATACTCTGTCAGTATACCATCGAATTAAAAGTATGTTAAGAGGAAGGAGTAGGTTTTTCTATCATTTCGCGAAAACCGTTAATCGTTTTCCGTCACCTAAAAAATATGAAACGTCAAAATAAAAGATTTTTCTTATAAAAATTGCACTCTTAAAGTATTTTTTTTACACTATTGCACTTTTATTTAAATGGAAATAGTAAAGTTTTCATGCCTGTCTAGCAATGAGTCGAACCTGTTTTTCAGATATGATTTTATTTGCTTTACACCGTGAGTAGATTAGGGTTTATTGTAGGTTATCGAGATATGATATCTGAGACAAAATCAGAGAACAAAGTATTTTTAAGAAAGTGATGCGAAGGAAATTTGCAATTTATTGAATATAAAGATTCTATAAAGATTTTTGAAATATACCAAAGAGCTCGTTTTCTCGCACTTTTTCTGACTGATATTTAAAGTAGAATTATAATGAGTATATTTAAAAAAAATAGGGCAACAAGAAATTCTACTATTTACGTCTTTTAACAAAAAAAAAAACTCAAAAAAAATAATAAGAGTAATAAATAGTAATCATTTTTCGGGGATATGTTTTTATTACCTTCCATAGTGATTAACTCGGTGTCTGTCGTCTGCGTCGACACCACACTCGTTATTTCTTCAGATTATATTTAAATAGTGAATAAGCACTATTATGATCGGTAAATATTTTTAACGATTAACGATTTTCCTTGAAACGAGAATAAAACCTACTTTTTTGCCTTAAATATTACATTGAAAACAATGTTTTCTTTTAGATATTTAAAAAAAATAGCTTACCGATGTCGTCTTGTTTTTCCGTTGTATCTTTATGTGGTGCAGCAAATGTAGTTGCTACTAGTAATGTAGTATAAATAAAAAATTTAAAACCCATTTTATTATTTATTTAAAAAAATATCTAATAATAAAAATATTTAGTTTTCTAAGCAAATTTCCTGCCAACACAATATCTTAGTGGTGGTGGTTTGTTTACTTTGCCAGATTGAATTGTTTGTTGTTTATTATATAATGTTGCAGAGATCAAAAGAAGTTACCCTTGTTTGAGGACATTAAGTGTTTTCTGTAACAAGATTATATCGTGCACTAGATACGACGTCGCATATGTGAAACAGTGTTATTGATGGGATGTCTATTTGACGTGCAATATAAATGACAATATTTTGTCGGTTACGGATGTCTCGGGTTCAAGTCCCGGTGCGGAGAGTTTCATAAATTATTTTTTCAATCGTGGATTTGTGGATTTCTGTTCGTGGTCATGAATGTTTGTGATGTCTAAAACTCAAGTAAAACAAATGAATAACAAGCTGTTCTCGTTGAAAACTTGTGTTGAGATATCTCTATTAGAAAGCCATATAGCTTAAAGTGAGAGCTAAAAAAAAGAATTATAAGTAATGCCACGATAGAAATAAAAAAGTAAAATAATGTCATCAATAAAATTATTTCATTTTCTAACCACGATTTCGATGCAATCGTCAAAATTATTTTTGAATATTAACGATCGGACTTATTTAAATATTTTTTTAAGCCATGCATTTTTTTAAATGTGAAAAATATGGGATCAATAAAAAAATTGACTGATGGAAAGAACCATTCGCTCAACTTCTCTATTCAGAGAAGGTGTGGATAGAGAGAAGGATTCAGGAAAATACTCTTAGAACACTAAACTGCTGTCTATATATGAAGTCACACGAATTTGGATATTTGTGACACCCGCATCGTCACATAACCTTTTACCGCAATTCACCAATCGTCACACTATATCAGACCTCCCTAGAGCGTAACGTCATGTATGGATGCCACAGGTCTCTCCTTACCGATGGCTCTCAGAGCAGCGGAGTGCAGGAGCGAATGGCGAAGGATTGTCAAACGCAATGTAGTTGTGGCGGGAAGCGGAGGTTACGTCCCTCACACGTGAGGAATACGACTATAAAAATGAAGAATCATTGTTAATATGCCCCATTATTATAATAGAGATGGTGTGTAAAAAGGAAGAAATATTAGTCCATTACAGATAATAGCCATCAATACCTTTGGAAACAATGATCAAATTCAAATCCCAAACCATTTTGGGATTTGAATTGCCTTTAGGATGAAAGACTAGGTTAAGAGTTAAAATATGGTACTGTTGAAATTCGTGTCTATACATGACATAATTCAAGGCTTTGATGTGTTCGACAAACTATTCCGAAAGAGCTAATGTGTTTTTTGACATTGCAACGAAAATTTAAACAGAAGTAATCGATGTTCGTTTATATCACTCATTTACAAAGTGGTTCCTATGGAGCCCCAGAGGTCCGAGTGACCGCTGAGGGGTCTCTGACAAATTAAAAATAGTTTGGGGGTGGGTGGAAAGTGTTGGGGGGTCCGCGAGAGGTTTAATATAAAAAATATCTCTGACACATTTTCAGTATTATGAAACTTGAAAGAAATAGCAGTAAATAAATTGGTAGCGATTTGTTGGGTGTTGGACCCTTTTGCAAGCATACCCACAAACTCAGACGTATCGAAGCGAAGCGGTATTAGAGCGTAAACCAATATTTTAACAAGATACCACAAATTTTGGTTACAAAAACACATTTAGCCAAACCAAGTTTATATCCTGCATTATGGTCACTGTGCGGAGGTTGTTGTTGCTTTCCCGTCTTCCTATTAAGTAGAACGTGGATTAAGTGCAGTTATAAACCACATCATACTTTAAATAACAAAATGTTTTATTTGTATTTTATTTTTATATCATCATTTACCATTCAAGACATCAAATTTTAATATATATATTTTTTATTATGCAATTATTTTACTTAGGAGGTTCTTGGTCAGATTTTTTCTTTAAGAAGGGGTCCATGGGCATAATAAGTGTGGAAACCACTGGTTTATATTATAATTCAATCCGCACAACTGCACGCCTGATCTAGAGACTAAAATTTACCAATTACGGCGAGGACTTGCGTAAGGATAGAGTTCCTTCTTTGGAGATTTTTCTTGAATTGTTTGGTGTTATTATTATAAAGATTGAATGTGAGATGTGCACTTGATCTTGTTACGTCAAATTAGCATTTTTGTAAAATGACTATTTCCATGAAAATAATGATCTAGACTAAATAAATAGTTTTACGTTGGTATGTACTTACCAATAGGAACTATTTCATTACTAATTCACTTACGGCATTTAAGCAATAAGTAAAAGCTTTTCCAACTTGCTCTGTTTATTTTCTATATTTTGTGGCGTGTGGTTTGTATACATAAAACCATTCGAATATCGAATAGTAAAACTGAAATTATTTGAATATTCGATTAGTTAATGAAATATAAAAATACTATCAAAAATTCGATTTGAATAATTAATGACATAACATTATATAAATACACATTACAATATCGTTCCATTTTATTACAATTTTTAAAATTTGCAGCTGCGTCGAATTACAATAGTATTTCTTCAATTACTGAAATTATGGCATGTTTGAAGGGTTTTTTAGTCCCGAGTCTTTCGTCAAAATGAAATATTATGATAAGATATTGAAAGCGCCCGAGTTGGGTGAAGGCAAAAAAAATCACAACCAATTGTATTCAGTAGTGTTCTTGAAATCTGAAGAAACTAGATATCATTAAAAATTATTGCAAATACTATTCGAATAGTTGCCCAAATATTCGAATATCGAATAGTGAAAAAACGGTCGAATATATTCGAATATTCGAGTTTTAATTCTTAGTTCACACCCTTCTCCGGAGTGTATTCCACGGCATAAAAATGTTTAAAATATTTTTTACAATTTTTGCCTATTAAACCGTACTTGGTAAGTGTTTTCATATATTTTTAGTCAAATATCTATAAAAAAATGTATTTGACATTGATGTTGATCAGGCTTTCTTAACCCTGTGCCCGCGGTCGCATATGCGCCCCTGGAGCTATTTTCCCTGCGTCCGCTACAAAGTATGTTAAAACGAACATTTAAATGTTAACAATATTTTTTAATATTTTTATCAGATATTGAAGAGATTTTGGTTTTCGAAATGGCTTCATATTAAAATCTCACGGTTGGAATGAAAACTTGTCGAAACTAGCTGACCATAAAAAGTACAGTATTTTGAAAGAAAGAGCTTACAAAATAAAATCGCGTTTTGGTTCCACATATTTGTGAGAATCTTCATTTTCCAACATGAATATAATGATTGATTGAATTGGCATTTACTTGGTAGAACTACATTATAATAGGATAAAATAACAAAGTATTTAGTTCTACAATTTTTTTTTATCATATCAATACTTTGTTATTTAATCCTATTGAATATAATGAAATCAAAAAGAACACCTCGACTTACCAATGATAATGTAATAACCTTGTTGATTGTATACGATTGGGTTTATCATTTTAAATTTTGAAAAATTAGTAAATGAAATAAAATTTGAAATATTTTACACTAATTTTGTTTCTTTATTTTGAATATATTTAATTTGATCTCTTTTTATGTTGTATGTATATAACTGTATGGGCTTTTTCTTTTGTGAACGATTTGTATTTCACGTTATTCTTGTCGAATAAATTGAATTTTAATTTAGTAATAATATAATAAATGAAACACATAATTCTTAAATCCAGTGGGCGCCCGCCGCTATTATTCCAAATCTCAAATGAGCCCACTACCGCAATAAGGTTAAGAGCCCCTGATCTAGATGATGATTCTAATAAAAAAATAGTTTGGAAATAATTGGTCATAAAAATAAACAAACATTGCACTGCAAATAATTACCGAGCGTCGCGACATTGACCGATATGAGTGTGTTTGTTTTTTATATTCAATTTCAATTAAAAATGCAAACTTGCACTCGCCACATTAAGTTAAAAATGGACACATTGCGTGCCAATTTTGCGCTTGAAAATTTCGTTATATTCGCAAAACAATGTATCATTAACATTGAAAACAATAATAGAGACATTAATGACCGAAATATGACATTGAATGAAATGAAATATTTCTATAATATCAATATATAGTAAGCGAAGCTTGTAAACATTGTTTATTTTCTCATTTTTTTTTATTTCGTGTCATGAATAATATTTTACGACTGTTATATTATATCATCGCTGTTCTGGAAGAAAAGGCTACATCGAAAAAATGACATATCGTCTTTCTGGAACAAGACACTGAACTAAAAAATGCTAGTTTTGAGTAATTGACCTTGTTTTGTCAGTTTTGATATGGGTTTCAATCATTCAACATTTTGGTACAGTTAAGAACGCTGATTAACCTAAACTGAAAACAAACTTTCTTGCAGCGCAATTTTTCCTTCAGCGAACATTAAATTCTTTAAAACTATGGGAGATAATAGTGATCAGATATAAAAACAACTCTCCGGAACTCTAAAATTCCCTCCGAGGTGGTAATTCCCCACTGGTTGGGAACACCTGCGTAAGAAGAATCAAAGGTGAGAAAAATTTGAAAGAACGTTTTTTTCTATTCTCATTAAATGTTTTTGCACATAAAGCTGTGAAAATGAATTGGTATGATTAAAACTTACTTAAAAAATCGATAATCAGCTGTATCATATTTTTGGAAGCGTTGCTCATCTATATTTAAAGCTGCGGTCGCCAACCAGTGGTCTGCGAGAAGATTTTGGTGGTCGGTGGGGTTGTTCCAGTAACGCCACGGGTCAATAATTATAAACTTATTTCAAGAATGCAACATGAAAAATCAAATTACATAATTCTTGATCTTTATTGCGTTATGGAATGTGGCTACACATACATAACGGGTGTAAGTGGGAAGACCAAATTGTACTGACTGACCCAAAGATTGAAAAAAATCCAATCCCGCACTTCCTACAATGAATTATCCTCGGCTCTGTCGGCCTCTGTGGTCTAGTGGTAAGTGTTTGCCCTAGCGATTAGGTGGATCCTGGATTAAGTCTCAGCAAGTGCAATATCAAATGTATGGTTTTTCGATTTAAATTTGTGATCTTGGACATGAGTGACTTCTAAAAATTCTCATAGAGTTTATCTCGTATGATTTTCTAATTTTCAAAATATTTCCTCATTGGCTGTAAGATGTAATGCCAGATATTTTTTTAAAACCATTAAAAATGAAAAAAAATTATATTTGAAAGATATGGAATCAGACATTTCCAATTAGTGATTGTTTTAGCATGTTCGCTATCATTAAAAGGGAATCAATAAAATTTACATCATCTTCCAGTCCAAAGCTCCACCCAAAAATTAAAAAATGGCAGTTTGATTGACTGAAGTATAATAAGGTTTATAATTATCTATGAGGCTTCATATTATGAAAAATAAATGGCGAAACTTGCTGATTTTTGTTACTAGCTAATGTAAATTATCAAAGATTTCTCAAACTTTTTCACAATTTTATTTGTATATATCATTCCTAGCTTGGCGGAAAAAAGTATAAAGTCTGTTAATCATTCAAGGAACAGCCCTGAGAATAACAAAGAATGAGAGGGACTGGAATAATAAAAGAATATATTCAAAACATAATATATATATTTATACGGTGGTTGTTTTTATTTTAAATATGGTTTATATTATAAATGCAAGTACCTAGTAATACTTACACAGAAAGCGACAGCTTTCTGAAATAAAAAAGCAGTTTAGTATTTTAATATCTGCATAAAGATACTATCATAGAGATGATGTTATCCAAACTTTAGGAATTAACTTTACTCTTCAGGAATCAATTCTGAAATTGGAATAACCCCAAAGATTCTGTTGATGTAAGCAATCAAAATAACGTCTGATGTATCTTCAATGATAGGGTTGATGATGTCCAGCACCAATCTTGGGTTGGCGTTGAAGAAAGCAGCAGCTGTTTGAGCTGAAAACGAAAATATATGTGGCGAGTCGTTAATATAGACGATGCAAATTTATAAAGGTTAACTGTGGTGAAAATGCAGTCAACAAATTCAAGCGCTAACCGATATATACAAAGCCAATACTGCATACGTAATGATAAAAGTGAACGCCTTGAAAAAGCAAGTCATCAATGTAAGTGATGACTAAGACAGAAAACATACGACCGACGACGGTATAAATAGATTACCATAGAAAAGGATTAATTTTTTGTCGCCGCTCCCCGAACTGAAGACATTTCTCCGAATCGACGTAATCGTCACTTTTAATTACCATCCCATCCAAAGTTAAATCTCGTTAATTATACAACATATGAAATCGAATTCCTTAATATAGATCAGCCTATACACGATACGCTTTTCTTATATTTAACGCTACTGATAGTCCCATCTATTGATGGAAATACTTGTTACATGAATCCGAATAATTGTATTCGTGGCAACACCACATATAATTAGGATATTATTTAAAGAATGTGTTTGCAAATTAATAGATGTCACTATCTCAAATTTGTTACCGATGCATATACCCATAAAATAATAATTATGTGGCTATACAATTATTTATATTATATTGAGACCCTTATTGTATTTTAAATTTCCTTGTATATAATAAAAAAAAAATAATATATACTTGAGGCAATTTATGTCTTTTATATTAGTGAAAGAGTTAACTGCTCATAAAATGCTCAACGGTAAATTGTGGTTGATGCATGTTGATACTTCATTACATACCTACCTAGTTTTAAATATAACATATTAATTTTAGCTAAATATTTTTTTATATAAATTAAGGCAGTAGAAAATTTTGCAATTTTGCTTGATTAGTAATGCAAATTTTTTCATAATATATTCAAAAATAAATTAGTTTTCCATTATTTAAAAACCATTTTATATCACTACAATATTTAGTAATACTGCCATCTGTTGGTCAATATATAAAAACTTATTCTGATATATAAATTTGTTTTTTTCATTTCGAATACCAAAGGACACCTATAATACAATTAAAATGTTTTTTTTTTTTAAATTTGAATTCTTCTTCAAAAATCTTACCTATCAATGCACTTGTTCCATCAGTGGCATCAAACTTAACCTTTCCACCGCCAACTTTTATTTTGGAGTTAAACTTTTCAATCTGTAATACTTCAATTCCTTTTTTTGTGACAACTTTTGCTTGACCCTTGGCGAATGCAGAACAGTCAGCTAAAACGACAAAATAGCTGAAAAACAGTTTTGTTTATGCTATGTATCATAATTCTATTTTATATTTGATGGGCTCTGTTTTTGACACATCATTCTATATTTGAATATTTGGGAATAATAATATTTATTTAATTTAAGACATCGACTGAGGGTGCTTGATGGAATTTCAATAATCCAAATTTAATATTTATTTAAATAAAAATGTTGTTATACTTTCATAGATGCCATTAGTATTTTTTAATTATTTAATGAAGAAATATAAATGCTATCATTTATTGGGCTATATAAAACCTTTTACATCCAAAGTATAGCTTACTATACTCTTCTGTGTCTTTTAGCTATTTTCAAAATGTAAAAATTACCAGCAATATAGTTTGTTTTTAGTTCAATTGAATATATTCATATATTAATAATAGAGACATCTATGTTTATTTGTACATACTAAAATTTCCTTCGAGTTTTCCCTTTCCTCCGAGTGGAATTAGTAAAAGTCTTCCAGTGACGTCATAGTCAGACGTTACGTAAAGGTTGGGTAAACTGACCATTAATTCAGCAGTATATTTCTCGAGATCAATTCTAAAAAAATAAAAAAGAATTATTATTTTTAAACAACGTTATTTCATCGCCACCAAACGGACTGCCATCTTGGTAAAAATAAAATAAGTGTTTGCTAACTTTGCTATAAAATTGAGCTCAAAATCTCTCTCCAAAGAGCTATCTTCAGAGGGAGGAAGAGAGGTTCTAAGTTTTATATGTAAATTGGCTTTAAATTATTGAAGCAAGGGTAATGTTTATGACATTATTGACAGGCATAACATGAACTTATTTGACAATTATTTTTTTATTAAATTAGCTAACGGCTTAACAATTTTTACAGTTGGTAGCGCCCATTATGGGTATTATAGGCTTCGTATTTTAAAATATAGACAGGCAAGTAGCATTACTATGTACAAAATTAAGTAATATTGATATTAACCCATACAGCGCGAGCTGTTTTTGCACGAATTTATTTTCAGTCAATACATCTGTTAAAACGTTCACTATGGCTACACATAGATCAATTTCAACAGTAAAAAATATAGAATTATGTGAAATATATATTAGTTATATCAAATACATCACGAAGTTACCAAACTCGTCACATTCTAGCTAAAATAAATCGAAGAAAATGAAGAAGCTGAAAAATATTTAATCTACGACTTAGCAAGCAAAATAACTGCGGGCAGTCTTCATATACACCACCAACACACACACAAGCAAACGCGTAGCCGCATAAGTATGTGTAATACATCGGTTGCGTATCGGCAGTTCAAAGCTGAAATTTGAAAGGCTGAATATTGAGAACTCTTTTCAAAAATATATTTCCTTGTTATATTTACTTGAAATTTTCACGATCTGTTGCCTAATTTCTGTACACTGTGTGCACTATGTTTTAAAGTATATATCTACAAGTGCTTCCTTCTGGTTTGGTCAGAAATATGAGATAAAGTCTTAGACATGTATACATACCCAGTGCGTTCATGGGGTTAAAAAAAGCGTGCTCTAGGAAAATATTTTTGTATTGACACAATTAGGTAGTTGCACTATGAATAATTATAATAGTAACGAAAGCATTATTAAATATATTCGAGAACCAGTAACAGTGTTGCTATCAACAATTGATAATAATAGATATTACTTTTAAATATCATTTAAAATCTACGAAATTTTTTACTCACTTGAGATTTTTAATTTTAAATCCACTGGGTCCATATACTTTCATGCTGTTCAGGGAAGCCTTGACCCTGATTGCTTCAAGGTCTCGGTCCACTGTCAGATTTGGAATTTCTAAGGGGTCGTAAGGAGGAACTCGTATTTCAGGAATTCCTTTCAAAAGGTTTGGCTTCACCTTGTCAACAGCTGACAGTACGCACTTTACGAATTCTGGGTCTTTACGTTTGCATTGAGGTATGTATTCAGCTAGAAAATTACACAAAAATATTGTAGGTACTAATAAAATGTAGTGAAGTAACTAGGTTTTATATCGACATCGAAATTATAATAAAAAAGATAAAGCCCAAGCAAAACATATATTAAATTGTAGACATTGTGATTATCGAAAAAAAATATTTAAAAAAAGACCGAGGGATAAGTCCTTTTGTCTTTCTATGGTCAATATATTATATATTTATATATAAATATAGTGTATTGCACGTTTTATGTGATATATTACAATATTTTTTGGTGTGGGTCCTTTTTCAGTCTTTCACAGTCGATATATATCAACGGTGTTTGGGCCAATTCATGTAACCCTAAAAATTGAAATTGTTCAGGAGAGAAAACATTATATGTTGAGTTGCGTTGTGAATCTTTGAAATGCAGTCCAGTAAATAATTCTTATGTTTGCAAAAATAATCATTTTTTCATATAAAGTTACATAAATTAATAGTATGTCACTGACACAACATCCATACCGTTTTATTAATAAATATTTTTTATTAATAATTTGGTCAGCATCATGAAATAATATAAAAATAAATGATACTCGAGATCAGTGCTTCCCAGATTATGGGTCGCGGCCCTAACCGGCTTCTGCGGTTGATGCAAAATGTTCCAGTAGAACTACAAGTATTAAGTTATGCATTTATTATTTTTACATATCGACTGTGGAGAGGTAAAATGACGTAACCCACACTAAAAATTATCGCGTATAACTCACAAAAAACGTATATATCAACCGTAGAGAGGCAAAAGGATATACCCCTCCGTCTTTACAAAATATTGTTTTGCGATAATCACAATTATGGAATTATGTATACAATTTAATATACGTTTAATGTGTGGGTTACACCCTTTAGAATTTACACAGTAAATATGTGTATATTCTTTATATAAAAAAACATTTTTTCGTGATTTTATTAAAATTGTGTCTTTGAGGCGATTGTAGAATGCATGTGTATGTATAAGTATATTATAAATAATATCAAACAAAGCTTTTGATAACTAAATCAATCTAATTTTCAGTGTAGGGAGCCGTGCTTTAGTTTTTGCAAATTTTCTGAGCCGTGGACTGCAAAGTTTTGGGAAGAACTGCTCTAGATAGTATACTGAAATCACTTTCACTCTTGAATTTTTTTCGAGGTGACAATGCTCACTCTTTTAGCGAAACCGATGATAAAAAAAAATTGGTTTTATTTTATTATAGTATAGTGACATTGTAATAGGAAGTTCTATCAAGTAAATGTACAATCAATCTATATATATAAAAATGAATGTCTGTTTGTTGGTTTGTCCGGATCTTATAGGCTCCTAAACTACTCAACTGATCGCGACGAAACTTTCAGGAAGGACTTATTGTGATCATGCCGGGAAATATTATATAAAATAAATGTTTGTTTGTCCTTTACGCGTTCTTTTACCATTAATACGATTTTGATGAAACTTCGGTGAGTTGTTGTGCACACACCCGTGTGTGCACAACAACAGGGTTCTGAAGAAAAAAAAATTGAAAATCTATAATTGAAAAAAAGAATCAAATACGTACATACAGCGACATCTAGGAAAAACCTTCTGATTTATTCGTGTACGCACCAGACGAAAAACAAAAATTTTGTGTTATAACAAGTGTGATATTGAAACTCGGGTTCGGGTCGGGTCAGACCTGAAGATGATGGGCTCGAACCGGGTAAGTCTATGAAATTTCAGCCTGTGCAGACCTCTAATCCAAAAGCAGTTTAATAAACAGAATTAAAACACAAACCCTTTTTTTCTTTGATTGGCATTGCAACGCATGCCGGGTACTCACTAGTCAATAAATATAGTGAAATTGCCAACACTATTTTAGTTATGTCTCTATAATTTTGGTGTTTATATTTATAATTTTCTTTAGCATAATTTCTTCCGGTTTTAATTTACCAGAAACGTAAAATTTATAAATAGAAAATAGTGTTAAGTTATTGGTACTTACGGAGGATTTTTGCAGTGATCTCAGCCGTCAAAAACACCAAAAACAAAAAGACAATCTTCATTTTTAATAACTCAAAAAACAAATTGTTCAAATAATGATCTATTATCACAAATAATTAATCCAAGAATCAACCCTTTTTTCTCAGTATAACACGCCTGAGATAATTTAAAAACCCTCTTATTGTCATGGATGAAAATGAAACTTCAAAACTTTTCTGATTATTTTCAAATCCCACTCATAGATGTCAATGTTGTAAATATTATTCTGATTGCGAAATTTCGAAAACGGATTTCGTGTAGAGTGGCCGTTCACGGAGACGAACCTTCCCTACCGAAAGAGTGTTTTAAACTGCAAAGTGTTTTTGTATTGCGCCAATAATTATAAGTTGTCGGATTTATTATATTTATGTGCCCTAAATAGAATCAAGTTGACTATTTTTCTCTTGAAAAACTCCTTTTCCGAAATGGCATGTGGTTGGGTGTTTGTTTGGTAGTGGTGGCTGAAATCTAATACTCACTTCAGAGGCGTCGATGAAATATGTAATATTATTAAAAAAAAAAAAACACCATTCGGTTGTCAGAAATTGACTTTTTTAGTAACGATGTCCGCTACCGATGTCAAGCATATGGAAGCAATGGAACTCATCTCAAAAGAAGTTGTTCTAAAAGAACTGCTTCTCTTTTCTCGTATAGAGGATAGAATGAAAAGGCTAGGAGAGGACTGGTAGATAACTGATTGCTCTCAATTTTGAGGATCAGATCAATGGAAAAGAATTTAGAGATCGTAGTCATTTTCTCCGATTTTTAAATGAAATTGTCCGTAAAGGGTTTAGAGACTTTTGACACCACAACCGAATCCAACTAAGTTGAACACGCGGCTATAGGTCTGGAGTTCTTGCAATGAATGACGTTTATTCACTCTAATTTAAAATTATTTGCACTATTTCTTCTTCTTTCAACATAACTATTTAACCTGGATACAACTGAATTGGCTGTGATACTTTGTAGTAAAGCTAAATTACAATGCAAAACTGACTATACATAAATATGTTATATTTCTTGTTATTACAATTACAAGATTGGGGCAAAACAATTCTTTCAACTTCAAAATGGTGCCCTCTTGGGTTTCGTGGTATATAATAGTTTATTGTTGGAGAAGACGTTAAGTAAAAAAAACCTTGTTTTGGGATAATCGACTATTAATGAAATCTAAGTCTTTTATTTACATACATTAAACAATTACTTATTAAACTAACCACTTTATAAGATTTAGATCATTTACGAATTCGATTTATTATTAGTAATTCTTACACTAGCATTAATTATGTTTTTTCCCCACTAATAACTGTGAACAAAATTGACTTAATTCATATTGATTTCTTCAAATAACGTAGAAAATACATGGAATATAGCTGAGTTTGTTATTTCAAACGATAGACCGTCCTAATATCTATCGTATTGAATTCATAACTCAAAACAGCCGATTTTCAACTCCTTCTGCTGTTCTGCGATAGTATATTAGTTGGCGTTACAGATCGTTTAAGTCTATATCCAAATACACAATCGGTACACAGACAAAGATTTTTCTTTCCAGCAAGACAGACTGATCAATTTGACATAGTTTTGCACGTTTCCCGCTCCTGTCAGCTGTCGTTCCACCGGAAGTGTCAAATAGTAATATCCTGCCGGAGATTCACATCGTAACCCGCGTAACCGGATATGTAAAAATCTCACTCGGCCACAGCGAGGACGAACGATACATTTCATAAATAACTTAATTATTTGTATGGCTCACCTGACGTCACTGGTCATCGTCTAAAATACTCGAAGACAAGTAGTTAAAATTGATTTACTTAAAATACATCAAAATTGTGTAATCGCTTGTAGTCCGGTAAGGAGCGATTTAGGGCGCAGCGCTGCGGGCTGCACTATGCAAGTTGTGCAATTCTGTGCAATTCGAGCCGAGCGAAAGCAAGCCTTACCTACTCGCTGGTCGCGACTCGGCAGGCCAATGCGACAGACTCGGATGGATGCATATTGGAATTTTCATTAGACCGGTAATATTTATTAACTCAGTACAAAAGTACAAGGTGTTAATAAAAAAATAGTCTCAAAATAAATATAACAATATTATTTTCGTGGTAGGATTATTGTATACCTACCAGTTGCAAGAGTCATGTACTTTTTTTTCCTACTTCTATAATCCTACTGAAACTATTAAATGGTGTAAGCAAGGCGGGTTCCTAGTTTCCTGGCTAAAGTCAGTTCTAGGGTGGGTACAGACTAAGCCTTTATATCCCTTTCCTGCATGTAAGCTAGCTAAGTATTGCTATCTAAAAAGATTCTGTTAGCTGAAGGCTTTGTGTGGGGAAAACACTTAAGAAAAAACCCTATACGAGAATGATTATCTTTGAATCATTAACAAAAACTCAATTGTTACCAAGAATTGCTCGTAATGTTGGCGTAGTTTTAAGAACTTACTAAGCTTATTAAATTTTAAGACATACCCAGTGCCTAACTGAATATACGAGCATGGCTCATTACATTTAAGATTTGTCTCTTAGGGCGACTAAATGAAAGCCAGCTTGACTGTCGGCCTCTAACGCGTCCACCTCCTCTAAAGAAGAATTTCCTGTAAGAGAGGAGGAAGGGGATCATAATGATTTTGAAATCATCTTGACGAGGTTCTTGGATCATGTACCGGCCATTTCAACTTATATATTATAAGTGAACCTACTATATTATCCATTTTTCAAGCATGCCCATTCCCAATGTGGAGCACAAGGCTTATCTCAACAAAAGTTCTATAACAACTGTTTGTTATTGAGTGGCTCAACCTCTCTTTTTCAGAAAGAGTAAGGATGGAAGGAAGAGGATAGGACAGGACTTAGAGTTCTGCACGGGTCCAGGCTTGGCCCGCGTGCCGGGCTCGGGCCGGGCCCGGGTAAGAAATTAAATTTTCTAGAAAAATATTTCCGGCTATGTTCAGTCATGAGTCAGCCACAACTCAAGTATATTTTTTAAAATGTGTAATGAATATCGTTGGAAATATGGAAATAGTAATATATACATACTGTTTGAGATGTAGAAATAAACGGGCGTTTTTCGGTTGAGGAAAATAAATCTGGGCTTCGGGTCGGGTTCGGGTAAAAAGTGTGATATTGAGATTTGAGACTAGGCCTGAAGATGTCGGGCTCGGACCGGGTAATTTAATGAAACTTCGGCCCGTGCACACCTCTAACAGGAGTGGTAAGCTAATCATTTTTGCTACGCTCAGTTTTTAGAATCTTAACAAATATTCCATAATACACAAATCCATAAAGTGTGTGAGAAAGTTTTCTTACTGGGATTCGAACCAGTCGACTCTGTAATCGAAGATTTTGAACAATTGCCTTCAGGCCCAGCTATTTTAACTATGTTTTATGTATTGATTAACGCAAATTCTAACCTAAATTTTAACCACATTTTCATTCATCTATGAATTCATGTATGTATATATTATTTCATCTAATTTCGATCACCAAACAGCCATTTTTAATACCATCGGACCATATGAACATCTATTTACGAGTTTAAAGAAATATATACGGGATTATTATACGAGCTATTGTCAGATAGCCGTACGCTCTGTGCCCTTACAGGATTTTACAGGCTTAGGGGATCGGATAGGAAACAGGTGAAGAGGAATATAAACATTAATTTACTCTTACAACTTGTGAGTATCAAAATATTCGGACAACACTTCGTGATCATGCTGTACTAACGGTTTTTCCTGATGCAGTTGAGAGTGCAATGCGTGCTTGTGTCCAAATAATCGTTAATGTGCGAATGTACCATTTTCATTAATGAGCTGACATGCAATACTTTGTCGTTTTGTGGTTACTAAATGTATAGAGTTATTAGGCACAATGAAAACATGCATGCTCCCATAGAATAAAGTTCGTTATTTGTATGCCAAATCCCTTTGTAAAATATTTTCCATGTTGATTGTATCAAATAATTAATTTTGTACGGTGACCATTACAGTATAATTAATTTGTAATTATTTTGACTAAATTTGCTATGATTACCTAAATCGGTGATTATTTTTAATATAATCGTGTAGCAAGAAGAAGGCGTTTGAAAGAATTTAAAAAACAGTTATTTTCTTTTGGAAGAATACATTTATAAGACTTTTCAATATAATTTTATATTGAAATTAACCGTGGCTTAATCCGAATAAATATCCTTTGGTAAATTTCACGTAACATAATTTGAAAGCTTGTCCGTGAATTTTGGCCTATGAATCATGTTCTTAATGATAATATGACACCGCTTCGTACTTATGGGGCGGACAGGGTCTTCAAAACCAATCTGCAGACTCTTTCTATTATGCAAATTTTATAATGTAATACCTCTCCTGAGGCGTTTAAGAGTAGTGTCATATTTGTTTGGTTGCTGTTGTTGGTTTCCAGTTAGAAGTGGGCAAAGGGCCTGCGATCCTGCCAACCAGGGATTCGCGTCTCGGCCTATCCCGGGGGAAGTCGTCGGCCGACGAAGCGGTGATTTAGTCCACCGCTTACTAGTAAAACCACTTACAGAGTTTAAATTAAAAGTGTGTAAATCTGTTGTGTAACTGTCTTCAAGAAAATTATTGAAACTAATTGCAAATAAACGAGAAAGAGTATACGGATAACGACTGGGTTTTAATGGAAGACGAAGGAGCCGTTTGTTGTGTCCTGTCCTCGGAAGCGTGCTGTGAAGCTTGTTGACTCACCGCGCCCCGCTTCTCCCCGCTCCTTCCTCCCTCGAGCGGCGAGACAGTCGTTCGTTTCGTTTTGTTGTTTCGTTTCCTACTCTCTCAAATAATATGAAAAAAATTGTTATATATGCTTTAAAACATGCCACTCTTTGTTCAGATTGACTCTAATTATTGTTTTACAATTAAAAAATACAAAACGCACACTTATATTATTATTTACCATGGTCACCAGATGTGTGCCAAATTGAAAGGATTACAATGAAGAGTTTTAGAAAATCTTATGTGTCCATGCTTGAGTAATTTAGAAAATTACTAATTGAATGTCTAATCGACTTGAATTTAATTTATATAATTAAGTTTCAACGTCCTGGCAAAGCGTTAATTTATTACTGTGTTAATTGAGGTAACAATTTTTTCATTCTACGCGTTAATTACTTAAACAATCATAATAACTATTCTATTTTTAAAAATGATTTAAAAATATTTTATGAATTAGTAATAAAACTTAACATTTTTATCATTTTATTTAATTACCTAATAATTAAACGGATATTTCAATATGGTTGATATGTACGCACCTTTGTCATTATTTTGGTGATCATGATTTGCGGTAAATCATTGTTGAATTGTTTTGTGCCAATTACAATCAATAAAATAATAAATTTATTTTACGAATATCGTCAAAAAAATTTCAATATTATAATAAGCTTTGTTATAATATTGACATTAGAAAAATTTTGTTACATTTTTTTTTATCCTAATGTTGAAGATATGGACTCCTAATGGAAGTATCTCGATATAATTATTCTACGAGAACTGCTTGTTGCTCGGTTGCTTAGCCTCTCTTTTTTGAAGTAAGTAGGGATAGAAGGATAGGGCTAGGACAGAACTAGTGGTTGACTAATCGCTTTTCATGGGTGGATAGGAGGGAGTTTCAGATATCACAAACGTCTATGCCTACAAACAGAAACCCATAAATCAATTTATGAAACTGTCAGTAACGGGACATGAACTCGAGACATCGGTAACCGTAGCCAATAACGTTGACAACTGCACCACGGACCGATAGATACAAATTTCAGACAATGAATTTAATATTACTATTATTCTACTGAATAGTTTTGACACTAAATTGTATAAATACTACACTTTATTAATAATTAATTTTTACTTTTAAAACAGATCTCTCCTAAATTAGTAATTTAATTATGACAGTTGAAAGATTTTAACTGACAATATTGCTTGCTTTACTAAACATAGAGTGGTATTAGAATTTATTAATTTTTGGCTGCTTATTCGTATATATAATAAACATTATAATTCATAACAAGACAAAGAGCAATTTACTAGGAAAACTTTTTCGAAAATGTACTCAAAAGTGAGTTAATATTGTCTGTTAATGATAAATTAACTAACCATTGTATAATGACAGGAAATATTCAGTATTATAAATTTTAATTATGGATATTAAAATAATATTACAACTTGTTACTAAACGTGCTTATTTGTAATTTGAAAGCACTTATTACACTTTGCCAGTTGCACAATTAATGTATATAATTCGACATTGTTTTGGCCAATTGATGTATCCCTCAAAAAATACGAAAATGATTTAATGATTCGATCTAATTTTACAGACGACAGAGCAGGTCCAAATGATATAAATTAGAAAAAATAAATTGAGCACTTTTTAGAAAGGAAGCATCATTTCGCATTGGTTTTAATGATTTAATGATTCGATCTCATTTTAAAGACGACAGAGCAGGTCCAAATGATGTAAATTAGAAAAAATAAATAGAACACTTTTTAGAAAGGAAACATCATTTCACATTGGTTTTAGGAATACAAATTCTGAACCTTCCACTTGATGTAACTATTATATCGATACTCCCTTCGGATAATTCCGTATCTACAAATTTGAGAATTTAAAGACACACAACTCACAATATAATGTTTTCGATAAAAACAGTTTTTAATCTCTCCTGAACAATTTAAATTTTAAGGCTTATATCCGTTGGTCAAAACACCGTCGATATATGCAACTGGAAGGAAGCGAATTACAGTATTTGGCAATGTAAATATCTGGTTATTGTAGGCTTTGTAGAGTGTTTAAGTTGCAGCAAGTTAGGTAGGTTTTAATGAATAATAATTTGTTCAAAACTATAGATGTGATTTACAATGTTGAAATAACTGTTTGTCACGCAAACTTTTAAGCAATAGTTATCTAAAGAAGGATCTAATGATGCCAACATTTCATCATTATCAACTAATCGGATATCGAATAGTAAAACTAAGACTATTCGAATATTCTCTGAAGTATGAAAATAATACAGAAAAAAGAATTTGAATAATAATATCATAACATACTGTCGGCGTCCGTGGCGCAGTTGGTAGCGTCGTTGGCTACGGTTACGGATGTCTCGGGTTCAATTTCCGGTTCGTAGTCTGAGTGTTTGTGATGTCTTAAAAAAAAACCCCCTCCGACCCATCCGATCCTCAAGGGGCGTAGCGAGAGCGATTAGCTCACCACTACTCCTGTCTTAGCCCTATCCCTCTATCCCTAATCTTGAAAAAAGAGAGGTTGAGGAACTGAGTAACGAGCAGTTTTCTTAGAAAAAATCTGTTGAGATACCTCCATTAGGAGGCCATATTCTCCACTTTGGGAGCGGACGTCGAAAAAAAATTACATATTTAAAAAATAATTTAATAGTGCATTCAAATTTGTAAGAAAACGAGGTCATTTATTGTAAAAATCGTATTTATTCAAATTTTTATTTCACTGATGTGCATTTAATATTTTTTTAGGACGAGATGCCTACATCTTATAATAATTTAGGACACAATTTTTTCCCTTTTCTGCCAGATAGACACAATATAAATATACATTCCATCGCCGTTCCATTTGATTACAATATTAAAAATTTGTAACTGTATCGGCTTATACCAAAATTATTTCTTCAATTACTGAAACCACGACATGTTTAAAGGGTTTTTAAACTCTAATTATCAGTCAAGCTCAATTATTTTGATTTATGATAAGAGACTGAAAAAGCCCGTGTTGGGTGAAGACAAGAAAAATCCACTACCTGGGGTATTCATTATTGTCCTTGAAATCTGGAGAAATTGTGATGCGGTCTTTGCGGACAGACAGAAAAGAAAGGCTTACAATTAAATGAACCTTTGTTAAGATCATATTCACTTTCATAAAAATAGTTTTCACTTATAACAAAAACATTCCGCAAAAAACAATTTTTTTCACTAAAAATAAAGTGATTCCACATAACAAAATATATTTTAACGATGAATAAATATATTGTCACTATAAATACTTACACTTTGAAATCGATAGTTGCACGTAACTGTAATGAAATGTCACTTATTCTTCTACCCTATATTAGGCCACCTATATTGTCTTTGCTCCACGTATTAGAATACATTACTCAAACCAAACCAGACCAACCCTAACGTAATCTACTACAACTTAACTCACTTTGTTAAAAGTATCCGTGACTAAGTGGAAACTATTAAAATCAATGTTTGAGTGTACTAAGCGAATACTTTTTAATAAAATACAAGTGCAAATACAAGTGCAAAACTATCGAAATAAATGTTCAAGTGTGCCAATACTGTCTAACAGAAAGTGCAATTATTTATAACCCGAAAATAAATAACGATTGAAGGCATTAATCTCACATAATGTACCGAACAATCGAAACTGAAATTTTTTCAACCTATGAAGTAATTGAGTAAAGATGAAAATATCAAAATGTTTTAAGTATTCTATGATCTTGGCTATGCTAAATATTTTTTCACTCCAGTAACTAAGATTGGAGATTCGCGAATGGACCAAACAGTTCCCTGTGATGCCAGCTGACTTGGAGAGACGTTGAAGCCGGTTGGATCACGTGCTGCACATGTCTTTGGAGAGCTTTAACCATGCTTGCTACTTCTTTCGACCGGTGAGATACCGGCGTCCTCGACGACTATCGAGAACTATCGTTAGAAGGTGTAATAGAATGATGCTGGTTTGCCATAGGCGATTGACGGGTGAATGACTGAATCCACGGTATTTTGGCTGCCAAGCTCTTTGAGCTTGGCCGGCTAGTGGATAGGCCAACATGAAAATGTCGTACTATAAAGCTGGATGCTGAAGACATCATATGGGAGTGTGCAAAGAGGTGCGCAAGTCGGTCTAACGTTTCATTGGACCAATCGGCCACACTGACTTTGTGGCAAATAAGCCAAGTTGAAAAAAAATTGCGGCGTCATAAAAGAGTGAGTTGACCTCACCTCATAGAAGCTTTTCGTTTATCTGGAGGGATTGATTAAGCATACGTGCAAGCGACTAAGTCTCGGGCAGTTACTCCAAAGACACTTCAAATTAAAGAAAAAAAACAGTAGATACCCTTAATGTCTTTTACGCAACTGGATACTGCCGTATAAAATTAACGGATGGGAAAGCAGTGGTGGGTGGAGGAGGGCAAGATAGCTGAGTAGTCTTTTCTTCTATCTCATAATTGAATTATTTTTTGTTTTCAAGTGTATTTTAGTGTAAGCATAGATGACGACACTCAACCTGCCTATATACATACACCTTATGATACTAGACCCTCATATTTGCACGAAGATCAGATTAAGATTGACAAATTTTCATAGCATTTTTAAGTCATGATGTAATTCAAAGAAACAATTAAGTTAAATGTAATCTATGTTATATTAAAAAATCAGACTTATAGGCGTATGTTGTTGATATTTTTTGGTATGACTATTTAATAAAAAATATTGAAATATCGGTATTGATATTTGCAATTGTACACCCAATCTGTTTTTTACGCGATAAATTGACTCAAGAAATTGATATGTGAAACAAAATCTTACTTATGTATAATTTGATATATTGGTTCAAAAAAAAGGCATCAAGAAAATATGAAAAACTAAAATTGATTCTTTAAATTCGTGTAAAAATCCTTTAATTTCCTTAAAACGAAATGATAAGAAATGACAATTTTTCTTGTTGAAAATGTATGAAGACAAATGAAAATTTAGAGTGTGGTTTGAACTTTAGTTCGCTCCGTCTGGGATTTCCACCGGGGATAACTGCTCAAGTGACGTTATCTGGTTAGTAACCGTCATCAGTGACACGTGTTTTGGGGAAGTAAAGAAATCAACTGGTCTAGGGTGACTACATTTTTAATAGTTTTTCATTTTTAACTAAGTTATAGAGATACAAAATATTTCGAATTTTCAGATACTCTGTATTACATTGGATATTTAATACAAAGTTATCGTGTTAATATAAACTGATAAGACTCGGATCGAAGAGAGGCGAACGGCTGGTTATCCAAAGTCCTGGAAGGGTTGTGATCTCAGACAAACACCATTTCAAATCCGGTTCAAAACTTATTTTTTTCTATCAAAGATGTGGTTTACATTACACAAATATATAATTCCTAACACATAAAATTGATTCTACATTAACATTTACTTAGCAACTGAATTTACTTTAAGTTATAATACAAATTACACGACAAACGATTTTAAATTAAGTCCAATGCAAAACAAACACAACAACTCACATCGTCCTCCGCCGCGACGTGGTATCACTCGTCCGGCTCGACAGATCGTAATCGACTGTGCACACATATCATTCAAAAAACTGCCTGCATTGTCGGAACTACCCCTTTCCGTCAAAAATGGACTCGTCCAGCGGGCGTACCCGGCGGCTATTGAACGGCTTGGTAACAAGTTTGGGCCGATTCTGAGAATTATTGCTGTTGCCGCTGGGTGATTTCAGTTCTGGACACTAGTGAAACTTACACTTAACAAAAACCAGGGTGTGTCAAAACATACAGATTAGATCAGATAAAACTACATTAACTTTCATATTGGAGTCACTTGCTGTTTTTGCGAGCGACTCTGTTACTTCGAATGCGCTTCGTCAATGTTGATGGCGAAATTCATTCGTTTGCGATTTTTGAACGGACTTATTGTATTGCAAATATTTTTCTCTGACTTCTTTGATGAAACGCTTTTAAAAGAATTGTTTCACAAGAAATAATCGCGTAGAAAAGGAATGGTGGCATCCAAAAAATTCGCGTAAAAGTGAAATCGCGTAAAAAGAGGACTGGGTGTATTTTACTAAAGAAAATAATACTGGTATTCATATATTCGTCCAGTATCGCAATCCCTAGTTGGAGAAAAAGTATATATCAGAGCAGAAAAACTAAATTAAATGAAAGGTGTTATTAAATAAAAGACCACATGGTATCCTAATAATATATTTTGATTTTCGATCTACTGACATCTACATACAGCTCAAGGAAACAGCTCTTTGTATGTAAATTTAAGAGTTATACGATTGGATATGTCAGTGAAGAGATCAGCTAAGGTTTTCTCGAGAACCGGAGTGATCTCGCTAAGGAAGACTTTGGAGTTTTCGTTCAGGATCCTGTTGGTGGCTTCCCCGAGGACAGGGTCTCCGTTAAAGAGGTTGCTCAGATAGATTTGACCACCTCCAACGTTGAGGACGATCTTCATCTTGTCGAATTCAAGATACTCTTCGTCGTTTCTCATGATTTTGTGGCCGCGCATGGTGACATCGCAGATGTAGTTTGCTGGAAAAGGGATTGAAATAATATATTTCAGAAAATTTGTATTTTTTTTCGTTACATATAATTTTAAAGTGAAATTGACCTACAATTTTATATCTAAAAGAAAACTAAATTGTATGAAATTTAGAAACAATAACTTGATTTTATTATTTGAAAAAGATTGTCGTACATCGATGGCCCAGTTCCATAGGACGATAAGTTAAAAATTTGATGTTTTGGGTTAAGTTAGCCATTATATTCGAACACCGCTCTTCTACAGTTCCACAAAAGTACAACTTGTAAAATGTACAGGTTTTCTCTCAAAAGGCAGATATTTGCATATGGAAATCAGCGAAATTAAATAATTTCTCAGTTTCATATACATACACATCGAAATATCGTATTGTGGACATATATTTGTGTGAATCGTGGCGTTCCATAAAGAAACAACCTTTAATCCTAAAACTATAAACTATTGAATAAAAAAGTAATACAAATCTAAGCTATCACTTTTTTACGAATTATATGAGTCTCGAGGAATTTCTCCTCGAATATTCCTGGCTATCATTGGAAACACGCATAACGTTGTTACGCTGCGGAATACTCCCTATAAGAGGGTAAAGCCGTAGCGGGTGGTGTTGGGTACAACGTTGAGTACCCTAGGGCATTAAAAAAAAGAACCAGATGAGTCAAAAGTTTGATCAGCTATATCTCAAAACTACCAATTTCTGGTTGTATCACTATGAAACTAGGCCATCGACATGTTGAGAAATTGAAACTGATTATTAAAAAACAATGTTGTTTCTTCGTTTTATTTAAGTTATTAATAGACAGTGGAAAATAAATAGGTCACACTTGATAAGCTCGAAAAATAGCGAGCGTGTTGATGATGATGATTACTCAGCTTTCAGGTTGACCGAAATAGTCAAAACACGCCAGTTCAGTCCAAGTTATCGCTTATTGCAGTTAGTTAGTTACACATTAAGAATTAAGAATTGAACAAAAAAGGTTTACAAAAATACACGAAAAGAAACTGCGCATGTAACATTAATGCGCGGCAAAGGGAGGGTTTACGTTATTTCTATGCGTCGATCCGACTAACGCCCGTACGCGTTCACCGATGGAAACACTCAATTTAATATTCAGCACCAGTTATGGTCCAGCACCTTTTCTTTGTAAAGGATGGAGTGCGGCAGCCAAGACGGCTCGATTTCTCGAGAGTTTACGCTATCGACTTCCAATAATTTCTTAGTGTTCGTAACAAGCGTCACATCTAACTTTTATTTAAAAAAGATGAACGATACATTTTTTACTTTGTTTCTCGAGAGAAGAGCGGTGACTGTTTTGAAATCTTATAAGGTCTAGTGTTCACGTGAACAGATTGGTGAGGTTAAAAAGTATCGCCTTTTCCGGGAAATGTTATCAATGTGAACAGTAAAACCATGTAAAGGAACAACAAAGAAATGGAAATGTACATTAGCTATGCATTTTACGTTAAATCAAATATAACTTTACATTTTTTAAATTAAGTCGTACAGAAAATAGATTTTTATAAAAGAGTACATTTATTCCTTTCCTACCCAGTTGTAAGAAACAATGCGTAAATAGGTCTTTAGGCATTTTATTTAAATGTTGAATGCCTGATGTGATTAAACAGTAGAACAGATGATGATGATGTCGATAATGCAGTTCAGAGTAGGCGACAGAATCATGGACTCTTTTCTTTATTCTTTGCTCGTCATATTGTGTCTTCCAAAAAGCACATTTGATAATTCTCACAGTTGCATACGGTGTTTTCTTACAATAACATATTTAGGAATATCACATTTTGTCACTCTGTTATGTGAAATGATGACTTGATATAAGTGTCGTTTTATGAAACATTTTTCTCTTTAATAACTATTATAAATTTTGCTGACACGACGTAATGCTCTGGCACTGAACAAAACTTTTTCT
Organism: Himalopsyche phryganea; assembly: GCA_022494535.1. Classification (NCBI taxonomy): domain Eukaryota; kingdom Metazoa; phylum Arthropoda; class Insecta; order Trichoptera; family Rhyacophilidae; genus Himalopsyche; species Himalopsyche phryganea. The sequence continues at coordinate 2,875,285 of JAGVSL010000025.1, forward strand.
CGAATATCACATTTCACAGCACTATATTTAGCACTATATATCTATAATATCTGAATTAAGAGGTTGAACCACTTACTTATTAAACAATCCTATTATTTTAAAACAGAAGTAACCAGAAGCCCAAAATCGTATTGCAAATTCAGCGAAAAAGTGTCTTAAAAATGTATGGAAGTCGACAACATTTTTAATCTGTTACAATATAAAAAAATACATTGTTGAACCGTTTGTTTTTGTTTATTTTTATTCACCGCCCTGGCCTCCTAGTTAGATTGTTTATTTACATATTTAGTATAAAGATGTATTATTAAACCATAAAATATTAATGATTGTTATTTATATTATGCATATTTTATATCATCCAAGAATTGAGTTTACGCTAACGTCTATTTCATAACATATTTACCTGCTAAACATTTTACTATTTATAGACGATAATAGCAGTAATTCAATAAATAACACGAAAACTATAATCTTTAGTTCTTAATTGACTATATTTAAGAGGCCATTTGTTAAAGTCCGACATGCAATATTAAATAGCAATCACTCTTATTTAAATTTTATCTCTTTGGCGACTTTAAAATTGAACGAATAAAATATATTATGAAGATTTAAATAAATTGAATATAATGTTTTCATAATGACGCTACAGGTTTCCGAAATGTGATATTCGAGGAGAAGTTTTCTTCTGTGCCTGAGCATTACGTCGCGTTAGGAGAATTGATAATAGTTATTAAAGAAAAAGATTCCATAAATAGTGGTCTAGTGGTAAGAGCTTTGCCCTAGCCATCAGGTGGGTCATGGATCATGTCCCGGAAAGGTCATTATCAAATTTAAATTTTTTAAATTTCTGATCTTGGACACGAGTGAGATAAAAATTCTCATCGAGATTATGTCCAGTTTTCAAAATATTTGGGTTTATATAAACACAATATGACGACTAAGGTAGAATACAAACGAAAAGAACATGAGTGAAGAATAAAGAAAAAAGATCAGTCTATCGTCACTCGCCGAGCGTGAAACATCTACTCTGAACTGCATTATCGACATCATCATAATCATCATTATCATCCGTCATTCAACAACATTGAAAATATATTCCTAAACATTTTTACGTTCAATAAAAAGTATTAAAAAGTGTGTTGATAACTGAATTGTATTTGATATTTATTAAACAAAAGATTGCTTAGTTGAAAACTGTTAGCGCATACTATAAGAAAATTTCAGAAAATACCAAATGCGATTCCCATTAGAATCAGGGCTAGCCATCTCCCTACTCAACGAAACCATCTTTGAAATAGTGGAAAGCCTAATAAAAATACAGTATATTATACATAACTGAAAAAGATGTCTTCCAGCAACGATAACGGATTATTAATAAGAATATGCCATTCATGTTTTTAAAGAAAATATTTAACTATTGTGAGAACGTTTCTGGGTTAAACTCTTCTGGGGAATATCAACTCTGCACGTCAATAAATTTTACACTTTAACGCATAAATATTTCATTTTTCGTCCTATTTTCTAGGTCTGTGTTCCCCAACCATTTTACACGGACCGGTAAAAAAAGGAAAGATTTTTCACGGACCACTAATACTGGAATAAAAATGGTTTTTTGTAATATTTTTTCAATCTTATATTGCGACAGATGGACATAACTATAACTAACAAATTACAAATGAAATTCTTGGAAATATATTTACGTAGGGTTTTGCATCTGGGTTCACAATCCAAGAGAAAATATTTCCGTTCTCCCTGAGTGTACCTGAGAAAATTTATGACTGTCGATTCAGAGAAAACCAGCGACCATCGTGTTGCATCATCCTACTAATTATTATTATTTAACAATAACTAAAAATACAAATAAAAGTGCAGGTGAAAAAAATCCTATATTTAATATTTTTGCATGGCCCGGTACTGGGCCGCGAACTACCGGTTAGGGAATATTGTTCTAGTCGACGATTTATTTCCTCGTCAGGTAAATTATCTGATATCAATTTTCTTTACACGGATGCAAGTGATTATAAATACGGTATTTGAAAACAAGCATCGTAATGTTGAAATAAACAAGATATATTCTGTAAACAGTTAACACTTACATTCAATCGATTAGCATGTAAGTGACAATTATTATTGCTTTTAATTGTTTTGGAAAATGGATATAATAATATTAATACAAGGTGCTTTAGTGTCAAGGTATACCAAAGAATCTATTGCTGCAATATCAAGATATTACTATTACAAGATATTATATTACATTTACAGTATTTATTATATATTATGATAATATGAGGTGTCTAGTATAATATATCATAGTCTCCAGCATATGCAGCATTTTTCTTCGTATTTACACTTACCATTTACATTATAAAATATCTTTTTAAACTTACAAATTCACTTTTAAGGTGTTAACTGTCAATTCTTGGTGGAAAGTGACACACCCTGGTTTTTCTTGTTAAGTTTAAGTTTTATAAGGGTATTAGTTTTAACTGACAGCACCCAGTGTTATTGGCAATGATTCTTGGTATTCCAACCGATTGTTGTCGTTAAAAGCGATCGGTTGCTAACTGACGAGGGCCTATAGCGGAAATTAGAAAGTGTCCACTGGACGGATCCATTTTTGACAAAAAGTGGAGAACCTACAGAAAGAGAATTTGAAAAAATTCGTTGTCACGTGAATTTTTTTGTTATTTACTCAGTCAATCTGTTTTTTTGGGAAAAGGTAACAATAGAAGGACGGGGTTAAGAAAGCGCTAGTAGACAGCTTATCGCTCACGCTACGCACCTTTTTTAGGATTGTGTGGGCGGTAGGATTGGGAATGTATGCATCACATAAATTATATAAACGCATTTGAACACAAGTTTATAAATCGATTGAGAGATTAATTTTTTTAAATTATCCCTACGAGGATTCGACCCTAAGGACACCACGGGTGAATAGGAAGAACGCATTCAACATTCACCATCTGGCTAAAAAGCCGGCTATTAAGCGTACAACATAAAACACCGAAAGAACTTCCAGAAAAGGGAACATATTTGGTGAACGCGAATGAAGCGAAAAAACTTCATTTCAATAAAAATATCATAGACCCAGCCCCAATCATACTTTTAAGGGGAACAAGATTTAGGTAAGCTAATTTTTGAAAACGGTTATGAGGAGTTTTTCGGTTGAATTATGGCATATTAGAATGCATGACGCTTGTTGCAATATTGTCCTAATCACAATATTCGGCAATCAATTTTTGTTTAAGGGATATTTGTGTTTCTCGGACTATGATATGGCTTGTTAAGTACTCAATATCGATATAATAATAACTTATATTAAGTGGCCGAGTCAGAATTTTTAAACATAAAATATAAAATGATGTTTTCGTTCCAAAAAGTGGTCAATTTATTTTTCTAATTTACATCATTTGACCGAGACCTGCTCCGTCGTATTTAAAATGAGATCCAATCATTAAAACATTTTCATATTTCTTGACGGTTACAGCAATTGATCAAAACACCTTCGATTATTATTTACTTGCTGTGAAAACTTTTCGGGGTATTTTTAAAAACATTCATTAAAATATTTTTATTTTGTATACTGGTGACATCAATGGTATACATTTCGAAAGATAAATTATTATTACAAAAGTATTTGTGAGCTGATGAAAAAATAATGAAAAAACAGCTAAGCCGCTAATTAGAAGCGTAACTAGCGGGTACGTAGTTTTTGAAATATTTGTTTATATGCTGGCTTCACAAGAAAAAATATAGCTTACGGCAAATGAAATAATGTTATTTATCCCACACAGTCAGGTGTTTTACTTTTCAAAAAAATCTTATACCAGATATTCGATTACTCGAGGTTAATTTTAGTATATATGTAACGCCAAATGTGTGAAATTGTCCATTGCCTCTTTTATGAATTAGGCAAATTATCTGCCAAGTGCGTGAATTCGGCATGAAATTTTCTGTCTAGTTCATGCATTGAGCAAAATAGATCGTGTAGTGCTCCGGTAGTGTTTTTTATATATAATATTAACTTACTGAAGTTTCCGATGATGTCACCCTTCCCGTGTAGATTAAGGAGTAAAATGTTCATGTCCATTTTATAATTCCCTTCAAAATGAAGGTGAGGAAGAAGTACTCTATAGTCAAAACGATTTTTCTTCAAATCAGATCTGTAAAGAAAAATAACAAAATAAAAATATTTTTCCTAAATTTCATATATTAAGTCAGCGGTCATCAAACTACTGTCCGCGTGCCGGATCCAGCCATCTCTAAATTCCCTAGTTTTGTATATAAATTATTCACGTAGGAAATATTAATTTTATAAAATTTCATGATTTGGTTGTGAATTCACGACAACTATTTATTTCAATTCATCAATTGGGATGAGGTGGTGGTGGACCCAAACTAAAAAAAATATGCTATAAAATGGTTTGTTGGAAGCGACCAGATGTTCGTTTACTCGAAGATTTATTGAAATTTTAATAATGTAGTGCAGGTAAAATATAACAATATAAATTTCCAAATAATAACCCTAAATGAAAATATTTAGTTGTATTTCACCTAATCGAATAGGAAAGCGGTTAGATTAAAGGCCGCTATTGTCTCTATGTGATTAGGAAGTTAGAAATAAGTTACCAATTAAGATCTATAGCATAAAAAGCCAAAAATTATGAACGGATTTACAACAATGATTATTCATGAATAATTATATTCTTTAAAAGAATTCTTCCGTTTTTTTGAGTATTTTTTTTCAATTAATGATGACATATTATATCTTTTTAAGTACATTTTTTCAGCTCCCCACACCAGTATATATTTTTTTATTTAAGGGCGATATGTGAAAGAAATTCTTAATACGTGAAACCATTATATAACAAAAAGTATTTTTTGTAGAAAATTATTAAAAAAAAAAATTATGCATTATCATCCAAATTTAAGCGTCAAAATTAAATAAGTTAACTAATTACAAACATTGGCCGTTTTGCAATGAAGGATTTTCAGTCGATGGATGGTAATCAATCATGACTCTTGACTACAATAAATGGTCTTGAATAAAAAGATAAACTTGACCGTCTTCTAAGCAATTCAGGGTCACCTGCGATGGAAAAATATACCTTACCGACAATACTTATAAGGCCGTACAAATTTTGGTTTTTGAATATTGATGTCTTAATATAATCCAGAAACAAACGAAGTCACATTTAGCGGTCAACATCCCGCCTAGTTGCCCAATAGGGATTCTAACCGGAATATTCAACCCTTTTTTAATTATTTGATAATCGAATATTTAGGCAATTATTCTAAAACATATCGTAATAATTTTTAATGAAATATTTTACAAAATAGACGAAAGATCACATCACAATTTCTTCAAATTTCAAAAACAATAATAAATACCCCAGGTAGGGGTATTTTTTATTTTCACCCAACTCGGGAGCTTTCAGTATCTTATCATAAATTATCTTATAATACTTGAGTTTGACGAATTACTCGGAGCTAAAAAAACCTTTTCAGTAATTGAAGGAATACCGCTGGAGTAATTCGACACAGCTGCAAATTTTAAATATTGTAATACAATGGAATTGTACTGGAATGTATATTTGTATTATCTCTATCTGGGAGTTGACAGAAGTGGGAAAAGATTGAGTAGTAAATTATTTTTAAATGTAGGTATATCATCCTTAAACAAACTATAAGTGTATCAGTGATTTAAAATATGAATAGATGTGATTTTTATTATTAATGAGCTCGTTTTCTTACAAATTTTAATGCACTATTAAATTATTATTTTAGTGTGTATAATATTATGTTGTTAATTATTTAAATCAATTTTTTATAATTTTTTCATACTTCAGAAACTATTCGATTAGTTTCAATATTAATATTCGATATCCAAATAGTTAATAATGACGAACAGTGGTAATCTCTAATGCCCAACACTAATGACGATTTAGATACCTACCGAGCTGTAATGCCAAGTGTAAAATTATTATATATGTTTTAAAATAGTCGATACATTGATCTGAAGCGAATAAAGTAAAATGCACTTTGTCGTTTATGTTAATGTTGCTTATGATGGTCGTGTAAATAAAATGGTTGTGGACCACCAGCTTAATGTAGAGTGGATAAGTAGCCAGTGACGTCCATAAATAGTGAACTATAATTATTTTTAAATTAATTACTTCATCTCAATGTAAAATTCATAGTTTACTTTGAAAACTATGTTAAACATAACGAAATGAAATTGTATATACTTTTATTAAACATGTATAGTTTATTAAAATTAATTAAAAAAAGATATATCGTTTTAAAGTAGAAATTTAATTTCTTTGCTGAAATGACTAAAATAAATTAAAAGCATGAAAGATGTTGATTGTGTGAAATAAATAATATTGATTATTTTACTTACTTCAATGATTGAATTTCAAAATTGCTCGGACCCCAAACCTTGACGTTTGACATGGTGGCCTCGAACTTGGCTCCTTTAGGACCTCTAGATAACACGATTTCCTTCATGAGGAGTGGTTCTATTCCTGGTACATTAAGTTCTGGAATCCCCTAAAAATGTTATTAATACATTATTATACGAATTAAACATTTACTTTTTAATTTGCTTCTAAGAATTGATTTTGGCTTTTTAAATTTGTTTTTCAGATATCTTTTGTATGATACTGACTGAAAAATAATAATCATTCACAATTTACTTATGTGCTATTTGGTGTCAATGTTAATTACCTATTTAATATTCGATTAATCTTTGTTAAAATAAAGTGGTTTTTTATTCTAAAATTTTCCCATTTCATATTTCTGCTAATTAATATTTAGGAAGTATTTTGATACTCATTATATATTACTAACAAAAATGACTATTAAAAAGGCTTAATTTTTGGTTATTTTTTAACAGCTGTTTGTTTTTAAGAGGGCATTAAAATTTTAATTGCATACTATTTATTTATCTGTTAATTCTTGTCATAAAACCTGAAACAATTGTTTTGTTCATCAGGTAATTACTAATACTGAATTTCATACAAATAGCCTTGTTAACATTTATATTTTATCAGTTGATAATGCTCGCAATGAGCGAAACCGGTCCTGACCATTATAACATGTAGAAGTAGTACAAAATAATTTCTACCAAAAATTAACAGTGAACACCTTAAAAGTAACCATTTTTATATAATCGACACTCCCTACATATAATCATGTAAGGGCAAAATATGTGATTAGGGGGCTTCCATATATGACGTCATACGATTTTCACTTTTTCTTGATCCCCCTCGCCCATCGTAACATTTTTTCATATAGAATTTTACCCAAAAGTCACCAATCGTCACTTTATATCAGACATCCCCGTCTCCCCAAGGCGTGACGTCATATATGGACAACCCCTTATATTTATTTTGCATGTTTATTGTGGTTCTAGGAAAAAACCGTACAGGAAAAAAGCGAACACGAAAAAAACAGCACACAGAGTAGAAAAATAAGTATTCACATTTAAAATACTTCTTATCGTTTCACGTATAACGGTACATATACAAATAAAAATATGAAATAAACGCTATTTAAAAGAATGAATGAATCACATGATAATTGTACAATCGTTTACAAATAAAATGGTGTCTATCTTGTGTCAGCGTGCTACTAGATAAACTTGCGTTATAATTCTTGCCCTCCTGTAAAATCGCATGTTTGCAAATACGGGATTATACGTAGGTAGTATCGATATGTAGTTACGTTCTTTTGAAACGTTGATCGTTTAATTTTCACGAGTGTAAATTTTATATAATAGATTCTGATATTCTGATTGTATTATCTCATGTGTTGGGAGGATAGCTGTATCAAGTTTTTTTTGAATTTAAATAACCCGTTCAAGTTCATATGGAAACAGGATAGATAAAAAGTGAATCACCATGAAAAATCTCGTAATATGATAAAACGAAAAGCACAATAATATTATATATTACATTTATTAATGTCTTTTAGCTAGGGTTACCAACTGTCCTGGATTGACCGGGACTATACCGGAATTGAAGTCGCAGAATTTTAGACGTAAATATTATATTATTATTACTATGAATATAACAGAGCAACCAGGCTCGTATAGTAATTAAAATAGAAAAAAAATGAAAAATGCATTTTTAATTTTTCACATATTTGTTTGTACCACAAGAAAGGTTTTCTCGGAAAACTAGTTATGTTAGGTCAATTTGTTTTTCCAGTGAGAAATATTGTTAAATTACGTATCGACTGCATTTTGGCCAATTGATGTAACCTTCAAAATATACGAAAATAAGTTAATAATTGCATCTCATTTTAAAGACGACAGAACAGATCTCGGTCAAATTATGTAAATTAGAAAAATTGATTGACCACTTTTCGAAAATTAAACATAATTTTACATTGGTTTTAAATTTAAAAAATTCTAACCGGCCACTATTATATCGACACTGCCTTCGTATAATGCCGTTTATGCAAATATGAGAATTTACAGGAGTGCATTTCAATGATTCATAACGCAACTCACCGTACAATATTTTCGATAAAAACAGTTTTTACTCTCTCCTGAACAATTTCAATTTTTAGGGCTACATCAGTTGGTCAAAAAACCGTCGATTACGTATTGTTTCTTGTTGAAAAAGTTGGCAACCCTACTCTCAGCTGAGTATAATTACAGTAGGTTATTTTTTCAAGATATCGCCACCATTTTTCACACATAAGTAAAGGCTTACAATTAAATGCTCTTTTGTTTTGATGATATTCACTTTCGTAAGGATGGTTTTCACTTATAACAAATACATTCCACAAAAAACAAATCATTTCACTGAAAATAAAGTGATGCCACATTATAAAATATATTTAAACATTGAAGAAATATGTTGCACTTACGAAAAAATATTATCACATAGACAAAATAGTTTCCACTCAATATAAATACTCACACTTTGAAATCGATAGTTTCACAACGCTCTAATGAAATGTCACTTATTCTTTACAACTTGCAACATAGGATTTTCTACCATAGACTAGTTTACTTGTCACAACTCTATATTAGGCCGCCTGTATTGTCTTTGCTCCACGCATTAGAATTTATTCACTAGTATATTATAAGAGTGGTATTTATGAAGAAACAGGGTTCTACGTTGACATGCAATATGTTAATATAATTTATTTCAATGTCCATAACATACAAAATTAAAATAATCCGTTTCAAAGTCAAGCTATCAAGATTAGTCTGTGGTACTTTGTTAAAAGAACCCGTTTCGTAGTGAAAACTATTAAAATCAGTGTACCAAGTGAATACTACCTAACACAAAGTGCAATTATTTATAACCCATAAGTAAATAGTATAAGTAAATATTTAAGTTATCTTTTTATTTGTCCTCAAACAATAATTGGAGTATGTTGCAGTTAAAAAATATTATAAAGACAAATCTCCGAAACCGCACAAGGTTCGATATAATAGTAAAGTTATTCATTCAATGGTTATTGCTAAGACACGATTGAGCGATTGTGTTGCTTTATTACCTGAGCAAGTTTTGGTCTCAACTCTTCGATGGAATTTATGATGCATTCATCTACTTTCGGATCAGTCCGTTGACAGACCTTAATGTATTCAGCTGTAATCAAAAGAAACATAAAAACATAATTAAAATATTGGCTACAGATTAGGTATGATACTATTTACCGAAGCTCGTTAAGAAATGAGCACGTTTCCTATGTGTTAATCAAATGTTTTTAATCCAGTTAATTTAAGATTACAATAATTATATTAATAGTTATATCAACAGTGTGTTGGCCAATTGATGTAAGACTCAAAATTGAAATTGTTCAGGAGAGAGTAAAAACTGTTTTTATCGAAAACATTATATTATGAATTGCGTTACGAATCTTTGAAATTCACTCTTGTAAACGCTCAAATTTGCTGATACGGGATTATACATAGGGAGTGTCGATATAATAGTGGCTTACATCATGGTGTAAGAAGTAAAAGGTGAGCTGGATCGTCGTTTTTGTATTAAACGTGACGTCACTTTGACGAACCAAATTTTTAGTGTCACCAAAACACCGTTGTAAACATTGTACACTCTCAAATTTGGATTATTGAGATTTTGTACACTTCCATGTTTTTTGTCACTAACGACCCGGGTTTCGCCTTTTGGCATCTTCAGGTATTCGAGCTCACGAATGGACTCGAACTGACAGACAGTAAACAGTGTCTAACGTTTATGTAGAAGATACAAATACGACAAATATTATTTACGAGGTAAGATATTATGCGTCTGAGAACCACACTGATACCTGAGTTAAAATTTCGAGAATCGCCTTAATCCTTATTTTGTAAACACCAGATTTACAGAGTGGCAAATTGCCGCTTTCCAACTTCTTTTAGAAAATACCAGTGATTTTACAATTATAATAGCATTGTGGGTTTCGACGGGATGCAATTCGACGAAAGGGTAAATATATACAATCATTCCACGTTTAGTGACATCTGTTAGGTGTTTTAACGTATAGGATATAATAACGGAGAATTAGGAAGGTTCAGCTGCTCATTCAGAATTGGAAAGGAATTTAATTTCCAAAATTTCTTGATAAAATAATTTATGATCCCCCATGTTTTTATGCAACAGTTTAACCCCATCATCCGCACTAAACACAAAATCTCAATAATCCAAATTTGATATTGAAATTCCATCAAGCACCCTCAGTCGATGTCTTAAATTGTACACTGTAATTGGATAAGCACGTAGTGACATCAACAGATACAAAAATTGCGACTGTCCCATTTTATCCAGCTCACCTTGTACTTCTTACACCATGGGCTTACATCATGTGGTTGGGTCATTCAATGGAATATACACAAACCCCAGACGTCGGTAATAGGAATCAAACTGATATTTAATATGTACGCAGAAAAATAAGCGGCACAACAATTAATAATTCAGTATCAAAACATTCACTGAAAATGTCAAGGAAATTTAAGGAAAAAAAAACATCCTTTTTTTTAAGGAATCGTTTTCGTAAAAATAAAAACCGTTTATAATAATTTTGTTGCTTCTAAAACCAATTAACCATCATTATTTTAAAGGAAATTTGCAGTTATGTCCAATAGTGGAAGACTTAAGGCACGGTTACACTGAGGGACAAAAAGAGCAACATGCCGCCGGACTAAGGGCCATCTACATCGATGCTGCGGGAACAATGTCACGTAGCATTTTACCTGTATACACCAGGGTTCACGTTAGTGTTACCTGAGAAGCTATGACTGTAGTTTTGTAGAATATAACAAACATTCATGTGTACGAACAGAAATTTATAAAACTGTCCGTACCAGAAATTGAACCCGAGGTATCCTCAACGGTAGCCAATGACGTTGACCACTGCGTCACGGACCCGATCGTGTATATACACACAATTTACAAATTATAAGATTGTTGCTTTTGGAATGTGAAAAACGATACAAACATAGTAAAAACATTAGTAAACGATGGGTATCGGCAAAGAGTGGGTAAGTATCAAAAAAATCTAAAAATCTCGTCTCAACTTACTCACGTCCATGTGGAATATATCAACTTCCGATACAATAACTGTTCCCAGTGGCGCCCAATTGACAGGATAGTTTAAGACTTTGAAGGAACATACAAGTCATGTTTACGATTATTCAAAAAGTGAGTTAGAATATTAATTTGACCGTCGAGCGGTGATTTCACAAAAAAAAAAAAAAACTAACGGACGGATATCATTCACGCATGAATAGATATAAAAACTATTCGTAAAATGGTGTCAATGAACCATTTGTAGTTTTTACCAATAGTGCGTGTGCAGTAAAGTGCATTACAATTGTGGATGCAGTATTGCAAATTAATAATCATTTGGCAGTGGATTAGTAAGGTGATTTTGGCATGCAACCGCGCAAGTCTGCCTTGAAACAGTTAAAGTACCATATTATGACGACACAGTTTCGCGAGAGTCGATCAGCTATTGCCATTCTAACTTGGTTTTTAAACCACAGCACGTTTACTATTGGCAATCAGCTGTTCTATGATATAATATAAGAGACAATCTATCCATGTAAACGTCAAACAATGCAGCAGAAATGTCAGACGCATTTAATGATTTACCGATATGTGATAAAACTAAAAAAAGTTCTTATTATTGATTGAATTGGCATTTACATGATTGAGCTCCATTATAATAGAAGAAAATAACAAAGCTTTTAATTCCGCAAAGTTTTATTAGGTATTTGATAGCTGTTTCGGCTTGATGCCATCGTCAGAACTATACTTAAACTTATTTTAGCTTAGCTATATATACTGTTTAGAAGAGATAGACAATATTATGTCAACTCACGTATTTAAACATCATAATGTATATTTTAAATTAAATTTGCTTTGTAAAGCTGCATTATAATAACTTAGAAATATCAGGGTAAGGTCCGTGGTGTAGTGGTGAATGTTGTTGGCTACCCTGTACGTGGAGTTTTAAAATTTTTTTCAATCATCTTATGGTATTAGTTTTCTACGAGAAATGCTTGTTACTCAACTGTAGAGAGTAGGAATAGACGGATAGAGATACGACAGGAATAGTAATTAGCTAATCGCTCTTGCTACGCCCTGTTTTTAGGATCTGATGGGTGAGAGGGACTCACCCATAAATCCATAAATCGATTGAAAAATCAATTTATGAAATTGTTTTTACCGGAACTTGAATCCGAGACATCAAAGGAAAGACACTGGGTAAAAATAATTAAATTAAAACTTTTTCGAATTGAGTAGAATGCATTTTAATTTTTTTAAATGAACTCTTTTGTTGTTATAAAAACTAAGTGTCCATTCAATAGTAAAAGAGAAACAACGCATCAAACAAAAATATTAAGAGTACTTACGAATTTCTGCTTTTATGCATGCCATCGCAATCGCACCAAAAACCACAAATTTTAAGCCGTAAGACATTTTAAGAACTAACTTTTTATACTTAAAAAAAAAATATTTTATATATTATGAAATTGGTTCTTTATTTGTTTATTTACGTTAACGGTAACGATGTTAACTTGTATCCAGTAAAACGAGTAATGATATGAAAAGTAACTTAACATAGGCTGTCAAATACCAAAGACGTACTTCTTCATTGGTAGCCTTTTATATTACTGCAATACCTGCCGGACAGGTGTTTGCATATATATAAAGTCTGGATAGGACACTCGTTACAAAGTCGTGTGACAGAAAAATGAATATAATGTGAACTGTAAAGGTTTAAGAAAAATCTGAGTGCGAAGGAAAAAGGCGTTTAGTCTAAAATTGACACTTTAATGGAAAGCTAAAGCAAGATTTGTATTTGTATTAAATTTAAAGAAAAATGTGATGGTAAAACATGAATACAGGCATTGGGTCAGTAATTAATTCGATAAATAGTCAGTTAACAAAATATACGGTGAGTAATTTATATAAAATTCTCAGTTATTAAATTAAACCTAATTTATTATTTTATCTTATTTACTTAGTTAACCTAGCCTAACTTTCTTTTAATATTTACTGACAGTTAATTGAATTGGATACTGACCAAATAATTAGTTACCTTTTACCAATTCAGCAGCATTGATTCGATTTTTCTTTTTTATATTAAATGCATGGATGTATTGTAATTATTTAAGAATATTTAACTCGGTTTTCAATTAACTCGACTTAACCGTCTTTTCCTTTCGCACAATTATTTATGAATTATTCTATGAATTTCATTACATATTATTAAAATTTATTTAATATGTTTAATTTGTATTTCACAAAAAGGTTATTTTAAAGATTTGTAATAATAATAGAATTCAAAAAACACGTTGTGTTGAATGATAACATAACTTAAAAAAGCAACTAATTATTTAGTGAGTAACTAATTCATGAATGATCAGTAACTTATTCGATAAAACGTCAGTAAGAAATAATAAATGGTCGCTTAATAATTATGTTTCGTTAGTAAATAATTGCCAAATTGTAAGTTTAGGTTTAATTAAAAGACTGACGGTTTTATATAAATATCAGACAGTTTATTTTATTAACTGACCACGTGTATACTGACCATTTTGATTATTTCTTGACCATTTATTATTTTTACTGACCGAACATTAAAAATAGTTCTAAATACTCAATAAATGCAGGACTTAAAAAAACAAAGATGTCTGTCACTTTCTTCAAAAAAGATTTACTTGCAGAAAGGTAATCGTACAACGCCCTTAAGCTCAAAGAATTTATATGAAAATAATTAGTGCATATAATAAAAACGTTAAAAACATTTATATGTATATAAAGGTATAAATATTATTAAACATATAATATAAAATATATTCAGAAGTTTAAAATCAAACCAGTAATGCACGTGCGACAGTTCAAGAGAAGGTCAAACGTAAAAAAATGAAAAAGTTTAGGATAGAGTAAAAACTGTTTTTATCGAAAACATTATATGGTGAGTTGCGTTATGAATCTTTGAAATTCACTCTTGTAAATTCTCATTTTTGCAGATACGAGATTACACATATGAATTGTCGATATAATAGTGGCTTACATCAAGTGGCAGAGTCAGAATTTTTAAACCTAAAACCAATGTAAACTGATGTTTCCCTTTAAAAAACTGGCCAATTTATTTTTATAATTTACATCATTTGGCTGAGACCTGCAAAATGAGATCCAATCATTAACTTATTTTCGTATTCTTTGAGGGTTACATCAATTAGCCAAAACGCTGCCGATTATATTTTTTGATGACCTCTCTCTGTATGAATGAGAATCGCATTAAAAAAAAATATTTTGCGATTAAATTATATGCTATGATTTTAATTGTTTTTGTGGTTATTGTATAGTGATCATTATTTTAAGCATCATCTTCAGACAGAGTGCATGAATATAAATATAGTGTCTGCACGGGTCCGGGATTAGCCCGTGGGTTGGGCTTGGACGGGTTAAGACAATTCGGGCTTGGGGTGACCCTGGAGTAAGAAATGTTATTTTGATATAAGTATGTCGGGCTATGTTCGGTTCCACATACACATGAGTTTCTACTAATTCTGATTATGGGAGCGATGGTGCTTTCGAGTTTAAATTTCGAGCAATCTGTTATGGGGGATAGACAAAACTGTAATAAAGTAATTTATATGTAAGAGAAAAAAATTGAAAAACGCTTCTGTAAATTTAACACCGGTTCCCATTAATTACCACTTGACGGTTCTGTGGCGCAATTGGTAATGTCGTTGGCTACGGTTACGGATGGCTCTGGTTAAATTCCCAATGCGGATAGTTTTATAAACTGATATTTCAATCGATTTATGGATTTCTGTTCATTTCAGGCATGAATGTTTGTGATGTCGAAAATTCTCTCCCACACATCTGATCCTAAATAGGAGGCATAGTGAGAGCGGTGAGCTATTCACTAGTCCTGTCCTAGCCCTATCCTTCTATCCCTACTCTTTTCGTAAAAGAGAAGTTGAGCAATTTAGTAACAAGCAGTTCTTGTAGAACATTTCCGTTCAGATACCTCTATTAGAAGGCCATATTCTCAGAATTGGAAGCGGACATGGTAAAAAAAATGACTACGGAAAAAAACTGTATTTTGTGTTATGAAACCGAAAAAATTAATTCTTTTTCAAAGCAAGCGGGCGGGCAACTAGGAATGGCAACGCGATCGATGCTTTGGCCACCTCTGATATATATAGTATTAAGCCAGGGATGTTAAAACCAACAGTAATAGAATCTAAAAAAAAAACAATTGGACACTTTTAAATCGATGTCGGAGTCGTGTTATTATCTGATATTAACATAAAATAAAATGCGAAACACTCTTCAAGATTATAATTTGAAAATTTCATATTTTTAAAAATTAATTTATTAATATATTAATAAACTGCGATCATACAAGTCCAATGGCAGAAATTTAATCTAGGTTAAATAAGTACATTACTATTTATTATACAAACTCATTATCTATCGCAGTGAACACCAAACTTTTTGAGAAGCGGACCGGATTGAATCTTTTCAAAACTTGGGGGGCCGGACAACAAATGAATTATTATTGAAATCTTATTAGAATATCAATTTATAATGATTTATTTATTCTGTTTTATATAAACTATGGGAGTGGCAACCATAACATACTTTATTAGGGCTATTATTTGTACATTTCTATTGTTCTAAATATTTTGCCTGCACTGCACTTTTACAATTTCAATAAATTTTCGAGTAAACTAACTTCTTTTACTTTGATCCCACTACTTGAAGAATCTTATATATATTACCCCAGACTGCTCTGTAGACGTTTCATTATTATCACATATCACATGTATGCATGAAATTTTCTCATGACCTAAGGTGTAAATATAAAATTAAATGTTATGCAAGGCACACACAGTTCCGACGTACTAGCTACTTTAGACAATTTCAACACCTTCGTCTATGACCAGTACGATTATCCTATTTAAAATAAATAGTTGGCGTGAATTCACAACCAAATCATGAAATTTTATAAAATTAATATATTATTTTCCGTATAAATAATTTTTATACGAAAATCGGGAATTTTCGGTGGACCCGATGAAAATCTTTGGCAGGCCGGATCCGGTCTGCGGGCTGTAGTTTGATGATCACTGATCTGTCATAATGAACTTTGATTTTGACGTTAAATACGTCTTTATTTCTTTTAAATTTTATGTGTGCATTTATCGATGCGACCACCTTACTATGATTTATCTGTTAGGATTAAAGGTAAGGATAAAGTATTACATAAAGTTATGATTCTGTGACAGTGTTGAAATGAGATATTTTTCATGATTTATATCAAACATCTGTGTAATTATGTAAATTGACTTTGCTAAAATTTTGAAACGTCATTTGATTGAGAATTTTCTAAAATAAAATTGGACATCCGGTTGTGTTTGTTCAATCTCTCTCTTCGAATATGGTATAGATTGACAAAACACAATATGTTAGTAATTGAATCTTTTTACACTTCGTTTTCAAGATTAGATTCAGGTGGATAAAAAGAGATGAGATAATCTTAGATATACATGGACGAATCGATAAATCTATTGACAATTCAAAGTATGACTTGGCACCTCCACGTTGCACCAACGTGCCCAGAATCTTCCTCGAACCACCTTTTTCTGCACAATTAGTGGAAAAATCAGGCAGAAGCAAAGCAAGAATTCATTCATTTAGAATAAATTCATTATTGTGCATTAAATTCATTGTTACTAATAATTATAAATAATTCATTTTAAATAGTCATGTCTACCGTTCACAAAAATTCGTTCGTCGGTATAGATTTTTTTATTTTGGTTTCCTTTTCCGTTATCCGGCGGGTCCTTTGCAAACAAATAGGCCAGGTTTTTATATAAACATCAGCTTTTGGATGTCCACTTCGAAACCGAGTGAAACCTAAGCGGTTGAGGGTTGGAATTCTGACCTCAACTTAAGTGCCTATCGTAAAAATCACTGTGTATTTTAAACTTGTTTTTTTTTAAACTGTTACTAACTTCGATAACTGTATTCAACTTTGTACAACCAAATGCAATAAGCGATATTACTCTGGAACGATATTGGTGTTTTTCGCTGTTGAAAGGTCCTGTTTATCCCTTGCTAACGTCTACAGAAGAGGAGAGCTACCCTCTTTACCTTCATCCTCAACCAACCGGATGTGTCAGACAATAATCGTTTGAGTATTTAACCTATTAGATTATGAGTAGGACAGTCCAGCAGCATTAACCACGCGGAAACTGTGAGTTTTGCGTAGTAAAATTTATCTTTGTTTTCATATTGGCTATTAGCTATAATCGTAAGTATTTGCATTCATGTATAAAAATATCGTTTAACGATTAATTTAGTGACACATGTTAAGAAACTACTGTTTGTAGGTAAATAATAGTAACGATCGATTGGCAATATATAACGTTTCTTTTTTTATAGTTCAGTTGATGACACATTAGGGTAAATGTACTGATAGTTGACCAGGTATCAGTAGTTGACCCCTGTTCAATAAAAGTACCCAAAATAAGAAATGTAGACGCGAGATTGCTCTAAATTGTAAAGTTCAGACAAGCCAAAATCATCTTTTGTCGGATTGAAGAACTGAAATATCGCCATATATGTCATTGGAGTGTCATAGCGGCCATTTGGAAAACAACACCGTATTTTATTTTGAATTTCTTGAGAGAATTGTTAAAGATATCAGTGAATGTATATTCGTGCAGGAAGCTCTGAGGTGACTCTGATGAAAGGTTGTCATGAAACTTACTGATTAGACATGGTCAACTAATGAAAAAAGTGGTCAACTACTAAAACTTTTAAATTTTTTTGGTGGTTGTTAAAAATTGAATACATTTTTTTTTTGTAACAGACCCTTTCCAAATTTTTGTCTTATCATATAATTTAAGACATTTGATCCATTATGAATAAATACACTTGCTTTGTTATCATTCGTTCTAATCGTAAATGTTAATCGATATTTCTGTTGAATTTTTCTCTTAAGACGAATAAGTAGGGTTTTTTCCTCATTTCGTGAAAATCGTTAATCGTTTTCCATCACTTAAAAATATGAAACATCGAAATATTTTTTTTTCTTTTAATAGTTGCACTCGCAGAGTATTTGCTAACATTATTGCAGTTTTATTTGAATGGAAATAGTTAAGTTTTCAAACCTGTCTAGCAAAAGAGTTTACACCTGTTTGTCAGATATACTTTTATTTGCTTTACGCCGTGACTAGATAAGGGTTTATTGTAGGTTAACAAGTGACACCGCTCCGTACTTATTGGGCGGACAGGGGTCTTCAAAACCAATCTGCAGATTCTTTCTATTAATGCTAATATAATATTTAATATCTCTCCTAAGGCATTCAAAAATAATTTGTTTGTTTACCGTTATTTGTTTACCGTTAGAAGTAAACAAAAAGCGAGCGATCCTTAGAAAAAATCATCACTTCTTCCTCGGCCTACGGGCTTAGCGGTTAGTGGCCGACAAAGCCCCGCGGTTCGATCAAAAGGATGGCCCTATCATAAAACCACTTCCTGTTTTGTTAAATTGAAAGTGTGAATTTTAAATCTCTTTGTGTTTGGGTAACTGTCTTCGAGGAATTTATAAGTATAAACTAACTGCAATTAAAGAGAAAGTATACTGGAGTACGACCGGGTTTTAATGGAAGACGAAGGAACCTGTGAATGATCATTTGTCCCAATGCTGGATTCGGGGTTGTTGAAGTGTGTTGACGCTCTGCACCCCGCTCCAACCTACCCTCGAGTAGCGGACGTATAATCGTACTATCTCACAAGATTGATTTGATGTCTAAGACAACATCGTAAAACAAAGTATTTTTAAGAAAGTGATATATTTGAAATTTGCAATTTATTGAATATAACGATTCTCGCACTTTTTCTGAGTAATATTTGAAGTAGAATTATACTGAATAATTGTTTTTGATAAAACCCTGCAATAATTTTTTTTTATTTTATACATCTTTTAGTAAAAAAATCTTGGAAAAATTAATAAAAATAAAAAATAATAACCATTTTTCGGGGATATGTTTTTATTACCTTCCATTGTGATTAAGTCGGTGTTTGTCGTCTGTCTCAACACTACGCTCGATCAACTAGTGGTGCGTTTACCTTATCTTTGATTGCATAAATGCTATAAAATAATTGAATACCGCGATTATTCATCGTAATGTCAATGCTAGTTCAGCTAATTATCTTATATTTATGGAGTAATATTCATTGTTGATTGCATGTATTAATTTTATGTAGCTTTTTTTATATTCAACTTTATATTCATCTATGCCTCAAGACATTTTTTAGATTCATATGTCTACTATTGCAACTCAAGATGACTCTAGTTGTCTTTTAGAGTTATATTTTTTATCGGGTTTCGGAACCTTGGAAGGCATTAGATGATAAAAGATACCACACTATGAATATTCTTGATATTGATGCTATTTCGAAACCCCCTACATACAATCAAGTAAATGAAAAATATGTAATTATTATGTCGTTGGCATTTTCGTTGTCTAGATTATCAGTTCTATGCGAAGCCAAATTCACATCAAACAACAAGAAAAATTAGATTTATAATAGTAGCACTGACTCAATTTTGAAGAATATATTTATATACAGTCGTTACTTTATAATTGTCTTTACTTTTTAACATAATATTTAAAAACTGATATGCATAAGCGCTTGACAGCTAGTATTTAACGAGGGTTACTTGACATAATTTGTTCTTCATCATTTTAAGAAGAAGCACTGAAAGAAATATGATCTAAATCGAAAATAAACTAGTTGATAGTCCTTAAATTCATCTACATTCGTAAAGTGACGGTGTTTTGGCCAATTGATTTAACTTTATCGAAAACAATATATTTTGAGTTGCTTTATGAATCTTTGTAATGCTCTCATGTTTGCAGATAATGAATTATATGTAGGGAGTGTCGATTTAATGAATTGGTGTATTATATGAGTCGCTGAGTCGCTAAGCACGCTCCTTTCATAAAATAAGTTTTTAATGTGCGTATGTGCTCTATCGATAGATCTATCAATTTTTCCAGTTGCATGTCTGAAATTTCTTCCTCTTTCGTCTCCTATTCGAAAATCCAAATTTTTTCAAACTTAATGTCATTTTTTACACGATCTTGATCGTCATTTTACACGGTTGACGCGCCCCAAATAAACGACAGTGTCCTCCAGTGTAAAAGAATATTTCTCTTTTCCTTATACACCGGAAGACACAAAATAACTTAAATTATACTTAAAACTATCATAATGTCCATAACAGTTTTTCGTGATTTACTCAAAACTCTAAAAACCTTTGGGAGCGTGTTTAACGACTCGATTCATATATTTACAATTTTTTTTAAATTACATTTTTACGATAACCATAGTATAACACAACTAAACACGTGCACATGCAGGATGTAAGCTGCAAATATCAAATTTTTGTGATCAAAAAATGAACGTTCACCGCATCAATGATATTATAATAATAGTTTTTTTTTCCAAAATGCTGGATTTTTCATTACTTAATTGAACAACATTTATTTATATCTACTCAATTAAATCGATTCGATGGATATTGATTAACCAAACTGTGTTTTTGATAGCTGCCCTTTTAAATTTCAACTTTAAGCTATTTTAAAACAAAATTCTAATTTGTGTAACAACAATGAACCAAACAGCTTATATAAAATATAGAATATTTGTGCTATAAACATAAAAAGTGCATACTCAAATTTAATCAACTGCAGAAGGCGAAAGAAAATAAATAATGGTGCATCTAAATTTATCCACTCTAATTTTGTATGCAACAAGATCTAGAATAAAAATATACTTTGATGAAGTATACTCGGGTTCAATTCCTGGTGCGGGCGGTTTTCATAGATTGATCTTTTAATCGATTTATGGATTTCTGTTCGTAGTCTGAGTCCTCCCTCCCACCCATCCCATCCTCACGGACCGTAGCGACAGCGATTTGCTAACCACTAGTCCTGTCCTAGCCCTATCCTTCTATCCCTTCGAAAAAGAGAGTTTGAGCAACAGATAAACAAGCAGTTCTCGTAGAAAAATTCTGTTAAGACACCTCCGTTAAGAGACCATATGCTCCACATTGGGAGCGGACATGAAAAAAAAAAAGGAATTTTTTACCCGGCTTCGTCCAAGATAGAGGGTCGCTTATATTAGTTCATTTAACACTTTTCTTTTCCTTTTGGGCATACTTCTTGTAAAATCCACGAAATGAGGATCTCGCCGTTTTACGTTTTGATTGTTTGCAAATTTTACGACTCACATGACAAATATTATTTGTGACATTTATGTTATAACATATTAATGGTGGCTAAGCAAATTCAACACAGATTGTGTTGTTATGACGACATTACTGATCATTTTAGAATGGAAGGTTTTCCAAGCAACTATTTGCTATTATTGTTTCTGTTGCTTTTTATTGAGACTTCAGAAATATAGTGTTTTCAGTTAAATGTTAAAAGTTGAGGATTGAAAGTTGAAAATAGCACAGTTGAACTTAAAATGGCAGCTAGAATGAGATGTGAAAAATTCACTTCGCTACTGTACACCATTTGAGAGGAGTTGTTGCGACCGAGAAACATATAAACAAATTTCTACATATATTTTGTGCTATATGGTAGAGATAAAAGTAGAAAAAAATGGCAAAAAAAGAGTGAGTCGTAAAATATAGTATTTAAAAAATAGATAGAACAATTATGTTACTATAGTAATTGGGTACTGCACTTGGAAGAATGTTATCACAGATATAAATACAACAAAATCAACACCATTTAATTATATTGTGTGTTGCAATATTGATAATGCTATACTGTATTCAACCAATTATAAGACGCACACAAGTATTCAAATTGAAAGTCTTTAATTACATGCATAATATCGCAATATCTTTATAATAAAAATGCGAAGATAATGGAAATAAAAAGAAGTATAATCACACCAGAGACTGCAACTGCTTGTGTTTTTTTTAGTAATATATCAGGGTTGTTTATTTATTTCTTTTTCCGCTGATTATTGCATTCTTAGATGCAGTGTTTGTTTAACGATTATTCCATAAATTTTCGATAGATTCGACGGTAAAATTATGGAAACAACTTTCAATATTTAATTAAATTTACATAGACTACATATATCTGGTTGTATAACTGTGACACATGTTTCGCCTCTGAGAAGGGGCCAAAAAGAGATTTTGAGATTCTCCTAGAATACTTCTGTTTAGATACCTCCATTATGAGGCCACATGCACCGAAAAAACCAACGATGGACCTGGCATGGAAATGTGCTGCGAATGCTCCAGGGGAGCTTGAATCTTCTACCAACCGGATAGATTCCGTCGCCCCGGAAGACTCTGATGACCATCAATAAGATGTACTCGGCGGAGAACCTAGGAGTCGGCAAGAAGACTGACGGCGGACAAAGAATATTTGAGTAACCGTTTGATGGCTAAAGCCTCCGAATAAGGAGCGGAGATGGTTAAAAAATAATGCTTCACATTGGGACATGGTAACAACAATCGATTTTTAGGATGCGCGTGGGGTAATTATCATTGATTATCTTCAGAAAGGAAAAATAATCATTTATGTGTATTATGCGAACTTATTGCAGCATTTGAATGATGAATTCAAGAAACAACGGCCTCATTTAGGGAAAAAGAAAGTTTTGTTTCATTAAGACAATGCACCAGTTCACACATCCGTGTGAACAAAATCAATGAATTATAGTTCAAATTGCTTACTCACGCACCCTATTCGTTAGATTTAGACCCCTCGGATTATTTCCTGTTTCCAAACATGAAAATATGGCTTGGTGGTAGAAGATTTGCCAACAATGAAGAAGTGGTGTCTGAGGTTGATGGCTATTTCGAAGAGCTCGTTGACTCTCACTGTAAACAGGGTACCAAAGCTATTGAACAACGCTGGGAAAAGTGCATCGAACTAAAAGGAGACTTAGTAGAGAAAAAAAAATATTTTTCTCCGATTTTTCTGTGTTTTCTTTGTTAGGTCGGGTACTTTTGAGAGTACCCTTGTACCTATGTTGATCCACGAAATGGAAGCTTTTATTTCCGACCTCACGTATTTAGTTTGAAAGGTTTGGGCAAAGCCCCTATAATTACAAGCCATGTTGTACGGCCCGCCAGCCAGTATTGTTGCAGACGAGTGGTCCGTTACATTTACTGAGTAGTCATGAAATCAATATTTTGGGCTAATTACGATGAATTCTATCATATTTTAATAATGTGAAATAGTGGATAATTAAACGTAGTATCTTTAATGTTAATGGTAATAAAGATAATTTGGATGGATGCAGCGGCAACTTTGCTGTTTTAATATTAAATTAAGGTTGGTAACTTAGTTATTCCACTGGCTGTGTTACTAAATGCAACGCGTTTCGTTTCTTTAAGACGCATCTTAATTAAAAATAAAGAGTAGAGTGGGTTTGTTTCCTTCTACTGGACGTGGGCAGGAGGTAAGACGCAAACAATGATAGTACTAATTATAAAATTAACTATTAGTGTTTGGAGGTGATATATTTAGTTATGGTTCGACATAATTAGTCTGAAGATGCTTCTTAAAGAAGTGAAACGCGTTACATCTAGTTACACAGCCAGTGGAATAACTAAGTTAACAATTTTAATTTCATATTAGGAATAAAGTTGTTTACTTACTTTGAAAGAGTATATATATATATAAAGCCTAGTCGTAATTAATGATTGTTATTAATCGAAAATTCAAAGTGTGTATTTTGCGATAAATTACGATTCTAATAAATCTACCCTCTCACACATCGCATTTCGTGCCATTCACTACATATATTATGACGACTGTACGATATAATTTATTGCGACCATTTAATAGTTACTTAACATACATATACGTTGATATTCGATGAATCTTAAATTACATGACTACAGTAAAGAAACACTGAATAAACTCACAAGAAATCTTTTCAAATATATGTTATATTCGACGAAAAACAGAGTTCATCGAGATCTTCGTACAACCGCCATACAATTTGTTCGTAGAGACTGGGACTCCCAGGACTACTCGTAAATTGCAAATTTTCTTATAGCACTGCTTGTAACTTAAGGTTGCTTTGGCTAGGGTCATTTTTCTAGTGGTCGGCCAGTTAAGCGCCAGGTGTTCTTTCAAAAGGGATTTTGAGTCAATGAATGATAAATACATATTTTTTCGTTGCTATTCCATTAAACAGGGATTAAGTAATGTAACCAACTAAAAATAAATTATACCAAGCATAAAATAATACAAGTTTACAAAAAAATGCCAATTCTCCCAGTGGTCGGCCCCCAAAATCCAATGGTCGACCTTTCGTTATCCAGTGTTCGGCCATCACTATGAAACTTCATAAATAACGCGGACGAATTTACGGAGAGTAGACAGAACAATAAATAACATAATGTGAGAAAGTCGAATCGAAGAGGGGCGAATGTTTGGTTATCACTGTTTGGGAGGTATGCTGGGATCTCAAGCAAACACAATTTCAAATCCAGTTCATCTCTTATTTAATTAACGAAGATGCAGTGGTTTATTACACAAAAATTACCAGTAACACATAAAATGAAGTCTACATTTCGGTTTACTTAACACATGGATTTACCTTTAAGTTATAATGCAATTAACACAACAAACGATTTTAAATTTAAATTAAGTCCAATTTCAAACCAACAAAAACAGTTTATAATTACTTGCGAAGCCGGCCGGCTCCCTTAAGCCGAAGGCCTTCGACAGCCGACTGTCCGCCAAAATAAAAATTAAACGTCAACCACTGTAGGTTCCTCCCCTTTTTATCAATAATAGACTCGTCCGTTGGACGCTTTCTAATTTTTAGCTATAGCCCTAAGGCAAGCGATTGCTTTTAATGACAATAACTCGGTTCGACTAGCAAGAATCATTGCCATTAAAGCTGTGCGCTGTCAGTTATGGACCCTAATAAAACCTAAACTTAACAAACAAAACCAGGGTGTGTCAAATGATGCAAAGCATGACAATATAAAGTATATTTTGTTAGCGACCCCCATAGAACATGAATTTGTAGACACTTGCGAAGTAAAAATGTGCTTTTTTTAATTGCGTATTGCATCATATAGGTCAGTATAGTGCAGATATACATTGGAAAGTGGCAAGACTACCTACGCAAATTTAAAAGACCTGTTTTTTAATGTTTCCACTAATATTTAAGTTTTAAGCTCAAAAGGCCGACCACTGGCGACAGTTGACCTTAGGAACATTCGCCCTAAGATATATTATTAAACGCGTATTCGATTTACGTTTTCGTTGCGTTCAGTTTGTCGTCTAGTGACGGATGATGCAAGGAAAATGTTATACTAATATTAAAACAAAGAAATGCAGCTCTGACATTATTCTTTGCCCTCATTGCACGCAATGTCATTCTTTATAAGAAACAAGTATTTCATTATCGAGTGGCTGGCGGCTAAGTATTATCATTTCTGCTTAATCAAACCTGTTTTGCATCACGGAATCAAATATGACGTTTATTTTGCATCGTGTTTTTTATTTATTCTGTTACCATTTACGAAAAGATACAACTAGGGATTCCAACTATTCGTCATTATCAACTTTTCGAATATTGAATAGTAAAATTAAACCTGTTTGAATATTCGATTAGTATCTCAAGTATAAAAATTTGATTTGAATAATTAATAACATAACATAGTATAAATACACATTCCAATACCGTTCCATTTGACACACCCTGGTTTTTTTTGTTAAGTTTAAGTTTTATCAGGGTCCATAACTGAGAACGCACCGCGTTAATGACAATGATTCGTAGAAATCGACCCGACTCTTGTCGTGAAGAGCGATCGGTCAATAGGCGGCGGAAACGTTCGCTGGACGAATCCATTTTTGACAGAAAGGGGTGGCTCCGACGTGCGGGAGTCCAATTTTTGATTTTTGCCAGAGTCAATTGCCAGCCTTCGAGCCGGGAGAGCCGCCTACCCCGGTGGCCGGCACCGTTGATGTTGTGGATTGTTCGTGTTTGTTTTGAAATTGGACTTAATTTAAAATCGTTTGTTGCTTTGTTGCATTTGCATTATAATTTAAAAGTTAATTCATGTGTGAAGTAAATGTAAAAGTAGATTCAATTTTATGTGTTAAGATTATTTTAGTGTATTTTAAACCACTGCATCTTTGATCAAAATAAATAAGAGTTGAACCGGGCTTGAAATGGTGTTTTTTGAGATCCCAGACCTTCCAGGACGTCGATAACCGATCATTCGCCTCTCTTCGATTCGGGTCTTCTCACAAAGTATAAATACACATTCCAATACCATTCCATTGTATTACAATATTTAAAATTGTCAGCTGCGTCGGATTACAACAACGGTATATCTTCAGTGAATGAAATTACGGCAGGGTGTTAAGATTTTGAACGCGCCCGAATTGGGTGAAGTAAAAAATAATCACTACCTTGGGCTATTCGTTATTGTTTTTGAAATCTCGAGAAATTGTGATGTGATATTTCGTCGATTTTGTAAAATATTTCAATGAAATTTATACGAATAGGTACTTTTCGAATACTTGCCCAAATATTTGAATATCGAATAGTTAAAACAGGCCCGAATATATTTGGATACTGATTAATCGAATTTTTCAGTTGGAATCCCTAGATACAACCAGTATTTATAATAAGTTTTAATAGGAAAAATATGTTATGTACATAAGCATATATTTTTATTTTTGCTAAACTACTACGAGAAATAAGTTTCATCAAATAAAATAAATAGGAGAAAAGTGAATCATTGAGACATCTGTTTAAATTTATAAAAAGTTTTGTTCCTGCCAAGCATTCATTATTTCGTTGATTTACGACATTTGTGTTTAACGACGTTAAATATTTATTTTATTTGGTATTGAAGAACATTTTTCAAACAGTACATAAAAATATTTTTCAATAATTAAATTAAATTATAATATTACTTATCAGCTATGGATAAGAAGAGACATCTGTCAATAAATAGTGTAACTTTTACAATATTGAATTTTAAATCTTCTTTACAAAACTATTTCGAACGGTTTTTAGATTCGAAGCATAAAGTATAGATGTCTATATCTGTATATGCCTGAATTATTTTTTCGTAACGGTGTCTACTTTTATTTTACACAATATATAATAATTAATTTATCGTAACGTGATCATAGCTTTATAGATGATATTTTGATCATATTTATTCCATTCTAACATATGTATTATCTTTAGTGCTTACAGTTGTATGATAATGATAGAACATAGGTAATTTTATGTCATGATTATTTAAATTATATGACGAAATAAATATAAGAAGAATTGAAAAAAATATAGGTTTGCTTATGACAAAAAATAAATCATGACGAAGTGTTTCCGATATAATGCATACTGAGAATCCAGTAATAAATAAATGTCAGTAACTATTACATGCTATTGCGTTGTGTGCAATATGAGTAACCCACTGCCCAATCATTTTTTCGTGCAATTATTGCGTGACCTTTAGCTGTCATTAAAATAACTATATCTCAAAAATTAGTCAAATTATTTGAGTAAAGTAAAATGCATTATCAAAAAAACGATTGCTTAAATTAAAAAAAAGCTTTATTCACTATTTTTCACAATTTGTATAATTGTACATTGAAGTTAAAGAATTAAAATTATAAAAATTAAATTAAAAACTGTAAAATTACTGAAAAATTAGGAAATTAAATCTATTATATTAAAATTAAAACCTAGAAATTACACAACGATTAAACATTATTTTCGTATGTCAATTTATAAAACATTTTTTGTCTTTACATAGACCAATTTTACACTTCTGGAGGTTGAATATCGACAACCTCGAAATGCAGATGTTTGTATTACTCGTTATGACAAAAACATGTATTGAATCCAAAAATAAAATTATGATTCGGTATCTCAAAGTCATTATTTATGTAAGTTAATATTTATATGATAAATCAGTGTATTCCGGTCGTGAAATGTGTCCTAATCAACGGTCTCGTACGGAACCGCTGGGCGGATAAAGGGTAATTAATCAAAATGGTCAGTAAACCTTATCTAACCTTTATTTATTTGGCATTTATTTATTGACCAAACATAATTATTAACTGAATGTTTATTATTTCTTAATGACCATTTATGGAATCAATGACTGACCAAATAATGTAAAAAATATGATACATAAAGTATTCCCATTCTTATCTCGCAATGAATATGGCCGATTGGGTGCGTACGTACCCACTACCCTGACCAATTTCCCCCACCGTCGGTCATAAATTAATGCTACAATATTTAACCCAATTTTGTCGATTTTCTACGCTCTGCCTTAGAGTAACGTCTTTTGCTTTCAAAACTAATTGATTAACGACCCCTGAATGTGGTTGGCTCCGCGCAAAAGTTGAAAAAGCACACGGTTCACGTTAGAAACGAAATTACCGATTTCGAAAATGTTTTCGAACATCTCTTATCTTTAACTAATATGTACAGTGATGTAGTTTCTAGCATGCTTGTGGGTAGGTTGACTGTTTGGGCTATAAAAGGTTTAAAATAAACTCGTATGGTATAAAATTCTGAAGAAATGTTTAAGACATCTTTATTTGATGATTAACGTTTAAATATTTGAAACGTCCGTAAAATTTTTTTTCTGGCTTAATTTTTTCCGGCTTACGTGAGATTATACGACATGGGGAAAATATGGTATAATTAAAGAGATCTAACTTTAGGTATAGGGTGGTAATTTAAAGTGACGAAAATGTGGTTCAGAAGAGATGTCTTCAGTTATGATCGCGACGACAGAATATCGGTCCTTTTCTATGGTTGTCCATGTATACAGTCGTCGGCCCTATCGTTTTCTGTATTAGTCACCACTTGTATTGATGACATGCCTTTTCAGGGAGTTCACCATTGTCATTTTTTATGCAGAATTGGCGTCGTGTATATCGGTCACCGCTTGAATTCGCTGACTGCTTTGCATCGGCGTTAATCTTTATAAATATTGTGCGGAATTTGTATCGTCTATATTGATGGAAACAGTTTTTCCATTTTAAATGTTATTGTTTCGTATTTTGAGCTCAAGAAACTGCTTTGTTATGCATTTAACCCGAAAAACGTGCTGGACATTTTACAGTTTACATGTCCAAGACTTTTATCTCGTATTTCCGCCCAAACTAAGAAACAACACTTGTGAATATATACTCTCAAACATAGTTCAAGCCTTTAGTTAGAGAAATTAAGCAACAGATCATGAAAATGTCAAGTAGGACATACGAAAATATATTTTTAAAAGTGATCTTGAAATTCAGTCTTTCGAATTTTAGCTTTCGTCTGCCGATATTTTTGGAGCGTTTATCGTCAGCTTTGTGTATAACACAAACTTATGCAGCTACGCGCTTTCTTGTGTGCGTGTTGACGGTGTATATGAAAACTGACAGCAGCTATTTTGCTTGCAATGTCGTAAAATAAGTATTTTTCAGCTTTTCATTTTATTCAACTTTTAGTTTACTTCTTGATGTATTTGTAATAACAAAGAAATATTTTACTGTTTAGATTGATCTATTTTTAACCATAGTGAGCGTTTTAACAGATCAGATGACTGAAAATAAATTTGTGCGAAATACAGCTCGTGCTGTAAGGATTAATATGTACATAACTTGTTATGATGTATTGAGTCTATTTATGAAACCGATCAAACTTAACTCATTGCAATTTCGTCGTCACTTATGATCGAGGTCTAAAACGCCAGCTTTCAATACGGACGTTTCCCATTTATGCCTCGTCTCTATTGAATGCATTATGGAGAGTACTGAAACGCCATTTGCTGTCTTAATTTAATCAGTCAAGCATTCCAATTTTAATCAGTTTCCAGTGTACTGATCCGTTTAGTGGTCCATGGAATATTGAAGTTATGTTTCCTACATCACATCTCTAAAACATACAAATTTCTAGTTTGAAGTAATAATAATATTTAACAATCCACAATTCTACTACAAAATTGATGGTGATTAATATTTGAATCATAATAGTATGTTAATGATTGGATCTCATTTTAAAGACGGCAGAAGAGGTCTCAACCAAATGATGTAAATTAGAAAAATAAATTAAGCAATTTTTGGAAAGGAAACACCATTTTACATTGGTTTTCGATTTAAAAATTCTGACTCAGTCACTTGATCTAAGCCACTATTATATCGAAAATTCCTGCGTATAGTACATTTGAAAGATTCATAACGCAGCTCACCATTTAATGTTTTCGATTTTGAAGGTTACATCAATTGGTTAAAACACCGTCGATATAAATATGGTCTGTTAGTTTTATTATATACAAAGTGACACTCTTTAATATAAAATCAACTCTTTTTTTACACGGTGGATACGTTTCACTAAAAACTGTGTAAAAATAGTAATAGAATCCATAGAGTAATCGAAAATTGGTTCCCTAAATTAAAAAAAAACCGTGTTATTTGAAAAGGTAATAATAAAACTCAATAAATGAACTATAAAAATATTATAAATACGTATTTTAATTAAGAAAAAAATACAATATTCTACACTCCCTACGTATAATCCTGTATCTGCAAATGAGGTTTTACAGGAGAACAATGATTCATAACGGACAGAGCAACTATATTAAATATAATTTTCCCTGTTGTTTGAGCCTACCTATAGAACTGAGTGCGTAGATAACAAAAATTCAAAAGACATAGTCACATATTTTGCACTTACGTTATTATACGTAGGGAGTGTCGAATATGTACTAGTCATCGCTACTTGATAATTTATGCGCACATTTATGAGGGACTGGATAAAACATCCGCTTATTAATCACACGAAAAATTGAAAATGTGTAGTATAATTGTTTCGTATAAAAATATTTTTTTCCCCCTATTTTAGACCGTGTTATTTCAAAATCGTGTAAAAATATCGATTAAAATATTTTTAACGTTTTAATATTTCCTTCTGAAAATTCATACTCTTGGACACAACGTAATTAGACCAGCGAGAAGTAAATCAGAACCTAACAAAAATATTGTCTTACAAAGCATCCAAAAATATAGGTAGGTAGCGTTTTATTACCGATGGATTTTTTAAGCGTGAGGTAAATTTGACAAAATTTTCAACAATAAATATTTTACAGCACGGTAAAATGTAGTGATGCTACGTCTATCTTTATATTACTATTTTTCTCTTTTTCTAGTGAAAGAATGGGCAGCTCTTAGCCCAAAATGAAATAGTTTTCTGGGAAACTTCTACGTTCATATGTAGACTGGAGTGGCGGGTGCAAAAAGCTTTAAGGTTAAAAAAAACCACCTCAAAAGGGTTAAGAAGGATACTCACGAATTTTTCATTAAGCTCATTTTTGATACAGATCTCAATGTTATGCTTAAAGTATTTTATCTTAAATAAAAACCCACGCTATGTTTTATGGACATTACATTGACTTTCATGACAATGGAATAAATACAATTCTCGAAATTTATTTTTACGGAGAATATGTAAAAAAAAACAATCTTTTAAAGTGTGTACTTAGTTTTCGTTGAAAGCTTAATAAACCTGTGTACCATTTATTTATTTCAAAACAAAAGAACAACCTGTAAATAATATTTGAAATCTGATCTTTATTATTTATATATGAAATTCATAATATTTAAAAATTGACTGCAAATGCTCCTGGCGTAGGTGTCTTAAGACAAATTGTCAACAGTTAGTATTTTACGAGGGTAACTTTAAATATGTTGCTCTTAATTATTTTCAGAGGAAGCAGTAAAGAAACATGAACTAAATCGATAATAAATCAGTTGATTGACATTCTTAAAGTAGACACTATATCGATGGTGTTTTGGCCGATGAGTTAATGATTGGATCTCACTTTTTGGAAAAGAAACATCATTTCACATTGGTTTTAGGTTTAAAAATTCTGACCTGGCCACTTGATGCACGCCACTATTTTATCCAAACTCCCTGCGTATAATCCCGTATCTGCATACAAGAGAATTTAAAGGAGTGCATTTCAAAGATTCGTAACACAACTCATCATATCTCCTGAACAACATTTAAGAAGCGGTCCTTATTTGTCCTCCATTTCAAATTGGTTAAGAACGGCTGTTGAACGAAATGTGAAAAGAAGAGAGACTAAAATCAATTTATATTCATTTTATAGGTGTCATGAACAAACAATGGTACACGTTGTAGTGAATCAGGAAGTTTTGATTTGATATATGAACTATTTTTTAGCATTTACAGTGAATTCCGAAATCCCGGGATTGTCTCAATAATTGACATGGATCCCGGGATTGGAAGCTCTAATACCAATGTATAATATTTATTTCCACCCACCTGTCACGGGATTTAGTTCATGTATTAGAAACTCTACTTATATTATTATGGATGTTCATTTATCTGTACCTTATTAAAACACTTTCAATTATATTACCTGAAAAGCTTAAACTAAAGTTATGGTAGTAGTAAAAATTAAATTGAACTTAATATCAAATTTGGATTATTGAGATTTTGTACACTTCCATGTATTTTGTCACTAACGACCCGGGTTTCGCCTTTAGGCATCTTCAGGCATTCGAGCACTTGCAGGCAATACAGGAACTCGCAGGCATTGTTTACTGTCTGTCAGTTCGAGTCCATTCGTGTGCTCGAATGCCTGAAGATGCCGAAAGGCGAAACCCGAGTCGTTAGTGACAAAATACATGGAAGTGTACAAAATCTCAATAATCCAAATTTGATATTTAAATTCCATCAAGCACCCTCAGTCGATGTCTTAAATTATGAACTTAATATATCATGTAGAAGTAAGTAAGTAATATTTTCTTGTAAATCAGAACATTATATTGGTAAACATTAATTTCTTTAAGCGTAGTGAAGACGTGAAAATAGCTATAACTAAAAACTTATTAATTGAATTGGCATTTACTTTGTAGAACTCCATTATAATAGAATAATAAGGATAAAAAGATAAATAAGGATAAAATAACAAAGTATTTACTTCTACAAGTTTTTTTATCAAGTAGTTGATAACCATCTACCTGATAAAAAAATTTGGAACTAAATACTTTGCTATTTTATTATTAACTAAAAACTTTCCTATTTTTAAGTATAATATAACTTAAAGCAGTGGTTCTCACGGAATTTTTCTCGGTGGCCGCAATAACGAACATCAGTGGTCTTTTGGAAAGGTCTCGTGGCCGTACCAAAATTTTCAATCGTGATTTAAAATATGAGGCCAATACATTTACTAAAAAGGGGACTCATTACTTGCTTGAAATTTCTTATAAATCAAAAACCATTGCGTGGCAGGCAGAAAATTTTTACGTATTTATATGATTTCTTAAGAAATATGTACTATTGTTATACAATGTTATATTTAATATTAATATTATAAAGTCCTGCAGGTTTTTGTTTTTCAAATATGTCTAAAAATTTATTAGTCATTAGATATTTACACTTTTATCCTTCTGAATGTTGGTTTATAGATAATTTATTATATCCATTTTAACTCGGGGATTATTTCAAATTCCTGTCAAAATTAGAAAAAATGAATAACGTAATATACAGTAGCTTCCATATTTAAAAAAAAAATCGGAATATAATCACTGTTACACTTTTGTATTTGAAAAATCTCTCGTCAATGATAATTACATGATTTCACTGCAGCACAAAATGACCCGATGGGGTTACCGTACTGATCCCGATTAATTTTTATCTAAAAACGATCTCTATTTTATTAATAATATTCATTCATTACATATCGGTTTTCGAGCCGCAATATGAATACGAATAAACAAATGTCGTATTTATTTTATATTACTCATTTTTTTAATATCGATATTTATTATTATAGAACCATTGGAGGCCACAGAAAAATCATCTAGTTGCCGTACATCAGAACCACTATTCTAAAGGTACAAGAGTGTTCTATCCAATATTATTTTTCATTTATAGATTTCAAGGTAAAAGATAAATTTTAGCTGTCCATTATTTTTATATTATTTCTTCGGTGAAAATAGAGATGAAAGTTAAAAGCTTGGACAAAAGAAAACTTTTATATGAAGGGATTTATCACACGACAGTTTTAATTAATTAAAACTACCCGTCGGATGATATAGAAGAAAGTTTGTCTTGAAATTTAAAGAATCCTTTTTGTCCGTTTTTAATAGTTTTCAGTTCAGTTATTTTAGCTTAGTGGCAAAACTAGTGACTTCCGATGGATATTTATATTTAATTTTACGAAATGGACGAAGGATAAATATTGCCGGAAGAAAATTTTTCAGATTTTGAGATGGCAATACACGGAGAAAATAATTAACGCTGAAGTTTACGGGCTGTACAACGGTTACAATGAAATATTAAGAGAATGTTGGATGAATTACTTTCACCTTATAGCTGAATTAGTCTAGCTAAAAAAATAATTATTTTGGGAATGCTATCGTTTCACTGTATTGAAACTAGAAGATGATTTTCGATTTTAAAGCATTTTTCTCTTCTTCTTCGGGGACGAGTTTATAATCATGAAATTCTCAAGACTATTAAAAATTACAAGCTTCAAATTTTTATCTACGAGGCCGAAACCATAACAGAACATTTTTTTTTCATGAAACTTGTTCTTCGCATCGGTTATATGAGTCCCCAGTTGCAAAGGCCGTCCGGCTGATCAATGCATTGCTTGGAGAGGTGGACATTTTCAGCACCAAACTCTGGGTATGGTTTTTTTAGATATTTTTTTCTTGTATGAATTTGTATGTTAAAAATAATTCTTTTTCTATTTTATATTTTCTAAATTAATAAAAATATTTTGTTATTATTGTTACCGGGTCCGTGGTGCAGTGGTCAACGTCGTTGGCTACGGTTACGGATGTTTCGGATTCAAGTCCCAGTGCGGACAGTTTCATAAACTGAATCTCTTTTTTTTAAAAAAAAAACATATTTGTTTGTACTTCTTCCACATGTTTATAATGATCAGGACCGGTTTCGCTCATCATGAGAATTATCAACTGAATATTGTGATTATGGATTTCTGTTCGTAGGCGTGGATGTTTGTGATGTCTAGAATTCGAGCGAGAGCGTTTAGCTAAACACTAGTAATGTTCTAGTCATATTCTTCTATACGTACTCTCTTCGAAAGAGAGAGGTTGAGCGAAAGTTTATGTTTAGATATCTCCATTAGGATTCCATATGCTCCACATTGGGAGCGGACATGGTAAAAAATACTGTCGTTCTTATTTGTACCGTATAAATGCACGGCGTATAATTTACACAATATGCATGACGTATATAATTTACAACAATTTACAAATACGTTAATAAATTAATTAATATCCAACAATCAAGGAAAACATAAAACTAGAAAAAACACATAACCAAGGGATTTTTATACATTACAACAGGGGTCACCAATCTTTTTGAGAAGTGGGCCGGATTGAATCTTTTTAAAGCTTGGAAGGCCGGATGACAAATAAATTTATATTGGAATCAGAATATTAATTTAAATGTGCTTAAGCACAACAATCAAGCGATACTCTGCAAACGTTGATACACAACTGAATATTTTCGGTTGGAGCTCCCACTTGGACATTTCTATTGTTCTATTTTGCCTTCACTACACTCTTAGAATTTCAATAAATAAGAGTATCTGAGAAATTTTCGAGTGAACGAACATCTGGTCTCCTCCATCAATACATTTTATAACTAACGTTCACTGTCTGATAGTTGTATCACAATTGATGAATTGAAATAAATAGTTGTGAATTCACAAAAAAATCATGAAATTTTAAAAATTAATATTTCCCACATTAAAAAATTTGTCGGTCCAGATCCGGCCCGCGGGCCGTAGTTTGGTGGCAGCTGCTTTACAACGATGTAATGTAGGTGTAAAAAAAGAAGAAAGTGTTATCATCAAGAATATTTTTTTTTTCTTCAAGTGTTAGAGGAAAGTCTAAAACGGTCTCAGTGAGGGAAATAAATATATATTTTTTGAGTAATGACCTCAGTGTTAACGAGTTTCCCTCTCAGACGCAAAGCGTATTTTGTGAGTTATTAATGTCTTGACCAAACATAATCGTTCTTTTATTCCCTTGCTTTATTGCAATCTAAACTAAGTTAACACGAGTGTGGGACCAGGTTCAGAATCTGCGAGGCATCTACCGGGCCGAGCTTTGAAAGGTCCTGAAACACATCGCATACTTGCTTTGCAATTAATATTTTAATATCCCTTCTCTACTTATCATGTAATAACGCAGCTGTTGTTGTTTTGATAAAAATAGTAGTAAATTCATTCAATTTTTTTATTTCCAATAAAAAACAGTCTTGTTGTAACTGTTCAGCTGTATACATTGGTCAGACGGCTGGATTATTTTGTTTAAATACATTTTTTACTCAAAACATTTTTTTTACAATTGGATAAAATATCAAAGTATTTAGTTCTTCACAATTTTATTAGGTTGTTGATAGCTATTTCGGATTAACGCCATCGTCAGAACTATACTTAAACTTTTATATTTTCTATGGATTCGGCGGTAACTTTGTGGAAGTTCATTTTTAATATAAAATTAAATTAAAAATTGATAACTTAGTTATTCCACTTGGTTTATCACTAATGTGACGCGTTTCGCCACTTTAAGAAGCATCTTCAGACTAACCTGAAGTTAATCTGTTAAAAAGATTTTATATTATACTTATATTTTATCTCAGCTATATATATATACTATTTATTCTATATATATAACTATGAATTAATGTGGAAAATAATTTGTTTTTTTGTTGAATTTGTCAGCTTGGAATGATAAAACACAATTTAAAAACTTTAATTGGAAAAAATTGAATTAGCCATATTTTCTATTTGTATTAAAAATTTGTAAACCAATTGCTGTATATTTTTTTTCATCTCAATTATGTAGAGAATATATGAAAGTATAAAGAAAAGTAGCCAAGACTTTAAAATCACTGGCCAAAGTTACACGATTTCGATGAAAATTTTTCTTATCTTGTTTTATCTATATTTATATATCAACTACAACAGTAATTATATTTATGTTGATTAAATTTTATCTTAAGACATTGGTTAATTTCTATGTAAAACAATATCACACATATATAATGGCGAACAATAAAAATATAAAAACTTTCAGAATTGGCTCAAAGTTACCAAGATTGACTGTAATAATTGTATTTTTGGAAAAGGAGCTTACGAGACGGTGGCGTTAAGCTGAAATAACTATCAACTACCTAATAAAATTCTTTTGTCAATCAATTTTCATAAAGTTCATGATCTAACAAAACTGATGCATGATAGAAAGAAAGCTTATTAAAATCATTTTCTTCATTTAAGGTAGATACGTATACTGGTACCAAAATTGAACCCTTTAAAATTTAAGCCTCTTGTGTTTTAAATAAAAAAATATATAGTTATTATGTGTCCAAAAAAAACTAGATTTTCTTTTATAAAATAAAAGAATTTTCTCAATATGTTCATTGGAAATGAAAATCTCTTGCAGAATCCCCAAGGGGGTGACGCAAACTTCCGGTTTGTTTTTGTGCAGGAGTTTGTAATTGGATATACGACAAGCCGTTGGTGGGAAAAACTGACGCCGAGAAAAGTACTTACATAAAGAGATAACTGCCTTATTGGAAAGGCTGTCGGGGACAAATTATCAAAATTGTAAAACTGAATTGGCTTTCGGAGAAAATGTGACTGCAAAACTATTACCAAACAAGAGGGTTCTCTTTTTGTAGATAGTACGATACATTCAATTATATATATGTGCTGTGAACTGTAAAGTGTATGTGTATAAAAGATTAAATAGAGTAAACGTAATCACATTTAAAGTATTGACTGTCAATTCTTGATTGAAAAGAATTATATTTTATAGATAAAAGACAACTTATTTGTAAAACTTTTTACCACATGCTAATACATGATAATATATAAAATTTCTCGAGCAAATTTTATGAATACGTCAAAACAAGCCTTGTTTCTCTATGACGTGATGTATTACAATATAACTTCGCGACATATTTGGCTTTGCAAGTCAAATAAAACCGCGATGTAGTCTGCCCGACGTATAGGCAGAGCACTCACTATCTACGGAAATATGTGGAAATGTTGTTCCAGTGGAAAATTTACGATAATATGTCGACAATAGAGATAAGAATATTCATATTGAGTGAAACGATTTCACTCCAAATCGCGCACACACGCAGGCCACATATGATTTCCGTTTCCAAGATTTTCAAAAAAGTGTGCCACACAGTGACGCCTTGTGACGCAGGAAAAAAATATAACATAAAACATTTTCAACTGTACTCACAACAGGATATTTATTATACAGTAAAATATCAAGAAAAAAAAACACACACAAATTAAAAATGCTATAATTTAAGACATAGACTGAGGGTGCTTGATTTAATTTCAATATCAAATTTGAGTTATTGAGATTTTGTACACTTCCATATATTTTGTCACTAATGACCCGGGTTTCGCCTTTCGGCATCTTCAGGCATTTGTGCACTCGAAAATATCAATAACTCAATTTTTTAAAAATGCTATGTTCAGAGAGAGTAGCAGCATTTAATTAAAATCATTAAGAGGAATCTAAACATTTCTGATTAAATTACTAAACTAAATTGAATTACTTGACTGGTAGGTTCGTAGGCTACGGGTACGGATGTCTCGGGTTCAATTCCCGGTGCGGAAGGTTTTCATTAATTGATCTTTCAGAATTTCTGTTCGCAGTCTGGGTGTTTGTAATGTCTAAATGTCTGATCATTATAAACATGTGGAAGAAGTACAAAAAATAATGTTGCGATACCACTCAAAGAAAGAAAGTGTTTGTGTTTTAATTTTGTTTATTGAAGTGCTTTTGGATACATAATATTTTTTGTTTTCCGTGTGATGCATACACAGACAAAACAGTTTTCAAAGTTCTCGCTGTTTGTACGCATTTGATTCTTTTTTTTTAGATTTTAATTTTTTTTCCTCGAAACCTTCAATGGGTGTGCGCACAACAACTCAACAAAGTTTCATTAAAATCGGATGAATGGTATAGGAACGCATATATACAGATAAAAAAAGTTGGCCCTTTAAAACCAATACGATATGTCCCTGTGTAAAGCGTTACTCAACATTTTCTGTATACTTAGTGTTGGGAATTTGTATCTTTGACGCTGAGCCTTTTATGTAAGGAGTTTTTTTCGAAACTACATACGTCTAAAATTGTGCTCCCATTTCGTTTATTTCATCCAATTTCATATTGCAAATTGAAAAGAATCACGAATCGATAATGAGATTTTCGTATCGTAGAAGCAGTAAGAAAAGTGTTAAACTAAGTGAAACCACGCGCAACACGATCTTTATGAGTTTTCACATCTATGAATTTGTTTATTCGAATAAACTAAAAAGAAAATCCATAATTGAACTCGAGACATCCGTAGCCGTAGCCATCGACGCTAGCAACTGCGCTACGGACGCCGACAACATAATAGTTTCATAGTTTAAATAAGGTAAATCTTGTTTTCTTTAACCCGATGAAGTTTTTTTGAATAACTGCATAGCCTTTGCTTCTTGCTTCTTCGCCAAGCTTCACTGACACCTATATATATTATTCTGACAATTGCGAATCATTTGCACAAAGATTTTGCTTTTAATGACAAATGAATTTAATTTACTAAATGATGTTTGCTTTGCAAATGCCTATTTCTTCACTAGTTACATAGTTAGAGGTGATTCGAAGAAGGCTTTGGGCACGTTGGTCATATTATGACAATGGCTATCGTTTAACTAAATGTGAAACTGTTTGCGCTATGACTAGGGCCTCCAATCCCAGGATACGGGTCAATTATTCAATTCCATAATCCCGTGATTGTATTTCATATCAATACCGGGGCTTAGGGATTCACTATAAATGGTAAAAAATATATTATATTTAAAATTAAATACTTCCTGATTAACTAAAGCGTGTACCTCGGTTTATTCATAAATATAGTTTTTGTTTGAATACTTATATAATCAAATTTGGATTATTGAGATTTTGTACACTTCCATGTATTTTGTCACTAACGACCCGGGTTTCGAATGGACTCGAACTGACAGACAGTAAACAGTGTCTAACGTTTATATAGAAGATACAAATATTATTTACGAGGTAAGATATTATACGTCTGAGAGCCACACTGATACCTGAGTTAACATTTCGAGAATCGCCTTAATCCTTATTTTGTAAACAACCCATTAGCAGAGTGGCGAATTGCCGCTTTCCAACTTCTTTTAGAAAATATCAGTGATTTTACAATTATAATAGCATTGTGGGTTTCGACGGGATGCAATTCGACGAAAGGGTAAATATATACAATCACTCCACGTTTAGTGACATCTGTTAGGTGTTTCAACGTATAGGATATAATAACGGAGAATTAGGAAGGTTCAGCTGCTCATTCAGAATTGGCAAGGAATTTAACTGGGCTCTATTGATTTCCAAAATTTCTTGATAAAATAATTTATGATCCCCCATGTTTTTATGCAGCAGTTTAACCCCATCATCCGCATTAAACGTATGGTTCTCCATTAGCAAGTGATTTGCGAATGTCGAAGTTTCTTTTTTTAATCTAAAGGCAGCTAAATGTTTATATCTAATGTACGTGTGGTTTTACCCGCGTTTTACAGCGCGAAAAAATATTGTGTATAACTCACACAAATCGTGCTATTACACTAAATTTATATATAAATATATAATATATCGACTGTAGAAAGACAGAAAAACTAATCCATCCGTCTTTTCAAAATATTTTTTTTCGATAATCACAATGTATACAATTTAATACACGTTTTGTATGGGCTATACACAATATTTTTTGTGTTTGGGTTACGTCCTTTTTCCTTTCCACAGTTGATATGCTTCACATCAACAGCGGATGTGGTCGAAAAAAAATGTTTTTGTAACGTATTCTGTCAATGAAACAAAATAATACAATATTTAGTTAATTTAGGAGAAAAGAGATAATCGGATGTGTTTTTGGTTCTCAAGTAGCTTCGTATTTGCTGATGTCAAAATAAATTATCAAATAAATTGTTTTAATGTATTTCAATAAGGTAAATCAAGGGATTCCTGAACGGGAAGAAAATGTGGAGTCCCTAGTTGTACCACGTCATATTGAAACCATCTGTGTTAAAGCAATACGTGTTATTTTCAAATTGTAGGAGCTTTGTAGTGGTCTTTACGAGAATTCGCAGCGGCTGTTGTTGATAAAGATTTCAATTATTATGCATGTAAAAGCCTTGTCGTGCTCGCTCGCTAATTACAATGAAAAACACATTTCTCGGCTGCCTTTACAAATCTGTAATGCGTCTACAACATTCTTTACTAATTTATTTCTTCCTATTCTTGCTCTTCTGTCCTTAATAAGAACGTAGCGAAAACATTAACAAAGAAAGGAAGATGTACATAAGTGGTGTCCTTCAATTTCAAGGACTCATTCCTGAAAGATCCCAGACAGTGGTGGAACCAGAAGAAAGGATCAATACCATTAAATAAAATTGATTACTTCAAATAGTCTTACAATTAAATGCACTTTTGTTTAGATAATATTCATTTTCATAAAAATAGTTTTCACTTAAAAAAATTACATTCCACAAAAAAAAAATTCTTTCACTAAAAATAAAGTGATCCCAAATAATAAAAAATATTTTAACATTGAAGAAATATATTACACTTATACAAAAAAATATTTTCACATAAATACAATAATGTTCATTCAAAATAAATACTCACACTTTGAAATCGATAGTTGCACGAAGTTGTAATGAAATGTCACTGATTCGTCTACCCTATATCAGGCCGCCTATATTGTCTTGTTGTGCTCCACGCATTAGAATACATTACCTAAACCAAACCAGACCAACCCTAACATAATCTACTACAACTTAACTCACTTAAAAAAATCCGGTACTAAGTGGAAAATATTAAAATGAAAGTTCACGTGTACCAAGTGAATACTATCTAAAACAAAATGCAATTATTTATAATTCTTTCTTAATATGTCTGCTCTTGTGGAGCATAAGGACTTCTAATGGAGGTTGTCTCAACTGCTTGTTACTCAATTGCTCAACTCTTATTCAAAAAAGAGTAGTGATAGAAGGATAGGACTAGGACAGGACAAGTGGTTAGCTAATCACTATCGTTACTTTCCGTTTTTTAGGATCGGATGGGTGGGTGGAAATCCTATACGTCACAAACGGGTCTACGAAAGGAAATACATAAATCGATTGTAAAATCAATTTATGAAACTGTCCGGGTGTTGAACCAAAGACATCTGTAGCTGAAGCCAACAACGTTGACCAATGCGTTTTATACCTTATTAAAATCGAGTTCTAATAAGTGAATGTCAATTCGAACAACGTTTTTTTTATTTTTAATTCTCATATTTGATCAATTTTGATATTGCAGATCAAATGTGGATAATTTTAAATGAATAAAATATTAAAAAAGAGTTGTTTGTATGCGAAAAGCAAACGCTTAACGAACGACGTTGACCACTGCACCACAGATCCGATAACAAAAAATAGTTATTATTACTGTTGACCTATGTAAATATAAACACAATTGT
The DNA here is from genome assembly GCA_022494535.1 of Himalopsyche phryganea. Classification (NCBI taxonomy): domain Eukaryota; kingdom Metazoa; phylum Arthropoda; class Insecta; order Trichoptera; family Rhyacophilidae; genus Himalopsyche; species Himalopsyche phryganea. The sequence goes on from JAGVSL010000025.1 coordinate 2,918,427, forward strand.
AGCATGTTATTTTGTAAATTATTACTGATTTTAATCATTGACATTTGACAATACCTCCTTAGATGATAATAATACCCTCTTTAGAAAGATCCGCCATTTGTGTACAGCCTGCCTTCTTGTGCCGTCGGATGAGGAAGTTATAAAGATAATTCCGTAGATTTATAAGGGTAAAGAGAGATAAAACTCGAGATGCATTCTGATAAGGGGGTCATCCCCTATTCTGCAGTCTTCATTAATCCCATGTTATTGTGTTGCTACTTCCCCTTCTCTTTGCCTTGAGTTGTTCAAAGTCCTCGCAATCAGAGGGTTGGAAGTGCTATAGTAATTTTGACGTTAACCCATATCAGCTAAATGCTAACCGTTTATGCATAGTGTTATCAAAGAACATTCGTTGTGCAAACTTGCGTTGTATTTCTACGATTCAATTGAATATCCTAACAATATTTTAAAAATAAAACAGTTAGTTTGTACTACTCCCACATGTCGATAATGATCAGAACCGGTTTCGGTCATCACGCGCACTATCAACTGATAAAAATACAATCATAACAGAGAATAATTACAAGGTATATAAAACAGTTGGTTCGTGAACTAAGACAAGGATTTACAGATCATCAAACAAATTATATATAAACGAAATTAATAGTCTACAATTAAAATGTTAAGGACCTCTTACAAATCAATAAACACTTATCTGAAATCAAGAATAAAGCTACATTAAAAGTACATTTACTGACTACAATTTTTAATGACTTTAACTAATGCATAAATATTCATTAAACATAATAGAAGAATAGGAAAATTTTAAAAAGAAATTTGTAAACCATTTAAAAACAATGACATATTAAATACGTAATTAACATTAACACTAAACAGCTATGGTAAATGACAATATTTTTTTTTGTTATATAATTTGTTTGATGATCTGTGAACTCTTGTCTTAGTTCACGAACCAACTGTTTTATAAACCTTGTAATTATGAAAATTCAGTTTAATATAAATAACCTTGTTAGAATTGTATTTTTATCAGTTGATAATGTGCGTGATGAGCGAAACTGGTTCTGATCATTATAAGCATGTGGAAGTGGTACAAACAAATTATGTTTTATTTTTTAAATATAATGTCATTCTACCTAGAATTGACAGTTGACACCTTAAAAGAATGTGACGAACAACTTTTTTTATGGTACACTAAAAATACCTAGGTTACTTCACGTTATACCCAACACCAGCTGCTATGGATACATACTAACAAGGCTTTTCACGGACAAGAGCAGACATGTTTTAGAACAACTTCACTAGGATTACCTAAATTCTTATCAATGTACGATTTCAAGGACCGTGTCAGTTGCTGTCTGAAATTTTGGTATAGGGAAATTTCTGTTTTGTTTTCATATCTATATCCGCTCCTAATGCGTAGAATTATGGACTCATAATGGAGTATCTAAACATACGTTATTTTGCAATAACTGGTTGTTATTGTATAGTTAAAAGTGGATGAAACTTTTCCTGTCGGAAGGCAGCATTTATTTATCTGAAAATCATATAAGGCCACATTTAAGGAGCATACTGTAAGCTCCTTAATTGTAACCAAGATACAGAAGTATTTGATGAACATTTACTTATAACTAACTATATTACTCCGCAAAAAGTGAAAGAATGGAACATTGGGAACATTTCAATCGAAAGTCGTTGGGTGGAATTGTTCCAACACTTTCGCACCAATAATTTAAATCATAAAAACTTTCGTATAATTACTTTAATTATTGAATACATTTAATGCCAGCCCGGAACTAATGCACCCGTAGAAAGAGTCTTTTCACAGATGAACAAGTTGTTGACGACCGAAAAAACACAAATGCAAGTCGCAGTTCTTATAGCGAAGTTGCGAATAAAAAAAAAATCCAGTAATACTTAAGAAAATTTGTTCATCAGAAAAATATAAAACAAGATCAATTTTTAAATTTATATAATTCATTCCTGTTCTTTGCTTTTCTTCATCAAAATTTCTGTTATTTTTTTAATAAATAAAAACTATGAAAAAATATTGTCGGCGTCCGTGGCGCAGTTGGTTTCGTCGCTGGCTACGTTTACGGATGTCTCGGGTTCAATTCCCGGTGCGGACGGTTTTCATAGATTGTTCTTTCAATCGATTTATGGATTTCTGTTCGTAGTCTGAGTCCTCCCTCCCATCAATCCCATCCTCACGGGGCGTAACGAGAGCGATTAGCTAACCACTTGTCCTGTCATAGCCCTATCCTTCTATCCCTACTCTCTTCGAAAAAGAAAAGAGAGGTTGAGCAACTGAGTGACAAGCTGTTCTCGTAGAAAAAATTCTGTCAAGATACCTCCATTAGGAGGCCATATGCTCCACATTGGGAGCGGACATGGAAAAAAAAAAAAAAAAAAAATGAAAAAATATGCGTTTTCTTGAATACACATTACGTAAAAATTGGTAGATTTGTTTTGAGGACAAAAATAAATGGTCACATTAAGCATACATAAAAATGTACGTGAACTATTTTGTAAATAAATGGAAAGATTTGTTTATTTTAGTAAAAACGCCGCACTTGAGACACTAAAAGGCCGCAGGTTCGTTACCCCTGGTCTAATTTAATCTTTCTTTATCTGAAATATTAGTGTTAAAAAGATGTGACTAATTAATGAAAAGTAGGCTGTTCTTAATACGACCCATTTTAAGGATATGATGTCAAAGGAGGATGTAAATATCATAAATATACAATTATGCCTTTGGGCATAAATCCATTGAGTCGGGCTATGGGTTCAAGTCTCTGCAAGGACAATATTAAATTTAGATTTTTTTATTAAATATTTGTGATCTTTGTTAATGGTATTTTTAATGTATTTTCTTTTTAAGTTGATCTCGAGTGAAATTAAGCACAAAATTCTCATCGTGTGGATATTGTATGAGTTTCAACAACGTTCAACTACAGGATCGCCACATCCATACATTCGAATACAAACCTGTTAATTGATTGAGATTTGAAGTGATAAACGACGCTTTAGATTTACAAAAAATTATGCTTGTCATTATTCGTCAACAATAGAGATGAGACTTATTGGCAAATAATATTTTATTTTTAACACACTTAAAAATGCAGTCAGCGAAATCAAGCAGTGACTGATATGCGACACCGATTCTGCATACGCTGCATGGGTGTGCACAAAACAACTCACCTAATTTTAATCGAAATCGGATGAGTAGTAAAGGAACTAATAAAAACAAACAAACATTCATTAATTTTTAGATATGTAAAAAATTCCAGAACAAAGAAAGCTAATTTTATTATGACATTAAAAATCAGTTCTCTCAAAAGTGTCAGCTGTTTTAAAATAATCAACTAAAAACATTTCAGCGTTTGCATTAAAAGTTATTCAGTCAACCAGCAAAACTAAACTGTCTGGATGTAATTATACACAAAATGTACCGTGTCAATGCCTTGCTTAGGGAAAATGGTTCTCAAACTGTATTTCGAACGCTATTACAACTTTGGGGTTTGTGACTACAGTGAATCCCAGAAATAACATCTTTTTAAGGAGACGACTAAAAACGATGTTAACGAAATGGACATGTGATTGAAGTATCGTGTTGAATAGAATAATATGATATGTGTAAAAACAGTGATTTTTTTTATTATTCCATTCGGTTACGGCCTGGATTGTGGCATCAATTTTTTATTTTCAAAATAAATATATTAAGTTTGACCAATATTATATCTCTGTTTGCTCTGCGGAGCAGTGGAAAACGTCGTTGGCTACGGTTACTGATGTTTCAGGTTCAAGTTCCCGGGACGGATAGTTTCATCGATCTATAGATTTCTGTTCGTAGTCATGAATATGTGTTATGTCTATAACTCACATCTACACATCCAATCCTAAAAAAATGAGACGTAGTGAGAACGATTAGCTAACCACCAGTCCTGTCCTAGCCATAGCATTATATCCCTACTCTCTTCGAATAAAAGTGAGGTTGGGCAAATGAGTAACAAGCAGTTCTCGTAGAAAACTTCTGTTGAGATATCTCCATTAGGAGGCCATATGATCCACGTTTGGAGCGGACATGGTACATAAATATCATATTTAATAATATAGTTAGAACGAGCTCAGAATTTTTTTGTTAGCTACAATTTCAGTGGACCTAAATAATATATATTTTTTTAACCATGTCCTTACTCAATGTGAAGAATATATATGCTCTTAACGGAGGTATCTTAACACAAGTTTTTCTACGAGAACTGCTTATTACTTAGTTGCTCAACCTCTCGTTTTCGAAGAAATCAGAGATAGATTTATAAGGCTTGGAAAAGAGAAGTGGTTAAATAATCGCTTTGGCTTTTGCCTCGTTTTTAGCATCAGATGGGTGGGTCAGCATCAGAAATACATAAATCGATTAAAAAAATAATTTGACACCTGTAACCGCAGCTAATGACGTCGATTAATGAATAAGTGAATGTCAATTCAACCATTTACTTCTTAAGTAATTCTCATGTTTTGTCAATTTTGATAATGCAGATACGTGAGGATAGTTTTGAAATAATAAAATATAAAAAAAGTGTTGTACATTTTGGTTTGTAAGCAGAAAGAAAACGCTTAAATATGAAATATTCCACTTTTTAATGTATCAGTATAAGGAAGCGTTGTCCAACAGAAAAACTTCATTTATTTAATAATTAATGTGACACTTGCTTTTTTATACTATTTAATATTTGTTTTATATCGTCTGGTAATTTATTCGATGCACATCGCAATTGATTTGTCAAGTTTTCATCAGCCAACCTGTTGCGACACTTCCTTTTCACTATTTTCAATTTTGAAAAGAACGACTCGCAGCGATATGTGGTCCCAAATGCAGCTGTAATGTACATTGCCAGCCTTTTTGATTTCGGAAATTTATCCTCGAGTATACATTTTTGATTAAATTCACGTTTATTTCTTTCAAAAATGCATGTGTAAATTTGCAGGTGCGGATTCCACTTTTACGTTAAATGCAGCTAAAAATATTGTAAACATTTCCTCATACTTTTTCATGTATGAGAATCTGTCGTTAAATGCTTTAATTAAATTTGAGATTTCATTTGCATGTTTTGAAATTATGTTTGATTTATGAATAAAAAAATGGAAAATATATTAGTAGAAAACTCCAAACTCCAATAAGGCCGCGTGTTGGACATAGCTGGTATAAGATAAACCACAAAAGCATCTATCTTGAAAGAGCTCTAAATCTAAGATAGACTCTTGGTCGTTAATACAAGACGCCTATTTGGCTTTTATACCTTCATCACCCGAAATCCTACCGAAAATCTTGAGAGGTTTGTCATAACAAGAAAAATCTAATGCAGAAAGGTCCCAAATCACTAGAAGAAACAAGTGAATTAGACCACTGGTCACTTCTTACCGACGGCCCTTCTAGTAGTGCAGGAGCGAGTGGCGAAGGATCGTCAAAGGAAATGGAACTGTGGCTGGAGGCGGAGGTCGCTAACCACCACACATCAGTAATACGACTAAAAAGAAGAATTAAGTATCAGTAAAAATCGAAGTTGGCCAAATTCAATGCAATCTTTTAAGGAATACTACCAGCTTGAAAAATGCAATTTTAATTATGTTTGCAATTGACTGATATTTTTGATAATAAATGTACATTGACAAGCGTATAACAGTAATGATTTTATTTAGCTACGTTAGTCATGATATTTGCAGTATTAATTTTCGATCGAAGAGATTTGTCAAGTAAAATGTTGAAGAAAGCCTAGCATCGTGAATTTATAATGCCGTCTATGTAAATACGACTAGATTGGAGCCCAGAGCACTAATGGGCTAATTATGATTTCAGAACAGGGATGTTAAACAAGGGGATACTTAATACATTTTCAGAATCACTGGCAGAGTCTCTCTTTTCCATTATAACAAAAAAGTTTTCATTCACGACACAGCATAGCTAAACTAATTACGTTAAAATAATCCGTAAACTAGATGACATAATGTGGTCAATACTATGATCATACATATTAAAATCCTAAGGGGTATTTAAAGGAGGTATTTCAAAGTATCTCTGTGAGACTATACGTTTTTAAAATTTTGAAGGGTACATAATTTTCCACCCTATCTCTACAGCCGAGAAACTTAATTATGACTATTTACCCTCCTCCACCTACCACTGTTTTCCCATCCGTTACGGCGTATTTGCCTTATTTGCCACCAAGCCAGCGTGGCCGATCGGTCCGATGGAAGGTTAGACCGATTTGTTCAGCTCTCCTCTTTCTTCATGCATTAAATGACACGCCCATAAGATATATTTAGCATCCTGGTTTATAGCAACATATTTGCGTGTTGGCTTATTCACTAACCGGCCACAGTGGTCAGAAATGAATTGACTTGTCCTTCTAAGTGAACAAGGCAGCGCTGATTGTCATCACCAAAGAGTATATATCTTTCACAGACACAGTGCAGGTTCTGTTGAGGTTGGGGGCATCCTGGTGTCTCCGCTCTCTGCCCTTGATCTTATAGAGCGGTTCCATTGCAGGACCACCGTCAAGATGGACGCTGTTTTATTAAGATAACCAAAGAATTAACTCCAAATCACTTTATTATTACAGTAAAAATGATAAAGTAAGTTACAATTTTACTATGATAATTAATTATTTATGACAATTGTTACCATCAATTTTGGTAAGTTTGCAAATCGGTCTAAGATTGGCCTACTACATACCAAAATAATACTTATGCCATATAAATATTTTTTAGCTAAGCAAAGGTATTGAGTAGCCCCCTGGTGGTAAATATATGAATTAATATACAGCATAATTGGTTTTATTGTTGAATTTGTTAGCTGTGAGTTCGGAATGACAAAACACAATTTAAAAATCTATCTTGAAATAAATTGGATTAGCCGTATTTTCAATCTGTAAACAAAATGCTGCATATTTTTTCCCATCTAAATTATGTAAAGAATAAATGAAAGCCTAAAGAAAAGTTGCCAAGACTTTGAAATCTCTGAGTTTATAGTAATTACAATGATTATTTGTATCGTGGGCCAAAGTTTGCTTTCAAATCGGGTAACTTTGACCCACCTTGTTTTATCCATATTTATATATCAATTATAACAATAAATATATTAATGTTAATTAAATTTCATATTAAGACATTATTTAATATCTATTTAGAATAATACCACACATAAATGTAATGGGGAACCATTAAAATACAAAAAAACTCTCAGAACTGGGCTAAACTTACCTAGATTGACTGAAACTGATTTTTTACAAAAACGTTTATTCATGAATACAATTCTTTCCTTTTTTGAGTCGATTTTTTCAATTATAATGTAAGAGATTATGTTCATGGTTTTATTAATTTCTAAAAAAAATTCATGTTAATCAATGTCGGTGTCCGTGGCGCAGTTGTCTACGGTTACGGATGTCTCGGGTTCAATTCCCAGTGTGGCAGTTTCATAAATTGATCCCCAAACGATTCATGGACTTCTGTTCGTAGTCTTAGTGTTAGTGATGTCTAAAATTCCCTCCAAACATGCGATCCTCAAAAACAGAGCCGTAGCCGGAGCGATTAGTTAACCACTAGTCCTGTCCTAGCCGTATCTCTCTACCCCTCTTGCCGCCGAAAAAAAAAGAAAGGTTGAGCAACTGAGTAACAAGTATTTCTGATAGAATTTTTTTTTGTTGAGATACCGTCATTAGGATACTATAAATGCTATACGCTGGGAGAGGTACATGGAGAAAAAAAATTGTTGTTTCTGGAATATTTGTTGTTGTGCTTGAAAGTATCTGAAATCGATAACAAATCACGATATCAAGTCCTTCTTGTAAGCATTAAGGGAATATTATGTAACTGCGCGTTGGTTGGAGAATCGGCCGGAATCGATAATGAAGGTGGAATTGCCATGTGTAACAGATAATCTATTAATTTGCCCGACCTTCGTGGATCATCGCTGGGGGATGGGATTTCGATTTCCTAATCGGGATAAGTGTTAGGCCCTGTATAACATGCGAATCCCTATCAGTCATCGTGTCATAGACTGAGCTAAAGTATGGGACATTTAATGTGGAGATTAAATCAATTAACAAAATGAAAGTATATGTCAACATTAAACTACCCTACCTTATTTTTACTTATATGAAAAGAAATATATTTTCTACGGATTCGGCGGTAGCTTCGTGAAAATTAATTTTTAATATAAAATTACAATTGATAACTTTGTTATTCCCCTTGTTTTATCACTAACGTAACGCGTTTCGCCTATTTAGAAAGCATCTACGATTTATGTTTTTAATAAAAAACAATTGACAACATAAAACTGTAGGAATACGATTCCAAAGCTGTTGCTTGACGTGTTTAAGCGGTAGAGACGGATGCTGGTGATGATGACGATTGATTCTGTCCAGAGATCAGTCGGCGGGATGACGACAGGTGTCACAATGAGACGGTTATTGTTTCGTGGACGGCGGTCGATACAGAATTCTCCAATATAAGTCCAAACTGAAAGTGATATTTTTCTTAAATTACTAATTTATTTTACTTTAACTTGTAATTGCAATTGTAAAAAAATGAGCATACAGAAAAAGATTAACTTACTGCTAGTTGTGTTATAATTTTCTAAAAATGTTTCATTTCTATTCCCTCTGAAGTGGGCTGCTGAGTGATTAAATAACATCTTTTATTGAGATACTCCATGAGTTCAATTACTTTGCATGGTTTAAACTATTAATAAGGCAAAAAGTTTCTAGTCCAAATATAGAAGAACAAATCAGATTTAAGAAGAAATAAATATGCTTTTTAAAGATATTTTGAAATAAACAGTGACTACTTAACGATAAAAAAGATTGTTTGATTTTATTATCTCTTTTAGGCCGATTACGTTGGGATCATATTACTTGTTTGTTTAACACAGTGTGAGCCAAACTTTTTACTTCACAGGACACTGAGGAAGAAGGATTAGTTCAACGGGACATCAAATGAAAATGACTTAAAAAATGTGAAGTGCTCTATTAAAACTTATTATTAAGAAAATCTTGGTGTAGGTACCAATGCGATATTGTTTTATAATACATATAATGTAGGTATACAGAAGTGGCAAATTTCTTATCAGTGAGAATCATGTAATTGATTTTCAGAAAGAATTATGTTAAAACGTCTCTCTCAATTTGATAAAACAAACACGTATCTCCTCAACTACCGTTTGTAGCCGATCTCGTTTATTGGATTTCATTTCTATGAGAGCTGAATAACCAAAGATTTAATATCTGTAGCAGCCAATGTCATGGGAAGAAGCAAAGCGATTGGCGGGTGACTCCATATAGGGAGTTACGTTGGAAGAAGAAGAGAAATAGCCAATCGAGGATATTGACTTCAAAGTGCCAAAATGCTGATAACTCAAAAAATGAAGCTTCCGCACCTGGTAGTTTTTAATGTTTTTTAAAATTTCCTCCTCCGTTACATCAGGTGTTTATCGCCGAATCGATTGGTGGCCCACTGGTACATCGAATGAATAAGAGATGAAAAATACTTACAAAACGATGCAACAAACTACGCCTGGAAAGCAACTAAGCTGTAAGTTTTTGACTTGTCTAGTCCAAAGTGTCGGAGTTCATGGCGCAGTTGTTAGCGTCGTTGGCTACGGTTACGGATGTCTCGAGTTCAATTCCGGTGCTAACGGTTTACACAAATTGATCTTAAAATCAATTTATGGATTTTTGTTCGCAGTCTGAGTGTTTGTGTTGTCTAAAACTCCCTCCTCACCACCCACCCTTCCCATCCTCACGGGGCGTAGCGACAGCGATTAGCCAACCACTAGTCCTGTCCTAGCCCTATCCTTCTATCCCTACTCTCTTAAAAAAAAGACGTTGAGCAACTGATTAACAAGTAGTTTTCATAGAAAAATTCTGTTGAGATGGCTCTATTAAGAGACCATATGTTCCACGTTGGGAGCGGATAAAAATTTAGCTTCATTTTGTCACGGCGCACCTGAGACTTCTTGCGGCACACAGTTTGGCAGACAATGGTTAAACCCAATGAGAATCTTGATATTTATATTTTGTATTTTTTCAGAGCAGCTTATCTTTAATTGCGGAACTTTAGTCCTACAACTCGTTAAGTATTTAACACATTCGTTTAAAATACGTCACACGCAGAATTAAAATAATTTAAGTATAAATACACAATATGTAAACCTACAACTTAACCAGCGTGACAAATAAATAAAGTAGTTGTACCACATATTATGACGAAGCAAGATCTTTGACTTTTAGAAGTAAATTAACTTTCGCGATAAATGATGCCCGTATGCAGGCTGCCCACGGAAAACCGCTTCCCTCGTTCGGATGTCATCTCAGGATGGGCAGGTCGCATTAATAACGATTAATTGCATTAATGAGAACTTAGAACTTGAAAGATGAGCGATATTAGACTGACAAATCGATGAAGACACGGGAAGGAGTCCGCTTCAGGAAACCAGTTCTCATACAGAGATGTACAACAGCAGCTATGGTCTCTATATATTTTTATGTTTTCCATGTAGGAAATTTGTATTCAAAGTTGGGCGTATTAATTTAATTAAGAGAATGGAAACTATGCGAATAAGTGAATAGATCGAGCTCAAATAATATTAAGCCGATAATAATAATATTATGGCAGAACTCAGTTGTTGATAATGGTATTTTACATAATAATTAGTAAGGGGATTTGGAAATTTGGCATCGATTGGAAGTACGCAACTCGAGAGCCATTTACTTACGCAATTTGAAAATTACATTAGAGAATTTATATAAACGACGCTCTGGATGATTTTAACACAGTTATTATTCCCATCAATATAAAAAATTAACAATGTTCTCTAGCTTTCTAACACGATTAAATATAGTATGTTAAAAACAATATACTTTTATCATTTAGCCTCAACAGCATAAAATTAAGGGAATGATTTTGAATGCTGATTTTTTCAGCAACACTTATTTACATTTTTTCCTAAAAAACAGAGAAAAGCGAGAGCGATTAGCTTACACTAGTCCTGTCTTAGCCCTATCCTTATATCCATACTCTCTTCGAAAAATAGAGGTTGAGTAACTGAGTAACTAGCAGTTGTCGTAGAAAACTTCTGTTGAGATTCCTCAATTAGGAGGCCATATGCTCAACGTTGGAAGCAGACATGGTAAAAAAATTAAATGCTTGTAATGTTTTCGTATCTTCCCACCCACATCTATCCGATCCGTACAAATGAAGCAAAAATAACGCGATTCTTTTTATTTTCTGTCATGAGAGAGGTTGAGGCACCAACTTATAACCAGTTCAAGTTAAATAACTTTCTGTTGACGTATTTAATTGAGTACCTTGGTATCAAAGTCAGACAAACGCCATATCTCACGAGAGTCATGTTTTTAATTCTAAAACTCCATCCCACCCATCCGATCCTCAAAAACAGGAAATCGCGAAAGCGATTAGCTAACCACTGGTAATGTCCTAGCATTATCCTTCTATCCCTACTCTTTTCGAAAAGAGAGAGGTTAAGCAACTCAGTAACTAGCAGATCTAGTCAGACGAGGCACGAGAGTCATGTTTTTATTTTTTGTGGTAATGCAAGTAATATTCTTTTCAAAAAGTCACTAAAAATTTCAGAATCCGACGGATTCATATAGATTTTTGAGTTTAATGTTCGTATATAGTTTCAAAAGTAGACACTTAACATCTATCTTCGCAAAATCAGTGGACATATCTACATTGACCAATTAAAAAGTTTGAATTTACTTTAAAGTGTCATGGCTGCCAGGCTTGATGCAGTGTGGAATATGTATGAAATGAAAAATCACCTCTGCTGTACATTTTCGTAGATGACTAATGTCCCACTGTGTTACCAATGTACTCAATTGAAAAAAAAAAAGATTATATGCTCCCATCGGAGCAAACACGGTTAAAAAGTGAAATGTGTTTACATACAGACTTATATTAAAACAATACCAATTTTATTTACAGTAATTACTATGAATTTTGTGATTTTTAAGTCTTGGAAAGTTTTCTTTATGCTTTCATATATCCTGTACATAATTGAGAAGGAGAAAATTATACAGCATTTGGTTTACAGATTAGTAATACAAATTGATAATATGTCTAATCCAATTTATTTCAAAAAAAGTTTTTAAATTGTGTTTTATCATTCCATACTGACAGTTTACAAATTCAACAACAAAAAAAATGGTGTTGCACATTAATTCATTTATATTTTTACCACTAAGAGCTACTCAATCCCTTTCCGTGACTAAAAGATATTCAAATTTGGATTATTGAGATTTTGTACACTTACATGTATTTTGTCACTAACGACCCGGGTTTCGCCTTTCGGCATCTTCAGGCATTCGAGCGCACGAATGCCTGAAGATGCCGAAAAGCGAAACCCGGGTCGTTGGTGACAAAATACATGGAAGTGTACAAAATCTCAATAATCCAATTTTGATATTGAAATTCCATCAAGCACCCTCATTTCAAGCACCCTCATTCTCAATTCCCTCATCTCGGCTGAATGATGTAAATTCCAAAAATAAATTGACCACTTTTTGGAAGGGAAACATCATTTTACATCTGTTTTAGGTTTAAAAATTCTGACCCGTTCACTTGATATAAGCGACTATTATATCAACACTTCCTACGTATAATCCCGTATCTGCAAACATGAGAATTTACAGGAGTGCCTTTCAAAAATTTGTGACGAAACTTTCCATATAATGTTTTCGATAAAAACATTTTTTACTCTCTCCTGACTAATTTCAATTTTGAGAGTTACATCAATTGGCCAAAACACCGTAGATATTATTCTCTGTATTACTTATTATCTAAAACCAATGTTCATACCGATGTTATTTTCCGAGTAAAGCTAATATCAAATTATGTTTTTTTTGTTTGTCCGGAATAGACGAAAAAGCATTTGAAATCGTAAGACTAGTAATAATGTTGCTGTTATAAATTCTTCAACAGTGTTTCCACACTCCACGGCTCGTTGAAATAAATTTGAGAAATTTCCCATCGCCAAAATAATAATTATTATTATATTACTTCATCTCGTAAGCGCTTACTAGATCCTTCCCGTACAAGTTCGGCACTCGAAGAATTTCTAAAGTAAAATCAGGATAACAAAATAATAATTCGCGAAACGTTGCCGGCAATAAGTTTCGATTGATTATAATTGGATTTTAATGGAAGTTGTAAAGACGTTCTGTGAATTGGATCTGAAGATAGACGCTCATGGCGCGCGCAAATCTAATAATATTATTTTAATTTTGATGCCTTGACGAAAACAGTGTTTCTTTAGTTTAAAAGGCACAGCAAATAACAACTAAAATTTAAGCTCGCTATACAGAGGAAATGAGATTAACTTAGAACTCTGAAGCTTATTTTCTTTTACGAACTATATTCTGTAAAAATCTTTTATTGAAAAAAGTACCATTGTCAAAACTCGTCAAAAAATATGTTTCCAAATTTAATCCTGTTGTTTTATGTGCTAATTCCACAATTTTAAATAATGATTAGGGCCGGTTTCACTAATCACGAGTATTTTGAACTGATCCGGTCCAAATCATTATTTAAAATTGAAGAATTAGTGCAAAATATATGTGTTATTTTGTAGCAATATAATGCTAAGAATTGTCAGTTAACATCTTGACGTGCTATGTTTTCTAGTGTCGTTCTGTAAATTATTTTTTTCCGGTCAAATACTCTGGATTTACTTTAATAATCTCATTTGTTTTCTTATTATAGTCTCGTGACTTTTTCTGGAATATATCGTCTCCAAGAGAAAGTGACTAAATTTTCAGAAATGGATTAAACAACTATTTGACCTATTTTCTATGGATTCGGCGGTAACTTTGTGGAACTTCATTTTTAATATAAAATTAAATTAAAAATTGATAACTTGAATAACTTAGTTACCATTTTTTAATTTAATTTTATATTGACTATTTGACCACTTAAAATCATAAAAAGTGTCTGGAAAATATTTCCAACATAACTTGTATATACTTATTTCCAAGCGCGGTTCGTCCATACGCACTGCGGAACTGTAGCAACCCCAAGCAAGTAGAGAAAAATGTAATATTGTAATATACATCAATTTATGTATATTATATGAAAATATCAATATTATTTAAGCGTGTATTAAGCTTTTCGATGGAAAATCTTGAGCGGGTGAAGGATGGGTGCAGGAAGAAGGGCTCTGAGCTAGAAGCTTGATTTGGTACTGCTATTCTGACAGTGTTCTGCGTGCGGGTGCAGCGGTTTACACTGTAGGAAAGCTGTCTAAGCAAAAGCAATATTTGCCACTATTTTAGGAACAGAATCATGGCTCTAACTGTATTAAATTTATTTCTGCAAGCAATTTATGCAAAGTTCTTGAAGAAATAAGAAAAATTTTGCTTACAACTTCAATGACTACCGCTGTGCCAAAACGATGTCTTCTGCCAAAAAAAAGTATTAAGACATATATATATAAGAAACACAATGGTTCAGGAAAAATTGACAGCTTTGTCTATACTTCAATTGAAAAAAAAATGGTTATGAATAATGAAAAATTTAACGAAAACGTGATAGACGAAAGAATGAATTTTATAATGAAATAAAAATACATATAATGTTTAATTTTAATAATTTTGATGTTAATAGTAAAATATAATCCAAACAAACATTTTTTTTTATTTTCAATCAACCGCAGCACCCCCAGATATCTTATCCACGAGCCGTCATTGCTTATTTCCACAAGTAATTGATGTAAAATGTTAATAAATGTGCGGTTTTAGAATGACTACAAGTTTTCAAGCGGGTTTCTTGAAAAATTTGATTTTTTTTAACCATGTCCGCTCCCAACGTGAAGCATATGAACACCTAATGGGGGTATCTTAATAGACAGTTTCTACGAGAACTATTTGTTAGTCAGTTACTCGACGTCTCTCTTTTGGAGAGAGTAAGGATAGAAAGTAGAGCTAAGACAGGACTAATGGTTAGCTAATCACGCTCTCTACGCCCCGCTCTTAGGATCGGATAGGCGGGAGGGAATTTTTAGAGATCACAAACATCCATGCCTAAGAACAGAAATCCGTATATCAATTGAACGGGATTTGAACCCAAGACATTCGTTACTGTAACCGACGACGTTGACCACTGCACCACGGACCCGATTCCACCATTCATTTATCTGTGAGAAAATGAAACCGTAATCAAGAAATAAAATTTATGTATCTTCAAAGTTGTAGGTATATTGTTTTTTTAGATGAATGAAATGAATAAAAAGGAATCAGCCCAAAGGTCACGCTAGAGGGTGCAAAAGGCTTCATGTTCCCCACCCCTTGTCTAAATTATCAACACTACAATTTATAAAGCTTAATAATCATTCATTACTCAGATAAATTCTAGTCAAATAAACTTTCTAGTTAGAACAGAATTTAAATTATATATACAATTGAACACTTGTTTTTTTCAATTGAATATTTGTTTGTAATAGTATTTTTCGATAATATTTTTTTACTTTAAATGCATTTCAAAAAGAAGGTGGTATTGGTCGGCAGAAAATAAGAGTGCATATTTTGGTGTTTGGCAGGGTGTCACAATCACTTTAATGTAATTTGGTGAATTGAGAATTGTCTTAATATAAAATTATAAATTGGAAAATCAGTTATTCCACTGGCTATGTTTTGCTTTTTAAGATGACTCTTCAGACAAACTATATCGCAAAATTATTTATTTTTAAGGTAAATAATGATTCTAATTCTTAAATGAAAATGAATTGTTTATCTCTAGCCCCCTTCCCACGCCAAGTAGGATAAAATAAACCCACCCTACCCTTCATTTAAATTTTATAATTAGAATCATTAAATTTAATAATTAGAATCAAGTTGAATCGAGTTAATTGAAAAACGAGTTGAATACTCGAATAACAACAATATACACATAAATGTAAAAGAAAGAGTTGAATCAATTCAGCTGAATTTTTCATCAAATTTCATACAAATGCAAATCTTTTTTCAGCTCTACTAAAAGTACTAATTTTAGACTTAACGCCTTTTTCTATCGCACATAGAAATAACCTTACGATATAGTTTGTTTGAAGACGCTTATTAAAAAAGGCAAAACGCGTTACGTTAGTAACAGAGCAAATTTAATTTATTATTAAAAGTTACCGCCGAATCCATGGAAAAGAGAATTGTCTTAATTATTTTAATTAAAAAAAAACCATTAAAAAATTCTCAAATTTTTTGAATAACGGATTATTTTCGTCTACGACTTTAGACTGGCTGGGTAAAAGTGAATAAAAATCACATAAAATAACCGATAAAATAAGTCAATTTGCATAAAACGATTTCGTATAAAACAATCTTAAGATTTATACCGATGGTGTGTTGGCTAATTAATGTAACCCTAGACAGAGCAGGTCTCTGCAAATTATGTAATATTAGAAAAATAAATTGACCACTTTTTGGAAGAGAAATATCATTTTACATTGGTTGTAGGATTAAAAATTATGACGCGTCAAGTTGATGTTAGACACTATTATATCGAAACTCCTTACGTATAGTCCCGTATCTGCAAATATGAGAATTTAGAGTAGTGCATTTCGAAGATTCATAGCGGAACTCACTATGTAGTGATTTCGATACATACAGTTATTACTCTCTCCTCAACAATTTCAATTTTGAGTGCTACATCGTAATACTTCTATAACTAAACAAATTGATTATATTTACCATTGTAAAATGTACAAGACTGCGTCCCAAAGAATAAGATAACGTAATTTATTAATGTATAGCTTTGAAAAATGTCGTACTTCATGTATGTGAATTAATATGACTACCTGTGTGTTTACCTCGCTTGATGAGGCTCGTGCCTCTATTAATTTCACCTGCCTCTCAGAACAGCTGTTCCCAAATCCCACAATTAGACTAATGTGCTAGCTACTAATCTTCCTGAAAACACAGACGTGATATGTGTAATTTGTCCGTTTTATGAGGGTACTATCAATATTATCACCCTAACAATATATAACCACCCCATTTTTACATTAGTTTAAGCCTTTCTAGAACCTTTAAATAATTTGATATAATTTCCATTCATACTATCATTCTGTCTAACAAGTGCTTCCCAAACTTTTTCATTACATGACCCACAAATTTTGCAAGATATAAACAACGCCCCCCTACCCCCAAAAATTGAATTAATTTTGTTAACGAAAGGTTTATTTGACTTTTTAATTACATTATATATACATGCATTCTACAATAGCTTCAAACGCAAAGTTTTCATAAAATCACAAATATTTTTATTCTTTTAAAAGAAATATTCACTTTTTACCATGTTCGTTCCCAATGTGGGGCATGTGGCTTGCTAATGGAGGTATTTTAACAGAAGTTTTCTACGAGAACTTCTTATTACTCAGTTGCTCAACTTCTCCTTTTTGAAGAGAGTAGGGTTATATGGATAGAGCTAGGAAAGGAATAGTGGTTAGCTAGTCACACTTTTTTTAATCATTTTTTAGGATCGAATGGATGGGAAGGGAACTTACATTTACATTACACTGTAACATTTTGCGTCCCCTGCAGATGCCATACACCCCCTTCCCCAAAGAGCCAAGACCCATAGTTTGGGAAACACTGATTTAAACTTAACTAATACCTCGATATAAAATATTTCAATACAACCGAAAAAACCACTGGTTAAATATGATGTCCTGTTAATATTATTTATGCTTAAATCTAAAAGACTCGACTAAAAAAATTTGATTCCAGGAATCAAACCAGTAGTCCGGCAGCCAAATGGATGGTAGGCAAACAGCGTTGACGACTCAGCTACAGCGCCGACAGTTTGAGTACACAGTGTAATTTCAGAAAATAATATAACAATGTTTAAAGTTATCAATTTTAGGACTTACGGATTTATGTAATCTCAAAACAAATTCAAGTAGTGAAATGTTCTGAAATGGTGGACCAATGCGTTGCATTATATTACTGAAATTATAATTTACGATCTTGATATTATGAGCTTGTTTGTACACTGCAAAATGCATCACAGATCCATAAATCAAGTAGTCCTTAATTATACGGTGAAAAGTGCATCCTCATCTTTCATGGAAACGGGCATCTCCAATTACACTTTACAAGATGGCGACGTGATGCTGTTTTAGTGGCGTACTAAGCTATACTTTACTATTAAATAATCGGTTATAAATAATAACACTTTCTGTTAGATAGTATTCACTTAGTACACTTGAACTTTCATTTAGATAGTTTGCAATTTGAATAAGACAGTATTAACTTAGTCCACCCAAACTTTGATTTTAATAGTTTCCACTTAGTCACGGATTATTTTAACAAAGTGAGTTAGGTTGTAGTAGGTTATCTTAGAGTTGGTCTGGTTTGGTTTGTGTAATGTATTCTAATAAATGGAGCAAAGACAATATAGGTGGCTTAATATAGGATGGAAGAATAAGTGACATTTGATTATTCATCGTGCAACTATTGATTTCAAAGTGTGAGTATTTATATTGAGTGAAAACTATTTTATCTATGTGAAAATATTTTTTTTGTAAGTGTAATGTATTTCTTCAATTGTACAATATATTGTGTTATATGGGATCACTTTATTTTTAGTGAAAGAATTTGTTTTTTGTGGAATATCTTTGCAATAATTGAAAACTATTTTTAAGACGATCTAAACAAACGTGCATTTAATTGTAAACCTTAAATAGTACTTAACAAAGGTAAATAAACTAGTTTGAAATAAGGAAGGCAAAAACTAGGTCCAAATCCTACTTAAATTATTTTATAGATTTAGGAATTCGATTCCAAATGTTGTATAATTAACGAGATCTAAATTTACTTATAGGACGGTAATATAGAGCGACAATTATGTGGATCCAAAGAGATGTCTTCATCAATGACAGAATATTGGTCCTTTCCTATGGTTTTCCATTTATACCGTCGTCAGCCGTATGTTTTCTGCTTTAGTCATGACTTGCTTTTTCAGGACGTTCACATTTATCATTACGTATGCAGAATTGGCGACTTCTATATCGGTTATCGCTTGAATTTGCTGACTGTATTTGTATTGATCGGAGTTAACCTTAATAAATAATTACGGAATTTTCATCGCATATATTGGTAACACACCACATGGATTTATGCCTAACTATATGAGGATCTCAAAGGCAATGAAAATTTCCTATGCAGCCCTTCCCTTTTATTCCAGATTTTCCTCTCATGATGATGAAGTCAGGTGGTGGTACTATAATATTAAAAAGGTAAGGTAATGAGCATAGAGAAAGTATAGAAAAGATTGCGTAAGAAAACTTTCACTCGCCGAAGGACTATGCGGTCGCATAGAAGTTGAGTTAATTAGGGGCTGTGGTAGTCAAAGTAAGTTTAATTTATCATAATAAGAATAATTCCTCAAAAACTGAGCACTTTTGTTCACCGAACGCCGTTTATTGGTATTCGTAAAGAGTTTTCTTTTTTTCCCCATTCAATGGATTCAGCTGACACAATTTTAAGTAATACATCACTTTGCTAGAATACATGCGGGAGTCTCTACCCACCTTAGTAATAAAAATTACCAGGAAACTGAGTGCCCGCTTCGCTAGCTCCACATAGTTCAATCGGGAAAACAACGGATGGACTGCAATTAATCTTCGCTCAGGCTAAGTATATATTTTCTCCAATCCTTGCCATCTCTGACAGGTCTAAATTGGATATCAATATTTAGTTTGCCACCGTCAACATTTTTGATTACCTCGGTTCTCTTGCTGATGAACAAATTGTAATCACTGTGGAAATCAAAAAAAAAATATTTCATCAAACATAACCCAACTTTGATCTTTTTTACCTTAAATGTGACTTGGGAATTGCGCGCGGAATAACGTATTTAAATTAGGGTAACTTGCCTAACTTCATGTATTTTCGTTTACCTATCAGCTTACAGTTATATTTTCAACAATTGTATTGCTACTTTTAGATGAAAAAATTGATGTTATGAGATGAAAATGTTGATGGCCGCATCTGGTTATGGATGTCTCGGCTTCATTATTTGATCTTTCAATCAATTTATGAATAACCCCACCCATCCGATTGATCTTGGAAAAAAAGAGAGGTTTAGCAACTGAGTGATAAGCAGTTCTCATAGAAAAAATATGTTAAGATACTTTCATTGTGAGACCATATTCTCCACGATGGCAGCGGACATGGAAAAAAATATTTATTTTTTTAATTATATTTAAAAAGGATAACCGAATCCATGACGTCTCTTCTGCACCATCTCAGTTATTTCTTGTTGGTAATTAGCGTAACAAAGTTCTAAGAAATAACAAGTTCTTTTATTTAAAATAGTGTACAACATCTTAGCATATTTGTTAAATTACTGGTCAGACTTTCATCATCAAAGCCATGCTACTATTACGGAAAAAAAGTCTCAAGAGTGCTTGAAGTTAACAATAGTATCTTGCGGAGATTTGTAAAAACATATTATATTGTATGAAGCTTTTGGTTTTCAGAAAAATACAGCAATTTAAAATATAAATGAAGCCTTTTATTGTAACAAAAGCTTGGAAAGGATATTTTTTGCTTAATTTTATAAAATAAACCTGATTTAATGGGCTGCCATTAAAATTATAAACAAGTCTGTGTCGAATCATAAGTGCCTCGTAAAATAAACCATTTGGTATTTGCGAAGCTTTTGTGGCTATTTTCGTTTTGCGCTTTTTATGTTTATTTTGTTCGCTGACGCTGCTTTGGTTTTATTTCCGGTGAAAAGCTCGTCTACTGTAGGAAAGGGTTAAGTTTTAATAGTTGCCATAAGTATGAATCTGGACAGATACTTTGGAAAATATTCTGCACTATTTAGAAAAAACTACATGTGAAATACTTCCTAAATATCCTGTTAAAAAATAAGTGATTTTTAATTAAACGTCATTCAAAAAATTATCTAATTTAAAGCTATAAAGTATATCAACGGTGTTTTGGTCAATTGACGTAACTCTCAAAATTGAAATTGTTCAGGAGAGAGTAAAAACTGTTTTTATCAAAAACATTATATGGTGAGTTGCGTTATGAAGTTTGAAATGCACCCCTGTAAATTAGCATGTTTGCAGATATGGGATTATACATAGGCGTGTCGATATAATAGTGGCTTACATCAAGTGAACGGGTCAGAATTTTTAATCCTAAAGCCAATGTAAAATAATGTTTCCTTTCCAGTTCAATCTATTTATATAATTTATATTATTTGACCAAGACCTGGTCTATCGTATTTAAAATGAGATCCAATCATTATCTCGTTTTAGAATATTTTGACGGTTACATCAATTTGTCAAAACACAGTCGATATTATATCAAGACAGTCCCATATGAGAACTAGTTGTAAGTATGTACGTTTATTTTGTTTCAATAATCTTCTTTTTTCAGTTCTTTCTCATGTGTAAATAGAGAATCTGTTAAAAAAACATAGAAATACAGCTGATTCAATAAACAATGGGATGTATTATCGATTAAAAAATATACAAATGTAAAGCTGTGGATAATCTTACATGTATCATTCCTCGTCTTCTGGCGCGTGACAGACGTGAAATATATACTGTCAAATCAATAATATACTTCAATAGCCAAATACCACGTACACCTCTTAATCTCTGGACAACAAGCAGTGGTGTAGTGCTAAATAAAAAAATCTGGGAGCAATGATTAATTGAAATATTTTCGTACCAATTTCCTCACCAACAAGTTGCCAAAAAAACTTTCTGCCTATATATAGTCACAAAAATCATTTTATTATATTTTGGTTTAAGAGTTTTTTAAATGTTTGAAATGCTGTATCTTTTTCATTTTGTTTGTTTATACAAAACTGTTTGTTTAAATAAAAGGATAATTTATAAAAATATGTGCGTTATTTCATACGGTGGAGTTCGAAATAAGGAACAATTTGGTATAATTAACTCAATATGTATTTTTTTAGATTTAAAGTTTTCTTCCAGAATTTGTTTGTTTGTCTTCTGTGCATTCCTTTACCATTCATCCGATTTCGATAAAACTTTGGTGAGTTATGCGCACACCCGTGAAGGTTTCTGAAGAAAAATATTTTAAATCTAAAATCTAAAAAATAATCAATTATGTACAACTAGCGACATCTCTGAACCAGACGAAAAAACGAAAAATATGGAAAGAATAACATGTATTGTTGGAAAAGTATAAATGAATTACTATATTAAAAAAAGAAAGGGTTTTTTTCGGGATGGGAAAAATAAATCTGGGCTTCGGGTCAGGTTCGAGTAACAAGTGTAATATTAAGGCTCGAGCCAGGCCTGAAGATGACGGGCTTTGTCCGGGTAATTTTATGAAGCACTTCAATAAACAGAATTAAAATAAAAAAAACTTTTGTTACTTTGAGTGGCATTACATCGCACACCGAGTATTCACTAGTATATAAAATATTATTAAAAAATTGAAATGTGGAATCAGTGGGTTCCGAAAAATTTACTCAGATTCATTGCTTTAGGATGTTATTTTGTAAACTTGGATAAAGAGACGACCAGTAGGTATCTATGAGACCGATAGCTATCCATGTGTAGTTAATTTAATTTATGGAAACCATGTGGAAACATACAGATATCACAACATCACTCATGTATTCGTATAACGTTTTAATTTCAAATATTCAAGGGAACACATTGGTGGTTCCTACAAAAATTAAAATTTTGTACAATTTATATTACGCGAAATTTCCTTTTCATTTAGAAAAAAAGTGTTGGAGCGTCGATCACACGCTCCCTCGCCTCGCTCCACTACACCACTGACTACAAGGAGCGGCAAAAGTTAAGCGAGGGTGTGAAATAGAGTCCACTCAGACATTCATTCAAATAATATAATTAGTAAATAGAAATACGGTTAGTATGAGAAGTTGGCGTACGGCGTACGTTATAGGGGATGGATCAAAGGGGCGGTTCAACTCATTAGGCCGATCAGTATATTTAGGAGTTGTTCATTCGTATAATATATGTAAATATTGAGAGAAGGGCGTCTATATATTATTAAATGTAAGCGTTGTTGAACAGAGAATTTGAATTCTTTGAAGTCATATTTGCAAGGCTTTCACGCAGGGATGATAATTTGGGGAAAAGTTGTTTTCAAAGAGCAATTTTTTCGACGATGTTATTTTTAAGCGACGAAAAAGAATAAGCTTCAAAAAGATTAAGAATTTTTTATGTCTCCAGTCGAAAGTGAAAAGTTCTTACTGCCGACATGAAAAACATAAAATTTGAATGCTTAGAAATTGAAGAGTAAAAAATAGCAAAGTATTTGGCTACACAAAAATCTTATATATAATATAATTTAATTTAAGACATCGACTGAGGGTGCTTGATGGAACTTCAATATCAAATTTGGATTAATGAGATTTTGTACACTTCCATGTATTTTGTCACTAACGACCCGGGTTTCACCTTTCGGCATCTTCAGGCATTCGAGCACACGAATGGACTCGAACTGACAGACAGTAAACAGTTTCAGTAGCTTTAAACGAAATACATTTTTGAAAAATTTAAAATTTAATTTTACATTGCATATGCTATAGCAAAAGCATATTTCACTAGTCAAAATATATTCTACCTATTCATACAGTCAGCGTCCGTGGCGCAGTTGGCAGCGTCGCTGGCTACGGTTACAGATTTCTTGGGTTCAATTCCCGATGCGGACGGTTTTCATAGATTGACCTTTCAATTGATTTATGGATTTCTGTTCGTAGTCTGAGTCTTCCCTTCCACTCATCCCATCCCGGGGAGTGGCGACAGCGATTAACTAAACACTAGTCCTGTCCTAGCCTTATCTTTATATGCCTACTCTCATCGAAAAAAGAGAGGTTGAGCAACTGAGAAACAGGCAGTTCTCGTAGAAAAATTCTGTTAAGATATCTCCATTAGGTGATCATATGCACCACATTGGGAGCGGACATGGATTAAAAAAAAAATTGGGACTTGGATAGATATTCAACCGAATAAGCTGCGACAAAATCTACTTTAAAATTATAACATCAATCTAAACTCATTCACGTCCACGTAAAATACGTCAACATCCAAAGAAATACCATTTAACAATGGTAAAGCTGTTCCCAGTGGCAGGATGGTTCCACACTTAAGTTTTACAGTTTTTTTCATTTATATGTAAAATCCATTTACGATGGCTGTCTATTGTTAATAATAATTACATATTTAATATTTCATTGTTTTTGAATGGTTCACTAATTTCTTCTTAAAATTTTCCCAATCAGCTATTTGCTTAATGCATCAATAATGTCTTTAAAAATTTTTGCTCAAGTAATGGACTCTTAATGTTGTTATATTTGTGATTTCAGATTAGTATATATTGATTTGTAAG
The DNA here is from genome assembly GCA_022494535.1 of Himalopsyche phryganea. Classification (NCBI taxonomy): domain Eukaryota; kingdom Metazoa; phylum Arthropoda; class Insecta; order Trichoptera; family Rhyacophilidae; genus Himalopsyche; species Himalopsyche phryganea. The sequence continues at coordinate 2,942,840 of JAGVSL010000025.1, forward strand.
AGGTTCTTAGCATTTTAATTGTAGACTATTTTGTTTGGTTTATTTATAATTTGTTTGATAATCAGTAATTTCTTGTCTTAGTTCATGAACCAATTGTTTTATATACCTTAATTTTTAACACTCAGTTTTATATAAATAGGCCTGTGATGTTTGTATTTTTATCAAATCGAAAATCTGAAATCGGTTCTGATAATTAAAAATAAGTGAAGTAGTACAAACGAATTGTGTTTTATTTTTTAAGAAATTAAATGTAAAAATTAATGTTTGTGTTTTAAATAAAAATCTTTGGATATATTTGGCTGGAAGATGTTTTTCAAAGATGTCAAACACATGTCACAGTTAGTAACATAACCATATGTGGAATAACAAAGTTATCAATCTGCAGTTGCGTTTTAAAGAAGCGAAACTCGTGTTACATTATTTAGTATACAGCCAGTGGAATAACTAAGTTATCAATTACATTTTCATATAAATGAATGCCAAATCCATTAGAAATATAACAGTTATTTTTTTAAATTATATTAAATTACTATGGTGGTGGTGTACAATGCTGGGTACTCATAAGTTTGTGGTAAATTACTGAAGTTACATCGGCAGTATATTTCTGTTATCTAAGCTCTAGGCCATCGTTGCCGGGCCATGTTCAGTTTCACGATTTATTACCTTTGGAAGAGCTCAGTTTAAATGTTTACACAAATACTGGGTCCCGTTCTAATTATATAAAGGCCTGGACACGACTCTGATGACCTTTTGAATTAATGGCCTCTCATACGATTTTCATGTTAACACTATGGTTAAATAGTACTGGACATGCCCTAAATTAATGCGATAATGCTATAATTACATCCAGTGATGTGCTCTTAAATTCTATCAACCGGCTCGGATCTTGGTAAACACCAACCCCCAATTTTTATAAATTTTCTTTTCAAATAAAAAAAAAATATTTTCTACATTAAAAAATTACTGATTCACATTACATAAATTCATTCCAAATAGGAATTTGATTTTCATTCGAAACTTAAACATTTATTTATCTATCATCTGCTGTGTGAAAATGACTTCTGAGCCAAAGTATAGCGAATGGTATGGAGTCCCATGAAGTCAGTGGAAGACTTATCAAATTAATGATCATAAGTCTGATATAATTTAAGACATCGACTGAGGGTACTTGATGGAATTTCAATATCAAATTATGATTATTGAGATTTTGTACACTTACATGTATTTTGTCACTAACAACCCGGGTTTCGCCTTTGGGCATCTTCAGGCATTCGAGCACACGAATGGACTCGAACTGAGGCGAAAGGCGAAACCCGGGTCGTTAGTGACAAAATACATGGAAGTGTACAAAATCTCAATAATCCAAATTTAATATTGAAATTCCATCAAGCACCCTCAGTCGATGTCTTAAATTATAATGAAATTTTGTTTAATTTTTGTTCAGTCTTATATGTAATAGCTCAGACCGTTCTGTAGACACTTTTTATTATTATCAGATATTACATGTAGGTATAAAATTTGAGTATAATAAAAAAACAATATGCAACGGACACACAGTTCCAACGTATTAGCTACTTTAGATATTCAGTATATTAATTTCAATACCGTCATCTATGACGGGAACGGTTCTACCAGTAATAAAATAATAAAGAAATATAGATTTAATTACGTTTTTAATTTATTTATATTCCAAATCACAATGTTCATATTGAAATAAAACAGGAAATAAATAGGCGTGTGTTATTATTTCCAATCTGAACACTTCCCTGATATTTTCAATTACCAAATAAAACTTTACTCTTACTATTAATAAACACCCTTATGTTTCAATTAAGCCGTAACTATATCGCCTATCCCATGGGAAGTTAATGTAATAGCTACCTAAATATTAGCCTAAAGTAACAATCAAAGGTATTCTTAGAATTAAATTATAATAACAAGCAAATCTGATTTCAAAACAACTTAAATATGTAAAATATTTATGTAGGTCGTTTTTAAACCATGGCTACTTTCAATAATGTATTGAATAGAACAGTCTTCATACAAGAACTCGAATTAAAGCTCGTTTTAAATCAATCACTTAATCGTTCTTTTTAAAGAGACGATAGATCAAACGATGTGTAGTAAGATTATTGCGATCGGATAGAGGGAGGGTAAGATGAAATAAAAACATCGCAGACACTCATGCCTCAAGCTACAAATTCATAAATCAATTACATACAATATCGGTCAAATGATTCACCAGTCGCAAGGGCCGTTCGGCTCATCAATGTATTTCCTAGAGAGGTGGACATTTTCTGCAGTGAACTCTGGGCACGGTTACGGATAGGGCATTCAATTAACCGGAGATAATTACTAACCGGTTTTCGGTGTCTTTTTGACAAAAAAAACCGGCTAACTTCATTTCATTTTTTTCGAAAAAAATTCTTGTAGAAGTTTGTAAATTTATATTAGTAAATTGTTAAAAAATAAAGATCAAAATATTTAACGTATCGTAGGTTATAAATCTTAAAATAGCTTATTTTTGTAATATTACAAATAATATTCTAGTCAACGATTTTTTCAAGATTTCTACGAGTGATTTCTCACATTTACAATAATAACTATTGTGTAATATGTGCCTTATTTATCACAAATAGTTTAAGAATCTTTGTGTATTTTGACAATCTCGTGTAATTGCTTATCGTATAAAATTGTTTCCGTTCGTAATCTCGACAACTTTGTGACAAGTGATTATTCAACAATTTGTACATTTTCCCCTCTGAAACACGATTTTTTAAAATAGTGTAAATAAAAAATCGCTGTTATCCGTGTGAACTAAACCGGGCTTCGGTTTTTCTCAAAACACGCGGTGAACCAGTTAAACGGTTTTGGTTTAAACCGGGTGGGAAGCCCTAGCTTACGGATGCCTTGGGTTAAAATCCCGTTGCGGACAGTTTCATAAATAGATTTTTCAATCGATTTATAGATTTCTCTAATAATCTCTGATAATTAACATTCTAAATTTACCTCCCACCCATACAATCCTAAAAATAACGAGGCATAGCGAGAACGATTAGCTTACCACCCGCCCAGTCCTAGTCCTATCCTTGTATTCCTACTCTCTTCAAAAAAGAGAGTTTGAGCAACTGAATAACCAGCAGTTCTCATAGAAACCTTTTGTTAAGATACCTCCATTAAGCAGCCATAATATATGCTCCACACTGGGAACGGACATTATTGTACATGGCACATTGTCGTCAGTTGTAATGCCATGTATATTAATTTTAATTTTACAAATAAATTAATTTATATCAATGCATGACAAATATATTATCAATGATAACGTTCCGGGACTCGAACCTTTTTAGTCGAAGAGCATTGGTCAATCGGTTATGGAACCCTTTGTCAGTTATATCGAAGTTTTATTGTGTATTTGTATTTTAATAAATATTAATATTGTGATGACTAATATAAATATGGCAGTTGTAATAACGTAAAACTGGAATACGGTGAAATTGTTAATAATTAATGAAATATTAAATGAGCTTTTAATAAACGAAAATCTCTTCATTTTACAAAAATATATTTCCACCTTTTAAGCCATAAAAGCTAAGCTCGCCCATGTTTAAAATAGTTAACCAGTAAAACGTGGGTTGAATTTAAAATTTGATATCGCTGAAAGGACATGTCGAGAATTGGGAATCGATTTTAGTACGTTACCAAAATTAATAAAGGTAAGTAATAAAAATATACGACCGTTCTGAACTAACATTGTGAGCGGGGGCAGGTACGGTTGGGCGATAACTATAAAAAAGTTTTTAAAAAGACCGCCATAAAAAGGTTAAAATGCAATAATCAAACGCTTAGCGAAGTCTAAAATCAAATTATTTATTTTAATACTAACATGTACAGTCAATCTAGGTAACTTTGACCCAGTTCTGAAGGTTTTTGTATTTTTACATTTTGTACATTTATTTGTGGTATTGTTCTACAGAGAAATGAACAAATGTCTTGATATATTTTGGGTTTGTCCAACGATCTAAGATTGCCCCACTACATGGGAAAAGGTGCTGTTACAATACCATGATAATACTAATGTCATATAAATATTTTTTAGCTAAGCAAAAGTATTGAGTAGCCCCTGGTGGTAAAAATATAAATTAATGTGCAACATGATTTGTTTTATTGTTGAATTTGTAAGCTGTCGTCAGCTTGGAATGATAAAACACAATTTAAAAACTTTTCTTGATATTAATTGGATTAGTCATATTTTCAATTTTTATTAATAATCTGTAAACTAAATGCTGAATATTTTTATCCATTTCGAATTATGTACAGAATATATGAAAGCATAAATAAAAGCTGCCAAGACTTTAAAATCACTGAATTTATAGAAGTTACATTGATTATTTGTATCGTAGGTCAAAGTTACCCAATTTGGGTGAAAATTTTGCCCACCTTGTTTTATCTATATTTATATATCAGCTATAACAATAAAGTTATTTATGTTAATTAAATTTCATCTTAAGACATTATTACATTCCTATGTAGAACAATACCAAACATAAATGTAATGGCAAACCATTATAATACAAAAAAACCCTCAGAACTGGGTCAAAGTTACCCAGATTGACCGTATATGAATAATTTCATTATTTTATTGAGAAATCAATTAATATATTACTCTAGCTTGTGATTTGAATCCTGGATATGCACAGGGTAGTTCATCAGCTAAGCCAACAAGCTTAAACATCTTCAGAATGTGACTTTGTTATAACTATACATTATGTGGAAAACTTTTACTGAGAAGAATGGGGGCTATAGCACCCTTCTCTAGCCCATTTTACTGGCTAATTAATTAAATACACAATGATAAGGTAATAGATACCCAAAGGCTTTTGTAAATGTAATAGGTATACTGATAACACAGACGTTCTTCTTCTCGCACTGGACGTAAAATGTAAAAAAGAAATAACTTTACGGATACGAAATATTTTTAACTTTTATTTTTATTTGATACATTTAATACAGTTTAAAATAAAAAGGTTGGTGGTGCGAAACCAACTGTAAATGTTTGATTGAATCATAATCTAGAAGAAATATTTATAGTAAACACATTCCACATTTTATATTAAAACAATTTTGAAGCAGTCAATTGGGCAAGCTAACTTGATTATGAAATATCTACTGTACAATCTTTTACTATATTAGGCCATTTGAAAAGATGGATGTGAATTATTTTGTTTAAAAAAACCTTTCCCTACCCAAAAAATAGTTTTTTCTATCATAACTGCAAGGAATCATTATGTGCCGTGACTTCGTTGGTGATTTTTATGATGTTTGATTCATATTTATCAGGATTTAACAAAATATCTTGAAACACCATTCATGATGTATATTTATATTTATTCATATTGTATATATCGGGTCCGTGGCGTGGTCAATGTCGTTTGCAGACGTTACGGAGGTCTCTGGTTCAAGACCCGGTACGAACAGTTTCATAAAATGAATTCGATTTATGGATTTCTGTTCGTTGGAATGGATGTTAGAGATGTCTAAAATTGCCTCTCACCGATGCAATCCAAAAAACGGGGCGTAACGAGAGCGATAAGCTAACTACTAGTCTCAGCCCTTTTCTTCTGTCCCTAATCACTTTGAAAAAGAGAGCAATTGAGTAAAAAGCTGTTTTCGTAGAAAACTTATATAAGGAAACCTCCATTAAGAGTCCACTGGAAGCGAACATGGTATAGAAAATAATTATAAAAATTAGAAAAGTTGGTATTTTTATCTTTATAATTGGACGTACAATAACGAAAACGTTAAATAAAACAATATTGTGTTTCAAATTTTAGTTTCGTTTATTTTTATACGAATTTATATAAGACACAACTTTTAACACTGCACACATATTGTATAATTCAAGAGCTTTTTCCCCGGTAAATAATTAAAGCGACCGAGAGCAGGTAAAGCCTCAATTTATAACCTAGAATATTTTTGAGTCACCGTTCAGTCTTTGTAATTTATTATTTAGAAGCAAGAGGTAAACTTAACTTTTTTACGAGTATAAAAAATTTCATTCAATAGTCAATTATTCAAGTATTTTTTTTACCAACCAACCCTTGGCATCGAGAAAATAAAAGTCAATTTTTTCTTTTCTATTGTATGATTTCATTTTCTATTGGTTGTTAGTCAGACTTGGGAAATGATGGGAAAGACTATTATCGTTAAGTAAAAGTTCTATAGTAAACTGAGTTTTGTGAATACATGCTGGAGTCGGATACTGGGGGAAAGGTGGTATAATTTTGTGAGGAACTCGGAGATTAGAGAACGTATTAGCGAGCGACATGTTATATCAGTGGTCATGGAGAGACTTTGGAACTGACTGGGTCCTGTGCTGCGAATGTTTCAATTCTCCTTTTATTCCGAGAGGTGGAATTCCGGCGTCCTGCAAGACCATCAGGTACTATCCAAAGAATGTAGTTGGCGGAGCTGAAGGACTCTGGCATGTCATGTGAGGAAGCAAAGCGATTGGCTAGTAACAGGGAATCATCGAAGTTCCGCGTGGTGGCCACATGCTCCACATAAGGAGCAAATATGGTTGAAGAATAAAAAATTGAATTCTTCTACCTATATACTGTTTTCAGGCTCGGATAAGGAGTAGACAAAGAGAAAAAAAACGTCATTCATTAATTTACATTCATTTTACTGTTGGACATTAATAATATTAAAAATGTATGGAAAAACTCTAAAATACCTTCTAATCAGTATTATAGTTGAAACTCGTGTAGTGATAATTTTGCGACACATGCTTAAATTAACAATATGTTTTGTCAACTTATACGAAAATAGTAAAACATGCTAATATATGCTAAAATCAGATGAGAATATAAAATAAGTATATTATTCTAAATAAATTTTAACATGTAAAACATCACAGCTCATAATATAATCCATTTTGAATAGAACAAATTTGCATTGAGACAATAATTCCTTTGTAGCGGGTTCTAAATGTGGCATTAATGTGAAAGAAACCGTTTTGTTACTAAAGAATATGCCATTATTTACGTCATTACCAGAGGCTCAGTATCTAGTATGTGTATTTTTTAAACAAATTTTGACTAATGTAAAATTAATGCGGATTAAAAACGGATAAATCGTGATTATTAATAACCACACAAATTAAATATGATGAGTTTATCTGTGCTGCTGTCTAACCAGTTTGATGTCCGGTAAATAGTGTTTAATTGTAGTTTAATTGTAGCCGATAAACAATTATAATGCCCTAGATTAGATATATAGTATAACAATACCATTTCAATGACGACTTCACTCCTTTCTTACAGGGTGTAATCCGCAGGGTATCAACGTTTTGCGAAGAATATTCTAGAAAAGCGTAGCATAAATTACAATACGCAGAAAGAAAAAGAGGATGTGATATTACTGAAGCAATCATTATGGGAAATATTGTTTTTTTCAATGTATTGTTAATTGTTCTAGATACGACTCTCTAAAATTAGGTAAGGTTTTGTGAAATCTTTTTTTTTAATAATTTTCAAAAAAATAATTATCCATATCCTCTCCCTATTCAAAGCATATGGCCATCACGCGTGTCCTACAAGCTTCTCTGTCCCCAGTCAGTTTCCTCGTTTCTTCCCAAGTCATCCCAGCATCCCGTAGCTCCACCGAATAAATTCTATCGATGGTCATCAGCGGCTTTCCAGGGCGACGGAATTCATCTGGTTTGTAGAAGAGACAGACAAGATTAAGGCTCCACTGGGACATCCACAGCACGTGTCTAAGCCAGGTCCATCGTCGCTTTTTCATTTTGGATGTAATAATAGGCTGGTCCGTCCGCTGTCTTACCTCCGAGTTCCTGACAAAATCAAACAACCGTACCCCTAATATTCACCGTAAGCATCTGTTTTCAAAGCACAGTATACGGTTACCCTGTGCCTTGGTGAGGTACCATGACTTTCAACCGTAAAACAGCACCATCAGAATGCATGCGTTGAATAAGTGGCACTTGGTTTTGACCCACATCGAGTCCCAGACTTTCCGCATTGAGTTAAAGGCAAAATTTTCTACAATACCGTTTATAAAACGATAGTCAAATTAAGTGGCGAAGTGGTGATGAGGTTTTGAGACGAAGAGGTTTTGTTTAAAGTCTGTAAAAATGAATATCAATTTAGAATACAAAAGAATTGAAGAATATGGCTTGCAAAGGGTGTTAATTTAACAGCTAGTCTTAACTATTCTTTGACAATATTATACCTATGAGAAAAATGAGATTGCATAATTGACTTTAAACTAGTTTATGTTAGAAATTCTTTTGTCGAAACACTTTATTAGGAGTTCATATATTTACAGATAAAAAAAACATATTTTATGCTTTTTGTTATAAAATATTGGGTTAAAATTTTATGTTTGTGTAAAAAAGAAAAAGGTCTTTGAGGTGAATAAAAGTTTCTTTGAAAAGACAGCTAAATATTACATGCAGACAAAATATTCCACGTGGCAACCTTTTTAAAACGGTTCCGTTAAATTTTAATTCGGTAATTTTTCAGTTTTCTGACAAAAAAAAATCGTCGTTCAGTGTCTAGAATACCAAGAGGGGTATTGTCATATCTTTTTTGAAATGAAAGGTTCTGTATTCGGAATGCATTCATTAACCAGGAATCGCTATTTTATTAAATATTAGTATTTTTTACCCGGCTTCGCCCGAGATAGAGAACGTTTATATTAGGCTATTAAATTTAGACGTTGGCTAGCTAATCATCCTCACCCTGAACCATACCTGTTTTGTTACACCCACAAAATGAAGTCCACCAATTAATAATAATGTTAAAAGTTGAAACGAGCTATAATAAAAGATGACAATTTTGCCACCTGCACTATTTTTATGGCGTTGCAGAGCTTCTCGATAGACAGGTTGTTGGTCTGCATTTAATGGCTCCTGCAGCGCACAAATTAAACATACGATCAGAGTCATACGCTAATTATAGATGACGATTCCAGATGGACACAGAGTAGTACGAATTTACCAAATCACAAACATGAAACTCAAATATTTGCGTTCGCGTTACTGTATTGAGCTGTTGCAAGGCGACTATTATTATTATTATTTTCATCCCGCATTGAAACGTCAAAAATATGACGTATTCAGTTTTAGGTTAAAAGTTAAATGTTGAAAATTGAGCCCAGTTGATCTAACAATTGCAACCAGAATGACGTGTGAAAATTTCACATCGTTGGTGTACGCCGTTCAGGAGGAGTTGTTGTGACCGACAGACATACAAACATACAGATTTCTACATGTATTTTGTGCTATATAGTAGAGGTCTCATGGATAATGGACTAACTGTCATTTCATACATCTAGATATTAATTGGATGTAAATATATTTTAGAAATGATCTTTTTAGTCGAAAAAAGTTTTTAAATAAGTGATATTATATATTTGAACGGTAGAACAGCTGAAATATCTGTATTGATATAGTTATCCGGTATTGCATTTTGATTTCACATGTTTGTGGATAGTTATTCAAATTTAAATCAAATATAGAGACATTTTTGATGAAGCATTGTCGGTTCTATGGCTGCATCGGTGGAGCGATTTTAGCGCGCCGACGAAAGATCACAGTTTATTATTTTTACATGTGATAAAAGAATAAAACAATCACTCTTAAAACTTAAAACAAATACATGAAAAAAGAACCACAAAAAATTGGAAACCGCTTGTATCTAAATAAACATACTTTCGATCTAACAAATTTTTTTTAAATCTTTCACTTCAATAATAAATCTTTATATAGAGATATAAATTTATAAATAGATATAAATTTTGCTTAGTTAAAATTTAATGAATGAGCACACTGTCTTCGCATTTCCCTCATTGCTATATCTGATTCATCATCTATACGTAATTTGCATTATATCAAGCGATTTACACAGATTGGAGAAACGTTCATACACTTGAAATAATTTTTGGAAATTTTACATGATGAAATGTCTTTATCTTAATATTTATTTTTCATGGATAGGTTTGTAAGTACCAATTAGTTAGTCTATAGATATAAAAATGAAGATTTGCTTGTTTGTTTGTCTTCTATTCATTCCTTTACCATTCATCCGATTTCGATGAAACTTTGATGAGTTGTTATGTGCACACCCGTGAAGCTTTAAAAAAACAGTAAAATTCGTCCAAGCAACGACATCTCGGAATGGTATTCGAAAGGTAAGGAACTCAAATTTAAGAAAAATATTTCCTGTTATGTTCGGGTCATGAGTCAACCATAGCTCAAATAATTTATATTACATGTGCTATGAATATCGTTGAAAATGGAAACAATAACATATATATTGTTAGAAAAGTATAAATGAACTACCATATTGAAAAAAATTAGACTTTTTTCGGGCTGAGAAAAATAAATCTGGGCTTTGTATCGGGTTAGGGTAACAATGGGGGTGTGATATTAAGAGTCCGGCTCGGGCCGGGCCGGACCTGAAATGACGGACTTGGAGCGGGTAATTTTATGAAGCACTTCAATAAACAGAATTAAAATAAAAAAAACCTTTGTTTCTTTGAGTGGCATTGCAACGCACACCGGGTATTCACTAGTATATAAAATAATATTGAAAAATCGAAATGTGGAATCAATGGGTTCCCAAAAATTTACTCAGATTACTTCGGGCCGTGCAGACCTATTATCCAAAAGCACTTCAATAAACAGAATTAAAACACAAACGCGTTCTTTCTTTGAGTGGTATTGCAACGCCTTCCGGACACTCACTAATAAGTTATAAATAAGAAGAAGAATGGTGCAATCGCAATATCATAATTTAAAACTCAAATATATCTCAAAGACTGTATAATATAATTAAGTGAAACAAACTGAAATATAACAAAATTAGTATGAAATCATTTTTATAGTTTTCCGAAATTACAGTTCAATATTATTCATATCACAATTAACTTGATTACAGTGTTCCACAACGAATATTGAGTGCTAAAAGTAATTTATGCCATTCGCAAAATGTTCGACGTTTGCATAAAATTGGATTGGAACCAACTAGCCAGCGATAACTTGTCGCTCTAATAGAACTCAATTAACAAAATTGATATTTTATTAGTGTGATTCATAACATTGCAAAAAATCAGCTCGTTTTAATTTCAAACACTTTATTATTAAATTATTGTTTTCGGAAATTTTAACTCCGTCCTTTTATATTTTCATCTCGTCGACATGCTACTAAAATTTGTTTATTTATTTATTTTTAAGCACAGCACGAAATTCCAAAACGGTTCATGGAAATTATGATCCAACACACGAGTAATTAATATTTGTAAGCTTTTCACCAGTTAAAGCCTGTCTTATCCTATACTGAAAACGGTGCGAAAAAAGATTAAACAACATTCCTTTCTTAGAAAATGAACTCAAGTTACTGATCACTTTTAAGGTGTTAACTGTCAATTCTTGGTGGAAAGACTCATAGCTGCCCTGCTTTCTCCACTTAAGATGGCTGTTTATTATTCATATTAATTACATACTTAATATTTGATTATTTTTAAATGGTTCACTAATTTTTTCTTATAATTTTCCTGATTCATTATTGTATATTACATTAGAAACGTCATTAAAAAAAAATTTTTGTTCAGCTAAATGGAATTTTAATGTAGCTATATTTGTGATTTCAGATTAGTATTTAATGATTTGCAAGAGGTCTATAACATTTTAATTGTAGACTCTTTTATTTGATTTATGTATAATTTGTTTGCTAATCAGTATTTTCTTGTCTCAGTTCATGAACCATCAGTTTTATATACCTTCATTTTTACACTCAATTTTATATAAATAAGCCTGTTATGTTTGTATTTTTATCAGTTGATAATGCTCGCGATGAGCGAAACCGGTCCTGATCATTATAAATATGTGGAAGTAGTACAAATGAATTGTGTTTCATTTTTTAAAATATCAAGTTACTGAATTGTTTTCAGATCTAAAAAAACGCCTATCTTCTTCTTCTATATTCAATTGCTATATGGAGCATATGGTTACCACGTGGTGTCTCCATGATTACATGTCACCCGCCAATCGATTAGTTTCCTCCCAAGACATACTATGGATAGTATCCGATGGTCTTCCAGGACAACGGAATCCCACAGTTCAAAAGAAGAGACAATCAGGATTGAAGCTTTACGGATGCATCCGCAGCACGTGACTCAGCAAGTTCCAACGTCTTTCCATTTCGTCAACAGATGGCTGCGTTGGGTAGACTGCTGAAATATCAAAAATCAAAAAAAATATCCTATAGTCCCCCACTCTTTTGTCGACAACTATTGATACGCAGTGTGTAATAAGAAAACGGACGGTTTATTTCTGATAATAGTCGCAGACCACGTAATTGGACTCCTGGAATAACCATATTAAAAGCGTCCAAACGGCCGTTCTGGATCTTTCCAAAACTTCAAAAAAATAAAACAAATGTTCACACAAAAGATGAGGGCGTGTCACTACGTTAATTATGCTCCGTATTAAATAATCAAAACTGGAAAACAATGAAAGCCTGTACTAACGAAATAAAAAGTCGTAATTATTCTTTACGTAATTAGAACAATATTTATAATCACTTTCCATTAGCAATATTGACCAAAGCGCTATACTTTGATATTAATTATTTAAAATGACGTGCATGAGCTATCGCTTCAATGGTATTTCTGCATTAAAACATCAGTTATTCTGGTTGTTATTTTGATCGCTTGGTAGCAAGCCTATGTGGTATTTATTGCGTTGAACCAAATTAAGCTGTATTTTAACTGACGGTGATTGCAGCCAGTTAATACTCAAATAAAAGTGTGGTTTTAAGCGTCAGTTACGTTGAAAGGTAGTGTAGAATTACGAACAAGCCGGCATGTCCAAAAATAGCGAAATTTAGCAAAAAATGTCACAATATTTGGGGTTAATAGATCTATAGATGGGTAAATAAAACTTTGTCGTATGTTGGCTGGTTACTGAAAAACCCTATCCAAAATAAGTCCTATGCCACAATGCATTTACAGAGTAAACAACCCTAGTAGTAAACAGTAAAGAGTGAACAACCTCTTATCTATCTAACTACAAAAGAGCGAAAATAGTAAGAGAACAACGTTATTTGTTATAAAATAAATACTGTTTTAAAAACACGTTTTTGCTCCTCCTGTAATGTTCATAAAATGAACATATGACTATTAGCTTCTCAGGTAAAGTTATCAGTGAGTTTTTTTAATGAAAGTTGGTTGTAAGTAAGAAGCTCAATTTATCTCTTGGATTGAAGTAAAAGTGTAAGGTGGGGATGAATAAAACGTAAAAAAGTTTGGCAGAGTGTGTAAAAGTCATACAGCATTCGGATAATGTCGATGTAAAACATTTTCTGACTTTCAGGAAGAATTCATCTACGTACTTAAAGATTTCATAACGAAGATGAATGAAACCCAGCCATTTTTAGTAACCTTGTCCACTCCCAATGTGAATTATATGGATCCAACACAGGCTATAATACGAAAATTGTTTATGACTCAGTCACTCGATCTCTCTTTCTTGGAGAGAGTAAGCGTAGAAGTCCTTTGATACTCCACACAGGCATTCCCTATGGCACATATTAAAACTGTACGAAATCCCAACCAAGATTATCGCTATCATCAAATGCATGCGCGAGGGCAGTGAATGCTGTGTTAGAATTGGCGACGTAACGACAGAATGGTTTCTAGTCTCATCCAGGCTCAGACAGGACTGTGTTTTGGCTCCGTTCCTCTTTATCATAATCTTCGACTTCATCCTAAGAAAGTCAATTCCACCTGACCGAAGCGTGACCCTAATCTGATGCTATGTGACCTCGAGTATGCTGACGACACTGTCATATTTGATAAATCAGGCTGCACAGCAACTCGTATCGCATTGGCCTCAAAGTCAATGCGAGTAAAATCAATTTGCTTTGCAAGAGTTTCTGTCTGGACCCAGACTACCCTCTGACGAGCGCGAGGCAAGCCATCGAAAAAGTCGACGGATTCAGGTACTTGAGATTACACATCACGGGAGATGGCAATCCGCGTAAAGAGCTCGCAATCCGATTAGCGATAGCTGGAGCAACCTTTAACTCAATGCTGGGATGACCTGGGAGGAAGCGAAGAGACTGGCGGGGGACAGAAAAGCTTGGAGGAAGCGCGTGATTGCCATATGCTAGGGAGCGGATATTGTTAAAAAAGCCTAGAAGTATGGGACCAAGAAAGTATTAGTAATTAGTTAATCGCTCTCACTACGCCCCCTTTTTGGTGTCTGGATACGTGGGAGGGAATTTGACATCACATACATTCATGCCTTAAATTGATTAATCTTTTATAATTTTATGCGATAACAAAATTAATTTCCTGTTTAAACAGACTGTTTTTTGTTAAATTTATTGAAATATGTAGCTTTTAAAATTATAAAACATAAACTTGCAAAACCTTCTGTGTTTTTACAGTTCTTCAACATTATTTGAAAAGGTTTCAAATGTAGATCTAAATGTAGCTATGAGTATTCGTTTGATTTATAGAGAATAGTTAATAAGTTAGCTTTATAAACTAAACATACCTTGAGAGTATGAATAAACCTAGAAAAGTGAGTGATGTCTCAGGCACTTTAAATCAAATATTTATCTGTTCAACATATATTCCTTTTTTTACTGGTACATTGCAGTGTTCGAAATATACTATTGAAAACTGATTTATCGATTGATTTATAGACATTGACAAGTCCTAATATTTTTGCGAACAGTTATTTGTTTTTGGAAGGTTGTAATGATCCAGAACGGTATTCGAACACTTTTAATATCGCAAATTCTCAGAATCATTTCTAAACAACGTTAACTGGCCTGACCAAGTAAGGGTCGTTAAAGAGAAAGTGGCTGGTATCCGACCAGTTAATTGCCTCGTTTCCTAACAACAGTGGTAGCTATTGGCAAAACGGAGGGGGCCTGCAATTTTGTCTGTTTTCAGAGGCTTCCGTCAACGGGTGCGCTAGGTGAGGCCTACGCCTCATCATTATAAATTGTTTTGGTTTGTTTTGAAATTGGATTTAATTCAAATTAAAAATCGTTTGTTGTGTCAATTGGATTATAACTTAAAGGTTAATTCATGTGTTAATTAAACGTAAATATAGACTCAATTTAATGTTTTACTGATAATGTTTGTGAATTAAACAACTGCATCTTCAATAAATAAATAAGAGATTAACCGGATGAGGTGGTGTTTGATTGAGATCCTATCTTTCCTGGATGGTGATAACCAAGCATTCACCCCTCTTCGACCAGGCATTCTCAATATGTATCCATATATATTAGAGGTCTGCATGGGTCGGGGCTGGTAGAGATAATTGAAATTCGGGCCTTGACTAGGCTCGGGTAAGAGAATTTTTCTTCAGAAAAATATTTCAGACTATATTCGGGTCATGAGTACTATTGATAACGAAAAGACTATAACCAAAATAATTTATCAAGTTTTGAATATCATTAGAAGCAATAAAATCTTTTGTTCGAAACGTATGGCGGCATCATTTTATATTTCGGTAATCTGAAACTGTGCTCATATCATTTGTATAATTGATGCGAATTCTGAAACAATGCTTTGTTTATTTAAGAATCACCGATAGTATATTATAATATTTGTTGGTTCAGAAATAAATTGTGATATCATTCAGTATCTGCTTTATATCCGTTTAAGATGGTTGATAGTTCCGTGTGCCAAAAGATTCATTGTCAAAAAATACAACACATTCGTTAAAAATGAGTTTCAACGATGTAAAGAAAAAGTTGAAATCTGGTGACTGTGGTGATGTGTGCAAAAAAATTCGTGAAAATGTTGAGTCAGTGTGTTAAATATCAATATATATTATGCTACTCTAATATCGGATTTTTTTAGGGCCGAGGAATATAAATTAAGGCTTCTGGTCGGGTTCGGGTAAAACGTTTGGTATTAAGACTTCGGTTCGGGTTGGGTAATTTCATCAAATTTTGGCCCGTGCAGACCTGTAATAGATATGTATGTCTGACATATTGTGGTGTATGGCAGGCATTACGTTCGATACAAAATGCTTACATCTAATAAAACAGTAAGCAAGAAAGTGGGTAAAGTGACTTCATATAAATAAAATGCTGCTCGCATGAAGGATTACTGTAAGAGAGGAAATTAAAAGTTTGAAGGGGAGGAGATGGCAACGTAAGGCACAGAGGTGAATATGTTAGATACATACCAAGAACGCTTTTACCTAGTAGTAGATAAGCAAAATGCTGATTAAAATTCAATTGGATTATCATTATGTAATCCAGGTATATACATAATCTACTTCTCATGAAGTCTACTATGAAGTAACCGGAATATATAAATTAAAGCAGACGTTGATTAGTTTTTTTTCTTTTCTCTCTGTCCAAAAAAAAAGCTGTCCTACTCGAGTAGTTGATTGTGTGTCTTGCCATAAATGCAAAATAGAAGCTTAATTTCGGAATAGATGCTAATAGATACAAAGTTCGTAAAATATGAGAATAGATGCCAAACTAAAAAATAAATTTGGATTATTGAGATTTTGTACACTTCCATGTATTTTGTCACTAACGACCCGGGTTTCGCCTTTCGGCATCTTCAGGCATTCGAGCACACGAATGGACTCGAACTGAGAGACAGTAAACAGTGTCTAACGCTTATATAGAAGATACAAATGCGACAAATATCATTTACGAGGCAATACATTATACGTCTGAGAGCCACACCGATACCTGAGTTAAAATTCCGAAATTTTATAAAAACATAAATAAATATAAATATATAAAAAAATAAATGTAAAATTAATTTATAATTTAAGACATCGACTGAGGGTGCTTGATGGAATTTCAATATCAAATTTGTATTATTGAGATTTTGTACACTTTCATGTATTTTGTCACTAACGACCCGGGTTTCGCCTTTCGGCATCTTCAGGCATTCGAGCACACGAATAGACTCGAACTGACTATTCAGTTCGAGCCTGAAGATGCCGAAAGGTGAAACCCGGGTCGTTAGTGACAAAATACATGGAAGTGTACAAAATCTCAATAATCCAAATTTGTAAAATTAATTATTTTTGAGATAACATTTTTGTCTCTGGTCTATTGTCAACCTATTTAAGGTCATGCAAAAAGTGAATCCACTCAAGATATATTGCTATCATTGAAGGAAAAACAATTACATATGAAGAGTTTAGATGAGCAGCTCTGAGATCAATTTGGTCTTCCGTCAGTAGTGTGGATGCTGAAAGGAACTGTATTAAATATAGAATAATTTTTACCAATCATCGTCGCACGAATTTCAAAAAAGAATCTGTAGATATATGCTGTGTTTTAATAAACTTTAATATTATGTCCGCGTCCGTGGCGCAGTTGGTTTCGTCGCTGGCTACGGTTGCGGATGTCTCGGGTTCAATTCCCGAAACGGACGGTTTTCATAGATTGATCTTTCAATCGATTTATGGATTTCTGTTCGTAGTCTGAGTCCTCCCTCCCACCAATCCCATCCTAACGGCGCGCAACGAGAGCGATTAGCTAACCATTAGTCCTGTCATAGCCCTATCCTTCTATCCCTACTCTCTTCGAAAAAGAAAAGAGAGTTTGAGCAACTGAGTGATAAGCAGTTCCCGTAGAAAAAATTCTGTCAAGATACCTCCATTAGGAGACCATATGCTCCACATTGGGAGCGGACATAGAAAAAAAAATATCATATTGTATTCTTATGTTTCTGTTTTTTGTTCTTTTTTTTGAACATTGATGGTTTTTGTCTTTTTATTTTCATTACAAAACATTTAAAAAAAATTTAATTGCTGTGTTGTCTTTAAATTGTATATATGTATATAAAATTCATCAAAATTGTTTATTATTAGAAATTAAAATCTTAATAAAAATTGCTGCTAAATTGATGCTAAAATTAAATATTTTGAATGCCCTAAAACGTAAAATGAAAATGCTAAAATTGACAAAAATAGATGCACAAAATACGTGTCTACTAATAACTCAAATCAGTGTGTTTGTGCACTTGGCACATGTGTCCAGTACCATCTGATAATGAAAAATAAAATGACAATATGCAATCCAAAGTAATAAATATTTTTTTAAGTAGTCAAATTAAACAAACATGTAATGTGTTTTAGTAAATTGATTTTAACAGTCGGGAAATTTTTAGTATATTGCCTTTTCTAATGAGCACACCACTCATGGTATCCGGTACAGTAGAAAAGATACCCTCCATATATGACTTTAGATAAATACCAATTACAAATCACTGTATAAAATTGATATTTTGAGGATTCAATTTCTGTACTCCGCAACTCAGTTGGACGTTATCCCACTCGCCTACGGTGACTACAGAAAATTTCTATTTATAGGTATAATTTATAAAACTGCGTGGGTTCAGATATCATCTTCCATTGATCATTCGTAAGATATGCTCTATTATGAAATTCACATCTAACCAATAAATTTTTACTCGTAAAGTTTGAGCTAACTTCCCACTTATGACGGCCTTTATAAAATATTCCAAACTTTCCAATGCTTTCACAATGAAGAGGGTAAATGTATGTTTTGTAAAATATGGTTTAATACAAATTTTCCTTTTAGCATACTAAATAATAATGGTTGTGAGAATTGCGTGGCTTATTTTTCTTGAAATCGACTATTGAAAATAGTATTTTATTTTAAAAACCAAATAAGCTTTTAATGTGGGTCGCAGAGTATGTTTAAAAGTAGAGAATTTCAGGTATATATATTGTGAATTTACCGTTTAAAAATCACTTTTTCAATGTAAAAATTAGTAAGCTATTTTCAGCGTATATGGAATGTGGCGTGGTTTAGCAGTAGCTATTAGATGAGGACTGATTGTTAATCAGTCACTAAATTTCAATTTTTGTGGCGATTAAAATAAAAATATTTTATAAGTACGGTTTTATTATTAAATTTGCCGACGGATAACTATTTTTTCACACTTTTTAAGGTTTTGATAGGATCTGAAAAAAATGGAACAGTCGTACAAAGGTATAAATAAGTATACGCATACATTGATTAATATAAAAAAATATTTAAGGGTTATTGAAAAATTTATTTATAAAAATCTACATTCGGATTTGAGTACTTTGGCCCGAAACCAAGAAGTATGTAAACACTTTAGAGCCTTTACTCAATAGCGCTCGGTAGCACGACAGACAGTTATTATAACGTAGTATTTCAAATAATAGTCATCGCTATTATTATCGTCTTAGCATGCTATAAAGCCAAAGTCCTCATTTTAAATCGATGATAAAAACTGAAGAACAACAATATATTTAGTTCAATCAAAATCAGCTCAAGCTCAGGTCTGACGATGTTGTGAAGATGAAATAGCTATGAATCAATTCACATAATTCCTCATGAACTAAATACGTTGATATTTTTACCTTGTAATAAAAGAATTATAACAAAAAATGCCAATTCAATCAAAAAATTATATATATATATTTTTTTGTTCTTTAGTTTGTTGTCTTTTTAAATTTGTATGTCTTATTTACTCAAATAAAAACAGTAAATTAAATTATATTACGTTGTATGAAATACATGGCTAACTTCTATTCAGTTCATTGTCATATATACATATGATTATATAATAAAATGAATGTTTTAAAAGCATTTTTGTATACATGCGAAATAATACGTTATTCGAAAAACTCCCATTTTCAGTTTCTTCGCATTTTTATCTCAATCTCAAATCTACGAATAGAACATTTCAAATAAAACCGCACCGACTTCCATTTATATTTTATACATTGCCAGAGTGGGGAACATTTCGCCATGTGACATTTTCCAAATTCAAAATGTTAGTATTCTTATTTAGCACCTTTACTTTGCAGCGCTGCTGTCG
Source organism: Himalopsyche phryganea (assembly GCA_022494535.1). Lineage (NCBI taxonomy): Eukaryota > Metazoa > Arthropoda > Insecta > Trichoptera > Rhyacophilidae > Himalopsyche > Himalopsyche phryganea. The sequence continues at coordinate 2,962,745 of JAGVSL010000025.1, forward strand.
ACGCGGAAATACGTCATCGGGATAATACGTCATGCTACCAGTTAAAGTGAGATTGTAAAAAAAAAATCCTAATCTTTGTCGTGTACATAAGAGCCTATATGTGCGCTAGTAGAAAAACGACATATATATTATTTTATTCAGTGTTTTTTTAGGAAGAGAGAGTGAAGCAGTTATTTTCTCATACAAAAAAAATGTTGAGATTTTGTTCATTTCCATGTATTTCGTTACTAACTTCCCAGGATTCACCTTTAGGCATCTTCAGGCGTTTACGCAGACGAATTTAGTTCGTACTGACCGACAGTGAATAGTTTATATATAATATAAAATACGACACATTTTTATCACAAAGTCTAGGAACTACATTGGCACCTGGATTGATCACAACAATGACCTAGTTGGGAAAATAAATGGGTCGTTAGTGGCGAAATACATGGATATGTACAAAATCTCAACAATTTATATTTGATATATAAATTCCATCAAGTACCCTCAGTCGATATCTTAAAATGAAACGTGAATCTTTTGCTGATTTTAATAAAGAGTGGTATGTTTTTAATTGAACGTAATTAAGTAATATAAAAAAACTATATGACTTCTTAACAAGAAGTTTTAATTGAGTAATAGTTTTTTATTCGATCTTGTCCACTTCCTATGGGAAGCATATGGGGGTCCCTGTCATAGAAATAAAAGCTCTTCATACAAATTTTACTGTTTTATTGTGTTAAATATACTTAAAACTTTTAATCTTCTTTGTATTAAAAACATAATGAAAGTCACTTTTAAGGTGTAAACTGTTAATTCTTGGTAGAAACCCGTTATATTTTAAAAATAGGGCACAATTTGGTTGTAGTACTTGAACATGTTATCTTTTTTCGAATGAAAGTCTTTTTTCGATGAATTTCCCGATGATGTTATGGAAATTCGTTTTTATTTTGAATATAAAATGAAAATTAATAATTTTTTTATTTCTTAGGTTGTGTTTCTCTACTAGTTGCGACACGCGTTTTGTCTCTTTGAGAAAGATCTCAGAGCACACCTTTTTATTAAATTATCTTACAAAGTTCGATAATCGTAGTCAATTTCAGATTTCCTATTCGAAATATAATATATAGATTTCTAAGCCATTTTTGATTTATAATTAATTGTTAAATTACTGATGATAAATAAATTATTTTTAAAGTAGTTTATTATTTTAAAGAGGATCCTGTAAAATACCTGTTTGTAAAAACGTTTTTTCATTATCCATTCATCAATATGTTAAGTTTCATCTTTTGCTTTATTGTTTTCACAAATATTTCAGCCAAAATATATACAAATCGCCACCATCTCGGAACTTAAAAGTCAATTGGTGACTTATTAATATATTTTTTAGTTTCCATAGTTAAAGATCTTTAAAATGAAACTTTATGTAAAAACTTTAAAAATAATAATTACCAAACTTCTCAAGTCATTTAAAAAAATTACCACTAACTCGCTTAGAGCTCGCTCATCCAATAGACACGCATACCCACTCACACAAGTCTATCCAACCGCACACATTCAAACAATCTAACTCCATATCAAACAACATACATTTTATTCATATATGCATGCATACATACATACGTGAGAATTCTATACAAACACCCTCACACCGTAGTTGAAAGAACATCGCGGGGTATCCAAGTCAGAGGGCGGCGGTGGTTGGAAAATTCACGGAGTGGGCTGGGGTGGTTTGTGTTTGGTTAGTGTGACGCGCATGCGTTGTAATGGCGGAGCGCGAAGGCAGATGGCGCTCGGAGGCTGGACGTAAAGGCTGCGTGGCGATGCCAGTGCTTCATGTGGCGGGTATCAGATTTTATAAGATATTTAAAGCGGTTAAGATTATTGCTAAGATGACCTCAATAAATTCGTTTCTGATAAGAAATTAAATAGTACAAATGGATTGAAAAAATTATTGTCAATTAATCTATTTATAAGAATAACAAAATATCTCTAGCTGGGTCAGCTCCGTCATCGTCAGGACGAATAATTTAACATATTAGACGACGGCGCAGAGTGAAAATACGCATCGTCAACTATTAACAAATAATTGCACAATTAAGTGTCCGAGTTATAATTTATGGTGATAATATATCGACTATGGAAAAGAAAACCGACGTAACCCACACCAAAAATTATTGTGTATAGTTCACATAAAACGTGCGAGTACACTATGTTTACATATAAATATATAATATATGGAATGTAGAAAAGCAAAACGACTTATCCCTCTGTCTATTCAAAATATTTTTTCTAGCGATAATCACAATGTATACAATTTAATATAGGTTTTGTTTGGGCTATACACAGTATTTTTTGTGTGTGGGTTACGTTCTTTTTCCTTTTTCGTTGATATTCGTAATTATGTACTACCTTTAAGATAACACCAATTTAATGTTTTTTATTTTGTAAATATATGTGAATTCCAAATGACACTCAATTCATATAAAAGTATGTTATTATAATAATTTTCGAAATTTTTTTTATGAAATTCATGTATTTTTAAGCTGAGTAGATTATGATAAAGTGTGTACATTAAAGGGAATTATTGATAATTCTTAATAAAAAAAGAAGTTTTTCAATTTCAATGTAATTGGTTTAGTTTATTATTATTGTTGGCTTAGAACAGTGCTTCACAAACTTTTTCATTCCACAGCCCACAAATTTTCCAAAAAACAAACTACTTAAATTAAATTAATTTAGTTATCAAAAGCTTTATTTGACGTTCTATATAATATAATTATACATTCGCCTGCAGTTTAAATAAAATTTCGAATAGTGTATTCATATATAAAGAATATATATAAGGAAAAAATGCATAATTAAATACTTGTAGGTTTACATAAACATTTTGCAGTCCTCAGGGGTTTGCGGCTCACAGTTTGGGAAGCACTGGTTTAGACAATCATTATTTGGGACGAGGCGTGGAGCATTTATCTATTCATAACATAAATCCTCACCGTGATAAAAATTTTAGTGACTGGTGACTTTGTGTTGAATTTTCTGTTAGATGGGATATTACCAAATGACACTTCAGTCACTGTAGGGATGCTGCATCTCATCCCAGCGATACACGCATCTCGTTTACTCTTCATATCGATTCACTTAAACTAGCGCGGCCTCCTGGATTGAAAATTCCTTAGCGATCGCGAGATGAGCGTAAACTCGATGAAAAAGCGCGCCAACCAGGAGGAAATCGCGAAAACTGGCATCCAGGAGGCCGCGCTGCTATACCCTTTAAGGAAAATCCCCGAGTATTTACTTCTGCGAATATTCAGTATGCCACGGGCCATCGTGGAAATCGGACGCTTTCGGTAGTTGATGTTGAAATTTTCCGCGTTTTGACGTATGGCATTAAATCCTTTCTGACAGGTGCATTATGAATCATATTCCGGAATGAATTAACATTAGTTAATCTTTGATACTCATTGACATAAGTTTTACGATTGTCTATATACAGTCGGATAAACTTAATCGTAATTAATATATGTTTTAACCTATAAGTGAAGTGTAGAAATAATTCATTTTATTGTTCAACGAATTTCATGTGCCGGGAACAATTATAAAGAAAACTGTTTATTCAAGTACTAAATCGTAGAAGTGTGATCGATGATTTAGTGAAAATAGTCATGTATTTTTAATAATGTGATATGAATGTTAACTGTAACGTTTTAATGATGAATTTTTACGTGTGAAATATAAATTTTTAGGAATTAAAACAAAAAAACAGACAGCAAACATCTGCTTTGATTAAATAGGTAAGTCTTATCAAAATTTTACGGACTAAAAATGATTTATTAATAACAAGTCAATACGCATTGTTTTACCAATATAAGATCTTAGAAACAATGTGACAATCAAATCATTGATATTTATACAGACAAATATATACTCTTAAAGCTATAAAACGTCTGTAATATTTTCAAATGAGTTCTAAGTTTGAAAGTTTCATAAATATCAATAATTCATATACGTCAAACAGTATTGATATAGCAATTTGTAAATAATTAGGAAAAATAATTTGTGACAACGAATAGTAAAAAGATGAGTTTTTTGTATATATTTATAGTAATTTAAGTTTGACAAGAGATAAAAGTCATCTCATGTTGAGTTGCTCTACATTGGCAGCAGATACTGCTTACAAATCCCTTATGGGTCACGCCGGTTAAGGCAAGTGTATTTATAATAGTGTTTTAAAAGAATTTCTAATACTCTACGTAAATATTGTGTGAGGATATCATAATAAATTACATTATTGTTGTGATTTCATATTATATAGATAAACATATTTTTAACGGTGTAACCAAAAAAAACGTTTAAAAAAGGGCTAGGAGTTAGTTGATCACTTTCTCTTAGTCACGCATTCACAATTATGTTTGAAGATAAAAGAAGGATTAAAATATCACAGACGTAACGACTATAATAATATACATATATATATATTGTGGCTGTTCTGGAAGATGACACTAAATGAAAAATACTAGTTTAGAGTAATTGGACTTGGAAGTTTTTTAAATGTTTTTAAATGTTTTACCTTTTTATTTTGTTTGTCTGTACAAACGGTTTTTAACTTACAGTTAAATTGATAAAATAACGTGTTTTTCCATATGGTAGACTTCGAAATAAAGAACATTTTGGTATAACTTACTCAATATGTTATTTTTTCGATTTACTGTTTTCTTTCAGAACAGCGACAATATGTCGTATGTCTGAAAATTATGAAAATTTTGATGGCTCTGTGTGATTTATTTGAGCTTAAAAACTTTGGTCCCGTAGCTGAGTGGTCAATGCTTTTGAGCTTTAGTTCGTTCGCATGCGGCTTTATGAGTTTAAATCCTGGAATATAAACATAAAATTTATTAATGAATTTTTATCCAAAAGGTATATGTTCTTGTGGTATTTTATTTCTATTTACTCACCCGTTATCTGATCCTGAAAAACGAGTTACAGGGAGAACGATTAGCAAACTAGAAATTCTTATTTTCACGGCCTTCACCAAAGAGGAGAAGTTGAGTGACTGAAATGAAACCAGCTCTTTTTTATCATCCTCTGTAAAAATATTCATTTAACATTAAGTTAACATGTTTCACATTCGAAGCGAACACATAAGATATCGTTTTTTTCAATATGTGCCATGTCTTTTTATATAGTATATATACCTATGCTTCTTTGCAACGATAGTACAAAATACTGACAACTAGTTTTCTTCAAAAAACCTGTCCTATACTGCCTACTATTTTTCAGCAAGACTTAGTTGTAAAGCAATATGTAGGATGCGTATAAATAAATAAATTGTGATTTTCGGAAAAATTAGGTCACTAAAAGAAGTCCACATTTTGTCGAAATCAAAAAAAAAATACGTCACTTATTATGAGTAATTTGATACGGTATGTAGTGATAAATTACTTGCAAAACCCGACAAAAGTCAACGAAAAATATGTTTGAAATCTTAACGGTACGCAGAGTCCGATAAATTAAACAGTTATACGCAAATGCTGATTTGTGCCATTTTATTTAACTTATATTATTTGTAATTAGCAGTTGACTGGCTAGTAAAAAAATGGCATACTGTTTTTAATTGGTAATACAATGCGACGGAAAAATAAACTGTTATTAAAACTAATAATTTAAGCGTGAACACAAAAAGATTTTTCTATTTATATTGCAAATTGAACATCGAACATTTTCTTTTACACACTAGGGTAGATATCTTATTAGATACTAATAAAGAATTTAATTATTTTCTTTTTTTATGGAAAAAAATGGTGGTTAGTCGACTACGTCATTCTTTAAATGAAAGATAGAAAGGAAAATGAGACAGAAGGGAGATATATTGGTCAATAAAAAATACTTTTGGGGGGAGGGGGAAGGTAGACATTTTTCAGAAACAACTATAATATCAGCGTAGTGACAGAAGGCGATAAGTCGAAAATTGGCTGTTTTTAGTTATAAATAAGTACAATATATTTTAAGACGGTATGTCGTCTGAAAAAACCAAGCACAGCTATATTCCATGTAATTTTTACTTAATTTAAAAAAATCGATATGAATTAAGTCAATTTCATTCACAGTTATTATTGGCAAAAAAGTATAATTAATATAACGATAAAAAAGAATTATTAATAATTAAAATAAATTCGTAAATGATTAACGAATCTCATAAAGTTGTTGGTTAATGGTTTAGGTATGTAAATAGAAAAACTTAAATTTCATGACTTTTTTGAACGTCGATTATCTTAAAATGAGGTTTTTTGACTTAACGCCTTCTTCCACTTTACCGACGATATATTTTATGAATAAATTGAATTAAAAATAGGGTAAACTAATGTCCCATTTGTATACAATTTAAGATATTAATTGAAAGTGCTTGATAAAATTTCAATATAAATTTAAATTGAATAGTATAAAAAAGATTAATATTTTTTTCCACTCTTAATTCAGTTTTATAAATCTATTTTTTTAAAATAATACCTATCTCTAGACTCTAGAATACATCTGCGAAGATTTTTCTATTAATATATTTGTAAAGAGACCATTCTGGGTATACAGCAATCGTGGCGTAATAGCTTAAGTGTATTTATATCGTTTATCTGCCACTTACATCTTTTTGGTTTGGCGAGTTTCATATAAACATATATGTAATATTTCTCAAGTCCCTAATAAGTTAGACAAATATACCGAGAAATGGCAAAAGAAAACATTCGCACAAGGCACGTCTTTGCCGATAGTAAAGGTCTACGAAAAAAGGATATAGTTGAGCCTGTGTAAAAGGATACGCGTACAATTCACCCCTAGTATTAGTGTTATATATGAATAGAATATTCACCGATTTCAAGGATAAATTCAGTTTGATATTTGCTTGCCATAATATTCCAAGAAATAAAAATGCTTTTCTTCGCTTACAAATGTTATACCATTAAATTCTTGAATATTTTTGCATTCTTACATTTTCTTCGTAGTAGATATTTAAAAAAAATATTTTCATATTTATCCATACTAGGGCTTCCAATCCGGCTTAAACCGAAACCGGTAAACCCGGCTTATTTCATGCGGTTAACCGGGTTTTTTAAAAATATGCTATTAAAACTGTTTTAAAACTTCAACGTGTTTCAGAGAGAAAAATATATATATATTGTTGAATAATCAAGGGAGGGAGTGTTCAATGTAATATCAATGATAAGTTTTTAAACGTGCTGGATTTTATCAAGAATATTTATGTACATTTTTTTAATTTAAAAACTCGACTAAGGGTGCATGGTGGAATTTCAGTATAAAATTTGTACACAACCTGATTCGTTGCTGACAAAGTTAATGGAAGTTTACAAAATTTTAATTTTTTCCAACGTTTTTCTCTGATTCCTATATATCACAGTCATTTAATCTCCATCTTATTTCATGAAATAAATTCAAAAATTCTGATTTGGAATGTTATAACTGAAATATCGAGTATATGAGTAAATTCACATCATTGGACAATACGGTAAACATATCCCAAATTGTTATGGGACAAGTAAAATTATCGATAGAAATTTCCCACACCATTTGAATATTAAATTGATTCAATAATATTATGGGAGGTATTATAAGGGTGAGTCGATCGGCGACAAATTGTTCTTATCACATATAAAGCACGGGTCAAAACGTAATATTTATTTTGGAGAGCGAATTGGATTATAGCAGGTGACGCCAACCATTCTATGGATATAGAGATCTTATTTTTTTATATATATTATATTAACAAAGTTGTATAGCGTTAGACGTTATATTTTCATTACAACTTTTTGTTTGGAGATACTTAGTTTTTATTACTGACAAAGGTTAAAACAGAAGTAAATCTTATTATTTATTATATAAGGCATTAACGAAGTAAATATACACGATTCCTGATAAGAAATTAACTCTTTTGGTAACTGAAGACTCGCAAACAGAATTCGTAAGAGACTTTTTACCTATTCAAAGTCTTCAACTAACATTATCTTCATTAAGTCCGTACTGAGCTAGAATCCACGTGATAAATGGAATTATATTAGCTAGGAAACTGAGAGCCTACTTGAAAACTCCACATAGTTTAATTAGGTTAATACGGATGGAAAAAAAAATACACACGCTGTATAATTCAAAACCTTTTAAATCAAGATTGTATTTGGGTGTAAGATTAAGGATTGGTTTTAATATTCATTTTTATTAATTTGACAAATACCGTGTTAATCGAAGGACAATTGATTGCGTATTTTTACGTTATATAATTCTTGTTTTTATTAATACTCCGATTACATGATGTTGCCGTAGCTGAGGGGTAAACGATATTAAACGGTCTTCCCAGTTGATTGCACTGTCAAAGGCTTAAATAACCGAATAGAGATTTTGTTTAATTGATTTTTTAATCGTTTTATTAATTTATATTCAAACGTATGGATATCTGTGAGAGTATTCATTCTTTCCCCACCACCTTCTATCTGATACGGGAGACGGGGCGCAGAAAAAGCGACTAGTAAGATTTTTTTACCATTTGCACTCCCAACGTGGAGAAAATGGCCTGCTTATGAAGGTATCTCAATAGAAACTTTCTATGAGAACTTCTTGTTACGCAGATTTGCTCAATTTCTCTTTTTTTGAAGAGAGTAGGGATAGAAGGATAGGGCTAGTACAGGACTAGTGATAATCGCTCTCGCTACGCCCCGTTTTTGAGGATCGGATGGGTGGGAGAGAGTTTTAGACATCGAAAACATTCATGACTACGAACGGAAATCTGTAAATCGATAGAAAGATCAATTTATGAAATTGTCCGCATCGGTAATTGAATCCGAGACTTCCGTAACTTTGGCCAACGACGTTACCAACTGCACCACGAAGGTGACCGAAGATAGTAAGATTTATTGATTCCATCTGTCAATCGTTTCTTTTTCTAAACATATACTAGCGACTTGTCTTAAATTCTATTAAAATATTTCATCTGTAAAGAATTCGTTTGCTACAAACATGAAGCGGACATTGTAAGCTTAATATTATTTTAATTTTCGATTAAGATGCTATTGTACGAAAAGTTTTTTATCTCAATCAATTTATTGTGACACCTAAATTGAGCTCATGCACGATAATTATAGATTACTGTTGTACCGAATGAATAGAATTCAGCGAAAGGGAATGGTTTTTTAATGTGACGTTTGGTCACTATTGTAATATTTGACTTCTTAATGTAATTTAATTATTTATAAGATCTCTATAACCTAGAAGTTGACACGAAACATATTTTACAAATATTATTAGTTATGTAGTGATACATAACGCTGCAGATTTACGAAATGTGATACTCGAGGAAAGGTTTTGTTTTGTACCAGAGGATTATGTCGCAGCAGCAACGAAGCAAAATTGACGGAGAATAAGTATTTACCAAAATTTATTATTATCAGCAAAGTCAAGTCATCACTTGACATAACAAAGCTACGAAACGCGAAATTCCTAAATGTAAAAATAAATAAATACGTAATTGTAAAAGAAAAAATTCTACAAACGTAAAATTTATTAAATACGATATTTGGAAAACATACTATGACAAATAAGGTGGAATACGAATAGAAAAGACACGAGTGAATAATAAAGAAAAAAGACCATCATTCTGTCGTCACTCGCCGAACGGGAAACATATCCTCTGAACTGCATAATCATTTAATCGCGTCATGCACTCAACATTGGAAACATATTTCTAAAGTTATAATCAAGACAACTCTTGTGCAGTGATATAGCATTGAGAATTAGTTGATAATGCACAGCCACTAAAAGAAATTGGCTCAATATGATAACATTATTTTTTCATATTCAGTAAATTTTCGTGTCATTTTTTTAAAACACTTTAAAATATCGAGAGAGGTAAGTTATATAATTGTTTTATTTAAAAGAAAAAGACGATGATTGTTTTTCGCTTAACTTCGATGTATTCTTTTAAATATAACATTTTTCTTTTAAATTCGAACGTTTTGTTAAATTACTTGTCACATGCGCGTAAATGAGAGTCTTAATAGTTGTATTATTCTGTAGAGAAAAATTTTAGTACAACATTAGTTTCTCCCCTTTCCAAATATGTTTCTTTGATATTTCCTGCATAATTTTCTACATAAATTTAATCTTTCTGATATAACTCAGCAATAAAATTAAAGGTCGGCAGTAGAATACCAGAACATTTATCAACAAACACTGGTTGAATTATTGCGCTTAAATTTAAGTGTGTAAATACAGTTTTACAGACCACAGTTTTTTCACTTATTCTTTTAATTAAATGAATGTTTAGGAATCGTTATACTAACATCTATTATTACAGAGATTTATTTTAAGCATTGAATGGCCAGTGAGAAAGTATTGCTGTTCGTTTTTGCTGATGGTATTGCGCGTTCTGCCCGTGTTTATGTTACTATTCCACTATTGATTCTTCTCGACAAATCTTACATCAAATCTGAATAAAATGTATTATTTTTATCGCTCTAGGTAGAATTTTTAAAAAAAAATCCCTACAAAGCTTTATGCACTGTTATTGTAAATATAAAGCAAGTGCCAAGCTCAATTTCGACTACATGTTCATTTCTAATTCACATGAAATAAAATACTTGCAATTGTTATTAATAAGCGAATCAACCATCGACCATGGAATTGGAAGATTTGTTTGTTTTGTTGTTTATGTGGACTTTTTAGCAACATTAAACTTCCAGAATCGTTTCGAATCTAATGTCCTTAACATAACGGCGAACGCAAATCACAAATAAAAATCTCAACTATTTCATTGTGATACAGTATTTTTAAATTTTACAGATACAAATTAATATATATATATATTTATATTATGATACCAGTTGACAAATATTTTTTTATTCACCATGACAACGGCGCTTACATAGCACACTATGAACTACGTATGGGAAAACTCAATAGTATTTATTTAAGATGGAATTTTCTAATAAGAGAGAACTATAAGTCATCAAATCTAACTCTAAGCTCAGTTTACACGATCAGGTAGAGTAGAAAAAGATTAAAACAACGCAAAAATGTCCTTTCAAGATACTTGTCTATGATTGCTTGGCCTCTCTGACTTCGACAAATATTATGGCGTAATACAAAGAATAAAATAGAAACAAACTATAATACACAGTATATTTTTCTACGAAATTTAAGTCTTTAGATAGATTTAGTTATTTGCTCGCAAGACTATCTTGTTAATCATGCTGTTGATTTCAAAATATATTCTTTTAACAGTGAGAGATAATGGAACGTATTTTTTTGGAAAAAAAAAAGATTCAGTCGTTTAAACTATTCACGGCCAAACAGCATTGGTAGGCATGCCTTATACCTGTCACTGTGGAAGAGATTTAAAAAAATATTATTTTTTAATAATTATTGTCAGGAATAAAAGATTAACCATCACTGTGCTGTACCTTCAGGCAGTTGTCCCAAATCTGGGTACCGTAGATTGCACGAAAAGGAGTCGATGATAATTTCTCTTCTTAAAAAAATATTATCTTTGGGTTTTCTCTGGCATACCTTTCAGGTCTCACCTTTGCGAGAGAAAAAATATACCTACTAATGAATTAATTAATTTAGATTTATACTATTTTAATAATCCTTTATTGACGTCAGTTATATAATTTGAGTGGCACGTTAATTAAAGATATTATTTGATTTATATTGAAACAATTTAAGACATCGACTTGATGGAATTTCAATATCAAATTTGGATTATTGAGATTTTGTACACTCCCATGTATTTTGTCACTAACGACCCTGGTTTCGCCTTTCGGCATCTTCAGGCACAACAGTTCGAGTCAATTCGTGCGCTCGAATGCCTGAAGATACCGAAAAACGAAACTCCGGTCGTTAGTGACAAAATACATGGATCTATACAAAATCTCAATAATCCAAATTTTATATTGAAACGTTTTCTAAGCAATCAAAATATATTAAAGTAAATATAGGTTGCATTTTGTATTCTTTGGTCGGTTCGATAGAGGGCATAGTTGGCTGAGGTCATTGCGTTTAAATTTTAACAAATAAACCTTTTAAAATTATAATTGTCTTCTTGATTTAAGATTATTCTAAATATTTGGCAAATTGACAAATCAATTTTAGTTTGTGTACACAAAAAATCTCGATAGCTTGTCGAAAAAAATTCTGGAAAGAACTGTGCTAAACTGTGCATAATTCATTAAAGAAATACATCGTTGCTGTTCTGGGAGAAAACACTAAACGAAAAATAACATATTGAGTTAGTTATACCAAAATGTTCCCTATTTCAGATTCTACTGTATGGAAGAACAAGATTATTTTTATAAATTATACTTTTAGTTAACACATGATGTTTTTTTTGTGTGTTTTCACGTGATACGACAGCCATCGCTTGAGTCCCGGAACCGTGTTTTCACGTGATAGACCAGCCTATACGATACGTATTGCAACGTAATCCTGGTATTAATTCTAGTCAAGACATAAAACTTTACAAAACAGTCATCTAATTTGTGTTATTGCCAAAATAGGTTGTCGGGGAATATGTCTAACTACAAATTGATACCAATACCATAAACAGAAACAAAATCTAAATTTAATATTGAACTTGTCAGGACTTGAACCCAACCCAGCAGATTGCTAAGGAAAAGCTCTTTAGACCACTACTATATGTCATTGCTTATTCATAATACGAAGCATTTGAAATTAGAATAAAGATACTTAACAGAATTTGTTAAATTTTGACTGTTAAAGGTTTTGAAATATATGCTGCGGATTTAAATCTATAAATCGATAGAAAAATGAAAACAATATGAACCACTCGGCTAAAACTGGATTGTATTACATGCAACAAACAACGTCAGTTGCATCGATTTTCGAAGTATTAGTTGAATTCTAGTCCTTTTCTAAGATATTATTACAAGTTGGTTGCTCCAACTCCACCCGTTAAGAGTATGCAGCAGCTGTTTCATGCTGCCTTCCATAACGCAATAACGATCAAGAAAAGAAACGAATTTATTGATTGAATTGGCATTTACTTGGTAGAACCCATTTTTTTTCCATGTCCGCTCCTACTGTGGAGCATATGGTATCCTAATGGAGGTATCTTGACATATTTTTCTCTACGAGAACTGCTTGTCACTCGGTTGCTCAACCTCTCTTTTCTTTTTCGAAGAGAGTAGGGATAGAACGATAGGGCTATGACAGGACTAGTGGTTAGCTAATCGCTCTCGTTACGCCCCGTGAGGATGGGATTGGTGGGAGGGAGGACTCAGACTACGAACAGAAATCCATAAATCGATTGAAAGATCAATCTATGAAAACCGTCCGCACCGGGAATTGAACCCGAGACATCCGTAACCGTAGCCAGCGACTAAACCAACTGCGCCACGGACGCCGACAATATAATAGGATAAAATAACAAAGTATTTAATTCTACAAATTTTTTATCAGGTAGTTGATAACTAATTCTGCCTTACGCCTTCGTCAGAACTATGATAGTGTTAAGCCGAAATAGCTGTCAACTACCTGATAAAAAATTTGTAGAACTAAATACTTTGTTATTTTATCCTATTATTGAAATGAATTTACTCGAAAATATAAAAAGAATAAAAAAAGATAATGTGACTTGCATAGTCACTTAGTTTAAGAGATATTAAGTATTCTGTTTATCCCTATACTGAGAATCCGCCGTAGCGCTAGGGCTTAACCGACTCCCCGTTGAATCTAAAGAGGAATCGGATATATTTCGCTCCCCATATGATGCTGCAAATTTATCGAATGCCTCAAAGATATTATTATTGTAACACAACCTCTTTTGAAAAAAACCGATTGTGTTAGGTATGTCCAGGAGCTATATATTGAGAGCGGATATGGCAGAAAGATGTTGTTATAGGTACGTCAGAATACATATTGTAAGGGAAATGTACAGCCGTAACAAAAGATGGTGTTGGTTAAGTCCCTGAGTATCTAACGTAATGCACTTATTTATATGTTAGTTAAATGTTCCTTGGTGTTTTGGTCAAAATTAAAATCTGTCTTTTTATCATGGTTCAGTATCGGAATGTTGGCATGTAACGTTATAGCCTGTAAAAAGTGGCTCAGCTCGATAAAGATGATAAACTCTAAAACAGGAGCATGTGCACTCTAACCCTTACCGACATTGTTTTGCCGGCTTACGTTGATATTGCCGCGCACCACCGATGTAAGGATCATTTTAGTATAAAGGTTTACAAACTGTCGTCTTACAAAATATAATTGGTGATAGATATAATATCACGATAGATCTGTTATTTCTCTCTGCGGCATAATACACTAGATTACGAAAGCTTCTTTCAAGGAATACAAATGTTAGACTTGCATGAATCCACCCTAACAAAACCCACCAATTTAAAAAAAGTAATTATCTCTATGCTACATTTTTTCAAATTGTATTTTTTTTGTTTCTTGGCCACCTGAAATTGCCAAGTCCTATGAGTTTGTAATTGTTTATGAGATTGTTTTCCCAATTATGGTTAAAAACCATTATTATCAAATCAGTATTAAAATTAATTCAAATATCAATGTAGTTCTTAGACGTAGTGATATTAATAATTTGTATTAATTTATCTTATATATCGTCGTTATTCTGGAAGGAAACACTAAATTGAAAAAAACACAAGTATGACACAAGCCACATATTTTTATAAATTATGCTTTTACTTAAAAACAGTTTTGTACAAACAAACAAAATGAAAAAGATATGGAATTTCAAGCATTTGACAAACTTCAATGACCTATTACTCAAAACTTGTATTTTCTAGTTAGTGTCTTCTTCCAGAACAACGACGATATAAATGAACGATATAAAATACATGGAGATGTACAAAATCTGAACAAGTCAAATTTGCACGTATTTTATTAAATCTATCTACGTCAGCTTCTGTAGCTTAGCAGTGAAAAATTCGCTTACCGATAAAAGGTTTCCGATTGAGTCGTAGTGGAGAATATCAATATTTGTTTTTTCTTTTTTCAATTTGTGTGTTTCTGCTTGCTTTTATCTGAGCATTTACCTGTAAAAATAAAGATTATCAAAGTAATGGTATGTAATTCAAAATAACATACAATATATTTTAGATATTCTTTAAAAAATATCGTATTGAATATTTAATGTAATTTCACATTTACTCTTATGGTGTTAACTGTCAATTCTTGGCTACTTTAGTGAAACCGGTCCTGATCATAATAAACATGTAGAAGTAGTACGAAAAATTGTGTTTTATTTTTAAAATATAATGAGGAAAAGACTCCACGAATTGACAATTAAAACCTTAAAAGTGATTTGCAAAATTCATAAAAATTTTGATACAGGTGCATGATATCTAGTATAGAATATGAATGATCTTTTATTGTAGGGTTCAATATTTTTATAAGGTTGGTTTTGATAACCTCATCTATAACATAATTTTGTATTTCTTATAAATAAATTTAAAATTTACGATATGAAGTAAAACAAAAATGTTCGATTGTTTGACTCTATTTTATGCACTGCCGAAAATATTGAAAAAGGAACTGCCGAAAGAACAATTGATCATGAGACAATATTGTGTTTGTGAATTGTTGTAAGGAAGCTTTACGGAGACCTTGCGAAACTTTCAGAGACGCTGCTTTGTAGGGGTTGGAGCCTGAGGTCAATGCCGAGCTTAACCGATCTCGGCGGCGAGGCTCTCGACAAATTTGGCGCATAAATTTAGCGGTAATCCCCTAATATTGGACAGACCTTTCCTGCGAAGTGCCTTCCAATGGAACTCAACATCGTTTTCATAATTTAACGGTTTTTCGAAAATCATTTCAAGGGCGCTAAGTGTTTCTTGAATTCACGACCGAAATGATAACGGAGTCAAATTTTAATCGTAATTTTTGATTTGGTGCTGATATAAATCACTTTTAAAGTGTCAACTGTAAATTCTTGGTGAAAAGGCACTTTAAAAAATAAAACAAAAATTATTGATCAAATTGCCATTTACTTATAATACTTCTATAGTACTCAAAATACTTAAACTTATTTAAGCTTAGCTATACAAATTAAATAAAGATAATATTATGTCATTGCACTTCAAATAAAATATTTATTTAAAATAAGATTATTCAAGGCACTTATTGAGTTTTTGGCGTGTTTCGATTGATCGATATTCCCGGAAGAGTATCCCGACCATGAAAATAGGATTTTTCATCATCATCAAGACCCCTGCCAGAGGTGGCTTCTCATGTGAAATATACAATTATTTCCATTGACGGCATCCACGGAAGCCACTCTATGAAAATTGTCAAATAATTGAAAATTCCTCGATGGAGAGATGGGAGTTAACAATTTGAATTTTAACTATTCTTCGTGAAAAGAAATTATATTGTTAATTTCTCCGTGGTTTCTGTGTGAGTATTTAAACATGAAATAAAACTGAAGAATTCTTTTGAAGGCATTGAGATTAGGGTTTCAAATCCCGAGATCTCGGTCAATTATTTAATGCTATAAACGATAAAAAATAATTCATCAAATTAAAACTTCCTGATTAACTACAACGTGTACCTCAGTTTGTTCATATACTTAGTTTTTTTCCATATCCGCTCCCAATGTGGAGCATATGATCTCCTAATGGAGGTATCTTAACAGAATTTTTTCTGCGAGAACTACTTGTTACTCAGTTGCTCAACCTTTCTTTTTTTTTTCGAAGAGAGTAGGGATAAAAGGATAAGGCTAGGACAGGACTAGTGAATAGCTAATCGCTCTCGATACGCCCCGTGAGAATCGGATGGGTGGGAGGAGGTTTTAGACATCACAAACACTCAGACTACGAACAGAAATTCATGAATCGATTGAATGAATCGATTGAATGATTTATGAAAACTGTCCTCACCGGGAATTGAACCAGAGACATCCGTAACCGTAGCCAACGACGTTACCAACTGCACGCGCTTTTTTATAATAACTATATAATATATATATATATATAGTGTAGTCCCCCTCCTTCTCATATTTCGAAACAGCCGTTTTTAATCATTTTGAAATCGTGGACAAATTAGAACCGCTTCTTAATTGAATGGAGGACAATATTTTAAAGGTAAATTGAAGGACATGACTTCGTTTTGGATAGCATTTGGGAAAACCTACCATAATAATTAATGTAATAAAAAAATTATTTTGTTCATTGTGTTTTTTTTAAACATTTTTCAACATTAAAGCCTTTCAATGTCAAAAAAAAAATATTTTATCAAATATACATTAGAATTGAAGCAATAATGGACATAAATGAGATTTTAAATGTACAATTTAACTTATTTTATAGGTATGTAAAAAGGGTCCGGGATTGGATGCCCTAATTAAGATGTTGAAATTGGAATGTGATGATATACTAGAAAAAAAATGTAGAAACTTACAAATTGATGTTAACTTACACCAGTGTGAAAACTTAGTTTGTATAACAGAATTAGTTTTATTTGTTCAGATATAGGTCAAAAAGTTTATGCAAAACTTTTAATCAAGACAATAATTATAAATAAACTAACCAAATTGCCCCAATAAAAAATGAGATAAAGAAAACGAAGGGACGCAAAGTTTTCGCGAAAAACACGCTGCTGGTTATCAGCGGTGTTTTGGTCAATAGATGTAACCCTCGAAAAATACGAAAATGAGTTAGTGATTGAATCTCATTTTAAAGACGAAAGAGCAGGTCTTGGCCAAGTGATGTAAATTAGAAAAATAAATTGACACAATTTGAAAGAAAAACATCATTTTATATTGGTTTTAGGTTTATAAATTCTACGTATAATTCCTAATCTTCAAAAATGAGAATTTACAGTAGTGCATTTCAAAGATTCATAACTTAACTCACCGTATAATGTTTTGGATGAAAACAGTTTTCCCTTTCTCCTGAACAATTTTAATTTTGAGGGTTAGATCAAATGGCCAAAACACCGTCGTTATTATTATTATTCCAGAAAGTCTGAGAACATACTGTTTGGCATTTTAACATTGCTTTTTTTCACCGCTGTATCAATTCGGCTGATTTAAGGTCAAAGTTTTTGCGTTTGTAACGGAACGTGAACCAAAATCTTACACAGGGCTGTCACTTTCCGTATATTAAAAAGGTTTCTATTTTATTTATTGGACGAATGTAAGCATTTTCTGACTAATGTAGCAGTTTGCAACGATTTTATGATAATATATTGTTGAACTTACTAAAGGACAAGCAAGCAGAATAGTACCTTTCTGTGAGAAGCTGATAAGTGTATATGATCTATTGCAGGCATGTGTTACCTACTACTAGAAAATTAGTTTGCTTACCTTATCTTACCTTGTCTCAAATATGTAGGAAAATTATTCCAATTGTATGATTGACGAAATCTAACTGTAGGTATGGGATGATGATGATTTAAAGCGATGGTAGTCAACCTGAACCGTACCGCCCACTAGTGGGTGGTTAACGATTCCATGGCGGGCGATGGGTAATTTAGTTTATTTTCAAAATCGGCTTTCATCGATCCCATCTATTAAGCTCGATAAGTTTACTTGAAGGCATTTTTAAGACAATTCGGTTTGCTAACCCAATGGTCGAGGGTAGGGGTGCATAGGGATGGGGTATTTTTGTCCTTTTCTATATCTTTCTCGCTTATGCGATTATTTTTTCCTGTTCTAGCCTAGAAGTCGACTTTAAACTTTTTACCAGTAGATTTGTGAGAGTTGACGTCACTCGTAAGATTGCGTCTTATCGTGTATCGAATAAATCGTGTACATTTAGTTTAACATTTAGTCTCACAACATCAGGCTCAAGGTTCTCATAAACCATAACCATAATTTTCTAGAAATTATTGCATCCTTACACTGAATTGAGCTGCTGGGATGTTGGTAGGCGGTAAGGACATTTTATTATTAAAAAAATATGAAAAAATGAAGGGTAGGTATAAAAAGCGTTTTACAGCAATGGTGAACCAAAACATACAAAAAAAAAACACTCAGAACTGGGTCAAACTTACCCAGATTGACCGTACTTGAATTGACTTTGCAAGTTATTAACGAATGCCGTAAAGTGGTTAGTTTAATAAGTAATGATTAAGGCTTTTAAATAGAGAAGCTTAAATTTAATGATTTTATTAGCAGTCGATTATCTCAAAACAAGATTTTTTTGACTAAACGCCTTCTGGAACTATATTCGCTATATATTATTGTTTTTAAGCATTAAACATTGCTAAACTTTGACTTGAAAACGAGTTTGTAAATACAGGAGTTTAATTCCTTACAGCATGACATAGTTCGGCCACTTGTCTAGTCTGTATACTCTATTATGCCATAAGATTAACGCTGGACGCTGAATGCAAACACTGTTTGACCAACCCCGACCTTTCATCGTCTTTATAATATAATGAGGGCCTTTGACTCGAAGCTTAGTATAATATAAGTAAGACGTGGATGTCGTACACGAAGGAAGAGGGCACCGTAAAATGAATGTATAATTCCACAGTTTCATGGAGTTATTCTCGTAAAATTTAAGTCTAGCAGAAACTAGACAGAATGACTAAGCAAATATAAAATTAAAACCTATGTTCCACTTATTAAAACTGTATAAGATAGACAGGTATTTTAAATTACTGTTTCTTACAAAAATAAAAGTAGAACATTTTTTATACCTATACGATATCCGGTCCCATTATGACCAATGTTGCCTACAACTGGAACAAAATACATAAATTTGAGTGTTAAATTGAAGCAGAATTTCTACAAAGTAGTCGTGAGTCCATTAGAAATATGGAATAACTATGTTTTATGTATAATAATTTTAAATATATTAAGATCTGACGCAAACATATTCCAATTCAAAGTTCAATGATTTACTTGAAACAGTATTTATGAAGCAAATAAAACAAGGCGGCGTCCGTGGCGCAGTTGGTAGCGTCTCTGGCTGCTGTTACGGATGTCTCGGGTTCAATTTCCGGTGAGGACGGTTTTCATAAATTGATCTTTCAATCAATTTGTGGATATCGGTTCGTAGTCTGAGTTCTTCCTCCCACCCATCCAATCCTCATGGGACGTAGCAAGAGCGATTAGCTAACCACTAGTCCTGTCCCAGCCCTATCCTTCTATCCCTACTCTCTTCGAAAAAAGAGAGGTTGAGCAACTGGGTAACAAGCAGTTCTCATAGAAAAATTATTTTAAGATACCTCCATTAGGAGACCTAATGCTCCACATTGGGAGCAGACATGGAAAAAATAAATAAATAAAACAAAAATTAATAAAACCTTTTCGGATGATCTTACCACGACAAGTTAAATTAAAATATAAAATTTTAACATTTAAATAATCAATTAAGAGAGAAATAATGCGTTTTTATTGCACGAATAAAATAAATAATAAAAAGTAATTTAAGACATCGACTGAGGGTGCTTGATGGAATTTCAATATAAAAAATGAATTATTGAGATTTTGACTATTCGAGTCCATTCGAGTCCATTCGTGCGCTCGAATGCCTGAAGATGCCGAAAGGCGAAACCCAGGTCGTTAGTGAAAAAATACATGGAAGTGTTCAAAATCTCAATAATTCAAATTTAAATTTAATAAAAAGTGGTAAAATGCATAAGAGAATAGAAAATTAAGTTAAACTCAAAAATAGTCATTTGGATTATTGAGATTTTGTACACTTCCATGTATTTTGTCACTAACGACCCGGGTTTCGCCCTTCGTCATTACTACGGAATTACTTAATATATTAGACGTTTGCGTTGACCAGAACTATTTTCAATTTGATAATAGATTCTATGAACAAACCGAAGGCCTTGCAATGGGAAGTTGTTTGTCACCACTATTAGCAGAATTTTACATGAACCATTTAGAAAACCTTATTTTCAGCAATAAAACAGAAGTTAGAAACGTAGTTTATTGGTTCCGTTACGTAGATGACATCCTTTGTCTATTCAATGGAACTGAGAGACAAGTTTCTAACCTTCATAATTTTCTTAACTCACTAGATGATAAAATTCAATTCACTTTAGAAGTAGGGGGCAAGAATATAAATTTCCTTGACCTTAATATTGATATTAAAAACTCCATTCATGAATTTAAAATTTACCGAAAACAGACGTTTTCAGAAGCCACGATCCATTTTAAGTCAGACCATCCTTTCTCATATAAATTGGCTGCTTTCCATTCTCAGGTTCACAGATTAGTCACTATACCTCTAAATAAATTTAATTTTGAAAACGAACTAAACATTATTAAACAAATTGCCATTAATAATGGCTATGAGGCGTCTCTTATAGATAGTCTTGTATCAAAAAAACAACGTAAATTAGCAGAAAAGATGCTATATTTCGGGAACTTGTCTAAAGACATAGACCGCCCTAGAATCTGGCATAGAATAAGTTATTTAGGTTGCACAAGCTTTAAAATTAAAAAACAACTCGCTGATAGTGTTAGACCGGCGTTCTATTGCAAAAACTCTCTAGGCAAATTACTTATTAACAATAAAGATAGAGTAAACTTTAAGAACAAATCTGGTATTTATAAATTACAATGCAATGATTGCCAACATTTCTATGTGGGTAAAACCACACGTACATTAGATATAAGGGTATCAGAACATTTAGCTGCCTTTAGGTTAAAAAAAGAAACTTCGACATTCGCAAATCACTTGCTAATGGAGAACCATACGTTTAATGCGGATGATGGGGTTAAACTGTTGCATACAAACATGGGGGATCATAAATTATTTTATCAGGAAATTTTGGAAATTAATAGAGGCCAGTTGTACTCCTTACCAATCTTGAATGAGCAGCTGAACCTTCCTAATTCTCCGCTATTATATCCGATACGTTGAAACACCTAACAGATTTCACTGAGTGTGGAGTGATTGTATATGTTTACCCATTCGTCGAATTACATCCCGTCAAAACCCACAATACTATTATAATTGTAAAATCACTGGTATTTCTAAAAGAAGTTGAAAAGCGGCAACGCCTTCGGCAATTCACCACTCTGGTAATATGGTGTTTACAAAATAAGGATTGGGACGATTTCCGAAATTTTAACTCAGGTATCGGTGTGGCTCTCAGACGTATAATGTATTGCCTCGTAAATGATATTTGTCGCATTTGTATCTTCTATATAAGCGTTAGAAACTGTTTACTGTCTCTCAGTTCGAGTCCATTCGTGTGCTCGAGTGCCTGAAGATGCCGAAGGGCGAAACCCGGGTCGTTAGTGACAAAATACATGGAAGTGTACAAAATCTCAATAATCCAAATTTAATATTGAAATTCCATCAAGCACCCTCAGTCGATGTCTTAAATTATATCAAAAATAGTCATCAATAATGTCAGTGTTAATATCCTTACACTTCAGTTAAAGATGCTCAATTTCATAGTGAAATCGATACGAATAATAGCATAAAACTGTATAGGAATATCTTACGGATCCCATGGATTTGAATCCCAATACAGACAGTTTAATAAAGTGATTTTTAAATCGATTTATGGATTTCTGTGATGTCTAAAATTCCGTTCCACCAATTCGATCCTTAAAACAGTCTTAGATCTATATTTCTATCCCTTCTATCTTAGAAAAAAACCGTTAATCAAATATATTCCATTAGGAATCCATGTGATCAAAAATATAAACGGATATGGTTCAAATGAGAGCCTGCATTTATTGGGCTAGTGAGACATAACAAATGGTCAGTAACTTGCTCGATAAATGGTCGGTTAATAAAACAAACAGTCAGTAGTTTATATTAAATGGACAGTTATTAAACTAAGCGGTAGGATATTTATATAAAATTAGTATTTTTTACCAGGCTTCGCGCAAGATGGTGAACGCTTATATTAGGTTATAAAATTTAGACGTTGGCTAGCTAATGTTGAAATTTGAAAATATCACCGTCAACCGTACCTGTTTTGTTACACCCACAAAATATAGTCCACCAATTAATAATAATGTTAAAAATTGTAACCAGCTATAATAAAAGATGACAACTTTGCCACCTGCGCTCTTGTTATGGCACCGCAGAACTTCTCGATAGACAGCTTGTTGATCTGCAATTAATAATGGCACCTGCAGCGCCAAAAATTGAAAATACGATCAGAGTCATACGCTAATTCTCGATGACGATTCCAGATGCACCAAACTCACTTTCTACCAAAATAACTAACATGAAACTCAATATTTAACACAAACATCTGCGTTCGCAAAACTATCTCAACTGTCACTTGCAGAGTATATTAGTATTGAGCTGTTGCTAGGCGACTATTATTATTACTTTTTTAATCCAGCATGGAAACGTCAAAAGTATAGCGTTTTCGGTTTTAGGTTAAAAGTTAAATGTTGAGAGTTGAAAATAGCGTAGTTGAACTAACAATCGTAGTCTAATATACGCCGTTTCGGGGAGTTTTTGTGACCGACAGACATATAAACACACAGATTTCTACATGTATTTTATGCTATATAGTAGAAAATGTTAGTTTTATGATGAAACCTAACCTCACCTAATATTCATTTATTTGGAATTTATTTATCAACCAAACATGATTCTTAACTCACCATTTAATATTTCTTACTGATCATTATCGAATAAGTTACTTACTGAATAATTAGTTGCCTTTAAAAATATATACATAATATATATTTTATTCTCTTTCGGTCATGAATGATTAATAATTAATATTCAAGTGATTTTGATAAAGTTTCATATGTATTTTATCGCTTACTTGTAAAGCTACTTCTTCAAAAATAATTTAGTATATTTACAAACTTTAGCATGCTAAGTATAAGATAGAAATATATTTGAAAACTAGTCTTCAAATTCAGCCGTAGTTCAAAGGCTTTACACCAAAAACTTTGACAATACAACCTCAGAAAAGTTGTTATATAATACAAAGGCTGGTTAGCAATAACATAAAACAAAACTAAGGTAGTCTATGTGATTAAACAACCACAAAATTATACGGACTGGGCTGTTAATAAATCTTTACCTTTCTTAACGCACTGGGAACCACTAATGGCTACCCAAACTAAAATAGTCAATGGTCAGTTCTCTTGATAATTAATCGTGTACGTTTAGGTTTAACAATAAGAAGACTTACTATCATTAACCTGTCGTGAATAATAACAATATATTTGAAAGTTATTAAATCAAAACAGATCCAATTCACTGAATACAAATCGATCACGTAGCCAAGTGTCAACACTGTAATGAACATATTATAAAATATCTTTCTAAGCTTACAAACTCCCATCAGTAATGAATGTAAAAATGTTGTTCATTTTAAAAACTCATATTCTCTAATGTCCTATAATTTTATAATCTAATGATCTCTATTCCAGCCAATGAGAGTCCAGCATTTTACTGTCACGGCCATTAGGGCTCCCAATCCCGGGATTCCGGTTAATTATTCAATCCTGTAATCCCGGGATTGATATCCAGACAAAACCGGGATTCACTGTGAATGCTTAAAAATAATTCATACATCAAATTAATACTTCCTGATTAACTACAACGTGTATCTCGGTTTGTAATTTTTTAAAATACCTAAATAAAATTAATATTAATGTATTGTCGTCTTCCTCCTTCTCATATTTCGTGCAACAACGTGCTTCCTTCCAACAGCCGTTCTTAATTTTCTCCTTTTGGACACCATTTGGTAAAATTTACCATATTAATGCAATATCATTAAGTTTTTTTTTAATTACTGTTTGATCTAAATAAAAAAAAAACCATTGCAGCACCCAAAAATTTTTTCATCATAAATGTACATTCCAATTGAAAGAATATTATGGACACAAATTAAATTTTAAAAGCTCGGGATTTTTCATAAATTTTAAATCCCGGGATCGTAAAAGGGGTCCGGGGTTTGATGCCCTAATGGTCACCAGTGTTTGTTGACATATCATGGTGTAAAGTCTGTTCCATAATACTTGGAGACGAGAGCCCACATATTATAAATACACACATAATATATAAGCACATGTAGCTTAAAATGAAAATTATATTTTAGTAACGAATTCAATTATTGATTTTTGCTTAAAGGTCCGTTTGGAAACTGCGAAATCATAAATACTTTTAAAACACATAAATTGTCAGTTTGAAAACCATTACATGGTGACAACTTAGAATCGAAAAACTTCAGAATGTGTGGGGAAAAATTTTGCACACTTTTATTAATTAAATAGCCATGTTTGAATTGTTGAGATTTTGTACATTTCAATGTATTTTGTCACTAAAGATACGGGTTTCACTTTTCAGCATCTTCAGAGATTCGAGCACACGAATAAACTCGAACTGACAAAAAGTTAATAACAGCACGATTGACTGAACTTTACACTAAATTAGTGTTAAAATATCGTGTTGTCAGTTAAATCTTATATATAAACAGAACTATTCCATTCCCGTTCGCGTAAAGCCGAAATAGCTATCAACTACCTGACAAAAAGTCTGTAGAACTAAATACTTTGTTATTTTATTCTATTATAATGGAGTTCTACCAAGTAAATGCCAATTCAATTAATAAACGATATAAAGTATTTATTGTCTGTCGAATGCCTGAAGATGCTGAAGATGCGAAACTCGGGTCGTTAGTGACGAAATACATGGAAATGTAAAAAATCTTAACAATTCAAATATGATATCGAAATTACGCCAAGTACTCTCAGTCGATATCTTAAATTAAAGCAGCAAGAATAACAAACTCCATCAAATAATTTCAATGAAATAAGACATCTAGAAATAAAAAGTCTTATTCGATGAAAATTTATTTTTCAGTTTTTCATGTTAATTTAATGTGACCTACAAACCAAAAGTTTTCATCTTTTTCAAGCCGTTTCTAATTCTGTATGTGTTGAAAGATAAAAATAGAAGTTCGGCTTGTGACAGCTGGCGACAAATTTTGTCACCCTTTTCTCTTTGACTTGTCAAAAAGGTGACAAGGAAATGCAACTGTATAATATTTTCCTAATAACAAGGGACTCAGAATTTGAAATTCGTTTTTCCACGAATTTAATATTGTATTTTTATATTAAAATTTTTAATTCGACTCCATGTTGCTTAAAATAATTTTTCGATTAAAAATATTGATTTCATCATCCATTTTTTGTTTGAATAATGGCCGTACCAAAAATGTTGTTTGATAGAATTTGTTTTTCTACATATTGAATATCGATCGAAACAGTTTTGTAGTATTGTGCGAGTACATGAATTTCCAGTACAAAACTCTACTTAATATATCCTAATATTTGTGCTATTCAAAATTTTGTGAGATATATTCACTTATATAAGATTTTCCATGCCCTTGATCAATCATATTTTCGATGAATTGGGAGGTAATATTTTTTTTAATATAAAAGTTAGATTGGTAACTTTGTTATTTCATTGTTGTTGTTATTAGTTGTGACACGTGTTTCGCCTCTTAGAAAGAATCTTCAGACAAGTAAGAATTAGAGTAACTCTTAACTATGTATTTAGGAAATGTATTTAAACGTAAATATAGAGATTCAACTTTAGGCTTAAGATGTTATTTTAAAGTGACGATTATGTGGAGATGATTTCAGTTCGCAGTGCGACGACAGAATGTCAGTCCTTTACTATGGTTGTCCATTTATACGGTCGTCGGTCGTACGTTTTCTGCCTTAGTCATCACTCGCATTGATGACTTGGTTTTTCAAAGCGTTAACCTTTATAATTACGTTTGCAGAATTGGTCAGCGCTTGAATTTGCTGACTGCCTTTTCATCGTCTATATTGATGACTCGCCACATATATAGACCAAACACGAGTAATAACAAAGTGATAAATTGAAAAAAAATATTCATCAATTATTCCTACTTCATTTAACGAAATTAATTTTTATAAAAAGAAACGTTAAATGAGTGAATGACTCATAACTATTTACCTGAAATAAGTGTTAAAGAAAATTTTATGAAAAACTCATATGCTCGCCTTTGTTCTCTGTGGCTAAGTGGTAAGAGCTTTATCCTAGCGATCAGATGGGTCTGGAATATCGTTTCAAGTTCCGGTGAGGTCAATGTCGAATTAAAATAAAAATTTGAAATCTCGGACATGTGTGTTTGTGATACCATTTGTTCTCTAAAAGTTGTTGAAAAAATACGGTGAGCAATCGTTTAAGATTTCGTCGACTTTATCTGCCTAACATGAAATGGTATACGCGCGGTTTTTACGCACGCAAAAGATGTATAATGTGGCAACAAAATAAGAATAGTCCCAAAATACACTGCGATAAACTATTCAACTTTTCCTTAAACTTATGAAACTTACAAAAAATAGAACTTTCGTAGTGACAGCCTTAAAGCTTTTTATTCAGATTTAATTTTACCTTCCGGTAAAAATTAAATGATTCCTGGATTTGAACTTATTATATTGACGGTCATTTCTGGTAAATTAATGTAACCCTCAAAATTGAAATTGTTCAGAATAGAGTAAAGACTGTTTTTATCGAAAAGATTATATGGTGAGTTGCGTTATGAATCTTTAAAATGCACTCCTGTACATTCTCATGTTTGCAGGCACGGGATTATAAACACGTGTCGATATAATAGTGAATTTTTAAATCGAAAACCAATGTGAAGTCATATTGTTTCCCTTTCAAAAAGTTGTCAATTTATTTTTCTGACTAACATCATTCCGCCGAGACTTGCTCTAGACAAAATGAGATCCAATCATTAACTCATTTTCTTATCTTTTGACAGTTGCATCAATTGGCCAAAACTAAGTCGACATATCTTACGCATAATGTCGTCGATTTATGGTGTAATGAAAACAAATTTAATTTAAAGTATTGATGCGTCAATTTAACCATAATTATGATGGGAGCTGGTTTATTTCAGAGAACGATAAGTTTCAACTGTTTTCAAAGTCAGTGATTAAAATAATAAATTGAGTCAGAGAAAATCATTAAATCGTCAGTAGTTCTGATTAAATTATTAACAAATTCGATAATTACTAAAAACTGCCAGTGTGTGTTTTTACGTATTTATATGAGTGTTGATTTTTTGACAATGTCTTCTAAAGAATCAATTTCTAACATTAAGCATATTGTCATTTCCATTGTAAAATTTGAAATCTGCAATATCAATTTTTCAAGGAAGCATTAAAACAGCTAAAGAAATAACTTTATCAAATAACCGGCTATTTGGTGCAGTGGTCAATATCCGTAAGCTACGGTTACAGATTTGTCAGGTTCAAGTCCCGGTCCGGACACTTTCATAAATTGATTTTTCAATCGATTTATGGATTTTTTTCTGTTAGAAAACATGAATTTTTTTGTTGTCTAAAATTCACTCCACTCATCTGATCTTAAAAAAACGGGGATCAGCGAGAGCAATTAGCTAACCACTAGTTTTTTCTTATCCTTCTATGCCTACTTTCTTCGAAAAAGACTGTGATGTTCAGGTTTCCTCTTACCCACACCTCCTACGAAGGGAGTGCTATAAGCATTTTTTTTACCATGTCCGCTCCCAATGTAGAGTATATGGCCTCCTAATGAAGGTATCTTAACAGAAGTTTTCTACGAGAAACCCTTGTTACTCAGTTGCTCAACTTCTCTTTTTCGAAGAGAGTAAGGATTGAAGGATAAGTTTAAGACAGAACTAGCGGTTAGTTAATCGCTCTCGCAACGCCGCCATTTTTAGGATCAAATGGGTGGGAGGAAGTTTCAGACATCACAAACATCCTTGCCTACGAACGTTTGAAGATATGAATGTGTCCAATCCTAAAAAAACAGAGTTCTGTCTAGCTATATCCTTCTATCCCTACTCTCTTCGAAAAAAGAGAGGTTAAGCAACTCAGAATCAAGCAGTTTTTGTAGAAAAATTCACTTGAGATACCTCCATCAGGAGACCATATGCTTCACATTGAGAGCGAACATGGTCAAAATATATTAAATGTATATACCTAACCATGATTATTGCCAGATATATTATTTTTTATACACTGATTGGCGATTTTTGCAGTATTAATAATACAAAAAATCGATAACGCATATTCAGATATACAATTTTGCGATGGAAATGACGATATTACAAACTTCTAGAAGGGTATCATATTTCAAGGTATTTTACGAGGATTAATTACTGATTAGAAGTAAGTGACTCAAATGTTTTATTAATTACTAGTAAGACAGATTGAGTGCCTTTTTCAGAATAATTGATATTTTATATTATTATGTTCCAAAAATAATTCTGAACCTCATTTTCACTTTGGTAAAATTCAAATGGTTAAGTTTCTATTATGATTTATAAACATCTCGCGAAAAACGTAAAATATGCAATAAAAGATAAATAAAACTCGATTCAAAAATTTGTGTCTGGATTGTTTTAGTTTCGATAAAAGCACAATTCACAAACAAAAAATATTACGAAATAATTCAACACAAAAATATCGGTAGAATATAATTTTGGTTAATGTGTTTTTTATTATTTTTCCTGAACTTCGAAAATTATTGGTTTTACAATTGAATCCGCGTGAGCGTGTGTCTAGGGCGTCCAATTAACAGGACATAATTACTAACCGGTTTTCGGTGTTTTTTTAACAAAAAAAAACCGGCTAACCGGTTTAAACCGAAATACCTCATTTCGTTATTTTCGAAAAAAAATCTTGTAGAAATTTGTAAATTTATTTAAGAATAATTTTAAATATAAACAATATATCTTGAAAATTATTACTTAAATGGAAAAAGAAATTTTCATAAAATAACTAGCACATAAAGATATGAAAATATTTAACGTATCGTAAGTTATAAATATTTAAATTGCCTAATTTTGTAATATTACAAATAATGTTTTAGTCAAAGATTTCTTCAACATTCCTATGGATGATTTCTCACATTTACAATAATAGTAATTGTGTAACATGTGCCTTATTTATCACAAATGATTTAAGAATCTTTGTGTCTTTTGATAATGTCGTGTACCTATTTGCTTATCGTATAAAATCATTTCTGTCCATAATCTCGACAACTTTGTGATATAGGTAAATTTTTACCTTTGAAGCACGTTCAATTTTTAAAATAGTGAATAAAAGAATATTAAAAATATTTAAAAAAACGCGGTTAACCGCGTGAAATAAATTTGGTTTCGGTTTTTCTCAAAACACGTTGAAAACCGGTTAACCGGTTTCGGTTTATGCCGGGTTGGAAGCCCTACGTGTGTCTGAAAGAGGTTGTTGTTAAATATTTTACTTTGCGATATTTTAATCAAATGTTCTTTTTTATCTGATTGTGTAAAAGTTTTACATGCTATCTATTTATTTATTTATTATTACATTATTTGTTATTTGTCATTCGGGCTTACAATAATTATGCTAAAATATAAAGCAGATCAATCTCTATATCGATGGTGTTTTAGCCAATTGATTTAACCCTCAAAATTGAAATTATTCAGGATAGTGTAAAAACTGTTAAATCTCTAAAATGCACTCTTGTAAATTTTTATGTTTGCGGTTACGGGATTATACGTAGAGATTTTGACATAATAGTGGCTTACATCAAGTGGCCGGGACAGAATTTTTAAACCTAAAACCAATATAAAATGATGTTTCCCTTCCAAAAAGTGGTCAATTTATTTTTATAATTTGCAACATTTGGCAAATACCTGTTCTGTCATCTTTAAAATGAGTTACAATCATTAACAAGTTTTTGTATTTTTTGATGGTTAAATCAATTGGCCAAAATACCGTCGATGTATTGTAACTTATTAAGTCATCTAATTAAGTTTTTATGACTTAAGTATTTTAATTTGGCCAACAAAAAAAATGAATTAAAAAAAAAAAAACGGTATTGCACAAGATTTTTATGATCTAAACATAATGTAGCCTTACTTGAGTACTTATACCGCAAATATTAAATTTAAAAAATGCTTTACAAAAAGTCACTAAATAAAATCTTTTAGTTGAATTAAATTGAATTGATTATTCATGTGTGAGGGTACTGTACGATATTATGGTTGAAATAAGTAGTAAAAAATGCGTACCTTAGATGAGTTTTCCCATTGGTGTAAGATTGGCCCACTATATGGAAAAATGTGCAGTTATAAATACTATGAAAATACTAATGCCATAAGAATATTTTTTACAAAAGCAAAAGTATTGAGTAGCCCCTGGTGATAAAAATATGAAATAATGTGCAACATAATTTGTTTTATTGGTGAATTTGTAAGCTGTCGACTTGAAATGATAAAACACAATTTAAAAACATTTCTTCAAATAAATTGGATTAGCCATATTTTCAATTTGTATTACTATTTTGTAAGCCGAATGCTATATATTTTTTCCCATATTAATTATGAACAGAATATATGAATGCAAAAAGAAAAAATGTTGACTTTAAAATCACTGAATTTATAGTAATTGCAGTGATTATTTGTATCGTGCGCCAAAGTTTCCCGATTAGGATTCAAACTTCGGCCCACCTTGTTTTATTTATATTTATATATATCAAATATAACAAAAAAATCTATTTATGTTAATTAGATTTAATCTATGTAGAAAATACCACACATAAATGCAATGGTAAGCCATAACAATATAAAAACCCTCAGAACCAGGCCAATGTTACCCAGATTAACAGTTCCTACATTTTTATTAAGAATTTCCCCAACTGCTATGATTTATTTTGAATTATTCATTATTTATTGCCAATTGTTGAAGTTTAAAATAAAAGTTTCATTTTCTGTCTGAGTCTGGCTCATTTAAAAACTGTAACAAGTGTTAGAAGTCTGAACGAATTTCTTTTTGATCTGTCAATTACCAATTGACTATGAAGGCTGACAAAAAAGTTTCACTCCTCGACATAAAATTATTTTACAACAAAATTTTTGACACTAACATAATTGCGTTTTGGACGGTGCCGTATAATTCGGTGAAATTGTTTTTAACGAAGGAAAATTGCCTTAAAAATCTTAAAATAAAAGATATAAACAAAAATGTACCCTAAAAAGTGTGACAAAAAAAAAGAAGAAAAATTAAAGCATTAAGGGTATAGTCGCGCTTTTTATATTGACTAGCACAAAGCTCCCGTTTCCGAATTTGCAAAAGTTTTACATCCAAGGTACGAAATTCAATTTAACTTTTTTTCTCCAGTTCTCCGACGATACAAAGTATTGCATAATTTATTTTGTGCTTTTCTCTAGTTTAGTGTTATGTACGAATCGGTAGAGAGAGAGAATAAAATATATATTGTGAAATAAAAGAAAAAAATAAAGTTTCCTAGACACTGACAAAGAATTGGCAGTATCGATAACTTTACGTTAAATGTTCGGTCTAATTGGTTTTATTTAGGGATTGCTTCGTTCGTAAATTGTGTATCATTTACTCCATTTGTTTGGAATAATAGAAATCACTAAGGGTTGAATAAGATACATAATTGAATCGTTTTGGGATGGAAAACTGGTAACACTTTGAATAAGTGTGTGAGGCATTTTATTGAGTTTATCCAATATCAATTCAAAATAACTTTATCCGATATTAGGAACGTGTCAAACTGATTAATCCATTTACTTTATTATAATAAATCTACTAAATATCATCTTATAAAAAACTACTCTTATTATATTGATTTAGTTTATCATCGTTGTTCAAGAAGAAGACACTAACTGAAAAATACTAGTTTTGAGTAATTTTGATTGATGATTCCGAAAGATATGTCAATCGAATTCAAACGTCTGCAGTTTCCTGTGCGACTCCATTTGCAATGACCATCAACAAAGCTACAAAGGGTAATCGCTTCAAGTGTGTAGACTAAATTTGGAAAGGCCATGCTTCTCACATGGACAGCTGTATGTGGCCTGTTCACGCGTTGGAAAACCTTCTGATGTATTCGTGTACGCACTAGATGGAAAAATATTGTGTATCTAAAAGCACTTAAATAAACAGAATTAAAACACAAAAACGTACTCGCTAGTACTGTATAAAACAATTTGTGACGTTCGTAAGTATTGATCAATTTTTTTTATTGAAGTGTCCGTTTGGGGCTTCACAAACTTGACCCCGTAATCGAATATGATGAAATCCCTAGAGCTTTGCCAGTTGACTGCGGGATAGAAATTTTCTTTTCCCAAAAATATTCGCCAATATTATAGAGTGGAGATAAAATATATATGAAAACTGTCAAAGCATTCAAATATATATTTAATTTAATACGTGCCCTGGTTGAATGTCAAAGAATCTCTTTTGATACATCGCAAATGGGGAGACGTCACGTTTTTTATGAGCCTTTGAACCGCGCTCATGACATACCAAATCAACTGTTAGACTATTTTACCCCCAATGCTCGTGTATATTACGAAAGTAAAAGCATATTATATTTAACTGCTGATTTCTCTATAATGTTTCGTTTCAAAACATATAATTATCGTAAGTTTGGTTGTTTTACGACTTTTTGTGTATGTTGTTTGTGCGTTTATATTCTCCATCTTTTCTCACAAATATTCACCATCTGTCAATCATCTTTTGATGGCCTACAATTGGATAATTAACTATTTCAATTTTTAGTCAGCAAGAAATAAAATGGTGAGTAATTCATCAAAATTATCAGTAAATAATTTGATAAATGGTCAGTTTTTTAATCAAACCTAACCTAACTTTAATCAAATCTAACGTAACCTAGTCTAACCTAACCCTTATTTATTTGGCAATTAGGTAATTGACCATTTATTGAATACATTTTTTTACCATGTCATCTCCCGATGTGGAGCATATATGGCATCCTAGTGGAGGTATCTTAACAGCAGTTTTCGTAGAAAACTGCTTGTTTTGTCAGTTGTTCAACCTCAATCGTTTTTTTTTTTTTGGTAGGGAAAAAAAGATAAATCTAGGCAGGAAAAGTGGTTAACTAACCGCTCTCACTACGCCCCGTTTTTAGGATCAGATGGTGGGAGGGAGTTTCGGACATCACAAACATTCATACCTACGAACATAAATCCATAAATATATTGAACGATCAATTCAGGAACCTGTTCTTACGACACGTAGTAACCGAAATGGCTCTTGTCATTCGCTCGCGCATGTTTCTCTTTTAGATAGAAAAGCGAGTGGTATCTTGCTTAATGTACGTTATTTCACTGCCAAAACGCGCAAAATGAAACACGTTATTTTGTGTTATGTAATTAAGGGTAAAAGATACTTACTCGTTAATAAAAACAGCCCATCTCTCAGAGTGAGAGATGTGATAGAGGTCACCAAATTGATGAAATGGCGGTGGGGTGGATATTTTGCACGGCGAACGGACAAATACAGTCATTCATTGGTACCCGAGGGGCACTAAGCGGCCTCAGCGGCGTCCTCAAACCTGCTGGATTGACAAACTTGTCGGGTTCAGTGAAAGTACGTGGGAGCGTAAAGCTAGGAACCGAGACGAGTGAAGGGAGCTGAAAGAGGTCTTCATCCAGCAGTGGATCGACCCCGGCTGTCACTTGTTTAGACATATAATAAAGCCTTCATAAATCACTATGTTAATATTTTTCATGAAGTTAAGTTGAATAAAAAAAAAATAAGATATTCTAAATTTTGAGTAAGAGCATCAACAGGTTTCACTTACCGAGTGCACCTTTTCTATTGATAAAAAATACTTTTGTGTGTTAAAATAAAGAATAGAAGTTATCTCCTGGTTTATACACATTAAGTATTGAATTGACGGGTCTGTGGTGCATTGATAAACGTCGTTGGCTTCGGTTATGAATGTCCCGGTACGGACTGTTTTATAAATTGATTTTTCAATAGATTTATGTTTGTACGTATGGATTTTTGTGATGTCTAAAGTTATCTCCTACTCATCTTACCATAACAATGGGGCGTAGCGAGAGCGATTCGTTAACCACTAGTCCTATCATAGCCTTATGTTTTCATATTGACTCTCTTTGAAAAAGAGAGCTTGAGCAACGAGTAGAAAAATCTTTTGTAGCGATTTGTGATACATCGGGAGCGGACATAGTATTGAGTTTACTGAATGATAATGTAAATGAAAAAGTTGATAAATCTTTCCAGTATTTTGCTTAAAGTAACAGTTGCCTTTTATCTGTTACCTTGGTCAGTAAGAAACAATAAATGTACAGTTAATAATTATGTCTGGTTAGTAAATAATTGCCAAAGAAATTTACCATTTAATTTAATAACTGACCACTCTATATATATATAACTGACTGTATATTGTATTAACTGACCACGTGTATACTGAACGTTTATCGAAGTAGTAAGAAACCTTCATTAATACTAACAGACTTTACTTTTAAGGTGTTAACTATCAATTCTTGGTGGAAAGGCATTATATTTCCTGATCATTATAAACATGTGGAAGTACCAAAAATTTGGGTAAGTTTGCCTATCGGTCTAAGATTGGACCACTACGTGGAAAAAGGTGTTGCTGTAATGCCATGATAATACTAACGAATATTTCTTAGTTAGGCAAAGGTATTGAGTAGCCCCTGGTAGTAAAAATATGAATTAATGTGCAATATTTTTGGTTTTGTTGTTGAATTTGAAAGCTATCAACTTGGAATGATAAAACACAATTTAAAAACTTTTCTTGAACTAAATTGTATTACTAATCCGTAAACTAAACTGCTGTTTTTTTTTCTCAACTCAATTGTGTACAGAATATATGAAAGTATAAAGAAAAGTTGCCAAGACTTTAAAATCACTGAATTTATAGTAATTACAGTGATTATTTGTATCGTTGGCCAAAGTTACGCGAATTGGATGAAAATTTTGTTCACCTTGTTTCATATATATTTATGGATCAATTATAACACTAAATCTATTTATTTAATTTGGATTATTGAGATTCTGTACACTTCCATGTATTTTGTCTTAAGTTATCTTAAATTAAATCTATTTATGTTGATTAATTTTTTCTTAAGACATTCATTTAAATGAAGAACAATACCACACATAAATGCAATGGCGAAACATAAAAATACAAAACTCTCAGAGTTAGCTAACAGTTATCCATCCTGACCATACAACAAATAAATTGTTTTTTATTTTTAAAACTAACAGACTAATGAATATTACGTCTGAAGAATTATAATGATATCACTCCACAGACCATTCCTAATAATTAAATAACTTGAAGCCGTCATATCTTATTACCGTATGAAATTATTTTGTTATGTAAGGGATCATACGATTTCCACTTGAGTGTCAACAAAATGACTACGCCAACGTAATTGGCACTAATAGTTTGTACTGAAAACAAAGTATTCTGTCCTCCGCGGCATCATTTTCAAGCGGCTCTTCAACGTAAGTTACATACTAAGCCCTCAAAATTGTCCCTTTGCGACAATATTTGGGGAAATGTGAACACGTTCTAATGCATTTGGTGTCGGCCAACATTTCGTAATTAGTATGATAAAATGGTGGCTGTGTAGATGAAAGAGATTTTTTGTGTAATCAAAATCTTATTTAGACCGTTCAAATTCAGTGTTTTTTCGTACTTATCATACTAATAAGCAGTGGCGGCTCGTCTTTAGTAGAAACAGTGGCCGGGCCTCACCAATAATTTAAAAAATATTCGATGAATTCGGCGGTAACTTTGTGGAAATTATTTTTTGATTCTTATTGCAGTTCAAGATTTTATATCGTATTTCCAGCCAATCTAGAACAAAACTCTTTTGGATACATGATTTAAAAAATAGTTCCTACCTTTAGGTAGAGAAATTAGGCTACAGATCATGGAAAATGTCAAGGGGAGGAAATATATTTTTGAAAAGAGCTCTCGATATTCAGTCTTTAGAATTTCAGCTTTGAACTGCCAATACGCAGCATTAATCGTCAGACCTATGTATTACACACATTTATACGGTTAGGCGCTTGCTTGTGTGTGTGTTGGCGATGTATATAGAGACTGGTCGCAGCCATTTTGCTTACAAAGTCGTAGATTACATATTTTTCAGCTTCTTAATTTTCTTCGATTTATTTTAGCGAGAATGCGACGAGTTTAGCTTAGTTTTTGATGTATTTGGGATAAAAAATATATATTTCACATAATTTTTTATTTATTATTGTTGAAATTGATCTATTTTTAGCAATAGTGAGCGTTTTAACAGATCAATTGACTGAAAAAAAAATTCGTGCGAAAACGGCTATCGCTGTAAAGGTTCATTAATAAAAATGATACAGCAAGGTTCTCAATTCAAACGCAGTATAAAAACAGTTACACTGGTTGGAAGCTGTTTGTTTTGAATGATTTACGACACAAAAAGATGTCACAATATCACATATTGTCTAAACTAACCTCCTTCCTTTGAGAGTTAGTATTTATTTTGTTCTACCAGACCATTAAATTGTATTATGCAAGTTTAATCGCTTCAAATTGGGCCTACAAAAGCAATTGTAAGACTTTCAGAAAGTTAATGAAGGCTTTCTTTATTCCATAATCCTTTTGTATCTTAAATGCACATTTACTTTAACGACTATTTTCAAAACAGCGTATATTTGATTTTGAGTTCGGAAAACTTTTAATCGGGCTATTTTGTAGTCTTAATGTTTCCCTTAAGAGAGAACGCTTGCTTAATTTGTCAGCTATTTAAAATTTTCCCTAAGTATTTTAATCTAACATTAACTATTCGGAATTGAAAAACACTAATTACGTTATTAAATTTAAACAAAAATAACCGTGATATTAGATCTCAAAGAATTTTTAAGTGTTGCTGTAGACAGTTTTGACATCATCCCATTGTAAAAAATTTGATTAAACAGATTTGTGCTAACTATCGTATTATCACTTTTAAGGTGTTAACGGTCGATTATTGGTGCAAACGCATTATAAAATTATTAAACATAAAACACAATTTGTTTTTACTACAGCCTCATGTTTATAATGAGCATAATGATCAATGCCATTATCAACTGATAAAAATAAAAACAAAACAGGGATATTTATATATAAATTTGGATGTTAACAAATACAGGTTATAAAAAACAGGTGCTTCATGAGCTATGACAAAAATTTCCAGGTAATTAAGCAAATTATATATAAACGAAATTAAATAGTCTACAATTAAAATGTTTAGGACCTCTTACAAATCAATCGATACTCATCCGAAATCAAAAATGAAACTATCATATTTTAATCATTCATCATAATTTTGTGAACTCTATCTAATGGTGACCCGTAGTGTCATTAGATTTTACCTTCATGCGATTCTGGATGAATTTGAAAAAATTGTCGGCTTTATAGGTTCTTTTTTCTTGCGAAAACCACACGTGCACACAATTAAGTCCTTAATTCGGGTAGAACAGCTTTTATTGATTAGAGACAGAAAATATTCTAAATTATAATAAACTCATATTAAGTCGAAATAATATTTTATTTATTTTTTATGAAAACTCTAGATTTTCTAGTTATTATATGATATCAAAATTAATTATTTTTTTAAAAAGCACAGTGACTGACAAAGTGAAGAATTTCAGTTTCGATAAATATCTTTTGATGATAGTATATACTTTTTTTTTTCATTTATGAATGTAGATATTTTATTCATGCGAGCACAACCACTTGAAGTCGTTTATATGTACAAAAGTGTACAAACCCATTACAAATTCCAATTTGAAACATTTCCTTGACAACGTTTTCTTTGCGATGACACCCGAGCTTTTTCGAGAGATCCTAAAAGCTTCCGCATAAGAGCATCGCAGAATGAAGCTTTAAGCTCAAAAGTTCAAAAATGCGTGTTACATTTTCGGTGACTGAATTTTGATACTCCAGTTTATTACATTCCGCGATGTGTAGATTGTAAAATGTTTGACACATAATAAAATAATTATTATCAATAAATACAGTATTAAAACAGGTCATTAAATGAGATTCAATTCGAGCGAAAGAGAATCTTATAAGTGCCTCTTAATGTGATATAACGGTAGCATTTAATATGTAAAGGTTTTAATTAAGGTTTATATGAGGTAATTTCAGTTTAATTTGGAATGACTTAGAAGCCGAAAATTACATATTAATGTCGTAAAATATTTCATAATATGATTTAAATTATTTAAAAACAGTTATTATTCACAGATGCTTTTTAAATAACATTTTATTGTGAGATATCGTTGTTAGATAATCGATACAAAATCAGGAAATAATGAGCAAAACCAAATGAAGGGTATGAAAAAAAAAGATTTCAAATTAATGTATTAGGTGTTTAAAAAATTCCGATAGTGGAAACCAACTTTATATTATAACGGTTGGTTTTATTAAAAAAAACCAATTGTTTCATACTAGTTCACCAAATTATATATATAAAATTTAAGACATGGACTGAGGGTGCTTGATGGAATTTCAATATCAAATTTGAATTATTGAGATTTTGTACATTTCCATGTATTTTGTCACTAACCACCCGGTTTCCGAAAGGTGAAACCCGGGTCGTTAGTAACAAAATACATGGAAATGTACAAAATCTCAATAATTCGAATATATATAAAAATTAAATTATAATGTCCATAGAAATTCGACGGCCGCTTGTCGTCGTCTTCTATCGTTTATATATGACAACTAAAAAAAATATACTTAGTTACTTAGTTAAAGTAATTTTTTACTACATTAATATATAAATTAATTTTAATACTGATTTGATTACAGTGGCTTTTAACCTTAAAATATTTGTGTAAACCGTTACAAACTCGCAGGACTTTGCAATTACAGGTGTCAAAGAACCAGAGTATATAAACGATTTAAGCTATTTAACTACTATAATTTAAAATATCGACTGAAGACTCTTGATTGAATTTAAATATCTGAATTGAATCACTAACGACCCGTTTTTTTTCACAACTAGGATTTGGAGTCATTATTGTGATCAATCCAGGGGTCAATGTAGTTCCTAGACTAGTGATAAAAATTCTCGTATTTTATCGTATCGAATTCATTCTAGTAAAGGCAAAACCCGGGTCATTGACCAAAAATATGGAAATGTACAAATTTTTTTTAATTGAAATTCGATTATGCACCCTCAGTCAATATCTTACGTCAAAACGATTATGCTTTCAACGTCTTCCATTCATCAAAATTTAATTTTTTTAATCGATTTAATAACATAGACGCGTTTTAAATAATAAAAACTCAATTAAAAAAAAAAATTCTGGCTTAGTTTTACATTCTCCCACATTTTTTTCTCCAAAAATGATTTAATATTTACAATTGTGTTGGGTTAAGGGTATCATTAAAATTACTTACTGTTTTTTTTAAATCATAAACCATCACGGTACATAATATAATTTTTTTAAAAAATACCCACTTTATTTTTACAATTTGTCATTTTACAAATATTTAATATTAAAATTTAGAGCCCCACTTGCTTGTTTTTGAAATATGTTTAAAAATCTAGTCCTTAAAATATTTTTTATATTTATTACTCATATATAAAAAATACAAAGTTATTGATGTACATTAATATATTGTACATTAAAATTGAAAATTAATTTAAGACAAGACATTCAGTAGATTTTACAAACACAACATAAACTATTCCCAAAAAAATATCAAAAAAATTTAAACAAAATTTTTTTTTCTTACTTTGCTTTTACCAAAATTGTCGGCAACATTATCTGCCTGTTGGTGTTTTATTGAAAGAATTGGAAGATTTTTTAATCGCAAATTGCTCACTGTCGATGTTAAATAGTTTTTTTATTAATTTAAATCACAGAATGACAATTCAGCATCTTGTGACTGTTCACAAAAATTTCTTCTCTCTGTCTTGACATTGAGACTTCATGATTATCCTGAGATTATTTTAATTTGTTTGTTACCTACTGAATTTTCTGTTAAAAAATGCTGCCTCCAAGAATATATAAAAATTCATTCACTGAATTTTTACTGTTATGTTACGATATGAAATTTTATTTATTTGTCAATATTATGGTGTA
The DNA here is from genome assembly GCA_022494535.1 of Himalopsyche phryganea. NCBI lineage: Eukaryota > Metazoa > Arthropoda > Insecta > Trichoptera > Rhyacophilidae > Himalopsyche > Himalopsyche phryganea. The sequence goes on from JAGVSL010000025.1 coordinate 3,003,627, forward strand.
AAAATTATTTTCTTAATTACAAAATTTTGACGTCTCCATTAGCGATTGTCCGCGACTCCTTGGTTGGAAACCACTGTCTTAAGCAATACCATGATATTGACTTTGCACAAGACAAGGAGGATTTCAAGACTAGAAAAATCGTTTATAAAGTTTTAAGGCAATAGAGAAAAAATGGCGAAAAACTGATGTTTGTTGACGAAATTTTGATTAAAAACGATTAATAAAAAATAAATGGCAAACACAAGAAATGTTTCAATATATTTTTTTTATGACACGATTTCAAGGAAAACGTGCTCTCAAGTAAAAATAGTCTTGCTTGAGTAAGTAAATCTCTAGTAATACTTTGTCCGCCTGACGATAATCGCCGCTTTGATATTTTCCTATTCGCATAATGATTGCTATACCCCTCGGCATAATGATTCATTTTCTTTGACAAAAGAATAAGTAAGACGAAGCTCTTGTCAATTTCACAACGAAAATAATATTTCTTCAAGGGAATAATATATATAACTATCGTCGTTTCGCTTTCAGAAGATTTTTTGCCTAAGTAATTTGTGCCAAAGTTTCGAGATAATGATAATGCTTCTAAGTGCTTCCTGACTTTGCGTATCTCTATGAGATAATTTATTAATAGTACAACTTAAAACAGAGAACATTCAAATATTGTTACATAGTCACTTATAAATCATTTTATTATTTATTCTATACTAGTTTTTGTATATTTTCACCAAACTTATAAAGCTTCGTTGATTCTTATTTCAGATTTTTATTTCATAATGTGATAATATGTTACAATAATGAAAACAAACACAATTTTTGTAGGATTTAAGCTTTATGGAGCCTGCATTATATTATTTTTTTAAAACATATCCGCTCTCTATTCGGAGCAAATGGTCATCACACGGTTCCCCCAAGCTTATCTGTCCCCAGCCGGTCTCCTCGCTTCCTCCCAGGTCATCCCAGCGTCCCGTAGCTCAACCGAATACATCCAATGAATGGTCATCAGCAGCCTTTCAGGGTGACGGAATCTATCTGGTTGGTAGAAGAGACAGGCAGGATTCAGGCTCTCCTGGGGCATCCGCAGCACGTGTCCAAGCCAGGTCCATCGTCGTTTTTTTTATTTTGGACGTAATAAGAGGCTGGTCCGCCCGCTGTCTTACCTACGAGTTCCTAACAAAATCAAACCACCGTACCCCTATTATTCGCCGCAAACATCTGTTTTAAAAGCACAGTGTACGGTTACCCTGTGTCTTGGTGAGATGCCATGACTCGCAACCGTACAGCAACACCGTCAGGATGCATGCGTTGAATAAGTGGCACTTGGTTCCGAATTTAAGCTTTATGGAGCCTGCATTAAATTATTTTTTTTTAACCATATCCGCTCTCTATTCAGAGCTTATCGCCATCACGTGGTTCCTCCAAGCTTCTCTGTCCCCCGCCAGTGTCCTCGCATCCTCCCAGGTCATCACAGCGTCCCGTGGCTCCACCAAATACATCTTATGGATTGTCATCAGTGGCCTTCCAAGGCGACTTAATTCATCTGGTTGGTAGAAGAGACCGGCTCTCCTGGGGCATCCGCAGCACGTGTCCAAGCCAGTTCCATCGTCGCTATTTTAGTTAAATTGAATGAAATAAAATTTGCTTGATGAATATATAACCACCATTAAATTTGATTTTCAACATTTTTAATCTAAAAAAACGTTGAAAATAAATAAAATATTAATTTTTTCAGACGCCTACCAGAGTTTCACAAATTGTCCTATTCTTCTTACAAAAATTCTCGCACTCCATTTTTTTTGCTAGAATTTTATTTTCTGTCTTTGAATTTTGTGCGAAAGCTCTCTCCCACGGCAATTAGGTGTGCCAGCCGCAGACGCGTTTACCCAAATCAACCCCTATATAACAGTATCAATGACATATTTTTCATATCCTCATACCTTACCTAACCGGCTTGGTGCGGTTGATATAAAAAAGTCAATAACATTTTTATACTACTCACGAAAACGAATAAATAATGTTCATGGCCATATTTTTACGTCGTTAAATAAATACGTCAATATTATTGATATAAAATTTATCTTTAACTGTTACCTTTTTATCAACTTTTACTAAGTTATTCAAAAAGTCGTTTGCAATAAATATAGCCGCAGTTACAATATTTATAAGCATAGTGTATTTAAGATTCGATTATAAATAATTGCACTGTGTGTTAGATAGTATTCACTAGGTACACTTGAATTTTTATTTCGATAGTTTGCACTTTGGATTAGATAGTATTATCTTAGTACACTAAAACTTTGATTTTAATAGTTTTTACTTAGTCACGGATTCTTTTAACAATTGAGTTAAGTTGTAATAGGTTATATTAGGGTTGATCTGGTTTGGTTTGTGTAATGTATTCTAATGCGTGGAGCAAAGACAATATAGACTGCCTAATATAGGGTAGAAGAATAAGTGACATTTAACTACAGCTTCGTGCAACTATCGACTTCAAAGTATGAGTATTTATATTGAATGAAGTGTAATATATTTCTTCAATGTTAAAATATATTTTATTATGTCGGACCACTTTATTTTTAGTGAAATAATTTGTTTTTTGAGGAATGTATTTCGTTATGAGTGAAAACTATTTTTTGTGAAAGTGGATATGATCTTAAAAAAGTGCATTTAATTGTAAACTTTTAAAATTTAAGTATGGCATTGTTTTGATCGACTAAAGAACAGTTTAAGACTGTTATCATATAATATGAGAATTTATTTATGGAACGTGATTATTGTAGACCGACGTGTTCTAGTGCAGCGGTAGCCAAAGTTGTGGTGCGCGATAAAATTTTGATGGTACGCAGAGAAGTCTGACATTATTTGAATTTTCTAATCAACAGAAAAACATCGTTTGAATCTCGCAACACGTCTAACGTTCGAGCCTGTCACATGATATAATACTTCAGTTGGCATGATAAAAGTGCGGCTTACGGATGTGTTCAATATATTCAATACATTAGGTGAATTGTAAAGGTGGGGTTTGTTTATTTATTTTATTTGGTACATTTTTGAAGACATGTATGATCTTGAATGTTAACCATGTATTTTCTTTTATTTAGTATTTTTTGAATTAAATTGTGATTGACTTTTCTAAATTTCTACTCTTTTTTATTTTAGATTCAGATATATTAAGCCCATATTGATTGAAAAGAAGCGGATCATCCTTCAAATTAGAAATGTTTAATGCTAAAAGTCTATATATCGTATTGTTTTTAATTGTTTTCTTATAACGATTTTTGTTTAATTAATTTGATTATAATGAGAAAACAAACAACTTTTAATATGTTAATAACACTTAGTGTTATTTCCAATCCAAACTGCTACGAATTAAAAGCTCCTTTATCCTTTCAAAAATCAGTATTAAGCACTTATTTACTTACGATTTATGATCTTACTGCTATGTTCTTAAATGCAATGAAAAATAATGGAACTGTTTAAGATGTTTCATATTTTTAAAATTTTCTATGAAAATCATGTCAACGAATTATTGCACGTGCTAAATACGTTAGCTTTCAAAAATTCTATGGTGACAAACCAATGTTACACTGCTTGGGTCTACAAGTAGAGGCGAGCAGGTAAATAATAAAGCTCAACTCGCTATAAAGATTAATTTTCAAATTGTACATACATTCAGACAGCAATTTTCTTTATCACATTCCCATTTATCGTATATTGAATGAGTCAGTACAATACTTCTCAAACTAGGAGTGGGTGAAAGAATGTGTTACATTAACTGGTTTAACCTTCCCATTTTCATGCTAAAAAATCTCTTTGTATCTTATACAGTCACATTTGTTTACCGTGTAAGTTTTGTCATGTAAACGCATTTATAAAGCGACATGACAATTTCAAAAAGTGCAATATGGTTTTATGTAGTATTAAGTAATTATTTTACGTCATATTTTCTGAGTAAAACCTGAAATACATATCAAACTATGCGAAATTATCGAATGACGCAAGAATCGAAATTCTTCATAGCAGAACAAGCTCGAGACGTGTCTTTGTGCCGTTTGTAACAAAGCGGTTGCATACGGTACGGTCATGCATCTTTGATTGTTACTATACTATAATTTTGTATTTTTAGATGGTGAAATTGACGAGGTTTTCAAATTATAATTAATTATTCAAAGACGACGTAAGCTGTAATGTATTTTTAATATTTAATTTTATGTAGAACTATTTTATTTACAAATAGCAAAATTTTCCGTCCATCGGCGTCCGTGGCGCAGTTGGTAGCGTCGTTTGCTACCCTTACGGATGTCTCGGGCTCAATTCCCAGTGCGAACGGTTTTTATAAATTGATCTTTCAATCAATTTATAGATTTCTGTTCGTTTTCTGAGTGTTTCTGATGTCTAAAACTCCCTCCCACCCATCCGATCGTTACGGAGCGTAATGAAAGCGATTAGCTTACCACTAGTCCTGTCCTAGTCATATCCTTCTATCCTTACTCTCTTCAAATAAGAGAGGTTAAGCAACTGAGTAACAAGCAGTTTTCATGGAAAAATTCTGTTATGATACTTCCACTAATAGACCTTATGCTCCACATTGGGAGCGGACATGGATTTTTTTTTATGATCCATTTCACAGATAATTAAAAGTTTAAATGCTGAAGTATCTCATTGTTACACCATGAATACAAATGGGTTAACATACAAATCCACTGTTTCATTTCGATTATAGTTATAGTGGTTCATAAAATCACATTTTAAAAAAAAACCCAGTTAAGCAACCTTACTATCACAGAATAATTAACTTAATGTTTTACATTAAATAAGAACACTCTTTTAATTTAAGACATCGACTGAGGGTGCTTGATGGAATTTCAATATTAAATTTGGATTATTGAGATTTTGTACACTTCCATGTATTTTGTCACTAACGACCCGGGTTTCGCCTTTCGGCATCGAGTCCATTCGTGTGCTCGAATGCCTGAAGATGCCGAAAGGCGAAACCCGGGTCGTTAGTGACAAAATACATGGAAGTGTACAAAATCTCAATAATCCAAATTTAAGAACACTCTTGTTTCTGAAAAAGACCTTGAATTGTGTTTATTTAATAACGTCTGAATAAATAATTCAATACGGCTGTGTAAATTTATATAATTCATTTGAATTGTTTCTCGCAATAATATTTCGATGAATAATTTACAGTCTTTACAAACAGTTTTGCCTTTTTTCCATCAGTGTTTCATAAATTTGATTTAATTCGTTTTTTTATGTATAGCTTTTATATAAACGAAGTTCATGTAACATTTAAATATTGAATTAAAATTGATAACTTTGTTATTCTACTGGGCTTATCACTAACGTGAAGCGTTTCGAATTTTAAAGGAGTATCATCAGACTAGCTTTATTGCAAGGTTATTTATGTCAAAGGTAAACAATGATTCTAATTCTTACACTAAAGATAAATGGTGGGGTGAGTTTTATTCCATTTTACTGGACGTGGGATAGGGGTAAGACATAAATACTGATAGAATAATTACAATGACACTGCTAATTACAAATCAATTAATAGTGTTTGTAGGTGAAAATCCCAAGAGAATTAAATTTAATAGTGGTGCGCCGCTTGTTCTATTTCAAATGTTAATGGTTTTATTAATTTCTAAGAATTTCTCTCTTAAACTAGTCACAGGTACAACTGTAGGTTTACCTGTAAATGAGAAGCCATTATAGATTCATATAATATATAAACGTATTTCTATTTAAAAAATAAACAAATTTAACATTTTGTAATTGTAAATAAAGCTCAAACGTTTTCATACAAAACAAGGGTATCTGTATAGAGGTGAGTCAGCTCTAAGCCAACCACAATGTTAAGTAATGTCTCATTTGTTAAAATAAACAGTTCACACACTTTGCCCCTGCCTAGAGCATCTGCCTAGAAATGCCATTAATCAAATCAGCATTAAAGTGCCTAACTATCGTACTGGCATATGCAGCATTGGTTTGTCAGAGATAGTAGTTGATGTTATTTATGTTGACGATAATTTCAGTTTGATGAATTTAATTCACTCGCAGAATTAGTTATTCATAGTAAAACGTAGTATATAAACATTCGGCACCCCGAATTTAGCGTGCTGACTTTTGCGCGCAGTACAACCCTGATATTTGCGCTTACGACTTTAGCGCGCTGACGTTTGCGCGCAATATAAGATTTTTTTTTATTGACTGTTCATTTAAATAGATTAACTTACATACGATAATTTTCAGGCTAAAATTACATTTTATTTAAAATTAATCAGTACTTTTACAAACCTATCCAAAAAAATTTTATCGATTGAAAAAAAAATAATAAGATAAGAACCACAAGAACATAACTCCACCATGCGAAATTTTCAAATTTTATTTAAAATAGATATATGAGTGTTTATCTATTTTGGTATGATTAACGCTTAACCCATAGATGTTGCAAATCTATCTGTATGTTTTAATCAATGAAAATATTTGTTTTTAAATTGTTTCTTATGGCTCTTTTTTCTTGTTTAAAATTTTTAAACTAAATGTTTTTTATTTTCTTATGTTTTTTTCAATGAAAATTTAGTTTTTCGTGTTCACACCTTCCATTTAAAATATAAAATATCTTTACAAACATACAAACATCCATCTAAAAGGAATATGAAAATTTTGATAATTTTCAATACTCATGTCGTCTAATGCCCTATAATTTTCTAATCTAAAATCTCCATTCTGGTCAATGAAAGTAAAGCACGAGAGCGGTTTTTTCGGTTTGCCAAAAACAAGAATGAAGCATTGATGGAGATTCTGAGTTATGGTAATAGAGCTCTCATATAATATGGAAAACAAAATCAAGATCTGCATAACCAATTTATTATGAAAATTTATCACAGGGAACAAAATACAGAGTATTTCTAATTCTTTGACAATGCAATATATTTAAACAACTAAACAAACTGAAAACTTTATTTTTAGTAATGCTACAAAACTTTCACAGGAACGCTATATTATTGAAACGATTATTTGTTCTACATAAATAAACCCTGTCCGTTCTAGTGAAACTTTGACTTATGCTTTTGAAAAGTTTAAGTTACTAGGTAGTACTTTCACGACTTGTGCAGCTTGTGCAGCATTACCACGTACCGCTGAAGGTTTCAACTTTTCTGGCAGTTAATCCATTCATGCCTCGATAGACGGCAGAGCATAATAAATGCCACCACAAGTTTTAACATCAAAGGAAAATGTAACAGCATCAATTCACTTAAGTTTATTTTTGCAGTAGCTACATAACTCGCTTTTTAATGAATTGGAATGACAAAAATAACTGAAAAAAATAGTTTAACCGTAACCGAGTGGTTAACGCTGTTTGAACTACATTATTCTCTGATGGATACTTTCAAACATTTCCTCTTTCCAAAGGCATGGGCTGCTGTCAAGTTTTCATTCCTTACCACCCACCACGGGAAACCGGGAGTAAAGAGAAAGATGATTTGACTTATTGTCATTTCCTAATTCCACTCTTATACTGTCATTCATTATAATTGACAAAAATTAAGGACTCTCGGAATAAATTAACGACTAATTTATACATTTTTTTTTACCATGTCCGCTCCTAACGTAGAGCATATGATTTCCTAATGGAGGTATCTCAACAGTTGCTTATCCTCTCGTTTTTTAAAGAGAGTAGGGACAGAAGGTTGGCTAATCGCTCTCGCTACGCCCTGTGAGGGAGTTTTCGAGATATCACAAACACTCAGACTACGAACAGAAATCCATAAATCGATTGAAAGATCAATTTTATAAAACTGTCGGCACCAGGAATTGAACCCGAGACATTCGTAACCGACGTTACTAACTCCGCCACGGACGCCAACATGCACAAGTTATTTTAAATATTATCACTGACCTCTATTTTAGGAGACGATATAAAAAGAATAGTTGAGTTTAAAATGATTTTCAATAAGTAAGTGGTTCTATCAACACACCGTTTTCACAATCACCGGTCAAATCCAAAATTAAATCATTCATAATACAAAAAGTACTTAATATCAATTCGTTTTAGATGTAAATAATAGTTTCATTTAAAATGCTTTACTTAAAAAATATTTTTTCTGTTAATCTCATCTATATATATTTATCTAAAAATGAATGTTTGTTTGTTTGTCCTCTATGCATTCCTTTACCATTCATCCGATTTCAATAAAACTTTGGTGAGTTGTTTTGGGCACACCCGTGAAGATTTTTAAAGAAAAAAATTAATATCTAAAATCTAAAAAAAGAATCAAATAGTACAATTAGCGACATCTCGGAAAAACCTTCTGATTTATTTGTGTACGCACCAGACGAAAAAACAAAAAATACTGTGTATCCAAAATAGAGGTCTGCACGGGTTCGAGCGTGGTCCACGGGCTTCTACACGGCCCGACCCGTGCAAAAAAAAAATGGGATTTTTTCGGGCTGAGAAAAATAATTCTAGGCTTCGGGTAATCAGTGTGATATTTAGACTCAGGCTCGAGGCAGGCCGGGCTCGGACCGAGTAATTTTATGAAATTTCACCCCTTGCAGACCTCTAATCCAAAAACACTTCAATTAAAACACAAACCCGTTCTTTCTTTGAGTGGCATTGCAACGCATGCCGGGTACTGATTAGTTTTCTATAAAAATGGATTTGACCTCTTTTGATACCATACCATATATTTGTGATTGAAAAATGGTATAAGCAAACTATCAATCATAATTTCAGAATAAAAATGTTTCATTGTATTGAATATTTCAGACATGCCTTATTGAAAATATGAGGCACGTATGTAGAAAATAATGTTTCATAACGTTTAAAACAATTTATAAATGGATAAGAATAGTTTTGATTGTCAAGAAATAAAATAAATCCTATGACAAATATTGCTTTAATACATCGGAGAGCGTATACAAGAAAAATAATTGAGTGTTGAGAATTGAGATTTAGAATCGCTCAAACGAAAGAGATTCGAAGTTCAAATCTCAGCTACGAATAAAATGCATTACCCAAAGCATGCAAAAAACTGCAGACTCGAAGTTATTCGATTCTTGACAGAATACTTTGAAATTTAAAAGAGTCAATATAAATTATTCGAATCCGTTTCGATGGAAAATTACAGGTATTTTTGTGTTTTCCGTATTTATTTTTATAAAACTCTTTCATTTTATGCTACATGTTGAATCTTCGAGCTTGACAAACTGGCTGCAAAGTGTTTTCATAAACTGTGAAATGTGTCAGAAAATAAATGCTTCGAAAAGAATGCAAAAAGGTGAAATATAATTTTAAGATTGAATCAGAATTGCTTCAGATTACTTTAGAATGAAATGACACAAAACGTTTTTTATTTTGTCCTATTTTAGATTTAATATTTGATAATATTATGTATCGGGTTAAAGTCACTGTACAAACAGTTTGTTAAATTGATTTTACAATTGATGAATGTTTGTGATGTCTAAAACTCACTCTCACCCTTCCGATCTTAAAAAAAACGCGGCGAAGGGAGAGCAATTAGCTAATCACTAGTCCTGTCATATCCTTCTGCATATCCTTCTGCCCCTACTCTCTTCAAAAAATAGAAGTTGAGCAACACAGTAACAAACATTTGTCGTAGAAAACTTTTCTTGAGATACCTCCATTAGGAGGCAATATGCTCCACGTTGGGAGCGGACATGGTATAAATAAATAAATAATCAAAGTGTTCAGTATAATTTTACATTGTATAAGTGGTCAATTAATAAAATAAGCGGTCAGATATTTATATAAAACTGTCAGTTGTTTAATTAATTCTTACCTAACCTTTATTTATTTGGAAATCATTTACTGACTAAACGTAATCATTTTATTAAACCATGTCCGCTCCTATTCGGAGTATATGGCCATCACGGGGTTCCTCCAAGCTTCTCTGCCCCCCGCCAGTCTCCTCGCTTCCTCCTAGGTCATCCCAGAGTCCCGTAGCTCCGCCGAATACACCCTATGGATGGTCAACAGCGGCCTTCCAGGGCGACGGAATCCATCTGGTTGGTAGAAAAGACAGGCAGAATTCAGGCTCTCCTGGGGCATCCGCAGCACGTGTCCAAGCCAGCTCCATCGTCGCTTTTTTATTTTGGACGTAATAATAGGCTGTTCCTGACAAAATCAAACCACCGTACCCCTAGTATTCGTCGCAAACATCTGTTTTAAAAGAACAGTATACGGTTACCCTGTGCCTTGGTGAGGTTCCATGACTCACAACCATAAAGCAGCACCGTCAGGATGCATGCGTTGAATAAGTGGCACTTGGGTCTGACCGAGTACAACCGTGAGTCCCAGACTTTCCGCATTGAGTTAAAGGTTGCTCCAGCTATCCCTAATCGGATTGCGAGCTCTTTACGTGAATTGCCATCTCCCGTGATGTGTACCTCCAAGTACCTGAAGCCGTTGACTTTTTCAATGTCTTGCCCCGCGCTCGTCAGAGGGTATTGCATCGCTTCGTATCGCATTGGCCTCAAAGTCAATGCGAGTAAAACCAATGTGCTCTGCAACAGTTTCTTTCCGGATAATTTATTATTTCTTACTCAAATTTATCGAATTACTTACCGACCATTTATGGAATTAGTTACTGACCAAATAATTGGTTGCCTAAATTAAATCGTCGAAAAATATTGAAGTTAAAAGGTAAATGAACTTTTAAAGCTTATTTGTCGAATATAATTATTTATTTGAAAATTACATCTTAAAGCAATCTGCTTACAGCGAGTCATTTTTCTGACTCTTGTTCTGAAAACTTGAAAACTTTAAGCGCTGTAATATAAATAGTTACATAAATTAGTAATCTGAGCTTTTCGAAAAACTTTTTATCTTTGATTACAGTATAGTTCTATCAAGTCGCTATTACTTTTGGAGTTGGCTTCTCTCTCAAACGGAGCCTGGCCACGGGGGAGGAAAGCATCTCTGTCGACTTAAGCGAAAGCTGTCTTTTCGAAGGGGTGAGAAATAATCGCAAGGGCATATTATTTAGTGCCCATCCTTGCGACTATCTCTCGGGATGGAATAGGGTGACGTTGATAAACTTATCTCCGAACAGAGACCACATGTTGGCTTAATAAGAGTTATAGAAACAATGCGGTTATAAATTTTACGAATATAAATTCACCGAATTAATTTAATCCAACTCGATTAAATTCTTTATGTGGATATCATTATTTTGTAAGACATTTTGACATTATCAATTTAAATAATGTATTTATGAATCTATTTTTTTTGTAATACAAAAGTAATGTCAAGGAAAAGACCCTATAAATGATCAGTAACTATTTCAAGTTTGAGTAAGAAATAACAAATGTTAATAAAATAAACGGTCAGCAATTTATATAAAACAGTTAGTTTTTAGCCCGTTCCCTGCCGAGACGCTTAAAGGAAATTTACCAAACTTATGGAGATAATATTAGTACAGTAATTAGCTTGTACACAAAAGTTGGCACTCAATATATTTTTGAGTATCGGCCATCAACAAACTGAAATCTGCCGTCTCAACAGTTGAGACGTTAGCAGTCAGCGAGTTAATTATACATAACCTAACCTTTGCTTATTTGGCAATTATTTTCTGATTAGACAAAATGATTAACTGACCATTTATCGAATTAGTTACTGACCAAATAATTGGTTGCCCAAGTAAAACAGTTATTATTTAGATTAAAATTATGTTTTAATCTGTCAAGCCATACTCTAGTTCAGTATTCGATCAGAAATGGTTGTGACAATTTCATGTTATATATTCAGCAAAATTAAACTCGTCTGAAGATCTTGCAGTAGGACAGCAAAGTTTCAATGTTGATTCGTTAAGATTTTACAATGTATTGTTTACACATCAAGCATAGGCCTTTAACAATAATAAATCATATTTATTCTTCTCCGTTGAACGAAGAGACACTATGGATATTTGGATGAAACCAGAATAAACTGTACTGTAAATTAAAAAAAAACTTGTATGGTAGCAAAGAGTTGTGCATAAATAGGTTACACAAATTGGCAGAAAGGCAGTTCCGAGGATTTATAGGATTTGACTTATCAGTACACCGTTACGTCAGCGGTCATAGAGCGACATGGGAAATTGTCTGTGACACGCTCTGCAGATGCCTCTAGAGAGCATTAATCCTGATTCTCTCTTCTTCCATCTAGTGGCAGTAGCATCCTAGAAAACCGTCAAATACTATCCATTAGTTGTGATTCAGAGGAATTTTAAGAGTAACAAAGTGACTGATAGATGATAAAAAGTGCGGCATGTTTTTTGTAGCAGTTTGCTAATGTATGCTTTATAATATATAAATATCGACGGCGTTTTGGCCTATTGATTTAACCCTCAAATTTGAAATTGTTCAGGAGAGAGTAAAACTATTTTTTTTGAAAGTATTATATGTTAACTTGCGTTATGAATCTTTGAAATGCACTTTGTAAATTCTCATGTAGGGAGTGTCGGTATAATAGTGGCTTACATAAAGTGGCCCGGTCAGAATTTTTAAACCTAAAACCAATGTAAAATGATGTTTCCATTCCAAAAAGTGGTCAATTAATTTTTGTAATTTACATCATTTGGCCGAGACCTGCTCTGTCGTCTTTAAAATAACATCGTATTTGTTTTTTGAGGGTTATACCAATTGACCAAAACATAGACGAAATTATGAATATATATATAAATGTCGGCATCCGTGGCGCAGTTGGTAGCGTCGCTGGCTACGGTTACGGATGTCTCGGGTTCAATTCCCGGTGCGGACGGTTTTCATAGATTGACCTTTAAATCGATTTATGAATTTCTGTTCATTGTCTGAGTCCTCCCTCCCACCTATTCCTTCCTCACGGGGCGTAGCGATAGCGATTAGCTAACCACTAGTCCTGTCCTAGCCCTATACTTCTATCCCTACACTCTTCGAAAAAAAGGTTCGATGTTGAAAAGCTGAGTAACAAGCAGTTGTCGTAGAAAATGTTTTAAGATACCTCCATTAGGAGACCATATACTCCACATTGGGAGCGGACATGGAAAAAAAAATTATCATATTTACCGAAATATTTAATTAAAATTCGAGAAATTCCATCAGACCTGATTGAAAGACAGTGACTGATAAGAGTGAAATTAAATTTTATGATATCTTTTCAACTTTAAAAACAATACTTAAATATAAAGTATATACAGAAAAATTTTGCTGAATTTTCAAATATCTTTTAAGTGACTATCTTTGATCAACGGTAGAAAATTCTCACTCAAAATATCAGTTGAAACAGATTTACAAGCAACGATTCAAATTGACTTCATTTGCCCTGCAAATTTTTAGAGTAAATATATTTTATAAGAAGAAAAATACTCAATGTAGATATGACCCTTGTCAAAGTCACAACCCACTCAACTGTAAGTAAAAGGTGAGTATTGCTCACATAAATACCAATATGAGTACTAGATAAGTCAAACTTTCTGGTGAGTACTAGATAAGTCAATTTTATTATATTTATATGTATAGATTTCTTCAGATATAAAAAGAAAGAATTTATAGCACCTTGAAAAGGTTTCTTTCGACATGTACTTCTTTCAAATATTATTTTTATACGAGTGAAAGATTTTTTACAATTATTTCGTAATTAATTTAGCAGTTTTCTGAAATTGAGTGTGTTCTATGTGTAACCTTTTTTAGAATTTAACAGTCAACAAGGTAGATCTTTGTCACACAACCTGAACAACTGCTTCAGATCTACGGAAAAATAAAATATTTTTTTACGTTTCTGATTTCTTACTACTAGACTAGAGTATAATGAAACAACTAAAACCACTTTCATTAAAACTTTATATTTACCAGACAGTTTTAGTAATTATCACAAAGAGTACTTGGACCTGTTGTGGATCTTGACCGACTCCAGAAAGCGTCTCCACTCGTTTGTTACCAGATTTACCTCTTTAGATCATCCAGTCTAACGATGCACTGTCCGTTTCAAGATCGTTGGTTTAGTTTTTTCAGCAACTTTTTAATCCTTCACTGTCCACCGCATACACCTAACATCAAGGTGTGGTTAATTCAGTGATCATGTTGCTAAGGAATAAAAAAAGACATGTGCAATGGACCACAAAAATGCAGATGCTGTCCCTCGTGTTATCAGTTTTTTAATATATGAATAGGCTTCAGTTATCACAGTGATCTTCAAGACTAGCTTTTAATGACATACGCAATGACAGCGAAGAAGGTACCTAAGAAGGTACCGAAGAAGGCACAACGATGCTGTGATCTGTTGTATTAAAATTGTAACCTTTAACCAAATAAAAGAGAAGAAAATGAAATTCAGGACTAAAATATGAATATATCTCTAATATTTCAAAAGATGAAAATTTCACCTGCAAAAAAGTAGGATGATGGTAAAAAGACAAATAGTACCCGATGAAATATCACAGGAGTTTTATCAATATCTGAATTTATTCTAGATTTGATATCAAGGTGTAATAAAAAGATTTTTATTTATTTGAAAAGATTAATGCGTACCCCATTATGTCTAGCATAATCGTCGGGGCGTAACAACCCCGAGGCGACGTGCGTGTCCCAAAAACCTACAACGCTCTAGCTACAAGAGCCGACCGAATAAGATGGCGAGGAGGCTTTTCGGCTGAAACTTATGCGTTACTCCAGAGCTTTCTAAGCTGCACTGTGTATAATATGAAAGCTTCAAACGTGACCTCTTGGCATAATGTTCTTTCGTACTTGGCATATTTGGTTAGCTATGCGGCTTATATATGGATATAGAATTGAAATAATACTATATAGCTTCTATAGAAGATGGGTTTATTATTAATGCGTAGACACGTGCTGAAGGTGATAGACCGTCTATTCTTCTTTAAATATTGACTGTACTACATGTAGAATATATGTAAAGGTACGCAAGGTCGTGTCGATTTCCATGCTTGTTCAATAATTTATACATAATTTTTGAAATGAATTTAATTTCAAAATTAGGTTCGTTTTGTAAATTTTTTACTGTCAAAAACATGTTTTACTTTTTTATAATGGAAAATTTTATTTAAAATAATTTTAAATACTCCTGAAAGATTATTTATTTCATAATTTATGTTAATCTCTTACTTCCCGTATAAGAAAAATTTTGATTTCGGGATTTCAGTATTGACATTTTTTCAATCCCGGGATTGAAAAAGTTTTTATGTTTGACATTGTCAATTTTTCTTTTTGTAGATAATGTACCACGATAAACCATGTAAATTAAGCCACGGAAAAGATACAAAAATGGTCAAACAAAATAAAAAAAAAACCCCGTGAAAACAGTTTTGCAGTTCATATAAAATAAGAGGATAGGTAGGTTTGTTCCTAAAACCTCATAAAATAACATAATACTTTAGTATACGATGATTTTTTTCTGTTTATGTGATTGCACGTGTTCATGTAAAATAGCAGACACGAAACATGAACTAAAGGGAGAGCACAATACATTTATTATTATAATATAATATATGAAACGAAAATAGTTACTTGGCCCCCGGAAGTCCTATTCAGTACTATATGCATTTCATTATTGAAGATTAGTTCGGCTTCTTATAAAATCTCTTAAAACTGTTTTTATACCAAAAAAAGCACATCGGTATAGTCAAATGGCTAAGCTCTAGACCTTGGATTTTCGAGTGTACTTTTAAATGATATATATTTACATATTTTTATATTTATTTTTTTGATCTATAATTGATTTATCAACGGATTTATGGGGTTGTGGTTATGGCTTCCAATCCTGGGATTCCGATCAATTATTTAATGCGGTAATCCTGGGATAGATATTTAGACAATCCCGGGATTTCGGGATTCAGTGTAAATGCAAAAAAATAATGCATATCTATATCAAATCAAAACTTCCTAAATATCTACGTTTACCTAATTCACGTAAATACGTATTCAGCGAGGTGTTTATAAAATGTGTATATCATATGGCAATATTAAAAATCGACACGTCAAATTCATGATTCTGTCAGTTTGTTTATTGAAAAAACGTGTCAACCGAAAAAATGATTTGAAATATATTTTTTTCCGGAGGAATGTCATTTACACGTCGAAGTAAATGCATATTTCTGTTTTATTTTGTTTGCTCACGCCTTTTTAGTCCGCAAATATTTTTTACGGCTTGTGTATATATTGTGTATACATTAAAAAAACCCTCTTCTGTTATTTGACAAGTACGGGAAGTATTTTTAGTTACAATATGTTTTATTATGCCGTGTGTTTTATTATGATTGCTTGAAATATATTTTTTTATGAATACTTACGTATTTTTAAAAACAGAATATTATCTACCGTATAAATGTATCCAATTGACTTTTTTTACAGAATTTAATGGATTAACAAACAGAATGGCAACACTATTGGAGAATAATGGAGAATTAAAATATATGACTCACTTTTTCGCACAATTTTTGAAACTTCCTCGAATAACCTTTCAATGCAAAATTAGTAGAAAAATCAGGCAGTTAAAAAGCAAGGATTATTTTATTATTGTTCATTAAATTTATTGTTATTAATAAAAATGACGCCCCCTTTTTAAGCCGGTGCTTACGAATACATGGGTTGGTGGTAATGTTGTAACAAACGGTACATATTTTCTATAAAATGCATTTTGTAGAAAAAGTAGCCAGTC
Organism: Himalopsyche phryganea; assembly: GCA_022494535.1. Lineage (NCBI taxonomy): Eukaryota > Metazoa > Arthropoda > Insecta > Trichoptera > Rhyacophilidae > Himalopsyche > Himalopsyche phryganea. The sequence continues at coordinate 3,020,287 of JAGVSL010000025.1, forward strand.
ACTCGTTTTTTAAGACTCCGACTCCAGCTAAAAAACCGCGACTCCGCAGCCTTGGATATAAAATTATCTTCTTAAAAATATTAATTTCTTGTGATAGATGCCCTCAGATTTCTACTCAAACAGTCTCAAAACAAATACAAAACTTGAGATAGCGGAATAGTCAAGAAACAAATTGTTGAAGCTCTTTTTCTTGACTGCATTTTCGTTACACATATAATATAGAGCATATAGACGATAACAAAGCTTACGTCTCTAGAACTTTAGTTGCCAGGGCTTACGAAAAGCTCTTAATGTGGATATCTATGATTTTTGTGAAAATACTTTCATTAAGATTATGGGTTTTTACATTTGTCGAATAATTATTATCGCCACTAAAGAAGGGATGCTGTAGTAATTCATAAAAAAGATAAATTATCACAAAATTAACGTTCTTTGACATAGTATTATTAAAGCTGAATTTTTAACTGTAATGATATTCATATAGTTATCGATATAATATTTCTCATGGAAGTGAGCGAGTTCAGAAACAATTTTCAAAAAGATTTTGTTTTCTACCGATAGATTGTATGTATTTAAGATTTTTGGACGACAAATCAATACGGATGGCAATGCTCACTCAATTTTACTAGACGTCAACCGCACGAGTCCACCCATGCTTCCGCAAAGGTTGACGGCCGCTTTTTTTAAAATGAGTTATAAATAATTGCACTTTATTTTAGATAGTATTCACTTGGTACACTTGAACTTTTATTTCGATAGTTTGCATTTTGGATTAGACAGTATTAACTTAGTAAACTCGAACTTTGATTTTAATAGTTTCCACTTAGTCACGGATTCTTTTAGCAGAGTGAGTTAAATTGTAGTAGGTTATATTAGGGTTGGTCTGGTTTGGTTTGTGTAGTGTATTCTAGTGCGTGGAACAAAGACAATGTAGGCGGCCTAATTAATATAGGGTAGAAGAATAAGTGACACTTTATTACAGCTTTCGATTTCAAAGTGTGAGTATTTATATTGTAAAATATTTCTAAGCAGTAAGTGTAATATATTTCTTTAATTTTATTTTTTAGTGAAAGAACTTTATTTTTAGTGAAAGAATTCGTTTTTTTGTGGAGTGTATTTGTTATAAGTGAAAACTATTTTTATGAAAGTGAATATGATCTAAACAAAAGTGCATTTAATTGTAAGCCTTTTTAAATTAAATCTATGTAATAAGACAAGTCCCCAACACGATTTATAAATATTTAAGCGTTTTCACTATTATTTGGTTCTTGAGTGCGACTTCACGATTCCGATATATTGTAAAATATATGTTAAGCAATTCTTAATTTATCCATAATGTGTGATTTATTTTATAATAGAAATACCTCTGGTTGTCAGATAATATTACAAACTATACTTAACAGGGTAGAATAGTAGTTATTCTCGGAAACAATGCATATAGATGTTATTTTAGAGTAATTGTCAAATCCAATTTCTATCCTTTGGGGTAGTGAACGAGTGACGTGAAACAGATATTTATTAAACTACCTTCAAACTATTAGCATAATAGAGCTTATCTACTAAAATAACAGACTTTCAATGACGACAGCTGGATAATTTAATAAAAAAATTGTACTCTGTTCTACTAAATGTTGGAAACCGTTTATTATTAAGTAACCAATAACTGATTGGTTCGAAATGTGGACACGCTGTTGATTGTTTTATTTCGATAGAAATACAAAAACTTTTATTACTTTTATTAACAGGAACAAATTGACAATTGACTGACTTGGATAATAAATCGTGAAAAAAACATGCAAATGGTTATATTAATTTTATTTGATGGGATTTCTTCTTCTATTGGTGCCACCTTTTATAAAAAAATGATGACCTCAGTTTATCTGGTTTTACCTAACATTGGTTTTATAAGAGTTAACAATAGTTGATAGTGATTTTGCTAGATTAATAATCGTTCAATAATTCAGTTATTTAAATAACTAATCTAACCTTTAATGCATCTTCTATTTCTCATTTTAATTTCAATTATTTATAAACCTACTGTATAATATATCGAATACTATGGATGGAACCCGGTCCTCACTAAGGTCAACCCAGGCGGGAGTTCCGCAAGGCTCTGTCTTGGGACCCATATTGTATAACATATACACGCATGATATTCCTTCCGTCGGGGGAAATGATACGATTATAACTCAGAGTGCAGATGATACAACTATTTTGGCAAAATCCCGTAACCGGCAAAGTGCTGTCACACAAGTCCAATCAGTCTCCAATACCATAACGGATTGGTGTGAAAACTGGTGAATCAAAATTAATGCTGAAAAGAGCACGGCAGTTATGTTTTCTAAGGGCTTCATTAGAAAACCCAATTTTGATTGCATTAGCATGCAGAAAACAGAGATCAAGTAGTCCAAAACAGTTAAATACCTTGGACTCACCTTAGATAGTAGACTTAAATTCAACGAACACACCGCGATCAAAAAACGTCAAGCTAATGATACAAAAGGCAATTAAACTTTATGTTAAATGCGAGAAGCAAACTTACTATCAAAAGCAAGCTGCTCCTCTATACAGCAATAACTAGCCCAATTATGGTGTACGTTACTCCGGTATGGGCTTATGCTCACCACAAGCATCTGAAGACTCTTCAAATTATTCAAAATAAATCATTGCGACAAATATGTAACGCCCCGTGGTACGTGCATAAAAAATCAACCCAATCTCGTGCCTTCTTCAAACTAAAACAATATTTTGGCCCACGATAAGACCCTGGTGGTACGAAAGATAAAGTCAAACGTTTTTAATGATCTGTTCTCTTATCATAAATTTTTCACTATATTTAGACCCACGCATTGACAAAATGTGGTATATGAGGACGACTTTATAAAACGCTTGTGGTGTTATTATTTATGGTAACTACATTTCCATATTGAAAAGATGAAGTCAATTGGCCATTTAGCTTATATATATATGCTAAAGTACAGCTCTTTCAAAAACAATTCACAGCGGATTAAGAGCAGTATAAACTATTGAATGTGTTAATAATTAATTTGAAAGTGATTGAAGTAATTAAGGGGTTTTAATGTGTAAATTGACCCATAGATCATGAAACAAATACTTCACAACGTAGTTGCTATCTAGGGTTTTTTTTATTTACTGAAATCTCTCAACCGAGCCTAATTCTTACAAACTTTAATTGTCTTGCAAAGATTGATTACAAGCAACTTTTAAAACTCTTTTTTTTATTTGTTAGAAAGTCGAAAGAAGCATTTAAAAGAATAGCTACTATTAACTTGGCTCGCTATAACATTTTAAGTCTTCAACAATGATTGTAAATCGAATTATTTTTAAAGATTTAGAGGACTAGTTTTTTGTATGTTTAGTGTGGACGAAGAAGTAGTGTTAAAGGAACCACTTGGCAGTCAGAATGGGCAAGATAACATTCCTGGCAAGGCCACTATGCATTTTTTAGTTTTTGGACATAATGGTGTATGTGGTGGTTTTTTGTTTTGATAGGTAAGATTAACAGATATCATTAATGTTAGGTTCTTATTAGTTTAAACGAATTAAATATGACACTGTGAGTATTTATTTCTCCTCTAGATATAATTATTATCAAGTGGTAGCGCCATCTGTCGGCGTCCGTGGCGCAGTTGGTAGAGTCGCTGGCTACGGTTACGGATGGGGTTCAAATCCCAGTGCGGACGCTTTTCATAAATTGATCTTTCAATTTATTTATGGATTTCCGTTTGTAGTCTGAATGTTTGTGATGTCTGAAAAATTTCCTCCCACCCATCCGATCCTCACGGGGCGTAGCGAGAGCGATTAGCTAACCACTAGTCCTGTCCTAGCCCTATCCTTCTATCCCTACTCTCTTCTATAAAGCGAGGTTGAGCAACTGGAGCATATACGTTGGGAGCGGACATGGATTAAAAAAAAAAGTTCCATCTGTCAGAATTTGTTCAATACGCTTGATGCAAACGATACTCAGAGGGAGGTAGAATGTGTGTGCTGGGTGTTAAAAAAACACTGATCAAATGCTCATACACACATACACACTCTCTGCGCATGTCCTGAGACAGTGTGTGTTTGTGATATGTTCCAGATAAATCAAGACAAATATATTATATTAATTAATTTCCATTTTTTGACGATTCATTTGTACGAAAAATATACTTTTAAATCGATTTCATTGGAAATTTAACAAAACCTTTATTTTTCAAATGTAATAATTGTATAAATCAGGAAAGAAGATTAACGTTTTTAGCAAAACCGTATCAAACGGTAAAACATTTTCGTAACATTATTTTTTACCGTGGTATTTTTGAATTTAAAAGAAAATATCTACCATTAAAGCTAACAGTTAATTCGACAAATTATAAAATCATACGAGATAAACTCGATGAGAACTTTTATAAATTTCTGACCACGTCACCGCTAGAGCAAAGCTGTTTCCACAAGACCACAGAGGCTAGCATGAATTAAATTATGCAATCAATTAGCCTTATAAAATTGTAGCTTATTTTTTATTATCCAGGAAAACGTCTCCACTGTCACAAACTGTATTTTATAATACTTGTGACGGCAGTTCGATAATATTTTTTAAATCTTAGGGTATTTGATTTACAGCCCCTGTAAGGAACGACCTAAAACAACATAGATACAGTAAGTTGTCATGACGTGGAACACGTCTTTCATGATACAACAAACGTTATTTCAGTCGAGAGAGCTTTCAGTGACAAAAGAGGACGTATGAACAGTCATCGATGAGCTTTGTCGGAGCGTCGTTCGCAGCGAAATAGCGCACTTCAATAACTTTTTTGTTTTTTTGCTCCAGTAATATAGCAGGCAGGTAAACGCTTCGTTGATTCTACTGAATTATTTTTCTTCCTGTAGCGATATCGCGTTTGAGTGTTACTGCTTTAATGAATACATCAGAAAATTTGTAACATTATCATACATATATTAGCATTGATAAATGAAACGCGTTTTACGTTGTTATTTTGTAGAATTTTGTTGTGTAAATATTTTTAATAAGCCTTTCAAAAAACGTGCGTTCTCCTGAAATTTTCGGAAGATATGTTAATTAGGTCGTTGAATATTCAATTTAAGACCAATAATTTGAGTGTATTTTCGAACGCCTACTTCAAAAAGTGGTGGGAAAAAATTTCAAATCTACATAGGAACTATTATAAAAAACGCACACTTGATACAATATTTTATTTGATTTTTGTAAAAATAAAGGCAGACAAATACTTGATCAGCTAGTGTTGTGTTTATAAAAAAATAAAGAGTGTTTATTCCGAATAGTAATTGCAAGTATAATATTGGATTAAGGGAAGTGGATATCACAAATTATGGAAAAATGGAGAGCTCAGCGGAGAAATAGGATTAGAGTTATCACAGGGAAGTGGATAAGGTTTGCCAATCTCGGTACACTTTACTTTGTTGTGTAAGGAGAAATACATGGGGAAATTAAATTTTGAGCGCCAGGCGTGATGATACACGCCAAATGAAAGATAGTAATAATGAAAATACGGTTACCGTTAAAAAAACACCTTTAATATGGATGCGGAAACCGTAGATGCACAGAATGTAAGTTATAAACAAATAAAACAGAAATTACACGACGAAACAATATTTATGAACAGATGGTTACACTTAAACAAATAAACTATTATAAAAAATTTATAAAATTACGACTTTATGGATGATAAAACATCTCGGCGACGAACTCGGGTGTCCGAGGCCAATCTCCAGCGCGTTACCGGCACGTCCTACTCGTTCCACATCCTGGCGCGTAAGAAGGTTTTAACGCAATTCTTGGCGAGGCTTTTCCTTGGTCTCCTACCAACGACGCAGCAAGGTGCCTATCGCCGATAGGTGACGATTGTAATGTTGCAACGAAATCGTAACACTAGAATCCAACGATTGTTGCATCATAAAATGACGATTGATATTCATTAAGTGTATGTTGATTTCGTATTTAATTTTAAAAACAATATACGGTATGATTATACAATAACGAGTTATCAACCCTGAGATGAATAACTTTTTATACTTATGTTTTTCTATGTGACATCAGTTGCATCTAGGGCATACAATTAACGAGAGAATTAGCCGGTTTTTTTTTTGACACAAAAACCAGCTAACCAGCTTAAGCCGAAATATTTAGAATTTTTAAAAGAATTATATTAGTATAATGTTAAACATAAAAAATATGCCTTTCAAATTATCACCTTGTTTCATTATTTTCGAAAAAAAATCTTATGGAAGTCTATAAATTTATATTAGTATAATGTTATATATAAACTATATATCTTGAAAATTATCACATAGAAGGAAAAAGAAATATTCATAAAGCAACTGGCATATAAAGATATGAAAATATTTATTGTATTTTAGGTTATAAATCTTTAAATTGCTTACTTTTAATAATAAAATAAAATAACAAATAATATTGTAACCGACGATTTATTTAGGATTTTTAGGAATGATTTTTAAAATTCACATAACTAGATACTGTTTAATATGTGCCTTATTTATCACAAATAGTTTAAGAATCTTTGTGTCTTCTGATAATAACATGTAATTGTTTATCGCTTAGAATCATTTCTGTCCATAATTTCGACAACTTTGTGAAATAGGTGATTCAACAATGTGTACATTTTTCCATCTGAAATTTTAAAATAGTGTAAATAAAAAATTTTAAAAATATTTTTAAAAAACGCGGTTAACCGAGTAAAATAAACCGGATTTCGGTTTTTTCCAAAATCGGGTTGGAGGCCCAAGTTGCATCCAATGTTATTTTCGAACTGGTAAAGTAATGGAAAAAATAAAGTTTTTCGATTGTGATTATAAAATCATTACTATTACTATCATTAGATGTTGATAAAATACAAATAGAATTTAAGGAATTGAGCAATCTCAAAAGTATAAGAATTGGTTTGAAATATATATATATAGTTCATAAAAAATGGGTGACAATTTAATCATTTATATTGATTGACTTGAAATTCTTTTTAATGAAATTAAATTTCGTTTGACAGCGACAAGGGTTACATTTTCAGCCCTCATACGATAAGCTATTTTCCAAATAAACTAAAAAGGTTGTAACTGTTTCCTTCATGTATGTCAAAAATAAAACATGTGACGGAAAAATCTCTCTCTGCAAAGCGCTTTTGTCCTACTCGTGAGAGCTTTTCGAAAAAGTTCTAGTTTAATCAAAGAGTTACGTTCATTCAAAAAGCTGCGGAATTAAAAAAAATAGTATGCTAAAAGTTTATTCGATTTCGTTATGTACTTGTGTTCACGTGAAGCTTTTACAGCGTGTAAAGCACTTACTGTCGGATGACTTTAACTGAATTGAACTTAAAATTTCAGTGGATGAATGATATATTGTAAATTTTCTTAATAAAATAAAAGCTCAATTATTTTTTTGTATTTTTAATGTTAAGATTGTCAGTTTTACGATTTTTAAAGGATGTATGAGTGGCAATTAATAACATTTATATCAAAAAGACGTAAAGCTTCACTTATAATGTGTTATCTGTCAATTCTTGGTGGAAAGGCATCACTATTTTTAAAAAGAAGACACAGTTTGTTTGAACTAGTTCCATATGAATTACGACCGGCTTTGCTTATCACGAGCATTATCAACAGATAAAAATAAAATCATAACAGGGCTTTTTATATAAAATTGAATGTTAACAATTACAGTGTATATAAAACAGTTGGTTCAAGAAATATGATAAGAATTTACAGGTAAACAAACAAATTTTATCGTTGGTGTTTTGGCCACGTTATGTAACGAGTTAATGATTGCATCTGATTTTAAAAACGACAGAGCAGGTCTCGGACAAATGATGTAAATTATAAACATAAATTGACCACTTTTTGGAAGGGAAAAATCAGTTAACATTGGTTTTAAATTTAAAAATTCTGACCCAGTCAATTGATGTAAGCCACTATTATATCGACACTCCCTATGTATAATCCCGTATCTGCAAATATGATAATTTACAGAAGTGAATTTCAAATATTCATAATGCAACTCACCATATAATGTTTTCAATAAAAAAAATTTACAATTGTACAATTTCAATTTTGATTGCTACATCAATTGGCCAAAGCCTTGGTTACTGAAAAATGATTCAAGAACAATGATAAGAATTTACATATATTAATGTATAAAGATATTCTTGTCATAATTTAAGACATCGACTGAGGGTGCTTGATGGAATTTCGATATTAAATTTGGATTATTGAGATTTTGCACACTTCCATGTATTTTGTCACTAACGACCCGGGTTTCGCCTTTCGGCATCTTCAGGCATTCGAGCACACGAATGGACTCGAGGCTCAGTTCGAGTCCATTCGTGTGCTCGAATGCCTGAAGATGCCGAAAGGCGAAACCCGGGTCGTAAGTGACAAAATACATGGAAGTGTGCAAAATCTCAATAATCCAAATTTAATTCTTGTCATAAGTCTTGATTAATACATAATGTTCCAGACCTCATCGCAAGCGTTTATTAATAAAAAAAGGCCAAATAAAAGATGCTTAAATGGTTGCATATGCTTTTTACAAATGATTTTTTAAAAATAATAAAAAAAAATATAAAATCGTACTGAAAAAAAAACTATGACCGTTAATTAAAAACATTTTGAGTGACGTTTGGTTGTTCACAACAGCCACAAAATAAATCAACAGTACCTACCGACTACCGACTCTCACGCCACACGGAAATAATTAAAAATATTTTTATTCTAGTTATATGAAATGTCTAAAATGTATGAAAGTATAAATTGGAAAAGCTTTATTTTACCATGTGTTAAGATATTTATTCTCGGAGTTGTGTTCAAAAACAAGGATGACTGTGATGTTTTTCTCCTACCCATACCTTCTACGAAAGGTGTGCTATTAGCATTTTTTACCATGTCCGTTCCCAATGTGGAGCATATGTCCTCAGCTGCTCATATGGCTGCAAACAAAAGTTTTCTATGAGAGCAGGGATTTAAGAATAAGATTAAGACAGAACTAATGGTTAGTTAATCGCTCTCGCTACGTCCCACCAGGGATCAAATGGATGGGAGAAAATTTCAGACATCACAAACATTCTTGCCTACGAACGTTTGTAGACTTGAATGTGTCCGATCCTAAAAAAACAGACTCCTGTCAAGCCCTATCCTTCTATTCCTACTCTTTTCGAAAAAAGAGAGATAGAGCAACTGAGTAACAAGCAGTTCTCGCAGAAAACTTATGTTGAGATACCTCCATAAGGAGGCCATATACTCCACGATGGGAGCGGATATACTAAAAAAATACCATTTGACACCCTTATCATAAGTAATTTACGTCTTTATTATTCTCTGAATAAATTGTAAACAACCTTCTCTTTTTTAATGCTGTTCAGCCCTAGGGCATTTAAAATTCAACAATCTAATTAAATAAAATAATAATTTTAAAATTAATAACATTTTTCGAGAAGTAGTGTGTGAAGTATTCGTGTGTGGGGGAATTTAAAATGTTCTCCATATTAATTATGTCAGATTCAAAAAACTTATCTGACCATACTTTTGAATGAAAACATTCATCCAAATATGCAATTGAAATGAGTCGCAACCGAAGGTTTTTAGAGTTTTGAGTAAATCACAAAAAGCTGCTATGTGCAGTATGATAGTTTCAAGTAAATATAATTTAAGTTATTTAGATTTAGTCAGTTCGAGTCCATTCGTGCGCTCGAATGCCTGAAGATGCCGAAAGGCGAAACCCGGGTCGTTAGTCACAAAATACATGGAAGTGTACAAAATTTCAATAATCCAAATTTATTTAGATTATATTAAATTTTAGATTTTCAAACGAAAACATTGATAGAGCACATACGTACATTAAAAACTTTCTTTATTGAAAAATCAACTCAAATATCGACTGTGTTATGGCTAATTGATGTACTTAACCCTCAAAAAATACGAAAATAAGTAGGTCTCGGCCAAATGATGTAAGTTAAAAAAATAAATTGGCCACTTTTTGGAATAGAAACATCGTTTTATATTGGTTTTAGGTTTAAAAATTCTGACACGTTCACTTGATGTAAGCCACTATTATGTCGACACTATCTACGTATAATCCTGTATTTGCAAACATGATAATTTACAGGAGTGCATCTGAAAGATTCATAACGTAACTCACCATATAATGTTTTCGATAAGAACACTTTTTACTCTCCTCTCTCATGAACAATTTCAACTTTGAAGGTTTCATCAATTGGTCAAAACACAGTCGAAATAAGCTATATCATTTACTCGTCAAATTTAATAAACGGAATACAGCGGAGTGTATTTAAGTTTCGTCGGTGCACCGTAATATTAATATTGTAACTAATAAAATAAACTAAATGACCATAAATAACGTAGTGTGGCTTCTTGCGTATGCCTAACTGTTATTACAGCTGGAGATATCTTATTCGCCCAGACCGCAATGCTTCATACACTAGACCGCACACTGCTTATTGAATTGCATCTCTCTTATCTGCTGGGTGGGAGGCTATGACAGTGCTGCCCATTGTAAGCGGTAGATATCGTAGACGGATGAGTTTTTCAAAGTAGGGTCCGCGTAGATGAAGACAAAATTTTATATTGTAAAATTAAAATTGATAGAAGTTATTTCAAGATATCGACTTAGGGTGCTTCATGGAATTTCAATGTCAAATTTGAATTGTTGAAATGATTTGATAATAACGACTTGAATAATTGCATAAACAAATACAAAAAAACAGGACATACTGATTTCAAATCGGTGGGTTTTGTTAGGATAAATATAGGTATATGACGAATTATATTAAGAATTTCATTATTTCAATTAAATATATATTTATATACATATATTTTTAGCAATAAAACAAAATTCATTTGTACTACTTCCACATGTTTATAATGATCAGGACCGGTTTCGTTCATCACGAGCATTATCAACTGATAAAAATACAAACGTAACAGGCCTATTTATATAAAATTGAGTGTAAAAATGATTTTTTGATTGTTTTTAAATGGTTCACTAATTTTTTCTTGTAAATTTCCCAATCCACTATTTACTTAATGCATCAGAATGTTATTAAAAAAAATTTCTCAGCTAATGGACTTTTAATGTAGCTATATTTGTGATTTCAGATACTACTTATTGATTTTTAAGAGGTCCATAACATTTTAATTGTAGACTATTTTATTTGATTTATGTATTTTCTTGTCTTAGTTCATGAACCATCAGTTTTATATACCTTAATTTTTACACTCAATTTTGTTATGCTTGTATTTTTATCAGTTGATAATTCTCGTAATGAGCGAAACCGGTTCTGATCATTATAAACACGTGAAAGTAGTACAAATGAACTGTGAGAAATCCATAAATCGATTGAAAAATTAGCTTCTGAAACTGTCAGCACCGGGAAACCTTGAACCCGAAACATCCGTAGCCCTAGTTTAACGACGTTAACCACTGCACCACGCAGTCGACTCGATTATATATAAACGATATACGCTTTACTAACTGTCAGTTCAAGTTCATTCGTGTACTCGAGTGCCTGAAGATGTCGATTTCAACAATTCAAATTTGTTATACAAGTGTTTTTTACGACGCACTTTTAGACTGATTTCAATCTTAGATGCTTCTTAAAAAAGCAAAACACGTCTGATATTTAATACACAACCAGTGGAATAACTAAGTTCTCAATTTGAATTTGATATTCAAAATGAATTTCTACAAAGTTACAACCGAATCCATCGAAAAAAAAGAAGAAAACTCCGTTCGAGAAGAAAATGTGTCACTTAGAATAGTAATGGTGTAACTCCAAAATTACAAAAAATGAGTTTATACTTCAAACACGTTCGATAGATGTTATTCCAATAGTTTAATAATGATGCACCCCATATATACAGCTAATTCGTTGAAAAAATATTTTTTGTTTTTATATTTCCAGAATTAGATATTTTTCAGAATAATAGTGAAGTACCTGCAATATCAGAATATGAATGAAGTGTCCGTACAGACTTCACTACTACACTAACGTTTAAGTTCTTCAGTTGATTGAAAAACAGTAATTAATGGTTGTTATTTGATCATACAAACATTTTACAAAACCTTGATTACTATTCTAAGTAACACAAATGTTATAGAATAATTCATTGTCGAACAATAATAATAGACATTATTTCATGGAGCAATTTCCGATATCACAATGTAGATAAATTGCAATCATATTGAATTTGTCGTTGTATTTCTTTCTTGCATGTATTCTATCTAAGTAGGTTTAATGAAGTTGCTGTCAGATGAAAGCTTTGAATAGGAAAACAAACAAAAATAGAGGGCCCTAAAATACTGATGGTGGGTGTTCAGTTAACAAAAGTGATCAACTCTTATTATGGATTATTCTTAATTTCATATTAAACATGAAGAGTTTAATTTTTCTTGCACATTCAATAACTGACGTTCAAGGCGGAGACCGACTTTCTACCAGCATCAGTTTTTCAAATCTCACTGTTTAATTAAACAATGGGGAATAACTATCAATCAAATTAAGGCGTCTTTCTTGAAAAGTATTTTGAAGATAATTTCTGTGTAACTTCTGAACGCTTTTCTTAACAATACTTTTAAATCTTATTTTTATCGGGAAAATTTTGAACAACCCTGTCAAGGGGTAGCATAGCACTGTTGTTACACCAGATCTTTGTATTGTTATGGATACGACCGCTACGGGGCGTCGTAGAGACGCATTCGAGTTGATACTACTGTACTTAAATCGTAGCCTGTTTGAATGACTTGTAAGTTGACAAAGTAAGAAGTATTCTGAATAAAGACGATTTATCATACGAAGTCTTTGTATACTATATTGTGTGAATAATTGCAGATAATCGTCATTGTATAATAGTATTTTAAGGTCTAAGTTACCGGAGAACAAATGGAACAAAATGGCATTTTGTCATTGTTAAATCTAATATAAAGGCGTTTTATTATTATCACGTATCACATGTAGGTATGTAATTATCTTGTGATCTAAGTGTCCGAGGTGTATATAAAATAAAATGTTATGAAATGTGCACACACACCCAATAATACACACAGTTCCGTCGTGACGCAAATTCCGAGGAAAACGGACAAAAATAACAATAAGAATCGGTCCGTCAGTCTGGAAACTAAAGAACACCGGCGAGAGAGCGAGGGAAATTCCGGATGCTGCAAAATGGTGCGATGGTGATGCCGAGGCACATAGAATTCCTGAAGCTGCACAATCCCGACGTGCCGTTAACGTGGTAGCTCATCGAAAAGTTGAAGAAGCTCGAAAATTCAGTATTTCATTTTCAATACCGTAATCTATGACGGGCGTTCCACTAGTATCTATGTAATATCAACACTCTCTATGTATAATCACGTAAGTGCCAAATATGTGATTATATCGAAACTCCCTACGTCTAAGCACTCAGTTCTATAGGTAGGCTTAAAAAATGATTGGGAAAAGTACCTTCTTTACCGTTTTTTTGTAAAGTATAAGCACGTAACTAGCCATTTATACGAAAATCTTTACCTAAAATCAGAAGCCCAATGTCGTATTTGTAATATTTCAAAAACTGCAATCTTTTCAGCAAAGCTTTATATAAAATAAGAAACTAGATTTAAAACAATAGTGTTGTCATTTAAAAAACATATAAATAATTAAAATGTGTAATGCACTGTAATTAAATGAATGATACGACTTATCCGCGGGAAGGGGAGGAATCACAAATTATGAAAAAATGGAAAGCTCAGAGGAGAACTAGGAATAAGTTATCACAGGGAAGTGGATAAAGTTTGCCAATCTCGGTACACTTTACTTTGTTCTGTAAGTAGAAATACATGGGGTAATTAAATTTTGGGCGCCAGGCGTGAAGATACACGCCAAATGAAAAAATAATTAAAATACGGTTACCGTTAAAAACACATTTAATAGAGATGCGGAAACCGTAGATGCACAGAATTTACATTATGAACAAGTAAAACAGAAATTACACGACGAAACGATATTTATGAACAGAGGGTTACAGTTAAACAGGAAAACTATTATAATGTATGAATATAAAATTACGACCTTGGATGATAAACCATCTCGGCGGTGAACTCGGATGTCCGAGGCCAATCTCCAGCGCGTTACCGGCACGTCCTACTCGCTCCACATCCTGGCGCGTAAGCCAGTTTTAACGGATTTCTTGGCGAGGCTTCCCCTTCGTCTCCTACCAATGACGCAGCAAGGTGCGTATCACCGATAGGTGACGATTGTAATGTTGCGACGAAATCGTAACAATAGCACAGTCCTAATTTCGAAGAAGATAGATGAACCTGTTACTTTGCAACTGTGTTTTGAATCTTTGAGACGCTCTTCTGTAAAATATCGTGTTTGCAGATACGGGATTATAAGTAGGGAGTGTCGATATGTCTTTTGAATTTTTGTTGTCTACGCACTCAGTTCTATGGGTAGGCATCAAACAACACGGAATATTAGATTTAAAATAGTAGCACAGTCCAAATTTCGAAGAAAATACATGCCGTCGTTAATTTGCAATTGCGTTATGAATCTTTCAATTGTTCACATGTAAAATGTCATGTTTGTAGTTAGAGAATTATAAGTAGGAAGTGTCGATACATTGTACTCAAAAAATAACATTACATTTTTTATCAGCGATAAACATGGCGTTAAATACTTTCAATACAAAAAAAGAATACTTGTTTTCCTTTACCCTTCCGTAATCATGTTGTAAAAATGCGCTATTTTGGCCTTTAAACCTTTAAATTATCTGTGAAATAGGTCATACAAAATTTTTTAAATGTTGCTATTTGTAAATAAAATGAAATACTGAAGTATAGTATGGTATTGAGTATAGTATAGTAAAGATCTGAGATGCATGACCGTACAGTATGCAACTGTTTTGTATTTCAGGTTTTATACACAAAATCTGACGTAAAATAATTACTCAATACTACATAAAACCATATTTCACTTTTCGAAATTGTCATTTCGCTTTATAAATGCGTTTTTGTGACTAAACTCACACGGTAACGCAATTTGACTGCATAAAATCTAAAGCAATTTTTTTAGCATGAAAAACGCAAAATGGAGAATAGTTGTTATAAATCTAAGCCTGTAGTTAAAATTATTCAATAAATTTAATGTTACGATTAAATTGAAATTATAAACAATTTTTGAAAAGTCTAACCAACTTTTCTACAATGTTCAGTGTTAGTATTATAATTGCATCAAATTCCGGACTTCTATATTTGTCCATAAAAAATGTGTATCATTAAACAAAGATAATTTTATCATTCGATTTATTTATGTGGTGTACAAGGTATTCCATTTACAACAGTTATAAAAACGATGGCCTACGATTAATTGCTTTTATTTCTTAACTTGGAAAGTGAAATTAAAAGGTCACTTGTTTTTTCACTATGAATCTGAATATATCATAAAATCATTCCTGTCGAAGTTGTGGGATGCGAGGTATTCCTTTAGCATTAGTGATATTTGACTTGATAATTACAAAATTTTTGCATCACAATGTTTTTAATTAATTTAATGAATATAAGTTAAGCTATTATACATACCATAACAAACTAAATATATACTAACATACCACAAACCAACCATATTCGTAACACATAGGAAGTTATCTATGGTCAATGATTTAACATTGTAATACACAACATCACTCCGTGGTCTAGTTCCAATCAGTTACACAGAATCATTGGCGATAAACCTTTTGCAATATCATTTTGTCCATAGTAATAATTTTGATAAAAAATAGCTCAAAACTAAACTTTTAATACTTTCACAACAGAATTTTTTCATTGCTTAAAACATGTAACATGTTTTGGATAAAATGTTAATTACTAGGTATGATATTTTTTACTAAGCAAATACAATATATGTTTTGTACTTAAAGAGTTTTTTTTACATCCGTCTTTCTTTAGCCTCTCTCAAGAAGCGCTTAACAACTTAAGTATCATCTTAGCAGACCGTATCATTAACCTTAAAAAAAGATGTTCTTAAAATAAAAAAATGAAAATTGGATAGTATAGGTAAAACAAGAATGCTTAGATAATTGGCTCCCAACAACAACTCTTTACTCTAATCGTAAGCGTTACCTATGGTTTTTTTTTTAAAATATTCGTATGCTTACAATTTTGTTAACACTTTGTTGACCTGTTCAATAAACGTTCAAATTTCATATCGAATAAATTAGCTATTTAATGTACGCCGGTAAAAAAGTTCGAAAGAAAGTGGGTGGGGTAGGATTAAAAGCATAAACATCGAAGCTTTTTGGTTAAAAATGCATAGATCAAAAAATATGAAAATCTATATCCTCCACAACGAAGTGGACGAAAGCCTAAGTGAATTAAACACTCAACTACACGACCATAATCTGGTTTCAAATATTTATTCAAAACTAGCGTGTACCTGGCATACATTACAATGCCATTCAAAAAAAGAGAGTGTTTGTGTTTTAATTCTGTTTATTGAAGTGCTTTTGGCTACACAATATTTTTGTTTTTCCATCTGGTGTGTACGCGAATAAATCAGAAGATTTTCCAACGCGTGAAAAGGCAACAAACGTGTGAAAAGCATGGGTTTTGTCCCTGTGCTTTGTTGATGGTCATTGCAAATGCGAGTCGCACTGGAAACTGCAGACGTTTGAATTCAACTGACAAATCTGTCGGAATCCTTGGGATGCGTGGCAAGAGTAAATTTTCTTCTTAAAATTATCTATTTAAGGCTGGAAATGGGAGCTTAACAATAAACACTACTTTTAATGTCACACACGAAATGAAATGTCGCTGTTTGTGCATATTTGATTCTATTTTTTTTCAGAAACTTCGCGGGTGTACACAAACAACTCACTAATGTTTCATTTCAATTGGATGAATGGTATTGAACCGCATACGGGACAAAAAAAAAATCATTTTAATATATATAGATAAGTAACCGATGCAAATGGTTAAAATTCACTGCTGTATGTCATATAAACCATGAGCACGTATGTCAACTACAAGGAGTTTTGTGGCTCACCGCGAAATGCTCGCGAAACATTCTATAATAATACCGCTTTGTCATTCATACTAAGTGTTGCTAGGATACTATTTCATAGTTTGAAAATTAACTAAAACGTATTATTATATCATGTTAACTGACGGTTGCCGAGTGCTCAAAAAGCATTGAAAAAGCTTTTCAACATAGTTTGTACAGATTTCAATTGTTCAAATTTTATACATTTCCATGTATTTCGACAAATTGACATTTAAAGTTCATTCGTGTACTCAATTGCTTGAAAATGTCACTCTCGAAGAAACCTGGGCCATTCGTTAGTGACGAAATACATGAAAGGGTACATAATTTCAACAGTTTAAATTTGATATTGAAACTCCATCAAGCTCCCTCAGTAGATATCTAAAAACATTTTTGCATAATCGTTATCTCGTTAACTAGATGGGTTCGAGAAATGTTAACAAGTCCAGTGCGTTGGACATGGCTCCTGTGTCCATACTGCTCATGACACGTCATCTGGATAAGACACGTCACACGTCAGTGACAAGTGTTTTGACGAAAGAAAGAAATAAACTGGACTTCGGTCATTAAATTATTATTTTTTGATTTTTAAGTTCGATATTTTCAAGTACTCTATATTACATGAGATATTTCATACACAGTGAACGTGTTAAAATCAGAAAAATTCGTGCCTTTCAACACAAATCAATTTTTGAAAGTGTCCACTCCAGTCTTCAGGCCATCAAGTCTGAACAGTACGAACGTACTAGAGAATTGATCACTCGGCTATAGGGTCGGCATATTTGAGTTCTGTTAAATTCACGAGAAAAGATATCTATTCCGGAGAAAGCAATATTTGCGCATATATTGTGTACATATTTTAAACACAAAGAAATTGTGTTGACCAAGATTCAACCAAGAATTGACAGTTAACACCCTGATAGTGATTACGTATATATGTATTTAATAAAGGCTTACAATTTAATGAACCTTTTTTTAAATAATATTCACTTTCATAAAAATAGTTTTCAATTATAACAAATACATTCTGCAAAAAAGAAATTCTTTCACTAAAAATAAAATGATCTCACATAATAAAATGTATTTTAACATTGAAGAAATATATTACACTTACAATAGTTTTCACACAATATAAATACTCACATATATGTCAGCGTCCGTGGCTCAGTTGGTAGCGTCGTGGACTAAGGCTACATATGTCTCGGGTCCAATTCCCGTTTTCATAAACTGATATTTCAATCGATTTATGGATTTCTGTTCGTAGTCTGAGTGTTGTCTAAAACTCCTTCCTCACGGGGCGTAGTGCGAGCGATTAGCTAACCACTAGTCCTAGCCCAATCTTTTAATCCCTACTCTCTTCGATAAAGAGAGGTTGAGAAACTGAGAAACAAACAGTTCTCATAGAAAAATTTCTGTTGAGAGACCTCCATTAGATGACCATATGCTCTATATTGGGAGCGGATATAGAAAAAAAATACTCACACTTTACAATCGATAGTTACACGAAGCTGTAATTAAATGTCACTTATTCTTGTACCCTATATTAGGCCGCCTGTATTTTTGTTCCACGCATTAGAATACATTACACAAACCAAACAATACCAACCCTAACATAACCTACTACAACTTAACTCACTTTGTTAAAATAATCCGTGACTAAGTGGAAACTATTAAAATCAAAGTTTGAGTTTAATAAGTTAATACTGTCTAAGACAAAGTGTAAACTATCGAAATTAAAGTTGAAGTGTACCAAGTAAATACTGTTTAATACAGAGTGCAATTATTTATAACCTTTTATATAATGGTTACTCTGTTTGTTTTTAATTCATTGGGTGTTTTAACGTAAAATCCCTTCTTTTTGTTGCTTGTTTATGTTTGTATGTTTAAATTATAATGTATTTTTGTCAGAATGACGAGCTAAAACGTGATTCTCTTTGGAAGAAAGGTATTATTCTAAGGTAACATAATTTTTTTACAGCAATGTTGACGTGACGGAATAAATTCTTTTTTGTAATACTCTCTTGATCCTTGTTTACGTGATTCTTGTGACGTAGAAACGCTTTAAATTCATACGACAGCGTTAAATTTTACGTTTATTTTACTCGTATACTCCCGAGGAACATTGTACAACGCACAATGTATCTATCTCTTCCAGGGCCGCAGGGAATTGTGCGGAGGGCGTTCTAAAAACTGGTTTACTCTTTAAAAACAAATCATACATCAATACCTTTATTTTACGTGCTATTTCAAACCTTTTCCAAAACACATATCATTAATATTTTGTTTAAGAAGTGGAACATTATTACCTTAATTTGAAAAGTTTCTAACATACATTTAGGGCTAAAATGACCTTTTGATTGGCAAATGTTGTATTAGCCACATTATATATTTCACACAAATAAATTTGTTTTATATGGTTTTATGACTCGATATAACTAATTATTATCATCTCACAGAAAAAACTTACACATCACAGTTTTTTGGAAAAGGTTTCAAGGTCATGTTGAACATTCTTCGCTTGATGGTTGGTGCGTGTTTTACCATTTACTTCTATTGTTCTATCGATGTGGTCATTGACGAAAAATAGTTGAGTTCATTACTATTCTGTAGTATTATAATATTATTGTTTGTTCATATGGTTTAGCAAGTCATGATAATATATAATATTAATAAATATCTCAAAAATCAGAACATTTTGTTCGATAAGATTGAAATATCCGATAAAACCTTTTCAAACTAACTATTGTTGTTAGTTGTAATAAAAGCTTTAAATACTCATCATTTTCTAATATAAAATTTTATTGAAAATCATTATATAGAAAACAAGTAAAATATTTATATATATATATGCTAACTCACTATTTAAACATATATTTTTTTCTTCAAAATAACAATTATGGTTAGTCAAAACCTCAAACGTTCTCATTGCAAAACATGGTCAAGTGCAATAAGAACCTTTTCAAATTAAGGTAACGACATGTTCTGCACTTCAGTAGTATAAGAGAAAATGCATTTTCCAGAGAAGGCGAAACAATCAACCCTTATTGCTGTTATAATTTAATTTCTGTTATGTAATGCACAGTGAACTGCGTAGTGCAGTGGTCAATGTCGATGGATATGGTTACGGATGTCTCGGATTTAAGTTTCATCAATTGATTTGTGGATTTCTGTTCGTCGTCATGAATGTTTGTGATGTCTTAAGCTCCCTTCCACAATTCCGATCCTAAAAAAGTGTTAAGTAACGAGAGCGATTAGTTAACCTCGAGTCCTGTCCTAGCCTTAAACTTCTATCCATACTCTCTTCGAAAAAAGCGAGGTTGAGCAACTGAGTAGCAAGCAGCTCTCATAGAAAACTTCTTTTGAGATTTTCATGAAGCTTTGACGTTGGCTGTAGTACCATCATGTTTCATCTTTTTAACATTTAGGAAAATAATTATTTGGTCGACATCTAAAAAAAGGAAGGTTACTTACTGAATAAATGTTCATTAAAATTACTTTTTTTAGTATCTTTGTAGCGGAAGGTTAGACATTTATATAAACATACTAACACGTGAATACTGACCATTATAATATATTATTTACAAGTTTTTCAATCCTGATCACAAAATACGTTAGATACTGATCAAATAAATACACAAATTCACACTTATTATAGTTTGGATTAAACGATTTTTAATGTGGCTTTATTTATTTTATATTTATTTAGATTTAATTGATTATTAGTATTTTTTGATTTGTAAGAGGTCCTTAACATTTTAATTGTAGACTATTTAATTCCCCGTTTATACACAATTCGTTCGATTACCTGTAGATTCTTGTCATAGTTTTTAAGCCAACTTCATATACCTTGTAATAATAGTTGACGTTCAATTTTATACAAATAGCCGTGTTATGATTTTATTTTTATCAGTTGATAATGCTCGTGATCAGCGAAACCGACCCTGATAAATTATAAACATGTGGAAGTAGTACAAAAAAATGTGTTTTATTTTAAAAATAATAATTTCTTTTCACCAAGAATTGACAAAAAAGATTAGATAAATACAGAGTTTTCATAATATCATATTTATATTTTCCACTAAATAATTTGCAGATAATTAGCGTAAAAAACGTATATAATCATACACTTTACAGAAAAACGGTATCTTCCTGATTCTACATAATATGCTAGGTTAATGAATATGCTAAACATAATAACTTTTTTTTTTAAATAAAACAATTCGTTTGTACTACTTCCACATATTTATAATGATCAGGACCGGTTTCGCTCATCACGAGCATTATCAACTGATAAAAACACAAACTTAACAGGCCTGTTTATATAAAATTGAGATACAAAATAAAACTGATGGTTCATGAACTAATACAAGAAATTACTGATTTGTAAACAAATTATACATAAATCAAATGAAAGAGTCTACAATTAAACTAAGGTCCATAACATTTTAATTGTAGACTCTTTCATTTAATTTATGTATAATTTATTTGTTAATCAATATTTTCTTGTCTCAGTTCATGAACCATCAGTTTTATATACCTTCATTTTTTCACTCAATTTTATATAAATACGCCTGTTATGTTTGTATTTTTATCAGTTGATAATGCTCGTGATGAGCGAAACCGGTCCTGATCATTATAAATATGTGGAAGTAGTACAAACTAATTGTGTTTTATTTTTTAAAATATGATGTCTTTCCACCAAGAATTGACAGTTAACACCTTAAAAGTAAATAATAATTACACTATCAATTGCACCATTATATTGACTAAAAAATCTCTAGAGAGCAATTTATTGTAATTATATTTTTGAAAGAATGTTCAATCAGCAATCAAAACAATGAATTTTGATCATGATATTAAAAAGAAAAATGCATTATTGTTTCGGTATTTTGTAATTATTTGGGCGTTTTAGTTGCTCAACTAATTGTTTCTCATTAAGACATCGACTGAGGGTGCTTGATGGAATTTCAATATCAAATTTGGATTATTGAGATTTTGTACACTTTTATGTATTTTGAGTCCATTCGTGTGCTCGAATGCCTGAAGATGCCGAAAGGTGAAACCCGGGTCGTTAATGACAAAATACATGGAAGTGTACAAAATCTCAATAATCCAAATTTAATTGTTATTCATTTAACGTCGGCGTTAAATATTCCGAATGCTTTCATGCGTTTTGTTTTAAATAAGCTTATAGCTTTTTTTTTATTTCGTGTTGCGCGTGTATAGAATGTTTCAATATGCGTTTTATTGCTTGTAAACATAATTTAAAGATATAGCCCCCCGCCTCACAAAACGTTTAATGATACATTAAATGGAAATTTTAATACCGGCTTCTTTGGGTTATTCGTATTCAAAAAAGAAATCTTGTTTCGCTTGAAAATAATTATAAATTTCTGTTTTCTTCGAAAATTTTCTGTAGCTAATTTTTGACTAAATTAAATTTTTACAACAATTATAGCAATACAAAAAAGGAATAATTCTGTCTCTGTTTATGACGAGGTGCTAAACGACGTTTTTGAAACAAAAAAACTATTTTTTTTTTGTATTTTGACAATGTTAAAGCGGTATAAATACAATCTCACTTTAAGGTGTGTGGTCAAAGCTCTTGGGCGCTTATCCTATTTAGTCAGTGGATTTGAGTGTTTGAAGGGCTATTTCATAAATTGGTTTTTCATTCGATTTATGGATTTTTAATTTAGGTCTGCGATGTTAAAATTCCGATACCACTAGTACAGTTTTAAAAAAGAGGCGTAGTTGTCGTGTTTTATCTTTCAATGCTTTCGTCCTTCAAAATTAACAAGCAGTTCTCGTAAAGAATCACCTGTTAAAATAAAATCCATTAAGATTGCGTACGATTAATATTGGTAGTGAACATTGACAAAATGTATTTATCATCTGATAATATTTAAAAATTGGTATAAAGCTTTAGATTACAATATTTTTGGCTAAGAATACTGCGAATAGTCGGCTTAGGGTGCAGTGGTCAACGCCGTCGGCTATGGTTACGGATGTCTCGTGTCCGAGTCTCGATTTATGGATTTCTGTTCTAATGTATGAATATTTGTGATATCTAAAATTGCCTCTCATACATCCAATAATAAAAAACGAATCAAATCGAGAGCGATTAGCTAACCTTCAGTCCTGTCTTAGCCTTATACTTCTATCCCTATCCTCTTCGAAAAAGAGAGGTTGAGTTACTGAGTAAAAGTCAGTTCTTATTTATAACCCTATGCTCTGCATGTGGAATAAAAATTGAAATTGCTAGTGAAGATAGAAATGCGCAAATATTTAGAAAAATGGTATCAAACCTTAGATTATTATATTCTTCGATAAGAATACTGTGAGATCGGACCGAGAAATAGTTTCTTAGCATAATTTTGGTCCATCCCTATATTTTTTTTGTGACTTTGTGACTGGAAATAAACGAGCATTTATGATCATTTATCATTTAGTGCTACCCCTTCAAATATGAAACTCTAAATAAATAATGTTAATCAAAAACGTTTTTGCATTAGATATTTATTTACTCACAATAATTTGTAATAATTATTATTATTATTGTGTAAATGCATGGCGCATTGGTGTCAGCTGTAATGCCATGTATTTTTTCTTTAAATTTACTACTAAATAAATTCGATAGCACGTAAAAACAAATTTCGATTGCTGATTTGTTAGTTATTTTTCACACGATAATACGATGGAAATTTTACCTACAAAAACTGTTCGTTCACATAATGAATAATACACAGAAGGCGCATTAATTTACTATTTGAGGCATTTTTAAAACGTCACTTTTGACGTTGAAATTCGTAATCACAGTAAAATACAATGATAATATTGATAGAATATATTTGGAGTAATGTACATGAGATTGGTTTGTTAATTAATTTTGTGAATCAGTCCTACATCAATGTCACCTGTCAGTTGAATACCAACCAACGAATACCCAAAATCTATTCTAAAGTAACATATTACTTGTTGAATCATTAAAGTCACTTACTTCGTTCCTGAAAAAGAATGGAACATTGACCAAAAAATACTAATTTCATGGGAAATACAGGATACAACAATAAAAACAATGAAAGACCTTTTTAATATGGTTGTCAGGTGTTTTTAAAATACTAGTGATGTTCACAGGTAAGAGTGTGATAAAGGAATAATATAATATATATCGTCGGAAAAGTGGCAGAAGGCGTTAAGTGAAAAGAAAATATTTTGAGATAATAGATGACACACCCTGGTTTTTCTTAAGTATAAGTGTCATTAGTGTCCTGAACTGAAATCAGCCAGCAGCACAGCAATATTTCGCAGAATACGCTGTTTCTTGTTGTCAGGCGTTCAAATAGCCCCCGGCTTCGGCCGCTGGACGAATCCATTTTTACGGGAAAGGGTAGCTCCAACTTTGCACGGAGTTTTTTTAAATTTTTGTAGACAGTCGATTACGATCTGCCGAGCGGGACG
Source organism: Himalopsyche phryganea (assembly GCA_022494535.1). Lineage (NCBI taxonomy): Eukaryota > Metazoa > Arthropoda > Insecta > Trichoptera > Rhyacophilidae > Himalopsyche > Himalopsyche phryganea. The sequence goes on from JAGVSL010000025.1 coordinate 3,044,829, forward strand.
AGCTGCGCTCTCGTGGCGGAGGTGACGTGACGATGTGAAGTGTTTGTTTTGTTTTTTTTGATTTGCATTAGATTTAATTTAAATTCGTTGTGTTATTTGTATTATAACTTAAAGTAAATTCAGTTGCTAAGTAAATGTAAATGTAGAATCAATTTTATGTGTTAAGATTAATATATTTGTGTAATATTAAACCACTGCATCTTGAATGGAAAATAAATAAGTTTTGAACCGGATTGAAATGGTGTTTGTCTGAGATCAGCCCTTCCAGGACTCCAGATAACCAGCCGCTCGCCTCTCTTCGATCCGGGGTCTTCTCATAGACTACCTTGCCCTCCTCCACCCACCACTGCTTTCCCATCTTTTGTGTGCCTTTGGAGCAACTGCCCAAGTCTTGGTAGCGTGCACTTAAGTGTGCATAAAATCAACCAGCTTCTACTCACTCCCCGTATGATGCCGTAATTTTTTTAAAGTCATCGTAATTTTCCTTATTCCCCACCAAGTCAGCGTGGCTGATCGGTCCAATTGAAGGTTGGACCGACTTGCGCAGCTCTTCCCTTTCTTCATCCATTAAATGACACTCCCATGATGTGTTCAGCATTATGCTTTATAGCACAACATTTGCATGTTGGCCTGAGTTTTTTTTTTTTTTTTTACACTATAGACCGTTCTAAAATCTATCGTACTACATTCATAACTCAAAATAGTCGTTATTCGACTTATCGCCTTCTGCCACTATACTGATGATATTATATATATTTGATTGATTAAATTATAAGAAAACTCATTTTTTTTTGAAAAAGTTTTTTATAAAACTTAAAAAGAATATTAAAATAAAAATTATGCTACACGTGTTCAGATGGTAACATTAATATTTTCCAATTAAGAATGAAAAAAATGCTTTTTATTTTCATGACAAATAGCTTCAAAAAACTTTGAGAGAAAATGATGTTTTGTCAAATTAATTTATATTTTGGAAATTTCCTTCTGTCTACATATATGAAAATATTAATTTTATTTCTACATCGGTACATACAAAAAAAAAACAGTAAAATCGTGTAAAGCTCAAATGTCGTACTTATTGAACTGACATTAATTTAGTAGAAATCAAACATATAAATAACTTCATTTCTTATCCCTAATTGCTTACTTTTTTATTTGCAGTTATTTTTGATGTCACGATTCTGCGAAGTCGTTAAATCATTAATATAGTAAATTAAAAAGCTGGGCAAAGTTTTAACCACAACGTATTTTTTCTAAAATGTTAGATCTCTTTTCTAAAACGAGTACTACATTTGAGTTAAAATGGTAATTGGTAGTAAATTTTGATGGTTCCACTATTAACATGAATGTTTATATTTATATATTCATGTACTAAGTATCCCTGATGCATATTAAATATTTTTTTAATATTAACGATCATAGTTTGAATAAATGCTTCGTTAAAATTTTTGATGAGTTTATATCTCGGCTGCTTTTGGAATAATATTGCACTCCGCGTTGGATGTCCTTTATCTAGGTAGTCATCAACGATAATAAATCTATTTATTCTACGTGAATCACTGCTCTAAAGACTCAATTACTTTACATAATCACCGTGGAGAAAAGTGATAACTAACAAATTGTCATATTGTGATCTAAAGTATTCTTTAATAAAATAATGTTATTCATCGATGTAGAAATCTTCAAATTGAAGCCAGCATTTTTGACCTTTAGTAAGTAAGATAGCTTGAATCTAAGAATACCTTTTTGATTTCCGGGATTTTCGTTATATTAAGACTGGCAAGAAATCCGTTTTTAGAACTACAATAGATAGGTAAACGAACCTTTCCTAAATCACATAGATAAACGAACAATGCTTTTTTATTCGTTAACCATTTTGGAATCGAAAAGTTATAACTGTTCACTCAAATAAGTTTATCGATTGATATTATGCGTAGTAAAAATTTTAATATAAAAGATATTTGGACGAACTTAATGTATTCATACAACCTTTGAATTTTTTTTTGTAATATATTTCAAAAGTTTAAATTTCATTTTCAGCATAGCATCGTCGTCAATGAAACGATTGAAGTTTGTGTATTTAAGTTTGTAAGATTGATTTTATTACAATCGGCTTAAGTTGTGTCACTTAATTTTGCGGAGAAAAATAATCGTTTTTCAAGACGGAATTGCTATTTATTTCTTCACTTGAAAATCGACAGTTAAAATAACATTAAACTTTTGAATAATTGCATAAGAAACATTGATAAAGAATGTCATTTCCTCAAAAACCAAACTTTCCAAAACTATCCAAATTTTATATTTGCAAAAGTTTAATTATTAAAAATATTCAGAAATAAAAAAATAGGACTCTGAATCCAAAATTATCGTCCAACATCAATTGAAAGGTCTCAATGCAAAGTCTTCCGAGAATGGTCATTTTCATCTTTCTAAAACTTTAAAGAAAACAGACAAATGTCAGAAACAGAAAAGAGATCAGGGCGTGTCACAACTTATTTAGTTCAGTTGATTCCGAAGGCGAGTGGTAAAAGCTTTTGGGAATTTCATAGTTTACGGTTGCATGGTTCTATTGCATTTGCATTATTGCAACTATTGTTGCATTTTTCTAAGAGAAGCATTTGTCGAGCAATTTTTTACATGATCATATGAAATTTGTGATGCATCCATGTCTCCTTCCCTTCATTCCCATTTTATTCTTATTTAGTTGTAGACCACCTGCAACTGTCCTGAGTTTCTTAATGTCTTGTTTTCCCAACTAGGATAAAAGGCCATTGTTGTCGGGTCGGTGTTAGGATTTATTCAGGTTATTCCTAGACTATTTTGTCGTATTTTATCTTACATATAATCGATATAAACTATTTACTGTTTGTCAGTTCGAGTTCATTCGTGTGCTCAAATGCTTGAAGATGTCGAAAGGCCAAACCCGCGTCGTCATATTGAAATTTCATCAAGCACTCTCAGTCGATATCTTAAATTACTTTATTCTTTCCTTATATTCTCTGGGCTTTGTGACAGACTTACGACTATTTCTCGTTAAAAACTCTACATAAAAACTCTGTCGGCGTCCGTGGTGCAGTTGGTAGCGTCGTTGGCTACGGTTACGGATGTCTAGGGTTCTAGGGTCTAGGGTTCAATTCCCGGTGCGGACGGTTTTCATAAATTAATCTTTCAATCGATTTATGGATTTCTGTTCGTAGTCAAGTGTTTGTGATGAATAAAACCTCCTTCAACCTATCCGATTCTCAAGGAGCGCAGCGAGAAAGATTAGCTAACCACTAGTTCTGTCCAAGCCCTATCCTTCTATCCCTACTCTTTTCGAAAAAATAGAAGTTGAGCAACTGAGTAACAAACAGTTCTCATAAAAAAAATCTGTTTAACGACCTCCATTAGGAGATCATATGCTCTAAATTGACAGAAGACATGGAAAAAAAAACATACACAAAATAAGGAGCGGATATCTGTAAGAAAACTTACCATTAAAATACACAATATTCAAGGGGCGTTTACGTGAGTAGACGATGATTTTGTGTCCTATATCATAAACCTGCAAAGGCTACGAAAAATTGTTTAAAAAAACGCTGTACTGTAAGTTTTTATCAAAAATGTGATTTTAATGATCGATATATATTTTTTAGCTGGTTTGACAATTTGTTGTGTGATTTTTTCGGAAAAAAAGAATGTTGTCGTAAAGTACGGTCAATCTGGTTAACTTTAAGCCAGTTCTGAGGGTTTTTGTATTTTTATGGTTTGCAATTACATTTTTGTGTGATATTGTTTTTCATAGAAATGAACTAATGTCGTAAGATGAAATTTCATCACCATAAAAAGATTTATTCTTATAATTGATATATAAATATAGATAAAAGAAAGGTGGGCAAAATTTTCATCCAAATTGGGTAACTTTGGCCTACGATACAAATAATCACTGTAATTACTGGACACATCCTGGTTTTTCTTTGTTAAGTTTAAGTTTCGTTAGGGTCCAGAACTAAAATCGCCCAGCGGTAACGACAATAAATCGGAGAAGTATTTTTGTGTATTGTAAACCACTGCATCTTCGATGAAAAATAAATAAGTGTTGAACCGAATTTGAAATGGTGTTTGTCTGAGATCCCAGCCCTTCCAGGACGATCGATAACCAGCCATTCGCCTCTCTTCGATCCGAGTCTTCTCATACTATAAATTTAGTGATTTTAAAGTCTTGGTAACTTTTTCTTACGCGTGTTCTGTACGTAATTTATAAGGAAAAAAATATACAGCATTTGGTTAACAAACCAGTAATACAAATTGAAAATAATATGGCTAATTCAATTTATTTCAAGAAAAGTTTTTAAATTATGTTTTATCATTCCAAGCAGACAGCTTACAAATTTAACAATAAAAGAAATTATGTTGAACATTATTTCACATTTTTACCACAAGGGGCTCTACTCAATACCTTTGCTTAACTTCAAAATATTCATATGGCATTAGTATTATCATTGTATTATAACAGAACCTTCTTCAATGTAGTGGGCCAATCTTAGACCGATGGGCAAACTTACCCAAATTGATGATACATACTACGGAAATATTTATTTCAACAAATGGTCAGATTTCTTTCACATTATACCTATGACATGAATAAAGCTCCATTTTGTGATTAAATCTCTATCAATTTATTGGATAATCTACTTTATTGGTCATTTAGTACAGTATGGACCAATGAATCAATATAAAGGCACGATATTTTTTACAAAGCAAGTGTAATAACACTATTCTTATTAAATTCACATTGTTATCGTATTGGAAAATAAAAATGTGTTACACAGAAAGCATATTATTATATAAAATGTTCAAAATAATTACCTTGTAAAACCACACTTTTTCTGTAACTTATATTTTGTAATACTATATACTACTAACACGCAATTTGTAATACTATTTTCACAATTGTCGGCGTCCGTGGCGCAGTTGGTAGCGTCGCTGGCTACGGTTACGGATGTCTCGGGTTCAATTCTCGGTGCGGACGGTTTTCATAGATTGATCTCTCAATCGATTTATGGATTTCTGTTCGTAGTCTGAGTCCTAACTCCCACCCACCCCGTCTCCAACTGGGCGTAGCGACAGCGATTAGCTAACCACTAGTCCTGTCCTAGCCTTCTATCCTTCTATCCTACTCTCTTCGAAAAAAAAGAGGTTGAGCAACTGAATAACAAGCAGTTCTCGTAGAAAAATTCTGTTAAGATACCTCCATTAGGATACCATATGCTCCACATTGGGAGCGGACATGGACAAAAAATTCACAATTTAGTAATATAAACTAGACCCATCTTAATTAATTAAAAATACAATAATTATTAAGGTCTTTTTAACAAAAAATTAACGATAAATGTTTCGTCGCAAATTATCACGACACAACTAGGTAAAATCCTGAAATTGGTAATAAAGTATTTAGATACAAGAATGGCGGTTTTGCAGATGTATAGAAGATTTTTTTTAAATAAAAAATAATCAGTAACATTCAATAACGGGGCTTTTCTTACCCAATATATAATATTTTCTTTTTATTCAGCGTTAACTTTGTAGAGCTTTATTATTAATATACAATTAAAATAGTAACTTAGTTATTCCACTGGCTGTGTTAAAATGTAACGCGTTTCGCTTCTTTAAGAAGGAGCACATTCGGACTGACTATATCGCAAGGTAATGTATTTCTCAGTTAAACAATGAAATTTTTTAATGATATTACTAATACAATAAGCAATAGTGGATCAAAAAATTTTGCTCAGCTAATGGACTTTTAATGTAGCTATATTTGTGGTTTCATATTATCATTTATTGATTTGTAAGTGGTGCATAACATTTTAATTGTAGACTCTTTTATTTGATTTATGTATAATTTGTTTGCTAATCAGTATTTTCTTGTCTTAGTTTATGAACCATCAGTTTTATTTACCTTCATTTTTATATTCAATTTTATATAAATAGGCCTGTTATGTTTGTATTTTTATCAGTTGATAACGCTCGTGGTGAGCGAAATCGGTCCTGATTATTATAAATATGTGGAAGTAGTACAAATGAATTGTGTATTGTTTTTTAAAATTAAATTTTATTTTGAACTAAAATAAATTTAAATTTTTTTATTTTTAGGTTAGATTAGAAATTTAAACTACATGTTAAATATGTTGAAGAAACCATTCTATATTATTGTGTACTTTCAATGTAGAAAGCGAATAAAAAAAATAATGCAATATATTTTCCTCGTGAAATCGTTTAAGCCACTCTGTAGATTATACCCGAGAATACCTTCAAAGCAATGACCATCCCATTCGGCAATTACGAGTCAATTTGCAAACCCATTAGAGATAATGAACTGGAAATTGGAAAGGCTATTTCCTCCAAAATTCGACGGAAAACGTTATTAGATGTTTGACTTGTAAATTGCTTGGTTAAAGAGATGCGTAGGCATAAACAAAACTAAATTGTTCTCTTAAAAAACCAGCTGGGACGCTTGAACGAATCACTAAAACTCACGGTTAGATTTTTTATATTTACAACTTGTAAGAAATAATTAATTTGTTTTAATGATTTTATTTTGTCAGTATTTTATTTAATGTAATTAGTGTCAATACTTTCCTGAATTAGAATCCCGAGTCTTAATTGTTTTAGAAAAAATATTATTCAATATGTTTTCGCATAGTTATAACTAGGAATTTCAACTATTCGTATATCGAATAGTAAAAAAAAAGCCAAACGTATTCGAATATCGAATATTCGAGTTGGAAACTCTAGTTATAACTGATTTATATCTTAGTTCTGTAAATTTTTGTGTATTATTAACGTTTTTTTTACGTGTCGGCAAATAGTTTTAATTGTCAGCATCATGTTATTTTTAAAGGTACGGTCAATTTGGGTAACTTTTGCCCAGGTCTGATGTTTTTTGTATTTTTATGGTTTGCCATTGTATGTGGTATTGTTCAACATAGAAATGTACTAATATCTTAAGATGAAATTTATTTAACATACATAGATTTATTCATATAATTCGTGTATAGATATAGATAAAATAAGATGGGCTAAAGCTTGCATCAAAATCGGGTAACATTGGCTCACGATACAAATAATCACTGTAATTACTATAAATTCAGTGATTTTCAAGTCTTGGCAAATTTTCTCTAGGCTTTCATATATTTTGTACATAATTGAGATGGAGAAAAAGTATACAGCATTTGGTTTACAGATTAGTAATAGAGATTGAAAATTTGGTTTTTTTTTTCCATCTCCGCTCCCAATGTGGAGCATATGGTCTCTTAATGGAGGTATCTTAACAGAATTTTTCTACGAGAACTGCTTGTTACTCAGTTGCTCAACCTCTCTTTTTTCGAAGAGAGTAGGGATAGAAGGATAGGGCTATGACAGGACAAGTGGTTAGCTAATCGCTCTCGCTACGCCCCGTGCGGATGGGATGGATGGGAGGGAGAACTCAGACTAGGAACAGCAATCCATAGATCGATTGAAAGATCGATCTATGAAAACTTTCCCCACCGGGAATTGAACCCGAGACATCCGTAACCGTAGCCAGCGACGCTACCAACTGCGCCACGGACACCGACGTCCAATCCGGTCCGGTCCAAGTCGTCCGGTTAATCCAATTTATTTCGCTATAAGTCTTTAAATTGTGTTTTATCATTGCAAGCTGACAGCTTACAAATTCAACAATAGAAGAAGTTATGTTGAACATTAATTCATGTTTTTACCACAAGGGGCTACTCAATACATTTGTCTAACTAAAAAATATTCATATGGTATTAGTATTGTCATGGTTTTATTACATCACCTTTTCCATGTTGTGTGGAAATAACTGTAAACAATATTTGACGAAAAACCTTGTCAATTGAAATAAACTGCTGCTTTAATGGAGTTCTTCCGTAAATTAACTTGCTAATTTGATTTTGCTGTTTTTTATATAGTGATTAAAAGAACGTAGCATTTGGTAAGTCCGTCAACTTTAAACTGTTAAGACTCCATGGCGCTTAAGTAGTACGTAGAAAATAGTATCAGTTTATTGGAATAAAGTTTCCAAGTTTTTATTTTTTAAATTGAGTCATGAATGAAGAACTCATTTGAAGACGTTTTTGTGTACGATTTAAATAGATTTAAAAAGGTTGAGAGTAAAGATTTCTTAAACAATATATTGTTGAGTTTAAAACCACTTCAAAGATATTCAAAATTCTCAAAATCATCTCAATGAGAAATAACAAAATAAGCACCTACGCCAAAATTTCAAGAATTAATATAAAACTTTCATTTTGACCTTGCCGAAGATTAATTTTGGAGCTTTCGTATCTCAAAGAAGCGACACAAGTGTCACAGTTAGTAAAATCAGTAGTGAAATAACAAAGTTATCAATTTTAATTTTATATTCACACTTGTCTGGTTTCGACGGCGAATAAAAAAGACAAACGCAAGTTAAGTCTAGTGTGTTAAATAATAATTACAATAATCGTCAATAAGACCAGATGTTTGATTGATTAAATTGACATTTACTTGATAGGACTCCATTATAATGGGATATAATATCAAAGTATTTGGTTCTACAAAGTTTTATTAGGGGAGTTGTATTTAGCTATTTCAGTTATATACTTAAACTTAATTTAGCTTATTTATATAATGCTAAGAATAGAAAGACAATATCAATAGTGTTTTAGCCAATTTATGTAACACTCAAAACTGAAATTGTTTAGGAGAGAGTAAATACTGTTTTTACCGAAAACATTATATGGTGAGTTATGTTATGAATCTTTGAAATGCACTCCTGTAAAGTGTCATGTTTGTATATACTGTGGCCGGGTCAGAATTTTAAAATCAATGTAAAATGATGTTTCCCTTGCAAAAAGTGGTCAATTTAATTTTCTAATTTACGTCATTTGGCCTAGACCTGCTCTGTCGTCTTTAAAATAATATCAAATCATTAAGTAATTAAATTTGGATTATTGAGATTTTGTACACTTCCATGTATTTTGTCACTAACGACCTGGGTTTCGCCTTTCGGCATCTTCAGGCATTCAAGCACACGAATGGACTCGAACTGACGAAACAACACGATATTTTAACACTAATTTACTGTAGAGTTCAGTCAATCTTGCTGTACTAGCAATATTGATATAATTTAAGACATCGACTGAGGGTGCTTGATGGAATTTCAATATCAAATTTGGATTATTGAGATTTTATACACTTCCATGTATTTGGTCACCAACGACCCGGTCAGTTCGAGTTCGAGTCCATTCGTGTGCTCGAATGCCTGAAGATGTCGAAAGGCGAAACCCGGGTCGTTAGTGATAAAATACATGGAAGTGTACAAAATCTCAATAATCAAAATTTGATATTGAAATTCCATCAAGCACCCTCAGTCGATGTCTTAAATTAAATTACATTAAGTATTTGTCCTATTTTTTTTTTGCGTTACATCAATTGGCCAAAACACCGTCGATAATATGTCATCTCACATACTACAACGTCATAACATTTAATAGACAAGTTCCATCACGATTTGGTTGACAAAAAATTAAAATATTATAGTTAGAAAGAAAAATAAATATTATAGTGGTTGTTTTCGTCGTTCAGTATATAAATAATGCATAACTATGATTTTCAAAAAAATAAAATAGAAAATTTATACAATATAGTGTGTTTCAAAGGAGTCTCTCGGTTGCCCTTATCGCTTACTATCTGATGTGAGTTTTTACGAGATTTGGCACAGGATAGGAGTTTTTTTTACGGTTAAAATTACAAGATTTATGTGCACTTAGGGGACTTTTTCGATAAACGTAAAGTTTTTATCTGCGCGATGTAAATGTTTCATAGTTTGTATCGAGGGTATGCTACAAATGTCATTGGTTTGAGATCTATCTGTTTCTTTATAGGATTATCTTGCCTTGCTACGTCAAAATTTATCGTGCACTAATGATATTGTTTAAACGGAGATGTTTTTATTATTGCCGTATTTTTTAAAAGTGCGAAAATTGAATAAAAATACTAAATAGAAATTAAGGGTTTTAATCAGGGGTGTGGAGTCGATAAAAAAACGCGACTACAACTCCAACATTGACCAACACCCGACTCTTACCCTGACTTCTTTTACCATGTCTGCTCCCAACGTGGATCATATGGCCTCCTAATGAAGGTATCTCAACAGTAGTTTTCCACGAGAACTGCTTTTTACTCAGTTGTTCAACCTGTTTTTTCGAAGAGAGACGGATAGAAAGATAGGGCTAGGGGAGGACAAGTGGTTAACTAATCGGATCGGATGGGTGGTAGGGAGTTTTAGACAACACGAACATTCATGACTACGAACAGAAATCCATAAATCGATTGACAAAACAATTTATGAAACTTTCCCTACCAGGAATTGAACCCGAGACATCCGTAAACGCCAATGACACAACTAACTGCAATACGGACGCCAACGAACTTAGATTACGACTAAAAAAATTGTAATTTGTGGGTTTTTTTCACTTAATTCGGCAAATAGCTATATTGTTCATAATATACATATATTTGTCGGCTCCGTGGTGCAATGGTCAACTTCGTTGGCTATGGGTACGGATGTCTCAGTTTCAAGTTTCAGTCCGGACAGTTTCATAAATTGATTTTTAAATCGGTTTATAGATTTCTGATCGTAGGCATCAACGTTTGTGATGTCTGAAATACTGTTCCACCCATCCGATCCTAAAAATGGGGCATAGCGAGAGTGATTAACTGACCGCTATTGTATTGTTATAAAATTTTACACTATAAAATATGAAACCTTATAATTAAACTAACTTAAAATTATTAAAACATATCAATGGAAAAGATATTTATATGTAACGATTTTATATTAAAAAGATCAATGCGCTACAAGCACTTAAATCAAGGTAAATATGCATATTGTAATTATTTTTCATTTTATATTCGAAACATGAACGAATCCTATCATGGAGTTCTGTGAAGCGAAATTTCGTGAGAAAGAGATTAATCCAATTTAAGATATCGACTGAAGATGTGTTTGATGGAATTTCAATATCAAATTAGAATTGTTGAAATTTTGTACATTTCCATGTATTTCATCACTAACGATCCTGGTTTCGCCTTTCACCCTGACAAAACCCACTTATTTGGATTATTGACATTTTGTACACTTCCATGGACTTCAATGGACTCGAACTGACAGTCAGTTCGAGTCCATTCGTGTGCTCGAATGCCTGAAGATGCCTAAAGGCGAAACCCGAGTCGTTAGTGACAAAATACATGGAAGTGTAAAAAATCTCAATAATCCAAATTTGATATTGAAATTCCATCAAGCACCCTCAGTCGATGTCTTAAATTATATAAAACCCACTAACTTAAAATAAGTGGGTATACCCATGTTTTCTTGAAATTGCATTTTAAAACCCACATACTATAAGTAGCTACGCAGTGTAATTTAATGTTAATTGGTTCTTTGTCCTATGGGTTTGTAATTGCTAATGAGTTTGTTTTCTCAATTAAGGTTAAAAGACATTATTTTCAAATTATTATTAAAATTAATTCAAAGAAATATAAATGTTGTTCCCGGACTTATTGATAATAATTTGTTGTAACTTATATTACATAAGTTATTAAATTTAGACGTTTGCAAGCTAATGTTGAAATTTGAAAATATCACTCTCAACCATGCCGCTTTTGTAACACTCACAAAATATATTCGACCAATTAATAATAATGTTAAAAGTTGAAACCAGCTATAATAAGAGATGACAATTTTGCCACGTGCATTCTTGTTATGACGCCGCAGAATTTATCGATAGACAGCTTGTTTATCTGCATTTAATAAGGGCCACAAATTAATTCTCGATAACGACTCCAGATGCACACCAAGTTGTACGAACTCACCGCTCACTTTCTACCAAATCACAAACACGAAACTAAATATTCAGCACAAATATTTGCGTTCGCGTTACTATCTCAACTGTCACTTGCAGAATATATTAGTATTGAGCTGTTGCTATTCGACTATCATTAATACTTTTTTCATCCCGCATTGAAACGTTGAAAATATCGCGTTTTCACTTTTAGGTTAAATGTTGAAAGTTGAAAATAGCGCAGTTGAAATAACAATTGCAGCCAGAATGACATGTGAAAATTTCACGTCGCTAGTGTACGTCGTTTGAGAGGAGTTATTGTAATCGACAGACATACAGACATACAGATTTCTACATGAATTTTGTGCTATTTATATAGTAGAGAAAAATGATATAAACTGTTTACTGTATGTCAGTTTGAGTGCATACGTGTTTAAATGCATGAAGATGCCGAAAGGCAAGAAGCTGGTTGTTAGTGACGAAATACATGGAAATGTAAAAAAAATCAACAATTAAAATTAGAAAATTTATCCGCTTATGAATTGACAAGAATTTCTATAAATGACAGATTAACGCAATGAAAAAGGGCCACGGATTAAATATAACCGTATCGCGAAACCATCATCTGGTGTAGGAATGAAGTGGAGAGTTGCGATACAGTTCACATGGTGCGGCCACAGGGGAGTTGCACAGATCAAAGTTCTTAATCCGCGTACACAAAGTTCGTATCCCAGGAGGATAGGATTTGGCCGTTGCCAACTACATAGCAAACGTCGATACAAACCGGATTAAATTTTCGAAACCACTTATGCTAGGGTATGAGATTCTCTAATGCATAGCGACTGTACGAGAATTTACGATGGAGAACATCTCAATATGGTAATATTGATTGGATATGTTGAATAGAAAGTTTCAACTTACAATAGTTTGGTTATTTTGTTTTACTTCGAAATTAAAATTTTCTTCAAAAGCTCTTGAGAAAGTCTTTATAAATATGTATAGTTATATTATGGTATCTTCTAATTCTATACAGGTAACGATATCATGTAAGAAGAACAGATTAGCTGGATAAAAAATGTATATTTCTGTATTTTTTGACATCAATACGTGTTTATTGAATAAAAATAATTGAACTCTCGAGAAGAGAAGTGAGCCAGGTGACAGATCCGTGAAACGTTTAGTTTCATGAACTTGTTATATTTATTTAAACTTTTTATATTTAGCTCATTTGACTTTTATGATACTGTCATGTAAAACACTGTTTCTTAACCTTTGTAGTTCCGAGGACCACCATCAACAGTTATAAAATAATTATATGATTGATTTTTTATCCGAAACAATTAATTTTGAAACAATCGTGAATAATTATATTAAGTAATTATTATACTTCATATTTTGTGTATAAAACATGAAATACATATCTAACTATGCCAAATTATTGAAAGACGCAAGAATCGAAATTTTTCATAGCAAAACAAGCTAGACACCTATTTCGGTGCCGTTTGAAAAAGGAAAACGGTTGCATTCGGTACATTCGATGGTAAAATTGACGAGGTTTTCAAATTATGATTAGTTACACAAAGAAGACGTAAATTGTAATGTATTTTTAATTATATGTAGAACTATTTTATTTACAAATAGCGAAATTCGCAATTTTTTTGGATGATCTATTTTACAGATAATTTAAAGGTTTACAGGCAGAGCTAACACATTGTTGCACCATGGGTACGAAAGGGTTAATGACACATATTGCAAAAATTTTAACAGGCAATTTATAGCATGGTTATATCAACAATTTTATTTGCAATGTTAATAGCAATAATTTAAGTAAGTTTTAACTAAGAAACAAGAGTTTTTATTGTAAACAAAATGAACTATATGTTATTTAATATTTTTTTAGTTATTTATATGCATTGACAAAATAAAACTGATTGGTTTCCTCTTTTTGATTGCAGGTAATTTTTCACCACGGAAAAAATTATGCAAGGCTGGTAAGATGATTTACATGACAAAATTGCTGAATCTCAATTTCAATACAATATGTTTAAATTATACATTTTAAGTAAATGAATTGTGTATCAGATATAAACTATTTACTCTCTGTCAGCTCGAATTTATTCGTGTGCTCGAATGCCTGATGATGCCGAATGGCGAAAACTGGTCGTTAGTGACGAAATACATAAAAATGTACAAAACTATATATAACTTTAATTGGATTTTGTCTTTTTGAATTAACGCTTAGAATTATTATAGTTGTGTAATTGTGTTGAACAAAATAATTATTATTAAGGAACAGTAAAAGATTTATTTAACATGTCCGCTCTTAACGTGGAGCATATGGCTTCCTAATAAAAGTATCTCAACAAAAGTTTTCTACGAGAGCTGCTTGTTGTTAAACCTCCCTTTTTTGAAGATAGTATGGATAGAAGGATAGAAGGATAGGGCTAGGGCAGAACTGGGGATTAGCTAATCACTCTCGCTACGCTTCGTTTTTAGTGTCGGAGGGAATTTCAGTCATCACAAACATTCATGCTAACGAACAGAAATCCATAATTCGATTGAAAAATCCGACACTTGAACCCGAGACATCCGTAACCGTAGCCAAACAGATCTTATTTGTGGATCTTGGTAGTGTAGTGGAATAAGTCGTGTAACAAGTGACAGCATTTTCACATAGATTTTTCACAAAAAATTCAGTTAAAATAAATAATCAAAAGTGGAGTGACAACACTAAGGTCGTTAGAGCTTTTAATTATAGTGACGCCACTGTCTTTTCCATATCATAATTTCTGTGCCTAACATACAAATTGAGATATACCTTCCACTGCTACCCTGTAATTTCAACCGAGTCTAATATCAAAACTCTAAATTCTTAACTCGTGACAATTATTTATTAATACTGACATGGGAAATAAATATGTTGAACACTTTTGGTTTACCACTTTGTTATGAAGAACGATTTATAGTGGAATGATTTTTAAGCTGAATGTAAAAGTAGATTGCGATTTATGGTTTTATATATATCATCGATTCCACGGCAAAACCACTTATCAGAATAATTGCTATTGTCCAGGAGAAGCAAAAGGCATCATATAGCTTAAAAAAGTAAGATGTTATATTTTTAATATTTTATATGGATTCGGCGGTAACTTTGTGGAAGTTCATTTTTAATATAAAATTAAATTAAATATTGATAACTTAGTTATTCCACTTGGTTTATCACTAACGTGACGCGTTTCGCCTCTTTAAGAAGCATCTTCAGACTAACCGTATCGCAAGGTTATTTATTTCTAAAGTAAGCGATGATTTTAATTCTTAAAGGGTGGGGGTGGGTTTTATTACATTCTACTGGACGTGTGGAGGGGGGTAAGGTATAAACGCTGAATCTAAAGATGCTTCTTAAAGAGGCGAAACGAGTCACGTTAGTGATAAACCAAGTGGAATAACTAAGTTATTAATTTTTAATTTAATTTAATATTGTTATATTTTTTTTAATAATAAACATTTGAATTGAGAGTTTCCATGAAACAAGGGCGAAAACTCATTATTTATATTACCATGACTTAAAAAATTCAATAATTCCTGGAATAGAACATAATGGAAAGAGAAAAACTATTAAGTGTTGTGATATATTCAAATCAAAGCTTTCTAATGGTCCCAAATTTACATGTCTCTTCCCGGTGATGTAGAATATTGACTTTCATACAATGGCAATCAAAACTAAATTTAATTTTTTTCTGATAATTGGTTTTGCTGTGGAAGCAACGATATTAAAAAAAACAACACAACTGTGGCTATGCAAAATGGCAGACATTGATACATTTGCCAGTTTATATTAGACAATTTCTTATACATATTTAATATACTTTGTGTCTTAAATACTAAAATATAATAATAAATCCAATTATAAGTTAGCTGGCTGCTTCCTATTCACGACAGTAAATTTTAATTATTTACAAAACTTTATTAAAAGCTCTTAGGCTCATGTGATATAACAAATTATGCCAAAAATTCATCCGAGCTCTTAACCCTATGAATCCCGTCGCCGTCGAAACCACCGCGTCCCGAACACCTCCCGGCACACCCGCGGCGAGTTAATAAGTCTACTTTCTTAGAGTAAAACATTACATTTGTAAATACGAAACCTACAGCGACGCCGCTCGCGTTTGCTTATGAATAATTCATGAGACCATATGGGCGGGTAAAATACCTACGAAGTCATGCGGGGAAACTCCCGCAGGAATATTTCGTTGAAACGGTTCGTTTCCGCTTACACGCCGAAGGAATTATCCCGAAAGATTACATTTGATGGCTGTGTTGCCAGAGTGTTAAACAACAGCGAATAGTTGAAATTGTTGCAATACATTTTTTGTTTTAAATAATTGCGGAATAGTTTTGAACGGGTAGGTGTTGTCAATTATTAGCTTGCAACTCTATATTGTATTTATGCCATGTAAGAATTAAGGTTATTACTATTATTACTTCTACATTTTTTAAAATTCTGTAGCTAAATGGCCGATTGGGTTTGAATCCCCGTGGAGACATTTTAATACATTGATTTTTTATTAAAAAACATTGTTATCATGAAAACTAATTTCGTTTTAACCTCTTGCCACGACGATTATTGTTTCCTGACTGAGGATATGTTCACAACTTGGTACCTCTACGCCCTCTAGTCAAAAAAAAAGCACACTTATTTCAAAAAAGTAACTCACACCCTTATAAATAATATACATTTGACTTTTACCATGTTGTTCAAAAACATATTTAAGAGATAATAAAGATTTTTTTAACTTACAGTGCGGATAATACATATTTCTATAAAATAATTTCAAAAGAATGTATTAATTGAGGACTAGTTGTAGATCACAAATGAGAGAGCTAGGAGAGAATTAGCATTCGCTCCTCATACAAAGCATTTTTGTTAAAATACGGTATCTCACCGTGTTTCACTAGCAATATATATAACAACACGACAAAATATAATTTATGTTAGAGTATACGCTGTATATCTTTGCAATCCGGCTCTAGTGTGGCCATGATGTAATAGTTGTCAATATATAATATTTATTTACAAAAAATCAAAAAAAATATACAATAAACACACAAAAAATAATGTGTATAGCCCACACACACCTTGTATGAAATTGGAAACATTGAGATTATCAAAAAACATATGTATATATATATATAAATAAAGTGTGTTCACACGTCCTGTGTGAGTAATAATCTTTATTTTTTTGGTGTGAGTTACGTCGTTTTGACTTTCTACAATTGAAATGTTAAGGTCCCATTGGAAAAGAACAATTACTTATCGGAAATCAAAAACGTATTTAAAGTCAATTATTTGAGAAAAACATAACGAGTTCAGAATTAATTCATAAATATTCATTAACAGAAATGGCAAATGAGAAATTTTACTTTAATTTTATAATACATGTTAATACATACATTTCATAATACTTAAATACATATTTTCATGAGTTCACAACTTTACACTTGGTAAACTAAATAAAGACAGATAACTAGAGATACACGTAAATATTGTAATAAAATACGAAACTTTGATGAAAGACGATAGTTATAAATATTGTCAAAATAATAGAACATATAAATATTTGTACATCAGAGGCAGACGGATGCAACTGCCAAATACCAAATTTTTCAGGAGAGCCTAAAAACAATTTATGCTTTGAATAACTTTCAATAAAATATAGATTGCGATTACTATTTTTTATATTATAATTTAATTAAAGTTATTCTGTAATATGTAATAAATACATAAATTCAATTCCATTTTATATTGTGCAAACATAAATAAATAAAAAAAGTAGTACGGATTTGCATCCTTTTGCTTCTAAGGACATTGTCACTGTGGATTTGTATCTCATTTCTCTTTTTGTAATTACAATTTATTTTGACTTAACTAAGTCAAAATAAAATAAGTAAAATGTGCCCATAGACACAAAATTATTGTGAGGCAGAGAGATACAAAGGGAGTTGCTTCCTAATGCATTAAAAACTATTTAGATGCAACTCCACTTGCATCCTACTGGTTCTATTATAGATAATATGGCACTTGCATCTTTATGTTATGCCTATCTTTCTTAATATAGTAACTAGGACTTGCATCTCTCTGCCACTTATAAATAATGCCTTTGTCATGATGAATCCGTCAAAAACTTATTTTCGCTAAAAATGAAGTTGCATCCGTTTGCCTCTGAGGTACAGATATTATGAAAACGGAGAATTGGTGTTAATCGAAAAGCTTCATTGGTAAAATTATTATTGTGAACTGAAGCGGCTTCATATTATATAAAATATTATTAATACTTTCAGTAAAAGATTTATGAATCATAATAATATAATTCGACAGTGTGTTCGTGGCCAACTCATGTAACCCTAAAAATTGAAAGCGTACAGGAAAGAGTAAAAACTATCGAAAACATTATATGGTGAGTTAAGTTATCTTTGAAATGCACTACTGTAAATTCTCACGTTTGCAGATACAGGATTATACGTAGGCAGTGTCAATATAATAGTGGCCTACATCAAGCGGCCGGGTCAGAATTTTTAAACCTAAGACCAATGTTAAATGATGTTTTCATTCCAAAAAGTGGTCAATTTATTTTTCTAATTTACATCATTTGGCCGAGACCTGCTCTGTTATTTTTAAAATGACATCCAATAACTTATTTCTTATTGTTTGAGGCTTACATCAATTTGCCAAAACACAGTTGATATATAGTATGTAATAATATAATAATCTGACCATCAATATATAGCTAGTTTAATTTGTTACGTAAAGAGTATTTATCTACCATAATGTAGGAAACCTGAGAAATATGAATTCTATCATACTGAACAGTATAAATATCATATATTCACTTCAAGTACTTGGGTTCGCGATTGTTAACCTCATACATTTATAGACTACGATATTTTTTTTATATTATACACAATTATTGTGCCCACTTCCGATTTGGAACATTTTTTTACCACGTTTGCTCTCATTGTGGAGTATATGGTTTCCTAAAAGAGGTAGCTTAACAGAAGTGTTTCTAAGAAACCTGCTTGTTATTCAGATGCTTGACTTCTCTTTTTCAAAGAGAGAAGGGATATAAGGATAGTGTTAGGACAGGAATAGATCTGGGACTTGATCCGTAACCGTAGCTAACGACGTTGATTATTACACCACGGATCCAGTGAATCCCGATATACCAGTATTGATATTAAGACAATCTCAATATTACAGGATTGAATAATCGACTGGGATTGGAAACCTTAGTAAACACCGCAAAATCAAAAAAATAACAGCAATGCTGAAAGGTTCCAAATAGTTTTATATAGGTAGAGGAAAAACCGGATATTTTTTAAAGATACAATAATGAAGTGATGTTGTATGTTTCATTATGATAATAAAAGTCTTTTATTTAATGTCATCTGGGTAACTTTAAACCAGTTCTGAGGGTTTTTGTATTTTTATGGTATGCCATTGCATTATGTGTGATATTGTTCTACATAGAAATGAATAAATGTCTTTTGGTGAAATTTAATCAACATAAATAGATTTTGTCGGCGTCCGTGGCGCAGTTGGTTTCGCCGCTAGCTACGGTTACGGATGTCTCGGGTTCAATTCCCGGTGCGGACGGTTTTCATAGATTGATCTTTCAATCGATTTATGGATTTCTGTTCGTAGTCTGAGTCCTCCCTCCCACCAATCCCATCCTCACGGGGCGTAACGAGAGCGATTAGCTAACCACTAGTCCTGTCATAGCCCTATCCTTCTATCCCTACTCTCTTCGAAAAAAGAAATAAGAGGTTGAGCAACTGAGTGACAAGCAGTTCTCGTAGAAAAACGAGACCATATGCTTCACATTGGGAGCGGACATGGAAAAAAATAGATTTATTTTTATAATTGATATACAAATATAGATAAAACAAGGTGGGGAAAATTTTTATCCAAATCGGGTAACTTTGGCCGACGATACAAAGAATCACTGTAATTACTATAAATTCGGTGATTTTAAAGTCTTGGACACTTTTCTTTATACTTTCATATATTTTGTACATAATTGAGATGGGAAAAAAATGCAGTATTCGGCGTATAGATTAGTTTAATCCAATTTACTTTAAAAAAAGTTTTTAAATTGTGTTTTATCATTCCAAGCTGACAGCTTACAAATTCAATAATAAAACGAATTATTTTGCTACTGAATACCTTTGTTTAACTTAAAAATAATCATATTATGGTATTAGTATTATCATGGTATTATAACAGCATCTTTTTCCGTGTAGTGGGCCAAGCTTAGAACGATGGGCAAACTTAACCAAATTGATGGTATATCAGAAAACATGTAAACTTCACAACACATTTTGTTTAATTTTAACAAAACCTTTTTAAATACAGTACAATACAAAACTTAGACTTGTATTCAAACTGATGGATTTTTCCCTCGATGGAATAAATCACCAGCGATTAATTGGCGGAATGTATTTTCATTCGATTTTGTAGAATGCCAATTTGTATCGTTCATATACTTCATTTATTTCGTTTCGATTAGTTGGTTGTAGTAGATGTGCGTGCTTATTCTATGTCGAGTATATTTGAAACAGTCGAGTAAATTGGTACTATTGTCAAAATCATTCGCACAATCAAACACGCTTTTAAAAAAATACATTTATAAATTATTGAGAACTCTTAAATAAAGTGAAATGATATCGTCGTCATAGTGACAGAAGGCGATAAATCGAATGCTGTTTTTAGTTATGAACGTAGTCCGATAGATTTAAGAAAATCGTGTCTCAGCCATATTTCATGTATTTTTTACGTAATTTGAAGAAATTAATATGAATTAAGTCAGTTTCGTTCACAGTTATTAGTGGAAAAAAACTGTTATTAATATTACTTTAAAACAGAATTACTAAAAATTGAATTGAATTCGTAAATGATTAACGAATCTCATAAAGTGCTCAAGAATTTTTGACTTAATACCTTCTGCCCCTATATCGATAATAATATTGTAATCGATGCTGAAGTCAACAATTAATTAAGTCAGGTTCTTAAATTGTTTTAATATTATTAATTCAGAATTTGTAGTAAATGAAATTGACACGTGAGAAGACCCCGGATCGAAGAGAGGCGAGCGGCTGGTTATCCGGAGTCCTGGAAGGGCTGATCTCAGACAAACACCATTTCAAATCCGGTTCAAAACTTATTTATTTTTCCATTCAAGATGCAGTGGTTTACATTACACAAATATATAAATCCTAACACATAAAATTGATTCTACATTTAAATTTACTTAGCAACTGAATTTACTTTAAGTTATAATACAAATGGCACGACAAACGATTTTAAATTAAGTCCAACGCAAATCAAAACACAAACAACTCGCATCGTTACCTCCGCCGCAACTCGCCCGGCTCGGCGGATCGTAATCGACTGGCTACCAATACTCAAAAAAAAACTTCCTGCAAAGTCGGAGCTACCCTTTTCCATAAAAATGGACTCGTCCAGCGGACGTAGCCGGCGGCTATTAACGGCATGGTAACAAGAAAGAGCCTATTCTGCGAAATATTGCTGTTGCCGCTGGGTGATTTCAGTTCTGGACATTAATGACACTTAAAATTAACAAAAACCAGGGTGTGTCACACGATATAATATTTTTCAAATAAATGGAGGAATAACCACATAAGTCACACTTAGATGATCAGATACTTAACATTTTTTTGTTTCTTGCAATGTTCTGTGACTTATTGAAGCTTCCATCGTGTTAAAAATGAATGAAAAAATATCACCAGATAAAATAAAAGTTACCTGAAAATCTTGCAATATTGACTTGTTCCCTTCGACCATCCGTATATTATGTCAAATACTGAAACGGATTAATGTGTCGATTCACAATGAAATTATTTGATATATTACAATCTTTTGGGTTCGAAATAATGAACGTATTATATTGAAATTTATTTCAGTCTTAAAGATACTGTGTGCTTATTAAAAGAGTGACTTATTAAAATATGACGTCAGATTATTCGTCAGCTTTTTAAAGAAATTATAATCAATTTGATAAATTTACTAATCACATTTCTAGTTTGTTTAATTAAAGAGCTTAAAGTGAAAGATAGATCGGTTAAAAATTTGTTCAAAAGCACGGACAGTGAAGTAGTATTGTCTTCCATCCGTCTGTAAGGTAGCACGGTTTCTGCCCGTGTCTATACTTCTGCCATCTCGTTTGGGTTACCATATGTATTGGTTAGTTCCCCACATATATGCGTAAAATCTTAGGGTTCTGGACTAATGAAATTACCGGTAGTATGAAATACATTTGATTTTTGAAAATTACTTCGTACATTAAATGTCCTTATTTGTATTGCACCCTTTGCTAAAGTTTACGAATTTTGTGCACATGTAGTTTGAACTTTATCACTTATAAAACTTGTGTTTATGAATAAAGTAAGAAAGCTTTCACCGAAAAAGATAATATCACTATTATTTACGTACACGAAAAGTAAAACCTAATCAACAAAAGAAATGGTTTCTCTAAATATGCCCAACGACTGTGTGCTGTTTTTATTTGTAATATATTATTTAAATTTAAATGTATGTGCACTCCACGTTGATACTATTGTATTCAAGTAATATATTATTAAATAAAAATAATCCTCGACAATAGTAGAAGGCAAAGCGTGACGATAGAAGCCTTGAGAGCTTTCTACAGCTTTCGCTGGAAAGCTTTATAAATTGTTGGCCGGGAAAATATAACGGTTGCTTTGGGATACTGATGGACTTTTAGACCTTAACGGCTGTAAAAACCCAAATCTTGGCAACAAATGAATGAAACAGTTGTCCATAAAACGGCAAGATTTATTAATAAAATATATTGTTATAACAACGAATTACTTTAAGAGCGTGCTTCATAATTTATTATATCGTTTGTTATGTTTTACAACACTTGATGAACTAACCAACGTAACTTTTTGTAAAGATTAACTACAGCTTTACTAAATAAAAGCGATACATTTAAATCAAGCCATACGAGTATTACCCTTTTGTCAGGCTTATGTTTTCCTATTTGATTTCAACCAATATCTCAATTCATTATCATGTTATGTTCCCAATACTTCGTTGAAGATCATTTTGAATATAAAATTATAGCTTTGCGATTCTATTTGTTTCATTAGTGAGTGTGACTAGGGCTTCCTATCCCGGGATCCGGGATTGATATTAAAGTATACTCGGGATTTCAGGATTCACTTTAAATACTAAAAAATAAGTCATTTATGAAATTAAATTTTCCTGATACATAGTTTTTTTATAATAACTATTAAATCAATATAAATTTATTGTACAAAACAGTCAAATACCTTGGACTCACCTTAGATAGTAGAATTAAATTCGTAGAACAAACCGCGATCAAAAAATGTCAAGCTAATGCTGCAAAAGGAAGATTAAACTTTATGTAAAATGCGAGAAGCAAACTATCTCTAATCTGTAGCCAAAACCAACGATGTTGACCAATGCACCCAATAAAAATTTAGTTTATAAATGTTAAAGCAATTTTAATTTTATATTAAAAATGAATTTCCACAAATTTAACGCCGAATTCATTTAAAAAAACAAATATTTAGATAAGTATACACCATTAGATCCAAGTTGACTATAATTAAAAACATTTTTTACTGACAACAAAGTAATATAATCATAAATACCTTACTGATAACTGATTATAAAATTAAAATTGACAATCCTGTTATTTTTTGTTTGTGTTTTTCAATTGTTATTAATTTTTAAGCGTAAACTATTTACATGTAGCATTTAAAATCATTATTTATAGCTCATTTAAGTGTTATTTAACACAAAAACAACTATTTCTTTTTAGATATCTTATACAATGATTTTTTCTACATATATTATGAATATACATTAATTAACTGTTGTCAACTTGTGTATAATAAACGTCAGGTAATAATCAGAAATCACAGCAAGTCCCAAAAAGATAAGATCCTGAACTTTTAAAAATAATTAATTAAAACTCTTTCCTATTGAACCATCGTATTCCAAAGATAAAAAGTTAGTTTTGTAATTTTATTTACCTCATTAAATTGACATCCAAAAGTATTTTTCTTTTTCCTGGCGAAATATTTCTCTCAGCGTTTCACATTTGTTTGACAAATGAGAGAAAATCACTTGTTAGCTATTTCTGTGACATTGGCAATACGCGATTTAGTGACACAATCTTTCTTTTCCGAATCATTCAAAACGATTTTTCATTCAACTTTCAATGCGAAGCTTTGTTCAATAAAAGCTTGCAAAAAGAAAATGTACAATAAATTGGCAATAATGATGGTGTATTACACGAAAGCAATAATATATTGTGTTCTGTATTTTATGTTCATACCATATTGTTTTCTGTTGAGTGATTGAATTTTTTTTTTGAAACATCGTTTACTTTAGCCCACTTTATGCTCGCTACTTAAGTGTGTCAAACGAATGTGTTTTTATAAATTATGTAAAAAGGTGTAGAGCAGGTAACCACTTGTAACTCACAGAGCTGGATCATAATTACGAATATTTTTTATTAACTTTTAGGGTACCAAAACCACCAAAAGAAAATTCCATCATGTGGGGTTCATATTATTTTCCGTCTATGGGAGTGTCTAAGTACATTGACAAAAATATCATGTATTTTTTTGTGTTAAGAAACAATCACTAAATTTAGCTGATTTAAAAAAGCGCGCCCGCCGATTACCATGTCCTTTTGGCTGTATTTGCAACGTCATTATCTGTAGACATCAACGCGCTGGACATGTTTACAAGTCCAAGACATTATCTCGTATTTTTGGTAATACTAGAAGAAAACTCTTGTTGATATATGCTTTAAAAAAAGTGCAAACCTTTACGTAGATAAATTAGGTAACTGATCGTGAAAATGTCAAGCAAAACACAAGGATATGTATTTTTGAAAAAAGCTCTCAATAGTCAGTCTTTCGAATTTCAGATTTAAACTATCAATACTCGGCATTAATCGTCAGCTCTATGTATAATACATACTTATGCGGTTACGCGCTTGTTTGTGTGCATGTTGGCGGTGTATATGAAGACTGGCCGTCATAGATGAAATATTTTTCAGCTGCTTCATTTTCTTCGATTTATTTTAGTGAGAACGCGACGACTTTAATATATTTCTTGATATATTTCACATAATTTTCCACTTTTGTAGTTGAAAATGATTTATTTTTAGTCATAGTGAGCGTTTTAACAAATCAATTGACTGACAATAAATTCGTGCGAAAACGGCATGCGCTGTAAGGGTTAAAGAAGAGATTCAGATCAGGTTTGTTTGGAAGAGTTTTATAAAACGTATTTGTACTGAGAAAAATTTACCGACTTTAAAAAAATGCTCTGTTGATGAATTCGCTTTTTGGAAACAGCTTTTTAGTCGGATGAAACACATCAAATCACAAGTTGAACATTTGGAAAACTTTGTGCGTAGCAACGACCTCAGTAGAAATCAACATTGGCATTAAATTATATCCTATACGTTGAAACACCTAACAGATGTCACTAAATGTGGAATGATTGTATATATTTACCCATTCGTCGAATTACATCCCGTCAAAACCCACAATACTATTATAACTGTAAAATCATTGGTATTTCTAAAAGAAGTTGAAAAGCGGCAATTCGCCACTCTGTTAATATGGTGTTTACAAAATAAGGATTAGGGCGATTCCCGAAATTTTAACTCAGGTATCAGTGTGGCTCTCAGACGTATAATATCTTACCTCGTAAATAATATTTGTCGCATTTGTATCTTCTATATAAACGTTAGACACTGTTTACTGTCTCTCAGTTTAAGTCCATTCTTGTGCTCGAATGCCTGAAGATGCCGAAAGGCGAAACCCGAGTCGTTAGTGACAAAATACATGGAAGTGTACAAAATTTCAATAATCCAAATTTGATATTGAAATTCCATCAAGCACCCTCAGTCGATGTCTTAAATTATATAAAATTTTCATGTATTTCGTTATCAACGACCTGGGTTTCACTTATCAAAGTTTTCTCAGAGCAACGTCTATAGTACATACAGATAAATGAAGATAAATATATATTGAAATGATTTTACTTCATCTATCTCAACTAGGTATTTAGTGGTCATTATTACGTAATATGGTTGTAAAAACTTTTACTTGTCGGCATACATATTTAAGAATATATCAATGGCCTATTTCCATAGTGATAAAACTAGAAATTAATAGTTTTTAGATATGGCCGATCAAAGTTTTGACTCATCTAAACTGGTTCTTAAAAAGAGATGGTTTATTATTTGTATAATTTTTTTATTCAAATATGTGGTCAATAGTTTATAGCTTTCAGATTAAATCATGTTTCTTTATGGAATGCCACGATACACAAAAATCTGTTTCCAGAATACGATATTTCTATATGTATGTATATAGAACTGCGAAATTATTTAATTTTACTGATATCCATATGCAAATATCTGTCTTTTGAGAGAAAATCTGTATATTTACAAGCTGTACTGTAGAAGAGCGGTGTTCGAATATAATGAATAATTTAACTGAAAATATCAAATTTTTGACTTATATTCCTATGGAACTAGGCCATCAATATGTCTTATTTTGAATGAGTGACGCGATTAAGCAGTAAATAAAGAAAACTTGATAAAAATAGGTATCACAGACACCAAACATCTGATGTTAGTACGACCTTGCCAAGAATCGAACCCCGGACCCTTTTCAAGGCATTTATCAAAGGTAAATATTACAACAGCACTTTAAAATAATATGAGTGATTAACACAGTTTCCTTGTGTCATTAAATTTGCTGGCGCGACGTAATGCTCTGGCACAAAATAAAACTTTTTCTCGAGTATTACGTTTCGTAAATCTGCAGCGTCATGTATCACTACTAGGGTTTCCAATTCCATTGACAATTCCAATACCGGGATTTCGGGATTCGCAAGAAGTTGACTTATGACCCGAACATAGCCCGATTTTTGTTGAATTTCGAATTCCTTACCCGGCCCGACGTGTGACGGAAGCGTCAACGCCCGGGTGTCGCGGGTGTAAAATTTTTAAAACACAATTAAAAAAGTTTTTTTCTTTTGAAAATTGAATTCCTTATCCGGGATGCGGTTGTCTTACCCGGCCCGCCGTGTCCATAATCATAATTTTTTTGATAATTTCAAAAATAAAAACCTGACTTTTGTCAAACCAATAACGGACGCGTTATACTCCATCGTTTTTATAATGTGTTTCTTTTTAAATTTTCAATCAAGCATATTTGTCGTGACGTATAATCAAGGGATAACTGTATATATCACTTGAGCTTTAGGAAGCTCATAGAATTTGACGTTGAAATCTTGAGCGCTCGCGCTGGTCGATGCGCGACTTATTGCCAGCAATTTGTTCAGCACGGCGCATCTAGATAGGCAATCTCTATCTCTTGAAAGGGGGCAGTGTTTTCAATCTCTAAAGTCCCTAATATATCATCCAAGCCCGAATTCTTTACCATTTTCAATCACCTGATCTCGCCAAGCCTCGGCGCGGCAAATTGATTTTCGACCACAAAAGATTTACATCAAAGGAATGGTAACGAATCCTTTGACAATTTGAGAAATTACGGCCATTACTGGGAAACCGATGTGTAAGGATTTGTTAGATTTTTTCTCACAAATAATCACTGCACTGATTTTGACAGCTATTTGTTTAATATGAAGTATACTTGTGTTATAATGAAATAAATTAAAAGACTCTTTATATATTATTTAAGTTTCCTCTTTGAAGATAGAAGAAAAATTATGGCTGCTACATAAATAATTCACTTATACATTTCACAGCAATAAATACCCAAAGGTAATTTTATAATAATCCATAATTATTTTCCTTTGAATAAGTTATAGCGACGTAATTGCTTGTTCATTAAACTGTAATTACAATTATTTTTGCATTGAATTTTAATGACTTAATATTCGATTTATATACTGTTTCACATTTTTTTTTACCATATCCGGATAGCATATGCCTACTCAGTTGATCAACCTCTATTTTTCGAAGAAAGTCGCACAGAAATAGCGGTAAGCTATTTACTCTCGTTATGGCCCATTTTTTTGGATGGGTTGAAAGGAGTTTAAAACATCACAAACATTTATGACTACGAACAGAAATACATAAATCAATTTATGAAACTGTCCGCACTGCGAGTTAAACCTGAAACATCGGGAAACCACGGAACCGACAAATATACATATATCGAAACATTGTAAACTATTTAAATACTTAATTTATTTGATTACCCGTAATTTTTTGTCAAAGTTCCCGAACCAATTGCTTAATATACTAGTAAGAAATTGTGCTTAGGCAACAAATAAATGGTCAGAATTAAAATCAATTTTTGATCAAGACGAAATATGAACGAACTGAATAAAATTTAGGTTAAGTTATCTTAAAAATACTAACCATAAATTATTTATTCTACATTCTGTAATTCTAACCGATTTATTAAAAATTATGACCGAAATCGAATAACAATTCTCACCAGAGAAATGTGAGCTAAAGCCTTTCCACCAAGAATTGACGTTGACACATTAATTAAAAATAAGTAAAAAATTTAATCTTAAAGTCAGCTTATTTAATGCAAAACTCCAAGTCCAATTTCAAATCAAACGTATTCAACTGCTTTTGCAAATGCAGCTTCTAACAATGGACATATATTGCGTTCACAATATACGAATACACAATAAATCTCTCCTGATGGGTGAATAACTCAGGCCGAGCGCGAAAATTTCCTAATTTGGTTGGTGTGTGGTGGACGTGTTGGATTATAGGTAATTCATTATCTATTATAAGGGCTCTATGGTTGTGATGTCAGATTTAATAAGGTGTTGCCAGAAGATAAGTAATAAAGATATTTTTTTGTTTTTCTTTCTTTCAACTCAAGAATATTTATTTTATCTGAGATACTTGTAGACGATTTTAACCCTTCCTTATTCATGGTGTAATGATGAGTTATTTAGGCATTTAAACCTTTGACTTATCTGTGAAATTGGTTACACAAAAAATTGAAAATTTTGCTATTTGTAAATAAAATAGTTCTACATATAATTAAAAATACATTAAAGTTTACTTCTTTTTTGTATAATTAATCATAATTCGAAAACCTCGTAAATTTAAACAACAAAAAATACAAAATTATATAATTTAAGTAATTTAAGATATATATTTAAGACATCGACTGAGGGTGCTTGATGGAACTTCAAAATCGAATTTGAATTATTGAGATTTTGTACACTTCCCTGTATTTTGTCACTAACGTCCCGGGTTTCGCCTTTTCGGCATCTTTAGGTATTCGAGTGCACGAATGAACTCGAGCATGAATGAACCGTCAGTTCAAGTTCATTCGAGCATCAATGAATCGTCAGTTTGTAACGTCATTAGCTACTGTTACAGATGTCTCGGGTTCAATTCCCGGTGTGGACGGTTTTCATAAATTGATCATTCAATCGATTTATGGATTTCTGTTCGTAGTTTTTGTGATGTCAAAAACTCACTCCCACCCATCCGATCGTCATGGGGCGTAGCGACAGCGATTAGCTAACCGCTAGTCCTGTCCTAGCCCTATTTTTTTCTCCCTAACCTCTTCGAAAAAAGAGAGGTTGAGCAACTGAGTAAAATTCTGTTAAGATACCTTCATTAGGAGACCGTATGCTTCACGTTGAGAGTGGACATGGAAAAAAATATTTTTATCAAAGCAAATATATGAATGATCGTTTGCAAAATAAATAAAAACAAAAAAAAAATATATTTTCCAAATTCAAAAAGATCATTGATATTATTACGTAAAACAAACACTTTGAATATAAAATTTCTTATGTAAATACTGCTTTGCAGGCGAGGTATTTTTTCAAACGCTCTTGAAATCATCGTGGTGGGTTTTTCTAATAGTCCCTCTGGGTGAAGTTAGTAAGAAGCACCTATCAGCAAGATTCTCCCGAAAGCTTGTAATTTAGACTGGAGATAGAAGCTTTCGTACTCTGACAATTTAAACTTTGGCTTATCGTTGGAATGTAATATGTATGACATATACCAACATCATGGAGGCTTTATATGTTTTCTTAAAATGCCTTTTAATAATGAGATTGGAGCAACTTTTTTTACAATTTATATTATCTTATGATAACTCAATGTCAATTCTCAGGATTTCAACAAATGATTTTAGAACGAAAACTGGTTGAATGTTTTTTAGTCAATAAAACTCTCTCGGCCCTGTGGTGCAGTGGTCAACGTCGTTGGTAACGCTTACGGATGTCTCGGGCTTATTTTCCTGTGCGGATAGTTTCAAAATTTAGTTTTTCAATTTACTTATGAATTTCTGTTAGTATTCATGAATTTTTGTGATGTCCCATCCTAAAAAAAACGGGGCGTAGCAAGAGTGATTCGCTAACCACTAGTCTTATCTTAAGCCTATCCTTCTATCCCTACTCTCTTCGAACAAAAATAGAGGTTGAAAAACTGAGGAGCAAACAGTTCTCGTAGAATACTTCTGTTATGATACACCCATTAGGAGACCATGTTCTCTACATTGTGAGCGGATATGATAAAAAAAGTTTTTTTAGAAATGGTAAGAGTGGAAGAAGCTTTCTCTACAAACAGTTTTTAGGATGTAATATGATTAATGAGAAAATGTGAAAAAATCAACCACATATTTGTGTGCATAGTCACAAATCGATTAAAAAAACTTTTTTTGATTGATAGTTCTCCAATGGTAGAGAGTTGACTTGTAAACTTCTTATGTGGTAAATTATTTCCAACATTTTTCATATTTGGCCATTTTTGCTTTGCATTGTTACTTAAGGTAAGTCAGTTTAAAAGAATTTTTTTTTAATTTAAGATATTAACTGAGGATGATTGATAAAATTTTAATTTAAAATTTTCATATTTAAATTTGGATTATTGAGATTTTGTACACTTCCATGTATTTTGTCACTAACGACCCGGGTTTCGCCTTTCGGCATCTTCAGGCATTCGAGCACACGAATGGACTTGAACTGACAGACAGTAAACAGTGTCTAACGTTTATATAGAAGATACAAATACGACAAATATTATTTACGAGGTAAGATATTATACGTCTGAGAGCCACACTGATACCTGAGTTAACATTTCGAGAATTGATTTAATCATTATTTTGTAAACAACCCATTAGCAGAGTGGCAAATTATTGAGATTTTGTACACTTCCGTGTATTTTGTCACTAACGACCCGGGTTTCGCCTTTCGGCATCTTCAGGCATTCAATCTCACGAAGTCAGTTCGAGTCCATTCATGAGCTCGAATGCCTGAAGATGCCAAAAGGCGAAACCCGGGTCGTTAGTGACAAAATACATGGAAGTGTACAAAATCTCAATAATCCAAATTTTATCTTATATATATATATATATATACGATATAAACTATTTACTAATTGTCAGTTCAAGCTCATTCGTGAACTCGAATATCTGAAATGCGTCATTAGTGACGAAATATTTACATGGAAATGTACAAAATTTCAACAATTGAAGAAAGTAATTATTCAATTAGTTACATGGTTATTATACTTTTTCACATAGTTTTGGACTTGTTTATAATTGGTGTACTGTTTATTGATGTTAAAACAAGTAAATTAAGGGAAAAAATACTTTGGGAAAAGAACAAATAGTACTTGAATGAAAGGAATGGCACATTTTGATAGCTCTGAAACGGCGCGGTGGCAAATTAATCGTTAAATTTTACCGTTGTTTCATTCAACACAGGAAGGCGAGTCTCATAAAACGTTTACTGTATGGCAGACTTTGCCAACTGTGTCACGGTGCCAAATTGGCAAAAAACTTTGAATGTGCCATGAAAGACAAATTCATTAAAGATGCAAAAGATATACACGAAACTGGCACGACGCTCAAGCGTTACGAGAGGTTTTTTTTAAAAATTATTATATCAAGATTTTGAAAGCTTACCATTAAAGTTCATCGGTGCGGTAGAAGTGCGAAAATTCAAATCTACAAATCTCTATCTTGTTTTCCAGCCATGAAAGTATCTTAACAGAAGTTTTTCTACGAGAACTGTTTTATTCTCAGTTTCTGAATCTCCCTTTGCCGAAGAGTAAGAATGTAAGTACTTTTTAGTGGCGGCATTTTTGAAAATAAATAGAAAATTCTGTAGGTAATAAGCAAATAAACTTTTTTATGCTTTGTGATTCGCTAAAAAAAATATAATATATCATTTCTGAAAGATCTAAGGATAATCATGAAGCCTCATTGTCAAAGGGGAACGAATAAATTGTTGTCTGGTAAACAATTAAGACAAGAATTATTTACTGATCATTTAACTAAAAAGTTACTGACCAAATGAGTAGTTGCCTTATTAAATTACTGCCATTTGCAAGTTCCATAATCATATATAAGAAACTCACTGATTTGCACAACATAATATCGATGGTCAATAGATGTAATCCTCAAAATTGAAATTGTTTAGGAGAGAGTAAGAACGGAATGTTTAAAATGCACTTCTGTACATTTCCATGTTTACAGATATGGCATTATACGTAACGAGCGTCGATATAATAGTGGCCGGATCAGAATTTTAAACCTACAACCAATGTAAAAAGATTTTTCCTTTCCAAAAACTGGTCAATTTATTTTTCTAATTTACATAATTTGGCCGAGGCCTGCTTTGTCGTCTTTAAAATGAGACCTATTCATAAACTCATTTTCGTATTTTTTGAGAGTTAGATCAATTGGCAAAAACACCATCGATATGCAATTCAATATGAGCTGAAAGTACTCATTAATAATAAATTTTTTAATTGACATTCTTAATCGTGTTGTACAGCCCTGACTTGAAAACCTTTTCATGGTGGCAAGTCTAGTTTTCTTCATGTAATAATTTTTGTAATAAAATTAAACTTAATGAACAGGAAAACATGTTAATAGTTTTGCGTTTCAACCTGCATTTTTTACTACTGCCAATTAATCAAAAAAATGCGAGGCGTAACAAAATTCCATACAGGACAAGATGTCATATCATCATATTTATGACGCCACAGTTATAACTATACTTTACAATGAAAAATAGATGGATATATTAGAAACATCCAAAAGTTTTCCATCCAAGGGTATTAAAGAGGTTATAAAAGAAAAAGGTGTTTTTCTAAGAATGTTAAATCAGAAGTACTAAAGACTAGGGAGAAAACTATTCGTCATTGACAACCATTCGAATATCAAATAGTAAAACTGAAACTATTCGCATGAATTCGAATAATCGACTAATTTCTGAAGTATGAAAAAACTATTAAAAATTTGATTCGAACAATTAATTACGTAATATTATATAAATACATATTTCAGTAGCATTCCAAATTATTTCATTATTTAAAGTTTCATTACTGAAATTACGGCATGTTTAAAGGATTTCTTAGCTCCGATCCATTCGTAATCTCAAGTATTATGCTAAGACTAGTAACCGTGCCCGTCATAGATGACGGTATTGAAATTGAAATACTGAATGCCTAAAGTAGTTAGTGCGTCGGAATTGTATGTGTATTGCATAACATTTTATTTTATATACACAGCGCGAACGCTTAGGTCATGATAAAATTTCATACCTACATGTAATGCGTTATAATAATAATAAAATGTCTACAGAGCGTTTTCGGATATTATATATAAGACTAGTGAGTACCCGGCATGCGTTGCAATGCCACTCAAAGAAAGAAAGGGTTTGTGTTTTAATTCTGTTTATTGAACTGCTTTTGGATTAGAGGTCTGCACAGGCCGAAATTTCATAGACTTACCCGGTTCGAGCCCATCATCTTCGAGTTTCAATATCACACTTGTTATAAGACAATTTCGTCTGGTGCGTACACGAATAAATCAGAAGGTTGTTCCTAGATGTCGCTGAATGTACGTATTTGATTCTTTTTTTCAATTTTAGATTTTCAATTTTTTTTCTTCAGAACCCTTCACGGGTGTGTGCACAACAACTCACCGAAGTTTCATCGAAATCGTATGAATGGTAAAGGAACGCCTAAAGGACAAACAAACATTTATTTTATATAATATTTCCCGGCATGATCACAATAAGTCCTTCCTGAAAGTTTCGTCGCGATCGGTTGAGTAGTTTAGGAGCCTATAAGATCCGGACAAACCAACAAACCAACAAACAGACATTCATTTATATATATATATATAGATATTGAAAGCGCCCGAGTTGGGTGAAGGCAAAGATAACCACAACCTGAGGTATTTGTTATTTTTTTTCAAAATCTGGAGAAATGTGATGTGATCTTTCGTCGATTTTGTAAAATATTTTATAAAAATTTATAAAGAATAGTTAGGAAGAGGCCAAATATATTTGGATGCTGAATTTTCGAATATTTGAGTATGAATCTATATACGTC
Organism: Himalopsyche phryganea; assembly: GCA_022494535.1. Lineage (NCBI taxonomy): Eukaryota > Metazoa > Arthropoda > Insecta > Trichoptera > Rhyacophilidae > Himalopsyche > Himalopsyche phryganea. Next base: position 3,079,156 of record JAGVSL010000025.1, read on the forward strand.
GTATTGAAAAAAAATTATATCGGTATGCGATACTAATATACAGAGAAATTAATTATTTTAATACGCAAAGCTTTATTCTGTCTACAATTGATATTAACGAGTCCTCTTTATACAAGAATTCTGAAGCCAATTTCTGTTTTCTGCAGTGCGAGCAGCTGTTGTAAATTGTGCAATGCAGTAATGCATTTTTCAATTTAAAACAAGCTGATACATTATTAAATTTATTTTTTACATATGTAGGTGTCTATTAAAGTCAAATAAAAAAATTACCTGAATTATGTACTAAGACCTATTTTTCTCCTCGAGCAATCTGTTATTATTCATTTCACGAGAATTCGTGAATACAAAATTATTGTAGTTTTTTAACTGTATGATTATTTGTGCCTATTAAGCAAGTGGATAATAACAGTTTTTTTTAGTTAAAATACCTCAGTGAAACCTGGAAGCTTATTTTTTGATTTAAATCAATTGTACAAGATATACAACTATATATATCATGTTATATTCAATCACTATGAGTTAGTAATAATGATCAGTCACTACTAAAAGATCGACTCAATAAAGCGAAGTTTCTCCACCCCTTCTCAAGAGTCTGTCGACTTGTCACAAGAACTTATTCCGATGGGTGAACAGTAGCGACTTGAAATTTGCACACGTCATTCTCGCTGCCTTTTTTAGGTCAACTGTGCTATTTTCAACGCTAATCTTTTAACATTATTATTAATCGATGGACTATATTTTGTGGGTGTAACATGAAGTATGGTGATATTTTTAACGATCAACTTTGAACTTACAATATTGATATTAATTAATGAACTATTTTTTGTGGGTGTAGTTTTCATGAGGTACGATCTAATTGTCAACCAATTTAAGCATTAGATTGCACCAAAATAAAGGCAACGTCTAAATGTAAGCCCCCTATATCTTAGGCGAAATTGATATTTTATTTTCTATTTTTTTCTGTTAGACTAGTTTTATAAAAATATAAATATTTAATGTAAAAAGGGTAGGTACATAATTTTAATTATAAAAATATAATTATTCTTTGAAAAGCAAAAATTTTAGAAGCCAAAATCGTTTGATATTCAAGGTTTCAATATATAATACATTATTTTACTAAGAAATTAAGAGCTTTTGTTTGAGGTCAAATATTATTATATTTTGTTTTCGAGGAATTCTGTTTTTGTTTAAAGTGCTCAAAGTTAAACTGGGCCTATAAAAATTGTCGCTTAGGCGCAGATAGTACTCGAGTGTCGAATAATGGCAGTATTATGCTCTTATCAAAGATATGAAAATTACATTACAGCTTTCGTTACCTTAAATGTATGGCAATTCACCCTGGCAACGAGCTTTTCCCGCTAATTTCAAATGGGAATGTGAAAATATAAATTATTCCTGACAAAATCTTATTCTTGCATCATTTTCCATTGGTTGTTATGTACCAAAAATACCAAAATGCGTTTAGTATATTCGCTGTTCCACTACAGAACGTGTCTACACGCCTTGACAGCTTGGAGACATGAACTCTGGATGGAAATACAATAAAATGGCTAGACGTATTTGAAACGTGGTGCTGGAGAAAGATGCCTTGTATACTATGGACGACCAAGCGCTTCTATTCTGATAGAGCTCCAAATACAGGACAGACTATCGGCTGTCTATAATACAAGATGTATACTTGGTATTTTTAACCACATCGCCTGCAAGCCTACTGAGAATCTTGAGAGGCTCGTTGTCACAAGAAAGGTCGAACGCAATAGAAGACGCGGAAGGGCACCAACTCGCTGGAGAGACCAAGTGGAGGACGTCACAGGCTTTTCTTTACCGATGGCTTTCAGACCAGCGGGGTGCAGGAGTGAGTGGCGAAGGATGGTCAAAGGAAATGAGGTTTTTGCTGAAGGCGCAGGTCACGATCCTGAAATGTGGTAAGGTACTTAGTCAGTTCGAGTTCATTCGTGTGCTCGAATGCCAGAAGGCTAAACCCGGATCGTTAGTGACGAAATACATGGAAATGTCCAAAATATCAACAATTAAAATTTGATATTGAAATTCCATCAAGCACCCTCAGTCGATGTCTTAAATTATATAAACTTCTAATGAAGGCTTCTTAAAAGACGTTTTTTCTACGATAACTCGGTTGCTCAAACTTTATTTTTCGGAGAAAGTAGGGATAGAAAAATAGGTCTAGAACAAGACTAGTAGGTTAGCTTATCGCTCTCGCTACTCCCCGTTTTTAGGATCAGATGGGTGGTAGGGAATTTCAGACATCACAGACATCCATGTCTACGAACAGAAATCAATAAATCGATTTAAAAAAATTAATTCATGAAACTGTCGGTACCGGAACTTGAACCGGAGTCATCCGTAACCGTAACCAACGACGTTGACCACTGCACCCCCGATATGTACTCGATGAAAACAAAAACACACGAGTAAGAACGTTACAATATAGAAAATCTGACAAACCACGATTGCTAAATAAAACATTAAAAAAATAGATAAATAAGATAATAATAATACAGTGAAGTATTAATTTAAATTTAAATTATTCGTTGTCTGCGTCGAAGGCAATTTCGGAAAAAGTCGTTTCTCCGAAACGGATTCGCGGAATGGCGTGTTTTTCTTGCCTTGTGAAAAAAAAATGTCTACGAACATTACTCTAATAAGCTGTTAAAAATTCATTTTGGATTCCATTCAAGTGACTTGTTTTTGTAAAGGAATATTACGCTAAGTACCAACATAAATGTCTTTGGTATCGTAAATGATTTTTGAATAAGCATTGTTTGCAAAGGGTCTACAAATTTATTTTTACGAAGACAATTTTACTAGCTTCATTATACAAACGATAGAATTTACAAGAAACTTATTTATTTAAGCGCTATGTTTTGTTGGAGAAATCTTGCCATGGAATATTTTTATTCTTGTCGAAGTACCATACCATTTAATATTTACTATTTTTCTATTATGTCGTCGATACAGTGGGTCGATAATTATAAAATTGGCTGTTTTGAGTTATGAATGGAGAACGATAGATTTTAGAACGATCTATCGTCTGAAAAAACAAGCTTAGCCATGTTCAATGTATTTTTTTACGTAAATATGAATTAAGTCAATTTTATTTACATTTATTAGTGGCAAAAAACTATAATTAATATTATAATAAAAAAGAATTACTAATAAATAAATCGAATTAAAAAATGACTAACGAATCTCATCAAGTTTTTAATTTAATAAGTAATGGTTAAGATATGTAAATAGAAGACTTCAATTTAATGATTTTATTAAAAGATAATTATTTCAAATCAAGGTATTTTTTGAATTATCGCATTTTGCCACTATACTGACGATATTATAATCATATATCACAGTTACTGATTTTCATATTTACTATTTTATTATAACAATTTATATTATAAAACACCATGTTGCAATGCCACTTCTCAACATTCACTAAGCGCTCATACTATTTCTCGCAAACGTACTCATGTAGAGTGCACGCCGAATAGCTTTACACTTGTTACTACATTGATACGCCATCTGTACAATACATCGAGCGTTTCAGAGATTAGTATGTATGGATCCCGTGATCCTAAATCATAGAGCCAGACCTTTAAGCTGGAGTGCAAGGTTATAAGGTGTATACTCTACAGTGCATTGCAGACAGACGGGGCAAGTAGTATGAAAGCCTAAGACAACTGACCGCAGTCAGTTTTCGTATAGGAATTTTATTTTTTTATTCCAAATAAACTCTCAATATGAGAGAAAATTTAATTCTACATTACCACTGAGTACTTGGCATGCGTTGCAATGCCACTCAAAGAAAGAAAAGGTTTGTGTTTTAATTCTGAATATTGTAATGCTTTTAGATACATAAATTTTTTTTTCTATGGATTCGGTGGTAACTTTGTGGAAGTTTATTTTTAATATAAAATTAAATTAAAAATTGATAACATAGTTATTCCACTTGGTTTATCACTGACGTGACAGGTTTCGCCTCTTTAAGAAACATCTTCAGACTAACCGTATCGTAAGGTTATTTATTTCTTAGGTAAACGATGATTTTATTCTTAAAAGGGTGGGGGTGGGTTTCGCATTACATTTACATTACATTTTACTGGACGTGTGGAAGGAGGTAAGCTATAAACACTATTACACTATAAACAAATCAATTACTGGCGCCTGGATGTGAAAAACCCAAGGGGAATAAATTTAATAATGGCGAACCGCCTGTTCTGTTTAAAATGTTATTAACTAATCCTCCCTTTTAAAAATAAAATCATCGTTTACCTTAGAAATAAATAACCTTACGATACGGTTAGTCTGAAAATGCTTCTTATCGAGGCGAAACGCGTCACGTTAGTGATAAACCAAGTGGACTAAGTTATCAACTTTTAATTTAATTTTATACATTTTTTTTTTGTTTTCCGTCTGGCACGAACACGAATAAATCAGAAGGTTTTTCCGACATGTCGCTGTTTGTACGTATTTGATTAATTTTTACATTTAAGATTTATTTTTAGAAACCTGCACGGGTGTGCGCACAATAATTCACCAAAGTTTCATCGAAATCGGATGAATTGTAAAGGAACGCATGGAGGACAAAGAAACAAACAAACAAACATTCGTTTTTACATAATACTAGTGAGTACCCGGTATGCGTTGCAATGCCACTCAAAGAAAGAAAGGGTTTGTGTTTTAATTCTGTTTATTGAACTGCTTTTGGATTAGAGGTCTGCACAGGCCGAAATTTCATAGACTTACCCGGTTCGAGCCCATCATCTTCGAGTTTCAATATCACACTTGTTATAACACAATTTCGTCTGGTGCGTACACGAATAAATCAGAAGGTTGTTCCTAGATGTCGCTGAATGTACGTATTTGATTCTTTTTTTCAATTTTAGATTTTCAATTTTTTTTCTTCAGAACCCTTCACGGGTGTGTGCACAACAACTCACCGAAGTTTCATCGAAATCGTATGAATGGTAAAGGAACGCGCAAAGGACAAACAAACATTTATTTTATATATAGATTCCCGGCATGATCACAATAAGTCTTAGCTGAAAGTTTCGTCGCGATCGGTTGAGTAGTTTAGGAGCCTATAAGATCCGGACAAACCAACAAACAGACATTCATTTTTATATATATAGATGTTTAGATAAAGTTATAATTAATATAGAAAAGAATATGAAGATTAGTTTTCTAGGTTAGGTTAGGTTAGGTTAGGTTAGGTTAGGTTAGTTCGAGTAATATAGAACGTATAAAATATTTCCTTTCATATTGAGTTCTGGATTTTTTTTAATAATATTAAAATGAAATATAACACAATCTGAAAGTACCGCTCCCTGAATAATGATCAGGCAGAAATTTGATTTAAAATAATTTGAATCAGATGAAAAATGGGACAGCGATTAAGGTGGAGGAATTCTTTTCCTGTTTGAGAAATAATCAGAAGTCCTTCAGAATTTCATATTCTTTCAGCGGCGCATTTCGCGTTCCTTCATTGCTCCCACAGCACGAATAAGTATTTATTTCACTTAAAACTTTTCATAATATAGTCTTTTGTAATATGAAACCGTCCGCTTTTGTTATGCATTGCATTTATTAATAAATAATTTTGTTGAAACATTCTGTTTTGCTTCTAATAAAAAAGATTATTTCAATTTAAGAGTAAATAGAACCCGTTGTGTTTTTTTTTTGAAATTTTTGAAAAAATATTAAAAAGTTATCAGAGTTAAATATTTATGTTTTAATAATGTGTTTCAAGACCACCTGAATGAGAAAAGACACTGAGATCTTAAATGTTGAATTGAAAAAAAAAGCATATATTAGAATCCAAAACCCACTAACCATGAAAATAATCTTTCAATGTTAGTTTATTAAGAAGTTCTAGTTAACATCATGTTGGCGTCCGTGGCGTAGTTGGTAGCGTCGCTGGCTACGCGTGCGGATGTCTCGGGTTCAATTCCCAGTGCGGACGGTTTTCATAGATTGATCTTTCAATCGATTTATGGATTTCTGTTCGTAGTCAGAGTCTTCCCTCCCACCCATCCCACTAGTCCTGTCCTAACCTTAATCCTTACTCTCTTCGAAAAAAGAGAGGTTGAGCAACTGAGTAACAAGCAGTTCTTGTAGAAAAAATTTGTTCAGATACCTCCATCAGGAGACCATATGCTCCACATTGGAAGCGGACATGGAAAAAAAAAGTTAGCATTATTATAAAATCATGTCAGCTCTCAATGTGGAGCATATGGACTCATAATAAAGCTTATTATACCAGAAGTTCTTAGAAAATTTTAAAATCGGATGGAAGTGAATTTCAGTTAACCATGTCTTCGTAAAAAAATGCATAAATGAATTGAATAATCAATACTTAATATAATATGAAACTGCCTTTACCAAACCACCGATACCAAAGAAAAAAACATACCTGTGAAGTCTTAAATAACCTTCCACACATCCAATCCTAAAAAGATGTGTCGTAACAAGAGCGATAGATTTACTACTCTTAAGTATCTTCTATCCTTACTCTCTCTAAAAAAGAAAGAGGGGTTGAGTGACTGAACAACTATCAGATATATTAGAACAAATTATCTTTGATATAAACTCTATTAAAAGTTAGAATGCACAACATTGTGACCAGACATAAATATATATATTTATATCAATGTATAGATTATTACGCACATGTACACGACTAAAACTAAATGTCATTTGTTCAACGCTTACATTCAACTTGTGCTGCTTTACACTAGTGGATCATAGCATCTGATAAAGACTCAGGAAAACTGTATACTGAGTTTCGAGGATAGATGCTTGCGTCGAATACTGGGGGAGAGGCGGTTTGACTTCGCGAGGAGTTCGGAGATTAGGCAACGCACCAGATAGCGCGCTGTTACATCAACGATCATGGAGGGACGTTAGAACTGGGGATGCCTCGAGACTATACACAGGTACTTGGTGGAGCTGAGGAACTCTGCCATGTCATGGGAGGAAACAAAACGATTGACTGGTGACAGGGAATCATGGAGGCTCCGCGTGTTGGCCATATGCTCATAGGGAAAGAATACGGCCGAAGAGAATATATGCATTATTACTTTGGTTTTAGTTCAGACTAAAAAATTATACAAATGATCAAAAAATATAAACAAATAAATACTAATTCATATTATTAAAACTACTGTAACATTTTGTTGTTACTGTGACTAAATAATTATAATTACATTGTATCCACTGTACCAGCTTATACGTAGGGTTGCCAACATGCTTCTTTTTAAGAGAACATGTTCTCTTTTTTAACATAATTTTTTTATTCTCTATCTTTTTTATATCATACCCAGAATGTCCTCTTTTTCAATTTTGAAAGTTTCCACTCTCCGGGGTATTTTCAAAGAGTAGTATGTAATTACAAAAATATTTCATGTTTAGAATTTTATAAAGAAATGAAAGAAAATAAGAAAACTTGGCACAAAATTAGCTGTGTAGATAAATATAGCAACAGAGATGATGAAATTCAGAATAATAATGATGATGATTAAATTTTTAACCGCCCTTTTCACATTCTTAACTATCATTATGTACATTTATGTATGTGCTGGTTATTATTAAAATGGAATAAGTCATATAATATTTCGTTTGAGATAATTGAACTTGCGTAAATTTGTATAAGAAAATATTTTGATAATACAAAAAAATATTTCTATACATCATGATTCTTAGTCTTATAGATAAAATCTTTCCTGTGCTAGTGGAATTTTACAATTACCTTAGAAAATAATGGTATTCTTGGTATCTTAAATGACTTATTCCATTATTATTATAATAACCGGCACAATTATAAAAATATTGTACAAAATAAACATTTTTTGTTGAATGTTCTTTTTTTATCCATAACACCTGACAACCCTAAATATACGCCATTTTAAAACTAGCTTTTCCAGCCAGTGATTTGTGTTTTTCAGTGACTGTCCGCCTTTGTACAGTTTTCCTAATTGGTTGTCAGCGTCTATTCGACGAACGACATTAATTGTTTGTCCACAGTTTTCATTAGTGGATCGTTGTGAGGTGGGCGAAATTTGTACAGACTTGTTTGAAAAATATAGTGACGTAGATGAAAACATGGCGGCGTTGCAAACAAGTTGATAATAGCAATATATGTTTTCAATTTCAATTTTGAATTGAATTGGTGAAAATTATAAATTGGATTTGATCAGGCCATTTCAATCAATTTGGCGTTTGTGGCATTTGTGCAATACGTAACATAATTTAACTATGATTTAATAGAGAAGTGTAGAGATTGCAATAATAAAGGTCTCATATATCAATACCGGTATTTTGCTTTATATATATGAAAAAATAGAAAATATATGTTAAATAGCTGCTAACTGGGTTCGCAATACCGAGTTAATTCACAATATCGACTGTGTTTTCACCAATTGATGTAACTTTCAAAAGATACAGTCATAAGTTAATGATTGAATCTCATTTTAAAGACGACAGAGCTGGTATCGGCCAAATGATGTAAATTAGAAAAAAAATTGACCACTTTTTGGAGAGAAGAGTTAATTATTTTTGATTGGTTTTAGGTTTAAAAATTCTGACCTGTCCACTTAATGTAAGCCACTATAACCACGTATCTGTAAACATGAGAATTTACAGAAGTGCATTTCAAAGATTCATAACGCAACTCACCATTTAATGTTTTCGATAAAAACAGTTCTTACTCTCTCTTGAAGAATCTCAATTTTAAGGGCTACACCAATTGGCCAAAATATATGCTTTATAGAGTTGACTTTAAATAAAAAATTTTGAATAAAATTTGAAACAAGTATATAGCTGTAATGTTTCTGAATATATTCGGTGTTTCAAAACATTATAATAGTATACAACGCTGAAAGCCCTAGGGAATACGTAATACTGTTCAATTAATATTGATCTTAACCCCTTTAATACATTTAACTTAATACATTAAACCTATATTTTGAGCAGCCGAAAAGTTTTCGCGTGCTTAATATAATATTACTTTATCTTTCCCATTTCTGTTTTTATCGGAATATCGTGCTCGTGATGTAATTGAGTCGTCAGTTGAAACTTTAATTAAAAGTACAAGCCAAGATGTATGGCTGTCTACACATAGCAGTGAATGGGAATCGTTTGTTGAATGCTAAGTGAATTTTGAAATATTTTCAAGTTGCTTTTGTAAAAAATGTTGCAGAGTGAAATTTAAACGAATTAAATATTTTCAAAACATAGTTTTCTATTCTTTCAAAGGAAAGAAAAGAATTTTTTAGAAAAGGAAAAGAAAAGTTCACTTATAAAATATTAAATTAGGATTATTGAGATTTTGTACACTTCCATGTATTTTGTCACTAACGACCCGGGTTTCGTCTTTCGGCTGAACTGACAGTTCGAGTCCATTCGTGTGCTCGAATGCCTGAAGATGCCGAAAGACGAAACCCGGGTCGTTAGTGACAAAATACATGGAAGTGTACAAAATCTCAATAATCCAAATTTGATATTGAAATTCCATCAAGCACCCTCAGTCGATGTCTTAAATTATAAAATATTATCGAGAAATTATTTGAATTATTTTATAAACATTATTTTTTACCATTACCATTTTAAATTTTTTACTAATTTCCTATCGGCAATTAAATCCTTTGGATAATGGCTTTGTTATGAGCAGTATTTTAAAAAATAGGCAATAAAGAGCCGCATGTTTTAAAGCATTTTTTTTTCACCACATACGCTTCCAATGCGGAGCATATGGCTTTCTAATGGAGGTATCTCAACAGAAGTTTTCTATGAGAACTACCTGTTACTAAGTTGCTCAAGAGAGTGGAGGTAGAAGAATAAGGCTAGGACAGGACTAGTGGTTAGCTAATCGCTCTCGCTACTCCTCGTTTTTGAGATAAATCGATTTTGAAACTGTCCGCACCGGCACTTGAACACGAGACATACGTAACCGTAGCCAACGACGTTACCAATTGCACCACGGAGCCGACAATTATTATAATTACAGCTGTTGTATTACAAGATTAATCTGTCAAAATTATTGTGTGATGTTTTGTTTTTAAACATAAATTCTTTTTAATTAAGTCACGTTTAGTTTTATTATTCGAAATTTAAATTTGATTTGACAATAGATTATAAATTAATAATGGAAAAAAAACCTTGATACTCCCATAACTGTCTGCGAAATTATGTAATTGATTTTGTCAGCGACTCAATTGAAATGATTAGTGTCTCAATTTTTGGGCAACACTAGATTACGAAGTTTTTCCAGCAATTTCTTATAGTAATATGCCTAGCCTATTTCTTTTCAAACCCACATCTTATAATAAGCGTCCTTCACTATGAAGTTATTTATGTTTGGCAAAAATATTAAACACACTTCCTGCAAAACGTTTTTTTATATTTATGAAAAGCTCCTTTATTATTATTATTGACAGTTGGTGCTCATTGAGTGATGAGTTTTCTATGAAATAAAATACACGATTAATTGCGTAATTACTTATTTACCTACAACTGGCTGAGGCTCACAATTTCAAATGATATTTAAATTCTTAATGTTTATGTTTCTTGAGGGAAAAAAATCACAACACAATATTATCTATTTATTAAAAAAAAAATATTCTTTATCGGTTGATAATGATAATGACCTGATTTTATTAAAAAATGTGATAATATTTAGTACAAAACTAATTGTGTGTGGGTGTTTTCGCTTTTTGCATAGTGATTTTCCACCAAGAATTGACAGTTAAAGCCTTAAAAGAAAAAAGTGTTATTCATATATTTTCTTAACATTATGCACTAAGAAACTCATCAATTTAATTTTAATAATCAATATTTTCATTTGATTAATAAGTCGGAAATTTTGCGATAGATTTGAGAAAATATAACAAAGCATTGTTATATGTCACACATAATAATTGCTGATCAATGAAATAAATGAATGTAAATCTCGTTTTATACTCTAACTCATTATTTTTAATTAGAAAGTATTGATGTGTTGATGAGCGAAACTAGTTCTGAATCGACAGCTAATAAAGATTCCAATTCCGGGATCCCGGTCAATTATTCAATCTCGTTATCCCTGCATTGATATTCAGACAATCCTGAGATTTTGGGATTGTTCATAAATCAATTTAAAACTTCTTGATCAACTAACTACAACGCGTACGTCAGTTTGTTCATATACAGCAGTTCTTAAGCAATTTGAAATGTATGACAAATAAGGAAGGCTTCTTAAATTAACGGAGGACTACATTCTATAGTCAAATTGAAGTTCATGTTCTTTTTGGATACCATTTGGTAAAACCTACCATAAAATATTTAATCATATATACATTACAATTGAAGCAATAATGCACAAAAATAAAATTTAAAATGTACAATTTAATACATGAAATTACACTTAATAACCAAACCCGGTATTAATGCCCTAGTTAACACCTTAAAATTGGTAATTGAATGCATTATTTTTAGACGCGCTAATTTGTTTTTATAAGAACTTTTAAAGCTAGTTTAGTTTTTAATTTGACGTACTCGTATGATAGAGGAATATTTTGAAATAAATAACTAAACACTTGATCTTATTTATTTGGCTAGAACAGCCCTCTTTCATACTTATAAATACAACTTTTTTACATGTTAATGTAGAGTAGTAAGACATTTTTTTTCTTGTAAGTGTTACTTAGTTACATGAAATACTAAGATAAACTGGCAGTTTTTAAGCGAGGTAAAATTTTATTTTCGTACATCTGACACAAACAATCAGAAAATTAGTTCTAACGATTTTCGCGTCTAGACTTAAGTCAATTTGCTTTCACTATTTCAAAGTTCTATCATGCAATACCTGATTTGCGTTATACAATTACTTGATAGTTTTCATTTAAACTTTTAAACTTCATTACAAAGACAGCGGGACTGAAGTAAAAATAAAATATGTACATTTTTGGCAGCCGAGGCTTGTTTTCATGATAGTTAACAGTTACTGAAAGCGGAGAGTTTGAAACTAAGTTTTAAATATTTGTTTTTAGTTTTGCAAACTTTGCGGATACTTACGGGTGTTAAGACATGCGAGGCGACTTAAGTAATTAGGCTAATTGAATAGTTAAATTATGGAAAAACTTACTTACACGCTTAATAGTTTTAACGTCATCGCATTACATTATGGCAGAAGGCAATAAGTCGAAAATCAGCTATTTTGAGTTATGAATGTGGTACGATAGATTTTATGATGATCTTTCGTCTGAAAATACAATTTTAGAGATGTTCAATATATTTCTTACGTAATTTAAGAAATCGATATGAATTAAGTCTATTTCTACGGATTCAGCGGTGGCTTTGTGAAAGATCATTTTTAACAAAAAAATAAATTTGATAACTTAGTTATTCCACTCGGTTTATCACTAACGTGACGATTTTTGCCTCTTTAAGCAGCATCTTCAGACTTCAGTCTGTCAAATCTAATTTTATATTTTAGTCTATTTCGTTCACAGTTATTAGTGGAAATAAACTATAGTTAATTTTGATGTAAAAAATAATAATAAACAAATTATAAAAAAGAATTACGGGCTTAGATTTTAAATGATTTATATGATTTAATAATATTATTTTGATGCTTTCATTTATTGTTTGTAATAATTTTATTGGGAAATTTTTCGCCATTAATGCTTCACAATATACTGCAGCAATGTGTAATTTTTAAGTAATTTTTTTTGTTTTACACACTAAACAAGCCCCATTTTATTACTTATCATTGCAATTTCGCTATCGGTGCAAACACTAATACAATTATTCCATTAAATAATAATGTAGTATTTGTTTCAATTAGAATAATTTAAACGGTGATCTTAGCAACTAAATTACAGCTTATTTTAGCAGCAGGCCTTAATTTTTTTCTACAAAAATACTCGATTTTTTCTCATTTTGGACACTCTGCTTTGTAGCACACCTGGGATCGTCTCGTGGCACACCGGTTACGGAGTACTGACTTAGACAACAATGAAACATAAAACAAATGATTTATTTCAAGATATCTGTTATAAAAAGACACTTTTAAAACCATTCTTATTGACTGATACTTTCGTATCGGTTTGTTTGCACAGGTGAGATTTAAATTAATTCCCCTAATGAAATTTTCATCGTACAAAAAACCGTCCTTCAAATCAGTTCAGTATTTTTAATCAAAATGGATTTTGAGATTAAATTAAATTGACATAAAAAAATAAAACAGATTCTTGTATGCTCTCATTTAGCTTGCGTTTTTACATCTGGAACATGCAATTAATTGGAATTTTAAATCTAAATTAAATTTAAATGTTAATTTAATGCTTCATGAAGTGTAATTTTAATTATACACAAAGGAACTAGTTCACATAAAAAAAAATATAAAATATAACAAAGATCGGGTGCGTGAAATTTTACTCTGACTGTAAAAAATATATTCTTTGAATAATACACTATGGAAATATTGTGCTAATCACACAAACCAGGTAGGGTAAACATTTGAGTTACGGTCACACTACTCTAACTAAATAAGCTATAAATGATCTTACATTATCTCTACTATATAGCACAGAATGATGTAGAAATATGTATGTTTGTATGTCTGTCGGTCACAACAACTCCTCTCGAACGGCGTGTAATAGCGACGTGAAATTTTCACACGTTATTTTAGCTGCGATTGTTAGTTCAACTGCCCTATTTTCAACTTTCAACTCTCAACATTTAACTTTTAACCTCAAACTGAAAACGCGAAATTTTTGACGTTTCAATGTGGGATGAAAAATGTAATAATAATAGTCGCCTAGCAACAGCTCAATACTAACGTATTCTACAAGTGACAGTTGAGATAGAACGCGAACGTAGATATTTGTGTTAAATATTGAGTTTCATATTTGTGATTTGGTAGAAAGTGAGTGGTAAATTCGTACAACTTGGTGTGCATCTGGAATTGTCACCGAGAATTAGCGTATGACTCTGATCCTATCTTTGATTTGTGGCGCTGCTGGAGCCATTGTTAAACTCAGATCAACAAGTTGTCTATCGGAAAGTTCTGCGGCGCCATAGCAAGAGTGCAGGTGGCAAAATTGTCATCTTTTATTATAGCTGGTTTCAACTTTTAACATTATTATTAATTGGTGGACTACATTTTGTGGATGTAGCAAAATATGTACTGTTGACCGTGATATTTTCAAATTTAGACATTAGCTAGCCAACGTATAAATATAATAACCTAATATAAGCATTCCCCATCTTGGGCGAAGCCGGGTAAAAAACTCTAGTATTAATATATAGTCAGTCAGAAGGACATATTCTATCTATATATATATATATATATAATACAAATGAATGTTTGTTTGTATGTTTGTCCCGTATGCGCTCCTATAATATTCATACGGTTGCGAAGAAACTTTGGTGAATTGTTGTGGGCAGACCCGTCAAGGTTTCTGAAAAAAGCTTAAAATGGTGGTGATGGTGTGATTTTCTTGCCTTGGATATACGCATTTTTGTATAGTGCTGAAATCAATTTGTGTATTTTAAATATTCTTTTTCAAGTAGAGCAATTTAATCTTACATCAGATATTTTTGGTGTAACGTATAAGGTGAGTTGAAGAACGTCAGAAAAATTCTACGAGAGAAGGCAAGACAAGGAAACATTTCATGATAGAATTTTCGATTGAAAAAATCAAAAATAAAAAACTTTGAATCTATGTGATTGCTAAAAGATTATTAGCGCAGTATTAAAAATAGGTAAGATTTATTAAAAAAAATATGTCTAAAGATATGAGGAAATGCTTTATTTCTTTGTAATTTTACTACACTGATACGATTTTTGCATACTATACGTGTCAGTGTATTATTATGTATGCATCCCGTGATCCTAAGCCCTAGTGCCGGACCTTAAAGCCAGAGTGCAAAGTTATAAGGTGTGTATTCTATTTAAAGCGCAAAAGTGTTCACCTAAAGATCTATTAACCGCACCAAATAAAAATTTGGATTTCTTCGCTACTATTGTAAACTGTGAAAATGTAATATTCATTTTCACAAGAAATCATTTATTATCAGGCACTAATTTGGTAAAGCGATCTTTGGTCATCCGTAAAAAGTATGAAATGATTTATTTTATATTATAAAAAAAATATGTTCTAACTTTTAAATATATTTTTTTCCATGTCCGCTCCCAATGTGGAGTATAATGGTTAGCTAATCGCTCTCGTTACGCCCCGTGACGATCGGATGGGTGAAAGGGAGAAGTTTCAGACATCACAAACACTCAGAACTACGAACAGAAATCAATAAATCGATTGAGAGATCAATTTATAAAACTGTCCGCGCCGGGAATTGAAACCGAGACATCCGTAACCATAGCCAACGACGCTACCAACTGCCGACACTTTTATATAATACTAATTTATTATTCATATTTTTTCATAAGTTTCAACGTAATTATTCTCTCAATGCTACTTTATTTTTATGAAAACCAACAGTCGGTGTTTCAACACTCTGCTCATTAAGAGTTGTTCTGAATGAAAAAGTTTACGTGTATAGTGCAAATGCTCCTGTACAATATACAAGATATGTTGCATCTGTCACCTTTAGAGATAATAAATTATATTATTGAAACATTCCCAGCAGAATAAATTAGACGATACATTAGGCATCCAGTTTTTCACTATTCAGTAGCTTAATTAAATTTCCTTTACAAACTTGAAATAAATTCGTATATAATTTACTATCAAATAATCTTAGTTACCTATATTTTTTGTATAATATTCGTATAAAAATAAATAGCTTATTTATCTTAAATCACTACTAAGGCAACTATTTTTATTTTTGTGGCTATTTTTGCGATCATTGCTTTTCCTGTACAAATTTCTCGAACTGACCCTGTGAATCTGCTTCGTTTCCGTGAAATCAGTACCTGATGGCAGAGCCTTTACTGAGAACTGATTACTTCGTACTATGCGGCTTCATTTTGACTACGGTATAATTCTTTCACTAAAATTTCTATCAAACTCAACAAAATGCGTGGTAAATTTAAATTCATTATCAGGGGATGATGAAATTGAAATATCAAATATTTACTGCGATGTTACTCTTT
Source organism: Himalopsyche phryganea (assembly GCA_022494535.1). NCBI lineage: Eukaryota > Metazoa > Arthropoda > Insecta > Trichoptera > Rhyacophilidae > Himalopsyche > Himalopsyche phryganea. Next base: position 3,095,264 of record JAGVSL010000025.1, read on the forward strand.
GACTATTAAATTTTCTCAGTGCCGTTAAAAACCATTCCTTTTATGATATTTAGCCTACTTAAAAGAGTCTGCTTTTGAATGGCTTGAAGAGCCTTGTCCGCCCCGTAAGTACGGGGCGGTGTCATGTTGTTATTATTATGTAAATGCATGACGCATTGGCATCAGCTGTAATACGATGCATTTTATTTTTTTAAATTTACAAAAACAAAAAATATATAATATATCATGTATTAATTACGTAGGTATTATAAAAAAGTACGAATATAAACAAACCTAGGTACACATTGTAATTAATCATAAAGTATTTAATTTGAAATATTATGAATTATTTTTTTTAACATTTACCGTGAAGTCCTGGGATTGGGAGGAAGCCCTAAATTACATAATAAATTCTACACATGAGCAGAAGCGAAAATATAATAATTAAAGTTAAAATATTGTTTTAAATTTTTTTTCCATGTCCGCTCCTAATGTGGAGCATATGGTCTCCTAATGGAGGTATCTTGACAGATTTTTTTCTACGAGAACTGCTTGTCACTCAGTTGCTCAACCTTTCTTTTCTTTTTCGAAGAGAGTAGGGATAGAAGGATAGGGCTATGACAGGACTAGTGGTTAGCTAATCGCTCTCGTTACGCCCCGTGAGGATGGGATTGGTGGGAGGCAGGACTCAGACTACGAACAGAAATCCATAAATCGATTGAAAGATAAATCTATGAAAACCGTCCGCACCGGGAATTGAACCCGAGACATCCGTAACCGTAGCCAGCGACGAAACCAACTGCGCCACGGACGCCGACATTATTTTAAATACGATATGAATATTATTTTAACTGTTACAACTTTTATAACCCAATGCTTTGCCTTTGTACTTTTCATTTCAACATCCTTGCTTCCAGAAACGTGTAATGGACTCTCATTACGTCTAATATCCTTCCTATTATTGCAATTCCAGTTTCTGTCAGGGAATAATGGCGGAGCTGCTTTTGCTATCCTATAATTTAATTATTTCAAATTCATAATCCAATTAAACTGAGCACCAAAAAGAGAAAAAGTGATTTTACTTCAAGTAATTAAGTTCTCATAGAAAATTATTTGCTTTTGAATGTATATAACTATTAAGAGCAGAAAAATTCTTTTCAGAATTTCATCGTATCCAAGACAGATATAACATGATTTTTTCTTCAGAAATATGTGTTTATTCCTTTGAAATACTGGAATCAATTATTGGTGGTAAGTGTAATAAGACATGTTGCAGTGTGTGCATTGTTTTTTTGGTATATCCCTTGACTAATTGTATCTATCAATGGAACTGATTATAAGCACCTCTTATTGGTATAATTGACAATATTAAAGTGTTTAGTTTTACAGTGTTTTTGTGTAATTGATCGCTATTTAGGCTTACCGACATAGTCAGAACTATATTTAAATTATTTTAGCTTAGCTGTATAAACTGTTTAGATAAGATAGTCAATATTACGTCATATCACGTATTCAAACATAATACTAAAACCATTATTAGAAAATCATGTAACATTTATTTCAACGTTTAATTAATAACACCACGAAAGCTCCTTTTCCAAAAACACTTTTAATTTTAAATATATATTGTGATGTTTAAATACGTGAGACGACATAATATTGTGTATCTCTTCTAACAAGTGTATAAGGCTTAATCATAGTTCTGACGATGGCGTGGAGCCGAAATAACTATCAACTATCTAATAAAATTTTGTATAACTAAACACTTTAATATTCTATCCTACTATAATGGAGTTCTACCAAGTAAATGCCAATTCAATCAAGAGAATTTTACTGTTGGGATAAGGGTTGTAGCCGTGTTATGTAGTATGCCCCAATCATTACAAAAATGTTGAAATAGTACAAAACGAATTGATAGTGTTTTAATTTAAGACATCGACTGAGGGTGCATGATGGAATTTCAATATCAAATTTGGATTATTGAGATTTTGTACACTTCCATGTATTTTGTAGATGCCTAAAGACGAAACCGGGGTCGTTAATGACAAAATACATGGAAGTGTACAAAATCTCAATAATCCAAATTTGATAGTGTTTTTTAAAAAATATAATGTCATTCCACCAAGAATCAACAGTAAATATTGAAAGTGTATGGACATGATATTATGGTTAAATAATAAATTACTACCTAAAACGTAGCCTATCACACAAAATGGCACATAAACTTATATATAAAATTGTATACTTTTCATTTATTTAGTATTCGTTTATAGTTTGGTGATTCAGGGAAAAGTTTTTGTAGCTTTGCATGAAAAAAATAAATCAGAATTATGGTTCCAAAGGCATATTGAATCAATAAATAGACATTGAATTTCTTGTAATGTATACTTTATAATATTTTATACTGTATGATGTATATATATATATATATATATATAGTACTATTATCGTTTGTGTCTTACCTCCCTCTCTACGTTCAGTAAAAGAAAAAACATTCAACCCTCCTTCATTTTTAAGTTGAGAATTAGAGTCACTGTTAATTCACTGTCACTTAGAAATAAATAACCTTGCCATATATTTAGTCTGAAGAAGTTTCTGAAAGAAGGGAAACATGTGTTACATCTAGTAATACAGCCATTGAAATTAAGTTATCAATTTTCATTTTATATTGAGAGTGTGTAATATTTAATAGTTATCGAAGACGCTATTCTATGCAAGTATTTCGCAGAAAAGACATTTTGAAACTAAAAATGAATGAAAAAATCATTTAAACGAAAAGTTTCAACATTTATTTAAATATGATAGTTTGATATACTTTAAGAAAAGTCAAATATAAATACAAAAAACTTTCGTGATCTTTTAGTTTAAACAAATTTTAGTCTAAAACTTGTTTCAGGGATATAACATTTGTTTCAAAATGGCTTTCATTATTGAAACTGCAGAAAACAAAAGAACCGTAGTAATTTACAAGGATGTTGCTATGCCCTATAACCATGTGTCAAAAATTATATAAAAAACTGACTTTTCCTAGTATCTTTTTGCCATTTACAAAATACTGAAGCAAAGATATTGTAAACCTTATTTTTTATACAGAGTGCCTATGTAAATTTACAAAACTATGAATATATACATAAAATTTACTGTTTCTGAATTTTGGCATGTTTGCTAAAACCCTTTTTCCTTATGAGTTGTTCCTATAGACATTGTCACAATCAAAACTATCGCCAAATATGAAAATATTGTCATAGGTTTTTTCGGCCTGTGTTTTTTTTGATCAGTATACATGAAGGCTCTAGTATCATAAATCGTAATCTCTAGCTGCATTCTCATTGGCTGGAATGGAGATTACTAGTTTAGAAAAATTTAGGGCATTGGAGAATATGAGTTTTAATCAACAAAATTTTTTCATTGATTTTAGGTGGGAGTTTGTTAGTTTAGAAAGATACCTTATAATGTAAATGGTATGTGTGATCACGAAGAACAATGTTGCATTCATAATAACTCTGCTGGAGATTATGAGTTATGATACTAGAACCCTCATATTTGGTAAGTTACTTTGGAGTATGGTCAGTATTTTTTTTTGTTATTGTTATACCCACCCCTAATTGAATTATATGTACTTCTAATGAATCGTGTAGACGATTAAGTTATTTTTATATTATGCACTTGGTCTGTCTCTCAGCTAATACTTTCGGAAACGGTAAGGAAATACAAATGTGGCTATGAAAAGATTACTGGCTATCTAATTGTTCTACAACTAACTATAGTTTTCTGTTGAAACTATTGGAAACGATATGAACAGGAAGGAGTTTGAACTTCACATACATAAAAATCAATGTGTAAAAGTGTCAGTTCGAGTATTCAAACCTGTGACCCCGTAACTAAATATACCGAACGCATAAAAGCGGTCAACGGTATATTGTATAACTGGTAAAGTAATAAAAAAATAAACTAACAACCTGGCTAAAGTCAGGATGAAGAATATTTGATATTTGTATGGCGGGTTTCTGATTAAATAATTCGTTACTTTCAAAGTGTTGACTTTCGATTCTTGTTGAAAATTCATTATATTTTAAAAATAAAAATGATTTGTCGGCCTCTAGAGGTAAGAACTTTGCCTTAGCAATCGGGTGGGTCTTGGTTCAAGTCCCAGCAAGGTCAATACCAAATTTAGATTTTTTCAATTAAAATTTGTGATCTTGGACATGAGCGACTTATAAAAATTCTCATAGAATTTATCGCGTATGGTTTTCCAATTTTAAATATCTGGCATTACAGCTGACAGCCAACGCTTCAAATACTTTTTTAAAAATTAAAATTGAAATAAATTAAAACAATTTGTTTGTACCACTTCCACGTGTTAAAAATGATCACTACCGGTTTCGCCCATCACGAGAAGTTGATAATGCTTGCTTTTTTAAAAATAATTAGTTCCAATATATTTTTTGAAGTGCTCTTTCAAAAACGTATTCTCATAAGGTTGGCGTCCATGGCGTAGTTGGTAGCGTCGTTGGCTACGGTTACGGATGTCTCGGGTTCATAACGGACGGTTTTCGTAAATTGATCCTTCAATCAATTTATGGATATCTGTTCGTAGTCTGAGTGTTTGTGATATCTAAAACTCCCTCCCACACTAGTCCTGTCCTTGCTCTATCCCAACTATTTTCGAAAAAAAAGAGAGGTTGAGCAACTGAGTAACAAGCAGTTCTCATAGAAAAATTCTGTTGAGATACCTCCATTAGGAGACCAAAAACGTGGAAAAAAAATTCTCATATAATATAATATTATACTAGAAAAGATAAAGTATAAATATACTTAATTAATAGGAGGCTATGATTTTGGTTTATATAATGGTGCATTGGCGTCAGTTGTAATGTCATACATTGCAATTTTCTAAATTTAAATGTTAAGTAAATGATTTATCTTATCAATTCATATTATTTAGGAAACAACAAAATGAATAAGTCATTGATTATTCTTCATAATTTAAACATAATATTTATGTATATTGCTTTGAAACAGCCAATTGTCTTAAGAATAAAAAAATATACAATCAAATGTTTCGAAATGTTTGGGTGAAGTTGAAAGAAATTTTAATAAATTACATTAATTTTAAATAAATATTAGGGTATCGGTAAGATAAAATATTTTCTCTGAATATCTAAGCAACCTTTTAACCAAAATGATTCCACTTAATGTGTGCCAGCCTGCAATTCTAACCGTCTAAACGATTTACTACCTCTATTCAAGGCTGCATAGGGTCGAAAAGGTGTGTATTACTCCATGGAAAAGTGTCACGGCTTCGAGACGTGAATGTGTGTGCGCGTCGAGTAATCTTTACGATTTTCGGGAGCTGTAGGTAGCTGGAAAATGCGATTTTCCTTTATTTCCTTGCCTCATGCGTAGTTGAATGTTAGTAGTCAAGGAAAACTGCAAAGTGTGTTGGAAAAAAATATACGTGGACAGTTCATCACCAATATTAATTCAATAAAAAACGAAACAATATTTTTTTTCTTTGATCTGGAGGTATTGTATATTGATTAATAAACACTTTTTTTACCTTGTTCCCAAGGTGTAGCATAAATATGGTATCTCCTTTTTCAAAGAGAATAGGGATAGAAGGATAGTTCTAAGACAGAACGAGTGGTAAGCTTATCGCTCTCACTACGCTCCGTGAGGATCGGATGGGTGGGAGGGAGTTTTAGATATCATAGATACTCAGACTACGAACAGAAATCGTCCTCACCGGGAATTGAACCTGAGGCATCCGCAACCGTAGCCAACGACGCTACCAACTGCGCCATGAACGCCAACAGGAATATATTTCACTTTTAAGGTGTTAACTGTCAATTCTTGGTGGAAAGACATTATATTTTAAAAAATAAAACACAATTCATTTGTACTACTTCCATATATTTATAATGACCAGGACCGGTTTCGCTCATCACGAGCATTATCAATAAATCAGTTGATAATGCTTGTGATGAGCGAAACCGGTCCTGATCATTATACATATGTGGAAGTAGTACAAATGAATTGTGTTATATTTAAAAAAAAAAGGAATATATTTATATTGACTCAATGTTTAATAAATAAAATTATCGTTATAGCCAGATGCGGCTCGTCCATACGCACTGCGGAACTACAGAATCCCTAAACAAGTTGAGAAAAATTTAATATTAAAATATACATTAATTTATGTATTACATTATATGAAAAAGTCAATATTATTTATGCATGTATTAAGCTCGCCCACCCACCGATACATCCAATAAATATCACACACCACAGTACTAATATCAGAAAGTGACGCATCTTTATAAATTTTAGCTGTACGGTTTTCGATGGAATATCTCGAGTGGGTAAAGGAGGAGTGCGAGGAGGGTAGTTCGCACTACAAGCTTGATTTGTTACTGCCTCTCTGACAGTATTCTGCGTGCGGGGGGTGCAGCTGTCTGCACTGTTGGACAGCTGTTTAAATAAAAGCGATATTTGCCCTTAGGAACATACTCATGGCTTTAACTGTATTAAAATTATGTAAGCAGTTTATGCAAATTTATTGAGAAAATAAAACTTTTTCAAATTCTGCTTACAACTTCAATGACTACCATTGGGCCAGAATGGTGTTTTTCGCCACTAAAAAGTATTAAGACATGTATAAGAAAGACAATAGTTCAGGAAAAATATACGGCTATTAAAAAATAATTATGAATAACGAAAAATTTTATGAAAACTTGATGGACCTTTTTTCAAGGAAAATAAACAGAAGAATCAATTTTATAATGAAATAAAAACACGTATCATGTTTAATTTGAATAATTTTGATGTTAATAGTAAAATGTAATCCAAATAAACAGTTTATTTTATTAAATTTGGATTATTGAGATTTTGTACACTTCCATGTATTTTGTCCCTGACGACCCGGGTCTCGCCTTTCGGCATATTCAGGCATTCAGTCAGTTCGAGTCCATTCGTGCGCTCGAATGCCTGAAGATGCCGAAAGGCAAAACCCGGGTCGTTACTGAAAAAATACATGGAAGTGTACAAAATCTCAACAATTTAAAAAATTAGACATTCAGTATTTAAATTTCACCGTCATCTATGACGGGTACTGTTTTACTAGTAATACAATAGTAACGAATATTTCGTATAGTATACATATCTCTTTCATTCTCTCTCATACAAAAAGTAGCATCTTAACGCAAAGGTTTTCTTAAGCGTTGTAATTAATAAATTAAAAATAATTTGGAATCTTCCAAGAAACTATAAACATGGATTTTAATAAGAGATAATGGACATTCAATCGTAAGCCAAAAATCGAGATTGTATTATTATTAAGGCGAAGAATTAGTTTATCGTTAGTAAAAATGATGTGTGAAAAATTTGGATGAATTCGGCGGTAACTTTGTGGTAACTGGTGTTGTTACTAAATGTAACCGGTTTCGCTAAGTTAAGTAATTGTAAAATTAATTAAGTAAGGTGTTTCTTAAAAAAGCAAAACGCGTTTTAGTAACACTCAATAATCCAAATTTGATATTGAAATTCCATTAAGCACCCTCAGTCGATGTCTTAAAGATTTTATTTTTAATCAATCGCAGCACCCCCATATATCTTCTCCACAAGCGGCCACTGGTTATAACACACGTTTAAAATAAGTCTTGCAATATACTAGTTCAGTTTCTGGCGTGTTAATTATAAAATCTTAATTTTTTAATTCAAATAACTGAGATCTTTGTCATGAGTTTTATTTTATCTTCAAGAAGAGTTGATTGTGACTGCTTACATTTTGTCTGAATCCAATCTGGTGTGTTGAATATCTGCTATAATATAAAATATTTTAAGGAAACAGAAGAAGCAGAATAAAATAGTCAAAATTTCACACAAAAACACTCCCTACGTATAATCACGTAAGTACAATATATGTTATTATTATGTATTTTGCATTTTCCTTGCCTACGTGCTCAGTTTTATAGGTAGGCATCAATTAACAGGGAAAATTAGATTTAAAATAATCGCATTGATTCAATGTCGAAGAATATACATGAGGTCGTTACTTGTGTTATGAATCGTGAATACTTAATAATGGTAATCTGTAAAATCTCTTGTTTAAAGATACAGGATTATACGTAAGGAACACCATTTATTCTTTGATTTACTACATAGATTTATTTATAATAGTTCATTAATCGTTTTTGTAGCGCTTTTGAAAATGAATAAATAATTTTTTGATGTTTTCACTCATTTGTAAAGAAAGTTCGACCGTGAGACAATTATCAAATTAGTAATTATTTCAACAATAAAATGTTTGTCAACAAGGAGTTGAGAGTTCACACCATTCAAGCTATTAGAATTTTTAATTAGAGCTCAGTATCTCTAGCATTGTAAAATGATGTTCCACCACTTTGCTACCAAAATCAAAACACAGTTAAACAATATACGACAGTGCGTCTGAGTACGATAGTCTCTCACTTAATTTATATGATCTCCCCTTGATGAACATATTATTTCGCTCCGCTCTTGTCTCTAGGGAATTACCGGTTAAGTTAATCTCCAGGAAGTTAGTAAAAAGTATTTAGCTAAGATTTGATGATTCAGACATACCACAAAAACCCCAAACCTCTGCGTTTGCCATACATGTACAAAGACAAAGGAATCAGACTTGATGAAACCCACATAACAAAGACCTAAATGGAAGCAAGACATTATAAAGGGTTTATCTTATTATGAAGGTGTATGATTAATATTTTCACAGTTTATCATTGATAACAACAAGATAAACACATATTTAGAAATTTCGTTAATCACAGAAAAGCCATAAAGATCAATTTTTATATTTCAAAGTGCTGTGGTAGACTTTTGATTGAATTCTAGAAAAGGGTCCAAGGTTCGATTTTTGGCAAGATTGCGTTAATATCAAATGTTTACTGTTTTAATAATATTATTATCAAACGCATGGGTGTTTATGATAACTATTTTAAACACTTTTCTCGGGTTATCTAATATTCTAAAAAGCTGCGTACTATTTATTTGCTGTCATGTTTTTTTTCATAAATAAACATGTAGTCATGATGCAGATTTATAAAACGAAATACTTGTGAGTAATACTTTCGTCCGGCGAGCTGATGATGACAAGGTACAATCAAACACGCTAGTTCACTTAGTCAAATTACCTTTATTCCAGTTAGTTGTTACACGTACAGATTTTACAATTAAAAAAAAAACACACAAATGACATTTAAAAAAATCAAGTCAACAAAACCGTTACGCGTCGGCAAAAAGTTAGCTGCCGAGGATCAAACGACGCGCTCCAGACCACTTACGGTGTTCGACTGCCAAAAAAAGTAATACCTGAAACAGTGGGATAACGCCCCATTGTTTCTGTAAGAGTGGAATGCTCGGCTTTCTAAAAACTTCTCCGACAACATTGCCCAAACATGATGCGCTTGACACATTAAAAGATTATTTGTTTCTTGACTTTGCGCCACAAGAGATGATCCGATGAAAGTTCTGAGCACGTATTACGTCGCGTCAGCAATGTAGACGATGCAAAATTGACAAATAATAAATACACACTTACGTCAAGTCATTATTTGACACGTGATATTCTTAAATGCAAAAATTAACAGATATGTGATTATAGAAGAAAAGATTTTGCAAACGTCGGATTTATTATATGTGATATTTGAAAACACGCATATGACGACTAAGCTATTCGCACTGACATACGTATAGCTAAAAAGACACTAGTGAAGAATAAAGAAAAATACCATTATTCTGACGTCACCCGTCGAACTGTATACATTTCTCTTTAACTGCATAATTGTCATCATCAGCATCGTTATTGCATACCAACTGTTCAATCGCGTCAAGTATAGAACAATGGGAAATATTTTTCTAAACATACAGATTTGATAGTAACTTTGTGGAAATTCATTTATAATGTAGAACAATAATTGATAACTTCAATAACGCAAATTTACTTGCGTAATGTTGCATTAAGGTCCTCACCTCAGAAAAGATTGTTAATGTGATTCATAAATACCTTTTTACGCTTCTCTTGCTTAATAACCGGTAAATCCAGCTCTTCCCACTTCTTTTCGCTTAAGTAAAGAAATTAAATGAGTTAAATAAACTCTGATTAATACGTTTAGTCTCATACTAAGTAGAAATAAAAACACAATATGTCTTAAGTCATTTTTTATTCATCCCATGATAGCAAAACAGCAGTACAAACTTTTTTTTTTTTTTTTTTTTTTTTTTTTTTTTCATGTCCGCTCCCAATGTGGAGCATATGGTCTCCTAATGGAAGTATCTTGACAGATTTTTTTCTACGAGAACTGCTTGTCACTCAGTTGCTCAACCTCTCTTTTCTTTTTCGAAGAGAGTAGGGATAGAAGGATAGGGCTATGACAGGACTAGTGGTTAGCTAATCGCTCTCGTTACGCCCCGTGAGGATGGGATTGGTGGGAGGGAGGACTCAGACTACGAACAGAAATCCATAAATCGATTGAAAGATCAATCTATGAAAACCGTCCGCACCGGGAATTGAACCCGAGACATCCGTAACCGTAGCCAGCGACGAAACCAAATGCGCCACGGACGCCGACAAACATTATGTATCCAATAAAATTCGATTTGGACAGATAAATCGTCTCATGCTAAATTAAAATAATAAGCATTTGTCTAAGAAAGTAAAGATTTTGTTTATATTTCATATAGAGTTAAATAATATCTGGTATGACAGTTAACATCCATCGAGAAAAATATTATTTAATTTTTAAATCACATGAGATAAACTCAAATTAGAATTTATTAAAGTCGAAGAAAAAGGACATCAAAATCACCCATATATAAGATCTAAAATTTTAATTGAAATATTAAATTGATTTTGAGCTTGCCAGGACTGCCTGACTGCTAGTATAAAGCCTTTAACAATTATATAAAATTAAAACTGACAATTATTCAACTATCTGCGTTATTAAATGAAACGCATTTCGCTTCTAGAAGCATCGTCAGACTAACTACACCACAAGATTATTTATTTCTATGGTAAGCAATGATTCCAATACTTAAATAAAAAATGAAAAGTAGTGTGGGTTTTATTTTTGACGTGTTAACTGTCAATTCTTGAAGGAAAGATATGATTTAAAAAATAAAACATAATTTGTTTGTACCATATTGATCAGGACCGGTTTCGCTCATTACCAGAATTTGATAATGCTTGTGATGAGTGAAATAGTACAAACAAATTGTGTTTTATTTAAAAGAAAAAAAATAGCATTGGTTTATTTCCGTCTACTAGACGTGAGGAAGGGATAAGACAAAAACAATGATACTTCTAATTATGACCATGGCACTTTTAATTACAAATTAATTACTAGTGTTTGGAGGTGAAAATCCCATGCGAAATAAATTTAATAGAAAAGTGTCACCTATCCTATTCAAATCATTTTAACACTAAGCCATAGAGATTGACAATTCATCTTGTATTATTTGACACACCCTGGTTTTTGTTGAGTATAAGTGTCATTAGTGTCTTGAACTGAAATCGGCCAACGGCAACAGCAATATTTCGCAGAATACGCTCTTTCTTGTTGCCAGACGTTCAAATAGCCCCCGGTTACGTCCGCTGGACGAGTCCATTTTTACGGAAAAGGGTAGTAGTAGCTGCGCTCTCGTGGCGGAGGTGACGTGACGATGTGAATTGTTTGTTTTTTTTTGATTTGCATTGGATTTAATTTAAATTCGTTGTGTCATTTCTATTATGACTTAAAGTAAATTCAGTTGCTAAGTAAATGTTAATGTAGAATCAATTTTATGTGTTAAGATTTATATATTTGTGTAATTTTAAACCACTGCATCTTGAATGGAAAATAAATAAGTTTTGAACCGGATTTGAAATGGTGTTTGTCTGAGATCAGCCCTTCCAGGACTCCGGATAACCAGCCGCTCGCCTCTCTTCGATCCGGGGTCTTCTCATATTATAATATACGTATACTATTTGGTACATTGATAACATCATCCTATTTGCTATCTTTGCACGTGATTATCTATCATGATGGATATCCACTAATTCAGAATAGCGGTGACGACTTGTCAGTGGCTTACCGTTGTGAAAATAGAGAAGGCAAGGTAAGCCATCGAAGTGGTGCAAATAGAGGTGAATAGCTGAAGATTAGGGAAAATATTTCAAATATTATGTAAACTGGTGTGAATCTCTCGTTCTTCTGATAACATTGCCATGTTATTTCGGGAAAGTGCGCCTAATCTAAGCATTACACTATCTACCCCTTTTCTTCCCTTTTTTCGTATTATATATAATATGGAAAATCATTTTCTGTGTGCGAGAAATGTATATCTGAATGTAGATTAGATTTACCCTATCCCGAAGTTGCCGATGAAAGATTATAATTTTTTTTCAATATATTTCCGCTCTTAAAGTGAATTATATGCAACTCAAGTGGGGATTTTTTTAATATTATATGTAGCTCCATATTTCATTTTTTAGACTATGAAACGTACTGAATGCTTTAGCGGAGGGCCAGTTTTATATAATCATTTTCTCAATGTTCCGTTTTCTAAGGGATGAGTAAGGATGGGAGTGAGCGTACTGATAAATTTATAGATATTGTTGGCTTTCGAAAAAAATCTCTAAATTAATAGCATAATAATTAATTTAATTAATTGTTCACTTAGAGTTTAAACTTTTATTTCTTCTTTGCATGGTAATAATGCACATAAAATTCTGAAAATAAATTACCATTTAGAAATGTTCTATTATTTTATAAAATACGGGCTTGGAGTCAAAATATATTTTTTCGAAATAAAGAACGAAGTATCAGTAGTTTGAAAATTACTGATTTAGATATTTAAATCATTCACTCTACAGGGGAGTGGGGATAAAAGAGTAGCGATAATTTTTTATTTACGAAAACAATCAATACGCTATAAGAGTTTGAAACAATACTTTTCATTTATTTGTTTTCAATGTAAAGAGAGACACCACGTTTGTGTTTCTTTTTTCAAATAAAAAAATATAATAACTTCCTACACAAATATTAAATTGAAAAAAAAACAATTCGAAAATAATATTACATTATCAAATTTGATTCTCCATAGTTTAAATTAAGAATAACACGAAAAAACTACGAAACGTAAAATGGGTTTTAGTTTAAACTTCTTACAGCGCCTAATTAAATTACCCGCAATTTGCGTACCGAGAGCAAAAGACGTGATTCCTTTCATTTGTTTTTATTTTATTTTTGCTGCAGAAAAATCTACCCCTCCTTCCACCTTTTTAAGAGTGGATTTCACTTTTGTATGTTTCACCCTTTCTAGGACGTGTGTGGTAACACAAATAAGGGTTGGTAAGGAAATTCCCAGTGAAGGTTTTCGGCTAATATTTACACATTGCTCATTTAAAATTATTTATTCATATTTAGATTGGATTCTTTCGATTTAGTTTAAAAATGTTTTGTAGATGAACTGCTGTTTTTGAACTAAAGATGGATTTATATCTCAATTTTCCTTTTAAGAATGATTAAAAAAAGTGTAGGAAATATTAAGCTGATAATGTCTACTGTTGATAAATAGTTTAATACAGTTAAGTGTGATTAAATCATTAAGGAATAAAAACTATTGGGAAATACAACTTTTTCTACGCTACTGCAAATGTGGAAAGTGGTGTTGAGGGACTCGCGAGGACGTAACCGAAATAGTCGAGTTGGCTGTAAAAAGAAAAAAGTTTCACCGCAAACGGTTGCGACCTCTTTCTACCATGGCTTGCATTAAGGGTTGCCAGCTGTGGTCCATTTAGGAAAAAAACTTTATTTTCACTGCAATGCCGTGATGTCTAAATCAGATTTTATATTTAAATCTCTTTTTTAGTTTAATTCGTATTGCGTTGTTACTTTCACAACTAATTTGTATAAATTAAATCGAAACAAAGTTATAAAAATCAGTATTTAATTCATAATTATGATCACATTCCACGCACATTACAAGAATAAAATTCCACTTTTAATTTCTCATTGATAACTATTAAATAATTGGAAATTTTACACTCGACATGTTGTCTGAAGAGACTTCTCAAAGAAGCAGCGTGTCTCACACAGCAGCACGACCAGTGAAAAAACAATTAACAACAAAAAGTTTACAATTATAATTTTCCTACGATTATTTAATAACATTATGAAATAATGAAACAATTATTTGACAATTACAAAAAAAAATGTGTTTTATTTTTTATAAATATTGTATAATGCTGTGCCACTTAGAGTTAGCAGTTAACACATTAAAGAACGAGCTCGATATTCTGAACAATGAAATCTAATTTGTAGTTTCAACTTGATATCATTTTCAGACATCGTTATCATCAAAATTCAATGCACTTATTCTTCTACAAATTAGCGGCATTTCATTACAAAATTCAGTATAATTTTACTTAAAGTAAATACTATCAAACGAATTACTATTCACAATAAGTATAATGTATCCCTTATAGACAATCTTTCAGCAAAAAAAACCGGAATTAATTATCAGAATTGTTTTTATATTTATAGAACATGTCAAAGAACATAAACCTAACTAGGTAATGGCGTAGAATCGGTTTTTTAGGATATAAAAAACAGCTCGATGATAGTGTTATAACAGCTTTTTATTACAAAAACTTGTTAAGTAAATTACTTATTAACTGTGCATTCGGCATTTTTAGATTACAGTATAGTGACTCCCAGCACTTTTATGTGGAGAAAACCATGCGTGCATTAGATATAAAAGTATCAAAGCATTTAGCTGCTTTTAAATTGACAAAAGATACATCGATATTTGCCAACAATTTAATTTCAGAGAATCACTCTTTCAACGCAGATGAATATGTTAAAATATTGAATCAAAATAATCTGAATCATAAACTATTTTATCAGCAAATTTTAGAAATAAACAGGGCACAGCTGAATAGTTTACCAATTTTGAACGAACCAATTGATCTCCCTAACTCACCCTTATTGTATCCTTTACGTGAGATGAATTCGTTAAAAAGTCATAAATTACTTCAGAAATCAAAATAGCTCAACTCTTTCAACGATACGTCTTTTATAACTTAAAACATCGACTGAGGGTGCTTGATGGAATTTCAATATCAAATTTGGATTATTGAGATTTTGTACACTTCCATGTATTTTGTCACTAACGACCCGGGTTTCGCCTTTCGGCATCTTCAGACATTCGAGCACACGAATGGTCGAGTCAGTTCGAGTCCCCGGTCGTTAGTGACAAAATACATGAAAGTGTACAAAATCTCAATAATCCAAATTTAATACGTCTTTTGATTACCCAAAAAATACCCACCAATTAGAAATCCGTAAATATTTATTTATTTGTTATATTTTTTCCACTTAGTTTGTTATTATGTTGCATAGATTTCCTATATAAAAGTTGATTGCCTTATTTATATCCGTTATGTATATTTCCCTAATTCCCTGTTTCGTAAATGATCAATTTAATTTTTCATGTATGCATTTGGAATAATTTTGGAAATTTACATCCAGTGAAAATAACATATTTTTTTTATCGAAAGCTACCGGTAGCTCGAGAAGGAGAGACAGTTTGAGGATCGCTGCAATAGGTGCTAATGCTATGGTTAGTCTATAAACCCCACGTAGGGAGTAGACATGGCCGTAAAAATATATATTTAAAATATAGAGCACCATATTACTATTGTCTTATGTTTCTATATGATTCCTGTGTGCAGTTAACACATCTCGAAAAAGTTCTCTGCTAATAAAATGTAATGGGAAAAACGTGATTCTTTTATCTTTATAAATTACGTATTTTTTTCGCACGAAACCCATTTGACTGCCTGACTTTCCGATGGTCTCATTTCTGCTGAGGCGATGGTTATCTCTATACCGAATGTAGGCAATTTTTATTTATATGTAAATTATATTGAATTTTCTTTTGGTTTATTCGAAATTGGCTTTTTTATTTTCATATCGGATATAAAAGTACTGAGAAATATTTTGAGGGACGTTCGGAATAATAATTTTATTCATAATAAACATTGCTACATAGTTAATGTAAATTTAACATTTTTTAATGCTCGTTTCTATGTAAATATAAAAAATGCTAACCCGATTGAAACTGATAATAAAATATTAAATTACTTTTTTTACTTAAAAGTTAAAATATTTATATCCTTTTGTTTAGGTTTATATTTATAATAAGTTTGGATATAAAATTTGTTTAGATATTTAAATGACTATATGTTATATATTGTTAATAATCAGAAAACTACTACAAAAATAACTAAAAAAATATTTTGATTATAATTTAAAATAAAAAAATAGATATCTACAGAAAATTTTTCATGAAAGCATCAAAAATCTTTTGTTTGTCTCTTATTTGGAAATAAATAAATTTCTTTAATACAGTGGCGGAAGACTTTAAGTCAAAAAAACATTGTTTTGCGATAATTGACTTTTAAATTTTTCTATTTAAATATCTTAACGATTAATTATTAACGAGTTCGATTTATTTATTAGTAATTATTTTGATAGTTTAATAAATAACAGTTTTTTGTCAATAATAACTGTGAATGAAATTGTCTTAAAACGTAACGATTTCTTCAAATTGGGTAAAAAATACATGAAATATAGCTGAGCTTGTTTTTTCAGACAATATACCGTCCTAAAATCTATCGTACTGCATTCATATCTCAAAACAGCCAATTTTCGACTTATCACCTTCTGCCACTATGCCGACTAGGGCATCCAATCCCGGAACCATTTTATAATTCCGGGATTTCTGAATTTACAATTTTATCAATACAGGGTATACCATATAGCGTAATTTTGTATTTTAAATTGAATTTGTATTCACCATTGCTTCAATTGAAAAGAATATATGTTTTGGGCATGTTTTATTTATACATGAAATTGATTTTTTTTATGAAAATAATGCAACAAAAAAAAAACTGTTGTCAAAATTATCTGTTACTGTTTCTGGAAGTAATGAAATTTGAAAAGGAGGGAGATCACAATGCATATATGCAATAATTATGTATGTTTTTAAAAAAAAGTATTTATATAAACGAACTGAGGTACACATTATAGTTAATCTGGTAGTATTGTATTTAAAATATGAGTTATTTTTAAACATTTACAACAAATCCCAGTGATTGATTAATTGAACGGGATCCCGGGATTTCGGAATCTCGGCATTGGAAGCCCTAATGCCAACGATATAATAGTTTTCCACAAAATCTCACTTTCATTTGAATAAAAATTGATTTTTATTTTATTCTAGTTAGATTTGTTATTATTAAATTTTGTATTTACTATTTAAAAATAATTTTGATAGCAAAATTAATTTGATATAAGTTATTAATTTGAAAGTTCGTTTAAAATAACATCTTTACTTCGGAAACAAATCCTTTAATTGAATAAACAGTGTGAATCTGCCAAAAAGTTATGAGTGTTTGTTTATTTATCATGCAAATAGCTAATGGATTTATGTCATGTTGAAATAATATTTTCATCTGGCTCCATGGAGTTTGTCGTTTTTTTAAGATTGATGGATAAAGTTGGACTTTGTTCTGTTTGTGTTACATCGGAGTTACAGCGCTGACGAGTGAATCGCTAAAACATCAAACACTCTTACAATAGTATTTCTTAAAAACATACAAAAGATTAGCTGCGAAGTCGTATGTACGAAGTGTATATTTACATAGTTAAATTTTTTCACTTCAAAGATTTGGTGTTAAACCAAACGAAGCCTTAAATCTATTTAATATTATTTTTCTTTTAATGTTGTTTTATATCCCATTCTGGTGAAAAAAATATAGATAGTATCTCAGTGGCGTAATGATAATGACAGTTGTATCCCGACTAGGGCTTCCAATACACGAATTCGGGATCCCAAAATCCAGTGTTTGTCTAAATATCAATCCCAGGATTTTGGGATTATGAATAATAAAAAATAATTCATTATTAAACACTTTTAAGGTGTTAACTGTCATTTCTTGGTGGAAAGACATTATATTTTAAAAAATAAAACACAATTCATTTGTACTACTTCTACATATTTATAATGATAAGGACCGGTTTGTATTATACCTGTAAGGTTATTTTTATCTGTAATTTTTGTTTGTCAGATATTAAAAATTTAATGGATACTCATAGCTGCTCTGCTTTCTCCATTTAAGATGGCTGTTTATTGTTAATATTAATTACATACTTAATATTTGATTGTTTTTAAATGGTTCACTAATTTTTTCTTATAATTTTCCTGATTCATTATTGCTTATTGCATTAGTAATGTCATTAAAAAATTTTGCTCAGCTAAATGGACTTTTAATGTAACTATATTTGTGATTTCAGATTAGTATTTATTGATTTGTAAGAGGTCCATAACATTTTAATTGTAGACTCTTTTATTTAATTTATGTACAATTTGTTTGCTAATCAGTATTTTTTTGTCTTAGTTCATGAACCATCAGTTTTATATACCTTCATTTTTACACTCAATTTTATACAGATAAGTTTGTTATTTTTATCAGTTGATAATGCTCGTGATGAGCGAAACCAGTTCTGATCATTATAAATATGTGGAAGTAGTACAAATGAATTGTGTTTTATTTTTTAAAATCATAATTAAACCTTCCTAATTACTTTGGTTTGTTTATGTACGTATTCCTTTACAATACTTATGTAATATAATTAATATAAATGTATTGTGGTATCCCTCCTTCTCAAAATTTGTAACAGCCGTTCTTTCGGAATCTGAAATGGAGTGCATATTAAGACCTCTTCTTAAATGTATGGAGGACAGTATTTTAAATCGAAGCGAAGTACATGTACTCTTATTGAATACTGTTTGGTAAAAGTTATCTAGGCTATATTAATCTTTATATATATCTTTTTCTCCTGTTTTGTAAATGACTGTTTGCGCCTAGCATTAATAATTCTTAAACTATTTGTCAACGAAAGATAAATTATTTATTTAAGAAGGTTTTTTATTAAATAACGATTTTTCTTTTCATTAATATGACTTATTGATTATTAAGTATGATAAAATATCAAAATACTTGATTCTGATAAGAATCACACACAACATAACTTTTAATTCATCTCCAGTATGCCTACATTTGTGTGATAAGAGCCTTAGGCTGAATTTCTTAGAAAATTTTTCTGAAAATCAATAGATATAATCTCATTAATGACAAATCAGACTTTAATTCATCACCTTTACTTAAAACATTATAAGAAACTTACGTAATTACGCATAATCCATAAAATTTCATTGCATTTAGATTAACGATTAATTAGTAATACCACGTAAGCTCTATTGCCAAAAGCACAATTAGAACGTTAAATATTTTAATCTATATATATAAAAATGAATTCATATTTGTTTGTTTGTTTGTCTTCTATGCATTCCTTTACCATTCATCCGATTTCGATGAAACTTTGTTGAGTTGTTATGCGCACACCCGTGAAGGTTTCTGAAGGAAAATTTTTAAATCTAAAATCTAAAAAAATGGAATCAAATACGTAAACACAGCGTCATCTCGGAAAAAACTCGTACCAGGCTCTGGCGGGTAAAGACAATTCTGATTCAGATTTGGTAAGGAATTCAAATTTAAGAAAAATATTTCGTTCTGTGTTCGGGTCATGAGTCAGCCATTGCGCGATAGTATTCATAGCTTAAATAATTAATTTCACATGTACTATGAATATTGTTGGAAATATGAAAACAATAACACATTTTGTTTGAAAAGTATAAAAGAATTACTATATTAAAAAAATTGGGCTTTTGTTGGGCTGAGAAAAATAAATCTGAGCTTCAGGTTGGGCCTGAAGATGACGGGCTCGGACTGGGTAATTTTATGAAATTTCAGCCCGTGTAGAACTCTAATCCAAAAGCATTTCAATAAACAGAATTAAAACACAAACCCTTTCTTTCTTTGAGTGGCATTGCAACGCATGCCTGGTACTCACTAGTTTATAAATAAATAAATTTTATGATGTTTGAATACGTGATATGACATAATATTGTTTATATAGTATATATAACAGTTTATATAGCCAAGCTAAAATAAGTTTAAGTGTAGTTCTGACGATTTCGTTAAGTCAAAATATCTTTATTAATTACCTGAACTAAATACTTTGATATTTTACTCTATCATAATGAATTTCAATCAACAAAAAATAATAATAATTGTTATTATAATGACTGAATAAATTTCGTTAATAGTAATAATAATAAATTACGTAATTCAATGGAGTCGTTTTATAAAATTAAATTGAATATGTAATTCTATTGGTGTAAAAAAAAGTACTTTTTGAAGTTAAAATCATAGCTAGCGAATCATGGCTTAGCATAATATTTGACTAGCCATTGGCTGCCTCTTGCCCATATAAAAGCTTCTCAGTAATCTAAAATAAAATATAATAATAAGATAATATAACACGTCAAGCTATTGGATCCGATACATTTTCTGCTACGAAGGCGTAAACAACGTCTTTTAAATTCTTGAAAGGTCTTCAAAACCTATTACCCATATAGACAAGCATGGGATATCGGTTTTCTTTATACAAAAGCACCCACATCTACTGTTTTTGACACATTATCATTTTATCTTATTGACCACAATATGCCATATCCAGAAGGGCTATAATATAGTTTCAGACATATAGCTTCTAAGACCAGAGAAGGATGCTGTCTTTGCTATATTAGGGTCAATTTATTTTTAGTCGAATCCTTAGTAGGTCGTCCGAGGAAGTTATCGTATTACAGTCATAACGGATATTGAAAATTCAATTATTTGCCGGAGCATAAAAGGTTTTTTTGCATTCATGACAAAACAAAAAAAAATGCCTTTTACTGTTTGTTTACAAAATATTCTTATTACCCTTAAAGCTTATTGTATCAGCTCACAATATGTAGTATATATCGTCGGCATTGTGGCAGTAGGCGATAAGTCGAAAATCGTCTGTTTTGAGTTATGGATTAGATATTTGCAATAAACAAACACTCTTATAACATTTTGGTAAATTTTCACTGTTTATTCAAGTAAAAGATGTTATTTTAAACGAACTTTCAAATAAATAATTTAGATCAAATTAATTTTGCCATTATTATTGACTATCAAATTATTTTTAAATATTAAAGACAAAATTTAACTCTATCAGCTCCGGCCAAAATCAGGTAAAACCAACCCCTGTGCCCAGCCCATTTTTGAAGAAATATCATTTTTGTTAAGCGTTTACTAAAAATGTTATAACTATAGAAATAATAAATGAAATCAAATGAAACTTTTTGGAGTTGATTAAAAAATTTTAATATTTATTTTTTGTATGGTAAAATTGCCAACATTTCCCTTTGTGAAGAGCCACACGACAATGTTTACACATGTACTGAGTCTCACTCCTTTTCTTGTACTTTTCACACACCTTGCATGTTCTAAAGGGCTTATTTTTTTCTGTTGACGGTATTGGTATCAATATGTGGTTAGACATATCCCCCGACAACATGTCTTGTAGATCTTGGAAAAGTCTAGTTTGGAGTGGACTCAGTGTCACCGCAATATCGTCTCCAGAAGGGTGAGTATTATAGAACTAAAATTCGATTGATATTTTAAGTCGATGAAATCAAAACCTATTTTGGCAATAGCACAAATTAGATGACTATTTTGGAAAGTTTTAAGTCTTGGCTATAATTAAAACCAGGATTACGTTGCAATACGTATCGTTTAATGACTCAAAAATGACTGTTTTTGATAGTCTGGTCTATCACGTGAAAACACGGTTCCGGGATTCAAGCGATGGTTGTTGTATCGCGTGAAAATACGGCTCCGGGACTCAATGTGTTAATAATAACAATTTTTAAACTAGAATATAATAAATTTGGATTATTGAGGTTTTGTACACTTCCATGTATTTTGTCACTAACGACCCAGGTTTCACCTTTCGGCATATTCTTAAATTATATCTTAAATTATAGAATATAATAACCAGTAATTTTACTGAAAAGAAAGTGAGATTTAGTAGGAAGCTATTGTATCGTTGGCATAGTGGGAGAAAGGTATTTTGAGTAATGAATGCAGTACGATTGATTTTAGAACTGTCTATAGCCTGAAAAAACAAGTTCAGCAATATTTCATGTGTTTTGTACGTAATTTGAAGAAATGAATATGAAATCAGTTAATTTCATTCACAGTTATTAGTGGTAAAAAGCTATGATTAATATTACTATAAATAAGACTTACTAATAATTAAATCAAGTTTGTAAATTATTAACGAATCCAAAAAAGTTTGCAGTTTAATAATGAACGACGTCTTAGGCGTTATTAACTGTCAATTCTTGGTGGAAAAGCATTATAATATCAAACTAAAACACGATTTGTTTATAATTTCAATTTTATATAAATAGGCTTATATGATTTCATTTTCTTCAGTTGCTAATGCTCGTGATGAGCAAAACTGGTCCTGATCAATATGAAGATGTAGAAGTAGTACAAAAAAATTGTGGTTTATTTGAAAAATAATAATAATGAGTAGTTTAGGTATGTAAATAGAAAAACTTGAATTTAATGATTTTCTTAATTGTCGATTATCCTAAAACACGGTTTTTTGACTTATACTTTTGTTATTTTGCCACTATAACGACGAAATATTCATGTTTCGTTATAATCGTAAAGTTTTCTTTGATAAAGATGTAAATATGTACACCAGTCGATGAATTTCATATTGTTTGATGATTACTGTATCTACCGCTGCTATGTTTAATTGAAAAGAATGAATAAAAAGCTAGATAAAAACAATTGTATAAATGAATTGATAAAAGTAATGGATGCAAAAATTTGAAAAAAAAAGATTTGTAATCGTGATCGCAAAACCACAATGGTATGAAAGCAGCACACTCGGCAGAGATACAATATGGTAATCGGTAACCGTATTGTATTTTGTTCCATGCGTCATTAGTCACGTATTAAAATTAAATGTATTTTTTTTTCCGAAAATTAGTTTTACGTTTCTGTAAGACAAATCAATAAATCCGTACCAAAGCTACGTGTATTCCAAAATGGTAATTTTTAAACAATATGTCTGATTAAATACTATTAAAGTTCTTTTGCAGAAAAAATCTTAATAATGCTGAAAGTGGGCAACGCGTTGTTAATTTATCTTAAAGCTTATGCTCTTTTTTAGAGAGTTATCTTTAAAATTCTATGTCTTAGTGCAGTGCTTCCTAAACGTTTTCATGCCACAGATCACTAAATCTGAAAAAATAATCCACGGACCCTCGAAAAAAACATTTTTTAGTCATTGATATTAATTATTACTATTAATACAATCGTAAAGAGGAAAATATGACCAAAATACTCGTAGCGTTGAGGCTGATTCGCAGGAAAATTGAGGTCATGGAAAGAATATCATGAAACTGACCAACCGATAATTACGCGAAAACAAGTTTGGATGTTCTCCTGAAGGTGTTTCGTAATAAACTGATTGAATTCTTTAAATTATATAATGAATCAAACATGAATTATTAGTTATGAGCGATTAATGTCGCCTATATCGAATGACGCGAAAAACGCGTTCTCCGCCGCAATACAAAAAACTTTGCGACGAGGAAAACGCGTCCCCCGTAGTAAACGTGGTAACACAAACATGATTATATTTTATCACAAAAAATAGAAACATATAAATAAACAACATTTAAAAATAAATAAGAAAAATATATATAGTGTGAAGCTTATAAAACAATTTAGTGAGATGAATGCGGTTGTATGTTTTTAAACAACAAAAACAATATCTGGTTCAATGGTAGAAATGCTAACTCGCAAGGATTCTTTCAAAGACTCCGTGGAAAGGCACGATCTGTACTAATTTTTAATTAAAACTAATGACGTTAATTCTGTTTCACATAGGTACGTAGTTGCAAGAAATAAAATTAGGATTACCAAGGCTTCTTTTGCATTAGACGGATATTCTTGCTGTTGTCTTATCCAACATACTGAACAATTTAAGAAAAGTATGTTTCTACTTAAGAAGAGTACTCTGGTTTTTTTTCATAAAGAAAAAACGTTTATAAATGAATATTTATACTTTCTATTGAAAATGTTTCTCGGACCCCCGCGAAAAACCTACGGACCCCAGTTTGAGAAGTACTGCTTTAGTGAAAATATATATCTTTATGCTGTACAAATATTGTAAGTTCAAATAAGGTATTTGAAGAGATATTGTAGTCTCAAATCTTCAAATTCGATTTTATCAACACATGCAAAACTAAACATACAGTATTTTTGCACTAAGCCATTCAAATTGACTGAGGAATTATTCTAACTTTTAGATACACAGTTTATTGCAATAAAATTGAAAAAGAAGTTTAAAAAAATGTTCTTCTACAACCAATTTGCCAATAATTGATATTTGTACCTGCTATTTATTCAGATAAAATTTTGTGTTAAGAATATAATAAAGCTTGATTTATAAGCAGTGTAGATGTTGCTCCTGAATTTTACATGTATAAAGAATGTATGGGGTACTTCTTGGTAAATGTAACGTTACGCAGGTTTTTTCTTATTTTCTTTGTGAGGTCTTGACCGTTTAAAGTGTTTTTTTTTATTTTTAAATGATTGTTTTTGCTTCCATATTTTGATTTGAGTAACAAATCAACTATTTTATGGGTTTTTACATTAATTGTAATAGTTATTTATTTCGGGTTGCTATAATGACAAGCGATAACAATACGAATTAAAAATAATTTGCGTTAATGATAACATCACAGATGTTAAATAAATAAACTTTAGGGTATGTACACTTAAATGGGAAATATGAGAATAATGGTAGTAAAAATTTTATATTGATGTCCGGTGATCTCGTAGGGAGTGGTAAGACGCGGCTAGTCATTATTCAAAGCATGAAATGGTTTTTTGTTAAGCTTAACAAAAGTTTGGAAAATTCTAGTAATAAAGCAAAATTCATTCATTTCTAACTTTTTTTAAGGGTGAAAAATATTGAAATGTCAGCCGAATAATATAATAAAATCTGATTTATCTATCAAAAATAAACTTATTTCTTGTTATGAAAACATAACACTTTTAGTCAAAAAAATTGTTGAAGTAAAATATTGGTTTGTAGATTACAATAAATTATTTTATGAATGGTATTGAAAGAGAGTATAATAATATATTTTAGATCAATATATTAGAAAATATTTGGGGAAAATGTATAAAGTTATAGATATTCAATTCTTTCTTAACGGTGTGGCTTATCTGCGATTGCTTTCATGAAGTTTTTGTGTGACTTTTACCTTTTGTGATATTATTCAGACGCTGATAGTTTATAAGAAACTTTTAAGCTTATACTTAGTTGAGCTTTTAAAGATGCCTTAGGTGCAATATTTGAAATTTTATATGTTTGTGAGATAGTCATGGTTTCATGAAAGTAGTAAAAACTGTAAATTTTACACAGATAAAATACAATTACAGATAGTTCAATTGTATGTATTCAATATTTACACTTTACGACTGCTGTTCTATCTTATTGAATCATTCCAAATGATAATTACTTCAAATAATTCATAACAACAGCGTATCAAGAATATTGACAGTGCTTTGGTCAATTAATGTAACCCTCAAAATTGAAATTGTTCAGGAGAGTTCAGGAGAAATTTTTCAGGTAAATTCTCATGTTTGCTGATACAGGATTATACCTAAGGAGTGCTGAGTGTTGATATAATATTGGCTTACAAAAAGTGGAAGGATCAGAATTTGTAGCCCTAAAACCAATGTGAAATGATGTTTTCTTTCCAAAAAGTGGTCAATTCATTTTTCTAATTTACATAATTTGGCTGAGACCTGCTCTGTTATCTTCAAAATGAGATCCTATCGTTAAATTATTTTCGTATTTTTTAGGGCTACAGCAATTGGCCAATAAAACTTCGATATATACTAGTGTCACATACTGAATTCAATATAGTTTGAAGAATTCGTAAGCTGGAGAACGGACCGGTCAGTTCCCTTTTACGTCAGTGGTCTGGCACAAGTAATATCCATCAGTGGAATAAGTGATGCTAGCAAGTCACGGGAGGAAGCAAAGCGATATGCAGGTATCAGGTTATCATGAAGAGCCACGGGGTAGTCGTACGCTCCACACAGGGATTGTACAAGGTTGAAAAAATTAGAATATCACTTTGTTGTAACCATGTCTGCCTCCAATATGAACTCCCGGTAGAATTTATATAGCTTAAGTTTCTTTACGATAATTGCTTTTTACTCAGTCAATTAACGTCTCTATCAAAGAGAGAGTAAAGATATTAGAATTCTGCTAAGACGAGACTAATTTTTAGCTATCACTCTCATTTCGTAATAGGATAAAATATCAAAGTATTTCGTACTACAACATTTTATTGGGTCGTTAATAACTATTTCAGCTTAACTTTATCTTCAGAACTACACTTAAACCTATTTTAGCTTAGCTATATATACTGTTTAGAAGTGATAGACAATATTATATCATCTCACGTATTCAAATATCATTATATTTATTTAAAATTAAATTATTCAAGGTACTCTATTTCCAATAACACAATTAGTACCTTGAATAATTCAATTTTAAATACAAAATATTATATTTGAATACGTGAGATGACATAGTATTGTCTATCTCTTCTAAACAGTATATATAGCTAACCTTAAATAAGTTTAACTATCGTTCTGACGATAGCGTTAAGCCGAAATCGCTATCAACTTATTGTTAAAACCATATCCGCTCCCTATTCGGAGAATATGGCCATCACGCGGTTTCTCCAAGTTTCTCTGTCCCCCACCAGTCTCCTGACTTCCTCCCGTAGCTCCGCCGAATTCATCCTATGGATGGTCATCAGCGACCTTCCAGGGCGAAGGAATCCATCCGGTTGATAGAAGAGACTGGCAGGATTCATGCTCCCCTGGGGCATCCGCAACACGTGTCCAAGTCATCGTCGCTTAGTTATTTTGGTTCGTCCGTTCTCTTACCTCCGAGTTCCTGACAAAATCAAACCACCGTACCCCTAGTATTCGCCGCAAGCATCTGTTTTCATAGCACAGTATACGGCAATCAACTACCTAATAAAATTGTATTGAACTAAATACTTTGATATTTTATCCTATTATAATGAAGTTCTACCAAGTAAATGCGAATTAAATCAATACTCTCGATTCATATTCAGGATTGGAAGAGTATGAGAGAGTTTATTCACAAAAGCTTTCAAAAATAGTCCGTAAATATATTAAAAAAGTTTATGAAACTGTCCGTATTTTATCCGGGATTTGACTTAACACAACTTGGTTGCAGTCTTTGATACTAAATTAATGTCTATGTTTAAATTGATAAGCTGTTTTGTAGATACGAAATTTAACAATTTCAGTAGAAAAAATCTCAAAAAAAACCCTAAAAACGTCATTGTACATTTATGAAAAAAAAATCATGTATTCTTTTATGACGACAGAATTAAGAGATAAAATCCGCAGCCCAAAAAACTTCTCCGAACATTTAAAGTTTATACGAAAAATGTCTAGTTCAAGATTACGGGACATGCTTTGAAATGCAAAAAGCATTAAGATAAAACCTCACCATGTAAAGAAAACTTTTAGGTGCTTTCTTAAAAAAAAAGTAATGGACTCGGTTAAGGGTTTTGGCCACATAGGTAAAAAACTTTTCGGAAATAGTCTCAAATAGTTTGACGTACACTGGTTTATCCAACTGTATAATTTTTTTGTTTGTAGTTTTATATTTATTCCGACATTTTCAATATAACAAACTGAAATAAGTAACTGAAATGAAGAAGATTTTAGTCCAGCGGTAATAGTTGTTGACCCCTTTATCTTTATTTATTAACAACTAAACTTTTTTGTATAAAACATTTTCAACAAAATTATACAGTTGGAGATAATAGGTAATATCTACCACGAAAATATTAAATACTTGAAAATGGGAGTCCAGTTGATACAAAATGATTGAAATATTTTATACAGCTTTGAAATCATTCTTTAATATTTTCTACAAATCGACATCCCTACGTATACTCCCGTATCTTCAAACATGTAATTTTACTGGAGAGCATTTCAAAGATTCATAACGCAATTGCAAAGTAGCCACTACAATTTGACCCTTAAAAAATGCGAACATGATTTAATTGTTGGAACTCATTTTAAAGATGACAGAGCAGGTCTCTATATAAATTAACCACTTTTTGGAAGGACAACATCATTTTACATTGATTTTAAGTGTTACAAATTTCGATCCCCCACCTGATGTAAGTTGCTATTATATCGAAATTTCCTACGTATAATCTAGTATCTGCAAACATGAGAATTTACAAGAGTGCATTTCAAAGATTCATAACGCAACTCACCATATATTTTTTTAGATAAAAACAGTTTTTACTTTCTCTTGAACAATTAAAACTTTGAGGGTTACATCAATTGACCAAAACATTGTCGACATGTCGCTTCTTTACAATTGGGACAGTGTTACTATTTTCTATCTAATTTTCTCTGTTGTTTTATGCCTACTAATAAATTAGTGCGTAACAACAAAAATACAACAAAGTGACATAATGAATTGAACAAATAATGTTGTTATTTTGATTTTTGTAGGTTTTGTATGTTGAGGTTTTAAATGTTTTTTTTTTTATTTTCAGATGCTGTAAAAATGAAGAAAAAATTAGTGGTGACTAAAAACAATTTTTTTTTGTCATAAAAATATAAAAAAATTACAAACAAAATCATTTAAAATGTTAATATCTGTGCCAATCAAGTAAATGTACCTCAATTTTTACTGTGCCAATCATTGAACATGTGATAATAATATAAACAATTATAATTTATAAAAAAGTCCTTAAACTAAATATGTCACCCTCAAAAATAAAGTCCGAAGCCCAATACAAAGGTAGAGTAAAGTGGAAAATTTTAAAAATAAAAATATCAAAGTTTTATCCGTTAATTTTTATACTAACTTCAGTGCTAGAAAATGTTCGCTGTGATTCTATACCAGAAAAAATACCTGGCGCAGTAAACAATCACGAAGATGTTCCCCAACAAGTGCCGAGTATCTCATCAATACACGCAGATTTGCCGTTAAATTCCAGTATTCCGGTGGTGCCAGAAGTTTTGAGTGGGCCTCAGAATAGTGCGCAAAAAAGTGATAATACCGACTATGACACTAAGAACCATTACGATACCGGTGAAGCGGTTTACGATACAGGGAACGCGTACAACCCTCACAATAGTGGCGGTGCAAACGCAGACTACGATGTCCATGCCTTTGGTGGAAGTTCTAGCGGCAATGTAAACTCTAATAACAATAACAACCATTATTCTGGCGGAAGTAATCCGTTTACATCATTTTCCGGCGGTGTTAACAACTTGAACAGTGCATATGTAAACGCGAGACAGTATAATTTAAATACTAATTCAAAGAATAGGTTAAGTAATAGAATTGTGCAAACCAGGTATGGGAAACTTCAGGGTTTTCTGCTGCCCATGGATGACCACAAGTTTTTGAAGCCGGTCGAAGTTTTCCTAGGGGTGCCGTACGCTACGCCACCGGTGGGATCTAACAGGTATATTTATTTTATATATGTCTACATAGTTGTCTTTATAAATCGGTAAAACTTTGTTTACATCGGCTTCCGTTGTCTAATCAGATGGGTCTGGGTTAAAATTGCAATAAGGCAAAGCCTTCTATAATTACAAGCCATGCTGTACGGCCCGTCAGTCGGTATTTTAGTAGACGAGTAGTCCGTTAAATTTACTGCGGAGTCATGAAATCGATATTTTGGACTAATTACGATAGATTATAGCATATTTTAATAATGTGAAATTGTGAGTAATTAAATGTATTATCTTTAATGTTAAAAAGAATAAAGATAATTTGGATGGATTTGGCGGAAACTTTGGTTTTTTAATATTAAATTAAGGTTGATTACTTAGTTATTTCATTGGCTGTGTTACTAAATGTAACGCGTTTCGTTTCTTTAAGAAGCATCTTAATTAAAAATTAAGAGTAGAGTGGGTTTGTTTCCTTCTACTGCACGTTGGGAGGGGTAAGACCCAAACAATGTTAGTACTAATTATAAAACTAACTACTAGTGTTTGGAGGTGATATAGTCAGTTATGGTTCGATATCGTGAGTCTGAAGATGCTCATTAAAGAATCGAAACGCGTTACATCTAGTTACACAGCCAGCGGAATAACTAAGCTATCAATTTTAATTTCATATTAGAAATAAAGTTGTTTATTTACTTTGAAAGAGTATAATTATAAAGCCAAGTCGCAATCAATGACTATTATTAATCGATAATTCATAGTGTATATTTTGCGATAAATTACGATTCTAATAAATCTACCTTGCAACACATCGCATTTCGTGCCATTCACTACATATATTATGACGACAGTACGATATAATTTATTGGTACGATTTAATTATTTCTAACATGCATATATGTTGGTTTTCCATGAATCGTAAATTGTATAATGATTATAGTAAAGAAACACTGAATAAACTCACAAGAATTTTTTTCAAATATATGTTATATTCGACGAAAAACGGAGTTGAGAGACGATCTTTGTACAACCGCCATACAATTTGTTCGTAGAGACTGGGACTCTTAGGACTACTCGTAAATTGCAAATTTTCTAATGGCATTGCTTGTAACTTAAGGTTGCTTTGAATAAGGTCAATATCTTTTGCATGAATGTTTTTAATGACGTTTCTTCTCTACTTGATCTGGAGTGGCATTAAAAATTATCATTTCTTTTTCTCATGTGATGTAATAAACAAAATATTGTTTACTTACACTATGGTGTTGAGCACTGCCATTTGAATTTACTATTTCATTAGACAATGGTCCTTAGAAGTTTAATCTCACTTTTAAGGTCTTAAGTATCAATTATTGGTAGAAAGTTGAAAGGCATCATATATTTATTCAGAGATCCTTAAATACCTGGAAATTCTTGTTAAAGTTCTTGAATTAACTGTTTGATATACCTTGTAGTTATTGACATTCAATTTTGCATAAATAGCCTTGTTATGATATTTATTTATATCAGCTAATACTGCGACCTAATCGTTATAAACATGTGGAAGTAATACAAACAAAGTGCTTTATTTTAAAAATAAGTCTATAGTGTATACTCTTTGATCCTTAACAATGTAAAATACTATACTATACTATACTTATGAGTCAAATTGTTCCTTTTCTTTTTTGAAAAAAAAATTCAATGATTCTTTTTTTGCAGATTGAAATATACAGAATTTTATATGGTTCTAATTAAGTCAAAACTGACTTTACAACAACAATTCATTGTTTAATCCATATATATATATACAAATGAAGATTTTTTCGTTGGTTTGTTTGTTCTCTATGCATTTCTTTACCATTCATCCGATTTCGATCAAACTTTGGTAAGATGTTATGCGCACAACCGTGAAGGTTTCTGAAGAAAAAAATTCAAAATTTAGAATCTATAAAAAAGAATCAAATTCAGATTTGTGCTCCCGCTGGGCCCGGGTAAAGAATTCAAATTTAAGAAAAACATTTCGTACTATGTTCGGGGTCGTGAGTCAGCCATAAGGCAATAGTTTTCATAACTTAAATAATTTATTTCACCTGTGCTACGAATATCATTGGAAACAATAACATATTAAATTTGAATTATTGAGATTTTGTACACTTCCATGTATTTTATCTCCAACGACACGGGTTTAGCCTTTCGGCAACTTCAGGCATTCGAGCGCACGATGGACTCAAACTTACAAGTGTACAAAATCTCAATAATTCAAATTTGATATTGAAATTCCATCAAGCACCCTCAGTCGACGTCTTAAATTAATAACATAATATATTGTTTGAAAAGTATAAACGAATTACTATATATTAAAAAATTAATCGGGCTTTTTTTGGGCTGAGAAAAATAACAAGAGATAAACAAACGTGATATTGAGACTCAGGCTCGGGCCGGGTAGTTTTATGAAATTTCGGCCTGTGCAGACTGCTAATGCAAAAGCACTTTAATACATAGAATTAAAACACAACCCCTTTCTTTCTTTGAGTGGCATTGCAACGCATGCCGGATACTCACTAGTATCTAAATAAAAGTTGGAAAAAATATGACACTTCGAATTTTAATGTTTACCGACATTTGCACATGCTTGTGAACTTTGTTCTTGTCAATGCTAATCCGTGAACACACTTATTATTCCATCTACGTAACGAGATAAACCCTTTATAATTTCTTCGTTCTATTTAGGTCTTTGTTATGTTGGTAAATAAAATCTGATTCCTTTGTCTATGTACATGTATGCTAGACATGGAGATAGATTTAAGGTTTTTGTGGTATGCTTGAATCATCAAATCTTGGCTTAATACTTTTTACTAACTTCCTGGAGATTAACTTAACCGTTAATTCCCTATAGGCATGAGCGGAGTGAAATTGTATGTTAGTCGAGGCGAGATGAAATAAATGTTATAATATTATATCGCATTTGTACAAATCGTTATGAAGTTTTTAACTGCTGTCTCCTTTTTCGACATATATTTTTCACCATTTTAAAGTTTCATAAATATGGGATCCAATTAAAATCACATGAGCGGTGTCAGTTGTTAATTTCTTGATAAATAAATCATATTTGTAAAATTAGCTGACAACTAAAAGTACTTTCCTCACAACTTTATGGTACGATAAAGCATAGTTTCATTCGATAAGTAAGCATTTGAAACTAATAAAAAAGTAGAATTGAAAGAAAATTTTAAAATTTTATGATTTATTAGAAGGTATACAAATCGATTGGTCAATGATTTTGAAATGAATTTACTGATGAGTTTTTCAGATATGAAAGTAGTTGACAGTAAATATTTTTACACATCATGTTTAGTTGATAGCTATTTCAGCTTAACGCCACCGTCAGAACACAGACCATGATAAAATTTTGTAAAAGTCGGCTCCGCTGCGTATGCCTCGGGTTCAATTCCCGGTGCGGATAGTCTCATAAATTGATCTTTCAATCGTTTCTATCTCCCGCTAATCTGATCCTCAAGGGCGTAGTGAAAGCGATTAACTAACTGCTAGGCCTGTCCTAGCGCTATCCTTCTATCTATACTCTTTGAAAAAAAAGGAAGGGTTGAGCAACTGATTAACAAGCAGTTCTCACAGAAAATTTCTGTTGAGATACCTCCATTAGGAGACCATATGATCCACGTTTGGTGCAGACATGGCAAAAAAGACTTTGATATTTTATTTTACTATAATGGAGTTATACCAAGTTAATGTCAATTCAAGCAGTATAATATTTTAACATCTTAGAAAAACATGTGTATGATTTGTATTACTGAGATTTTGTACACTTCCATGTATTTTGTCACTAACGACCCGGGTTTCGCCTTTCTGCATCTTCAGGCTTTCAAGCGCACGAATGGACTCGAAATGACTGTCAGTTTTGAAATTGTCATTTCGATTTATAAATATGTTTATATGACAAAACTCACACGGTAACGCAATGTGACTGCTTGAGATCCGAAGGAATTTTTTAAGCATGAATACGAGAAGGCTAAGCACAGTCATGACGATGGTGGGATATCAAAATGGCTATTGATAATATTGGAAATTCATATCGGAAAAATATTTCGCTACTTAACCCTTACAGCTCGAGCAGTTTTCGCACGAATTTATTTTCAGTCAATTGATCTGTTAAAACGCTCACTACGGCTAACAAAAGATAAATTTCATTATCAGAAAGAAGTAGAGAACCATGTGAAATACACATTAGATATCCCAAATACATTTAGAAGTAAACTTAACTCGTCGCATTCTCGCTAAAATAAATCGAAGAAAATGAAGAAGCTGAAAATTATTTAATCTACGACTTCGCAAGTAAAATGGCTGCAGCTGGTCTTCTTATACACTGCCAACACGCACACAAGCAAGCGCGTAGCCGTATAAGTATGTGTAAAACATAGGGATGACGATAAATGATGTGTATCGGCAGTTCAAAGCTGAAAATCAGAAGACTAAATATCGAGAGCTCTTTTAAAAAATATATTTCCTTGTGTTCTACTTGACGTTTTCATAATCTGTTGCCTAATTTCTCTACCTAAAGGCTTCAACTATTTTTTAACGCATATATCGACAAGTTTTCTCTTCTAGTTTGGCCGGAAATACGAGAAAAGTCTTGGACATGTAAACATGTTCAGCTCTGTCATTGGGTTAAATTCATTTTACATTGATGTCTCAATAATACATGCTAATTACATTTATGTCAAATTTATTACGACAAGATAACCTCAAATAAAAACAAAAACCACTTTATTTAATTTTTTACTAACAAGTGGTATATATTTATCCATATCAAGCTCGGTAAGATAATGTTATATTGAAGCTTTGTTACAGGATATTTACGAAAACCAGAAATCATGAATATGCATTATGACCCACTGAAAATAAAAATAAACTTAAAATTTAGCGCGAAATGAAAATAGAATACCCCAACAGCATTATATTTCATCATAATATCCTATGAGCACACCCCGAACAACATAAATCCATACAAATTTCCATTTATAACGAATACAAATTCCAGATTCAGCCCAACCCGGACCCCATCGCCTTGGGACGGAATAAGGATATCTGACACCCCAGGGCCGGCCTGCCCTCAGAAACTGCCCGACATAAAGAACGAGAGCGCCGCCCTGGAGAGGATGCCTAAGGGGCGGCTCGAGTACTTGAAGCGGCTGCTACCATACTTGAGGAACCAGAGTGAGGATTGTCTCTACATGAATATATACACTCCACTTCAAGGTGAGTTTTTGATGACGATACTATTTTGCAAGTACTCTATTGCGTTTCGTAACAGGGAAACTGTATTAAATTACTACCAGCTTATGATAGTAAATTACTTATCAAGCTTTTATTTATTTGGTTGATGAATTACAAAACATGATTAACCTGTATTATTTAACAAGATCTTATGGGGTATTCGTCTTATATTTACATATTTGTATTAAGCTGAACATAGCAACGCATTAAATTCTACAATAATTATAAGATACATTGTAACCAATAGCTATTAACTATACGAATATTTACGCTTTACGTCATTGTTGCTCTTAAGATGTTATTATTAAATCACAGATGACACATATATAGGTGCTTTAGGGCTTGTCTACTGGAATACCGAATTTTCAATTCAGTCTCCAGTCATCTGACAGTGATTTGAAAGTCCAATTTCGCCGTGATCAGTAAATAAAATATGAACAGCTATTTGAGATGATATCCAATGATTCATTAGGAAGAAGTACCGGGAAACTAGAGAAATTGTGTTAGCTGGAAATCTTTCATTATTCTATAGTTATTTCCTCACTCGTACATTAAAAATACAACAAAATGAGTAATAAATGTATGATCAATATTAGTTGACACCAGAGGTTTTTAGAGTCCTTCTTTGTAACACTTATTCATACCTGGAGATCATGGAAACTCTGTAAAGCTCAAATCAAATATCTATCGTCATTCTGTGAAGTCCTGTTCAGCTCAAATATCAAATATAAAATATTATTCTTTTTTAAAATGATATTCTTGGTCATCTTTGATGTCATTTCTCCTCAAGTAGATAGTGACGACATTTCATTTTTCTTATACTACTCTGGTTGGCGTGATTTTAAATTTTAAAATGTCTGACGCAGTAGATATTTCTGTAATTTTTCATTTATTCATTTTAGGATAAAATACGACTAAAAAAGATTTACGCAGCAATATAATAATGTTAAAGAAAATGATGGAATCATTTATTATGAGAATACTTTTGATATATTACATTTACTTCTATAATAAATAATACAGAATGAATTTAAATATCATTTACAGCTTGTGTTGTTATTAATATCCAAGACAATTTCATTACGCCAACAATAATTATTTACCTTAGCAGTTTCCAAATAATATGAAAAATGACTCAAAAATTTCCCGGCTGCCATAGTAAAAACGTGTGAAAATGTATAATGCAAAAACGTGGACGCTTTTTAATGAAAACAACTTAATAAGAGTTGAAATAAATGGTCAAGGTTATCGTTAGGGAAGTTTTATATAAAAGGTGATGATCACAATTTATATAAACGTAAAAGACAATACTTTTTTTAAATCATATCCGCTCTTACTTTTATCATATGGTCATCAGATGGTGTCTCCAAGATTGTACTTTTCGTATCTACGCCGAATACATCCTATGAATGGTCATCAGCGGCATTCTAGGGTGATGGAATCCATCCCGTTGATAAAAAAGACAGAAAGGACTCAGGCTCTCCTAAGGGGTCGCTGAGTGAATACTATCGACGCTTTAGTACAAAAGCTACTGTTTTACAACAATAGTTTTTTCTAAAACATGAATCTTCTTAACTATATTTAACATTTGCAGATAATTAAATATAAGTTTAAGAGTTTATCTCAACCTCTCATTTCGGTGACAGTAAAGACAGAGAGGTTGGGCTAAGAATGTGGTAAGCCAATCAGTCGTGCGAAGCTCTGATATTAGGTGGAAAGGAATTTAAAATCTCACAGACAGCCATAACTTCAAGCGCATGTCCATGAATCGATTGACAATTCAATTTATGAAACTGTCCGTACTAGAATTTAAGCACCGTGATCATCACAATTGAAGACAAGACATTGAAGACTCTTCTACAAGCCCTAATTGTATTTAGACTGGATTATATTGTAATAATTACATTATTGACGATCATTCCAGATAAATATTTGCAAATCTATGTGTATGCAAATTTATGTATTTTTTTAATAAAATAATTCTAATCTTTATTTGTAGTAGTCAAAAATATTTACATTAGAACTCATCTACAGACATTGTTTTAAAACATTTCGTTAAATTTTTTTTCGTTTTCACTAAAACTACAACTCTAAGTAATTGCTTAAGTTTAGCATTGGATTAACAAGTACAAATTGTTCTCTGGGAGATAAATTTGTTTAGTTTCCTCTTTAACTATTGTTTTAGTCTATATCTAAGTAATTATATGAAAGAATTGAAGCCGGGAAAAATAAAGTGTTGTGCAGAGCAATACAATGCCCTCGTTACAGGTAAATTATGGGTATTAACCATTAAAAGAGTTTACAAAGTCTTCACTTCAGGTCAGACTGAATTTTGTTTCACTTTATAAGGTAATATGGTACACAAACCGTTAGAAATTGCGTTGAAGGTAAAAAGCAACATTAAATATAATGAACTTTGTATGCAATGTTAAGATGAAAAAGTGGCTCTGCATAATACTGAAACATTATTTTCCTAGAGTATTCAATATTCTACCTGCTAGTAAGTGCTTAACAGCCAGTTGTAGTAAGTGTATTAAATGACACAGCAGCGTTTTTCACACTCAAATGTTTACCAGGAGTGTTTCGCAAGCCATTACTCTATGCTTGATTACTATGCACTAAATTTGGCCATGAAAAATGAATCTGTTAGATGAAAAATTTCTTTGAATTGACAACAAATTGTACAGTGTATAATGATTCAAAGTTTCTGATCATGGTAATGTCATAAAAAGGATTATATAAAAAAACTGTAAAGATTGACTGCTATAGTAATTGGACACTTCAACTTTAAACGTCCAAAATAAGAGTAGCTAAACATTTTTGTTGGTGTGATGGAGACAAACATATCTAGTCTTTCTATCTCTATGTAACTGCAGCATTAATTATCCACTGCTGGATGACAATACTCAGAAAACTTCATTGGTATGTGATGTCGGGTCAAATCGTGAAAAAATGTGTTTGTGTTAACAGACCTTTTAAGAAACAGTGATATTTTGGTGACATTTACTTTATAAAAGTTTCGTGAATTTTGTAACGAAACCTCTTAAAAAAGCGTAAGATACTCCAAGCTGTCAATATTCATTGAGGTTTAAATAGTGGTACAGCAACTAACCTAAAAAGTAAATGTGTCCAATTAATATGTTTTTCCATATTTTTCAGTATAATACAAATATCTAAAAAAACGTTTAGTTTTTATTACTGTTGTGTTAATTTCCTTGAAACTCATTAAATTTCTCATCTCTACATATTTTACATGTTTCGCAGATACGTATTTTTTTTTACTTATAAAAGAAACACTGTTAAAGTACTTCCTCAAGTGTCCAATTACTATAGCAGTCACCCTAGCTTGAGGACAATTTTTAACATTAACTCTTTTGTAAAATGGCTTTGAAAAACCTTTGTAACATTTAGGATTTTTTTTATACATGTCCGCTCCCAACGTGGAGCATATGGCCTCTTAATTGAGGTATCTCAACATAATTTTTTTTATCAGAACAGCTTTTTACTCAGTTGTTCAACCTCTCTCTTTTTTTTAAGAGAGTAGGAATTGAAGGATAGGGCTAGGACAGTACTAGTGGTTAGCTAATCTCTCTCGCTACGCACCGTAGCAGGGATTTTTTCAGACATTACAAACACTCAGACTAGGAAACAGAAATCCATAAATCGGTTGAAAGATCAATTTTTGAAAACTTTTCAAAATTTTTGATTTGAATCCGAGACATCCTTAACCATAGCCAACGACGCTACCAACTGCGCCACGGACGCCGACAATATTAACTCTTATTTATTTGGCAATTATTTAATGACCAAACATAACTATTATCTGACTGATTGTTATTTCTTACTGACCATTTATCAAACTAGTAACTAGTTACCTTTTCGAAATCAACTGAAATTGAAGTTAATAATTTATAAATCATTAAAGTTTATTCGTGTCTTCGGCTAGAAATAATAAAAAGTGAGTAATAAAAATAATTGTTAATATTTCGTGAATGTAAATACATTTAGGTAAATGTAGGTGTAGTTGACCCTTTTCAATAAAAGTGCCCAAAATATGAAATTTATACCCCAGATCGCCCTAAATTGTTGAGTACAGATAAAAGTAACCATCTTTTGTTGGATTGAGGAACTAACACATCATAATATATTTATTTAATTTATTTATTGTAATTAAAAAAAATTAAAATGCATGGCATTACAGCTGACGCCAATGCGCCATGCATTTCACAAACATAATAACAGTAACAAAAACAAAAATAATTATTGAAAACAGTACTACTAATAAAAACAATAATGAAAATAATATTTTATATATGTCATTCGGTTGTCATAGCGGCCATTTAAAAACAACAGCTCGTGCAGTAAGTGTTTTATTTTTAATTTCTTAAAAGAATTGTTCTCAAGGATATCAGTGAATGTAAGCATATGCTACTTAATTCAACCAAGAGTGGTTTTACAGGAAGCTTTGATGAAAGGTTGTCATGAAACCCTCTACTACTGAAACAAAAGTGATCAACTACTGAAACTTTCAATTTTTTAGATGGTCAACTACTGATAAAAAAACATGGTTGTTGAAAATTAAACACATTTTTTTTGTAACAAACTCTTTCCAAATTTTTGTCTTATCATATTAATTTGGCTATTTGATCCATTATGAATACACTTGCTTTGTCATCATTCGGTCTAATGCTAAAAGTCAATCGTTATTTTTGTTGAATTTTTCTCTAATACGGTCAACTAATGGTACGTTTACCTTACCATGTATACAAATTACTTTTGTAAAGAAACGAATTGTGCGATAAACCAAAAGCGGAAGTAAATTCGGAATTGGGTAAAAAGATTTTGTTGTGTCATATAGCAAATTATAACATAAATAATTCACTGAGCCCGATACGAAAAGACGAACCCTCAATTGCTTGCACACTAATTCTATATAATTTTACAAGCTTATTTGAAAATACAATCCCTGTTGTATAGCGAAGCTTTTCTCTGGATGAATTTTTTAACGCTTACACTGGACGACGTGCGCGGTCCTAGTGTTACAGGGTTGATGTGCAGTGATAGAAAACTATGAACTATGATAGAAACGAGCTAGTATATGACTTACATTTATCGTCATTTTAATGAA
This sequence comes from Himalopsyche phryganea, assembly GCA_022494535.1. NCBI lineage: Eukaryota > Metazoa > Arthropoda > Insecta > Trichoptera > Rhyacophilidae > Himalopsyche > Himalopsyche phryganea. The sequence continues at coordinate 3,135,232 of JAGVSL010000025.1, forward strand.
AAAATACATCACGTTTTAATAATGTCAATCTGAATTTTCTGATTTTATTTAATGTGATACTAAGTGTTCGCTTAGTAGAAAGTAATGCCGAATATTTTTCGATGTTAAATGTAAATTGTTTATAAAAAATAATTGAGAGCTATAGTATCATATTCCATCAATGCTTGTTTTTGGAAAACTAAGAAATTCCGTTTTTATGCGAATATACGCCTAAACCGTGGTATGTAAACAAACACTGGTGGTCATGATAGTTTAATGCAGCACTCTCATTGCCTGACATGGAAATTATTAGTTAAAAAATTATGGGGTATTGGAGAATATAAGTTTTGAAAATGAACAACATTTTCGAATTAATATTTTCTATGGATGCGGCGGTAACTCTGTGGAAGTTCATTTTTAGTATAAAATTAAAATTGATAACTTAGTTATTCCACTTGGTTTATCACTAACGTGACGCGTTTCGCCTCTTTAAGAAGCATCTTCAGACTAACCGTATCGCAAGGTTATTAATTTCTAAGGTAAACGATGATTTTAATTCTAAAAAGGTGGGGGTGGGTTTTATTACATTCTACTGGACGTGTGGCGGGGGGGGGGGTAAGGTATAAACACTGTTACACTATATACAAATCAATTACTGGCACCTGGATGTGAAAAACCCAAGGGGAATAAATTTAATAATGACGAGACGCCTGTTCTGTTTCCTTTTTAAAGAGGCGAAACGCGTCACGTTATTGATACACCAAGTGGAATAACTAAGTCATCAATTTTTAATTTAATTTAATATTTTTCGCAATAATTTAAGATGGGTGTTCGTATGTTAAGAAAGATATTTTATAATTTAAATTTTAGGTATAGACTTGAATAACTTTCAATACTCATTTTTGGCATACGTTGGAGATTATAAGTTATGATCCTAGACCCCTCAAATATTATATGCTCTAATTGTTGAGTATATGGTCTCTTAATAGAGTATTTCATCATAATTTCGTTAACAAAAAATTAATGCCAGGCAGTGAATGACACTTCATTTTTTGAAGAAGTTGAGATTGTGAATTAATTAAGGACAAGTATCAATTATCTAATCTCTCTTTCTAGCCCCTAAATTAAGAAACCGATAGGTGGAAATAAATATTAACATCATTCATATCTATTTCTTTATACAAAACAACATACAAGACCAACACGACCGAATAAGACAAAAATATTAAAATTCGATAATTGAGTACTAAAACCTGTTTGAAAAAGCATTTAAATTTGTCATAAGGTAACTTTCGGTGAAGTCTCGTAATAAAACATAAGACCGAAAACAGCTGGAATAATTTATGCAGACCTTATTTAATTGTTTTCAGTTCATATTGTATTTGAAATGAAAAAAGATAAAATTATCGTCCGTGCTATTTACATTCACGCTTACATCCGAAATTTTTGATTTTTATGACTATTTTTATTTTGCACATTAAGGTAACGTTATGAATTTATGTTAGATATTTTGTTTCAGCCTTACGATTATGTGAAAACTACCAAATCACGTATTTTTGACTACTTTTAGTAACTTACTTTGCCTGGAAAAGATATACGGTTTTAAAATTCCTGTTTGATCTGTCATTTTTTTATACTAATAATGAAATAAAACAGTTCTTTTTAACTATCATTGTTTAATCAATCATCGACACTTTATCATAGCAATTTTTTCTGTCTACATATTTAAGTAAATCTACGTGGGAAGAAGGAACCGTAATATAAACACAAACGTAAGTTTTTAATGTTCAGTTGTGTACTTTTTTTTTGTTTTTGATATTCTTCTACTGGTGCCGTCTTTTACAAAAACTTAGATACCAAAATCCAGTCCGTGTCTTTATTCTGGCTCATATGGTCATATAAGACTTTAGGAATATGATTCTAATTGTTGTTGCTTGCCGTGATAAAGCTGTAGGACGGATAATGGTTATGCAGTTCAGAGTTTGTTCGGCGAGTGACGACAGAAATCACATTCAGACGGCGGTTTCAGAATTTCGTTCGGCGGTCGATACAGAATGATTCCGGTTCTACCTTCTTTGTTGATTTATACTGTCGCGTCAACTTTATTTAATCGACAAGACTTGCATTGATGAATGTTCACCTGTTACGCAGCGTCTGCAGAATCCACGTTGAATATTGCTAAAATAAAATATTATTTACCAATCAATTATGCTTGTCAACAATGCTGACAAAAATGACAAGCATAATGTTTCGTAAATGCGAGTATAACGTTTCTTAATCTGAAGAGTCGTGTATCCTTCGTAAAATTGTAAAGTTGCATAGCGGAGCAAAACCTTTTCTTCCATGACGTTTGCTACTATTTATTTTAATCGAAAAATATTACCAAACTTTGCAGGTTTATTTTTCAATTAAAAATTACAAAAACAATTGTGAAGACTGCTTACTATACGTAACGCGTACCCAAGGTTGATCAGCGATGTTCCAGCAATCTAAGTATTTCACTCTAGTCGCTAAGCTCTTGCGCTGGCAATCTTGCCGGAGCTTATTGCCCCAAGGCACAGTGGGCGATGACTCAATTAACTTTCGCAAGAAGAAAATGTACTCCTTACACAAAAGCACTGTTAATTATTTCCGTGCAGCGGTTATTATTTAGAATTTAATCATCAAATCACACTTAGAGACAGCGTTTAATTAATAATTTATTTGTCTCGTAATAAATCTTTTCCTTGTGTTTATATTTACGTTTCAACAGGTATTTATTTATACATCTGAGATAATAATGATAATTGTCATTTGCGTAATTAAGTTTGAAGGGTTTATAATTATTCAATTAATATGGTATTTTACCTAAGACGTACGACAACGCATCGCCCCACTACTTGAGCGATCCATTGCAAGAATTAAAGCACATTTAGTACTCGAATAATTTATTTATTGATTTAATTGAAATAAGCAAAGTCAAAGAAACCTTAAGCTACAAGCAGTGCTATAAGAAAGTTCTTAATTAAGGAGTAGTCCTAGAAGTCTCAGTGTCTACCAAAAAATTGTATGGCGGTTGTACGTAGATTGACTCTCAACTGTTTTTTTCATTGAATATTACATGTATTCGAAAAGATTTATTGTCAATTATTCTGTGATTCTTTTGCAATATCATGATATAATTCACAATTATTTGAAAACCACCATATATGAGATTTAAAGAATAATTAAATCGTTGCAATAAATCATATCGTAAAGTCATCATATTATATCTAGACAGAGGCACGAAATTATAATGTGTGACAGGGTAGATTTATGAAAATCGTAATTTTTGGCAAAAAACACAAGTTGAGTTGTTGATTACAACTAGACTTCATAATTATACTGATTCAAAGTAAGTAAAACTTTTTATACGTCCTGTTAAAATTCAACATACTACATTTAATTATCCACTATTTCGTAATATTAAAATATGTTAGAGTTCAGTGTAATTAACCAAAAAAAATTACGATAATCTTAGAATAACTTATATAGTATACATTGTTTCATGAAAATTTCGTGACTTCAAAGTAAATTTAATGGACCACTCGCATGTAAAAATACGCTTTGACGGGCCGTACAGCATGGCTTGTAACAAGAGGGGGCTTTGGAATAGTATATATTAGCATGTATTTAGTTCGACTGTAATTATCAAATATCTTTGATGGGTATTTCAGCATCACGACTTCTAACGTTTTGACACATTATTGCTCAATTATTGCATAACTCTTAACCCTTCCGTATTCATGGTGTAGTTAGTTACTTCGGCCTTTAAACCTTTAAATTATCTGTGACGTAATTCATTCAAAAAATTGTGCTCTTTGTAAATAAAATAGTTCTGCGTATAATTAAAGATACCAAATTTGGATAATTGAGATTTTGTACACTTCCATGTATTTACATACATGGAAGTGTACAAAATCTCAATAATCCAAATTTGATATTGAAATTCCATCAAGCACCCTCAGTCGATGTCTTAAATTATAAATTAAAGATACATTATGGTTTACTTCTTCTTTGTATAATTAATCATAATCACAGGAAAATTCAAAATTATAGTACAGTATAGTGTTACGATTTAGTCGCAACAGTACAATCGTCACCTATCGGCGATACGCACCTTGCTGCGTCGTTGGTAGGAGACAAAGAGGAAGCGTCGCCAAGAATTGCGTTAAAACTTTTTTTACGCGCTAGGATGTGGAACGAGTAGGACGTGCCGGTAACGCGCTGGAGATTGGCCTCGGACATCCGAGTTCGCTGTCGAGATGGTTTATCATCTAAGGTCATAATTTTATATTTATATATAGTTTTCCTGTTCAAGTGTAGCCATCTGTTCATAAATATTGTTTCGTCGTGTAATTTCTGCTTTATTTGTTCGTAATGTAAATTCTGTGCATCTACGGTTTCCGCATCTCTATTAAATGTGTTTTTTAACGGTAACCGTATTTTAATTATTATTTTTTTTCATTTGGCGTGTATCTTCACACCTGGCGCCCAAAATTTAATTACCCCATGTATTTCTCCGTACAGTACAAAGTAAAGTGTACCGAGATTGGCAAACCTTATCCACTTTCCTGTGATAACTTAATCCTAGTTCTCCGTTGAGCTTTCCATTTTTCCATATTTTGTGATTCCTCCCCTTCCCGCAGATAAGTCGAATAATTTATTTTTCATTTAATTTCATTGCAATACACATTTTAATTATTTTTTAAAAAATCACAATAATAATTACAATCCGAGATGCATGACGTACCGTATGCAACTGATTTCTTTCAAACGGAACCAAAACACGTCTCGAGCTTGTTCTGCTATGAAGGATTTCGATTCTTGCGTATTTCGATAATTTCGCATAGTTTGATAAGTATTTGAGGTTTTACACGCATAATATGATGTAAAATAATTACCTAATACTACATAAAACAACTTTTTGAAATTGCTATTTCGCTTTATAAATGCGTTTGTATAACAAAATCCACACGGTAACGCAATGTGAATGCATGAGATCCGAAGGGATTTTTTTAGCATGAATACGCGAAAGCTAAGCACAGTCACGACGATGGAATTAATTTTTACCTTTAGGTTGCTTTAGTCCATAGGAATCTGATTAATACGTAATTGATACAATTGAAAGCAGCCATAGCACAATGTCAAGACACAATAAAGTTTGAAAATCTGCTTAGATTTAACTGATACGTCCTAATAAACTATCTTTACGTACTTTGTTATGCACTCTATGAAGGGTTTAGCCCGCTCTAGGTCATTATATGAATCATATAAAAGTAAAAATGTATATAATCTGATACTTTGCCTTACTAACTTGCTACTAAATATTTCTTAGATTTGATTGAATATCACATTACTGCAGATTATTTAATTTTTTAAACAGTGTGATTGTCCATTTTATGGTATTTTTTCAGTTTTACTTTCATTTTATAAATTATTAATGACAAAACAAGAAAAGTAAACAATTTGCTTACCTCAATATTAAATAATTTTAGACATCGACGGAAGGTGCATGATGGAATTTCAATATCAAATTTGGATTTTTGAGATTTTGTACACTTCCATGTATTTTGTCACTAACGACCCGGGTTTCGTCGAATTGGATCCCGTCGAAACCCACAATGCTATTATAATTGTAAAATCACCGGTATTTTTAAAAGAAGTTGGAAAGCGGCAATTTGCCACTCTGCTAATGGGTCGTTTACAAAATAAGGATTAAAGCAATTCTCGAAATGTTAGCTCAGGTATCAGTGTGACTCTCAGACGTATAATATCTTACCTCGTAAATAATATTTATCGTATTTGTACCTTCTATATAAACGTTAGACACTGTTTACTGTCTGTCAGTTCGAGTCCATTCGTGTGCTCGAATGCCTGAAGATGCCGAAAGGCGAAACCCGGGTCGTTAGTGACAAAATACATGGAAGTGTACAAAATCTCAATATTAAATGAAAAATTTGAAATTGAAATTGCAAAATATGGTTTTTACTTATATAGATAGATACGAGAGTGATGAGACATTCTTAGATTAATTTTAAGTTTGTTATGTCACCGGAAACAGTAGAATATCAATGGCAGAGATAACAGTGGTTAGTGGAGGATAAGAAGAAGTTGTACACATTTTAATATTTTACGATAAAAAAAGTTCTAACAGAACAAATAACTGTTATAAAGAAAAGTGTCGTATTCAGTTTTCATTAAAAGTAATGTCATGAAGTTATATCGTTTAAGGTAAAAGTGAAAAATGTGTTATAATTATTTTTGTTGTTAAAATAACCATAAATTATTGCACGCCTCACGTTTTCTTACGAAAGGAGTATTCTCAGTTGAAGTCCTTTGTCTGTTTGTTGAAATTGTTGGGCGGAATGTGCCAGTCATTCTTAGAAAGGAACTTGAGAATTTGTATCCATGGAAACATATCCAAGAGGCAAGAAATACTTGAGAACTTCAGTTTCCGTATGAAAAAAATATGTAGATAAGGTTGAATTACCAGAACAACAGGGTAATATTGAATAATATTATTTACAACAAAGTAATAACTTGTTAGACTTCCACAGAAAGCTGACGAAAAATTCTCACATTTAAGTGAAGAAATAATCATTTTTTGAGTGTTATTTAACGTTAACCTTGATTAAATGAAACCGAAATTGACGCAAAATGTTCTTTATTTTAGCTAAAATAAATAATTTAAAATACAAGAAACTGACGCGAATCAGTAGTGTGTTATTATCAATGCTAATTTTAAAACAAAACGAGTCTTAGTGGTCGTGTAGCAAAGCAGTTTCTTCATTGATTTTCGACCGATCTTTGGATTTGTATCCAAACATATGGATGTATGTCATGTTCTTTTCTCTTCCCATCCACTTTATTCGATCCTGAAAAAGAGTTTTACGAAAATAATTAGTGAAAAACAAAGCCATTTATTAACCATATACTTATATTCTCACACTGTTTGAATAGAATAGGTCACTGCTCTGCAACCAATGTACGGCGAGACGTTGCTAGGTGTGCCGCGGTGTAATACATCCGATAAGAGAAAAAAATAGCGTCAACTCATTCATTGCTAAACTGATTACTTAGCTATTAGTACCATACCGGTTTCCATAATACATACAGTTAACAAAATATGAATAAAGAAATAAAGAATGTCACATAATATTAATCCTCATATTACTAAAATAATCAGTAACACCCGATTAGCTTAGTACATAAATTATTTTTTTACATGCAGTCTAGCTTAGTTATTATTTTTAGTTACAGCTCTTATCAATGTATTTTTTTTATTCTGTAATTTTCAAAAATACGTCCTTTTTGGTTTTTTCTTTCTTTCGAAAATCAAAAGTGTTTCATCATCTAGGAAAAGTTAAGAACCACCTTACAAAGGTTTAGAAATGTTTAATTGGTTACACTATTATAATTCATGAAATAAAAATCAATAAATGTAAATTGTGTTTACAAAAAACATATATTTGTACTTGCGATGTGCCTTGAAATTCTCCGAAGTTCTTGGGTGCTTCTGCGTGAGAAAAGGTTGCGTAATATTGATATACGTGAGCGAATACCTAACAATCTAGTCTCGAAAATTACTTTTTATTAAACTTCTCAATTAAGAGTATATAAGCTTCACATTGAGCTAATTTTTTACCTATTAACTTCTTGTTTCATTATTAATGAAATAAAAACAGATCTAGATTGAAGATTTTATTGTTTTTATGGTGTATTCAGCTGACAGTATATTTGCTACGTTGGTATGTGTTTTTAGGACCTGTTTGTGCATTGTCATATGATTTTCTTATATCAACTTGATGGAGCGCTAAGTCCTAAAGTCCTAAGCCTCATTAGGATCAGAAATCTTCAACTCTGCTTCATCTTTAGTATTACTGTTTTTTTTATATCCCTATTCCATTGTGCCGATTGAAAGGTGTGATTGCTGCAGAGGTAAGCAATCCAGGACATGGCGCTGTCGAATTTGAATTGTTGAGATTTTGTACATTTCCATGTATTTTGTCACTAACGACCCGGGTTTGACCTTTCAGCATCTTCAGGTATTCAAGCACGCGAGTGAACTTGGACTGACACAAATAAACAGGTTATAACAATTATATATAATTTAAGACATCGACTGAGGGTGCTTGATGGAATTTCAATATCAAATTTGGATTATTGAGATTTGGTACACTTCCATGTATTTTGTCACTAACGATCCGGGTTTCGCCTTTCGGCATCTTCAGGCATTCGAGCTCACGAATGGACACGACTGGGGTAAAACCACACGTACATTATACATATAAGGGTATCAGAACATTTAGCTGCCTTTAGATTAAAAAAAAGAAACTTAGCAAGTGATTTGCGAATGGAGAACCATACGTTTAATGCGGATGATGGAGTTAAACTGTTGCATAAAAACATGGGGGATCATAAATTATTTTATCAAGAAATTTTGGAAATTAATAGACCCCAGTTAAACTCCTTGCCAATTTTGAATGAGCAGCTGAACCTTCCTAATTCTCCGTTATTATATCCTATACGTTGAAACACCTAACAGATGTCACTAAATGTGGAATGATTGTATATATTTACCCTTTCGTCGAATTGCATCCCGTCGAAACCCACAATGCTATTATAATTGTAAAATCACTGGTAATTCTAAAAGAAGTTGGAAAGCGGCAATTCGCCACTCTGCTAATGTGTTGTTTACAAAATAAGGATTAAGGCAATTCTCGAAATGTTAACTCAGGTATCAGTGTGGCTCTCAGACGTATAATATTTTACCTCGTAAATAATATTTGTCGTATTTGCATCTTCTATATGAACGTTAGACACTGTTTACTGTCTCTCAGTTCGAGTCCATTTGTGAGCTCGAATGCCTGAAGATGCCGAAAGGCGATACCCGGGTCGTGTACAAAATCTCAATAATCCAAATTATATATAAATAAAATTCGACAAATCTTATCCTTGGGTCCAAGAAATTAGCATCTGGACTAGTCACAACATTACGAGTGAAAAGAGGGGGTTTTAAATGCAATTCGAAGAACTGCCTACCTAATTTCTACTAATGGGCTCTGTCAGGGTGACCATGGACTGATGTATTAATATGGGTATTTCATTATTTTGATTGTTAATTTATGTTTAATTTTAATTGTTATTTCATCCTTTTTTACGGACTCATCCCACGTAAAGGGTACAATAGAGAGAAGTTTGAAAGATTTAGTTGTTTGTTCAAAATTGGTAAGGAATTTAACTGGTGATAAAACTAATTTCTGAAATTTTGATTCGAACAATATATATGATTAGTTGAGATTTTCTACATTAAGATGTATTTCGCCACTAACGACCCGGGTTTCGCCTATCGGAATCTTGAGGCATTGGAGCACACGAAGCAACTAGAACTGACTCTGAGATGTCAATTCAAACAATTCAAATTTGATATTGAAATTTCAACAAGCACCCTCAGTCGATATTTTAAATTTTATTATATTCGAGTAGCTTATTTAATGAAATTATGCATACAATTAGTGTCCAAAAACACATTTTTTTTTAATTTAGGGATTACTTAGACCTTAGATCATCAAAGCGAACATGAAATAAAAAACCAATTTTCTTAGTAAATAATAATCTGGGATGCAAAAGGTTATCCTGAATAATTTTCGACCAAATTCCCTTCGGAAATAGTCCGAAACAGAATCAAACCTTTGAATTTTATCAATGCTTTTTTCCTTTTTTAATAAAACACCTGTGACAAAATGTCGGCTTCATAAAAAATAAACGAAAGTATTGTATACTTATTTACCAAAGTGTTTATATTGCGATATTAAATTATATTTTTTTTTCCTGAATGTATTACTAAACTTGGTATAATTCTATCAAGAGCTTAGAAGTCATCGATTGAATTGGTTTTTTACTTGATAGAACTCCATTAAAAAAAATTAAATCGTTAAATTTAAAAGTATTTAGTTCTACAAAATTTTATTAGGTAGTTGATAGCTAAATATTTCGGCTTAACGTCATGGTCAGAACTATACTTAAACTTATTTTGACTTAGCTATATATATATATATATATATATATATATACTGTTTAAAAGATATAGACAATATTATGTCATCTCATATATTCAAATATCACTATATTTATTTAAAATTAAATTATTCAAGAAATTATACACTAATATGGTGAAAAATCAAAGAATTCAGTTACACAAAATTATATTAGGTAGTTGATAGCTATTTCGGCTTAACGACATCGTCAGAACTGTTCTTAAATTTATTTTAGCTTAGCTATATATATATATCTACTGTTCAGAAGAGATAGACAATATCATGTCATTTCATTTATTCCAAAATCAAGGTTTTAATCTCCCTAATGACCAAACGGACATCATTTCATCACTCTTACGTGAACCATTATAAGAAGCTCACGTAATGACGCCTAATCAATAAAATTTCAATGCATTTACTTTAATTAATAATACAACCAAAGTCTCTTTTCTAAAAACGCAATAAGTACGTTAAATATTTTAATTTAAAATAAATGTTATGATATTGGGATACGTGAGATGATGTGATATTGTCTATCTCTTCTAAACAGTATATATAACTAAGATAAAATAAGTTTTATAAATACTTTGATATTTCACTCTATCAGTATAGAATTCCTTTAAGTAATCACGCTTCATTACTAACCTTATGGTTGGTATTCATTTATTTATGACTCTAGTGCGCACAAAAAATGCTCAGATGAATACCGAGCATTAAGAGTGATTAATGATTATTTTAACCAATACCATATTTCGATGTTTTTCAAATCAAATGCAAATAATAGATATAAAAAGTAAACCGGTCTTTTTATGCTGAAAATTGTGAAAAAGCATTTACTCATAAAACAATTCGTCAAACGATAAATACATTATGTAATAAAAAAGAGCTGAAATCAATATTTTTTTATTATTTCTAAAGTAATACATCATAATAAAGTTGTTTGTTCGAGATTTTTTTATATGCCTGAGTAAAAAGGTATTTTATATCAGTAATATAATATTAAATTTATATCTTTGTTTTCAAAGCATCCCAAGAAACGATTAGTTGACTAAATAAGTGCCTCCATTACTCACGTTTTCTTTGTAAGCTTCACTAATTTCCAATCTGCTAATGGAAAGAGAGCTTTTCCCTTTTTGAAAAGCATTTTAAAGTAACGTATAATGTAAATAGTTGGAAACTGATCATTAGTGATAAATTTATTAGAAAAGGATAATGTCACAAATCCGTAGGGAAACCTTAGTTCAAATGTAATGAACCATAACTTAAATTTGAAAATATAATAAAACGTATTGATTACTCATCGAATATATACGTTTCTTTTTAACTGATTGAATAAGCATTACTTGGCTGAAATCTTTTATAATAAGGTAACAATTAGGGCATCCGATTCCATACCCTTTTTATGATCCCAGGATTTTGGGATTCAGAATACCTCGATCCCGGGATTGATCAAAAAAATGTAACTTTGTTATTGCACTTGTCATATGACTAAATGTGAAACACGTTTTACTAATTACAGTTAAGAGACATCTTTCAAATAAATACATGGTTGAAGTTTTTTCCATATTGTCATTTTACCTATGTTAATAAATACTGCTATTTTTCAATTATTGTGTGACGGTTAGGCCATTGAATTGCGTACCCTTTTTATAATCCCGGGATTTTGGGCTTTATATTATCGCAATTACGGCATTGGTCATTAACTGTACTTTCGTGCGTTAAATCGTAAATTTAAAAAATCATTTGTGCCATTATTGCTTCAACTGCAATGTGTATGTTATTTCATATTTTTTTGGGCATTCAAACAGTTTTTTTTATTGATTGGGAATCAGACGTGATTTGCAGTCAAAAAGAGGATTCTTTTATTTACTACAATATAAAGATAGACTTAAGAAAATGTCCTTTCCTCCATTTGAAATTGAAAACGATTTTTACGCAATATGAGAAGGGGTACAATACATTTATATTAATTACGTTTTAAAAAATAATAAATATTATGAAAAAACTATGTACATGAACAAACTGAGGAACACGTCATAGTCAATCAGGAAGTTTTAATTTGACTTATGAATTATGAAATTTGAATTGTTTTGAAGATTTTTGTTGGAGTCGAACTGACAGACAGTAAACAGTGTCTAACGTTTAAAAATAAGATAAAAATACGCAAAATATTATTTATAGAAGTCTATTCGTGTGCTTGAATGAGTGAAGGTGCCGAAAGGCAAAACCCGGATCGTTAGTGACAATGCATGGAAATGTACAAAATCTCAACAATTCAAATTTGATATTGAAATTCCATCAAGCACCCTCAGTCGATGTCTTAAATTATATGAGTTTAGCATTGAAAATTAAAACAATTGACTCAATATGTTATATGAAAATTAAAAAAAATACAAAAATACGGTGCATGTTGATCTTTAATAATATCATCGTTCTTAATAAACAATTTTTTTTGTTGGAATAAATATATCTTGTTGATTTCATTTTATTTTAGCAGGCTTGAAAAATAACAAGGTTGTAAAATTACTCAATACATGAAATTTAATTTTTCACGGAAAAGAGGCAATATCAAAATTTTAGATTAAGAGCGTAATGTATTTTTCGTTTTTCCAATTAAGAATATGTAAATGTTTATAGATAAATAAGTATATTTTTTTTAGATATATTTGTATATTTCCAAAAATGTACTTCCTATCATTTAGATATTTAATTCAAAAGTTTCCTTCAATATTCGAAAAGTCTGTTTCTCAATAATCAAAAAATATAAAGTGCAATGTCACTTAGCGCCGTCGGTGGTTCGTTGGTCTGGCGGAGCAGGGATGAAAATCCCCGGCGTTAAGTGGCGAAGCCTCTCATACGTCATAAATAGAGCCTGATAAAAGTTCTGGACTCGTCGGACCTAATGCTTCGGGACAAAGAGTAAAGCCTTGTTGTGTTCGGTATACAACCTAGAGTGTTGGACGACAACTTTCACTGAATGGACCATGGGTTTAAAATGTAAGTTGTTGTCTCATCCAGAATCTTTTTATTGTTGAAAGAATTTATTGTGAAGATGTATTTTTTTGTATCTCTCGTGAAGCTTTTTAGAATGTTTGAGTCCCAAAGCTATAAAAGCAAATCGTATTAAAATACAGCAAATTATTTGGTTTTTAGCTATTTCAGTATCAAACTATCGTTCCAAATAAAGTAATACACAAAAAACATAGTTTAGTTCAGTAAAAAAGTAGTTATTTATTTGATTGGATCAATTATTTATTATCAAAGATTACACTTTTTAAAATTATATTTAGGGTATGTACACATTCACATGTATCATCTTGGTCGATCGATAATAATGTATGGCTTTTTTACCAATGATTTATGACGTATTTATTTTTTTGTATGTAAGTTTAATACTTTAGGATATAAATTTAAACCAAAAATTGTTATTTTTTTGTGTTCGAGTTATATTCAACAAGGATTTACTCAAAAATTGTAGGAGGAACGAGTCAATACAGATGGCAACCTAGACGAGATGGCGATACTGGAACAGAAGCATAGACACTGGCAGAAAGCGCACTACCTTACACACGGACGGACGATAATAATTTTTCACTGGCTGTCGACAGCACGAGTCCACACGTGCTTCCACACAGGTTATCGGCCGCTCTCGTCAACATATTCGTTACGGTGCATATTTGCTAAATTTGGCAAAAAATTAGATACTTTAGAGAAAAACGTGTAACTCTTAACCGATTAAAAAAATTTCAAAATAATTTGGAGAGCAGTTGTAAACAGCGTGGTTGCATAAGATTTTTGGCATTTTAACCTAATAATATTAGTGGTTGTCAGCCTTTAGTATTTTTAAACATAGATAATCTGGCATTTTTTTTTTTTTATTTATTTATTTATTGTAGATTTAAAAAAATTGAAATGCATGGCATTACAGCTGACGCCAATGCGCCATGCATTCCACAAACATAATAACAGTAACAACAATAATAATAATTATTAAAAACAGTACTACTAATAAAAACAATAATGAAAGTAAAAACATTTTTTTTTTTAAATTACTAAATAATAAAAAAAAAGACATTATTAATTTAAAAGGAAAAAATATTTAGTGAACAATACCCATAGTTTAGTGTTGAAAATATCCAGCTCTCTAGGCAGTGCATTAATCATCCGAACGGCTCTGGCAACTGGTGACTCGAATGACCGACGCAAAGAACAAGTTTTAAGAATAAAAATTGTCTGGATATGGTTTCGGCCACGTAGATAACAATTAGGAGCATGTAAATTAATAGACATGAGAATTTCAGGATTATAAACTCGTCCCTGAAGAAGAAGAGATCTTCGTGCTTCAAGAGAGCTTCATTTTATATCGAATTGTCATATTGAATCGGATATCAGGTATCGGTTAGTAAATTACAAGTCAAATATACATGTGCTCGTGTATATTTCATTTGTAAGCATTGTTTTCAAGAACAAAGCTTTTATTAGCGTACCGAAAGAAAAATACATTCAGATTTAGCAGAGATCAAACAAATACTCAATTTGCAATTTTGAAAAAAGGGAATAAGAAGTATATTTATAGAAAATATTGATTATTTTGTTAACACATAATATGTGATCCAAATGTTGACAAAGTTTGCGTGAATATTTTGATTAAAGAACTAAATGTCATGTATATTATTCTAAGCCATGTCGAGGAACCAAACAGATAGAAAAAAATGTATCGTTTTTATTTATTAGAAGTATTCTTTATCCAATATTCAATGAAAATCAGGCAAACATAAAAAAACATAATATTTTTTAGTCGGTGAAATTTAAAAAAATATTCTAACGTAAATTTCAGATTAAAAGTTGAATTCGTGACCATTTTGAAATGTTTCATGTTTTGAATAATGCGTTAAACAATTACCGTGACATCTCTCAAAAGATTCTAAAACATTTATGTCGTTGAATGCATGTATTTCAAGCCTAAAGTGTGACGTATGTAAAGACACACTGGTGAGTCATCCATAATAAATGTATAAAATTAAACCTCTGGAATAATAAATGTTATGAACACCACAATTCCTAAATTTGTATTATAGATCAAGTGTTTTATACCAAAAAGACAAGAAGGTATTATTCATATTGAGATTTTGTACACTTCCATGTATTTTAGAATGGACTCAAACTGAGATCCTCAGTTCGAGTCCATTCGTGTGCTCGAATGCCTGAAGATGCCGAAAAGGTGAAACCCGCCAGTGACAAAATACATGGAATTTCAATAACCAAATTTAATATTGAAATTCCATCAAGCACCCTCAGTCGATGTCTTAAATTGTATTATTCATAATTTAACAGTGTCAATTTACTAAATATTCTCTTCATTTCAATGAATGTTTGGAAATACACGACGCGCCCTACCGTGAAATGTGATAGTTCAAGTGCCTGGAAAACGGAAACGGCGAGTCATCATTTTTACACAGTGACAGTCATCAAAATGTGAGAATGTTTCGCTGACTGAAATCAGAGGAAATATGATTGTGTGTGATTGTTATCGATGTGGAGATCTTCTGTGACCGTGAGAATCGTCATATACGATTATCGATAGACGCGTTAGAAAATATAGAGAAAAAAAAATCTGTGTCTCTTGCCAACCTCCGATCGGGAAGCACCTATTCATCCATTACCATTATCCGTCGTCAACATCAAAGAAACATATGAACACAGGAAGCAAAATTAATACCTAAAAATGCAAAAGTTTTAATCGTGTTGCTTTTTGAGGACGTTTGTTGTTCAGACCATTACCTGCGCTGTGGTGTTTAAAATGATTTATTTACCGCACTTAAGTCATTGAATTCTTTGTTGAGTTTCTTAAAAAGCACTTGTGCTTTAAAACCTTCTTTCGTAAATTGTTTTCATTTATTATTTCGCCACCTCATAATCATCTTTTAATGCCCCATGTACGCGGCAGAAGCTCTATATGAAGATTCATCCCACCTGCTTCGTAATTCTGTTTTTACGAGGAGCTGCCGCTTTTTGTTTGGCAGTGTTTATGTAAAGCTCCACGTAACGAATACAAAACGGAGTATATTATTCATACAAGCTTTACAAAACCTTAACTCATAACTTTGCAATTTGATGACGGGAGATTTTCGGAGGGCTCGGATGGAATGAAATCGCACTCACTTAGCTCTGAATAGAAAGCTCAATGAATCTTTTGTTGACGCAACTTCGAACAGATATGTAACTAAACTTGTAAAAAAATATACAAAGAAAACACGATATGAATAGTTTTTAATTTCAATAAAACCATTTTTCCTTGTTTTTAAGTTTGGTAACTTTATATACTAAAACAGCTTTGTAAAAATACTCAACAGAAAAGATATACAAATTTAGTTTGAAACTTTTAATGTGTTAACTAGGGCATCCAATTGACCGGAGATAATTACTAAACGGTTTTCGGTGTTTTTTTTGACAAAAAACCGGCTAACCAGTTTTTCGAAAAAAATCCTGTAGAAGTTGGTAAATTTAAATAAGTATAATGTTAAATATAAACAATATATCTTGAAAATTATCACTTAAAAGGAAAAGGAAATTTTCATAAAACATCTAGAACATAAAGACATGAAAATATTTAACGTATTGTAGGTTATGAATATTAAAATTGCTTAATTTTGTAATATTACAAATAATGTTCTAGTCAAAGATTTCTTCAATATTTCTACGGATGATTTCTCACATTTAAAATAATAGCTATTGTGTAACATCTGCCTTATTTATCACAAATAGTTAAAAAATATTTCTGTCTTTTGATAAAATCATTACTGTCGATAATCTCAAAAACTTTGCTATATAGGTGATTATTCAACAATATGTACATTTTTCGCTCTGAAACACATTAAATTTTTCAATAAAAAAAATTTAAAAATAATTAACAAAACGCGGTTAACCGCGTGAAATATATTGGGTTTCGGTTTTCATCAAAACACGTGGTAAACCGGTCAACCGGTTTCGGTTTAAACCAGGTTGGAAGCCTTAGTGTTAACTGACTATTGGTGGAAAGGCATAATATTTTAAAATAAAGCACAAACAGCAAAATATAATGAGTTTAATGATAATTCGTAAATATTCATTGAAACAAAACAGCAAATGGTAAATTTTAAAGATATTAGTGAAGCACTTAAAAAAAATGGATTACTAAATATGTAATTAGGATTAGCACTAAACAGCTTTTATTATACGATTTATCAGTTGATAATGCTCGTGATGAGTGAAATAGTGTGAACAAATTGTGTTTTATTTTATAAAATACAATGAACTGAGATATTTTTTTTTGTAGTAATTGTAGGGCGTTGTGTATGTAACTGCCAACACAAAACGGGTGGTTGAGGCGTAACTAAGAGACACACATTGGATCTTACATAAAGTATTATGCGATATCTCTGCATTTTACATTTCTTCACAGTTAAAATCATAAAAGTGACACAATATTACAAAAAATTACGATGTAAAAAAAACACCGACGCCTTTAAAACAAAGTTTACTTCCTGTATTGGAAATTTAGGTACTATGTATCTGAGGCACTTGTGTATAAGATACACACTAAATTAATGAATATTTAATAATACAGCAAAATGAGTGCTAATTAAGTTTATTGACACGTTTAATCACAGTATGGAATTTGAAAATCATCCCAAGCATTTCCGGGTATTCACTTGATACATTTGTTCACGTATAAAATAGGTATTTGCGAAATTTAATTTCAATTAAATTTGTTATCAATTCAGTTGACATGTACCAGTGCTGAAAGCCATTTTGAAACAAATTTTGTATCATTGACACATGTTTAAGACATGAATTGTAATAATGTATTTTTGTAAAACTAAATACTTTGATATTTTATCTTTTTATAATGAAGTTCTATTCAATCAATAGAAATTAAGTGTATTTACTATTTAAACATTATTATAAAGCCCTCGAAAAAATTGCAATATTTTTATAAGCTCTTCCTTAAAGGGTATCAAACTATTTAAATAAAGTTTGATTCTTTTATTCATTATTTAGTATCAAAATTTTAGTACTTTCTACGAAATACTCGCAAAAAAATGCATCTTCAAAAACTGATAAATATTAACTACCGGCTTGTCAAATATTTTAGAGCAAATAAATCTATTACAAGAAAATTATCGAAGGAATGGATCATCCAGGGAAACAGAGTTGTTGCAGCAAGCGGTGGTCACGATTCTTACCAGTGAGGAAAACGATTAAAAAGGACAAGAAATACAATGTATATTTGTTGATTCAACATTCCTTTGCAACAAGAATATTCTTATTTATTTTTTTGATGTAAAATTATAAAAACTTTTCACTGAGTTGCGAAACTATAAATGAATCCCTACAATATAGCAGAGAATAAATTCAAAGTTACAAAAATTCCTCCGAGACGGTGCACAGTAGAGACGTGACATTTGCACATGTCATTTTGTCTACCATTTCTAAGTAAACTGTGCAATTTTCAGCATTAAACATTTAATTTTTAAGCTGGAAAGTTTGCTATTATTTGAACATACTGTTATGATTGCTATTTTCAATATTTCACATTATTAATAATTGATGGACGATATCTTGTGAGTGTTACAGGGGTACGGTTTTCGGTGATATCTTCAACTTTCAATCGAATTTAAAATGAAACTAGCCAATGTCTTAATGACCTAATATCAGTTTTATCTATCTTGGGTGAAGCCGGGTAAAACATACTAATAAATATTATAAAACAATTTATAACAATTAATCGCCGTTCGTTTAGGATGACTTCTGTTCGGTGAGTGATCAAAGTTAATCAATATCAATTGATAACTTGGTGAACGACTTAGTTCTAAATAGATCATTGTTTTTGACAAAAATTGAGCTTTATTTAGAATTTGACCTTAGGAAGATCATTGGTTACTTGATTTAGTAATAAACTCTGAAAATTTAAGAGTATAGAATTAGACAATAATTTTTATTTTTTGATTTAAAAAGCGTTTATTTTTTATTGTTTTTAGAACACCTAATTAACTTTTCTATGTCACTAAACTTTAAGCTGATTCGTAATAATATGTTCAGGTCAGAAACTTTTGGAACTTCCAATGTACATGAATGTGGTATTGTTTAGCAGTGATTAAATAATCAAGTACGATATTTAAATCATATATTGTTTAATAAGTCGTAAACAAATAATCAAATTTTCTCAAAATTAGTATTTGTAAAAAAATCATTATTTCCAGAATAACGTCGAAAGTTTGCAAAAAATCCTTTTCTCAAACACAAATATGAAATATTTACATTAACATTCAAAAAATAATGTATTTGTCATACGGCAGAAGTAAATAGCAGCTTTTTCTATTAGGAAAGTCAGTGCGTTATCTGAGGCTCTTTGATATTTGCATGGCCGCCTCTCGGAGAGTGTTTCACATTAAAACTTGAACCATAAAGCAAAATACTCGTTGAAATAAAAGAGAACCTAATATTACATTCAACCTTTGTGACGTCAGAGGGATGTGTATTATGTATCGTCGGAACTTTCAAATTTGTTCACTTGACAGAGTCGCTATTTTGTCCCCCTCTGAATACGTGCTGTGTTTAATTGCATGTTTTATTTGAACAAAATACTTTGCTTTACAATACAGATGAAATATTTTCTATTTTAAACGAGCAATCTAATATAAAAAATCAATGTGGATCTGTTCGTATCTTATGCACTGCCATACCGTTCATCCGATTCCGCTAAAACTTTGTCAAATTATTGTTTGCACTTGCGCAAACGATTTAGGCATACTACAATTAGACCCAGCCCAGCCCGAGCCCGACTGTAAACCTTTTAATTTTTAACTTACAGGTTGGTCTTATTATATATAAAAATCAATTTCATAATCCAGATATATCTAGAATCTAAAATAAAGAATCAAATTCGTATTAATAGTGACATCTCATTTTTTAATTTAACATTTTGACCCCGTCATCCGCATTGAAGATGTGGTTGAAATTGTTGATGTATCTTTTTTAAATCTAAAAGCAGCTAAATATTCTGATACTTATATATCTAATATACGTCTAGTGGTCTAGTTATACCCACAAAGAAGTGTTGGCAGTCACTACACTGTAATTTATAAATGCCAGATTTGTTCTTAAAGTGGATTCTATTTTTATTGTTAATAAGTAACTTGTCTACCGAATTTTAACAATAAAAGATCAACACCATTTACGTTTTGATTTCGCTAAATTTTCAATACTAAAATGTCAGTATTATTCATTTTCAAATCCTTCTCACAATTAAAACTACAGCCAGAATATCGAGATCTAGGTTTCGGTAACACCTGTATTGTAGTCCCAACCCACGCCTCCTTTCGCTATTTAATTGAACTAATAAATGAAAACTATAGACCGCAATTTTGAGTAATTGTATATTTTAAAACGACCGAAGTAACAACCACGCACTAAATCCAATCGGCAGTTATGAGAGGAAACTACTTTGTCCTTCCTCTACGCAATCAGTTTTTCCTGCAGGTTTCCGCCGGACGATTTTCACCCCAGCAATAATCGGAAAATGATAATTCGAATCGGAAAATGAAAACCATCCGACCGGAAAAAGTTTCGCTTCAGCATGTGGGAAAGTGAGGTGGGCTTCCTTTTCAGTGAAAATAATATTTCAATCATAATATTTTCATAAAGTTGTACGAAAAAAAATCGCACAGTATTTTTATTTTTACTTTTTTTAAATATTGTTTTTTTATATATAAAAATGTATTTTTGTCTCTTATTAAAAAGACATTTAATTGTATAGTTTCATCGTTTACTTTCTCTTAGTCATTTCTAGCTATACTACATTTGGCGATAAAAAAATCTAGACAATAGTCTTGGTAAGTTTAATATTTATTTTTTTAAATTCTCATTTGATATCGCGAACATAAGTTTATGTAATTGATTTTACCCTCTAGTTGTTTTCGGAGTACTTAATGTAAAACGTTTCCTCAGTTTGATTTAAAAAATCTGGTGCATTGGAAATAAGTTGACATTTATTTTTATATTTGGCGTTACCCTCATTCATTGTTTTAATTCTAACCCTCGAATTGTTGGGTCTCAAGATAAGAAAGACATCAAGGGAATTTTACATCAAGAGAAGTCATTCTAAAATACCTGATTGTTGTTCAGTCACTCAACGTCTCTTTTTTTTTAGAGAGAATGTAAGGGCATAAAAGATTTAAGAGATTTAGTAAGCCTATTGTTCTTGCTACGACACGTGGAAGGGAATGTAAGAAATCACAGATATCCATGCCTTCTGTACGTTTTTTGAGTCTTTGTCAGGTGCCACGATTCGCTACCACGCAGCAGCACAGGTATAATGCAAACGTTGAACAAACAAGCTAATGCAGAGGGATTTTAATAACCAATGTTTGACAATACTGCTGATGAGAAAGTACACTATAAATATCATCGCCCAAAATCTCAACTGATAAATTGAAAAAATCTTACTTTTAAGGTGTTTTGTGTCAATTCTTTGTGGAAAAGCATTGTATTTTAAAAATAAAATACGATTTGTTTGCACTACTTCCACATGTTTATAATGATCAGAACCTCTTTTCAAAATATTTTTTTCGTTAATCACGATGTATACACGTTTTGTTTGGGCTGTACTCAATATTTTTGTGTGTGTGGGTTACGTCCTTTTTCCTTTCCACAGTCGATATTGAGCTTGTCGCGACTTGAATCCTGAATCATCCCATTTCTAGAGTAAAGCTCTTCACTAGATCACAGAGCTGGGCTACATTACATGGTTGTTATTTCAAAATACTGCTAATTCAATCAATACACTGAAGATAGATTTTTTTCCGATAGCAGTATCATCCATCAACATTAAAAAATATATTTTATGTTTCTTTCTGTGATGTTTTTTTTTTATGTTTATTAATACAAACATAAATTGACTTTTATCTCTTTATTGCAATAAGCTTCTGGTATTAAAAATTTGTTATCCATAAAAAGAAATAGTGCCTTCATAAATTTTTAATATCTTTCATGACTTGATAAATTTTTATAATTCCATTATAACTGCTTTCTTGGGGCGATACTTACTTGCCTACATATTTATCAGAATTTGCCTTGTTAACAAAGTGTATAAAAGATATTACTCAATTTTTAACAAGCCAGATATTGAAAATTTTCTATAATTTATTGATATCATTAAGTATAAGCTAGTAAATCATTTTGAATAAGATTTTTGTCATATCACAATAACATAATTAATACAAAAATTGTGTTAACTATAAATTAACTCAAGACATACAATGTATAAATCCAAAAAAAAAAAAAAATTGATAACCTTGTTATTTCACTGGCTGTATTACTAAATGAAACACGTTTCGATTCTTTAATAAGCATCTCCAGATTAACTATATCACAAAGTTATTTATTTCTAAGGTAAATTATGATTCAAATTTTTAAAATTAAAAATGAAGGATGGGGTGGGTGGGTTGGTTTCCTTGTACTGGACGTGGAGAGAGGGTAAGACACAAGCGATGATAGAACTAATTACCATAACACCACTAATTATAAATTTAATTAAAGAATTTAATTGTTAAGTTAACTATGAAAAAAAATGCTTAACTTCCGTGATTGAGCATTAACTGTGAAATAAATACTAAATATTTCGTTTTATTGGATACATTTTTTCATGTATTTATACTGGTAGTTTAAACTCTAGAATTCTCACATTCCATGATCTATGTTCTAAAATTTGATTGAGATTTTTTTTAAAACTATTTTGTTTTTAAAAAGGCGATTATACATCTCAAGGTAAGTCTCTTTCTTTGAATATACCAAATTTTGAAATGATGTACAAGGAACACAAATGTTTCATATTGGACTTAGTAAAAATGATTAAAATAAAATAAATTGTATGCAAGCCATATGTCATATCAAGTTTGATAATCAATGTTATAATATCGATTAAATATTCAATGTCTATAATTAAAATTGTCCATTACTGTTTAAAATGCTTCACACATGGCATAGAAATGAAAACTTCATGCTGAATATCCAATCCTTTGATGTGTGAAACAATTTAAATTTGAATAGAAATTCTAGACGTCAAGTATTTTGTTACATATAAAAATGTGTTAATTTTCAAATATTTTCAATAGATTTTTTATATGTTCCGCTCTTCAAACATTTAAATTTTATATACTTTTTTATTTCCGTCATGTCCAATCACGCATATTTACATTTAGTCAGAAAGGAAAAATAATTTTCGTAAAATAAAAAAAATAATTTAAACTTTGTCTCATTATTTTGTTTCGCAATAAACAAAGCGCGGAAAAATTTGGCATTTTTTATTCAAACGGACACTGAAATTATAAGCCAGTACGTGTTTTTCATTTGGAAAGTATGTCGAAATACAAAAGTAATCCTAAATCGTGCTATATTGTGTGTCCACGATGGTGAAATAATTCTGAATAGGTCTATTCAATGAAATGTCCATAATGGGAGGAATAGAATGTTTGAAAAATAAAATATCAGAGAACTTGGACGTAATAAATGAGAAAACGTAAATATATGAAACGCTTTTAATGAAAAATAATACACGGAAATCGCTAAAATGTTTTTTGATAAAGTAATTTAAAAGCCAGTCGAAATTGACGACGTACTCTTTAATTAAATAAATTGTTGTATTTTAATTCGCATGAATATTTCAATTGTTTTCAAAACGAAATAATTTAAATTTGTCGTAGTTGAAACATTTTTGTTGTTGATACAAAGAAAACACAAGTTTATGTTGTAATAGTTATTTTGCCTTGTACGATCGCTGGTCTACTCGATATGCCTTAACGGTGTGGAGACATGGTCTCTAAAAGCGAAAGACAAAATATGACTAAACGCATTTAAAATGCGGTGCTGTGAACAAACGAATTTATTCCGAATGTGCTCCAAATCCAGTATAGACTCTCGGGCATTTATACAAGACACCTACTCTGCTTTATTGGCCACATTGAAAGATCGAAAGTAGAAGGAGACGCGGAAGGGCTCAAAATTACTGGAGAGTAAACGACACCACAGGTTTCTCCTTACCGATGGCTCTCAGAGAAGCGTAGTTCACGAGCGAATGGCGAAGGATCGTTGAAGGAAATAAAATGCTTGCGGTAGGTGGAGGTCACCACTAGGGCTTTCAACCCGTTTTAAACCGAAACCGGTTAACCGGTTTATCTCGTCGTTTGAGAAAACCTGAAACCCGATTTATTTAAAGCGGTTAACGGCGTTTTTTTTTAAATATTTTAAAATTTCAGATGAAAAAATGTACAAATTGTTGAATAATCACCTATATCACAAAGTTGTCGAGATTATGGATAGAAATGATTTTATACGATAAGCAATTACACGACATTATCAAAAGGCACAATTTTTTAAAACTATTTGTGATAAATAAGGCACATGTTACACAATAGCTATTATTGTAAATGTGAGAAATCATCTGTAGAAATTTCAAGAAATCGTTGACTACAATATTATTTGCAATATTACAAAAGTAAGCAATTTTAATATTTATTATCTACAATACGTTAAATACTTTCATATCTTTATGTGCTAGTTATTTTATTTTTCTTTTAAGTGATAATTTTAAACATTATACTAATGTAAATTTACAAACTTTTATAATTTTTTTTTCGAAAATAATGAAATGAGGTATTTCGGTTTAAACCGGTTAGCCGGTTTTTTTGTCAAAAAAACACTGAAAACTGGTTAGTAATTATCTCCGGTTAATTTGATGCCCTAGTCACGACCCTTACTCGTAAGGAAAATGATTGAGTAGAAGAATTAGTACACATTCAATCAAATATGAACAATACTTACAATAATTCTCATTTTCAAGACATGGACCGTTGATATTGACATTACCATTAAGGTCTTTTTGTAAGAATGTATGGACCACTGATACAAAAAAGATACTTCAAGTTAAAATGAAAGTAACTTTCACCACGCAGCAGAATAGGAAACAAATTTAAAAGCGTTACCATATAAATACAAGTTGGTTACCTCAACTTCACCCGTTATGTGTTTCCTGCCGCTGTTTCATGGCCGCCTTTTGTAACGCAATAACGATCAAGAAAAGAAACGAATTGACTCCTCATATTCTTGGTCTGATACAGAGCTGCATGGGACCGATCTTTTGTGCTTAATAAAAGGAAAGATAGGAAGAAAAAAAAAGAAAATGTGACTTGCTCAGCCACTTTGTTTAAGCAATATTAAACATCCTGTTGAATCTTAAGAGAAATCGAGAATATCCCGCACCCCATATTATGATGCAAATTTATCGAATGCCTCAAAGTTGGCCTTGGTTGAGATCAAGCCAACGTGACCTATTGGGCCCGTATGAGGTTGGACCACAGCAAACAGTTCTGCTCGTTCGGCACTCACCTCGTGGTAGTCCCATAGAACGTGATCAGCGTCCTGATGGCTGTGTCCACAAGTGCAATCCGACCTTTCAACCAACTTGCCCAGCCCAAATAGTTTACCGTTGAACTTGCCATGGGCGGTTATAAACTGGCAAGCCCAGTATCCAGGCGAAAGACACTCTAACTCACGTAATATAAAAAAAGAGATTATTTATAATGAAAATTAGTTTATAAAATTACCATTGCGTGGGATATCGTTCATATAAATTAAATAAAATAAGCTGAAGACAGTTAGTAGCTCTGCTCGGAAAATTAATGCGATTGATTATTTGTGGATAATGTTATCTAAAGTGGCTGTGAAGCACTGGTTGGTCGTATATATGTTACGACGAATGTGTGAAATTGATTATTTCATGAAATAAACAAGCATTTATGAAATAAGAAAATTATCCACCGAGTGAGTGAGTTCGGCAAAGTATGGAAATCTTAAACTGAGGAGGTGACAGTAGAAGAAGTAATTTTAATACGGATGTCAAATATAGCTTGATTTATTAAGATGAGGGACATTCCCGGTTTAGGTTGTGTCATTGATTGACACAGTTTTAGTAAATTTGCTGAATGTGGTGTCATTTAAGTAAATCTGCACTAATTATGATACATCAATTTTGGAAATTTCCAAGTTTGAATTTTGTCAAGCGGTGGCAGCTGTCAACAAACTCGCGTGATAACAACACTGTCAAATAAAGTGCAAGTCAGCACGATATAAGAATGTCATAAGGTATTAACTAGTTAACTGCCACGATCGTATATATACGGCTTACAATTCTGTGAGCGCAGTACCGGCAATAACAAATGACCGTATGTATTTTGTCCACATTGACACCTGTTTTTACTATCCAACGACAATGATTTTTTCAAAAATATCATTTTTGTTAAGCGTTTACTAAAAGTGTTATAACTATAGAAATAGTAAATGAAATCAAATGAAACTTTTTGGAATTGTTTAAAACATGTTAATATTTATTTTTTGTATGGTAAAATTGCCAACATTTCTCTTTGTGAAGAGCCACACGACAATGTTTACACATGTACCTAGTCTCACTCCTTTTCTTGTGTCTTGCACACACCTTGCATGTTCTACAGGGCTTATTTTTTTTTGTTGACGGTATTGGTATCAATATGTGGTTAGACATATCTCCCGACAACCTGTCTTGTAGATCTTTGAAAAGTCTAGCTTGGAGTGGACTCGGTGTCACCGCAATATCTTCTCCAGAAGGGGGAGTATTATAGAACTAAAATTCGATTGATATTTTAAGTCGATGAAATCAAAACCTATTTTGGCAATAACACATATTAGATGACTGTTTTGGAAAGTTTTATATCTTGACTATAATTAAAACCAGGATTACGTTGCAATACGTGTCGTCTAATGACTCAGACATGACTGTTTTTGATAGTCTGGTCTATCAAGTGAAAACACGGTTCTGGGACTCAAGCGATGGCTGTTGTATCACGTGAAAACACGGCTCCGGGACTCAATCTGTTAAGAATCCAACCATATGTTTTTTTTAAAGAGAATCGCGGCCCTTAAATCACAGCCACACTTAAACCTCCCGGCATATAACCGGTTAAACATTGCCTGATGCAAATTGCAAAAATACCTTTTAATAAACTTAGTACATCGTCATATTATAGTTCTATATTTTTTAGACATAGTGAATGGAAATTAACATCATTGCAGTTATTGATTTTTATATAATCAATGACATTTAGTTTAGTAGCATAAAAAATACCACCGTCGAGCTACTATCTATATTTTATACAAACAGTGATATTTTGTTTAGATGCAAAAAAAAACCAACGGAACGCTACTATCTATTTTCCGAATTCACGGACTCGGCAGATAATTTGCCAAATTCATGAACGAAGCAAAGCGCTTACTTATTTCATGAATTAGGCAAGACTTGGCTTATTTCATGTAATAAGCAAATTTACATATTCGGCGTAACATATACCCGTATCGGATGATGATGGAAAAGTAACTTGCAACAAACCTCTACTTCCAAAGCATGACGTATGCAAGTCACAAGGGAAGTTTAATTATACGCTGTAACGAGAAGCTTCATAACTTTAATCTTAAACGCAAAGAAGACGCTTCTTCCCTTAGCCATAAACGAATTTAATACGCTTTTTAAAAGTTTTCCGACATACACCGCCTAAAGATGAGCTTTCGTGACGTTGTATAAAATAAGCACCGAGTTCGTTTTTAACCAAGATGTTAATCTAAAATTTTTACAGTGAATTTTTTATGAGGATAAACTTCCAAAATTTAATTCATTTTCTTCATGTGAAAATAAAAATCAAAATAATTATGTTGCTACCTATAATAGTCATTATGAAACACCAAGTAAACTTTTAATTACTGATAAACTAATAATGGCAAAAACAAAATTTGAATAATATACTTTAGTCACGAATGTGAATAAGACGTAGCAAATAATATTTATAAGTTTTTACAATCTGAAAGCATGATTCGAGTGTAATATTTGTTTTGTGTTTTATGATTTAATTGAGTCGCTGAATTGCTAAATACGCTCTCGAAGGTTTTTCTAGCTTTATGTTAATCACGGAAAACTGTTATGGCTTATATTTGTCTCTTCCAGTGTATAAAGAAAAGTAAAATATTCTTTTAGACTGTCGTTTTTTTGGAGTGCGTCAACCGTGTAAAACGAGGGTCAAGATCGTGTTAAAATTCGAATTTCCATCATGGAACGAAATAGGAAAAAAGTTTCGACTTTCAACTCGAAAAATTGATAGATCTATCGATAGAGCACATACGTACATTTAAACTTATTTCATTGAAAAATCGCCAGGAGAGTGTTTAGTGACTCAGCGAATCAATTATAGTATATAATGGTCATCATCTTTTGAGCTACTCATGCAAGTAATTATATGCAGTTATTGCAAAGAAAAAGATCGCTTTAGAAGTGTGTTACTATAGAAAGCAAGTTAATTATATTCAATATTAAAAACAAATAAACATCGATTCTGCGATTCAAATAATACCATTAAGTGTCCTATCTGTCATACTCTATCACATATGCTCTATCGGGAGTAAATCCTGGCAACTAGTGTTGTTTACAATTAGTTCAATAAACGTCATTGCGTTTATTTCAGAATGGTTTTTTGAAAGCGTGATGTACAAATATTTTCAAATGAATGATAAGTAGGGACTCCAACTCGAATATTCAAATATTCGTTATCCGACTATTTAACTATTCGATATTCGAATATTAGGGAAATTATTCAAATATTATTCATTATAATTTTTAATGAAATATTTTACAAAATCGACGAAAGATCACATCACAGTTTCTGCAGACTTCAAGAACAATAGCAAATATTCCAGGTAGTGGGTATTTTTGCCTTCGACCGACTCGGTCACTTTCAATATCTTATCATAATACTTGAGTTTGACAAATGATTCGGGTTTAACAAACCCTCTAAATATGCCGTAATTTTAGTAATTGAAGAAATATCGTTGTGGTAATTTGACGAAGCTGTACATTTTAAATATTGCCATGCAATGGAACGGTATTGGAACGTTTATTATTATAATGTTATGTTATTAATTATTAGAATCAAATTTCAATAGTATTTTCATACTTGAAAAAAAATCGAGTATTCGAATTCATTCGAATAGCTTCAGTTTTACTATTTGATATTCAAATAGTTGATAATGACGAATTTTTGGAATCTCTAATATTGATGTGTAATTAAAGAATTGATTGCAAACTAAATCTGCTATTAAAGGTAAGGACAAAGAAATGTTTCGTTATCATGTTCTTGCGACTTGGAATAAAGTGTTTGAGTGCATTAGCGTACTGATGTTAACAAAACAGATATTAAATCGAACCGAATTCACTATTACGATTCCTTTTTTTATATTTTTTCTCCAAGTAATAAAATTTCTGTGTAGATTTAAGATGATAGCGTTTTAAAAACCTGTTCAAAATGATGGTCAATAAAGTAAGTTTAAAGCATTTCTTGCCGTGGTATTACATAAAATTTGAGTACCGATATACGGGCGTACTATAAACCGCTCCAAAATACAAACCACAAACCCTGATTTATAACGCGCGACCTATTTCGACGTCCTGAAATAGAACGGAGTCTAATATACTCGGCTTAAGGAAATTCGAATAAAACAGCGTTGGAAGCAAGGCTCTTACGCTCGTAGTTTTATATTTTATATCGTAAAACGACACCGGATATTCCAGATGAAAAATAAACATGATAGACGCCAGAACGGGGGACAGAAACTATGCAAAATATGCTGCGAAAAATATTTCAAAAGCGCATTTTCGCGAGAGGGAGTACGACGAAAAAAATCGGAATGCGGTGCCGAGTGAGTGGATATTTAACTGCGTCGTTGGAAGCTTGGCATCGGATGGGTTATATTTTTGAATGAATGTGTTGTACAAATCGCTTTTTGAATAATTTAATACCAGAGTGACTTTGTATCTGATATACTATTGTTTCAGATGGTAGAAATCTTTGTCTTTTTACTGTTGAACCAAAGTGGAAGAGTATTGTAATACATTCTACGGTTTAATATAATAAATCCTTTGTATTTAATTTTGCTGTGGCATTACAGATAATCAAACGCAACCATTTTT
This sequence comes from Himalopsyche phryganea, assembly GCA_022494535.1. Classification (NCBI taxonomy): domain Eukaryota; kingdom Metazoa; phylum Arthropoda; class Insecta; order Trichoptera; family Rhyacophilidae; genus Himalopsyche; species Himalopsyche phryganea. The sequence continues at coordinate 3,165,349 of JAGVSL010000025.1, forward strand.
TTTGTAAAGCAGGAAATTAAAATCAAGCAAAAAATCGTTTCAAAATCGGAGAACCAAAAACTTCATCTTTATACAAAATAATATCAACATTAAATTAATAAGATAAGATATCAAAGTATTATGTTCTACAAAATTTTATTCGGTACCATCGTCAGAACTATACTTTAACTTATTTTAGCTTAGCTATATATACAGTTTAGAAGAAATAGGCAATATTAGGTCATCGCAACACCACGTCAATAATGACACGACATCAATAGCACCAGATAATGTCCTTTTCCAAAAACCTAATTAATACCTTGAATAATTCAATTTCAAATACATATGATATTTGAATACGTGAGATGACATAGTATTGTGTATCACTTCTAAACAGTATATATAGCTAAGTTAAAATAAGTTTAAGCATGGTTCTGACGATGGCGTTAAGCCGAAATAGATATGTCAAGTCATAAAAAATTAGTCGCTTTATAGATCTGAATTTTTTTTTTCCATGTCCGCTCCCAATGTGGAGCAAATGGTCTCCTAATGGAGGTATCTTAACAAACTTTTTCTACGAGAACTGCTTGTTACTCAGTTGCTCAACCTCTCCTTTTTTTTTCAAAGAGAGTAGTGATAGAAGGATACGGCTATGAGAGAACTAGTGGTTAACTAATCGCTCTCGCTACGCCCCGTGAGGATGGGATGGGTGGGAGGGAGGTATCAGACTACGAACAGAAATCCATAAATCGATTGAAAGATCAATCTACGAAAACCGTCCGCACCGGGAATCGAACCTAAGACATCCGTAACCGTAGCCAGCGACGCTACCAACTGCGCCACGGACGCCGACAATGAATTATTTACCATACAAAGAATAAGTTTGTAACATGTCAACAACTGACATTCGGAAATCTGAAAAATCAATACGGTAAATGTACCAGTAGTTGACCGTTTAAGAGAAAAATTCAACAAAAATAACGATTAACGTTTATCATTAGACCGAATGATGACAAAGCAAGTGTATTCATAATGGATCAAATGTATTAATTAATATGATTAGATAAAAATTAGAAAACGGTCTGTTACAAAAAAATTGTGTTCAATTTTTAAAAACCATGTTTTTGTGTCAGTAATTAAGCATCTAAAAAACTGACAGTTCTAGTAATTGATCATGCCGAATCATTAGGTTTCATGACAACCTTTCATTAGAGCTTCCTGTAAGATTACTCTTGGTTGTATGAAGTAGCATATCCTTAAATTTACTGATATATTTAACAATTCTCTTAAGAAATCTAAAATAAAATACTTAATGCATAAGGTGTTCCTGAAAATTTAAAATATTTAAAAAGGTCTAGTACTGTTACATGGTCAACGACTAGAACATTTACCTTAGTTGTCTCGTACATGATTAATAAATAATATTAGTGATTTAAAGGTATAACTGCGCTAGAGCGACAAAACGAATAAATCATTAATTGAATTATTCGTTTAAAAAATCAGCTATGTGAAAGTAGTGAAGAATTGCCGGTAAATTAAAAATAAAATCAAAATAGTAAACGCCTCTTTGAAGTTTTCAGTAAAAAGTGAATATTATTAATATTCCATTTAATCTGAATGAAGAGCTATTTATATTATTATCAGAGGATTATTTTCAGTTAGAATTTATTCACCCTGTTGAGAAACAAATATAAAGTTAGTATTTTTTAACGTAATTAAGTTTTTTATAAATTGGCTTAGAGGAATAGCAATTATCTTATTAGAAAATAGCCAGGGGTTATAATACTATCTTTTATATATATGTTACCTTTAAACTCTCTTGAAGCGCGAAGATCGTTTTCGATTCTAAAGCATTTCTCTCTTCTTCTTCGGGGACGAGTTTATAATCCTGAAATTCTCATGACTATTAACTTACCTGCTCCCAACTTTTATCTACGTGGCCGAAACCATATCTCGACAATATTTATTCTTAAAACTTCTTCTTCGCGTCGGTCATTCGAGTCACCAGTTGCAAGAGCCGTTCAGATGATTAATGCACTGCCTAGAGAGCTGGATATTTTCAGCACTAAACTCTTAGTATTGTTCATCAAATATTTGTTCCTTATAAAATAATAATGTCTTGTTTTTTTTTGTATGTATTTAATAATTTAAAAAAAATGTTTTTATTTTCAGTATTGTTTTTATTACTATTATTGTTTTCAATAATTATTATTATTGGAGTTATTATTGTTACTTTTGTTATGTTTGTTTAATGCATGGCGCATTGGCGTCAGCTGAAATTTCAATTTTTTAAATTTACAATAAATAAATAAATAACACTGTAAAGCACTAAAGCGGAGGATATGGGTTGGTTATAGAGTAAATATCAACGAATAAAAGGCCAGTGCCAAGTGTTTTATTTTTAGCAAAAGCCATAAATTAACATCTAACGTTTGATAGCTGGAATTTAGAACAAAAATCTTTGACTCATTTAAATTTAAATTGGATGGATTAGTTAGTTTAAAAATGTTTGATTACAAAGAGGTATGCTCCAATTATTTTTCAATGTTTTATGATCAAAAAAAATGTGTCAATAGAATTTTTACATATAAAATTTTGAAAATATCCACATTCTCCCATAGTGACATTCTAAAAATTTGCATCTGAAAATAAAGTCTTGTGTTACTTACAAGAATTCTAAATAAATACATAGATGGCCCAGTTAATTAGGACGATAAGTAAAAAAAATAATGTTTTAAGTTAAGTTAGTAATTATATAACAACATCGCTCGTTCCATAAAAGTACAGATTGTAAAATGTACAGGTACAAATCAGCAAAATTAAATAATTTATGGATTCCACATATATACGTATCGAAATATCGTATTGAGGATATATTCTTGTGAATCGTGAAAGTTCCACAAAGAAACAACCTTAATTCTAAAACTATAAGGTATTTATTGACCATCTATTTGAATAAAAAAGTAACACTTATAATAAGCCATCACTTTTTACGAGTCGGTTTAGATGAGTCAAAACTACCAATTTCTTGTTTTATTACTATGGAACTAAGCCATCGACATGAACAAAAGTGACAAAAGTTATAATATGTGTGAAAATATTTCAAAAACTCGCCAGAGTGCTTCCGTGGGCTCATCAGGTTCGTGGCGCAGCGATGTTTCTGATGAGAAGAGACGTAATTGATGTTGGAGACAACTGGTTTCGATTCAGTAGAGCGAGACCAGCGCAGAGCTAACATCTTATTTTTCCCGAATATAGACTGAAAAATGGAGATAGTCTTGATTCCAAATCATTGGAAGAGGTAATTCATTACTGGCTACGTTGGTTTCGCTGCCAAGTTCTTTGAGCTTGGCAGGTTAAAGAAAAAAAACTTAAGATACGCTTAACTTTTGCAACGGCAGTGAATGTTGTCATTTAAAATTAACTGATGAGTGGAAGGGAGCAGGTGAGCTTAAAAAGTAACCCAGACATTGATTCTCATTAATTAAATTTCACCAACAATCGAAGTGATATGTATACTTACATTTAACGTTGCATTCCAATTCTGAGTATTACAATGGAAGAAAATATTGTATATATTTAATATTAAAGTTTTATTTAAAATCATAAAAGAATATACAGTTGTGACGTATGAAGAATTGTAGCTGATAACTTATTTTATTGATTAATCAAATGCAGAATCTGTTATTATCAAATATATAGTTGAGTATTTTCACTTTGTCAATTTGGTTGAATTGTAATGCAATTACATATCCCGAAAAAAGTAGTTACGCTACGTCATCCGGCAATATTATTGATCATTTATTTTACGGCCATAACGAATAGGATGCCATTGGTTTACGAGCGTCCTGTATAAAAAAGGGGAAATGGGAAATCCGAAAAAACCGAAATACCTTGAATACAAAAGGATCGAATTCCATACCTATCAAAGAATTTTCTTTTATTAGGACCCGGTTCATGTACACCAGAATTGAGTTACCACATGAAATAAATTAATGCTTTTTTCCACGAAAATCGCCAGAGATATTTAATACAGTAGTATTAATAATATTTTTTAATGAAAAGTTATCTCATGAGTATTATTATAGATATCAATATCCGTGGCTTGATTTTATCAAAACAAAATAATAGTGATACCTTAAATAATAATTTTTATTTTTCTATTCTAAGCATTAGCAAATTATTTTTAGTAAAATATATGCTTAAGGAAGATTGTAATTATTCTTAAAATAAAAATAATTTACATTTTTCTTGAATTGTAACATCTTTTATTCCTGTTTTATAATAATCCAATCAGACTGACAACATTCTATAAATGATTTTTCATTGATAACGTTATTCTTGTGTAACAATTTCAATTAAATTATTTGGACGACTATTATGGCAATACTGACGGGAAGCATATACATACACAAGAACACGCGCTATCATACGGATAAACAAACGTCAATACTCTTTCACTGGCCGTCGGCTGCACGGGTCCACCCACGGTTTCAAACAGGTCAACAGCCGCTCTATTCATAAAGTAAATGTCTGTAATTATACAAATTAGAAACAAGATTTCTAAAGTTACCTCTATTAAGAATTTAAATTATGCTTAAAACCTCTTCAAAACTATGATTTTTTGTAAACAGTGATTATGGTTTTTTCTACAACATTTTTTTATTGGAGTTTTGATAAGAGTAGCATTTTAGATTTAGCTTGGAAGTAGAAAAAATGATTTAATAAAATACATAAAATAGAATCAATTCCATTGATCAATGTTACCAAGCTGTAGCCGACCAAATCTCAGAATTTTGTATCCACTGTAAACTACTATTTGGTCCTGAAAATGACGTGAATATAGGTGACATTTTTGTCGACTTTCTCTAACGGATGATTCAAAACCAGTTTTATTTTAACACCACCTTTAAAAATTCTCCATTAGTAATTTATTCGATGAAATGTAAATCATTTTATTTTAAAGAAAATTATTTTAAAAAAGTAAAGAATTTTTTTTATAACTAAACTTGGATTATTGAGATTTTGTACACTTCCATGTATTTTGTCACTAACGATCCGGGTTTCACCTTTCGGCATCTTCAGGCATTCGAGCACACGAATGGACTCGAACTGTCAGTTCGAGTTATGAAATATGAGAAGGGAAGACTACAATACATTTATATTAAGTTTTAAAATTTTTTTATAAAAAAACTATGTACATGAAAAAACCGAGGAATATATCATAGTCAATCAGGAAGTTTTAATTTGACTTATGAATTATCTAATTTGAATTGTTGAGATTTTTGTTGGACTCGCTGACAGACAGTAAGCAGTGTCTAACGTTTAAACATAAGATAAAAATACGCAATGTATTATTTATAAGAGTTCATTCGTGTGCTCGAATGCCTGAAGATGCCGAAAGGCGAAACCCGGGTCGTTAGTGACAAAATACATGGAAGTGTACAAAATCTCAATAAGCCAAATTTGATATTGAAATTCCATCAAGCACCCTCAGTCGATGTCTTAAATTAAATTATATTATAAGTAAACAATTTACACACATATTTTTGCAAGATTACAAGATACGTTTTTAATAATACCCTTAGATTATTTACTATAACTTTCTCAACAGCACTGAGGAACCAATTTTCTCAAAATTATAATGAATAAAAAACAAGCAAGCGCAAACTTCCTGGAAACAAGAAAGGCCGAAATATATACCGAATTATAAAAATATTAAGTTCGTATTGTAATTGCGTTTTACGACATTCATCAAGTTCTTTGGCAAAAGTTTTCCAATCGATCAATGTCGTTTTGGTTAGCACATTTTGTTCAACCCTTATCATAAAAGAATATTATTGAGAAACTTTTTTTTATAATTAATTACAGTAGCCAAAAAATAGTTGCAAATATTGAATGCAAAGTTTTCAAGTTATGATGGCATCTTCAGGTATATTAATTTGCGAACGGCTTTAGCTAATTTTGTAATATTTAATATAGACAACTAATTATTTGGTCAGTAATTTATTCCATTAATGGCCAATTAATAGCTATGATTGGTTAGAAAATAATAAACAAATAAATAAAGCTTGTCACTTTCAAGGTGTTAACTGTCAGTTCTTGGTGGAAAGACATTATATTTTAAAATCAGTTTGATAATCGATCCTGATCATTATAAATATGTGGAAGTAGTACAAATGAATTGTGTTTTATTTTTTTAAAATAAAGCTTGGGTTAGGTTTAATAAAAAACCGATATACTGCATACTGAATATTTATCAAATAAGGTTCTAGACATTCTGATTAATTACTGACCATTTATTATTTCTTGCTGACCAAACATTGAAATAGTTACTGAGCCAATAAATGCAGAATATTATTATAATATTACGTTAAAAATACTGTCTTTATCAATTAATACCATTTAAATATTGTTCTTGTATTAAAAAAGCTTGTACGGTACTAAATGAGTTTGATTCTCGTTGCACAAGTCAAGTACAAAAGTTCAAAATATTTTTTTTTTGCTTTCCTGCAATTCAAATACTTTGAAGAACAGATCCATTACAGTTTGACATGCTGCAAATAAATTTTTCACTGCACCTGATAGACTGGAACAATACATTTGACTTCCCTCTTTCTCTACTTGCTTGATGGTTCTGATTATGAAATAGTAGACGATGTCTCCTGGACATTGTTTTTGTGAAAATTTTCTCCATTATCATCAGATTCATTTAAAAAAACCAACTATCTCAGCTTGAAACAATGCTATACTGTCATATTCATCTAACTCATTGTCCGAAGATATATCAATATCTTGAAAGTTTTCTAAAAGTAATCTCTTCATTTTTTCCTGGATTTTTTTATAATGTGTTGAAAAAGTGAATTTGATTTAAAAAAATGTGTGTTATGTTTATTAATGGGAAGAAAAGATAAAACTAATAAACCTCTTCTTAATTTTTGACAGGGTGCCGAAAGTAAATATAAAATAACAACACGTTTACGAAACAAAGGTGCTGTCACAGGTTTAATAAAAATTTATTTTGCAAAGAATAAATTATTATGTACCATTGAAATAAGCTTAGTTTTATTTCTCAACCACTTATTTGTTTTTGAAAGTAGAATTTTATTACACGTTTTTTTATTAGTGAATTTAAAATATCTCCATAAATTTAACCCAGTTAATGATATTTGCCTAACATTGCTCTTAAACTAATATGATAGAAAGTTGATTCTTGGATAAAAAAAATGCTTTTTTATGCGGTAGAAAATTTCTGTTTAAATATGTAATTAACCTTTCTGCTGGTTGGCATGATTGAAAAACTTGCACATGATTAGTTTTTTTGAAAATGATAGCGTATTTTGAGTGATTTACCCACAAAAGATGTAATTTAAGATATCAACTGAGGGTGCTTGATGGAATTTAAATATCAAACTTGAATTGTTGAAAATTTGTAAATTTGCATGTATTTCGTCAGTAAGGATGCAGGATTCGCTTTTCGACATCTTCAGGCATTCGAATACACGAAAGAACGATAATACCTGAATATTCCGGAAGGCGACACCCGGGTCGTTTGTGACATATTGCATAGAGATAAACAAAATTTTATCAATAAAATTTCTAATTAAAGTGTCTAAGACACTTTTTTATCTAAATTCTTTGAACAAAATGTCTTAAATTAAAATTACAAGAAGACGTGTGGAAAAAACCAGCTTTTCAACAATACTGATTGAATAAAGATGATCAATAACATATTTATTTAAAAAATCTAATTATGTACCATCAATTTGGGTAAGTTTGCCCATCGGTCTAAGATTGGCCCACTACATGGAAAAAGATGCTGTTATAATACCATGATAGTACTAACGCCATATGAATATTTGTTAGCTAGCAAAGGTATTGATTAGCCTTTGACGGTAAAAATATAAATGAATGTGCAACATATTTTATTTTATTGTTGAATTTGTAAGCTGTCTCTTCTTCAATTAAATTTTTTTTCTTTAAATAAATTGGATTAACCATATTTTCAAATTGTATTACTAGTCTGTAAACCAAATACTGTATATCTTTTTTCCATCTCAGTTATGAATGAAAGAATAAAAAAAATTTGCTTAAACTTTAAAATCACTGAATTTATAGTAATTAAAGTGATTTTTTGCATCGTAGGCCAAAGATACCTGATTTGAATGCAAACGTTGACCCAACTTGTTTTATCTATATTTATAGATTAATTATTAAAACAATACATATATTTATTAAATTTGGATTATTGAGATTTTGTACACATCCATGTATTTTGTCGCTAACGAGTCGTTAGAGACAAAATACATGGAAGTGTACAAAATCTCAATAATCCAAATTTGATATTGAAATCTCATCAAACACCCTCAGTCGATGTCTTAAATTATCTTAAATTACATCTATTTATGTTAATCGTCTTAAGACATTTGTTCATTTCTATGTAGAACAATACCACACATAAATGCAATGTCGAACCATAAAACATACAAAGTCTCTCAGAACTGGGCCAAAGTTACCCAGATTGACTGAACTTTAAACAATTTTTCCTAGTTTTGAGTCGATAAAAAAAATACAATATGAAGTTATTCTGTGTATTTCTTGATATTATGATTTTGTTTTATTTGTTTAACAGTTGAGCTATAATGTACGGCTTCGCCGTTATCTATCTGTTATCCTTATGTTTCCTATTTACACAAGTGGTTCGTAGGCCAAAGTTTTCATCCGAGTACTAGATGATATAAACAGTGACATGGGTTATGATAATACAGCATGGAGTCGTGGTCGACTTTGCTCCCTGCAAAGGAAATTGAATTTGATAGAATGCTTACGTTGAAGTGTTTCTAGACCATATTTCAATTAACGCATGGTAGAAAACACGTAGGTGTTAAATTCACCTTGAAAACACCTACATTTTGCTTCTGCCACGAATTTAATTCGGTTTGAATTAAATCCCTCGGTTATAATTATTTCTGGAACAATTTTATTCAACGCGTAATTAAGAAATTTAATTGAATTAATTCTCTGTGTGACAATGTTACTAGTCTCGTATGAATGATTATACTTTTATATTACATTGTAAACATTACATTTTTATTCAGTAGCTTCAAAAAACTTTCTATATTATTAATGAAGAAATATGTTTATATATCGAATATCACTTCACTACCGAAATACAAGAAAAAAAAAATTAGATATCTTAAAATCAATTAGCCATTTCAATAGCAAGAATAACTATTTCTCGTATGTAGTTTGTCAAAATATAGAAAAATAATATGTTTTCACCTTCAACTCAAAATGACACTAATTCATCATTAATTGTGAATAATAGGATAATACAACACAGTATTTAGTTCTACAAAATTTTATTTTGTTGTTGATAGCTATTTCGGCTTAACGTCATCGTCAGAACTATGAACTATAATGAAATTCTACCAAGTAAATGCCAATTCAATCAATAATAATTGTGAACTTTATTGACCGAACGTAAAATAGCATTTTCGGGTGAGTCCGTGGTGCAGTGGTCAACGTCGTTGGCTACTGTTACGGATACCGCAGACACTTCCATTAGAAAATCAATTGCTAAACATTGGGAGTGAATAAGGTAAAAAAAACAACATTGGCAATCTTCCAGAAAAAAAATTCCTCAAAAAAACTTAAGTGTTAGACTCTTTATGTTTTATTGTAACGTGAATAGATTTAAAAAGTCTGTATTGCGTAGGTTAACTTACTCTAAATCAACACATGTTAAAGTCTTAGCAACGCTTTACAGTAATAATTGTTTGGTATATAAATAAACATAAGAACAAGAGAGCTAATAATTGCAAATCAGTCACTCAAGCTGTCTTTTCAGACAGAGAAACATAAAATGATCTGGCAATTAAAGAAAGGGTAACTAACTTATTTGTCTCTACACACCGGATGAAAACATCATAGACGGTTATGCCTTTCAATTTAAATCCATAAATTGATTGAAAAATCTATTTATTAAAAGTTACGACTACAACAAAAGCTCGAGAGCTCTCCTGTTTGACTAAGACTAAGGCAAGTGGCAAACAATATCAGCTTTGGATGTATAATAATATATGGGATATATATTATTATATACATAATGCCAAAAGGCTAAGTTTATCGCTTCGAGGGGTTGTTTATTTACTTTAAAACAAAGACAAACTAGAAGGGGTCAAAACGGATACATTTAATGTTGAGATGAATATCTAAATTAAATTTTGAATTGGTACGTAAACTCAGCTCCAAGGTTTCAACTTAATTTACTGAAAGGTGAAAAGCCACACTATACCCTGTCATACGATTATAATAGCATTTCAAGTTTAACAAAGCAAATTGAATTTTTAAAATTTATTTTCATGATTTAACCCTTCCGTACTTCCCATGGTGTAATAATGAGTTACTTCGGTCTATAAACATATAAATTATTTGTGAAATAGGTCATACAAAAAATTAAAAATTTTACTATTTGTAAATAAAATATTTCTACATATAATTAAAAATAGATTGTAGTTTACGTCTTCTTTCTATAATTAATCATAATTTAAGAACCTCATCAATTTTACCATCGAAAAATATAATGTTGTAGTATAGCATATTAACAATCCGAGACGCATGACGTACCGTATGCAACCGTTTTGTTTCAAACGGCACCGAACACGTCTTGTTCTGCTTGTAGCTTGTTTCGTTATGAAGAATTTTGATTCTTGCGTCTTTCAATGATTTCTCATAGTTTGCTATGTATTTCAGGTTTTACATACAAAATATGACGTTAGGCAATTACTTAATACTACATAAAGCCATATTTCACTTTTTTAAATTGTAATATCGTTTTATAAATGTGTTTATATGACAAAATTGTCATGGTAACGAAATGTTCAAATGAAAGCGATCCAAAAGGTTTTTTTCAGCATGGAAATGGGAAGGTTAATATTTAGTTTCATATGAAATCAAGATAAAATAAATATATTCACAACAACACCTCTAAAATATCATTGTTTGTTACTTAAAATTTGGTATCAGAAAAAAAAACAATATACTTCTTTGCAAATCCTTGACGTTACGATATTTTATAAAGAAAAGAAAATGCTGTTTGCTTGGCAAGGACTTACCGTTATAAAATTGCATTCTCTTTTTATAACATATCCGGTCACCTCTTGACGCCTCAAATATTACCTGTCACCGAACTTTGGTTATGTACTGACAATTTCCGGGAAGTGTGCTCCAGGTTATCTGAAGCTGTCGACATTTTCGATACGATGGTCAGGTGTCTGATAGAGTTTTGAATAGTAAAATTCTATACCGCATTTTTCTATACGCTTTGTATTATTTCAACTGTCACCTGAACCCTCTACAAGGATCTGTTGAATAGGGAACCATTACAAGTATTTGTTATTTTTTAAATTAAATATCGTGACGGTATTTTGATTTGGCCTCAATTTATTGGCTCAGTAACTATTTAAATTTTTGGTTAGTAAGAAATAATAAATGGTCAGTAACTAATTCGATAAATGGTCGGCATACACGAGGAAAGTTATTGAATTAAACGGTCAGGTATTTATAATTGTAAAACGGTCCATTTTTCAATTAAACCTAACCTAACCTAATTTTTATTTATTTGGCAATTATTTAATGAACAAGCATAATTATTAATTGACCATTTGTAGAATTAGTTACCGACCATTTATGAAATAAGTTACTAGTTAATAATTAGTTTCCTTGTTGTTATAAAGCCTTTTTCTGTTCTCCTACAACGAGTCACCAATACTAAATTTATCAAGACAATTAGCGCTCATGTAAATATTTTTAGAAATAATTTATAATGTTACTGTATTATTACAGAAATTTAATTAAAAAATAGATTCCTCCTCCCCCAAACTCTTCCAGAAGCACGGGTAGCCAGTGAAGTAGTATTATTGTCACCCGCTTCTTCGGCATTGACGGTATTGTGCGTTCTGCCCGTTATATACTCCTGCCAGTGTTGACATTCGTACTGGTTCATTCTCCACATAAGTTTTAGATATTTGAGTGAAACAATAACTGTATTTTTAATTTTTTAAAACTTGTTCTTTGCATATGTTTCAATATCTGGTCATATTGCCAAGATAGCTGAAAATATTTAACAATTAACTTTGTTTACTGTTTTTCTTATTTGAATCGTTTATTGAAAAAGTATTACTTTTTGAAGACCTTGGCCTAAAAACAGCAAATGTCTACATTTTTCCATTTTTTGTTCTATTGCATTTCTCGGGTTCTCTGTCTATGACGCCATACAACTGTGCAAAGATATATTTTCAAAAATTCATAAACTAACATTTGCTTTTTTCGTAAAAACCACAATAGTGTAGGCCGTTTTGAATAAAAAAAACACCAATTTTCCAGTAGTTCTGCACTTTTATCACCAGACGGCGACTGATGGATCTGAGTTTATAATGCACACGATAAAAAAAATCAGTCCTAATCATTATAAAAATGTTTAAGTAGTACGTCTTAACCATATACCATATTATGATTAGAAATAAATTTATTCTTTGTTTTATTTATTAAAATTATAATTTAAGGCATACTATTTACTTTCCTATGCTTTTTTTTTAATACAGCAAAGGTTCAAGAAATTATCTAAAAACAGCAAGACTCCTCCGTAGTTCCTTATTGTTAACTAAATAAAAATGCCTTTTATAACCAAGGTATTATGTTTCAACCCTCTCCTGAAAAAAATGAGTTTTACGAAATTTCCTGTTTTTGGGTCAAGATCTTCATTTATTGCCATTTTTCTTTATCAATAGTAGGTAATATTCATACTGATTTCGGCTGTTATTTCATGCTTTGTAATATTATTATATGTACAGTCTTTCTATCTGCCCGTGTCCTGTGCCAAAGTAATCCGCTTGGTTGGAATCTCCGTTGATATTGTTAAGACAATTTGGACTTGTCAACTTAACTGTTAAGGCTGGATAATTTAGATGTAGATTCCGTGACGTATTCTGTACTTTTGGATTAGAAGTTCTGCTACTTATTTCCAGTTCGTTAATTATTTCAAACGTTTTCTTCTCGTAACGTAACAACTTTGTACAAATCTTCATTTTTATTTTATGTATCAGTTTAGAAGAAGTGTGCAGAAAATCAATCTCTAACCTATGTTGTGTAGTGAAAAGAGCGATACCCTATCGTTCAGATGGTTCGGAGTGCATATCGTAGCACGGTCAATATCTGATTAAGAGTTTTAGGAATATATATAATTTCCTATGTTGAATGCTTGACGCGATTTAGCTGTAGGTATGATGACGAAAATGCAGTTCAGAAGAGATGTTTCCAGTTCGGCTAGTGGCGACAGAATCCACGTTTGGTGGTAATTACAGAATGAATACAGTCTTTACTTCTTTGTTCATATATACTGTCGTCGGTCTGAAAATTGAGAGTAGTGCAACGAGGCATGGAAAGGTGCATGTTAAGCATAACGCGTAAATACCGCAAAAGAAACTAATGGATAAGGAAAGTAATTAAGAATGAAAGATGTGATAAAGGTCACCAAATTGATGAAATGGTGGTGGGTCGGACATGTCGCACGGTGAACGGAAAACCGCTGGACGAATGTAGTCATTCAGTGGTACCCGAGGGGCACTAAGCGGCCATAGGTGGGGGCCCCAAAACCCACTGAATTGACAAACTTGGAAGTACGTGGCAGCAAAAATCAAGGAGCCGAGATGAATCTAGAGAGCTGGGGGAGGCCTTCATCCAGTAGTGGATCGACTCCGGCTGAAAATGATGATGACTGTCGTCGACAGCCTGTATTCTACTTTAGTGATTGTGACCATGCTTTTTCAGAGCGTTCGCCTTTATCACAATGCAAGCAGAATCCATGTAGTATATCAGCCACTGCTTGATTTTATTTTTCTGACTGCATTTTTAAGTGCATTAAGAAATAAAATATTTGCCAATTAGCTTCGTCTATATTTCTGAGGAATAATGATAAGCATATTGTTTCGTCAATCTGCAGCGTCATGTAAAATTTTAAAATCTCGGTGATTAGTATTTTTTAGGTCTTTTCTTTTTTTCGAGTTGATCTTGATCCTTATGGAGGTATATCAATATAAGTTATTTTACGAGAATGTATTGATACTAAGTAACTCAACCCCTTTTTTTTTGAAGAGAGTAGGGTTAAAAGAATAGGTCGACGAAACTCGGGTCGTTAGTGACAAAATACATGGAAATGTACAAAATCTCAACAATAAAAGTAAAATAGTATACACAAATACTCCAAGAGTATAATTATCAAAAAAAAATTGTTTTCAACGTTTCATATTTTTTAGGCGACGGAAAACGATTAACGATTTTCGTTAAATGAGAAAAAAATCTACTTATTCCTCTTAAATGAAAATGTTATGTTTTTGTTATCCCTCTTTCACGACTATTTAAAAAGTGAAAATTATTCAGAGCACTTTCTCTAGATGAAATATACAATGTCCGTTCGTTGTACTTGAAGAATTCATTAAAGGGAATAGAAATGCAAATAAACGCATATTGTACATTACACAAAGCAACATTGTTGAACAGAACAGCGGCGTCTAATGAGAAGGGGACGCACAGCTACTACCCTCCCCTCTGCATTGTTCCACAGAGCTTTCACACAACTTTCCACGCTGTCACTGTAACAAATTAAATTCAAAGTAAAGGCAAACATAGTGTTTTGTTTATTATGTATTTGTTTTATGTTACACTTTTTAATAATTAAATATATTATAAGCATAAAACAAATATATCAACTGTGTTTTGTCCAAGTCTTGTAACCCTCAAAATTGAAATTGTTCAGGAGAGAATTAAAACTGTTATTATCGAAAACATTATATGATGTATTGCGATATGAATCTTTGAAATGCCCTTCTGTAAATCTCATGTTTGTAGATACGGGATTATACGTAGGGAGTGTCGGTATAATAGTGGCTTACATCAAGTGGTCGCGTCAGAATTTTTAAACCTAAAGCCAATGTAAAATGATATTTCCGTTCCAAAAAGTGGTCAATTTATTTTTTATCGTCGATATTATTATTAATTTAAGGTGTTAACTGTCAATTTTTGGTGAAAAGGCATTCATTACACTTTAAAAATTAAACACAATCTGTTTGTATTATTTCAACATGATTATTATAATGAGGAACGTTGAAACCATTCATCAGTAATTCTCGTGATGAGCGAAACCGGTCTTTAAAATCGATAAATATGTGGAAAAAGTACACACAAATTATTGTAGGTTAATTGTTGTGTATTTGAAATCAATACAGCATTACAAAATTTGTTATTCGATACACAAAACGATCATATTTATTATGTTTTTTACGATGTCCGCTCCCAATGTAAAGCGTATGGTCCCCTAATAGAGCTCAGATCTTAAAAGGAGTTTTCTACTAGAACGCTTGGTAATCCATAAATCAATTGAAAAATCAATTTTGAAACTGTTTGCACCAGGGCTTGAACGCGATTCATCCGTAACCGTAGCCAACGACGTTGAACACTGAACTATGAACCCGACTTTATTCAACAAAAAAGCACCTCAGATTTACTTTTCAACTTCTTTTAGAAATACCAGTGATTTTACAATTATAATAGTATTGTGGGTTTTGACGGGATGTAATTCGGTTCGAGTCCATTCGTGTGCTCGAATGCCTGAAGATGCCGAAAGGCGAAACCCGGGTCGTTAGTGACAAAATACATGGAAGTGTACAAAATCTCAATAATCCAAATTTGATATTGAAATTCCATCAAGCACCCTCAGTCGATGTCTTAAACCACAAAATGGGAGTAGTCGTTTTTCTCTTAAAATAAACTGAACAGATAATATTTGAATATATTTACAGATGCTTGAGGGTCTTTACTTTTCCTCAATTTTCCGATAATACTTACTGTTCAATTTTACGACTCATCTCAGGTGTATTTTGTGAAGTATGATGTATTCAAAATCCAGGAAAATATGCATCGAGTGAAAGTTGAAACATTCTTATCTCATCAGTTGAGACGTTTAAACTTAAACGCTTAAGGGTAGGTTTATATTTTATATAAGTACCGCGAAAGAAATTTCAGCAATGAAATGTCTTATCCACACCTCTTCACGTACAGCCTGTATAAAAGGTTTCATAGTAATTTATGACAACCATAAAGTTTATCGATACTTGAAATACTAAAGTTGTTTAAAGGAGCTATTATATTAGAATTAATATTGAGCGAGGTCACATTTTTCCAGTGAATATTTATCATCCATACTTGATTCCATTTAATATCAGATGGTATCCATTGAAAAATAATTATGAATACATATCGTTTATTTATTTGATCTTAGTTTGTTCACTTGAAGCTTTTAGATTTTCAGAGTGTGGTAATAGAGCATCCAGAATTCAGAATTTATGAATCCCGCGATCGGTCATTAAGTGCAATTTCATGTTTTAAATTGTACATGTAAAATTTCGTTCGTGTCCATTACTGCTTCAATTGGGATGCATATAATGATTTAATATTTTTTTTACAATCATTTACAGAAAAAGAGAAAAATTTTTTAAAAAACAGTAATCAAAACAATTTTATATTTTATTTTATTTATCGCATACATTTAAAAACCGATCCTAATTTGACCTCTATTTCAAATTGGTTGAGAGCAGAACGAAACATAAGAAGGAGGTAGACCAAAATACAATAATATTAATTATATGAACAAATGGTGGTATACGTTGTAGTTAATCTGAAAGATTTAATTTGATATATTAATTATTTTTCACCATTTACAATGAATTTTTGAACCCTGGGATTGTATAAATATCAATACCGGGATTACGGAATTGAATAATTGACTGAGACGCGGGATTGCAAGCCCTAGGTGATAGGGTACATTTTATACAAATAACAAAAGGTGGGTCAAATTTGTTTGGAAGCCTCTAGTAAAGCATAAAAAACCTGTGGTAAAATGAACGAATTATGCAAGGAACTTAAGGGAATCTCTCAAATATGCTAATTTACGTGAAGTTTTTCATTCAAATTTAAGTAGATTTAATCTATGTATTTTTTAAACTCCGTTGTCTAGACAACTTAATTACAAAAAGCAGTTTCATACCTTAATGATAAGTGATTAGAAACAATATCATATACTTTTAAAAGCCAGTTAAGTTTTATTTAATACCCTACTGAAATTTTCTCTTATTTAATTGTTCTTGAAAACTTCAATTACAAATTTTATTATTTCAATTTTTCATATAATAAAAAAAACTGTGCTTAACCAGAAATTCCATTTAAGTAAAGCTTTAATTATGCTAACTATTTTCCGTCATTTCAATTTAATAAAACTCTGTACGGGAAATTTAAAGTTTGGATAATATTATTATAAAAAAAAAACATTTCAATTTTCGTCTGTGTATTATTATTTCCAAACGTGAATGTGTAGAATTTAAATGGTGAGAGATGATAATAATAATTAGGACAGGCGCTAGACTCAACGATCGTGGAAAGTGTACAAAAAACATACCGGATAGAGTTATCTCGCATGAAATCCGGAAGTTTGTGGCACTTCACAGGGAAAAAGGATTCTCCAGGATGCTCAGCATGTAAATATCGTGAAACGGACCGCGTAATGACTTGCAAACAAATACGTTAAGTATAAAATTTTGAATAATTTTATTTTTAAACAAAGTTTTTGTAGTTTATTTATGATTTATATTAATTTAAAAATAAGCATATCTAGTTACATTGTAATCTTTTCTATGGATTCAGCAGTAACTTGTGTGGAAACTATTTTTTAATATAAAATTGATAACGTTGTTATTCCACTGACTTTATGACTAACGCGACGAAGTTCACCTCCTTAAGAAGAATCTTCAAACTAACCATATCGCAAGGTTATTTATTTCTAAGGTAAACAATGATTCTAATTCTTAAATTAAAAATGAAGGGTAGTGTGGGTTTTATTCCATTCTACTAGACATGGGGAGAGGGTTAAGACATAAACACTGGTGAATAATTACTAATTACCGTAACACTAATAATTACAAAATTAATAACTAGTGTTTGGAGGTGAAAATCCCAAAGGAAATAAATTTAATAGTGGTGAACCACCTGTTATATTTAAAATTTTATTTACTGATACTTGATTACTGTTAATGGTTTGATTAATTTCTAAAAAAAACTCTAAGCTATTCATTCTATTACCTTAGTATTTCTACTTTATTCATTTGATTAAAATTACGATAATTTTCAATTAAATGATTTGCAAACTATGAAAAATTATTGCTTTTGAGATGTCTTATAATGTTCTTTAATTCTGATATTAACATCATATCAGAATAAATATCATTAAAGTATAATAAAAAAAATCCATCGTTTTTTATCAAAAGAGTTAAGCAATTTAAAATGGACAACAAATAAGGAACTCTTCATAAATGAATAGATGAAAATACTATAGTCGACAGGAGGACATCTGGCAAAGGAGGACATCTGGTAAAACCTTAATAATGCAATAAATAAAGTAAAAAAACTATTTTGATTTTTTTATGACATTTATTAAAAAAACAATTAAAAAAACCCATTCCATTGCTTATTTTTTTTTTAATTGTATAAACATTCCTATTGAAGCAATAATGGATTTTTTTTTAAATGTACAATTTAACACATGAAATTATACTTAATGACTATAGCATCCAATCCCGGACCCTTTTTATGATCCCGGAATTCAGAATCTCTCAATCCCGGGATCCCGGGATTGGTCATTAAACATAATTTTATGTCAAATTTGGATTATTGAGATTTTGTACACTTCCATGTATTTTGTCACTAACGACCCGGGTTTCGCCTTTTGGCATCTTCAGGCATTCGAGCACACGAATGGACTCGAACTGAGTTCAGTTCGAGTTCCAGAACTGAACTCAGTTCGAGTCCATTCGTGTGCTCGAATGCCTGAAGATGCCAAAAGGCGAAACCCGGGTCGTTAGTGACAAAATACATGGAAGTGTACAAAATCTCAATAATCCAAATTTGATATTGAAATTCCATCAAGCACCCTCAGTCGATGTCTTAAATTATATCTTAAATAATTTTATGTGTCAAATTTTACATTTTAAATTTAATTTGTGTCTTTTATTGCTTCAATTGGAGTTTATATATAATTACATATATTTTTTGGTCATTGGAATCGTTTTTTGTTAATTTAAAATCACACAGTCGTGTGATCAAAATAATTATTTCATTTATTTCATTATTATTGGAAGTTTTACCAAACGGTATCCAAAAAGAGGACATGTCATTCAATTTGACGTTAAAATATTGTCCTCCATTCATTAAAGAAGTGGTCTTAATCTGTCTTTCATTTCAAATTTGTTAAGAACGACTGTTACTAAATATGAGAAGGAGGGAGATTACAATAAATTTATATTAATGTATAAGTATTATAAAAAAAACAATATACATGAACAAACCGAGTTACAGGTAGTAGTTAAGAAGGGAGTTTTAATTTGATATAGGGTAAATGTACCAGTAGTTGACCGTTTAAGAGAAAAAATCAACAAAAATGACGATTAACGTTCAACATTTAACCGAATGATGACAAAGTAAGAGTATTCAAATGGATCAAATGTTTTAATTAATATTTTTTTTCCATGTCCGCTCCCGATGTGGAGCATATGGTCTCCTAATGGAGGTATCTTGACAGATTTTTTTTTTCTACGAGAACTGCTTGTCACTCAGTTGCTCAACCTCTCTTTTCTTTTTCGAAGAGAGTAGGGATAGATGGATAGGGCTATGACAGGACTAGTGGTTAGCTAATCGCTCTCGTTACGCCCCGTGAGGTTGGGATTGGTGGGAGGGAGGACTCAGACTACGAACAGAAATCCATAAATCGATTGAAATATCAATCTATGAAAACCGTCCGCACCGGGAATTGAACCGTAGCCAGCGACGAAACCAACTGCGCCACGGACGCCGACAAAATATGATAAGACAAAAATTAGAAAAGGGTCTGTTATAAAAAAAATGTGTTCAATTTTTAACAACCATGTTTTTGTGTCAGTAGTTGACCATGCATGATTATTAATCATCTGATTAGATTATTTCATGACAACCTTTCATCGGAGCTTGCTGTAAGACCACTCTTAGTTGAATCAAGTAGCATATGATTACATTCACTGAAATGCTTAACAATTCTCCTCATAAATTCAAAATAAAATACTTACTACATAAGGTGTTGTTTATAAATGGCCGCTATGACACCTGAATGACACATATGGTGATGTGTTAATTCTTCAATATGACAAAAGATTGTTTTACTTTTCTAAACTCTGCAATTTAGAGCAATCCCGCTTATACGTTTCTTATTTTGGACACTTTTATTGAAAAAGGTCAACTAACAATACATTTATCTAATGAATTATTCTTTAGAATGTACGGTGAATCCCGATATCAATCATTGATATTTAGACAATCCCGGGATTACGGGATTGAATAATCGACTGGGATTCGGGTTTTGCAAGCCTTTGTCAGAACTATATTATGGACTTAATGTTGAAAAATTGAACAGAATTTGTCATTATTTTATTATACAACGCATATATACTACCACAAAATATATTATTCAATTTATTGAAACACTACAATGATATATCTTTGTAAACATTGGATAGAAAACATAGGTAAAAAAAGGTTGTCTTTTCACCATGAATAAACTAGGTAATGTGAGAGGGAAAAGATTGACGTAAAGAGCAAAGGTTCTGTAAAAAGACATAAAGGAAGAAAGCGAAAAATATTATAACACTTAGCTTATGAAAAAAGAATTAGAGTACAAGATATTTCTTCGTGTGACACTAAAAAATGTTTTGGGCGAAAAAAATAAATTCAAAATATGCTAGCTTCTTAAAAGAAGTTATTACTCTGGCAAGTAGGTATGCTTTGCGATGATTAACTAGGCTCTTTCTTCAAAACACTGAAAACAATGCTTTCTTATTTTCAATAAACGTGGTTTCTTATTCTCGTCTAGAAAACTGTAGCTTTTTAGTTTTAAATATACTATGGAAGCTACTTTTGAGCTCAATTAAATAGAGCAGCAATCAAAGCAACTAAAATTAATATTTACATAACCAATGAAAATTTTATAGATGACAACTTATTTTTACTGAACATACATTATTTATTACTCGTAAAACAAATCTCATTCAATAAGTATATATTTTTTATCACTGTGGAATCTTAACGGAAATTTTTCTATGAGAACTCCTAGTTATTTGGTTGCTCATTCTCTATTTTTAGAAGAGTATAAGGAATAGGATAGAACATGGTGGTTAGCTAATAACTCTAGCTACGCCCCGTTTTGATTATAGGATGGGTGGAAAGTGATTTTAAGAAATCACAAACCTCCATGCTTACGAACAGAAATCCATAAATCGATTAAAAAATAAATTTATGAAACTGTCCGTACCGGGGTTTGTGACCGAAACCAACAACTTCAACTACTGCACTACGGACCTGACAAAATTAAATTATACACCAATGAATAATTCCGTTGTGACAAAATATTCTAAAACTGACCAATTACCGGTTCACGGTTTTTCCAACAATTTTCAGTGTTTTATTGTTCAATATCAATTTGTTACATTAAACTGATAATTCTCTCTAAGACTTCTACCACTTTTCCTCTGACATTTTATTTAACAGTCATCACAAACATCCATGCCTACCAACAGAAATCCAAAAATCAATTTATGAAACTGTCCCGGGTGCCACGGAACCTATAAAAAATTGTACGACAGAATAGTAAAAATTTCATTCCGTATTTTTATGAATGTATTATATAATAGTTTGATAAACGACCAAAAATCTGCTTAATCACAATCCTAACAATGAAGATATAGTGATGCTGAAACGAATAATGACAATATAATATTTGACAAATCTCGTAGAACTAAATAACTAAATACATTTTCATTGTCTACTTCATTTTACCGTATATATCATACGTATCCTAAATTATTAGTAGAGATGTGTTGTCAACTATTAAGAACGTGACACACCCTGGTTTTTTTGTTAAGTTTAAGTTTCATAAGTGTCCATAACTGAAATCGCCCAGTGGTAACGACAATAATTATTGTTGCCAAGGGCGCTCGTTCAATAGCCGGCGGGCATGTCCGCTGGACGAGTCCATTTTTGACGGAAAGGGGTAGCTCCAACGATGCATGGAGTTTTTTTAATTGTGTGTGTCGACAGTCGATTACGATCTGTCGAGTGGAGAGGAGCTGCTGACCTCGTGGTTGGCACCGTTGACATAATGGATTGTTTGTGTTTGTTTTGAAATTGGACGTAATTTAAAATCGTTTGTCGTGTCATTTGTATTATAACTTAAAGTAAATTCAGTTACTAAGTAAATGTAAATGTAGAATCAATTTTATGTGTTAGGAATAGTATTTTTGTGTATTGTAAACCACTGCATCTTCGATGAAAAAATAAATAAGTGTTGAACCGGATTTGAAATGGCGTTTGTTTGAGATCCCAGCCCTTCCAGGACGTTCGCTAACCATCCATTTGCCTCTCTTCGATCCGGGTCTTCTCAAACGATAGGTTGATTTTTAATTCGACACTATTTTGCTACAAATAGCAGGAAGTCCCTATATAAGTCCCTATAAATTGAATTATTAATTTGTATATTATAAATATACGACTAATATATATACCATAAAAGACCATTATTTTCTTTTTGTGGAATACGATTCATGCATTTTTTTCGTAATAAAGCATAGTTATATTATAAAAAAAACGTACTTACTAAATTACTTTATTTTAAATAAACAGAATGATTTTAAATAAATTTCTAAATCATAAAATGAGTATTTTTATCATAAATATTTCAGAATAAATCATGTTCATGATATAACATTATGAACGATATAGCATGGAGAAAGATGGTTCGTATAAAATGGACGGTCAAGCGCATAAAGAGCTGCAAATCCAGGACAGACTCTCACCCGTTTATACCAAGACATTAACTCAGTTTTTTTGGCCACATCGCTCACAAGCCTACAGAAAGTTTTGAGGGTCTCGTCATTACAGAAAAGGACAAAGGCAGAAAGGGATTCAGACGGGCTCCAACTCACTGGAGCGACCTAGTAAGACGCCACAGGTCTCTCTTTACCGATGGCCCTCAAAACAGCGGAGTGGTGAAGGATCGTCAGAGGAAACGGGGTTGTTGTGATACGCGGAGATCACAGCTCTCATCAGTGAGGATTACGACTAAAGAAGATGAATGATAATATATATCAATGTATTGGTCTTAGGAAAATAAATTATTTAGTACAAAATGCTGACAAACATAATTAAATTAAAATTTTATGAAATAATTATTTTTATTGAGGTTTTTGTGGTTTAATAAAAAGCTAAGCTTACTAAATTTTTGTGGAAGAATTTCGACAGCAATTGAAAAAAATATCAAAACAATTTGTATGTATTCGTTCAAATACGGATTCAGAAAAGCTTACAAAAGAAAAGTAAAAGAACTTCCAAGGTATTCATAGAACATAAGTACCCGAAACGCGTCATTAACCTTCTAAACAGAGTGTTTTGCATCCGTGTTTTTTCTGCTGAACATAGGTTAAATGTTAAACAGAAAAACAACGGAACGGAAAAGGAATCCTTATCTAGTGAAAACGGAAGATTTTCTAGTCAAAATAGTGAAAAGCAAGAAACCTATTTCAGAATTCTTACGCAAATAAATAAAAACAAAACTAACCATCCTCTCAACTGTGTTCTAGAAAATAAGAAAATCTCAAACTTTTATAAAACTGAGTAGTATAAACTGAACTGCAAGTTGGTAATGAGAACTTATAAAGCAACAAAAAGATCAATTGAATTAAAACGATTACTCTCATAAATAAATGAATATTGTACTTCTAATAAAGTATCCTAACAGAAGTTGTATTATAAAAAAACGTATGTTATTTTTTAAGTCAACAATTTTTTAATAAGAATGGAATAAGACAGTGATGGCTTACCTATGACAAGCGTGTCAGAGGTGACACGCCAAGACATTTTCGATGACATGCATCGTTTACGCTTCTTGCAGAATTCAAGACAGCATCTCGGCTCAAGATTTCGTCAACTTGAGCTCCAAACTTATGAATCTAGAAAGAAATCGTTTGAAAAATGAAGAAAAATGCTACTACAAACAAAAAATTTGCAGTGCGTGGAACAAATAACCTAACACATTTTGCACTCTCGAAAATCTAGCGATGGCTTTATTCCCAATATTTTTCTCTACGTATATTTGTGAGACCTTATTTTTGGCTTTAAACAATATTAAAACTAATAAAAAAAGCTAACTGAATATGAAGTTAGTAACGTTTGTGTGTGCTTGAAATGTACGAAATACTAACCTTTAATAAAAAAATTAACAAATGCAAATCCAGCAATAAAAAAGTCACTAATATAGATCATTATTTGTTTTTATTTATAATAATAATAAATAAATAACTCAGGTCTTTCATTTACTAGGGCTGCAAAATTATTGATTTTTCTAGATGTGACACGGTACCTGAGTTAAACTAAGTTTATTCAGAATTTTGACACACCGAGTTAAAAAGGTTAGCCATTCCTGGAATAAGGGGTGTGTGTGAAGAAGCCAAAAAATCACATACATCCTTTGTACAAAAATGGATTTTTAATTGCAAAATCTATTAAGGAAATTGACTTCACGGTTTTGATACCTGCAAATTCTTGTACAATAAAACACCTTCTTACTAGGGCATCCAATCCTGAGCTCTTTTCATAATTCCGAGGTTTTGGGATACTGAGCTTCTCAATCCAAGGATCCTGAAATTGACCAATAAATGTAATTTAATGTATTAAATTGCAAATTTAAAATTTAATTTGTGTCCATTATTGCTTCAATTAGAATGTGTATACGATTTTATGTTTTTTTGGGCATTGCAATAGTTTTTATGTTGATTTAAAATCAGATAGTCATTGATTTATTTTATTTGCTGCATTATTGTCGTAGGTTTTACCCGATTGCATCCATAAAGAGGACATGTCTTTCAATTCGACTGTAATATATTGTCCTCCATACGTTTAAAAAGCGATTTTAATTTGTCATCCATTTCAAATTGATTAAGAACGGCTGTGACGAAATATGACAGCGAGGAAGACCACAATGCATTTATATTAATTATTTAAGTTTAATAAAAAAAATCGTATACGACCACACTGAGATACACTTTGTAGTTAATCTGGAAGCTTTAATTTGATTTATGAGTTGTTTTTAGCATTAACAGTGAATCCAAAAATCCTGGAATTGTTTAAATATTTAATGCTGGGATAACGGGATTGAATAATTGACTTGGATCCTGGATCCCAGAATTGGAAGTCCTACTTCCTACCGAGTGCATATACTTGGAAGACTTCACAAAAAGCATTGGTTGAAGAGGTACTTGCATACGAGTTTGTACGTTTTCGTTTATACATTTCGGTTCTTCTTTTTTAAGGAGAGGCTCCCCTGAACTTGCTTATTTTGACGCGAGATTGAAAAGGCCGCGTTAACTTAACGACTCACTGAATGGAATAATATTTCTTTCGAGTTAATATTTCCTCTTCCATTACAATAGGCGTGGATTTATCGCGCAAGAAAATCTCATATTTTTTTAACCATTTCCGTTCACAAGGAGGCAGTATGTACCTGCTAGTAATGGACCAATTTCAACCAGTGAAATTAAAGAAGAAAACTGCCATTTTGTCTGCCATATGAAAAAAGTTTTGCCACTCACGTTTTGGTATAATTGATCACACGAAAAATTTTACTCACCGAAAATTTATCATTCATAATAATTAAGACATTTGATTATTTGCTTTGTCATCATTCGGTCTAATGCTAAACGTTAATCGTTATTTTTGTTGAATTTTTCTCTTAACTTGTCAACTGCTGGTACATTTATCTTACTTTTAAGATCAATTTCATATGATAAAAGATAGATATTTTAATTAAATTACCTACTTTACTTATTCAATTGAATTTCCTTTAAAGTCTGTTTGGTATTTAAAAAAAAATCATCCTAAAACTATACTTCAACGCACTAATACTCTTTCTTATCTAGAATAATACATTACCATTTCTTTCATTTCTCAAAAAATAAAACTTTTACAGTTTTGAGTAATGCTATATCTTATTCATTTCATTTGTTTGTAGACTCTATCTCTTTTCCGTATTAAATATTAGTATTAATATATTATTCAGCACAGAGTTTTTTATTTAGTAACACAATAATGTGAAACAAAATTAATGATAAGGTAATAAAAACTGTAATACAAAGGGCGGACTAGAAACGTTTGAGACGGTTATTGGTAATAAAAGGAAAAAATGTTTAATAGTTTATTTGTTCTAAAAAAGTTTATTATACCTAATTGAGATATTTGAGAAGAATATTTGGAGATGTGTGTACTGTTAAAACGATAAAGAATAATGGATCTTAGCCATACAAAATAAAGCAAAAACAAACACATAACTTCTATTTAATCTTTAGAAACATCATAAAACAGATATTTTTTATATTTCAGGAGTGGCCAAAGTGTGGTTTGAAGTATGAACATATTATTATTACAATGGCACAAAAAAAAATTGTAAAAGACAGAAAAAGCATTTGCAATAAAAATGACAATACATGGATGGTTTTTTGGGGAGTTGATGTAGCCCTCAAAAATTACGAAAATGAGATAATGATTGGATTTAATTGACAAGATAACGGAGCAGGTCTCGGTCAAATGATGTAAATTTACATTGTATCATTTTACATTGGTTTTAGGTTTAAAAATTCTGACCTAGCTACTTGATGTAAGCCACTACTATATCGATAATCCTGTATCTGTAATGTAAATGAGAATTTACAGGAGTGCATTTCAAAGATTCTTTATGCAACTCACCATATAATGTTTTTAATAAAAATTGTTTTTACTTTCAACTGAACAATTTCAATTTTGAGGCTTACATCAATTGCCTAAAACACCGACGATATTACATATTAGGTATAACTAGAAATTTTGTTTTAAATACTATTAGAAAATAATTGAAAGCGACCGAATTAAGGTGATAAATATTACTGTTATAAGTTCTACAAGAATTATGTAATATTATAGTTGATAGCTGTTTTGGCATCACGCCATGTTCTTGAATGTATTAATCTGACGATAGTGCAATGCCAACATAGGAACCTTATAACGTTATTCTGCAATATATTTAATCATTTCCATGTATTATCTTATTATTCATTTCCATATTCTATTTTTATTTTTACCATGTCCACACTCAATGTGGAGCATATGGTCTCTGGAGGTATCTCAACAGAAGTTTTCTATGGAAACTGTTACTCAGTTGCTCAACCTTCTTTTTTTGGAGATAGTAACGATATAAGAATAGGGTTAAGACAGAACTAGTTATTGGCTAATCGCTATGACCCGTTTTTAGGATCGGATGGGTGGGAGGGAGTTTTTAAACATCACAAATATCGAAGCCTACGAACAGAAATCCATAAACAGACTGAAAAGTCAATTTATGAAACGGTCCGAACCAGGACTTGAACCCTAGACATCTGTATAGGTAGCCAACGACGTTGATCACTGTGCTACGGACCTGATGTATCCTTTTGACCTCTTTAAATGAAGGTTGAGTAGCTGACTTCTAATCGGGTTTTGCAAAAAAACTTTGAATGACGTTCTCCATTAAGAGTCAATAATTATATAAAATATTTATTATACTATATATATTCATAAAACTAAACGTACAGTTGTTTATTGCGTTATAATTATTGGTATATTTCAACCCTCACTTGAATAATACACACCGAAGGGAACTGCTTTTGATATAAAACCACGTCAGGAGCTATTCCGAGAATCCTCGTATTGGAAATCTGTCCACTAATAATTTGTTTTACCTGTGATGTATAGGACGAAATAAATGTTAACAAAAATTCCAACTATTTGCTTAATAAAAGTCGTCTGTCAGTCAAGCCCTTTTTGTTTTTCACACAAACATTTCCCTAGAAGGGTATTTTGTTTGTTTGATTCAAGGGTGGAAAATATTTTTTTCAGAAAATCGTTTTCTATAACATACTGTATTATTTTTACTCAGTATTTCACTTCCGTTTTTATTTCGGCTTCAGTTACATATTTTATTAAAACCTTCTAGCTTTATTTGTTTTGTTTTAGCATCACGTCTGATTCAAATATTTTATCATTTAGGAATTCGATTTCAAATGTTGAATGCTTTACGAGATCTAAATTTAAGTATAAGATTTTATTTTAAAAGAGACGATTATGTCGATCCGGAGAGATGTCTTCAGTTCGGGGCGCGACGACAGAATAACGGTTCTTTCCTTTGGTTGTCCATTTATACTGTCGTTAGTCATCACTTACAATGATGAATTCCCTTTTTAGAGCGTACTCATTTATCATTACATCTCGTATCGATCATCGCTTGAATTTGCTGACTGCCTTTGCATCAGGGTTAACCTTTAAAATATTATGCGGAGTTTGCATCGTCAATATGATGACTCGCCAAATGCTCTTGTCTTGAAATAAAAATAAAAATGTTTTAAAAAAATAAAACACAATTCATTTGTACTAATTCCACATATTTATAATGATCAGGACCGGTTTTGCTCATCACAAGCATTATCAACTGATGATAATGCTCGTGATGAGTGAAACCGGTCCTGATCATTATAAATATGTGGAAGTAGTTCAAATGAATTGTGTTTTATTTTTTTAAATATAATGTCTTTCCATCAAGAATTGACAGTTAGCACCTTAAAAGTGAAATAAAAATGTATTTAGTTTCAAAATAATCATGACGTTATTCAGAAAAAGCTTTCAATTGCATTTCATAATAATTATTGTAGATTTATAGACTGCTGCTATATTGAATTTAATAAAATGAAGTTCTACCATGAGTCTTTCTATTGAACCAAAATTAGTTTAATTTATTAATATTAATATTAGTTAATATTAATTAACCAAATTGAAACTATTAAAAATGCAACCTCACCCTAACAGTCCCTTAAATCGTCCAAAACAGTGAATAGTAGTGACATAAAATTTGCACATGTTATCCTGGCTGCCATTTCTAAATCAACTGTAGCACATTCAACATTGATATTTAATATCAATCATTGATGGACTAAAATTTGTGGGTGTTAATGAGGTTTAATCCATCGTGATATTGTTATCAATTTATGGGCTTATTTTGTTTTGTGAGTGCTACACGAAATACATAAAGGTGATAAACTTATTAATCAACTAGCTTATTAATAAATTACGGCAACGTTTAAATGACCAAATGTTGGTGCCTTTTATCTCGGGTTAATTCAGGTTAAAACTACTAGCCTTATACAAACAAAGAACTCTTATCTGTATTTCCTTTTTTTAATAACGGTTAACTTAAATTTTGAAATCATTTTATAAATCAGTTTATTTTTCAAATCTTTCAGCAGTTTTTTATACGTTTTATTTAATTCCCAATTCCCAACAGACAGTCAAGCACTTCATTCGTTCAAATATAGAGTCATATAAAAATAATAAACAGTAAACATCAGACGACAGAACATATGTTTTTGGTTAGATCAGATTTTTAGCGAAACTTTACTAGTGTTGTTTATTGAAAGAGGAATTTAAAAATATCCAGCAATAAAGCGAACAGTTCCAATAAAGTTGTCTCTGTATATATAAAGAATTGCCGGACAATTCTTTCCACAGTTAATATTTTCTTAGCGGAAAATGTTTTCCCTCTGGCCAAGTATTTTTGTCGCACTGCAGTCACAATATAGTACTATCTTGTAAAATATATAAAGCATAGTAAACAGCATTATTGTTATGGAATATTTATCTCAGTTATTGCATTAGGGACGTGCGTTTTGTTTTTTTGTAACGCTTATACTATTGTGAGAGAAAAAATGCTCCATTCGTTTGTCTGAAAGCAATCCTATTAATAAAATAACGTTCTCACTGTTTATTTTTATCCATTTGTGCTTACATTTACATGAAAATATTGCTTCATTTGCTTAAATATTAAACTATACAAAAAAACCTTTAATTAATTAGATTCATTTGTCTATTTATTTTGTTAATGTGGTCAATACTATTGGAACATTCTCTTACTTTTGAATTCGAATTAGAAGCTGTCAATATATTTTTCAATTGTTTAATAGATTTTTTTGAAAAGTGTTCCTAATCTCTACTATATAGCACAAAATGCATGTAGAAATGTGTATGTTTGTATGTCTGTCGGTCACAAAAACTCCTCCAAAACGGCGTACATTAGCGACGTGAATTTTTCACACCTCATTCTGACTGCAATTGTTAGTTCAACTGCGCTACTTTCAATTTTCAACTCTCAACAATTAACTTTTAACCTAAAAATGAAAACGTGATATTTTTGACATTTCAATTCGGGATGAATAAAGTAATAATAATAGTCACCTAGCAACAGCTCAATACTAATATATTCTGCAGGTGACAGTTGAGATAGTAACGCGAACATAGATATTATTTGTGTTTTGCTAGAAAATGAGTGGTAAATTCGCACAACTTGGATCTGGAATCGTCTTCGAGAGTTAGCGTATGGCTCTGATAGTATGTTTAATTTTACTTACAGGAGCCATTATTAAATAGAGATCAACAGACTGACTATCGGAAAGTTCTGCGTCGCCATAACAAGAGTGAAGGTGGAGAAATTGTCATCTTTTATTAAAGCTGGTTTCAACGTTTAACAATATTACTAATTGGTGGACTATATTTTGTGGGTGTTACAAAATAGGTATGGTTAAATGTGATATTTTTACATTTCAACATTATTTAACCAACGTTTTAATATAATAACCCAATATAAGCGTTCTCTATCCTGGGCGAAACCGGGTAAAAAATACTAGTTTTGTATATATAAAGTAAAAAAATAAATATTTAGAAATATAGCGGTAGCTAAATTGTATGGAAGTATAGACGGAATTGTTTGGTCGACGGTGAGTGAAAGAGTATTTACGGATTTTGCCAGTATGGCAGTGAGCGTTTTTTTTTTGTGGGTCTGCGTTTCCTGTCAGTATTGCTATTCCTTCTGTGTTGCTATCCATATTGATTAATTTACTCAGATTTGCATCCAAAAGATATGGATTTCTGTGATGCTATTATATCTTTATATCCTGATTCTAAGAAACACACCAAAGAGAGAGAAAACTTACTTTAAATATTTCATCCATCTTTCCTAATCCTCTCGGTGATCAATTAACTTAGAAATAGTTGTATCTCATTGAAAAAAGTTTAGATTATCCCTTTTAAATCCATATTATGGTTTATACATGACGCAATTGATATTTGGCAGCAGATTTTCTAAACAAAATTTTGCCGAATCACGAATTGCCAATTTGCAAGATATTCTAAAATTGCTAAATTGTTTACAACCCAAATAATAAAAATAGGACGAGAAATTGAGCAACTGGGCAACGAGTAGTTCTCGTAGAAATGTTTATGTTAAGATACCTCCATTTGTTTAAAAAATGGCTTTAAAAGAAGTCAAGCGATAATTTGGAATCGTGTTTCGTTAGCATCCATTATGAGTTCATATACAGTAAACTCTTCTATAGCGTAGCGTATTTTAATACAAAAATTTGGGAAAATCGTTTGATTTGCTAATTCACAAAATACAATTGAAAGAACCGAGGTTCAAATTATGAATGGGTGGCTAGTACCCTACAACGTGGTATTCCTGTAGCGTAGTCAAAATCTCTATGCTATAGAGATTTGACTGAATGATGCTTCACATATTATCATCGCCGTGGTTGTCAAGGGAGCCAGTACACAAAATCATGTAGCAGAGAAATCGGCAAGCAAAGATTGTATGACAAAAAAAGCAACATTTTTTTGTATGAACTTTTTTGTTTTTAAAGATAGAACTGTGAAACTATGAACAACGATACTTTGTGAAGATTCACTGGTTAACAACAGTTAAGACTAATATCATATCATTAGATTATTCAGAAGTTAAAAGACATATTTATCTTGCCGCCATAGACTGCTTTAATTTATGTGCGCTAGATCTATTGCCAATTCAAAAAAAACACTCATAAATACGATTTTTTGCGGCTTAAATCCATTTACCACGTCATCTTTGATGGCTTAAACCTTCCCGTTTTCATGCTAAAAAAATCCCATCAGATCTCATGCAGTAACACTTCGTTACCGTGTAGTTTTGTCGTATAAACGCATTTATAAAGCAAACTGACAATTTCAAAAAGGAAAATTTGGTTTTACATAGTATTAAGAAATTATTTTAGGTCGTATTTTGTGTGTAAAACCAGAAATACATATCAAACTACGCGAAATTATCGAAGGACGCAAGAGTCGAAATTCTTCATAGCAGAATAAGCTCGAGAAGTGTCTCGGTGCCGATTGAAACAAAATGGTTGCATACAGTACGTCATACATCTCGGATTGTTACTGTACTATAATTTTATACTTTTCGATGGTAAAATTGACGAGGACTTCAAATTATGATTAATTATTATTAAAAAAGACGTAAACAATAATGTATTTTTAATTATATGTGGAACTATTTTATTTACAAATAGTACAATTTCCAATTTTTTGTATGAACTATTTCACAGATAATTTGTAAGCTTAAAGACCGATTGTTACACCATGAGTACGAAAGAGTTAAAATCCTTTTGATTTTTCACCAAATTAGTGGTTTGACTCTTTTGACATCTACGGTGACAATATGGAACAGACAAAATTTAAATAATCTCGGTCTATTAAAAAAATGTTAAGTAAACTAGATACCTTTCAATATTGTATGTTTATCATATCAAATGTTTGAAAAGGGTAAATCTTCATAAACAATATCGCTTCGGGGCGAGATGATTATAATATATCAACCTTTGTCGATACGGAACGTGTGATAAGCGCCAAAGAGTATTACGGGCGAAAACCAATTTCCGCGCTTTAAGTAGTTACAAAACTTAGTTAGGGAAGTAAACGTTTAGATGTCGCACTGCGACTGACTCCAACTACCAGCCTTCCTTAATTTACAACTATCATTTAAGGGTCTGTGATTTAGTTTACTTGAGAGGGTATGGTCTATTATTTATAGATTAGCCAAGTGTGTGTTTTGAATCTAAATGTCTGGCTATTGTCACGGGTATTTGTAACTTCAATCGGCCACATATAACATATATTGTATAAGACAGTGGTCACCAGACTTTTTAAGAAACGTGCCGGATTGATTTTTTTAAGAACTTGCGGCCGGACGATAAATAAATTCTTATTGGAACCCAACTAGATTATTCATCAATACGTTCGATATGCACTCCGCAAATTTTGAAATGCAACAATTCTTAAAATTTTAATAACTCAGAATATCCGAGAAATGTTCGAAAAATCAAACATCTGGTCGTCTCCAACAAATACACTTTATTACTAACTTCTTTCACTTTGGGTCCACTACCTGATAAATTGGTGAATTGAAATAAATAATTATCGTAAATTTGAAAAAAGAGCTTTGGCGGACAGAAGTTTGTCGACCACTGGTATAAGACATATAACGAACGACTTATAATATCAGCGGCCAACTGAGTCCGCCGGAATACAAACAAGTTAGTTATAAAAACACATGCTCTTATAACCGGACTTATTAAAAGTATAACAATAACAGAGTATTAACTCTTTATATGTCAAATATTTTTATACGTGCTTAACAAAAACCTTGTGACACATCTCTAAATTTATTTCCTCAAATAATATAGTATTCCTACAGCGATGAAATATCTCATTATAATAATCGCTTGTGTAAATACTGTGAATTGCTAGGTTTAATTATAAAGTTTTAATGCGTTCCAATTTGAAAGTCGCGTAAAAAACATTAAAATATTAAAACTCCTTTATCGAACATCATTGTGATTCCACCATCGCTTGTTGTAGAATTAAATATTTAATTAGGGTTCACAGCGTCTATATTAAATATTGATAACAATCTTAATTGGTTTAACCTTCTGGGAAATGGGAATTAAGCACAATAATAACATGTTGAAAAACATGCAAGCATAAGCCACAGCTTTCTGTTAAGGCATGTGAAGTGACTGAGAAATATTCTATCCGTAAAAGTAATTAAAATTATTGCCCAAATTTCAAATTCATTTCAATATTTCATTTAATTATGTCTGTTTGTTGGAATCCGTATGTATCAGAATGCTTCCTTATAAAAAAATCAGTAAACAAACACTGAAACCATGTAGAAAATAATTATTGTGCACGCGCGTCTTTAATCAATTGAAAAAAGAGGATACATTTTTAAATAAATACATATAAACAATCGGCGTCGTCGGCTACGTTTACGGATGTCTCGGGTTCAATTCCCGGTACGGATGGTTTTCATAAATTGATATTTCAATCAAGATCTTAATATTTAAATTTAAATCTGATAGACACCGATAAATATTTTTTCAACCATGTCTGTTTTTAATGAGTAGAATATTGAAGTTGTTAATCAGTCGCTCAATCTCTATTTCTGTTGCTGTAGAAAAAGTAGGGATAGGAAGATGAGAAGGTAGGCCAAAGGTAATAAGCTTATCAGTCTTTCTATGTCTCGTTTAAAGTTTGGAATGGGTGGGTGAGAATGTATGCATCATAAATATCCATGCTTTGGAAAAAATCTATAAATTGATAGATCAATTACAAAAGCGTCTGGGCTGGGGTTCGAACGGGTACACAGTGGAACTGAAGATAATGTCGTTGACCACAATATTTATTATTTAAATAGTAATTCAAACTTTTTTGGTGCCTCTTTGTCATCTTGGGATTCAAATAATAATTTGTTTTTGGGAAGCACTGCTCTAGATGTTTGATGGTTTATAGTTTAAAAATTCCAAAAACCAAATGCAATTTAAAAGATTGACGCTTTTCTCGGTGACACCGTATAAATCGAAAACATACGGATGGGATAGGCAATCAAAAGTTTTAAATTATAATAATATATTTAAACGTCTTTGAAAATAAGTTTGCGGAACTTTTCCGGTCACATTACGGCCCTACGCTCTAACGACTTAACTGCGAAAACGAATGTATTCAAATAAAATGTCAGAGGAAAATTGGCAGAAGTCTTCGAGAGAATTATCAGCTTAATGTAAGAAACTGATATTGAACAATGAAACACTGAAAATTGTTGGAAAAATTACTTTGAATGGGGAATCGGCCAGTTTTTCCTTTGTCATACAAAAACTTGTGAACAGTTTTAGAATATTTTGTCACAATGGAATTATTCATTGGTATATTATTTAATTTTGTCAAGTCCGTGGTGCGGTGTTCAACGTCATTGGTTTCGGTTACGGATGTCTCGGGGTCAAATCCTCGTACGGACAGTTTCATAAAATGTGGTAATTAATATTAAGAATGAAAGGATATAGTCGATACTTATTTCCGTTGACACCATTGTCATAACTAAACTTAACTGTATCTCATATATAATTTCTCAGACCGCTTTGTAGACGTTTAATTACTATCACATATCGGTATGAAATTTTCTCATTAACACGTTCGCTGTGTATATATAAAATAAAATATTATGTAATGCACACATAGTTCTAACGTACTAGCTACTTTAGACGTTCAGTATTTCAATTTCAATACCGTCAACTATGACGGTTACAGTTATACTAGTTCTATAATATTTTTGATGGATTTGGCGGTAACTTTGTGGAAATTCATTTTTAATATAAAATTTAAATTGATAAATTAGTTATTCATCATTTTTATTAATAAAATTATTTTATTTTTACATTTATATACATATTATATCAATTTTAATTTTACACTTTTTGCAGAACTGAATATTTTGATATTTTTTCCATATCGGTAAGGTTCTTTCAAATGTTCATGATGGCCAGGACCGGTTTTAGTCGTCGTGAGCATTATCAATTCATTAAAAAAATGAAGAAACCAATTGAATTTTATTTTTAAATTATAATGCCTCTCCGCCAAGAATTAACAGCTAAAATCCTAAAAGGGTTGTGCTAATTTAATGCTGATAAAACATAAATTATAGTTTAACTCGAGTCAGTAAATATCCAATACTAAAATATCTGCGTAATGATTATCGCTATTTTTTTCCTTATTTGAATTTATTTTGTATTTAAAACCTTCAATATTAAAGACTCGATTTCTCAATGCCGAGAAAGAAGAAAATATATTAGTGAAAAACAATGATTCATTGAAAGAAAATTTTCCTTGTCTTTTATGCTAATATTCAGCTTGTTTTTTATTGTGTTTTTATCGAGAACCACCGAATTCAAAACGTATCTTAATTATCTCTTAACCATGTTTCTTACTTTGTTTTTCGAATATCTAATCCCCAGGATTTATTTCATGAACAGAAATCCAATTGGGAAATTCGTTAATAATCAAAGCAATACTATTCCACGCACGTGCGTCCTTCGAAGTTCCTCCTTCACAAACAATGAATAGAACTCAGCAACAACAAAAAGTGCTAAGAACTGCTTTATTGTACGACAAAGAATGGACACAGCCTGTTATGTCTCACTATTTTATTTTTCGGCGAAATAATATCGATGACATTCTATTTCGACGACAATTCCATTATGTTAGTTTCCCAACTTCCCCCGACGCAGAAGTCAAAGTTTGATGATGCCCGAATGTGACTTATTCGCGAGCAAACATAGTTTCTGGAGAGTTTGGGAGCTTTCGAAGTATAGCTTACAACGCTTATGGCGTACGAAGAACTTTAGGTTGAAAGTGGTTTTTAAAGCTCACTCTCTATATTCTTAACAGTAAAACTTTTAAGTACTTATGTGGAACACAAGTCAGCAAAATGTGCTTAAGTTTAATATTGATAAACTGCAGTTTATGATCATTATATTTTTAATTAACTTCGTTAACAAAATTAAAATCTGTGACTTTTAATTTAGCAGTTTTATATTTTGAATTATTCAAGTTTGAAATCATTTTTGATCAAGTACGCTAAGTTAATATCTTAAATAAAAAACAACATAATATTATAAAGGCTTCAGGTTGAATTTCTTAGAACAACTGGAAATTATATAGATAAGGCAATAATTCCCTTAATGACCAAACAAACAATAATTCACTACCCATACTTAAACCATTACAGAAAGCTCATGTAATTACGCATAAGTAATAAAATTTCATTGTATTTATTTTAACGATTAATTAATAACACCACGTATGGTACTTTTCCAAAAATACAATTATTACGTTAAATACTTTAATAAATTTTATGATGTTTGAATACGTGAAATGACATTATTTTGTCAATCTCTTTTGGACAGTTTATATTGCTAAGCTAAAATAAGTTGAAGTATCAATCAAACAAACTATATATAAACGAAATTAAATAATCTACAATTAAAATGTTAAGGCCTTCTTAAAAATCAATAAATATTATTCTGAATTCAAAAGTGAAGCTACAT
Source organism: Himalopsyche phryganea (assembly GCA_022494535.1). NCBI lineage: Eukaryota > Metazoa > Arthropoda > Insecta > Trichoptera > Rhyacophilidae > Himalopsyche > Himalopsyche phryganea. The sequence goes on from JAGVSL010000025.1 coordinate 3,202,809, forward strand.
TAAAAATTCATTACACGATGATTTGTTAGAGGTCCTTAACATTTGAATTTTAGACTATCTAATTTCGTTTATATATGGTTTGTTTGATTACCCTGTTAATTCTTGTCATAGTTCTTGAACCAACTGTTTTATATACCTTGTAATTAACATTTAATTTCATGTAAGTAGTTCTGTTATGACATTTTTTTAATCAGTTGATATTGTTTGTGATGTTCGGTCTTGACCATTTTACACAGATGGAAGTATTACAAAGAAATTATGTTTCATTTTTAAAATATAATGTTTTTATTGAATACTGGATTTATGAAAAAATGGTACTACAACAATAGAGTGCATGTATTGAATTGATGGTATGTGCATTGCTTAAATAAGAGCTTAAAAATTACTAATGATTGATTATAATTTGTTTAAAAAACTCAATTATTGTATGGTTAAACGCAACAGTTGCCAGGCCTTAAGCCGAGTGAACAGCATCGTCTTCTTCGGTTGAAGTTGCAAGGTTTTCAAAATCTTTCATTTTTAAATCGATCTATCGATAAGTGTTTCAACGCATAGATGTATTTGAAGTCTAAAAACTCCTCCCGCTCATCCATTCTCAAAAAACGAAAGTGATTACTTAACTAATAGTACTCTCCCAGCCAAATCCTTTTCTATCCGTGGGTGACTGAATAATATTAACACTCCTTACGTATAATCACGTAAGATCCACATACGTGATTATGATTCTTTTGAATTTTTGTTATCTACGCACTCAGTTCTATAGGTAAGCATAAAAAAACATTCGAAAAAGTACCTGATTAGCCATTTCTTCGTAAAATATAAACACGCCATTTATATTAAAGAACTTTATGTAAAGTCCAATGTCGGATCTGTAATATTTTTAACAAAATTGTCCAATTTTGAAGAAGATAGACGGAGCCGTTACTTTGCAACCGCGTTTTGAATCTTTGAGACGTTCTCATGTAAAATATCATATTTGCGCATATGTAGTTCGAGATACGCTATATTAAGTTTCATACTCTTCACATTGGGAGTGACAATGAATTAAAAATAGTTCTTCAAGAGTAATTATAGCAAACAGTACTATTTTATCTTACTAAATTACTGCAGCTGATAGGCTGCGGTCTAAAATTTCATTTGAAAATACTAAACTCGTAATAAAAGTCGTCTCGCTAACCGAGTGATTTTCTGAGAAATCTTTTTTTGAATCTCCGTAAACTATACAACGAGGTTGTGTTAGCCTATAGATTTTCATTGAAATTCCAAGACGCTCCCCCTTGAACAGTATAAATTACTTTGGAGTAACTTTGGCCGGCTTACTACCCTCTCGTGGATTTCATTTCAAACGTTTCGTATTTTTCCCGTCCACAAATCGTCTAAGAGAAGTTAAAGCTTAATTTTCGGGAAAATTGCAAATCAAGCGACCAGTAAGTAACGAATTTTTTTAAATGTGGAAAGTTTTCTCTTTTTATTTACACTGTGATGGTAAATTATACGCTCATGGCGTGATAAAAATATTATTTGTTACTTTAATTGACTACTTTAACAGAAATAATAATTTTTATGCGTTATAAAAATGGTTTCGGTTCAAACTAACGCTGTTATGCATATATAAATAGTTTTTTTAATATCTCATTGGGTAACTCACTTAAATAAACATGTCGTTTATGATATTAAATCGTCGGTATAGTGGCAAAACGTGATGAGTCAAAAATTGGCTGTTTTAAGTTATGAATGAGTCTGAAAAAATAAGCTCAGACAAAATTTTAATATGAAAAAATCAATATGAATTAAGTCAATTTCGTTCACAGTTATTAGTGGCAAAAAGCTTTAAATAATATAAATAAAAAAATAACTTACAATTCTTAAAATTGTATTCGTTAATGATTAACAAATGTCAAAAAGTGATTAGTTTAATAAGTAATGGCTAAGATATGTAAAGAGAAAGATTAGGATTTTATGATTTTCTTTAAAGTTGGTTATTTGACTTAAATTATGCCCTATATTGACGATATACAATATAATGCACTTTTTTTTAATATGTGTACTGTTCAAAGTAATGGTAGGCGGGGCGTTCTTTTTTTTAATGTCTTGGGTCGTCTTTATTAAAACAATTATGATTAAAATTTATGCTAATATAGTTTTACAATCATATTTGAACTGAAGTCGACAAAAATCAATTTTTTGCATTTAATTTGAAAATAATACCATTTAAAACCCAAATTTATTTTAAAAAATCAACAAATTATCAGCGTTTCTCATGTTTTAAATCGCGAAAGACAAAAAAAACAACTAGACGCATTTGAAATGTGATGGTAGAGAAGCACACAAACGCTTCTATCCTGAAAGAGCTTCAAATACAGGATAGACTCTCGTCTGTCTACACAAGATGTCTACTCAACTCATTTGTCACATCGCTCCCTAGCGTATTGATAATCTCAAGAGACTCGTCATTACAGGAAAGGTCGTAGGCAGAAAAGGATGTGGAAGGGTCTCAACTCACTGAAACGACCAAATGAAGGACGCCACAGAGAGGCGAAGGATTGTCAAAAAAAATGAAGTTGTTGCGGTATGTGGAAGTCATGATTCTAACACATGAGGAATACGACTAAGAAGAAGAAGATTTTTTGATGCTGTAACATTCCTGGTAACAATTTGAAAGCACGTAATGCAGCTGTGTTGTGATTTGTTCCTGAAAAAAAACTGTGAAGTCGTTGCAAGTGGTGATGAAAAATACATAACTGATTATCAATACAATGATAGAGCCACTGTAGTAAGAAAGCCAGTTGCATAAAATATTTTTATTTAACCTTCGTGTTTTCATGCTAAAAAATCCCTTCGGATCTCATGCGGTCACATTTCGTAGGCGAGTTGGTTTTTTCATATAAACGCATTTATAAAGCGAAATGACAATTTCAAAAAGTTAAATGTAGTATTCAGTAATTATTTTACGTTATGTTTTGTGTGGAAAACTTGAAATACATATCAAATTATGCGAAATTATTGAAAGACGCAAGAATCGAAATTCTCCATAGCAGAACAAGCTCGAGACGTGACTTGGTGTCGTTTGAAACAAAACGTCATGCATCTCAAATTGTTACTATATACTATAATTTTGTATTTTTAGATGGTAAAATTGACGAAGCTTTCATATTATGATTAATTATACAAAAATATGTAAACTCTAATGTACTTTTATTTTTTAATTGTATGTAGAACTATTTTATTTACAAATAGCAAACTTTAAATTTTTTTCTATGACTTATTTCACAGATAATTTAAAGGTTTAAAGGCTGAAGTAACTTTAAGGTAAAATTGAAAATATTTATTGCAATAGAAACATTTTAATAAATAGATGTTTCGATAAATGCTTAGTACATTTTTACATCACTTTTTTTCTCCGCAATTCTGTCTAAAAGACGACTCTTTTATAAAACTATTATATGTATGCACAGTAAATTGAGTGCTTTCTACGATTAGCAATGGTTTCAAATGTTTTCTATTTACGGAAATGTTTCTTCTCTATCACCAAGGCAATGAAATGTTTTCATCGTATACTTTTTTTGTTACAATCAGTGCTCGAAATGGAAGAAATAAACCAGAAAGTATACTCTAACCCTTAAGCCTAAATTTCTGTATTTACTTCAAGAAACATGAGTTTAACAAAGTATTCCTCAGCTTATTGTTTGGATTAATAAAAAGCATTCAATGGTTTTTTTAGTGGATTTAAATGGCCGTAACTTGTGCTAATTTACGTGTTATGAGACTTGAAAAATACTCAGTTCTTACAATCCAATAATAATTAACATAATAAACAAATTTCGACAAATTGATTATATTATATATTAAGAAATATTTAGCTACAAGATACTTCTCAAGTAAGCAAATAATGTATCACTCTTAGTTATACGATAAGTAGAAAATGATAATTATCAATATTAATTTAAAATTTATATAGCATTTTCTTCACAAGAAATACGTTCAATCTACTTTTTGACATTTTATTGCGTAGAGATAATTCCATTATATAAGAGCACACGATGATAAAAAAATTTTACTAACCGAATTTTATACTGTTTCGTAAGTTAAAACTTCAATGTTTGATTGCAATTGAAACGTCAATTAATTTTAAAGTTTGTCATAAGTGATGGATGTTGAATGCTAAATATTTTTGAAGAAATTAATCAATATAGGCGAAGAAAATGTCGCATACCAAGTTATTATAAAAATTAATGACCGGCAAAACAGTCAGCAGTTCAAGTTACGACTGATGCAGAATCTGTGAGAACTAATCAATAGGTACGATGCAAATTCTGCATACGTAATTATAAAGGTGAACGCCCGGCAAAGCAGTCAGAAATTCAACTGATGACTGATGCAAGACCTGTGGGAAATAATCAATAAATAACATGAAAAGTCTGCATCAGTAATTATATAAGTGAGCGCCCGGCCGAGCAGTCAGCAATTCAACTGATGACTGATGCAGATTCTGTGGGAAATAATTAATGTAGACGACACAAAGTTCGCATACTGAGTAATTATAAAGGTAAACGACCGGCAAAGCAGTTCAACTGATGACTGATGCAGAATCTGTGGGAACTAATCAATGCAGACGACAAAAATTCCGGGTATTGAATAATTATAAAGGTGAACTGCCGGCAAAACAATCAGAGTTCCAAGTGATGACTGATGCATAAAACAATATTACCCGACGACTGATGTACATTATAAGAGAACCTATATTCTGTCGTCACGCTCTGAACTATAAAACCTCTCTGGAACAATATAATCGTCACTTAAAGCTATCATTAAGATCCTAAAGCAAATTTATTTAAATATACAAAATTTGCTAAATCAATTACCAAATTGTTAATACGATTGTGTAAAAAATAAAAATGGTGTCGAGAGAAAATTTTCCGGTATAAATTCTGTATTTGTCAGTATAAATATGAAACAATTACTGTTTTTATGGCTGCAAATTCTGTTGACTGATACTTTATGTCGTAAAAGCCCTTGAATTTTCATACGAAAAATGTCATCAAGCATCTAAATAAAAAATAAACAACTAGTGTTTAACCCTTCATGAGAGATTTATTTTATTAAAGTTTACTCAATTTTGCATCAATTCCGTTAATACGAAATTTCGGCGATCAAAACTATTTAATATATTCGAATTAGTTTGTGGAATAATAAACAACCACAATAAATTGACAGATAAGAAAAATTTTGAGTGAGAGATTATTTATACCTTTTACTAATTAATTACGAGTCAAGGTTTTCAAATTTAAAAAAATCCCCGTTACAAGAAATATGGAATATCAAAAATAGATTCAATGATATTTATATCGGAAGCAATAAAGTGAAATAAGAGAGCTCAAATTGTAGTGTCAATATAAGAACGGCGTTCTGTTATTTAATGTCTCAACTCGAGAGCTGGTTACTACCACTCCCTATTTCAAACACATTTCATTTTTAGACGCCCTTAAAAACAGCGTTCCAGTGTTGTAACATATTGGTGTAAAAAAGTACGCTTAAAAATATGTTTTCCGAAAACTGTGGAGTCACGTGACGCTTGAAGATTGATGACGTCACGCTATGACATTAACTTGACGGATGATTTCTCTTCATCAGAATACAAAACGTTAAAAATAAACATTATTCCATAAAATTTACCCGGACGAATCACGCAGCTCCGAGGAGTAATGATTAAGATGTCTCGCATGCCATTCTCACGATTGCGAATTTCATTTTATTTATAACTAGTGAGTACCCGGCATGCGTTGCAATGCCACGCAAAGAAAGAAAGGGTTTGTGTTTTAATTCTGTTTATTGAACTGCTTCTGGATTAGAGGTCTGGCCGAAATTTCATAGACTTACCCGAGTTTCAATATCACACTTGTTATAACACAATATTTTTGTTTTTCGTCTGGTGCGTACACGAATAAATCAGAAGGTTTTTCCTAGATGTCGCTGTATGTACGTATTTGATTCTTTTTTTAAATTTTCGATTTTCAATTCTTCAGAACCCTTCACGGGTGTGTGCACAGCAACTCACCGAAGTTTCATCGACATCGTATGAATGGTAAAGGAACGCGTAAAGGACAAACAAACATTTATTTTATATAATATTTCCCGGCATGATCACAATAAGTCTTTCCTGAAAGTTTCGTCGCGATCGGTTGAGTAGTTTAGGAGCCTATAAGATCCGGACAAACGAACAAACAGACATTCATTTATATGTATATATAGATAGCCCAGACTGCTCTGTAGACTCTTTATTATTATCACATATCACGTGTAGGTATGAAATTTTCTCATGACGTCAGCGATCGCTTTGTCAACAATGCACACACTGTTCCGACGCTACTTTAGACATTCAGTATTTCAATTTCCGTATCTATGACGGGTACGGTTAAACTAATTGTATTATATTATAAGAAAATAATAAAGAAAAGTATTTTGGGATTTATGATATTTTTTGTTTTTAAAAATAAGTTTTACAAGTAGTTGACGGTTACTCAACCTCTCTTTTTTAAAGAAAGTAGGGATATAAGGATGTGGCTAGAACAGGACTAGCGGTTAGCTTATTGCTCTTGCTGTGCCTCGTTTTTTAGGATTGGATGGGTGGGAGGGAATTTTAAATATCACAAACATTAATAACCAACAGAAATTCAATTAAAAAATGTCCTTACCAGGATTTGAGCCCGAGACATCCGCAATCATAGCCAATGGCATTAACTACTGCATCACGGAGTTAACCGAAATTACCGTAGGTTAAACGCAATTAACAAAAAACGAATGAAAAATATTCATTTGAACTATTTTTAGTAAAGAACCAAAAGGTAATTTTATGGTTGGCGTGAACGCTCACATGTTTACTGTCACAATCATTCCATATAATCATTAATTAAAGTGATAGATAATTAACTCAGCAATAATAAAAAAAATAACAAATATCAAGAAGTAATTTATGAATTAAAATGAAACTTAAATTCAATATTTTGTTATACAAACAATTTCTAAATTTGTTAACACCTCTTTGATATGATAACGGATAATCTTAAACAACTCTTAATTAAATGAAAATAATTACTTATGATCTTGAATTAAATACCTTTGAAAAACAAATGATTTTCATGTAAATTCATATATTGATGAAAACCGCTAGTATCATTAACAGATAATGCTTGAGATGAATGAAACCATCCTTCTTCATTATAAAGAATGTGGAAGTAGTACAAAATATTTTTTTTGAATATAAAAAATGTTATTATCCTCATTCGAAAAAAATAAAATAAAGACACGTTTTGCATAAATTTCAAAATATATTTAAACTTTTAATAAAAATAATGGCGAATATTTAATTAAAATGAACACTGGAGTGAGTTTTAAATAGTGTTAAAGCAGCATTATTTTTCAAAGCGCACATACATATTATTATGTATGGCTTGTTTGTTAGTGGTTTTCGTAACATCATATATTAAGTCAATTGCTGTCTTTTTTCTGAAAATAAAACAGAAACAATACGGCATACGCTGCACTTAAATTGAAATATTTCCCAAAATAAAAAGCTGCGTTACTACCAATTGAGTAAATGTCGTGTAATTTCACGGAATTTGTTATCTACATGAAACTAATTGAAAAAAATTCAAAGATGAATTTTCTATTTTGCAGACACATTTTATTTAATCAAACTCAAATAGATATTTTTTATAATTAAATAGGCAATTTTCAACGAATTTTAATGGAGCATATGGTCTCCCAATGGTGGTATTTCAAAAGAAGTTTTTCTACGAGAACAGCTTGTTATTCAATTGCTCAACCTTTTTTTTAAGAGAACAAAAATTAGGGCATCCAATTAACCGGTTTTCGGTGATTTTTTGACAAAAAAAACCGGCTGACTGGCTTAAACCGAAATACTTTATTTCGTTATTTTCGAAAAAAATCCTATGGAAGTTGATATTATATTAGTATAATCTTAAATATGATCAATATATCTATAAAATTATCACTTAAAAGGAAAAGGAAATATTCGTAAAATAACTAGCGCATAAAGTCATCAAAATATTTAACGTATTGTAGGTTATAAATCTTAAAATTGCTTACTTTTGCATATATTACAAATAATATTCTAGTCAACGATTTCTTCAAGATTTTTACAGATGATTTCTCACATTTACAATAAAAGCTGTTGTGTAACATGTGCCATATTTATCACTAATAGTTTAATCTTTGTGTTTTTTGATAATACCGTGTAATTGCTTATCGTATAAAATCATTTTTGTCCATAATTTCGACAAATTTGCAACATAGGTGATTATTCAACAATGAGTACATTTTTCCATCTGAGATTTTAAAATGGTGTAAATAGAAGAATTTTAAAAATATCTTTGAAAAACGCGGTTAACCGCGTAAAATAAACCGGGTTTCGGTGTTTTTCAAAACACGTGGTTAACCGGTGTCAGCTTAATCCGGGTTGGAAGCCCTAGTACGGATAGAAGAATAGGGCTATTACAGGACTTGTGGTTTACTTATCGCTTTCGATATGCCTCATTTTTAGGATTTTCGTCATCACTAACATTCATGCTAACAAACAGAAATCCACAAAACTATTCATAAATCAATTTATGAAACTGTCGTCGGGATTTGAACACGAGACATCCGTAAACGTACACAACGTCATTAAATCACTGCACCACGGAGCCTTGCAAACATGTTTAGCTGAGTAAATGAAAAATCACACCGTCCATACACTGTACACAAAAAACAGAGATCAGATTATTAACACATAAAAAGGAAAAAGCTGTTTGCTGAAGAGTGTTGATTGATCGTATATTATACTCTGGTTAACGCGACAACAAAAAAAGCGTTATTTGGAAAATTGGCCCTCAAATTAATGAGCGAGTTTTCCGGTCGCTTAGAGCGAGAGAAGAACACAAAATGTCTTCTTATAAAAATATATTATTCTTTTTAATGGCCGAAAAGGGAGAAAAGGAAGAATGACTGCTTCTAGTGAAGTTTCAGCATGGTATAATCGTTTTTATGGAGACGATGATCAGTTAAGGTGAACCTAAAAAAGTGCCAAACTTTATATACCTAGTCAAACATGTTTTTTTATCTTAAATATTTTTTCATAACCGTTTTTTCTATGAATGCAAGGCTTATAGAATCTTAATGGAACATCTTTACACAAGGTATCATAAAAACTGTTTTTTTTTCAGCTATTCAACTTCCCCTTTCTTAAGAGGTAAGTAAGAATAAAAAGATGTTCTTATGTGCAATACATTGTTACAGTGTTACAAACTATTTTATTAATTTTATAGGTATTATAAAAAAAACTATTTACATGAACAAACCGAGGGATACGTTATAGTTGATCAGGAAGTTTTAATTTGATATATGAATTATTTTTGGCATTCAAAGTGAATCCCGAAATTCCAGGATTGAATAACTAACTGGAATCCCGGATGCCGGGATTGGAAGCCCTATTTATTATGTCTGCGGTTAATTGAAGAGGATAATTTATTGAACACCAAACTGACATTTAGCACGTTCGAAAAACCAGTCTGAAAGTGACATTATTTTAAAAATGTTATGGAAATATAAATTTCAGTTTTACAAATATCTAAAAAACTAACCTAACGGTGCCGACTGGTATTTTGTCTTAACCCTTCCCGTTTTCATACTAAAAAATTCACTTCGGATCTCATGCAGTCACATATCGTTCCGTGTGGGTTTTGTAATATCAACGCATTTATAAGGCAAACGGCAATTTCAAAAAGTAAAACGTGGTTTTATGTAGTATTAAAAAATATTTTATCTCATATTTTGTGTGTAAAATCTGAAATACATCAAACTATGCAAAATTATTGAAAGACGCAAGAATCGAAATTCTTCATAGCAGAAAAAGTTCGAGACGTGTCTTGGTGCCGTTTGAAACAAAACGCTTGCATGCGGTACGGTCATGCATCTCAGATTGTTGCTGTACTATACTAATTGATACTTAACATTGTATTTTTCGATTGTAGAACTGACGAGGTTTTCGAACTATGATGAATTACCCAAAGAAGACGTAAACTGTAATGTATTTTTAATTGTTAGTTATATTTATAACTATTTTATTGCCCGCATTATGTCGGCGTCCGTGGCGCAGTTGGTAGCGTCACTGGCTACGGTTACGGATGTCTCGGGTTCAATTCCCGAAACGGGCGTTTTTCATAGATTGATCATTCAGTCGATTTATGAATTTCTGTTCGTAGTCTGAGTCCTCCTTCCCACCCATCCCATACTCACGGGGCATAGCGAGAGCGGTTAGCTAACCACTAGTACTGTCATAGCCCTATCCTTCTATCCTTACTCTCTTCGATTAAAAGAGTGAAATAAGCATTTCTCGTTAAATAATGATGCATTAAGAAGTCGGCGTCCGTGGCGCAGTTGGTAGCGTTGTGGGATACGGCTACGGATGTCTTGGGTTCAATTCCCGGTGCGGACAGTTTTCATAAATTGATATTTCAATCAATTTATGGATTTCTGTTCGTAATTTGAGTGTTTGTGTTGTCTAAATCTCCCTCCTCACTCACCCATCCCATCCTCACGGGGCATAGTGAGAGCGATTAGCTAATCACTAGTCCTGGCCTAGCCCTATCTTTCTATCCCTACTCTCTTCGATAAAGAGAGGTTGAGCAACTGATTAAAAAGGAGCTCTCGTAGAAAAATTCTGTTAAGATACCTGCATAAGGAGACCATATGCTCCACATTGGGAGCAGACATGGAAAAAAAATTTACAAAATACACAGATATGTTAAAGGTTTAAAGGCCAAAGTAACTCATTGGCACACAATGAATACGGAAGGGTTAGCAATAGTACAATATTTTAGTCTTTTATTTTTCATTATTTCAAATACTATTTTCGTATTTCTGTTTTTTATTTCACTTGTTCATTTATATTGGATAGCCCATTATCGAATTTCGGCTATTATTCTTATATAAGTCGACGGTTTAATTCGCTTGAATTATTTAGCACTTCTCGTATTCCTATCTTTTCTACTTCTAGAGCGTCACTATCTAGGAAAACCCTTGTTCAAAAAAATAAAAAAAACAATACTGTCACCGCTGCAAAGTAATGGACGGCCGTGTTTATTTTTTACTCAACACCTAGTCTCCCCGTTTCTTTCACGCTGTCATTGTAAATGATAAAGATACATTAGAGGCGGCCACACCGCGGCGATTTATTTAAGTTACATTTCACCCCGGCTTACCCGCTTTTATCACCGCCATGCATTGTGCGCCATATTCCCAACGAAAGTATTTTAGCCAATTGCCTTCTAATGTTCATGAGGAAACGAATCATTATAGAGACATCTGCACAATCAAAAAAAACAACGATTTTTTGCGTTACGTTCCATTTTTAAATGTACAGCTTTTATAATTTTTTAAATAATATGCGAATCAGTTTTAAATCAGTAAAGCAACAATTTATTTTGATACAGTGTAAATAACGCAGTATTTCCGTTTTAATTGCAAACTTTTAAAGAAACAGAATGAAACTCTTTCAAAATTTATTCCAAACAAGTGAGTACCCGGCATGCGTTACAATTCCACTTTAAGAAAGAAAGTGTTTATGTTTCGATTCTGTTTATTGAAGTACTTTTGCACACATAATATTTTTTGTTTGCGTACACAAATAAATCAGAAGATTTTCCGAGATTTCGCTATTTGTACAAATTTGATTCTGTATTTTAGATTTTTTTTTAGATTTTAGATATATCTGGATTGTGTGATTGATTTTCAAATATGATAAAAGCTACTGTAAGTTAAAAATTAAAGCGTTGAGATTCGGACTCGAGCTGGGCCAGGCCTAATTGTACTATGTCTATGTTCTTCACGCAAGTGTAAATAATAACTTGACAAAGTTTTATTGGAATAGGATAAACGATATGGCAGTGTATAAGATACGAACAAACCAACATTGATTTTTATATATTAGATATTCAAGAGTTTTTAATTTCACCTATTAAGGGAATGTGTCTGGGAAATGTTGGGATAGATGAATAGATGATTTTTTACGCCACATTTTTGTGATAATGCAGAATAAGGCGGAATAAAAAAATCGATGTATGATTGTCTCCATTGAAGATGTATGATAGTCCCTATGGTAATGTTCAATGTTCGTATTTATAATATTAATTAACCTTTCCATTTGCATGCTAAAAAAATCCCTTCAGATCTCATGCAGTCACATTTCGTTACCGTGAGAGTTTTGTCATATGAACGAATTTATAAAGCAAAATGACAATTTCAAAATTTAAATTAGGGTTTATTGTAGTATTAAGTAATTATTTTACGTCATATTTTGTGTGTAAAACCTTAAATACATCAAACTACCCGAAATTATCAAAAGACGCAAGAATCAAACTTCTCTATAGTCATTGGTGAATGTATAGAGTTCAAATTATTAAAAAATTAAGATTTTTTTATTCTTTATCATTAATAACGTTCGTACGTCAATAAGCTCATGTGTCTCACTTTTGACGGATAAATAGAACTATAAGATAGTTAAAACAATATAGTTTAAAAAAGCCTATTGAAATATTGTGGATATTTAATTCCAAAGAGTTTGTCATTGCTAATATATTTTTTTATCTCTGGTGGGAGGAACAAAATTGATGTATGAAGGTTTTATTTAGTTTTTTGCAATGCAGTACTATATTAAAATGTATGTGCGTCGGGTTTATTGAGAATAAATTCATAAAAAGGGCTAAGCCATATAATGTTCACTTTGAGCAGTTGAGATCGTTTTCTAGGAAAGGATAACCACGAAAAAGCAAAAAGAAGGCATAAATAATAAATCAAGCTCTGAAAAAAACAATGCTGCCGTACTTTGAGAAGTTGAGCGAGCTTTTAGGAAAAGCTCAAGCGCTGCTTTTACAAATAACTGTTTTTTATAACTTAATAATATAAGAATGACATATGTGTGCTCATTTTGCGACGTTCATAATCATTCATATTGGAAGTTTAATTTTAGGATTAGTAGAAAACAAACAAAAAGTGTTGGTGGGAGCGGTAAAAGACACTGGAAACGTTTGTTACGATTTCGTCGCAGCATTACAATCGTCACCTATCGGCGATACGCACCTCGCTGCGTCGTTGGTAGGAGACGAAGCAGAAGCCTAAAACTTTGCTTACGCGCCAGGATGTGGACGTGCCGGTAACGCGCTGGAGATTGACCTCAGACATCCGAGATCACCGCCGAGATGTTTTATCATCCGAGGTCGTAATTTTATATTTATATATTATAATAGTTTTCCTGTTTAAGTGTAACTATCTGTTCAAAAATATTGTTTCGTCGTGTAATTTTTGTTTTATTTGTTCATAATGTAAATTCTGTGCATCTAAGGTTTTCGCATCTCTATTAAATGTGTTTTTAACGGTAACCGTATTTTCATTATTATTATTTTTTCATTTGGCGTGTATAATCACGCCTGGCGCCCAAAATTTAATTACCCCATGTATTTCTACTTACAGAACAAAGTAAAGTGTACCGAGATTGGCAAACCTTACCCACTTCCCTGTAATAACTTAATCCTAGTTCTCCGCTGAGCTTTCCATTTTCCATATTTTGTGATTCCTCCCCTTCCTGCTGATAAGTCAAATCACTTCATTTAATTTCACTGCATTACACATTTAAATTATTTTTATTTTATAATCACAACACGTTCTCTACATACATTGCATAAAAAACGGTTTCTGTTTCCTGATTGGCTGGCAGTGTAATTCAAATCAAGTCATGGCTGGGTTTTTAGTACCAGCGAAGAAAAAGATCATGGAAATATGATTCTGGTAACGAAATTAACCACTTCTACATCTTTTATCAAATGTTGGTTGAAAGGCTGGATTGTACCTGTGGACACAACCACCAGGAAGATAATAACGTGGGACTGTCCAGAGATGAATACCGAACGAGCAGAGCTGTTTGCTGTGGTCCGTCCTCATACTGGCCCAATGGGCCACGCTGACTTGATCTCGACCAAGGTCAACTTTGAGACATTCGGTAAATTTGCAGCATTTTGTTGCGAGCGGGATACTCTCGATTCGTCTTAAGATTGAACGCCAAGTAGATTAGACTATAGCGCTACGGTGGATTTTTAGTATACGGATACAAAGAAAACTCAATATGGCTTAAGCTAAGACGCTTTTTTTGCTTTTCGTGGTTAAAAGATCGGTCACATGCAGTTCTGTATCAGGTCAAGAATATGAGTAGTGAATTTGTTTCTTTCCTTGATCGAAAGGTCACCATTAAACAGCGGCTGCATACACAAAACTGGTGGAGGTGGGACAACCAACTTGATGGTATGTCAGTATTTTAATTTACCGGAAACTACTTCCATCTATGGAAAACTGTCTGTTTATGATTTTAGTATAAATATGATATTTTTACTATTACAACAACATTAGTGATTGAAAAACTATACAATCCCTTCATTCTCTTTAGTCGTATTCCTCACTGGTGTGAGGAATACGACCTTCACCTATCGCAACTACTCCATTTCCTTTGAAGATCGTATGCCACTCGCTCCTGCACTCCTCTGTTCTGAAGGCCATCGGTAAGGAAAAGCCTGTCGTATCCTTCACTTAGTCGCTCCAGCAAGTTGGGGCCCTTCCGCGTCCCTTTCTGCTTTCGACTTTTCCTGTTACGACGAGCCTCTAAATGTCGATTGTCGGCAAGCTTACGGGCGATGTGGTCAAAAAAGATTACTAAAAATCTTGGAAAAATGTCCAAGAGTCTATTTTTGAATTGTAGCTCGCTCAGGATAGATACGTTTGTGCGCTTGACCGTCAATTATTGTTTAATACATTTAAAAATAATAATGATGGCAAGAATTGATTTGAAATTCACCGAGCTTGAAATCTTGGCCGTTATTTAATAATTAACAACTAATAACAACAATTGAGAATATGTTTTGTATAACAAATAATTCATTTGCACTCCACAATAATTTAATAATACACTAACAATTTATTTTATTAAAAACGTATTGCTGGAGTTAGTGAAACCTTTAAACACTTCATTGAGTCAAAACCAATCACATGACAAAGGATTTTCTATGGTTATGAGCTTTAGATTCCAATAATATCGTGGATTGCAGAGAAAACAACCCAGTTATTGCTTGGTTTAATTTCAATGGTTCTATTGTTGTGGCGTCACTGCATTGTCAACGCGTGCCATATCGCAGAACTTGTAAACCTTTCCACAGTAAATTTATTCCACCGTATATACATAATAATTTATCAATATTATCTTCAATTACTTTTACAGGCATATGTTTGAAAATAATATTTTTGTTGGATTCGGTGGTAACTTTGTGGCAATTAATTTATAATATTCAACCACAAATAATTACTTTGTTATTCCACTGCTTGTGTACGGTGTAAAAAGTGTTTGTTATTTGAAAAGAATCTTCGTTCTAGCTCTATAACGTTAAACACGTATCAGAATTAGTGAAATAACAAAAAAAATTTTTAACTAAATGTAAAAAAAATGTAAATATTTTGCATGGTCACGTACTAGAGCTTTAAGCAAAAGCTTAGTGATAGTATAACACAGGTATGAAATATTTTTTTTAACCATTTCCGTTCCCAATTTGAAGCATATGTATTTTTAATGTAGGTAACTCAAATTCTCTTTTTTTTACCGGGATTTAAACTCGAGACATCCGTAACCGAATCCAATGACGTTTACTTCACTTTACCACTGAGTCAACTATAATTAGCATTATAATCTGTGAGGAAAATTACAAGATATTGATATTAATCGTTTTAAGGAATTGAAAGAATTGTAGAAAATTGATTGAAACGGCATTTATTTGATCGAACTCCATTAAAATAGGGTGAAATATAGTTCTGACGATGGTATCAAGCCGAAATAGCTATCAATTACCTAAAATGTTGTAGAACTCAATACTTTTACATTTTACTCTATTAATTGTAGCAAACATTTTCAATTCGTATGAGCCTATTAAGCCTTAAAACAATTGACATTTTGACAAACAATTGACATTTTTTTATTAATATCATACCGCCAAAGATAAAAGTATTTTTTTATGCAGTATGTGCAATATTTTTTTTATATTTTATAGTAGGATAGTAGGATTGATAGATATTCTTTTATACATGATTAATTACAGTAACATAATAATAGCCTCCTCAAAAATGATTGAAAATCATGTCCCCAGCCTAGCTTACTATTCTCGTAGCAAGCATACTGTCTATGGCGTAGAGGCAGCGTCGTAGCAAAAGGAGTCTGCTGTCTTATAAACCACACGATTTATAAGACAGCTTTGTATTTACGTCTAAAACGAACATTTGTTTAAATTTATTATACAAACACTCATATATTATGTACTGAGCTAGATTTTAACTATATTTCTTCTTATTATTTGTATCTTACACTGTTTTGGTATTATATAAAAAATGTTGTGATTAATTTTCCGACGAGAATTTTCACGTACAATTTTTTAAAGAATTTTACCCGATGGAGCGTATTATTTTTTTGAATAGACTTTTTATCTTGAATAAAGTAAATATTTTCCTATAGTTTTTATTTGAAGAATAAATCACTGGAAAATAATTTGGATGATAAATAATTTATTTAACACGATAGGTATTATCGAAAATCGTAAAATTTCTTCATGCAAGTGATATAAAATGAGGGCTATAGTATCGCAATTCCGTCTGTACTTGTTCTTGGAAATCTATAAAAACCGTTTTTATGCTACAGCTACAAATGAATAGTTTGAAATAAATGAAACTGTGGAATAGACGATTAAGCCATAATATGTCAAAAAACACTGGTGATTACGACAGTACAATGCTGCGCTGTCATTGGATTAAGTGTAGATTATTAGTTTTGGAAAATTATAGTGCATTAGAGAATATGAGTTTTGAAAATGAACAAAATTTTCACATTTATTTTAGATGGGGGTTTGTAAGTTTTTTTTTTTAAATTCATGTCCGCTCTCAACGTGGAGCATATGGCCTATTAATGGAGGTATCTCAACAGAATTTTTCTATGAGAACTGCTTGTTACTCAGTTGCTCAATCTCTCTTTTTTGAAAAGAGTAGGGATAGAAGGATAAGGCCAGGAGAGGACTAGTGGTTCGCTAATCGCTCTCGCTTCGCCCCGTGAGGATCAGATTGGTGGGAGGAAATTTTTTAGACATTGAAATACGACACATTTAGACACGTAAATCGATTGAAAAATCAATTTATGAAAACCGTCCCCATCGGGATTTGAGCCCGAGACATCCGTGACCGTAGCCAGCGACGCTACCAACTGCGCCATGGACGCCGACTTAAGTTTAGAAAGATATTTTATATTTAAAATGAAGGGTGTTAACATATAGAACACTGGTGCATCCATAATTCATTTTTTGTATATGGTGGACATTTTGAGTTTTGTATTAGTCCATCAAATGAAAGCTTTTTAAAATAAATTGTAAAAGTCATCGAATTACCCGGTAACGGTTCTTAATTATATTTGAATGTATGTTGTATGATCCTCTGCCACAGTTTATACTTACGTAGTTTAACAATATAGACTTATTTTACCGTAAAACTGACTGAAATGCAATAAAGAATCAGTATGAAACATGAAAGTCTTAATATATTTAGAAATATTATTTCAATTGCTAAATGCTTGACGTGTTTAAACGGTAGGACGGATGATGACGGTTATGCAGATTTCTGGGTCCTACATAATGACTTGTGTTTTCAGAGCGTTCACCTGTATTGCAGGGTATGCAGGATCCATGACGTATGTCCGTCAAATAAAATATTATTTGCCAATCAATTATTCCTCGTCAATAATGCTGACGAAAATGAAAATCATAATGTTTCCTACATGCGAGTATTACTTTTCGTAATCCTCTGCGTCGCATGCTCTTGCATCTCGCATGCACTGTTGTGATTTTTATAAAATTAAAATAATTAAAATGTAAATGCAATGAAATTAAATGCTTGAAAATCTCGGTACACTTTAAAATATTAAAATGTGCAATGAAATGTAATTAAATGAAGTGATTCGACTTATCAGCGGGAAGGGAACGAATCACAAAATATGGAATAATTGATAGCTCAGCGGAGAAATAGGATAGAGTTATCCCCGGGAAATGGATAAGGTTTGCCAATCTCGGTACACTTTACTTTGTTCTGTAAGTAGAAATACATGCGGTAATTAAATTTTGGGCGCCAGGCGTGATTATACACGCCAAATGAAAAAATAATAATAATAAAAATACGGTTACCGTTAAAAACACATTTAATAGGGATGCGGAAACCGTAGACGCACAGAATTTACATTATGAACAAATAAAACAGAAATTACACGACGAAACAATATTTATGAACAGATGGTTACACTTAAACAGGAAAACTATTATAATATATAAATATAAAATTACGACCTAGGATGTTCAACCATCTCGGCGGCGAACTCGGATGTCTGAGGCCAATCTCCAGCGCGTTACCGGCACGTCCTACTCGTTCCACATCCTGGCGCGTAAGCAGGTTTTAACGTAATTCTTGGCGAGGCTTCCCCTTCGTCTCCTACCAACGACGCAGTGAGGTGCGTATGTTGCGACGAAATCGTAACAGCACCTTTACTTTTCATGTGATTGAGAGAGAAAGAGATAAAGCCAACGCACGCGCCTGATATGCAATTATGTTCTGCAAAAACTATTTCTTGCGATAACTTCCAGCGAGCTTTAAACATACAAGTCATATAAACCTGCGCAGTGATAATGTCATTAAAACTTCGTCTGAGTATTTAAATTTATTCATGGTGATTAAAAATATTAAAGTTTTGCGTAAAATTAGAATTTAAAACTCCTGTAGTGCGGTTCAACTTTATCTTTAAAGTTCAGAAATGGTTTAAGAGCGTATTTAAAATGTCATTCAACAATGTCTTCATTGTTGAAAGCTTTGCGTTTATATGAGGGCTTCTAATACGATTCCTAGATCAAAACAGTTTCTAATTTTTAGAATTGCAAAGAAATTAACACTTATATTGCATCTTATATACATACAAAAATAAACAAACATTAAAAATAGATATTTTATTTCAATCAATATTTTATCGCTAGTATTTTGTTAAATACGGAGTTGCGATATTGTGTTGTAAGTCAACTAATCGATCATAAATTATTTCATCAAGAAATTTTGTAAATCAATAGAGCCCAGTTAAATTCCTTTCCAATTCTGAAAGAACAGCTTAATCTACCAAACTACTCGTTGTTGTATCCTTTACGTGAGATGAGTTCGTTAAAACATAAATTAACAATCAAAATAATCATATCAAATATTTAATAAATTCATCTCATAGTCACCCAACAGAACTCACTAATTTGGAATGATTGCGTATATCAATTGCATTTTTAAAACCTATCATTCTATTTAAAGTGTAAAATCATAAGTAATTCGAACATTATTTGGCCTATTGTCCTTTTACTTTGTTAACTTTTCCTTTTCTGTGATGTGAATCTAGTGCACATAGCTTCTAATAATTAAAATTACATTTACGTTTAAATTTAATAGTAATAAGACGTTGTACATTTACGCATTCAATAACATAAAAATAGTAATAAGAATAACATGCCATTAAACACCGAACATTTTTCACATAAGCTCACAAATGAATGACAACGTGCGAGACAAAAAGTGTCGAACGCAAGCCAGTAGCTTTCGAGCCTACGTTTGAGGTAGTCTGCTCGTCGGCCGATGTTTTTTCATGTTTTCAGGGATACAATTTTAATTACTTCATGTTGACTAAGTCGTCTTCAACTTTAATAAATTTAAACGATGTCTGTGAATGTTTTTATTTTTCCAGCTATCAATCACTTATAATCAGTTATAAATGCATGATGTGTAATGAATACACTCCATCGTAGCGCGTGGATTTATTTCACATAGTAAGGGAAAGGTTAATGTGTTTGTTTTCCCAACAAGGATTAAGGTTGTTCTCGGGTTTTTTTTGGATTAATTCTGATGTCAGTGTGGTTTCTAGCCTTATAATATTTTGTCGTATTTTTATTTGATATATAAACGTTAGACACTATTTACTGCAAAATCCGGGTCGTAAGTGACGAAATACATGGAAATGTACAAAATCTTAACAATTCACCGTATACTGTTTTCGATAAAAACAGTTTTTACTCTCTCCTGAACAATTTAAATTTTGAGGGTTACATGAATAGGTCAAACATCGCCAAATTATGAACTCATAATTAAAAACCTCAGTAGGCAAAGAACAATCGTAACTAAAAAATTCACTCCGTTCGAATACGTGAAGGATCGGATATGTCGTGGTGGGATTTTGGAAAATGAAATCGGTTGAACAGTCAATGTATGAGAGTTTTCATTTACGAATTTTTTTCTATCATTCTACATTCGAGTGGAACAACGCACTCAGTAATGGGATTTATTTTCAGTATTTTTTTAAATCCGAATATTTGTAAATAAACGATACCCGAGTAACACAGATACACATAATTGCAATTATGTAATCAAATATGACGAAAATCTTAGATGAAGTATCTTCTGACAAATGAAAACAAGCATAACATCAAAATACTTTGACAACGCGCTTGATTCCAGTCAACCCGAACTGGTGTAAGGTGGTAGCATTGTTTACCCTCAAAGTGTTTATTGCTGGAAGACGAGAGCCTTTGTTCAAACCCACAACGTTAGAAATAATATGACTCTCGACCAAAAACCAAACACACATAAACAGATCCCAACAAAATTGCAAATTATGAAAAACACGCAAAAGCGGTTCATATTCGTGTCTCGACATTCATGTTTAATTATAAAATATTTTCAACTTTTCACATGTTATCTCAAACTATAAAATTGTTGTTAGAATAGGGTAAAAAAAGCATCGAATTTGGTTAATATCTAAACATAATTTGAAATAGGTTATTCACTTGGTAAACTTAAACTTTTATTTCGATATTTTGCACTTTGGATATGATAATATTAACTTAGTACACTCAAACTTTGATTTTAATAGTTTCGACTTAATCAAGGATTCTTTTAACAAAGTGAGTTAAGTTGTAGTGAATTATGTTAGGGTTGGTCTGGTTTGGTTTGTCTTATCATTACACTGTAATGTATTCTAATGCGTGGAGCAAATACAATATAGGCGGCCAAATATAGGGTAGAAAAATAAGTGACATTACATTACAGCTTCGTGCAGCTATCGATTTCAAAGTGTGAGTATTTTATATTGACTGTAAACTATTTTATCTATGTGAAAAATATTTTTTTTGTTATCTTTCTTCAATATTAAAATATGTCTTATCATGTGGGATCACTTTATTTTTAGTGGAAGAATTTGTTTTGCTTGGAATATATTTGTTATAAGTGAAAACTATTTTTATGAAAGTGAATATGATCTAGATAAAAGTGCATTTAATTTGAAGCCATTTGAAATTTATCCTACAATTAATTGCTTTTTTTTATTCAACCCATGATGTTATATAAATTGACTAGATAGTTGAATCTCTTGGAATCAAATATTCGACTTGTGTAATTACAAATATTTTAGCATTTTGGAATAGCTATGCCGTCAACCTTTGTGTTTGACAGCTGGTGAGAAATTATTGTCGCCTGTATCGTGTATGTGTGAGGTAGTCCTGCTTCTCTGACGTTTGATCGCGTTCTGTCTATCACCCGTCTCACTGTATGGTATGGCGCGTTCTGTTAGTGTCTCTGGTTTCTCTAGTGTTGACAGTTCGTCTGCGTTGTCAATCGTATTTATTCTTTACCCACCAATCTATTAAAATACTAAAAGTCTGTTTGGGACTAAAAGTCATATGATGATACCTATTGTTAACCTGTAGATTAGCTTTGTTTGCCGTTTCCTTTAGGAATATTATATATAAGATTGACTTTAACCAAAACCCCCTACAGTTACAAGCCATGCTGTACCGCCCGTTAGTGGATATTTTTGCAGGCGAGTGGTCCATTACATTTAATCATTTAATATGTCAAATCGTCATGAGGGAATGTTTTGTTATTATGTAACATATTCTTTTTTAGATCATCACAATCTTCTTTTGGTTAATTACGTTAAGTCCTATCATATTGTTCTATAAAATAGTGGGTATTTACATGTTATATGTTGAATTCTATCGGGAATGAAGATATCTACTTATTTCAAAATAGAATAATTATGAAGCCCAGTCGCAATCAATGATTGCATTTAATCACCAATTGAAAATGTGCCTTTTGCAATAAATTACGATTCTAATAAATCTATTCTGCCACTCATAGCATTTCGTGCCATTCACTAGATATGTTATAACGACTGTACAATAAAATTTATTGCGACGATTTGATTATTACTTAACTTTCATATATGGTGGTTTTTGATGAATCGTGAAATATGTAATTGTAATGCTAAAGAATCACAGAATTAACAATATACATTTTCAAATATATGTTATATTCGACTTCTAGGACTACTCATAAATTGAGAATTTTCTTGTAGCACTGCTTGTAGCTTAAAGTTGCTTTCCTCTAACCCTTCTTGCCTATTTTTCAGAACGTGAAGTAAAAAAAAAAATATTTTTAATTGTATAGAGTGGAATATGAATACAGAATATAATATACACAATATCACAGGCATGTCTCATTATTTTTCTTCGTGTGAGATTTAAAGGAATTGTTCCTTGGTTGGTTCCCTTTCTAGTATGGCAAGATATTGCTAGAAATAACTTGACACCGCAATAGATGCACTGCAATCCTGATCGTTAGATGTGTTTGTCTGCAAAACCGATCACTTGGCTTACAAACGCAAACTCATTTGCGATTTAATGTTGATTACTCAGGCAAATTGAGTTCAAACCCAGACGGGATTATACGAATAAATACATATTTACATTACTGTGTATAGATTGTTATACATAAAACATTCTAATCAATTCAAATAAGGCTTAGATACATTCTGTGGTTGTTCTGTTAGTAGTTTAACTTGCTTACTTAGCAACGACCACGTGATTATGTCAGTAGGGTGACACGTGTTTTGCTGCTTAAGGAAGGAAGGACTCAATTGATAAAATCACATTGAAAAAATATTTTTTTTATATTTTATGGTATATTTTCATTTTTCGGTAAAAACATTAATATAAAAGGTTAAAATATCAAAGTATTTAGTTCTAAACAACCTTATTATGTAGATGGTAGGTATTTAAACTTAACGCCATCGTCAGAACTATGCTTCAATTTTTTTTTCCATGTCCGCTCCCAATGTGGAACATATGGTCTCCTAATGGAGGTATCTTAATAGATTTTTTTACGAGAACTGTTTGTTACTCAGTTTCTCAACCTCTCTTTTACGAGAGTAGAGATAGTAGGATAAGGCTAGGACAGGACTAGTGGTTAGCTAATCGCTCTCGCTACGCCCCGTGAGGATTGGATGGGTGGTTGAGGAGGGAGTTTTAGACAACACAAATACTCAGATTACGAACGGAAATCCATAAAACGATTGAAATATCAATTTATGAAAACTGTCCCCACCGGGAATCGAACCCGAGACATCCGTTGCCGTAGTCCACGACGTTACCAATTGCGCCACGGACGCTGACTTATTTTAGCTTAGCCATATATAGTGTTCAGAAGATATAGACAATATAATATATAGCTAAGATAAAATAAGTTTAAGTATAGGTCTGACGATGGCGCTAAGCTGAGGTAGCTATAAACTATCTAATAAAATTTTGTAAAACTAAATTCTTTGATATTTCACCCTGTTATAATGGAGTTCTACCAAGTAAATACCGATTCAATCAATATATTAATATAATTTTCGACGCTGTTCTGGAAGAAAACACTAAATTGACAATATGACATATTGAATTATTTATACTAAAATGTTCATTATTTTGAACTACGCTATGGAAAAACGCACTTATTTTTATGAATTGTACTATTTAATAACACAATTTTGTAGAAACAAACTAAATGAAAAAGGTGTAGCATTTCAAAAATTTGTAAAATTTTAAAGTCCAAGTACTCAAAATTAATATTTTTCAGTTAGTGTCTTCTTCCAGAACTACGATGATATATCACATGAAGAGCGAGTAAATCTCATCTCAAAAAAGCTTTTCAAAATTTTGTTTTAGTCTATGTTAAGTAAAGTTTACGTGTGCAACTAAACCTACCAAGAAATTTAATACGTTACAGGCAAAAGTTTCAAATAAAAATAACGTTTTAAAACTCAATTAATAGAAAATTTTATTTATAGATTAATAAGTTAGTAATAATTTGTGCTATCATTTATTTAACATCATAAATTATAATTATTATCACATAATTAGGAAAATCTATCGTCTATCTGTGCCATAAACTTCTCTCGGATGATGCCTTGTCATTGTTTAATCTAGATTGATTATTTGAATAACTCAAAAGGTTGTCTCTAAGATATCTAAATATCCCTGGAAACTTCTTCACAATAGACGATAATCCCAAGAAGTAATTCTGTCGCCTTCAAATTTATCTCTGCAACTGATATCCGTAAAATAACTTTAGTTTAAAGTCAGATCTGTTTATAGACAACTGTAGCACTTTCTCAAAAGATAATTAGGTTCATAGTTTGAGTTGAAAGTGTATCGTTTATAATTTGTAGAATATTTTCATATTTTTATCTTAACAATTATATCGGGAAGTTTTGGCCAACCCTCAAAAAATACGAAAATGAGTCAACGATTGAATCTCATTTTAAAGACGAATTTTTTGCACACCATTTTACCTATGTTAATAAATACTACTATTTATCAATTATTGTGTGACAAATAGGGCATACAATCCTGTATCCTCTTTACGATTCCGGGATTTCAGGATTCAGATTATCTCAATACCAGGATTGGTCATAAAGTAAAATTTCATTTGTGTCCATTATTGCTTCAATATATACTGCATATATGATTAAATATTTTTTTGGGCATTGAAATGGTTTTTTTTATTGATTGGGAATCAGAACATTATTTACAAAAAAAATTGTTTTATTTATTGCATTATTAAGGTAGATTTTACTAGATTGTATCAAAAAAGAGGACATGTTCTTTAATTCGAGTTTAAAATATTGTTCTCCATCCATTTAAGAAGCGGGCATTCTTTGTCCTACATTTCAAATTCGTCAAAAACAACTTTTACAAAATATGAGAAGGAGGGAATTTACAATACATTTATATTAATTATGTAAGTATGATAAAAAATTATGTACATGAACAAACTAAAATACACGTTAATAAGTTATTAGATATATGAAATATTTTTAGCATTGACTAACTTACCCAAATTGATTGTTCTAAAAATAGTAGGTTTTTTTATCTTGACAAATAAATATTTGTCTTACAAGAAATCAAATCAATTCATGATCGACTAAATAGATATCAAAAGAATAATTCCAATTCCGTTTTAGTTATTGTTTTTGCAAACAATACAGCAATGACGAAGGTAGAGTTGTAGTTAAAATATCGTCATTAACATGTTCCTGAATTAACTCTGACTTAATGCTAGAGTAAGGTCCGTTAAATTAATATCATACTATCAAAGGTTGTGTGTAGTTGACAGAAGATCTTAAATAGTTATAGGACTGGCTAGGGACTGTTATGATATAAATTTAACATTGTAAAATGTCATAATTATTTATCTTATGAAAATTAAATTTGTATGCTTTTGTTTTATAAGAAAACGACAGAATGCAAGATTATGAACACAAATAGCTTTGTTACCTTTTTAATATTATTATCTATAGTAAAAATGTAAAATAAAATTGTAATTTATTATGGATTTTATGATGTAATTCCTTATGAATGGAAGTTTGGATTCGATTGCTTAGTAAAAAAAAATAATAATTTGACAGTTTCAAATCTTATGAAGAGTTAGTGAGTCTTCTTCTTCCTCTTGTTTTGTTATTTAAAGTTTAATCTGCCACATCATAAATTTAGCGTGGTTACGCAGAAAGTCGACAGTAAACACAAATCACAAACAAAGATATAAGTATTTTGTAAATAACTAAATGCAGAGGGGGGTCAACCTACTCTGGATTTTTTGTATGAAATCAGTCTGAATAGAGAAGAACCAGCAAGTCAGGTTATGTTAATTTCTATGAATTGTGTTTTTGTCTGTCTGCTTTCAAAATGATGATTAAAATCAATCGTGACGAATGGAAAAAATAAATATTGTACATTTAATGTGAACAAATTTTTCAAAGTCAATAGAATAAATATCAACTTTAATTGTATAACAATAATAAGTTTGCGGGACTAATTAATACGGATGGAAATACTGGAACACAAGCATAGACACGGTCAGAACGCGCAATCCGTCAGCAGAAACGGATGACAATACTTCCCCACTGGTCATCAGCCACGGTCGACGACCGCTTTATTCTTAAATGAAATCTCTATAGCAATACATGTTAGTAAAACGATTCCTAAATAAGTAATGAACGTTGTCAAATAAATTTGTAGTGTTCTACAAATTTGATATAGGGTAAACGTACCAGTAGTTGACCGCTTAAGAGAAAAGTTCAACAAAAATAACGATTAACTTTTAGCATTAGACAGAATTATGACAAAACAAGTGTATTCATAATGGATTCGAATGTGTTAATTAATATGGTGAGACAGAAATTAGGAAACGGTCTGTTACAAAATTGTGTTCAATCTTTAATAACCATGTTAATGTTTCAGTAGTAGAGCATCTAAAATACTGAAAATTCCAGTAGTTGACCGTGTCTAATCAGAATGTTTCATGACAATCTTTCATCAGAGTTACGTCAGAGCTTCCATGTAAGACTACTCTTGGTTGAATAAAGTAGCATATGCTTACATTCACTGATATTCTCTTAAGAAAATCAAAATAAAATACTTACTGCACAAGGTGTTGTTTTCAAATTGCCGCTATGACACCCCAATGACATATATGGTGATGTGTCAGTTCCTCAATCTGACAAAAGATGGTTTTACATGTCTTTTAACGTTTCATATTTTAGGCAATTTTATTGAAAAAAAGTCAACTACTGGTATATGGTCAACTACCATTACATTCACCTTATATTTATAAATGTTGGTCTGTGATTGTTTTGAAAAGTATAATCAAAGCTTTTTAGCTATATGCAATTCTTTTTTTTTGTCCAGAAATACGGTTAATTCATTGAAAAAAAACTCTAACAATATCCGTTAAACTTTCTGTGCGTGGTACATCATAATCGTGAGCATTTGACAGAACATTTATATAACCATTCTGCGAGAGAGGACAAAAACAATGGCAGTACAGAATCAACGAGAGCTTTCGCTGATAGCGGAGTTCCCATTGTCTCAAGTCTAACGGAATCAAAGTTTGCTATTATTAATACTCGTTGCTTAATATAGATGGCGGAAATGATTGTTTAATATTTTTAGACATTTATTTTAAAAACAATATTATTAAAAGGGTCTTTCAATCAGTTTGATTTGGTAATACAAATAAATAGTTGCATTTTAAAATCATTCACAGTTTATTTTAAAAAATAAAACACAATTCATTTGTACTACTTCCACATATTTTGTATTTAAAATATGTGGAAGTAGTACAAATGAATTGTGTTTTATTTTTTAAAATATAATGTCTTTCCACCAAGAATTGACAGTTAACACCTTAAAAGTCATTCACAGTTTTTTTATTCATGGGGAAATTAGCGATCATAAGCATTTTACAAATGTTGTTCAGTGTTATGATGATTTGTGTTGTAATTGTTTATGTCTTACCCATTCTCCACGTCCAGTAGAACGAAACAAACACAACCCACTCTGCCATCGTTTACCATAAAAATAAATAACCTTGCGATATAGTTAGTGTGAAAATGCTTCTTAAAAAGGCGAAACGCGTCACGTTAGTGACAAAGCTAGTAGAATAGCAAAGTTATCTATTTTAATTTTTATTAAAAATGAACTTCCACAAAGATACCGCCGAATCCATGGATAAAATTACTTTTTCATTGGATTGTGTTGGACTTCTAGTCTTATAAGCAAACCGATGTACACGTTGTAGATCATCAGATATTTTTAATTTGACAATTTCCGGGATTACGGGATTAAATAACTGAACACGATACCGGAACTGGAAGTCCTAATGATGAAAATTTTGAATTCCATCTATGGCTTTTTTTATAGGTTATTACGATATTAAAATTGATATTTACTGCGCCATTAAATTAAAATCTGAGGTTGGAATTAGTTTAGCTATAAGAAGGACCCGAGTTATTGTAAGTTATTGCGTTCAATAACGGTTATAGCACCAATTTAGTTAATAATATATTTAAACGAAAACAATCAAATAATTAATGTTCGATTATATATAAAAAGGCAGAACACAAAAACTTTTAGCTGGCGTAGAATCATTCATTTTGCTTGAAAAGTCGTAGATTGAATATTTTTCAGCTTTTCCATTTTATTCGATTTATGTTGGCAAGAATGCAACGAGTTTAGTTTACTTTTTGATGTATTTGGGATAACTAATGTATATTTCACATAATTCTCTATTTATTACTAAAATAAAATCGTGCGAAAACTGCTCGCGCTGTAAGGGTTAATATTTGATATTTTGATTAATGAGTCCATCCGTGTGCTCGAATGCCTGAAGATGCCGAAAGGCGAAACCCGGGTCGTTAGTGACAAAATACATGGAAGTGTACAAAATCTCAATAATCCAAATTTGATATTGAAATTCCATCAAGCACCCTCAGTCGATGTCTTAAATTATATCTTAAATGATATCCTTTTCTGTTATTTTGCTAGTTTATCTATAGTGATATAAAAATACAAATATTGGGCACTTTGTGAATATTTTGTTGTTCTTAAAATAAATCAAATTAAATCTACTTTAATCTATTTAGAAAACCTAATTGAGTTTTAAAGTATTTCATTGAAATATCAATGATATAAAATGAATTCAGTAATGTTAATAATTTATTATAATAAATAGTCAGGTCCTCTTTGTCTCCTATGCAATCAAATCAACAATGGCCCTACCGGGAAATTTACTAAGAGAATAATGGAAAATTTTTCGATTTCCTTATATTTATTGTCAGAAAAAAATTCCCCATTCTTTTGTATGAGAGTACTAACTCTTCAGAACAATTCAGGAACGTTTTGCAGTCATTGTTAAACTGTGAGACTGGTCATAATCAACCATTGGAAAAACAAATTAATTTTTTTTTTTTATTAAAGAGGCATTTTATTCTATACTTGTATCTTTCAAAACAATCGCGTTGTCAAGGTTTCAAATCCCGGACTAGACATTTTTGTATCTAATATTTAAAAATCAATGTGGGTTTTTTCGTATGTTATGCACTGCCATACCGTTCATCCGATTCCGATAAAACTTTGTCAAGTTATTGCTTGCACTTGCGCGTAGGATATAGGCATAGTAAAATTGGTACAACCCAGCCCGAGCCCGACTCTCAACTTTTTAATAAAAAAATTTGTAAAATTGATTTTTATATATAATAAGACCTACTGTCAGTTAGAAATGAAAACGTTGAGAGTCAGGCTTGGGCCGAACCGGGCCTGATTGTAGTATGATTATATCCTTTGTGCAAGTGCAAGCAATAACTTGACAAAGTTTTATTGGAATCAGATGAACGGTATGGCAGTGCATAAGATACGCACAAACCCAAATTGATTTTTAAATATTAGATTTAAGAAATAACTCAACAATTTCGATATTCAATTCAAGTATTTGTTCGAAAACTAAAGATGAACATAATCAGGAAAAGAAAAATTTTGAGATACTTTAGAAGTGCAGACAAGTGTTCGTAAACACAAGGACTTCTCTTCAAAGAATAATCCGGGGATTTTATCGGAAGCCTTCTAATAAATAAATCCAAGAGACAGTATAAATTCACGTACGAATTGTTTTTATATAATGCTTACTCTATAAAAAAATCGAAAAGATGACTATTTGTTCCATAAAAGCCTTTGCAGTTTCGGATGAAATTTGTACCATAATATCAAATTATTATTATGTCATGAGAAAATGCTTTCTTGTTCAAACTAAATCGAATTCTAATCGAAGGAAGTTATTACAGCACAAGAATGCAATACATTTGTTATTGTGATATAATTTTAGGTTGTATATTTTTGTATTGCTTTAACTGCTGTTTTCTCGTTATCAATTTTGAATTGTATTAATTGTATCTATTTTTAAATTCCTACAACTGTAATTATTAAGGAAAACTAATGTTTTAACTAAGACGATAAAAATTATATTTAAATTAAGAGGTAATATTTCTTCCTTCAGCATAGTTGATGATCAAGAGACAAGAAATTTTTTTTTAAATAAAACAAAATCTGTTTGTATTACTACACCACATATTTATAATGAATGGTTTTGCTCATCACGAGAATTATCAACTGATAAAACTACAATCATAAAAGGGTTATTTATACAAAAATGAATGTTAACAATTTTTACAAGGTAAATAAAACAGTTGGTTCATGAACTAAAACAAGAATTTACTGATCATTAAACAGATTATACATGAACCAAATTAAATAGTCTACAAAAGGACCTTTTAAAAATCATAAATTTTAATATGAAAACAAAAATAAAGCTGTATTAAAAGTCCACTAATAGAGCAAAACTTTTTAATGGCTTTAACTGATGTGTAAATATTCTTTAAGTATAATAGCAGATTGGGAAATTTTAAAAATAAATTATTCAAACCGATCCTGATCAATATAAACATGTGGAAGTAGTACAAAAAAATATAATGCCTTTCCACATTAACAGCTAAAAGTGAGGTAAGGTGCCGTTAAAGATTTGGTATGTAATGTAATTTCTTCATATATAATGTTGATTAGTTACTGATACAATCCTGTAAAATATTGCTTAACATTATTTTTCAACAATCTTGCGTTCTGGCATCGCAACTAAACAACCAAAATTCATCTGTTGAACCAGGTCCAATAGATACAAATTATAAAATAACAAACCCATTAAAATATGTATAATTTGAACTGATATAATATACTTTTCTTCATAATTTATTTATTCTCAGCCTTGCAAATAACACACAAAGATATATGTCACTATATATCATATATTGATTGAATAATAAACAGTTATAATAAATCAAAAGTGTTATAAATCTACAACCATCACTTGATTATCCTGAACAAAATCCTAAACAGTAATTAGCCTGACATAATTACTAATTATAATGAAGAAACAAAAGCCTGTCGACTTTTAATTATTAATAGATAACTAGCTATCATTTAATCTTGTTAAAGACCTTCAAATACCATTATTCATCGAGGGACATAAAAGTAAAAATGGCGATGTAAAAGATTCTTACAGTTTCTTAGAATTTTAGAACATATGGTCTTCTAATGGAAGTATCTTTACAAAAATTTTCTAGGAGAACTGCTTGTTACTCAGTTGCTCAACCTCTTTTTTTCGAAGAGAGTAGGGATAGAAATATAGGGTTATGACAGGACTAGTGGTTAGCTAATCGCTCTTGCTACGCCACGTGAGGACGGTATGGGTAGGAGGGAGGACTCAGACAACGAACAGAAATCCATAAATCGATTGAAAGATCAATCTATGAAAAACGCCCGTTTTGGGAATTGAACCCGAGACATCCGTAACAATATTATAACTATTGTTCATTATAAACATGTGTGAGTAGTCCTTTTTAAGGTGTTAACTGTCAATTCTTGGCGGAAAAGCATTATGCTTCAAAAATAAAACACAACTTGTTTGTATTACTTCCACATGTATATAATGAGAGAAATATATAATGTGGAAGTAGTACAAACAAATTGTGTTTTATTTTTAAAATCAAATGACAACCTTTTTCAAGTTTTTTTTTCCATGTCCGATCCCAATGTGGAGCATATGGTCTCCTAATGGAGGTGTCGTAACAGCATTTTTCTACTAGAACTGCTTGTTACTCAGTTGCTCAACCTCTCTTTTTTCGAAGAGAGAAGGGATAGAAGGATAGGGCTATGACAGGACTATTGGTTAGCTAATCGTTCTTGCTACGCCACGTGAGGACGGTATGGGTAGGAGGGAGGACTCAGACAACGAACAGAAATCCATAAATCGATTGAAAGATCAATCTATGAAAACCGTCCACACCGGGAATTGAACCTGAGACATCTGTAACCGTAGTCAGCGACGCTTCCAACTGTGCCACGGACGTTGACGAGTACAATCGTCAAATACTTATTTAACCTTCCCGTTTCCATGCTTTCCTTCGGATGTCATGCAGTCATATTTTGTTACCGTATGAGTTTTGTCATATAAACGCATCTATAAAGCGAGACAACGATTTCAAAAGATGACGAATGGTTTTACGAAGTATTAAGTAATTATTTTACATCATGTTTTGTGAATAAACCTGAAATGCATATCAAACTATAAGAAACTATCGAAAGAAGCAAGAATCTTCAAAAATTCTTCATAGCAGAACAAGCTCGAGACATGTCTTAGTGCCGTTCGAAACAAAGTGGTGGCATACGGTACGTCATGCATCTCGGATAATTACTATACTATAATAATTGTTACTATTTGAATTGTAGAGATTTTGTCACTAACGACCCGGGTTTCGCCTTTCGGCATATATATTAAAATATTAGCCGGCGGCTAACCAAGCCGATGGCAATTCGCTACTTTGTTAATGCGTTTGTTTTTCCAACAAAGATTAAAGCTATTCTCGGAATTTTTAACTCATGTAAATAATATTTTGTCGTATTTATATATATAGACGTTAGGCACTCTTTACCGTCTGTCAATTCGAGTCCATTCGTGTACTCGAATGCCTGAAGATGCCGAAATGCGAAACCTGGCTCGTAAGTGACAAAATAAATGGAAATGTACAAAATCTCAACAATCCAAATTTGATATTGAAATTCCATCAAGCACCCTCAGTCGATGTCTTAAATTATATAATTGTTACTATAATTTACTTATTGTTTACTATATTATATTCTTCGATACTAAAATTGACGAGGTTTTCAAATTATGACTAATTATACAAAGAAGACGAAAACCATAATGTATTTTTAATTTTTAAATTATATGTAGGACTATTTTTTTCGCAGATAAATTAAAGGTTTAAAGGTCTAAGTAACTCATTGTTACAACATGCATATGGAAGGGTTAACACTTCAAATAAAAAAAATTCAAAATTTTAAAAACAGACAGGGTAATAAGAAAGACAAACAATAGATTTTTATGTTTTACAATATTCATACTTGAAGAATAATATTCGCAAATATTTATTTACTTTCTTTATTCTAAGAATTCAGTTTCAGGATTTTTCATTGGAATTAAATATCTGTTTATGTCACACCAATTATTTGTTTGTGAAAGATTTCACCTCTGAAATATCACTTGAGCTGTAGACAATTATTTTCAACGATCATTTACCAAAGTGCTGTCAAGGACTTTCCAGTGTTTTATTTTAATTATACACATTCAGGAAAATATCACATTTCAAAGTTTTCGGATAATGAAAGTTATTACTGTTTTCGTTACAAATAAAAATTGTTGACAGAAAATTGAGTCTGTGAAATATTTTAATTTTGATTCGTAAAATATTTATTTTTTCAGATTTCTTTACACTTCTTGAATCGTAATTGATTTAAGTTGGTTGTTATAGAAGAGAAGACCTTTTATGTTATCAGTTGCATGATCAAGGGATGAAATTATTAAGTAGACTATCGATTTATGAATTTGTATCCCATATGATGTATTTCTATATTTTTGTCATCCCTTTCTGACCACCTTACCAGATATTGAAGTAAATCGTTCAGAAAGCGATAACCAACTATTTTAGTTTCATCAATATATAAATAAATATAAAATAAACATTGATAATTTAATTATTCCATTGGCTGTGTTCCATTTAGTAACACAGTCCGTTGTATATTAAACATGAATAACCATGAATACATGAAGATTTGTTGTGTGTTTGATTGTTCATAAACTCATAAATTATAAATCTGTTTTGTGCTACTTCAACATGTTTAAAATGATCATGATCGGTTTCGTTTAGTTGTCAGTTAAACATGTGGAAGTAGTACAAAAAATGTGCTTTTTTAAATATAATGCTTTTCCACCAAGAATTGACAGTGATTACATCGGAGTCACCACTTTAAGAATATTGTTGAATACGTGACTCGATTGATGATGATGATGGCGATTATGCAGTTCAGGGAAGATGTCTGCAGTTTGACGGGTGTTGTCAGAATAATTGTTCTTTTTTTGATTCGTCACTCGTGCCCTTTCCGCTATCTGTATTCCGCCTTAGTTGTCGTGTTCTTGTTTTCAAATATCGTGTGAAAAATCTCACGTTTGCAAATTTTTTTAAATTGGTAATTTTAAATTAGTGTCATTTTATCGAATATTTTTATTTTATAATCATTATAAATTTGACGATAATAATAAAGTAAAATCTGCAGCTGTATTTATTGCTTCAAATGGATAATTATTTTTTCGGTATCTACGCTAGGTGAGGTTTTTGAATAGAGATTTTGATCAGGCTACTGACTACATCCACAATGAGTAGTAAAAGTTGTTTATTTTAATATATTACTAACGAACTTATCAAATATTACGATATGACAAATTAATATTATGCTGATCAAATAACTACAGAACAATTAATAACAGGATGTATATTGTCTGTATTGCTGACTGTTTTCATATCACATCTCACGAAAACAGTCGATTTCTCTATCATGAAAGAAGAATAAAGATTTCTTATTTTCAGTTAAAGTATTAGCAAACAAAAATCAACGCAATCCAATTTTGCTATCCGTTGGCTTACAAACCAGCAACAATACATACATAATACAATCCCGGGGAGCGGCAATAAATATATCGGACGGGGTAATTTCTAACTTTCTCCTAACATTAAGTTGTATAACAGCATTGTACTGTTACTGTATCTTATATTTCGTGGCCAATGACAGCACACGACAGTCGAACGGATTAAACCGTTCACCGTCTGTAGCCTGTGATTAACCCTGCGGGGTATAATAAAACACCGCAGTGGGGTCAAATATAATTGACAATATAAGACATGTTACATGCTCGACAAAGTTGAAATTTTCTCGTTAAGTTGATAGTAAAACTGTCATGTCGTGAAATATAGTAGCATTCTATCATCAGTTTTAAGTACTTAAACTTTCCTTAACCCCTTGAGTATTATCGTGTGAGTTGTAATTCCGTAGCAGTACAGCCGTGTCTGTCAAACTTTTTTAATTTCATTTGCTGTTAAAAAAAAATTCTCTTCATTTTCAACCATATTCGATCTTAATGCGAAGAGTATGGTGACCATGCGGTGCTTCAATGTTTCCTTGTCATCAGCCAATCACTTTTATTCTTCCCATTGCACGCCAGAGTCAGCTCCGCCGAGTATATCTAATAGACATCCAAGACGCTGGAATCCCACTGGTTGGAAAAGGCAAGCAGGATTTGGTATCTCAGGAGGGAATCGCAGCCAGTTTTGACGTCTTTCCATGACCGCTGATGTGTACGTTTTCTAATCTCCAAGTTTTTCGGGTAGTCAAACCATCCCACCCTCAATATCCGACGTTAGTATTTATTTCCCAAACTCAGTATACGGTTTTTATGTGTCTTTGCCAGATGCCACGAAGCAGCAAGAGCTAAAAATTAGAAATACTTTTTTAAATTTGGATTATTGAGATTTTGTACACTTCCATGTATTTTGTCACTAACGACCCGGGTTTCGCCTTTCGGCATCTTCAGGCATTCGAGCACACGAATAGACTCGGTCAGTTCGAGTCCACTGACATTTCGAGTCAGTTCACGATCTTAGTATTGTCAGAATGCTAGTTCACATACAGATTTCAAGCCTTTAATTACATCGCCATTGTTTACAGAGCTTAGCAAGGCTGTATTCAGAATAACAACAAAAGGCAAATAGATAAAGTGAGAACAAATAAAATATAACATATTGAGAAAATTTTGGAAATTCAGTTCTTCAACGATAATGTCAGGTGGGAGGCCAACATATATTATTTTGCAACACGATTTTTCTTGCTAATATAAGACATCATGATATTTTATAATTTAAGACATCGACTGAGGGTGCTTGATGGAATTTCAATATCAAATTTGGATTATTGAGATTTTGTACACTTCCATGTATCTCAGTTCGAGTCCATTCGTGTGCTCGAATGCCTGAAGATGCCGAAAGGCGAAACCCGGGCCGTTAGTGAGAAAATACATGGAAGTGTACAAAATCTCAATAATCCAAATTTGATATTGAAATTCCATCAAGCACCCTCAGTCGATGTCTTAAATTATAGATATACTTTATTAATTTCAGATGTGTACTATTGAATCATGCAAAAAAGATTAATGATACACCGGTAAACAATTACGTAGTACAAATACCCCGCAGCACAAGTCAACGTAGGTAAAGAGAGAGCACAATACATTTATTATTATAATATAATAAATAATATATGAATCGAAAATAGTTACTCGGCCGCCTTAAACGTAATTCGTATAGTTCATCGGATAAGAATTTGCATTTTAATATAAATTATTTTTAAAGCGAATCCGGGTATTGATATTAAGTTAATCCCAGGATTACGGGATTGACTAATTGCTCGGGATCCCGGATCCCTGGATTGAAAGCTTTAATTCTTACATGTGTCTTTATATTTATATTGGCTTTTAAACACGACTGGATAGTTTTA
The DNA here is from genome assembly GCA_022494535.1 of Himalopsyche phryganea. Taxonomy (NCBI): domain Eukaryota; kingdom Metazoa; phylum Arthropoda; class Insecta; order Trichoptera; family Rhyacophilidae; genus Himalopsyche; species Himalopsyche phryganea. The sequence goes on from JAGVSL010000025.1 coordinate 3,239,591, forward strand.
TTTTAAATAAATTTATCACACGTCTGTTTGATATAACTACTGACTATCTTTTCTTGAAATAAGTCGACACTAACTTTCTCATGTTTTATAAAATGTACACGTTTGACCACTTAGAGAGATAAAATAACTACAAATTCTTCAAGATTGAAAATTATTAGTTGAAATTAAAATAAAACTGTACAAATAAGAATTGGTTCACTGATTTTCTAGTGAAAACAAAATTCTGTTATTTTAACCTGGTGTGTTTAATCTTTTTTTTATTTTAAATACTTCCGTGTTACAAATATTTATTTTTGTCTACTCTTCATTGTAAAAAAAATAAATATTGTAGTTACTTAAGCGTATAATAATAATTTTTATTTTTTTGTTCCAGGTAAGAAAAACCAAAGACGTTGTATTCTGTAAAAATGTAAGTAAATATAATAAAATTAAAAATATAGTTAACTCCCGACTATCCGGGTTAATGCTGGAGAGGGTCCGCACGGATAGTCCTAACTATGAAATTGTATAATTTTCATTTCATTTTAAAATACTTTAATGAATTTATAAAGCAGTGTATTATTGTAACATGCTTAAAACTTATTATTTATTAATAAAATCTGTAATTTTGGTTTGTATTTAACGTTGAATTACAGTCTATCTTGTATATGATAGCCCAGACTGGTCTGTAGGCGTATCACATACACATTTAGGTATGCCTAAGTTCATTGCATAAGCGTCCGCGGTGTATATAAACAATACACACAATTCCGACGTATCCCAAATTCCGAGACAAACAAACAACAATCAATCCGTCAGTATGGAATCTAAAAAACAGCTACTTTAGACATTCAGTATCTCAATTTCAATACCATCATCTATGACAGGCGTTTCCATTGGTATATTAATAATATTTTTTAAAATACGTCCTGAATTCATGTAAGGATATTTGGAAGTTTACTGTAATGTTATTGACAAATAAATAAGTTATAATTATCTGGCAGTAATTTATTTTTACTTCACGAAAAAAATCGTAGCTTTCCGTCACTAGACTGGTCATACAAGGGTTGAAATGTCATGTCTTTACCACTATTGTTGCCTCCGTCTGGATTTATAAGATAAACGGATATGGATTTTTCTTCAGCGCCTTCTTTGATAAAATTACTTTTGCCATTGCCGGAAGCGTGGATTAAAGTTGACAGCTTTCATTAGGTTCCGTCACCCCCCTTCTCTTTTTGGATGTGAAAATAAACGCTGGAAGTTTTTCATACTGAGGATCAAAAATTTACTAAGCTCGCTCTCACGTATGATAGCTTTTGATGGTTCACAGCGTCGAAAGCACAGCCTTGCCCCAGACTGACGAAAACGATAAAATACTTGTGTTTAGAATTTAAAAATTTCTAACGGAAAAATTAAATAAGTCGTTATATTTTATCATTTTCTACAACCGTAAAACGAACAAAAGTTTAATTAAGGACGATCTGCTTAAAGTTTCATCATTAAAATTCTACTTTAACTTTTTAATATATTTATTTCTATATTTATTCAATCTTAAAGGTTTTAATATGTACCGTTTAAATGGCTTATTTTTTATAAATAAAAAAACTATCGATTTAAGATTAAGTGGAAGATTTTGATGGATCTGTATAATTTGTAACAATCGTACTTTTAGAAAAATTCATTTCAAATCTTAATTTATTATCTTTTCCAACCTTATGTGTTATTTTACAAAGTCACCTAAATCATTTGGTATAATAAATTCATTAGATAGGTAACCTATTTATTTTTTATATCAACCCGTTAACCTAAATCAAATTAAAATTTCAAAACATTTTTATTCTTACGTTTAATGTTAAAATAGGATAAAATAACATAGTATTTAGTTCCACAAAATTTTTATCAGGTAGTTGATAGCTATTTCGGTTTTACGCCATCGCCAGAACTATACTTAAGCTTATTTTTGCTTAGCTATATATACTGTTTAGAAGAGATAGAAAATATCACGCCATCTCAAGTATTAAAAATTTATAATGTTTATTTAAAATTAAATCATTCAAGATACTAATTGTGTTTTTAGAAAAGGAGCTTACGTGGTGTTATTAATTAGCCATTAAAATAAATGCCTTGGAATTTTACTGATTATGCGTAATTACATGGGATTCTTGTAATGGCTTAAGTAATGGTGACGGATTAATATTTGTTTGGTCATTAAGGAGATTATTGTCATGATTGTATCTATTAATTTCGAGTTGTTTTGAAAAATTAAACCTGAGGTTTTTATGACACAAATGTAAGCATGTTGGAGCTGAATTAGCGACTATGTTGTGTGCTTCTTCCAAGAGGTGGTTAGAAAATTGAGAATCTGTTTTATTAATTTTTATTTAACTTGTCTCAGAAAGCTTATCATTCTGAAACAAGTTTAATAAAACCGGGCATTAACCAAATAAGCTATTTTTGCTGAAATTTAAAAAATTAACTACTGAATACACTTATACCTAGGACAAATATCGTCACTTGACACAGCCTGGACATGGAGCCGTGGATATTAAGCCATTTACATCGTATGAATATTATGGCTATGGTCCGTTGATTCATGCATTTTAATTAAATTAGTAAACAAATATTTTTTTAATCATGTGAGAAGACCCCGGATCGAAGAGAGGCGAGCGGCTGGTTATCCGGAGTCCTGGAAGGGCTGATCTCAGACAAACACCATTTCAGATCCGGTTAAAAACTTATTTATTATCCATTCAAGATGCAGTGGTTTAACATTACACAAATATATAAATCTAACACATAAAATTGATTCTACATTTACATTTACTTAGCAACTGAATTTACTTTAAGTTTTAATACAAATGACACAACGAATTTAAATTAAATCCAATGCAAATCAAAACACAAAAACAACAAACAGTTCACATCGTCACATCAACTTCGTCGCGACGAGACCTCGTCCGTCCGACTCGGCAGCTCGTCATCGACTGTCTACAAAAATTCAAAAAAACTCCGTGCAAAGTTGGAGCTACCCTTTTCCGTAAAAATGGACTCGTCCAGCGGCCGAAGCCCGGGGGCTTTTTCTGACAACAGAAAACTGATTTCTTCGGGTTATACTTAAGAAAAACCAGGGTGTGTCACATGTTTACTTCCAACGTGGCATCATAAAGGAAGTATCTCAACCGAAATTTTTCTTAGAAAACTGCTTGTTATGCAGTTACTCAACCTCTCTCTTTTGAAGGGAGTAGGAATTGAAGGATATGGCTAGGACAAAATTAGTGGTTAACTAATATCTCTCACTACTCTCCGTTTTAAGAATCAGATGGGTGGAAGAGAATTGTTGGGTCCGTGGCTTAGTGGTCAACGTTGTTGGCTACGGTTACGGATGTATCAAGTTTAATTATCGGTATTATAGGTTCATATTTATAGATTTCTGTTCGTAGACATGAATGCTTGTGAAGATATAAATGTTACGTGAGAAAAAATCGTATTTAGATCACTAATAAAGAATAGTTTTTTTACAAAAGTGATAATATTTTATTCCAACGCTAAGCATCTCAATTAATTTGTACTGTTGATTAGATATAATATCAAATGCTTTTTTAAGTGATCTTAAAGAAATATTACATAGAAATAATGTCAACTTTACAGTTAAATGTCTTCAGTGGAAATGCTCAAAATCGTAAAAAATACATTTGATTCACTTCGCCAGCAGACATGGCTTAACAAATGTGTAGAATAAAAGTCCACACAAAGAGTGTGAATATTGCTGTTTTTTTTTTGTAAGAGCCTAGAAAATATTAACCTCTGTCGTTGTTTTCCGCTTTCTGCGAAATATTTATCAGTTAACTGAAATTGGTGATTTGCCACCACATAAACGTTCAGCGCCGCAGACTCTCTAAGGGTCATGGGTAGTATTTAAATTAATTACAAAATTAAAAGGCCTCCTGTTATTTAGAAGGTTTGAATATTAAACGGACAAGATGTCGCCTGTTTGTTTTGAAAACAGGGGAAGTAAACTCGCAAACGCGACGCTTTTGAAGTTTTTAGAATATTTTTATTTCTTTCTCCTTATTATTGATATATATATATCTCTAGAAAAGGGAAATTCGTGTTTTTGGCTTGAGTCATTTCCGTAAAGTATTTTTTTTTGGTCGTTTATAATTGCCGTAGTGTATGAAGAAGACGAAAAATAATGACTTCTAGTATCAAAATAATAATCTACTTACAAGTATCTATATCGATGGCTTAGTTCCATAGTGATACAACTAGATATAGTCAGTTACTAATTCGATGAATGGTCAGTAAAAAATAATAAATGGTCAGTTCATAATTATGCAGTTGGTTGAGTCGTAAACTACGGCTACGGATGTCTCGGGTTCGATTCCTGTTGCGGACGGTTTTCGTAAATTAATCTTTCATTCGAATGTTTTTGATGGATAAAAACTCCCTTCCTCACCCATCTGTTCCTCGCGGGGCGTAGCGAGAGCGATTAGCTAACCACTGGTCCTGTCCTGGCTCTATCCTTTCTATCCCTACTGTCTTCGAAAAAGAGATGTTGAGCAATTTAGTAACAAGCAGTTATCGTAGAAAAAATCCTTTTTAGATACCATCATTACGAGGCCATATGCTCCACGTTGGGGAAAAAAATATATTTGATCAGTTAATAATTTCCCAATAAATAAAAGTTGGGTGTAATTAAAAAATTGACCGTTTTGTATAAATTACTGACCATTTATTTTGTCATTGTTCACTTTTATATTGAGTAATTGTAGAAATAGTTTCTGACCATTTTGATTGATTACTGACCAAATAACTGCAAGCTATGAAAATCTACTTTTTTCAAGTTAAACTAGCTGATTCATATTTGTCAAACGCTGAAAGACGTTGAAGCGTTGATATAACATAAAATTATTCAATTTGGATTATTGAGATTTTGTACACTTCCATGTAACGTCGTATTTTGTAAACACCATATTACCAGAGCCACAACTTCCCTTAGAAATACCAGTGATTTCACAATTACAACAGTATTGTGGGTTTTGACGGGATGCAATTCGACGAATGGGTAAATATATATACCTTATTCGTCAAAAATAAATCTAGGTCGAACAGAAAGCTGTTGTGTCCTCAGAATTCCGCATTACGTCTTTGTTTCTTTAGAAAATGAATATAAATATAAATTATTATTATTTCCATTTTACAAATAAAATATTCAGGTAAAATACCCTGTAATAACAAACCGTCTCCATTACAAAGAAAACCTCTGATATATTTTATGAATTATTTATAATATTATTCGTAGAGTAAAGTGTGGATGGACCATCTTTCTTTACAATGAAATTCAAATGGGATTTTTAATGTAATGCTTTTTAGAATAATATCTGTCACTCGCAAAACTCTCGAGATGATTATTATTAACATAAAAACGTTTTCAAAGAAAAAAAATAGAAATGAATTTTTAATACAAAGATTGCCAAGAAGCTCGACAAGTGATTGACTTCACTACGTTATTTGAAACATCAAAGAACTGTGAACAAACACTCAAATTATAAAATAAAAAGTACGTTATGCCATTTACATCGAGATAATGGTGCTATTTTCTTAAATAATGTAACAAAACGGTAAGCCGTTTTCATTAAAAATTCTGTGGATTTTTATTAGGATTATGATTTGTCTTTTTGTGAAAAAAGAAGAAAATTGGAAAATGACTTTAAATCGGCATTGAATTACTTAAATAAACAGGTCTGTGATAATAAACATATGACAAGATTGTCATTAAGATTGTTTTTTCTTATATTACATTGTCAGAACCATAAAAAATACATTTTCCAGGTACTACCCAGCGGATAAGACTAAGCATAATGTTAATTTAGTCTGTGTTCGAAAAGGAAAGGAAGTAAAGTTGAGTTGAAAAACAACTACAATACATACATCCATACATGCATTTAAGAGATAAAGGACGAGTTGCATTAATCCTGTTGAATCAGGAAAATTCACGTTTAAACATCATGTTTTTCATAAAATTTTATAAAAATGCAAATGTTTTGGTTCTGAAAACTACCAATTTTATAATTTAAGACATCGACTGAGGGTGCTTGATGGAATTTCAATATCAAATTTGGACTATTGAGATTTTGTACACTTCAATGTATTTTGTCACTAACGACCCGGGTTTCGCCTTTCGGCATCTTCAGGCATTCCAGCACATGAATGGACTCGAACTGACATCGTGAACTGACTCGAAATGTCAGTTCGAGTCCATTCGTGTGCTCGAATGCCTGAAGATACCGAAAGGCGAAACCCGGGTCGTTAGTGAAAAAATACATAGAACTGTACAAAATCTCAATAATCCAAATTTACCAATTTTATACTTAACGCCCTATTCCTTTCTACTACAGAATTATAGATTATGTCAATGGATTTCTGTTCGTAGGCATGGATATTTTTGATGACGACACACACATCTGATCCTAAAAAAGAGGAGTAGCGAGAGTCATAAGCTAACTAGTGCTAACCCTATTCTTATATTCCTATTCTCTTCGAAAAAAAAATTGAGTAACTGAGTAACAAACAGTTTTGAAGAAGACTTCAGTTCAGATACCTTCATTACGAGACCATATGCTCCAAATTGGGAGCGAACAAGGTTAAAAGAAACTACGATATGAATATTTGATTCCTTTTGACGTCTTGAAATATCGGAAACTTTCAATAAAGATAATATAATATGTTTGATTTTGTATAGTTTGTTAATTTATATTTAATAGTTTATTTAATGCGTAGCTATTTTTATTAAAAAAATGAGCTTCTTGTGCAACTGCCAACCACGTTTTATTTTTGATTCCAACATTTTATGGAATTAAATGATGCTTTCTATATAATAATAAGATATTCCTCATTAATGTTTATATTATTTTTATTGAAAATACTTTAACGATACTTTGCTTGATGACAAGGGTAACAGATATTTGTTATACTTATGAGTTACAGATATTAGTTAAAATACGTTTAATGTTTCATAATAAATAATATAAAAAACAACATTAAATACGTTTAAATATCGACATGAAATCTTGCTTTGTTGACTATAACAAAACCATGTATTTGTTTATCGAAAACTTGCCTGAAATTCGCAAAAGCTCTTAGCAAAATACTTCAGGACCCACCGAATTTAATTATTGTTCTGTATTTATCTTCAACGATGCGATCAGCTGTCAGCCGAATCTGAAGAAAATTAGAGAGCTAATTTCCTTAAGATAAATACAGCCTAGTCATCGAGATGTTTTCCTTCGGAGCCTTAAACCTGTTACAGGCAAAAAGCGTTTTCGCTTAGCATCCTCGATTACGTGATGGATATTTTAACTCGACTTGATATTTTCGCATTAGATGTTCAAATATTTATGTTTTTATCTTCCTTGATTCAAATTATTCAAATTATTTGCTATCAAAAATATAAAATGATTTTATTAAATATAAAGAATATAATATTTATGGAACTATTATATTACATGTCTTAAACTTAATTTTTCGCGGTATTATAGATATGAATGAAAATACGTGGTTATATCTAGTTATAGGTAATGTGTTATTTTAATAAAATAAATTTAAGGATAGCAGTTCGTTAATTTACTTTGAAAAGGTTCTAATTGCAATTGACTATGTTTTGAGCTACGGGCGGTTGAAGTTTTGCCTGATCATATTTTGTATTTAGAAGGAAAATACGTATTTTTAATTAGTGAGTTAACATATATAAATATTTTACTTGTTTTTTTAACAAAATTTATTTGAACTAAAGCCCTTATATTAGAAAATAATGAGTTTCTAAGAATTTAATTAGAACTGACAACAATAGTTTGTTTGAAAAGGTTTTATCGGATATTTTAAATTTATTAAACAAAATGTCCTGATTTTTGAGATATTTATTAATATTATATATTATCATATCTTGCTGAACCATATAAGCTAACAATAAAATAATGATGCAACAGAATAATAATACATATACACTTTGAATGTTTGAACGAACTCAGTTAACTTTTGTAAATGACTATATTGATAGAACGATGGAAGTAAAGTGTAAAACACACATTAACCATGGAGCAAAGAATGTTCAACATGACGTTAAACACATTTTCAAAAAAACCTTTGATGTATATGTTAATTCTGTGAGATGACAATAATTAGTTGTATCGATTCATAGAACCATATAAAACCAATTTATGAAAAAAAAATGGATGAATAGAAATCTGTAATACTGTTAACTCCATCATTGAACAATATATGACTCTGAAATCAACTCATATGGTAGAATGTGGCTAATACAACATTTTCTAATTCAAAGGTAATTTTCGGCGTCCGTGGCGCAGTTGGTTTCGTCGCTGGCTACGGTTACGGATGTCTCGGGTTCAAATCCCGGTGCGGACGGTTTTTATAGATTGATCTTTCAATCGATTTATGGATTTCTGTTCGTAGTCTGAGTCCTCCCTCCCACCAATCTCATCCTCACGGGGCGTAACGAGAGCGATTAGCTAACCACTAGTCAGTCCTGTCATAGCCCTATCCTTCTATCCCTACTCTTTTCGAAAAAGAAAAGAGAGGTTGAGCAACTGAGTGACAAGCAGTTTTCGTAGAAAAATTCTGTCAAGATACCTCCATTAGGAGACCACTTTGCGTGTAATTTTTGGCCAAAATGTCAGTTAGTCCTTTTTAAAGTAAGGTAACGAATTATAAAGGTGCTAAGTATCACAAACCTTTCTATTTATACACACTTTACATGTCTCTCAAGTGTTTTGTGTAGAAAAGTTTTGTGTCTTTAACGCCTTTGCAATTTCTAGCCTTCAATTTAGAATATCGGTTAGCTATTCAGTGCGCTTAGGCGAGAGATGTTTCGGTGTATACTGCTCTTTTGTATTTAGTTACCGTGTTCTATCGAAGTCGAGCGATCAAATTTTTCATACAACTGAACGTCATATTTGTTTAAAATTAAAATAACATTGGTTTTCTGTTTTTTTTTAAATTCGAGTTCTAATATTGTTGTCTAGGCTAGAGAACATCTTTAAAAGCAAGGAAATTACCAGACATACCAAAACGAGTCTAGTACGATCGCTGGTACACTCCATATGTCTTTACGGCGTGGAGATATGGGCTCTAAAAGCGAAAGACAAAAAACGGCTAGAAGCATTTGAAATGTTGTGCTGGAGAAAGATTCTCCATACAACATGGATGACCAAGCGCACAGATGCATCTAAACTGAAAGAGCTTCAAAATATATGATAGAGTATTGGCCGTTTATACAAGACACCTACTCGGCTTTTTTGGCCACATCACCTGCAGTCTACCGACAATCTAAAAAGGCTCGTCATCAAATGAAAATTCGAAGGTAAATAGGGGCGCGGAAGGGTCCCAATTCACTGTAGCGACCAGGAGAAGGGCGCCAAAGGTCTTTCCTTACCAATGGCTCTCAAAACAGCGAAGTGCAAGAGCGAGTGGGGAAGAACCGTCAAAGGAAATGTTCGCGCATTTGTTATAGTTTTCTGCTCATCATCTGTCATTGATATGAGTCAGTATGTTATTTCTGAATATGGTGCTCAGGTCATGGTGCTCAGCTTATGGTTTAAGAAATATAAGTGGGCTGGATCGTTGTTTTTGTAAAATATGTGACGTCAATTTGTTCCCACCAAAACATTGTCTTAAGCTTATTTTTTTTTTTTTTTTTTTTAATAAATAGTATTATACCTGTAATGTTATTTTTATATTTTAACTTGTAAGAATTGATTCTGTTTCGTTAAAAATTTGATGGATGCTCATAGCTGCTCTACTTTCTCTATTTATTGTTAATACTAATTACAAACTTAATATTTGATTGTTTTCAAATGATTCACTAATTTTTTCTTATACCTTTCCCAATCTACTATTTGCTGAAGCATTAGTAATGTGATTAAAAATTTTTTGCTCAGCTAATGGACTTTTAATGTATCTATACTTGTGATTACAGATTAGTATTTAATTGATTTGAAAGAGGTCCGTGACATTTTAATTGTACGCTATTTTATTTGATTTATGTATAGTTTGTTTGCTAATCAGTAATTTCTTGTATTAGTTCATGAACCATCAGTTTTATTTTATATCTCAATTTTATATAAACAGGCCTGTTATGTTTGTGTTTTTATCAGTTGATAATGCTCGTGATGAGCAAAATCGGTTCTGACCATTATAAATATGTGGAAGTAGTACAAATGAGTTGTGTTTTATTTTTTTAAATATAATGTCTTTCCACCAAGAATTGACAGTTAACACCTTGAAAATGATTAAGCATAAGTGATTGTCATTTTTTTATCCAGCTCATTTATGTTTCTTACACCATGGTGCTAGGTTCAGAATATAATATACCGACTGTCAATATTAAATATATTACGAATTGTTCTGCATTTGACAGCACCATGAAGAGTTTCATGTACCAATAATTACGCTAAGTTCTACGGTCGTAGTAAGTGAGAACTTACAAGTATAATGTTGTGTTCAAACTTGCAATTGCTAAATATCTTGCGATATGACTCGGTGGTTTAAAGTTTTGGTCAGCCTAAGAAAAGTACTGATTTTTCCAAAATCTACTTAGTCATTTGATTTACTATAATTGCAGAAATATAATTTTACTAATAGTGAGTCGAAATGTGTATCACTTTTAGTACAACAACCAGCGGGATAACTAAAGTAATGAAATTTAATTTTATATTCAAAATTACTTTTCACAAACTTATCATTGAATCCATCAAAAATAGTAACAAAGACGATTTACTATTTTTATTTTACTGTTCTACACCTTTCGTAGGGTATAAAATATCACAAAAGGGTTTGCTGGTTTGATTTAGAAGGGTTTTAGAAGTTTTTGAATTTTATTTTTATTCCAAATAGGAAAAGGTTTTCATTAATTGGGTCAGAACTGCTAAAATTTTAGGTTAGTGAGAAATAATAAATGGTCAGTAAATTATTTGATAAATGGTTAGTATACACGTTGCTAGTTATTAAATTAAACCTAACCCAACCTTACGTCAATTTATTTGGCAATTATTTACCATTTATCGAATTAGTTACTGACTGTTTTTGGAATAAGTTATTGACCAAATAATTATTGCCATAGGAAAATTTGTCAATCAACTAGTTCACGTTTAAGCATTCTTTGTAGCTCTATCGTTTCGTGGCTTATGATTTTACGTTTTACAACAAATATTGCATGTATAAAATATATTTGCATAGGATTATTTCGGATTGAAATTTTTTGTACGTCAATATTGTGTCATCTTGGCATATAACGTGGAAGAAAGGCATTCAAACCACCCGCAACCCCACGTCGCACGATCAATAAATTATCCTGCAACTCCAATGTTTATGTTCCTTTAAGCCTTTCATTCCGAAAGCTCCGTGCTTCGTATTTACGTTGGGAGCCTGTTCATAGCTTTTGAGCTTTGGGGGAGATTCTGTCACTTCAAAGAAGCGATATAGTCAAAATTGTACGTGAATAATCACATTGAATGTAAATTTATATAAAATTAGCATCTTCAGGTAGTAATCGACGCCGTCTCAATGGACATTGAAATTTAATGAAAACTGTGACAGAATCATTAGATGGAGCCAACTTAAGCGTCGAAATTTATCGAGAATCGGTAAGATGTGACAAAATATAACGTTCAATAGCAGAACTACTTTTGCTCGCTGAATATTTTAGTCTTATTTATCGAAAAGTGTTAGATCCCGTTTTTAGTCTTCGTGTATTAAATTATCTTTCAAAATTGAAATGATATAACAATATTCGAGATGTCATGAGCAGGATTAAAACAAGGATTTTACTATTAAGCAAAATTTTCTATGAGAAATTTAAATATGTGCCTAGTACAGATATTAATTTTTTTGATTATGTATGTAGATAATTAAAAAGTACAAACAAATTAACTGTAAAGAGAAAAATATTCTATTAAATGTGTAGTAAAAATTTTGTTATTTTCAGCAATACACCTTATATATAATAGCCCAGACTGCTCTGTAGAGGCTTTATTATTTTCACATTTAGGTATGAAATTTTCTCATGACGTAAGCGTTCGCGGTGTAAACAATGCACACACAGTAACGACTTACTAGTTACTTTAGACGATTCAGTAATTTAAGACATCGACTGAGGGTTTTTGATGGAATTCGAATATAAAATTTGAATTGTTGACATTTCGTACTTTTCCATGTACTTTGTCACTAACGACCCGGGATTCACCTTTTGGCATCTTCAGGAATTCGAGCACCCGAATGAACTCTCATTGAAACTGTCAAACTGTCCATTCGTGTGCTCAAATCGCATGAAGATGCCGAAAGGCGAAACCCAGGTCGTTAGTGACAAAATACATGGAAATGTACAAAATCCCAACAATTAAAAAAATTAGACATACAGTATTTCAATTTCAACGTCATCTATGACGGGTACTGTTTTACTAGTAATACAATAGTAACGAATATGTCGTAAAGTATACATATCTCTTTGAAGTTATGACAGCTTTCGAATAAACTAAAAGGCTTTTATTTAATTATAACCTAAATGTTTCTCTGTCAGGTACGCTGTCGTGTTGCAAGTTTTGAAAATTGAAAATTATTATAAATTTTCAATGAACCATCCACTGAAGTAATTTTCAGCATTTGCAGTGCGGTTGCCACTTCTCGCTTGATATCTTACCCCAATTATATCACACAAGCATATACCACCCTTCTTGTTATTACTTAGCCTCCATTGAATTTGAATTTCGCTCTAATGTAAGATGCATTGTCTGGAAGAGGAGGTGATGGCTTTGTTTCATTATTTATCATGTTTGTTATGATTTCATGATAAGGGTGATAATATAAAAATAGCACAAAGAGACTACTCTTAATAAGTCACTCTAATTTTGTTCAAATGTTCATATATTAAAAATGTACAACCAATCTTCGTAGAAGTTATTCCACAATATTAAAGAGAGATCAGGATGCTTTTCAGAAAAAACATGAAGATTTTTAACCTTTCCGTTACCGTTACCATTTTCCGTTACCGTGCACCAAGATTGCAATACGAATGGAAAACATTAATATCTCAATTATTAGGTATTATATAAATTAAGTATTTGAGCTATTTGTAGATAAAATAGTTATGTAATAAAATTAAAATAAATAAGTAGTTTGATTCAATGTTTTCATCATTACATCAATAAAATTACAAAATTCTGATGACAATATTATTTCGAACTCAATGAAAGTGATAGCGATATATACGCAAGAGTGACGCATGATATATATTTGCAAAGTTAAGACAAAGCGATAAATAGTATTAGTTAGAGGGAGAAAGGACCGGATGCATCTTCGCTTGTAGTTATTTTTTATGCAGCGAGATGTGGTGGAGTTACTTTCTCCATCGCACAACCTCACTTGTATATGAGCAAGTACGATACAAGAGCGTACGCGCGTAAGCCGTTGTATCACACTCGCACCCTTCACTTTACGTGAGATTGAGCGAGAAAGAGAGAACGGAACGTCACTCGCTTGCTTGTGTTTGTTATAATATGAGTCAACTCGTCAAGTTTACATTTCAAACTGACTGTATACGGCAGAAGCAAGACGTTCTGCAGCTTATGTAACGTGCTTTTTCCACGTTGTCCATAACTCGATTATATTACATTAAAATATGTAAATTGCAAGCTCTAGACCACAAAAATAAAGTGTACAAACGATAACAATATGATATTTAAAAACAGAATAGCTTTGAAAATGCTCAATACATGACCAAGTCCAAGTGACACAACCTGTGTCGACCACGGCTGGTAACGTGATTTTTTAGCACGGACTGGAAAAGGTTAACCATGTCTGCTTCCAATGTGGAGCATATGGCTTTAATGTTCATGACTGTTGACATATAAATAAGTGAAGCATATATGAGTCGCTGAGTCGCTTAGCTCGCTCTTGGTGATTTTTCAATCGAATAAGTTTTTAATTTACGTGTGCGCTCCATCGATAGATCTATCGAATTTTTCCAGTTGCAGGTTTTAAATTTCTTCCTATTTCGTCTACTGTTAAAAATTAAAATAATTTCCAAGCGTAAAAAATATTTTTTTACACAGTATCCTCGATTTTACACGGTCAACGTACACGCTATGTGGAATTGGATTCATTCTGTCATCGCCCGTCGAACTGGAATACAATCGTCGCACCCGGAATTGAATAATCGTCACGCGTCAATTGTACAACAATTGGAATTATATTTCTAAAAGTATAAGCACAAATCGATGGCCCAGTTCCATTGGACGAAATGTCAAAAATTTGATGTTTTGAGTTTAGATAGCCATTGTATTCGAACACTGCTATTTAACAGTACTAAAAAAGTACAGATTGTAAAATGTACAGGTTTTCTCTCAAAAGGCAGACACTTGCATATGGATATCGGCAAAATTAAATAATTTCTCAGTTCCATATAAATACATATCGAGAAACGTTTCATAAAAAAACAACCATTCATCTTAAAACTATAAACTATTGACTACCTATTTGAATAAAACAGTAATTTAAATAAGAAGCCATCAATTTTTTTAAACTTTCAACAGCCATATCTCAAAACTATCAATTTATAGTAATCATATCACTATGGAACTAGACCATCAAAGTTGTGTCAGTTACACTTTTTCACAACAAAACGCTGTGTAATTCTAAATGACGTGAAAATTGTGTGGCGTCCGTTGAAAGAAAGATAAAGATAATTTTTGTTGGTCCATAAGGCTGTCATGAAAATAATTTAATGGACTATCTTTTCAGAACAAATTTAGTATGAAACCTCTGTCAATTAAGCTCTTGCGTGTTGAACATTAAATCGCTGGGTGCTGTAATAATACTCATGTTATTATGGCTTATAATAATGGTCAATTTAATTTTATACGTTTTAGATTACTGTGATTTTGTTTTATTACTGCAATTAGTTATATCGCCGCTTCTTAATCTATTTAGTTTCATCTTGGATGAAATATTGTATTCATGCTGTCAATTGTTTTAGACAACCGATTATGTTGTGAGACGAAATTTGGTATGTTAAAGTATAAGACTATATTAAATCGGCTCTCATGAAAAGTATCAATCGGTCTTAACACCCTTTTCCTTTCACACACAGATATTTTATAGATAAAATTTGTCTAGAGATGATTATTAAAAACAGCCTACATTTATTGCGTCAGAAACTATTTCAATTTTTTTGTGCGTAAGACATTACAAATGGTCAGTAACTTAATTATTAAATAAAAAAATGGTAACTAAACACGTGGTCAGTTAATCAATTAAACGGTCATTAATTTATATAAAATAGTCAGTAATAAAATTCAATCGTTATAAAATGTGGCAGTAGCATATACAAATTGTGTTTTATTTTTTAAAATACAATGCCTTTCCACCAAGAATTGACAGTTAACACTTTAAAATTGATGAAATTAAATGGTCAGATATTTATATAAAATGATCAGTTTTTTAATTAAGCCTCAACTAACCCAACGTTTATTTATTTGGTAATTATTCACTAACAGCACATGATTATTAACTGACCATTTATAGAATTAGTTGCTAAGAAAATAATTAGTTGTCATTAAAAACAGTAGGTTCAAGTTTTTGTATCAACTAACAAATCAATTAAATCTTGTGAGTTGAATAAATCTAATGATAAAAATTATTATTTAACTTTGCTTTTATACTGAGAATCAGTTTCCGAAATAATTTAAGAATGCAGTTTTACAGAAAATGTATAAAAACACGTCAAGACTGGCGATCTGTTTGCTGTATAAGAAATTAATGCTTTTTAAGAAACACTACATTAACGAAAACAAAACTTCGTTTTAATAAATTTCTGTTATGAATAATATAAAAGCCATATCCTGTGAAATATACCCTAAAAAGTGCTTTATTTCAAAACAAGATAATAAACTCTCCATGACTGAAATTGCCTAATTTCAGGTAAAATAAGACCTTCCCTGTCAGCATTATTAAGGGAGATTTCAAAATATTATATCTACCGTCTTTATTTTTATAATAGACCTACCTTTTTATGCTCTGGTAATTTTTGCTGAACAAAATAATGTTTTTAACGTAAGAAACGGATTTAATAAGCATTTTCCGGATGTATGGTTATAGTTATTTTTAGCCTAAATTACAAATAGCTCAACTGTAAAACGGCTTAAAATATTTGGTACTTACACTTTATTTAACATACAATATATTATGAGTCCCTGGCGAAAACAGCCTCTCCCTTGATTTAAACGGCTTCATTTTAACGTTATCAAATACTTATATCCATATTTTTGCTAAGCTACCTTGAGAAAGCCTTAAACAATATTTTTTTTAAAAAGGTAATATTAAAAAATATCTGGCATTACAGGTAACAGCCAAGGCGAAAAACATATTTTTTTAAAGATCAACTCAAATGATGCCTTTTCTTTAAAAGAGAAAACTGTCAATTCTTGATGGAAAGGCATTACATATTTTAAAAATAAAACACAATATGTTTTTTCTACTTCCATATGTTTACAATGATCAGGACCGATTTCGCTCATCACGAGCATTATTAACTTATATTATATTCATTAAAAATTTTTATAACTATTGTTCATTATAAACATGTGTAAGTAGTCCTTTTTAAGGTGTTAACTGTCAATTCTTGGTGGAAAAGCTTTATACTTCAAAAATAAAACACAACTTGTTTGTATTACTTCCACATGTATATAATGAGAGAAACCTGATCATTATAAACATGTGGAAGTAGTACAAATAAATTGTGTTTTATTTTTAAAATCAAATGACAATCTTTTTCAAGTTTTTTTTTCCATGTCCGATCCCAATGTGGAGCATATGGTCTCCTAATGGAGGTGTCTTAAAAGTATTTTTCTACGAGAACTGCTTGTTACTCAGTTGCTCAACCTCTCTTTCTTCGAAGAGAGTAGGGATAGAAGGATAGGGCTAGGACAGGATTAGTGGTTAGCTAATCGCTCTCGCTACGCCATGTGAGGATGGGATGGGTGGGAGGGAGGACTCAGACTACGAACAGAAATCCATAAATCGATTGAAAGATTAATCTATGAAAACCGTCCGCACCGGGAATTGAACCCGAGACATCCGTAACCGTAGCCAGCGATGCTACCAACTGCGCTACGGACGCCGACAAGTCACTCGAGGTCAACTCGAGGAGAAGAAATATCACAAATCACGTTCAAGATTTCAATTTTAAATTGACGAACTCTAAATTCGATATTAACTCTTCCGGGGCTTGAACCTAGACCCACCTAGTTGTTAAGGTAAAAATTTTTCAGAATCTTCCACAAAAGCTGAAAGTAAACGTAATTATGTTTATCATTTGACCTAATAATACTATTTATGTCACAAAAATCGACTTTACATTTGATACGAGTGGGAACAAACTCAAGCAGTTTACTGTTTAAAATGAGCCATTGTTAGGCGTGTGAGGCATCCGATCAAGATCTGCTGACGCAGCACAGTTAAGTCGTGTCTAATGTCCTTCCAATGCGACGACTTCTTTCAAAATAATTAGTTCCGAACGACTGACAGCACGTCGCTGCCGCGTATATGTGGTGCGAAGCGCGACTATGTTTGCTTGTTCATCCTGATTGTGCTTACGTGAATCAAAATTAAATACGAGTGAAGTGTGAAACTTCACGACTGATTTGAAACGCGTGCGTCAGCTTTTATTTGTCTAATTTATTCGTTGTAATTATCACAGACTACCGATGCGCTGCTTAATTGTGTTGGTTCACATAAGAGGGTGGCGAGTCGTTTGCGGCTTTAAAGGTCTAGGGTAACACTAAAATCCCGGGATCCCGTTGAATTATTCAATGTCATAATCCTAGCAGTTTCTTAATAAATATCCAGGGATTTCAGAATTGACTGTAAACTTTAAAAAAATAGTTCATATGTACGAAAACATGACGCTGCGGATCTGTGAAACGTGCTAAATGTGAAATTCAAGTGTTTGGCCAGCGCTAAGCGAGTCATCATTTCACACAACAGCAGTTATGAAAAATGATATTAGTGTGCAAAGATAACTAAATACCTGATTGTAAAAGGAAACCGTCTTCAGGTGTGAGATTCATCCAATGCAATATTTGGAAAACGCGACACAACGAGTGAAGAATATAGAAAAGGGATTGCCAAATCTCTCGCCATTCTCCAAACGTGTAGCATCTACTCCGGGCTGCATTACCAGCCTCGCCATCATCATCATCCGTCCTTGGGTTTAATCACGTCAACATTCAACATTGGAAGCACATATTAAATAAATTATTTCATGATTAACTACAGTTTGTAACTCGGTTGGTTTATGTCCATATTTGTTTTATAACACCTACATAATTAGTATCTGTAACTAAGAGGCAAATAGTCCTATGTCCATTGTATCAACTTTATTGAAGAAGCGAAAACGTGTTTCTAAAACGGTTTTTATTTTATGTCAATTAGCATAATTGTTCTCTTATTGTTTTCGTTTGTTTTGCTGTTGGATATATAAAGCGCTCGGAGATTTTTATTTACAAATGAAATCATGATTTAATCGACTTCATATTTTGTAATCTCTGCGATAACAAGTAAGACGTTTCAATGACACCACGAAATTAGTACTCAATGAATAGAATTTAAGCGAAAATATTGATATTCTTTATCGAGGTTTCAATAAAATATTTATCTTGTCAACAGATGTCACTACGACAGACACTCCAGTGTCGATACTACACTCGGTTCTCTTTTTGCATGTGCGATACGTTCCAGGGACTTCTGTGTAAAAAGAGATAAGGCGACTTAGGAAGGAAATCGACATGATTTGCGAATAAAATTACACAACTTTTAAATATTAAAAAAATAAAAACCAGTCGAAATAAAATCGAAACATAGAAGAGCAATATAAATGTATCAAAACAATAAAAAGTCATGCATGAGTTTTCAATCGAAGGTCGAAGTGTTTTTTAATATGTAATACTCTTCGTTTTTTGAAACCGTGTAAAAGCAAAAAAATAATTGGTCTCTTTGATTATACTGTGAAAAAAATACTGAGTAAAATTTCGCATGTGAAATTTCGAAGAACGTTATCCAATCTTTGCGATTAAATTATTCAAAAATAATCCCCGGGGATTTCAGAAAGTAACGAACATGTTTTTGACAGCTTATTGATACGCCAAAAGCTGTGTGACGTCAGAAAATAAAGCTCCCTTTTTCTACGAAGCCATGTGGGAATGCGTTAAAACAAACCCGGTTACTACGTGCGCCGTCATAACGGGCAGATGGTAGTCTTAGAAGAGAGTAAGATTCTGTAGAAGTTTTTTTAACGATTATCTGTGACGTAACTATTTTTATACTCTCAAAAATATTATATTAAAAAAAGGGTTCTAAATTTACTTAAAAGTTTACCCGTTCCATTTTAAATGTTAATAACAAGAACGAATATCGGTGGTAAGCATACAAATTGAAATTGTTTAAAATGTAAAAATGATCTCTGTTTAACTTTAATGAGAATAAATGGTTTATTTAAAGTTGTTTTTTACTAACATGAATTAAAAAATGTTATGAAACCTATATTGAAAAAATAAATACAGAAGTGTTGTAAAAATATCGTTTGACAATGCCAACATTTGATACCTAATTTCAAGTTATAGGGCCTTGTAAAGTACACATTTAAATGAATTTCCTTTAGCATTGTTTAAATTTTTGCTGATTTTTTTCAGACAAAACTCACTACCCCTGAAAAAGTCAGTTTTGAGTAGAGTATGCATTATGTTATTTCAGATTTAAAAGTCCCCACAGTATACAGTAAAATATTTATTAAATGCGTATTATTAGTTTGTCACTTGATAAATCGCTGCAGGTTCATTTTGAACCTTCCAGATGTATTAATTATTATAATTTGTTTCGACGAGAATAATTTAAGTACAGATCTTAGCAACAGGGCTTTTTTTAAATATCTCGCTTTGCACCGCGGCATACCTGGGATCGTCTCGCGGTGCACCAGTGTGTCACGACCCACCGGTTGCGGATCACTGTATTAATGTATGTTTAAGATTTTTGTGAACTTATGATGTCTCGGTAGTATTTAAAAAAACTCATTGAATAGGATTTAAGTCACTAACCCTTAAAAAGTCACTTTTGAGTAGAGCATGTATTTCACTTGATAAATCGCTGCAGGTTCATAAAAACTAAAAACAACACAAAAAAATTATTCAAAATACATGAGAAAAATATGTAATGTAGATAAAACCTTTGAAACATTAAAGTCTGTTTTTCTCTTAAATTCTAAACTCAACATGGTGTTTTTAGGGTAAGGGACTTTTGCCAAAAAGGTGACGATATGCTGTATTAAAAATATGCGGCTATAAAGTCGTATATGAATAAAAATTTTAACTATTTAAGAAAATTCAAGCTTTCTTCTAATATTTTTATATTCAGACAAGACTTCTAATGGAGCATTTCAACAAATGTTGTTTTTACATGAACTGTTTTCCGAGAAAGTAAGTATAAAAGGATGAGGTTACCAAAACACTAGTAATTTTCTAAATAAATTCAGTACACACTTTTAAGGTGTTAACTGTCAATTATTGGTGGAAAGACATTATATTTTAAAAAATAAAATACAATTTGTTTGTACTACTTCCACATGTTTATAATGATCAGGACCGGTTTCGCTCATCACGAGCATTATCAACTGATGAAAAAAATAAGTCAGTAGAATAATAATTTAGTAAAATATTTCTAAAATCACTCACAGACATCCATGTTATTGAGGACAAATACCCTCAAAATTCAAGTATTTTAACGCCCATGACCATTTGACTAAAGAAACGGATATTTTCGATAACTATAATTTACCACGTTTTATTTAATAAATGATATTTAGAAATAAATATACTTCTGCACAACATTTACCTTCTGGTGTCTGCACCTTTAATCGTAGAAAATTGAGTTACTCTATCATGCTACTAGAGGTCGACAGTGGAACACGTTAGCACTCCATTTCCGAACACCAAATGGTGTGAGTGGAGGGTGGTGGTTGGATTTGAAAGCCTCGTGAATCAGAACTGAACAATGATATATTACATAATGTGTTCCACAAAAGATCCCTCCATAATTAGGGATGATTAATCATTGTCAGAAATATAATTAGAAAATCACTTTTTAATGTTTTTGTGAATCTCGAATATTCACTGTTTTTTTTTTCATTTCTGTGGAATTTGGATGAGAGATTTTCACGAGAAAAACAATTTTTTTTTTCACACGAATACCAATAAATATTAAAATTATAAAGCGATAGATACATATTTTTTTCAAACTTTGAGAACATTTTTTTAGTTATGAAGGCGACACTATTACTAAAAATAAAAATTCGTAAAAAAGTAACTCTTATATGCTTGCGAAAATTCTTTTTGTAGATTCAATGATTTATTATTAGTGTAGCAATAAATTAAAATATGTATTCTGTTAAAATCGTAAACAAATTGAACACATTTTCAATATATTATTAATACTAAACTAAGTACGCTTACTTCTTGTCGACCTTATTTCGATCAAGCAATCAAACATAAATTTAATTTTACTAAGAAATCAGTCTAAGATAAGATTTACTATTTATATTATAATATTCGTTTTGTTCATTGCTTGTATAATAACGTACTCTTTTATGTAAAATAAATAAGTTTGTCTATCTCTCTTTGTAGAGTCTTTATATAAAAGTGAATGAAAATTTGAATAATTAATAGATAGTGTATGTTGTATTTACGTAAGGCTTTCAATCTCAGAATTCGGGATCCTGGTCAATTATCCAATCCAGGGATTTTGGCATTCACTGCAAACGCTAAAAAATAAATCATATATCATATTGAAACATCCTGATTAACTACAACATGTACCTTGGTGTGTTTATGTACCTACATAGTTATTTATAATATATATATATGTATTGTGGTCTCCCTCCTTCTCACATTTTGTAACAGCCGTTTTTTACTAATTTGAAATACGACTTCTAAAATGGATGGAGGGCAATATTTAAAAGTCGAATTGATAATACAATAAATTAAATAAAATATAAAACTATTTTGATAGTTACATTTTTTCCACCTTTATTTTGTAAATTTAATGACTCTGATTTTCAATCAATAAAAAATCCGTTCCAATGCCCAAAAAAACATTCAAAAATATAAATTCCAATCAACAATCCAACCAACGGACACAACTTCAATTAATGTACAATTTAACAAATTAAATGACACTTAATGACCATTACTGGGATCTTGGGATTTATAAATTCTCCCAAATCCCGGGATTTATAAAGAATCCCAAAATCCCGGGATCATAAAAAAGATCCGGGATTGGATGCCCTATATGTACAGTCTACTTAATTTTTTACAAAGCTTCAGATTTTTTCTAATTTTACCATAGAAGAAAAGACCAAAATAGATTAATGTTTTTATATGATTACGCACAGACATTTTGGCATGGCGCCACTATTATAAAAATTAACTAATATAATAGATTTCGGCTCTATATCACTGAATAATCTCGACTTTTTTCAATGTCAACATAATAGCTGCTCTAATTCTATAGAAGTTCAAATGATTACTTTCAGTAGAACACAGGTTCTTTTTGAACACGTTCGTCTGTCTTTTCAATAGTCATCGTCTCATCTTTCGTAAATTTTTCGATATAAGACGCTTTGCTGAGATAAATGTTTACGAATATATATTTCCGATTATTTAAAGCGTCACGTGATTAAACAATACATATGGTATGATGATGATAGCGATAACGCAGTTCAGAGGAGATTTCTCCAGTTTGACGGGCAACGACAGAATCGCGTTCGGAAGGCGATGACGGAATGAATACAGTCAGGAGAGAGTGAAAACTGTTTTTATCGAAAATATTACACGAATCATTGAAATGCACTGCTGTAATTTCTCAGGTTTGTAGATACGGGATTTTATGTAGGGAATGTTGGTATTATAGTGGCTTACATCAAGTGGCCGGGTCATAATTTCAAAACCTAAAACCAATATAAAATAACGTTTTTTTTCCAAAAAGTGGTCAATTTTTTTTTTATAATTTACATCATTTGGCCGAGACCTGATCTGTCGTCTTTAAAACAAGATCGAATCATTAACTCTATCTTCGTATTCTTTTTAAGCGTTACATCAATTGGTTAAAACACCGTCGATATACTGTCTGTATCCTACTTTATCATCATGACTTGGCTTTGAACAGCGTTCACCTGTATTGCAACGTATTCAGAATCTGTGTCGTATATCAGTCACCGCATGATTTCGCTGACTGCATTTTGAAGTGTGCTAAAAAATAAAACATTATTTTCCAATGAACCTCGTCTATATTGCTAACGAATAATGACAAGCATAATGTTTCTTAAATATGTAACATCATGTTTCACTACATATCCATGCGTACTACTCAATAAAATCAATACCCATTTATAGTAAAACATATATTTATACGTACCACAACTGGAATTCCATCGGTCAAAAGAAGAAACAGGCTGGATTGAGGCACTCCGGAGTCATCCACAGCACATGACCCAGCCAGTTCCAACGTCTCTCGACCGCTGATGTGACAGGGCACTGTCTAGTTCGTTCTCGATTATCCGAGTTATTCACAAAGTCAAACCACCTCATCCCCAATATCCGACACCAGGATCTATTCTCGAAACTGGGTATACAGTTTATCTGAGTTTTTTTCAGGTGCCATGATTCGCTACCATAAAACAGCACAGATAAAATGCAAGCATTGAACAAATGGCATTTGATTTTAATCGTGTACAGGTACGTGTCTCAGACGGTTTTCATCGAGTTAAATGTGTTGAAACAGCTACCGAGTAATATTACAAAACTGTTATTATAAAAAAAGAAACATTTGGCAGTGCCACCTGTCAGCACTCGCTTATTACACACGATGCGATCAAGACAACTATGTATATTGTACTTCTTTGTCATTCAACTAAAAGAATATAAAAATTAAAATTGATAACTTAGTTATTCCACTTGGTTTCTCTTTAACGTGACGAGTTTTGTCTGTTTAAGAATCATCTTTAGACTAACCATATCGCAAGGTTATTCATCTCTTAAGGTAGACAAAGGGTGGAGTGAGTTTTATTCCATTCTACTCGACATGGGGAAGGGGTAAGACATAAACACTGATAGGCTATTTACAAATCAATTATTTTTAGTTGGAGGTGAAAAACCCAAGGGAAATAAATTTAATAATTGTGAGCAGCTTGCTCTATTTAAAATGTTATTTACTAATCCAGCATTAATGTTAATGGTTTTATTTATTTCTGAAATCTCTATACTCATTTTTTTACTTTCTCAATGAGTATTTCTACGTTATTATTTTTATTAAAATTATGATCATTTTCAATTGGTTTTAAAATTGTTTATGTTTTACCTCTTCCCCACGTAAAGAAAAATAGAATAAAGCCCATTCCACTCTTTATTTTTAATGTAAGAATTAGAATCGTTGTTTACCTTAGAGTTGAATAACCTTGCGATATGGTTAGTCTAACGATGCTTCTTAAAGAAGCAAAACGCGTCACTTTAGTGATAAAACATGCGGAATAACTAAGTTATCAATTTTAATTTTATATTATAAAATGAACTTGTACAAAGTTACAGCCGAATACATAGAAAATATACAACTAACAGAACATTACAATTAAAGTTTATCATATGAAAAAAAATACGAGATAAAATTCCCAATATCGAGTTTGTTTATAAGTTAAATAGATAAGCGTTTAAAAGTATGAGCTATAACTCTCATATTGGCATTTGGCCTTAAATTTAATACGAGCCGTGTATTTTTTCCGCCCACACACGGCTGTTTTTTCTTCATCGCTTTGCATATTTTACGCACCCGCCACGCGGTAATCTCGCAAGAATTGTATTAGATTTAATATCGAAGAAAATACGCCAAATATTAGCGGAAGGTACCAAAACCGACGTTTGCAAACGCCGCCCTCAGAAAGCGGTAATGGACAAAATGAAGGCATTGCGGTTGCTTTGCATGAAGAGCACAGTAGCATATATATGAATACAGGGAAGGTGAGACGGCGATTATGTCTGCTCTCAGATATTATCACAGCAATATTACATTTGAAAGGGTAAATAATGATGGTGTTTGGTTTGCTAATGCCATGCCATTAATATTATTATCAGATAGAAGCGCCTCGTTATTAAGAAATCGTATTAAAATGCTTTCAAGTATCATTACTAATGCATCAATAATTACATTTGGTTACTTATTAAGCTCTACGCTTTTTATCTTCAACATGAATGAGTGGTCGCTAAACACGCTCCTAGCGATTTTTCTATAAAATATATATTTTTTTTAATAAAACATAATTTCAAATTTGAAATGTTGAGACTTTGTACAGTTCCATGTATTTTGTCACTGACGACCCGATTAGGGCTCATTGTTATCGAGTCGGTGTTTCGATTAGTTCGGGTATCAATGTGGTTCTTAGACTTAGTGATCATAATTTATCGTATTTTGTATAATATATAAACTGTTTGCTGTCTGTCAGTTCGAGGTCATTCGTGTGCTGGAATGCCTGAAGATGAAATCCGGAAATACATGAAAATATACAAAATTCCAACAGATCAAATTTTGTAAATAGCCCTGTTACGATTTTATTTTTATCAGTTGATAATGCTTCCGGCAATACTGGTCTTGATCGTGATAAACGTGTGAAAGTAGTAAAAATAAATTATGTTTTATTTTAAAAATATAATGGCTTTCCACCAAGAATTGGCAGTTAACACCTTAAAAGTGAATATGTATGAATTAATCTGCATATGTGCTCTATTGATAGATCTATTAATTTTTCTCTCCTTGTTCGAAATTCGAAATTTTTCCAAACATGAAAATGTCGTTTTTTTAACATGACCCTCGTTTAGACTCTAGACCCTCGTTTTACGCGGTCCGAAATATATAAGAATATTTTGCTTTTCTTTACACACCGGAAGATACAAAATAACTTTAATTAAACTTGAAAATACTATTCTGTCCTTAACAGTTTTTCGTGTCTTACTCAAAACTCTAGCAACCTTCGGAAGCGTGTTAAGCAACTCAGCAACTCAAATAAAATATGATTTTTGGTTAAACTTTTACCAGAAGTAAATATTTGAGTGAAATAAGTTATGATTTATTTGAAAAAGAAATAACTGTCCATAAAAAATATTTGATAGAAATTGCCATAAACCCTTTGTTTGATATATTATATTAAAGACATTTGTAACATTGTGACTTGGGCATCCAATCCCGTACACTTTTTATGATCACAGGATTTCAGGATTGTCAATTTTTCAATCGCGCTATTGGTCATAAATCGTAATCTCAAATTTTAAATTACATATTAAAAAAAAAATTGTCCTGTACATGATTCAATATTTTTTTTGTGATTGAGAATGGGTTTTTTTATTTAGTGAAAAGATTTTGTTGATAAATAAAATTGATTTTTTTAAGAAAAAAATGTAAAAACAAAGATTGTTAGGCAAATTGAGCTAAAAATTACCTATTCCTGTATATGGAAGTTATGAAATAATATGACAAGAAGGGACTACAAGACATATCAACTGTGGAAAGGAAAAAAGACGTAGCCCACACCAAAAAATGTTGCGCATAACTGACACAAAACGTGCTAATACACTATATTTATATATAAATATATAATATATCAAATTTGGATTATTGAGATTCCGACCCGGGATTCGCCTTTCGGCATCTTCAGGCAATCCAGCGCACGAATGGACTCGAACTGAAGTTCACAGAACTGAAGTCACTTAGAGTCCATTCGGCGAAACCTGGGTCGTTAGTGACAAAATACATGGAAGTGTACAAAATCTCAATAATCCAAATTTGATATTGAAATTCCATCAAGCACCCTCAGTCGATGTCTTAAATTATATAATATATCTACTATAGACCGGAAAAAAGGTCTTATCCCTCCGTATTTTCAACATATTTTTTTTATAATCACAATGTATATAATTTAATACACGTTTAGTTTTGGGCTATGGACAATATTTTTTGTGTGTGGGTTACGTCCTTTTTCCTTTCCACAGGCGATATGCTACACATAGGGCTTCCAATTAACCGCCCAAAAAGACTAACCGGTTTTCAGTTTTTTTCTGACGAAAAAACCGGTTAACCGGTTTAAACCGAAATATACGTTTTAATTATTTTCCAAAAACCATTTTTGGTAACATGATGTAATAGTGTAACGATTGAAAAACAAGGTATTTTTCTTCATAAAATTTACTAATATGAACTAATAGGTATGTATTATACCAGAGATTCTCAAGCCCGTGCCGGCGGACATGGCGCCCGCTCACCGATTTGTGTGCGCTCGGCGCTCACAAATTTATCGCGGCAATTCTATAGAAATCGGTCTAGAATTACCGTGACAGATTATTTATTACTTCAATTTTATTTTCTCAACTTTATAAAATACTCATTTGATAAAAATGTTATTCGAACTCATTTGTCTGCATAAGTAGAAATGTTTATGTTGTCTGGCTGCTCTGCTAAACACTGCATGCATCTTTATGATTCTTTACTGACAGGAATATCATCAAGCTCTCCTTATTATGAAGCACTGGCCAATGAAATGCAATGCCAAAGATCATACTGACTTGAATGATATAATAATTTTTAGTATATTTAATATATTTTCATAATTGATATAATAATGTACTTAAGGGCTGGGAGCCCCTGTATTATAATATACAAGTGAATTAAATATACACCAACACAAATACAAAATACAACGCACCACAACAAAATATTTAATCAGACGAAAAATACAATTGGTAATAATTCAATTATTATGTTAACGCATTGATGAAACATATACACACAATGCAAATGCAGAAAAGACAAATGCATTCATGATAATTGCGCACGGAGTAAAAAGAATACATATTTTGTATGTATTTCATTTTAAAGAAAAATAAAAATATGCTAGAATTTGATATACTTATATAGGAATGAATATTAAATAATGTGTTACGTTTTCAATGTAGTAAATACTATTATTTTATTAATTAGTAATCTTGATAATTTATAATCTTAATTATTTTTATTTCATTATTATTTAACTTAGAGTATATTATTACAAAAACAAAATAAACTAATTTACTCTCAAATAATAACTGACATAAAATTTAAATTTTGCCTTTACATCAAATCAATAATGTCACTTTCATTCAAAACTTTTTTTCATTGAATGTATAAATACCTATATTATTTTATATGAATTAAGTGGTCAACGTCGTTGGCTTCGGTTGAGGTCATAAAATGATTTTTAAATCTATTGATAGATTTCTATTCGAAAATACAGTTGCCTCCTATGTCTTAAACTCCCTCCCGCATATCCAATTCTTAAAGGAGATGTAACGGGAGCGATTAGCTAACCACTAGTCCTGCCCTATCCTTGTATTCCTGCTCTTTTCGAAAAAGAGAGGCTGAGCAACTGAGTAATAAAGAATCCTCGTAGAAACAATTTATGTTGAGATAAACTCCATTAAGAGTCCATATGCTCCACATTATGGTTTTATTTATATATAATTGTTACTGTATGCATATAGCTTTGGCACAATAATTGTAATGTGTGTATTATATAGAACCAAAAATAAGTATTTAAACAGATACCATAATAATTATTAATGTGTATATTATCATATTTATCATAGGTACTATGATTGTATATTCCAAGAACATTATTTGGCAATTTTAAACCATTTTTTCTTTATTGTTTAAAAACTCTAATGCACTTTGCATCTCGTGTTTCATTAAACTACGAATATTTGTGAGACATTATTATTATTGTTCCTTTCGCACTACAAGAGATTAAGTCTAAAGTAAAGGTTACTAAGAAAACGATTTATGACAAACGATTTATGATTTATGACACTTATTGTCGGAAATACCAACAAACATGCTTTACAATTGAATTTTTGTGTTTCCGTTGACTCTATGGATATAGAAACATGTGTTTGTTTATTTAAACTTTTTATTTTCCCAATAGATAATAAAACACACTATCCCGTTTGGCTTAGAAATCACTATACCTTTTTTTTTACACAACTTTCTCGATTTTTTTATTGGGTAGCAGTTATGTTAGATGTTGATTCAACATTAAAAAACATCTAACAACGAAAAATCCTTCTGAAAATATTTAAGTTGATGTGATGGGTGTCGACGTCTGTGGCGCAGTTGGTAACGTCGTTGGCTACGGTTACGGATGTCTCGGGATTAAGCCCCTGAGCCGAGAGTACCATAAATCAATTTCTGTTTGAAGGAATGGGTGTATGTGGTATCTAAAATTCTCTCTCACCAGTACGATCCTAAAAAAGTGGTGTACTGAGAGCGCTACTCCTGTCCTAGCCCTATCCTACTATCCTTACTATCTTCGAAAAGAGAGGTTGAACAACTGAGTAACAAGTAGTTTTCGTAGAAAACTTCTGTTGAGATACTCCATTATAAGATCATATGCTCCACACTGGGAAGCGGACATGATAAAAAAAATTATATTTAATATGGAAAGAGAAATTTCTAGAAACCCCGGTTCACCGAGGAAAATAAACCGGTTTTCGGTTTTTTTCAAAACAGCCAATAAACCGGTTAACCGGTTTCGGTTTAAACCGGTTTGGAAGCCCTAGCTACACGTGTTCAGATGGTAGCTTTAATGTTTTCCAATTAAGAATGAAAAAAGATGGTTTTTATTTTCATAACAAATAGCTTCAAAAAACTTTGAAAGAAAATGATGTGTTCATATAAAATTAAATTAAAATTGATAACTTCCACTTGGTTAAAAATAATTAAGTTATCAATTTTTAATTTAATTTTATATTAAAAATGAACTTCTACAAAGTTACCGCCGAATACATAGAAAATATTAAAATGATGTTTCGTCAAATTAATTTATATTTTGGGAATCTCCTAGTGTCTAAATATATGAAAATATTTATTTTATTTCTACATCGGTACATACAAAAAAAAACAATGAATTCGTGCAAAGCTCACATGTCGTATTTATTGAACTGACATTAATTTAGTAGAAATTAAACATATAAATAACACTTTTGATACTTGTAGAAGCTCTAATTCCTTAAAATTCTGGTATCAAACTATTTTTTTTTTCGGTTGACTACATGAGTGTGTGAAACGATTTTTCAATTAAAAAATGTAATTCAGTTAAAAAAAACATGCGTTATTTCAAATTTAATGACATAATTTCTACAATGTAATACACCGATAAAACAGTGCAAAATTTTGATAAAAATAAGCTATCAATTTATCACTTTAGAAGGGTTAGCTGTCAATTCTTGATAGAAAACCTTTATATTTTAAAAATAAAACACAATTTGTCTGTACTACTTCCACAGATTTATTATGATCAGGGCTGGCTTTGCTCACCACGAGCATTATCAAAAGATAAAAATAAAATCATAACAGGGCTATTTATATAAAAAAAAATGTTAACAATTTCAAAGGATATAAAACAAGTGGTTCAAGAACTATGGCAAGAATTTACAGGTAATGAAACAAATTATATATAAAAGAAATTAAATAACCTACAATTAAAATGTTAAAGACCTCTTGCAAATTAATTAATACTTATCTGAAATCAAAAACGAAGCCACTATCAATTTATAGTAATTCATGTAATTGTGCCATTTATTGTTAAATAAGTCAGAAAGATTCAAACAAAATCCAGCATATTTAAATAGAGAAGATAAACTAAAATATACGATTTATAAAAAAAGCATTATAAATTACCCAACTAATGAACGAATACTTTTGGTGGTTAACTATCCCGTTGTCATGATAAAAATCCCTTAGGATCTCATGAAGTTACATTTCGTTAACGTGTGGGTTTTGTAATATAAACGCATTTATAAAAAGACAATTTCAATTGACCGGGTCTTCAAATTATAGTTAATGATACAAAGAAGACGTAAGCTACAATGTATTTTTAATTTTTAATTATATTACATTATACAAACAATAAAGTTTTCATTTTTTGTATGACCTATTTCACAGATAATTTAAAGTTTTAAAAGCCGAAGTAACTCAGTGTTACACCATGAATACAAAAGGGTTAAAATAGAAAATTACAGTGAAATTATTTCATCAATATGACAATAAAACTATTTATGACAAAATAATAAATGCACAGTTTTTTTTAATGTTTTAAAGTTGAGTATAATCTGTTTTTAATAAATTTAACGCCTTCTTTTTGAACCTAATTCATTGGCACAATTTAAAAAATCTCAAATCTGACCTTGCGAAGTAAATAATGGCATTTTACCATAATGCCTTCTTACCGATTTAAAGAAGTGCCCGTGTTTAGTTGAAAATATTCAGGGAAAACATTCTTCTCAAATAGAAAAGGGACACAGCCGCCTGGGGATTTCCCCCTTTACCTGAAGCCGGTATTAAATATTACTCTGCTATACGAATCCTATAATATGCCATAGAAATGTGAAGAAACTCACGTGCTTACGAGTTATGGAAGTCGCATGTGCACAACATTTTTCTACGACGCAAAAACTTGACCTAATCGAACAATTATTCCATATTGCTAGAGGCAAAAAGAAATCTTATATTAACGTTACTCAACAAAATGACGTCTTCAGAGATAAAGAAATTAAATAAATGTGTCACTACATTTTTTAAAAGTTTTATTTCTCTTTATTATATAGTTTTTATGTTCAATTTGTATAGATTTACCATCAATTTGGTTAACATTGCCCACCGGTCTAAGATTGGCCTATTACATGGAAAAGGGTGCTGTTATAATACTAATCGCAAGTGAATATTTTTAGTGAAGCAAAGATATTGAGTAGCCCCTGGTGGTAAAAAAATTAATTAATGTTCAACAAAATTTGTTTTATTGTTTAATCTGTCAGCTTGGAATGATAAAACACAATTTAAAAACTTTTCTTGAAAAAAATTGTACTCGCCATATTTAAAATTTGTATTACTAATCTGTAAACCAAATGCTGTACATTTTTCCCCATCTCAATTATGTACAGAATATATGAAAGCACAAAGAAAAGTTACTAAGACTGTAAAATCACTGAATTTATCGTAATTACAGTGATTATTTGTATTGTCGGTCAAAGTTACCCAATTTTAATGAAAATTATGCCCACCTTGTTTTATCTATATTTATATATCAATTATAACGATAATCTATTTATGTTGATTAAATTTCATCTTAAGACATTAGTTCATTTCTATGTAGATCAATATTACACATAAATGCAATGGCGAACCAGAAAATAAAAAAAATCCTCAGAACTGCCCCAAAATTACCCATATTCACTGTACCTTATCTTTATTTTTATTCATTATGTAATTTGGTAATACATATTTATGAAAAAAAATACATTACTTTATTTAGCGTAAGCGTTGTTGTCGCTTACAATTCTTTTTAAGTTAAATGGTACATAAATACAGTAGTCAAAACCATAGACATTGAATAGTTGACCTAATAATAGACAGAAAGAAAAGACAACTCGCAAGTTGTAAAGTGGTTTTGAATATTAAAGGATACTAACTTATAAAAATAATGTGGAATGTCGAAAAAATAATTAAAAAGAGGAACGGTAAGACGGAATAAAAACAGTTTTATTTTTAAATTTTCAAAGAAAAGCAATTAGAATATATCGTCGCTATTCTGGAAGAAAACACTTAATCGATAAAATTACTAATTGACTTAGTTACACCAAAATGTTTCTTATTTAAAATTTTAGCATATGAAAGAACAGACTTATTTTTATACAATTATATTTTAACTAAAAAACAGTTTTGTACAAACAAACATTATAAAAAAGGTATTGAATTTCAAACATTTGACAAACTTCAAAGTCCAATTTCTCAAAACTAGAATTTTTTTAGTAAGTGTCTTGTTGAATATCTTTCATTATAACATATCGGATTGATTTGACCGTTACAGACATGAAGTGGAAAAATAAAGATATCATTTTAAATATAGAAAAACTTCTCCATCGTAAAATCTTTATTTTTCATTCGCATAATATGTTAATGAATTTGTTATGTCATTTCCATTTTTACTTTACTTTGTAAGTTCGAACTGTTTTCACCATTATAAATCTTAGTTCTAGAAAAAGCTGTCATCTTCACTTTTAAATAAAATAAAATGATGATAGGTGTGATTACTGGAAAAATAATCAAAAAAATATTAAATAATTTATTTGATATAATTTCATCCATAAACACTTCGTACTTTATAAACGCCACCATGCATTAACGACATCAAATATGATACTTACACAGTATTTTTAGGAGGTTATAATAGTGATAAAATTAAATAATATTGACATTTTATAACAGTTAAGTCACAGTTTTATGTTAACCTTGTATACAATAATAGTATTTTATAACTTTCAATATGAGAATCCATTGAGTCGACTGCTTCTATATCTATAGGCTGATTACACTCTTTAATAATTGATTGATTTGGAAATCACTTAGTAGAAATTCATTATTGTAAAGTGAACAATGGTAAAATATTTAGTTCAATAAAATTATACAATTATTTGATAGCTATATATGTATCACGCCTTTGTCAAAACGATGGTATGTTGCAAAAATAGTTTTAAATTTAGCGAAATAGATTAACCGCTTACTCTTGAAGCTAACCATCATTAAAATACTGTTCGTACTTAAGCTCCTAAACTACTCAACCGATCGCGACGAAACTTTCAGGAAGGACTTATTGTGATCATGCCGGGAAATATTATATACAATAAATGTTTGTTTGTCCTTTACGCGTTCCTTTACCATTCATACGATTTCGATGAAACTTCGGTGAGTTGTTGT
This sequence comes from Himalopsyche phryganea, assembly GCA_022494535.1. NCBI lineage: Eukaryota > Metazoa > Arthropoda > Insecta > Trichoptera > Rhyacophilidae > Himalopsyche > Himalopsyche phryganea. The sequence continues at coordinate 3,273,503 of JAGVSL010000025.1, forward strand.
GCACACATCCGCGAAGGGTTCTGAAGAAAAAAAATTTAAAATCTAATATTGAAAAAAAGAATCAAATACGTACATACAGTGACATCTAGGAAAAACCTTCTGATTTATTCGTGTACGCACCAGACGAAAAACAAAAATATTGTGTTATAACAAGTGTGATATTGAAACTCGGGTTCGGGTCGGGCCAGACCTGAAGATGATGGGCTCGAACCGGGTAAGTCTATGAAATTTCGGCCTGTGCAGCCCTCTAATCCAAAAGCAGTTCAATAAACAGAATTAAAACACAAACCCTTTTTTTCTTTGAGTGGCATTGCAACGCATGCCGGGTACTCACTAGTATTTTATAAAATTGTAAATCAGACAACTAGTAACCGTCAGTAATTTGCTGTTTGTTTCAATATATTTTATGAAACATAATAAGTGTATTTTTATAATTATATATCAACGAATTTACCAAAGCAACCCCCAAATTTATCAACAGTTTTGTCTCATTTTAATTTAATAATGTCTGTTGGATGACTTTCTGAGTTGATTTACTTTTGTACGTTAACCAGTTACTACCGTTCTCTGATGTAGGGTAGGTTATATACGGACTTAACGCAACCTCCCTGTAATGTGTTTATCCCTTAGGCCGGTATATGTACGCTACAACGATTATCGCAACCTGAGCGCTACTCTGTTACTTATGTGCTAAAAATATATTCCACACGACAATCTAATACCGACAACAATTTTCCCCAAAAATATTATTTTGGGCATAGTCTAGTATGTAGAAAACATTTTGGTGGTAGGTTTGAGTATTATCTAAGTGAGTTCATCTTACGACCGAAAAGGTTGGTCATGACTTAATATTAATGTACAATATTATTTGTTACTAAATTGCAAGTGAATTTGAAAAATATTAAGTTAATATGACATTTATTCCGTCATAATATGTTGCAAAATTTCTAGTTCTAAAAAGATTGCCAATATTTTAAATGTAGTTTTACTTGCTAATAATTCTTATTTATGGACTTATTGTTCTGGAAAAAATACACTAACTGAAAAATAACAGTTTTGAGTAATTGGATTTTAAAATTTTTCAAATGCTTGTAGGTGATAACTGTCAATTCTTGGCGGAAAAGCATTATATTTTAAAAAATAAAACACAATTTGTTTGTAATACTTCCACATGTCAACTGAGAATCAGTTGATAGTGCTTGTGATGAACGAAACCGGCCTTGACAATTATTATAAACATGTGGAAGTAGTACAAACAAATTGTGTTTTATTTTTTTAAATATACATTTTTCATTAAGTTTGTTTGTACAAAACTGTTTTTAAATACAAGTATAATTTATAAAAGAGTCTGTTCTTCTATACGATAGAGTTAGAAATAAGGAACATTTTGATGTAACTAACTCAACATGTAATTTTTTCGATTAAGTGTTTTCTTCGGGAACTGTGACGATGTATAAATTTAAATAGAACCACTTTTATATCCATATTTTGTTCCAATAGTTTTAAAAGATTACTATTAAATATTTACAAGATATTTATTTAACAAGCAATTGAATAAGATAAACAGTAATGTTTTTTTTTTGATTAATCATTATGAAAGTTTTTCACTGCAATAACATATTTGTGTTTATACATTCAATTGGCATTTACTTGGTAGTAATAAATGATGTATGAAATAATCCGTTCGTGAGTTCAAATCCGTGGCCACTGCAAACTCATAGAAATAACGCCAAAACGCGTACATCACTCGGCTACATTACCGGAAAATAAAAATCGTTTCTTGATTGTATTGGCATATATTATAATAGGATAAAATATCAAGGTATTCGGTTCAACAAAATTTTGTTAGGTAGTTGATAGCTATTTAGGCTTGTCGCCATCGTCAGAACTATGCTGAAACTTATTTTAGCTTAGCTATTTATATATACATACTTTTTAGAAGAAATAGACAATATAATGTCATCTTACGTATTCAAATACCAAAATTACCTTTACTTGACCATTAAAAAGCTCATGTAATTAAGCATAATTAATAAAATTTCAATGTATTTATTTTAATGATTAATTAATAACACCACACAAGCTCTTTTGCTAAAAACACAATTAGTTCATTTAATAATTTAATTTTAAATAAATATTATGGTATTTGAATACGTGTGATGACGTAATATTGTCTATCTATTCTAAACAGTGAATAAAGCTAAGCTAAAATGTATAGTTCTAACGATGTCGTCAAGCCAAAATAGCTGTCAACTACCAAAACAAAATTTTGTAGCACTAAATATTAGGATGTTTTATATTAGCAAGAAAAATCGTGTTGCAAAATAATATATGTTGGCCTCCTCTGACATTATCGTTGAAGAACTGAATTTCCAAAATTTTCTCAATATGTTATATTTTATTTGTTCTCACTTTATCTATGCCTTTTGTTATTATTCTGAATACAGCCTTGCTAAGCTCTGTAAACAATGGCGATGTAATTAAAGGCTTGAAATCTGTATGTGAACTAGCATTCTGACAATACTAAGATTTTCACAATAATGATACATAATATTTATAAACACAATAATATTTATAATACGTCGGGCTTATCATTTTAGAAATATGATTTCAATCGTTAAAACATTGACACGATAAACAGAAAGGAGAATGATGATGATGGTGATTATGCAGTTCAGAGTTGGTTCGGCGAGTGTTGACAGAATCCCGCTTGGTAGGAATTTACAGAATGAATCCGGTTCTTCCTTATTTGTTAATTTATACTGTCGCGTTGACTGTCCGTGTCCTACTTTAATCGTCATGATTTCCTTTTTTAGAATGTTCACCAGCATCGCAGCGTCTGCAGAATTCGTGTCGAATATTCGGTCAAATAAAATATTTTTTGCCAATCAATTATGCTTCGTCAATAATGCTGACGAAAATGACAAGAATAATGTTTCTTACATGCGAGTATTACTTTTCGTAATCCTGTTGCGTCATGTATCACTACAAATATACAAAATCCTTTCTTACATATAATAATATTGCATAGAAACCGTGAATTGAGCTGAAAGATCAAGATACTTATATACATTAAATGCTTTTCGTTGGAATCAATATAATTTTGTGTACTTATTTCGTAAAATATGGATTTTTATGGAAAAAGTGTAAATTTGAATATAAAATGAATATGAATATAAAATATAAAAGTCTTATTTCTCCTATTTAAACGCATTACTGGTTGTTTGTATATGCATTACCACTGACCCATTATTATAATACAAACAATTTTCGATCAAAATTAAGCATCTTTGTTTATTGAGCACTTTAAAATCGGTATTCGTTATTAAGGGGGTTTATTAATTGTTTCCTACATTCAAATACTTCAATTGAGGCAATCGTGAGTTTACTTTAACCTTTATTCACCCGAGCATTTTTTTGCGTAATTATTGCGTGACCCTAAGCTGTCATTAAAATAACTATGTTTCTAAAACTAGTCAACTTATTTGGGAAAAGTAAAAAGCATTGTCGGCGTCTGTGGTGCAGTTAGTAGCGTCGTAGGCTACGGCTACGGATGTCTCAGGTTCAATTCTCAGTGTGAAAAATTTTCATAAATTGATATTTCAATCGATTTTTGGATTTCTGTTCGTAGTCTGAGTGTTTGTGTTTGTGTAAAAACTTGCTCTTCACCCACCCATCCAATCCTCACGAAGCTTAGCGAGAGCGATCCTGTCCTAGCCTTAACCTTCTATCTGTACTCTTTTCGATAAAGAGAGGTTGAGCAACTGAGTAACAAAATATATAGAAAAATTCTGTTGAGATACCTCCATTAGGAGACCATATGTTCCACGTTGCGAGCGTGCATGAAGAAAAATAAAAACACCATCAAAAAAAGATTGTTTAAATTTTATAAAAGATTTATTTACTATTTTTCACAAATCACATAATTTAAAATTTAAGTTAAAGAATTAAAACTATAAAACCACACCAAAATTAAATTAAAAACTGTAAAATTACTAAAAAAATAGTGAATATTTTTTTCATATGCCAACATTTAAAACATTTGTCTGTATGGGCCATCTTTAAACTGGCATGTAAATATTGACGACCCCGAAACGCACACGTTTGCATTAATATTATGAATAAATGTTTATTAAATGGTCATTATTTATGTATTGTAATAATTATATTTTGTATACTTTTTTCATAAATTAGTGTATTCCGTTAGCGCAATGTGTTGTTGTGATTTGGATAAAAATTAAAATAATTAAAATGTGTAATGCAATGAAATGATGGTTGAAAATCTCGGTACACTTTAAAATATTGAAATGTGCATTGAAATGTAATTAAATGAAGTGATGATACTAATCGGCGGGAAGGGGTGGAATCACAAAATATGGAAAAAATGGGAAGCTCAGCGGAGAACTAGGATTAACTTATCACAGGGAAGTAGATAAGGTTTGCCAATCTCGGTATATTTTATTTTGTTCTGTACGGAGAAATATATGTGGTAATTAAATTTTGGGCGCCAGGTGTGAAGATACACGCCAAATGAAAGATAATAATAATAATTAAAATACGGTTACCGTTAAAAACACATTTTATAGATATGCGGAAACCGTAGATGCACAGAATTTACATTATGAACAAATAAAACAGAAATTACACGACGAAACAATATTTATGAACAGATGGTTACACTTAAACAGAAAAACTATTATAATATATAAATATAAAATTACGACCTTGGATGATAAGCCATCTCGATGGCGAACTTGGATGTCCGAGGCCAATCTCCAGCGCTTTACCGGCACGTCCTACTCGTTCCACATCCTGGCGCGTAAGAGAGTTTTAACGCAATTCTTGGCGAGGCTTCCCCTACCAACGACGCAGCGAGGTGCGTATCGCCGATAGGTGACGATTGTAATGTTGCGACGAAATCGTAACAGTGTCATTATCAACGGTCCCGTAAGGTTAAGGCAGTATTTACGTAGAATATATTTCGTCATTGCTTGGGAGCTCCTAATTTAATCCATACGTCAAAAATTTTAGAAATCACTTCTTCTGTTAATCGCTGAAAACGTGGCTTGAAGCACTGTCGTCTTTGCTATGTTTTAGTGTGTTATTAATCTTTATGTAAATAAAGTTTTAGCGAAAGATTTATAAAAGGTCCTCGTTAATATACGTACTTTTGAATCACTCCTTTGAGACCTTAAAAAATTGGACGTACTTATAACACTTTCAGAAAATAAAATAAACACGCGAGTAAGTTTAGTAAGGTGCATAATAAATTTAACCTAATATTGTGCTGTTTTAAAAATGCGGCGTAGGCAAAGTTAAATTCATACTAAATTAACCCTATTTTTCATACGCTAAAACCTCTTAAGTTTTTTAGGGAGCTTTATAAATATATCTCCGAACACACGCAATCTAGGTTGCCTTAACATGCCAGAGAAAAAACTTGAACCATAGCTCTAAAACTGGGATGGCGACAGTTCATCCCCGGGCAATTATTACGAATCCCTTGATATTTTTTACCCCCAAACCATTGTACGTAAAATAAGTGGCATCCAACAGTTCGTCAAAAAGAATTTAATTTATATTATTTACTTTATACATCGTTCATACTGTGTTTTATAAAATAAAACACAATTCATTTGTACTATTTCCACATATTTATAATGGTCAGGACCGGTGTCGCTCATCACGAGCATTATCAACTGATAAAAAAACAAATATAACAGGCTTATTTATATAAAATTGAGTGTAAAAATGAAGGTATACAAAACTGATGGTTCATGAACTGAGACAAGAAAATACTGATTAGCAAACAAATTATACATAAATCAAATAAAAGAGTCTATAATTAAAATGTTATGGACCTCTTGCAAATCATTAAATACTAATCTGAAATCACAAATATAGCTACATTAAAAATCCATTTAGCTAAACAAAATTTTTAATGACATTACTAATGTAATATACAATAATGAACCAGGAAAATTATAAGAAAAAATTAGTGAACCATTTAAAAATAATCAAATATTAAGTTTGTAATTAATATGAATAATAAACAGCCATCTTAAGTGGAGAAAGCAGAGCAGCTATGAGTATCCATTAAATTTTTAATATCTGAAAAACAAATATTACAGAGACAGAATCAATTCTTACAAGTTAAAAATAACCTTACAGGTATAATACAAATTAATGAATTGGATATAACAAAGGAGAAGATGTAAAGACGGTTTGCTTGGTTTGGGAATGAGCTTGCTTTACACTCAATTTTATATAAATAAGCCTGTTATGTTTGTATTTTTATCAGTTGATAATGCTCGTTATGAGCGAAACTGGTCCTGATCATTATACATATGTGGAGGTAGTACAAATGAATTGTGTTTTATTTTTTAGAATTGACAGTTAACACATTAAAAGTGGTTTCATACTGTGATTTACATTTTTTAATTATGAATTTGGTTTATCTCGGAAAAAGCTAAATCTTATTTATTTTTTGTCCACAAATAATGATAATAACTATAACTATAATATTTCCAGACGCTTAAATTAAAATATGACATCGACTAGTATTTGTGGTGTCTTTTCATCACGTGTTTCAACAGAAACATTGTGTAATTTCTCATATATATAATGTTATCATTTCACTCTCAATATTTTTCAACTATTGAAAAAAAACATTCTTAATATTTCACCATTTTTTTGAAAATCAAAAAGTCGTAGAATTTTTATATTTCATTATTTTAAATGGTTCACTATTTTTAAATTTCCTAATCTGCTATTTCGTTTAATGAATATTTACGCATTAGTTCTATCATAAACTTTTGCTCAGATAATAGATTTTTATTGTTGCTTTATTCAGATTAATATTTATTCATTTGTCAAGAGGTCTTTAACATTTTAATTGCAGACTATTTAATTTCGTTTATATATATTGTTTGATTACTTGTAAATTATTGTCTTAGTTCATAAACCAACTGTTTTATATGCCATGTAATTGTAAACATTCAATTCTATATAAATAGCTCTGTGACAATTGCATTTTTATTAGTTGATAATGGTTGTGATGAATGAAAACGGTTCTCATCATTATAGACAAGTGGAAGTAGTACAAACAAATTGTGTTTTATTTTTAAAATATAATGTCTTTCCAGCAAGAATTATCAGTTAACAGTAGTCATAGAATTTTATCTTTAAAAACTTACATGTAAATAGATCTGATGCAGCGTTTTTTTTTCTAATTTCATTTGTTCCCACAATAACCCATTATTATATGAATAACAATATCATTACAATGTAGACCAACTATTTGCAAATGTTTGCCAACTACGATGGCCGGGTGGCGTAGACGCCTCTACGACCGCTCAGCTGATATATGATTTCCTCGGCTAAGGAAGATGACACGCTGCAATTTGTCAATGCCAGCGTAGCCCGTAGGTACTATAAAAAACCCCTACGAAAAGCATTTTCATACAGAATCAGGTGTAAAAAATATCTCTCCAGGGTAATTGGATGACAGGGTTATATTCCGATTTTATCAATGTCAGAAAAGAATGTCAATAGAAACAGATTGAACGTGTAATTTTATTTCATCAAGCAGTGATTTTTAAATAGATTTACACCATTATATAGATTTGCTATAGATAAGTGTAGTTTGTTCATAAATACACGAAAAAATCGACGTTTTACCTCTTCTACTGTGCTAAATGAACGGAAGGCAATCTGATTATAGCGGTATTAGAATTATTTTAAATAGTTGATTTACTGTGCTAATCTTAGGTGAGTAATTTACTAGAATTCTGCTTGAAAATACAACTAAGGATTCTATCAAAATTGAATTTATCTTTTATATTATGAAAACCTTTTTGTATGATTGACTCCAAAAATTCAATATAGCTTACGGTAGTATTTCGTATAATGCTTTTACATTTGGCTAAGTTCATTTTCCGATAAGGTTTTACTGTGATCGTGTTTTTGCTTGTTTCTCATGTTGCATGCTATAAATCAAGGTTATTTAAAAATACGTTAAGCGATAGGAGCTTTAAGCTCGAACGTCGCTGTTTTGAGCTTTTGTATTCAACACACATGTTTGTCGATAATAAGTATTTATGACGCAAGCACTGTGCCAACTTTCGCAAAGCGAAGGCTTGATAGCAAAGCTTATATTGTATAACTAAATATTAAATGTATAATTTTTGCAGTGAAAGTATACAAAAACATCTATACGATTTTCGAATTATTTTCCCTACTTGTATCAGTATTTTTGCCTTTTATATTTAGCGTGTATTACCATCAACAAAATAAATTGATATAAAGAGAGGTTTTATTGTAAAGCATTAGCTGTCAACTCTTGTTGAACTGGTGCTTAATGTATTTCACAAAGATACAAGAGATTTTTTTTAAATATTTCCACAAATCTGGACTAGTTTCGCTAATCAGGACTTGTTGAAAATGCTCACGATGGTCAGTGGACACTGCCGTTATTGTATCTACAGCGTTTATAATCAACTCAGATTTGAAAAATATAAAAACCTTTTCGATTGTTATAGCAATAGATATTGGATAGGTTTCAACAATTCAAATTTTATATGGAAATTTCATCAAGCACCCTCAGTCGACATCTTCAAAGATGTTGGACACATTTATTTACAGGCTTTATTAAAAAATACTATTGAAATACTCGTGATTAGTAAAACCAGTCGTGATCATTATAAAAAAAAGTAGTACAAAAAATTGTGTTTTATTTTTAAAATATAATGCTTTTCTACCAAAAATTGACAGTTACACCTTCCCGATTTGCCGTGAAGGGTTAAAAGTGACAAATACTTTTTAGTAGAAATATTACGCAAATAATTTAAGACATCGATTGAGGGTGCTTGATGGAATTTCAATATCAAATTTGGATTATTGAGATTTTGTACACTTCCATGTATTTTGTCACTAACGATCCGGGTTTCGCCTTTCGTCGAAACCCACAATGCTATTATAATTGTAAAATCACTGGTAATTGTAAAAGAAGTTGGAAAGCGGCGATTCGCCACTCTGTTAATGTGTTATTTACAAAATAAGGATCAGGACGATTCTCGCAATGTTAACTCAGGTATCAGTGTGGCTCTCAGACGTATAATATTTTACCTCGTAAATAATATTTGTCGTATTTGTATCTTCTATATAAACGTTAGACACTGTTAACTGTCTGTCAGTTCGAGTCCATTCGTGTGCTCGAATGCCTGAAGATGCCGAAAGGCGAAACCCGGGTCGTTAGTGACAAAATACATGGAAGTGTACAAAATCTCAATAATCCAAATTTATTATGCAAATGTTGGAGTGCCTTCTGTCAACGTTCACTCAACACTCAACACTCACGCTCACACTCATGCATTATTTCTCTGTGTGCTCATCGAGCATCGTGCGTAAGTTGAACTGTTGTGCTGTGCGTTAGAGAAAAACATACCGATAAACAATGGAAAATACGTTTTTATTGCAATTCTCATATAAACTAACTGTATCGTTTTATTTTGGTGTTATTTGGTTGATTTAATTTCTTTTTTTTAAGGATAATTGTCACACTAGAAACCATTCAAACATTTGATATTTACAGTCTTTATTTACAACCAGGAAATCATCAACAAATTTTGTCATAACATAAAGATTCAAAGCCCATAAAATTAAGAGCGTTAGTATTTGCCGTACAACAGCATCGGTGTGAAAGTTTATATGAAGATTGTGCGTCAACAATAAACGAAGAGTAAGTCTGTTTGATATTAAATTTTCTTCAACATCTGTTATCGGTATTTCGTTAGTAAAATGAATATTCTCGATGTAAATTATATTCATTTTTCCATTGTCGATGTTTCAGTTAAAAATAGCAAAAAAAAAGCGATTTCAAATTCAAACGTTAGTACTCATGCATAAAAATAATAATCCAATGCATTATGTACAGATTCAGACTAGGGATTTCAACTATTTTTCATAATCGACGGTTGGTATTAGTTGATATTAGTTACTATTTGGATATCGAATAGAAAAATATGACATTATTTTTATTAAAAAAAAACTTTCAACTGCGTCGGATTAATCCAACGGTATTTTATCAATTACTGAAATTACGACGTGTTTCAATAGTTTTTTATGCCCCGAGTCATTTGTCAAACTCAAATATTATGTAATTTAAGACATCGACTGAGGGTGCTTGATGGAATTTCAATATCAAATTTGGATTATTGAGATTTTGTACACTTCCATGTATTCGTAGATTTTGTCACTAACGACCCGGGTTTCTTCTTTCGGCATCTTAAAGCATTCGAGCGCATGTGTGACATTAGTGACAAAATACATGGAAGTGTACAAAATCTCAATAATCCAAATTCAAGTATTATGAATTATGATAAGATACTAAAAGTGTGCGAATTGGGTGAAGACAAAACAAACCACTACTTGAGGTATTCAATAAAATTGTCATGTGACATCTGGTCGATTTTGTAAAATATTTCGTTTAAAATTATAACGAAAAATTGCCTAAATATTCTAATAGTTAATAGATGGCCGAATGTATTCGTATATTGTTACGTTTTCTCCGTTTTCCGATTTGATATGCTATTTTCATATCCTGACTCCAGAGAAGTATTATTTTAGTAAATTATCCTAACTGAGAGAATATTTGTTTACGCTTATAAGCCAAACATGTCTATGATTTTCCTCATCTATTCATCTATTATTTTGACATATTGACAATTAAAATAAAAACAGTCTATTAATATAACAATTTATCTGTTAAATGAATACTGACATAAAAAATATTGATAAAACAATCTTTTATTGAAAATTGTCCGTAAACTTCAACCAGTAAATGCATAAAATACTTATTTTTATTACTTTATACAAAGTTAGCATAAAATTAGCACTTAATAGTTATTAAATATCAGGATAATTTAATTTTTTTATAATTGCAATCTCGTAAGAATACTGTGCAAGTATCATATTTTGTGTCGCTAATGCATCGTGACATTTATACAGTACAAAGTGTGTTTGGGTGAAAACATAATTATCAAAAAACTATCTAGTATTTTTTTGATTATTTTTCCTATAATCACACCTATCCATTGTATATAAGTATATTTTTTTATTTAAAAGTAGAAACTATGCATTAAAGGGTCAAGTTCATTTATCCCATTTGAACATATTCGTTGTGTAAGCTGGCTTGGATCTTAGCCACTCATATTTATTTGTGACATTTATTCCAAAGTTCATTTCCGACAAAGGTTACAGATGGGAATTATTTTGATGGTGCTTTTTCATCTTCCGAATATATTTTACTTCACTTTTTCAACACTACCGTTCTAAATTTTCATTTAAATAATTAGCTGCCTGACTATGTTATAATTAATGGCGATAATAATAAATTGATCCGCGCACGTCTCCGCCAGCTTTTGCACAGTTATCGCGGTATAAATCATATTAAGAGGGAAAAATCTTTTTCGTCCCTTTGCACGACCTTTCGTAATGCTATTATTATTATTTTCAGCAAACCCTGCCCATTTTTTATACGCCCATCTCACAGGTCAAGGGTTGATCGAAAACTGCCTTTAAAATAAACTTTTCGTTGCAGTACTTAGTTGTTAAAACGCCATTTTCTTCTCGATTCATTGTAGACCAAAATTTGTACATACCCACGTCCTTGACAATGTTGACTCCCACTTTATTCAATTAACCTGTTACAAATGTTGCGATATATAATATTTACGAATAATCATTAAACACAGAAAGAGTTTTTGTATCAGAGAATTTATGTCGAGTCATCAACATGAGACTGCAGACTTACGATACGTGATATGTATTAAAAGCATATATAAATAAATATGCAACTAAAAAGTTTCTACTGGTTTTAGTAGGTGAATAAATGAATGTTAATAACCACACTTACTGTTTTTTGAAGATTTTTGAGGTTAATAAGCATACCATGATACTTCAAATTTCTTGGTAGAATAATACTGAATATGCTTTTGTATAGACACTTAACACAGCCAGTAATTTCTTCCAACTGATCGCATTCCAGTGTCCTGAAAGATCGTCAAATAATATTAAACGAATAGATGGTTATTTTTCTTTAAATTTACAGACATAATAAAAGTGGAAATAATTGACAGTAAAATTTTCTGTTTTGAATAATGTGTAAAATCTTATCACTTCAATCAATCAGATCCGATAAAATACCTTTTTATTTAAATAAGTTTACTGATATAAACTAACCAGCCCGATAAATTAAGTTTTAATCAGGAAACAATACTCTATACCTTTTCGTGAGACCAAACCTTTAGATTGATATTTCCGGGCTAAAAGATCGACAGGTAGTTAATCGAAAAAGAAATCTTAACAAGCACAAAAGACTAATTTAAAATTTTCGTGCTTGACGGTGAACAGCCGAAATGATTTTTCCATCCCGCAATATTTACCTTTACTTAGGAGCTGTATGAAAAAAGGAAATTTCGAGAAGCTCGAGAAACAACATATTTTCTTCTGAAAAAAATAATTATATGGGCAATGAAGTACTATTTTATGTCCTTTATTATAGGATTACAGTTATGAAAAAATTAAACAACCGTTAAAAATGAATAAACGAAATTATGTATAATAAAATAAATGATTTTTAATACGATAAAATTTCAAAGTATTTATTTCTACAAAATTTTATTAGGTAGTTCATAGCTATTTCGGCTTAACGCCTTTACTTTACCTTTACTGAAACCATTACAAGAAGCTCATGTAATTAAGCATAATTAATACAATTTCAATGCATTTATTTTAATGCTTAATTACACCACGTAAGCTTCTTTTCCTCCTTGAATAATTTAATTTTAAATAAATATTATGATATTTAAATACGTGAGTTGATAAAATAATATTGTCTATCTCTTATAAACAGTATATGTACAAAGCTAAGATAAAATATGTTTTAGTATGGTTCTGACGATGTCGTTAAGCCGAAATAGCAATCAACTACCTAATAAAATTTTGTAGAACTAAATGTTTTGATATTTTATTCTATTATAATACAGTTTATTCTATGAGTTTGCTGTGGCCACGGGTTCGAATTCACGAACGGATTATTTCATACATCATTTATTGAGTTATTGAATACATCATTTATTGAATCATTTATTGAAAAATACTATTTTAAGTAAGCTAATCGTTTTTTAATGTCTTATTTTTACTTGGATTTTTGAATTATTCAGAAGCGGGTAGCAGTGTCCGCAGGTTAAGCACTAACTACATAGGGATAATTTCGTTTTTCGATCGGCTAATGGATTTATTTTAAAATACAAAAATACGATATTTACATTTCTCTTACACGTATCTGGTGATAGTTATTATTTTAAGCGTTATAAATAATTGCAGTTTGTGTTAGATAGTATCGGTACACTTGAACTTTTATTTCGTTAGTTTGCACTTTGGATTAGATAGTATTAACTTAGTATACTCAAACTTTCATTTTAACAGTTTCCACTTAGTCACGTATTCTTTTAACAAAGTGAGTTAAGTTGTATGAGTTTTGTTAGGGTTGGTCTGGTTTAGTTTTTTGTCATTACAGCTTCCTGCAACTATCGATTTCAAAGTGTGAGTATTTATATTGAGTGAAAACTATTTTATCTATGTGAAAATATTTTTTCGTCATTGTAATATCCTTTATAATATCCTGTATAACGTCCATTGTAATATCCATAGTAATTTCCTTCAATATTAAAATATATTTTATTACGTGGAATCATTTTAGCTTTAGTGAAAAAAAAATGTTTTTTCTGGAATGTATTTGTTATAAATGAAAACTATTTTTAATGAAAGTGAATATGATCTAAAGAAAAGTGCATTTAATTGCAAACCTTATTTTAATATACTGATAATTACTTACAATCACAATACAAAAAAATTTGAATTCTGTGTTCCTAAATGGACAGTTTTCTTTTTAAGTTTGTATGTATTATTTATACAATACATACCTAATGCGGAACAAATTTTCAGAATTATCTTTACGGGAAAATGTATTGTTAGCTTTTCTTTGACTTTTCCATTTATGTTCCATACAGAATATATCTATTTCTTTCAAGGCTTCCGCGCGAGTGCAAAAGAAGCGAACCAAAAGCAATTAGATACGGAACAAAAAGAAAATAATAGTATGATGTAGAGCCCGACTGATAGGAATAGTCCGGTGAAAATATAAAATTTTAAAGCTTTAAAATTTATACCATCGTCGTTAACATGTTTACTGCTGGAGTTTAATATCGTCGATGTTCTGGAAAAAGATACTATTGATAAGATAATTGAACTTTGAAATTTATTTAATGTTTAAAATGCGATACCTTTTCCATTTTGTTTGTATGTACAAATCTGTTCTTAAGTAAAAGAGTCATTTATAAAAATAAGCATGTTCTTCCATTCGGTAGAGTTTGAAATAAGTAACATTTTGGTATAACTTTCTCAATATACCATTTTTTTGATTTAGTGTTTTCTTCAAGAACAACGACGATATATCATAAACATTGCTGAAGTTCTGCAAAAATTATCAATTTTTAAAACCCGGAAACCTTGTAAAATATAACAAATCGACGGTGTTGTGACCAATTATTGATGAAAACCTCAAAAAATACGAAAATGAGTTAATGATTGGATCCCATTTTAAAGATGACAGAGCAGGGCTCTGTCAAATAATGTAAATAAGAAAAATAAATTAACCGCTTATTGGATGGGAATTTTATATTCTTTTTAGGTTTTAAAATTCTGACCGGGCTACTTGATGTAAGCCACTATTATATCAACACTTCCTTATCTGAAGACATGAGAAGTTACAGCAGTGCATTTTAAGTATTCATAACGCAACTCATCATATAACGTTTTCGATAAAAGCAGTTTTAGCTCTATTCTGAATAATTTCAATTTTAAAGGGTAACATCAATTGGCCAACACACTGATAATATTAAGAAGTGTTGAATTGAAAAATTCAGTCTATTGTTCGACTCTTTAATTTAACAACTTTATCTTCATAATTTTTTACACGTTCACAGACGAGCTTCAACCGATCAAATGCAATGTGCTTTGTGTGTTTTCAATTAATTGACTTAAATTTTAACTCAGAAATAACGTACGACACTCCGAGTGAGTAATCAGCTTTTCCCCAATGTATAAGATTACACGATAGGTGCTTAATCAATATTAAGGTGTTACGTAAAAGTTGTTTAAAGCTGCTACTCAGTGGTTTTCTAAGCATTGTTTAATATTTACAAAAAATTGCTCTTGGCTTAATCAGTTAATCATTTAATAAAGCTGTTATATACCATTTTATATTTAATATTCAACTTTTAAATCATGAATCATCAAAACAAGAAAATCATGTTTCTAAATTATTGGATTGTGTTAATAAAGAAATAAGGATTTCAACGAGCAGTCTTGTACCGTCGGACTATATATATCGGCGAGTGTCTCTCGGAGGAAAACGAACTTATATTAAATGGATTGGACGTCCAATCTTTCGACAAATAAACTTTTGATGTTAGAATTTAGACAAGCCGTTTTTATTTCGATTCCAGATGAGAGAATTTTATTTTGTATTTTAGCACTTGAAAATATTTTTCTCCAAAATTGCTTCAATAACTGAGATTTGATCGAAGCTCTTAATCATTAAAAGTTCCATGTAACTTCGTGTTGTATTTTTTATGTCTGTTTGTTTGATTCACAATCTAAAACTCAATCAATTTGAAAAAGTTTTTTGATTGATAAAATTTCTTTTATTAGTAACAAGAATAAGTTCGTTTTTATATTTTTTAAAAATTTAATTTTGCCTTCTAAAACAAGCATCTCAACATATATGATGCTTAACATGAACTCGTTTTAACTCAGTTGTTACAATTCATATTTAAGAAAAGCTTAATATATACATAAGATAACAAATAGACCATTAAAAGTATTTAGTTCAACAAGAATTATTTTATATTTGATTAAGCCATTGTCAAATTTATGACAACTAAATGCTGAAAAAGTTATGGACAGATTATTTATATTTGCAAAATTATTGTAGAACTATTTGTATTTTTTATCTAATTAGAGGAACGACATTCAATGAAGTTTAAGGATATGTGGCGAGTAATCAATGTAGACGATTATTTTAAGTATAAATAAGCCAAAGCCTGTAAATCTAAAGCAATTTTTATGAAATATAGTTGATAGCTGTTTCAGATTCACGCCATTATTATTGTAAAACTAAATACATTGTTATTTTTTATTTCAAGATACATATGATTGTGGCGAGTCATCACTATAGACGATGCAAACTCGGCATAATATTTTAGGTTAACTCCTTTGCAAATCTGTTAGCAAATTCAAGCGATGGTTGATATAGACGACGTCAATTCTGCGTACATAATGATAAAGGTGAATGTCCAGAAAAAGCGGGCATAAATGCATGTGATGACTAAGGCAGAAAACAATACGGTCTACAGTATAAATGGACAACCATAGAAAAAGACCGATATTCTGTTGTCGTGCCCCGAACTGAAGACATTTCTCCAGACATCAAATAATTGTCACTTTAAACTACTATCTTATAAATAAAGTTAAATCTTGTTAATTATACAACATTAAGAATCGAATTGTTGGAGATTTCAAAATTAAATGTAATTTATTTTCGTAATAAAAATAAGACAGAATTTTTACACTATTTTTATTTTTAAACTGAACTCTGAATGTAAATTTCTGAACTCCTCTGCTCTCACAAGAAAAGACGTTGTAAATTACCATTATGCTGAAAATAATATTTTAATTCAGTTTTTAAAAGGTTTCTTCATTTAAATTTGCAGCTTTTTTTATAAACGAAAGGTCAAAGAACTCACTTTTAATGATGCTACTTTATTTTACATTGTGTCATTTTTATTTTATATCGATATAAAGACTTTTAACTATCATATTCCTCTGTATATTAAAAGTTATTTTTATCGAGAAAATTTGACTTCGATAAGTCAAGTTTGCAGTGAAATTTTTTAAAGTTTGCTAACAATGTATCGTCTGTTTTAATGATATTTTTATTTGTGAAGCTTATGTTACAAAATTGAAACGCGAACATATATTTTATGTATAGATTATTTAGATAATTATAACCTTAACGAAATAACTGTAAAAATTTGTTTGATATCAAATAAAATTAAAATCGGCACTTGCTAGTAATGGCGACTCCAAAGTAGCTATTTTTAATCGAGGGATATAGTATTAAAATTAATAATCTTCGGAAAAAGCAAAAAAATGTGTGAAAAGTGCAGTATTGTACTGTCATGACCACTAGTGTTTCTTTACATGTCATGACATGTAATCGTCTGCTCCACAGTATTTTTTGTATCAAACTATGCATTTCAAACTGTAGCATGAATACGGTTTGTCTTGAAGTCTTTTGACGTGATATGCTGGTGTTTAACCTTCCCGTTACCATAGGTGCACCAAGATTGCCAAACGAGTTGAAAACATTAATATCTCGCTTATTAAGTTTTATATGAATTTAGGATTTGAGCTATTTGTAGATAAAATAGTAATGTATTAAAATTAAAATAAATAAGTTGTTCGATATAATGTTTTCATCATAAAATTAATTAAAATACAAAACTCCGATGACAATATTATTCCGAACTTAATGAAAGTGTTAGCGATATATAAAATTCTATGCACAAGAGTGACGCACGATATATATTTTTTAAGTTGAGATAACGCAATAAATGGCATTAATTAGAGAGAGAGAGGACTGGACGCCTAATTAAAGTGAGCAATATATGAAATATTATACGCAAAATTAATGCGCGATACATTATTGCTAAGTTGAGACAAAGTGAGAAATGGTATTAGTTAGAGGGAGAAACGACCGGATTTATCATCGCTAGTATTTATTTTTTATGGAACGACATGTGGTGGAGTTATTATCTCTATCGCACAACCTCACTTGTATATGAGCAAGTATGATACAAGAGCGTACGCCCGCAAGCCCTTGTATCTTACTCGCACTCTTCACATTACATGGGATTGAGCGAGAAAGAGAAAACGGCACGTCACGCGCTTACTTGTGTTTGTTATTTGAGTCAATTAGTTAAGTTTACATTGGAAACCGACTGTATAAGGAAGAAACGAGATATGCCTGCGACTTATGTGACGTGCTTTTTCCATGTCGTCGATTATATTACATGAAGATATGTTAATTGCAAGCTCTGGACACAAAATAAAGTGTAAAACGATAACATTATGATATTTAAAAACAGAATAACTCTTTTGAAGCGATCAATTAGCTTTAAAATACATGACCAAGTCCAAGTGACAGAGCCTGTGTCGACCACGGCTGGTAACGTGATTTTTTTAGCATGGCCTAGAAAAGGTTAACTATTGTTTTTATGAAGTAACTATAACATTTTTTTTAATCCTTGAGAATGTCTAATTTGTGTTATCTTCGTCAGTGTCCTGGGTATAATTATTTTTTTTCAGGTGAAGAAATTAAAAATAATTTGGCTATATTATTATGTCTTAAGCGATATTTTTGCTGTATTTTAAGGAATTAATAATGCGGCCGTACTTAAAAATAATTGCTATTATTTCACTACCTTTCCAAGAAAGTGGGCCGTTCATTTTAATTTCAAAATATTAAATTAAGATGCATTGCACCCATTTCAAAATTATTCTCTTTGTTTCTGTATTTTATTATGTAGCATAACTATTATAAACAAAATTATTTATACATTTTTACAATTAATTGCAACCATATTATGAAACTTTTTTTTCCATGTACGCTCCCAATGTGGAGCATATGGTCTCCTATTGGAGGTATCTTAACAGACTTTTTCTACGAGAACTGCTTGTTACTCAGTTGCTCAACCTCTCTTTTATTTTTCAAAGAGAGTAGGGATAGAAGGATAGGGCTATGAGAGAATTAGTGGTTAGCTAATCGCTCTCGCTACGCCCCGTGAGGATGGGATGGGTGGGAGGGAGGACTCAGACTACGAACAAAAATCCATAAATCGATTGAGAGATCAATCTATGAAAACCGTCTGCACCGGGAATCGAACCCGAGACATCCGTAACCGTAGCCAGCGACGCTACCAACTGCGCCACGGACGCCGACGTTATGAAACTTGATCTGTTATTATTAATCTTATTTGGGCTTATCATTTATTATTGACCTCATAAATGTTGGTTTTGATGGGCTTCTGATGTTTATTGTTTCTCTTTTCACAGATCAATTAAAACTAATGGTCGTATACACAATGTTTTCTTATTAATTACTTCCTTCGTTTTTTTTTGTATGTCTGAGAAACGTAATAGGTTCTCAGATGGCCTTATTGTATAGAAAAACTGTAATTAAGTCCCAAACACAGGAAGGTTGGTGATTTATATGGTCCGGTTTAATAGAATTCCCCATTCAACCATAATATATAAATCAGTATTTTCTCTTTTAATATCTTTATCGAAAACATCTTTTCAAGAAGGCAACAAATGTTCCTGGAAAAAGAAATCAAAGATTATTTGAGTATCTATTTATTTTATCGTAATGCATTTGATCAATTTCTTATTCCATAGGAATAAAATAAGCTGTAAGTTCTATGTGTGTCTCTACCAAAATATATGTAGAACTCTATGTTTGTATGTCTGTCGGTCACAAAAACTCCTCCAAGACGATATACACTAGCGACGTAAAATTTTCACATGTCATTCTAGCTACAATTGGTAGTTCATATGTGCTGTTTCCAACCTTCAACATTTAACTTTTAACCTAAAACTGAAAACGCCATATTTTTGACGTTCACAATGTGGAATAATAAACTCAACAAAAACCGAGGACGATTGCCTAGCAACCAGCTCCATCGTCATAGCGTCGTGCTGCTTAGTAACTTTAAATATTTTTTTTTTTATGTCCGCTCCGAATGCGGTGCATATATTCTCCTAATAGAGGTATCTTAACAGAATTTTTCTATAAGAACTTCTTGTAAATAAATCTGGGTTTCAGGTTCGGATAACACGTTTGATAATGATACTCGGGCTCGGGCTGGACCGGGCCTGAAGTTGACGGGCTTGGACCGGGTAATTTTATAAAATTTCGGCCGTGCAGACCTCTAATCAAAAAGCACTTCAATAAACAGAATTAAAACACAAACCCTTTCTTTCTTTGGGTGGCATTGCAACTCCTGCTGGGTACTCACTTTTTTTTTCCATGTCCGCTCTCAATGTGGATCATATGGTCTCCTAATGGAGATATCTGAACAGAATTTGTCTACGGGAACTGCTTGTTACTCAGTTGCTCAACCTCTCTTTTTTCGAAGAGAGTAGAGATTGAAGGACAGGACTATGACAGGACTAGTGGTTAGCTAATCGCTCTCGCTACGCCCCGTGAGGATGGGATAGGTGGAAGAGAGGACTCAGACTACGAACAGAAATTCATAAATCGATTGAAAGATCAATCCATGAAAACCGTCTGCACCGGGAATCGAACCCGAGACATCCGTAACCATAACCAGTGACGCTATTAACTGCGCCACGGACGCCGGCTAAGGAAATCAACAGACGTTGCGTGTTTATGAATATAATGAAATCCGATAATCTAGGCATTGATAATCAATGGATCATCCTAAGGGTCATTTGTAAGCAAAGCCAACGCCTAAATAACCAAATGTGAGTGTCATCTATCTTGGGCAAAGCCGGGTAAAAACAACTAGTATGTTATATTTCTCTGCCCTAACTGCAAAGAATTACTTTGAACCGTGGTCGATTGTTGTCTTTAATAAAGATTTCATAAGCAAAAAAATGTCTAAAGAGGCAAATATATTATGTAACGAACTCTCTGTATTATTTATTTCCTTATTTATGTTTATATCAGTAATGTAATATTTTCCTATTTATATCAATTCCAGTAAATTTTCTTTATTATTTCACATACTGTCTTAATTAAATTTATCAAATCTATTCAGCGTTAAAGTGTGCTTGCTTTATATGTTGTTCCTTTTCTTTCTTTATAATACACAATATAGCTCGAAATACCCTTGTAACTAATATAAAATTAAAATTGGTAACTTAGTTATTTCACAGGCTAGTGCTTTAAGGAGCATTTACAGACTAACTATATTGCAAGATTATTTATTTCTAAGGTAAACAATGATTCTAGTTCTTAAATTAAAAATGAAAGGTAAGGTGAGCTTGTTTCTTTCTACTGGAGATGGGGAGGGGGTAAGACATAAACAATGATATTACTCATTACCATAACACTACTAAATACAAATTAATAACTAGTGTTTGAGGGTGAAAATCACAAAGAAAATATATATAATAGTTCATTGTAATGCCTTTTTTATTAATGCAATGGAGTTTTTCAAATAACGATAATTTTCAATTTCTTCTGAATAACCAATTTTAATTTTATATTAAAAATGAATTTCCACAAAGTTACCGCCGATTCCATAGAAAATACCATTGTAACTACTTTTAAGGTGTTAACTGTCAATTCCTGGTGGAAAGACATTATATTTAAAAAATAAAACACACTTCATTTGTACTACTTTAACATATTTATAATGATCATGACCGGTTTCGCTCATCACGCGCATTAGCAACTGATAATGCATTGTGTTGTGCAATTCAGTTGATAATGCTCGGGATGAGCGAAACCGGTCCTGATCATTATAAATATGTGGAAGTAGTAAAAATGAATTATGTTTTATTTTTTTAAATACCATTGTAACTATTTATATATTATTGGTTTATTAAAAGAAGTTGAAAAGTTTTTGCATAACTGACTGATAAATGAAATATAACATTTTATTAATATTCAGTTATCTGATGAGTTTTGGAAGAAAGACATTACAGTTCCTAAAAAATGACCACGACCAAAATCAATCAGTAAGTGAGCATTTGAAACTGATAAATAACTTTCGTGAATAAAATCGATTCATTTCATGAATTAAATATGTGATTTTAAATCAATTATTTTCCCTTAACAATAATTAAGAAGTTATCATATGTTTTGAAGTATTTTTTATCTTATATAACTCTTTTGATTTATTGACCTGCTGATTCCTCTTTAAAACAAATCATAGATATTATTTGCTTCAGCAAATGAAATGAAGATTTTATTCTGTATAGGACTAATAATTTACTCATCTGGAATCAAAATAAGGGATAAATAATGGAATTTTAACGTGGTTACTGTGCAATTATTTCACCGAAAGCAATCCAAAAACAATTTTCTCCATGGCTTTTTCATCTGACTCCCTAGCATAAAATTTCACAATGGTATGACAATCATTTTATGTTTGTTGTAATTCAATATTTTGTCTTTCTTTCCATGAAAATGTAGATTTTCAGAAAACAACATAGCCAATTTCATTAAAAATATAATTAATTTTTTAAGTCAAATACAAAGATAAGATGACAATTTATTTATTGTATGTATTTGTCTCTGTTGTTACAGGTAAGGATCCAAAAATAAATAAGTGCTGTCAACGGCTCTTCTTAAATAAAAGGTATTTATTTTTCAAATATTTACACTAGGTTTTAATTATTTTTTGACATGATAGAACTGATCAATCGATGCGGTTTTTAATATTTTATTGAATTATATAATATTGTAAATTAAAATTTTCTCTGCGGGCTAAAAAGGTTAAGAAAAATAATTTCAGATCTTTTCTCTAGTATGTAGCACAAAATACATGTAGAAATCTGTATGTCTGTCGGTTACAAGAAGTCCTCCCAAAGGATGGACAGTAGAGACGTGAAATTGTGATGAAAATGTCATTCTGGCTGCCATTTCTAGGTCAAGTGCTATTTTCCACATTTAAGTCCTAACCTCAAACTAAAAATACTGTATTTTTTATATTTCAATGAAAAGCATGAGAAAAAAATAACAAATTGTTGCTTAGCAACTGCTCCATACTAAAATAATCCGTCATGTCGTCATAAAAACTCGATCTTTGTTGAATTTTTTTAGCGAATGTAAGTATGTTATAATATTAATATCAAAAATAATAACTTTTCATATGAATCGTAAAACTTGTAAAGAATAAAAAGATTGAGCGGAAAATTATCCATCATTTAAATTATAAAACTTAAAACAGTGAAATCTCAATTTCGTTGGTTTACAAGAAGTATGCCTAAAAGTAAAAGGTCTGCTGAATTAACTAATATAAGCAACCCCTATCTTGGGAAAAGCCGGGTAAAAAATACTGGTGTTGATGAATAAACAAACTTAACGTTACTGTTTGTTCAATTGTATTATATGTCAAATATTATTTGTCATTGAACTATTTATAACTAGTAACTACGAAATAAAGTTGTATGCCAAAAGTTTCAGAACATTTTATTTACGATACTTTGATTAAACAAGGTAACTGAAAGATCCCGAATAAAAAAGAAAAGTCTCAGAATTTTATGAAACGGAAATTCGAGTATTTTTTTTCGTTACGTAAAAATCTCACGCAATTGAATAGAGCAGAGCTTTTAGGTTATATATTATTAAAGAGTGTTGACGCAAGTAAAATGAAAGATGCAGACAACATTCTCGCCGATTGGTCGAATTCAGGTTGTGCTCCGCAGGCTGTTAAGAATTTTGCCACCCCAGTGGTACAGCTTCTAACGGCGCTCATTAATATTGCACACTTACCAAACCTGGCACTTCGACTACACTGTTTAATTCATTTTCATTAATCCGGATGGAATCTTCGACTGGCAAATTTCTCACAATGTTCACGCCGTGAGTAACGGATAAGCCCTTAGGGCTTAGCCCCAATTTGAATGTCGGAAATACTTGCATTCAAAATGTAAATATACTTTTTTGACCGTTTACCCAATAGTCGTTTAAAGTGTTTCCAATACGATTCGATTATTTTAGCTTTTGGAAAGGACAAACCGTCTTTGCATCTTCTCCTTTGTTATATCCGATTCATTAATTTGTATTATACCTGTAAGGTTATTTTTAACTTGTAAGAATTGATTCTGTCTCTGTAATTTTTGTTTTTCAGATATTAAACATTTAATGGATACTCATAGCTGCTCTGCTTTTTCCACTTAAGATGACTGTTTATTATTCATATTAATTACATACTTAATATTTGATTATTTTTAAATGGTTCATTAATTTTTTCTCATAATTTCCCTGATTCATTATTGTATATTATATTAGTAACGTCATTAAAAAAATTATTCAGCTAAATTGACTTTTTTTTTTTATTATTATTTTTTCCATGTCCGCTCCCAATGTGGAGCATATGGTCTCCTAATGGAGGTATCTTGACAGATTTTTTTCTACGAGAACTGCTTGTCACTCAGTTGCTCAACCTCTCTTTTCTTTTTCGAAGAGAGTAGGGATAGAAGGATAGGGCTATGAAAGGACTAGTGGTTAGATAATCGCTCTCGTTACGCCCCGTGAGGATGGGATTGGTGGGAGGGAGGACTCAGACTACGAACAGAAATCCATAAATCGATTGAAAGATCAATCTATGAAAACCATCCGCACCGGGAATTGAACCCGAGACATCCGTAACCGTAGCCAGCGACGAAACCAACTGCGCCACGGACGCCGTGTAGCTATATTTGTGTATGACTTTAATGTAGCTATATTTGTGATTTCAGATTAGTATTTAATGATTTGCAAGAGGTCCATAACATTTTAATTGTAGACTCTTTCATTTGATGTATGTATAATTTTTTTCATTTTTAAGGTGTTAACTGTCAATTCTTAGTGGAAAGACATTATATTTTAAAAAATAAAACACAATTCATTTGTACTACTTCAACATATTTATAATGATCAGGACCGGTTTCGCTCATCACGAGCATTATCAACTGATCAGTTGATCGTGATGAGCGAAACCGGTTCTGATCATTATAAATATGTGGAAGTAGTACAAATGAATTGTGTTTTATTTTTTAAAATATAAATTGTTTGTTAGTTAGTATTTTTTTATCTCAGTTCATGAACCTTCAGTTTTATATACCTTCATTTTTACACTCAATTTTATATAAATAAGCCTGTTATGTTTGTATTTTTATCAGTTGATAATGCTCGTGATGAGCGAAACCGGTCCTGATCATTATAAACACGTGGAAGTAGTACAAATGAATATAATGTCTTTCATTCAGGATTATTTAATTCATTTTTTTTACAACGTCCGCTCCTAATGTGAAGCATAATGGAGGTGTCTCAACAGATATTTTTCTACGACAACTACTTGTCAGTCAGTTGCTCAATTTGTCTTTTCGGAATTTTAGAGATAGAAAGATATGCCTATCGAACAATTACAAAAATTCATGCCTAGGAACAAAAACTGTCCGTACCTGGATTTGTGCCTGAAAACTCCATAACGGAAGCCTACGGCGTTGACTTTTGTCGAGTCCTGGTTTGATAAACAGTTTGATAAATTGTTTTTTCAATCGATTTCTGGATTTCTATTTGTAGACATGGATTTTTGCAATGCCTAAAATTCCGACCTACCCATATCCCATCTGAAAAACGGGGAGCAGAGAGAGCGATTAGCTAGCCACTAATCCTGTCCTAGCCCTATCCATCTATTCCCAATGTTCAAAAATGAAACATTAGAAAACAGTGTATTAAGCAGGTCTCTTAGAAACCCATCTATTAAGACACCTCCATCAGGAGTCCGTATGGTTCACATTGGAAGTGAACATGGTAATATATATATATATATATATATACTAGTGAGTACCCGGCATGCGTTGCAATGCCACTCAAAGAAAGAAAGGGTTTGTGTTTTAACTCTGTTTATTGAACTGCTTTTGGATTAGAGGTCTGCACAGGCCGAAATATCATAGAATTACCCGGTTCGAGGCCATTATCTTCAGGTCTGGCCCGACCCGAACCCGAGTTTCAATATCACACTTGTTTTAACACAATATTTTTGTTTTTATTTTGTATGTACGTATTTGATTATTTTTTTCAATTTTAGATTTTCAATTTTTTTCTTTAGAACCCTTCACGGGTGTGTGCACAGCAGCTCACCGAAGTTTCATCGAAATCGTATGAATGGTAAAGGAACGCGTAAAGGACAAACAAACATTTATTTTATTTAATATTTCTCGGCATGATCACAATAAGTCCTTCCTGAAAGTTTCGTCGCGATCGGTTGAGTAGTTTGGGAGCCTATAAGATCCGGACAAACCAACAAACCAACAAACAGACATTCATTTTTATATACATAGATATATTAAAGTCAAACGTTAGAAATCTTTTTAATGCAAAGATAAGATATGGAACTGATGACTCCCAAGTCATTTGATTTAAAAGATTGGATAGGAAATGTATGAAAAGAATTTAAATTATCACAGATAAGCTTTTCGATTAAAATCCATAAATTGATTTAAAAGTCATTTCTAAAATTTTTTCTGAGAATTTTAACCCTTGAACATTCCGTCAAGTCAGATAAAAAGTACAAAAGATTTAGCGCTCGCCCACTGGATGATCACTAGTAAAAGTGATCAAATATTTCTGAAAACCGTCAAAATTGAATACGTTTATGAAAAGATAATAAAAATTTTGCGTTATTTTAGAAATGTTGAAATTAAAATTGTAAACAATTCTAATAAAACAATATTATTTCAATAACACTTTTGTAACGGATAAAATAACAAAGGATACAATACAAGCGAAAAAGAACAGTTTCAAAATTACATTTTTCGCGTTGTAATAGATTCATTCATTCTCATACAAGAAGAACTCGCGAAAAGTTCAAACAAAATGAAACGTCATACTTTTGCTAAAAAATATTACGCCATAATGGGTTTGCGGTTTTTTACACTTTCCTCCCATGCATTGTTAAGGGGAAACATTAACTCTTTGTCCAGTGTTGTAATTAACCGAAACGAGGAACTTTTGTTGGTGAAACTGAAGCGAAAGACGAAAATTAAACACGAATTTTAAATTTAATACAGTTTATTTCGTCATGAACGACGTCGCTGCTGTGAGACGCAGTTTTATAATCTTAAGCAATATATTTTCGATATTGAATGCTTGACGCGATTAAACAGTAGAACAAATGATGATGATGATTATGCAGTTCAGAGAAGATATATTCGGCGGGTGTTGACAGAATGTTGGTCTTTCTCTTCATTCTTCACCTGTCTTTTTTTGTATTCGTTTTCCACCTTAGTTGTCATATTGTTTTTTCCAAATATCGCATTTGATTTGAAGAGGAGATGTTTACCGTTCGGTGGGTGGCGACAGAATGATTGTCATTTTTCTTTATTCTTCACTCATTTCTTTTCTATTCGTATTCTACCTTAGTTGTCATATTAAGTTTTCCAAATACCGCACATGATAAACCTAATGTTTGAAGAATATTTTCATTTAAAATCACAAATATATTTAAATTTGCATTTAAGAATACCACGTTTCGTAACTCTGTTATGTCAAGTGACAACTTGACATAAGTATCATTTTATCGAATCTTTTTCCGTAATAATTATTATTAATTGTGCTGATAATAATAAAGTTAGTGAATACTTATTATTTGTCAATTTTGCTTTGTTGCTGACGCGACTTTATGCTCTGGCACAAAACAGAACTTTTCTTCGAGTATTACGTTTCGTAAATCTACAGCTTCAAGTATCACTACAGATTTGATTAATAATTAAGTATGTAATTTTTGATAACTTTGTATTTTAACGTATATTAAAATGTTTGTCGAATATTAATAAATTTTGTTTATAACATTGCCTCCCGATATAGGTATCTCAATAGAACACATAACAAGTTAATCAGTCAACGTTTCTTTCGAATACGGGTAAAGAAAAAATGGTAAAAGAATATCAGTTGATAAGATGTGGAGGGAAACATGAGGCTATAGATTGACCAAACATTACGGTTGTGATTATTCGTCAGCAATATAGACGAGTTTAATTTAAAATATCGACTGAATGTTCTTCGTGGAATTTCAATATCAAATTTTCATGTATTTTGTAACGTGTAATTTTAAGCACAGTTCTGAAGAAAATAGCTTTCAACTAACTAATAAATATAAAGATAAATACTTTGATATTCTATCATATTATTAATTTTTTGTTGGTAATGCTATTTGTTCAGAGCTTAAGTCATACTTTGAAAGCTTTACTTACGATTTGCTAGAATAGCTTTTTGCAGGATAGATTTATCGGTTTCTGCATTTAAAAAAAGAAAACAAAGTCTCGCTTTACTAAGTGCCAGCATCCGTTTTGTCTACATCCCGTTTTTAAGTGTGGCGCGAAGCGGAAACGCCTTGCAAGTGTTTCAGTTCCTTTTTCGGTTTGTTATTTCGGGTTGCCTTACTAATCGAGGAATCCCAAATCAGAAGTTGCATTTAGACGCGCTGAAAATTTTTGTAGTTAATAAAATGAACGGCAATAATGCGCGATAACACATCAATTGTAAAAAAATATATGATTGGAGGACTTATGAATGTCAGTCAATTTTTTCTAAATTTAGGATTATTTTGTAAAAGTTATCTAAAAATTAGTAAGTTCCTGTGATGTCATCAGTATAACTTTTAATAAAAAGAGTACAACAATTATGAAAACTGGCGTAAATATTGCAATTTTGTTTATAAGTATGAATGTGGTTACTTATTAAAGTAAAACAGCCAAACTATATGAAGATCTCCTCAGTTTTTAATTATTTTAAATAAATAAATAATGGTTTAACTATACCGAAACAAGAATGCCTATTTGTCAAAAATTTTCACCTCCTATCAGAAGTAATTAATTTTGTAACTAGTACTGAGATAAACGTACCAATAGTTGACCGCTTAAGAGAAAAATTCAACAAAAATAACGATTAACGTTTAGCACGAAGACAAAGCAAGTGTATTCATAATGGATGAAATGTCTTAATTAATATGATAAGACGAAAATTAGGAAACGGTCTGTTACAATAAAATTGCGTTAAATTGTTAACAACCATGTAAATGTTTCAGTAGTCGACCACTTTTTTTTTCAGTAGTTGACCATGTTTAATCAGAAGGTTTCATGACAACCTTTCGTCAGAGTTTGCTCAGAGCTTCCTGTAACACCACTCTTGATTGAATCAAGTAGCATATGCTTAAATTCACTGATATCCTTAACAATCCTCTTAATAAATTCAAAATAAAATACTTACTGCAGAAGATGTTTTCAAATGGCCACTATGACAACCCAATGACATATATGGTGATGAGTTAGTTCCTCAATCCGAAAAAATATGATTTCACTTGTATGGACTCTAAATTGAAAGCAATCCCGGGTTTACGTTTTTTTCTTGGGCACTTTTATTGAAAAATGTCAACTGTAAGTACACTAACCTTACTATCGTTTTTATTTTACCTCCTCTCCACATCCATTAGTATTAAATAAACCCACCTCTTTAACTCCTCACCATACTGCTTAGGGTGGAAATTAGATTCATTGTTTACCTCAAAAAATAAATAACCTTGAGGTATAGTTAGTCTGAACATACTTTCTATAGAAGCGAAACATGTGTTACATTTAATTACTCAAAAAATGGAATAACTAAGCTATCTTTTATTTTAAAAAATAGCACACAACTCATTTGTACTACATGTTTATAAGCACCAGTTTTGCTCATCACGAGCATTATCAACTGATAAAAATACAAACAGAACTATTTATATAAAATTGAGTGTGAAAATGAAGTTATATAAAACTGATAGTTCATGAACTAAGACAAGAAATTACTGATTAGTAAACAAATTATAGATAAATCAAATAAAAACGTCTACAATTAAAATGTTATGGACCTCTTACAAATCAATAAATACTAATCTGAAATCAAAAATATAGCTACATTAAAAGTCCATTAGCTGAGACAAAATTTTTAATGACATTACTGCTGCATTCAGCAAATGGTGGATTGCTCGTGATGAGCGAAACCGGTCTTGATCATTATAAACATGTGGAAGTAGTATAATGAACTGCGTTTTATTTTTTAAAATATAATGTCTTTCCACCAAGAATTGACAGTTAACACCTTAAAAGTAAGTAAGTTATCAATTTTAATTTTGTTTTAATAATGCCTAATTTATTGTTAATTTTCTAGAAAGAAAATGATTTTCTTCGAATGTCATGTTGTCTTATCTTAAAAATCTGAAATTTTATCAGAAATTAATTTTAGCCTTTTTTTCGTTTAAAAAATAAATGATATTAATAGTTTTATAATCAATCTTACAAATTTTTTATATACAACGTGAAATAATACAACGCATTTGGACAAAACTTTCAAGAGCCAGTTTTGCTGTTCAAGAAGTTTCTTTTCTTCAATAATTGTAATTTAAGTCTTAAAACACAATATTTAAATATAACTGCGATAGTTCTTATTGTAATCAGAGTTTAATTAGTGAATAGCGCTAAGCGGTTTTAATCAGTAATTGAAAGTTTACTGATAAACTTTGTAAAACTAAAAAGTAAGTCGTTTCTTAAACGGCAATTAAATACTTTCAATTAAACACTAAGATATGACTAAAACATTACGGTTTATTTAAACTTCTTTAATTTCTTTATTTGAATAGTCGGTAATTTTTTTAACCATATTCGCCTCTTATTCGGAGGAAATGGCCGATTTTTTCAGCTTCTTTGTCCTCCCATCGGTCTTTTCGGTACTCCCATTTTCCTCCTAGGTGAACCCAGCGTCCTGTAGATCTACCGAATACATTCTATGGATGGTCATCAGTGATCTTCCAAGGTAATGCAATCCATCTAGTTGGTAGAAGAGACAGACAAGATTCAGGCTCCCCTGGGGCATCCGCAGTACATGTCGAAGCCAGGTCCATAGCTTTTTTATTTTGGACGTAATAAGAGACTGGTCTCTTACCTCCGAGTTCCTGTCAAAATCAAACGATCGTCCCTTGTATTCGCTGCAAGGGTCTGTTTTCAAAGCACAGTATACGGTTACCCAATGCCTTGGTGAGGTGCCATAACTCACAACATAAAGCAGCACCGTTAGAATGCACGCGTTAAATAATTGGCATTTGTTCCTGACCAAGTACAGCCGTTGTAATTTTAATTAAAAAAGTATTATAATATACCACCAAAAAGCCAAACGTTTTGCAAAAATAATGACCATGTTTTATATTATAATCCATTGATTTGACTCGTAAATTTGACGCTGTTAAGTCAAGCAAGAGATAAAAATATATTTTTTCATGATTAGGCAGTATTTTACTTACAGCACAAAACTGCGTTTGTGAACGATGTGCAAATATAAAGAGAAAGTATGTGTGTGAGTTGTATTGCCTAGCGAATGTTGAGTAGTGTATAATATTGATCTTTTTCAATGATTTTTTTAGCGGAATTAAAAGTTGCATCATTGAAATAGCGAAAGTTTTCAACTTTCCATGAAAATACATTTTTTTATGTAGTATATTTTTATTAGTAAAATGCAATTTAACCTATTTATTCTGATGTTTTTCAATACACAAATGATCGTTTTCATCTGCCTAGATATATCTAATTGAATGTGGATATTTAACGAAATAATGTTTCAATAAATCAGTAAAATTGACTTTAAATTTCAATGAAATTTTAAAGGTATTAAAATACAACAGGGTAACTTTTTAAGATTACAAGTATTTATATGTTATTATCTTATTTTTTTAAGAAGTATAAATTGAATACAATGTATTTATATACGAAACCACTATTTATTACAAATGTAACATACTTTAAATTATAACTGGTATTTTTTACCAGGCTTCGCTCAAGATGGTGAACGCTTATATTAGGTAGCTAATGTTGAGATTTGAAAATATCACCGTTAACCGTACCTCTTTTGTTACATTCACAAAATATAGTTCACTAATTAATAATGATGTAAGAGCTGAAACCAGCTAAAATAAAAAATGAAAATTTTGCCACCTGCACTCTTGTTATGGCGCCGCAGAACTTTCCGATGGACAGCTTGTTGATCTGCATTTAATTATAGATCGTGCAGCGCCACAAATTAAAGATACGATCATAGTCATACGCTGATTCTCCATGACGGTTCCAGATGCACACCAAGTTGTACGAATTTACCACTCACTTTCTATCAAATCACAGATATGAAACTCAATATTTAACACAAATATCTACGTTCGCGTTACTATCTCAACTGTCACCTGCAGAATATATTGTATTGAGCTGTTGCTAGGCGACTATTATTACTCCTTTTTTCATCCCGCATTGAAACGTCAAAAATACAGTGTTTACTTATTTAGGTTAAAAGTTAAATGTTGAGCGATGACTGTTGAAAATAGCACAGTTGAACTAACAATTGCAGCCAAAATGACGTATGAAAATTTCATGTCGCTAATGCATGCCGTTTGAGAGCAGTTGTTGTGACCGACAGACATACAAACATACAGATTTCTACATGTATTTTGTGCTATATAATAGAGATGTGGCCGAAGCAAATTTAAAAATAAATGTAACTTCGAATTTTTATTTACAATGCCAACGCCCTTGTTATTTTCCTTCGAATAAACAAATGAAGATCTTCAAAGACCATCGCTATTATGACAAAACTCAAAGAATACTTTGTTATGCGTGTGTACGGTATCACAAAAGTTGTTTTGTCATCGACGACAAAAGATGTGTCAACAGCTTTGCATAAAGATTCGTTGCCTGTTGACCCAACTGAGTGATATCTCTATAAACATGACGTATTCTAAGACACTAATTGTTGCAGAAACTCGATGTCAATGTTTTTTCTATACATCATTTTACACAAAAGGTTACATAATACTATCAAAGTCTTTATATAAGATAAAGACTACAAAAACATATTGACAAGTCAAGTAAAGTAAAGGTTTTTGTACCAACAAGAAATGTGTTGTATAGTCTAAATCTCTCGTTGGCTTATATTTTTAGGAATATGATTCCAATTATTGAATGGTTAGCGAGATTAAGCAATAGGACTAGGGCATCCAATTAACCGGAGATAATTACTAACCGGTTTTCGGTGTTTTTGTTAACAAAAAAACGGTTTACCGGTTTAAACCGAAATACGTCGTTTCAAGTCCTATGAAAGTTTTTAAATTTATATTAGTATAATGTTTACTATAAACAACGTATCTTAAATATTTTTACTTAAAAAGAAAAGGAAATATTCATAAAATAACTAGCACATGAAGATATGAAAGTATTTAACGATTTGTAGGTTAAAAATTGCTTCATTTTGTAATATTACAAATAATATTGTAGTCAACGATTTCTTCAAGATTTCTACGGATGATTTCTCACATTTACAATAATAGCTATTGTGTGGCATGCTCCCTATTTATCACAAATATTTTAAGAATCTTTGTGTCACTTTTAAGGTGTTAACTGTCAATTCTTGGTGGAAAGACATGATATTTTAAAAAATAAAACACAATTCATTTGTACTACTTCCACATATTTATAATGATCAGGACTAGTTTCGGTCATCACAAGCATTATCAACTGATAAAAATACAAACATAAGAGGCTTATTTATATAAAATTGAGTGTAAAAATGAAGGTATATAAAACTGATGGTTCATGAACTGAGACAAGAAAATACTGATTAGCAAACAAATTATACATAAATCAAATAAAAGAGTCTACAATTTAATTGTAACATTTTATATAAATAAGCCTGTTATGTTTGTATTTTTATCAGTTGATAATGCTCGTGATGAGCGAAACCGGTCCTGATCATTATAAATATGTGGAAGTAGTCAAATGAATTGTGTTTTATTTTTTAAAATTTTTGTGTCCTTTGGTAATGTTTTGTAATTGCTTATCGTATGAAATCGTTTCTGTCCATAATTTCGACATCTTTGACATAGGTAACACGTTGGATTTATAAAATAGTGTAAATAAAAGAATTTAAAAAATATATTTGAAAAACGCGGTTAACCGCGTGAAATAAACCGGGTTTTGTTTTTTTTCAAAACACGCGGCAAACCGGTTAACCGGTTTCGGTTTAAGCCGGATTGGAAGCCCCGGTCGTCTTTTACTTTTAGAGTTCATGTTTCTTCACCGTAAAAGCATTTGGAATAAAGCAGTGGCCCTTCGGTGACGACAGCTTCTCGAGATTTTCATGATATATGATATGATATTATTATTTATGCAGTTTTTAATTCAACCTCGCATACAATTAGATCAAATGATATTACTTCATATTACTGCAATCAATAAATAATAAATGAATTAGCCACCCTAGAGCCAGAGTGCAAAGTTGTACGGTGTAAAATAAATACTAGAATGAATTCAGCAATATTTAATTTACTTTTTTTCTATGACGCTGCAAAAGCGATTAACAGAAAAATTACTATTTTTGTAATTTTTTAATATACCGAAATATTATCATTTTTTTTATCCAGCTCCATGAAACGATTGCTTTTTTAAAGAAGACGAAAAGACATTATATTTGTGAAAATTTATAAAAAAATATAATCCTACACAAATGTGTTATAATAATTTCATACAAAAACCTTCTTTGTGATGGGGCAAAAAAAGTTCTAGTCTCATTGTGTGGAATAACGTAGGACGTTGAATAAAATTAAGAGACGCGACTGAAAATAATTCTGTAAA
This sequence comes from Himalopsyche phryganea, assembly GCA_022494535.1. Classification (NCBI taxonomy): domain Eukaryota; kingdom Metazoa; phylum Arthropoda; class Insecta; order Trichoptera; family Rhyacophilidae; genus Himalopsyche; species Himalopsyche phryganea. The sequence goes on from JAGVSL010000025.1 coordinate 3,308,066, forward strand.
AATAAAATCGAAAACAAATAGGGGAGAGTGACGTCTGAAAAATACGTTTTTTGCGTTAGATTTATTCTGAAAAAGACGACTATCGGACAATTTAAATGACCCTTCAGAAATACCAGCGCAAATAACACAAAAACTATCTTTAGTCTTTGTTTGAATCAAATTACCTTACACTTTTAAAAAGCACAGTTCCTTGTTGCATGCATTTTTGTATGTGATAGTGGATCAAATATTATTTTTAAATATTTACGCTTCCGTGATTTTTATCAAAAATATCCTATGTTTTAGCTGTATGTAATTTTCATTGTCGGCTCTGTGGCGCAGTTGTTAACGTCATTCGGTACGACTACGGATGTTGCGGACAATTTCATCATTAAAAGATCAATTGATTTATGGATTTCTGTTCGTATTCACGAATTTTTGTGATGTCGAAAACTTCCTCCCGCCGTCTAAAAACAGGGCGTAGCAAGAGCGATTAGCTAACCATTAGTCCTGTCTTAACCCTATCCCTTTATAATTACTCTCTTCGAAAAAAAGAGACGTTGAGCAACTGAGTAACAAGCAGTTCTCATATAAAAACTTTTGCTAAGATACCTCCATTAGAAGGTCATATGTTCCACGTTGGAAGCGGACATGGTAAAAAAAATAATAATAAATAAATTCGATTTATTTTTATGCCTTCAAATGGTTTAAAATAAGAGCTAACTATTTTCGAAAACAAATAGCATTGTTACTAGGCAGACAGCTTAGTGTCAGGGAAACCAATCCCGAACCCTTTTTGTGAACCCGGGATTTTGGAATTCATAATTATTCATCCCGGGTTTGGTCATTTCGCGTAATTTCATGTTTTATTAATTATTAATTTAACATTAATGTTGTGTACACTATTGATGCGATTGGAATGAGTGTATAATATAATGTTTTTGTTGGATGACAATGTTTTTTTAATTTATTGTGAAGATTTTATTCATAGATGAAGTTGTTTTTTTTGTTTAATAATGCAAAAAAAAATATATTGTCAAAATTATCTGTTCCTGTCAACGGCAGTAAAGAAATAAGAAAAAGAGAGCGACCACAATACATATATAAAAGACGTAACCCACACCAAAGATATTGTGTATAATTTACACAAAACGTGCCGATACACTATATAATATATCGACTGTAGAAAAGCAAAAGGACATTTTTTTCGATAATCACAATATATACAATTCAATACATGTTTCTTTTTTGGGCTATTCATAATATTTTTTGTGTATGGGTTACGTCCATTTTCCTTTTTACAGTCGATATGTATTAATTATGTAGGTATTACAAAAATTTACGCATAAATAACCTAGGTTTTATGAATTATGAATTATTTTTTTATATTTAAAGTGAATGCTGAAATCCAAGGATTGATATTTATTTGCCGAAATCCCGGGATTGGAAGCCCCAATTAGTATGAAATAGTTTATAAAAATGGCCAGATATTTTTCAATGAACCAAATATACATTAATTGATTAATTTATAAAATATTTATCTGTTTTAACGCATAAAGCACAGTTTGTAGATAGTAAATTGGTTATAATAATTTTAATCGAATAAATAACTATATAATTTAAATTCAAAATTACCAATTCGTTTAAAAAGACCAACCAAGTAAGCCAAATCAATTTAGACGAGAATACAAGATTTATTAGGGAATCTTACAATAAGATCCTTTTTTTTCTATCATCTCGCACTTTCTTCTTCAAGACGCACGACAAATTTCACAGGAATATACAGTTTTCCTAAATAAAGGAATAAAGCCATTATATTAACGATAACGTTGGATGCCATTTAGAATGGCTTTTCCTCTTAGGATCGCAAAGAATTTCAATTCAGCTTTAGCGCAAAACTTGAACGAGCTTTCATATAACTTGCAAGTGTCTTGAGATTCTTTACATCCTTTGATACATCATTCCTCATTCGTAGCTGCAACCTTTCCGTAGAAGCGAATAAGGATGTTAACATTTCAATATCCGGCTAGTTGAATATAATTAATATGTTCAACATCCGGGTATTAATTGTAAATACTGGGTATGTACTAAATTTTATTTGTCTCCCTTGTATTTAACAGAGACTAAACAAAAAAACAATAAAAACTCTGGTCAAAAGATACTGATTATAATTATTAGCCCTTCCGTATTTATGGTGTAACAATGAGCTGCTTCGGCCTTTAAACCTTTAATTTGAAATAGGTCATAAAAAAATTTTGCTATTTGTACATACAATAGTTCTACACATAATTGAAAGAGCAACTGACTTAATCACAATGGAACGCCTTAAAAACATATCCCCAAAAAATGATTACCATTTATTACTCTTATTATTTTTTTGGGATTTTTTTTGTTATAAAACGTATTTAATAAAATTTCTTGCTGCTTCGTTTTTTTAAAAAAGTATATTCATGTATATATAATGTATATTCATGATAATTCTACTATAAATATCAGTCAGAAAAAGTGCAACAAAACGAACTCTTTGGTACATTTCAAAAAACTTTATAGAATCGTTATATTCAATAAACTGCAAATTCCCTTCGCATCACATTCTTAAAAATACTTTGTTCTACGATTTTGTCTCAGACACCAAATCTCGATAACATACAATGAACCCTAATTTAATCAAGGCGTAAAGCAAATAAAAGCATTTCTGAAAAACAGGTGTCAACTCTTTGATAGACATGCTTGAAAAATTTACTATTTACATTTAAATAAAGTGCAATAGTGTAAACAAATATTTTGAAAGTGCAATTATTAAAAGAAAAAAAAATCATTTCGACGTTTTATATTTTTTAGGCGACGAAAAATGAGTAATGATTTTCGCAAAATGAGAGAAAAACCTTCTTCTTCCTCTTAGTGATTGAATCTTATTTTAAAGACGACAGACCATGCCTCGGCCAAATTATGTAAATTAGTTTGAATTGTTGAAATTTTGTACATTTCCATGTATTTAGTCACTAACGACCCGCGTCTCACCTTTTGGCATATGCCTCAGTCAATGTCTTGATGTGAATTAAAAAAATTATTGACCACTTTTAGGAAGAGAAACATCATTTTACATTTGTTTTAGGTTTAAAAATTTGTCGGCCACTTGACGTAAGCCACTATTATTTTGACAATCCGTACGTATAATTCCGTATTTGCAAATATGAGAATCTACAAGAGTTCATTTCAAAGATTCATAACGCAACTCACCATATAATGTTTTCGATTAAACAGTGTTTACTCTCCCCTGAACAATTTAAATTTTGAGGGTTCCATCAATTGATCACCGTCGATTATTATCTAACGGAGTAAAACTAATTGAGTGGAAAAATTGTCAACTTTATTTAAATGCAGGTTAAACCTAGATCCATTTTGTAAAACATGAGTGTCAGACATACTGCCAGGGCGCATCCCTTACAACAACCCTCTAGAATCTAGAAGGATAAGCATTAATGTATTTGATGTTTATTGATTCCCTTTTACCGTTTGCCAGCTCCAAACGTTATATGGAAAGTTTTCCAACAAAGGAACTGTTCAGTTATATCGTAGTGTCGAAGTTAAATGACATGTTGTCGATTCTTTTTAAATTTGTTCAACGCTGAATTAATTTGTTACCTACGAATCTATTTTCACACTGTTTAAAACAAATATTATTACGAGCTTTGGGTTACCTAGTTGTTAGCTATTATTTAATTGATGAAACGTTTATGATATTCTGACAATAAACTCAATTTTATTATATTAATTATAATTCAATGGAATTTATTTACAGGATTTCTCATGAAATAAAAGGCTTACATCGACTGTGTTGTGGCCAATTAGTCTAACTTTCAAAAAATACGAAAATGATTTAATGATTGGATGTCATTTCAAAGACGACATAGCAGGTCTCGATCAAACGACGTAAATTATAAACGTCATTTTACCTTTGTTTCAGGTTTAAAAATTCTGACCCAGCTTGATGTAAGCCGCTATTATATCGACTCTCCGTACGTATAATGCAGTATCTTTAAATATGAAAATCTTCAGGTGTGAATTTCAAAGATTCATAACGCAACTCACCGTAATACATAATGTTTTAAATAAAAACAGTTTTTACTCTCTCCTGAACAATTTCAATTTTGAGGTTACATCAATTGGCCAAAACACCATCGATTATGTACGATATAATGTTGACAAAAACATTTATAGTATGAGCTCAACAATTATCATTTTATCGTCAGAATTGGATGTGATCCAATACTAAGCATTTTTGAATGATAAAAAAAATATAAAAAGCAATCAAAAAAACTACAATTTGCCGTGGGCTATCACTAATTCCGAGTGTACTGTGAAGGGTTTGAGTCTCTAAATGAAAAAACTTAAACATATAGTGGTTTTTAAATTGATTTATGAATTCGTGCTAGACATAGGTCATCCATTTTTCCTTCTTGATATCAGTTATCCTTACAAAAAAGCGTTTAGAAAAGAGCTAACTCTATATTAATATTCTGACTTGGTTAAGTTGATTCACTTACTAAAACTTAAGTTCATTCACTTAGTAAAATCCAGTTCTTGTAAAATATCATATATGATAGGTCATTTTAACTTGTTAAGGGTGAAATAAATGTCAAAAATACTTAGAAGGTTCTAGTTTTTATTCATTTACAATATTTTATATAAGAAAATATAATAATCATGGCGTTTTAGTTGAGAAGAAAGAATACACTGATAAAAATGATCAGTGCTTAAGAACGCCACTGTTACCTAATTTGCCTTGATAAGGTTGAATTGAGTATTTTATTATTCTATGATATATATAAACCATTAAAGATATTTAAAAAATTACATCATGTAATATTTAACAAATTAAACAAGGGCTCACCATTTATTTTCATAAAACAATTTGAGTGTTTTTCAATACAAAACTATTACTTGGTAAGTGTTAATTTCTGATTTTCGGATAAAAATAAAAAAAAAACCAACCGAGCCATATTGAGTTACTTAAGCACGCAATCAATTTTATTACAGCCTGTTGCACAAACTGGTTATGCAGATGAGTAGCGCTTAGCGGATATTAAAAAAGCACGTGACTGGATAGGCCGATCGATCTGAAAGCTCGAAAAAACCCACGCTGCCTGTCGCTGAAAAAGCTCCGCGTTATGAAAGTTCAATTAACGGATTCGCGTTAAGGCTTTGATAATGCCTTTGGCACCAGAGCGTAGGTGTGAGCTTTTTCAAGGGATAAAGCCAGCTAGTGGTTTTATTTACGAGTATTTTTTCCAAATCTTACAAAATAAACTTCAGACGATCCACAATCTTTTCCTTTTCAAAAATAAATTATCCCGTGATAAATTACATTTTCATTTTAAGGAATCTAATTTCCCATCAAGTTCTTTCTGAAGATAGTTTTTGTTTGAAAATATCTTTGCTTGCGTAATCTTAATTCGAGTTTGCTGAAATAATGTTGTTGTCTGTTTTATAATTTAAATTTATTAAGGGCGATATAAACACATTTCAGAAATGTGAAAAAAAAAATTAAATTCACGACTGTTTTTCAAAACATCGTTTCGATGAATAACGTTAACAATATATTGTCTAATTTAAATTCTTAAATGATGATTAAAAATGCAACATAAGTGTCAAAATAAGATTACTGAAGATACGTTAACGTTTTTGACGACAATGTTTTAAAATTAAATTGATGGATAATAATATTTTCCATTTTCACACAGGTCCAAAAGACCACCTTGACAAAGTATTACTTTAATTCATTCATAAAATTTACTCATAAATTTAGGCATCGCTGGAAATTTGAGTTTTATCTTAAACCATTCATTTTGTTGGTGATTAATTACTTTTAAAATAAGGATTAAATGCATGGTTACTTAAAATGAATATATTTCTAAGTTTACCAAGCGAATAAAACTAGGGAATAATTCATTTTTTTTATTAGCGCTTCGGAAATACACCCTTAATTTTTATTCCTTATAACATTTAATTTGACATATAAAAGATGTCACACTTAGCTACACGAGAGGTAATAACTAGGTTATTAATTTTAATTTTACATGTTTAATATATAAATCATCTTTGGGTTTAGTCTCAACTGAAGTTTTAATCAAATAACTGTTTTCACACTACTGACAGTTGATAAATAATGCAATTAGATAAAACATGCCTTTCACATCCAGGCAAAACAGTAGATGCTGCGATGTTTGCCATTTTACTCTTTATTATTATGCGTGAATGCTTTTTTCCGTTCTTTTAATCCGTAGAATTTCCGAGAGAGCTTTTAGCAGTATGGATCGTATAAGCTCGTTGGCTATTTTTCGAATGTGAAGCTTTTAATCGAACTAAATATGAAACACATTTACCAAATTAAAAAATAAACCTAAAATCTACAAACTTTGTAACAAAATATTGATCGCTTACTGTTTTTAAACAAACTCATAATAACAGATTGATTGAATTGGCATTTACTTGGTAGAACTCCATTATATTAAGGTGAAGTAGTATTCAGTTCTACAAAACTTTTTAATTTAGTTGATAGCAATTTCGGTTTAACGCCATCGTCAGAACTATCCTTCTATCTGTAGTTCTGAAGATGGCGTTACACCGAAATAGCTAGCATTTACGTAATAAAATTTTGTAGAAATAAAAATACTTTGATAAATATGCAGTAATTAAGTGCTTAGTCAATGCTTTCTTTAAAGGCTATTTTTCAGGATCAGAGTTGGGGTTCATAAATCGATTTATTAGTCAATGTATGAACGTTTTTATTCTGGGATTCAAACCCTTGACAAAACCAAGTAGATATCATTCAAAAGCATTGAACACTCCTTGCTACAGTCACAAATATATTTAACATGATTGATTATGGTGGGTTCAACTTATTGACGATTAGACACAGTAGATATATTTATTTTTTAGATACATGATTAATTACTAATTCGAAATGTTTGTCGAAGTTTTGAGTGAAGCTTTAATCCCTTAAAAAGCCACCGCCAACCCTAGTCGATAGTCAATCTGGGCGGACAAGGGTATAACGTTGGAAGTGCATTATAAATATTTGCTCTGACACAGCATTTACCCCCATTAACGCGCCATACGTGACAAAAATATTTAAAGGGTCGCGATTCACTGAAACAGCCTTTATTCAAATTTCGTATAAAAATATAAAACATTGTTTCCTTTTATTTTACTAAGACCATAACATCGTGGGTTTCATGGAAACATACACAAATGCTTGATATGTTGAATAAATAAAATATGTATTTATTGATCAACACGTAATTATTCAAATAGTTTTTGTGAATAATTGAATTATGTTTGCAACTGAACGATTGCAAGAGGTACGCTGGAATCTTATGACCCGTTGGCCTCAGCGTTTTGTCATAGTTTCCATGTGTTGAATAGGCATTTGGTTGGGCCCAGCAATACGATCTCCTTTTTAATCACTTTACTCACTGGTGAGGGTTGTGGCATCCACCTATCGCCACCACTCCGTTTCCCTTGATGATCCTTCACCACTCGCTCCTGCTCTCCGTTTCCAGTGGTCTCATTCACTTGGTCACTCCAGTGACTTGAGACCCTTCCACGTCCTTTACAGAGACGACGAGTTTCTCAAGATTGTCGCTATGTTTGCGGGCGGTGTGGCCAAAGAAGCTGGATAGGCGTCTTGTATATACGGTCGAAAGTCTATCTTGGACTTGTATCTCATTCAGAATAGATGCGTTTTTTGTGTTTGTCCGCCCAAGGTATTCGGAACATCGTTCTCCAACACCACATTTCAAATGCGTCCAGCGTTGAGCCCATGTCTACACGCTGTAAAGGCATATGGAATAGACCAGCGATGTTAAATAGATAGTGAACATCAAAAAAGTTAACTTTCAGATTTCTGCAAATGTATTAAACACTAATTGACATTAAAGTTTAATATTTCAACACATAATTATTGGCTCTCAAAGATATTCAAATAACATAATTTAAATTTAAAGGCAACTTAATATTTGGTCAGTATCTAATTCAATTAACGGTCAGTAAATATAAAAGAAACGGTCTGTAAAAGATGTATAAAACGGTCAGTAGAAACATAAAAGTAAAATAAAAATGCTAAGTAAATGTTAAAGCCAGGTTAGGTTAGGTAAGGTTAACTAAGTAAAAAAGATGAAATAATAAATAACGTTTAATTTAATAACTGACCATTTTATATATATAAAACTGAATGTTTGTTTTATTAACTGACCACGTGGATACTGACCGATTTTTGATTAATTACTGACCCAATAAATACAGGCCAAAGTTGTATCGGGCGTGTTTGTTTTATAAATTATATGATTTCACGTGCTTTTTTATGAAACGTTTGTTTTCGTAATTGATTCTCAACAACAAACTGTTGATTGAGAATATCCAATGATTAAAAATAAAGTCTTTTGTGACTGTTCAATAAATCCTAAATAAATTATAATATATAAAACTTTTCAACTTAAACCATGATAGTCTTGTAGAAGTCAAGAAGGGGGGTTTAGATCCCATTATTTTATATTCTTCATACAATTTTCTACTCTCCTACTTTAGCTACTAGTTCTTTATTTACAACAATCCTTAACCTCACCCTTTCTCAATAGTTTTAATTCACAACTTCATTCATTCACTGGAATAATTCATAATGATTTCATGTACACGTATTGCATATTACGCTTTGGAAGCGGATATGGTTTTCAAATTAAAAATGTATCATGTAATCATCTGCAAGTGTGTGGTTGACAGTTTGATTTCGATGCTACGATTCAAAGCCGTCGGGTGCGATTGACCGGTTTAAAATTGGAATCAGGATGTTTAAATAAACATTTCGTGACGGAAATGGGTTTCGTTTTAAATTTAAATGAGGCGATTGAAATTTTATTATCATCAATAAGAAGCACTTTACGTTTCGTGTGATTAAAAATTAATTGAAGTTTATTTAAATGGCAGCAATAATAGCTGTCGATTTTTTCTTACAACGATGCCTACTAATGGAGGTATCTCAATAGAAGAAGTTTTCTACAAAACTTATTGTTACTCAGTTAATAAACATCTTTTTTTTCGAAGACTGTAGGAATAGAAGGATATGACTAGGACAGGAATAATGGTTACGCTACGCTTTGTTTTTAGAATTGAATGGGTGTGAGGAAATTTAATACATCAAAAACATACATGCCTACTAACAGATATCCATAAATCTTGCCGTAATAACAACTGGATTTTCTTTACATATTTTAATTAATAAAAAAGGTTAAAAATTGATAAAAAAATATTGTAACGGATATCTTATTTAACAAACAAATTAATGTTTGACTTGATCAAAACGGGTTTGACATACACAGCGATTCAGTTAACCGTTCGTATTTAAGCTGATAAAAAATATTGTATGATAAATGTATTGTAATCAATGGATGAACAATCGCGTCATACTTCTGGGTTCTTTTGTTTAATAAATTTTTGTACTAACATCCCTTTGAAACAATCGACTGTTTATTTCTACTTGCGTAAAAGCAATCATTGTGAAACAAAAAGCTACGTGGAATTGAAATAAAAGTACTGTGATTTGTTTTCTGAAACGACACGTGTCTCCAACGGGTGAATGGGCATTGTTAACGTGCCAAAAAATACTCTGGCAAATAAGACCATTGTATTGTATCCACATACTTCAACGAGGAAATGAAAAATAATAACACGATAACTAATATAATATTACATGAACAGTTTATTTTATGTATGAATAAACACAACATATTACATGTTCTTGTATATATTTTTGCAGAATAATAATAAATTCATACACAACATTAATACGATAAATTGAACCTTATTCGGGAAATAATTTGCTCAATGATTTGGGTAATTTTTAAATATATACCGTCAATCTGGGTAACTTTGGCCCAATTCTGAGGGTTTTTCGTATTTTTATTGTACACCGTTGCATTTATGTGTGGTATTGTTCTACATAGAAATGTACCAATGTCGTAAAATGAAATTTAACTAACATAATTAAATTTATTGTTATAATTGATATATAAATATAAATAAAACAACGTTTGCATCCAAATATGGTAACTTTGACCCACGACACTTTTTTTAACGCTTTCATATATTCTGTACATAATTGAGATGGGAAAAAATATACAGTATTTGGTTTACAGATTAGTAATACAAATTGAAATAATGGCTATTCCAATTTATTTCATGATAAGTTGTTAAATTGTGTTTTATCATTCCAAGCTGACAGCTTGCAAATTCAACAATAAAACAAATTATTTTGCATAATAATTCGTATTTTTACCACCAGGGGCTACTCAAAACCTTTGCTTAGCTTAAAAAAATTCATATGGCATTAGTATTATCATGGTATTGTAGTTTGTTTTTCCATGTAGTGAACCAAACTTAGACCGAAGGGCAAACTTACCCAAATCGATGGTACTGTAAACATCTCTATTAATAATATAAAATTAATAAGCATATTCAGACTAACTATATAGCAAGATTATTTATTTTTAAGGTAAACAATGATTCTAATTCTTAAATTAAATAAATGGTGGGGATGTGTTATTTATTTTTTAATTTTTTTACATTGGTTAACTAACCGTCAGTTCCGTGTTGTAGCGGTCAACGTCGTTGGTCACGGTTACGAATATTTCGGGTTTATGTCCCAGGAAGAACAGTTTCTTAATCGGTTTATGGATTTCTGTTCGTAGGCATGGATGTTTTTTAAGTCGAAAATTCTCTCCCACCCATCCGATCTTAAAAAATCGAAGCACAGCGAGAGCGATAAGCTTACCACTAGTAATGAACTAGCTCTATCCTTCTATCCTTACTCTCTTCGAAAAATAGAGGTTGAGTCACTGAGTAGCTAGTAGTTCTCATAGAAAATTTTTGTTGAAATACCTCCATAAAGAAGCCATATGCTTCACATTGAGATCGTACATGGTAAAAAAAAGATGGGTCCAGGTGCAGTGGTCATTTTCATTGTCTACACTTACGGATGTCTCAGGTCTATTTATGGATCTATGTTCGTTGGCATGAATGTTTTTGATTTCTAAAATTTACTCTCACCCATTTGATCTTTAAAAAAAAACGTGGCACAGGAAGAGCGATAATCTAACCACTAGTAATGTACTAGCGCTATCATTCTATCCCTTCTCTCTTCAAACAGTAGAGGTTAAGCAACTGAGTATCAATTAGTTGTCGCAGAAAACTTATATTGAGAAACCTTCTACTAGTATAACCGTACCCGTCATAGATTACGGTATTGAAATTGAAATACTGAATGTCTAAATTAGCTAATACGTTGGAACTGTGTGTGAATTGAATAACATTTTATTTTATACTCACTGCCAACGTTTACGTCATGAAATAATTTCATATCTACATGTGATATGTGAAAATAATAAAACGTCTACTGAGCGGTCTGGGCTATTATATTTATGATACTGATCCTTTATAATTACACAATAAATCTTTGAAGCTGGTTAAACTGAACTAACAACGTTTTGTCAGCTTTTGGATTACTCTGTGTAAATATTCAATTGGGCATTCGCTAATCGAAAATCCCCGTAACGGGAATTAGATATTTCCCGCCAAGTTGACACTCAGCCTAATGTGTAGAAGGCTTGTCAATTTATAATGATAGATGGTTTTACTTGGCATGCGACAAAAGACGGTATGTTTCTCAAAGTGTAGGATAACAATACTATTATTTGTAATTTGATCATATTATTATGTAATGTACCTGTTTTTTCGATTAACTTTGTTAATAATTACCTTGTTTTTTCATATTAACTTAGTTTTTGCTTACTCAATGAAGCATTTTAATTTTCGTGAAATAATCTTACTATAATTTAAAAGAATCAATAGCAACAAGATAAAAATTGTAGATTGATTTCAAAATGTACAAAACTAATGTAAAACGATACTTAGTTTTTTCCGTGTTATTTAATTACCTGTTTTCAAGATTGCAAATACGATATATTGCATTTTTTTAGTAAAAAATCTATAATTCTATTGAAAAATCTATGTACAAAAAGTTTTATTACAACATCGCAAGTCTGAGAGCATAAACCTTTCGGATACAGATAAATGATTCTTTCAAATGTTCCTCTGTCTAAACAGATAAATACTTGAGCTACCCTCAAGTAACCCTAGAAAAATGTTAATGATTGGATCTCATTTTAAAGACGACAAAAGAAGTCTCGGCCGAATGATGTAAATAAAAAAATAAATTGAACACTTTTTGGAAGAGAAACATCATTTTACATTGGTTTTAGGTTTAAATATTCTGACCCGGCCACTTGATGTAAGCCACTATTATATCGACACTTCCTACGTGTAATCACGTATCTGCAAACATAAGAATTTACAGGACTGCATTTTAAAGATTCATAACGCAACTCAACATAATATAATGATTTCTATTTTTACCGTTTTTACCCTCTACTGAACAATTTCGGTTTTGAAGGTTACGTCATTTGGCCAAAACACTGTCGATTATGCTCCAAACCAATCAGTTATTTATTTAATTATTTTTATTAAAAATGACCTAACACCAAAAGTGAATCAAAAATACAAACATATTTCGTAATATATTTTTTGGCATTTTGCATCATCTTCCGAGAAAGCTTTTTCTTTCATTTAATTTTCTGCTGTTACTATATATAATACCCATGTGTATGTTAAACGTTGGTATAAATACTTTCAGTTATCAGTTTAGGAACCATTAATTATGCTCAAATGTTAACCTGTGTGCCTAACATATTAAGACACCATTGGCCTGTCAAAATTGAAATAGATTTATCACGACGTGAAAGAGAGATCTGAGTGAGAGGCATAGCGCAAGATAAATCTACAATATGCCGCATCCATACATTATATTATGTTTTGTATTATCAAACCGAATTCAATTGTTTTCAGAGGGAATTCAAGTGTTTATTGAAAGCCTGACGTCATTTGTACGCTTGGAAATCAAAAAATGAATTATTATCAATATTAATCTGCATCTTATGAGATACAATAGATCGTAATTTGATGCAGTTATTGTAGACGAATATTATTTAAGTTAAAATATGATCGATACACAGTTAAATTTAAATACGTTTATTTTGATTTATCTGATTGAAATTTTTTGAGTTGTCAATGATTTCGCATTTGACTATATCATTTAATTTATTTGCACAAGTTTAATACAAAGGTTTACTATTTCATTTAGAATAATTATATAATTATTTAAAATATCTGAATAAAACAAAGAGACAACAATGACGAAATAGACAATCGATTAATAATAAATGGTATGTGATTTGATTACTGTTACAAAAACTTATTTATAAAGCAAAATGGCTATTTCTAAAAGTGAAATATGGTTTTATGTCGTATAAAATAATTATTTCACGTAATATTTTGTGTCTAAAACCTGAAATACATATCAAACTATGCAAAATTATCGAAATACGTGTTTTGGTGCTGTTTAAAACAAAACGGTTGCATAAGGTACGGTCATGCATCTCGGATTGTTACTATAATATACTATAATTTTATATATTTCCAACGTATAGTTGACAATGTTTTCAAATAATGATTAATTACCCAAGAAAAAGAGTTAAACTGTAATGTAATTTTAATTTTCAATTATATGTAGAACCATTTTATTTACAAACAGCAAAATTTTCAATTTTACATTGTTACACCATGAATACGAAAGGGTTAAATTTGTTATGCCTTATCATATAATAGCAAAGTGCTTTTATACAGTTAATTTCGATATTACGGCGACTTTAGGTTCAAGCGAGTTGTGTTACACAAGCCATTTAATGAAACGTATTATTGATTGTGTTTATTGCTTTACTTGTTATTTCTTACGTAGTTTGACAGGTTTCAAGTATGTTGCAACATCGTATGAAGTGAATGAGGTCCGGGTTCAAAAGAAAACGTGTTGTTTGTAGACTGAGAGCCATGTAAAATGAAATATTTACATAAGTTTCTCGTTGAAAATTATCATAACGAGAGAAACTAGGCAGCTAAACATTGATTTAAAGCTATCGTAGCAAGAAAAGTTTCATAATATGCAGTTAGTTTACAAAGAAAAGTTTCGTTAGTTTATCTCAAAGTTTTTTCTTTAATTGAAGACCTTGGCCTAAAAACAGCAAATACTACAAAACTCATTTTTTTCAGGAGAAAGTTAAAACGTTATAACTTGGTTATAAAATGCATTTTTATTAATGTGACAATGAAGGACCACGGAAAAGCACTAAATGCAATATGTTGGTGCTTAATTTTTTTATATTAAATTTGGTTTAATAGATATTTAAAAAACAATGAACGTGACTTTTGCTGTTTTTACACAATTTCTTTGATATTTCTTGTTTTTAAAGCAAAACTGAAAACATAAATAGAAAATTTCAGACATTGACTGAGGGTGCTTGATGGGATTTCAATATTGAATAATTGATTAATAGAAAAGTAAATATAATGGATAAAATTACAATTTTAATAAATATAACGAAGAACGAATTTTTTTATAGTTTTTTAATCATTATATTACATTTTATATAGTATAGACATGTCATTTCCTACTTTTAGTTGTTGTTATTAAAATAAAACACGAATTCAAATTTGGATTATTGAGATTTTGTACACTTCCATGTATTTTGTCACTAACGACCCGGGTTTCGCCTTTCGGCATCTTCAGGCATTTGAGCGCACGAATGGACTCGAACTGACGAAGGTCAGGCGAAAGGCGAAACCCGGGTCGTTAGTGACAAAATACATGGAAGCGTACAAAATCTCAATAATCCAAATTTGATATTGAAATTCCATCAAGCACCATCAGTCGATGTCTTAAATTATAAGCCACGAATTGCTTTGTACTACTTCCTTTCACTTTTTTGATAATAATCAGTGCTGATTTTGTTCATTGCGAGGATTTTCAACTGAGATCCATCAGTCACCATTTGGTGATAAGAGTGCAGAACTACTAGAAATTTGCTGTTTTTCATACAAAATGGTCTGAACTATTGCGGTTTTTCCAAACGCGGCAAACTTTTGAGAGCTGATTTTTTAAAAAAATATATCATTACACAGTTGTATGGAGTCATAGACAGAGAATCGAGAAATGCAATAAAACGAAAATGGAAAAAATGTGGACATTTCCTTTTTTTAGGTCAAGGTCTTCAATTGGTAGATATATCTTATTTCATTGCGTATTGAGCAGATAAATACTACTAGCCTTTGTAAAATTCCCTGTAACCCCCTTCAATGTTTTTTTCTATTTCGATATCTCACCTGCATCCTTCATTTTGATCATACCATTTTCTGATAGTATTTGAATACTCGTATAACTGACAGCCATAAATTGTCTGTTGTAAAAATTTGAACCTTTATAACTTTTATTCACCGGTTGATATACAAAAAAATAGATAAATCATTCTACTATTATCAGATACTGTCCATTTTGTTTGTTGTATCGATTGCGTTTAGGTCAATTCATTTAACCCTCAAAGAATACGAAAATAAGTTAATGATTGGATCTCATTTTGCAGGTCTCAGCCAAATGATGTAAATTAGAAAAATAAATTGACAACTTTTTGAAAGAGAAACATCATTTTACATTGGTTTTAGTATTAAAAATTCGAACCCGATCACTTGACGTAAGCCACTATTATATCGACACTCCTTTCGTATAATTCCGTATACCCAAACATCGTAATTTACAGAAGTGCATTTCAAAGATTCGCAACGCAACTCATCATATAATGTTTTCTATAAAAACAGTTTTTACTTGCTCCTGAATAATTTAAATTACAAGTGTTACATCAATTGGCCAAAATACACTCGATTTAATGATATTTCAAATCTTAAATTCAAAATTTTATCCGTACCAGTGTGTCACACTCTTTTGTGCCGTGAATTTTTTTTTTTACACCTAATAATATGGATAATTGCCATATCCATTGAACGAATTCCTATCAGACTAAAGTCAACGACGAGTAATGCTACCATTATATCGTCACTACCTACGTATAATTCCATATCTCTAAGCATGAGAACTTACAGGTGTGCATTTCAAAGATTCTCAACCTCCTGAAAAATTTAAATATTGAAGGTTACATTATTTGGTGAAAAAACCGTCGATATTATGTATATAGAATCATCTATACTATATTCACTGATTATAGAGTCAACCACAAATATATAAAATGCAAATAATTTCAAGACAATACAACATATACCATTTTTACCGACCGATACACTATTGGCAAACCCTGAATTTTGAAGCAATTTAAAAGCTTAATAGGTAAATGTTTATGCTTAAAGCTTGGTGTTGGGTATTCGCATTATTAATGTAGACATATTACCGCAGGTAAACCAACCAACTTGTTGTATTTACAGTAATTAATACCTCAACATAAATATGAAAGCTCCAAATTAATTGTATGGAGTATTTTACAAACGCCAACGTAAAAATTGTAATTTGTATATTTATTGTGCCTCGGCGATACAAAATTATTTTGCATTTAAGTAATATTTGGCTAATTAATTTTGAGATACTGTAGAAAGCTAGCGTGCCCTTGTGCGCTTCTTTGCGGTTTCGCCACCGGTGGGTATACAAAATTAATTTACTAGAAATGTGTCATGTGCCATGAGAGTAACGTTATAAAAACATGAACCGCCGACAATTTTCCGACAGAAATTTTATAATTAAAATTGCTTAATCAGTAACTAATAAGATAAATGGTCAGTAAATAATTATATTTGGTCACTAAATAATTGCCAATTAAAAATAGGTTAGGTTAGGTTTAATTAAAAAACTGAAACGTTTCATATAAATTTATATATTTTATGTCCACTCCTAGTGTGAAGCATATAGCCTCCTAGCTAATAGTTAGCTAATCTCTCTCGTTATGCTTCGATTTTAAGATCAGATGAGTGGGAGGGAATACAAGACATCACGAAAATTCATGCCTACGAATAGAAATCCATATCGACTAAAAAATCAATTCATGAAACAGTTCACACCAGTACTTGAACCCGAGACATTCGCAACCGTAGAAAACAACGTCAACCACTTCATCACGTAGCCGGAGACATACATATCATAACACTTAATTTAATAACTGATAATTTTGTATAAATTAATGATCGTTTATTTTATTAACTGACCACTGTATGTATACTAATCATTTATTGAATTAATTACTGACCATTTATTATTTCTTACTGACCAAATATTTAAATAGTTACATACCCAATAAATGCAGGCCACTTTATTTGTATCGTAAACATATTTATAAACACGATAGTAAATACTTATTTGGCTAAGTAAATTTTCTCAGGATACCATTCATCAGATAAAGATGTTCCCTTGCTCAGCGAAACCTGATCATTGTATCAAATAGGTACATCTATATGCGAATAGCTTAGAATTTTTATAAATCAATAAAACCATTAGCAGTAATGGAGGATTAGTAAACAACATTTTAAGCAGAACAGGCGGCTAGCCATTATTAAATTTATTCCCCTTGGGTTTTTCACATCTAGGTGCCAGTAATTGATTTGTATATAGTGTAACAGTGTCTATAGCTAACCCCCCTCGTTCTACCTACATCATTTACCTTAGAAATAAATAACCTTGATATACGGTTAGTCTGAAGATACTTCTTAAAGAGGCGAAACGCGTCATGTTAGTGATAAACCAAGTGGAATAACTAAGTTATCAATTTTAAATTTTATTATATCTTATTTTTATTAAGATAATGTTCGATTGACAAATGAATAATCTTTATTTGTAAATAGTTTTCAGACTGTACATGAAAAATATACTTACAGCTAAATTTAATAAATAAAATAAAATAAATTAATACGTCTTTCAGAAGAGTTTAAGGCATTCAGGTGATAAAATTAGTAATGGCATCCGCAAATGAAAATGTCAAAAATATTCTCGCTGCCGAATTTTTTGGGTGAAAATCACACAGCGAAAACTTAAAAACACAGCCTATAAATCATATTCCGCGGAGCTTAAATATGAAAAGCTCATACTATGGCGGATAACAGTGTTCGCGTGATAAAATTGCCTGCTTTTTTGCTATCTTAATCTTGCTTTACTTCAAGTGCTGATATTATTCATAGCATTTTGAGTAAAGCACAAATAAATTGTCTTTTTGTGGGCTTTTAACTATGCTAGTGCAATACAAAAAATACGCATTTTACAACAGTGATGTTAGTTTGATCATTTTTATAGCCAACCGGAACATTGATTTGTATATAATTCATTTAAAATGCGAACTTAAATGATATTGACAATGTTTTAGCCAATTGATAAATTGAAGTTGTTCAGGATAGATTAAAAACTGCTTTTACCGAAAACACTATATGGTGAATAATTTACGATATCGACTAAGGCGCTTGATCGAATTTCAGTATTAAATTTGAGCTGTTGAGATTTTGTACATTTTCATGTATTTCGTCACTTACGACCCGGGTTTATCGTGTCAGTTCGAGTTCATTCATGTGCTCGAATGCCTGTAGATGCTGAAAGGTGAAGCCCGGGTCGTTAGTAACGAAACACATGGAAATTTACAAAATGTCAACAATTTAAATTATATTGTTAGTTACGTTGTGAATCTTTATACCTAAGGATTGTCGATATAATAGTGGTTTACATCAAGTGGACGGGTCAGAAATTTAAATCCTAAAACTAATGAAAAATGATGTTTCCATTAAAAAAAGTCGTCTTTAAAATGAGATTCAATCATTATTCGATCGATATAAAATATTAAAGGAGTTTAAATTGAATTTGTTTGGTGACCAATGACTGTATGTTGATATTTTATTAGGAAGTTGGTAAGCGTATACGTGTTCACAGCTAAGAACGGCTTAGTTATAATATATACTTATTTATCATTATCTTATTCAGTATGAAAACATATTGTAGATGAGAAAAAATGAATTTACCATAGCTAGGGATTTCAATCCTGCAATCCCGCAATTTTAAAAATATCAATCCCGAGATTTTGGAAATAACTGTAAATGCTAAAAAATAATTCATATCAAATTTAGACTTCCCAATTAACTACAACATGTACCTCGGTTTGTTGATGAACATCGTTTTTAATAATACGTATATTAAATATAAATGTATTATGGCTTCTTTCCTTCTCATATTTCGTAACAGCCGAGTTTAGCGAATTCGAAATGGAGGACGAAGGAGGGCCGCTTGTAAAATGGATAGAGAACAATATTTTAATGTTGAATTGAAGGACTTGTTCTCTTTTTGGATACCATCTAGAAAAACGTACCTTAATAATGCAATATATAAAATAAAGATATTTTGTAAACAACAGTCTGATTCCCAATAAAAATATCAAATATACATTCCAACAGAAGCAATAATGAAAACAAATTAAATTTTAAATGTATAATTTAACAAATTTAAATATGCTTACTGACCAATCCCGGGATCATGAACATCCGGGACTGGATGCCCTAGCTATAGCCAACCATGCGTTCATGAACGAAATCGATTGAAGAAATGAAACACATACATTTTGTCATTATTAACCTTTTCCAGTCCGTGCTTAAAAAATCATGTTACCAGCCGTGTTCGACACAGGCTGTGTCACTTGGACTTGGTCATGTATTGAGCATTTTCAAAGCAATTCTGTTTTTAAATATCATATTGTTATCGTTTTACACTTTATTTTGTGTCTAGAGCTTGCAATTTACATATTTTCATGTAATATAATCGAAATATAGATGACATGGAAAAAACACGTCATATAAGTTGCAGGCATGTGTCGCTTCTGCCTTATAAAGTCCGTTTGAAATGTAAACTTGACGAGTTGACTCGTATTATAACAAAACAAGCAAGCGAGTGACGTGCCGTTCTCTCTTTTTCGCTCAATCCCATGTAAAGTGAAATGGGAAGAGTGAAGTACATGGGCTTGCGGGAGTACGTTCTTGTATCCTACTTGCTCATATACAAGTTAGGTTGTGCGATAGAGATAATAACTCCACCACATGCTACTGCATAAAAAATAACTACAAGCGAAGATGCATCCGGTCGTTTCTCCCTCTACCTATTACCATTTCTCGCTTTGTCTCAACTTAACAAATATATGTCGTGCGCCACTTTCGCGTATAGAATTTTATATATAGCTATCACTTTCATTGAGTTCGGAATAATATTCTCATCAGAGTTTTGTAATTTTATTAATTTAACGGTGAAAACATTGAATCGAACCATTTATTTATTTTAATTTTATTACATAACTATTTTATCTACAAATATTTAAAATCCTAAATTTATATAAAACCTAATAAGCGAGATATTAATGTTTTAAACTCGTTTGACAATCTTGGTCCACTTATGGTAACGAAAAGGTTAACCATGATTACAAAAAGGTTTTGGTACGGAAACCAGCAATACCAGTCGGCGACGACGATCGACATTTCAATAATGATCTATTTTATTATTTTAATTATGTAAAATTAAAAACTCACGAAAGTCCCCATTCGAGCACTCGAACCATTGACCTTGCAGTCAACTAGAACGAAATTTTACCTCAATTAACTATGTGCCGTTTTTACACCGAAATAAAAAAGGTGCAAATAATTTGCCTGAAAGTGACTTCAAAGGTAGTTAGGAATTATTTCTAGACAAAGCACAGAGTTTGTGTCCGGTGAGAGTCCAAAATACACACACATGAAAGTTTTACACGGAAATTTACTTGGACAACAACCTGAAAGCTTAAAACCATGCTAGGCATGACCGAGTACCCGCTAGCTTTGTACTGTGAAGTGTAAGTAATGCTTTTGTTAAGACCAAAAGCAGAAGTGATTGAATAAATTGAATCAATAAACAAGCATGTTATAATTTTCAATATAATCAGACATGAAAACATAAAAATTATCAATTTAAACACAATTATGCATTCAACAACGTTTGGATGTTGTTCAAATTTTAATTAAATTAATAATTAGTATAATTTTGAAAAAGTTAGTTAAAAAAAAAAAAAAAATTCCATGTCCGTTTCTAATGTGGAGCATATGGTCTCCTAACGGAGGCATCTTAGCAGAATTTTTTCTCCGAGAACTGCTTGTTAATCTGTTGCTCAACCTCTGTTTTTTTGAAGAGAGTGGAGATAGAAGGATAAGGCTAGGACAGGACTAGTGGTTAGCTAATCGCTCTCGCCACGACTCATGAGGATGGGATGGGTGGAAGGGTGGACTCAGACTAAGAACAGAAATCCATAAATCGATTGAAAGATCAATCTATGAAAACCGTCCGTACCGGAAATTGAACCCGAGACATCCGTAACTGTAGCCAGCGACGCTTCCAACTGAGCCACGGACGCCGACAGTTAAAAATAGTAAATCTATACTTATTGTGAAAAAAGCCGATAATTTTGTTTTTAAATTTGTGTTTAACTAAGCAATTTTCACTTAATTATGAAGAATCTCTACGAAGTCAATTTAAATACATCCAATCAATTAATCACTTTTAATGTGTTAACTGTCAATTTTTGAAGTAAAGGAATTATATTTAAAAAAAAAACACACAACTTTTTGTACTATTTCTACATGTTATAATGACCATGACCGGTTTCATTCATCGCGAACATTATCAACTGATGAAATATAAATCATAACAAGGCTATTTAAAATATATAAAATTGAATGTTATTAATTATAATGTATGAACAAATTATCGAACGAATTATAATATCAACGGTGTTTTTGCCAATTGATCTAACCCTCAAAATTGAAATTGTTCAGCAGAGAAAAATGTTTTTATCGAAAAAATTAAATGGTGAATTGTGCTATGAATCTTTGAAATGCACTCCTGTAAATTCTCAAGTTTGGAGATTATACGTAGGGAGAGTCGCTATAATGGTGGCTTACATCAAGTGGGGGGAGTCAGGATTTTTAAACCTTTCAAAAAGTGGTAAATCTATTTTTATAATTTACATCATTTGGCCGAGACCTGCTCTGTCGTCTTTAAAATGAGATATAATCATTAACTCAATTTTTGAGAGTCACATCAATTGGCCAAAACACAATCGAAGAAATATATAAACGAAATTTAATAGTCCACAATTAGAATATTAATGAACTCTTACAAAATCAACAAAAACCAATCTGAAATCAAAAATTAAACCATATTAAAAGTGAATTATCTGAGATAATAATTAATCAATTATTTTATTTTTAAACTCATTATATTTTTAGTTCTTTTCATAATTTTTCTGTTGTTTTATTAAATAGTTTGTTGTTTTTAAAGTTGATTTAAAACTTGTATGCTCTATTTTCATGAAAAAACCATCCCTGCACTGTTAACTTAAAAGACGGCAGGTGTTATAGAACAAAGGTGTTTAATTAGGGAAGACAAAGTTTTCCTTCATCCAGCGATATATAAACGTAAGACTCTATATTATTTATCTTTTTCTTTGGCTGTCGGAACGGGGATTTGGCTGTGTGGAAGAAGCTCATTCCTTGAAATTAATTGAAAACGTTTGTCATTTTGTATAAACACAACCTGTATTGTAATAGGTAATGGAAGATATTTTAAAATATAATATTCGAGTGCTTGTTTTAATATGTTACATCTGTGTAATGTCCGCTGTCAATGTGTAGCTTATTAACTCCTGTTGGCGATTATCTCAAGAAAAGTTTTTACACGAGAACTGCTTGTGACTTGTGGCTAAAACGGTATTTTTTTGATAGAGTAATGATAGAATGATGGGTAATGGGTATTATGACATGAATAGTAGCTAGAACGTTTTTAAGATTGACAAATCAATAACAAGAGTTCAAGGAAACCGCAACAGAAGGCAATGACTTTGACTACTCGGCTACAGTAATGATAACATCAATGGTGTTTTGGCCAATTGATGTAACCTTCAAAAAATAGGAAAATGAGTTAATCATTGGATCTCAATTTAAAGACATCATAGCAGGTCTCGGCCAAATGATGTAAATTAGAATAATAAATTTACCCCTTTTTAGAAGAGAAACATAATTTTATATTGGTTTTAGGTTTAAAAATTCTGATCCGGCCTCTTGATTAAAGCCATCAAATTTAATCAACACACTTTACGTATAATCCAGTATCTGCAAATGTACAGAAGTGCATTTTAAAGTATCATAACGCAACTCACCGTATATTTTTTTCGATAAAAACAATTTTTACTCTCTCCTGAACGATTTCAATTTTGACTTGACATCAATTGAAACGTTTATTTGATCAGGAAATCAATTAAGTCGTCATAAAAATGTTTAGTGATTATGTAGTGAGTTTTCTTAAATAAACGTTAATAATTTAAAATTAGGATTATTGAGATTTTGTACACTTCCATGTATTTTGTCACTAACGACCCGGGTTCGAGTCCATTGTGTGCTCGAATGCCTGAAGATGCCGAATGGCGAAACCCGGGTCGTTAGTAACAAAATACATGGAAGTGTACAAAATCTCAAAAATTCAAATTTGATATTGAAATTCCATCAAGCACCCTCAGTCGATGTCTTAAATTATGTTAATAATTTAATTTAACAGTCATATATATAAGAAAAAAAATAAAGACAATAACCTACTGGTGCACTTTAAATTTCTAAAAATTTCGAAAGACAAAGCCTGGGCTATCAATGATAAAGCTATTTGACAAGCACAATATTTTTATATTTGATTATTTTGAAATAATCCAAAAAAGTTTAAATTCTTTGTAGAACAGACTATTTAGTATTAATTTCTATGAAGCCTCACTCTTTCTAATATCCATTTCTCGATAGAAACTGTGTACAGATAGCATTATATCAAGAAAAATGTAAATGAATAAATAGTAAAACATTATACGGTGTCCAACGGTTTAATGACCTCTATAATTCTCGACCCGCGGGTGTGGCGTCTAATATAAACTTTTCAGTATACATTTTTTGTATGAAGCGCAAATAATTGAGCTCTCAAAATATATAAGGAACAACTTTACTCTAAGCCGTTTTATATTTCAGACAACACGGCTCTTAACCTTTAATACTTTGAGACCCGGCCCAAAACGTGGGAAATTATTCCTGTGCCCGGCCCATTATTGAAGAAATATCATTTTTTCTTAATGGGTTACTCAACGTGTTTTAACTGTACAAATATCACATTAATTCAAATGAAACTTTTCATGATTTTCTTTGGATATCAACTTGATGGAGTGTTGTCCTAAGGCGCGTTAGTGTCAGAGTTCTTCAAGTATCCTTCATCTCTAATATTATTCCTTTCTTTTACTTCAATTCCATCGTTGCCAATAGAAGGTTGTGATCGCTGCAGAGGTTAGCAATTGACAGTGACGACAGCTCATGTGGACACCATATGTATTTATATAAATATACTTCCCCACATACAGCACCCACACACATTTACATATATATACAAATGCATACACACACATACACATATGCACTTACAAAAAAAAATGTTAAATATTTGATTATATTATTATGTTTGCAAATGTCACTACTTATTATTACTTTGCACTCAACCTTACATGTTCTACAGGGATATTTTATTTTCTATTTCTAGTATTGTTATGAAAATAAATGAAGGAAAAAAATGCATTAATGGAATCCTCAGATATGTTACTATTTTTTTTCGAAAAATCTAGAGTCGTTATCATTGTGATAAGTATAAGAATTTGATGGATTCTGCGGTAACTGCGTAAATTGATTTTAAATATAAAATTAAAATTGTTGAAATAGATAATCCATTGGTTGTGTTACAAAGTGTGTCACGTGCTTTGTTTTATCAAGAAGTATCTTCAACGGTCTAAATATAGTCAGTCTAAAAGTGCTTCTTAATGAAGCGAAACACGTTTCACGTTTAGTAAAATAGCCAGTGGAATAACTAAGTAATAAATTTTAATTTCATATGAGATCTTCTACTTCATGTCTCTAGTAAAATGAATGTCTGTATTTCTATATTCGCTTTCATCTACCATATTTTTAAAACTGGGCATAACGATAACAATTATCTATCCTTACATTAAATGTAAAGTTAACGTTGAGCGATTCAATATCTACCAATAATCAAGAAAAAAAAGTAGGAATATAAATGTCATTACTTGAAGGATTAAATCTTTACGTGTAAACACGGGCCCGGTATTTAACTTGTTAATGCGAAGTTTGCCTGCAAATACACCGCCTTTGCTGCAAAACTTCTCCTTCAAATTGGTCATAAAGATACGTAATGGTCTAATATATATTTCACAATTTGTAAAGCAGCTCTTCTCTGTTCGCATGAGAATAGATCACATCAATTTAAGGATTAATTTCAGTACTCTTTGATAGTTTTTGATACGTAAAGTAATTATTAACGATCGGTTCATTATGAAACACTTGTAATGGACACTTTGTTATCTATTTATGACGTAAGTATCATTTTCAATTAATTGGTGATTTGGTCAGATGTTGGGTTGAAAGCGAAACATTGGGGATGGTACTCCTATAAAGTTCAGGGGTGTATTTAACGGTATTGAGGTACAGAGGCCAGAGGGCTTCGTATCCTATACATCTATAGTTTATGGGGCTGTTTGGTTGGTGCTGGGGAGATCATGATCAGTGTGTATCTGATTGCGTTACATATACACATATCAATGACCCAGTACCATAGGACGAAAAGTCAAAAATTTGATATTTTGAGTTAAGTTAGCCTGTATATTTGAACACAGCTTTTCTACAGCTTGTAAAATGCACAGATTTTCTCTCAAAAGGCAGAAATTTGCATATGGAAATCAGCAAAATTAAATATTGTCTCAGTTTCATATATTAAAATAAATATTAAAATATTGTATGGTGGGAATATATTTTTGTGAGTTGCGACGTTTCATAAATAAATAACCTTTAATCTTAAAACTATAAACTATTGAACACCTATTTGAATAAAAAAGTAATACAAATAATAAGCCATCACTTTTTACGAGTCAGTTTAGATGAGATAAAACTTTGATTGGTCAGATCTCAAAACTACCTATTTCTAGTTGTATCACTATAGAACTAGGCCATCGATATACGTAATGCGCATATGTAATTGAATTAGATAAGTAATTTAAAAACGTACATTTTTAAATGTGGGTTTTTTTTAATTGAATCGAAATAACTGCCATGAATCTGTTTTATGGCTGTGCACTAAAATACTTATCATACAGAATAGATGTTGGTACAGACTATGGTGCTGTGAAATGTATTTGAACAGAATGTTGCAAGCCGCAAAATTTATTCTCCGCGAAACGTCCGCTGTATGGGAGATTCCGCTTATAACAAAACTTCTCGTTATAACTAAACTTGTTTTTAAAGTAATAAAGCACAGGAGTTAGTCAGCAAGTAACGTATGTATGGCAAAGTTTCACAAATGGATGCAATCTGGCGATGCATCAAACTTACCTGGCCAGAACTATACGGCGTACGTTACTTACATATCAGTAGGGAGTCCAATAATACCTATCAGTGTTTTAGATTCTGGTATTGATTCCGGGATCGCAAAATATAGCTCGAGACACATACAGCCTGTACTTGCACTAGCCGCTTTATAAGAATTTTATAATTCATTTTTACATGGAATAACTTATAACGCTTGCGAGTGGTGACCTCAGCATAGGAAAGTTAAAACAAATGTTAAAATATATCATAGTAAAATATACTACAGATTGAGGAAGTGTGGTGTGCACTTCTAACACCTAATAGGATCGAACCTTCCACCATACACGCCACCAAGTCTTGGGCAGGTGCTCCAAAGACACTCCCAATTAAGGGAAAATAGCTGTAGATACGCTTAACGTTTGTTACGCCATTGGATACTGCCGTAAAAAATTAACGTATGGAAAAGCAGTGGTGGGTGGAGGAGGGCAAGGACTTCTACACATCTACATCAAAATACGTCGTATCAATGTTTTTGAAGGTCTTGGTCTTTATTTGGAACATATGGTCATCACACGGTTCTTCCACGGTCCTTTGTAGCCCGCCAGTCTTCTTCCTTCCACCCAGATTATCCTAGCGTCCCGTAGTTCCTCCAAGGACATTTTAAGGATGGTTATCAGAGGCTTGGCTTGACGATGGAATTTCTTATAAACACTGAAAATTATTCTTATTCGCAGTTCAGTAATTTGGGCCTCAAGTTGACGAACTCTTAAGCCCAGATGGTGTCTTTAAATTCTGCAAGAAACGTTAACGATGCGTGTCACCCAAACCGTCTTGGCGTGACATTTCTGACACATGTGTCATAAGTTAAGCATCTCTGCCTTAGTATAATAGAGTTCTACTAAATCAATGAAAATTCATTTTTAATATAAAATTAAAACTGATAACTTTGTTATTCCAGTGGTTTTATCACTAGCATGACACGTTTCGCCTCTTTAAGAAGCATCGTCAGATTAAGACTTCACGTTAGTAATAAAACCAGTAGAAGAACAATGTTATTAATTTTAATTTTTTATCAAAAATAAATTTCCTCTAAGTTACCGCTGAATACGTAGAAAATTTTTATTTATATCATTTGTGTACCGAAATTTTCCCGACTATTGAAACAAAGTGAAATAATTTGGATGCAATTAGAGCATTCAATCCCGGACTCATTTTATAATACCGAGATTTCAAGATTCAAAATGTCTCAATCCCGGTATACCGGAATTAGTCATTTAGTGTTATTTCGTGGCTTAAATTGTGCATATAAGGTATTATTTCCATTGGAATATTTGAACACTGTAATGGTTTTTCTATTGATTGGAAATCAGACAAAAAACGATAAAAAAAAATTAAAAAAACACGATGATCAAAATAGTTTCTATTTTATTTTATATGTCTTTCTACCAAGAATTGACAGTTAACACATTAAAAGTGATTATTTTATTTATTGGATTATTAAAGTAGGTTTCACAAGTATCCAAAAAATTGAATTATCCTTTTATTCGACGTTAAAATAATGTCATCCATCCCTTTAAGAAGCAGTCCTTCTTTGTCCTTCATTTCAAATTTGCTAAAAACGGCTGATACGAAATATGGGAGGAAGACTGCAATACACTTATTGTTATTGTATAAAAAACTACGTATTTACTTAAACGATCCGAGGTACACGTTGTAGTAATCGGGAAGTTTTAATTTGATATATGAATTATTTTTTGGAATTTAAAGTCAATCCAAAAATCCCGGAATTGATATATAGACAATACCGGGATTTGAGACCCTAGTTGGAGTCTCTACATGCTCCGTCAAAGTAGGAACCAATATCAAACAATCGAATAATTGAACTTTGAATTCTAGTATGCGATTTGAGTCGGTGAAGTTGTGAAATGTATTTAATTACATGTCGTTAGCACTAAATTCCTGCAATGAATTAGTAAATGTGGTGTATAATATGTTTGATAAGCGGTGGTACTGCTTTTCACTTCACTCATTGCTTAAATGAAGCTTTTATGTATTTAAAATTAGCATTTAAATTGTCGAATTTTCAACAGCCGTTGTTCATAAACGTCTTATCGTCTTAACGTGAAAGTTCACAACACTTTTAGTACTAATTTAAGACATCGACTGAGGGTGCTTGATGGAATTTCAATATCAAATTTGGATTATTGAGATTTTGTACACTTCCATGTATTTTGTCACTAACGACCCGGGTTTCGCCTTTCGCCCGGGCTCTCAGACGTATAATATCTTACCTCGTAAATAATATTTGTCGCATTTGTATCTTCTATATAAACGTTAGACACTGTTTACTGTCTCTCAGTTCGAGTCCATTCGTGTGCTCGAATGCCTGAAGATGCCGAAAGGCGAAACTCGGGTCGTTAGTGACAAAATCTCAATAATCCAAACTTTTAGTACTAATTTTTTCATGAAGGTTAGTTTATATGCATATATTATAATAGCCCAGCCCGATTTGCCGGCGTAGATGTAGACGTTTTATTATTATCACATACACATGTAGACATGAAATTTTCTCGTAAACGTCCGCGGTGACTATAAACAATACACACAGTTCCAACGTGACGCAAAACCGAGGCAAACAAACAACAGTCAGTTCGTCAGTATAGAAAATAAAAAACAGCTACTTTAGATATTCAGTATTTCAATTTCAATACCGTCATTTATGACGGGCGTACTCACTAGTATTCATATTATTGACAAGACACCTTTTTGTGGTTGGTGCTTATTATCTGACAAAGGCCTGTATTTATTGCATCAGTAACTATTTAAAATTCAGTCAGTAAGAAATAATAAATGATCTGTAATTAATCAAAATGATCAGTATACACGTGGTCAGTTAATAAAATAAACGATCAGATATTTATATTAAACGGTTAGTTTTGAATTAACCTTAACCTAACCTTTCTTTATTTGGTAATTATATACTGATTAACTGTATTTCTGACTGACCATTTATGGAATTAGTTACTCAGAACATAATAATTGGCCTCTTAAAACTATCGCAGGATTCAAACTAAAGAGAAATTTATAATTTAAAAAAAAAAATACAAAATTTTCGAAAAAAAAAGATCCTAAAAAAGGTTGTTCACAGCATTATTAGCCTACCACTTGTCATCTTCTAGTCCTATCCTTTTATACTTACAACTTACCTTCGTAGAAAAGAACGATTGAACAAATGAATAACAGTCAGTTGTCCAATTCTTAATTATGAATGTGTATACTTTAAATTAGGAGTGAATTTGGTTAAAAAATTTGAGCTAATTAGGACGAATAAAACAAAAACTGTAAGCCAACCCCTTTCTATAAAATGTAGGGCTTATCTAATAAATTTACTTTTATTTAAGTAACAATCGATGATTTACATTTACAGAGTTTTCCAGAAAAACAAATATCTCTAGACCTCTTTACCATAAACACAGCTTCTTCTTTGTGTAAGGGTGGCCAGTATTTTCGCCTTTTATTACAAACCTTAGTCACTAAGAAAACATCGATTCGAGAAAGAAAAAAATCATTAAGTAGTATGTCTCTCCATGCGTAGAACTTCAGATACTATGTTTGCTTTTTCAGTTAGGCCGGCTCGCTAACGTGGATCGTAAATTCGCTAATTTGTAGGAGAAAGTACAGAGCAAGTCGTAAATTTGATCGTTTTCTCGGGTTTGTTTTAGCAGATTGGTCTCAAATATCAAAGACTGGCGAACTTTTTATTTTCTTCCACTTTTACTTTCTCCAAAGTGATAAAAAGAACCGAACATAATGCTGAATGCGAATTTTTCGCACAGGATGATCGCTCAGCAAAAATTGTCACTTTCCACATGAATATGCAACCATCTAAAAATTTTAAACAAAACGTCTCTATTTCCAATGTATTTTTTCTTCTGGTGATATTACTGTAGTAAGATAGAATCATTTATTGCAAATAAATATGATTTTAACTGACTGCTTTTTTAATATAGTAAAAAAAGCCACCTTTTTTAATAACGTTCATAATTTATTAATCATCCCTGAAGCAGAGTTGTAAATGCTGTTGCGTGTCTTGCTCAGTTACAGTGTACAAGAGCTCAAATCTCAGGTACAACTTCATGTGCGTTGTGAGACTATTTAACTAACTACATGTCCTGTCTTATCCAGGTGATTGAATAAGAAATTGTTTTAGCAGAAAAATATCTGTAGAGATTTGCTGTAAAGACACAAGGCCGAAAAAAAATACTTAGTATGTGAGAAGACCCTGGATCGAAGAGAGGCGAGAGGCGAGCGGCTGGAAGGGCTGTGATCTCAGACAAACACCATTTCAAATCCGGTTCAAAACTTATTAATTTTTCCATCCAAGATGCAGTGGTTTACATTACACAAATATATAAATCCTAACACATAAAATTGATTCTACATTTACATTTACTTAGCAATTGAATTTACTTTAAGTTATAATACAAATGGCACGACAAACGATTTTAAATTAAGTCCAACGCAAATCAAAACACAAACAACTCGCATCGTTTCCTCCGCCGCAACTCGCCCGGCTCGGCGGATCGTAATCGACTGTCCACAAATACTTAAAAAAAACTCCCTGCAAAGTCGGAGCTACCCCTTTCCGTCAAAATGGACTAAAGCGGTCGTAGCCGGCGGCTATTGAACTCTTGGTAACAAGAAAGAGCCGATTCTGCGAAATATTGCTTTGCCGCTGGGTGATTTCAGTTCTGGACATTAATGACACTTATACTTATATACAAAAACCAGGGTGTGTCATATGTTTTATAGCAAAGAAGCTAGAGCTTCACTTAGCGAAGGAAGGTTGCTGTCTAAGTTTAATTAAATTTATCGCTTTCAATTCTTTTCTCAAGCGTAGATACCTATTTCATGATATATCGTATATCTTCGATTACAACACTCACCCTTGTGTTTGAATATAATTAACGAAAACATTTTTAAAATTTATTGTCAATGTTGCAACAAAAAGTATTCTCTCTATGCCTGTTATTTTTAACCAGAGTTAATCGAAAACCCTGGTTACCACAATAATTAAAATACACCTCCTTAGTAAAAACAAAACTCTTTTAAGGTGTTAACTGTCAATTCTGGGTGGAAAGACATTATATTTTAAAAAATAAAACATAATTCATTTGTACTACTTCCACATATGTATAATGATCAGAACTGGTTTCGCTCATCACGAGCATTATCAACTGATAAAAATACAAACGTAACAGGCTTATTTATATAAAATTGAGTTTAAAAATGAAGGTATATAAAACTGATGGTTCCTGAACTAAGACAAGAAAATACTAATTAGCAAACAAATTATACATAAATCAAATAAAAGAGTCTATAATTAAAATGTTATGGGCCTCTTACAAATCAATAAATACTAATCTGAAATCACAAATATAGCTACATTAAAAGTCCATTAGCTGAGAAAAACTTTCTAATGACATTACTAATACAATAAGAAATAGTGGATCAGGAGCAGATTTTTGGTAGCCAAATATCAAAAATGCATCGACGAGCGATTAAATTATAAAAACAATTGATTAACAATCTTATATATAATAGCCAAGACCGTTCTGTAAACGCTTTATTATTATCATTTATCATGTATGTAGGTATGAAATTTTCTCATAACGTAAGCGTTTGCGGTATAAACAATGCACACACAGTTCCGACTCACAAGCCATTTTAGACATTCGGTATTTCAATTTAAATACCATCATCTATGACGGTTACGGTTAAACTAGTAATATATTATTCATACTGACTTGTTTACACTGACAAATATAGTCGGATATCGTGTATTGACCAACGAACTACCAAAAAAACAAAACAATTAAAACGCCCACAAGAGAACCTCAGCGCCCCTGTTAAAACACACTGATCTCGGCTTCAGACATAATATGAAACACCCTAGGATGTTTAGAATTACGACATTGTTAGTATGTAGTGGCCTTCTATGAACAAACATATTGCGTAGAGAAATAAAAAGCTATGAAAAAAATCTTGGACTTTTTACTATCACAGCATTGAACGTATGTCGTGTCACGTTTTGCCAGTAACATTTTTGTGGCAGCGCATTACGGAATATTTCCACAAACGTGAATAAACTTTGCAATGGAATAAGTTTCGACCATCTTCTGTTCATATGATAAAACCAAACCGATATCCTCGTAGGAAATAGAACTTAATATAATACCACTCAAATTTTATTACTCATCCAATTCGGTATTGGTTTATGCGTCAGAAGAATAAATTGAACAACTTGTATGAGATTCATTTGTTTCATTTTTAATTACCGATTACTTCTGATAATTAGAAAAATATAATATTAAAATTAAAATTGATAACTTAATTATTCCACTTGGTTTATCACTAACGTGACGCGTTTCGGCTTTTTAATAAGCATCTTCAGACAAACTATATCGCAAGGCTATTTATTCCAAAGTTGAACAATGATTCTAATTCTAAAAAGGGTGGGGGTGGGTTTTATTTTATTCTACTGGACGTGTGGAGGGGGGCAAGGTATATATAGTAACAGTGTTTATGCCTTACCCCCTTTTCACGTCCAGTAGAATAGAATAAAACCCACCTCCACCCATTTAAGAATTAGAATCATTGTTTAACTTTGGAATAAATAGCTTCGCTATATGGTTAGTCTGAAAATGCTTCTTAAAGCGGTGAAACGCGTCACGTTAGTGATAAACCAAGTGGAATAACTGAGTAATCAATTTTATTTTTATATTAAAAATTAACTTTCATAAAGTTACCGCCAAATCCATAGGAAATAAAAAAATATAAGTTTATAGTGAGGTATTTCTGTAGATTTCGTAAGTAACATGACAAATTTTAATCTCTTTGCGTCCAAAGACACATAATATATCAGATATACATATCGGATGAGGGAATGTGGATGTTGGCACAACTGAATCTCTGTAGTGTTAACGTTTCCAACGACCGATCTGATCCCTTAGAACAGGGGTGTAACGAGAGCGATTAAGTAACTTCTAATCCTATCCTAACCCCATTTTTCTACCCCAAACTTCTTCAAAATACAGTGATTGAGCGACTGAATAACAAGCATTTCTCGTTAAATAATGATGCATAAAGAAGTCGGCGTCCGTGGCGCAGTTAGTAGTGTCGTGGGCTACGGCTACGGATGGCTCGGGTTCAATTCCCGGTGCGGACAGTTTTCATAAATTGATATTTAAATCAATTTCTGTTCGTAGTCAGAGTGTTTGTGTTGTCTAAAACTCCCTCCTCACCCACCCATCCCATCCTCACGGGGCATAGCGAGAGCGATTAGCTAATCACTAGTCCTGTCCTAGCCATATCCTTCTATCCCTACTCTCTTCGATAAAGAGAGGTTGAGCAACTGAGTAACAAACAGTTCTCATAGAAAAATTCTGTTGAGATACCTCCATTAGGAGAATATATGCTCCACATTGGGAGCGGACATGGAAAAAAAAATTCATATGATCCACGTTTAGATTGGTCATGGTTGAACATAAAGTTGTCGGCCTCTGTGGTCAAGTGGCAAGACCTTTGCCCTAACTATCAGGTCCATCCTGGTTCAAGTCCCAGCAAAGTCAAGATCAAATTAAGATTTGTGATCTTGGTCATGAGTACTTATAAAAATTCTCATCGAATTTATCTCGTATGATTTTCAAATTTTCAAAATATTTGGCACATTGGCTGTCAGCTTTAATGACAGATATTTAAAAATAACTAGATTAGTTAGTTTTAGAATTTTCAACTGGTGCATTGAAAATTACATACTATTATTAAAGCTATTTTATTACAACTGGTTTTAATATTATCTCTAGTAAAATGAGAAAAATTTCAAAAAAAAAATGAAATATTATGTATATAATTTAAGACATCGACTGAGGGTGCTTGATGGAATTTCAATATCAAATTTGGATTATTGAGATTTTGTACACTTCCATGTATTTTGTCACTAACGACCCGGGTTTCGCCTTTCGGCATCAGTTCGAGTCCATTCGTGTGCTCGAATGCCTGAAGATGCCGAAAGGCGAAACCCGGGTCGTTAGTGACAAAATACATGGAAGTGTACAAAATCTCAATAATCCAAATGAAATATTAGTTTGAATTGTTGAAATTTTTTACATTTCCATGTATTTCGTCACTTACGACCCGGGTTTCGCTTTTCGGCATCTTCAGGAATTCGAGTATACGAGTACAAAATCTCAACAGCTCAAATCCGACATTGAACTTCCATCAAGCACCCTCAGTCGATGTCTTAAATTAATCAAATATAAACTGATTTTTTATCATATCTTTAGGAATCGTGTTCTTAACTTGTATACAAACTGAGATTAATTTTAAAAATAGAGCTGCCTTCAACTTGCTGTGGGCCGACGATCAATGAAGCAGTATTGCCATCCGTCCGTGTGTAAGGTAGTACGACTTCTGCCAGTGTCTATGCTTCTGTATATTAGAATATTGCCATCTCTATTGATTCGTTTCTCGCATATCTTATTTTCAACAAAAAATACCATGACAATATGGAACACATGGCATATATGGTGTTATATAATAGTTATAATATGTTTTAAAAACACTTTTGTAATCATAAAATCCCATATTCGATACCTGTCTAGGTAATAAAAAAAAACATTTCGTTTATTAAATACAAATGATATTATAAGGTTAATATTCCGTGTTACGTTTAGTGCCTATGTATAAGTATATACATATAAAACTATATATATAAAACTTAGAAGTGATATCAAGCTGATACTATACGCTGAATATTTAAATGAGTCTGTACTTTATTTTTTTAAACTTGTAGTATCTAAATTTAAGAATGAATGATTTTTTATCTAAATGACACAAATGGATATCTTTGCTTATTTAAAAAAAAAAGAAGTAAAGATAATTAATTATTGATAAATTTGTGAAATATGATAGGGTGTTTTTGATCAATTTGTTAAACACTTTATAAAAAGTCAAGATTAAAAAGTATGGAAGTATAGTTTCAAATTGTTTTACGTTTGGCGTGATTTAACTGTAGGTGCGGATGATGATGATAATTATGCAGTTCAGGGGAGATGTCAGAAGCCGAAATCGTCGGACGATGCCAAAATGAATTCGGTGTTCTCTTGTTTGTTCTTATATACTGTCACCGGCTGTCTGTGTTCTGCTTTAGTCATCATGACTTGCTTATTCAGAGCGTCACCAGTTTCACCTTTATCGCAACGTTTACATAATCCACGCCGTATATTGGTCACTGGTGCACTAATTTTTATAATTATTTAAATGTGCTGATTTGCATCATATGTATTGCTGATTAGACATAAATAATAATGACAAGCATAATGTTTCGTTAATCTGTAGCGTTATGTAACGTTATTTAAGTAGCTCTATCAACTGAGATGTTGTCAAATATAGTAAGCTAATTGCTAGCAATTACACTAATATTCAATAAAATAAAAAAGTGTTTTTTTCAATTCATTAGTTTTATCATCACAGATCCTTTGGCATAAAGCTCTCTATAATATTAAAGGGAACAATATGAAAAAGGAAGTAGACGCTGTTACCTACTGTGTGATAAAATAACAAAGGTTTTTAGTATAGATTTAATGCGTAGGTTAAATACATAGTTACATAATTCGGAAGGTTAGTCTGTAAGCTTTTAAATGGTTTACGAGAGCTTTATACGGTACTTAAGAAAAAAATAAAAGGGCTAAACGATTATTTAATGATGTTTACTTGCTTAATTCCATCGGAAAACCGAATTTAATTCTGTAAAAGTGCCTTTATATTCGGATACATTATTGTATTGGCAAATTTTATTTTTTAAGGGTTAGTATTTTATTTTACTTGTAGTTGTAAATAGTATCAATATTTTATTAAAGATAACATGTATTATTTATCCAGCTTAGCCCAAGATAAAAGACCCTTTTAATCAAGTCATTTAGACGCTGGCTTTGTAAGACAGACTCCGTTTCAATTTTGATGTACAACATGTCAACCAAATATTGATGCAAAAGTTGTCTTTAGTTCAACAAAATGTACTATTTTAATCACGCCGTCAAAAAATATGCGTAGAATGATGATCAGATACCACCTCGTTAATTTTATTTGAAGTTTATAGCTGGACTTGATTGATATTAATTGCGTATCTATCCTTGCCACGTGGAAACATGAGTGGATATTGTTTGGCATCATACAAAACGTTTCTGCACATTGACAAGAAAATATCACGTTCCTCAAGTTCATTTGCAGGAATGTTGATGGCAATTTAATTTTCTACCGTTGCGATAAAGACACGAAATGAAAATTTCACTGTTTTAATATTTATAATTTTAAATAATAATTTTATACGATTTATACGATTGTCATGAAAAGTTGTTATGTAAGACATTCTACTCAGACAGACGTGACGAATCATTTTAGTATGGAGCAGTTGCTAAGCAACTATTTACTATTATGTTTTCTGTTGCTTTACACTGAGACGTCAAAAACATAGCGTTTTCAGTTTAAGGTTGAGAGTTGGAAATAGCACAGTTGAATGACACGTTAAAATTCCACGTCACTACAGTACATATGAAAATAATTTAACAATTCTAAATTTTATTTATCGTGCTTGGCATGGAACACCGCAAAAGCGACAAAAAAAATTGTACAGGTGTGAAAACAAATATATTTTTTAAATTTGTAAATGAAATACAGCTCAATTTGGTTACAATTTGTCTTCAAAAACATTGATTAAAACAAATACCCAGCGTTCTGTGAATGCACATTCGAGGAAAAACAGATTCAGCATCGAATGGTATCAAAAATATTGTTAAGTAAAACTGTCTCTAACGCGGTATTGCATGTCAAGTGACGTTATATTGTTTCATTATTTGTATTTATACATAACTAAATTTTAACTAATTTTAAATAAAAAAAGCGGTTAAGAAAATAATGAAGATGAAAATTTATTGTGGGTCTGCATTTATTGGGTCGGTAACTATTTCAATTTTTGATCGGTAAGAAATAATAAATGGTCAGTGTTTTAATTAAACCTTACCTACCCAAACTTCTTATTTGGCAATTATTTACTGATGAAACATAATTATTAACTGACCATTTATCGAATTAGTAACTGATCATTTATGGAATTATTTATTGACCAAATAATTGTTTGCCCATATTATAGTACTGATATTTTTTATGTTCTGTATCCGTTTCATTCGTATTCCATTTTATCCGTACAACCAAATTACTTAATAAATATATTTATTATTTTTTCTTGAAAGCAAAAACAGTTCTTATATTTTTATTCCATAAAAAACTTAAAATAAACGATATTATAAATTTATAATATAAATTCATAATATCGTTGAGTGGTTTCTTCGGTGCGATCTAACGGTACAGCGTCTGGTGTTTCACATTAACTTGACTTTATTGCTTACGTGGAAACGAATGTAACCTGGGAACACTTTGATAACCCAAACACTTTGTCTAATCCTTCTAAACTACTCGCATAAGACACGTAACAGTTTCGAGACTTTAAGAGGCGAGACTCGTGGTAGTCTTGCTTGCTACTTTAAAGGGTTAAACTTCGATATTGTGTACCTATTGTCGTGTAACGGATTATATTGATAGAACGATGCCCTTGAAAACTTGCCGATTTTCACACGTAACCCTATGACTTTGGTAACGGGTTTAGTAGAGACGTTTCAAAGGTAAGTTGTCATCAGTATTTTATTATTACGTACCTGCCAATTCTGTGGTCTAGTGGTAACAGCTTATCCCTAGCAGTCAGGTGGGTTCTGGTTAGGGTTTCAAACTATTCGAATAGCCAATAGTTATTTCTAAAGTGTAAAAATAATATTAAAAATTAGATTTGAATAATTAATAACATAAAATTATCAAATTTGAGTTATTGAGATTTTGTACAATTCTATGTATTTTGTCACTAACGACCCGAGTTTCGCCTTTCGGCATCTTCAGGCATTCGAGCACACGAATGGTCTCGAACTGAAACCCGTGTCGTTAGTGACAAAATACATGGAAGTGTACAAAATCTCAATAATCCAAATTTGATATTGAAATTCCATCAAGCACCCTCATTTGATGTCTTAAATTACATAAAATTATATTAGCGCATTCCAATACCATTCCATTGTACTACAATAATTAAAAATTGCAGTTGCGTCCGGATTACCATAACTGTATTTTCTTTGATTACTGAAATTACGGCATTTAAAGGTTTTTTTTAGCCCCGAGTCATTTGTTAAACTCAAGTATGTAAGTACTATGTGACACACCCTGGTTTTTGTTAAGTATAAGTGTCATTAATGTCCAGAACTGAAATCACCCAGCGGCAACAGCAATATTTCGCAGAATAGGCTCTTTCTTGTTGCCAGGCGTTCAATAACCGCCGGCTACGTCCGCTGGACGAGTCCATTTTTACGGAAAGGGGTAACTCCGACTTTTCAGGGAGTTTTTTTAATTATTTGTAGACAGTCGATGCGAGTTGTTTGTGTTTTCATTTGCGTTGGATTTGTATTATAACTTAAAGTAAATTCAG
This sequence comes from Himalopsyche phryganea, assembly GCA_022494535.1. Lineage (NCBI taxonomy): Eukaryota > Metazoa > Arthropoda > Insecta > Trichoptera > Rhyacophilidae > Himalopsyche > Himalopsyche phryganea. Next base: position 3,347,067 of record JAGVSL010000025.1, read on the forward strand.
TTGCTAAGTTAAATGTAAATGTAGAATCAATTTTATGTGTTAGGATTTATATATTTGTGTAATGTAAACCACTGCATCTTGAATGGAAAATAAATAAGTTTTGAACCGGATTTGAAATGGTGTTTGTCTGAGATCAGCCCTTCAGGACTCTGGATAACCAGGCGCTCGCCTCTCTTCGATCCGGGGTCTTCTCATATGATAAAAGCGACCGAGTTGGGTGAAGGAAAAAATAGCCACTACCTGGGGTAATCGTTATTGTTTTTGTTGAAATCTGGAAAAATTGTGATGTGACCATTTTTCAATTTTGTAAAATACTTCATTCAAAATTACTACGAATACATATCGAATAGTTGCCCAAATATTCGAAGTAAAGCCCCAGCAAGGTCAATATCAAATTTAGATTTTTTCAATGTAAATTTTTAATCCTAAATATGAGTGACTTATATAAAATCTTCATCGAGTTTATCTCGTATGGTTTTCCAATTTTCAAAAATACTTAGCGCATTGGCTGACAGCTTTACTTAAAGCCAGACATATATTTTTAAATACGTGTATATATTTGTTTATATACTTTCATAAAGGTAAGTGTCGTTACCCGAATTCCTATCATTCTATTATACAATATTTTACATTGCACCTTTCACAATTTTTCCATTAGAATTTCGTAACACATCAGTGTTTAACAGTTTTAAATGAATTTTTAAAGTTTCTCACAAAATTTAGCCCACTACTCTTTTTTGTGCGGCTCACGAGCATTGATTTGTAAATTTGAATGCAAAATAATGTAAAATCATGAAAACGTATCAATGATATTCCCATTAGAGTCAAATTATGTGTCGTCACTACAAAATGTGCACGTTTATACCACCAAGTGTGAGTGAAGGACGCCACAGTTTCTCGTTACCGATGGCCCTCAGAGCCGCGGAGTGCTGGATGAAGTGGCGAAGGAAATAGAGTTGTTGCAGTAGGCAGAGGTCACGACCCTCACATGCAAGAAATATGACAAGACTACGAAGAAAATTGAAGACATATGATTGAAAAATAGTAAAACATTGAACGCTTTTAACAAAAAAATTTCACACTTCACAAGCATACGCAATATAGTTTTAGGTGGCACACCAAAAGCCCACGAAATTGAAAATGTTAAATTATTTAGAATTTAAACAAGGTACTTACTAGATATCCTATTATTAACACCGTAAGGGCACTAAAATGTTTTACTATGCGGCGTTTAAATTGCCTACTTACACACGATACCCGTAAACTTTTCGAAAAAAACAGGTTTCTAGAAATCTCACTAGCTTCTATTCAGATAAGATTCAAAATGGCTAATGGCTTATGCAAACACGACAACGGAATAATCCACATAAGCTATTCGTTTCCTTAATGTATCTTTCAACACCTGTTTCGTGCATTCATTTAAATTCACGATCCAGCCCCCTGGCGTAAATAAGAGAAACTAGTATGTTTACCCTTTGTTAAATACTTACAACAGAATTTGTTAAGCAGTTTGACTTAAATTTGGAATGCAAGCAGTATATAAAATTTGATATTGCATTTTTCAAAAGCGTTTTAACCCTTCCGTACCCATGGTAAACAAAGAGTTATTTCAGCATTTAAACCTTTAAATTATCTATGAAATAGGTCATACAAAAAAATGAAAATTTTGCTATTCCAAATAGAATAGTTTTACATATATTCGAAAGTTAAAAATACATTACAGTTTACGTCTTCTTTGTATAATTAGTCATAATTTAAAATCAAGTCAATTTTCAAGTCAGTCAATTTTACCATCGAAAAATACGAAATTATAATATAGTATGTAGTAACCTTTTTGTTACAAACGACACTAAGACATGTGTCGAACTTGTTCTGCTATGAAGAATTTCGATTCTTGCTTCTTTCAATAATTTATCATAGTTTGATTATGTATTTCAGGTTTTTCACACACAATTTGACGTAAAATAAATACTTAATACTACATAAAACCGTATTTCACTTTTTTGAAATTGTCATTTCGCTTTATAAATGAGTTCATATAACAAAACCAACACGGTACCGAAATGTGACTGCATGAGATCAGAAAGAATTTTTTTAGTATAAAAGGTTAAAGACACATCCAATAATAATTTAATTATTATGATTAAAACCAATAATTATAATGTTTATTTCCATAAGAATTAATTTATACACTTCATGGTTGTTTTATCGTCATGTCATGAAAGCTCTGATGATAGCCAGACGCCAAAATGGCCATGTACAATATAATACATATATTATTTGTGGAACTAACAGTTTTTCTTTTATTTACATGTAATAATAACTGATTAACGGATCAGTTGATAATGCTCGTGATCAGCGAGACCGGTCCTGATCATTATAAATATATTGTAAAGTATTGCAAATGAATTGTGTTATATTTTTTAAAATTTACAATTGTGTTGAACTAACGGTATCTTTAAAATAACTTAAATTATAATAAATCACGGCACAGAATATTGCACAGCAGACGCAAAATTTTTATCTATAAATATAATTTCTTGAAAAACATGTACTGCGTTTTTACAATTTGTCATTTAAAAATGTTATATTTAATATTAATATTGTAAAGTCCAGCAGGCTTGTTCTTGACATATGTCAAAAAATCAAGTCTTTAAAATAATTTTTGTATTTATTATGTATTTATGTAAAAAATACAAAATTATTGATGTGCAATCCATTAATATGTTGTAAACTAAAATTGTTAATTAATTTAAGACAAGAAATTAAGCAAATTTTACTAACACAACATAACTATTCGCAAAAAAACTATTACAAAATTATTTTTTCACGCTTTGCTCTTAGCAAAATCATTGGCAATATTATCTTAATCTATATTATCTGCCAGTTGGTCTTCTATTAAAAGAATTGCACGATTTTTTGAATCGCGAATTGCTCAATGTCAACGTCAAATAGTTTTTTTTATTAATTTCAACCACAAAATGATAATTCAGCATGTTGTGACTGTTCAAACAATTTTTTCTTTCTGCCTTGACGTTGAGGCTTCATAATTATCCTGTGATTATTTTTATTTGTTTATTATCAGCCTTATTTTCTGTTAAATGTTGCCTCCAAGAGTATATTTTGTCAATGAGTAAAATAAACGTTCATTCACTGAATATTTACTGTTATGTCACGATATGAAGTTTTATTTATTTGTGTGAAAAATATTTTTTAATTACAAAATTTGGCACCACTCCGGTTGGAAACCATTGCTTTGAATACACCTAGAAGACGCAAGCTACTCGTACACTTCTTTGATGTTTTTATTTCAAAAAATATTTTTAAAAAAATTTGCATCGTAATAAAAAACACACTTTTCTGAAACGCTGACGGTGGTCTAATCGATAAAAGTAATTAAAAAAATGGTAAGGTATAATCGAGTTCAAAGGTCAACACTTTCAAATGTTTTTTTAGCGTTAATGAAAAGAAAGGTTAAATATAAAATATTACTTAAGATTTACAAACAAATAGAGTTTAGTTGTTACCTAATATTTAACAGATAATCTGATAAACAATACGTTCTGATTGTTGTAATTTGACAAATGTCCTGGAAATCGAAAACTTGTGAAGTTTTATTATGTAGTTACTTCTGCGAGTTCATTAAATGGTAAAGTTTTTAGTCTTTCACGTTGTATATACATTAAAATATGGCTTAAAGCAGACGCAGTTCTAGTTGTAAGTTTTACTCAACATTTGAAAATTATCGCAGGTTTATTTATCAAGGGCTGATATTACACACCAAACGGTTTTGAAACATCAAATGATTACAGATACATGTTTACATGTGTTTTTTTTCTCTCTAAAATAATATTTTTCAAAAAGATCAAGACAATAAAATAGAAAGAGGTTTTCGAATAGAATTAAGTACATAATTTTACAAAAACTCAAAGATAACATAGGTATTATAAAAGTATTAAAATGCTTCGCAATAAATATGAAAATTGCTTTGCTAAGTAAAAAAAAAAACCAACATTGAATTATGACTGCAATATCAAAGAAACTATAGAATTACAATTCGTTAACACCCAATACAATAACACTATACTTTTTCAAGTTATTTAAAAAAAATTTAAGCATACACAAAGAAAAATTCTCATCTCAAATTGGTATTACCTTCATATCTTTATGAATGGGAACGACATATCGTCGTTGTTCTAGAAGAAAACACTAAATCTAAAAAATGACATTTTGGGTTAGTTATACCAAAACGTTTCTTATTTTATACTCTACCGTATGACAGCAGTAACATATTTTTATTATTTATACTTTTACTAAAAAACAGTTTTATACAAACAAAAAAAATGAAAAATGTATGTCATTTCAAGCATTTGGCAAACTTCAAAGTCAAATTACTCAAAACTAGTATGTTCCAGTGAGTGTCTTCTTCCAGAATAACGACGATATATGGGAATGGATTGAGTAACGCCCTATCACATTGGCGGTTATGGAGAGACGTTGGAACTGGCTGGATCACGTACTGCTGATACAACAGGAGAACCTCAATCCTGCTTGTTTCTTCTACCGACCTGTAGAATTCCTGCGTCTTGGAAGACGATCAGGTACTATCCATAGGATGTACTCAGCGGAACTAAGGGCATGTTATGGGAGAAAGCAAAGCGATTGGCGGGTGACAGGAAATCTTGGAGACGCATCGTGGTAGCCATATGCTCCACATAGGGAGTGAATTTAGAAGAAGAAGAAGAAAGAAGTTTTTATGAATATAGGTATAACTTTCATCATCGGCCTTTGTTGATTGACAGCTGGATTGAAGTCACTCTAGTATTTATCTACGACTTGTAAAATTTATTATAATGTTTAGGACCTGTTTCGTTCATAGTGAATATTTTCAAGAAATGAATGCTTATAATAAATGATATCGACTCCGACCATTGTAGAAAAATGCAGAAGTAGTAAAAAAAATAATGTTTTATTTTATATGAATGTAAAGCCTTTCCACCTTTGAATGACAGCTAATCTCACGGCATCTTACACTTTCCCCTAACCATTAAATCCATAATTTTTCAAATTATTATTTAATTTAATTTTTAGTATCGCCATTTTGAATATCGAGTGTGTTTCTGCCACTTGATGTAAGCCACTATTATGTCTTCGTATAATCCAGTATCTGCAAATATGAGAATTAACAGGAGTGCATTTCAAAGATTCATCACGCAAATCACCAATTAACGTTTTCGATAATAACAGTTTTAACTCTCAAAAAAATATGATTGTCTGATCTCAGGGTTTTGATACAGTGATTTTACAATTAATGTTTTCGATAATAACAGTTTTAACTCTCTCCTGGACTATTAATTTCAGTTTTGAGGGTAATATCAATTGGCTAGAACATCGTCAATACTTAAGTTAACTATTGTCTGATGATTTTGATTATTTACTCACTTGTTTTACTAATATTCCGTATTGTCACTGTTTATTATAAATATGTACACTAAATATATCATTAACCTACCCGTTTTTATGCTAACAAAAATCCCTTGAGATCTCATGCAGTCACATTGCGTTACCGTTTGGATTTTGTCATATAAACGCATTTACAAAGCAAAATGACAGTTTCAAATAGTAAAATATTGTTTTTATGTAGTGTTAAGTAATTATTTTACGTCATATTTTGTGTGTAAAACTTAAAGTACGTATCAAACTATGCGAAATTATCGAAAGACGCAAGAATCGAAATCAGAACAAGGCCGAGACGTGTTTCAGTGCCGACAGATTAAATAAAAGTTCATCGAATTAAAAAAAAAAGTTTACGCCTCAATAGCAACAGGTTTTTCTCTCAAAGCGTTGGTTTGTCTTTAAATTGATACACGAAATATCTACCATAAAGATGCTTATTTAACGTGTTGGTGGAGTTGATATGTTTTGGTTATTAGACCACGAAGATATTTGATCTTGTTACATTAATTGCACATGTTCACCCAAACGACTTACAAATTAACCCCAGTGTCATATAAAATTGTATTAGAATGAAGTTTGTCAGCTATTTTCAGTTGATTTTTCTCACCAAATGTCCTTCGTTAATAATATTTTCAAAACAGCTATTTTCGTGGTAAAAATTGATTCGTGAACAAAGCTAACGGTGTCTGTGATATTTTCGTTTTTACTCATAATTCTCCTAATTAATCCTGAACATGGAATGTAAATAGAGTAATTACCTAATTACTAATCATGTCCTCATTTAATTTTTACAAACCGTCTCTGGGTAGAGGGGTTGAAGATTTGACATACCGACACTTCCTACGTATAATTCCGTATTTGCAAACATGTTATTTTACAGGGAGCGTCTCAAAGATTCAAAACGCAGTAACAAAGTAACGGCTTCATCTATTTAATTCAAAATTGCTACTATTTTAAATCAAGTTTCTTATTCTATATAAAGTATTGCTGAAAAAACAAAAGTTTTCGAAACATTACAAATACGACATTGGACTTTCGTATAAGTGGCTAGTAACGTAATATAAAATTAAAATTGGTAACCATGTTATTTCACTGGCTTTATTACTAACGTGACGCGTTTTGCCTCTTTAAGAAGTATCTACAGACTTATTTCTAATGTAAACAAAGATTCTAATTCTTAAATTTAAAATTAATTTTACGGTGGGTTTTATTCCATTCTACTGGTCGTGGGGAGGGAGGTAAAACACAAACGTTTATAGACTAACTACTGATTACCATAACACGTTACCGTTACAGTAAGTTACCGTAGAAAATATTGTCGCTTTCTAACGTGTTTATACTTTACGAAAAAATAGTGAAGTAGGTTTTTTTTTTGATTCCTACCTATAGAATTGAGTGCGTGGACAACGAAAATACAAAAAACGTATAATCACGTAAGTGACACATACGTGATTATACGTAGGGAGTGTAAATACAACCCCAAGTAAGACTTTAAAACTGCTTCTGTTAAGAAACTAAATATTTATTTGGAAATTAATAGCAATCAATTTATTTTAATAACTTACAACCATTAAGTTAATTGAACTTTTTTTTCGAAGTATTAGGGTAAATATTTTCTTAGAATTTTCTTTATAAAAGGCAGTTTCTAAGAGTTTTTTTTCAACAGAAATAATGAAAAATGAAGCCTTCTTGGTATATCAGAGACTGTCAAGTGTAAGTCAATATTGCTGCTATTTCATAGAATTGGAAAGTGGACAAAAAGAAAAGGTCAATTAGTCTCGAAAGAATAACCTTGGAGTCATTCTAAATTCGTGACAGGCTTAAAAAACATTCACAAAATATGCTAATTAAAATGGTTGATGGTAATTGAGACAGAACAGCTGTTTTTTATTTCACGTTTATTTTGTTTAAACAAAACACCCTTCTTAAATTACTCGAAATTTAACTGAACTACGAATTTTTGTAGCGGTAATAGTGAGACTATAAATTCAGTACATCTCCTCTAAAAATATTTATTATGGTCTATTCCGCTTAATTGGGGCACCTTGGTCTCAAGCATTTGTCCCAAATAATTACAGAAAACAACAAGCACACTTGAGCTTAGTATAACACAGTTTTATACAACACGGTTTTGATAAAACATGGTTAATGAATTGTGATATTTTTTTTAAGCAACACGCTTTCAGCATTTTATTCATTTCAGAATTAAAATTGTTCAGGACAGAGTAAAAACTGTTTTTATCGAAAACATTATATGGTGCGTTGCGTTACGAATCCTTGAAATACACTCCTGTAAATTATCGTGTTTGCAGATACAAAATTAAACGTAGAAAGTGTCAATATAATAGAAGGTTACATCAAGTGATCGGGGCATAATTTTTAAACCTAAAACCAATGTAAAATAACGTTTCCCTGTCAAAAACGTGATCAATTTATTTTTCTAATTTACATTATTTGACTGAGACCAGCTCTGTCGTCTTTAAAATGAGATCCAATCATTAACTCATTTTTATATTATTTGAGGGTTATATTAATTAGCCAAAACGCAAGTCGAAATCATTCACTCTTAAAGTATTCTTAAAATACTTTAACATACTATTATAATAACTATTCTGGCATCGCACCATCGTTTCAACTATTCTTTTACTGATCGTTGTTCACAAATTTATATTTATCTACAAGAGAAACGTATGTATGTAATTAAGTTTTATTTAATCTTAAATTTTTGGTTGTATATCAAAACTTCCATTATAATTATTTGTGGTGGAAAAAAAAACATCGAATTGAAATTAAAATAACACGTATTTATGCTGTAAAATATGGATATTAAGTTCATAAAATTTCTTATAACGGTTAAAGTAAATGTTTTCTAGATAAGTTCTCCAAGCAGATTGCTGTCCCACTAAACTAAGAAAAACCAGTCGTGCTTTTTAAATATAGCAATTGGTTTTAATCAATAATTATTCCTGAAAGAATCAATTTTAATACTTTTATGTATTTATATTACGGAGGATGACTTAATGAAGTGTTTATTGAAAACTTATAATAAAAATTCTAAATTTTCATTTTATTAAAACATAGTTGCTTTAAGGGCGCTCCGTTTGACTCAAGTTTGTTTTGTAATTTTACTACTTACAACAAGAAAAAATAATTATCTCTGAGGAGGCACCCGAGTATCTAAGCGTAATTTCTCTTTCTTGTCATTTCCTTATAAAATAATAATAAAGGCATGGAGGGGAGGGTTTGGGAAGGTGCTTTATCAACCACTACCCTTGTAATGAGCCAAGTACTAATCAAGTAAAATGAAATAGGAGTCCTTTGTTTCTTATCAAGAAAGATTTTTCGTATCGTGCTTTCTTGTATTAACTTTTGAAGAATATTTCATATCAATCAAACGGATGTTCATAACATGTATTTTTAAATGCCAACATCAAGTATGATTGAATAATATTAACTACAGTTAATCTTTGTAACTTTCACCCAGTTCTGAGGGTTTTTGTATTTTTGTGGCCGCCACTGCGAATGTTTTAAGATGAAATTTAATTAACATAAATAGATTTATGTTATTAATATAAATATAGATAAAATAAGGTGAGCCAAAGTTTACATCAAAATCGGATAACTTGTGCCCACAATACAAATAATCACTGCAATTACTATAAATTCAGTGAAGTCTTGGCAACCTTTTTTTTACGCTTTCATATATTCTGTACATGATTGAGATTAGAAAAAATTCATTTTTTTTTTAAAAGTTTTTAATTTGATTTAAGACATCGACTGAGGGTGCTTGATGGAATTTCAATATCAAATTTGAATTATTGAGATTTTGTACATTTCCATGTATTTTGTCACTAACGACTCCGGGTTTCGCCTTTTGGCACCTTCAGGTATTCGACAACACGGGTGGGCTCAAATTAAATCAAACAGACAGTTATACAAAATGAAATAGAACAAATCTTATCGCTGTGTCTAATAAATTAGCATCTGGATTATAAAAAGAGGTAACAGGGTTTTTTTTAAGTTAGAGTGACCATGGACCGATGTATTAATATGGGAAATTCATTACTTTGATTGTAAATTTATGTTTAGTTCTGATTGTTAATTCATGTTTTATTTTTTAGGGACTCATCTACGTACAGGATACAATAAAAGAGTTTTTATGTTGTGTTTTATCATTATAAGCTGACAGTTTACAAATTCAACAATAAAACATTTTTTTTGCACATTAATTCATATTTTTACCACCAGGGACTACTCAATACCTTTACTTAACTAAAAAATATTCAAATGACATTAGAATTATCATGGTATTTTGACAGCACCTTTTTCAATGTAGTGGGCTAATCTTAGACCACTGGGCTCTATTACAATTTGAAAGATAATGCCACCTATGGTTGTTGTAGTTTAAAACCCACGTAGAAACCGTTACTATTCGATTTATGCAAAAAGCTATTTTCATTAAAAAATCCAAACTGTCTAAAAACATTACTGTACTGTTTTAAAACTGATTTTATTTTATTGTATCGTGATTTTCTGAAGCAAAGCGTGACTTTAGATTTGTTAAGCTCCTAAATTGAACTAGTTTGGAAACGTTGATATGACCTGATTTAAATTATCTTGAATCAGGTGCATCGAAATGACTATCGAAGTAAATCAATTTGGTTCACACCTGCTCGAAAATAAATGCCAGAAGGACTTATATGATATACCGTGACCCAGATTAGACGGACACCCAGATCACCGAGAAGGTCATAACACAATAATTAGATAATTTCATATAACTGTATTTAAATTATTTTTGAATTTGCTGCCTGAACGACTTCAGCTTATATATATCTTTTGTCATTATAATATTAAACAAATTATTTATTATATCTATTAAGAAAAAAAATTTAAATGCGAAAGTATTTAACTTATATTTGATGATTTTTACCCTTTCAGAATTGAAATTTGACCAACTGTCTTATATTTTGAGGACAGTTAGTGATTTGAATTGTTTAAAGTAATAATTCTTTACCTTATTTTGAAAAGGTTCCGACTTATATTTAGGTCTAAAATGACATTTTGATTGGAAACTGTTGTATTAGCCACATTCTACCATATACATTGATTTCGGAGTCATATATGGTTCAATGAAGGAGTTAGCAGAATTCCGGAGTTCTATCCACACATCTTTTTTTATACGATTCTATGAATCGATATAACTAATTATTATCATCTCACAGAAAAAATATACATATCACAGTTTTTTGAAAAGGTTTTAACGTCATGTTGAACATTCTTCGCTCGGTGGTTGGTGTGTGTTTTACTCTTTACTTATATTGTTCTATCGATGTGGTCATTGACGAAATTTGGCTGAGTTCGTTCAAACATTCAAAGTATGTAGTATTATTATTCTGTTGTATTATATTATTATCGTTAGCTTATATAGTTCAGCAAGTCATGATAATATATAATATTAATAAATATCTCAAAAATCAGAACATTTTGTTTCATTAAATTGAAATTTCCGATAAAACCTTTTTAAACAAACTATTGTTGTCAGTTCTAATTAAAGCTATAGAAACTCATAAATATCTAATATAAAGACTTAAGCTAAAATAAATTGTACGAAAAACAAGTTAAATATTTATAAATACAAATATATGCTAACTCACTAATTGAACATACATTTTTTTTTCAAGTTCAATTAGAACCTTTTTTAAGTAAGGTAACGAATTAATGATAAGCTACATTAGTAGTCCATAATATTTTAACAGTTAAATATTCCGAATCAAAAGATTAGGTCTTGAGCATTTTTTACTAATAGACTGCAGGGCTATAGGGGGGTTTTAATCGTCGAATCAACTCTTTCGTGCATTCTTTTATCGAACGATTCGTTATTTTTTATAAAATTATTAAATACTTACTGTCCGTTCCTTATATCTCTGAAAAGGAGAAGTTTAGTTAGTGAATAACAACCAGCTTCTGCTGAATAACTTAATACATTATGAGTCAATATGCTCTGCATTGGGAACGGGAAAATATGGAAAATATGGGAAAACAAATATATATCCAAAAATACGTAACATTTAGATTTTGTATCTATATTTCAAGTAACTCAAGTAAGATTTTAACATTGCTCTGCGAATATAAATTAGCTCATTCATCAAGAGCCGAGTGGTGTATCGGATTTCTTTGTTTATGTTTGAGCTAGATTAATGTTCGTTAAAAACTTGAACAACGAACAAAACAATAAGCTTCCTAGCAGTCAAATAAAAAGCAATAACAAAATTGTCTCTAAGATTATATTAAAAAAGTTCCCCTCTCACTTATTATCGGGTTGATATTTATGGAACATGTTGCGTAAGATAACAGTGTGGTGCCTCAATCATTTGCTAGTGAAGTATGGTTCCAAGCGTTAATTTTAAATAAACAAGGTTCTATCTGCAAAAAATAAAGACTCTTCAAGAGAAGAAATTTAAGATTTCAGAAAATGTTACTTTCTGAATAAAATACACTTATGTATCCACATACGACTTTGAAAGAGACTGTGATTTACTTAACGTGGTATTTCTATTTATGTATGCGGATGGAACCTTGTTGCACTGTAAAATTTGTATTTTTTTTTGTAGATAGAAAATTTTTCTAATTTGAATTTTGATGGATTTACGGACAATTGTTCTGTTTTTTAAATGCAGATTGAACTGTATTTTGAATGCGAATAACACTGCATAAACCTTACCGTTTTCATGATAAAAAAATCCATTAGGATCACATGCAGTCACATTGCGTTACCGTATGGGTTTTGTCATATAGACGCATTTATAAAGCAAAACGACAGTTTCAAATAGTGAAATATGGTTTTATATAGTTTTAAGTAATTATTTTATGTCGTATTTTGTGTGTAAAACCTGAAATACATATCAAACTATGCAAAATTATCGAAATACGTAAATATCGAATTTCTTCATAGCAGAACAAGCTCGAGACGTGTCTCGGTGCTGTTTGAAACAAGAAAGGTTGTATAAGGTACTTCATGTATCTTGGATTGTTATTGTACTTATTTTTTGTATTTACCGTATACTGCTATAATTTTGTATTTTTCGATGGTAAAATTGACAGGGTTTTAAATTATGATTAATTATACAAAGAAGACGTAAACTATAATGTATTTTTAATTTTTAATTTTATGTAGAACTATTTTATTTACAAACAGAAAATTTTTCAATTTTTTGTATGACTTATTTCACAGTTAATTTAAAGGTTTAAAGGCTGAAGTAACGCAATGTAATACCATGAGTGCGGAAGGGTTAAAAAGTAATTTTGTGAAAAAATAGCAGATAGAACCATGTTTAGCCCAAGAAGACGATACGTAAAAACAGCAATATCCTATTTATTAATGAAATAGGTGAATACGTATTCAGGGACTGTAAATGGGTGTTCTTTCTCTAAGGTGTAAGCCCTTAATAATGTTAAAACAACAATGTTGTAATAAAGTGTCAAATTTTTTTTTGCAATCTAAATTTTCTATATGAAAATTAACATATCGACCACCTACTTCATTTTTTGCTTTCTTGACATTATGCATAGAGATTAATGCAAAAAGGCCTATGTAAGATTTTGACCATCTTGACCTAAGTATCAGAAAGTGCTTTTAAATGTTCATTCTTTTAATGGTAGAAATCTAAATGTCAGTCAATTTAAAATTAATTTGTTGGCATATTTTACACCAAGAAATGTCTATTTTCGACATAAACAATTCAGACGTTGGGAATAACTAGTGCAAGAAGAGTCAATCTTAACATGGGCAGATTTAGCACAAAGAATCACCACATTAGCTTGAAATATAATGATATGTCGTCGTTGTAGAAAACACTAAATTGAAAAAATGACATATTGCGTTAGCTTTACCAAAATGTTACTTATTTTAAATTCTACCGTATGAAAGAACACACTATTTTTTATAAATAATGCTTTTACTTAAAAACAGTTTTGTACAAACAAACAAAATGAAAAAGGTTAAGCATTTCAAATATCTGAAAAACTTCAAAGTCCAATTACTCAAAACTAGTATTTTCGAGTTAGTGTCTTCTTCCAGAACAACAACGATATATAACGAGAAATACGGCATCGTCTGTACTGAACAATTGATAAATATGACATAGCATTAAGCCTCAGATATATAAATATGAAGTTGTATTTTTAAAATCAAGATTAACGATTTGATTTATCTTTTAATACAGAATATTTTTATGCGAATATGGACTGTGTGTCATGACGTTTTTTTCGTTTAAAAAATAAAATTCAAAACCAGATTATTTTCATAGAACAAACATTGTGCCTTATATGCGAGTTTTAAAGTTTTTTTAAACTATATCACATTTCAATGTGGAGCATATGGGCTACTTATGGAAATCTCAATAAAATAAATTCGAAAAGAACTGACTGCTATTAAAGTTCTCGTTTCCATCTAATAAGTTAGCTAATTTATCTCGCTACGCCCCGTTTATAAGATCAGTTTGGTAATAGAGAATGTAAACGATAAAGATATCCATTCATTTGATTACAAATCGATAGAAAAATCAGTTTATGGAATTGACAGTAACTGGATTCCAATCCATGGACATTGCAACTAAACAAGACTTTGTTGACCACTTGACTACATCCCGGCGAGGGCTAAGTGGATAAATTTTTCAGTCATAAAATATAGACATATTAGTTGCCCGACACAATATTGTCGAATTTAACTTACACTTAATTGCAAATTAATACAAGTTAAAGCTACCGCCCCGTTACCCTACTGCTTAATTAAGCTTAAAAGGAAGCAAGATGCGTCTCTGTAATGATAAAGTTAAACTCTTAACACATTCGTTGGCAACAACTTGAAAAGCTTATGCCGTGTTATAAAGTTGTCGCCGAAAGTTCGCTCTTTTTAACTGAGATTGCCTGCTAAGCAGCAAAAGCTATTGAACACTTCAACTAACTTTAAACACAGCAAAATGAGATTTGTCAATTTAATGCGAATTAAATGATACACTTTCAAAAGCTCTCACGTAATTTTACGATATTCAATTAAACTTTTACAAAACTTAACAAATGCTTCCTTACATTACTTTAATTAAAATCGTATTAGTTAAAGTTTGACGTTCTCGCAATAATAAAGTTTTTCGATCGTTTCCACAATCAAGTTGTTTTACCAACAGCAGGATATAGTCAAAACAATGTATTTAAGGTGGCATTGTTTAAATTTTATTAAATGATTTATCCAAGAATTTGCAATTATCATTTTGTTTTTATCGTAGCGTTGTCATGTTTTCAAAAACAAGACTGCACGTTTTCATTCATTGATATTATCATCCCCTTCTTTATCCTTTCTTCACCTAGTACAGTTCTGAAAATAAAGTAAGAGTGACGACAGAACAGTTAATAAACAAAAATATTGATATCGTCAGAACTAACCGAACAGAAAAATGTTGGTAATATTATTCTGGATGATGAGTTCAACAATGATGGTAATGAATCTACTCTGTGATGTTTTTAGTGTAAATGGAATAGCAACATGGAATTTGATTCTTGCATTATAATTATCAGGGAAATAATCAACCGACATATGATAGGGGTGTATAAGATGTAAGTACGAATATCGAGTACTGAAAAGTAACCGGGTACCGATAGAACTTGATTGTAGGTATCGTTGTATTGAACATTTTTTTAAATCATAAATAACTGTCACACTGTGTCCTTTAGTTCTGTGAAACTTGAAAATTTATTTAGTTATTATTCTACCTAACTATGTATATATTTTTTTCTATGTCCGCTCCCAATGTGAAGCATATGGTCTCATAATGGAGGTATCTCAACGGATTTTTTTCTATGAGAACTATTTGTTGCTCAGTTGCTCAACCTCTTTTTATCGAATAGAGTAGGGATAGAAGGGCAGGGCTAGGACAGGACTGGTGGTCAGCTAATCGCTTTCACTGCGCCCCGTGAGGATGGCATGGGTGGATGAGGAGGGAGCTTTAGACAACACAAACATTCTGACTACGAACAGAAATCCACAAGTCGATTAAAAATATCAATTTATGAAAACTGTCCGCGCCGGGAATTGAACCCGAGACATCTGTAACCGTACTCCACGACGCTACCAACTGCGCCACGTGCGGAACTGCGATTTTCGTCTGATTTATTTATAATTATATATACATATTATAAATAAATCAATATATATTAACAGAGATAATATTTTTAAATGTTTTTTATCCAAATTCTCTTTTTACTGTACACTGCAACTGATTATTCGATCAATAACTAGTTCGACAAATGGTGAGTAAATAATTATATTTGGTCTGTGAATAAAAATGGCAACTAATTATTTGGTTAGTAATTAATTCCATTAATTGTAACCTATATAAAAAATTGTCTGTTAATAATTGTGTTTGGTCAGTAAAACTCTAGGATGTTTAATTAAAAAACTGACCGTTTTATATAAATATCTGACTATTTAATTCAACAACTGACCATTTTATGTAAATTTAATTACTTGACCATATACTGGCTATTTATAGAATAAGTAACTGACCACTTTGATTAATCGCTGACTAATTATTTTTTCTCACAGACTAAAAATTGAAATTTATATCGACGAATTAAATGTTACTCCTTGAAAATTATATCAACGTGCTGCTTAAAATTGCTTATTTTATAAATAATAATAAAATAAATAAAAATTTGCACTAAATTTATTTGAAATGTGAATTTGCGTGCAGACGACATTTTGTTGTCCTAAAGTTCTGCATACGTTTTTATCTAATGTATTTTTTTATAACGTCGACAAAGTAATTACAAAATCCTCCACATTCAATCAAAAATATTCTATTTTGGAGTTACGTAATTTTGATATTGATACACGTATCAAACGACAGCTGGACATCACTAGTGGCAGCGTAATAATATGCTTTAACGTCTGCCTGGCGGAGATAGTGATTCAGCACAATAGGGCACCGTTGCATATTAATTTATTCTCTACTGCATAATAATATTGGTGTGATTCTGCAAAGCAACGTGCATATTTGTGTGGAATACAAATTCCAGAGTGCATGCATAGCTGAGTTTGCATTATGATCTGCATGCTGATGATTGTGACATATTCTCAATTGAGATTTCTTATTTCTTCGAAAATTTGATCCACAACCTACAAAATAACATACAAAATCATTAAAAGTTGCCATTTTGGTTTAGATAATTATAATTTAACTAGTGAGTACCCGGCGTGCGTTGCAATACCACACAAAGAAAGAAAGTGTTTGTGTTTTAATTCAGGTTATAGAAATGTTTTTGGATAAGAGATCTGAGGCCCGAGCGCGAGCCTCAATATCACACTTTTTACCTAAACCCGACACGAAAACCACATTTTTTTTCAGCCTAAATAATATAGGAATCCATTTATACTTTTCAAACAGTACATCTTATTGTTACTATATTTCAACCGAAATTCATAACACACGTGAAATATATTATTACAGTTATGAATAGTATTGCCTTATGGCTGACTCATGACCCGAATATAGTCCGAAATATTTTTCTGAAAATTAAATGCCTGCAGTATAAAGTCGAACTAAGCCTAGGACCGTGCAAACTTCTATTTTGGATAGACAATATTTTCCGTGTGCATGAATGAATAAATCAGAAGATGCACCCTTGTTTAAGTGAAACCTGATCATTGTATCAAATACATTTTGTCTCTTTTTTAATGAAGATAATGTTTGATTGACTGAATAAATGCAGACCTTTTCATTTGCAGTCTCCTCTTTTATTCAATTCCTATTATTATAGGATTCATTAGTATTGAAAATATGTGTCAGTGAGTTGGTTTAGTACATATGGTATTAGGCACCCCGACTTTAGCGCGCCGACGTTAACGCACCAACCACTAGCGCGCAGTACAACCCCGAAATTTGCGCGTGCGACTTTACCGCGCCGACGTTTGCGCGCAATATAAGATTATTTTGTATTATTGACTGCTCGTCTAAAGAAATTTAATTAGACACATGATAACTTTTATGATAAAATTAAATCTTATTTATGATTAATTAGTACTTTTACAGAATAATCCAAGAAAATTTTATCAATTGGAAAAAAAAATTATGAGATAAGGATCATAAGGCAATAATTCCACCAATGCGAAATTTTCAAATTCTATTTAAAATACATGTATGAGTGTTTATCTACTTTGCTATGATACACACTTAACCCATAGATGTTATTCTTTTCATTTAATATTATTGCTTTATCATTGTATAGATAACACAGATGCATTAAAAATAATTTATGACCGTATCCACCATATACGGTTTTATCTCATTTTTTTAAACAAGATTCGTCTGCAAAAAAGCTAGCAAACAGTACGACCTTTATTTTTATTCAAAAAAGTACCAAAATTTTATGAATTTTTTGGTGCCACTAAAGCAATCTGTAATTTGATATCCATAACTTCATGATGTTTCATATATTTGAAAAAAGCTGTAGCAACAAAATTTTCAATCTCAATTATCTCAGAACTGCTATTTTTGACATAATTATCCGCAGTATACCCACTACATAATTTTTAAACTGTTTCGTATGGTTCTCATTTCATGTATTTGTTTAAAGTTTTTAAAATAGATGTTTTACATTTTATTATATTTTTTTCAATGTAAATTCAAGGCCATTGTGTTTTTACTATTTAGTTTTTATGTATAATGTTTAAAATTTTTTTACTTTCAAATACTTTTTTTATACGGTGTAAAAAATATTGGTCCCGCGCGCTTAGGTCGGCGCGCAATGATCGGCGCGCTAAGGTCGCTGCACTATGGTATAATCCATTTGAAACATAAATAATGTCCACAAACTTTCACAAATTAAAATGTACAATTAACTCCGATAGAAACGTTTTTTTAATTTAAAATAAAAGCTGTTTCATTGTTGTGTGTTTTGTTGGCCAAACAAAAAGTATTTTTTGAATTGCTGCTGCAAACAAACAAAAATTAATCAAACTAATTGATTCATTTTCTATAAAGCTGACTTTGAGATAGGTACTGTTTTTAATCACTATTTTTTTTTCGTAAATTTAGCACAGCGTCCACCATGCAAATAAAAATTTTCATTTACAATATGACCGAATTTTAGCCTTCTGTCACGCGGTCAATTTTTTTTATGTTTTAAATTCCAGACAACAATAAATCATCACAAATAATGAAAAAAAACACAAACAAAAAAGCGCTCGTACCTTTCATTAATCATCAAGAATAATTTTGACAACTAAATAATATTTCTATGAATTCGCAGACCTCAAAAAAATGAGATAAAAAATAATATTATAAGTTGGTTCAGTACAGCTTTCGACTCAATTTTGGTTAGTGGCTGTCATTTAATCGAAGCTTTTAAGCATAAGGTTAGTATGCAAAACTATTCAAGTTTATATTGTCGACCCAGTGATTTTCAATGTTCTATTAAAGTACATACATAATATCCACGCCATTTTGGCCAAATAATGTAACCCCAAAATTGAAATTGTGCAGGAGAAAGTAAAAACTGTTTTTATCGAAAATATTATATATTATGGTGAGCTGCGTTATGAATCTTTAAAGTTCACTTCTGTAAATCCTCATGCTTGCAAAAAGGGATTGTATATACGTAGGGAGTTTCGATATAATAGTGGTTTACATCAAGTAGCTGGCTTAGAATTGATAAATCTAAAACCAATGTCAAATGATATTTCCCTTCCGAAAAAGTGGTCAATTTATTTTTCTGATTTACATCATTTGACCGAGACCTGTTCTATCGTCTTTAAAATGACATCCAATCATTAACTCATTTCTTATTTTTTGAATTCGACTGATTATAATACTTTAGGGAGAAGTAAAAAAAACTATCGAGTACCCGGGATGGGTTGTAATGCCTATCTAAGAAAGAAAGTGTTTGTGACTTAATTATGTTTATTGAAGTGATTTTAGATACAAAATATTGTTTGTTTTTCCATCTGGTGCTGGCACGGATAAATCAGAAGGTTTTCCGATGATGTCGTTGTTTGTACGTATTTGATTCTTTTTTTAAGATTTAAGAAAAAAATTAAACCTTTGTGTGCACCCAACAACTCACCAAAGTTTCATCGAAATCGGATGAATGTTATACGAACGCATAAAGGACAAACAAACATACATTATTTTATATATATATATATATATATATTAGTAGTGGATTATCATATTTAACGTTTAATCTACATTTAATTCATAAGTTTTACTCCAAAAATAAAAGATATTTAAGATAATCTTAAACATAAGATAAAAGGTGAATATAATTATCTTAACTACATACTTTATAACAGGATGTTTTATTTGTTCTATAAATTAAAACTGGTTTAATTAAAAGCATATCTATTTCGTATGTTAATTATTTTGTTACATTTGCAGTTTAATTTAAAGATTAAAATACTTCGCTTAGCAAAAAAATTGTATCTTGAAAAATATGGCATATTCAAAAACTGATAGAAGGGTCATGAATGTTTTATAAATAGATCACATGCAATAGCTTCATATATACTAAGTTGATACTAGGGCTTCCAATCCCGATCAATTATTCAATAAAAATCCCGGTCAATAAACTTAATATCAATCCTGGAACTTTAAGATACACTGTAAATACTAAAAATCTATTCATATTTCAAATTAAGTATTTTTTGATTAAATACAACGTGTTTATCGGTTTGTTCGTGTACATGGTTTTTTTATAATAATTTAAATAAATGTTTTGTGGTCTCCCTCTTTCTTGTATGGCGTAAGAGATGTTTTTAAATCAATTCGAAATGGAGGAAAGAAGGAGAACTGCTTATTAAATAGATGGATGACAATATTGTCAGGTCAAATTGAAAGACGTGTCATCCTTTTGAATCTCACTTTGTCAAAAATTACTTAAAATGCAATGAGTAAAATAAAATAAATCCAATCCAATACCCAATTTTTCAATCATGTAAACATTCATTACACTCCCATTATAGCAAATTTAATTTTATCTTTTATTTTTATTTAATTTAATTTTATTAAATTAAAAATAAACATAGCATAAAAGCTGGCAGACAATGCACAAAATATTTTAAATGTTAGAAAATCATACGAGATAAACTCGATGAGCATTTTTATAAATCACTCATGTCCAAGATCACAAATTAAAATTGAAAAAATCTAAATTTGAAATATACCATGCTGGGATTTGAACCACAACCCACCAAATCGCTAGGGTAAAGCTCTTAACACTAGACCACAGAGGCCGGCGTATTAAGTAATACAACAGCAAACGATTATACTAGACATTTATTTTAAGAAATTAAGCCTTAATAAACTTAGATTATTTGACAATCCCTGCACAATTCAGTCAGAAATGATTTATGGATTATGCGAAATTTGCATATAACGTATTATAAATCAAGTGTACTTGCGCGAACGTGCTGCCATACCTTCAGTTGTGCTGAAATTCTCAAAATATGAAAGCTGTTATTGAAAAATTTAAAAATATTTAAACTGACGAGTAATGAAAAAAACGCTTCATACCTATCTAGTTATGTTTGATAAATGATCTCAAATACAGATTTTATTCCTGAATGAATTTGTCTTAAAAATAAAAAAAAAAGTTCGATTCTTCAATTCAAAAATATAGTAAATGAGCGCTGGTGGGCTCACCACTGACACGCAAACGACTTCTATTAAAGAACCATCTCAAATACCATGTATATATTATGAAAACTCATAATTGAAATGATGTATGTTCTTTTTCTATCCGTATTTTATTAAAATTAACCACAGAAAATAATGTGTTTTAGTTACAGCTCGTAAATAAAAGGTATGTAGTACAAATATTTATAATTGTGGTTTTTACCATGGAATACTGAACGGTGATATCTACATAATTTAAGACTGAGGGTGCTTGATGGAATTTCCATATCAAATTTGAATTATTGAGATTTTGTACACTTCCGTGTATTTTGTCACTAACAACCCGGGTTTCGCCTTTCGGCATCTTCAGGCATTCGAACGACGAATGGACTCGAACTGACAGGCAGCAATTTTTTTTCCTTTCTTTACTTTCCTACTGAAACTATTATGTGTACAAAATCTCAATAATTCAAAACGGTGATATCTACAGTAAAGTTTTTATCCAAATTATTCCAATAAAATTCTCTATACCATCAACTACAGCTTTCGTCAACGTTAATCGAATAATTGCTACGGGAAATCTTTGTAATATTGATAAATACCTGAATTTTCACAACGGAACAACAAAACCTTTTAGTTTCGGTTTTAATTTTCGTGCTTATATTTTATTTTGTGCAAAAAAATATAATTCAAAACTTTTGAGTGACGTTGGTGTCCACGGCGCAGTTGGTAGCGTCATTCACTACGGTTACGGATGTCTCAGGTTTTATTCCCGGGGGGTGGTTTTCGTAAATTGATCTTTCAATCGATTTATAGATTTCTGTTCGTAGTCTGACTGTTTGTGATGTCTTACTTCTTCCTTTCCACCCATCCAATCCTCACGGAGCGTAACGAGAGCGATTAGCTAACCAATAGTCCTGTCCTAGCTGTATCCTTCTATCCCTACTATCTTCGAAAAGCAAAAGAGAAGTTGAGCGACTCAGTATCAGTTTGTTAATATTTATTTATTACCTTGATTGAATAATTTATGTATTATATTAAAAAAACGATATGTAGTCCCTTATTTCATTTTAAATAAATTTTATGATATATGAATACGTGAGATGACATGACACACCCTGGTTTTTGTTAAGTATAAGTGTCATTAGTGTCCTGAACTGAAATCGGCCTGCGGCAAACAGCAATATTTCGCAGTATAGGCTTTTTATTGTTGCCAGGCGTTCAAATAGCCCCCGGCTTCGGCCGCTGGACGAGTCCATTTTTGCGGAAAAAAAGGTAGCTCCGACGGTGCAGGGAATTTTTGTTTTTTTTGTAGACAGTCGATTACGATCTGTCAAGGCGGACGAACGAGGTCTCGTCGCGGCGAAGGTGACGTGACGATGTGAACTGTTTGTTTGTTTTCTTTGATTTGCATTGGACTTTATTTAAATTCGTTGTGTCATTTGTATTATAACTTAAAGTAAATTCAGTTGCTAAGTAAATGTAAATGTAGAATCAATTTTATGTGTTAAGATTTATATATTTGTGTAATATTAAACCACTGCATCTTGAATGGAAAATAAATAAGTTTTGAACCGGATTTGAAATGGTGTTTGTCTGAGATCAGCCCTTCCAGGACTCCGGATAACCAGCCGCTCGCCTCTCTTCGATCCGGGGTCTTCTCAGACATTATTTTTACTACGAACTTTCCAAATTCAATCAAAATCCATCTTGCCAAGATAAAATGCTTTGGAACTGTATAAAACCAGCTTAGTTGTGTTTTTTCAATGCTTTATAATATGAACACGTCGTAATGACGACAGTTTGAAAGCCACTGTATAAAGCGTGGTTTATGATAAGACAAGGTGTGTAGACGAGTGAAATTCGGTTGAATATTCGTCAACCATTCTTTTTTAGTGTAAATATTGTTAGTGCTCATTAATAAACCATGACTTAATTAATACGAGCGAAATTGTACACACTATCATTTAGATAGCTTGTCTGATTGGATTAATTGAAAAAATAACTGAATGTAACCTGGATAAAATTAAATTTATATTTTAAGTGCGCTTAAGTCATCAATACATTTATTTTAATATTTTTTACAACAAATGAATTGGCTAGAGTTTAAATCAATTTTTGTTCAGAATTTGAATCAAGAGACTAAAAATATGAACCGTCTATATGAAATTAATTATGGTGTGAATAAAATTATTAAAGGTTAGGTTAGGTTATAAATACTGACCATAAATTATTTATTCCGCTCTCTGTAATTTAGATCGATACATTAAGACCAATGTATTAAAAACTATGACCGAAACTGAAGTAAAATTCTGACCAGAAAAATAAGAGTCATTAATAACTAGGTTGAAACTCATTTAATGTATTTATAAAGTAAAACACATATATTTTTTGTACTGATTCCAAAAGATTTATAACGATTAGATCAACTTTCATGAAAATAAATATAATTCGTTTTTATTATTCATTATCTTTTAGAAAAAAGCCATGAATGGCCACTTAGGAATACCATTGAGTAAATATTTTTTTCTATGTCCGCTCTCAACGTGGAGCATATGGTCTCTATAGAAAAATTCTTTTAAGATACCTCCATCTTAACAGAATTTTTCTATGAGCACCTCTTAGTACTTAGTTGCTCAACCTATCTTTTTTTTCAAAGAGAAAATAGGGATAAAAGGATAGAGCTATTATAGGACTAGTGGTTAGCCACTTGCTCTCGCTGCGCCCCGTGAGAATCGGACGGGTGGGAAGGAGGTCTAGACATCGCAAACACTCGAACAGAAATCCATAAATCAATTTATGAAATTTTCCGCACCGGGAATCGAACCCGAGACATCCGTAACCGAAGCCAACGACGCTACCAACTCCGCCACGGACGCCGACGATTGAGTAAATAGTACAGTCTAAAAAATGAATAACTTAGTTTTCCAGGAAAATAATAAAATTTGTAAAAAGCATTTTCAACAAGTTGGTTAGCTCCTTTCTACTACGATTATTTCTTTTAAAATTTTCTCACCCTTGACACATGTTATTAGCAGTGATATTGTTTATATAATTTAAGACATCGACTGAAGGTGCTTGATGGAATTTCAATATCAAATTTGGATTATTGAGATTTTGTACACTTCCATGTATTTTGTCACTAACGACCCGGGTTTCGCCTATCGGCATCTTCAGGCATTCGAGCACACGAATGGACTCGAACTGACAGACAGTAAACAGTGTCTAACGTTTATATAGAAGATACAACACTACATTAACATTGTTAACTCAGGTATCAGTGTGGCTCCCAAACGTTTAATATTTTACCTCGTGAATCTCTTAAAAGGGTGAGAATTAAAATCATTTAGAATTAAAATCATCGTTTCCCTTAGAAATAAATAACCTTACGATACGGTTAGTCAGAAGATCCTTCTTAAAAAGTGTACAAAATATCAATAATCCAAATTTGATATTGTTTATATTTATTCATTTTCTAGACATATAAATATAAAAATCATAATTACTCTTAAATAATCAAATGTTATTAGATTAAAACTCTGTGTTACAGTAAACAATCCCACGATAAAGTTAACCTGATGATGATTCTAAAAGTTACCACCAAACGAAACGAAAAAAAAATTGTATGTGAATCAAGACTTAAACTAATTGTTCACGTATCGCGGGCGAATTCAAGATTGAATGATATAGTTGCAGTTGAAAACCGACTTTCAAAAAATATCCAAATCTAAGTATGACCTTGTTGCATTCATTATGTAATTACTAAATAATTGTGAATTAAGAAGTTATGTTCGTAATGTGTGCATGTAAATAACTTTGAAGGCGCTCAAATGTCCGCGAGCACACGGTTGAAAAAGCCTGATCTAAACAATTGAATGTCAGGCATGTGGAATAATATCATTAAGCTGCGCCTCTTGTGTCGAAAGATTTTTTTAGTGTCGATATTGCAGACTTTAATAATAATCGAATACGTGCCAACAGCAGCATCTCGGAAATACCTTTTGATTTATTCGTTTACATACCATAGTTATTGTGTATCCAAAACCACTTCAATAAACAGAATTAAAACACAAACAGTGGCATTGCAACGCATGCCAGGTACTAAACAGTTTGTTGTTTTATGAATCAGCTAACAAGCGGGTATTTTTTTGTTCATCATTTTACACAATATTACATGCGTACATATATTAACCCCACCGTCACATTCGGGGTATAAAACCGCCAGTTAGAATGAGTTAGCCGACGTGACATTAACCATAGACGCCCGGCAGGGTCTTGGGGTTAGGCGCGACCCACGGACACTTCATGAACAATATAAACCGTAATAGTACGAAGAGTTTGTTCTCGGGCCGTTAATAATTACCGGATTACACGTTTCTACGTGGAGCATTTTCGTGGGCTTAATTGTCTTAAAGGCAAGAGAATTTATGCAAATTCGCGCTAAGGAAGTTTTTATATTTTTTGTAGCAAAATATAATAAAGGAGTCGAATTGAATAAAAGAAGTATTCCCATCCACTTATTTAAGAGAAAATTATGAAAACAGCGGATGCGAAGAAAAATGGGCTCCTTAATATAAGCAGAACAATAGAGCTAAAAATAAAATTGGTTTCCATTTTGATATTCATTTTCGAAAGCATAAAACATTTTTTCTCCGCTTAATACAATTCCATGAATAAAATATACTTACTTTAAAAACAAAAATATTTTTATTAGCACCCACAATTTTTTTCTAAGCATTGGTGTACGGATAATCGGAAATTGAGCTAAAGTGACAACCCCATTTAAGCAGTTTTATTAAATTCAACACCTAAATCGTCGTTGTTCTGGAAGAAAACACTTAAATCGAAAAAATGGCATATTGAGTTATTTATACCAAAATGTTCCTTATTTTGAACTCTATCGTAAGGAATAACAAACTTATTTTTACAAAATAAAACGCTTTGTAGAAACAAACAAAAATGAAAAAAATATGGCAATTCAAACATTTGAAAAACTTTAAAGTGCAATAACTCAAAACAAGTATTTTTCAGTTAGTGTCTTCTTCCATATAAACTCTTTAGAGTCTTCTATAACCATACAGTATATTTTTTGGTTGATAGAACTTACCAGTTTTAGTAGTCAGCTTCATTTTTTTACCATTTCCCTCCTCAACGTGGAGCGTATGGCCTTCTAATAGAAAACTGTTTGTTACTCAGTTGTTCAACCTCTTTTTTTATTGAAAAGAATAGGGATAGAAGGATAGGGCTAGGAAAAGAGTAGTGGCTAACTAATTACTCTCGTTACACCCCGTTTATGATGATCGAATGGGTGGGAAGGAGTTTTAGACATCACAAATATTCATGACTTAGAACAAAAATCCATAAATCGATTGAAAAATCAATTTATGAAAATGTTCACACCGGGAATTGATCCCGAGATATCCTTAACCGTAGCCAACACTGTTACCAACTGCACCACGGAGCTGACAAAGTGATTTAATTTTCCGTTTTTAATCACTAACATTTAGAATGGATGCATTCAAACAGTAGACCTTTAGTACGCAAGTCATTTTTTCAGTATAGTGTTTTTTTTTAATTCAATTTTCGGATAATGGTATAAATTTACGCAACATCATATGCTGGTCACGATGATACAATCTGAAAAATATGTATTTTGTAAAAGAAGTCTCAAACCACGAAAAGGGCAGTTTTGAATTGTTGAGTATGTCACCCAAAATGTAAAATTGTGGTCTTTCAGGTGCAAAAGTTAGTAAAGTGTTGCTTAAATCCGAATTATTTGTTTTTCAATGAACGAATCACTGCATTCTTCTTAATAACCTACCAAATGTATTAATTAGAATAAAAAGTAAAAATAACTTAAAGAATTTATTCAAAAGACATGTTTAGTAGATAAAACACGTAAAACACAAAAATCTGCTTTATCCTTCATCTCCAATCTTTCAAATTGCGATATTTCAAAATGGTCGTTTTAGAGTTAGTGATTTTAACCTGAATATCAACGATATATTTTATATAATTTAAGATATCGACTGAGGGTACTTGATGGAATTTCAATATCAAATTTGGATTATTGAGATTTTGTCCATTTCCATGTATTTCGTCACTAACGACCCGGGTTTCGCCTTTCAGCATATTTAGACATGCATATTAGTGGATCAAATTGCATTTTAAAACCCTCCATTCCACCCATAATGCGTTTGTTTCCCCAACTAAGATTAAAGGTTATTGTTAGGATCAATCCAGGTGTCCCTAGACTTAGTGATAATATTTTTTAAAATAAAACACAAGTCATTTGTACTAATGAATTGTGTTTTATTTTTTAAAATATTATGTCTTTCCACCAAGAATTGACAGCAAACGCCTTAAAATGATTAGTGATAATAATTTGTCGTATTTTATCTTCTTATTTTCGGTGTCCGTAGCGCAGTTGGAAGAGTCACTGACTACCATTACGGATGTCTCTGGTTCAATTCCAGGTGAGGACGGTTTCCATAAATTGATCTTTCAATGGATTTATGGATTTGTTTTCGTAGGCTGAGTGTTTGTGATGTCTAAAAAGTCCCTCCCACCCATCTGATCCTCACGGGGCGTAGCAAGATCGATTAGCTATAACCACTAGTCCTGTTTCAACTCTATCCTTCTATACCTACTCTCTTCTAAAAAAGAGAGGTTGAGCAACTGATTAACATACAGTTATCATAGAAAAATTCTATTGAGATTCCTCCATTGGGAGATCATATGCTCCACTTATTGGAAAAAAAATATCTTATACATATACGATATAAACTATTCACTGTCAGTTCGTGTTCATTCAAGTGCTCGAATGGCTGAAGATGCTGAAAGGCGAAACCCAGGTCGTAAGTGACAAAATGTATGAAAATGTACAAAATCTCACCAATTCATATTTGATTTATTATAAATTAAACAGTTTTATAATGCGCAAGTTGTATTTGGCTTAATTTTTCAACATGGCAAGAATTGAAAAATTGAATTGCTTTGAAAACAAGTGTTCGGTAAACCCAAAAATTCGTGTTTCTATCTAAGGCTCCAAGAATACAGGAACACATATAATAAAAACATACTTCAGTCTCTTATTATATTCTTAGAAATTAAACTTTTAATTATTGCTGAAAGATTATTATATTTTAGTAAGAATGTTTTCGTAAGGTAAATACTTTCGTTTCTCTGTAATAAAAACAACATTGACAAATTCCGCGAAAGAGAATATTCCAAATGAATAGTTATGAAAAACTTTTTGGCACGCCCGAGTGTTTGTATAATAAGTAATCAAAATGATTTTAATTATATTTGACTCAATTAATTTTGATTATATAAAGCAATTTGTTTGAAATATAATATTAATATCACAGGGCGCGCATTTCCAATCAATCAATTTAATTAATTTCAGCAAAATAATTTACTTTCATTTTATTAACCTTCCCGTTACCATAGGTGCACCAAGATTACCATACTAGTTGAAAACATTAATATATCGATTATTAGATTTTATATAAATTTAGGATTTTAGCTATTTGTTGATAAAATAGTTATGTATTAAAATTAAAATAAATAAGTGGTAGTGGTGATGACAATATTTTTCCGAACCCAATAAAAGTGACGGCAATATATGTAAAATTCTATACGCAAGAGTGAAGCACGATATATATTTGTTAAGTTGAGACAAAGCGAGAAATGACATTAGTTAGAAAGAGAAAGGACCGGATGCATCATCACTTGTGTGTATTTTTTATGCAGCGGCATGTGGTGGAGTTTCTATCGATATCGCACAATCTCACTTGTATATGAGCAAGTAGGATACAAGAGCGTACACCCGCAAGCCCTCGTATCTCACTCGCACCCTTCACTTTACATGGGATTGAACGAGAAAGAGAGAACGGCATGTCACTCGCTTGCTTGTGTTTGTTATAATAAAGTTTACATTTGAAACGGATTGTATAAGGCAGAAACGAGACATGCCTGCATCTTATGTGACGTGCTTTTTTTCATATTGTCCATATCTCGATTATATTACATGAAAATATGTAAATTGCAAGCTCTAGACACAAAATATAGTGTAAAAAGATAACAATATGATATTTAAAAACAGTATAATCCTTTTAAAGAGATCAATTAGCTTTAAAAATGCTTAATTACTTGACAAAGTCAAGAGATTTTAAAAAATAAAACAGAATTCATTTGTACTTCTTCCACATATTTATAATGATGAGGACCGGTTTCACTCATCACGAGCATTATCAACTGATCGTGATGAGCTAAACCGGTCCTGATCTTTATAAATATGTGAAAGTAGTACAAATGAATTGTGTTTTATTTTTTTAAACATAATGTCTTTCCACCAAGAATTGACAGTTAACACCTTAAAATTGAAAGTCAAGTGACAGCCTGTGTCGACCACGGCTGGTAACGTGATTTTTTTTAGCACGGACTGGAAAAGGTTAAATGAATTGACATAAAGTTGTGGGTATATACTGCGTTATTATGCAATATGTGATACGATATAACTCATAAGTAAAAAACAAACACTATTTTGATTCTAAACAACTGGTAGTCGTCAAAATCGTGAATATTGACATTACGTTAGGTACACATGCATACAATTTAGATATAACTATTTAAAAGGAATAAATTAATACATTGTAGATAATATTTTTTTTAATTATGTCGGCTCCGTAGTGCAGTGGTCAACGTCATTGATTTCAGGTACGGATGGCTCGGGTACAAATCCCGGTACAGACAGTTTTCATAAATTGATTTTTCAACCAATTTATAGACTTCTGTTCTTTGGCATGGATGTTTCTGATATTTAAAACTTCCTACCCCTCATCTGGTCTTAAAAACGGGGCGTAGTGAGAGCGATGCTGTCCTAGCTAGGGCTTCCAATCCGGTTTAAGCCGAAACCGGTTAACCGGTTTACCGCGTGTTTTGAAAAAATCCAAATCTGGTTTATTTCACGCGGTTAACCGCGATTTTTAAAATTGTTTTATTTACACTGTTTTAAAATAATGATGGGTCGTCCATTAGCAGGCCTAAGCGTCCGAGGCTTTTGCGTTGATGGTGTCGTAATCTATTCATATAAGTAAACCAGGTGATTAGCCCTGCGCTTCCGAGGCCTGAGTCACAAGGTTGGCCCAACCCGGTTTTTCTGTCAGGGATTTCCTTCCCTTAGCCAGAAGACTGATTTTAAGGCGCTGAAAGGTTCGCCTTTTGCCCACTGCTATTAGCTACAGCCAAAGCTGCATTGCCCGATGGTCGCCGCGGGGAGGCCAGCAGATGGACTTGCTGGGTTGAACATTTCCCATAGTTTACTATGTGCACATCCACTAACATCGATGTGCTCACATGGGATCCACCAACCATTGACCACCATTGATTGTTGCTTTACGGGTCATGGCACCTCACCAAGGCACAGGGTAACCGCATACTGTGCTTTGAAAACAGATGTTTGCGGCGAATACTAGGGGTACGGTGGTTTGATTTTGTCAGGAACTCGGAGGTAAGAGAGCGGACGGACCAGCCTCTTATTACGTCCAAAATAAAAAAGCGACGATGTACCTGGCTTGGACACGTGCTGCGGATGCCCCTGGGGAGCCTGAATCCTGCCTGTCTCTTCTACCGACCAGGTGGATTCCGTCGCCCTGGAAGGCCGCTGATGACCATCCATAGGATGTATTCGGCGGAGCTACGGGACGCTGGGATGACCTGGGAGGAGGCGAGGAGGCTGGCGGGAGACAGAGAAGCTTGGAGGAACCGCGTGATGGCCATATGCTCCGAATAGGGAGCGGATATGGTTAAAGAAAGAAGGAGTTTTAAAAATTCAAGGTGTTTCAGAGAGAAAAATGTACATACTGTTGAATAATCAATCACCTGTGCAAATTTTCGAAATTATGGACAGAGATGATTTCATACGATGAGCAATAACATGACATTATCAAATTACACAACGATTCAACTATTTGTGATAACTAAGGCACATATTAAATAATAGCTGTTATTGTAAATGTGAGAAATCATTCGTAAAAATCTTGAAGAAATCATTGACGAGAATATTATTTGTAATATATGCAAAAGTAAACATTTTTAAGATTTATAACCTACAATACCCTATCCTTCTGTCCCTATTCTCTTAAAAAAAAAAGAACGCTGAGCAACTGAGTACCAAAAAGTATAGAAAAACTTCTGTATAGATACCTCCATTAGAAAACCATATGCTCCACGTTAAGAGCAGTTCTCTGCCAAATAATGTAAATTAATAAAAATAAATTGACCACTTTTTGGAAGGGAAACGTCATTTTACATTGGTTTTAGGTTTAAGAATTTACACCCGGCCACTTGATGTAAGCCACTATTATATCGACACTCCCTTCGTATAATTCCGTATCTGCATACATGAGAATTTACAGAAATTTCAAAGATTCATAATGCAACTCACCGGATAATGTTTTCGATAAAAATAGTCTTTACTCCAAATTGAACAATTTCAATTTTGAGGGTTACATCAATTAGACAATTATTTTGAGGGTTACATATTATTATATTTTTTTAAATCACATATTCAACATTTTTTCCGTACCAGTGTGTCACACCGTTTTGTGCAGTGACATTTTTTTCTCACGCATAATAATTTGGATAATTGCCATTCCCATTGAACAACCTTTTATCAGACTAAAGTCAACGACGAGTAGTGCATACTTTATTATTTATTAAGGTTCTGTAATGTTAA
Source organism: Himalopsyche phryganea (assembly GCA_022494535.1). Taxonomy (NCBI): domain Eukaryota; kingdom Metazoa; phylum Arthropoda; class Insecta; order Trichoptera; family Rhyacophilidae; genus Himalopsyche; species Himalopsyche phryganea. The sequence goes on from JAGVSL010000025.1 coordinate 3,378,933, forward strand.
TGATGGTTAGTTTATTCCACTTTTATTCAAATTCATTTATCTAAAATTATGCCTATTGAAAATGCTGACAAAATTGTTTTATTCTACAGGTTGAGCTTGTAATTGTGACACGTGTTTTGTCTCGTTGAGTAGCATCTTCAGACTAAATCTATAGTAAGGTTATTAATGTGTATACCTTATAGATATACATTTTGATTCTAATTCTAAAATTATAAAAGAAATAAGGGAGGACATTTTTCCTTCTATAAAATCAGGAGAGAACATTAGACACAAACTGTGACAGTTTTTTTTACCATGTTTGCTCCCAACGTGGAGCATATGGCCTCCTAATAGTGGTATCTCAAGAGAAGTTTTCTATGAGAACTGCTGGTTACTCAGTAGCACAACCTCTCGTTTCTCGAAGAGAGTAAGGATAGAAAGATAGGGTGGTTAGTGGTTAGCTAATCGCTCTCGCTACGCCTCGTTTTTTGAAGATCAAATAGGTTGGAGAGTGTTTTAGACATTACAGCATTCATGGCTAAGAACAGAAATCCATAAATCGATTGAAAGGTCAATTTATGAAACTGTCCTCACCAGCACTTAAACCCGAAACATCCGTAACCGTAGCCAACGACGTAACCAGCTTCGCCACAGGGCTGACATACTACCATAACAATTCTCACTACAAAATTAATTTATGAAACTTTAAGGGCGGTGGAGGGGTTGGAAGCGGAAATCGGGGTGGCTTGCCACCAGTGGAATAATTTTATATTAAAAATCATTTTCCACAAAGTTACCGCCAAATCCATCGAATACATTATATTTTCATCATTTTTACGGCTTTGTAATAATTTGAATTTAACATTGCTTTAAAGTATGCGGTGAACGCTTTTGAAACTTAATTTAATGAAATACGTGAAAAAATACACTTTGTTGAGATGTTTAATATTTTTAATTTATAATACAAAATTGTATTCTGAGAATAGCTGGGTATGTACAATTTCTATTCTCTCTCAGCATCAGCTTCAGTGTGAAATCTGAGAACTCGAAAAAATGAGGTAATTTAAAATATATAATCACTTTTAAGGTGTTAACTATCAATTCTTGGTGGAAAGACATTATATTTAAAAAAAAATAACACAATTTATTTGTACTACTTCCACATATTTATAATGATCAAGACCGGTTTCGTTCATTACGAGAATTATCAACTGAAACGGGTCCTGATCATTATAAATATGTGGAAGTAGTACACATGAAATGTGTTTTATTTAAAAAATATATATATATATGAAAATAATAAAAGTCGATTTGCTTTACAAATTAAGTGAGATTTAATCGATTGATTTTTTTATTTGACATTTTTTATTAAAAAATTCTTCTGTACTGCTATAAATATTCCTTTTATGTATTAATATATTCAAAAAAACTTTATACAAAGCTCTATGTTCGTAAAAATTTATTGCTTCAATAAATTGGAAGTGTTTCTTTTTTTTTATTAAAATATCTTCACCCTATTGATAGACTTTTTATTATGATGGAAGCTCATAGAAGTGGAATAATATTTACTGGATTATTCGATTCAGTTCATTTGAGTCTTGCTTGTTCGAGGAGAAATATTTCTGCTGGATACGCAGGATATATTGAATATTATTCTCAAGTAAGCAATCATGTTGATTTTTGTAATAAAGTGAATGACATTGACTGATAATAGTCCTTTTATAACAACATTGTCCACAATTTTATTTAATACATGAAAAATTAATTGTTTTATCGTTTACTAGTGAGTTCCAATACCGCTCAAAGAAAGATAAGGTTTGTGTTTTAATTCTGTTTATTGAAGTCCTTTTGGATAAAAGCTCTGCAAGGGCTGAAATTTCATAAAATTACCCGGTTCAGGCCCGTCATCTTCAAGCATGGCCCTGCCCGAGCTTGAGTGTCAATATCACACTCGTTTCTCGAACCCGACCCAAATTTATTTTTCTCAGCCCGAAAAAACCCCGATTTATTTTTTAATACAGTAATTCATTTATACTTTCCAAACAGTATATGAAATAATTTATTTAAGTTATAAAAATGACTCATGACTCGAACACTTAAATTTGAATTCCTTACCTGGGCCCGGCCCGAGCCCAAATCTGAATTGTCTTTACTCACCCGGTTAAGGGCTCGCGAGCCAAACCCGGGACGGTGCAGACCCGTATTTTGGATATACAATGAATATATATAGATAAATGACATAAATATATACAAATTCGGTCTTATTCTCAAACTTATAAGAGGACTTATTACTGGACTATAATAGACCCTAGGCAGAAATGCTTAACACTAAGGCTTCCAATTAACTGGAGATTTTAACTAACCGGTTTTTTAAATATTTTAAAAAACCCGGTTAACCGCGTGAAATAAACCGGGTTTCGGGTTTTTTCAAAACACGCGATAAACCGGTTAACCGGTTTCGGTTTAAACCGGGTTGGAAGCCCTACTTAACACCTTTACGCTAAATGTGACGTTTTTGTATTTGCTCTATACATATTTATTATGTTGGTACTTAAAATAACCAATATCGTAATACAGGAAGCAGATCAGTGGTAACATAAATTTTCATCACAATAGCTTTATGATTTTAGGAATGTAGGTCGAACTGTTGTATGATTGAAAAGATTAACCTGTAGGTAAGACGTGTGACAAATTAGGACCGTTTCTTAAATGGATGGAGGACAATATCAACAAAAAAAATCATTTCAATGCCCATCATACATACAATCCAATTGAAGCAATAATGGAAACAAATTAGATTTAAAATGTACAATTTAACATTTAATTTAGAAATTATTTTAATTATTATGCATTTAATATAAAACTTATATATTAACAAATATGTGGTATTTAAGAAGTGAAAGACTCGCACGTTCAAAAGGTATTAAACTACATAATGTCAAGCTTTCTCAGCGTATCCAAAAATTTTCCCCCTCAGAACAGTTAAATGTTGTAATAATTCCGGTACGGCGGCATCAAATTTCGCCCCAAGGTATTCCAATTAAAAGTTTCTGGTGTTATAACAAAGTGAAAATTAAACATAGAAGTGGATAAATAATGAAATCATCGAATAGCGAGCACATCTTGGTATTAGAAGATTCTGTAAATTTTTAAACAAGTACCATTCAAAACTGGACTTGTTCAGGTTAATTCTTAGGTAGTTATTTTCTGAAGAAGTTACTCTTTTATATATTGTTATACTAAAACGAAAGGGTAATGTAATTTGAATTGTACAAGCAAACTTTTAATTATTTTACTTTGTCAGCTTAGAATATAAAACGTGGTTTATTATCAAAGTAAAACTTATATTTTTCATTGTAGAGATAATTTTACATGATTTTAAAGGTAATTAAAAAGGTCTTTGCGTTAGAGGTTACACACGAAAAGGATTATTATATTTAATATATATATATATAAACCTATCTATTAACATTCTACTTATGTACATTACGATATGAAATACATTGTGGACATTGTGGTTCAGTCATGTCAAACGTTTTTATTTTTGTATATTATTGTGATTGCTATTTCTGACAAAAATTTTGAATGACCGATGATCAAATCTTTTCTCTATATTTTTTTTTACCATGTCCACTCCCAACGTAAAGCATATAGCCTCCTAATGGAGGTATCTTAACAGGGAATTTTCTACTAGAACTACTTGTTACTCAGATGCTCAACGTCTCTTTTTTCAAAGAGAATAGGGATAGAAGGAAAATGTTAGGATAGATAGGATGTTAGGATAGTGGTTAGCTTATTGCTCTCACTACGCCCCGTTTTTTAAAATTGGATGGATCAGAGGGAATTTTAGACATCACAAATAGGGCTTCCCAATTCCGAAATCCCGGGATACCGCTCAATTATTCAATCCCGTAATCCCGGGATTTCAGAATTCACTGTATAAGCTAAAAAATCATCTATCAAATCAAAACTTCCTGATTAACTACAACGTGTACTAAGGTTTTTTTTAAATACATACATAGTTTTTTTAAAAACCTATAGAATTAAAATTAATTTATTGTAGTCTCCTTCCTTCTCATATTTTCTAACAGCCGTATTTGAATAATTTTAAATAGAGGACAAATTAAGACCGTTTCTTAAATGAATGGAGGGTAATATCTCAAATTGAAGGACATGTTCCCTTTTTGGATAAAGTTGGTAAAACCTACCATAATAATGCAAAAAATAAAATAAAATTATTTTGATCATTATGTCTTTTTTCAAATATTTTTCTTTTTTTTTGTAAATGACTGTCTGATTTTCAATCAACAAAAAAAACCATTCCAATGCCCAAAAAAATATTTAAACATATATAAATTCCAATTGAAGTAATAATGGACACAAATTAAATTTTAAATGTACAATTTAACACATGAATTTAAAATTAATGACCAATCCTGGGATCCCAGAATCCTGGGATTGAGAAGTTCTGAGTCCCAAAATCCCGGGATCGTAAAAAGGTTCCGGGATTGTATGCCCTAATCACAAACATTCATGACCATAAATCGATTTATGAAACTATCCGTACCGGGAGTTGAAACCAGAGACGTCAGTAACCGTAACTAGCGTCGTTGACCGCTGCGCCACAGAGCCGACATGGATAATTATGGGTTGATCAAAATTTTATTCAAGTGACGTAAAAATAAACGTTTTTTAACAATCAATGAACCTTTATCCTGTTTTAAAATTCGAATAGTTTTTTTTTCTATTTTAAACATGGGTACAGTTTTATTTAAAGATTTAATATGTTTTTTACTATATACTTTTATTTTATATATTACTTTAGTTTATTTTAATAACAATTAATTTGTGTACTTTACGAAGCTAAGTGTCAAAAAATAAATATGTTAATTACTCAAAATATGACTTTTTAAACTAAAAGTTTTTTCAAAACACAAATCTTGAAACTATGTCAATTATTCCGAATTTTGTTAGTTAAAAAAAAAAGTTTATTTTTGCATTTCTTTATTGAATCAGTGTAACATAATAATCTTAAACAATGTCACCATACGTATCATTAAACAGTGAATGATAGAAATAATATACATTCATATAAAACCTTTAGAAAGTTATTTGATTTTTTTTAATGAGCGATCACTTCACAACAGCTGTCAAAAATGAATTTACCCGATTACTTTACAATTCCTTTGAAAAGGTTTGGCCCAAAATGTCCTTTTGATTGGAAAATGTTATATTAGCCAAATTCTACCAGATACATAATTTAAGACATCGACTGAGGGTGCTTGATGGAATTTCAATATCAAATTTGGATTATTGAGATTTTGTACACTTCCATGTTTTTTGTCACTAACGACCCGGGTTTCGCCTTTCGGCATCTTCAGGCATTCGAGCACACGAATGGACTCGAACTGACAGACAGTAAACAGTGTCTAACGTTTATATAGAACATACAAATACGAGAAATATTATTTACGAGGTAAGATATTATATGTCATTCGTGTGCTCGAATGCCTGAAGATGCCGAAAGGCGAAACCCGGGTCGTTAGTGACAAAATACATGGAAGTGTACAAAATCTCAATAATCCAAATTTTCTACCATATACGTTGATTTCAGAGTCATGTATTGTTCAATGAGGGAATTAGCAGTATTCCGGAGTTCTATCCGCACATTTTTTTTTTCATAAATTGGTTTTATACGGTTTTATGAATCGATATAACTGCTTATTATCATGTCACAGAAAATACATAGAAATCACAGTTTTTTTGAAAAGGTTTTGACGTCATGTCGAACATTCTTCGCTCGATGGCTGGTGTGTGTTTTTAACCTTTACTTCTATTGTTCTATCGATGTGATCATTGTCGAAAATTAGCTGAGTTCGTCCAAACATTCAAAGTATATATGTATTATTATTCTGTTGTATTATAAAATTATTGTTAGTTTATATGATTCAGCAAGTCATGATACTATATAATAATAAATATCTCAAAAATCAGGACATTTTATTTGATAAAATTAAAAATATTCGATAAAACCTTTTCAAACAAGCTATTGTTGTCAGTTCCAATTATAGCTTTAGATTCTCATTATTTTATAATATAAAAGCTTTAGGTAAAATAAATTATATGAGAAACAAGTAATATATTTATATATATATAAATATATGCTAACTCACTGATTAAAGATACATTTTTTCCTTCAAAATACAAAATATAATGAGTCAAAACTTCAAGCGTTCGTATCTCAAAACATTGTCAAGTGCAGTTAGAACCTTTTCAAATTAAGGTAACGAATTGTCATATGTTTTAATATTGAAAATTAAAATTGAATGTGACGAGAACACGTTTTCATGCGTATGTTTTTAAAAATGTATACAACATAGACTTTTTGTTGATAATATCAAAGTTGAGATTGTGCTTCAATAAAAAATCATTTTTTTTTTTAAATATCATATTTCATTGTGTACGAAAACAAAATTTCATCCCGTTTTTAATGAGTATAATATATAATATTAACTTTACAAAATTACGAATTTTCCCAGAATATTCATTTTATCTCTCCCTCTAGATACAATTTAGTATCCGTTAGCCACGAGAAAATGATAAAAGGATTCCCGGTAAATCCCCGACATTCAAAAAAGATTAGATTTGTCTGTTTTTGCCGTGAAAGATATTATTCACGTTATAATCACGTTTCAATGACTTGGCATATATGATTGTGAAAAAAGTGATTTTTCATCTAACAATGCAAAATCCATTCCTTTTTGTTTTATTTGGCTTTACAGATTTTTAAACCTTTGTTGAAAATACATAACTCTAATGGAGTGAAATTTATTGCTTTCTTGTGTTTCCTTAAATAAAAAGAAAAAGAATTTTTCTTTCGGATTTGAGTTACTACCTTAAATTCAAAGTTTTTGACTCAGAAAAATATCCATTTTTTTTTCACTTTAATTTAATCTGTTGTCGGGTCTGGTTTTTTTTCCATGTCCGCTTCCAGCATGAAGCATATGGTCTCTATAATTTAAGACATCGATTGAGGGTGCTTGATGGAATTTCAATATCAAATTTGGATTATTGAGATTTTGTACACTTCCATGTATTTTCTCACTAACGACCCGGGTTTCGCCTTTCGGCATCTTCAGGCATTCGAGCACACGAATAGATCAGTAGGCGAAACCCGGGTCGTTAGTGACAAAATACATGGAAATGCACAAAATCTCAATAATCCAAATTTCAATGGTCTCTATTGGAGGTACCTTAACAGATTTCTTTCCCAATCATCCAAACCCAAAAACGGGGCGTTTCAAGAGCGATAATCTATCCACTAGTCCTGTGGTGAATATCTTTCACTCCCTACTGTGAGGAAAAAGAGAGGTTAAGTAACTGAGTAACTCACAGTTATCTTAGAAAACGTTTGTTGAGATATCTCTATTAAGAAACCATATTATGAAACTGTCCGGATGGGATGGTAAAAATCTTTTATTTAGATAAAAGATTGTTAGCAATCATAAAATTTTATAGTTAATTTATTTCAGAATATGAATCCCGGTTCAAACAGCTTGATAAACTGATTTTGTTCCATTTTTGTTCGAAGGCATAGATTATTGTGTTCCAACCGATGTCAGTCCAAACTTCCTTTAGACCGATCGGCCGTGCTGACTTCGTGGTAAGTAAGGCAAATTACCAGACCTTTATTGCGGCGTCATACGGAGAGTGAGTAGACTCATAGAATATTTTTCATTTACCTGAAGGTCATTTAAGTACTTCAACGAGAAAATCTGCCAGTGCAGTGCGCCAGCAAGTCTTCCACAGGAAGTCAAGGTAGATTATTGTGATGTTTAAAATTCTTTCCCAATCATCCAAACCCAAAAACGGGGCGTTTCAAGAGCGATAATCTATCCACTAGTCCTGTTCTATCAATATCTTTCACTCCCTACTATATTCGAAAAAGAGAGGTTAAGTAACTGAGTAACTCACAGTTATCTTAGAAAACGTTTGTTGAGATATCTCTATTACGAAACCATATGTTACACACTTGGAGCGGATGGGATGGTAAAAAATCCTTTATTTAGATAAAAGATTGTTAGCAATCATAAAATTTTATAGTTAATTTATTTCAGAATATTATATCATTAACAGTTCTTGTAGAAAGTCTTCTGTTGAGATACCTCCATTAGGAGTCCATATACTTCACATTGGGAGCGGGCATGGTTTAAAAAACTATGTTTTTTCTATTATTTACCTCTTCGGTTCTCCGGATTAGTTTTTGGGACAGATCTTTATAACTCTATCACACATATATAAAATAATATTCTTACTACAGATTTGGTCACCTCAAGTACTTCAACGAGAAAAACAATCAAGAAAAACTCTTTACAAATACTTATTATGGAAGTTTGGTTTGCATGTGTTCAATTCTTATGGGAAAATTTCGTAATGTTATTATATGGTAATAATATTCAATTTTACCGACAACATTCTTTAGTTTGACTTCGATAATAAATGCCATTAAATCTGAAGACTGTAGAGAAAAATATTAGGGAGCTAGTTGCTACTTTATACACAAACTATGGTTTTAAAGTTCTATATACATATTGTCATTTACTGTTCAAGATTTTTTAATGATACTTGAAGTATAATAAAACAGATAAACACATGTTTCATGGACTGCATTAACAAAGAGCTTGAATATTGACATCACTTTAGAAGCCTGTTTATTAAATATTTCAAGAGGGTAAAATGTCCTAAATCTCGTCTCGAAACTGGCAAGGAACCGCCCCTTCCGGTCAGGATCTGTCGACCATCCTACTTCCTGTTCAAGAGAGGAATTTCCTCTTTGTTATCCAACAATGGTTGTCTTATGCGATTTAATCAACTCCATTTGTGAATGTTTATGTTGGCACCTCTGTGCTAACGGCCAACTAACCATAAATTAATAAAAACTTTGTAAATTAACAAGGCGATAAAATAGAATACATTTTATCGTTGGCATTCTCCGTAGATTTATATAACCTGTTTTTCTTTGACAATATTTTCCAACAAAACAATACAATTATAAGAACACGGCGACCTTAGAGAAGTCTGTCGTTTATTTTTGTTTTATAATAATATAATAAACTTATGAACTTCAGAGTAATATATACATATTAACTTCATTAATAAATAATGTTTTTCTTTTGTACCATCTCCGTTTTCAATGTGTAGCATTTGGCCTCCTAATGGAGGTATCTGAACAATATCTGGTATCTGAAGCTTTCTAAGAGAACCGCTTGTTACTCGGTGTTACAGCCTATTTTTTTTTGAAGAGAGTAGGAATAGAAGGATAAGGCTAGGATATGAATAGTGGTTAGCTAATCACTCTCGCTTCACCCCGTTTTAAGGATTGGTAGGGTGGGAGGCAATTTTAGACATCACAAACATCCATACCTACAAACATAAATCCATAAACCGACGTTGACCACTGCACCACAGACCTGACAGATAATAAATAATACAAACTAATAATATTATTAAGTTGCACAGTAAAATAATAATTCTTATTTAAATAGGTAACAATTTTGCTTTTCTGAATCAAAATAATAAATAGCCGTATTAGAGTTTATTCGTATATGAATTAAATTCATAAAAAAATAAATCTTGACTGTGAAGTTTACATATATTTGATTGTGGAATGCCGTGAAATTTTAAGGTGTCCTTGGGTGTCCCATGACTCCCATGGATGAGAAAAAGTTGCGGATACAGGTAGTCATCAGCGGCCTTCCAAGGCAAAGGAATCCGTCCAGTTGGTAAAAGAGACAGACTCAGGAGGATTCAAGCTGCTCTGGGGCATCCGTATCACATGTATAAGCTAGGTCCATCGTGACTTTTTGTCAGGCTGCTGTTTGTCACAGAAAAAATTATCATATTTTCATTCACCTACACTTTGATGAGCGTTTATTAATCGTATTTATTCTTTTTTGACTATGTTCATAATATATCATTGTTCTATCAACCACTTTTTCAGCGTTGGTCGATTATTGGAACACTTTAGCCTTTAGACTTTAAATTATCTGTGAAATAGGTTGTACAAAAAATTGGAAATTTTACTATTTGTAAATAAAATAGTTCTACATATAATTAAAAATACTTTATAGTTTGCGTCTTCTTTGTATAATTTTTCATAATTAATAGTATGGTAAAGTAACAATACGAGATGCATGACCGTGCCGTAAGCAACCGTTTTCTTTCAAACGGCACCAAAACACGTCTCGAGTTTGTTCTCCTATGAAGATTTTCGATTCTTGCGTCTTTCTATAATTTTGCATAGTTAGATATGTATTTCAGGTTTTATACACAACATATGACGTAAAATAATTACTAAATACTACATTTTCTTTTTGAAACTGTCATTTTAAATGCGTTTATATAAGAAAACCCACACGGTAACGAAATGTGACTGCATAAGATCATGAAATTAGCATGAAAACGGAAAGGTTAATTTATCTTATTTTTTGTTCTCGGCACACCGTTACAAGCCACATCAACAGTTGATAAGTTCGCAGGAGTAAATAAAAAATGTATGATAATCGCATAATCATTCGGTTACACTACTAAAATATTTAACTGATTTCATCGTCTATACGAATGGCCCGTATGCCCCACATCACCCTCTTTTACCACCCTTCTCTGGTTCCGTCGGTTTTTCCATGCGCTGCCGGGGAATCCCGCAGAGAATTAAGCAGACCGTAATCACTGACCGCCTCGCATCCGTTATCGGGCTTCTACATTGTCGATTTGTATTACCTTTACCTGCGTTATGGGCAGAAACTTAATTTCATCGTATTTTATTATTATTATCCACGAGCAATTGCTAGGTTTATCCGCTCAACCTATATTTCTTCACGTAGTGGGCCGGAGGGAGTTAAGGAAAGCGATGGAAATTAAATAGCATTTGTATAAGTTATATTTATAGAAGAAAGCAGATAAAACAAGACATATTGATAATAATGTTACGTTTCACCGTTTAGGTGTTTACTGTAAACTCTTGATGGAAAATCATTACATTTTTTTTTGTACTACTTTCACATGTTTAGTCATGATCAGGACTGGTTTCGCTCTTCGCAAGCATTATCAACTGACAAAAATAAAATCATAACAGGGCCATTTACATAACATTGAATATAAACAATTACAAAGTAAATTTGGATTATTGAGATTTTGTACACTTCCATGTATTTTGTCACTAACGACCCAGGTCTTGTCACTAACGACCCGGGTTTATCAAGAAATTTTGGAAATTAATAGAGCCCAGTTAAATTCCTTGCCAATTTTGAATGAGCAGCTGAACCTTCCTAATTCTCTGCTATTATATCCTATACGTTAAAACACCTAACAGATGTCGCTAAATGTGGAATGATTGTATATATTTACCCATTCGTCGAATTACATCCCGTCAAAACCCACAATACTATTATAATTGTAAAATCACTGGTATTTCTAAAAGAAGTTGAAAAGCGGCAATTCACCACTCTGTTAATATGGTGTTTACAAAATAAGGATTAGAGCGATTACCGAAATTTTAACTCAGGTATCAGTATGGCTCTCAGACCTATAATATCTTACCTCCTAATAAATATTTGTCGTATTTGTATCTTCTATATAAACGTTAGACACTGTTGACTGTCTGTCAGTTCGAGTCCATTCGTGTGCTCGAATGCCTGAAGATGCCGAAAGGCGAAATCAGGGTCGTTAGTGGAAAAAATACATGGAAGTGTACAAAATCTCAATAATCCAAATTTGATATTGAAATTCCATCAAGCACCCTCAGTCGATGTCTTAAATTACAAAGTACATAGAACAGTTGGTTGAAGAACTATGACAAGAATTTATGGATAATAAAACAAATTATAATATACAAACGAAATTAAATAGTTTAGACTAAAAATGTTCAGAACCTCTTACAAATCAATAATTATTAATCTTAAATCAGAAATAACGCCTCATTAAAAACCAATAATAGTGTGATTCTACGCATAGATGAATTCTACGGATATTAAATAATTTTATTATTTGTTTTTTTAATGTGGCTTTATTTTTATATGTAAGAGAACCTTACCATCTTATTTGTTGACTATTTAATTTCATTGCTATATAATTTTTTTGATAACATGTAAATTCTTATCAAATTTCTTGAACCAACCGTTGTATACACCTTGTCATTAATAATATTCAATTTTATATGAATAGTCTTGATATCGACTTAGGGTGTCTGATGGAATTTCAATACCAAATTTAAATTGTTGAAATTTTGAACGTTGCCATGTATTAAAAGTTCTCAGTCAGTCTGAGTTCGTTCGTGTGTTCGAATGCATGAAGATGCCAAAAGACTAAACTCGGGTTGTTGGTAACGGTTATTATGAAATTATTCTTCCACAATTTTAATTCAAACAAAAATGGCAGATTCTTTTAGCTGGGTTTTCTGTCGATGTATTAAAGATACATAAAGATTTGATGTGTAATACCTAAATTAATGGGTTTTATAAAGCGAAATCTTTTAAATTCATTCATCAAATAAGATACCTAAAGAAAAAATGTCATTTAGCGTCTCGTGATTCTATGTAGAAAAGATTCGAAATGTATTGAGTGTCACCTTCTTTACAAAAAAAAATGTTTTGAAAGAGATACTCGGCTCTTAAAAAAGGCTTTTCTGTACAATAATAAGGCTGTATGTGCGTATCTACGGCCGTGAAAAGTTTTTTCGTCATTAGAATTACGTGCCTGGGGTTCTAAAAGCCACTCAGAATGAAAATTTGCCCTACAGTCGGACGAAAAGCTCCGATAAGGCTTGTTTTGATTTATGTGTTCATATATTAAAAATCTAACCATATCAAAATTGTTCAGTTATTTCTGTTTTCTAAATAAAATCATGATTTATGAATGAAATTTTTTTGCCTTTTCTAGTACAGATAGTGAAGTTCTGAAAATCAAATTTTAACGGTTATTCATATATGTATATTTCAAATTTATGTAATGGAGTACGATATAAAATATATGTAGTGACATATGACGCCGTAGATTTATGAAAAAATATACTTGTCATTATTCGTCAGAAATATAGACAAATCTAATTGGCATACAATATTTTATTTTTTACGCACTTGAAAATGCAGTAAGCAAAATCAAGCTGTGAATCATATACGTCATGGATTCTGAAACATGATGAATAAAGTAGGACACAGACAGTCGAAAACAGTCTCTATGAATAAAGAATGAAGGAACGGATTCATTCTGTCTTTGCCCACCGAACGGGTCTCTATCGTCGCCCGTCGAACTGGACACATCTCTCCTGAACTGCATAATTGACATCCGTACCTACAGTTAAATAGGGTCAAGCATAAAACAATTGGAAATATATTGTGATGAAAAATTTTTCTGGGATTTTTATGTCTAGGGGCTAAGTTGGTAATTTATTTATAAAAACACCCCCGTCATTATTATAAAAATAAAAAGTTTTCATCTTGAATTATTTTAAATAACGAGTCCCAATAATTGTGTCATGCGATAATAGATGCATTAAAAAATGGTCTTAGAAAATATAATAATCTAATTTTACCGAAAAACAGTATATTTGATTTTATCTCTTTTTTAAATAATTCACCATATTAAATTAAAAATAACCATCCAGTTTTTATTCAAAATTGTATTTGGTAATACTTTTTTTTGGGTTGTTTATAAACGAGATGTCATATTTTATCTCCATTTGTGAAATTTCTATAGACATGTTTGATCCGCCGACAAATATAAGCAACTCCAGAATGACATCATTTCTTTAACAATTGAACATTTTTTCTTGTTATCCTTTTCGCAAACAGCGTTTTATCTCCATTTTTATATAATACAAACATATTCAGTGATCCTTGACCTATTCAATAATATTCCTTTTGTATTCCTGTTCTATTCACTCATAGCATCTATTTCCTCTATCTTGACAATATAAAAATATCTGGCAGTCATGTAAGAATACGTCTTTAATTTTATTTGTTTAAATTAATCGAGACATGGAGTCGAAAAAGTATTTCAATGAAAGAAGAAAAATAACAATATTAAGAAAAACACTGAAATGATGTGCTTGAAAATTTGGCATATCTGTTTCGAAGCACTATCTGTTTAAATACCGCCATTATGACAGCATTTCATACGAATAAAGCAAAGGCTCGTACGAGAAGGGGTAGGTAGCGCTTTGCACAAAGCTCATTTGGCGCTTGTATCGCGCGCCGCTGGAATAACAAACAAATCGCGAGCTTTTCATTCCAATTCGAAGCCTTCGGTAAAAGCTCTCACTACAAGTGCTGCGGAAAGAGAGTGGGTGAATTTAGAGTTAAAACGCATGCCGGATTAACGGAAATATCATTTTTTATTGCAGATATTAAACGAATAGATTTGTAGAATATTTTATGATTAAGGGAAATTTTATGACGATTTATTTAGGTTTTTCTAATGCTCATTAAACATAGATAACAGAATAACTTAAAATTGTGTTTTTTTTTCAATCAAAACGTTATATTTGAATCTAAACACTAAAGAAAAACGATGATGTTACATTAAACGCGTCCTTGTGGGAATATTATTTCATTACTTTACGATAGATTCGAGAGTAATATTTTTTTTTTCATGTCCGCTTCCAATGTGAAGCATATGGTCTCCTAATGGAGGTGTCTTAACAAAATTTTTCTATGAGGACTGCTTGTTACTCAGTAGCCCAACCTATCTTTTTTCGAAGAGAGTAGGAATAGAAGGATAGGGCTAGGACAGGACTAGTGGTTAGTTAATCGCTCTAGCTACGCCCGTGAGGATCGGATGGGTGGATTAGAAGGGAGTTTTAGACAACACAAACAGAAATCCATACATCGATTGAAATATCAATCTATGAAAACTGTCCGTGCCGGGAATTGAACCCGAGACATCCGTAGCCGTAGCCCACGACGCTACCAACTGCGGCACGGACGCCGACCGTTGAAATTAAATTCTTCAAAATTACGTTCTACAATACTTTGATATTTTATTCTATTATAATGGAGTTCTACCGAGTAAATGCCAATTCCATTAATTTTTTCTTTTCAAAAATAATGAAAATAAATTGCTGGTTGAGTAAAGCAACCGTTTATTTTACATAATTTTGTTATTAACTATTTTTGGGTGCTTTATTAATTGATCTTAAGATGATTGTCGAGTCACAACATACAAACATATCTCTATACCCAATGTTAGCGACTAATCTCAAAGGTCAGCTTAATATAACTTATCGTTTCCATTGAAAGCTTGATCTTAAAAAAAATATATTTGAACAAACATATTTTTGTCAATAATTTCACGAAAATCATAAGGTGTATGGATTCTTTTATTCATCTTTATTGACAGTTTCCTTCTAATTTATTTTTAAAGAGCTCTAATAAAGTTCAGTCCATTGCTCAAAAGAGCCATTCATTTGACAAGTCATTTTATTTGTCCTATTCAGTGAGAGAGCCTATTCCACTGTACTCTTTAATTCAATATGTAAATTACAAGCCTGTGTTTTGTTACGCTCAAAGAATTTAATGACCATTCATTTCTTTCAGTCTCGTTGGAGCCGATATTAGACTCTCGTCACTCATTCATTTTATTGTGTAACAGCAAGATAATAATGGTAAAATGTTTATAGATCGACTTCTGGAAAATTTTCATACTAACTAGACGAATTTATAAGATTCCGAAACATAAATTGTAACGTATTAACACTTGCGCTTAATTTTTCTACTCCCAGTAACGAATATATATTTAAAAAAATATTTGTAGGAAACACGACGCTGTGAATTGGAGAAATGTGATATTTCAAGTGTTTAGTCAGCGCATACGTCGAGTCATCATTTCACACAATAGCAATTATGGAATGTGGTATTACTGAGTGCAAAGATAAGTAAAAACGTGATTGTAAAAAGAGACCGTCAGCAAATGTGAGATTCGTCGAATGCCATGTTTGGAAAACGCAATACAACGAGTGAAAAATACAGAAAAACAATCTTCAGTCTCTCGCTATTCTTATCATCCGTCATCAGTTTTAATCACGTGAAGTGACATAAAACATTGGAAGCAGATATTCTTAAATAGTGTTCTCAGACACAAGTGGATGAAAGAGTAAAGTTACAAAATCAAAGTTCAGCGTAAATCAAGATGAAAGTGGTTTTGGTGTATTTCTTTTTTCGTTGGGGAGAATAATTATTAAACTAGTGATATTTTAAGTGTTAATTAGGGATCACACAACATTTTTTAGCCATACCGGTATCACACGGTTCTTTCAAGATTCTCTATCCCCCGCCAGTCTTCTTGCTTCCTCCCAGGTCATCCCAACGCCCAGTAGTTCCACTAAGTACATCCTATGAATGGTACTTTCCAGTGTAACGAAATCTATCCAATTGATAGAAGAGATAGGCAAGATTCAGGCTTCTCTGGGATATTCGCAGCACATATCTACGTCAGTTACATTGTCATTTTATTTTGAATTCACACAATTTTACAAATTAAGAATTACTGTACTTCTCAGTTATTCTCAGGAATTGTTCGTTATGTGATTTTAAGATTAACCTCCCCGTTTTCATGCTAAAAAAACCCCCTTCGTATCTCATGCAGTCACATTGCGTAACTGTGTGGGTTTTGTCATATAAACGCATTTATAAAGCGAAATGACAATTTCAAAGATTGAAATATTGTTTTATGTAGTGTTAAGTAATTACATTACGTCATATTTTGTGTGTAAAACTTGAAATTCATATCAAACTATGCGAAGTTATCGAAAGACGCAAGAATCGAAATTCTTCATAGCAGAACAGACTCGAGACATGTTTCTGTACCGTTTGAAACAAAACGGTTACATACGGTAGGGTCATTCAACTCGGGTCGTTACTATACTATATATAATACTATGCTTTACAGTAATGTTTGTATTTTTTTATGGTAAAATTGACGAGGTTTTCAAATTATGATTAATTGTACAAAGATGACTCCAACTTTAATGAATTATATGTAGAACTATTTTATTTACAAACAGCAAAATTTTAAATTTTTTGTTTGACCCATTTCACAGCTAATTTAGAGGTTTAAAGGCCGAAGTAACGCTGTTACACTATGAGTACGGAAGGGTTAAAGACTGTTAAAATAGATCATTGCCTCTATGCCGTACTTTCTTAAATTTAAAACTGTTTTAGGTGAAATTCTAAACATGAATTCGATTTTTCAACTTTGGTTTGAAAATAAAATATAAAAAAAACATAACATTTAAATATTAATTGACAATACAGCATTCAAAAATAATAAATGGCGTATGAATGGGTTTTATTTTGCAAAATTAAATTGTCGAAAACATGAAAGAATACTATTTTATATGATTATTATTAAAACCCCTTGAAACGGTAATAACATACAGTATTCACATACTCAAACGTGTTGAATAAAGATACTTTAAAAATGTAATCCTGAACGCAATAATTTCATGCATTCATTCACAAAATTTTACTTTGAATTAAATGAATGAGAGATAGATTTATTCCAGTAAATTTAACACCACATCTAGACTTGAAAATTGATTGATTTCATGCAACGTTTAACAAGTGAAGCTTTGAAGCTCTAAGCTGGTTTCAAATGCAATGCAATATTGAATGTGTCTTTGAATTGACGCTTTATATCCGTATCGAATAATTATAACATTTGAAGTGTTAAGAAATTGCTTTTTCTTTATGTCGTCGTTATTCTGAAAGAAAACACTAAATCGAAAAAATTACGTATTGAGTTAGTTATACTAAAATGTGATTTATTTCAAACTCTACTGTGTGACAGAATACAATTATTTTTAATTTTAACTTTACTTAAAAACAGTTTTGTTCAAACAAGCAAAACGAAAAACGTATGGCATTTCAAGCATGTGGCAAACTTCAAAGCCCAATTATTCAAAACTAGTTTTCTCTAGTTAGTGTATTTTTCCAGAACAACAATGATATATTGGTTTGAAAAAATCTAATATCCCTTGATAACTAACTGTTGTTTGTTAAATTCAAGCTTTAAATGATCAGATATTTTATAAAAATATGGCTAAAAAAGTTTTTTTTCTTTGTAAGAAAATTTTTTAATTCAACTTTTAAAAATATATCTCTTTCTACGATATGATTCAGTAAAATAGACCTGACTGATCCTGAGTACACATTTTCATATGGTTGCAAAAAGGATGAGACAAAAAGATAAACACTTTTATACATAGCCCTAAGATAATGACATGAATAAGTTATTATCCTTCACAACGTGTTTTATTTAACTGTGTTTCCCAGGAATGAGGACCACAAGAGCATTTTGACACGACTGATTGTTTTTAAACGCTTAAGTAAATTTAAGGGAAAGATAAATATGGTTGGGTAATGACTAGAAGGTATTTAATCGCTCTTTTTTGTCCTGTTTTCGTGATAATGGAGGTAAGGAGTTAAGAAAAAATAACCAACAATTTATGAAAGTTTCCAGTTTGGGATTCGAACCTTGTGAACTACGCCACAAGCTCGACTTTCATAACGTATTCTACGTAAATGTTGAATGACGCATTTATTATTTTTTAATATATGCGATATATTAATTATATATTTTGTAATGTAGTAAAAAAGTGATTTTTATTTTCCATGAAAGCAAATCTCTAATTTCTTGTCAAAGTGTCTATGAGCTTTTTAGAAAGTAATGAAATTTGCAATTTGAAAAATATAAATGCTCAATTCTGCCTCAATTGAAAATTTCTACAGTACTTTATATAATGTCATTCTTCAAGGATTGTTACAATCCAATATAAACCTATGAAAAACATATCTCATATATGATAACACACAATTCAAGATAAGCATAATAACATTCATCTCTTTTCGCTCGCTTGATAAATGTTTTTTCCCCTTGAATATTCAAGAACAAAATATAGGCACACTTAAATAAATTGCCTCAGCAGTAAATTATCAAACCTCGGTTTTAAGCAATTCGGTTTTGCGGTAGAGTTGCAATATTGATTTAAAGCCTTCCGCGGTTCCTAAAATGAAGCCTCTTGCGTTTTTAAGGTAGACGGCTATGAGAAAAGTGTTTATCCAATTTCGCGATTCAAATTCCATTGTTTTTCTTAAATGTTATCAACTTGTGTACCTACGTCTTAATGATTTTGGAAGAAAATCCGTTTCCTTAAACTAATGTAATATATTTTTTTACAATAACGTTGATTTTTTTTATTCATTATTTATGATTGAATCTTCAATTTTATTATAATATCATCAAAACTGGCAAGACTATTAGAATCTTAGAATTAAATTTTGAAGTAAATACTATTATGGAAATATTTTTATATTTTATTCACACAGAAGTCAATCATCAAGTCATAATATTCATAAGCAATGAAAGCACTGATGGAGGTGTTCATTGATAGAATTTTATAAATTTCAGGTAATAAATGTTATACTAAATATGTCGGCGTCCGTGGTGCAGTCGGTAGCGTCGTATGTATATGCTGTCGCTGTTTCACGGCGGACTTTCATAAAATCAAGAAAACATAACGAATTTACTCTAAATGTTCTTGATCTGACGAAGAGCTGCACGGGACCGATCTTTTAACCACACGCTTTTATGCTTAAGAAAATAAGAGAGAAAAAGAAAAAAATGTGACTTGCTCAGACACTTAGTTCCTGAGTATCTGTATACTGAGAATCCGCCGTAGCGCTAGAGTTTAATCTACTCCACGTCAGAATTTAATGTCGTCTAGAATATCCCGCTACCCATATGATGTTGCAAATTTATCGAATAGCTCAAAGTTGTCCGTGGTTGAGATCAAGTCAGGGTGGCCTATTGGGCCCGTATGAGGACAGACTGTAGCAAGACAGCTCGTTATTCATCTCGGAGCAGTCCCACAGAACGCGATTAGCCTCCTGATGTTTGTTTAGACAAGAGGAATTCTGCCTTCATCTAACTTGTCCAGCCCAAATAGTTTACTGTTCAATTGACTAGGATCTCGGGATTTTGGAATGTCTGATCCCAGGATTGAAAGGTCCCAGGTCCAAAAATATTTTGACCGATTTGTTGCCCTTAAATTGTATGAAGATAAGGTAAGTGTGTATAACAAAGCCGAATCAAATGTCAGTAAAAGAATATTGCCATAATACTAAAAACTGTAGAACCATAATTTAATTCTTAGTTAAAAGTAATATTTTCCGGTTTTAGAATATTAAATACATGAGAAAATCATACAACGATTAAATTGTAATCAGCGGTAAGCTTTGTTTTTAAATTACAAAATGTAATCTGAATTTCATGTCTGTATTACGTATTAGCTTATATCTTTTAAGTACATTGGAAATAAGTTTCATGTAAATATTATAAGCTTTCATGTTTTGCTAATATCTTTTTATATGTAAAAAGCTTTGAAAATAATTAATATGTAAAGTATCGTAAATTGAAATAGACAGCAATGTTAAAATACCTTTGCGCAATAGATACGCTATCATAACTGACATAAATCTTCTTTGACGCTTTAAGTGATTCAAAAGAGTTATTTTGAAGAATGCGCAAAATGGATTTTTTAACTTTTTAGTTATAAAAGAAGCAGATTGTTTTTTTTTTTGTTAGAAATGTTGAAAATTTAAAGATTTTTTCATTTGAAACATACGTTATAATTTATATCGTCATTGTTGTAAGAAAGAAGACACTAAGTTAAAAATAATAGTCTTGAGTAATTCGACTTTGAAGTTTGTCAAATGTTTGAAATGCTTCATCTTTTTCATTTTTAAACTATATTTCATCACTTGATAATGCTCGCGATGAACGAAAGTGCTGCTGATCATTATGAACATATGGAAGTAGTACAGACAAATTGTATTTTATTTTTAAAATATAATGTCTTTCTACCAAGAATTGACAGTTAACATCTAACAGTGAAATGTTTGAAATACTAAGCCTTTTTCATTTTGTTTGATTGTACAAAACTGTTAAGAAGTAAAAGTATCTTCTATATAAAAATCAATGTTTGTTTGTTCGTATATTATACACTGCTATACCGTCCATCCAATTCCGATGAAAATTTGGTGAGTTGTTGACGCATACCCGTGAAGGTTACTGAAGAAAAATTAATCAAATACGTACTAACAGCGACATCTCGGAAAACCTTCTGATGTATTCGTGTACGTACAAAAGCATTTTAATAAACAGAATTAAATCACAAACGCTTCCTTTCTTAGAGTGACATTGCAACGCATACCGGATACTCGCTAGTAACTTATAAAAATATCTGTGTCGTTTCATACGGTAGAGTTTGAAATAAGAAACATTTTGGTACGACTAACTAAATAACTCGAAACGCAATTTTTGATTTAGGGTTTTCTTTCAGAACAACGACGATATAATTTTGTTTGATTACCTGTAAATTCCTGCCATTGTTCAATTGTTTGATATACGTTGTAATTATTACATTAAATTTAATATAAATTACCTTGTCATATTATTATACTTCATCATCTATATAACTTTGCGGTTGACTGTAAGTGAGTAATTATTGTCGCCTGTTTCAGATTGTAAGGTAGTCCGGCTTTTATGACGTTCGATTGCGTTCTGTCCATCGCCCGTCTCAGTGTATGGTATGACGCGTTCTGTTGATGTCTCTTTTTTCGTTCAGTGTTGGTTGTCAGCTTTTTCGTATTGATCATCGTATTAATTCGTTTCCCCATACGTATATTTAAATATTATGATTATAGTACACAAAATATTTATTTTATAGATTTCATTTATAAGGCACCGTCAATTTATTACACACGGTGTGAAGTTCTCTTTTATTTATTTGAATCATTTTACATAGGACAAAATATTTATGGCAAATAGATACTATTATCATTTTGAGTTATTCATTTGTCATTCTTATTAGTGAAATGGCATTATATTAAAATAAACGCATTTTTTTTAGTATTTCCATATTTTTATTATTATCAGGACCAATTTTGCTCATTGCAATCATTATCATCCTAAATAATACCAGGCTCGGTTGATTATGGTGTTTAATATTACAGTTTGCATTATCTACGCTTAAAAATATGCGAATGGAATTAACAATTTTTTAATTTAAAAAATGACACACACACGTATAATGTGATAAAACTGAATAAATTTATATCTATCGTGCTATTAAAACGACAAATTTACGATTATAATCCTGGACAAAGACGTTTTCTACGTGTAACAACATACCTCTGGTGGACTAATATAAATGAACCACGCCATAAAATATTTTAAGCATGAATAACATCACCTGCTAAGCCTACTAAAGCCTTTAGTGCTGAGAGGATTAAGTGCTGAATCTGATTTCAGCAAGCTTTTTTTATATCGAAACCTTTAGTTTGAATTAGAATAGAATAATCTTCGTAAAGCTTTCCAACTTTTGTTTAAAATAAAAAACAGATTTTTTGTAAGGATTCAATTTAAATTATAAATTTTTGATGAAATAAATGCCTTTTTGCAAAATTGTAATGAGGGTTTTACGAATAAAAAATATTTTACTTTCCTGATGTATTACATACTTTTAATAAAATCACCATGAGATTCATCGATTAAAATATATATTTCAATTTAATCTACGTAGATGAAACATAAATTTGAACCAGTGATATTATCCTTTTTCGCCATTGGTAAAAAATTATACACATCGTTGAAAGAATTCAAATGGCGCCATAATCAAAACTAATATTAAAAAAAAAATTCAAATACAGAATTTTCTACTTAAAAGTACAAATAAGATTTCAAATTGCTTTAGCCTACACAGACCAGACGCAGCTTTAAATATTTGTGTAAGGATGGATTCAGTATGAATACAATAGGATAAGCAACGTATCGATGTTAAAATTTTATCCCCATGTATCTCTGATCGAATTCGATTCAGAATTTCGATATTTGCTGTCGTTTAAAATGAATCATAGCTTTGTGCTAAATCATTTTATGAAAATAATAAATCATTTTATTTAAATCGGTATCCGAATCTTTAATATTCATCCCAAAAATATAATATTTTCAATTGCTACAAATGTATAATATTATCAGTTTCCATTAAATGCCTTTAAAACATCTGTTCCACAAAATGAAAAAAATAATGTTAATTATAACACATTTGCAACGAGGGAAATATGAAACTGATCAATTGACAATTACGCGAAAACAAGTTTGGATGCTCTCCTAAAGGTGTCTCATAATAAACTGATGAAATTCTTTCAATGATATTATGAATGAAATATGAATTATTAGTTATGAGAGAATAATGTCGATTATATCGAATGACGCAAAAAATACGTTCCCCACCGCAATACAAAAACTTTGTGACGCGGAATACGCATCCCCCGGAGCTAACTTGTTAATATTGGTGTGATCATATTCTTTTTTGAATTTAAATATTGTCTTTAATGTTTAACGAAATCATGCCATGATGTTATTGAAACAATAATCTAGTCTAAGTATAGTGTTTCTATTAAAAAATTGCGTACCTTCATGAATTATAATTTACATAATGTAAATACTAAATTTAATTATCCTAATATATTCATATTTTTAAATTTTCTTTGACTACATATTTTCTTATGTAAATTTGTTTTTGTTTGGTTTTTCAGAAGGCCAGCGAGACGTAAAACATCCTGTCCTCATTTACATACATGGAGAATCTTTTGAATGGAATTCTGGAAACCCTTACGATGGCTCCGTCTTGGCCAGCTACTCCGAGATGGTGGTCATCACCATTAACTACAGACTTGGATTATTCGGTGAGTAAGATAGTTTTAAATATGTAAGTAAAAACCGTACAGGCGCAATAGCATTTGAGAAATCTACTCGATTTCTTTGATTATTTACTTGTTTGCCGTTTTTATCAGCTATTTTTTTTAAGCTATAAGCTCAATTGAATTCAATCTTGTAGTCAAGTGATAAAAGCTGTTGGGCCCACGTCCTTTTTGATTGCAGTGTCTACAAGTTCAATCCCCGTTCGTTCACCTTTTCATTAATTGATATTTCATTTGATTTATAGATTTTTGTTCAAAAGCATGAACGTATGTAATATTTACACTCTCTTAAACCCATGTGATCATAAAAATTTAACGTAGCAATAGTGATAAAGTAACTATAAGTCTATTTATACTATCATTTTTAAATCAATACTATCTCAGCACTACTATCAAAATAAATCAGAAACAATTGACGCATTGAGAATCTAAACCTATCTAAGCGTAATTTTTCGAAAATTTTGTAGTATAAATGTAGTTATACTATATGCATCTATAGAATATAAGATTTCATTTAAAAAGTGACTAAATTAGAAGATTGTAAAATAAAATCGTTTGAAAAATCAAATTATTACCTTATAAATGCTATAATTATAATATTAGTATTATTTTTTCAGTTCAACCTTGGAAACGGCCATATAGATTTGTCATTGCTTTGTTTCCAAACCAATGTAAATCCTGTTGCATGAGTTTCAAAATATACTTAAATCCATATCTTACAATAAAAGCCAATCAAAATCTATTTTTCAAATAAGAAAGAAGTCCGTAATATCTACAACAACTGCACAAACTTTTGGTTTATTCATTTTTGATCACTATTGTATTTCATACATCATTTTTTTATCGGCCTCCATAAATATACCTGAATTCAGTTTTTATCAATTTGCCAACATTTTGTTTCGTGAATTTGTTTAGTTTTGAAACTCATCGCCTCTTAAATACAATTATGTAAACTTCTCACATACTTGCAATCTAAACTACATTATAATATCACAATTTTTCATAAGATTTAAGTATCATATTAAAACAATAAAGTAAATTTTTCTGTGATCATTCATGTTAACAGGTTTCCTGAATGCTAATCCAACTCCACACCTAAAGGCTCGTGTAGCAAACTATGGCCTCATGGATCAGATAGCGGCGCTCCATTGGGTTCAGCAAAATATCGAACTCTTCGGAGGGGACCCTGGAAGCGTTACGCTACTTGGGCACGGATCCGGAGCAGCTTGCATAAATTTTCTGATGATATCACCAACGGTCATGCCAGGTAATTTAACAACTTTTAATTGTTTTAATAAGAAAATATTACATGCTTCCATATTTGTATCGATTTCAAAAAGAATTACAAAATTAATTGAAAACTTTGTGTATTTTAGACATGCGCCGATCTCAAACGAACAAAATCAAACTATCTAATATTTTAAAGAAAGAAAGAAGCTTGTTCACCTCAACGAAAATATTAAAACCGTCGCAAATCATTTTGCTTTCTTACTTTCTCTGTAATGCTAATTTAGTATAGTTGTCGACTCCATGGTGCAGTGGTCAATGTCTCGGGGTCTAGTCATGGTACGGACTGTTTCGTAAATTAATTTTTCAACTGATTTATGGATTTTTGTGTTAGATAGTATTCACTTGGTACACCTGAACTTTTATTTCGATAGTTTGCACTTTGGATAAGACAGTATTAACGTAGTACGCTCAAACTTTGATTTTAATAGTTTTCACTTAGTCATGGATTCTTTTAACAAAGTGAGTTAAGTTGTAGTAGGTTATGCTAGGACTGATCTGGTTTGGTTTGAGTAATGTATTCTAATGCGTGGAGCAAATACAGTATAGACAATTAGTAAAGAATAAGTGACATTTCATTACAGTTTCGTGAAACTATCTGATTTCAAAGTGTGTGTATTTATATTGAGTGAAAACTATTTTATCTATGTGAACATATTTTTTCAATGTTAAAATTTATTTTATTATGTGGTATCACTATATTTTTAGTGAAAGAATTTGTTTTTTGTGGAATATATTTGTTATAAGTGAAAACTATTTTTATGTGAGTGAATATGATCTAAACAAAAGTGCATTTAATTGTAAGCCTTTTGAAGTAGGCATGAATTTTTTGTGATGTCTAAAATTTCCTCCCACCCATCCGATCCTAAAAACGATTCGCAGCGAGAGTGATTAGCTAACCACTAGTCCTGTCCTAGGTATATACTTCTATTTATATTATCTCGCAAAATAGAAGCTGAGAAATTGAGTAGCTCCCCGGTATTGCTACTTACAGTATCAAAAAACATGAATGCATACAATTCCCCGTTTCTGAACACAACAGCCCGCAAGCACATTCTAAGAGTTGTGAAGGTATATTTCTGTGCTTTTATAACTGTTGTAAGATCATTTTCACATAACTGAAGGTTGATTCGAAGTTAAGCAACTGAGTAAGAAAGCAGTTCTCGTAGAAAAACTACCGTTGAAATACCTTCATTAGGAGGCCATATGCTCCACGTTGGGAGCGAAAATAGTAAAAAAAGTTGTATAAAAAGTCTAATTAGACATGGAGTATTTTTCCATTCGAGACACTAGTTTGTCGATAGGAGACAAAGAGATCAAACATACGACTTATAAAGATATGTTAAGGATTAAATCGTGACCAGTTCATATTTAGATGCGACAATAAACGAGTCGGAGGAACAAGTCAGGCTTATTCAAATATTATTTCATTTACAATTTATATTGTATTTAGTTATACTAATAATAAATATTAATTATACGATGCATAAAATGATCCAATATAAATGTGGACAAATAATTAACTAATAATTAAGAGTCCAAAGTATAAATTTTACTATCAAACATTGACAAGGAAACAGCACGCAAGTCAAAAATGTTTACCCCTTATTATTGCTTTTGTATGATAGTGCGGTTGTATTAGATTTCTAATAAGAGTTCTAAGAAAATTCTTGAAAGCTCTACGAATTTCAACGGTGATATGCGTTGTATATTATCTTTCATAGTGAGGGAAGTGTGTGTTTATATCAAAGGAATACCTAAAAAATTCCCTACTATCGAATCACAAAATCAATTGAAATAGTTCCTCCTTTTGTATGTGGCTTATTGATCTCCCTTTATATATTAAGGAAGTAATAATCAAAGTGTAAACTTACAAGGACAAATTTAAAAAGCTATAAGATATTAACCCACATATTGTAGACGAACGAACAAGGTCTCGAATATTTCATTATGATTTTTTTTATGTATATTGTATTATTATTTTAAGCTGTCCAAGGTTTTGACATTCTTGCGCCATACTGATTAAAAAGTAATTGTTTTTTGTCACATATCAAATATTTAGTACAGAGAATGAATACAAACGAAACATTATTTTTCAAATTTATTTTTTTAAGTATCTTGAAACAAAAATGTATTTTTTAAACCATCCACTTACGAGATTGTGTTTTTCTGAAGGGTAATAGGAAATTTTTTAAATAAATCAACGAAATCGAACATGACAATGTTTCAGACATTTTAATTAAAATAATTTTCTATGATAAAAATAATTATGAAAATTATAGAAAAATCAGGAAAATGACGGCAAACTTAAGAACTCACTATTCGATTTGTGATAGCTGGAGTAACCTTTAACTTTGTTTGGGTTGTACTCGGTCAGAACCAAGTTTCACCTATTTAACGCATGCATTCTGACGGCGCTACTTTACGGTTGTGAGTCAAGACATCTCACTAAAGCTCAGGGTAACCGTACACTGTGTTTTGAAAACAGATGCTTGCAACGTAAATTACGGGTATGGTGGTATTGAATTTGTCAGGAACTCGGAGCACATTATTACGTTAAAAAAAAATTACGATGGAACTGGCTTGGAAATATGCTGCGAATGCACCAGGGGAGCCTGAGTCTTGTCTGTCTCTTCTACCAACCTGATGATTTTTGTCGTCATGAAAATTCGCTGATGACCATCTATAGGATGTACTCGACGGAGCTACGGGACGCTGGGAGGAAGCAAGAAGACTGTCAGGGGACAGAGAACCTTGGAGGCTTAAAAAAACTGAAGAACACAATTTTTAAATTCAAAAATATAATAAGTATTTAAATTTATTTAAAAAGCATATAGAATAACACGAAGTTGTTAAAATCATGTTTCCAATTCCCAACTTGGAAAACGTAGGGTTAGTTATAAGGTTCATTGAATACGATATATTTTTCAAAGGCTTCAAAACGTACCCTGTTACATGTCCAATAGTTAGTTAATGAAGGCTTTAAAGGCCCTTAATAGGTTTAAGTATTTAGCTGAATCGGATTAAGACCATTAAGGATGTCTTTAATTAGTCGTTTTCAATCATACCCGGCATTAACCTTTGAAAGTGTATGATTAAAATTGTGTTAGGTAAATGAGTTGAATTTGTTTAAAAAAATAATTCTACAATTTTGTAAGTAAAGTTTATTGATTAAAGTTATTTGAAAGGGCCACAGTGAGTTTATTTAAACACTTTATATATTACGTAAGTATTTCAAAATAAAAACTAAATTTTATATTGATTACATATTATTTATTACGTTTTCAATTAATTCATTCCTAATCCTACAAAGACGAATGATTAAAAAGAAGAAGAATGAGGAAAAGAAGAAGTATTAAATAATGTTTGAATGACATTAAATTTCTTCACGTTTTTACAACTAGTAGTTAGTTTTGTCAATCAAAGTCATGAAGTACTGCGTAATCCGTAACACTGCAATATCGCCTTTCATAATAGCGTAAATTCTTAGTCTATATAGTGTTGCGTGTCGCTTGTGCTGTGACTACATCATAATATAATGTGTCACGTGCTTTCATTAAAGATGATATCGTATTGCAGATCGCACTTAACTAACAAAATCTTCGCCCTATTATGTAACCGTCAAAATTGAAATTGTTAACGAAAGAGTAAAAACTGTTTTTATCGAAAACATTGTATGGTGAGTTGCGTTATGAATCTTTAAAATTCACATCTGAAAATTCTCACGTTTGCAGATACGAGACTATACGAAAGGTGTGTCGATGTAATAGTGGCTTAAATCAAGAGGATGGGTCAGATTTTTGAAACCTAAAACCAATGTAAAATGACGTTTTCGTCTCAAAAAGTGGTTAATTTATTTTTCTAATATACATCATTTGGCCGAGACCTACTTTATCGTCTTTAAAATGAGATCCGATCATTAACTCATTTTAGTATTTTTTGAAGGTTACATTAATTGGCCAAAATACTTACTTCTTCTCCTTCTTCCATATTCACTGGTAATGTGGAGCATACGGCTAACATGGGGTGTTTCCATGAATCCCTGTCACCCGCCAATCGCTTTGTTTCCTCCCATGACATGCAAGAGTCCGTCAGCTCCGCCGAGTACATTGTATTGATAGTATTTGATGGTTTTCCAGGACTCCAGTTGGATTTAGACTCTAAGGAGGCATCTACAGCACGTGAACTAGCCAGTTCCAACGTCTCTCCACAACCGCCGTTGTCACAGAGCGTTGTCCGGTCCTTTCCCTAATCTCAGAATTTCTCACGAAGTCAAGCCACTTCAAATTCAGTATCTGACGCAAGCATCTACTCTGAAAGCTCAGTATACGTTTTTATTGAGACTTCGTCAGGTGCCATGATTCGCTACCGTAAAGCAGCACAGGTAGAATGAAGTCATTGAATAAATGGCATTTGGTTTTGATCGTGTATAACTGCGTGTTCCCGACGGTCTGCATTGAGTAAAATGCGGCTCCGGCTATTCTTAATCGAATAGCGAGCTCCGTATTTGTGTTACCGTCTTACGGGATCTGTACACCGAGGTATCTGAAGCTGTCAACCCTCCCGATGGTCTGTCCCACGCTAGTCAGGGTCAGAGTCATGACAGGCATGGTTGCACATCACATTGGTCTTACTTGCGTTTATTTTCAGACCAATGCGACCTGTTATAACTTATAACCTGTCAATAGTCTCTTGAAGTGATTTCATGATGCAATAATACTAATGGCCTGGTTGAAACATTACTCCTTTCACTGCACCGCGCATGTAAGCGGGTGCTAAATCTATACTAATGAAACTTTGCCATGTGGAATGTGTAAATGACAATGCTTATTTCTAGTTTTTAATCAGTCTAAGACTTTTTGATAAAGGGTCATAGTGGATTTTTAAAAACTAAACTTTGGGTCCACTAGCTGTCTTATCCCAATTGATGAATTGAAATAAATAGTAGTCGTGAATTCACAACCAAATTCCTATATGAATAATTTACCGACAAAAATCAGGACTTTTTGGAGAGCCTGATGAAAATCTTGGACAGGCCGGATCCGATCCGCTGGTTTGGTGACCACGTTTATTCTTTAATAGATCTATAGATAACTGGATCAGTTTAAATATAAATTGCAAATTGTTTCGATGTTTTCATTCAAAAGCATGTAGATATGCCATATATGCTATTTTTGTTAAAGTGAAGCATATTAACTCCTAATAGAGATAGATCAACATAAGTTTTGTTACAAAAACTGCTTGCTATGCAGATGTTAAACCTTTCTTTTTTTGAAGGAAGTAAAGATAGAGAGATAGAGATAGAACAAGACTAGTGGTTAGAAAATCGCTCTCGTTCTAAAAATATTTAAGTTATCCATAAACGATATTACATAATTAAATTTAAATGTATAATTACTGTTTTTTTATTATCAACAGGTTTGTTTCACCGGGCAGTACTTCTATCAGGCTCTGCCCTGAGTTCGTGGGCGCTGGTGGAAGATCCCGTCAATTACTCAGTCCGTCTTGCTAGAGAGGTGAACTGCACCATACCAGAAGATTTGGGGAAAGACCACGAAGACATAGTGGACTGTCTTCGAGATGCCCCAATCGAAGAACTACTCGCTGCGGACGTGTCAGCGCCAAACTATCTATCAGCCTTCGGGCCGTCAGTGGATGGAGTCGTGATAAAAACAGACTACGCAAAAGAATTTTTGACGTACTTTATACCAAATGACGTTCAGAACTTTGCCGAGTCTGGGTATACAAACAGTCATAGTAAGCGTAGTGATAGGGGTTCTGGTAGGAATATGCAGAACCGTTATGATTTGTTGTTCGGGGTTGTGACAAGCGAGGCGTTGTGGAAGTTTTCGGCCCAGGATATTCAAAATGGTTTCGAAGGCGAAAGAAGAGACCGGATATTAAGGTAAGAAAGTTTAATTGCGTAAATTGTTACATTTGCTTTGAATAAAATTTATTTTTGAAACACAATTACTTCATCAAAAAAGATATAACTATCAAACTTATACAGTAAAAGTTCTATTTTAAAAAATAAAACACAATTTGTTTGTGCACAATTTCGCTCATCACGAGCATTATCAACTGATCAGTTGATAATGCTCGTGATGAGCGAAACCGGTCCTGATCATTAAAAATATGTGGAAGTAGTACAAACAAATTGTGTTTTATTTTTTAAAATATAATGTCTTTCCACCAAGAATTGACAGTTAACACCTTAAAAGTAAAGGTAAAAGTTCTGGCAAAAGGTATCACATATTTTTTTTGTAATATTTATTTCAAAATTCTAGTTATTCAATTTTTTTTCGTCTATAGAAAAAGGAAATTTATTGAATTCATAAGTATATTGAAGATGAATTAACAGTAAACGATTTAAGTGAAAAGAAATACTTTAATAATTTAAGACATCGACTGAGGGTGCTTGATGGAATTTCAATATCAAATTTGGATTATTGAGATTTTGTACACTTCCATGTATTTTGTCACTAACGACCCGGGTTTCGCCTTTCGACATCTTCAGGTATTCGAGCACACGAATGGACGAACTGTCAGTTCGAGTCAGATTAGTGACAAAATACATGGAAGTGTACAAAATCTCAATAATCCAAATTTGAAAAGAAATACATTCATATATTTACATCGTTTTATTGGAAAAATATTTTTAAATCGGTGATTTAATTGTTTTTATTGACAGTCAACACGCCAAATATTTAGAATATTGGAAAATCTATGAAAATTTTTATAAATAACTTATATCCAAGAACACAAATTTAAATTGAAAAAATCTAAACTTGATATTGATCTTGAGCTGATTATTGAGCTGTGACTTGAACCAGGACCAATCTGATCAGGGCAAAGCTCAAGAGCCTCGTGACGTTATAGATCTTTTAATATATTTTTTATGATATTTAATTTACTTAACCAAAAAGCCGATATGAACACAAAAGAATTCTTATCAAAATATTTACATTGTATAAAAAATGCAAAATCTTTGCAATTGTAAGCTTTGTAGCAAATCATTTGCATTGACAGGTAAACAAAATAATCCAAATACCCGTCCTTTTTCTATAACGCTTGAAATCTTTCCAAAAGTGGCGTAACTATAATTTGAGCATAATTTACATAAATCCAAGAAAGCTACAAAAAATATGCCGAAAATTCCATTCAATAAAATCAACATTTTTTGTCAGAAAATCAACAATGTATCCAAGAATGTATCGAATAAACGTTAAAGCTTCCCCATATCGACGGACCAGTTCCATAGGACGATAAGTTAAAAATTTGATACTTTGAGTTAAGTTAGCCATTATATTCGAACACCGCTCTTCTACAGTTCCAAAAGGTTAAAAATTAAATTTTTTCTCAATTTAATATACATACATATTGTGAAAATACATTTTTTTGAATCATAGCGTTCCATAAAGAAACAACTTTGATCATAAAACTATAAACTATTGACCACCTATTTAAATAATAAAGTAATACAAATAATAAGCTATTTACGAGTCAGTTAAGATGGGTCAAAACTTTTATCGACCATATCTTAATACTAACAATTTCTAGTTGTATCATTATGAAACTAGGCCATTGGTATTATGAATACTGCCGTAATATCAACAATCATACTATTAATATTTTATTATCTTATTAATTTAATGTACGTATTTTTGAGAATAAAAATGATTCTTTTATTATAATCCAACGTGCAATTGTAGTTAGAAATATATTTTAAATCACCCTATTGTGATATGACACTACTGAACAGCATAAAAACGCTGCCCCTAGTATTTATACGAAATATGTCCACGATCTAATGCCACGTTTCAAAATAAGTTAGATAGGGGTCGCAAATTTTAGTAGGGTATATTATACTGTTCCATTTTGTTTGAAAATTTACACAATTTAGTACGTATATAATGTTTGTAAAATAGGAAAAGTTGCCAAACAAACAAGTTTGCAATATGTTAACCCTTTTCATTGGTTGCTTAAAGCTTAAAAGGACAATCGTGGAACGGCAACGCGGCTCTGTTCTATTTCGTGAAATATTGTAGTTATTAAATTCCACTTTAAACGTTATTAAAATGTCGTAAATCACAGCTATTATCACAGGTGGTTGTAACATTTGTATTCGAAATAATATAGTGCCATATTAGAATGGTTATTATGTCTAAATTATGACACGTAAAATGTAATAATGGCAACTGTTCTTTGATATAATAAATTATTTGAAATGTCATTTAATATATTATTTGAGTTGCATTTACGTGTGAATTACTTCCAAACAAATTATTAAACCTACATATCGTCGTTGTTCTGGAAGGAAGACACTTACTAAAATATACTGAGT
This sequence comes from Himalopsyche phryganea, assembly GCA_022494535.1. Taxonomy (NCBI): domain Eukaryota; kingdom Metazoa; phylum Arthropoda; class Insecta; order Trichoptera; family Rhyacophilidae; genus Himalopsyche; species Himalopsyche phryganea. The sequence continues at coordinate 3,412,359 of JAGVSL010000025.1, forward strand.
TTGTAGTAATAGCACTTTGAAGTTTGTCAAATGTTTGAAATGTGTGTGTTTCTACAAAGCTGTTTTTAATTGAAAGTATAATTCAAAAAAATATTGTGTTCTTCCGTATGGTAAAGTTTGAAATAAGAAACATTTTGGTATAACTAACTCAATATGTCATTTTTTCGATTTAGTGTTTTCATCCAGAACAGCGAAAATACATTTTATTAATACCAATGCTAATAAATATGATTATTTTAAAAGAATATTAACGTTAATTTTTTACCATGTCCGCTCCCAACGTGGATCATACAGCCTCCTAATCGAGATATCTCAACAGAAGTTTTCTATGACAACTGCTTGTCACTCATTTTCACAACCTCAATTTTTTCGAAGAGAGTAGAGATTGAAGGATTGGGCTAGAAAAGAACGAGTGATTGGTTAATCGCTCTGGCTACGCCCCATTTTTGAAGATCGCATGGGTGGGAGGGAGTTTTAGACGTTGCAAACATTTGACTACGAACAGAAATCCATAAACTGATTGAAAGACCAATTTATGAAAACTATCCACAAGACATCCGTAACTGTAGCGAACGACGCTTCCAACTGTGCCACAGAGCCGATATTTATCCTTTTCGTCGTCTAAATTATTTAATAACAGTAATATTTTGGGAATCTATTTATACGTCATTTAAAAATTCTACCTAGATTGAGTTTTTAATTACTTCAAAATAAACCTTTCAATGGATTGAAGACGTTGCGTGGTTAAATCCAATTATAACACGGCATTTGCTCAAAATTCACGACACTTGATTTAAGTTAAAAACGGAATAAAATAAAGCTTTTTGGAAATTTTGAAAGAAAGTAAGTCTGAAATTCCCACGGTTTTATAAAGTGCTTTACAATAAAAATGTTGTTTTATAACATGTGGTAATCATTTGAATTCATTCATTATTTTTTGTTATTGTTTTGTATAAAATATCGATTGATATACCAGTCGAGCTTTCAAAGCTTTATATAAATCCCAGAATTCATATTGCGGAGTCGTGTATGAATGCTAGGAACAATATGTATGTTTTATTATTACAAAACGCGAAAGCTAATGAGGCTATATTGCATCCTATAAACCTCGAATTTAATTCTCAAGTAGAGTCTATTTAAATACAATGAAATTTTTAAAGATGTCAAATTGAAAAAACCACATGCGTTCAATCCGTTGGGGATGTTTTTTTAAATATACATAACAAACAAGTGGTGAATTTTTTATTATAATAATTATATAGAACTAGAGAAAAAACAGCGTCCATTGCAATGTTTTTGAAAATGCTTTTGGATACACAATATTTTTTGATTTTCGTCTGGTGCGTACACGAACAAACCAGAAAGTTTTGCGAGATGGTGCTGTTTGTACGTATTTGATTCTTTTTATATATATTTTTTTTTAGAAGTGTGCTCACAACAACTCACCAAAGTTTCATCGAAATCGGATGAATTGTATAAGAACGCATAAGGAAAAAACAAACAAACAAAAATTCATATATTTATATATTATAGACAAACTAGTGAGTACCTAATTTGTCGGCGTCTGTGGCGCAGTTGGTAGCGTCGCTGGCTACGGTTACGGATGTCTCGGGTTCAATTTCCGGTGCGGACGGTTGTCATATATTGCTCTTTCAATCGATTTATGGGTTTCCGTTCGTAGTCTGAGTCCTCCCTTCCACCCATCAAATCCTCACCAGGTCGTTGTGAGAGCGATTAGCTAACCACTAGTCCTGTCAAAAGCCCTATCCTTCTATCCCTATTCTCTTCGAAAAAGAGAGGTTGAGCAACTGAGTAACAAGCAGTTCTCGTAGAAAAATTCTGTTAAGATACCTCCATTAGGAGACCATATGATCCACATTGAGAGCGGACATGGAAAAAAAAAGTGAGTACCCAGCAGGAGTTGCAATGCCACCCAAAGAAAGAAAGGGTTTGTGTTTTATTTCTGTTTATTGAAGTGCTTTTGGATTAGAGGTCTGCACGGCCGAAATTTTATAAAATTACCCGGTCCAAGCCCGTCAACTTCAGGTCCGGTCCAGCCCGAGCCAGAGTATCAATATCAAACGTGTTAACCGAACCTGAAGCCCAGATTTATTTTTCTCAGCCCGAAAAACGCCCAATTTTTTTTTTAATATAGTGATTGATATATACTTTTCGAACAATATAATATGTTATTGTTTTCATATTTCCAACGATATTCATAGCACATCTATATATTTATCTAAATATATATATAAATGAAGATTTGTTTGTTTGTTTGTCCTCTATGCATTCCTTTACCATTAATCTGACTTCGATCAAAGTTGTTGTGCGCACACCCGTGAAGGTTTCTGAGGAAAAAAAATTAAAATCTAAGATCTGAAATAAAATCAAATACGTGTCGCTAATTGTACGGGTTTACTTCATTTTTTTAGACTTAGATAGATTTTAATTTTTTTTTTAGAAACCTTCACCTGTGTGCGCACAACAACTCACCAAAGTTTGATCGAAATAGTTGTAGGGCCTCTATAATCATAGAGTTTGATGATTCATTTATTATGAAGCCTCTCACGAGTTTTACAAAGTTTTCACAAAGAAGATTTAATATCGAAAGTATTTTTCATTAAACATTCAAAAACTAAAAGAGTTAGATATTGTTAGACTACATTTTTTGTTGGTTTGTCATCATAAAATTTAAGCCAAATAAGTGATTTATATAAAAAAAAATACAATACTACCAATTATCCTTTATTTTATGGAAATTTTTCTCCATTCTTCATTCTTGGTTAACTCGTGACTAATAATCTTCGTCTTTATGTTGAATAATTTCATTTCTCGAGTAAAAATCCAATGAAAAAGATGTGAATTCGAAACGCAATTTGTTTTACGTTAGAAAAAAAGCTGTCATACAGAACCACCATTACTTAACCAAGGAAAATTTTCCAAAAATTTGGGACTGTCGTTTCTAGACACAGCTCAACCGAAGCGGAAAAATATTTCCCGACTACATTGTCATTTTAGAACGGAGTCACGTACATTATATACAATTTCAATATGTTAAAAAAATCCTAATGCAAAAAGCTTGTTTGGTAAAAAAAAAACAGAGATAAGGCGGAAAAACAAAAAGAATGGAGAGAACGTATTCAAAAATTTACACAAAAAATAACAAAAGAAATTGTCACGCGTATCTAGCACTGTCATATTGCAGCTTGTTCAGAAAATATGCGATTTTTTTGTGCACGCAGATTCCGTGGTGATACTTTTATTTGTTTATTTATTACGACTCAATGTGCGTGTGCTTGTTATTTAAAAAAATTCTGTAGCCGGAATCCGAATGGTTGTCTCTATTAATTTGTTTTTTGTTTATAAAAAACGAAACAAACAAATTAAAAACCGCTGTTTGAAGTGTCAATTAAAATTTTTAAAGACAAATGAAAAATAATATTAAAAGTCGTTTCATATTACATATATATTATCAGCCCTGCTTAGGCAATAGGGAGTAAGGCACAAAAAACTTTTTTTAATGATTATGAGTTTAAGTCAAAATAACTTTACACAAACTTAAAGAGCATGTTGACGAGTAAATTGAAGTATACGTTTTGTAATTTGATAAAATTTAAACAAGTTTTTAAAGAAATGTAATTAAAATTAACTTAAAATTAACTTGACTAAAATTGACAACACTGTTAGAATTTTGATTGTAATTTGGCGTTTGCGGCTAATTTCTTTTTACAAAACGTGTATTTATTTAGTTCTGTAAATTGTGATTATCAAATAAAAACACTTTTGAAAAAGCTGAGGTCTAAAAGGGAGTATTTTGAGTAAATTAAGTCGATATGAACTTATCAATTATTAAATTGTTTTGTTAAAATATTCATTTTATAAATTTTTAGGTTTATATTTATTATAACCTTAATTAATATGGGAAGGTTTTCCAACCCTTCTATAGTGCATCTCGAAAGAATTAAAATAAAATGCTAGTAATTTAATCATTCTAACTTTCTTTCCGAAGAGGGTGAGTACTGAAGGATGAGTTTAGAAAAGTACGAATTTTTTTTTTTATATAATAAGTAACAAATGTGAAATTTTTACACAGGCAGTATTATATTTGACGTTATTCAGTAGCTGAAAAGTAATATGGTTGAAAAAATTCTTGGTTATCCATTAAATAAGATAAAAGCTGAAATTTATTTTCTCTATACCATATTTGCTTGAAAGGTAGTAATGAAAACTTTTCCTATTTGTAAAAAGTGATCCGGGTAATATTAAAAATCTACGTTTTTATTTCCGGTTTTGAAATTTGTTTTCAATCAACGAATAAATTGTAATGACAGCTTACTTTGAATGAGTTATGAAAACTTAAATGATTTTTTTAACGAGCATAAAATATTGACTGAAACTTTTGAGTTAAAATTGACTTTATTAATTTTTTGCATTGATACATAAATATTATTTTTATCTTCATTCGTATTTTTTTCTGGTTCTATAAACCATAAAAATATAAAATTTTGTATTAACCTTTCCATTTTCATGCTAAAAAATCCCTTCGGATCTCATGCAGTCACATTTTGTTACTGTGTGGGTTTTCTCGAAATTTTCATAAAGCGAAATAACAATTTCAAAGAGTGAAATATGGTTTTATGTCGTATTAAGTAATTATTTTACGTCATATTTTTTGTGTAAAACCTGAAATACATATCAAACTAAGAAAAATTATCGAAAGACGCAAGAATCGAAATTATTCATAGCGGCACAGGCTCGAGACGTATCTCGGTCCCGTTTGAAACAAAACCGTTGTATACGGTACGTCATGCATCTTGGGTTGTTACTATATTATAATTTAGTATTTTTCAATGGTAAAATTGACGAGGTTTTTAAATTATAATTGATTATACAAAGAAGATGTGAACTATCATGTATTTTTGTTTTTTTATTTTATGTAGAGTTATTTTATTTACAAATAGCACTTTCGTTTTTTTGTATGACCTATTTCACAGATAATTTAAAAGCTTAAAGGCTGAAGTAACTCATCGTTACACCATGAGTACGGAAGGGTTAATGAAATAAACAAAGGGTTCTAATTTTATTTTGTTTTGCCGATGGACACTACCGATGCCATTCGCGGGTTGAAGTTCTTGAATCTAAAATCTATAAAACGTTAGTAATCAACTATAATATTGAATCAAACTTGTTTCAAAGACTTTTTTTCAATCACGTACCTATTATAGAAATAATTGAGACAACTATTTCAATTGAAGATTTAAAAAGAAAAAAGTATTTCTTTTTTGTTTCATGTTCCATGGATTGAATTATTTTCAAATATTTCAAATAAATATTGCAATTCAGTCACGTGTCCACGCAAACTCGTTTGCGGTTTTCGATAATTTAATCACGAATAAAATTTTTTCCATTGTAACCAATCAACTTGTCAAATTGAAAATAAATTGATTCACACAAACGAGTGGAATTGCATTTTAAATAATGCTTTGATTATTACCACAAATATTTTTAAAGCTGCCGGTTTCAATATATTTTTTTAACTTCAATTGTTATAAAATCAAAATTTCTTAACCATCATCAGAAGCTTTTACTAATCAAATCCTTTTTTTTGTGGTTAATATTTTTATAAACCTGTATTTATCCTCCTTATAAAGTTACTCAACAATAGTTATTTTAAGAAGACATGGTTTTTAATTAAGTGTAGATTCAGTTAAGAAAAGACTGGTAGAAAACTATTTGCTTTTCTTACTTCTTGTTCTTAGGATCGAATTTTTTTTACCATTACCACTCCCAACGTAGTCTACTAATGGAGGTATCTTAACGGAAGTTTTCTATGAGAACTGCTGGTTACTCAGTTGCTCAACATCACTTTTTTTTCTAAGAGAATATGGATAGAAAGATAGGGTTAGGACCGGAATAGTGGTTTGCTAATCGTTCTTGCTACGCCCCGTTTTTGAGGATCGGATAGGTGGGAGGGAGTTTTAGACACCATAAACATGAACCAACACCGCAAACAGAAATCCACAAATCCATTGAAAGATCAATTGATGACACTGCCCGCACATGGGCTTGAACCCGAGACATCCGTAGCTGTAGCCAACGACGTTACCAACTGCGTCACGGACGTTGACTAGATGTGAGAAAATATTAACACTACCAAAATTCATGCAAAAATCAATTACATGACTGAAAAGTCTATAGGTCGAGGATTCAAACCGGCTTATACCGTAACACAATAAGTTCTATTTGGTTGCAGTATACTCTTGTTTTACTAAGACTGCTGCCCAAGACAGTTTATATGAGGCCCAAAACAAATAGTACATTTGAATATTATTTTGCGTTTTTTTCGTAACAAAGAAAAAAATCTGAAGAGCAGCTTGAAAATTCATTTGGAATATTTGAAACCACCTCTAACGAACCAAACACTGATGTGTTGGTAGAACAGAGGCAGTGTCAAATATGTCATTAATATTTTATTGTCCTATTTCTTTTATTTTAACTAAAACTAAAAGGTTGGACAGCTTTGGAATAGGACAACCACGCAATAGCGCTGAGCACGTGGCACAGAACTGCTCGCTCCTGTTGAAGTCGAGTCATTGACGGTTTGATCAATTGATGAAATTGTGAATGATATGTTTTTGTTGTTAACATTTTGTTACCACCGATCTGATCCTTTAAATCCGTAAAGATCTTAATCACTTGTCCTTTTCTAGACCCTTCCTTTTGTTCTAACTTTTAATTTTAAAAAATCTGTTGAGGTACACTATAAGAAGTACCTATATACATTTACGACAATATTTCCTACGTTTTATGCTTGTCGTAATTAAACAGAAGAACGGATGATGATGATGACGATTATTCAGTTCAGAAAGCGGCGACAGAGTTCATGTTCGAAGCGCGATCACAGAATGAATCCGGTACTTTATTCTTTGTCCATATATACTATCGTTGAATGTCTGTGTCCTACTTTACTCATCATAATTTGTATTTTCAGAGCGTTCACTTTTATCGTGATGTGTGCAGAATCCGTGTAGTATATCGGTCACTGCTTGATTTCACTGACTGCATTTTTAAGTGCATTAAGAAATAAAATATTATTTGTCAATTAGCTGAATAAGGACAAGCATAATGTTTCGTAAATCTGCAGCACCATTATCACTAGATATAAATATAATGTTTCAAATAAGGAGCGGATATTTTATATATATAATATAAAATTAAAATTTAACTAAGTTATTCCACTGGGTTTATCACTAACGTCACGCGTTCCGCCTCTTTAACAAGCATCGTCAGACTAGCCATATCGTGAGGTTATTTATTTCTAAGGTCAATACAATGATTCTAATTCTTACATTAAAAATAAAGGGTGGGGTGGGTTTTATACTCTGATAGACTAATTGCCATCCACTACTACTTACAAATCAATTATTAGTGTCTGAAGGTGAAAAACCCAAGGGAAATAAATGTAATAATGGTGAGCCGCCTGTTCTATTTAAAATGTTTTTTACTAATACTTCATTACTGTTAATGGTTTAATTGACTTCTAAATTTCTAAGCTATTCATTTTAATACATTTTTTATTTACTTGGTGGAGTATTTCTACGTTAATAATTAGAAGATATTTCGTAGCAGTAAATGAATATAAATGATTAATATTGATTATTTATTCATCTAAACGTATGCCATGAAAAATTGAACATTAGTGTATGAGAATATTCGTTTGGTTATACCCATTTTAGGATGTTTCTCAAATAAAAAACGCACAATACGAGCTGTAATGCGTAGTTTGTATTCCGAAAACAACATGGCATGAATAAAAATTCAGTTTACAAGTCCACGTGGCATCAGGAAAAGCTTTTTTGATAATAATATACGCCGGAAAAACAATGCCGGGCACATGCAGTCATGTACGTATGCTGTTAAGTTATTTATGCATCTATATTACTTATATGAAAGATATAGAACTTTTTTTTATTGATTCTTATTAAATTTATTTGAGTTTAAAAAGATATGTATTTCTAGTGCTAAAGCACATACAAATAAATATTTCAGATTTGTACAAACGACTGTCCATACAAAGCGACTAAAAACCAACTAACATTAAATTAAAATGTAATTTTGAATTTGAAAAGGTAAATCATGGACATACTCACGTATTGTAAATTAGTGGGTTATGTTAGGATGAATATAAGATGAGGTGTAGTTATGATTCAAACTGACAGTTTCAGTCTAAGTTTGTTGACTTAGTGATAATATTTTTTCTCAATTTCTCTTATATATAAACTACTAGTGAGTACCTGGCATGCGTTGCAATGCCACTCAAAGAAAGAAAGGGTTTGTGTTTTAATTCTGTTTATTGAACTGCTTTTGGATTAGAGGTCTGCACAGGCCGAAATTTCATAGATTTACCCAGTTCGAGCCCATCATCTTCAGGTCTGACACGACCCGAACCCGAGTTTCAATATCACGCTTGTTATAACACAATATTTTTGTTTTTCGTCTGGTGCGTACACGAATAAATCATAAGGTTTTTCCTAGATGTCGCTATATGTACGTATTTGATTCTTTTTTACAATTTTAGATTTTTTTTCTTCAGAACCTTCACGGGTGTGTGCACAACAACTCACCGAAGTTTCATCGAAATCGTATCAATGGTAAAGGAACGCGTAAAGGACAAACAAACATTTATTTTATATAATATTTCCCGGCATGATCACAATAAGTCCTTCCTGAAAGTTTCGTCGCGATCGGTTGAGTAGTTTAGGAGCCTATAAGATCCGGATAAACCAACAAACAGACATTCATTTTTATATATATAGATTTCCCGGCATGATCACAATAAGTCCTTCCTGAAAGTTTCGTCGCGGTCGGTTGAGTAGTTTAGGAGCCTATAAGATCCGGACAAACCAACAAACCAACAAACAGACATTCATTTTTATATATATAGATTTACTAATTGTCAGTTTGAGTTTATTTGTGTACTCAAATGCCTGAATATGCTGAAAAACGAAACCCGTGCCGTAAGACTCGTAAGTGACGAAATACATGAAAATGTACAAAATTTCAACAATTCAATAACTTCAATGTTTAGGACAGCGTATATCATTGATAATGACAGCTAAACCACAAAAAACAATCAAATTTGACGTATAACTTATATACCCCTATGCTGGATTTGTGTTTCGTCTCTCGGCTAGGGGCTCTCGTAAATTTCTGAGCTGAGTGCATTCATCATAGCTGCGCTGTGTGACGCCATCATTGAGGGTTTTATTATGCATGTCCTCTATCGTGAATTAGGAAAGCTCTTCAAAAGCTTTCCGCGTTTGTGTACCCATTTACGTCACTGTTGGTAATAGTACTCATTGAAAAGACTGCTTGTGCTATCACACAATACCCACTGATTTGAACGGTGCAATTACTATTTATACCAAGTGTAAATTTTCCGTTGTTCTGGTTTTAATTACCAAAATAATAAAATGGTTTCAGCAAAATTTATTTGCCATTTTCTGGATAAATATTACGTGTTTAATAGAAAAACAACTTTGTTTTTAATGTTTGCTAAAATGTTGAGTATAATTTTATTTTTTACCATGTTCGCTCCCAGTGTGAAGCATATAGCGTCCTAATGGAGGTATTTTAAGAGAAGTTTTCTGCGAGAAATGTTCGTTAATTTTTCAATAAAAGTAGGAATAAAAGAACAGAGCTAGGAAAGGCTATGCCCCGTTTTTAGGATAAGATTGGTGAGCCGGAATTTAGATATCACAGACATTCATGCCTACAAACATTAATCCTGTCAGCAACAAGAATCGAACCAGAGACATCCGTAACCGTAGTCAACGACGTTAAACATTGCACCACAGAATCGACTAATTTTACGTCAGCCATTTAAATATTGGCTGATGTAGAATAGTTTAAACTCTCTTTTCAATATTGTTATGGTAAGTAAAGAACTAGGAGTGTGTGAGTCACTCTCTCTACACCCCAGGATCAAGATCGGAGAGTTTGGGTAGAAAGATAAAAATCTATATGTTGGTTGAACAATGCAAATATCTAAGCGTTAAGTCGGTAGGAATCGCAATAAATTTTATATATCAGTATTTACGAATGATAAATAAATTGTAACGTGAAATTGAAAAAGAAAACATGATATTAGCTAGAGAGCCTAGTTGACAGTGTTCAGTGTTTCTATGCAGTCGAAAACCGTTCAATTCTTAATTGTATAGAAAGCATTCAAATATCGTTTTATTTTTCAACTAGTATGCAACTATATACCGTCATAGATGTCTATACTAAATCAGCTTGTACAAACGCTTAGGTCATACCTAGTCATTTCAACGTATAGGATATAATAACGGAGAATTAGGAAGGTTCAGCTGCTCAATCAGAACACCTAACAGATGTCACTAAACGTGGAATGATTGTATATATTTACCCTTTCGTCGAATTGCATCCCGTCGAAACCCACAATACTATTATAATTGTAAAATCACTGGTAATTCCATAAGAAGTTGGAAAGCGACAATTCGCCACTCTGTAAATGTGGTGCTTACAAAATAAGGATTAAAGCAATTCTCGAAATTTTAACTCAGGTATCAGACGTGTGGCTATCAGACGTATAATATCTTACCTCGTAAATAATATTTGTCGTATTTGTATCTTCTATATAAACGTTAGACACTGTTTACTGTCTGTCAGTTCGAGCCCATTCGTGTGCTCGAATGCCTGAAGATGCCGAAAGGCGAAACCCGGGTCGTTAGTGACAAAATACATGGAAGTGTACAAAATCTCAATAATCCAAAAAAAAAATATAGGCTTAAATTTTCTCATTTCGAGTGAAGTTTTTGCCGTTGCATTAAATAAAACAATCGTAATTTTACAACTTCACAAAAGGTATTTTTTCGTTATGCAGTAGGTACAGAGAGCATACAAACTCTAAGCCCCTCGTCCCCCTGTAACATCAAACATTCGGACGTGGTCCATTTGAAAGGGTAATGTAGCGCAGTCCATCACAGATGCTCGCGTGGCGGAACAACGCCATTCCCCTTGGACTCTTCAGCGGGGAGTCACTTTTGTGTGGCGAGCAATCAAGATTGGGTGGACGGAAATGAAGTTTCCAATTATGCATTGTTTACCGCACCCTCGTGTGATGTGAGCTTTGTTTGTGATTGGCTATGCACTATTGATAAAATTACTGTAGGCCACTTTTAAAAAATTTAGATTTCAAATGGAAAATTAAATTTGGATTATTGAGATTTTTTACACTTCCATGTATTTTGTCACTAACGACCCGGGTTTCGCCTTTCGGCATCTTCAGGCATTCGAGCACACGAATGGACTCGAACTGTACAAAATCTCAATAATCCAAATTTAATATTGAAATTCCATCAAGCACCCTCAGTCGATGTCTTAAATTATATCAAATGGAAAAGTTATTCGACTTAAAGTTGTTACTACTAACGACTGTTGAATCGCATATAAACCTATGCATTTCAACTTAAATTTAATCAGTTTAAACAGTTTAAAAAAAAAAAAAATTTTTATTCTGAAGCAGGATTTTTCGATGGATTTAGATGGCAGTAAATCGAAAAATAAATTAATCTATACACACGTCTATATTGCTTTAATATATTACAAGGCATATAAATAGTTATAAAAACAACTCATCGTCACCCGAGATAAATGTAAGGGGCTTAACTTTCTTAACTCATAAATTGGAAAGTGAATGACGTGGCGAGTTTAAAATACTGATATCCCAATTTGTCAATCTCTAAAAGCTATGTTTTTTACGCATTGTATATAGTTGTAGAAAATTATAAGAAAACGAGTTATTGACAATTATCGACGTCTCTTTCGGTAGCTACACGTTTCGTTCCTCCATTTATCATCATATTTCATTAAAAATATCCAATAACATAATATGTATATATGTATAATATACATGCTAATTTTGTAATCCAAAAAAAACAGTCTATAATTGGCTGTCTTGAGCCAATAAGAGACTGATGTGGAAAGACAGACAATAAAATTACTTAGAAACAAAATGTCAACATTTGAAGGGTTGTCACACTCGTCAGACCTTTAAATATAAATGACAATGTTGTGTAACAGAAGTGACTTGAGTCAATATTGTTGCCGATTGAAGCAGACAATTTTCAGCTGATTATGTATTTTAATACATTAATACTGGACACTATTAAAATTAACATTAAATGGTTTTAAAAGTTATAGTGAATTAAATGTCTATTGAAGATTTTTAACATGTTCTACTTTAATTATAAGAAGAAAAGTTCAATTTTTGCCCAACCCTGTTTTTTGAATTTGTAATTTAATTCAAATTTGGATTATTGAGATTTTGTACACTTCCATGTATTTTGTCACTAACGACCCGGGTTTCGCCTTTCGGCATCTTCAGGCATTCGAGCACACGAATTTACTCGAATTGAGAGACAGTTAACAGTGTCTAACGTTTATATAGAAGATACAAATGCGACAAATATTATTTACGAGGTAAGATATTATACGTCTGAGAGCCACACTGATACCTGAGTTAAAATTTCGGGAATCGTCCTAATCCTTATTTTGTAAACACCATATTAACAGAGTGGCGAATTGCCTTAATTAAATTAAATTATGTAATTTAATTCTTCGTCACAAAAAAAATCTATTTCAATTTGCGTTTCGGCCGCGGAAGAATTATTAAAACGGCAAATGTGTCACCAAACTGCTTTGCAAATCTGGTTTATGGACAAAAGCGTGGAAGTTGACTTTTGTTGCCAGCAAAATGAGTCTCGGGTTTTTCCTACAAGTTTTTTTTTGCTACACTTTGAATGGAATAAAGTTTTTAATTTCCCTAATGGCTTGAAAGAAAAATTTAAAAAATAAAAAAAACCCCCGCCTCTCCAGACACAACAAAAGAAATAATAAATTTAACATCAACTGACTTGCGCAGAAAAACTTTCAGATCACGAGGACAAAAACTTTGAATAAATCTTTTATTTTGATGTTGTAATTACCATTTAAATTGTGTAGAAATTTGCTCGACCACCTTGCAAAACTTTTTTAAATTGAATATCTACATTTTAATAAGCTTCCTTCACAGGTCATATTTACTTCTTCGCTGTTCTGGAAGAAAACGCTAAATCGAAAAAAATACATATTGAGTAAGCTATACTAAAATGTTTTTTATTTTCAACTCTACTGTATTAAATAACATACTAATTTTTATAAATAATCACACGTGTAATTAAAAACAGTTTTGCACAAACAAACTAAATGAAAAAATATACCATTTCAAACTTCAAAAAAGTTAAAAACTAGTAATTTTCAGTTAGTGTCTTCTTCCAGAATAATGACAATATAAACGTCTCTTCACACATATGTCTGTATGCAACGCACAACACTACACTTACGCACGTATTTCGTACAAACAAACTTAATGAAAAAAGTATACCATTTTAAACATTTGAAAAACTTCAAAGTCTAATTACTCAAGACCAGTCTTTTCCAGTTAGTGTCTTCTTCCAGAACAACGATGATTTACATTATGGAAATAAATGGAAAAGAATCAAAATTGGCATGGGTTGAGCTATGAAATAAAAATAAGATAGATTCAAATTCAAAGAACAATTTTTTTTATTGATATCTGTTAGTTAATTTTCGTTCCTTTGTTAATTCGATATACATCAAATGTCTTATTATATTCACCTTTTTAGTTCATCGTATTGACAATTTTATTATGCTTCGATTTTAAATACTTTTTTTATTTTAGCGTGAGCCAAATAATAAATTGATACCAAATTTAAACACACGAGTTAAATATTATCATTTTTTTATTCAGGTTGATTATATTTGAAGGATTTTATGCGTAATTTTAAAATATATATTTATTATTTTTACCGAAAAATGCGCCTTTCAATATACTTACAATGTAATCAAAATATTGCTGACTAATTATAATAATTGAAGGTATTTTTAAATGAATAAATAGAGGTATTTTTAAGTTACTGTATTTTACACAAGAAAAATGTAACTAATCACATCAAATAATTTTTTTACATAATACAGTGTTTTAGTTGTAAGTATTATTAAATCTATAGATATTTCTATAGTATTCTGTAGCAGCGGCTAACGTGTGACACACCCTGGTTTTTGTTAAGTATAAGTGTCATTAGTGTCCTGAACTGAAATCAGCCAGCGGCAACAGCAATATTTCGCAGAATAGGCTCTTTCTTGTTGCCAGGCGTTCAAATAGCCCCCGGTTAGGTCCGCTGGACGAGTCCATTTTTACGGAAAAGGGTAGCTCCAACTTTGCAGGGAGTTTTTTTTAATTTTTGTAGACAGTCGATTACGATCTGCCGAGCGGGACGAGCTGCGCTCTCGTGGCGGAGGTGACGTGACGATGTGAATTGTTTTTGTGTTTTGATTTGCATTGGATTTAATTTGTATTATAACTTAAAGTAAATTCAGTTGCTAAGTAAATGTAAATGTAGAATCAATTTTATGTGTTAAGATTTATATATTTGTGTAATCTAAACCACTGCATCTTGAATGGAAAATAAATAAGTTTTGAACCGGATTTGAAATGGTGTTTGTCTGAGATCAGCCCTTCCAGGACTCCGGATAACCAGCCGCTCGCCTCTCTTCGATCCGGGGTCTTCTCACGTGGTTGACTACGGTTACGGACGTCTCAGGTTCAAGTCTCGGTGCGGACAGTAAATTAGAGTTTTCAATCAATTTATGAATTTCGGTTAGCTAATAACTAGTCCTGTTGTAGCCGTACTCTTCTATCCCTACTCTCTTTTAATAAGACAGGTTGAGCAACTGAGTAGCAAGCAGTTCTCGTAGAGAAAGCTTCTGTTGAGATATCTTTTTTAGAAAGTCATATCGTCGTTGTTCTGTAAGAACTAACTGGAAAATACTAGTTCTAGGTAATTGGTCTTAAAAGTTTGTCAAATGCTTGAAATGCCATACCTTTTTCATTATGCTTGTTTGTACAAAACTGTTTTTAAGTAAAAGCAATATTTGTAAAAAATAAATCGGTGCTGTCATACGGTAGAATTTGAAATAAGGAACACTTTGGTAAAACTAACTCAATATGTCTTCTTTTCGATATAATGTTCTCTTCCAGAACAGTGACGATATGCTCCAAACTGCAAGCGGATAAGTTTAAAAAATATGTGAATAATTTTCTATCCATCATTATTCACAAAGCAACTAAAGTTTTACATTTTACCTTCATCTAACAGTACAGTACAAAAGTAGAATGTGAAACCAACACGTGGCAATCATTTAACGACCCAACACAGCTCATTTACCATCGCTCTGTTCAGAAAAAAGATTTTATTGTTAGGAATATAAATCAAAGTAAAGTTTGTATGTTGTTTATTTGCAATTATTTTCGGTTTACACAGCGAGAGAAGATTTTTATGTTTGATGTTTTCTTTAATAAGCGCCCGTGTCAAACAACCCTCAAATGTTAAGTGTTGTACAATACATACCTAATTTAACTTCGTTTTTTTGGTAATTTAATATTATTTGCATAGTTATAATGCTATATTTTCATGCGGTGTGTTTTCAAAAGCGGAATAAAAAAAGTTTTCCGCTTTCATTCAAAAGTTGTTTCGTATAAATTTAATAGTGTGGACATTTTAATGTCGCAAATTTAATCGTGGCATGTTGGAGAGGTTTTAAAAATGTTATCATAGTAACAATGGGAAACAATGAAATAATGGCTCTCACAATTGCAGCTTTTAGTAACGAAATTGCTATTTTAAAACACCGCATCACTGTAATAAAAAAAGTTTGTTCAACGTATGGCTTTTATAAAATACTTTCTGCCCGGTACTGCTCCATATAGAATCATCAGACATCAAAGTGCACGGTTGTTCTTTAATTACTGATTAAAGTCAAATAAGAAAATGTTACTTTCAAACTGGACTTGGTGATTACTGCCAGATGTCTACAGGCCGATTCATATATATGTTAAGCTGAATGCGTCAAATTGCTTATTACATGAAATGGACAAAATTTTGCCTAATTCATGAAAAGTGCAAGTCCATTGCCGCATTCATTAAATAGGCTAATTATCTGCTGAGTGCATAAATTCAGCAGGGCATAGTATTTTTAAGGCTGTAAGATGATTATAGCCAAAGTGTAAATCTCTTCGAATTAATTGAGTTTATGTAAAAAAAAACCGTTTTGTGTATAGCTTTGACGATGGCGTGATTTATCTTTTGCAACTAGATATATATGTATCACTTAGAATATTAATGGTGTAACTCCAAAATTACGAAAAATTAGTTTATACCTCAAACGCGTTCAAAATATGTTATTCTATAAGTTTAATATTGGTGCACCTTCATATATACTCGAGATTTCTTTAAAAAATTCTGTTTTTTGTTTTTGTATTCTCATATTTAAGGATACTTTTCAGAATAATAGTGAAGTGTCCGGACAGACTTCACTACTACACTAACGTTAAAGTTTTTCAGTTGATTGACAAACAGTTATTAATGGTTGTTATTTGATCCCAAAAACATTTTACAAAACCTTGATGTTCTCAAAACTTCAAAACTGGAGTTACACCATTACTATTCTAAGTGACACATGAACTACTTTTAGTTTAATCAAATAAATCAATCAACTGCAACATCATGATGTTAAAATATATAACAGTTAAGGATAAATACTATAATTTAATTAATTTTTCACAAACAGTATTATTTTTGATAATATGCATTTCAAACAAGTAGATAACCGTTGTGTAAACCAGGCATTTTGATAAAGGCAGATTTACTGTATATGAGATTCTTATTCAAAAATGTGTATTATTCATATACGAAAAACACCTGACCTGGAAAGTGATGGCAAAAGAAAAATACCAATACTTCGGATGTTTACAAAATGGAGAAGAAAACATAAAAAATAATCAATGCCCTTTCTCAGAGCCTCACAACAAAAAGAAATATATTTAGTAGAAGTGGGTGTATTTCTTATTGAAATTTAGACCGTACACTAGAAGTTGCTTTTAGAAAAAATGTTATAGTAATAACGTAATGAAAAATCACTCTAAATAATTGCAAATTTACAACAGAAGACACTAGACGAGACAAAATAAGCATATGTTATAAAAATGTAGCGTTCAGTCTATATCAGTGATATTTTCGTGGTGAAAATAAATGTAGTAATTGAGAGTTCAACTTGGAATATCTTAATATTTTAATCATATGCTTGGTTTCGTTTAACTCGCCATTATGAAAATCAAACACTGATCTATTAATTAGAATACAGCTATTTTTTACCGTGTCTACACTCCCAATGTGGAGCATATGGACTTCTAATGAAGGTATCAACAGAAGTTTTCTACAATAACTGATTGTTACTCAGTTTCTCAACCTTCAGTTATTTTAAAGTGATCTCACAAACACAGAAACAGACCTTCATAACTATAATAATTTGCTTGCGGACTGTTGTGTTCAGAATCGGGCTGTTTTATGCATTTATGATCCGTGACACTGTAAGCAAGAGTACATGGCACCTAGTCAACGTATTGAAGAATAAAGATATAATTCAAAGAAACAAAGTGTTTTTAAATAATACATAATTTAGCATAATATCTTTTCACCAAGTCCACTCCTAATGTGGAATCCTTACGGAGGTAACTCAACAGAAGTTTTCTACGAGAATTCCGTGTTACTCAGTTGCTCAACATCTCTTTTTTGAAGAGACATGTGGAAGTACTACAAAGCAAACTGTGTTTTATATTAAAAATATAATACCTTTTCACCAAGAATGACAGGTGACACCTTAAAGTGACTAAACAAGTTTTGCTTAAGAGGGTATAGTATGTTTTCTCCCACTTAGCGGAAATTGTCAATAGAGATTGATAATTGTTCTCTAATCATTCTCCCATTTTTGAAATCATATTAGGGGAAGTAGCAACCCCATTTCAAAATCAATGTGTGTCTTTTCGGGGATGGCAACAATGGACGAATTTTTTTCACCATGAACGCTCCCAATATGGCCTATGAAGAGAGGTATTTTAACAAAATCTCTCTATGAGAAGTGCTTGTTACTCACTTGCTCAACCTCCCTCTTTTCGAAGAGAGTAGGGATAGAAGGGTAGGTCTCTAACAGGACCAGTGGTTAGCTAACCGCTCTCGCTTAGCCACGTTTTTAGGCTTACGAACAGAAATTCGTAAATCGATTTGGAAAATCAATTAATGAAACCATCCGAACTGGGGCCTGGACCAAAGCCAACGACGTTGACCTTCGCACCAAGGAACCGAGGAATAAAACATACATTCAACAAAACTACTAATTCTACAGTAATTGAAATGTTAAAAAAAATGATATTAGATAGATTTCTTACGACAAACGGTATAGTTTTTTTTAATATTTTATCGAAATATAGTAAATATTCTGCTTACTTAAAAAAAAAACACGAAAACTGCAATTTTGTATGAAACTGGAGTAATTAATTTCTCCAGTAAACTTACACAATATAAAAAATAACAAACAATAAATCTCGCACAGAAGTCTTGTTGCAAAGTAAGCGAAAAAAAAATAAAAAGTTTTTTCTTCGCAGTGGAAATCTCGGAAGCAAAATATACACTAAATGTTATCATAAATAAGTTATTCGGTTTGGTCTCCAGCGACGCGAAATGCTATTTCCAAATGGAATGCATTTTGTAAAATTTTTATCTTTACAGAGAATTTTTTGTCTCTGAACAGAATTTTAGCCAATTTAAATACAATATGTATATATACGTTTTTTAGTTGTACTAACATTGACATTAGGGAGCAAAAATATATTTAAATATCTCGTTGCTTGTAATTTTTATCGATCGCTATCTTTCCTTTACGTTTCTCGATTTTGTTCGATAACAAATTATTCTTTTAAACTGTTTTTTTTTTGAAAAAATACTTGAAAAATTAATAAAGTAATCAAAACTGTACATAATAACACTGATAGGATAACGTAACAAAGTATTTATACAGAATTTTACTAGTTAGTTTACAGATATTTCGGCTAATCGTCATCGTCAGAACTAACTTTAAAACATCGCAGGAATAGTATCAACGCAACTTATTATTAGATCAGTTTATAATTCAATTAATGGTCAGTTAATATTAAAGAAACGCTCAATAGAAAAATAAAAGTGGTCAGTAAATATTTTAAGTTTCGTTTAGTTAGGTTATTCTAATCCTGTGCTCATTTTTCTGGTCAGTAAATAACTGACTAAAAAATTACTGCACGTTTTGATTAAAAACTGGCCCAATAAATACAGGCCGTTATCAACTAACCAATAAAATTTTGTAGATCTAAATACTTCATTGATTGACATGGCAATTACTTGTTAGAACTCCATTATAATAGGGTAAAATATCAAAGTATTTAGTTCTACAATATTGTATTCGATAGTTGATAGGTATTCGGCTTTGCGAAACCCGGGTCGTTAGTGACAAAATACATGGAAGTGTACAAAATCTCAATAATCCAAATTTGATATTGAAATTCCATCAAGCACCCTCAGTCGATGTCTTAAATTATATCATCATAACAGTTATATCGTCGTTATTCTGGAAAAAACACTAACTCTAAAAAATGACATATTGAGTTAGTTATACCAAAATGTTCCTTATTCAAAACTTTACCCTGTGGAAGAACCAACATTTTTTATAAATTAAACTTTTACTTAAAAACATTTTTGTACAAATAAACTAAATGAAAAAGGTATATTTGAAAAACTTTAATGTCTAATTACTCACAACTAGTAATTTTTATTGAGTGCTCATAACATTTATTTAAAATTAAATCATTCAAGGTGCTTATTCTGTTTTTGGAAAAGGAGCTTACGTTGTGTTATTAATTAATCGATAAAATAAATGTGTTGGAATTTTATTGATTATGCTTTCTTACATGAGCTTCATGTAATGGTTTAACTAAAGGTGGTGAATTAATGTTTGTTTGGTCATTAAGGAGATTATTGTCTTGATTATATCTATTAATTTCCAGTTTTTCTAAGAAATTTAGCTTGAGGCTCTTATCACACAAGTGTAGGCATATCGGTGATGGCGTTAAGTTGAAATATCTATCAACTACCTAAAAAAATTGTGTATGACTAAATTTTTTATTATTGTATCATATTAAAATGGAGTTCTACCGAGTAAACGTCAATTTAATCGATAATAATACTCATCATTACTCAGAGGTTGATTTCTCAAACACGACACATCTCATTTTACAGAAAAATTCACAACAAGCGTAACATTAAATAAGCGAATAATTAATAATGAATCAAAAATATTATTGATATATTACGTAAAAATGTGCGACGTTGTAAAATTGTTTTTAAAACAAAAAATAATTATGGCTATGATTTATAAATATGCGTTAAAGAAATTTAAATTAAGCTGCTTTAAAATATTGTTTGGAAATGAAATAAAGTTAATATTAAGTAATCACCTCTGCCAAAGGTTTCAATGTTAAATTGAAAAATAAAAATCAATTATAACTTTTACCAGTTGGGTACTGATTGCTGTCAATGATTACACTGCGACCTTGTAATGCAATGTCAAAAAAAAATAATGACGTATTGATTCAAAATTTATTCAAATGTAGCTATAACTGTGAAAATATTAAATCTATCTTGGTAAAACTGCTAAGCAAAGTAATTCCCTAGCACCATTCCATGTATTCATTATTTTTATTGTAGCGAGCAATTTTTTGCTGAGGTAAATGTAACGAGCTGAAAGGGGATGATAGTAGTTGGTCTCATCGATACAACCTCCCGGGGGAACGATTTACTTTACTGTCTGCTGGAAAAATTGAACTCTTAGTTCTACGATCGGGCAAAGCTTTCATTTTGTTCTCCAACAAGACTAGTTTTGTAGCGAGTTAGCGGAAAAAGCTTGTGCTTTTAAAAAAATATAATACATATTATCGAAGCATAGCTTTTGGTTATGTTCCATTTACAAACATCACTTCATCTTCTGATGGAAGCAATTTTTAATTAATTATAGACCAGAATAACTTTTTTAATTTTCAAATTCAAAAGAATACACACCAAATTTTGCAACGTTTGAGATATTATTTAAAAAAAACAGTGCTGAGACTCATACATTAATATTGCAATGTTGAATTTTACTCTTAATAAATTGGGCCACATGCATGTCTAAATTAGCATATGTAACTATGCGCAAAATCACACAAAAAATATCCAAGCTTTATACACAAGAATGAAATGAATATTTAAGGCGATTAAATAGATTTTTCTGTCATTTCGCGAAAACCGTTAATCGTTTTCCGTCGCCTAAAAAATATGAAACGTCGAAATAAAAAAAAAGTCTTCCAATAATTACACTCTCAAAGTATTTGTTTACTCTACTGAATTTTTATTTAAATGAAAATAGTATAGTTTTCAAGCCTGTATAGCAAAGAGTTGACACATGTTTTTCAGAAATACTTTTAATTGCATTACGCCATGACTAGATTAAGGTTTATTGTAGGTTATCGAGATTTGATGTCTGAGACAAAATCGCATAACAAAGTATTTTTAAGAAAGTGATGGGAAGGGTCTATAGATTATATATAAGATATTGCTCACACGACGTAATACTCTGGCACAAAAAAAACATATCATCGAATATCGCATTTCGTAAATCTGCAGCGTCATTTAAAACTACACCACTATTCCTGTCTTCTGTTGAGATACCTTCAATAGGAGACCATATGCTCCACATTGGGAGTGGATATGGTAAAAAAAACAATTTTATTTAGAGATTCTTTTAAAAATGAATATTATAAACATAGTGCTCGATAATTACCAAGTATTTAAACTTAAATTGTCATGTAGGTTCGTAGGTAATGACTGTAGAGCCTATTCGTTTACGAAATTGTACTGAAATCAAATAGTTTTCTATTAGAACGTGCCATAATGACTTCCTTTCAAACAAGCAAAAAGCAATATAGTTCCTAAATGGTTTTAACTCCATGTCAACAGAGATACTCAAAATATTGTACAGCTGCGTTTAAAAAGGGTTCAGAAAGTCTCGTAATACGGAAGTCTTTTTCAGATTACTTTGTACAACGTGCCAATTCAAGAAAAAATGATTGCTAAAGTATTATTAAAGAATGTTGTTTTATTTCTTTCTATTAAATGAATGTCAAATCGTCACCTTGGGTGAACAAAGTTCTATCTGCAAAAACTAAAACTGTTCAAAAGAAACAATTTAATATTACAGAAAATGTTACTTTCTGAATAAAATACACTTATGTATCCACATACTTGAATGAAAGAGATAACCGCTTTAGAGACTGTGATTTCCTTCACGCGGTGTTTATAATTATGTATGCAGATTGAACCATGATGCACTGTAAAATTAGTACGTTCTTCAGATAGAACATTTTTCTAATTTGAATTTTGATGGATTTACGAACGATTGTAAAGTTTTTGAATGCGAATAAAACTGCATTAAAAGGCGATTTTTTGTTAAAAAAACAGCAGATGAAACCATATTTACTCAATTCGACGAAATAAGTATACGCGTTTTCAGTTAATAAAATAATACGTCAAATATTTTAATAAAACCGTCAGTTTTTTAATTAAACCTTACCTATCCTTACCTCTATTTATTTGACATTATTATCAACCAACCATTTATCGAATCAGTTACTGACCATTTATGTAAATAGTAACTGACCAAATAATTAGTTACCCATTACTATTAGTTTCTATACATTCTAAAAAACGAGGCTGAGCAACCGTAAAATTCTGTTAAGATACTCTAGCAAGTCCAAAAAACCTATAATGAGGGAGAACATGAAACCTCGTTAATGTCGCACAAATATGTCGAAGTTCAATTATTGTTATTGAATAGTTATTGGATTTCCTTTTAGTGGAAAAATACACGCGTCAATATTTTGTTTTTTATACCTACATATCGACAGTGTTTTGGCCAATTGAAATTGTTAGACACTAAAAACTATTTTTATTAAAAACATTGGTGAGTTGCGTTATTAATCTTTGAAATATTCTGTTAATTCTCATGTTTGCAGATACTAAATTATACGTAGGGAGTGTTGATATAATAGTGGCTTACATGAAGTGGCTTGGTCAGAATTTTTAAAACTAAAACCAATATAAAAAGATGTTTCCCTTCAAAGAGTGGTCAATTTACTTTTATAATTTATATCATTTGGCTGAGACCAGTTCTGTCGTCTTTAAAATGAAATCCAATCAGTAAGATATTTTTGTATTTTTGAGGGTTACATCAATTATTCAAAATGACGTCGATATAAACGTTTTATAACGGTATGAAAAATTTCCAAAAATAAATAACTGTTAAAGTAAATGATATATGACACGGTATATAAACTTTGTCTTCTACTTAGAATATAAAAACAAACTGAACATGGAAACCTTTTTCGAAATTGATAATCATTTAAATTCAACGTTCCGAACAAAAACGGTTTTTCGCAATTCTATACCTAGTACTCACACATTTGCAAAACAGTCGTGTGTTTTTCTTTTCGGATGTGTGTGTGTGTTTTAAGTTGTCCATATTTACTCAGCTAGCTTTTGAGCAGTTCTTGTCAAACAGGCATGATTGAATGACTACATAGAATTGAATTTGTTTGAGAAACTTTTTGTAAACAAAATATCGAGTGACTAGAGATTGTTTTACATAGACAAAAGTCTTTAGTTTGTTTAACGTATACGACAAAATGTACTCATGTTCATATGTTTATTTTATTCCGAGTTGAAATATACTAAAATAAACTAAAATAAACATTGAAATCACTTTGTTTTGTATCGCACGCTTCTATCCCGAAAGAGCTCCAAATACAAGATAGATAAATAGGATCTCGGCCGTTTATACACGATGTCTACTTTGCTTTTGGGCACATTGCCTGCAAGTCTACCAAGACAATCTTGAAATGTCTAATTCAGAAGGGGACGTGGAAGGACCCCATGTGAAGGACGTCTCTCTTTACGGATGGAACTCAGAGCAGCGGAATTCAGGTGAGAGTTGCGAAGGATCCTCAAAGGAAATTGAGTTTTTGCTGTAGGTGGAAGTCACCACCTTCACATATGAGGAATACGAATGAAGAAGAAGAAGTATTGTTATTAGTTTTCTAAGCAATTCTAAATGTTTAAAAAATCCTTCTTCTCTAAGCAAAAAAGTTTCGCTCAGGAGGCTATAGTTTTTTCCTACTTAGCGATAATCGTCAATGGAGATTAATTATGGTTCTCTAATGTTTCTCCCTACGCCGATTTTTGTAGTTATATAAGTAAAGCAGCAGTCTACTGGAAAATAAATTCGTAAAAGTGTCTTTTTGGGGATGGCAACACTGGACCACGCTATGTAGTGTAACGTTAGCCCAAACCATTTATCATGCTTAAAATTCGTGACCAATTAATATTATTAAGTCGAATAATATTGAGCAATTTAATGTAGGACAGTAATTTTTTATAAGATTCGGTTCGTTAAAGATGTTTTAATAATTATATCGTTGGAAGCCACTGCTCTCTATAGAGTAGATTATAGCTGACCGTTCCCGAATATACTGCTAGTCGTAAGGAAGGACTGAAATCGGAGGCACGTCAATCTAATCTCACAAACGTCCTCGGCAAGGGTGAATATCGCAAAACTGCTTCCAAATCACCTTTTAATGCGTAGGAAAACTGAAACGAGGGAACGCTAACCCGTTTATATTCAACATTTTACCCGAGATCATTTAACTGAGACAAAAAATAGGGAAATGTATGAGAAAGGTCAATGTTGAACCTTTGTATGTTTCTGATTGATTGTTTTTATATGCCGCGCTTACTGCAACAAAACAGATACTTTTCTAAATTGATAAATAAATTTATTTACAAATATCAGTACAAAAAATTTACATGTTAATTGAAAAATTCTTATCCATTCGGTGGTTTGAGTTTGTGATTACGAAAGAGCACAAAATGTTGCACTCGGCCATGGCGATCGGTAATACACATAATATCTTGATCTTAAAAGAAGAAGACTATTTATTTGGTCACTAGCTAATTCGGTAATTGGTCAGTAAGAAATAATAAATATTCAGTGAATAATTATATTTGGTCAGTTAATTATTCTCAAATAAATAAAGCTTTGGTCATTTTAAGCTTAATTAAAAAACTGACCGCTTAATATAATTATTTATACTCTCAACAGAAGTTTTCTATGAGAACTGCTCGTTACTCGGTTGCTCAACCTGTCTCTTTTTTTTAAGAGAGTACGGATAGAAACGTAGGGATAGGAAAGTACTAGTGGTTAGCTAATCGCTCTCGCTACGCCCCGATTTTAAGGATTGTATTGGTGGGAGTGAGTTTCAGACATCACAAACACTCAGACTACGAACAGAAATCCATAAATCGATTGAAAGATTAATTTATGAAACTGTCCGTACCGGAAATTTAACCCGAGACATTCGTAACCGTAGCCAACGACGTTACCAACTGCACCACGGACGCTGACAAAATAAATTACTGTTCGTTTATTTTATTAACCGACTACGTGTAAACTGTCTATTTATTGAATAAGTTACTGATCATTTTGGCTTATTACTGACCAACAATTTATATAGTTACTGACCCAATAAATGCAGGCTTTAAAATAAAGCTCGTCATATTAAGCTTAATGCTAAAACTATTTACGTGAAATTGTTTACTCATAATAACACAAGAATTTGATATAGTTGCTCTATTTATAAAAGTTATTTAAATAATTGAAATTTAATCTTTAAAAAGCCTTTATGTTGATTTTATGAATAAATATGATTGTGGAAGAATAAACAAGTATATTTCTCGACACTAATCAGATATCAAAAGTCGATTTTGTCTTCAAATTAAAACCAAATTGATAATGACATTCTGTCCAGCGATCACACAGCTTAGATTGAAATGACTCTAAAGGCATGTAAAATTAAATAAGGCAGCAGATAGTACTGATGGTGCCCTTCGGGTGAGGTTTTATTTACAAGAATAAATCTTCAGTTATCTGAAAATGATCTCCAAGTTAAGTTCCCTATTTGATTTTTACAAGCAACAACAAATAGAAAAGGCTATAAAATGACCTACGCAACTATTAGAATGTGCTTGCAGGTTGTTGTCATGCTTAGTGTAAAGAGCAGAACTGGGCAGCTAGTCAATATTTGAATGTGTTTTGGGCAATTGATGTAACCCTAAATAAATAAGAAAACGAATGATTGGATCACAAGATCATGGATCTTTTAAAGACGACAAAATGATGTAAATTAGAAAAATAAATTAACCACTTTTTTGAAGGAAAACGTCAATTTACATTGGTTTTTATTTTTAAAATTTTGACCCGGCCACTATTATATCGACACTCCCTAAGTATAATCGCGTGTCTTCAAACATGAGAATTGACAGGAGTGCATTTATAAGATACATAACGCAACTCACCATATAATGTAAAGCAGTTTTTAATTTGAACTGAAACCTGAATAATTTAAATTTCGAGTGTTAAACAATTGACCAAAACACCGTCGATATTAATAAATGACAATGACACAAGAATAAGATGAATACATATATAATTTAACTACTTTTTATGTTACCAAGTCGACCCAGAAAACGTCGTTAGCTAATCGCTTTCAATACGCCCCGTTTTTAGAATTGGATGGGCGGGACTGAATTTTGGGCATCACAAACATTTATGCCTACGAACAAAAATCTATAAATCGATTGAAAAATATATTTATGAAACTGTGCTTACCGGGAATTGTACCCGAGACATCCATAACCGCAGTCGACGATGTTAACTACTGCACCACGTACCCGACAACTTCAAATACCTTATATGATTCAATCAATGTTTACATCTCACCCATGTCTAGAAAGAGAGTAGGCCCTCTGTTTAAGGTATTCACTCGTGCAAATAGCAGTTTAAAAATAATACATCGCACATTTGTAACTCAATGTTCAGATAAAATATGCCCATAAGCTTAAAGACTCTTAGTTTATAATAAATATATCAACATACATTCCATGTTTTATGAAATAAGGTTTTAAGTTTTGTTTTCAATTTACATATTTCGTCCTCTATAAAATGATGGTTTTCAGGCTTTGTTTTGCATGCTTCTATGGTAGAAATGTGTCTGAACGGATCTTAAAAAATATCTAACGAGGATCTGAAAGGCCGTCCTTCTGCTGTAGATTTGTGTATAAACAATTGTTTTTGCGACGTTCCGGGAAAATTTATGTTTTATCAATGATTTAAAGCCCTTGAGATACTACATGGGAACAACGAAGAAAATCTGGTGAAAATGTCCAAGAAAATTTCTTATACGAAATGCTTCACCGAATTTCGCAAAAAAAATGACAAAATTGTATTATAACGTTAACATGCGTGAGCTAGGGTACTTTATTCCGTTAGAGTGACCATGCTTAAATTTAAACCACGAATTTGGATAGTGTATACAGTACGGATTCCAACTATTCGTTAATATTAATTATTTGAATATATTTAATTAGTTTCTAAGTATGAAAATATTATTATATTCGTCAAAATCGAGTATTATGATATTGAAAGCGACCGAGTTGGGTGAAGGAAAAAATAGCCACTAACTGGGGTATTCGTTATTGTTCTTGAAATCTCGAGAAATTGTGGTGTGATCTTTCATCGCTGTTGTAAAATATTTCATTAAAAAGTTATTACGAATAGTTAAAAAAGGGCAATTATTTTCGGATATTGATTATTTGAATATTCGATTAGAAGTCCCTACTATACAGTAGAAAATTATTTAGTTTAACAAGAATTCAAGAATAGTTAAATATTGTTTACTAGTATAAGCGTATCCATCATAGATGAGGGTATTGAAATTGAAATGCTAAATGACTAAAGTAGCTAGGGTCATTTCGCCAGTACTCGGCCAGTTAAGTGACAGGTGTACTTTCAAAAGGGATTTTGAGTCAATGAATGAGAAATACAAATTTTTTCTCTGTACTTTCATTAAACAAGGATTAAGTAATGAAACCAACTAAAATAACGCAGAAACTCGCCACATTTCATTTTCTGTCCATTGGGTTTTGAGACGTTCGGTCCCTGGGGACCCTCGGCTTTGAGGACGGCGTCGGAAATTGGTCGAAAGATGACGGACAGGACGGGTGAGTGACGCTCAGGTGAATATCTTAGACAGCGAATAAGCATAGAAATCCAACGTGGCAATGCTGTCGCCGTTATGGGTACGCTCGAGGTATCCAGGGGGATGCAAGAAATTTTTTTCATTCTGGGCGATTACTAAACATTAAAAATTACTACAAAAAATTTTTTAATATTATGTTATTTTAGTAAATTGTATTTTTATTGACTAATAAAAAATTTATCAGACTAAAAATTAAATAGTTAATATTGCACCAATAATATAATTTACAAAAAAATGCCAATTGTCAGAGTGGTCGCCCCCCCACATCCAATGGTTGGTTCTTCGTTGCCCAGTGTTCGGCCATCACTATGAAACTTCATGAATATCGTGAAATAATTTACTTATAGTAGACAGACAAAAACAAACATAATAATGCAAAGCATGACAATATAATGAATATTTTTTTAGCGATCCCCATACAACATGAATTTGTCGATACTTGCGAAGTAAAAATGTGATTTTTTTAATTGCGTATTGCATCATATAGGTCAGTATAGTGTAGATATACATTGGCAAGTGACAAGACTACCTACATGAATTTAAAAAAATCTGTTTTTTTAAATATATCGATTATTATTTAAGTTTTAAGCTCAAAAGGCCGACCACTGGCGACGGCCGACTTTAGGAACAAGTACCCTACTACGTCGGAACTGTGTTTGCATTGCACCACAAAAGCTTACGTCATGAGACAATTTCATACCTACATGTAATATGTCATAATAATAAAACGTTTACAGAGAGGCCTAGGCTATTACATATTAGATATCTATTTAAGCATCATGATGTCGTCAGAACCATGACTTGGCGTTTTTAAATCAAAACTACAGTGCTTATTTTTTTGCAACGATTGGTCTTACACAATGACAAATATATATCAAAAATATATCAAAAATATAAGGTACAAGTACAGACTTATTTTGTATTATATTGCTTAAATACTGAGATCTGAATGCTGAGACAGTTTACTTCAACGAAAATTTATTGTTTTTGCATTTGGTTGACAATATAATATGAATAGAAATAAATTAATTGTATCAAACGTAATTAAAAAATAAAAGCCCTTGGATCATTTTTTTTTCAATTCTATTCAACCTTACAGATACAAATCAATCGACTGAAATTACAGGAAACGTAAATAAACTCGCCCCAAATAAAATACCTACCCTACTTTGATAAACATCCCCTTAACTTCATTTTTAAAGCTAAGCTGTTTATTATACCCTTAATAAAATAAAGTACAGCCTCATCAAAAAATAATCGTCACATAAAGGGTAGTTATTAAAAGTTTGTTGCTTTTTTATGAGTATATTATGCAAACCTTAAATGATATTATTTTTATGTTGTAGGTCGCCCGTCAAAAGACATCAAACCTTCTGACGAGAGATAGCAATTAATTTAAAATTATTATCTTCAAAACATAAAACGCCAGTGTTTCTTTAAGGCTTTAATCTTCTTTTTTCCTAAATCCTCTTCCAAGATAGATGCTATGGACTGCAAATGCAAAAATGTTAACATTTGGTATTTGGAAATTGGCAAACATGCTCCTTGTGATTTTTCAATAAATAAGTTTTTAATGTAAGTTTGGGAATACACGATGGGCTGTATCGTTAAATATGATTGTTGAAGTGTCCGGCAAGTGCAGACGGTGAGTAGTCATTTTCACAAAATAACAGTCGCCAAAGTGAGAATATTTCGCCGACTAAAGAGGCGGATATATGATTGTGTGTGATTGTTATCGGAGACCTTCTGTGACCGTGAGAATCTTCATATACGATCATTGGTAGACGCGTTACAGCAAGACAAAGTATTAAGATTTTTCGGTCTGAAGCCAACCTTCGATCGGGAAGCACCTATTCATCCGTCATCAACATCGGAAGAAACATACGAACATAGTAAGAAACGTTAATTTCTTAATACATTTGTACTCTTACGACAAATCTATCAGTGTTCCTGTTACAAGTCTAAAATTACTTTGTGTTACGTCTCCTGTTTGAAAATTAAATTCATAATTTTTTAAAACGACATTGTAAAGAAATTATTAACTTTTCCTAATATACTGGAAGATACGAAATAACTAAAATTATTCTTAAAACTATTATACTGCCTATAACAATTTTTCGTGATTTACTGAAATTTAGCGATTAGCGATTCAGCAACTCATTTAATGAATTATCAATTGCATTTGCTTTAACAGAGATAAAAAGAGGTGTTTGGCAATGCTCTACACTTCAAAATACTAAGTCAATAAGCAGGATGTTTTAGTACAAGTTATTGTGTTCCTTTTAAGCTAACTATTTTTATATTTTATTTCTGGGCGATTTTTTTATGAAAAGATACTGTATCATCATATTTGAGAGTCTTGACACAAGTATATAGGTAATTATAAAACTCGAGAACAAATTGTTGGTTTAGAAAATTATAATGTAAAGTCGTCACGCTATAAAGGGTGGTAATCACCATGTTTTGTATTAAAAACGTTTTTTTGTCGTATTATAATCATTGAAAATGAAACTTACACAATTTTGAAAACGTTTGATGACAAATTTCTGTCATTCCTGTTCCCATTTTCATGCTGAAAAAATCCCTTCGGATCTCATGCAGTCACATTTGGTTACCGTGTAGGTTTTTTCATATAAACGCATTTATAAACCGAAATGACAATTTCTAAGAGTGAAGTATGGTTTTATGTAGTATTAAATAGTTGTTTTACGCCATATTTTGTGTGTTAAACCTGAAATACATGCATGAATCGAAATTCTTAATAGCAGAACAATCACGTGACGTGTTTCAATGCCGTTTGAAACAAAACGGTTGCATACGGTACGGTCATGAATATTGAATTGTTCCTATACTATACTATATTAATTTATTTATTTTTTATTTTGTAAATTTAAAAAATTAAAATGCCACGCCAATGCGCCATGCATTTACACAAACATAACCATAGTACAATATTAATAATGGAAACCATAATACTAATAAAAACAATAATGAAAATAAAAACATTTTTAAAATTATAAAATACAAAGAGAACAAGTCATTAATTTACAATCATTTACAATTGTTACTAAACTATATTATAATTTTGTATTTTAAGATGGTGACGGGGATTTCAAATTATCATTAATTATACAAAGAAAACGTAAACTATAATGTATTTTTAATTTTTAATTATATGTAAAACTATTTTATTTACCGATAGTAAAATTTTCAATTTTTTGTATGACCAATTTCACACATAATTTAAAGGTTTAAATACCGACGAAACTCATTGTTACACCATGAATTCAGAAAAACTTTAGATGTCACGCTATAAAGAGTGGTGATCACCTGACGTTTTGCATCAAAAGAGTTTTACTATCGTATAACAATCATTGAGAATGAAACTTATACTATTATGAAAATGTTTGATGATGAATTTCAGTCAATAAATACTGACTAAACATACACAAAGTTAAACTTATATTTATTTTTCAATTTGGACACTTTATAACCAGAAACCCTTTCTTGATTTTTAGACTAGATAAAAATGACTTTTTAGTTATTTATTAAAAACTGATTATAATATTATATCCATTATTATTTGATTTTTTTCTTTTAAATATACTTCTAATGACTTCGAATGAATATAACGACATAATTGTCATTACATTAATTTACGAGGCTGGATAAAACCAGATCGGATTAGCAGGATTGGTATCATTATAAATTAGGGCGGATTACAAAAAAAAAAACTTTCCGATAATCCTGTTCCCAGCCACTTTGTTAACTCCAGGAGTAGATTGACTTATTTGAGATTAATTTTCTTCGAAAGCTTTTTTTATAAGCGGTTCGAAATAAAACTTTTTCCATCACGACAACATATCTTGTTGAAATTTTGGTCAATTAATCACTACATATTTTTCGCAAATAGTTTAATTGAATTATTGTCATCGTTGGAAGTGAGCAGTGTTGCTTATTTGTCAATTGAAAATATATATAGTCTGGAAATATCTTATTATATTTCTTTATGGAGGCCTTTTCTCACTATATACAAGTAGTTGAGTATGTTACGATTTCGTCGCAACATTACAATCGTCACCTATCGGCGATACGCACCTCGCTGCGTCGTTGGTAGGAGACCAAGGAGAACCCTCGCCAAGAATTGCGTTAAAACTTTCTTACGCGCCAGGATGTGGAACAAGTAGGACGTGCCGGTAACGCCCTGGAGATTGGTCTCGGACACCCGAGTTCGTCGCCGAGATGTTTTATCATCCATAAGGTCGTAATTTATATTTGTATATTATAATAGTTTTCCTGTTTAAGTGTAACCATCTGTTCATAAATACTATTTCGTCGTGTAATTTCTGTTTTATTTGTTTATAATTTAAACTCTGTGCATCTACGGTTTCCGCATCCCTATTAAAGGTTTTTTTTAACGGTAACCGTATTTTCATTATTATAATTTTTTTATTTGGCGTGAATCCTCACGCCAAAATTTAATTACCCCATGTATTTCTCCTTACAAAACAAAGTAAAGTGTACCGAGATTGGCAAACCTTATCCACTTCCCTGTGACAACTATATCCTGTTTCTTCGCTGAGCTATCCATTTTTCCATAATTTGTGATATCCACTTCCCTTAATCCTAATACTCCGCTTGTTGCTTGCAATTGCTTTATTCGAAATAAATAGTCTTTGTTTAAAAAATCACAACAATTATTTAAATTATATACTCGTAAGTGCTGCTAACGCTTCGTAATAGCTTTAAGTCTGTCTGTCATTTTTTTGGAAGTGATCGGAACCAACATCTAAGACGACAGTCAATTACTAACTATTCATATACCATACTTAATGTGATAAGTATTTGCACGTATCAATACAATTAAGGCGATGCGTTTCAAAACCATACAAATTCACCAACTAAAATGTGGGAAAAATTGGAAAAACTGAATTGAGGTATATTTATGGTGGCCAATTAAAAAAATATTGTTTTATTAGATTAGAATAACGATCAAAAGTGGGTACTCCAAAAGGTTTTGTTATTGAAATATACAAATTGAAAGTTATTTTGATTTGAAAAATGTATTTGATTGTACAGTTTAGATTTACGTACATTTTGAAACTCATGTAACAGGATTTACTTTTGTGTTTAAACTAAGCAATAATAAATCTACTAAACTAAGCAATATAATTGTTTAATTAATTATTTATATGATGAATGCCTTCATCTGAGAATAACCGTATACTTAATCGTAGAACCGTAGAATAGATATTTGCGTTGGATACTGGGGGTAAAGTGGTTTGACTTCGTGAAGATTGAGGAGATTCCGGAGAAACAGGCCAGACAATGCCCTGTCACATCAATGGTCATGGAGTGACGTAGGAACGTCTCCAGAGAGCCTCAATCCTGGTTGTATCTTCTTCCACCTGGTACATGGAAAGAAGCAAAGGGAATCATGGATGCGCCGCGAAGTGGCGTGTGCTCCATATAGGAAGCAAATCTGGTCGAAAAATAACAAAGTTGTGGTCATATACTCAACATAGGTAACCGAATTTGCTTATGAATAATGAAAGTATCATTTTAAGCGAACAGTATACAAAAGTGAAAATAGTGTATTTAATCTTTAAAATCTAACGATTCTATTACCTCAGATTAATGAACAGTTTTCTTTACTTATCTACCCTCTCTTTTACAGAGTCCGGGAAAGACTGAAAAAGATAAAATACTCACTAAAATCTGTATCTTGAACTAAAGAATTATAAATGTTCTGTAAAATCCATAAATAATAATAAATATTCTTGGTCACAGAGTCGAAACTTGAAGCAGTGACGGAGTTTTATTAAATTAATGTATATTTGAGAATGCGCGGATGCAAAATTTCGTTAACGAAACTCCAAGCATTACTGATTGACATTAAGATAGTTTATTAAGTTGAACATCATTCCTACAAGTGTGTTCATCAATTGACAATATTATTAGCAATATCAGAAGTTATTCCTGGAAAGACGTGTGAGGCTTGCCTGTAGATTGGATATTAATAAACAAGCCTATAGTAATTATTATATATAGCTACAATATATAGCTTTAGATGTACCCATGATTCCATTCATACTATTTATTATGACATATGTTATATTAAGAATTTGTTGTTGATCGATTGAGAAGTAAATTAACGAAATCGTCTCTTCAGGGATAGGAATCTTTAAGCACGCAACCAAAAGGTTGAAAGTATTTTATTTTAGAAATAGTTATGAGTAAGTTGACGAAAATTCTTCAATCCTGTTTACAAGAGTCCTGTTTCTATCTTGTATAATTACTGAGATTTAATTTAAGAATAAAGCTTCCGTTGACCTGCTGCGGACTTACAGCCAGTGACACAGTATTGTCGTCGTTCCGTGTGTAAGATAGTACGGCTTCTACCGGTGTCAATGCTTTTATTCCATCTTGGGTTGCTATCTGTATTGATTCGTTCCCCAGAAGCACATAACGAAAAAATCTTGATAAGAATGAGGCACTTGTGTTAACTGAATACCCACAATCAGTATTTGTTAGGGGTTTTCTTAATTGTTTTTCGCAGTCAAAGATCGTGTATAAAATATTAGTATTTATATACCCCAGAAATAATATTCGACAAGGGAATGAAAGCCAGCTATACAGGCTCTACATAGTTTCAGCAGGTTAATAGTGGGAAGATTTTTTAAATTATTTTTCTCTGCTAAATATATTCTTTAGCTTACAGTAAAATTCCTGTTGAACTAACTGTAAACGAACAGACGCTGCGTTAATAAAATCAATTCATTCAACATGGAATTTTTTGAACTGTCCACAATTGCTGTAATTATTTATTCAAAATTATTTCGATCAATCTAACTATCAACGAAAGAACAATCTATCAATAATTCAAAATATGAAAGTGTGACCACTCTCTAATCAGACGGTAAATGTAGAAAAAAAGATTTTACTTACAAAAGTCTGTTTTATTTAAAAAAAAAAAAGGAAATAACAAACGTTTCATCATTTATCCGATTACGTAGTCAATAAATTTAATGCTTTGCAATTAAAGTGTAAATCCTTAGTAAAACTACGACAAAAGACTCTTGCGTAAAAGCTCCCAAAATTAACAAACTCACTAAAGCTATGTACCCAATAATTCGCAAGTGATCTCGGAGCTTTCGCAAGTCAGGCTTTAGTGATGTCTTACGCAACAATCGAGGTGTGTGTACATTTTTTAGAGCCCCAAGAAAATCGTAAATGTTTACAAGCTTAACTTCTCGCCCTGTTTCCGGTCATTTTGCGACTACCTTTCCACTGCAAGGCCCTGGCAACCAACCCCACTTTTTTGGCAAATATATATTATATAATAATACATAAACTTGCTAAAATCTACTTGTATAAATATTTTTATCTTTTCAAAGCCAAAACTAAATTGAAAGTTGAAACAAAATAACATTTTCTGAAGCTTACAAAAGTTAGAAATTATTATAGTAGTTTTAGTGGTGTTAAATTGTATTAGGTTGTCAACAATGAAATTTATAACTTATTAAGCTTATGACGAAATTAAACGATTATTTATTGAGCCTAGCGGTATCAAACTGACTGCGAATAGTAAAATGTAAGACTTTAATTTAGAAAAATGAATGTTTGTTTGTCCTTTATGCGTTCATCCGATTTCGATGAAACTTTAGTGAATTGCTGTGCGGCACACCCATGAAGGTTTCTGAATATATCTAAAATCTTAAAAAAAGAATTAAATATATACAAACAGCGATATCTCGGAAAATATCTCGATATCTCTGATTTATTCGTGTACGTACCAGATGGA
The DNA here is from genome assembly GCA_022494535.1 of Himalopsyche phryganea. Taxonomy (NCBI): domain Eukaryota; kingdom Metazoa; phylum Arthropoda; class Insecta; order Trichoptera; family Rhyacophilidae; genus Himalopsyche; species Himalopsyche phryganea. Next base: position 3,448,355 of record JAGVSL010000025.1, read on the forward strand.
ATGCAGAAAATATTGTGTATCCAAAATCAATTAAATAAACAGAATTAAGACACAAAAACATTTAAAATTTGTAATGACATTACCAAGGTAAGGATTTTTTTCCTTATACAACGATATAAAATTGCTATGATTTTCTACATTTTTTCTAACAGGTTAATACAATAGGATAAATATCAAAGTATTCAGTTCTACACAATTTTATTAGGTAGTTGATAGCTATTTCAGCTTAATGCAATAGTCAAAACTATACTTATTTCAGCTTAGTTATATACACAGTTTAGAAGAGATAGAAAATATTATGCCATTTTACGTATTCAAACACCAAAAATATTTATTTTAAATTTAATTAATTAACGTACTAAATGTGTTTTTGAAAAAGAAGTTTACGTGGTGTTATTAATTAATCGTTAAAATAAATGCACAAAGCTATTACTATTCACATGATGCAATCAAATTTAAACATGGGAGTTTTTTGGTTATTTTTATTGCTTTTTTGAATAATGAGTAACAATTCGACACAATAAATACCAATTAAATAAAATAATATTTCGCGTATTATTATTCTAAGATATTAATAAATCTTGTTCTATACGTTGTCTGATATTCATTTCATCGATAAAACATGCTAAAACTTGTTTTTATAACAGTAAAAAAGTCAAAGCTTTCCATTTTATATTTTTACTTAATTGAATCGTCCAATATTTTCCTCGACTTAATATACAATAACTTTATAAACAGTATTCTATTAAATTTTGATTATTGAGATTTTATACACTTCCATGTATGTCTGAAGATGCCGAAAGGCGAAACCCGTGTCGTTAGTGACAAAATACATGGAAGTGTACAAAATCTCAACAATCCAAATTTGATATTGAAATTCCATCAAGCACCCTCAGTCGATGTCTTAAAAAAGTATTCTATTAATTATGGCGTTTTCTATTCTGGAATACTGTTAATTTATTCTAAAATAAATTTTCTCGTTTGATCTCAATGTTTACAAACAATTCTTCTACGGCAACTTTATTACGTAAGTTTAAAACTTTGTATTTTTTTTATCGCGTAAACTAGAACACATCCCTAATGCACATCTCTCTCCACTCGGCAGTCACATTTACGACGCGACGCCCCTACATCGCACCCCTGATCTCTCGTTCGCTCATCCCCGAAGGCTAATATCGTCGTTCAGTGAACGGAGGTGGAAAAAATTAATGACTTTGCACAGGGAAACGTCATTTGTGTGAAAACCACCCCCTCTGCGCGTAGACTTTTTTTTCAAGCGAGCTTTTCCGAACTTCACCGAAGTTGAATTGGCGGCTGGGTATTTAGGGCAGAAGTTTTTATTTTCACCTCACACGGTGAGAATTTTTTAATATTAAAGTTTCAGGCGTCATCTTTAGCTGTCTTCGAATTCAGTTCCATATGGACAGTGTATAATATATTATATAAATATAGACGATTACTTCACGATAATAAAATGTCAAGAGATTCGATAGTTCAGTAGTATAAGTATTTATCTCAAAACGTTTCCCATATTCCACATACCACACAGAAAAATCGTAAATACAGTAACTAAATAAATAGTATGTTTAAGAACATTATTCCAATTATTTATTGCTGGACGTGAATAAAACAGTAGAAAGGATGTTGACGATTAATGCAGTTCAGACTTCGTTCAGCGAGTGGTGACAGAAATTACGTTCGGTGGCGATTATTAAATTACGTTGTTCTACAGTCGATACAGAATGAAACCAGTTGTTGCTTGTTTATTTTTTTATACTGTTGCGTTGCCTGTCTGTGACCTCCTTCCGTCATCGTGACGTTGATGAGTGTCCACCTGTTACGCAGCGTTTGCATAATATTGAATATCGGTCAAATATTGTTTGTCAATTAATTATGCTTAGTCAATAAAGTTGACGAAAATGATAATCATAATGTTTTTTTAAATGTAAGTATTTCATTTTTTGCCACATATGTAACAAATAAATACGGTAGAATAAGAGAGAAATAGAGATAATAAAATTTGATTGTACCACCTCCACCCTTTATGTGTATGCAGTCGATGCTTAACGGCAACCTTCCATAATGAAATAACAATCAAGAAAATAATCGAATTTACTCATTGTTTTCTTGGCTCAAGAGTGAAAAAATTGTGACCTGCTCAGCCACTTTGCTTAAGTGATATTAACTATCCTGTGAATCCGAGTACTGAGAAATCAACCGTTGTGGTAAAGTTTAATCAATTCTAATTACATCTAATACAGTATTTTATCATTAGGTAAATTTACAAACAGCTTGATTGAAATGTTATATTAATAATAATTAACAATTTCAGCTGCTCTTGTGCTGAGATTTTTTGTTTGTTTTTCGATCAAAAAAATACAAAAACAAAAATAAAGGCACAACGATGATTTATAATCTTTTTATTAAATACATTTTAACGATACACTAATTTATATTTAACATCGTTTGAAATAATGCAATGTGACATTACAACTAATAAGCCGAAGAATCAAACGAAAATATTACCATCAGTATAACAATATGCAAGCCAAGGTATTTTAATATGAGATTAAAAAAAAGAATGGCGCGTGTTTTCAAATACGAGTGTTTGAAGTTTTGGCCGATCATATTTTGTATTTTTAATTAGTGAGATACACATAAATATTTTACTTGTTTTTACATAATTTATTTTAACTAAAGCCTTTATTAAATTTGGATTATTGATATTTTGTACACTTCCATGTATTTTGTCACTAAGGACCCTGGTTTCGCCTTTCGGCATCTTCAGGCATTCGAGCGCACGAATGGACTCGAACTGACTGACTGATAATCCAAATTTCATATTGAAACTCCATCAAGCACCCTCAGTCAATATCTTAAATTATGTAAAGCCTTTATATTAGAAAATAATGAATATCTAAAGCTTTCATTAGAACTGACAATAATAGTTGGTTTGAAAAGATTTTATCGGATATTTCAGTTTTATTAAAATGTTCTGATTTTTAAGATATTTATTAATATTATATATTATCATGACTTTCTGAACCATATAAGCTCACAATAATATTATAATACAACAGAATAATAATTCATATAAACTTTGAATTTTTGAACGAACTCGGCTAACTTTCGTCAATGACCACACCGATAGAACAATTGAATAATAATTATTTATATCGATTCATAGAACCGTATAAAACAAATTGATGGCAAAACGTCAGTTAGAACCTTTTCAATATAAGGGAACGAATTATTAACAACAAGTTATATAATTTCTTGTCAGACATGATACAAAAAAAAATCGAAAAAGAATCAGTTTTATATCGTAGGAGAATATATCTTCAACTTCCACATTCCTACTTTGCCAAATACACATCGTTTCATAAAGGTAATTGGTTTCGTGGGCGGTCACCGCGAGAACGTTACGTCACGGGGCAATTGGAAAATACCTTCGGAGCTTTTTGGCCCCCATTAAGCTCGTAACGCTTGATAGTTGTTTTTGATCTATTATGTATAAGTGAATTAGCCGTTGCAAATTGGTCACATCAAAAAATACTCCGAGCGTGATTTGATTGAATGGCCGAATGAAAAAAAAATAACTAGGTTCATATTTTTTGAAATGTATTTTTTTACTGCCGTCCGTGTTGTATCAAAGGTAATCAATTGAGTGCGTGAACCTTTTGGCGTATTGCGTAAGAAACCTTCATTTGGAATAATTTTGAAAGCAATTTTTTTACGTTTTATAAGTGATTTTGCTTTCATGTTTCAATCTCGTGGTAATATGCTTTAGTAGGTCTCAATAATTTTGATAATTTTATTCTGAATATCTTTTGTTTGTTTTATGATAAATATGAGCAGATACTTTTTTCACAAAAAAAAGTGATCTTTGAGTAATAATAAAGACTAATTTATGCCTATGTAAAGTATTGTCGTAGAACATAAAAAAACCCAGCTAGAAAATAATCAAAATAGTTCAACTGAAGTTTGATAAAAATCATGGATATCTGTGAAGTTTTCATAAATTATCACTGACCTCAGGCCCGATTCTAAAATCAAGGTTTTAGCAAGTGCCAAGTTGACTTATAATTCTTTCCCTATGTTATGACTCTACCTCCACCCTCTCCAAAGAGATTGGTTGCAATAACAATTTGGGAGCAGACAATGTTTAAAAAATAAATATATATATATATATTCAACAGTATTATTTTTTTGTTCTGCATTTATTGGGTCAGTAACTATTTCAATTTTCGGTCAGTGATAAATAACAAATATTTGTAACTAATTAGATAATTTGTCAGTATATATGTAGTCAGTTAATAAAATAAACAATCAGTCATTTATATAAAATGGTCAATGGTCAGTTATAAAATTAAACGGTCAATTTTTTAATTAAACCTTACCTAAACCAACCTAACGTCGGCACCGTGGTGCAATGATTAACGCCGTTGGTGACAGTCACGAATGTCTCGGGTTCAATTCCCGGTGCCGACAGTTTCGTAAATTGATTTTTCAATTCATTTATGGATTTCTGGTCGTAAGCATGAATTTTTGTGATGTATAAAATTCCCTCACAACCATCCGATCTTAAAAACGGAGCATAGCAAGAACGACTAGCTAATCACTGATCTTGTCCTAGTCTTATCCTTCTATCTATACTCTCTTCGAAAAGGAAAGGTTGAGCAACTGAGTAACAAGCAGTTCTCGTAGAAAACGTCTGTTTAGCTAGCTCCGTTACGAGGCCGTATGCTCTACACTGGGAGCGGAAATGGTAAAAAAACCTAACCTTGAACCTGACCAGACAATTATAAACTGACCATTCATTGTTTTTAGCATTGAGCATTTTTCGAATTAGTTTCATACCAAATAATTAATAATAATATTTTAATATTAAAAATCTCGTGGCATTGCAATAATTAAAATTTTTGCTATATAATTTAGACCAACAATTAAATGTACTTTTTTTAGATCATATTGATTTTCAAAAATATAGTTTTCACTTATAACAAATATATTCCACAACAAAACAAATTCTTTCACTAAAAATAAAGTGATCCCACATAATAAAATAAATTTTATCATTGAAGAAATATACTTACGAAAAAATATGTTCACATAAATAAAATAGTTTTCACTCAATATAAATACTCACACTGAAATCGATTGTTACACGAAGCTGTAATGACACAAACCAAACCATACCAACCCTACTAACATAACCTACTACAACTTAACTCACTTTGTTAAAAGAATCCGTGACTAAGTGGAAACAATTAAAATCAAAGTTTGAGTGTACTAAGTTAATACAATCTAATCCAAAGTGCAAAGTATCGAAATAAAAGTTCAAGTGTACCAAGTGAATACTATCTAACACAAAGTGCAATTTATTATAACCCTAGAATTTATAATTTCTTACAATATAATAAGCTTATATAGATGATTTTTCTTTGTCTCATTTAGTTTGATATTATTTACTGAACAATTTAAAATTTTAATGGGTAGGTATCCTTGAAAACGTAATAATTCATTAAGTCGCATCTTAATTAAAAGTTCTTAATTTTTCACTAGGCAGATAATTACAATTTTATTAAATTTCTAAAATTGAAAAGGTTTTATTGACTTTGAAACGTAGTTACTTGAATAAAAACATTTTATACCAAATGCTTTAAAGAGAAACTAAATAATTTACTAGACGGTTGTATATTCCTAACGAAAATATTTACTTTTGGCACATATTTAAATAGGAGAGAACTTTAATTTTTACTAAAAAAATCTCTGGAATGAGATATACAATACATTATTAGTAAAAAACATTTTAAACAGGACAGGTGACCCACCATTATTTTATTTGTGTTCCCTTGAGATTTTCACCTCCAAACACTAGTAATTAATTTTGTATTTAATGGTGTTATGGTTATTAGTAGTATTATTGTTTGTGTCATACCCTCTCCCCACGTCCAGTAGAAAGAAACAAAACTACCCTGTCCTTCATTTTTCATTAAAGAATATTGTTTAAAAATAAATAACCTTGCGATATAGTTAGTCTGAAGATGCTTGTTAAAGAAGCGAAATGAGTTATATGTAGTAACACGGCCGGTGGAATAAATAATTTATCAATTAAAAAAATTGTATTTACCCTTAAGTAAGATTATTAGAGATTTTATACAGATAATAATCAGTTTTATTTAGTACAACCATTCCATGTTTTAAATATTTATATAGATTAACGTAGTATTTAACACAAATCAATAATGTTATAGTTATGATTATCGCTATAGCCGAGTGGAATTGTTTTATTCCACTGTATATGAAGCGTTTTATTCCTACCTTCGCTATCTCATACAACCTCAAATAGTGATTGGAAAGTGACTCGTTAAAAATAATTCCATTCTTTTCCATATCGTTAAGCGACTGATTTACAACCAGTTAATGTTGATTGGTTTAAGTTAGAACTCTCTATTCAAACGGTATAATATAATTATCCTTGGCTGTATGAGCGGATGTAGGTTGAAATTATATTACAAATAATCTCTTTGTTAACCCTTCCGTATTCATGATGTCACAATGAGCTGCGTCGGCCTTTAAACCTTTAAATTTTCTATAATTTAAGACATCGACTGAGGGTGCTTGATGGAATTTCAATATCAAATTTGGATTATTGAGATTTTGTACACAGTTCGAGTCCATCCGTGTGCTCGAATGCCTGAAGATGCCGAAAGGCGAAACCCGGGTCGTTAGTGACAAAATACATGGAGGTGTACAAAATCTCAATAATCCAAACTTTAAATTTTCTGTGAAATAAGTCATACAAAAAAATTGGAAATTTCGCTATTTGTAAATAAAATATTTACACATATATTTAAAAAGACATTACAGTTTGAGTCTTCATTGTATGATTAATCATAATTTGAAAGCTTCGTCAATTTTAACATCTAAAAATACAAAATTATAATATAGTACTGTATGAAACCGTTTTGTTTCAAACGGCATTGAGACGTCACGAGCTTGACCTTCTATGAAAAATTTCAATTCTTGCGTCTTTCGATAATTTTGCATAGTTTGATATGTATTTCAGGTTTTAAACACAAAATATGATTTTAAATAATTAATTAATACTACATAAAACCATATTTCACTTTTTGAAATAGTCATTTCGCTTTATAAATGCGTTTATGTGACAAAAACCACACTGTAACGAAATATGATTGCATGAGATCCGAACGGATTTTTTTTAGCATGAAAACGGAAAGGTTAAAAACTATTAATAATTTATAATTTAAGACATCGACTGAGGGTGCTTGATGGAATTTCAATATAAAATTTGGATTATTGAGATTTTGTACACTTCCATGTATTTTGTCACTAACGACCCGGGTTTCGCCTTTCGGCATCTTCAGGCATTCAAGCACACGAATGGACTCGAACTGACAGACAGTAAACAGTGTCTAACGTTTATATAGAAGATAAAAATACGACAAATATTATTTACGAGGTAAGATATTATACGTCTGAGAGCCACACTGATACCTGAGTTAAAATTTCGAGAGTCGCCTTAATCCTTATTTTGTAAAGACTTTTTTGTAAAGAATTTTGTAAAAAAATTTGTAAAGGCTCTCAGACGTATAATATCTTACCTGTCTTAAAAGACATTTCATCCATTGTCGTGTCCGTGATGCAGTGGTCAACGTCATTGGCTACGGTAACGGACTTCTTGGGTTTAAGTCTTGGTACGGACAGTTTCATGATGTTTCTCATATCTTAAGTTCCTTGTCACCCATCCGATCCTAAAGACGCGGCGTATCGAGAGCGATCAGCTAACCACGATTCGTGTCCTACAACTATCCTTCTATTCCTACTCTTTTAGAAAAAAGGAGTTTAAGCAACTGAGTAACAAGAGGAAAAACTTCTGTTAAGATACCTCAATTAGGAGTCCATATGCTCCATATTGGAAACGAACATCGTTCTCGAACAAAAAAGAATTCTCTCATTTTATAAAAAAATCTTCTATTTATAAAAAAAAGTGTTATGTTCATAATAAATAACCCCTTAGAGCTGTTTGATTTAATATAGAATTCAATTGATTTTCTTGTTTGTTTCAGAACTTACGTCCGAAACGCATACACGTATCACCTAAGTGAGATATTTTTCACCGTGGTCAATGAATATACCGACTGGGAGCGGACAGTTCAGGTAAATATAATTTAACTAACTACCAGTTTTTGTAATTCATATTTTTTCACACTCGAGACACGTCTTTGTCATGAAAACATAAGATGGAAAAGTAAACGCTTTATAACTTTGCATTATTCACTACACTGATAAGCTTTGTTGTATAATACACAGAGCGTGTCAGTGTTTTAGTATGTACAGATACCGCTATTGGTTGGTGACAATCGGTCGGGTAGATTCAGTACGCATCTGTCACTTGAAGTGGACGCACGTTTGTTTATTTATTGAAAAATACGATGACCATACCTGCTGAATTATGTATTCTCAATTTAGAGCCCAGTTCTGTGATAGTCATTCATAATGCTTTATTTATACCGCAATAAAATTAATAAGCCAACATCTAATTTAAAGAAGGCGGATATGATTTAATTTTTATCTAAAGTAATATGCTGTGGAAATAGAACGATACTAATATTTTACATCTCTAATAGATCAAAATCGTGGGGTAAAGAACGTATGTGTAAGAAGAGCTAATGCAAATAATTATTAAACATTTGTCAATCATATTAAGCTTACAACTTTAATATAATAAAAAAATATATTATTATTTATGCGTTTTTACTTTTACCTCGCATACAATTGGATTAAATTTGTATATGGATGATATATATATAAAAAAATATATTACATCATGGCCACCCTAGACTCGCAGTGCAAAGTTTTACGGCGTATACCCTACCACACATTATTTACATATATTTTAATAAACATGTAATATTGAACATTTTATTTTACTGTCAAGATTGGTTTCACTCAACAATTAAACATTTACAACTAATTCAAAATGAAGTCGTATTGTTATTCAGGGAATTTATATAGATAATAATGACTCGTCATGGTCCTTCTGGTAGAATAATATGATCTGTTACATAAATTTTAATTAATTGATGTTCAGTTTTTATATGCTTAGTGAGTAATGGCAAACAAAATCATTGTATTATATAAGAAATAGCTTTTACTCGTCATTGATTCAAATTTGAAAATAACGTTATTTCGCAATATCATTTCTGAATGCTTATTAAGGTAATTTGTCAGTTGAATGAATTTATGTGTTCAAAAATAAATCAATATTGAGTATTCAATTTAGTATGAAATAATCTAGGATATCTGGCTTAATAAAACTACTTTGCCGTTTAAAACTTTCTGCAGCATAATATCCTGAAAATAAAAATAGCATGATTTGAAAACTTTTATGGACGAGGACTGTTACGAACAGAGGAATTGAAAATGAAAAGAATTTCCAACAAAATGCCGGAAGACAATACGAAAAGTATTCCCGCAGTCTAAAACAGCACATGTCGTCACTATGAAATGGAATTTCTTTTACAAGTGTTAATTTAATTTTCATCTACGTCGCTAGATGGCAATTAAAACTTTCCTCGAATGAAAATTACAGCTTAGCACACAGGCGGTAATTATGCATGTAAAACATTTATTGTTATGATTCGGAGCAAGAAGCACTTCTTTACTGTTTCTTTTTAATATTTTTATAAACCCTATATTTTTGGCATCGGGATATTAAGAGTTCTTCTCCTTGAACTGTCACGCTTGGTTAATCTAGAGACACATAAATTACAAAGTGCATTAGGTAACCAAAAATCTTTCAATTAATGTCTTGAAACTTCGAGAAAAGGATAATAAAAAAGCTAGTATATGGAATAAAGAATAAATATACGTACATAACGGCTATTTGTGACAGATAATTCAATGATTTTTTTTATTGCTGGACTAGCAAAGTCATCAAGAACTATGTTGTCTTGTTATCAGTTTTTTATTGTAACATTCATTGAAATTATTTTTTAAATAAAAAAAATTACCTTTCAGCAGCATCCAATTAACACCCGTGATGCAACCGTGTCCGCCCTGAGTGACGCGCAATTCGTGGCTCCCTTGGTGCAAACCGCTGACCTTCTGAGCACCTCTCCGCTACCTTCGGGAACGCCTAAGGACAGAACGGCACCAACGGCATTCTTCTACGTCTTTGATTACCAGACCAAAGATGGAGATTATCCTCAGGTGAGTTCTGAAATAATTTTTGACTATACAATTATAATGTATAAGGAGTCTGTCATAAACGACCAAGTACTATTGGATAGATGATTAGATGTTGTGTGTGTATTATAACAATTCACCTCGAAATTACTTTATTTGCTTTATTACGCTTCCGTTAAAACGAAAAACATTATATTGTTATTGGTATGTATTAAAATTATTGGTCTCTGTTGTCTAGTGGTAAGAGCGTTACCCTAGAGATCAGGTGGGTCCTGGTTTAAGTACCAGCAATCTCAATATCACACTAGATTTTTTTAATTTAAATTTTTGATCTTGGACATGACTTATAAATTCTCATCGAGTTGATTGTGATATCGTGTGATTTTCCTACCTTCAAAATATTTGGCAAAAAAAATCACCATTCACATTTTTTGAGAATACTTTTAATGAAATATAGCAGATCTAAATAAAACATATTGAACTACTTTACTACCAGCTTTCACACGTGGAGTTTTAAAGAGTTAAATTTGATAAGAAATCACTATTTTCTTAAATTCTATATAGCTCATATGGCGCATTAAGCCAGGGGTCTCCAGATTACGGCCCGCCATAGCTTTTTTACACAGATAAATACTGCCGGAAGTGGAAAAAAAGCCACGAGCAAATTTATGCAACTGATCAACCAAATTTTTATCGAAAAGACTTAATCTGAGTGTTTAAATCAGACAGAATCTGGTTTTCTCCTTGTAGGTTATCGGTTATCTCCGACGTAACAAAATGTTCTTGACCCTTTCCCGTAAGACCAAGTAAATCAAAACAACAGTATGTTGGTACGATAAGCTAGCTAGGTTTGATCCTTGGAACTTAGTGGAGAAGTCAGTGTGACCTTTTGGCTTAAAAGTTTGGAGACCATTACATTAAAGGAATACAACGTGACACCTTCAGCGATTTTTTTCATCCAATTACCATTTTGCTAAGTGTCAGCTCAAAGTTCGCCTGTCGCCTTAATATAATCATCAAAATAGTGCGTTTGGATAATAAGTGATGTGTTTTCAGGACACTGGAACCACTTAGATAATAATCACCGCGTGATTTTCATAATAAGGAACTGTTAAGTCCATAAAGTCATTCTGAATTTCTTTCAAATTTTAGCAACCCGTTGTATTAAAACGAAATGTTATATCATTTAAAATTAGCGGTAGAGTGAATAGTTACCAGCCTTTTTCATTTCATCCTTTGGTTTTACAAAAAAAGCCGTTAAAATACTTGCAAGGGTATGGAAGTTCAATGGCTATACGAATACGTCAAGTGAAAGAGTCTTAATTGATTATTATCGATATTTAAAGTCCAAATTAAACGACAGTGCCTTAAAGTAATAAATTTAACATTGGAAATCTGTGCGTTCCTTTTGTTTAATTTATGATTGCCAAACTTAATTACTATACTTGTGTAATATGTTTTATAGTTATTAAGGTATCACGCCATGGTGCTTTTTTAACGTTAGCTTTGGTTTCGGTTTTGTCATGTGTTATATAGCATGAGAAAAGAGACGCCTTATAGCAAACAAACAAAAAAACAATGAATTCTTTGGACAAAAAAAACTGAAATCAAAATTTTATACTTGAATAAATTGGTTAATTTAAATGCCAGGACAGCTCTAATATATCTATAAAAGTTCAACCAATCGACATCAAGATTAATGGAAACGTACAGCTATGCACAATTTCACGACCGGCAACCTTGATTTTGTAAAATGGCTTTAAATTTACGACATTCCGTATTTTTTTGGAATCGTTTTATCCCTCTCTTAGCGATCCCTGACGTTAAACTGATTTATTGTCAGGGAAAAATCGCAACCGACTGTAAAATGTGCGATGTCCATATGACACTATGAACAGAATATGGCGTGAATATTTATTAAGCTAAAAAAAAGTACGGTTTTACATTCATATTCGTTGTAATTATAAATATTATTAAGGTTTTTTCTTCACTTGGAATATTCTTACAAATAAAAGAATACATAAGAAGGTTTAAAAAGAAAAAAGCAGGAAGCATTTATTGATTTACTATTTTTTTTAATCAACGTTTCCTCGTCAATCTGGTGCAGAAAGAGAAAAAAACATTTTTTTATTATTTTTCTTGTTTTTTTATCCGCCTTTCATTAGATTTACCTTCTTTTATGATTTTCAATGATAGCATACGGCTATTAGAATATTTACGATATTATATTTTCAAAATCATTTCAGCTATTTTTTTTATAAACCATGTCCGCTTCCAATATATAGCATATGGTCTCATAACTCAACAGAATTTTTCTATGAGAACTGCTTCTTATTCAGTTGCTCTCTCTTTTAAAGAGAGTAAGAATAGAAGAATAGGACTAGGACAAAATAAATAGTTAGCGAATTAATCTCGTTACGCCAAATATTTAAGATCGGATCGCTGACGACTAGGGTATTCAATTAACCGAAGATAATTACTAATCGGTTAACCGACTTAAGCCGAAATACCTCATTTCATTATTTTCGTAAAAAAATCCATAGAAGTTTTGTAAGTTGTATTAATATACAGTTAAATATGATCAATATATCTTTAAAATTATCACTCAAAAGAAAAAGGAAATATTCGTAAAATAACTAGCTCATAAAGACAAAAATATTTAACGTATTGTAGGTTATAAATCGTAAAATTGCTTACTTTAGCATAAATTACAAATAATATTCTAGTCAACGATTTTTTCAAGATTTTTACGGATGATTTCTCACATTTACAATAATAGCTTGACACACCCTGGTTTTAAGTGTCATTAGTGTCCTGAACTAAAATCGGCCAGCGGCAACAGGAATATTTCGCAGAATACGCTCTTTCTTGTTGCCAGGCGTTCAAATAGCCCCCGGTTACGTCCGCTGGACGAGTCCATTTTTACGGAAAAGTGTAGCTCCAACTTTGCAGGGAGTTTTTTTAGTTTTTGTAGACAGTCGATTACGATCTGCCGAGCGGGACGAGCTGCGCTATTGTGGCGGAGGTGACGTGACAATTTGAATTGTTTGTTTTTTTTTTTTGATTTGCATTGGATTTAATTTAAAGTCGTTGTGTCATTTGTATTATAACTTAAAGTAAATTCAGTTGCTAAATAAATGTAAATGTAGAATCAATTTTATGTGTTAAGATTTATATATTTGTGTAATGTTAAACCACTGCATCTTGAATGGAAAATAAATAAGTTTTGAACCGGATTTGAAACGGTGTTTGTTTGAGATCAGCTCTTCCAGGACTCCGGATAACCAGCCGCTCGCCTCTCTTCGATCCGGGGTCTTCTCAAGCTATTGTGTAACATCTGCCATATTTATCACAAATAGTTTAAGAATCTTTGTGTCGTTTGATGATGTCGTGTATTTGCTTATCGTATAAAATAATTTTGACAACTTTGCGACATAGGCGATTATTTAACAATGTGAAATTTTAAAATGCTGCAAATAAAATTATTTTTAAATTATTTTTAAGAAACGCTGTTAACCGCGTAAACTAAACCTGGTTTCAGTTTTTTTCAAAACACGCGGTGAACCGGTTAACCAGTTTCGGTTTAACCGGGTTGGAAGCCCTTATGACGACGACAAGGATTATCGAAACTTGCAATATATACGTACTCCTAAAAGATAATTTTCTGTATATATTAAAATAACACCAATAAAAACGAAATAAATTCGGTTACAAACACTTATGTTGAGTACCAAATAAGTAAGCGAATAATTTGTTATCCGGATAATTTTATATGAATCTGTAAATTATAGAAAAACCCGTAAAGCAATCGTCAACGCCATCTTGTATAATTTTTTATGATTTTCTCTATTATTATATTTACGCCTTGTTCTCACGTTGTTTCAAACTTTTTTCGGGCAATTTTTTCGTAAAATATTGCAACATCAAAGCGCACCATCAAACAAGCTAAATTATTGTGTACTGCTGATCCTTTATACCGTTTTTTGCTATCATAGTTTTATTAGTATTCCGAGAGAAAGGTTTTAATTTATCTTTTTTCGATAAAACGTCTAGACAAATTCAATTAAAAAAGACGCTTCGCTAATAACAAATTTGGAATATAAGCTATTGTCTTCGGTGTTTTCGTTCACTACAGTATTTATCATTATAGATGAATAATTAAATATAGACTTCTTCAGAAATTCAGTAAAGATAAGAGTTTAAATTTAAATTCATTTAGCACAATATAGAAGAAGAGAGAATTTTATTAAAATGACCTTTATCTATTTTAACAAATCGACTGTGGGAAGGAAAAAGGACGTTGCCCACATACAAAAAATATTGCGTATAGCCGATACAAAACGTGTATTAAGTTGTGTGATTATTGAAATAAAAATATTTTGGAAAAAACGGAAGAATACGTCTTTTTGTCTTTCTACAGGCGAGTAGAATCAACAGTTAACACCTTAAAAGTGGTTATGTCACTGATGATGGTAATGAAAGATATATCCTATGACTGGTGCCACTAGAGTGCTTTCAATTTCTAAAACAAATAGGTACGATATAATGTAATCATTTATATTTCGTCGTGTGGAAAGGAAAAGGGACGTAACCCACACCAAAAAATATTGTCTATAACACACACAAAACGTGTTAATACACTAAATTTATACATATATATATATATCGACTTTGGAAAGGAAAAAGGACGTAATTTTGTGTACAGCTCAGGACATAATCACTTTTAAGGTGTTAACTGTCAATTCTTGGTGGAAAGGCATGGTATTTTAAAAATAAAAGACAAATTGTTTGTACTTCTTCCACATGTTGATAATAATCAGGACCGGTTTTGCTCATCATGAGCATTATCAACTCATAAGAAAAAGTGCTCCACAAAACAAATTTTGGTCACCTATATAAAGTGCCTTTACACTGTCCCTTACAGAGCCTTTCAAGTTTCTGGACTCAAAGAATGCTGTCGTTGCTTTTGCTTAATTCAAACACCTCAGGTTAAGCTTTTATGCCCTATGACGTCATTCTATTTTGGCTGTATTGATGAGCTTTCTGGTGCACCTGTCTTTCTTGTATGCATGGGCGAACCGGGCTTACAAATAATTCCGCTACCAGTTTTATAACAGATTTTCTTTTCATTCGTTCACTGAAATTTACCCAATATCTCTTTATAGTTTTTTGGAGCCAAGCACTCTCCGCTGTAAGCGAACACAAAACCCTACAGAGTTATTGCAACCTACATTTTCTGTCGATGTTGAATAGTTTACGAAAGTTTTCCAGTAAAAATTGTCTGCGAAATTGACACCTTGGCCTAAAAACAACAAATGTCCACTGTTTTCCATTTTGATTTTATTGCATTTCTCGATTCCCTGTTTATCACTCCATACAACTGTGCTAAAGTATATTTCAAAAACAAGTCTTAAATCCCTCAAATCAGCTATCAAAAATATGCCACTTTTCTGAAAACATACAATAGTCCAGGCCATTTTGTATCGAAACAGTAAAGGTATTTTACAACCAAGGTATAATATTTTTACCCTCTCCTGAACAAAATGAGTTTTGTGACATCTGCTGTTTTTAGGCCAAGTTTTTCAATTGATTCAAGCTGTGGAATAATTCTTACTGATAAAATTTCAAATAACGTTCTCATCGGAGATGATTCTAATCTTGTAATATGGAATTGAATTATTGATTGAATTGGCAGAACTCAGTTATGAAAGGATAAAATATCAAAGTGTTTAAATAAGTTCTCGCAAAAAAATTCTGCTAATATATCTCCATTAGGAGGTTTTATGGTCCACATTGGGAGGGGACGTGGTAAAGAAAAATAACTTTAATAAATTTTGTAATTTAAAATTTTAACAAGGAAGTAATAAATGTTATCTCAAATTACTAATTACCTTTTCCCTAGTAAGAAAAGCTCTGAAAGTTATATTTTCAGTCAATATTTATTTAAAATCGTCATTTCTTTTTCTGTTCAAAATATCTGATTGCTAAACAAAATTCACAGTAAAAATATTTTTCGTTCAATCATTATACCTCAAACATCGTTAGTACAAATTGATCAATAAAACTGTAAAAAGTCGCAATAAAATCACAAAATAGCTAGTGGTATTTTTTTACAATACGGCCCGGGTAAAAATAACAAATTCAGCATTGTACAAGTAGTAACAAACTAGCCAAAACTGCAATTCATTTTGTAACATTTTTATTTCAAAGTGGAAAACTGAACCAAATGCGGCCATTTGTGGTTAACCCTTCAGTATGGAAATTTGTACGAGGCATTTATACTAAATATTTTAATGTGAACTACGTAAAATATTATAAAGTAGATTGAAATAAACTTATTTTATAGTCTATTTTCCGTTTTTTTAAGCAATGATGGGTTCGTTAGCAGAGCATGCATTGATTCTCAATGAAGCATCTGGATGGATTTATTAATCAGTCATACAATCAACGAATCTCTCTCTCTCTCTCTATATGCCGATATTATTCCACCACATGAATCGATTTCTTTCGATAAAAAAAATATATATTTATTTAAAAACTAATAAGTACACAATTCGAGATTAAAACACATAATTTATAATTTAATAGGGACAGTAGCTGAGTGTGTGAGAATTTAAAAAACCTACAGTTTTATATTTGAGAGCTCTGGTAACATAGCTCTGAATCTGCGTCAATGCTTGTTTTTGGCAAATCAAGAAAAACCGTTCTACAACATAGTTTGATACAAATAAAGCTGTGAAACAGACCGTTTCACCATGCTATGTAAACAAACACTGGTGACTAGGGCTTCCCACCCGGTTTAAACCGAAACCGGTTAACCGGTTTACCGAGTGTTTTGAAAAAAATCGAAACCCGGCTTATTTTACGTGGTTAACAGCGTTTATTATAAATATTTTTAAAATTAACTATTTTAAAACTTCAGATGGAAACATGTACACATTATTGAATAATCACCTGTGTCGTAAAGTTGTCGAAATTATGGACAGAACTGATTTTATACGGTAATCAATTACACGACATTATCAAAAGACACAAAGATTCTTAAATTATTTATGATAAATATGGCACATGTTACACAATAGCTTCTTATTATAAATCTGACATATCGTTGACTAGAATATTATTTGCAATATATGCAAAAGTAAGCAATTTTAAGATTTTTGACCTACAATACGTTAAATATTTTCATGTCTTTATGGGCTAGTTATTATACGAATATTTCTTTTTCGTTTTAAGCGATAATTTTAAAGATATATTGATCATATTTAACACTATACTAATATAAATTTCAAAACTTCTACAGGATTTTTTTCGAAAATAATGAAATGAGGTATTTCGGCTTAAACCGGTTAGCCGGTTTTTTTTTGTCAAGAAAACAACGAAAATAGGTTAGTAATTATCACCGGTTAATTGGATGCCCTACTGGTGACCATGAAAGTACAATATTGCACACTCATTTGCCGGAATGAAGATTATTAGTATAGAAAAATATAGGACATTAGAGAATATGAGTTCTACAAATGAACAGAATTTAAACATTCGTTTTAGATTCGTTTTAGTTTGTGAGAGAAAAAAAATATTTTGTTTATTAAATCGGAAGGTGTGAACACGAAGAACAATGTTGCATTCATAACACATGTTTCGTATATGTTGGTGATAATTAGTTATGATACCAGACTCCTCATTTTTAAAAAGCCTACTTGAACCAATATACGTAGCTATTTCAATTGCAAACCTTCGTATGCGATCTTCGTGGTCGTCTATGATCCATAATCTGACGCTGCTTCACCAAATATCTGTTAATGATTTAGGAATATCGTTAAATGATAGATCGTTGTAGCCATTAAATTGGACAAAGAATAGAGAAGAAAAACATCAAGATATGTGCTTGTAACGTTAGGTATCATACTTAAAAATAAAAAGCATCGATTTCGTATTAACCAATACTTTAATCAACTTCTCTTCAAAAAAGTTTAAAACTTAATATTCAGAGCTGTGCTTTCAGTGTAGCTTTTAAAACTAGTAAGCCACTTAACAGGTTAAGCGCGATACAAATTGCTGTCGATAAAACAAACCGCAGTAAAATAAATGCACATCCAATTGCACATGCATTGGGAAATTTGTTCTGCGAGCTGTAATTGCTTAAAACTTAGAACCTCGTCTGAAAGGTTGTTTGCACAGAAAGCTCTCGAAAGGAAGTCAACAGTCAGATTTGCTACATTTCATTCCGGTCGATGTTTACTTCTTGCGATAGTAGCTAGTTAATAATTATCGACAATAGCTAAATGCAAGCCAAAGGTTTAAAACTTTTTAATGTGAACAAAATAAAAGAAACGTTCCCAATATGGTTTAATCTCTTTTTAAGCTATATTTTTTTTATAAAGTACGTACAGTGTGATTCAGAATACAAAAAGTATTTTTTAATACTTCCTAACAACAAAAATTCATCTTCTTCGATCATATTTGCTCCCTATGTGAAGTATTTGGTTTCCTGTTAACCGCCAATCACTTTGCTTCCTCGCATGACATGCCAGTATTCCTCAGCTCTGACTAGTACATCCTGTGTATAGTACTCGATGGTCTTTCAGCAAGGTAAAATCCCACCACTTGGAATAAGAGGCAAGCAGGATTGAGACTCTCCAGAGGTATCAGCAGCAGGTGACCCATCCAGTTTCAACGTCTGTCCATGACCGCTGATGTAACAGGGCGCTGGTTGGTACGTTCCCTAATCTCCGAGTTCCTCACGAAGTCAAAGCACTTCACCCTAAGTATCTGACGCAAGCATCTATTTTTGAAACGCAGTATACGGTTTTTTTGAGTCTTTGCCAGGTGCCGTGATTTGCTTTGTAGAATGCAAGCGTTGAACAAATAATTGCACGAGTTAAATTGGATTCCAGCTATTCCTAAGCAGATAGCGAGTTCTTTCTTTGTGTTGCCGTCTTCCGGAATATAAACACTGAGGTACCTGAAGCCGTCAGCTTTCCCGATTATCTGTTCCACGCTAGTCAGGGTACTTTCAAAGTCATCACAGGCATGGTTACAAATCACATTGATCTTGCATCTTTATTTTCCGACCAATTTGGTTAGTTTTAAACTGACTTGGTTAGTTTTAAACAGACCAACACTTATTTGTAACCAGTAAATTATATCTTAATATTTTAATTCAAACATGTTTTACTACTTAAGTCATTATGGTCCTATATATAATTTTTAAATATTATCTCTGTATGTTTGTTGTTTCAATGAAAGCTGGTTATAATTCAGTCACTTAATCTCTCTTACTTTGAAAAGTGTTCGGATCGAGCGATGGGACTAGGAAAAGAACGATAGTGAGCTTACTCTTTTAATATCTTATTTTAAGGATCGGATGGATGAGAAGATATTTTACACGTTTAACACGCTCCTGACGATTTCAATGAAATAAGTTTTTAATGTATGTATGTGATCTATATATATATATATATATATATAGATCTAACAATTTTTAGAGTTACAAGTCTAAAAATTTTGACTAATTCGTCCACTGTTTTCCAACCTTAAAAATGTCGTTTTTTTAAAACACACATTTCGATCCTCGTTTTACATGGTCGACGCACTCCAAGAAAACGACAGTGATAAAGAATATTTTACTTTTGTTTATACACCAGAAGACTTTGATTACCATTAAAACTTTCATACTGCATATAATAGTTTATCGTGATTTACTCAAAGTTCTAAAAAACTTCTCTCATATTTATTTCTACATTTTACAAAGTTAATCAACACGAATTAAAATCCCTGATTTTTAAAAGCCTAAAAAGTAGGCATTTACTTTTGTTGTAATCAGAAAATATGTTTTACGATTAACGTATATAATGAAAAAATTTCAAACATCGTTTCGAAAACAAAAACCGAAAATATTGAATTCAAAAATGGACGCCTCATATAACATTTCCCTCTTGATACAGAGGCTCGTATATAACGGTCTCAAACGCAGATCAGTCAAATAAAAGTCCAAATAAAAATGAATAAATTCCGATGGTTAATCAATCATATTTTTTCATCCTCGCGGTAAATCACAGCTGTCCTATCTCATCCCATCGCAAACAATAATCAATGGCGATAAACATCGATGAATTTGAAATAATAAATTTGAACATTTTCTGTTTAAGATAATAATTATATAAATAAACAGATTCCATTCGATATCTTTTTAAACTTTTACATTGTGTGCATATTTATATGAATTAAAACCCGTTTCAGGATTTATGAAATATATCTGATCTCTTATTAGTCATCATTTACGTAAAAACATATGAGACGGTCCGGTCGAAGAGCGGCGAATGTTTGGTTATCACCGACTGGGAGGTCTGGGATCTCAAGCAAACACCATTTCAAATCCAGTTCATCTCTTATTTAATTAACGAAGATGCAGTGTTTTATTACACAAAATATCAGTAACACATAAAATTGAGTCTACATTTACATTTACTTAACACATAAATTTACCTTTAAGTTATGATACAATTGACACAACACACGATCTTAAATTTCAATCCAAACAAAAGCTATTTATAATGACTTGCGATGCCAGCCGGCCCCCTTTAGCCGAAGGCCTCCAAGAGCTGACTGTCCGCCAAAATAAAAATTAAACTTCAACCACTGTAGGTTCCTCCCCTTTTTGTCAATAATAGACCCATCTGTTGGACTCTTTCTAATTACTTTTAACGACAATAGCTCGGTTCCACTACCAAGAATGATTGCCATTAAAGCTGTGCGTTGTCAGTTATGAACCCTAATAAAACTTAAACTTAACAAACAAAACCAGGGTGTGTCAAACCCCCATACTTCTGGTGTCCATTAACTGCACGGTAACGAAATGTGACTGCATGAGATCCGAAAATATTTTTTTAGCATAAATACGGGAAGGTGATCACATTATTAAAAAATCATGGCGTCACATCGACACTCCCTAAAAATAATCGCGTAAGTGCAACATACGTGGCTATACGTCTTTTGCATTTTCGTTGTCTGCGCACTCAGTTCTATAGGTAGGCATAAAAAAAACATCGAAACAGTATCTAATTTACCGTTTTTTCGTCAAGTATTAACACGTAACTATCCACTTATAGTCTTTACCTAAAATCCGAAGTCTAATGTCGTATTTGTAATACATCAAAAATTATAAACTTTTCAACAAACATTGTCGAGTGCAGTGGTCAACGGCTTTAGCTATGTCTCGGATTCAAATCCTGGTACGAACAGTTTCATAAATTGATTTTCAATCGATTTATGAATTTATGTTAGTAAGCATTGATGTTTGTGCTGTCTAAAATTATCCTTCTAACCGATCCTAAAACCGGGGCGTAGCGAGAGTGATTAGATAAACACTAGTACTGTTCTAACCCTATCCTTCTATCCCTACTATCTTCGAAAAATAGACGTTGAGCGACTGCGTAACAAGCAGTTCTCCTAGAATAATTTCTCCATTAGGATTCCATAGGCTCCAAATTGAGAGTGGTCATGGTAAAAGAAAAACTTGTCAGCAAAACTTTATATAAAATAATCTTTGTTTCGAATCTTCGAGACGCCCTCCTGTAAAATGTCATGTTTATAGTTACGGCATTATACGTATGGATTGATATGAGAAATAACTAGGTCTTATAGCAGATGAATTGTAATCGTAAAATCGTGAATTGTAATCGAAAATTATTTTTCACTGCAAACTGCCTATGTTAATCATAAAATGTTATGTAGTGTATAAAAGATAACATACGAGAATCAAATTTTAAATTGCATCAGAAAAGAGCGTAGAAGAAATAACATTATAAAAATATTTCTGAAAAGAGATAACGATGTGACGTTCTTGCTATCTGTGCATACTTTCTTATGCTGTATGAATACCTTAGAGAAAATAATAACCCTAAACTTCATACTGAGATAATAATATTAAGAATAATATATCCTTTAAAACATTTTTTTAACTTTGATACATGTTTATGAATCCGATTTCATTTGTTGTTTTATTAACGAGATCTAACGTTAGGTATAGAATGATAATTTAAAGTGACGATTATGTGGATCAAAAGAGATGTCTTTAGTTCAGAGCGCGACGATAGAATACCGAAGTTTGTCCATTTATATAATGTTTCCTGCCTTTATCATCACTTGTTTTTGCAGAACGTTCACCTTTATCATTACGTATGAAGACTTGGCGTCGCCTATATCAATCAGCGCTTGAATTTTCTGACTGCATTTGCAACGGTGTTAACCTTTTTAAGTATTATTTGTAAATTTGCATCGTCCTTATTGACGATTCGCCATATACTTAGCACATTTGTAAATTTATATTTATGACTATAGTTTTTCATTTAATATTGATGGGAACTCACTTTCATATATATTGCTCTTCATGTTTTCACCGATTTCTTTTATTTTAGTTTTCAGTTTATAGATTTTTATGATTTAACATTTTCAACTATAACTTACCCAGTCCAATTCATCTATCCTTACGATCCCCAAAAAAAAAGAGGTTGAAAAAATAAACAAGTTCTCGTAAAACAATTTATGTTAAGATACTCTACAAGAAACCGCAAATATGGAAAAAAAAAACGAAATAAATATTGATGGCCCAGTTCCATAGGACGATAACTCAAAAATTTGATGTTTTGAGTTGAGTTAGCCATTATATTCGAACATCGCTCTATTACAGTTCCTCAAAAGTAAAGCCTATAAAATATACAGGTTTTCTTTAAAAAGGTATATATTTAATTCATATGTTTACATACATATTGAAATATCGTAATGTGGAAATATATCTTTGTGAACAGTAGCGTTCTATAAAGAAACAACCTTTAATTCTAAAACTGTAAACCATTGACCACCTATTTGAATAAAAAAGTTAATTGTATTAATAGGCCTTTTATGAGTCAGTTAAGATGAGTCAAAACTTTGCCATATCACAAAACTATCGATTTCTAGTTGTATCACTATAGAACTAGGTCATTGATATATTCTAAATGATAAACCTAACATTTATTTTAATTTAAATTTTAATAAAAATAAACAAGGTCATTGTATACTGAATATAGACTAACAGCTCAATCACTCGAATCATTATAAATATTTTGAATGTATAATTTTATTATGATAAATGATAAATACAGAAAAAGGAAAATTCTTGCGGTCTCTACTTTAAGGGTTGAAAAATATTTTCTATCAGCAACAACGACTGGAAAACAATTTTTGTTTCTATGAAAAATCCTCGCTAACTGGTTTTGATGTTCCGCTGGTGAAATAAGAAAATACAAGCTGAATTTCACTTAGTGCATTCTAACATATTGAAAATAAATCTGAGATTGCTTTCAGATTTTATATTAAATATGCACAGTTTTCCTGATTGAACATTCTAGAAATGAGGAAGAAATTTTTCACTTTTATATTCACTTTCGTATGTTAATATTTTTTGAACTCTCTGACTATCATATTATGAAACAGACGTCAATAAAGTGCTATTTCGTTTAACCTTCCCGTTTTCATGCTAAAAAAATCCCTTTGGATCTCATGCAGTCACATTGCGTCACCGTGTGAGTTTTGTCATATAAACGCATTTATAAAGCGAAATGAAAATTTCAAAGAGTTAAATATGGTTTTATGTGGTATTAAGTAATTATTTTACGTCATATTTTGTTTGTAAAACCTGAAATACGTATCAAACTATGCGAAATTATTGCAAGACGCAAGAATTGAAATTCTTCATAGCTGAACAGGCTCAAGACGTGTTTCAGTGCCGTTTGAAACAAAACTGTTTACACGGTACGGTCATGCATCTCGTATCATTACACCATGAGTACGGAAGGGTTAACATAAAAATATAGCTAATTCCAAAATAAATAATTTTCATCCTGACATTACGGTAACTTATTTAACTTACATTTTATCAAAATGAAATAAAAAATATTTAAAATGAAAATAACCCGCATCCTTGAAGAACATCAAATGAAACAGTAATTTTTCACTATTAATGACTCATTTTTACTGAATAAACTGTATAACAAAGGTGCCAATTACTGCACACCACGTTTAAATATTTTTTAGCTACTATAGATCTTAGTCGGAATTTCATTTCATGTAGTTATTGAACATATAAAAAATTGTCGGGTCCGTGGCGTAGTGGTCAGCGTCGATGGCTACGTTTACGGATGTCTCGGGTCCCAGCCCCGGTACGGACAGTTTCAAAAATTGATTTTTCAATCGATTTATGGATTTCTGTTCGTATAAATGGATGTTTGTGATGTAGAAATATTCCCTCCCATCCGTCCGACTCTAAAAACTAACCACTATTCCTGTACTATATCTATTTCTACTCCATTCCAAAAAGATAGGTTGAGCAAATGAGTAACAAGCAGTTTTTGTAGAAAACTTCTGTTAAGATACCTCCATCAAGAGATCATATGCTCCACATTGGGAGTGGACATCCTAAAAAAAGGCTTCATCAAATCTTCTACCCTTTTTAAATTTACGTACTTTTTAACACGATTTTACTATCACCGTGATTTTGTGTTGATTATTTATTTTATTCTGTAACCAGAAAATCTGTATTAAGTAACACTTTCTCTCGTTTTGAAATATACATTAACAGTTAATTACGCAAGATTTCTTTACGTAAATAAATTGGTAATTTTTTTTATGGATTTATTGAAGCGTATAAACACGAACCGGCAAAATTTAAGGCACGAAGTAAGCTCGCAAAATTTCTCGGTGTATATTTTAGCCTACGTTCTCTCGAAGAGTACAACAACAGACATCATATACCGGATAACAAGTATATGAAAACTCTCATAGATAATGGATGAATAAATGTTTGTCGTATTGTATGTGTCACATTGAATATTTGTACAAACGAGCTGACCTTTTTTCGTTTGTCGTGTGCAGACGTCCAATTTTGAAAATGATTATGATACCTTTGCTCAAAGAACTAAGATAGTTCGTTACCATGTCTAGTTTTTTTATTGCTGAAACAAAATTTTGTTTCTAGGCTCCAACTGAACAAAAAAATGTTTCACTGAAATTGTGTTTATATTTTTGGATACGGTTCATGAGATTTATGCGATCGTGTTTGTAAGTTAAAAATATAAACACGAACATTCCTATGAATTTAAGAACCACATAAGTCATTGCGTTGTATATTGATATTGTACTGAATCAGAAGAATAAGAATATTTAAAAATCAAATTAAAGGACATGTCCTCTTTTTGGATACCAGCTGGTAAAACATACATTAACCTTCCCGTTTCCATGCTACAAAAATCCTTTTGGATCTCATGCAGTCACATTGCATTACGCATTTATAAAGCAAAATGACGATTTCAAAAAGTGAAATATGCTTTTATGTAATATAAAGTAATTACTTTAAGTCATATTTTGTGTGTTAAACCTGAAATACATATCAAACTGTGCGAAATTATTAAAAGACGCAAGAATCAAAATTCTTTATAGAAGATCTAGCTCGAGACGTGTCTCAGTGCCGTTTGAAACAAAACGGTTTCATACGGTACGGTCATGTATCTCCGATTGTTACTATACTATAGTATAATTTTGTATTTTTCGATGATAAAATTGGCGAGGTGTTAAAATTACGATTAATTTTAAAAAGAAGACGTAAACATTAATTTTTTTTAATTTTAAATTATATGTAGAACTATTTTATTTACGAATAGCGAAATTTTCAATTTTTTTTTATCGTATCTCACAGATAATTTAAATGTTTAAAAACCAAGGTAACCCAATGTTACACCATGAGTACGGAAGGGTTAATAAAACAATAAAAAAAAATTAAACTATTTTGATTATTACGTACGTTTTTGTAAATAACTGTCTGATTAAAAAACAATAAAAAGAATATAAAAAAAAATATTAAATTATATAAACATTCCTATTAAAGCAATAATGGAAACAAATTAAATTTTACATCTACAATGCAACACATAAAATTATACTTAATGACCAATCCCGGGATTGAGAAATTCTGAATTCCGAAATCCTTGGATCTTAAAAAGGGTCCGGAATTGGATACCCTACTTCCCACAATAGTATTTATTACTCTAAAGGTGTCAGATGTCAATTCTTGATGGAAAAACACCCCATATTGTAAAAATAATTATTTTATACTATCCCCACTTGTTTATAATGATCAGTTGATGACTTAATCACACTAAAACGTCGTGTAAAAATAAAATTCAAATAAAAACACAACATGATTCAAACAATATGCAATAAAATATTGCATCGATAGTTATTATAGCACTGACTATAGAGCGTCTGCATACAGAACAGTTATAAACATTTATTGGCCAATATTTTCCCTTTGTATATAACTGCTGTCAGTGTGGATAGCTCAATTCATTTAGATGCGAAATTTTTTATGACTAAAAGCATTTCCTATTATTGCTCGTGGAAATTCAGCTTTTAATTGGATTTTTTGCATCGTGAATTATTAGCCTTGAATTCGGATTCACTAGAGCGAGTAATTTAAAAATGACGATTCATTTGACATATTTGTACAAAAAATTATAATAAAGGAAAGATTTTTAGATTGATTATTTGTAATAAAATAAAACTACAAAATGTGGTTTCCATTATTATAATATTCTAGTACAACCGTACCCGTCATAGATTACGGTTTTTTTTTTTTTTTTTTTTTGATATCAATTTGATGAAGCATCAAGTCCTAAGGCGCGTTAGCGTCATAGTTCTTTGAGTCTCTCTAATGTTTCTTCCTTTTTTTTCCTCTTCCATCGTTGCAGATAGAAGGGCGTGATCGCTGTGGAGCTTAGCAATCCACAATGAAGCCAATGCACGTAGGCACCAATTGCATTTATATAAATATACCTCCCCACATACCGCACCTACACAGATATATATACCAACGCATACACACATACACACATTCACAAGCAATACGCAAGGAAGCATCCAGAGGAAAGTCATTTTCTATTACAAGGGGTCGTGTTTATTTAATTTAAACAAAGAAAATCCCTGTTAACATCTATGGGGGGTCGTTTAGCAGAACTGCTCTCGGTTTAAACGAATTCTTAAGTATTGTCTCATCGTAATTTTGTAGGTAAGAGATCGTTGGGTTATAATGTTTGCCTACATCACTGTGAAACTTTTGAGACATTTCGCGAACGAACTCTCGAATTGTAGGTATCGAAATACTGAATGTTTAAAGCAGTTAGTACGTCGCAACTGTGTGTTCATTGCATAATATTTTATTTTATATATTATACACCGCGAACCACGACGCTTCATGAGAAAATTTCATATCTATATGTGATAATAATAAGTGTCCGGCTAGAGTCAACGCGTGACGGCGGGGCGGGCGCGGCGCTTAAAACTTAACTGTTTAACATGCTTTTACAATTTTCGCGCGTCTTTTCTTGAGCAGTTTTGGATTTAAATTTCAAACGCCGCCCCCACCCCGCCGTCGAACTAAAGCGTCTTCAGAGTTTTCTGAGCTATTATATAAAAGATATTCTCACTTTAATTATCAAATTGCGGATCTACAGTTCAGCAAAATATTCAAGATAGTTCAAAAAATTAATAAATTTAGATTTAACAAATGTTATTTTTGAATTTTATATATCGTCGTTGTTCGGAAGAAAACACTAAATCTAAAAAAATGACATAATGCCCAAAATGTTTCTTATATCAAACTCTACCATATGAGAACTCACTCTAAAACAGTTTTGTACAAACAAACTAAATGCAAAAAGTATAGCATTTCAAATATTTGACAAAATTTTTTTGACTAGTATTTTTCAGATTATATAAATAATAATTTAGCATTATGTTTTCATTCACTTTTAAACTCTCCTGATAATTTTGCTGAAATGTAAATACGCAGTTTGTTAGCTAGGCCGACGATATAATCGAACGAAATTTTAACTTTTCAATTACCTTTCTACTGATTGTAATGCCATATTCATGAAAACATTTTTATGCCCCGAGGGAAATGTATTGGAAGTAAAAAACAGTACAATGAAATGTTTCTTTTCTCATGCAATTCAGTGGCCTAATATGTTTCGTATTACTTTTTAATAATTTAATTTTGTGATTATATATTTCAATTGTACAGCTTTCGACTAATATCATAGATATTATTTAAAGTTTAGTAATAATCACTTTTATGGTGTTAACTGTGTGTTGAGCAACTGAGTAAAATGAAGCTCTCGTAGAAAAAACTTCTGTTAAGACACCTTTATAAGGACGATATATTCTCCACACCGTGAGCAGACATGGTATGAAGGTAAATACTCTAGCAGAAAAATTGATATTTTAAGATATAAATATTTTTTCATAAAAGTTGCTAGATAGAAACTGCTAATGATATAACGGAAAAATAATACTGAGTTTTGTTTATCAATCAATTTAGTGCAACACAAACGCTTTCATGAAAAATAAATAATTAAAAACAAACCATTATTTATTTAAAAAAGAAAAAATAACAATCTTTTATGAATCCATTAGAAAGACCACACAAATGAGTAGGACGTCATTCTACGACTTCCACCATTTGGCTACAGTAGTGTTTTTTCTCTAAAAATAAAGAGTTATTTGTAGCAATATGTAGAAGGTATATAAAATAAAGCCGATATATGGTATTTCCTTCCGTTTGTATCGTATACTTAACAATATACTATGATAACATTTCGTATTTTGTGAGTTGAAACAATCACCTTTTTTTGTGTCTCGAAGCTTGTAGAGATGATTTCATCCAAACAGAAAAGGTGCTCTTGTGTTATTTTGGATGAGTGAACAATACACCTGAATAAATAATTCATAATATTTTTTTTTTTAGAAAATTCTTTGGATTCGATTTGTCAGAAGATCTTATTTACAACAGTGTATTTTATTTTTTTAATATTCAATATTTCATTATTTTACATTTCTAATTTATAATATAACAAAAAACATTTACATTTTTAACATCTACATAATGCACACGTATTCTGTATATCATTGTTAAAAATTACATTTTCAACACGGATTTTCTTTTCTTCAAACAATTTTAAATATAGTTATGAAAGATATATAATTGATAGAATAGACAAGATTTTGTATTGTAAAAGTAAGTAAAAATTCGTCTTAAGCTCAGTCTTGACGATAGCCTGTTGCAGAAAAAGCTATCGAAAATATTGAATAATCCACCACTCATTAAACGTGTTAATTATCTTATACATAATGAATGGAGTTCTGGCAATTTTATTAAACTAATAAAACACTTTCTTTATCTATTGCATAGATTAGAAAACTTTAATGTTCGAGAGACGCATTCAAAAAAAGATGGTTTTTAAAACCATATCCGCTCGCTACTCGGAACATATGGCCATCACACAGTTTTTCGGTTCCTCAGACAGAGATTCTCTGTCCCCCGCCAGTCTTTTTGCTTCCTCCCAGGTCATTCCAGCGTCCTGTAGCTCCACTGAATACATCTCATGGATTCAGGGCGATGGAATCCATTCGGTTGGTAGAAGAGACAGTCAGGATTCAGGCTTTCTTGAAGCATTCGCAGCAGATAGCAAAGATAATTTATTCACTAAAAATGTAATCTTTGCTTTTTGTACAAATCAAGTTTTTCTGTATACAATGCATTTTTAATAAATATATTTAAATGCAGTATTGCTTAGATAAAAAAATCTGTGTTAGCCTCCTCTGTAGCGCTTAGTGTTGACGTTTTCAATATAACATAAGTTGAAATAACAAAGTATTGTTATTTATTTTGTGTCAAGTTACTTGAATTGTATAAAAAATGCTTTCACTACAGTAACAAACAGCCTTAGGCTCAGAAAAATGAAAGTGCGTAAATTTACATATGGCCAATTCTCTAGCAATACCACCTATATCACTTTTTATTGATACAAAAGAATACTTAAACATTTTTACAATATAAACAAGTATAAACATATATTTATCTGACAATTCAGAGGATGGGAACATATTATTGTAAAGTTCATCAGGTAATTATCCTTTTCAATGTTTCTTATCATTTCAATAAACTTTTGACTAGTACAATTATTTTTATTATCCATGGAGTCAGCGGTAACTTTGTGGAAGTTCATTTTTAATATAAAATTAAAATTGATAAGTGGAAAACTAAGTTATCCATTTTAATTTTACATTATAATTATTTTTATTGAAAGAGATATTATGTATTTTTCATGCAGAAATAGTCGCGATGGTCCTATTGGACATCCGGATCTGGTTTCTTCCCCAGAGAACTTTTATCAGTTCAAAAAATTTGCGGCCACCTTTGGAGAAAAAGTTCACCTTCCCTGCCCCTCACCATATAATCATTAATTGTTGCCTCACCATAGAAAGTTTTGTGGATTCAAATTAATTTTTAGTTGATGATATAATTATTGTGAACTCATCATATTCCTTTAAATGTTACATTATTATTATTTACATATGCACTACGTTGGGATCAGACATGGAAAATTTTTTTTAAAAAATAATCAAATCCATACGAATAGCGACATCTCGGAAAAAGCTTCTGATTTATTCGTGTACGCACAAAAATATTGTGTATCCAGATATCTAAAAGCACTTCAATAAACAGAATTAAAGAACGAAACCCTTTCTTTCTTTGAGGTATTGCAAAGCATTCCGGGTACCCACATGTTATTAATAAATAAAAACTGCTCGATTAACTGTTGTAATTGAAGAATAGTGGAAACACTGTTTCAATTTGTTATCTACCCCAATACAGGTCAAATTGTTTAATTTGCAATCATAAAGCAAATTTTCTCAAATGACGAAATTCCCACGATAGGTTCTGCTATCGTATAGTCAAAGTATGGAAGTAGGAATACTTTATATTCAGGTGATAAAACAAATATATAAAGAAATAAATATGTAATATATCAAGGCTTAGTCTGTACCCACCCTAGAACTGACTTTAGCCAGGAAACTAGGAGCCCGCTTCGAGGACTCCACATAATAGTTTCAGTAGGAAATAGAGGTAGGAAAAAAAATATATAAATATGTGCCCTATATAAATTTTAGCTGTTATAGCTAGTTAGCTTTGGTTGAGGTGCAGTAGTTTTGGCTTCTGAGCTTTCAAAATCAGCGTTTTCGATTAACTTGCGGTGAGTAACAAGATTCCCTATAGTTAATTGTTAAAAACTATCAATCAAATTATCTCTGTAGATATCTTCAAATCACTCAAAATAAACTAAAAGCGATAAGACATAACAAATAAGCATTCTCAGTAATTATAATATACAGTTATTTGTTATTCACCTTACAAGGGATCTTGCCCCTATTTTTTGTCAGCTTGACTGATGGCAAAGAATCAAGCAACGTTTTACTGTTTATTTAAATATTGAATTTAGGAGAAAAGGCGTTTAGGTTCTGATTTCTCGTCAGTTACGCGTTATTGTAGTTTGCATATTGATATTATTTTTCTGCGCGAACTAACCTTGTCGAAATAAACCAAAATATATGACGTAGACTTGATATACGAAACAAGCGATTTTGATCTTTATTCAAACGTTTAACTCTTTCCATACTTCATTGAAAGTGTTCCCTGGATATTTTATATCTCAGCCCGGGAGGGTTTATGTGTTTTTTCCCCTCGGCCGTGGAGGAGAGAGAAAATTAAAGTTGACTCCAAAAACGGAAATACTTCAATGTTTTTCTTTCAAGTTTTGCAAAATCATACTGCTTGGCTTATATAAATATATATATTGATTGTTGAACTGAAATATTATATTGTTTCTTAATGCTGATAAAATAAAACAACAACAAACAAGGAAATGATATTTTCAGCTTCGTTTTACTTATAAAATTGAGAAAAATATATCGGAAAGTGATCCTTATTACCTTTCACATTTTTGTAATATAAATATACCACTAGGGCATCCAATTAACCGGAGATAATTACTAACCGGTTTAAACCGTAATACCTCATTTTATTATTTTTGAAAAAAATCCTATAGAAGTTTTGAAAATATATCTTTAAAATTATCACTTAAGAGGAAAAGGAAATATTCGTAAAATAACTAGCACATAAATACATGGAAATATTTAAAATATTGTGGATTATAAATCTTAAAATTGCTTACTTTTACATATATTACAAATAGTATTCTAGTCAACGATTTCTTCGAGATCTTTACTGATGATTTCTCACATTTACAAAAATAGCTATTGTGTAACATGTGCCATATTTATCACAAATAGTTTAAGAATCTTTGTGTCTTTTGATAATGTCGTGTAATTGCTTATTGTATAAAGATTTTTCTGTCCATAATTTCGACAAATTTGTGATTTAGATGATTATTCAACAATGTGTACATTTTTTCATCTGAAATTTTAAAATAGTTTGAAAAATGGAATTTAAAAAAACGCTAAGATAAACCAGGTTTTGGTTTTTTTTCAAAACACACGGTAAACTGGTTAACCGGTTTCGGTTTAAGCCGGGTTGGAAGCTGTATAACACTATTGTTTGAAAATAATTTCAACGGATCAGTATCAAGGTGGTTTTTATCTAACTTATTTTTTTAAGCATTCATTATTGGTCTAAATAGCGAATAAATGAAATGCAAAAGTTTTCAAAAACATATCCAATGACAATTGTTCAGTGTTATTTTCGAACATATCTGGGCAGACTTTACATTATCATAGACAAATGGTTATAATAGGCTATCATCAATTCACTGCATCTTCACCTTACCTAGTATGATATTCATAACTTGGTTAGTCTGTCATTGGTGGAATTTTTTTGCCTCTTTTACTTGATGGACAGCCTAAGAAAATTTCAATGCTCCTGGTTTTAGACGAATAGTATGTTAGTCCATAATTTTTCATCAAACTATAACGAAGCCTCTTGGTGATGATAAAGTTACAAACTTAAAAATCAACACATTAAACAATTATTTATCTTTTTTTGAATAATGAATTTGGTGGTCATATTTATAAAAAAATTCTTTCAATATTAAGCAATTATTAATCAAACAGATGTTATTCCAATAATTGTTGTGTAACTATTAAAAAAGCTGGTTTTTGAATTCAAGAAAAGTATCATATCGACGAACTATCAAAATTGTTCAGGAGAGAGTAAAAACTGTTTTTATCGACAACATTTTATAGTGAGTTACCGTATTAATCTTTTCAATGTACTCTTGTAAATTTTCATATTTACATATACGGAATTATTCGTGGGAAGTGTCGATTTTTCACCTTTTCATTCCATTTTCTACGTCCACAGATCCTCACAACTGCTGCATTTTTTACAGCGATTTTAAGACACCGTCTATTATAAGATACATCTTAAAATCAGAAACAGCAACATAGGAAAAATTAGCCCTTCTTGTAACCGAGGAAATATGACATATTACAAAATTCATCTTATTACCCTCAAACTTTAAATTGTTCAGGAGAGAGTAAAAACTGTTTTCATCGAAAATATTGTATGGCAGGTTGCGTTATGAATCTTTGAAGTAAACTCCTGTAAATTCTCATCTTTGCCGATAAGAGACTATACGTAAGAAGTGTGTATAAAAGTGGCTTACATAAAGTGGCCGGGTCAGAATTTTTAAACCTAAAACCAATGTTCAATGATGTTCCCCTACCAAAAAGCGGTCAATTTATTTTTGTAATTTACATCATTCGGCCGAGACCAGCTCTGTCGTCTTTAAAATGAGATCCAATCATTAACTCATTTTTGTATATTTTCAGGGGTACATCAATTACCCAAAACACCGTCAACTACTAAATAAAAATATTCAATTTACGTAAGTCGATCTTTCTATTGTAAATTTAGCTTTCCTTAAAACCTGTGTTATTTTTTAAGAAAAAATTACAAAATAATTTCAATCTTGACTTTCTAGCGAAGAATACGCAAAGTAATTTTAATTTTCTTTATACCTTAGTGAGTTTGTTCATAATTTGAAATGACTAATCCGTTTTATATGAATTGTTCTAATAGAATACTAAATAAGTAAATTTGGCGGAACGCTTCCTTATTGCATCGATTTAATATAATTGAACGACAAAACTTTTGAAACATCTCGCAAACGCCTCCAAATATCATACAATTAACCGATAGTAAATTAAATTTCATGTTACATTAATGAGATTTGTCAAAATCTTAGTCTTTAAACTTTTCCCTGGTATTGAAATAATTAAGTTAGTCAAATTTTTGAATCAGGTGCTACAGACTCTAATAAACATTTCACTGACTTAAAAAGATGGAACATTTTAAGTGATGGAAGTTATTGACATTTTCAGCCAGAAAATACGTTTTAATGATGACATTTCATTTAAGGGAAATTTTTTAAGGAATATTAAATTTAAAATATAATTTAACATACATTAAGAATTTGATTTTTTACTTCATTTCTGCTACAAATGTGATTTCTAACGATGTATGTCAGTAATTCTGGTTATAATTAAGTCGGTAAATCTCTTTCTTTGGACAGAATAGGCAAGGAAATATGGAAGAAGCTTCACTCTTCACTGCTATGATCCGAAGGGGGTGATTTTGAAGATACGAAGATAATTAGTTTGACCTACCACCATCCGCTACGGGTTCACAACCTTATTACAGGCTATATTTTGTAGCGTAGCAACGTTTTTTTTTGTTTTAAAATTTGACCATTAGAGGATACAAGTTGGATACAGATTCACTGATCGATTGATCAATCAATGTTGTGAACGGATGAACGGATGACCTTGAACTGACAGTTCGAGTTCATCAGTGTAGTCAAATGCTTGAAGTTGCCAAAAGGCAAAACTTGGGTCGTTAGAGACGAAACGTATAGAAATGTGAACGAAATTTAAGCAATTAAATTTAGATTTTGAATTTCGATTAAGCACCCTAAGTCGATATGTTGAATTAGAGAAATAATCTTTTGTTCAATCGTACATTTTCCAACTTTTTATAAAAAATACAAGAATTTAAACACTTGTATTCATTTTTTTTTTTTTTTTTAAATAAAACACAATTTGTTTGTACTACTTCCACATATTTATAATGACCAGGACCGGTTTCGCTCATCACGAGCATTATCAACTGATGACTTGTGTGTTTTATTTTTTAAAAATATAATGTCTTTCCACCAAGAATTGACAGTTAACTCCTTAAAAGTAACTAGTATTCATATTATGATCCACCTATTAGATCATACGTTTGCCTGATAAATATACAAACCATGCTTTGTCCTTTAACAAAATATGATTTACCAACAAGGACTACAAGTCATAAATATTTAAGTGCTTTTTTTTGAATTTCTAATTTAGGACATCGACTGAGGGTGCTTATTGTAATTTCATTATCAAATTTTAATTGTTAAAATTTTGTACATTTCCATGTATTTTAAATCATTCCTCATTTCAAGATCATTCGTGTGCTCGAATGCCTGAAGATGCCGAAAGGCGGAACCCGGGTCGTTAGTGACAAAATACATGAAAATGCACAAAATCTCAACAATTCAAATTTGAATTTGTAATGCTTAAAAAAATACTTATATTCAATATTATAACCTTCACCTGCTCATCTTTTTCATCTGAAAATTTCAACATAATAAACTGTTGTTTTCCTCAATATGCCTAGTCATGTCCTAGGAAAACAGTGAGTTTGATTTAAGCACCCGCTTATATATATATCAATATAAAGCCTTCAGAGTTTTCCAGGCAGCCTACATAATGTATGTTTATATTTAATTTTGAATTACGATACATTTGGGATTAAAATTGAATCCGCCGAGAGATTTAAGGTAGGCAGGGTAGGTTACGGGAGCGGTGAAAGGTATTTAGTGAAAAGTTCAACCCCTAATATGGTTTATACATTAACCGTTATATATGGAGAAAACAAACAAAATTTCTGAACAAATAGTATGCGGGGTTTACTTTCTCTTTCAGTAGAATGGTAAATTAAATAGCAATTAGGCGGGGAAATTGGAAATTTCCTATTTGAAATTGAGTCCAGAAACCCAAGTTTGAATTATCCTTATCGTAACTGAAATGTTTTTTTTTTCAAAATTGTGTATAGGTGTCTACTTAATATTAATTTATTCTTTTTAAGGTGTGGTCTTTCTTCTATTTTATTCAGTTAATCTTATTGTTTTATTTGTACGTATTGTTTTAAATATCAATTTAGTCCAGTCTTATGGTTGTCCATTAAAGAAACGGATTATTCTTTAGTTTATCTAAACGTGGTTGTATCAATTGACAATATATAATAGATTTTATAGATAATCATTTTCGTAATAAGAAGGTTTATCACATTTTTTTTATTAACCCTTCCGTACTATCGGTGTAACAATGAATTACTTGGGTCTTTAAACCTTGAAATTATCTTCACAATTCATTTGAACTACTTCCACATATTTATAATGATCAGGACCGGTTTCACTCATCAAGAGCATTATCAACTGATAACAATATAAACATAACAGGCTTATTTATATAAAATTGAATGTAAAAATGAAGGTATATAAAACTGATAAGCAAACAAATTATACATTAATCAAATAAAAGAGTCTACAATTAAAATGTTATGAGCCTCTTGCGAATCAATGAATACTAATCTGAAATCACAAATAAAGCTACATTAAAAGTCCATTAGCTGAGCAAAAAAATTTAATGACATTATTAATGCAATAAGCAATAGTGAATCGGGAAAATTATAAGAAAAAATTAGTGCTTGAAATTATATGTGAAATAGGTCACACAAATAATTGCAAATTTCGCTATTTGTACATGAATTAGTTCTACTTAAAATTAAAAATTCATTATGGTTTACATCTTCTTTGTATGGTTAATCATGATTTGAAAACCTCGTCAATTTTAACATCTAAAAATAGAAAATTATAGTAAAATAACAATTCGAGATGCATGACCGTACCGTATGCAAACGTTTTGTTTCAAACGGCACCGAGGCACTGCTATGAAGAGTTTAAACTCGTGTCGTTGCGTCTTTCGATAATTTCGAATAGTTTGAAATGTATTTCAGGTTTTACACACAAAAATTATGTAAAAATAATTACATAAAAACATATTTCACTTTTTGAAGTTGTCATTTCACTTTATAAATTAATGCGTTTATATGACAAAACCCACGCTGTTACGAAATGTGACTGCATGAGATCTTAAAGGATTTTTTAGAATGAAAACGGGATAGTTAAAAAATACGAGATATCCGTCATTTTATGAAAAATAGAAGATAACAAAGACGTTGATCGACAGACATTGTTTTGGCTCCAAAACTTTTGCTACAATAAACTCACTGTATAAACAGTAAAGTGGTCGATTTAATACTACTTGTCTTAGATAAAAATGACAAGTCATGCAATTTGGTTGCCAACATTCGATGTTTAGGTGGCACGTAACATAAATACGAACAATCGAACCTCTCTGCTCAACGTTCTGCCATCGCATACAACATAAAAAATGAATGACAGACTTGGCTTCTAAATTATGATTAAAAGATAAATTTCGTTGTATTTAAGAATATTTATTATTCATATTGACTATATATATTAAACATTCTTTTAGTATTGAAATAGGTACTATAGTGATTCAAGATAATTATGAAATATGCAACAATTAATGATTATCATTTGTTACCTTTTTTTAATTTATAGCGTTGAATGTACATAAATACTAGTAAACATTTAGTCGCTTTCATCGTGCAGTGGTCAATGTCGTTTGATACAATTACGAATAATTTGTATTCAAGTCTCTGTACGCACAGTTCTTTATTTTCTGTTGATGAATTTTTCTTTGTATGGAATGAATTTTTGTATCCCACCCATCCTATTCTAAAAACGGGCCGTAGCAAGAGGGATTAGCCAACCATTTGTCCTATTCTAGTCCTATAATTCTATCCCTACTTTCTTAAAACATAGAGGTTGAGCAACTCAGTAACAAGCTGTTCCCATAGAAAACTCCTTTTGAAATACATCCATTTGTAGGCCATATACTCCACATTGGGAGTGGACATGTTAAAAAAGATTTTTGCGTCGGTAAAATAAAATTTAACGATATGTTTTTATAAAAGTGTAAAAAAGACTGTTGAGCGATTATTATTGTAAATTCTGTTTTTTTAATATTTTAAATGCGATATAAATAAAGTTTTTTGGCAGACGATACAATCTTAAAATCGAAGAAATTTGATCTTAATAACATTACATTTTTTCTGAGAACAGAGAAGATTATATATACTCATCATAAAAGGGATAAGTATACAAGCCTTTAACCCTGCTTAATCGAGTAGAATTAATATCTATCGATGTTATTGGCTGATCATTAGTCGATTGAAAGAGTCACCGACTCGTAAGGCTTACCCCAACTGTACTTAGGGCAGGAGATTATCAACTTGAATAACATTGCATGCAGACTAAGGATTAAGCCAAGTCCTTAATACTGAAATGCTAATAACCTAAGAAAGCTTACTGAAAATTTCAAATACAGAGAGTGGTACTTTACCCTGTGAATATTTAAACTTGTCTCATATAGAAAATACCAAAGGAAATTCATACTAAGGTATTTGCATAAAGAGTGGTCAAATTTATAATCATATTTTCTTCATTCGTGTCGTTCCATAAAAAAATTCTTTTATTCCTTGATTTCTTATAGCGTCCTCACTATTTTGTTATTCACCATATTAATTCATCAAAATGTCCCAATGAATGATTACGATTATCCTATATGGTAAAAATCATTGTTGTAGTAAAGGAAAAGTATTTAACATTCTCAAAAAAATTGTGACTCATTACTAAACCAGATCAGAACGCACTTCTTTTTCTTTAAAAAAACGAAAGTGGGCACAAGCTTTTTTCCAATGTTTACCACTTTTTCAAAAGTAGTCAAGACAATCAGCTTTGTTCCCAAAAAGTAACCCCTTAAAAATTAATGGCAAATTTTATAAAATTTGGCTATGAAATAATATTGTTAAATGTTTAAAAACGAAATAAATAATATTCTTTGATGTTATAATAATGTGTGCGAAAGAAAAAGGGAGTTAAGTCAAGTTAATTGAAAAACGAATTTAGTATTCTAAAACAACTACAATCATATGCATGTATATACATGCATATGATATGGAAAGGAGAAGACAAATCAATGCTGTTGAATTGGTAAAATTCACGTTTAAACATCATGTTTTTCATCAAATTTCATACAAATACAAATCTTGTTTTGGCTATCCTTGTACCAATTTTAGATTTACCACCCTTTTCCTTTCGCATGCAAAATTATATATTTCGTACACGTAACCAGTGTTAGAAGCTATTGCGTTTTCATTCTCATAGATAGATAAGATAAATTGTCGATCGGACACTTTCGTACTGATATTTTCCGATTTGTATAGGCCTCTTTCTATAAAAGTCACAGTTTGAAGAAAAGACATACACTTTGGAATACGTATAAAATATCGCGTTTGCAAACTATTTTGAAAAAAAATGATTATTATAAGTAAGTGATATTCAAGTAGATGTAAACGTTTGAAAAGATAAATGCAATTACACGAGATCAACAAAAACTTATTTAATATAGTGCAATCATTTCGTAACCGTAGCAACAAAATTAAAATAACACTCAATCAAAATAAATACTTATATCTACAAATCAAGCTGTCGGAAGGCAAGGATTATTTAAAAAGACTTACTTTTGCGGTCGGTAACAAACTCTCGATAAATGTCCAACATCATCCGAGCAATAACAAAGATTTATCGGCTACAATTATTATGTTCTCGATAGAATTACCCACAACAATCAAAATAACTTATGTTCCTGATCTATTTTTAAGTATATATCCTTTTTGAAGACGAATGTAATGTTGTGTTTTTTAATAAAAAATAAAATACGTAATGCAATGAAATTAAATGAAGTGATTCGACTTATCAGCAGGAAGGGGAGGAATCACAAAATATGGAAAAAATGGGAAGCTCAGCGGAGAAACTAGGATTAAGTTTTCACAGGGAAGTGGATAAGGTTTGCCAATTTCGGTACACTTTACTTTGTTCTCTAAGTAAAAATACATGGGGTAATTAAATTTTGGGCGCCAGGCGTGAAGATACACGCCAAATGAAAGATAATAATAATTAAAATACGGTTACCGTTAAAAACACATTTAATAGAGATGCGGAAACCGTAGATGCACAGAATTTACATTATGAACAAATAAAACAGAAATTAAACGACGAAACAATATTTATGAACAGATGGTTACACTAAAACAGGAAAACTATTATAATATATAAATATAAAATTACAACCTTGGATGATAAACCATCTCGGCGGCGAACTCGGCTGTCCGAGGCCAATCTCCAGCGCGTTACCGGCATGTCCTACTCGTTCCACATCCTGGCGCGTAAGCAAGTTTTAACGCAATTCTTGGCGAGGCTTCCCCTTCGTCTCCTACCAACGACGCAGCGAGGTGCGTATCGCCGATAGGTGACGATTGTAATGTTGCGACGAAATCGTAACAGTAACTATGATAATTATTCAATCTACTCATCAGTAAATTGTAAAAAACATACGCGTATACACGGCAAAATAATCTTTTACGTTTAGAATTGCGACTATCAATGTAGCCACTAACGTGGACTCTATTTAGCGTAACAATTTACAAATGAAGTATACGATCTTTATATATCTTTTGAGTGCTCTAGTATCATGACTCTCCGTCAATGATTGGTTTTGGAAAATCAAAAAAACTGTTACAAATAATGCATAGTTTGATACATATGAAGCTGTGAACAGACGCTTACACCATGATATGAAAACAAACACTGGTAGCTATGACAGTACAATGCTGCATTTTAATTATCTGAAATGAAGATTATTAGCTTAGAAAACAATACGGCATTGAAGAATATGAGTTTTCAAAATAAATAAAATTTTCACAATCATTTTATTTGGGAATTTGTTTAGACTTAGAAAGATATTTTATAATTTAAATGGTAGATGGGAACACGAAGCAAAATGCTGCATTCAACCCTCGTTTTTTGCATATGCTGGAGATTATAAGTAATGATACTAAACCCGTGTCTTGTCCGATGTATAGAAGAAATTGTTATTTTTGATCAGCTAACGATTTGTAGTTTTCAACCTCTATCTTTCTGCAACAACCCTTTCTGAAAAGTGTTGTTCAGTGACTAATTTGAATTCATTTTTTGTTAAACGCCTTTTATATAAATACTACAGTAAAAAAACTTGCTGATGTTTTAAAAATACATTTTTTAAATAAAAGGTAATTATTTTTAACAAATTAAGCAACGATTTATTAATAAAGTAATTATATTATAATGATTATGTTTATCTACATAATGTACGTGAATTCATTTTTAAATAAAATAAAAATTGATGAATAGATATCAAAAAAAATAATTAGCCCAGATTATCATTTCCGTACATTTTTGTTCTGTTACAATGACGATAAATAATATCATCATGATTTTAATTAATTTTGTGAAATAGCCGAAATAATTGGGTTCTAGAAATTCATCCGCGATAAAATTGAAAAACAAAACATTTTTATCAGCTTAATGGCCGCATGTTTTTTTAGCCAATAATTTTTGATATTTTTCATTTAGATAATATTTAATGAGAATGCATTTTCACATCCATTTTTAAAAATTGGGAATGTACAGAACTGATAAGGGAACTAATTGAAATATATTCAACAGAACTGAAAGGAGGACTTAAACGTTCTAATGTCGGTCTTCAAATAATATAGGGGTAAATAATAATGTCTAACTGCTTAAGATAATAATTTCAAACTATTCTAAAATTTAAAAAAAATGTGTGTACATATTATGGCAACAAATTAA
Source organism: Himalopsyche phryganea (assembly GCA_022494535.1). NCBI lineage: Eukaryota > Metazoa > Arthropoda > Insecta > Trichoptera > Rhyacophilidae > Himalopsyche > Himalopsyche phryganea. The sequence continues at coordinate 3,490,393 of JAGVSL010000025.1, forward strand.
ATGGTCAGAATTTAAATCAATTTTCGGTCAGAATAAAATTAAATTTACAGTCAGAATAAAAAGTTAGGTTAGGTTAGAAATACTGACAAAAAATTATTTATTCTGCCCTCTCTAATTCTGACCGATAGATCATGACCATTTAATATAAATTCTGACCAATGTGTTAAAAATATGACCGAAACTGAATTAAAATTTTGACCGAAAAATGGGAGCCTTATAATATTATGACACTTAATATTTACTGAGTATTTTGTTTTCAGTAGGTGAAATTTATCAATTCTGTTCACGGCTCGATAAAAGTTTTGAAGACTCATTTGAAAAATTGAAAATCGACTTCACCTACGGTATGAAATGAGCTTATGGAAAGTAAGTGAAAATAAGCTTTCGTTTACATTTTGACTATGTTTTAAAATCGTGATAATTCAACGAAACTAAAGTGTATCAATAGCTAAATACTCAATATCGACGTTGTTTTGACCAATTGATGTAACTATATGTATTGAAAGATCAATTTATGAAACTGTCCGCACGGTATTTGAACCCGAGACGTAGGTAACCTTCACCAACGACGTTACCAACTGCGTCACGTATATCAATTATAATGTATTAGTATTATAAAAAATGCTATTTTTGGTTCCCCTAAATATGGAATAATATTTTTAAAATATGTGCTCGTTTTGCTTAAAAAAGGCGACGACGTCTTCTTGAATATCCATTGAATTTTTTTCCTGTAAGCGTAAATAGGTAACCATTTAAAAAAGTTGGAGTTCCTCAATTTCAATAATTATTATGATTAAATAAAATCAAAGAGCTTTTAAGCTTCCCTGTTGATAATGATCATGCAATAAATTCCATATTTCCGCAAAAACCTCATAGCCCTACAGTCAATTTGAATAAGTAGCTTTCAAACAAATAAGCTATTAGTAGAAGGTAATCTTTAGACAGACGTCACCAACGCCATGCGACGCCACGTGACCTCCGTCGGGACGTCTTGCGTCATAAAATAAGTTGTTAACTCTAGGACCAGACCGCGACTGCATATTGCATCGTCTTGCCTTAAATCTTAAATCAATCTTCATAAATTGAGCTACGTTTAAACCAATTAATTAATTTATCACACCTCACTACAAATCAAGCTTGAATAAATACGAAATTCACTCTGTACTTATTTGAAGAACGAATAATATTAATTGATAGAATTGGCGTTTAATTAAGTTAAAAACAGTCAACCATTTTGTTGATTTGAGCTTTTTCAACTTCACTCTATTGTGAGAAGGTTTTAAAAATGACCCAAAATAGGTAAAAGTTTTATTTTACAGTTATTCATGTTGAATCAATTATTGTTAAACCCTACAACGAAAGCTTTTGATTTATATAGAGTAATATTTTAATAAATAAAACAGAAATGAAAGAAATTATAATTTGGCAGGTGACATGGTAGCTTATCTGTGATTCGATTAGTTGAACCGGCATGTTAGTGGTAGAAATAAAATAAGTCTTTTTAATGAAAATTTATTATGTCAGTATTAAATCTATTTGAGACCTAAAAGAGCTTATTTGTTATTGTGTATGTCCACCAATGAGCTTTTTATATTGATACTAAAAATAAATGAACCAACTATTTTATATTCCTTGCAATTATTAGCATTCAATTTTATATAAATAGTCTTGTTATGTTTGTCTTTTTGTTAGTTGATCATGCTCGAGATGAGCGTAACAAGCGAATTGACAGTGAATACCTTAAAAGTGATTGATAATAAAAACAGTAATTTCTTTATTAAATACGTTTGAGATTTTTTTAAAAACCCAAGTATTTTTATAGAACAAAAAAAAACAAAAATCGCAATATTTAGAGCAGCAAAGCATTGATAAATAAAATCTTACGATTTATTTTAAACGAATAATAAATACGTTTTAATAACAGACTTCATATAATATTATTATCATTTTTAATATTAAATCCTTTGTCCTATTTTTATAAAAAAATACCTGCTAAAAAGGTCATCATGTGGTAATTGTTCGTTTTTATACTGAGGGAATAAAGTAATAAAAAAATAGAAAAATGATGAAATATGGGGCTCAACCTTATCATTTAAGTCTTACTATCATTAAGAATCATAATAAATGCATCGTTCACGTTTCCGATGTTATAAAGTCGAAAAGGATGCAGTGCATTCACCACTTCTGCTTTGCAGGAATAAGTGCATTTAGAATAAGTATGCCAATTTGCATTCCTACAAAATACTAAAACGTTTAGTTGGAAACACATTTTGGTTTATGATGGAGTGTGTCTGAGTAAAGATACCGTTTATTATAAAACACCACCTGATTATATTTCTAATAAATAATATATATACTTCGAATATTTTCAAAAATACTAAATTATAGTATAGTATAGTAAAAATTCGAGATGCATGACCGTACCGTATGCAACCGTTTTATTTCAAACGGCACAGAGACACGTCTCGAGCTTGTTCTACTATGAAGAATTTCGATTTTCACAGGTTTTACACACAGAATGCGACATAAAATAATTACTTAATACTATATAACACCATATTTCAGTTTTTGAAATTGTCATTTTGCTTTGCATGACAAAACTTATACGGTAACGAAATGTGACTGCATGAGATTGGAAGGGATTTTTTCGGAGGTTAAGATTCTCACAACCAACATTCAGTTTTGACTTATTCAAAAATGGTATCCTTGTTTCGATAGAATGTATTCTTGATCGTTTAATGAATAAATATGTTCCTTGAATGTAAGGCAATGAATATTTTCTACTATTATATTGATTTTTTAAGGTAAAAATTTGCATTTTTTTTCTGCAATCCGTTTAGTCTTCAATATTAAACATAATAAAAGCCATTTTTGAACAAATAAAACTTTAATTTGAATAGTATGTGTTTCGTTATTTACGACCCAAGTGTCACCCTTTGGCATCTTCAGGTATTCAAGTAACCAAATGCCCGAATATGATGAAAGCGTCAACATGATGACATAGTAAGAGTAGTAATTTTGAAAGTTGATTTAGAAAAAAATTCAAAATTTTGAAAGTCTTGTGAGCTTTTCTAAAAACCAATCTAGACGCATTACCTAAAATCAATTTCATCGCTTTTCATTTGCCTTCTCAATATTTTTCTAAAACGGAGGAACATGTTTTGTATGTTTAACCAATGATTTATGTATTGCAGATTTTCAGTGAACGACTTTAATGTGCATATTTCTCAGTAATATTTTGGCTCACTGGTCATGTTTTCTTTCACATTTTTTTACTTAGGAAATTATTTCTTGTCGTTTAAAATTTATTAATTATAAAACTCATGTATAATTTGGTATCAATTTACAGTTTATTCATTTTATTTTTTTGTTGCAATTATGAAATAGGGATGACTTAAAATTATTAGGTAGTTGACTGAGACAGACTCATTTATTTCAACGCCATAAGTGATCAAACAAACCATCGTGATTTTTAAAATAAAAATATGATTATTGGACAACTTTTCAAGATATCAAAATATAATATGCTGGATTATAAAACAATATTTTAAAGTTAAAAACTAGATGAGTGTTCGAAAAGTTTCTATATAGAATCAGATGGGACATTACACATGTAAGCTTTCTGATATTTACCCAATATTATGAACTTTCTGCTAACATGGAAAATATTATATATTCGAATAACGTATCTGCTTCTACACTCCGTTAGCAAAACCTTCAAGTGCTGCACTAGTACCATCTGTGCACGGCGGAAGAAAACTCAAATCTGAGGAAACTATCCCGACACGTAGTAAATAGGCAAATATCTTACGTCATATAAAATTCTCAGTAAACGTTCTGCAGACTGCGGGGTGAAAATGCGTGGTGATATCACCTCTAACTACTTTCAGCGTCGTAGACAGCATCGTAGAGATCGTCGTAGCGAAGAAGGGTTGATTTTTTCATATTTTTGAGCTGTTATTTTGCAAAGAAAGTTGCCTGAAATGTAAAAATAAACGTTCGGCTTTCACAAAAATATTAAACTAAAGAAAAACTCCCTCAAATTTTTGTGGAGTGTTTAAGCTATCAAATTATTTACAACCAGATTTTCAAATGCATATTTAAAAGTAATGTGTTTTTCACAAGATTATTTAAGTTCTCCAATAAAAATTCTTTAGTGTCATGTTTTGTTGCACAAAAATTTAAAAAAACATACTTCCTTCTTGGTGAACTATTATTTCATTAAATTTGGATTTTTGAGATTTTGTACACTTCCTGAAATACATATCAAACTATGCGAAATTATCCAAAGACCCAAGAATCGAAATTCTTCGTAGCACAATTGTGCTCGGTTTGTAGCCTAGTTGTCAACGTCTTCCTCTTCGGTTGCGGTGTCTACTGGATTTAATCTTAGTAAATTGATATTTCACTGTTTGTGTTCAAAAGTGTCTTTAATGTTGACACGCCCTCCCATCCACCTGCTCCTAAAAAGAAAGAATAGTTAGAGTGATTAGCTTAACGCTTGTCCTGTGTAAGCCCCACTCTTATACATTTTCTGATCAAGCGATAAATTGATTTGTGATATTAAGTGATTTACTGAAAAATTTTACATCGGTTTACTCAAACGAGTGTTTCCGACTTTTTAGTCAGCGTGACTACAAAAAGTTTTGTAAAAGAAATTATTTCAGCTGTTTTAATTTTTCCAGCATTTTTTACAATTGGTAATTTTCACATCCATACAATCAAGGTTGTAAATAATTAATTGATGATTCAATAATGAAATCATATAATTTAAGACATCGACTGAGGGTGCTTGATGGAATTTCAATATCAAATTTGGATTATTGAGATTTTGTACACTTTGGTCTCAATGGTCTCAAACTGATGAACTGACGTCAGTTCGAGTCCATTCGTGTGCTCGAATGCCTGAAGATGCCGAAAGGCGAAACCCGGGTCGTTAGTGACAAAATACATGGAAGTGTACAAAATCTCAATAATCCAAATTTGATATTGAAATTCCATCAAGCACCCTCAGTCGATGTCTTAAATTATATGATTTCATTATTGAATCATCAATTAATTATTTACAACCTTGATTGTATGGATGTGAAAATTACCAATTGTAAATAATGCTGGAAAAATTAAAAACAGCTGAAATCATTTCTTTTACAAAACTTTTTGCAGTCACGCTGACTAAAAAGTCGGAAACACTCGTTTGAGTAAACCGATGTAAAATTTTTCAGTAAATCACTTAATATCACAAATCAATTTATCGCTTGATCAGCGTTTGAATTTTTTTCTTTGTAACTTTGACGTGTAAAATTTTATTTTCGATGGTTTTTTCGTTTTACCAGTTTGGCTATAAAGCTTGATAAGGAAAGTCAAATTCAGAGCAAGGATTCTGGTTTTATAATCTTCCAACCAGTGGGATACTGGTACCATAGTCTACAATTGAGTACTATCATGACGGTAAAAACGGCTGGCATTGGGTGCAAAATGATAAACAGGTGAATCAGGGACCCATCGTGTGAGATCCTCAAACGGGTATTATATAAAAATTATGACTATACTAACTTACAAATTTCAAGTTTTAACACCGCTGAAGCGTCTTAATGTCTACGAAGTTAATAAGTTTGTTTAAAACAATGCTTAAAAGAAAGCCTTTCTTAATTTTTCATTAACATCGTGATTATTATTTGATGTAATCTAAATAAATATTAATGTTTGCGTTTTTAGCTAACTTACGAAATGTGTTAACTAGAACGTGAATCATTATTATATCGTCAGTATTGTGACAGTCAAAAAACTTTGTTTTGAAATAATCGACTTTAAAGAAAATCATGAAATTTAATACATCCCATTATGTACTTATTATTTATTAATCTAACAACTTTAGTTGAATCGTTCATAATATACGAATTTGATTTGATTATTAGTTATTCTTTTTTGTAGTAGTGTTTTGCCACTAATAACTATGAAAGAAATTGACTTTTTTTAAAATATCATATTTGTTTTTTCAAATTATGTAAATAATAATTGGAATATGGCTAAGCTTGTTTTTTTCCGACGATAGACCGTTATATAATATTTCGTATTGCGTTCATTACTCAAAACAGACGATTTTCGACTTATCACCTTATGCCAATATATTAAAAATTATGTAAAATATAAAAGTAAATTCAACGATTGAATATTATAAAATTTACTCTCGATTTTTTGTTGTTACTGAAAATATATTTTGAAATAACCAAAATGGGGTATTTTTGAAATTCATGTAATAATTACCTGACCCCCTCACAGTGGGGTCACCTCAAGCGTAAACACGACTTGCGTACATTCAATCAACCCTCTGTGGTTATCTTTATTAATTAATGTTCATTCCCCATGGGAGGGATGTGGGTGCTTTTGAAATTTATTTAGAGATAAAAATACTGTCGGAAATTGAAAATATATAATGTATTTATAGCGGCAGCTGATAATTTTTTACGCAAAGTTTCTTTAGAAAAAATAATTTCTGCAGCGGTATATATCAAATAGTTAAATTTAGGTTGTTTGTGTAAATAATATATTACTGGTGAATTCCCTCAACCAAAGTCGTAATTATGTAAAAAAATATGCTCACCTCAAAATTGCTGGGAAATATTTTTATTTATTCATAAAATTATTTAATAATAGCCATCAGTATGTTTCAATGAACTCCCACATTAAAACCTTTCCAGGCCTGCTTTAAAAATAGTTTAAAAGACTTAACCTTACCATTTTCATGCTAAAAAGCTCTCTTCGGATCTCATGCAGTCACATTTCGTTGCCGTGTTGGTTTTGTCATATAGACGCATTTATAAAGCGAAATGACAATTTCAAAAAATGAAATATGGTTTGGTAGAATCAAATAATTATTTTAAGTCATATTTTGTACGTAAAACCTGACGTACGAAATTATCGAAAGACGCAAGAATAGAAATCCTTCATAGCAGAACAAGCTCGAAGCGTATCTCGGTGCCGTTTGAAAGAAAACGGTTGCATACGGTACGTCATGCATCTCGGAATGTTACTATACTATACTATACTACTATTTTGTATTTTTTAATGATTAGATTGACGAGATTTTCAAATTATGATTAATTATACAATTAAAGATTAAACTGTAATGTATTTTTAATTTTAAATTATATGTAGAATTATTTTAATTAGTGACCTATTTCACAGATATTTAATTTAAAGGTTTAAAGGCCGAAGTAACTCATTGTTATACCATGAATACAGAAGAATTAACTACGAACTTCCACAAAACCTCTTTATTTTATCAATCAGAGAAAGTTTGTACCAATGAGTGAATTTTTTTAAAATAACACTTGATTGGTAACTTAATTCGTCCAAAGCTATGTGAGATTTTTATACTCTGTTGAATTGCTTTATTTTATATTTAACTGCTTGGATGCCACGCGTCATATATGTACATGATTTAGACAAACCACACAAACACCGAGAGCAACGATGTTATGTGATAAACGTGGACAAATTTAATTATTTTGTCAGATTATGTAACATATAACTCATTTCTATAAAAGTTAAAGCAAGAAATGTCTAATTATAACACATTTAAAATATGGCAACGAAACGGTAAACAACTTTTGATGTGCAAAATAAAGGATATTAGTACTGTTCTGGAAGAAAATATTAAATCGAAAAAATGGCATATTGAGTTTGAGTTAAACACTATCGTACGGAGAATACACTTTTTTTAATAAATTATATTTTTAAATTTGGATTATTGAGATTTTGTACACTTCCATGTATTTTGTCACTAACGACCTGGGTTTCGCCTTTCGGCATCTTCAGGCATTCGAGCACACGGAAGTGTACATGGAAGTAAATACATGGAAGTGTACAAAATCTCAATAATCCAAATTTAATATTGAAATTCCATCAAGCACCCTCAGTCGATGTCTTAAATTATATTTTTACTTTAAAAGCAGTTTTTTAAAAACAAAAAAAGTGAAAAAGGTATAGCATTTCAAACATTTAACAAACTTGAAAGTCTAATTTCTCAAAACTAGTATTTTTCAATTAGCGTCTTCTTCCAGAACAACGACGATAATACATAATCATGTTTGCTAACTGAAGTATCTTATTGGTGTAATTGGCTTTGACTTGGCAGAGCTGCATTGTATAACGGTAGCAAAGGCTAGGTTTTCAGTTTAACAGGAATAATATAACTATATGGTACCAATGACGGCTTTGATTCGTAGGGTGAGGAATAATTCATGCGATAATCTTGTAGCCATGCTGAAATAATTTGGAAGCATTATTAATGAATTAAACACTACACGCTATGAATGAACTAATCCAGTAGTTGAGCCGTGCGCGCGGAATTAGTTAAAACCGCAAAAATTCTTTCAACCTCGTATTTCAGAGAGTGAATAATGGAATGACGCAATTACTAAAGGAAACTTGTTGTCAAACAATGCAATGTTAATATTTTCTTGGATTCGGCGATAATTTTGTGGAAATTCATTTTTAATATAACATTAAAATTGATAACTAGTTATTCCATTTGGTTTATCACTAACGTGGCGGGTTTTGCCTCCTTATGAAGCATCTTCAGACGAACCATATCACAAGATTATTTCTTTCAAAGGTAGACAATGATTCTTATTCTTATATTATAAAGTTGCAGTGGAATGGAATAAAACCCACCCTACCCTTTATTTTTAATGTTAGAATTCGAATCATTGTCTTCCTTTAAAATAAATAAACTTGTGATATGGTTAGTCTGAAGATGCATCTTAAAGAGGTGAAACGCGTAACGTATCCATTAAAATGAACTCCACTAAACTAAATCTAAAAAAAACATTTGAGAGTTGCCACTCTAAATGGCAACTGGACAGCTTGAAATAGGTACTATGCTTTTTCATTTTTTCTGTAAGTATATAATATTGGTACCCAATTAAAAGATTTCTATTTCCTTTCACTGTAAACCTTTTGTGTATGAATACTGCCTCAAAGGCTTGCTTTTGGTGTACCCAATGTGCTTTGAAGCCTTTGTCGAATTTGACCAAAATGCAAATAATTAATCATAGAATTTCTGAAAGTTTGTAAGCTCCTGAGCCTGGAGGCGGCGTGTGGGGTGATAAAGCTTCTCTTAAAATAAAGCGAACTTTTTGAGCTTTTTTTTACAAAAACTTGAGAAAGGCTAACTAATTGAAATAAAAATCACCGATAGAGTTATTTTTTGTATAAAAGCGTTTTAACCTTCCTGTTTTCATGCTAAAAAAATCCCTTCCGATCTCATGCAGTCACATTGCGTTACCGCGTGAGTTTTATCATATAAACGCATTTATAAACCGAAATGACAATTTCAAATAGTGAAATATTGTTTAATGTAGTATTAGGTAATTATTTTACGTCATATTTTGTTTGTGAAACCTGAAATACATATCAAACTATGCGAAATTATCCAAAGACCCAAGAATCTAAATTCTTCGTAGCACAATTGTGCTCGGTTTGTAGCCTAGTTGTCAACGTCTTCCTCTTCGGTTGCGGTGTCTACTGGATTTAATCTTAGTAAATTGATATTTCACTGTTTGTGTTCAAAAGTGTCTTTAATGTTGACACGCCCTCCCATCCACCTGCTCCTAAAAAGAAAGAATAGTGAGCGTGATTATCTTAACGCTTGTCCTGTGTAAGCCCTACTCTTATACATTTTCTTTACTCTCCCTACACAAATATTTTCAATCCACGATTGCCACAAATATGACTTTGATATTTATATTCCATATTTTCACTATTTTATTCTTCTATCGCGCTGAAGACCAAGTCAAGATGTGACATATTCCACTGCCTTTTAACAGTTGTCCAGATTAATTATCGAGACACTTTTGGTCACGTATTGAGAGTAAATTTTCAGTGGTGCTATCTACTTTCTCATCCCATTTTATCTACGCCCTTTCAACTGTTTTTTTCAATCATTGCATAAACACAAAATAACACATTCACGACGGGGCAAAAAATATCGTCAAACAAATTAATCGTGGATTACTTTATTTCAAAGTACTCTAACTCGACGATGTTTTGATTAATTGATGTAACCCTCAAAATTTAAACTGCTTAGAAGAGAGTAAAAACTGTTTTATCGCAAACATTATATGTTGAGTTGCGTTACGAATCCTTGAAATACACTCCTGTAAATTCTCATGTTTGCAGAAACGTAGGGAGTGTCAATATAATAGTGGCTTACATCCAGTGTGTGAAAATTTAAACCTAAAACCAATGTACAATAATGTTTCCCTTACAACAAGTGGTAAATTTATTTGCATAATTTACATCATTCGGCCGAGACCTGCTCTATCGTTTTAAAAGCGTTATAAATAATTGCAATCTATGTTAGGTAGTATTCACTTGTTACATTTGAACTTTCTTTTCGATAGTTTGCACTTTGGGTTAGAAAGTATTAGTTTCAACTTAGTCACGGATTCTTTTAAAAAAATGAGTTAAGTTGTAGTAGGTTATGTTAGGATTGGTCTGGTATTGTTTGTGTAATGTAGTCTAATGCAGCTTTGTGCAACTATCGATTTCAAAGTGTGATTATCTGCATTGAGTGAAAACTATTTTATTCGTGTGAAAATATTTTTTCGTAAGTGTAATATATTTCTTCATTGTTAAAATATATTTTATTATTTGGGATCATTTTGTTTTTAGCGAAAGAATTTGTTTGTTTGTAGAATGTATTTTTATAAGTGAAAACTATTTTTATGACAGTGAATGATCTAAACAAAAGAGCATTTAATTGTAAGCCTTTTTAAATTGAGATCCAATCATTAATTCATTTTCGTATTTTTTGAGGGTTTTATATTATGCTTATTAAAAGAATAATTAATCTTTTAACATAAATTAATATAGCACCACATTAATTAAAAACTTTTAAACATTGGAATAATAAATATATACGATGTATTTGCTTTAAGTTTTGTTTACGTATTTATATTTTATGTAATATATAATAAATATTTCGTTAAAAGTTTGGCTGAAATTTTCAATAGTTGTTTAACAAAGAAAAAACTGTCTTACACGGCCTATATAACACAAAAATAAAATCAAACTTCATCTACCACAGCGAAATTTCATTGAAAACTCAAAAACAATTTTCTTTGTAAAATATTGTTATACGTGTTACTAAAATATTCCAACTTCAAATAGCTGCTATGACTTTGGGCTATCAAACAAAACATTAAGACAACTTTACAAAATGAGAATTCTGTGCATATTTAAACCATTTTTGCTTTGCTCATTAGCATTACATGGATAGAAAAAACAATAATCCAGTGATTCTCATTATAAAAGAGACTGACATAATTCAATTTTTAGATTATTTAGCTGTGCGAATCGTTTTTAATTGAATATAAAATAATACTGCTTAGTATAATATCGTTTTCAAGAGCGCAATATCTCTCAAACGTCAAAAAAAAAAAAAGAATACATAAAAAAAAATCTTTTGAGAATTCTAAGATGTATAAAATAATAAAAATAACTCTTTGACTCTCTTTTAATCTTCAAATACTTTTTAATCGAAAGTCGTTTTCATGAAATTCTAGCTATTATTGTTCCTTGTACGCATTGGCTTTGTAAACAGTATTTTTTTTTATTGAAATCTAATCTTAAAGCCCAATTATTTTAAAGCTGAAGTGTTTATCTCCCTTACCATACTCCACCAGCTATTTATAACAAACCCAGCTTCAATACAGTGAAGCAATACATTTTTTTTTTTTTTTTTACTGGAATTGAATATGTTTTTGAATATGTTTTTCAGGAATTAAGGTTGCTTCCTGGTTTGTATGTTTCTTCCGATGTTGACGACGGATGAATAGGTACTTCTTGATCGGAGGTTGGTTTCAGACTGATAAATCTTTCTCTATATTTTGTCTCACTGTAACGCGTCTACCGATAATCGTATATGACGATTCTAACGGTCACAGAAAGTCTCCGCGTCGATAACAATCATACACAATCATATTTCCGCTGATTTCGGTAGGTGAAACATTCTCACGTTTGGCGACTGTCGTTGCGTGAAAATTATGACTCACTGTATCCGCTTTTCAGACATTTTAACTATAAAATTTCACGATACGGCGCGTCGTATTATATATTCACACAGTCTTAATTTAAAAAACGATTGATGCTACCATAAAAAATCAAGGCATGATTAAGACTATGCACATAGGATACCTGAATTCTGTTTTAATTTTGTAGCCAATTAATAATTTCTTCTTTACCTACTGTTATACCAAGAACTTTATTAATCGTAAAATTCTTTAAAAATGTAGCTATTGTGGTGGTCAACGTTATTTGGCGGATTGCAGGGTCACAGGTTCAAATCACTGAAAAGACACAGATCATTCCCATCCACTTTCTATTAAATCTTAAAAACTGAGTGTAGTGATAGCAATATGCTCATAACTTGCTAATATCCTCAGTTTATAAGGATGTTTAGTGAGTGAATTTTTCGTCTCTTCTTAAAGCATATTCGCTTCTTTTGTGAAGTATATGGTCACCACGCGACGCATCCATGATTTCCTGTAACCCGCCAATCCTGTGGATAGTACCTGTTGGTCTTCCAGGACGCCGGAATTACACCGCTCGGAAGAAGAGACAAACAGAATTGAGACTGTATGGAGGCATTTGCAGCACGTGACTCAGCCAGTTCCAACGTCTCTCCATGAACACTGATGTGACAGGACGCTGCCCATTAAATTCCCTAATCTCAAAGTTTTCACGAAATGAAACCACCTCACCCCCAGTGTTCAACGCAAGCATAGAGTCTTCGTCAGGTAACTGAATTACTACCTGATTTAAAAAAATAAATTAAATCATGTTACGATATTCAAAATGCATCCATTGGGGGAAGAAAAAAGTTCTGATATTGCAAGTGTTGAGAATATCAGAAAAGTAATTAAACTGACAAAATATACTAAACTTATTAAGCAAAGATTTTTTGCATGGCAAATTACTTCAATTCAAAACGAACGCTAATTTTGCTTTCAAATGGCAAGTCATTAGTCACAAAGAGCGAGCTAATTTTTATTAAAAAAACTGTTATGGTAAAATTAATACCCAAATGAGCTTGATATTATTCTAACATAAGCTTGAAGAAGAATTATTTACATTAATTATTATTACAACTATTTGAAATATAAAAATGATAACTTTGTTATGGCGGACTAAACGTGTTACATGTTTCACTTCATTAATGAGCATCTTCAAACACCAATTACAATTCAGTTTCAGACATTTGTTAGATAAAATGATTATCATGTCGTCTAGTTAACTGAAATATAAATATTGTATAAACCTTTAATCAAATAAACGATATTTAAAGTTAAGTGAGTAATCAATATAGACGATGCAGATTTTGCATAATATTTATAAAGGTTAACACCCTTGCAAATCAGTCAGCAAATCCAAGAGATGACCGATGCAGAATCAGCGGAAATTAATTAATAAATATGACAATATATTCTGCATACGTACTTATTAAGGTTAACGTCCGGAAAAGCAGTCATAAAGTGATGATTGATGCAGAAAACAATACAGCTTGACGACAGTATAAATGGGCAACCATAGAAAAGGACCTACATTATGTCATCCCGAACTGAAAACATCTCTCCAGATCCACAAAACCGTCATATTAAAATACCGTCCTATACCTAAAGGCAGAGTTCTTTAACCAAATAAAATTTGGAGTCCAACAGGAGTTTTAAATACTTTTAAGAAACATTGTTTCAGTACATGTAAAGATATATGTAGTTTGAAAATCAACGCAAAGATTATATTATATATGAAAGCTAGGAGCGGGAAGGTCTCAATACAAACGATACAGTCTGGTTAATATGTTTTAGTAAGATGCAGTGGTTTGAAAAAATTACAACATTGAGATTACTTTAATGATTAACTTTTCCTACTAAAGCACCATCGTAAGTGCGTAATGTGGACCATAAACAAATACTTGAGCATAGAGTTCGGAAAGCAGCCCATGACATAAATACATTGAATATTAGATGAAAAGCGATATTCGAAATAATTATTTTGCGGTTTAAAAAGTACTCCCATCTATTCGCATTTATCTCTAATAATATTTATATGCCTATGCGTTTTTTAAAAAATATAATAAGCCGTGAGCTTTAAGGTGATATCGATTTCGTGATATTCGGTATTTGAGCGTAGATTTGATAGTGGTGATAAATTTAATGTGAACATAATAAATCGAAAATAAAATAGGTAATGTGGCCTTAAAAGCGATTATCGCCATTCCTCTATCCCTGATGTTTTATTATCATCATTCGAGATTGCGCGCCGCGGGGCAAAGAAAAAGTAAAGCGATTTATCTGGAAATATTGCCGAGGCATTATAAACATACACAAAGCCTCGAGCTACGTTTCTCTGCATCTTCATGTCATTTCCGGATGAAAAATGCGAAATGTCTCAACCGAAAAATGACAAAATATACCCGCCGCTACAGAACACCCGCCGCAGATCTAGCACTGAGCTGTAATAAATTTAGCATTTGCGTACGTTAGCAACTTTATGAAACATGTTATATTGTTTAACTTAATCAGCTTGTGAATACTATTATCGCTGCGTTGGTTCGTTCATTATAGCGATATAAGGCAAAATGTTAGGTATTGAATGCGTAAGCAAGAAGTGATTTTCTTGGCTATGTCACTTGTCTAAATATTTCAAAATCCAGGCATTTTTATTTGACCTCAATAGAAAACTTTTGCCAACTTTCGGCACAAAACAAATAAATTTTAGATTTTCGGAATATATATTCATTAAAATGAGCATTGAATTCATGATACACGATATCTCAAAATTTGTCTGTGAGCGCTTATTTAATTCTTGCTATCCAAGCGCACAGACGCCTCTATCCTGAAAAAGCTCCAAATACAGGATAGACTGTCGGTCGTCTATACAAGACGCCTACTCGGCTTTTTTGGTCACATCAACCGCAAGCCTTCCGTCAATCATGAGAGGCTGACAGTCATAAGGAAGGTCGAAGGCAGAAGTGGACGCGGAAGAGACCCAACTCACTGGAGCGACCAAGAGAAGGACGCCATAATTCTCTCCTTACCAATGGCTCTCAGAGCAGCGGAGTGCAGGAGCAAGTGACGAAGTATCGTCAAAAGAAATGGAGATGTTGCAGTAGGTGGAGGTCACGATTCTCACACGTAATAAATACAGCTTAGAAGAAGAAGATTTCTAATGGTTAAATAATATGCATTTAAATAAATTGAAATAGTGATTAAAATGAAAATAAGCTTTATATTCAATATACAAAAGGTTTCTAGAAAACGTAATTTTCAATTCATTTTGTTTTATTCCTTGTTTCTATTTTATAGACAAAATAAAATCTTATTTCAAGATAAATAAACAATTACACAATCTGGAAAAAAGTTTTAATAATTTAAAAGGCTTTTTTTATCAGCAGAATTTAAAATATCTCGAATTTGAATACAAAAAAATGTATTTATTAAGCTTTTTCTTTGAATTTATTAATTTCTGTGAATTTATGCAAATTAATGTAGCATAAATTTAATTATTTTAGTTAAGTACATAATTATATTTCGTAAGTAAAAATACTTCGTTGGAAAAGTTTTATACGAAATTACGAGAAAAAAGAAAACTCCAAGTTTATTAGTTAACAACCTACTCAAAAAGAGTTAATTTTCCAAAGTCATTATACCATGACAACCGCATCTTGCTGTTTTTGAAAATGCACGAGTCAGTGGTTCCATATCTCTACCCGCTACATCTGAGAGCTGCTACGATTCCGCGTAGAGGCTTATATCGCGTAGCCGTAGCTTTGCGCAAGCAGCGAACAAGAGAACACTTGTTTTATGCTCGCTACATAGAATTCAGAGATCCTCAATAAATTAAAAATAAACTTTGTAAGGCAAGCTTGGAATATATTATTTTAAGAAGTGTGTGAGATCTGTTTATTTTTGTAATTTTTCTGTGTGTTAAAAATTTCTTAACGTTTCCTTAACTATAGTGATTTTTCATTCTCCACAATAATGATTAATATTATTATTAACAACTCTCATGATTACTGGTTGCAAGCAGAAGTTCACACTTTGTTTAACAAGTCATAACTTCTTAAACAAAATGTGGATACAGGAATGATAAATTGCGAAACGACTGAGCTACAAGTCAATATATAGTACATTATATTATTGGCTATCATATATCTGGAGCTTAATGCTAGAGCGCCAATTTCACACTTTGACCATTTTAAATTTAGTATCAGAAAGTAGAAATTTCTATATCAACCGATTTTAAATGAATGAAATTAGAGAATATCCATAGTGTATATGAAAAAATGATGTATCAGCATATTTTACATCGAGAAATGCCTATTTTAACGTAAACATTTCAGATGTTGGGATTAACTACAATGACTATAGTCGTTTTATAGAAAGTTTTGGGTATTGAAAATATATAAAACATTACTATTTATTTTTTACACAACATGTTGAGAAACATTCTTATTAAGGATCGCTGAATAATCTTCGTTGTCATAAGGGAGGGGGATTTTTAATAACACCAGCCTTTCAAAAGCTTTTGTGAAAAGTTAAAAAGGTTTTGCGATATTCTTTTTTTTAGTATTTTTTTAACAAGACGACTAAAATAAAAAAAAAAACTTTAAAAAAACCATATAATATTATGAAAAATGCAAGTTCCTCTTTGGAAAAAGCAAGTCAGTTTGTCAGTTTATCAGTCTCGCTTATTTTTTAACTGTAAGTGTTTTCATCATCAATCGATCATATAAAACGGTTTTTTATTGAAACTTGCTGCCCTCAACTAAATATGTACTGAAATTTTTACGTCTAAATGTAACTGAATTTTAAAATGCATATATAAAAAATATTTCAAGTCTCTTTATATTTTATTAAAAAAGGCTTATCAATTATTAAATACTATTATAATAATTGAATAAGCTCTTTTTCTAGAAATGATCAGATATGTAATGTAGTGTGTAATGATCTCAAAAATTTATTATTTGAGATTATTTACTCTTTTCAGTCTTTTATTGAAAAAAGTATCATAGCTTTTACCATTAAAATTGGTTTTGAAATGGGAGAATGTGAAAACAATATAATTTTATATATATATCGTCACCGTAATGGCGTTGGGCTAGGACAGGACTAGTGGTTAGCTAATCGCTCTCGCTACGCCCCGTGAGGATGGGATCGGTGGGAGGGAGGACTCAGACTACGAACAGAAATCCATAAATCGATTGAAAGATCAAACTATGAAAACCGTTCGCACCGGTAATTGAACGCGAGACATCCGTAACCGTAGAAAGCGACGCTACCAACTGCGCCGCGGACGGAGAAATTTTTTTTCCTACCTTTATTTTCCTACTGAAACTACTATGTGGAGCCCGCGAAGCGGGCTCCTAGTTTCCTGGCTAAAGTCAGTGCTAGGGTGGGTACAGACTAAGTCTTTATATCCCTTTGCCGCATGTAAGCTAGGTAAGTACTGCTATCTAAAAAGATTCTGTCAGCTGAAGGCTTTGTGTGGGGAAAACAGTTAAGAAAAAACCCCATACGAGAATGATTGTCTTTGAATTATTAAGAAAAGTTCAATTCTTACCAAGAATCGCTCGTAATGTTGGCGTAAGTTTGAATAACTTACTTAGTTCTCTATTCCCAGTGCGGATGGTTTTCATTAATTGATCTTTCAATCGATTTATTGATTTCTGTTCGTAGTCTGAGTGTTTGTTGTATTATAAATCAGTTGCTCAAACTTTATTTTTCGAAGAGAGTAAGTATATTGGGATAAGGCTAGGACAAGACTAGTGTTTAAATAATCACCCTCGATAAGTTCAATTTTTAGGACAAGATGGTTGGAAGGATATATCAGACGTCACAAAAATACATGCCTTCGAAAAGAAAATCAAGTAATTAAATCATCAACACTGTTGAACACTGCAACACTGCATCTACTTACTACGAAATTATTTTGTTGTTTTTTTACATAATAAAATTAATCTATTAAATGTTATACCTCTATTTTAAGACGTTTTAAGAATAAAATATATTTATTACCAAAAGAATTGGACTTTCAATCTCAATTTTTCATTTATTATATTTTTTTTATCAAAGTAATTCCCATTGGTTATTCTAGTCAAAAAATAAATATCTTCTTGAGAGGATATGTACATAACATAATGATTTCCTCGTAGATGTTATTATCTTTCATTAGAAAGACGAGTGCCAATCATAAGATATCCTTTAAATAAACCCGTTTGATGTTCTTAGACGAAACTTTATTGCTTTTACCTTTTCTGTCCCGAACGATAATAATATTTTTGGATAAGTAAAAACAATATTGTTTCAGGACATTGTATACGTTCTATAATAGTGTTTTGGTTAATTAAATAAAGGAAGTCTCTATTTAAAAGCTTCGTTCATATCCAAAGGCACTATCGCTTTTGTTCTGCTGTAATCCTTTGCTTCATTAAAACAGATCCGTTATCAAAGCTATGAAAATAAGAAATATTTTAGTATCAACAAAATTAATTGGACAATTTTCTTCTCATAAATCTGCTTGCATGTAATTCTAGTGGACTACTGCTTTAAATGCTATAATAATAACGTCCGTAGCAATTAGAGGACTAATTGTAAACAAATCGCTTTCAATACGCTCTAAGAATTCAGCACAAGTGGCTGAAAACTTAAAATGTACCTGCCCAAAAACAAAAGCAAAAAAACTGTCAAGGAAGATAATAATGTTGATTAATATTTTTGATAAAAAAACTAAACAATTCTTATCCTAATTTGGAGTATATGGGCTTCTATTGAAAAATTTTAAGATATCGTTTCGATGACATCTGGTTGTTAGTTAATCACTTAACCTAAATTTTTATAGAACAATAATATTGGCATGAGGTTAGACGAGAAAAAATCATTTGCTTAAAGTACTATGTACGCAATATTTTCAGGGTGGGGTTAAATTTACTGGAAAGGGATGATATCATAATAAAAATCCCTTGTCTCTGGCAACAAATCCATAAAACTATTAAATAATCTGTGAGTGAAATTGTCCATTCGGAATTCGAACTCTTTACCAACCGTGAAATAAAAGGGTTCTTGTGTAATCACTTTGTACATATATCTATCTTAAATATCGCACACAGTTTACGCATGTCATGTTTTGTCATTAAATAATTTTTGTTTTCTGATCAAAGACTTCAAACTTAAAAGAATTCGATAAATTACTAATCCTGTTAGGAAACGCTTTGAGTATATTTATAGATTATTGACATTACGTTCATATAAAGTTTGAAATTTACACACCCAGTGGGGTAGAAGGACCCAGCTGTTTCGCAAATATAAACGGGTACTAAATGGGTAGAAAAGGGAAAAGTTAAAGATGTTCCACAGGAAGTTATGTATCCGACATTAAATGGTGAAATAAATTAACTAGACAACTATGGTTAAATTAAAATTTTCGTCACCGTATTAGAAAATAAATAGAAAATAAAGAGTTTTTTTTACCACGTCCATTCCCAATATAGAGCACATGAACTTCTGGTGAAAGAATTTAAATAGAAGTTTTTCTACGACAACTGTTTTGATACTCAGTTGCTCAACCGCTTTTTTTGAAAGAGAATAAGGATGGAAAGATAAGACTAGGACAAGACTGGTGGTTTGCTTATCACTCTCGCTACGCCTCATTTTATGGATCGGATGGGTGGGACGGAATTTTAGACATCAAAAACATACATGTCTACAAATAAATTTATGAAACTGTCAGCAACTTGTATACAAACTACCGATAAAATTATGCCACGATAATTAGTTGCTCAAGAAAAGTGACCTGCAATAAAGAGAAATACCCCTGATGATTTAACTAAATATTTGACACACCCTGGTTTTTTTGTTAAGTTTAAGTTTTATTAGGGTCCATAAATGAGAAAGCACAGCGTTAATGACAATGATTCGTAGAAGACGATCCGACTCTTGTCGTAAAGGGCGATTGGCAATCGCCGGCGGACACGTTAGCTAGACAAATCCATTTTTGACGTAAAGGGGTGGCTCCGACAATGCAGGAGTTCAATTTTTGATTTTTGCGAGAGTCAATTGCCAGCCCTTGAGCGGAGGAGAGCCGCCGGCCCCCGTGGCCGGCACCATTGACGTTGTGGATTGTCTGTGTTTGTTTTGAAATTGGACTTAATTTAAAATCGTCTGTCATATCAATTGCATTATAACTTAAAAGTAAATTCATGTGTTAAGTAAATGTAAATGTAGACTCAATTTTATGTGTTAGGAATTATTTTTGTGTATTTTAAACTATTACATCTTCGATTGAAATAAATAAGAGTTGAACCGGACTTGAAATGGTGTTTGTTTGAGATCCCAGACCTTCCAGGACGCCGATAACCGACCATTCGCCTCTCTCTCGATTCGGGTCTTCTCACATTGTAATATTGAAGTATCTTATATAAACTTAAATGTCTCTTTGGCTGATACACCACTGCGTTCGTCATCTATAAATCGCAAGCATGGGGTCTAAAGTCAAACAAATTTCAATTTAAATAATAAGTAGGCTCGAGAAGTTTCGCTTACGCTAAAGAAAGCTATCGGGATGGTTGAAAATAAAATGTTTACATCAGTCAATGAACAAAAAAGTAATAAACATCGAAACACTGAATAAATGTTTGAGAATGCTTTACGCAAAATGGCTGAATTGCGAAACAAGAGTTCAAGAAACTTTGTCAAATTTTCTTACGAAGAACTTTTTTAATGCTATAAAATGAAATTGGTATGTTTATCTATCTTATTTCACAGTGACTTCTTGTAAGACAGTAAAGGGTTTAAGTGATTGATGACTTACAACTAGGGCATCCAATCCAGGACCCTTTTTAAGATCCTAAGATTTCGGGATACAGAATTTCTCAATCCCGGTTTGGTCGTTAAGTGTAATTTCATATGTTTAGTTGTATATTTAAAATTTATTTTGTGTCCATTATTGTTTAAACTGGAATGTATATATCCTTTAATAGTTTGATTCGTTTTTTTATTGATCGGGAATCAGACATATTATATTTACATAAAATGAAAAAACATTATAATCAAAACAGTTTTATAATTTATTTATTTTATAACATTATTAATCTAGGTTTCACCAGATGATATCCAAAAAGATGTCATATCTTACGATTACGGGATTGAATAATTGACCGGGAATCCGGAATTGGAAGCCCTACTTAATCCATTATAGTCATAAAACTCCTATTAAAATCATTCATTTTAAAATTATACGGATATATTTAAATCATTTATTGTTTCGACCTATTCATTTCTATTTGTATATTTGGGCGAATTGATATAATATAAAATAATTTTGAAGTGGTTTGTAAAAATTTATAAAAGTTTATTTAAAAATGATTACTTTTGGATTTTTTTAATGCCTTTTTTATTATAATTCGACGGTGTTTTAGTCAATTGATGTAACCCTCAAAAAAAATGAGTTAATGATTGGATTTCATTTTAAAGATGACAGAGCAGGTATCTGCGAAATATTGTAAACTAGAAAGATAAATTGACTAAGTTTTGGAAGGGAAACATCATTTTACATTAATTTTGAATTTCAAAGTTCTGACCCGACCACTCAATGTAAGCCACTGTTATATCAACACTCCCAACGTATAATTAAGTATCTGCAAATATGAGAATTTACAGAAGTGCATTTCAAAGATTCATAACGAAACTTAGCGTATAATGTTTCGATAAACAGTTTTTACGCTCTCCTGAACAATTTCAATTTTGACGGTTACATCGATTGGCCAAAGCATAGTGATTTTAATTATTTACTTTATTCTCAATACAGTTTTAAGTATTTTTTAAGTTGATAATTATTAAATTACATGAATATATTAATTTTTTTAACCTTTATCGTTTTACCCCTTTTTAATGACAAATGATTAAGTTTTACGCATTGCTTTTTTAACCTCTCAATAAAAAATTAACCATTATAAATATTTTTACAGAAGATACAATGAAAAAACGACTTGGTTTAGACAATAATCGATGAAAAAACAAGATTTTACGGTATATATTACACAAAACATTTTTCCCGATTTAGAAATTGAATATTACCTCTAACACAAACAAATGTAGAGCTGATCTGATTCTGTTATTAATTCACATGCGTTACAACAAAAAATGATCAATTTAAATTATATTTATATATAAACAACCGGTCTCTTAGTTTGATGAGCTGCATGATCAGGGTCCATAATCCCGGAATGGAAACTGTCATATTAATAAATTCATTTATGGATTTGTGTTCGTATGGCATGGAATAATAAATTCAGTGTTGTTTATATTTTTTACAACACCCGTTCTTTAAGAGTGATTTTCTTGGTCTTTCCTAGCCATATCCTCCTAAAATCCATACTGATTCGGACTTCCAATCCCGGGATCCGGGATCGCGGAATCCAAAGATCCCGAGATTGACTTAATACCTATACCGAGATTTCTGGATTCGCTATAAAATAGTAAAAAATAATTTATATTAAAATGCAAATTCTTATTCTTATATCCGATGAACTATAAAATATAAAATGCAAATTATGACCCGATTTACTATACGAACGACGTTTCCAGTGGCCGGGTGCCTAGGTGTGTTTGATTTATATATTTTAAACATAATGTGTTATCTTCTATCTCACACTCATATTTCGCGAGTGTGAGAGAGAAGACTATTCTATTTTTAGAACCACACAGTGAAAATTTTTTGACATTTAACTGTAACATGTCTTCAATTACTAATAAAATACAAAACAATTGAAGAAAATAAACGCACAATATTCTGCTTGCAAATAATTTTTTGCATAATTATGAAAATACCAAATTACTTACATATTTTACAAATATTTTTTGTGTGATTGCTCGTGTTCATAATTATTATAATTTTGTATTTATATTTTGATACTTCGTTGATAAATAAAAAAATTGTATAGATACCCAGGTATTATGTTCTTTTATGCGTTTTTAGGAACATACCTACCTATCCTCCTATTTTGTATGAACTACAAATCCCTTTTCACGGAGTTTTATTTTTATTTTATATGAGGAATTTTAAATTTTTTTTTGTAGCTTCATTTACACGGTTTATCCTAGTACATATTATCTACAATTTTTTTTTGACATTTTCAAATTTGAAAACCTGACTTTGTTTCAATTCCGGGATTAGAAAAGGAGTTCGGGATTGGATGTCTTAGTTGTGAGATGTTGAAACAGATTCTGTTGAGATGCTACCCAAGCACTTGGTATTGAACATAATTAAAATATATCCTGGCATGATCAATTTCTAATATTGATTTTTCTATATAAAATTTGATTAAGTGGGATGAGTGTCTTCTATGGATTCGGCGGTATCTTTGTGGAAGTTCATTTTTGATATAAAATTTAAATTAAAAATTGATAACTTATTTATTCCACTTTGTTTATCACTAACTTAAGAAGTATCTTCAGACTAACCGTAAGTTATTTTAAATATATACCCGCTTTGTCAATGTGCTACAAATTAAAATATACATGTTTTTATAAAGCTTTGTTTTCTTAAAAACAAAATATAAGTAGACATGCTTCTATTTCTTTTACGAAAAGAAAAAAATATATTAATTTCGGGATATTATACCGAGATACTTACGCTAACCAATCGTTAAGCTAAAATTTCGTATTTCAAAATAAGAAACGTAATATTAAAGGTCCTTAAGAGGTCCCCTCAGCCGAATTCGGATGCCATCGTACAAATTGCCCGAAGCAAAACGAAAAATTCACGTACCACGTTTATTTTGACATGTTCTTAATTGAGTTCAGATTTACGATATTATTTTTTAGATTTTTTTTTATTTTTGACAATAATTTTTTCTGCGGAAATATTATTTAAGTACATTCTTTATCCGCGAAAAGACAATTTGACGTCACATCCATCTCGTTTTTCAATAACAGATTACCTTTGTCGTTGGTTTTTCAAAATTTTCCACTTTGGCTATTTATTTTTCTAAGTCAAAAACTGTTAATGTCTGTAAAGAAAGAAGTTCGCCATCATCATTTGTACGCAAGCATTGATTTGTGTTAGTTGATTGTTGTAAGTAATTTTTGTAACTTTGTCAGTTCCGTAGGACAGTGGTCAACGTCGTTGGCTACGTTTACGGATGTCTCAGGTTCAAAACCCGGTGCGGACAGTTTCATAAATTGATTACTGTTTTTAGGCATTAATGTTTGTGATGTCTAAAACTCCCTCCTACCCATCCGATGCTCAAAAACAGGGCATAGCAAGAACGACTAGCTAACCACTAGTCCTGTTCTAGCTCTATCTTTCTATCCCACTGTCTTCGAAAAAGAAAGGTTGGGCAACTGAGTAATAAGTACTTGAGATACCTTCATTATGATCCACTTTGGAAGCGGACATGGTAAAAAAGATGATGTTTGATTGAATTTCAACGTTTTGTCACTTATGACGCGATTACAACGTTCAGCGTCTTCAGCCATGCGAGCTTGATTTAAAACAAATATTTTCTTCCTTTTCACAACATACCAATATTGGAGTAAATTATATAAAATGTTTATGCTTAAAGCTTAAATTATTCCTTTAGTATATTCGTTAATATAACGAATTGCTACGCACGCTCATAGCGAATTTTCAGCAAAATAAGTTTTTAATGTGCGTATGTGCTCTATCGATAGGTCTATCAATTTTACCAGTTGCAAGTCTAAAATATCATCCTATTTCGTCCCTTGTTCAAAATTTAATTTTTTCTAAGCTCAAAAACGTGGTTTTTTACACGATGTCGATCCTCGTTTTACACGGTTGACGCACTCCGCAAAAACGACAGTTTAAAAGAGTATTTTATTTTTCATTATACATCAGAAGACACAAAGTAACTTAAATTATACTTAAAACTATAATACTGGCCATAAAAGTTTTTTGTGATTTACTCAAAACTCTAAAACCTTCGGAAGCGTGTTTAGCGACTCATATTATCGATTTCAATGCTTCACTCAATCTATCAACATCGGGAAATTAATATTTTTAAGTCACGAGTTATCTACATAGTACCTAATTCAAAAACTATTATCAAATCAGTGACGGATAATACAACACTCATCAATGCGGAAAGCAATCTAAACTTCGCATGAAGTTTCCCGTTTAATTAACAATATAAATTTTATCTAATTTTCCAATATGGTGTTACGATGTCCCCTGAATAAATAAAGGTACGTACACACATAAATTTATCTTAATATCCGTACAAACGTGCGACAGTGTCTTCCTGACAGGGGTTCGATCGCATACATCTCCGTGGTGAAATCTCTACTGAAAAAAGCTCCCGATACACAAGGTGTTCGTCGAGACATCTTTCTGTGACTCAAAACAATATGAAACAAAGTTTTTTCTTTATATGAGGATTGTAAGTTCTTATTAAACTATAAAACAAAACTTTTAAATCGTATGTCATCTCCCTCGTAGCAAAAAGCTTTAAGTCGGAAATATAATTTATGAGTGTGTCAATAACATCTATTAAACAATTTATTGTGAGAGTCACTTTATAATAATAACTTCTTATGAATAATGGTGACAACTAATTATTTGGTCAGTATCTAATGCAATTAACGGTCAGTAAATATTAAAGAAACGGTAGGAAACAAATACAACGGTCAGTAGAAAAAGAAAAATGGTAAGTAAATATTAAAGGAAGGTTTTTTTGTTTCCATGTCCGCTCCCAATGTGGAGAATATGGTCTCCTAATGGAGGTGTCTTGACAGAATTTTTTCTACGAGAACTGCTTATCACTCAGTTGCTCAACCCCTCTTTTTTCGAAGAGAGTAGGGATAGAAGGATAGGGCTATGACAGGACTAGTGGTTAGCTAATCGCTCTCGTTACGCCCCGTGAGAATGGGATTGGTGAGAGGGAGGACTCAGACTACGAACAGAAATCAGAAAGATCAATCTATGAAAACAGTCCGCACCGGGAATCGAACCCGAGACATCCGTGACCGTAGTCAGCGACGCTACCAACTGCGCCACGGACGCTGAAGGAAGGAAGGTAAGGTTAGGTTAACTAAGTAAAAGAGATAAAATAATTAATCTGGTTTAGGTTATATACGTGCAAATTTCATTAAACCATATTGAGTGGTAAACAATGAAACTGTTTTAAAATTGTACATCCAGAAATGTTTATTTTATTTATGATTTCAATAAACATGCACCAATTGACAAGCAAATAAAGTTTTGGTTAAGTTTAATTTAATGTCTGACCATTTTATATAAATAACTGATGTTATCATTACTGACCTTTTTCATTAAGTACTGAGCCAATAAATACAGGCCTTTTCTTATTTATTGACATCATGTCGACTCCCAACGTGGAGAATATATCCTCCTAATAGAGGTATCTCAACAAATGTTTTTCTACAAAAAATGCTTGTTACTCAAAACTCTCTTTTTCGATAAGAGTAGGGATAGAAGAATTAGGCTAGGACAGGAATAGTTGGTATCTAATCGCTCTAGCTACAGCCCGTTTTTTTAGAATCGGATAGGTGGGAGAAAGTTTTTTTAGACATCACACACATTCATACCTACGAAAATAATTCCATAAATGGAATAAATCAATTTCTAAAACTGTCATTATAACCGTAACCAACGACGTTGATCACTGCGAAACGGACCCGACAATTAATGAAGCATATGAAATACTAATGAAACTTATCTCAATAGAAGTAAGTCTTGAACAACTGATTGTAGCTCAGTTGCTCAAGGTATATTTTTCGTAATGAGTAATGATAGAAAGATAAGGCTACGACAGTAACAGTGGTTAGCTAATCGCTCTCGATACGCCCCTTTTTACAATTTGGTGAGTTGTAGAGAATGAAGAAATATCTATACATTTGTCCCTTTTACAGAAATACATAAATCAATCAAAAAACAAATTAACGAAACTGTTTATATTGAAATTTAAAGCCCTTAAAGACTGCAACCAAAAGGGATGATGTTGTAAAGTTATTGTCAATTCCAAAAAGTTATTATTTTACTTAAAATAAATAGTATTTATTTGATTTTTTGGGTGAAGATAAAATATATTGTTTGTGTAAAAAAATCGTATTAAGTTAACATGACAATTTATTCACATGTCTTTATAAAAAATCATCAAATCTCTTAATATTGGTACCTAAGTGTTCTCCAATAATTGGTACCTAAGTGTTCTGGCGCTCCAGTATTGATGATCTGAAAAAGTATGATTACTATAAGAATATGATAAATTGTAAAACAATAATTAATTTTATAACAAGAGCGAAAGAATTTTTTAACAATTATTGATTTTAATAAATATTATATAATATATAACAAATTAGGTAGCAAAGGTTCAAGTGCAATCATTTTTCTATAATAATAACAAAATATTAAATCTTTCGTATTACCAAGTTGATAAATGTCTCGCCCATTTTTAAGATTACAGATAACATACATCCTGTGGGTAGTTTCTTAAGCAACTATCTTGGCATGTAAGACCCACCCCCGTTCTATGGAGTCTGACAACACCACGCTTCGGGGGTGGCAGTATTGTGCCCCGGAGTTATTTATTACTACAATTCGCGCGGGACGCCCGCCATTGTTTTATTAGATTGTGTTAGTTTAAGGCTTCTAATGAAAATCGTGAGCGCGTTTTCACTGTGTTTAACTACCCCTGCCAGCACCCGAAAGCCTTATTTGCTGATCGGTTTGCCTTTAGGTCAATGAAGCTCGCCCTTTGAATTTCTGAGCGAACGATTTTTGACCGCAGCCTGAACTACGGACTGGCCTAATAAAAAAAGTTTTGGCCTCTGCGAATTTTCATACCTGATTTATTCGTTTATTTACTGACCACGCAAGCATACATAATTAAATTGCTATAAATATTTGCGTATTGTGCTTGGTTTAAAAGTTAAATTAGAAAAAAAATAATACGAAAACCAAATTAATCTAAACATGCTCTAGATGCAGTTTTTTGAAGAATTGACAAGTTGTAATGTTCTATGTCATTTTAACTCAAATGTATTGTAATCTTCGCATAAAAATTTTTTTTCAATCGATTGGTGGAATAATATTTATGATATGAGTCGACGGCTTCAGGTACTTGAGGGTTCACATCACGGCAGATGGCGACCCGCGTAAAGAGCTCGCATTCCGATTAGGGATAGCTAGAGCAACCTTTAACTCAATGCGGAAAGTCTAGGACACACGGTTGTACTCGGTCAGAACTAAGTGCCACTTATTGAACGCATGCATTCTGACAGTGCGGCTTTACGTTTGTGAGTCGTGGCACTTCACCAAGGCACAAGGTAAAGTATATTGTGCTTTGAAAACAGATGCTTACGGCAAATACGAGGGGTACGGTGGTTTGATTTTGTCAGGAACTCGGAGGTAAGAGAACGGACGAACCAGCCTCTTATTACGTCCAAAAAAAAAAAAGCGACGATGGATCTGGATTGAACACGTGCTGCGGATACCTCAGGAGAGCCTAAGCCCTGTCAGTGTCTTCTACCAACCAGATGGATTCCGTCGCTCTGGAAGGCCGCTGATGACCATCTATAGGATGTATTCGGCGGAGTTACGGGACGCTGGAATGATCTGGAAGGAAGTGAAGAGAACAGAGAAGCTTGGATGAACCGCATGATGGTCATAAGCTCCGAATAGGGAGCGTATATGATTTAAAAAAGCTGTTCATAATTCATACGTATTATTAAATTCAGTATTTTAATTTCATATTCAGATAGCAACACTCAAATTTAAGTCGCCATATCCAACAAATTACGTCATATGACTTGTTTTCCAGATGAATATAATATTTTCATATATTCCAATCCACCTAATCAGATATTGAAGACGAATCGCAGAAAACATTAAGGTCAGTAAATTTCTAAGTGCTTGCCTTTTCCATCTTCCTGTTTTAAACTAAACTGATATGAAAGAAATAAACTAATTTTCCTTAAGCAACGTCCGCTAAAATTCTTCATTGCGTTATTATGAAGTTTCCCTTTCCGTATCAGCCTTAATAAGCTTATTACATAAGCTCTTAAGCTCCACTTTTGTAATGAATAAAGATTGCTTAAAATATTCTTGTATTTTAAATACAATAAAAAAATAATATTATTCTCTTATTAAATATAGAAATGCGTTGGATAATTGTTAAATATTATGTTAATAATGTTAACAAGTAAACGATACTTAAAAAAACAAACTGTTTGCTTCCGAAAAGTCAATAACATAAAAAACGCGCGTAAGTTAAAATAAAAACGCCGATTATGGGGCGAAATTTTCGCATACTTCGTCGTGTTACGGTGCAAAGCCCGTAACTACACAAGTAAGAACATCTAAGGAAAGCGTAAAAAATTAATAACTCTTCAAAGAGATTTTATGAATAAATTAGTCTCATTGTTTTACAATATGCGAGGTGATGGTAGATTGAAGGATGTTTTATACTTAATATATTTAAATAAATCATTTTACATTTAATTGCTATTTATAATTGCTAAATAATTATTATTATACTATAACTATTTAGAGCTTTATACTTATATTATATTAGTCTGGTCCACGGTCAATTGGTTAACGTCTTGGATTCGGTTGCGGTGCTCACGGATTAAATCCAATACGGACAGTTTTATAAATTTATTTCTAAATAGTTTTATGGATTTCGTTCCAAGATTTGGATGTCTGTAATGTATAAAATTTTCTCCCGCCCATGCGACCCTATAGCTTTATTCTTCTATGCTTACTCTATTTGAAGAATATCACACACATTTTTGATTAATAGATTTCTTCGTCAGGCTTATGGTGCAGTGGTAAATGTTGTTGGTTTCAGTAACGTATGCCTACGGTTCAAATCCCGGTGCTGACAGTTTCATAAAATTTATTTATGGATAAATGTTTGTGTTATTTAAAATCCCCTCCCACACATCTGATCCTAAAATGGGGCGTAGCAAGTTAAGAAGACTACTAGTCTTGCCCTAGCTCTATCCTTCTATCCCTAAACTCTTTCAAAAAGATAGGGAAACTGAATAACAAGCAGCTGTCGTAGAAAAACTTCTATTAAACTTTCTGTGTTAGGATTTTATATTCTCTACAATGGGAGTGAACATAGTAAAAAATCTTATAATTATCACTAATAAATAAAGATTTTTTACGCGTTTTTTTTTTTTACGTTTTGAATATTTAGTGTGTCATTAACATTTCTTTTTGATATTTTAAATGTCACGAGCTTTGGGCCTTAGACTTAACGCAAGTATTATCATATAAAAACGTTCCTTTTTGTAACTAACTTTACTTTTTTCCCGATCGAAGCGATCGATAACATTTGAGCAAAGTAACACTTGTGAGATTGTAGCGGTGTTCTTGTTTTTTGCGAGTTCATTTTCCGGAAAATGGTCGCGTGAAAAGTGTCACGCGATTTACCCGAGTGAGGTCATCGATAGATCAACGTCCAACGCGCAACGATTTTGCACCCCCTAGCGTGCCATAGCCGCCGTAATAATGTAATTTATCAAACGCTGTCTGCGTTGGGATTTAGAGGGAAAACAAGACTATCGCACCTGATTACTAAAGCGCAGCAGAAATTCTTTAAGTGAATGTGTAAAAACGATTTATCTACAGTTAAAAGGCAAACAGCACTCTGACTTCTTTTTCTTATTCTACTTATACAATATCTGCTCCTTATCTGGAGTCTGATAAACTCCCTGTCAATTTTTAACAGTTTACTTCCTCATAATACTGCCGGACTCTTAAAATCAATAAAGTGAAATAACAATTTAAAATAGTAAAATATGGTTTTATGTAGTATTAAGTAATTATTTTTGATCATATTTTGTGTGTAAAACCTGAAATACCCATCAAACTATGCGAAATTATCAAAAGACGCAAAAATCTAAGCTCTTCATAGCAGAACAAGCTCGAGGCGTATCTTGGTGCCGTTTGAAACAAAACGTTTGCATACGGTATGTATTTTTCGATGATAAAATTGGCGAGGTCTTCAAGTTATGATTAATTATACAAAGAAGACGTAAACTGTAATGTATTTTTATTTTTAATTGTATGTAAAACTATTTCATTTACAAATAGCAAAGATTAAAGACAGAAGTAACGCATTGTTACACCATGAGTATAATTTCATATGTTGAATTAAACATTTAAAATTTAATTTGTGTTCATTATTGCAATGTAGATATGAATTAATATTTTTTTTGGGAACTGGATTTTCAATCAGAATAAATCAAAAAAAAAAAATCAAAATAGTTTTATATTTTATTTTATTTACTAGGTACTTTATTAAGTTAGGTTTTGCCAGATGGTATCCAGAAAGAGGACACATCCTTTAATTAATTTAAAAAATGATCACAATTTGTGATCCATGGCTGTTACAAAATATAAGAAGTAGGGAGATGACAATACATTTATATTATGACACACCCTGGTTTTTCTTAAGTATAACTGTCATTAGTGTCCTGAACTGAAATCGGCCTGCGGCAAACAGCAATATTTCGCAGTATAGGTTTTTTTCTTGTTGTCAGGCGTTTAAAATAGCCCAAGGCTTCGGCCGCTGGACGAGTCCATTTTTACGGAAAAGGGTAGCTCCAACTTTGCACGGAGTTTTTTTTTAATTTTGGTAGACAGTCGATGACGAGCTGCCGAGTCGGACGAACGAGGTCTCGTCGCGACGAAGGTGATGTGACGATGTGAACTGTTTGTTTGTTTTTGTGTTTTGATTTGCGTTGGATTTAATTTAAATTCGTTGTGTTATTTGTATTATAACTTAAAGTAAATTCAGTTGCTAAGTAAATGTAAATGTAGAATCAATTTTATGTGGTAAGATTTATATATTTGTGTAATATTAAACCACTGCATCTTGAATGGAAAATAAATAAGTTTAGAACCGGATCTGAAATGGTGTTTGTCTGAGATCAGCCCTTCCAGGACTCCAGATAACCATCCGCTCGCCTTTCTTCGATCCGGGGTCTTCTCAATTAATTATATTATATAGTGATTATAAAAAAATACGTACATGAAAATACAGAGGTACACGTTGTTGCTAACCAGGAAGTTTTAATTTGATAAATAAATTATTTTTTAGGATTCACTGAGAACACTATATTTATTATATGCAACGGTTGTCTTGTATGCCGGAATTTTACCGTTCAGAAGAAAAGGCATGCTGGGTCAAGGTCTTTCGAAGGCATCCTCAGAAAGTCCCATCCGGTTCCAACGTCTCTTCATGACCACTGACATAACAGATGAGCTGCTTCATCCGATATCTTATATTCTTATTCCTTATAGAGCTACATCATCTCAACCTAAAAATTTTGTCAGACGCCATGGCTTGCTTTCGTAAGATATTTCTAGTACATTGTCACAGTCGAGTAAGTGGAGAACAACACTGTTTGTCTAAAGCTGTGTGCATTTTACTAAATAAGATCGTTACGCCTTCATATTTTTCTCACGGGAAGAATTCTGAATCAATTATTACAGTTTTTAAATTACAAACATGTATCCGGCTTCGACCAAAAGATGATAAGCAAATCGCAATACGTTTCTCTATCCGTAGCAATATAAAATCACCGATATAATGAATAAGTGCTACCCATGGATATCCAAAAACCAAGAGAATCATTTTTTCCGTCTCCATCTATTTAAATTGTAACACTTTTTTAATGTAACGAAACAAAAAAACAAAGTTTTTTTAAATATACAAAAGGATTTTAAAATTTGAATTATTGAGATTTTGTACACTTCAGTGTATTTTGTCACTAACGAACTCGAACTAAGGAATGAATTAAAATACTGAACTTTCAGTTCGAGTCCATTCGTGCGCTTGAATGCCTAAAGATACCGAAAGGCGAAACCCGGTTATTGACAAAATACATCGAAGTGTAAAAAATCTCAATAATTCAAATTTATATTGAAATTTCATCAAGCACCTTCAGTCGATGTCTTACATTTAAAAAAAAAGAATTTTAATATTATAAACATTATGTCTGTATCTCATAAGCAGACGGATGCAACTCCATTTTTTACAAAAATGAGTTTCGGACGGATCCATCAAGTTAAAGGCATTATTTAGTAGTGGCAGAGAGATTCAGCACCTAGCTGCTATAATAAGAAAGATATGCGAAACATAAAAATGCAAGTATCATATTTTCTTGGAAGAAACACAAAGGAGTTGCATCTAAATAGTTTATTCTTGAAATTAATGCATTAGGATGCTTTGCATCTCTCTGCCTCGCAATAACTTTGTGTTTATGGGTACACTTATATATATATAAATATATTTTTAAATGTTATTTATATTTTTTTATTTATACAGATAATTTGTTTTGTTTTGACTTTACTACAAAAAGAGAAATGAGATACAAATCCACAGTGACAAAATGTCTTTAGAAGCAGAAGGATGCAAATACATACTCTTTTTTTATTTGTTTATTTATTACATATTACAGAAGAACTTTATTTGAATTAGAATATAAAAAAATAATGATCACAATCTGTAGATTTTCTTGGAAGTTATGAATATTCATTCAAAAAATAAATTGCTTTTAGTCTCATCTGAACAATTTGGTATTTGGCAGTTGCATCCGTCTGCCTCTGAGGTATAGATATTATAGTAGAGTTGCTTAAGTAAAATTTTATTACTGCAAAAATATTCTGTATTCAAAATTACCTTTATTGTAAAATTAACCACAAAGCATATTTTTATTTTAAAATGAACAAAAATTAACTAGCATCGCCGCTATCAACCTGTTGAGCGTCTCTAATACATCTAGTTGTTTTCATTGAATTTTCTCGATATTGTTTATACCCGGAACTGTGTTAATAGCTCTATCAAAGCTATGTTGAAGTGCACTTAGTTTGTCCAAGCAACGCTCCAGTATAATGACAGACCTTGAATGGGTTGATATCAAATTCCTCCCTATAGTATAGCCTACTGACGTCGATTATTCAATGACATAATGAGATAAATCGAGCTAGAAAAAAATGGTTTACACAAAATAATATTAATAGAATATTACTTTTCATCAGTGAAAGTTCAATAAGGTAATGTATTCTTTTGGGGTTTCGTCTACTTGGCTGTAGAGCAGCGCCCGGCAACCTATGTCACGCGTGCCACTGGGTGGCACGTCTCGAAAATGACAATTAATAAAATATCCGGTACTTCAAAAAAATTCTAATTTTTTTTAAATTCTATGTAGTCATATTGTTTTATAAGGCGTGTATTATGATTTTCTTCCATGTCCTCTTGCAATGTGGAGAATATGATCTCCCAACGGAGGTGTCTGAACAGGATTTTTGTATGAGAACTGCTTGTTCTCAGTTCTTCAACCTCTCTTTTTTTGAAGAGAGTAGGGACAGAGAGGTAGGGTTAGGACAGGACTAGTGGTTAGCTTATCGCTCTCGCTACGCCCCTTGAGAATAGGATGGGTAGGAGGTAGTTTTAGACATCATAAACACTTGGACAACGAACAGAAATCCATAAAGTACAGTATTTCCTTTTATCGGTGAAATGTGATATCGCACTGAGCGCAGAATTGCAGCGTCGCCTATTTAAATGTGCCGGTTCCTACAATGAATGAGAAACATGAGACCGTCTGCGATTTAAGCTGAGATTCCGTCTGCAAGCAAACATGGGAACTTTGGAGAACGAAAAGCAACGGGAAAAATATCGAGAAAGGGTTCGCCAGTCTACAATCAACTCTCGATCAGAACGGACCGCTTCCCACGCCGTTATCATCAGCCGTTCGTCCTAATCACGTCAACCGAAATACAAACCAGGAAGCAACAGTCATATTCCTAAAGATGAATTTATGAAAACCATCCGCATCGGGAATTGAACAAAAGACATCCGTAAACGTAGCCAACGACGCCACCAGCCACACCACTGACGCCGATTATTATAATCAAATAAAATTGACTTACTATATATATACCAGTTTAATTTCAGTGGCACACTGAGTGTCCAGTACTTTGAATTAACTGTTATGTGGCACGCCAATGCATTTGGGTTGCCGACCGCTGCTGTAGAGTAACGCTTTCAAATTATTGTGGAATGGAAGCTTTTACATATTGATTTTTCAATCGATTTACTCTTGTAATATTTTCATATTTATCATATCTTGAAGATAGTGTATTAAGAAACAACTGTCTGACCACAAATACTCTCTATATTCCTTCCTTCACCCCTTACTTCTTTATCTTTAAATCACTTTCTGTTGTGATACCTCATTAGCACTAGGGCTTCCAATCCCGGGACCCAGGTCAATTATTCAATCCCGGGTTTCACAATTCATTGTAAATGCTATACAATAATTCATATATCAAATTAAAACTTGATTATTATAACGTGTAATTTGGTTTGTTAACGTAAATATTTTTTTTGTAATATTTAAATAATTAATATAAATGTATTGGAGTCTCCCTTCTTCTCATATTTCAAAACAGCCGTTTTTAACCAATTTGAAATGGAGGACAAAGGAGAAGTATTTCTTAAATGGATCGAGGAAAATATTCAAATGTCAAATGGAAAGATATGTCCACTTTTTGAATACTGCCAAAACCTACCATAGTAATGCAGTAATTAAATAAAATAAAAAAGTATTTTGACTACATATTACATTTTAATATTTTTTCTTTTGTTAATGATTGTCTGGTTTCCAATCCATAAAGAAACATTCCAACGTTCAATTAATTGAATATAATATAATATAATGAACACAGATAAAATTTTGAATGTACACTTTAAACCATGAAATGATTCTTAATGACCAATACCTGGATTGAAAAATTCTGAATTCCGAATTCCCAGGATCGTAGAATGGGTCCGGCATTGGATGCCTTAATTAGCACATTGTTTGCTAAAGAAGTGTAATGATTGATTTTACATTTATTCGAGTTATAACTCAATAAAAGTGTCATAAATATATTGAACGATTGATTCAACTAAAAAATATTTTTTTTTTCTATTCGTTATTATGCTATAATTTAATCAATTATTATTGGCTTTTCTATGAGTGACACCTTTCAGTAAACCAAGTATAATATGAAATATTCTTTTCTGTAACATCTGAGCGTCAATTTATAACAAAGACAATATCCCGAAATAATTTTTCAAAGTGGATTTACTCCGCAGCTGTCAAATAATAAAATGAATTATCGATTCTGATGAGAAAATGACAAGTCGTTTTAAGAGTTTTTGACAGAATGCCTTGAAATTGTTTTCTGCTGGAAATTTTCAAATCAAAAAAATTTATTGATGAAAAAATAATTTTTGTTATGTAGATTTTTTCAGATTGTGCTCTTATTAAATTGTTTTATTAAAAAAATGGTGATTCATCAGTAATAAAAGATTTGCAAAAAAAACGAATAATTTTATTTAACCATATCCGCTCGCAAAACGGAACTTATAAATACTATTTATGGAAAATCTCCATGAATTGGACAGTTGCAATATTGACAATATGAATATAATTACAGCTCAAACGCTTACATCCTTAATACGTTTTATAGTACAACATATCGACGACGTTTTGGTCAATTGATGTAACCCTAAAAATTGAAATTGTTCAGGAGAGAGTAAAAACTGTTTTTATCGAAAACATTATATGGTGATTTGCGTTATGAATCTTTGAAATGCATTCTTGTTAATTATACGTAGGAGGTGTTGATATAACAGTGGCTTACATCAAGTGGCCGGTTAAGACTTTTTAAATATAAAACCAATGTAAACTGATGTGTTCCTTCCAAAAAGTGGTCAATTTATTTTTCTAATTTACATCATTTGGTCGACACCTGCTCTGTCGTCTTTAAAATGAGATCCAATCATTAACTCAATTTTGTATTGTTTGAGGGTTACATCAATTGTCCAAAACATCATCGATATTTTGTTGTCAGTTGTGTAAAAAGCCATCACCATTAAATTGGGCCACCGTTTAGTCTAAGACAAATAAAGTATTTGCAAACTAAAAGTTATCTTTTTGTGCAACTTACAGCGAGCAATGACGATAACTTAGTAATATATCAACGGTCGTACTGCATCTGGATTGACTGTATTTATATAATTTGAGACATCGACTGAGGGTGCTTGATAGAATTTCAATATCAAATTTGGATTATTGAGATTTTGTACACCTGCATGTATTTTGTCACTAACGACCAAGGTTTCGCCTTTCGGCATCTTCAGGCATTCGAGCGCACGAATGGACTCGAACTGACAGACAGTAAACAGTGTCTAACGTTTATATAGAAGATACAAATACGACAAATATTATTTACGAGATAAAATATTATACGTCTAGAATCCACACTGATACCTGAGTTAACATTTCGAGAATCGCCTTAATCCTTATTTTGTAAACAACATATTAACAGAGTGGCGAATTGCCGCATTCTAACTACTATTGGAATTACCAGTGATTTTACAATTATAATAGCATTCTGGGTTTCGACGGGATGCAAATCGGCGAAAGGATAAATATATACAATCATTCCACATTTAGTGACATCTGTTAGGTGTTTCAACGTATAGGATACAGCAACGGAGAATTTGGGAGGTTCAGCTGTTCGTTCAGAATTCCCAAATTCTCCGTTGCCATGTATAATGGGCTCTATAATTTTCTTATTCGATATCATTTTTCATAATACTTTGATGGTTTTATTTGTCTATTAAAATGTTTAAAACCTTTAAAAAAGTCAATCGCTGTGACTGCTTAGTTCAACGGGAAGTGCGTCCAGTTCATACTCACATGCTCTTGAATTGGAAAGATTCCTCCGTCTTCTTTTTTCACTCAGTATCAAAAGATAATAATAGTTATCTCTTTTTGGTGTTACGTCTTAGCAAGACTATAAAATAGTTTACTTGGTGACATATTAAAATTAACCATGAATGCAGTAGTTTACGATTTATAGTTATAAATATTATGGGAAATATCCAGTTCATGGACGTTCTCCCCTACTTCAACAACCAACACAAAACATAACATAAATTAATAATAACGTTTCATGTAAAATGACGAATTTAAAAGACATTGTCAAGAATCATTATCACATTAAATTTGAAATAAATAGACCCCTAAAGAAGCAGTTCATTATTATGTATGTAGTCAAGAATTTTATGTAAGACAGACACTCAACCAATTTTTTTAGGAGGTGATTTATCTCGTTATTTATCTTGTATAATATTTATTCAATTTTGTGATTTAGCTTTTCAATTTTTGGTGAATTGCGTTTTTTTAATAACATATATTTTATCAAATTATTAAGACCAGATGTACTCACTGTCACATTTTCATCTGAAATTTACTAAGAAAACTTTCAACTTATACTTTGTTTTGGGTGGGAAAAGAAAATATTAAATCTTTACGATAAAATTTTTATAGTCACGAGTATAGTGTCAATTTTAGCCAATAAATAAATAATAAAAAGCGGTAAATTAATAATCATTATTGAATGCTGCCTTTTCTCGTTTAAATGATAAAATAACAGCGTCACTCAGTCACGAGAGATAAAAGAGGCTAGCGTATTGCGGAAATTTGCATTTTGAGCAACTATAAAGTCAACTTCAACTACCTCTGGAGGAAAATTTAATTCTGAATAATGAAAACAAGAAAAACAAGGGCAAAGAAGCAGTCTCTTGAAAGCTCGCTCCACTTTATTTCTGAATCAATTAGTGTTCAGCGGAGACTGCTCTTTATCAAGATATAGTTGGAATAATTTACAGCAACATGTGTTTGAAATGCAACACAGTTCAAAAATAATTTTTAATATATCTTTCGTCTACGTTTTAATAGTATGTATTTTTTTTGGATATCAATTTGGTGGAGCGTTAAGTCCTAAGTCGTAATTCTTTGAGTCTCCTTCATCTCTAATGTTATTTTTTTTTTGGTTTCACTTCCACCGTTGCAGATAGAATCCAATCCTTAAAACGTGGCATAGCAAGAGCGATTAGATACTAACCACTAGTCTTGTCTTAGCCCTACTCTTTTATCCCTACTCTCTTCAAAAAAGAGAAGTTGAGTTACTGAGTAACAGCAGTTCTAGTAGAAAACATTTGTTAAAATACCTTCATATACTCCACATTGGGAACGAATATGGTAAAAACAAAGTTGATAAAATTATTGATTGCGATCGACTGATTCCCCTTGTTATTAATCACGGATTACAATAAAAACTTAAGTTTTGTAATTGAAATATATAAAAAATAAGGGCTCATAAAATCGAATTAACGACGATAACATGATTATGTATTTCTTTCTTTCTAACATTCACGGAGTTACAAAATTTTTAATCTAGTTTTTTAATTTTACTGGTTGTGATTGAGAAATAAAAATCACACTGAAAAGATGAAGTTTTTACTTTTACTACCGGATTTTAAGATATGGAAAGTCGAGTAGTTTTGATTCGTTTGAACAAGAAATTGTACATTATATTTAGACCTGCGTTTGATCAAAAATACCTACGTGATCAACGCACTAACCATCCCTGCTATGGAAAAACTAACCTATAAAATATGTTAATAGCATAAAAAATACATTTAAATTCAGAATGACAATATAGAAAGTCATTTTAGTGAGACGTATTCAAATTTCTTGGGAAGAAATAGATTTTCTGCAAGCATTATACCCAATGTTCAGTTCACCGCGCATAAAAGAGAAACGAACCAAAACGAGAACGCAAGAGCGAGAGACGCAACTAAGTGTCTGCTCATTTATGTTACCAAGCAATTATTATTTTTAATGAGAAACACAAGTGGGACGCTGCAGAAGTTTAAAATTTAACAACATTCCCGGAAAATGCATTATATAACATTTTTCATTTACTAAACCTTGCTTGATTTACTTAAATATTGTTTCTGAAAAAAAGCAGTGACGCATTAAACGCATCGTTTCCCATTCCTCACTGTTTTCCTATAAAACTGCTCTTACAAAAACTGATCTTACATTATTTTCTAACTTTCCTTTTCTGCTCGTGGCGTTAAATACTATTATTCTAGACAATTAATTGAGTCGACGAAAAGAAAACACCGATAAGTCAAAACTTTCTCAAAATTGTACAAAAAATAGATTTATATTTATTATAACACATTTCACACAATATGTAATGCGAAATATCTTTCAAAACCTGACAGAAGCATAAAAAAAAATGTTTAAGCTTTTAATGACAAGCAGAATACGATAATTTCAATTTTATTTCGTTTATAATTTTTGCAATAAGTGGCTGAGTCGCTACTAAAATTATGCATACTTTTCTTAAATGGAATAGAAATAATAAACTATCACCACAACTAAAAATTTTGTTTGGACATTTTGCTTTTAAGCGCCTTAAGTATCTCATTGTGCAATAATTTACTTTTGTCAATGTTGTAACGTGTCAACTTTGTAGGTATGGTGACCTTATATATTATTTTTATGATTCTAATTTCCAGACAAAATCAGTATCTAAAAAAATAGTAATTCTAGGAATTCGATACTAAATGTTGAATTATTGACGATCTAACTTTGGGTATTGGATTGTAATTCAATGTGACCATTATGAGGATTTGTAGAGATGTCTTCAGTTCAGGTCGCGACGACAAAACATCAGTTCTTTCTTATCATTGTCCTATACTGTCATCGGCGATATTGTTTTCTACCTAAGTCATCACTTGCACTAATGACTGCTTTTCCAGGGCTTTCACCTTTATCATTAGATATGCAGAATTGGCAGATTCTTAATCGGTCGATCAATTGAATTTAACATTAGACATTGACCTTTATAAATATAATGCGAAATTCGCATCGTCTATATTGATTACTAGCCACAAATGCAATTAAAAAGTGTCATGAAAAAATAAGTGATGAAATCGGAAAGATATAATTGAATTGCAACAATTCAAAATCCAAGTAATTTTTTTGATTTTTGAGTTCAAATATAGAAATCGTTCACTGAAAAAAAGTGGATTTGAACGTTAAATACTTTTCTTGTGTAACAAATTTATAACAAGTATAATTTATAACTTGTATTATTATAGAGATTTATTTCAATAATAGAGCGGCTGTCGACCTATAACCTACACAGCCGAAGGAAGGAAGGCCACTGATTTGTCTCAAACATAAAATTCAAATTGTCATTTCCCGTGTCTTTTCATATTTATATTGAATGCAAAATTCGTTGTAAAAGAACTCAACTAATGATTTTTACCTTTGTAAAAATAAAAAATTTAAGATCATATTATACCTACGTATAGATTTGCTATAATGAAACTTACGAACGTGAATAGGTTAAGTACCACTTATATTATTAAGTTAACTTAAAAACTAGGTTAACGAGTAATAACAGTTTATGTATTCTATATGTAAAGTAATAGCATCTCTAAATGTGTCTTTTATTTCTAGGTGCAATAAATTTATATATTTTCGCTTAAGTCGTCGAAAGATCAGCGTATATTGGAATTTTCCACTCTTGTAAAACATTTATAGATAACATGCCATATGAATTTATATGGACGATTTAGTTTTGTGTGAGGATCAGTGAAGCGACGATTTCATGCGCTGAAAAGTACTTGTAAATTGAACATTACCAGTGATGGGGTACTTTGACAATATTCCTATTAAGATTGTACTATCACTTCTATAATATCACCACTTAAAAAGAACCTTTCTGGGTGTATGTTATATTGTGATTTTTCTAACGAGTTTGAGACTATGAATAGAGCACGATCCGGGGATTTTGGCATCCAGTATTTTTAAATCCAAGATATAGTCATTACGTAATTTCATGTGTTTAATTGTACATTTAAATTTTTATTTGTATCCATTATTGTTTCAATTGCAATGTGACAGACTCTGGTTTTGTTTGTTAAGTTTGTTTTATAAGGGTCCATAACTGACAGCGCACCGCTTTAATGGCAATGATTCTTGGTAGTCATACCGAGTTATTGTCGTTAAAAGCTATCGGTTGCCTTAGGGCTATAGCTAAAATTGAAAAGAGTCCAGCGGACGGGTCTATTATTGACAACAAGGGGAGAAACCTACAGTGTAATTTTTATTTTGACGGACAGTCGGCTCTCGGTGCCGGCCGGTGTCGCAAGTATTTGTTTTGAAATTAGACTTAATTTAAATTTAAAATCGACTATTGTGTCAATTGCATTATAACTTAAGGGTAAATTCATGTGTTTTCTCAATTTTATGTGTTACTGATATTTTATGTAATAAACCACTGCATCTTTTTTCATTTAATAAGACATGAACTGGATTTTAAATGGTGTTTGTTTGAGATCCCAGACCTCCCGGACCATAACCAAACTAAGCATTCCAAACATTCGCCTCTCTTCGATTCGGTCTTCTCAAATGCATATATTATTAAACATTTTTATGGGGATTGGAATGGTTTTTTTTGTTGGTATAAAATCAAACAGTCATTTACAATAAAAAAAAATATTTAAAAAAAACATAATCATCAAAATAGTTTTATTTTATTTGTTGCATTATTATGGTAGCAAATGGTAGGT
This sequence comes from Himalopsyche phryganea, assembly GCA_022494535.1. NCBI lineage: Eukaryota > Metazoa > Arthropoda > Insecta > Trichoptera > Rhyacophilidae > Himalopsyche > Himalopsyche phryganea. Next base: position 3,532,949 of record JAGVSL010000025.1, read on the forward strand.
ATCTAAAATGAGGACATTTTGTTCAATTTGACTCTAAATATTGTCCTACATTCATTTAAAAAGTGTTTCTTATATGTCCTCAATTTAAAATTGGTTAAGAACAGCCATTACAAAATACGAGAAGAAGGGAGATTATAACAAAATTATATTGATTTTATAAGTATTATAAAAAAACTATCTACATTAATAAACCGAGGTATATGTTGTAATTAATCAGGAAGTTTTAACTTGATATATGAATTGTTTTTTAGGACTTACAGTAAGCCCCGAAATCCCGGGATTGTCTGAATGTCAATCCCATGATTACGGGATTGAATAATTGATCGAGATCCCGAGATCGGAAGACCTTGTAATGGATTATTAGAAACAAGAAAGACTTAATGTCTAGTTTGGTTGAATGTTTTGATTCTGTAATATTGTAATTCCGTGGGATTCTATAAAATATAAAAGGCGTTTAAATCGGATATGTAAGGGTAAGTATTTTTACTTATATCATTGAGTCTACAATGAAATCTTAACATTCCCGTTTCCATGCTTAAAAAAATCCCTTTGGAACTCATGTAATCACATTGCGTTACCGTGTGGGTTTTGTCATATAAATGCATTTATAAAGCGAAATGACAATTTCAAAAAGTGAAATATGTTTTTACATAGTATTAAGTAATTAGTTTACGACATATTTTTAGACGCAAGAATCGAAATTCTTCATAGCATAGCATATGTAGAACTATTTTATTTTAAAATAGCAAAATTTTTGTGTGACCTATTTCACAGATAATCTCAAGGTTTAAAAGCCGAAATAACGCAATGTTACACCATGAGTACGGATGGGTAAATATTAGTTGTCAGTAGACGTCGCCGAGTGGCGTAATTCCGTAACTTTATTTAGAATTTCGTTGCGCGATTAGGGGCTGCATATCCAGATTTTTTTTTGCATGTTGGTATTTATGTATCAAACAAATTGAATCTATAAAAGGAAGTTTCATAACTTTGAAGAAATCCGTAATCAAAGGACACATTTTAATAATAAACATACTTAAAGCGACTAATTACTCTTACAATAATTTTTTTTGGGTATTGTATGAGTGATAATGAATTAATACACCGTTGTCGTCAAACACAAATCCATAAATCTATTGAAAAATCCGTTAAACAAAACATAAGACAATGATTTTAACCACTAGTCTACAGACCAGGTAATACTACGTCTTCAAATTTATGAAATCATATCAGGAAGTGCAATGTTAACCATTTTTTCCCAAACGCCATAAAATGAATTGTGTCGAAATGCATACTGTTACATTGTTACGTACTTGCATACAAATGGTTACAGATCACTAAAGAGATCACGAAACGGCGTTGCACGAGAATCCCTGTATTGGATTTGCCAACGGGTGTGACATAATATCTCGGTGATAAAACATTGCGAGGACCAGGAAACGAAATGCAATAACTCGGCCGTGATTCTAGACATCAATTCTAATTTGTCCAATGGACCAGACAATATAGCAAGAGAGTGTTTTGCCAAAAACGGAGCTTATTCTGGATGAAAAGACACGATTTATTTCATAAACGCTTTAAAAATACATTTATTATTTGAGAATGTTTTCAAGTGTTTTGCGTAAACTGTATTTTATGGATTAATGTTCAAATTTCAAACAAAAGAAAACGGCCAAGATTATTTTTTACGTCAAATTTAGTACATACGAGTCCTATAGTATCAAGAGTAGAACTAACCACCATTTGAAGTTTGGACAGAAACACGAAAAACGTTTTATTGTCGTTTTTGAGTTTTTTTATGTAAATTTGTATGAGCTGCCATATTATGTCACACACTGGTTTTTGTTAAGTATAAATGTCACTAATTTGCAGAACTGAAATCAGCCAGCGGCAACAGCAATATTTCGCAGAATAGGCTCTTTCTTGTTGCCAGGCGTTCAAATAGCCCCCGGTTACGTCCGCTGGACCCACGTAGCTCCAACTTTGCAGGGAGTTTTTTTAATTTTTGTAGACAGTCGATTACGATCCGCCGAGCCGGGTGGGTTGCGGCGGAGGTGACGATGTGAATTGTTTGTTTTGTGTTTTGATTTGCGTTGGATTTAATTTAAAATCGTTTGTCGTGCCATTTGTCTTATAACTTAAAGTAAATTCAGTTGCTAAGTAAATGTTAATGTAGAATCAGTTTTATGTGTTAGGATTTATATATTTGTGTAATCTAAACCACTGCATCTTGAATGGAAAATAAATAAGTTTTGAATCGGATTTGAAATGGTGTTTGTCTGAGATCAGCCCTTCCAGGACTTCGGATAACCAGCCGCTCGCCTCTCTTCGATCCGAGGTCTTCTCATGTGACATAACTTAGGGTAACTCTGTGATTGAATGAAAGTATGATTTACCCAACCGTTCACTTCTGTTTCCAAAGCTGTCTATCGTTCTGATTTTGGTAACAAGCCTCATTTTTTTTTACGTTTTTATACCACATTTACATGATTTTGATACCAAAATTTTATTTCTAGTCATGCACTATGGCCGGTAAAATAGTGTGGAAACATTAGTTCAATTTTGATTAATATAGGAAAGTTCTACTTTTGACACTTTGACAAATGCTCAGCAGAACTTACTTAACGACAACTGGATATGATTGAAAAAAGCTCAACTCGTCTGCTTGTAGAAGGTTAGGAAAAATGTTTTTTTATCATGTCCGCTCCCACTGTGGAGCATATAGCCTCCAAATGGAGGTATCTCAACGGAAGTTTTTCTATGAGAATAGCGTGTTGTTCAGTTGCTCACCCTATTTTTTTGAAGACAGAAGGTATAGAAGGATAGGGCTAAGACAGGACTAGTGGTTAGCTAATCGGTCTCGTTTTGTTCCATTTTGAGGATCTAATGGGTGAAAGGGAATTAAAGACATCACAAACAAAAATCAATTGAAAAATTAATTTGATGTAACTGTCCGCACCCGGATTTCAACATGAGACATGCAGCCAAAGACGTTAACCACTGCACTAAGGAGCCGACCAAGTAAAAGATAAAAATCAGTCGATAGTTTTAAGCCCTTTATCAGGATAGGATAGGAGATGTATAGGAAATGATTAAAGCATTACAGAAAAGCCCATTCTTTTGTACACAAATCCATAAATTAATTTAAAAAATAATATCTGGGTTTTGAAACTGTGTTTAGGCAATTTCATATTTTTTTTCTAGTGAGCACCACAATGAAAGACAGTGTTATTGACCCCCCAGCTACAGGTGTAACACATTATTGATTATTCATATTTAATATTCAAACAGCTCATTAAGTATTATAAAACAACGCTAAAATTTGATATTTTTCAGCCTGATTTTCCGTATTTTATTTCACGACAATATTGTCAATAGTCTCAAGATACCAACCAAAAATTGCGAAATTTAAATCTGAAACAAGGCTTATTTTTAACTGAAACTATTCTCCTTCTAAAAAAAAGTTCAGATACAAAAGACAACCTATCAAATTCTTTCATATTGTATTTGATATTCATATCAATAAAGCATACACTCATTTGATCTGCATTGACTCCGTTGACAAAATTGTACTACTGCAACACGTTTATACTTATGATATTCGTTAAAGTTGTGTGAAATCGCACGAATCCTTGAGGAATATTTACATTTGGAAAGTATCCAAAAGGGGGTGAAATATAGCACAGCTATTACCCTTTATGCATACACCCATTCTCTGGTTTCAATTCCGTGCAGGGATACAGAAAAATATGGGGGGCGTTTAAAGGGTGTATGCCCGCGTCTGTTTATATGGATAACTGATAAATCTTGCATAGCGAGCATGCGTTTTCTGTCAAGTTTCGTTGTTGTTCATTCGCATGTGAAATATTGTTTACAAATACTTTACTCCTTTATTCAATGTATCGTATCTGTAGGATTGATTCCTCACACATTCTTTGGATGTGGCTTTACTTATTTTCTACCAAGCGCATATATATCACAAAGGTTATTTGAAATCTAAAAAACAATAAAAATACAGTAAATTATGTATAGAAATCGCTTATTATGTAACTGTATAATAACAAAGATTTTATTTAAAAATATATCGGCAGTCAACTCATATGAAAGCATCGGCGGACCCTTACACGGATGGCCAGTGAAGTAGTATTGTCACCTGTTCGTTTGTGAGGTAGTCCGACTTCTCTCACAGTATTGCACGTTCTGTCCGTGTCCATGCCTCTGATCTTGTATTATCATGTCGTCTCGGCTGCCATCGGTATTAATTTGTTCCCCACATATTCATCAACTTATTCATTGACAATGATTTTGCACAATTGGAATTTGAGAATTGAGACAAACTAATTTGACAGAAATGACGTATTTTATATTCACACTTGAAAATACAATTCTTTTTATATATTTTTTTTTGTTTTTGATAAGAAAATAGTTTATAAGCTTTTATAAAACAGTATATATTATACAATAGGTGCAAAATCAAATGTGAAAAAACCTATTCAAAACATGGTATTAGAATCATATCCCCGTCGAATCAATATTTTTAGACAATGGCATCATTTTATCTTTCACAACATTTTATCGAGTTTTTACCTGATAGCAACACCAACATTGCAAACGCGTATAAGTTTGCGTCGGGTCGGGATTTAGTCGCCCACCGCGATCTGTGCAGTATGATGTTTCTGAAGTGCGTGCACGTCTTTTGTTTGTTTTATTTTGTCGAGTAAAACGATGGTGAAAAATAATAAAAGCGCCATTTTGAGTTAAAAAATCAAGATTCGTCTTGTTAAATATAAAATATTTATCTCAAAGACGGCTATCAAATTGGGCATTGGGCAATCAACACTATCAAAACATTTAAGACATTTGGATTATTGAGATTTTGTACACTTCCATGTATTTTGTCACTAACGACCCGGGTTTCGCCTTTCGGCATCTTCAGGCATTCGAGCACACGGATGGACTCGAACTGAGAGCACCCTCAGTCGATGTCTTAAATTTTAAGACATTGTTCAGAACTATTTTGGTTATTAAACTTGCCGCTTATTACAATCAATGTTCACTTGACAAATGTGAACACAATAAGCTGCGCCTACTGTTATTCTATTAAGCAATAAAATATACTGTGATCGAAATAAAAAAAAGTTTTTTTTATTTATGCGTTCAGTTTTGTTCAATGATGAATAACTAAATGTTAATTAAATTTTCTTTGGAAATTGGTAATCCAAATGTGAAATAAAAATAAATAATTATTTTGTGCTACGCAATACTTGTTCATGATTCCACAAAAATATGAAAAAAAAAAACATTAGCATATTCCAAATACAGCGTGTGTTTATCATTTAGCTAGTCAATTAATTTTCTGCCAATATTACATTTATAAACTGAGTACTTGTTTGATAACAAACAATCAGCATTATTTTTAACCACTTTTAAGGTGTTCACTGTCAATTATTGGAGGGAAGTCTTCCACATATTTGGATAGAAATAAACAAAAGGGACCCAACTGACGTTTTTAGGTATTTTGCGTTATGAAAAGTCAAAATTTGATATGCTAAAGAGATCCAAGTTGGATTCCGGCTAGTTTTCATTTTATTTACATTATTTCCCTTTTGCTTAACAAAAAAAATATGTGAAAATATCAAATTTTCTGTCACGATAAAAGAACCAACCGCAACGTATCTGTTTATGCATAACAAGTGATCTAAGGATCCACAATATTTTACATTTTGCTGTAAAAAACCACGCACACGTTGATTTTAATCTTGAGCAGGAATAAAAATATTACAACATACAATTTATCAAGGTAACTTTATAAAATAAAATATTTCGTTATAATCCTTAATTATTCATAGAGTATTCAAAAAATAAAAATGTTTATTTGCACTTGGTTCCTTTATGATAAATACACTATTCATTGCGTAGTATATTGAAGGGAATAATGTAAAAGGGAACTAATTGACAGTCTGAGGGTACTTCTTAAAGAGGCGAAACGCGTCACGTTAGTGATAAAACAAATTGAATAACTAATTTATCAATTTTAATTTCATATTAAAAATAAACTTTAACAAAGTTATCGCCTAATTCATAGAAAATAAGGAAACAACTGTTGGTTCTTTTATGCAAAATGGTTGTTACTGCTGTCTGTATGAAAATTGTCATAAAATAAAAAGGATCCAACTGCTATGAAGAATTTCAATTCTTGCGTCTTTCGATAATTTCGTATAGCTTAATATGTATTTCAGAATTTACATAAAAAATATGACGTAAAATAATTACTCAATACTACATAAAACATTATTTTACGTTTTGAAATAGTCTTTTGCTTTTTAAATGCGTTTATATGACGAAACCCACACGGTAACGTACCGTAACTGAATGAAAACGGGAAGGTTAATAATCGTACAAATAAATTAGTAAAATTAATCAAAGCTTGCTGTAGTTTGTGTAATAGAGAAAGTAATGGTTAAAAAGGGACAATTTTTCAATGATTAAATGGTAGCAATAATGATCTTAATATGTTTATTTTTTAAAAATAAATCATGTGTCAAATTAATATGAGAAAGTGTCCCGAGTATATTTAGAATATCAACCTGTAGATGTCGGTTAGAATGGCTGTATTAGTTAGATATGTTTGGCTTTTCGCTGAATTTCTATTGTTGGCCAAGATACACACATAATATACTATACTGGCAGTTTTTCTCCTATAGTCTGACTTTCAGAGCATAATAATTCATTGCTGTATTGCTTTTCCAGCGACCTTCGGGCGTTGTTTTCGGACCTAAACAATGTTTTCGGCCTGAAATGCTACATATCAATAGGACGAGAGTCGCTTTGTTAGGCAATCACAGCGATATCTCTTATGTTTTTGTTTCGCTTTGGCTGAGACACAATTTTTGGCTCGCGAATTTACGAGATGATAAAAATGACAGTGCTAAAAAGAATCATAAAATTACGATATTTTAATATTGCAGTTAATTTACTTTCAACAATTTTATTACTTTATTTACTATTACAGCATAATATAAAATACTTCTTCGCTTACCGTGACGTTTATGTATTTAAATTAATAATATGTTGTGAAACTTTTGATTGAATTCTTTCTGGCGCTGTCCGCAAAACGACAATCATTAATCTAATGCGTCATTTGGATTCACGACTCAAATAAACTTCAAATAATAAAAAATTAAAATTGATAACTTAGTTATTTCACTTGGTTTGTCGCTAACGTGACGCGTTTTGGAGAGACATCATTAAAAAAGTCAAAGCTGTTACCGGATAATTTGCAGGCAGCTTTTATACAGCTAACAATTTAGGTAAAATCTTATTGAACAATAAAAATAAAATAGAATCATTGTCACAGTGTGGCATATACCACCTCTCTCGTGAAGACTGTCAAGTTTCCTATGTAGGACAGACAGGTAGAAGCTTTAATGTTATATATATAATTTAAAAAATCGACTTAGGGTGCTTGAAAGAATTTCAATATCAAATTTGAATTGTTGAGATTTTGTACATTTCCATGTATTTCTTCACTAACATCACCCGGGTTTCGCCTTTCGGAATTTTCAGGCATTCGAACACACAAATGAATTCTAACTGACACAAGTAAACAGTTTACAATAATTATATACAAGATAAAATACGACAAATCGTATCCCTGAGTCTAAGAAAATAGCATCTGGAATAATCACGACAAACGCATTATGTGTGAAAAGAGGGGATTTTTAAATTCACTTCGAAGAACTACTTACCCAATTTCTAACTGATGGGCTCTGTCAGCGTGACCATGGACGACCCAAAATACCAAGTTAAAAATAATAAAATGCATATCTCGTCTAGTATATTTCCCAACACTTTTACCCTCGTACGGCCCGTGAAAAATTATAAAATAGATACACTGACCCTTCTTTCAATTAGGTTGTGCACTAGTTGCTTTAGAAAAAAACCTAATACTGTATCAAGAAATGTTTTAAGCCAATCTATTGAAATAAAATAACAACGTATTTAGTTCTACAAAATTTTTATCAGACAGAACTATTCTGTTCTGTAGTTCTGACGATGGCGTAAAGCTGAAATAGCTGTCAACTAACTGATAAAAAAATTGTAGAAATAAATACTTTGTTATTTTATCCTACTATAATGGAGTTCTATCAAGTAAATGCCAATTCAATCAACCAATCTATTTACTTATTTAAAGTGCTATTTTACAATCGTAAAATTACTTACGATAACCTTACAACTTTAAGAAATAAATAATTATCGTAGACACCAATAGCCAAATAGTTTTGACTTAACCTTAATCTTCCGACTCTTTTAATTCACAGATGCATTCTGACGGTGCGGTTTTATGATAGTAACATACGCGTAAAATGAACGCCAAGATACTGGTAGACAAATGGTCTTACCATGTCACGAATAGGGTATACAATCTAGGACCTTTTTTACAATCCCGGGATTCGTCATTAAGTGTAATTTCATTTGTTTAATTTACATTTAAAATTTAGTTTGTGTCCATTATTGCATCAACTGGAATTTAAATATGATTAAGCATTTTTATTTGGCGTTGGAATGGTTTTTTTTTTGTTGATTTAAAATAGGGAGTCATTTACAAAAAAAAATATTTAAAAAAATAAATAACTTATTTTTTTTTATTTTATTTAATGCATTATTATGGTAGGTTTAACCAAATGGTATCGAGTAGAGGACAATTTGACTTTAAAATATTGTCCTCCATTCATTTAAGAAGCGGTCCTAATTTGTCCTTTATTTCAAATTGGTTAAGAATAGCTACTACGAAGGAGTTTGGCTATAATAAATTTAAATTAATTGAACAGGTATTATAAAAAAACTTTGTTCATGAAGAAAACCAGGTACACGTTGTAGTTATTCAGCAAGCTTTTATTTGATATTATGGATTGTCTGAATATCAATCCCAGGATTACGGGATTGAATAATTGACTGGGATACCGGGATTGGAAACCCTAGTTACGAACGATAGAACGAGAGAACATACTTCCTCCTGAAATAGCATTAGTAGTGGAAATGTAATCTTTGAATTGGCTTGATATTTGCTATAGATGCCTCAATAAATCTTGAACTTTGCTTATCTTTTCATCAAACGACCGAAGGGAGTGGAAGCGTGGTTTGGGGGTGGGTTGCGTTACTGAGTTACTTACATGAGTGAAGTTGGAAAGAATACATTAAGATATCGCTCATTACCAAGCGCATTAGACACTCCATTTTCATATCGCCAAGCAGTAGCCAAGACTCGTTACTAAACGATTATATAAGACTATATCGATGGCCTAGTTCCATACTGATTCCATACTGCACATTGCAACACTCATACTATCGGCACTCAGCACGATATTGTGAAACCTATAGGATTTAAAACATTTGTCAAACTTCAATGTCCAATTACTCAAAACCAGTATTTTTCAATTAGTGTCATCTTCCAGAACAATGACGATATTAAAGTCAAATGTAAAACTGTACGATAAAAACTAAATATTTTTTTATAATTTAAGACATTAACTGAGGGTGCTTGATGGAATTTGAATTATTGAGATTTTGTGTACTTCCATATATTTTTTAGAACATTTAGCAGCCTTTAGATTAACAAAAGATACTTCAACATTCGCAAATCACTTGCTATTGGAGAATCATACGTTGAATTCGGATGATGGGGTTAAATTGTAAATAATATCTGTCGTATTTGTATCTTCTATATAAACGTTAGACACTGTTTACTGTCTGTCAATTCAAGTCCATTCGTGTGCTCGAATACTTGAAGATGCCTAAAGGCGAAACCCGGGTGATGTTAGTGACAAAATACATGGAAGTGTACGAAATCTCAATAATTAAAATTTAAATCAATTGTATTTTGTTCTACAACATGTTTGGATTCACGTAAAAAGTGAGCGTTTGTAAGAAAGCTTCTTTCCGTGTATTGTATACAATTATAAACATTACAAAATAAAAGTTTTTTTTTTAAATCCTGTCATTTTATAAAATAATTTAATTTCAAAATAGTTCGTTTGACAATCTGTGACTTAGTACGCATTTTTTCATACATCCGATGTTGGATTCATTTATTGGTTTTTTTTTGTGGTTAATTGTGCAATGAACGTTTCAAGGTTTTCTTGCCTTATTAGATATATTATAACTTCCAACATACGACGACACAATATTTTAAGTAATTCGATCACACTTACGTCTCAAAAATGATGATAATGGAAAGATAAGGTCATAAAAAGATTGTTTTTTTTTTGTATACGTCGCTGTTCAGGAAAAAATCTCCAGCCCTAAAAAAGGCAGTTTTGAGTTGAGTATGTCAGCCAAAGCGCAATTATTATTAAGTCAGTACGGTATATTAGTTTGTAAAATATTGCTTACAACCGAATTATTTGTTTTTCACTGAATGAATCACTAGAGCCTCCTTAGAAGCAGATGTATTAATAAGCATCAAAAAGTAAAAGCAACCTAAAGAAATTATTCAAAATTCATGAGAAAATTATTTAACGTATATAAAACCTTTGAACAATAAAGTATGTTTTTCCTTTCATCTCCAAAATTTCAAATTGCGATGTCTTAAAATGGTATTTTTATGGTTGGTGACTTTTCCTTAACAGTGATAATATTACGCTTCGTAAAAAGAAATCACATACATTTATGCAGCTATACAGATAAAAACATAAAACCAATGCTAAAAAACTTTGACTTCGTAAATAGTAAGACAGAAGCTCTGGGCAAACGTCTTTGGACGATTTTGTGTTTCATCCAGAATTCATTTCAAATATAATTACGCCTGGGTGTTGTGAAGAAAACTGCGTTATTCATAAACTTACCATTCGAGATAATTATTATAAGCATGAACAGCTCGACTCTCATATATTATGATAAGCTCGAAACGTTGCAAGCGTGCTGGTGATGATGATAATACCACAGATTTGTAGTTATCAGGGTTATTCAGTCAGTCAAAACACGCCAGTTCTGTCAAAGTTATCTTTATTGCAGTCGGTTAGTTCAATATAATGATTGCAAATGACACTACTCATAAATTAAAGAGAAATAAACAACAAAAATCGCGTGGCAGGCAAACGGTTAATTTTACTGTCAGTGTGAGGCATGGTGTCGGCGTCCGTGGCGCAGTTGGTAGCGTCGCTGGCTACGGTTACGGATGTCTCGGGTTCAATTCCCGGTGCGGACGGTTTTCATAGATTGATCTTTCAATCAATTTATGGATTTCTGTTCGTAGTCTGAGTCCTCCCTCCCACCAATCCCATCCTCACGAGGCGTAACGAGAGCGATTAGCTAACCACTAGTTCTGTCATAGCCCTATCCTTCTATCCCTACTCTCTTCGAAAAAGAAAAGAGAGGTTGAGCAACTGAGTGACAAGCAGTTCTCGTATAAAAAATTCTGTCAAGATGCCTCCATTAGGAGACCATATGCTCCACATTGGGAGTGGACATGGAAAAAAAAAAAAAAAAAAAAGTGAGGCATGGAGACGCTCAACCGCTCGGCCATGGGACTCATTGGGCCGATTTCAAACCAATATTCTAAATGGCGTTCTTATAATTATTGAATTAAAATGAATGAAATTCGGATTATTGAGATTTTGTACACTTCCATGTATTTTGTCACTAACGACCCGGGTTTCGCCTTCCGGCATCTTCAGGCATTCGAGCACACGAATGGACTCAAACTGACGTCAGTTCATCAGTTTGAGACCATTCGTGTGCTCGAATGCCTGAAGATGCCGAAAGGCGAAACCCGGGTCGTTAGTGACAAAATACATGGAAGTGTACAAAATCTCAAAAATCCAAATTTGATATTGAAATTCCATTAAGCACCCTCAGTCTTAAATTATATAAAATGAATGAATTTACAAAATGAAACTATGTTGCCATATATCACTGCCTATCTTTCTTGCTAATTTCCTTGGTGAGAGGTGATTCAAGGAGTGTTCTTTGCGAAATTCATGGCTCGGATCAATTGGATCGTGTCATCTAATGAAACAATAGTATGATAGTAATTATTTAAAAATAGTCGGCATCCGTGGCGCAGTTGATAGCGCCGTTGCGCTTCAAAAAAAGAAAGGTTGAGCAACTGAGCTACAAACAGTTTTCACAGAAAAATTTTGTTGAAATACTTCCATTAAGAAACCATATGCTCCACGTTGGGAGCAGACATGGGAAAAAAAATAAGCACCGGTTACCTTTCTTCAAAAGGCACTTTTCTCACTGCTGTCTCATATGGAAGTATGTAATGTTTGAATAATCTAAACTATTCATGCCATTTGTATGGAGCTAATACAAGATCTAATGATCTGCAAACAGTGTGAACAAATTGACTTTATTGTACACTAATTTACTTAACGATGTGTTCCTCAAGCAAATACGAATATAAATCATCGACAAAGGCTTTCATTAGGGGGTAATTATTCTTGCCAGTCACCTATTCATACACTACTACAGGCTTCCCTTACTTACTCTTATATTATACAATTTTCATTTAACCAACAGTAAAAAGTTTTAGTGCCAAAACTTATTTCAACTCACATTTGTCTGACAAACTTTCGCAATGTTAGTCCATTCAAAACTTCCAGCGGAATATCTGTTAGTCCATTGTAAGTTCACATTTTCACTGATATAAAGAAATTGCTAGCACTCCAAGTGCAGTTTGATATATTATATGCTCGACTAGAAAAATATTAGCTGTTTTTACCATAGTTTTACTTTAACCCTTCCGTATTCATGGTGTAACAATGAGTTACTTTGGAATTTAAACCTTTACTTTACTTACTTTACTTTTAAACCTTATCTGTGAAATACGTCATACAAATAATTGAAAATTTTGCTATTCGTAAATAAAATAACTATACATATAATTAAAAATTGAAAATACATTATCGTTTACGTCTTATTTGCATAATTAATCATAATTGAAAAACCTCGTTAATTTTGTTATTGAAAAATACAATATTACAGTATGATAAAGTAACAATTCGAGATGCATGACGTACCGTATGCAACCGTTTTGTTTCAAACGGCACCGAGACACGTCGAAAGATTGTTCTTCTAAGAAAAATTTCAATTCTTGCGGTTCACACAAACAAATTATTTAAGTAAGTACATAAAACCATATTTCACGTTTTGAAATTGTTTTTTCGCTTTTTAAATGCGTTTATATGACAAAACCCACACGGTAAAAATTGTTGCTGCCTGAGATCCAAAGGGATTTTTTTTAGCATAAAAACGGGAATGTTAAATTTGAAATACGAAAATTAACTTCACCACTTTTTTAGTGACGTTTTGAGATTTCACTTTCTGTACTTTTTAAGCGACCACTGCAAATTATCACAGATAATTTATGAATATAATAATATAATGGTTCCAACAATACTGTTCTCAATGTACCTCTAAATTTTCAACGAATGTAAATAAGTATTTTTTAAAATCGAAATACACTTTTTGTTGTTATTTAATGTGAACAGATCTAGAAGATACTATTTTGCGTGACACTTTTTTTAAACAAAAATAATCATCCATAAAATGCCACTCAAGGAGATATTTTTATTAAAAAAAATCAAAATTTTTTGTAAATCTAAAAATAAATTTGAATGCCAAATGTATTGATTTACAAATTTAACGGAAAGAACGACGAAATTTCTGTTGTTATTTGTCCGACTGTCAATATTAATAATTCCTACGTTTGAAGTAAAATTAAATATTGAAGCGCTTCACGGAAATTCAATTTTTAACGAATGCCATTTAAAGAGAAGACGATATTTTCGATTCATAAACGTGCTAGTCTGTGTTTTGTATAAAAATGAGTCAAGATGAGTATATAGGACAAAAGTTCAGAGTCTGAAGTGTTTACAAGTGGAGCTTTCAGGAATTTCTTATAAGCGACAAGCACTTTGGGAAGCCTTATTCATTTATACAAGCGGATAATCACTACAAGTGGTAACGGCCGGTGCGACCACGAACTTTGCGGAATTTGCATTTCACAGTGCAACCAAAAAACAACGATTTGCACTTTCAGCCAGCTCCTTGCATCGACAGGCTTTTACGATGATAAGCTGAAGCCTCACGCCAAAACTTGAAGTTTGTTTTTCTTAAATTATTAAAAATCATCCGATATAAAGCTCTTTTATTAAAATATGATAAAAACGTACTTTAAAAATTCGATATCCGTAGATGAGTGAGATTTTGTCAAATCCAGTTGTACATCAAAGGTTTGAGTCTCTAAAAATCATATTAACCCAAAATTACTATGCCCATGGACACCTTCTTAAAGCAAAAACCTGACCATGAACCCCCAAGTAAAATAATTCTAAATAACTGCATGATAGAAGAATTAAAAAAATAATTTAGATATCTTGAATGGTAAATGGTGATTAAATGGTGAATGGTGGTAAAAATAAAATATAAATACAACATTTTGATATTTAAAGTATGATATAACTGCACTAAATCCATGTTCTACTGAATAGAAAGACGGGAAAGCAATCAACAGCCTCTGTACACTGACCCATAATGCAGGATATAAAATTTGTGATATCCTTGTTCAAACATTGGCTTCCGCGTCTCATTTGAGAATAATACAATAAATTGCTCTTGTATGGATGGATTCGTAGTATAAATTCATCTGAGTTTGTGGGTCTGCTTGCAAAAGGGTCCAACACTCAACAAATCGCTACCAATTTGTTTATTTCAACCTTCATGATAATGAAAATTGTCACAAACATTTTTTTATATTAAACCTTTCGTGGACCCCATGTTGTCCACGCACCCCCGAATTATTTTTAATTTGTCACAGACCACCTCAGCGGTCACAAGGACTCCTGGAGGTCCGAAAGAACCACTGCTCTAAATTAACAGTTTTACAAATTGATTTTAATACCGATTGGTAGATTAACACACAAAATATCATTGATGTTTTCATTACCTTCTCATCCACTCTTTCTGATCGTGCTTGACGTATTCAACGTGCGATTATAAACATTTTTAGTTTCGTCCTTCTACTCTAATTATCTTTTTAAAGATAAGTTGAACTACTAACTTACAGTTAATTTTCTCTTAGTATTTCTTGAAGAATACTGTATTATGATCTATCTACATTTATTAAAATGGATATAAACGTGTATTAATAAACTGTAATAAAGAAATACTGTTTTTTTTTTCATTTCAGCGAATGGGGACAGTCCACGGTGAAGAACTACCCTATCTATTTGGGGCGCCACTTGTGGAGGGTTTCAACCACTTCCCCAAGAACTACACCAAGTCGGAAGTGGCTTTGTCAGAAGCCTTCATCCTCTATATGGCAAACTTTGCACGTACCGGGTAAGTGTTCCTACATGTACAAACTGTAAACAGCAACCTGCTTTACTGGTGTTCACCAACAATTACACTAATATAACATTGACTTAATAAATAATAAGATGGTGCAAATTCAAGTCCAATATATCATCTATGATGTCAAATCACCAAGGCGCACAACACTAAGCAATATATTTCATTTACATTCAAAACAACAATTTATGTAGCACCTAAACGTAATGATACATTTGAATTAGTATAGTGGCATAATGTTACTGGTATTTTTTATACATATAATTAAAAATAAGACGTACCCCGGATAGTTGTTGAAAGGGCTTTAAGCTGAATTTGCCACCACCCGTCAATTTGAATTTACTTTTTTTAAATTTAGATTTCATAAAATTAAAAGTATTTAAAAGCAAATAATTATTTGATCAGAAACTAATTCGATAAATGGCCAATAAGAAGTAATGAATGGTCAGTTAATAATTATGTTTCGTCAATAAATAAATGCCAAATAAATAAAGGTTTGGTATGTTAGGTTTAATTAAAAAACTGACCATTTTATATAAATTACTGACCTTTCATTTTATTTATTGACCACCTGTACAATAACAATGTATTATTTGTTACTGACCAAAAATTGAAGTCTTTGCTGACTCAAAAGATGCAGGCCGTATTTAAATATGTATAAACAAATATTTATTACACATTTTTCACAAATTTGATTTCAAAATATGTCATTTAAAGTCACAAAAACAAGTTACAACAAGTAAGATTATACAGTAACATAAAAATGATGTTGTACAAATATTATTTGATTTCTTTAACAAGGATATAGTTGTCCGGAAAAGTTTGCTTAAACTGTTCTTTCATTTGCTCAAAAATTACATGAATTCTTAAACACAACTAATTTTGTTTTCGTATTTCATCAATATTTTAACCGAAGATGTTCTGACTCGATCAAAGCAAAACTTTATAACATTATCATATTGAGATATTCTTTGAACTCACTGCATGAACGCGTAAAAGTTAACGTAAAAACATATACAACCCAAACGACACTAGCCATGTTTGATGCTGGAATCGTTAAAAAATTTGAATCGTATGCCACAACGACCTGCGCATAAAGCTTTGCATTAAAAAGTTTCCTTAGCGGATTCCGACAAACGTAAGTCTTCGATACAAATATCCCACGCATCGATATGGACACAAGCCACTGTATCTCGTACCCTGCCCATTGTACTTTTAGCGTCATTGATAACATTTAATTGAATTTGATACAGGATTGAACTATCCACTGCGCGATAAATTAGATTATACTTTGGTCTAAAACTTCGGGGAACTTCTCGGTAACACTATAATTTAATTGTACTAGATTATGTAGTTGCTAGATGAGACATATAGCTATTTTGTAACATATTATACTGTGAGCAAGATAGTATCGTCATATTCAAGCATAGTTTGTTTAAGTTTGAGCGAAATTGTTTTAGTGGAAAATGATTTTGACTGAAAATAGAGACAATAAATTCCTTCGGTATATATAGATAAAATAAACATAAGAATAATTAAAACAATACAACACAGTGATAATGACCGGACGAAGAAGGGTGAATGTTTAGTTATCACCATCTAGGAAGTATAGGATCTCAATCAAAACACGACTTCAATCAGGTTAATCTTTTATTTATTGAAGATGCAGTGGTTTAATACACAAAAATTACCAGCACAACATGAAATTTAGTAAACATTTACACTTACTTAAAATATGAATTTACATTTACGTTATAATACAATTGACACAATACACAATTTTAAGTTTAACAATAAATACAATTCAAAGAAAAGACAACAAATTTTAAACAAGGAGCAAAACGTCACCGACGCCATCTTCGTCGGTCGCCAGCTTCTCGTGACAGACTGCCTGCAGAACTCAAATTAATACTTCAAAATTGCGGGCCCCCTTACTTTTGTCAATAGCTACCACTGCTGTCAGGTAGACGAGGCAATTAACTGAGATACAGGCCACTTTCTCTTTAATGACCCTAAATCGGTAAGTTCAAGTAACGTTATTTAGAAATGATTATACGAATCGCGATATTAAAAGTGTTCGCATGCCTTTCTGGATCATTCCAACCTTCCAAGAAACAAATAAATTTTTGAAAAAATTTTAGGGCGTATCAAAAGCTATTTTATACTGGGAATCCACTTTACCAATTGCATTTTTCCTAGAAAAATAAATATATTTGTAAATCTATATATATAAAAATGAATGTTTGTCCTCTATGCATTCCTTTACCATTCATTCAATTTCGATGAAACTTTGGTGAATTGTTGTGGTGTGCCGTGAAGGTTTCTGAATAAAAAAAAATAAAATGTAAGAACTAAAAAGAAGAATCAAATACGTACAGACGGCGACCTCTGGGAAAAACCTTCTGATTCATTCGTGTAAAAAATAACACATATTGTTTGAAAAGTATAAAGGAATATATATATAAATAATATTGAAAAAAAATCAGACTTTTTTCGGGATTAGGAAAATAAATCTGAGCTTCGGGACGCGTTCAAGTAACAATCAGGAAATTTTGTGAAATTTCGTCCCGTGCAGACCTCTAATCCAAAAGCACTTCAATAAACTGAATTTAAAAACAAACCCTTTCTTTCTTTGAATGGCATTGCAACGCATGCCGGGTACTCACTAGTGTATTATAAAAATGACGATAAGAAAGAATTAAAATCGTATTAGTTCTGATTTTTAATTAACTGAAAAGACCATTCATTTTAAATAAAATGTGATATATTATCACTTCACTTCAATAACATAATCTCCGTCAATGATAGTTTTTTGGCAAATCAGGGAAAACCGTTTTCTCAGTGCAGTTCCAAATGCATAGTTTAATACAAATAAAACTGTGGAACTGACGATTACACCATGACATGTAAACAAACACTGTTAACCTTGACAGTACAATGCTGCACTCTCATTGGCTAAAATCAGAGTTAATTAGTTTAAAAAATTATACAGCATTAGAGAATATGTCGGCGTCCGTGGCGCACGGTGCGAACAGTTTCATAAATTGATCTAACAATCGACTTTTGATTGTAGGTATGAATTTTTGTGACGTCCAAAATTTCTTCCCTCCAATCCGATCCTAAAAACATAGCGAAAGCGATCAGTTAGTCTCGTTCTAGCCCTATCTTTCTATCCCTACTCTTTTCGAAAAAAGGGAGGTTGAGCAACTGAGTAACAAGCAGTTGTTGTTGAGATACCTCCATTAGGAAGCCATATGCTCCACACTGGGAGCAGACATAGTTAATATGAGTTTTTAAAATGAACAATATTTTCACATTCATTTTAAATGCGAGTTTGTGAGTTTAGAAATATATTTTGTAAATTAAATGGTAAATGTGAATTCAAAGAACAATTCCTAATTCATTTTGTTATGCCGACGATATGCATTTTAAAAAGATGTTTTCCTTAGTCTTCATAATGTATTTTTACTAAAGATAGTAAGTAATATTGCAATACTTCCTTCCATGAAGAATAAAAACACACTGTAAATATTTACCTGACATTTATATAAATACAATTTTTGTTAGACGTATTTCATCTTACTTTCTTCTCGTATAAATTCTATTAAAATCATTTTATTATTATACAAAGCGAAGAAACTCTTTCAGAATACCGTTGATGGTTTTTAAATCAACAGCATCTACATCAAAAATTTAATAAGCAAACCGTTCCGTGCCAGATATAGATGGGTAAATAAAATCCCGGTGTCCTGGAACCCCAACACTTAAATGAAGCTTCTGGTATTCCCGGAAAACAGAAACGGTTGGACGATTTCATATTATATTATTACGGACGCTGGCTCTTTTCCCGTTTTAATCGCCATTAAAAATAAATTAAAGGTTGAAATAAAATGACGCCCATGTTGTCAAGTTTAAAAGCTCCTTTATAGCTTTCGCTCAAATTTTACGATTGACCGGTGATAAGGTTTATGATTATGCAATTGAACTAATTTTAATTTACACATATTTTTTTAAGCTGTATAAAGTGTAAAGGAAGTACTATTTTTAATTGTGAAAGTCTTGCCAATATATTAAAGGCCTGCACCGGCCGAAATTTTGTAAAATAAACCAGTCCGAGCCTGACATCTTCAGGCCCATCCCAGCTTCATCCTGAGTATATAACACTTGTTACTCGAACCCTAGATTTATTTTCCTCAGCCAGAAATTCATTTTTACTTTTCAAACGATTCATGTCATTATTTCCATATTTCCAACGATATCAAAACACAAGAAAAAAATATTTAGGTTATGAATAGTATTGCCTTATGGCTGATTAATGAAATATTTTTCTGGAAATTATATTTCGGACGAGTTTCAATTTTTCAAAGGCCCACGAGCCATATCCGGGCCCGTGCAGTACTCTACAATATATAAATTATTATATTTTTTTATTATCTAAAACAGCGGCTCCCAATCTTTTTTGACTCGCGTACCGCTTGACAACCTATTTCACTAAATTGTACCACTTATATAATAAAAAATTTCTATATAAGTGGTACAATTTAGTGCTGATTATCTTTTGTGAAACACTTGATTCTTTTTGTAATACAAGTGATATTTGAATAATGAAAGCTTTGAATAAACTATCGTCACATTTTAAATACACGATAAACTGGTCACCGCATTTATTATGTACAAGTGACTCGACCGAGTTAAGAGGTCATCTCAGTTGTATAGTGATAGTGCACTCGTGTCTCGGCCGACGTCACCAGCATGTGTTAATTTAATTCTGCCCTAACGTATTTATTAGGTATTAAGGTCGTAGTTGAACGTTAGTATTCATATTGCTTTTGTAAATATAATATGAAACTATAATATATTTAAATACCAATTTCATTTCCAATAAAAGTGTGTATTATAATAAAAGAAGCGATGCCCACTTATTTTTGTCAAATAATTTTCAGTAAAAATATTAGCAAACACGAAAGAAACACAATTTTTATAAAAATTGTTTTTCAAATGTGTAGCATATAGTTTCCTAATGATGGCATCTCAACAAACGTTTTCTACGACAACTGCTTGTTAATCAGTTGCTTAACCTCACTTTTTTCACATAAAATAGGTATAGAATAATAGGGGTGGTACAGGAATAGTGGTTCGCTAATTTCTCTCTCGCTATGCACCATTATGGGTTGAATGGGTGAGAGATAATTTCAGACATCGCAAATCTTTTATTCGCATTGTGAAATTACAGATATTTTAACATTTTGGAATAAATCTGCCACCAACTTTTGCGGTCAACGGCTAGTGAGCAATTATTGTCGCTTTTATTAGTGTGTAAGGTATTCCGGCTTTTATGACTTTGGTCGCGTTCTATCTATTGCCTGTCTAAGTGTATCCATAAATCAATTTATAAAATTGTCTGTACCGGGATTTGAGTCCAAGACATCCGTAACCGTAACCAACGACGTTGACCACTCCACCACGAACCCAAACCCTTTTCACGAATAGATATCTTAATTTGATGATGCTTGATAAAATAATGATCATACTCAATGTAATCTTAAAACGGACTCAGTCCATAAAACTATATTAACGTGTTTCGATATGATCTGATCTATGTATCGTGTTTTGCATCCTACATGGACATAGACAATTCATCGCAATAAATTTCGTTGCACTGAAAATTGACCGCGGAAAAAATCATCGCCAAATTATTTTGAACAAATATATCAATGATAATGGTATTGAAAATATGTATCTATTCAAACATGAATCTAATCTATAAAAATCAATGTGGGTTTGTTTGTATCTTATGCACTGCCATACCGTTCATCCGATTCCGATAAAAATTTGTCAAATTATTGCTTGCACTTGCACAAAGAATATAGGCATATTACAATCAGGCCCGGTCCGGCCCGAGTCCGACTCTCATCGTTTTAATTTTCAACATATAGTATTTCTTTTTATATATAAAAATCAATCTAACAATCCAAATATATCTGAAATCTAAAAAAAAATTAAATAAAGAATGAAATTCGTACTAATAGCAACATCTCGGAAAACCTTCTGATTTATTCGAGGACGCACCAGACAGCAAACAAAATATATTGTGTGTCCAAAAGCACTTCAATAAACAGAATTAAAACACAAACACTTTCTTTATTTGAGTGGCATTGCAACGCATACAAGGTACTCACTAGTAATTTTATAAAAAATCAGCTTAAGGTTCATTTACGAATTTCGCTCTTAAATTGCTGCGAAAAATAATTTGGTAAATTATGATGGTCAATGTTTTTCATAAGAAAATAAAAGTTTTATTCTTATATCACGATCTTTAATTATTTTTGAAATTGTCAATTAATATGAAATATAATATTGTTGAAGCCATTGGTGGTAAAATCGTAATACTAAAATATATTTCAAAGGTCTACAACTAACGCAAACTGACAGGAGGTCAGAAGTCGCAGGGGAAATAAGTCATCTTTGTGGTGAAAAATAATCAAAACTGACCAAAGATACATGGTTTGGTTATAATACGGTATAATGCTATCATAAAAACATTAAAACAAGGAAATATATTTATATAAATCTAATAAATGTTGTTTATATTATGGTAAAAATGTATAGTTTTTTTATTTTCGTTTATAAAAGGGCTCTATATCACTCGAGATATGTTAAAAATGTTGTTTTTTGAGTTATATGATAATACTAATTTATTAACCTGTTTTTTTCGGGAAAGAGTTTGGCGCTTAATTTAGACGTAAGGTGCAAGCTAATCTGACGGTTAGAAGTATCACCGTAGACCGAACCTCATGTAACAGCCACAAAATGACCTATTACAATTGGCTATTGTCGGCTCCGTGGTTGCTTCAGGCCAGACCTAATAATGGTCAGTTCATAATGCTCACGTTGAGCTCGACCGGTACTGATCATTTACTGCATGTGGAAGAAGTGCTAAATAAATTTTTGCTAATCACTTCCTGTTTAATGTTTTATTTTTAAAAAATATATTTTAAGTTGTAATTGTTAACATTTTCTACATTTCCATGTATTTCACCACTAAAGACCCTGGTTTCGCCTTTCGGCATCTTCAGACATTCTTGTACGAACTACATGAAAATGTACAAAATTTGAAGAATTCAAATATGATATTGAAATTCCATTAAGCACCCTCTGTAGATATCTTAAAAGTATATGATTAAAGATTTAAATAGTTTAGTTCACCTATAAATAGAAGTATTATTGTAAAAATAAAACTTTTCTACTGTTCACCTTCTGAAATAAGCTCTTGTGACAGACATGTATTTTCTGTTTTATGGTACTTATAAATAGATAATCTGTGTGGGTACAGAGTATGCATCTAAATATATGTAAATGAATTTCGATGAAACTTTGGTGACTTGTCGTGCGCACACCCTTGTGCACGCAAACATGTACGCAGCAGATGGAAAACAAAAAATATTGTTTTTTCCAAAATCACTTCAATAAACAGAATTAAAACACAAACCCCTTCTTTCTTTGAGTGGCATTATAAAGCATGCCGGGTATTCACTAGTAAATTTATAAAAAATTATCACAATAGGAGTGCTTTCAAAGTCTAAATATTCTCCGAATCGGTAAAAAAAACTTACATACATTCGTTACGAAAAGGCTGTTTTACACAACGCGAAATCTGTTCTACAAGATGTTCATTATTCAAGCCCGCGGCCCTGCGTAAGGCCGATCCGTAAATAAGTGGGTCATAATACAATATAGAGGGTACGTCCACTGAATATTGATTCGGGAAAGTGTTGGGAGCAGAATCTTAAAGAGAAACGAATATGATAGAGTTGGGTGGGAATCCGGGAAAGCTTCGGAAAAATAACGTGAAACAATAAGTGGCCAGCGAGATTGGATATGCTCGCCTGCCTATTTGCCTGACGTATTCTGTGTGCTTTTTCTTCCCCTGTGCGCTACATATAAATATAAATTTATTTTTTTATCACAGTACATGATTTTATTATCAAGGATTTTTTGTATATCTGCGATTATGGTCGCACGCTACGTGGAATATCTGATGCATTTATTTTAAATTTGGATTATTGAGATTTTGTAAACTTCCATGTATCAAATTTGGATTATTGAGATTTTGTACACTTCCATGTATTTTGTCACTAACGACCCGGGTTTCTCCTTTCGACATCTTCAGGCATTCGAGCACACGAATGGACTCGAACTGAGAAACCCGGAAATGCACAAACCCCGGGAACTGAGAAACTGGAAAACCCGGGTCGTTAGTGACAAAATACATGGAAGTGTACAAAATCTCAATAATCCAAATTTGATATTGAAATTCCATCAAGCACCCTCAGTCGATGTTTTAAATTACTTTCATGTATTTTGTCACTAACGACCCGGGTTTCGCCTTTCGGCATCTTCAGGCATTCGAGCACACAAATGGACTAATGGAGAACCATACGTTTAATGCGGATGGTGGGGTTAAACTGTTGCACAAAAACATGGGGGATCATAAATTATTTTATCAAGAAATCAATAGAGCCCAGTTAAATTCCTTGCCAATTTTGAATGAACAGCTGAACCTTCCTAATTCTCCGTTATTATATCCTATACGTTGAAACACCTAACAGATGTCACTAAATGTGGAATGATTGTATATATTTACCCTTTCGTCGAATTGCATCCCGTCGAAACCCACAATGCTATTATAATTGTAAAATCACTGGTAATTCTAAAAGAAGTTGGAAAGCGGAAATTCGCCACTCTGCTAATGTGTTGTTTACAAAATAAGGATTAAGGCGATTCTCGAAATGTTAACTCAGGTATCAGTGTGGCTCTCAGACGTATAATATTTTACCTCGTAAATAATATTTGTCGTATTTGTATCTTCTACCCGGGTCGTTAGTGACAAAATACATGGAAGTGTACAAAATCTCAATAATCCAAATTCGACATTGAAATTCCATCAAGCACCCTCAGTTGATGTCTTAAATTATGCATTTATTTGAGTTTAAAGTAGTGTTTTGCCTATTATCATCTGTTTCAAAGTAAAACAAAATGTGTTGTAAAACAGTGGAAAAACAAAATGTAGAGTCGTGAAGTCGCGCTGTTTTGACCGGAGTCGGAGTTGTAAAAACGAGTGACTCCAATACTTTTTATATAAAGTGCATTTTTACATTTCTGCGTGTATTAACCTTCCCGTTTCCATGGTAAAAAAATCCCTTCGGATCTCATGCAGTCACATTGCGTTACCTCGTGGGTTTTGTCATATAAACGCATTTATAAATCGAAATGACAGTATCAAAGAGTAAAATATGATGTAATGTAGTAGAAAGTAATTATTTTATTGCATAGTTTTTGTGCAAAACCTGATATACATATCAACCCATGCGAAATTATCGAAATACGCAAGAATTGAAATTATTCATAGCATAACAGGCTCGAGACGTGCTTCAGCGTAGTTTGAAACAAAACGGTTGCATACGGTACGGATATCTCGGGTCGTTACTATACTCTACTGTAATTTTGTCTTATTCGTTGGTAAAATTGACAAGGTTTTCAAGTTATGATTAATTATACAAAGAAAACGTAAACCATAATGCATTTTTAATTATATGTAGAACTGTTTTATTTACAAACTAGTGAGTACCCGGCATGCGTTGCAATTCCACTCAAAGAAAGAAAGGGTTTGTGTTTTAATTCTGTGTATTGAACTGCTTTTGGATTAGAGGTCTGCACAGGCCGAAATTTCATAGACTTACCCGGTTCGAGCCCATCATCTTCAGGTTTGGCCCGACCCAAACCCGAGTTTCAATATCACACTTGTTATAACACAATATTTTTGTTTTTCGTCTGGTGCGTACACGAATAAATCAGAATGTTTTTCCTAGATGTCACTGTAAGTACGTATTTGATTCTTTTTTTCAATTTTAGATTTTCAATTTTTTTTCTTCAGAACCCTCCACGGGTGTGTGCGCAACAACTCACCGAAGTTTCATCGAAATCGTATGAATGGTAAAGGAACGCGTAAAGGACAAACAAACATTTATTTTATATAATATTTCCCGGCATGATCACAATAAGTCCTTCCTGAAATTTTCGTCGCGATCGGTTGAATAGTTTAGGAGCCTGTAAGATCCGGACAAACCAACAAACCAACAAACAGACATTCATTTTTATATATATAGATAGCCAAATTTTCAATTTTTTGTATGTCCTATTTAAGAGATAATTTAAAGGTTTAAAGGCCAAAGTAACGCAACGTTACACAATTAGTACAGAAGAGTTAATGTTTCATTTTTAGTTATGCCTATAACATTTTCTTGTCCTGGAATATACATATATATGCATATATTATATGAAAAATTTGGTTATTCTATTTGCCGGATTGGTTATTTGGTGTTTAATTTGAGGATCAATTACATTTTAATAGGAAATGTAGGAAAAAACCTGACAAAATAAGACTTTTTTAATTTGTAATTTGAGTCAGAGCCGGGATGTTGGTCAATGTCGGAGTCGCGTTTTTTTTGGACGACTCATGAAAGTTTCTTTCAATCATCAACATTTTTTAAGTTGATCTGTTTCTACTTGAATACCTTTAATTAAAATTGAACACTCATAAAGTCAAACCTGTCATTTGCACTATGCTTGTAGCTTTAAAAGGTGTTTTTCTTTCGTTTCACTGTATATACTTTTTGATATCCATTTTTTGAATTTATAGGTTGATCTGGACTCTAAAGTTAGTATAACTTAAATTAGACATAATTATGCCCAAAGTAGGCAACTTGCAAACAACAAAATATAGTATAGATCATGTGCCTGAAAGTTTACTCTAGGTTCTGCTGAAAATAGCTTCGCTAAAAAAAATATAATCTCTTAATAAAACACTATGGAAATATTGTGCTCATCAAACAAGCCAGGCACTGTGTAGCAGGCATACTTTTCTATTTAAAAATAAAATAAATTAAATGATCTTATATTTTATGTAAAGCAATCAGTCAGTTGGTCAGATTCTACATATAATAGAAATATAATTATTCAATAATTGTTGTACCTATCATATGACACCGCCCCGTACTTATGGGGCGGACAGGGGTCTTCAAAGCCAATCTGCAGACTCTTTCTATTAATGCAAATTTAAAATGTAATATCTCTCCTAAGGCGTTCAAGAGTAGTTTGTATTATTTGTTTAGTTACTGTTATTTGTTTACATTTAGAAGTGAACAAAAAGCTTGCGCTGCTTAAAAAGAGGAGGCGTCGCCTCTCGACCTTTCCCAGAGGGAGTCGTCAGCCAACGAAGCGGCGACTTAGTCCACCGCTTGCTAGTTAAACCACTTAGAGAGTTTTAAATTAAAAATTTGTAAATTTATTTGTGTAACTGTCTTCAAGAAAATTATATAAACTAACTGCAATAAACGAGAAAGAGTATACTGAATACGACCGGGTTTTAATGGGAGACGAAGTAACCGTTGAATTGTCATTTGTCTTGTCCCGGACGCGGGCTGTGAAGCTTGTTGACTCCACCGCGCCCCGCTTCTCCCCGCTCTCCAACCTACCCTCAAGCGAGCGGCGAGAAAGACTTGTTTCTTTTCTACTCTCTCACATATCTATAATTACTCAGAAGCCTCGGAGCTCTGACTTTCCTACATTTGTAATTGATTGATTGCAAAAGTGTCATTATCTCAGCTCAACATTATTGTGGATTGGCTAAAACTCAATTTCAGAAAGAAGGATTTTAGTTCAAATAAAAATTAAAAAATAACAAGCTTAAAACATAAACTTGTAAGTAGCGGACGTTCGATTGAACTGTTATAATACCCGACATGCGTTGCGATGCTACTCAAAGAAAGAAAGTTTTATTCTGTTTATTGAAATGCTTTTAGATTAGAGGTCTGCAAGTCCTAGCCCGTCATCTACAGGTCTAGCCCGGCCCGAGCCCAACTCTTAATATCACACTTGTTACCCGAACCTGACCCGAAGCCCAGATTCATTTATAGTTTTCATAGCACATGTGAAATAAATTATTTAAGCCATGAATACTATTGCCTAATGACTGACTCGTGATCCAAACATAGTAAGACATATTTTTCTTAAATTTGAATTCCTTAACCAGGTCCGGCCCAATCCCGAATCTGAATTTTCTTTACTCGCCCGAGCTTAGTTCAGACCCGTGCAGACCTGTAATATTCATATTATATGAACTGAATAAAACTTGACGATTCGTTAATCTTGTTTACATTATAATCATCTTATTACTTCTTTATTCCGTAACAACTTACCGAAATATAGAGTTTTTTTTTAAATACACAAGTAGTATACTATACTGCATATAATATTTTATTATCAAAAACATTTTTTGCAGCTATCGTATGATTTGGAAAAACTTATCATACCATAAACGTATCGCCACATTAAAGTTTTAACAAATAAGAAAATAAAGAATACAATATAATACTTTAATTTAATATTTGTTATTTTTTATGGCTGTTATTTAATAATCGAAAATTTCCAGTCATTACCTATTATTCGCGAACAATTATTTATTCGAATTCAAAAATATTTCAATTAAAAAAAACAATTTTCCTGTCACCATTTATAATTGAATGCTTTGTCTTTCACGGATGTATGATATAAAAAAAACTATCCATTTTATTTTAAACAATGCCCAGCCGTCAGAGCAATTAAGTTTTTTTTTCAGCGATTGCAAATTAAAACTGAAAAATTTCAATGCGCAGAATTTGAAATATTGATAGAACGTGTTCGTTGATATAAATAAAAAAAAATCGTCAACGTGAAACATAAAACCCAGCTAAATTGTCGATATGTTTTATTTTTCTGCCGAAATTGCTTGTGGAGTCATTGAACTAACTATTCATTGAAGCGTTTGGATACTTCAATGTTCTCACGATTGATTGTATAAATATAAATCCCGGAATTGCGAAATTCACTGTAAATGCTAAAAAATTATTCATATATCAAATTAAAACTTCTTTATTAACGCATGTACCTCAGTTTGTTTATGTACGTATTTTTTTTTAAATACTTATATAATTAATATAAATGTATTGTGGTCTCTTTTCTTTTCATATTTCGTAACAGCCGATCTTAACCAATTTGAAATAGAGAGCAAATTGAGTTCGTTTTTAAATAGATGGTGGACAATATTTTAAAATCGAATTGAAGGACATGTCCTCTTTTTGGATAGCATTTTGTAAAACCTACCTCAGTAATCGAAGAAATAAAATATAAAACTACTCTGAAATGTATCTTTTTTCTCCTTTTTTTGTAAATTACTGATTCAGAATTAATAAGAAAAACATTAAATCATATACACATTCCAATCGAATCAATAATGGAAACAAATTAAATTTTAAGTTTACAATTTATCACATGAAGTTTCACTTAATGACCAATCCGGGGATTGGTTGACCTAATTGTATTTTTATGCATTGCTACTTTCTTCCAATCTGATAAATAATATTTCGTAACATTTTTTTAAGCCCATACTTAATTTTCAATCGAAAAATATTTTTCGATATTTTTTCATTAAAAAAGTATGAATAACAAAAATCTTCCACTGGTCAATATTTGAGATTTAACCCTCAGCGATAAGTGAAAATGTTTGGCAATCATCCAAACCAGTTCTTATATTCCCATACAATTGAAGTGTAATTAACTTTTTTCATTTGCCGTTGAACTATTGGCCCAACGATATTATTTATTTAAATAAGGTTTCTCTTGTATGATAAAATCCGTACTTCCACCGAAGGACTCCTGCATTCGCAAAAAAAAATATAATTTATGAAGGCCTTTTTTAGATAACTTGTGAATTATGTTTTAAAAAGAGAAGGTTTATGGTGAAAATATTATTTTCATAACGGTTCTCTTTTCATATCGCACGAAAATATATTCTTAACAAAACAAGAATATTTTTGTATTGTTCTGTTGAAGTAGGTATATGAAAATAATGACAATAAAAAGTGACAGATTAGGTTTTTTAAGTATTTTTTGTTACTGAATTTAATTTAATGCTTACAATAAATATAGTTTTCAGTCAGTCAACATATATTTAACAGTCATTTGAAATGGAAAGTAGTATAATTGTTTTTCTATAATTGGGTTTGGGTCCTTTGGGCTTGGGGCTGTTTTGTTCATTAGTTACTTGTTTTGGTGCTACCATTAAAGATTTATAAACCCAGTTCTTTTTATACGCGGTTTTATTTGCGTGATTTCAATTTTACGCGACTATTTCTATTGAGAAAAATTCTTTTAAAGGCGTTTCATCACACGAGTTGAATTCGACTGAAATTCGACAAGTCCGTTCAAAAAATCGCAAACTAATACATTTCGTCACGGAGAGCAAAAGCAGCAAGTGACTCCAAAATGAAAGTTAATATATTTTTACCTTATTTTTCTTTATTGACACGATCACTCCGTATGAAATATTTCATGTAATACGGAGTAATCCCAACTCTGTTAAAATTCAAAAACTATTAAAAATTTAGTCACCCTCGACTAGTTCATATCTTAAATTCTTCCAAACACGTATCACTGGTGACGATAACTAACTAGATGACTTTAACAGTTGTTCCCAGTGGAGCGAACTAAAGCCACATTTAAACCACATTCTTATTTTGCATTTGTCAACACGCATTTTCAACAAAAATATTTTTTTTTTTCGTTTAGTACTTCTGTTTAAATAAACGACTATTTTATTCGAATTAAAAAACGAATTTTAGTTTTTCATACATTCTTGATACATTTTAACGCGATTTTTTTTTGAACCGATTTATAAAATTATATAGAATTAAGGTATTTTTTTACGCAATTTTGTTTGACGCGTCAATTTCTGGAACCAATATAACGCTTATAAAATAGATTGAGTGTATTTAAATACTAAAGTCTCATCATATTTTATAAATATACGACTTTTGTCATTCAACTTTGATCAAAAATACTATCAAAAACCGTCTGTTAAAGATTTTACAAATCATCATGCAGCACGAGTCAAAGATAATAAAAATATCCATACTAACTTCTTAATGAAGCTGAATGATGGAACATTATGCCATTCGTTCCCTGGGACATTATCTTTTCGGATATATGAATTCATTTGAATTATGATAGTAAAACACAAACAAATTTACAAAAATTCTTTTGTTGTCTAGTTTCTTTTTTAATATCAACAATATATTAAAACAGAAACACTCAAATGTAAGCGAAAAAGCATTTTTAGTGTAAAAACTTAGTGCAAAAATAACCATGGCTAAAATATTTTATTTGTCGAAGAAAGAGAGTGGAAGTCGCCAAAACTGTGCTAAAAAAGACATAATATTCTTTTAGTGAATCCGTCGGCATTTTTTACAGTAACATGATTTACGTCCTTTTTTATCTTGCTTGAATCATAAATAATATCGGACACCATCTTCTAGTGCTTCATCATCCATCGCTTTTTACATATATACGTCTAGAAGTAGTATCATATCCGTGGTTGCAGTAACGCAGTGTAATCATCAAGGAAAACAATGCCCTGAACGTAACAAATATGGCGAGGTTTTATGCCCTGCCGTGTCGTAAACCGTTTGGGGATGGTTTCCCACTGACGTAATGCTACGATAAACCACAATCCTACACCTGCAAGGGGTAGGAAAACTCTCACGGCGTATACAACCGGCGAAAAGAGACGACAACGCGTTACTTTGGGAAAGCTCTGCTTAACACTGTGACAATTTTTTCATTTGTCTTCTTTTTAAAACTAGTTGTTTCGTCAGGGATTTCAAACAAAAATTATAATAGATATGGATATTTTATTTTTCAATGATAACATTATTTTAAATAATCAAAAACAAAGCTTACCTTTTCTTTAAACTTCAAATGAGTAATATTTTTTTTTTTCCATGTCCGCTTCCAATGTGGAGCATATGGTCTCCAAATGGAGGTATCTTGACAGAATTTTTTTCTACGAGAACTGCTTGTCACTCAGTTGATCAACCTCTCTTTTATTTTTCGAAGAGAGTAGGGATAGAAGGATAGGGCTATGACAGGACTAGTGGTTAGCTAATCGCTCTCGTTACGCCCCGTGAGGATGGGATTGGTGGGAGGGAGGACTCAGACTACGAACAGAATTCCATAAATCGATTGAAAGATCAATCTATGAAAACCGTCCGCACCAGGAATTGAACCCGAGACATCCGTAACCGTAGCCAGCGACGAAACCAACTGCGCCACATGAATGTTCATTGGAATTTAAATAAAAGCAACAATGAGTCTTCTGTTATTAAAATAATTATCTCCTTCTCAAGCTATACCCCTTCTCCTTGGAGTATATATCCACCAGACCATGCTTCTAAAGATTTTCCACGTTTTTTCTTCCATCCTAGTTTTGTCTGCATCTCATAGGTCTCACTCAAAAGATATTCTAATGATATTGAAACGAAAGAAAAGATGGATGAGATTTCGGCATATCTGCTTGACCTGATCTTTTAACTTCATGGAAAAATGAAATAACTGTTCTCCTAGTATTAACTTGAAGTATCTCTTTGTGGCGATCATTATACGGCTATACTGAATGATTTTTAAGTTCACTAACTTGTGTCATACTTTACTGCATATAAAAAAGAGATGTTATAATAATAGTTATTATCGCATGACGAGACCGGACGCCAACAAAATGAGTAATATTTGTTAATTATAATCGACTTCTCATGAATATATTAAAATACGAAGGAAATCAAATGCAGACGGTATGACTATTAAAAAGAAAGATTATTTTGTTGTATAACATCGACTGTGTTTTGGCCAATTGATATAACCTTCAAAATTAAAATTGTTAGGAAGAAAGTAAAAACTGTTTTTATCTAAAACATTATATGGTGAGTTACGTTATGAATCTTTGAAATGCACTCCTGTATCGATAGTGATAGATGAGTGTCGATATCATATGATGTATCCCTTCCAAAAAGTGGTCGATATATTTTTCTAATATACATCATTTGGCCGAGACTTCGAGAGCTCTGTCGTTTTGAAAAAGAGATCCAATAATAATTTTCGTATTTTTTGAGCATTACATCAATTGACCACAACACAGTTGATATCTTCCATAAAATAATTATAGATAGTTTGACACTAAAGATCCAATTAACTTTACTTATAAATACTATATAAAGATCAAATAAACTCCCCGTTGCTGTATCATATACGTTGAATCACTTAACAGATGCCACTAAATGTGGAATGATTGTATATATTTATCCTTTCAACCCATAATGCTATTATAATTGTAAAATCACTGGTAATTCTAATATTAGTTGGAAAGCGGCAATTCGCCACTCTGTTAATTCGTGGCTTACAAAATAAGGATTAAGGCGATTCTTGACATTTTAACTCAGGTATCAGTGCGGATCCTAGACTTATAATATGTTATGTCGTAAATAATATTTGTCGTATTTGTATCTTCTATCTAAACGTTAGACACTGTTTAATGTCTGTCAGTTCGAGTCCATTCGTGCGCTCGAATGCCTGAAGATGCTGAAAGGCGAAACCCGGGTCGTTAGTGACAAAATACACGGAAGTGTACAAAATCTCAATAATTCTAATTTGATTGAGTCACTTTGTTTGTCAGTTCGAGTCCATTTGTGTGCTCGAATGCCTCAAGATGCCCAAAGGCCAAACTTGCGTCGTTATAAAATGTACATAATCTCAACAATTCAAATTTAATATTGAAATTACATCAAGCACTCAATTGATGTTTTAAAGTATATCATGAGCTTTATTTATGTGATAAATTGATTGCTATTTTGAATTTGTGTTGATTGGTGCATATGCTGTGTTGATGCTATATATATTCAAATATAAAATATAGCGAGAATTTTTTTAATCGTTATATATTAATATATAAAGCCTTGGGGTTGTGGTGCAGCGGTCAACGTCCATGGCTTCGGTTATGGATGTCTCAGGTTCAAATCCCGGCACGGACAGTTCCGTAAATTTAATTTTCTATTGGTTTTTAAATATCTGTTTGTATGCATGGATATCTGTGATGCCTATAATTCTTTCCCACACACTTATCTGTGTTCTACTGTCTGTAGATACTAGTCCTGTCCTAACCCTATCCTTATATTCCTTCTCTCTCCGAAAAAGAGAGGTTGAGCAACTGAGTAACTAGCAGTTGGCGTAGAAAACTACATATGATGAAAAATATGCTTACTAAAATATAATATGTATATATTACGTATATTTTTATTTACTTTTATGACCTTATTTTGATTTTTTACTTATATTAGTAGATACATTATTGTTAGTAAAATATATTTTTAGGTGTATTATAAGTTTTCCTTGCATTCTGTAAACCACTTCTATTCATCTGAAAATGCAGGAAAATTTTCACAGCATATAAATAGAAAAATAAAATAAGGAAGCTGGGAGTTAGGCGAGGATAAATTTTACAATGTTTGTTTACGTTACCTCTCCCCGACTCTGGTTTAAGGCTGTACTAAATTTTAAAATATAAAAGATAAACAAAGCTTACTGTTACAATTTTGAAGCTTAAAGTTAATAGAGTTGTATATAAAAATTTTCTATTCTATTTATAGTATATTACAAAAAAGTCTTAGCTGAATGTCTCGTTCAGATTTAAAATTTGGAATTACATAGGAGATGTATCAAATATAATAAATAATATAATGTAAAGATCTGTTTTTGTTGGTTAACACTGTATATATTTAATAACAGAGCATTAAAAAACAGAAAAAGATGAAGTTAATATTTTGGTCGTATAAATTTATTAATGTAATGTAAATTATGTAATGTATAGAAACAAAAAAATGTAATACACTCTAATATGCAATAAGAATGTGTTTCTTCTGGATGTTAAGCACAAATATTTTCAAATGACCTTTCCTTGAGTCTCCTTCATCTCTAATGTTATTTTATTTTGTATTCCACTTAGAAGGGTGTGATCGCTGCAGAGGTAAGCAATTCACGTGGGCACCATGCGCATTTATATAAATATATCTCTTTTAAGGTGTTACACTGTTAATTCTTGGTGGAAAGACATTATATTTTAAAAAATAAAACACAATTCATTTGTACTACTTCCACATATTTATAATGATCAGGACCGGTTTCGCTCATCACGAGCATTATCAACTGATCAGTTAATAATTCTCGTGATGAGCGAAACCGGTCCTGATCATTATGAATATGTGAAAGTAGTACGAATGAATTGTGTTTTATTTAAAAAAATATATATATATATCTCTCCGCATACCGCACACACACACACATATAAATACATACATACAAACGTATACACACATACACATATGCATATAAAGTACGTAAGGAAGCATCTCGAGGAAAGTCATTTTCATATTGTAATTGGTCGTGTTTATTCAAATAAAATTAGCGTATCATATAGTAAATTACTAACGGTGAATAGTTTCACACTTGAGATATATAATTTAATATATCGAGTGAGGGTGCTTGATGGAATTTCAATATCAAATTTGAATTGTTGAAATTGTTGAGGTTATTGATTGCGGGATTTGAAATATTAAATAATTTAAAAACAGGTATATGAATTTCTATAAATTTTATAATAATCTTATGCAGTTATTTATATATTTTCATATTTCTTTTATATTTAATCAATAAATAGATACGACAAAAATGTTAATTTTAACTTTTTCTGTTTCTTTCATTTTCAGTTTTTCTTATTCTGCTTGGTCCTGTTTCCCAATCAGATACCTACTTATGTAATCAACGTTTTATAACGGGCTTGCACAGTAAAGTATAGTATATTATGTATTTATAATAAACAAAGCTCTTCGATTACACGTCATGATAAAATTATTAAGATTGCTATAAAGCTTTGAAAGCAATTCTAAGCGTAATTTTTGTGGAATACGTTTAGGGACAAAATATTTTTTATAACTGTATTTCATATCAAAAATTCTCGGAAAAGCTTTTTGACATTATATAACTGTATAGAAATCAAAAGCTTTCAAATGCTGCATATTCAAAGGGATATGTGTACTTCAGTTTTATGTGCTTATTCCCATTTCGTACTGCGAAGTATTATCCACGTTATTCCACTCTTTGAAGTGAAAAGTTTAAGTCTCCTCTGCTTTCTTTTTTTTAAAATCTCCTAAGTGATTTTTTGAAGTAGAATTAAAAAAAATTCCCGATGGAATTTTTATTTACTCGTTTAGCGATTAGTACAAAAATATTATTTGGAAAATTCTTCAATTTTATTTATCAAACTGTGACTAAATTTAATAAAACAAGGTGAATCAGAAATTGAGTCAGCTCATAACAAACGACATCTATAAGTATGCTTGAATATCATCTCGAGATGATTTAGAATTAGTTCATGAACGCTGACTTAGCGATTGGATGTTAGTGATAATGAGCTTTCACGTTACCGGTTTACACGCTGTATGTGCTTCTTTAGTTTTTGAGTGAGTTATATGTGGGACTGATTAACTTGTTGAAAGTCAATGTGAATAAGGTATTTTTTAGGAACCTCATTTTTCAAGTTTCTTGGTGGCTTCGAAGGATCTTGCTTGAAATGCTTTTCTGACGTCATACGTAGAGCAAGCAGATTAAGAAAAAGTTTTTAAACTTATTACTAAATAAACATTTAAGCTCAATACAGTGTACACCATCTAAGTCTTTTTTCATAACCCGAATAAAGCATCTGATCCTCTTGAGCTAGGCAGTAAGAGCTGCAAAAGTCGTAGTGACAACGTTTGATACCTTTGAAATGAAAAATACATATAATCGAAAATTTCAGTCAAAAGTCAGATAAAATTATTTGTAATAATAGGATAAAATATTCAGTTCTACAAAATTTCTTGTTTTCTACATTTTTGTATAACTAAATACTTGGATATATTACCATATTATAATGGAGTTCTACCAAGATATAACCAATTCAATCAATCATTTGTAGTACATAAATGAATGTATTCATTTTTTTTTATTTAAGACGCTAATACTGTTCGTCTGTTTATAGTTGTTTATTTAAAATGCTTAATAAGTTAATGATGAACGTTTCATTCCCTTTTTTGGTTGTGTTAATTAATTATGTATCGACCAATGAGTTCATTTGTGAATTGAAATTAGTAAGAAAATGGTCAATATTAGAATAGTTTAGAAATTTTAGAAATCAATAAAGCCATTAATAGTAATGAAGGATTAGTAAATACCTTTTAAACAGAACAGTCGGCTCGCCATTATTAAATTTATTCCCCTTGGGTTTTTAACATCCAGGCGCAAGTAATTGATTTGTATATAGTGTAACAGTGTTTATAATTTAACTCCTCCACACGTCCAGTAGAATGTAATAAAGCCCACCCCCACCCTTTTAATAATTAA
This sequence comes from Himalopsyche phryganea, assembly GCA_022494535.1. Lineage (NCBI taxonomy): Eukaryota > Metazoa > Arthropoda > Insecta > Trichoptera > Rhyacophilidae > Himalopsyche > Himalopsyche phryganea. The sequence goes on from JAGVSL010000025.1 coordinate 3,569,660, forward strand.
AATTATCGTTTTTTAATTACGTTTGAAAATAAATTGCGATACGGTTAGTCTGAGGATGCTTCTTAAAGAGACGAAACGCATCACGTTAGTGATAAACCAAGTGGAATAACTAAGTTATCAATTTTTAATTTAATTTGATGGTCAATATTAATTTGACTCCATGGAAAAACATCTATACCTTTAAAGATAAATTCATAAATAGATTTATGAAACTTTTGGGCATGTAGCCAAGTGCTCAACGTAATTGGCTTCAGTAGCAGTGTTTGCAGGCTCTAATACCAGTACGTACAATAGTTTTACGAGTGAAAACGTGCCATTTTAAATAAATAAATACCATAACTGATTACTTTTGACATGTGAGTTCTTTGGTTGAGAAAGTTAAAATGAGAATTGTTCGCGATTTTATTGATATGTTAGTTAACTTCTCAATAAAGTCTGTTTTTTATTCACGATCTTGTGACGTTCAACGTGGATTTAAATCGTTCGCTTGAATTTAAAAACTTTAATTTTATAACGGACATAATGAAGTTATCCTTGTTTTGTTAGAGAACAATATTTAATTTCACTGTAAAATAGTCCCATTTAGCCAAGTTTACTGACCAGATAACTGTCAAACAATTATATGAACAAACAAGTTCAAACAGGGGAAACAAGAATGGATATTCAAAAACAGATTATTGTTTGGAAGTTTGAAACCTTCGAAGGTAGCTTTTGACCTTAACTTCTAAAGCTCTGGTACTGAATACGCTGATGTGTCTGTATTCCAAATCCATTATAATTAAACTCTCACACTTTCACCACTATGGACTTAATTATGTAATATATATATGTGCGAAATAAAAAAGGGAGTTAAGTGAAGCTAGTTGAAAATCGAATTAAATATTTCAAAATAACTGCAATACACACATGCATTTAATATAAAAAAGAAGAGTCAAATCAACGTTGCTGAATTGGTAAAATTCATGTTACATCACATTTTTCATAAAATTTTATAAAAATTTAAATATTTTTTGACTCTCCTGAAAAATACCAGTTTTAAACGAAACGCTCTTTCCATTTTACACACAGATATATTGTATTTATATAACTGTATATAGGCAGATAACTATTATTTTCGTTTTTATTGTTAGCTAACACGGTAATATAATCTGAAATTTGGTGATTTTGAGTGTTTTATGATTTTTTTCATGAATTTCTTATTCTTCGACTATATTGGTTTCCTCTGTGGAGTATATGGACACCAAGCGGTGCCTCCAAGATTCCTTGTCACCCGCCAATCACTTTGCCTCCTCTCATGACATGCCAGAGTCCCTCTGCTCCGATTAGTAAATACTGTGAATAGTAACCCTATGGTCTTCCAGGACGTTTGAGTTGAGTAATATATGAGAGTTTTATGAATTGTCATGATACATAATACATAAGTAGCAAGTACAAAATAAGTAGCTGCATATAAGAAAAATATTGAGTTTGGAAAATTGACTCTGATGTATTGATTTTATTAAGGGTGACGGTTTGGGTAGGTAAATTGAAAACTCTATTGTGTACCCAATATTCAATCAAATTAACAAAGTATTCTTATAGTATCCATTGCTTTGTCTGTTATTTTAATATTTTTTCCTTATGCGTAAATACGTGGCAAAATAATGGTTAAGACTGTCTAAAGCAGTTTTTAGTCACCATCATTTTGAGAAACGGATTAATTCTTATTGGAGTCCAATTTGAAGATTGGTTTATATGTGCTTACATAAATACATAATAAGCGAAAGTAAGCATCCAGCTTCATTTTCCTTGACATCATCACTATATTGAGGCACTAAAATTAAAAGAAGTGTGATCGAAATTTTAACTTCAAATAATCACAAAAATCAAGCACAGTGTACTCTCCAAAGTTTGATATATAATTGAATATTGAAGTTGTGATGTACGAAACACTCTCCCACCTATCCAATCATAAAAATAGACTGTAGCGAGAGCGGTTACCTAACGAGTATTCCTGTCCTAGCCGTATCCTTCTATCCCAACTCTCTTTGAAAAAGATAGTTTGATCAACTGCGTAACAAGCAGTTTTTGTAGAAAACTTCTGTTTATATACCTCCACTAGGAGGCCATATGCTCCACATTGAAAGCGTACATGGTAAACACAAACAGAACAAACAGTTTTAAATACATTTTAGTTTAAAACAAAGCTTAGTTGATATTTATGTACCCTAGCTAGTCTAGCCACTCGAGCGTATATAATTAATTTGTTATAATTTAAGCATAAATTGTACATAAACTATTTCGCAAACAAAACGCTCCACCTTAATATATTGTACGTAATATTCCGTTTATTTATTTATATGAAATTATCCCAGTGACAGATTAGAGCTTCCCTGTGTCTCGGCTTAGGGGGTAGAGGGTGGCAACCTTTTTCATGTTAGTTCCAGTTCTCTAAGTAGCTGAAGCTGTATGTTTGAAAAAATAACAGGGGCTTAAGCTGTATACAAGGTTTTAAATAAATAACCAATGTAATATGATTGCACAGCTTAAGTTTAGGGTTGTTTAATGATATTTGAAATTAGACGTCATGAATAAGCAAAATAGCTAAAAAGATTGTAGAATCTAATCCAATTGACACAGCTGTTTGAGACACGAATTATTTGCTAATATTCATTGTATATTTTAATATACCTATTGCAGTGTGTATTATTGACATTTTTAGTATTAATTAAGTCACAGCAGTTGCAAATAATGCAAATAATTGATAATATGTTTTAATTCAACTACGACAACCTTATTTAATTCTTTTGAAAATACTTCAAAATCAGTCTATCAGACACTTAGAAACAGCATTCCGTGGTGTCGTTTTCTTTATTCAACGCTTCATCGCTACAATGATTATATTATTTTTATGAAGACTTAAATGAAGGAAAGTGTTTTAATTTTTAGATCAGGTTAGAATTTGATTTGATTAAATTGGTAGGTATTTACTTCGTTAAACTCTATTGAAATACGGTAAAAGTAAGCCTTTATTCTAATCTTGAAACATTGCGATATTATTAAGAGCTATTTCAGTACCACGCCATCATCACAATTATACTTCATCTTATTATCATTATTATTGAAATTAAAAAAGCAAATGTTATCAATATTACTTTTACTAAAATCATTTATAGGATTATTATTTGATCCTCAAACTTTATGGCAAAGATTTACCTCCCTTTTCTTCGTATTTTTCGAGTGTACGCTGCTCTTGAAATCCGACAAATTTCACAATTAAGATTTAACATGTGATATCTAATAATTCTAATCACAAAACGGATTACTTACCACTACACTTCACACATTTATACGCTATAGAAAAAGCCACCTAGTGTGCGTTAATGTATTTTCATGATTGTACTGGCCGCAGTCTAGAAAAGCTTAAAAACTCTGGACTTGAGAATGAGAGGATGAGAGCTTCGCCACATCCGGAGGTCTTATCCTATGTCTGGTGAATAATTTTTCAACTTTTTTGAGCGGAAATAAAGTGTTTTGGCGTCTCCATTTTGCTACGTCTGGTCTCATTGTTTATACAAAAAAAATGCCATAATTTAGGGAGAGATCTATTTTTAGTTTCTTAACGATTAAATAGGTTTAGTGTATAAGTACGCTGGCTGAATTCCCTTCATTATGTATGCTTGTAACTTCGACGTTAAAGAAAAAATAAATAATATATGAGCTATTGAGTAAGTATTGCTTATTGCTTTTTGAATACAGCATAAGCGTTCCTGTTTTCATGATAAAAAAGTCCCTTCAAATCTCATTTCGCAAACGCACAAAATCTTTTACACAAAGATTTTCGACTTAGATGCCGCACTTTTTTGTCCTAAAAAAAAAAATAAAAATACATTACAGAATATTACTAAAAAATCGATTTATATAATTTGATATGACTCAACTTGCCTCACTATAATTAACAAAGGCACAATTATTTATCTTCAAAACTAGTTGATTAATAAGATTTTAATTAAAGCGATTATAGTCTAAATACTGACTCAATTGATTATCAACATTAACTTTATATTTTAATTAACAATTTGGCAACTGCTACGCAAAGTTTTAAGAGTGTGCGATAAAACAATAGAAACATTTTTCCAAACAAATTTACACGTTTGGGCAGAGAAAACAATTGAAAGTAACCGACACGATGCCATATATACTGACCTCTGTCCAGTCTCGGCAAGAAACTCTTAAATATATAAATATTATATCCAGCTAAAACACGAAAAGAATAAGATCAAGTAGAAAGTTTTACTTAACATATGATGCCAGGCGTTATTTATTATACTCTTTTGTTTTCTTTTATCCCTAAATTGCGTGTGATTGTTATATGATATCTATACTAAATTTTTTTATGGTTGAGATATATTTCTGTCAGTAATCATATCATATTTTGTAATATCGTTTTCATGAAAAACTGTAATTTCGTTGTTGAAATTATCTATTTATATATGTTCCTCATAATTTTTTAACAGAACTTGTGACGTGGTAGTGCTTTAGGATTATATTTTTTTTTATAAAAGTCATTAAAAGTAGTTACTTTTTAAAAAGAAGAAATTCAAGTATAACATAATTTTTTTTAATGTATTAACTCGTTACCTTACTTTGAAAAGGTTCTAACTGCACTTGACCATGTTTTGAGATACGTGCGTTTGAAGTTTTGTCTGATCATATTTTGTATTTTCAAGGAAAAAACGTATTTTTAATTAGCGAGTTAGCATATATTTATATAAATATATAAATATCACTTGTTTTTCATATAAATTATTTTAACTAAAGTCTTAATATTAGAAAATAATGATTTGATAAACCTTTAATGAGAACTGACAATAATAGTTTGTTTGAAAAAGTTTTATTGGGTATTTCAATTTTATCAAACAAAATGTTCTGATTTTTGAGATATTAATTATTAGTATATATTATCATGACCTGCTGAACCATATAAGCTAACAATAATATTAATATACAACAGAATAATAACACATATATACTTTGAATGCTTGAACGAACTCAGCTAATTTTCGTCAATGACCACATCAATAGAACAATAGAAGTAAAGAGTAAAACACACACCAACCATCGAGCAAAGAATGTTTTACATGGCGTTAAAACCTTTTCAAAGAAACTGTGATTTGTATGTTGTTTCTGTAAGATATATATATATATATATAAGCAGTAATATCGTTTGAAAGAACCGTATAAAACAATTTTATGAAAAAAAATGTGTGGATAGAACTTCGGAATCCTGCTAACTTCCTCATTGAACAATATATGACTCTGAAATCAACGTATATGGTATAATGTGGCTAATACAACATTTTCCAATCAAAAGGTCATTTTAAGCCAAAATTTTAGTTAGAACCTTTTCAAAGTAAGGTAACGAACTGTCAATTATTGGTGGAAAGACATTATATTTCAACACAATTTGTTTGTATTATTTCCACATGTTTATAATGATCAAAACTCGTTTCCCGCATCACACGCATTATCAACTGAGAAAAATAAAATCATAACAGGGGTATTTATATAAAATTTTATTGGTGCAATTACAAGGTATATAAAACAGTAGGTTCAAGAACTACAACATGAATTTACAGATAATTATCACGAGCATTATCAACTGATGACAAACAAGTTGTGTTTTATTTTTTTTAATATAATGTTTTTCCACCAAGTGTTGACAGTAGACACCTTAAAAGTAGTCAAACAAATGATATATAAGCGAAATTAAATACTCTGCTGTTTAAATGTAATAACTAGTATTTTTGCAACCTTTCTATCTATGCTGTCAATGGAGGATAGGTGTTTTATTACTGGCAGGTCTTGTTCAAAATTTTCATTTGCAATAACCTAATATTCTCCCAATATTCTCCGAATTGGGACTGAGCGTTTCATTTGAATGCTAAGATTATCAAATAATTGTAAATGCGTTCACATTTAATGGGCGAGCATAAATATAATTTATCCAAAAACCCAAAGTTTTCTTATAAAGAAGTGTTAAGAATAATATAAACTACAACATCAATAAATTTTAGTCTGAATTGTTTTATTTTTAAAGGATAATCTTTATTGCGCACTTCGCTTCGGTCTAACGTCGTTCTCGAGGCTTTTTTTGTTCATTTCCGGTACAGTTTTGTCACCCCTAATCTCGGAGGGGCACTTTTTTACAACGCGGAGCTTTTTTTGTCTCTTCTTGTTGCCACAACATCGGGGTAAAATTTTTAGCGAAGTTTTCAACTAACGGAATATTTTCAAGCGCCGGGCTTTTGTCAAAACTGGGGAAAAAAATTGGACATATAATTTTTTTTCTTCCTTTGGATTCTGCTTTCATTTAAACTTTTCGTGTTTTTGGGAAAGTTTTTTTTACCACGTTTTGCCAACGTTTTATTTGGGGAATTGAATTATGTACAGATACGTGGCTTAAAAGATTATGCCGGTAATCTTTTTACAAGCGACTGTCACTTTAAAATAAAAAAATTAATTTCGAATAGACATTATTTTTATGAATAAAGAGATAAATTTTGTAAAAATGAAAACACTTTCGTAAAAAAAAAACGTTTAAATTTTTAGTCCGATTTAAATTTTTATTTCATAATACAAACGATATTTTATTTATCTCTGACATTCGTTAAAACAAAATTGAGCCGTTTATCTCTTACTTGTCCATCTTCAATTATTTTGAGTACAAATGACTTTTTGTAACACACAAAATATATTGATTGCTATATTTTGTATCTTCAAAAAATGATCTTAGCCGTAAGTGCTTGTGATGTATGTATGTGCTTTGAAATGCCTATCTCATTGGCAACTAGCTAAAATGCTAATAAATTATCTTTTGATTTACGTACTGATGACACGGAATATCGAAAATACCAAGAAAGAGTACAAAAATTCAAAAATAATTTTAATAACAGATTCCATAACTTATGACACCGCACCGTACTTATGGGGCGGACAGGGGTCTTCAAAACCAATCTGCAGACTCTTTCTATTAATGCAAATTTAATATTTAATATCTTTCCTAAGGCATTCAAAAATAATTTATCATATTTGTTTGGTTACCGTTATTTGTTAACAGTTAGAAGTAAACAAAAAGCTTGCGATCCTGCAAGGTATTCAGTCACCTCACAGCCTTCCCCGGAGGGAGTCGTTGGCCGACAAAGCAGCGTCTTAGTCCACCACTTGCTAGTAAAACCACTTACAGAGTTTTAAATCGAAAATGTGTATTTTAAATCTGTTTGTGTAACTGTCTTCAAGGAATTGTAAACAAGAAACAAGAAGTGTGAACTAACTGCAATTAAAAGAAAGTATACTGAATACGACCGGGTTTTAATGGAAGACGAAGGAAGCTGTGAATTATTCTTTGTCCCCACGCCGGACGCGGAGCGTCAAAGTGTGTTGCCTCACCGCACCCCGCTTTTCCCTGTTCTCCGCCTTCCTCCCTCGAGCGGCGAGACGTTTCTTTCCTACTCTCTCACTTAATATTTATTTAATTAATTTGTCAGCGGTGAGGATATTATGTTACCGATGTTAATTTTAAATTGTTTGTTTTTTCTTTCAGAAACCCAAATGACCATTTCCGACAAGAGACTATCCTCGCAGCATCACGAGAGAGGAACCGCTTCCGCAGCATAACTTGGGATGAGTATGATTCTGTTCACCAGAAATATCTTGAAATAGGTGATTATATGAAAAGCATTTCATTAAATACAGTGTGTAATTGTTTAATGTAGAGTAAACTGACTACCTGCAGTACCTCTAAGAACAATAAAATGGTTATACAAGAAGCAATGAAGCAAAGCATTTTTATCATTTCTACATTCAGAGTGTGATCGAAAACTGTAGGATATTTTTTCAATGTTGACTGTTTGACTATTATTCACAATTAATTTTTGTCATATCACTCCACAAATCAATGTTTAGAGCCAAAATAAAATCATTAGCTCATATACCATTCAAATAAATAAGTTTAACAGTACTTAGACAAAATTGCTTTGAGACAATCGTATAAAAATTTAGGAATATAATTCCAATGTTTGTATGATTGACGAGATTTAAATCTAGACTGTTTTGCGATTCCAGAGAGATATTATCAGTTCCTGACGAGACGACTGAATATCCGTCCATCCCTTGGACGTTCATATGTACCGTTATCGGCTGTCTGAGTACTGCTCGAGTCATCATGACTTACCTTTTCAGAGCGTCCACCTTTCTAGGAATAATTGGTCGCTCCCTAGTTTGTATTGTTTGACGTGAATATTGTTAACGGCTAATGATGACGGCGGAGGAAGCTGTCCGTTCTAATCAAAGGATGGCTGTAGACTAGAACGAACCGCTTCCTCCACCGTCATCATCAGAAGTTTGCAATATTCACGTCAAATAATAAAAACTAGGGAGCGACCAATTATTCCTAAAGTAGCGACCCCGACGTGATTTTTAAACTGACGTGACCATTACGTCTGAAGAATTGGCATCGTATATCGGCCATCGCTTGATTTTGCTGACTGCATTTGCAAGAGTGCTGACTTTTATAAATGCTGTGTTTCATAAATATTATACTATTTGTGAATCTGCATCGTAATATTAATTACTCGACATAAATATTATTACTATGCTAACGACCGAGGAACATGCGACTTCAACATAGTTTGTGTATGATAGTAATCTGCATGTCACGGTGCCAAAGCCAACAGTTCTCAGTTTGACTGTGATTAGTAATAACATATAAACAGCTGTACGAGATGATGTCCCGTCATCCTGTAAGGAGCAGTACCGGGTAGCTATTTCTTAATAAGACCGGCTGCTGTAGTTGTAGACGTTGTATATGTAGAAAATAAACGAACCATTGAATTGAAATTATCTGTATAAAACATGTATAGAAACATTGAATTACTATGGCAAGGAAAGTTCACTAGCAACAACGGTCCGAAAGTGCTGGGGTAGTAATTAAAGGTTGACACTAGAGCGTTAGCACTTGGCTACAAGACCGACTCAAATAATCCGATGTAATGTTGACAATGGGAGTGTCGTATTCTAAAAGGTATAGTATTCACTGGATAACATCTTACGGTATTAAGAACATTATGAATGAAATAGTTCGGTATTAAAAGTGTTCAGAACATTGTTTTCCGATTATATTTTTTTGCAGAAATCCAAGCTATTTCGTAAAAAAACGTATTGTCTTGTTATAAAATTGTTCATGACGTAACAAGACTGTCAAATTTATATAGAAATTTAATAACAGAACGGCTAAACAAAAAAAAAATATTTACATTTTCCGTTTCGCGCGAGATATAAAATTTCACGAATATTGTGAAAAAAGCCGAATCATCATACAATCTTTCAGCGGAGAATAAAAACTTCCGCTTTCATCTCGAAGATGTTTTTGAAAGAAAATCTACAAAATGTCGCTCGATTTACTTAACACCATCAGCTCCGGCCTAAGTCAGGTAAAACAAGCTCTGTGCCCGGCCCATTTTTTAAGAAATAGCATTTTTATTAAGCGTTTACTAAAAGTGTTATAACTATGTAAATAATCGATGAAATCAAATGAAACTTTTTGGGATAGTTAAAAACATTTTGATATTTAATTTTTGTATTGTAAAATTGTTAACATTTCCCTTTGTGAAGAGCCACATGACAATGTTTACATATGTAAGGAGCCTTGCTCCTTTTTTGTTCATTACATGTTATACAGGGCTTCCTCTTTGTTGTTGACGGTATCGGTATCAATTATGTTTAGATATATCCCCCGACAACCTGTCTTTTAGATCTTGCAAAACTTGGCACAAAATCAAAATCAGATAAATGCGCATCGATTAATATTTTAAATCGATAAAATCAAAACCGATTTTGGCAATAATACAAATTAGATGAATGTTTTGGAAAGGTTTAAGTCTTGACTATAATAAAAACCAGGATTCCGTTGTAATACGTATCGCTTGATGACTCAAATATGAATGTTTTTGATGGGCTGGTCTATCACGTGCTAAGACGGCGTATTTCCATGTTGAATCGCGGTATACTTTTCGGAATTTCAAACGATCTAGATTCTATTTTTTCGGCTAAAGATTACATCAAATACTAACTGTTTTTTATTTGAAGTTAAATATAAACAAAACATACTACTTTCTCATGAAAGTTTATAAAATTAAATTCAGTGTCGCACTAACATAGAAAATTTGTGACATTTTATTTTTAACCATACCGTCAACAACAAACCTATAAGTACTAAGTAAAAATCTCAAAAGTCGATCTTTGTCTACTTTTATATAAACCAACTAGTAGAGTATCCGGCATGCGTTGCAAAGCCACTCAAAGAAAGAAAGGGTTTGTGTTTTTATCCTGTTTATTGAACTGCTTTTGGATTAGAAGTCTGCACAGGCCGAAATTTCATAGACTTACTCGGTTTGAGCCCATCATCTTCAGGTCTGGCCCGACCCGAACCCGAGTTTCAATATCGCACTTGTAATAACACAACATTTGTGTTTTTCGTCTGGTGCGTACACGAATAAATCAGAAGGTTTTTCCTAGATGTCGCTGTATGTACGTATTCGATTCTTTTTTTCAAATTTAGATTTTCAATTTTTTTTGAAACGTATGAATGGTAAAGGAACACGTAAAGGACAAACAAACATTTATTTTAAATAATATTTCCCGGCATGATCACAGTAAGTCCTTCCTGAAAGTTTCGTCGCGATCGGTTGAGTAGTTTAGGAACCTATAAGATCCAGACAAACCAACAAACCAACAAACCAACAAACAGATATTCATTTTTATATATATAGATTATTATCGTTGGCATAGTGGCAAATTGCGATGAGTCTAAAATCGGTTATTTTGAGTTACGAATGCAATGAGATATATTTTAAGGACGGTCTATCGTTTGAAAAAATTAACTCAGCCATATTCTATTTTTTACGTAATTTGAAGAAATCAACAAATATTACTATTAATTAAATTGAATTTGTAAATGATTTACCGAATCTCATAAAGTGATGAGATTATGACATACCTGTTTAAGGTATGTAAATAGAAAGACTTAAATTTCATGATTTTATTAAAATTCGATTAAAACAACGTTTTTTGACTTAACGTCTTATTATATTACCGGACCAGGGGCCTTAAAACAGTGGCCTTAAAAACAGCATTGGCATTCTTAAGAAAAAAATAATGAACAATTATTGTGTTATTCATGGTTTTTAGTTTTTTGTACATATAAAAAAATAGCAAGTTAAACCGAGTGGATACCTTTAAGATGTTTTGTGTATTATCACGAGAAAAAATCACCCGTTTTGTGCTAATTTTTTTTTTTTTTTTTTTGTAAATTAAAAATTAAAATTCATGGCAATACAGCGGACGCCAAGCTATGCATTTGTACACTACAATAATAATAATAAAATATTTTTTTAAATTTTAAAAATAGAAAAACGAACAAAAATATTATTAACGTACAAATTCATACAAAAAAACAATTCCCAGAGTTCGTTGCTAAAAATGTGGACCTCTCTGGGAAATGCACTGATCAGCCGAACAACCTTTGCAAATTTTGAGTCATTTATGACAAGTTTTAAGAACAAAAATTGTTTGGTTATTGTTTCGGCCACGAAGATGAAAATTGGGAGCATGTAGGTTAATAGTTTGAGAATTTCAGAAGAAGATGCTTCAGAATCAAAAACGAATTTCAAGAGAGTGAAAGATAGCATTTCTGAAAGTTTTTTTTTTGAGAATACTCATAAATGTAAAGGCGCGTGCCATGATTGTGCTTTGAAATGATCACTTAGGACTTTCAATCCTGGGATATTTTGACATTCTTGGGATTTCGGGATACACCGTAAATGCTGGAAAATTGTCCATATTTCAAATTAAATACTTCTTGATTAACTACCATGTGTACCTCGGTTTGTTCATGTACATAGATTTTTATAATACTTATATGATTAACATAAATGTATTGTGGTCTCCCTCCTTCTCATATTTTCTAACAGTCGTTTTTACCCAATATTTAATGGAGGACCATATTTTGATATGAAATTGAAAAATATTTCCTCTTTTAGGATACCATCTGGTAAAACCTAACCTAAAAACGCAAAAATAAAATAAAATAGAAAACTATTTTAGATCATTGGTTTATATTTTTTTTGTATTATTTATTACTGTCCGATTCCCGATTAATAAAAAAAACCATTCCAAGACCCCGAAAAATATTAAATTATATTTAAATTATATTCTAATTGAAGCAATAATGGACACAAATTAAATTTTAAACGTACAACTTAATTCATGAAATTACACTGAATAATAAATAGTGAGAGTCCCGAAATCCCGGAATCATTAGGCTCCGGTATTGAATGCCCTAACGTGTCAAAAAGAATACTGATAAATAATATAAATAAAATTATGCAGGCTTACTATCAATCTGACATTATTTAATTCTAATAAAACAATGGTAATAAATTATATTTTCACCAAAAATCTACTCTTACTTTTAAGCCTCTAAATCAATTTAATCAATGCAATTGAACACCTTAATGACCAATACCGGGATCCCGGGATCTCAAAAACGGCCCAGGATAAGATTCCCTAATATCACTGTGAAAATTATCAAAAATACATTTCCTATTATTAGCTCGGTAATGTTTCGATTGTTCCGCTTCACGAGCCGAGGGTCCAGGGACCGTGTTCGCATATTAAATGGGTGACACATTATTTGTATTCCACAAAGCGTCATAACATTTAATTGAGTTACGCGTAACAAGCCGGCAACAATGAAACTCGATTACATGCAGGTATAATTCATGTGATTAGTGTGATCAGTGACACAGATACTATCAATTCACGCACAATTTTCCACCTGTATGTATATTTGATTTTTACCAGTGAGTTCCCCTTCATGCGTTGAAATGTCACTCAAAGAAAGAGAGTGTTTGTGTTTTAATTCTGTTTATTGAAATACTTTTAGATTAGAAGTCTGCACTGGCTGAAAATGTATAAAATTACCCAGCACGGCCCGAGCACAAGCCTTAATACCACACTTGTTACCCGAACACGACAAAAAAAACAGATTTATTTTTTTCAACCCGAAAAAGGCTGATTTTTATATATAGAAATTCATTTATTCTTTTCAAACAATATATCTTATTGTTACCATATTTCAACCGAAAATCATAACACATGTGAAATTAATTATTTCAGTTATGAATAGTATTTCCTTATGGCTTACCCATGACTCAAACACAGTCTGAAATATTTGTCTAAAAATTAAATGCCTGCAGTATAAAGTCAACATGGACCAAGCCCGGGCCCATATAGACCTCTTTTTGGGATACACAATAATTCTCCTTGTCCATACACGAATAAATCAGAAGATTTTTCCAAGATATCACTTTTTTCAGGAGGTTTGCCAACAACAACTCCCCAAACGCATAGAGGACAAACAAACAAACAAACTAACATACATTCACTTTTATATATAAAGATAGTCTGATCAGTGATACAGTGATCAACGTCGTTGGTTACGGTTACGGACGTCTAGGGTTCAAGCCTCGGTATGAACAGTGAACCGATTTAATCGATTTTTCAAAATATGTGTTTCCAATGTTGTATGTTGGAGGGAATATTACACGATCGGAGGTTGACGAGAGACTGGCAATCCCTTTTCTACATTATTCAATCATTGTATTGCGTTTTCCAAATATGGCATTCGGTAAATGTCACGCTTGCAGACAGTCTCCTTTTACAATCACGTATTTACTTCTCTTTGAGCTCAGTAATATCACATTTCATCGATCCGCAGCGTCACATTTCCTACAGATTTATGGATTTCTGCCTATACATGTATGTTTTTGATGCCCAAAAATGCCCACTCAAAGATACCTATCTTGATTTTTGGATGAAAGGATGGTATTTTTTAATTTGTTTCCCCGCTTTCAAAACTAACAACATGGGATAGAGTGAGTGATATGCGTACACCAGAGCTTTTAAATCAAATCTCTATTTCTATGCTAACACAAAAAAATGGCTTGCTAAAGGACTATACAAATAATTTATTCAACCAGTAAGTGTTGGAGGATTTCACTATGCAATTAGTATTATTATAGTAGTATGTATGGGCTTGGTAAAAAACAATACTATTAATAACGCTGATGCAATTATGATCGTTATATAAAATTATCGATTTAATTTAAATAGCTTACAAACGATCAGAAAGTAAGATATATTTTATCTTAAACATAAATCTAGGTCCGTGGCTTCCAACATAGTTGGCTTAGGTTACAGAACTCACAGGTTCATGTAACAGTGTGGAGTGTTTCATAAATTTATTTTTTAGTTGATTTACTGATTTCTGTTTGAAGGCATGTGTGTATGTGATTTATAAAAATGCTCTACCACGCGTCTTATCATGAAAAAAGGTCGTAGTGTGAGTGTTTAGCTTACCACTAGTGCTGTTATAGCTATATCCATCTATCTCTTCTACGTTAGGAAAAAGAGAGGGTGTACAACTGAGCAACAAGCCATTTTCGTGGAAAACTTTTCAATTAGGAGTGCATATGCCCCATATTGAAAGCCAATATGGTCAAAAAATTCACATATAAATCTAAATCAAAATTGATTTTAAGGAAGGTCGGTTCCATTATTACAGCAGCTGGCTTTGAACTGATTTTTGAGAATAATTATTTACAAGAGTAGGTAATAAAAACTGTATTACTTTTATGCCTTTGGCTTTTTCATCCTATTATTTATATTATGTTTTTCATTGAGAAGCAGTTTGATTTTTAAAAAGTCAAATTCGCAATTTTTAGAATTATTTTGAACCTTCAATCCAAACTCTGAAAAACGGTTTGAGAATATAATTATTCTTACTGCGTATAAATGGATATGCATTTACATAATTTCGGTAAATCCTTCATATTTAACAAATAAATGGACATATCTTGCAATATTGAAGAAATGAGTTTATTATGCAAAATCAACAACACAGATTATATACTACATTTAACATTTAATCACTAGGTTAGTTTTAAATGAAAAACAGATAAAATAAACTTTATTTTAGTACAATGGAGATTTTCCAATTAGAGCTGAATGAATTGTTCACAGAAAATATTTCCAACGCCCATGTTTCGCGAAAAACATATCGCTACAATTAAAACACAACAATACCGTATACCGGTTAAATTAACTTTTGATAGAAAATACTTTTTGATTCAGTACTTACTAATTTTTGAAACGAATTGAAAATAGACTGACGATGTTATCTGTGATTAAAATAATAACACTGATCGCATACATCCATTGTACAAATTATGCTAATAAAGCTTTGACTAAATTAGCACACTCTGCCAGCTAGAGATGTAGGACTTTTGTGCTTTTTAATACCCATGTATCCGAGTATTGTAACACTCAATTAGTGTATAATTTGCAATCGTTTATATTCTCTTGTAAATCACAGCTCTATAAACACTCATTAAAATTCAGCGTCGATTCAATAAACATATTACGTTCAACAAGAATTATTAAAGGATTCGTCATCTTTGCCTCTCTGTGTTTAGTGTTAAGTGATATTATGCCAGTCAATCTTGTGATAAACAGAAAAAAAATACATATGCGGGGAACGAATAAATACAAATGGCAACACAGACGAGGTGCCAACACGAATTAGAAACAGAGACACCGGCAGAAAGTGCTATACCTCACAGATAATAATAATTTTCATTCTAAACAATTCTAAAATATATATGTATATATATTTTACCATGTCCGTTCCCAATGTGGATGGGCTCCTAATGGAGGTATCTCAACAGAAGTTTTCTACGAGAACCGCTATATACTCAGTTTCTCAACCTTTCTTTTTCGAAGAGAGTAGGGACAGATCTAGGACAGGATAAGCTAATTTTTCACAATTCACCCTGTTTTTAGGATTGTATTGGTGGGAGGCTATTTAAGACATCACAAAAATCCATGCCTACGAGTAGAAATCAATTCAAAAATCAATTTATGAAACTGTCCGTAACGGAAATTGAACTCGAAACATTCGTACCCCTAGCCAACGACGTTGATAACTGCACCACGGACCCGACATACTAGTAATAAGATACTAATCCAAAATCACGGTTTTTCTCTACTTTTTTGTTTTTTTTCCGTGTCTGTTCCCAACGTGGTCTCTTAATGGAGGTGTCTTAACAGAATTTTTCTATGTATAATCAGTTGCTCAACCTCTCTTTTTTCGAAGAGAATAGGGATAGAAGGATAAGGCTAGGACAGGACTAGTGGTTAGCTCATCGCTCTCGCTACGCCCCGTGAGGATCGGATGAGTAGGGGGGAGTTTAACACATCACAAACACTCAGACTAAGAACAGAAATCAATAAATCGACTGAAAAATCAATTTATAAAATCTGTGCGCACCGGAAATTGAGCTCGAGAAATTCGTAACCGTAGCCAATGACGTTACCAACTGTGCCATGGAGCCGACTTTTTCTGCTACCCCTTTTTCGTTTACACTCTAACAATGTTTAACGTCATGTTATTTTTTTTATGTGGCTGGAAACGAATAATCATCACACTTACGTAATATAAACTGCCTATTAATATCAATATGTTTACTATTATTAATGGTCTTTGCTTCATATTAAATAAAAATTACGATTGTGCGAACTAAAATTCAAAAAGCGATTTAGGCATTACTCGAATCCTTTCTTTTACTTCGTAGTTTCGACTCACTTTAAAACGGCAATGATCCTATAATCCTGCCTAAAACCTATCACCGTATATATTTTTTTATCCAGTATTCGACGTAAACCACTTTAAGGTGTAATTTTATAACTATTGATATAATTACACGACCTAAAAATGGTATATATTTTATTAGTTTTCTTTGTATATCAAAATTTTATTAGTTTTAACTAGGATTTTTTATTTAAACCAGCCAAAGTCTATCTGTAACGAGCGAGTCAAAATCCCCCAACACAAAATTTTGATTAGTTCTATCAATACAGGTTTATTTATTCAATACTTTTCGATCCTCAACAACGTTATTTTAATAGATAGAGAATTTGGATATTTAAATATTGAAACGGTGTACCCTAATAATCGAAACATAAATACGTTTATATTAATTTTAAAAATTTACATGTTTAGTATCCATGGAAACATTTAGTTTCTTTATTTAAATTTGAAATACTATCAATTTGATTAAGTTTGCTCATCGGTCTAAGAATTTGATTAGTTCTGATAAAATACAACTGTGTTTATGTTCGAAATGTTTGAACATGAATAAGTACGCTTTTCCAGTCTGTACAGTGTGACAACGTTATTTTTGTGAAATTCCCTTGACAGTACTAACGTGACAGAATTTGGATATTTAAATATTATAAAACGTAAATTCAGTTGCTAATAATGTAAATGTAGAACAATTTTATAAATACGTTTATATTAATTTTAAAAATTTACATGTTTAGTATCCATGGAAACATTTAGTTTCTTTATTTAAATTTGAAATACTATCAATTTGATTAAGTTTGCTCATCGGTCTAAGATTGGCCTACTATATTTGAAAGGTTTGACATAATGCTGTTATAATATCATGATAATACTAATGCCATATAAATATCTTTCAGTAAAACACAGGTATTGAGTAGGTAAAGGTGGTAAAAATATAATTTAATGTGTAACATAATTTGTTTTATTGTTGAATTTTTTGAGCTATCAGCTTGGAATGATAAAACACAATTTAAAAACTTATCTTGAAATAAATTGTATTAACCACATTTTCAATTTGTATCACTAATCTGTCAATTAAATGCTGAATATCTTTTCCCATCTCAATTATGTACAGAATATATGAAAGCTTCCATGACTTTAAAATCACTGAATTAATAGTGCATTAAATAATATCACACTATTTTGACATGTTATGTTGAAGTAACATTAACTCATGTTTTACCCATGTTGAGGCACACGCAGAAATACTTAAGCGATGTAGATATGTAAGTGGGAGATTATGTTGAACTTGCTTGCTGTCGGAACGAAACAGTTTGTTGTAATCCATCACTCAATGACAATTCTTAGAAATGGGATGATTGCTTCTACTCTCCCGTGAAATTCGAGTACGTGTGGCTTTTTCTAAATTTAATTTACGTAAAACCTTCAGCGAGAACGTTTACGTGATGTTATGATAAAAACTTTCAAGATTATTTTCGAACTTGAAACGTCCGAAAAAATACATTTGGAGTCGTATTTCATATCGAGATATAAAAAAAGGTCAGACTTTGTTCTTCGCCCTTTTTGTCTATCTTTTGTTGTAAATAGATTCATATAGTGTAGGTATCTAAAGCGATCAATAAAAAAAAAATGAAATTGAAGTCTTAATTTTTTGTAAATTGATTTAAAAATCAATGCATTCAACAGTTCAAACCCGTGATTTCGAAAGCGAATATGACTAACGTCCACGACAGATTATCACGCGGTTTCATGGCCTACGTATTATTCAAGGTACGATACTTACGTGCATCTGGAAATTGGAACTAAGCGAAAAATAAAATCTCAATCAAAACTAAAAATGGGGCGTAGCGAGAACGATTAGCAGACCAATAGTTCTGTGATAACCCTATCCTTAAACTCTTCAAAAAAAATAAGTTGAGGAATTGAGTAACATCATTCAACATCATTGGCTTTGATTGCGGTGATCACGGGTTCGAATCCTAGTGCGTACAATTTTAAAGATTAGTCTTTGAATCAATTTAAAGATTTTTATTCGAAAGCGTGGGAATGTCTTGAATACCTCCGTCTTATCTAATCCTTAAAACGGGCGTAGCGAGAGTGATTAGTTAACCATTCGTACTATACTAGCCCAATCCTTATATCGTAACTCTTTTCTTCTGTTGTCTTCTGTTCTGTCTTGAAAAATTATTATGGCTATTGATTACTATTTACAATTTGGCAATATATTTGATTAAGCAATCATTAAAGGTTTTAAATGTATTTATTATTCTCGAAGAATTTCCTAACTTTCTAAGTATTACATTGAATAAAAAAATCTCAATAATAAGTTTATTGTACCCACTAACATAAATTTTACTAATAATTCAGTTACCGCTTTTTTATGAATGCCATGCCAATCTACTCTGGGGAGTAAAAGCTCTAAATCTTGTGCGAGCTTTTACAATCGATATGATAATTTGTTCGTTTATTATCCATTGTTAAGAATTTCTATATGCCCCAATTCTCTTAGCCTGGTTTTAGTTTGCTCTTATTCAATGTAAAAAACAACAAACGGAAAAAATAGCCGACAAAAAATTATTCTTCCTATTCACAGGGTGATCTTGATTAAGTGTTTTTTTTTAATTGTTGCACAACAATTTTCTGAGAGAAATATATTCAAATTAGAATAACAATTAAAGTTGTTCAAATTTAACAGCTTGCATTCGAACTAATAGTTAATTTTGATTCATATTTATTTGGTTTTATCCGTGTCAGAGTAGTTTTTGCGCATAAGCTTTTGTTATTTTACGGAATATGTTTTTTTATTTGTTTATTTACGTTAATTTAAAGCAGGTCTCTCTAAAATTTTTTGCATAAGAGCTACGCAGACCTCATACCAACATCAAATTTGAATTGTTGAGATTTTGTACATTTCCAAGTATTTTGTCACTAACGACATCTTCGGCATCTTCAGGCATTCGAGCACACGATTGAACTCGATCTGACACAAGAAGACAGTTTAACACACAAATAGTTTAACCGTTTACTTGTGTAAGTTCGAGTACACTCGTGTGTTCAAATGCTTGAAGATGCATATATATAACATACCAACATATTGGACGTTTTGGATTAAGCGCAAATTTTGATGCAATTGCAAACAATATCAAGATTTTTCAAAATCCTTTTAACGCCAATATTAATACCTTTGCCGCAGAACTTCAAATGAAAATGACTAATTCGTAGTGTACAGATATTTTTAAGGAAAAACATTTCATGTCATCATTGCCGGAATTTTATAAGAGTCTTTTACTCACGTCACTTTACTGTCGGCGTCCGTGGCGCAGTTGGTAGCGTCGCTGGCTACGGTTACAGATGTCTGGGTTCAACTCCCGGTGCGGACGGTTTCCATAGATTGATCTTTCAATCGATTTATGGATTACTGTTCGTAGTTTGAGTTCTCCTTCCCACCCATCCCATCCTCACGGGGCGTAGCGAGAGCTATTAGCTAACCACTATTACTGTCCTAGCCCTATTCTTGTATCCCTACTCTCTTCGAAAAAAGAGAGCAACTGATTTACAAGTAGTTCATGTAGAAAAATTATGTTAAGATACCTCCGTTAGGAGAACATATGCTTCATTTACTCAAAAAGCTTTAATCAGTTGCATAAATTTTCTTGTGGCTTTTTTTTCGCTTTCAACACTACTTATCTATGTGAAAAAGCATTCTCCAAAATGAAATATTCAAAAATAATATTTACAGATACAAATTAACTGATGAGTCACTGTTGATAATTTCCACTAGTGAACTTGATCCACAACTGCAAAAAATTTTCAATTGAAAATTACAGCAAGCCAAATCTCATTAATTAGAATTATAATGGCACACCCTGGTTTTTGTTAAGTATAAGTTTCATTAGTGTCCAGAACTGAAATTACCCAGCGGCAACGGCAATAATTCGCAGAATCGGCCCACTCTTGTTACCAAGCCGTTCAATAGCCGCCGGGAACGCCCCCTGGACGAGTCCATTTTTGACGGAAAGGGGTAGCAGGAAGTTTTTTGAATTATATGTGGACACAGTCAATTTGGATCTGTCGAGCCGAGCGAGTTGCGGCCTCGTCGCAGCGGAGGTGACAATGTGAATTGTTTGTGTTTGATTTCCGTTGGGTTCGTTTGTCGTGTCATTTGTATTTAACTTAAAGTAAATTCAGTTGCTAAGTAAATGTAAATGTAGAATCAATTTTATGTGTTAGGAATAGTAATTTTTTTGTTTTGTAAACCACTGCATCTTCCATTAAAAATAAATAAGTGTTAACCGGATTTGAAATGGTGTTTTTTTGAAATCACAGCCCTCCCAGAACGTTTTATAACCAGCCATTCGCCTCTCTTCGATCCGGGGTCTTCTCAAATGTTTAATTTCATTATGTGAATTACCTATGTATGCCACTTATTGTAAGTTCTTAGGATGAATCTCATATTATTAATTATAGTTAATATGTTCATTTTGATTACGTTATTCAATTACTTTGTATCTTAATTATTGGTCGTTAAATAAAAAAATTTGATTATTATTCTGTATCATTTACTTACATTGTACATTTACAACGTAATCAAAATGAACGATTGGTAGTGCACGCGGGCCGGTAATTCAGATGAAAAGACAATGCGTCAATTAATTCATATTTGTATGTAAAAGATTTCTTGTATATTCAACGCAATGGTATGTGTAGTGAAGATAAATTAATTTAATGAACTATTTTTTTCGATTTTCGTTGAAATTTATTTTGCTATTAAGTCTCAATAATACAAAATGCTTTTGACTAGTGATTATTAAAAAATATGAATCTTTTTAAATGAATAATATTTTTTTTTCAAATACGTATCATCTATTTAAATTATAATTAAATCTAATAAAGGAATGAATTTGAATTGTTGAAATTTTGTACATTTTCGTGTATTTCGTCACTAACAATCCGGGATTCGTCTTTCAGCATCTTCAGGTATTTGAATACACGAATAAACTCGAACTGAAATAATAAATATTGTAAATATATAACACAGTGATTTTTTTTAAATACTTTAAAGTTTATTTTTAATCATTAGGTGGTTTGCTTATATAATAATAACATAGAATAAGGGAAATATTCCACAAACAGCGCCTTACTTAATAGAATGTCGTTTTAATTTATTAGAAAAACAGATTTTTTGAATATATAACCCTTGAATGACGATGTAAATTTAAATTCAAAGAATTTTAAGCAAAACCCTATACGCCTGCCATACATCAAATCACTGTAATATTCCAAACAGTACATGGAGCCGATTTAAAATTCCGTAACTCACGACACGCGGTCTTTTATTTAAGCAACGCCTTCGCATTTACGAACACCCTGTGAAATATACTGTCGTTCGGGGCAGACTGGGTGGCAACCGCACGCCGCGTACTAAATCACCACACGCTGAGCAAAATCTCTTTGATAAATCATACAGTGTAGGAATAATGCTCCGCACATAGATTTGTGCTTGAAGGCTTGTGCAGTTTATTGAACTATGTGTGTTAGATATCGCATATCGATGAGCTAAGGACACGATAAATCATCTTATGGCAATTCCACCTCTTGATAAAGCGATGTAAAAATTTGAATAAAGTAATTTGTTTGAATTCTACAGTGCGTTAATACTATTTATGATTGACTTATGATGGATTACCGTTACAGAAATGAGAAAAATACTAAGAAATAATGAAAATTAGATCTGTTTAACATAGTAATAATATATAACGTTTTAATATTATGTCGAGTGTGCTTAAGCAAAATGGAATAGACCTCAGTTTTTTCAAAAGGATTTTTATTTGATAATCACAATTAGGGAGTCCAATTAACCGGAGATAATTATTAACCGGTTTTCGGTGTTTTTTGACAAAAAAACCGGCTAACCGACTTAAACCGAAATACCTCATTTCATTATTTTCGAAAAAATCGTATGAAAGTTTTTAAATTTATAGTATATAGTTAAATATGGCTTTAAAATTATCAATTAAAAGGAAAAAGAAATATTCATTAAATAACGAGCACATAAAGGTATGAAAATATGCAACGTATAGGTTACAAATAAAATTACTAAGTTTTTTAATATTAAAAATAATATTCTGGTCAACGATTTCTTCAAGATTTCTACGGATGATTTCTCACATTCACAATAACAGCCATTGTGTAACATGTGCCTTATTTATCACAAATAGTTTAAGAATCTTTGTGTATTTTGACAATGTCGTGTAATTGCATATTGTATGAAATCATTTATATTCATAATTTCAACAACTTTGTGACATGGGTGATTGATTATTCAACAATATGTTCATTTTTCTCTCTGAAACACGTTGAAGTCTTAAAACAGTGTTAATAAAGTATTTTTAAAAAAACGCGGTTAACCACATGACATAACCCGGCTTTTGGTTTTTTTTCAAAACAATTCGGTTTAAGACAGATTGGAAGCCCTTATCAAAAAATAAATTCTGCGAAAAAGAATTAAGCTACATCTACCAAAATTTTATCGAGATTCAGCTTTTAAAATAAAAAAAATACCGACAGTGTTTAGCAATTGACAATTTTTGGCATTGACCATCAATTTTAATACTTGTTCAGTTATTACCAGATCACAAAAATAAAACACCCACTCACTGGTCATCATGCATCTCAAGTTATTTTGACTTTAGCTCAAGATCATTAAATAGAGTTTTTCGTGCCTGCTGTAAAATTTATAATGAGAGGCTTACTCCGTTTTGCCTATACAAGGTTGATATAGAATTATAATAATGTAAATTTTCCATCAAATTTGTTGTGTTAGTCAACCCTCTTTATTCAATCGTTTTTTTGTATGAAAATAGCACTTCAATTTACAATATGTAGAGTGTATATCAAACTATTGAATTAATGTCAGATTGCCGAAGACTACGTCAATAAGATATTGAACAATTAAAAGACATTATTTAAAATATAAGTATTTTTTGATATAATTTTATTCGCTATTATGATTAAAACTAGCAATTGCTGTTTGCTTAGACAACCCGAAAATCGTAACTTTTTATGTTTCAAATACTTTCTCTGAAAGAAAACTTTTTATTTGAGTTTTTCGAAACTGAAATTTACATTAAATTTTTTGAAAAACATATCCTAATATATCAAGGGGACAAACTATTCATTGTTTACTTAATTATTTACCTATTTTACTTATAATTTTTTCTTTAAATGATCTGTAACAATTAATTTGATTTTCTAATAAAAAATGTTTTTTATTAATAATTTAGTTTTAGAAGGTTATTTTAGACTATGTTTCTTAAAAATTGCTCTTTATTGATTAATTGAGTACAAAAAATATTGATTATAGTTATCAATGTGACAACGATGAAGTAATTTCTTTAATAAAAATATATGTAAAATTAATACGTTGAGCTTAAGGGTTTGGAATGGTCTAGTTTAAATAATGTCAAGCTAAACTTTTCCTGTGCTTCCAGGTATGAAACCGCGGATGAAAAACCACTTCCGTGCACATCAGCTATCAGTGTGGCTGCGCCTAGTTCCGGAACTGCATCGCGCTGGAATGGAGGACGTCGTGGCGCGTCACAACCTCTTCCGGAACCATAACGACGCCGATTTATACGACGGCGTCGTGAGACCGGATCCCCTATCTCGGGCGATGCCGTACGAGACGTCAACAGACGTTTTCCGGAGGCAGCAAGCGATCGCAAACAACACCTTATTTGTGGACGTGTCGCTGACTACGGCGGACACCGTCGTAACGACCTGCGTAACGGTCATCCCGGCAAGCCTACCCGCAGGAATGGGAAACGGAAACGCCACAAACGACCCCTTGGCAAGCCTCGAGGCAGCGGGATACGCTGCCTACTCAACTGCGCTCAGTGTCACAATTGCTATCGGCTGTTCTTTATTGATTCTAAACGTTCTCATATTTGCCGGGGTATATTACCAACGTGACAAAACGAGACTTGATGTGAAAAATATTCAGCATTATAGCACTAAATCAAGCTTTGATCCGTTGTCAGGAAAGCATTCTCATTATCATTTAGACCATTCTCAAAATGCTAGTGTTATTGTTGACGTTGAAACCCAAGCACATAAACAGGGAAAGAAAAAAAACTCCAATTCGCAGAATGATCCACTGCTGAGCGATTTTAAAGGACCTCATTTATGCGGAAATTCAACAATGCAAATAAACTCTGGAGCACTTGTAAAAGCGCCTCCTCCTAGTCCAAACGTGATGGTTGGTAACAGTTTGACACTGCCTCATAAGAATAGGATGCAAAAAAACTTCGATCCGAACGCTGGACTCCATCAAACCATGTCTTCTGTGGCAACATTACCGAAGAATAGTTCGGTTCACTATCAACAACAGCATCTCATGAATACGAACAACATGATGGCCGAGATGCATCATCAGGGTATTCTCCTACCTCCGAACGGGTCTGCGACTATGCATTTAAGTATGCCGTCTTCTCCACCGCTGCACAGAAGGTCTGATAGTCCGCCCATTACGCAAAGCTTGAGGGCCACGCATGGAACTTTTAAAAACAGCAACGTGACAAACTCCAATGGTGATAATCAAGGGCTGCCTCAGGCGGCAATGAGCGAAATGCGCGTGTGACAGTGTTAGGTGTGTAAAAGACCAACAACTGAGGTGCTTAAAAAATAATCGTGCGTAAAAATGAGTGTTGAGTTATTTTCAATTATTAATATAGCGTAAGAAAACTATTCTTGACAATTACATAATATAAATGTGTATAATATTCAATTATTATAATTCAATAGTTAAGAATTTATTCATTTTCCGTAATTTGCCAAAAATTGCTGTACTAAATTATTTTTAAATAAAATGATTTCCTCTACTTGGGCAAAAATTTCTTGGCATCATAGCTAAGGCTTCAATCCCGGTCGATTTGTCAATCCCGAAATATCGATTCTGAAATTTCAGGATTCACTGTAAATGTTAAAAAATAATTCAATACTACGTGATTAAATTTGAATTATTGAGACTTTATACATTTCTTCATGCATTCGAGCACATGAATGAACCCAAACAGACTCATTAGTGACTAAATACATATATATGTACAAAATATCAACAATTCAAATTTGATATTGAAATTCCTTCAAGCATCCTGAGTCAATATTTTCAATTACTTCCTGATAAACCATAACGTGTACCTCGGTTTGTTAATGTACATACTTTCTTTAAAAAATTACATAATCAATGTATATATTATGTATTTTGGTCTCCCTTTTTCTCATATTTCGTAACTTCTGTAGACAATTGAAAAATTGTGAATCCCAAAATCCCGGGATCATAAAAGGGTCCGGGATTGGATGCCCTAATCATTACACTATAATTTGATTTAAGTTTGTTTTTTTATATAATTTAAGACATCGACTGAGAGTGCTTGTTTGAATTAAATGTGTAAATTTAAAATGCCAGAATTATTTTTTGGGAGTAAAACATCCGTTTTAACAGCTGTTTTTAGAATAAAAAGTATGCCAGGTTTCAGCAAT
This sequence comes from Himalopsyche phryganea, assembly GCA_022494535.1. Classification (NCBI taxonomy): domain Eukaryota; kingdom Metazoa; phylum Arthropoda; class Insecta; order Trichoptera; family Rhyacophilidae; genus Himalopsyche; species Himalopsyche phryganea. The sequence continues at coordinate 3,595,941 of JAGVSL010000025.1, forward strand.
TAAACTATCCTATTTTTCAAATACGCTGTTTGTTGAAGCAATGATAACATTTTGATATATTATTTCAGTTTTTTTTCGTGTTTTGACCATATAAATATTTCCTATCTGAAAAAATGATTATTATTTATAGAACTATACATTTTCACTGAATAAATATATTATAAGAATGATTAGATAGTTTTACAAAAAAATGCTTCTGTATAATACTTTAATTACATTAAAAAATATATATTTTGATCATCAAACAGCCAAAAATCATTTCACAATCAAAAATTCATTTACACTATACAGGTTTTAATTATGTATATTTTGTAAATACGTTACATTTCATTACTATTCGAAAACAGTAATTTAAATGGATTTCTATTGTTAGCTGATTTTGCTTTCAAATATAACAATGCGCAATAATTTACAAAATTCATCAAAATAAATTATTTATGACTGTGAATTGATTACACGTTATTTTGAATATTTTTTTACATAATAGAACAGGTGAGTGATTCTTTTATGGTCATGTCATCATTAACGTAGGCATTAATTAATCGTTAATTATTGTTTGTTTGCATGGAAAGCGTTCAAAATTCCTACTCATGCATACATTTTGCATTGCGATATTCTTGAACACTGAAAATACAAAAGGTAATGGAAAAATAACATGTTTTCAGGCGACATGAAATTTTTTTCAGCACAACTGAATTGCTTTATTATATACTAATATTTTTACCCGGCTTTGCTCAAGATAAGGGTCACTTATATTAGTTCATTTTACACTTTTCTTTTCCTTTTGGTAATATTTCTTGTAAAACCCACGAAATGAAGATTTCACTGTTTTAAGTTTAATAATTTTAAATGATAATTTCGAGATCAATATTTTTTTAAAGGAATTTACAATTCGTATGAAAAGTTATTATTTGTAACATTTATATTATAACCTTATTATATCCGATAAAAAAATTCAACACAGATTGAGTTTTTATGATGATACGACTGATTACTTTACTATGGAGCCGTTGCTTAGCAACTATCTGCTATTTTTTATATTGCTTTTCATTGAGACGACAAAAATATAGCGTTTTCAGTTTCAAGTAAAGAATTTAGAGTTCAAAGGTTAAAATAGCACAGTTAGCTTAAAAATGGCTTCCAGAATGGCATGTGTAAATTTCACGTCGCTACTATACCCCGTGTGGGAGGAGTTCATGTAACCGACAGACATACATATAAACATACAGATTTCGATAGTAGAAATTATACATATTTTGCGTCTGTAACGTATTTTAATTTAATACTTTCCTCTTTCTAGAAGTCCATTATATACATTATTTAAGAAATGTTAATTTTCAATGATCTAACTAATAAAAAATGTCGTTCTCGCCAATTGTTTTCAAAATCTTTATGATGGATCGAATATTGCTTTTTGTAAAAAAAAGTTAAACGGAAAAAAAATATGTATTTATCTTGTAAATACGGTATTCTTGTAAATATTATATCGTTAATAATTAATTAATTAAAACGAATCCTATTGATATTACATTAAATTTATTTAATAATAACTTTCATGAAAACATAAATTAAAATTAAACATTTTTATCTCGTTGTAGCATAAAAAGTGGATTGAACGGTTTTTTAAACATTCAATATTAAAATGTATTTGATTTAATAATAAAAAAACACTGATGTGTGTATTTTTCAAACTATTCAAAAAACAGGAATTTATTATAAATCATAAATATATTATTGACCCACTTTTGATCTGTACCTATCTGGATTTGATATTAAGAAAACTTATACTATTTGTGTTATTTTTAAATAAATTATCATATTTGTAATTGATATATTAAATTGAATTAAAGTAATGTTTTTAAAATGTACTGATAAATTAAATATTCCAAATGTGAGGATCCCTTTTTTATCGAAACTATTGTAAAACGAAAAATTGATTTTTAGGTAATTATGTTTTTGTACATAAAATAAAAGTTGTATCAAATAGAAAAAAAAATATATGAATTACTTACTGTTCACAGATTAACATAGAAATATTGACTATATCAATTTATGAAATAAACTCGAAGGAAATTTTACAAAGTGTTTTTATTTACGTACCTGGCATGCGTTGCAATGCCACTCAAAGAAAGAAATGGTTTGTGTTTTAATTCTGTTTATTGAACTGCTTTTGGATTAGAGGTCTGCACAGGCCGAAATTTCATAGACTTACCCGGTTCGAGACCATTATCTTCAGGTCTGGCCCGACACGAACTCGAGTTTCAATATCACACTTGTTATAACACAATATTTTTGTTTTTCGTCTGGTGCGTACACGAATAAATCAGAAGGTTTTTCCTAGATGTCGCTGTATGTACGTATTTGATTCTTTTTTCAATTTTAGATTTTTAATTTTTTTTCTTCAGAACCCTTCACGGGTGTGTGCACAACAACTCACCGAAGTTTCATCGAAACCGTATGAATGGTAAAGGAACGCGTAAAGGAAAAACAAACATTTATTTTATATAATATTTCCCGGCATGTTCACAGTAAGTCCTTCCTGAAAGTTTTGTCGCGATCGGTTGAGTAGTTTAGGAGCCTATAAGATCCGGACAAACCAACAAACCAACAAACAGACATTCATTTTTATATATATAGATTATTATCACATGAAAATGATCTATGTTTTATTTGAGTTACGTTTTTATTGTAATTAGGACTCTTAAGAAAGCTCTTTGACGAACCAAATTTTTACTGTCACCAAAACACTTTTGTAAACATTATATATTGTAATTAATTAAGCACAGAATGACATCAACAAATGCAAAAATGGTAAGTGTCATTTTTTATCCAACTCACCTCAACTATACTTGTTACAGCATGGGGCTATACCAAGACTTGTGGCTTAGTAATTGCATTTGCTACACCCCGTTTTAAGATATGAAGGGTGGGGTGGAATGAAAATATCCATACCTTCGTAGACAAAGCCATAAGTCAATATAAAACTTAATCCATGATAGATTACAAAGAATTAAACATTAATAAAACCGTTTCCTTGAGTACGTACTAATTAATATCTAATGGATCGTTATACCTCCCTACAGCATTGGATATATTTCGTATAAATTCTTACATTTATTTGAACATTTTCATTATATTTAAAAAAACGTCGACTTGGGCGAATTGTGTTATATGCTATCATCAAGAATCCACTTATAATTTTTCGCGAGCAATTGTTTAATAATGTCCCATCCCCTGAGAGTTTTCCGGGCGGACTCTCTCTCATTCCCAAGTTCTTTATGTTTCCATTTTAATTTTCCATTATTAATGGCCTTCCGTAGTCTTTTATCTTACCCTTCCTTCCGTTCATAGTTAGCAGTAAAAAAAATAAATACAACCTTTTTACACGAACTGAGCACTAAGATATACACTCCCGTATTACAGACACAATTATAAACTTATATTATACTTTGAGTATCATCCAGTGTTGGGTTATTGAAACATAGTTTTTAAATATCTGTTCAATTCGCTATACAAAAGCACTGTATAAATAGGTTCAAAGGAATAGATTTTTCTATATATTTATCCTTTTAAGACAGTTCAAGTTATTTAAAAGTTCATACACCAATCAAAAACAATGTTGTTTGGTATTTTCGATGGATTTGACGGTAACTTTTTACTAATTCATTTTTAAAATAATATATATAAAAATACACAATTTTTCACCATTTAAAGGAACAGTGAAAATTGATTTGAACGAATAGTAGACAATGTTTTATATTTTTTTAATAACCCTTCCGTATTCATGGTGTAACAATGAATTACTTCGGCCTTTGAATCTTTAAATTATCGGTAAAATAGTTCTACATATAATTAAAAATTAAAAATGCATTACAGTTTACGTCTTCTTTGTATAATTAACCGTAATTTAAAAACTTCATCAATTTTTCCATTGAAAAATACAAAATTATAGTACAGTAACAATCTGAGATGCATGACCGTACCGTATGCAACCGTTTTGCTTCAACCGACACCCGTCTCGGGTTTGTTTTGCTATGAACAATTTCGATTCTTGCGTCTTTTGATAATTTCGAATAGGTAGATATGTATTTCAGGTTGTACACACAAAATATGACGTATAATAATTACATAATACTACATAAAACCATACTTCACTTTCCAAAGTTGTCATTTCGCTTTATAAATGCGTTTATATGACAAAACCCATACGCTAACGTATGTGACTGCATGAGATTCGAAGGGATTTTTTTAGCATGAAAACGGGAAAGTTAACAAAACTCATCTTTATAAGAATGATGCTTAGATAGCGCAAGTTAGTGCGACTATTTTGCATAATATTTCAGGTAGCTATGACTTAATCGCTAAATACATATATGCGATATTTTCTTTGCAACATATTTTATAGCAAATCCATAACTTAGTGTTTTCAATTAAAAATGTATTGTTTTTAATAAACATATCTCTTTTATGTTGTCGAATGTAATTTTTATGTAAAATGGCAATATAATTATAAAAATATAACGCATTTTTTTATTGTTTAAGATAATGATGATATTTTAATATCTTTTTTGAATCGTCAAAATTTTTTACATTTCCATGTATTGGTGTCTGTGGAATAGTGCTAAGAGCGTTTCCTTTGCGATCAAGTGGGTCTTAGTTCAAGCTACAGCAAGGTCAATATCAAATTTATATTTTCTAAATTAAAATTTTTGATCTTGGACATGAGTGACATAAAAATCATCATAGAGTTTATCTTGTATGATTTTCCAATTTTAAAAATATTTGGTGCATTGGCTGTCAGCTTTGCTGTCAGATATTTTAAATAAAAAAAAAATTAAAAAATCAGTGTTTGTTCCTATTCCAGAACTTTATCAAGTGATCAGGATTGATTTCGCACATCGTTAGCGAATAAATTATCGTTAAGGACGAAACTGGTTCTGATTATTCAATAAAATTTAGAGCTTCGTTTAAAACGTCGTTTTTTAATTTATGTATAAATTTGGATTATTGAGATTTTGTACACTTCCATGTATTTTGTCACTAACGACCCGGGTTTCGCCCTTCGGCATTTTCAGGCATTCGAGCACACGAATGGACTCGAACTGACAGACAGTAAACAGTGTCTAACGTTTATATAGAAGATACAAATACGACAAATATTATTTACGAGGTAAGATATTATACGTCTGAGAGCCACACTGATACCTGAGTTAAAATTTTGAGAATCGCCTTAATCCTTATTTTGTAAACACCACATTTACAGAGTGGCGAATTGGCGCTTTCCAACTTCTTATGGAATTACCAGTGATTTTACAATTATAATAGCATTGTGGGTTTCGACGGGATGCAATTCGACGAAAGGGTAAATATATACAATCATACAGGAAGTGTACAAAATCTCAATAATCCAAATTTGATATTGAAATTCCATCAAGCACCCTCAGTCGATGTCTTAAATTATGTATAAATATTTTTATATATTTTCAAAAAATAAAGCAATACATTATAATCCAAGCTATATGCCAATAAATAATATGAAGTAAAGGTTGAAGGAATATTGAAGTGACTATTTTAAGAATAGTTTTGATATTTATATTGCTAACCATGTTGACAACGCATATATTTTCCTTCAATAAAAATATTACGAGTGTCCCTATGTTTACTTTCCATTGACGTGTCTCAGCTTATCGTGAGTAGGCAATGTGTTTACGTTTGTTGTATTCAATTTGCGACTTATAGAATTTGTGAAGAATACTCATGCAAATATACTCAAGATAAAAAAATAATGAATCGACGATAATTTGAAAAATGGCTACCACTCAAAGTTGAGAAATCAACGAAAATTTCATTCAATTTTGGAGCACACACACACACATTAAATTATCGTTTATGAATCTGTGTTGAAGGACATGGATGTAATGTATGCTAGTTTTTTTTTTTTTTAATTTCCTTACCTCTCCCAATCTGATCACTTAAATTGATCGTAAAAGAATTTGGATTATTGAGATTTTGTACACTTTCATTTATTTTGTCACTAACGACCCGGGTTTCGCCTTTCGGCATCTTCAGGCATTCGAGCACACGAATGGACTCGAACTGACAGACAGTAAACAGTGTCTAACGTTTATATAGAAGATACAAATACGACAAATATTATTTACGAGGCAAAATATTATACGTCTGAGAGCCACACTGATACCTGAGTTAACATTTCGAGAATCGCCTTAATCCTTATTTAGTAAACAACATATTAACAGAGTGGCGAATTGCCGCTTTCCACAATGCTATTATAATTGTAAAATTACTGGTAATTCTAAAAGAAGTTGGAAAGCGGCAATTCGCCACTATGTTAATGTGTTGTTTACAAAATAAGGATTAAGGCAATTCTCGAAACATCAATACTCAGGTATCAGTGTGGTTCTCAGACGTATAATATTTTACCTCGTAAATAATATTTGTCGTATTTGTATCTTCTATAAAAAACGTTAGACACTGTTTACTGTCTGTCAGTTCGAGTCCATTCGTGTGATTAAATGCCTGAAGATGCCGTAAGGCGAAACCCGGGTCGTTAGTGACAAAATACATGGAAGTGTACAAAATCTCAATAATCCAAATTTGATATTAAAATTCCATCAAGCACCCTCAGTCGAAATCTTAAATCGTAGAAGAATTGATAAGGAAACTTATTATTGTCCTTTATTCACCCGGTCCTTCCCATTTTTAAAACACTTTGTTACCTTACTTTGAAAAGTTTCTAACTGAGATTTTGGCTTAAAATGACCTTTTGATTGGAAAATGTTGTTTTAGCCACATTATATCATATACATTGATTGATTATTATAAAAATGTGAAAGAAGTACAAAACAAATTGTATTTTATTAATAAAATTAATTCTTCCATTTTAAAAGCATAACCATTTATCCAAGTCCACTCCCAATGTGAATCAAAGGGGCAGCTATTGAAATATCTTACAGCAAATTATTTTTATTAAGTCGCTCAACCTGTGCCTACTCTACTGCTTTTTTTGGAGTCGGCAAGGATTGGAATGGCGCTAGGAAAAGACAATAAGTTAGTTTATTGCTTTCACTATACCACGCTTAGAGCGTAGAATGAGGGAGACGCGATGTACACACCAATGACATTAATTCTTTTCAATTCAAAGATTTCAATCGATTAACAAAAATTCATGGAGCTGTCCGTCCATAGATTCAAGTCCGTGTTCATTGCAACTGAATACGATACACCCCCAAGAGCTTTAATCTCTCGGCTACATGACCGAAAGGTATTACTAATTATTTTACACAAACGTCGGTGGAAAGATGAAAACACATTATGGGAAGGACTTTACTTACTAAAGCATCAAAACGAGCGATGGTGTTTGTAAAATATTATTCACATAACACTTTATACTGAAAATCTCTGTCCAAACGTATACTACACGTGTTAGATATGCCACGCTGAAAGAAATCACTTAAGTAAGCTTTTGAGAATACCCAAAAGGATTACGATAAAGGTTGATGTTTTTTAAGAAACCCCCATCACAAAAAGAAAGATAATCGCCATTGAACTCTCTCTATACATACCCGTTCGACCTTTTTGCATTCAGATCAATATATTCCCCCTCCACACTTACACCGCCCACACATGAAAATATTTACAATAATTTGTTTGGCACGGTATCGAGTACTGGCATCAATCATATTTTTGGGTGTCAATTAGGTATAAGAGGGCAAGAATTTAGTTTTCGGCCTTTTGATAGCTTGGGATGTGTAAATGTCGAGTTGCAAATGATTTATTGAATTCTTGATGCTTATATGTAGTTCATTTAATAATATAAGACTTTCATTTATTTTGTATCAAATCTAATTCAGTGTTTTTTGGTGAGTCTATTGTATAGGTTTTCAGTAATATACCTACCAATCGTAATAAGTTATCAGAATTCATTTACTCAATTCAACGGTTATAGAATACTATGGTATACAGCCCCGTAGGTAAGGAGCCGGTTATATCACATGTCACAATAAAATAATAAGTCTTCAAAAGACTCAAATGATAATGATTTATTGCAAAGTCTTTTAAGATTTAGGACAATTTTTTGGTGTGAGCCACGTAGAAAAAATACAGTACTATACCGGGTGAGAACCGAACTATCAGTGGAGGTGGTGCTACACCAGAAAGATATTTTCAATAATTGGAAACCGATCCAACAATAGAGGCAGCGCTGCATAGTTAGATAGTTTTAAAAGGCTGGGCTTCGTATGACCGAATCAATTGAGAACCAATCCAAAATTAGAGGCAGTGCTCTATCAGTTAGAAGATTACGAATATTGAAAAGGAGGGTTTCTATAGCCCCGCATAAACGTACTTCGTGCGCTTTGTAATTTACAATGTGATTCCATCTATTATTCACAGCAAAAGATGAATAATATATAATATATTTTTAATATATTAGCATGCAACATATATATGTAATTATGGTTCGCTATACAGTCAGTTATTACGATAATAGTCAGCAAGAACCAGAAACGTCGAATGATTAACAGCAATAATAGCACAATAAGTTCCTAAATAACAGTTTATTTTGGAAATATCTTCAAAGCTACAGTTGTAATTTTTTTATAACGGCGTTCTCAATTTCATTCTAATCTAAGCTGAAAATGTAGCTTTACTCTAATATTTTATTCTATGTCATCATTTTAATTCTAAAAACATTAAAAAGCATGAATCAACTTAATTTATTAATTTATTCAAGCTCGTTTGCTAAAAAATTACAAGAAGTTACTCAAATCCGTTTAGTTAACTTCTTGTACTTTCCGACTCCCGATCTAATTCTCTTCGACTAAAGCTCTGTACCTTTTAGCTACTTCGGTAAAAGTGATCTATATAAAAGACAGAAATGGATTAAAAATAATAGATTTTATTATCCGTGAATTATTTGTTCCTCCAAAATCTTCAAACCGCCGTAGTGCTGCAGGGCGTAAATTAGGGCCTCCAATCTGGTTTAAACCGAAACCAGTTAACCGGTTTACCACGTGTTTTGAAAAAAACCGAAACCCGGTTTATTTCACGCGTTTTTTAAATATTCTTTTATTTACACTATTTTATAAATTCAACGTGTTTCAAATGTTGTTGAATAATCAATCACCTATGTCACAAAGATGTCAAAATAATGGACTGAAATGATTTCATACGATAAGCAATTACACAACATTATCAAAAGACACAAAGATTCTTAAACCATTTGTGATAAATGAGGCACATGTCACACAATAGCTTCCACTGTAAATGTGAGAAATCATACGTAGAAATCTTGAAGAAATCGTTGACTAGAATATTATTTGTAATATTACAAAAGTAAGCAATTTTAAAATTTATAACCTACAATACGTTAAATATTTTCACGACTTTATCTGATATTTCTTTTTCCTTTTAAGTGATAATTTTAAAGCCGTACTGTTTATATTTAACATTATACTAATATAAAATTTGGATTATTGAGATTTTGTACACTTCCATGTATTTTGTCACTAACGACCCGGGTTTCGCCTTTCAGCATCTTCAAGCATTCGAGCACACGAATGGACTCGAACTGACAGACAGTAAACAGTGTCTTACGTTTATATAGAAGATACAAATACGACAAATATTATTAACGAGGTAAAATATTATACGTCTGAGAGCCACACTGCAATTGCATCCCGTCGAAACCCACAATGCTATTATAATTTTAAAATCACTGGCCACACTGATACCTGAGTTAACATTTCGAGAATCGCCTTAATCCTTATTTTGTAAACAACACATTAACAGAGTGGCGAATTGCCGCTTTCCAACTTCTTTTAGAATTACCAGTGATTTTAAGATTAAATTTTAAAATTTAAGTCTACAAAATCTCAATAATCCAAATTTGATATTGAAATTCCATCAAGCACCCTCAGTTGATGTCTTAAATTATACTAATATAAATTTTAAAACTTTTGTAGGGTTTTTTTCGAAAATAATGAAATGAGGTATTTCGGTTTAAACCGGTTAACCGGTGTTTTGTCAACAAAAACACCGAAAACTAGTTCTTCAATACAGTTCTTCACTAAATTTGTAATATTTTTTAAATCACTACATTTTGAGTCTATGTGATTCACATTGGGATACGACTTGAAAATATATAAGGTTGATATTTTTAGACAATAAACGCAACTCCCACAACTTTCCTGTTGCATAAAATAAGAAACTGTGAATTAACAATTTTCGACTTATCTTGTTTTTTGCAATATTGACAGAAAAGCCTCGGCAAACGGCGCCGTTTTCCAAATCGACGCCGCTCCGCGTAATCTAGTATGCCACGTCTAAAATCAGCCCTCAGTGCATATACAAGAGACATACGAAGAAAGGTTCCGTTCAATATCTATGCAAATTCACAGTTTCCCATGACACAGCACTCATGAAACTATTGATGCAGCAATTTCGTTCTGGACTTATTTATTTATTTATTCATTACAAGAGAACGAAAATAGAAACGGTTTTTATTTTTGTTGACTTTACCAAACTCGATTGTTTTGCGTATTCAATAATTTTATCGAAGAATCAGCAGTGGATGGATTTTAGATATAACTCATTCAAATCGAATCATTATAACTCTCATGGATTAAAATTACCGGTCCCATAGCTGAATGGTAAATACTGTAGTGATCCTTCCCTAATTGGATGTATAGGTTTGTGTTTGAGTCAACGAATAGAAACTATTATGCATTGGTTTTTGGACGTTAATCCAAAAGACATGAATATCAGAAATGTTTTTATTTCTCACCAACTACTCCCAATTCACCTGCAAACGGTAAGAATATAGAGCGATAAGTTAACTGCTGTACCGTTCATAATCTTCTTCTTTCCTAAGTTTCCTTTACTTTTCAGATATAAAAATTTGATGAATGCTCCTAGCTGATCTGCGTTCTCCACTTACGATAGCTGTTTATTGTTAATATTAATTACATATTTAAAATTTCATTGTTTTTATATAATTCACAAATTTCTTCATAATATTTTCCCAATCGACTATTTGCTTAATGTATCAGTAATGTCATTAAAAAATTTTGCTATTTCAGATTAGTATTAACTGATGTAATGCGAAATGATTACTTGACATAAGTGTCATTTATGTAAACTTTTTCTCTTTAAAAACAATTATAATTTTCACTGACCGTAGACACATCACATTTCGCAAATCCACGGCGACATGTATCCCTAAATAAGTTTTTTTTTCCATGCAGCTCCCAATTTGAAGCATATGACCTCAAAATGAAGGTATCTCAGCATAAGTTTTTTTCCAATAACGGCTTGTTATTCAACCTCTCTTTTTTCGAAGAAAGTAGGGATTGAAAAAAACAATTTATAAAACTGCCCTTACCAGGACGTGAACCAGACACTGAAACCGTAGCCAACGACGTTGACCACTGCAACACGGAACCGACAAAATCTTGTATATAAACGATATAGACTATTTACTAATTGTCGGTGCATTCATTCGTGGACTCAAATTTGGTGACGAGGTAAATAAAATTGTACAAAATTTTGACAATTCAAATTTGATATTGAAATTCTTTAAATCACCCTCAATAAATATCTTAAATTACGCATTATAAATTATATTTAAAACCATTATATATAATTTAAACTTATATTAACCATCATAGTAAGCTTAGTTTTTTTCAATCACTTACTTACCAAATAAAATGTACAAAAATTCTGATTTGTTGATATTTTATTGAATTCGTAACACCAATCATATATTGCAGCAATTTGGAATATTAATTGTGTTTTCATTAAATTTAACAGATAATAAAATTGAAATATCGGAAACTGACATAATTACTTAACAAAGGAATAATTCAGTGATAATTCTATTTATTTTGACGAAGCAAGATGTCATTAATTTGTTAAACAAAAAGATCATTTGAAATTTAAATGAAACGCAAATACTGTGATATCAATTTCAAGCCAAAGATTATTAAATTTTACCCAATTAAATTTCAGCCGCTTCTTTTAAATGCTGGCATTGTATGTTCAAATCTTCCCTCATTATTATGCTTAATTTCATCTCAGCTATTCGCCCTTAATTTTTCATTTGTTATTCAGAGGAAAGACTTTTTCCACATGAAATGTCTCCGTAATATGGAAAAAATCTGGGTAATATTTCATTATTTTTTAATGCCAGAATGGATCGCAAAAAACAAGTTGATCAGAAATATTGCTTTTAGAGATGAAAAATTTTCCGATATCAATATAAAACACAACTTTTATGGCATGATTCAACGGTAGGGCATCCCATCCTGGACCGTTTTTATGATCCTGATGAATATCGGGATTCAGAATTTCTCAATTCCGCGTATTCGAGATTGGTCATTAGATGTATAATTTCGTGTGTTTAATTTCACATTTAATGTTTAATTTGTTTAAATTATTGCTTAAATTGGAATGTAGGTTTATATGATTTCATATTTTTTTGTAATCGGAAAGTCATTTACAAAAAAAGAGAAGAAATAAAACATAACGAACAAAATAGTTTTATATTTTATTTTATTTATTGCATTATTAAGGTTGGTTTTACCAAAGGTATTCAAGAGAAGAACATTTCCTTCAATTCCATGTAAAAATAGTGTCCTACATCCATTAAAAAAGCGGTATTCCTATGTCCTGCATTTCAAAATGTTAAAAAAAGCTCTCGGGAGGAAGGAGTTCACAATATATTTATATTAAGTATTATAAAAACAATGTATATGAACAAAACAAGATACACGTTAGAAAGTTTTAATTATATTTAACTATGAATTATTCTTTAGTATTTCCAGTGAATCCCGAAATCTCTGGATGGATATTTAGACAATTTTGGTATTACGGGATTGAATAATTGACCGGGATGCCGGATCCCGGAATCGGAAGCTCTAGTCAACGCCATATCTTTTTTCAGCTAATTTTCAAAAGAAATTTGTTTGAAAATATTTTAAAAATAAATTGTTTACTGTCACTTTTCACAATAATAAGTTTTTCACAATAAAACACATTTCCCCAAAATTAATTTCCTTTATTAAAATTGTATAATATTTTATTAGCACCGTAAAAAAGTTTAAATCTAAAACTTATTAATATACATATTTCACTAAAGCTGACATGCAGTAGTTAAAATGACAGTTCATTGTTTCAAAATTATAGAAAATATTTAGTCTGTACTTTCCATGAAACATTACTTTTTTTAAACAAACATATACAACTCGTTTTCTACTTTTAAAACATTAGTTACTATTTAATATTATTGCTAAGTCTTAACAATACTTATTTTTTTTTTAAATTTATTTCCAAGCTAATCAAATTAATAAGATCCATTTGAACAATTTATTGTAACTAGTATAACAGAATATTTCGTAAAAGGTTGGCTTAGTTAAACCAATTTTTAAGTTAAAACAGGACATTTAAGTATTCTATTCACAGTTCCACAATTCAATTTCCAAAAGTCAAATAAATAGTTTTGTCAAAAGAACGATCATTTTACTGCTACGGAATTAAAAAAAAATGTATTATTTCACCTTTTTTACAGTTCCTGTACTACTTTCAGTATCATTGGATGACTCAGAAGTAGACACATCTTTGTCTGATAAGTTGTTACCTAGTTTTTGACTGGGCATTAATTGTGGAATAGCACTGTTTTTTACCGAGTTACTTTTATTTTTGTTCAACTTTGGGTTGGGATGAACTTTTGGTTGTTCTTTTTTGTTACTTTTGGTTGACATCGTAGGCGTCTTCGGAATTCTTGAACCACTTTCACTTCGCATTACTAAAATAGACTTCTCGGGCTTATTTATTTTGATTTGATCCTTATTGGAATCGGTCAATATTTTTCCTGTGAAGCTTGAATTACTTACATTTCTTGGTATGGAATTAACAGCAACTTTCGTGTTCTGCAAATTTGCATTCGCTCTCTCCAAATTTAGTTTTATTTTTCTCAATTCATCTTCAGTTGCAGATTTTTTTGAGAAGAATGGATTTTCAAGGTTTGGATCAATTGGTCTATTTGTATTGAATGATCTTTCTTCAAAACTGTTAATTTTGTTTCCGAATTGATTGAATTTTGAAGGCACAGGTGGTGGGATAAGCACATCTCTTTTTTCAAAACTGTTATCTCTTGCCAAAACCCTTGGAATATGTGTAGGTCTATTGGTACTCGGTTTTCTGTTTATTACTGGTTTTATTATAATTTTTCCATCTGTCATTCTCACTGGTGCTTCAGAATTTGCCGATATAATTACTTTTGGTTGTGGTCTTATTTGCTCATAAGATGACATGCTGCTATCTGTTTCGTTACCTCGTTCACTGTCAGTGGCTTCGTTTTGTGATTGTTCACTCATTTCCAATTCAATCATATTTATTTTGTTCTTAGGTTTTGAAGCTATTTTTGCATAATATGGTACAGATTCTTTAAACGAGTTCAACCTCATTGAATTTGGTAAAGTGTTTGCTACCATTTCAACGTACATTTCAGAAGCATCTTGCACTGAAAAATTGGGTCGTTTCGCCGAATCAAAGGATGATGATTCCTGAAAAGAAGGTTTCCTACCAAGTGTAGATGAGCTTCTTGGAGGTGGTAAAGGTGGTCCTCGAAAAATATTTCTTTGTCCAATAGGACTATTTGCTTCAGAGTTTTTTATTGAACTTTCTTCTGATGTTGGCAAAAATAGTAAATGATTTTGTGGTGGAAGTGAAAGTCGTTTTTGAGCCATGATTGACATAAAGTCATCAGGTTTTGGGTAGTCAGGTAAAACTTTTGGGTAATTTCTTCTTTTTATAGTCATCAAAGCTTCTGCTGGGGTAAGTGCTTTTTTGTCCATTTCATCTCGACTTGTGACATTTATGTCATTTCTAAATGCTATAGGTGGTTGAAGTCCACTGAATGTATGAAATGATCCAGGTTGTTTTGGGGCAAATCCATAAGGAAACATCTCATCGTAATTAATATCTTTAACAGGATCAGACACTGAATGTTTATGAACGATTTTCACCACTTCAGATGGTTTAGAAAAAGGATCTGCGACTGTCACTTTTAAATTAACTGTACTCTTAAACACGGGAGTTTCTAATGATTCTTGTGATGATCTTTTAATAAAGTCTTCAACAGTTTGTGATCTTCTAAGTGGGGAGTGGCATCTTTCAACAACACCATCGTCGTAACAGCAGTAATCCAAAGACTTTGACAGTTCTATTGGTTGTTGTTTTAAAACAGAACTACTTCTTGTTCCAGGAGTTGCATCAATGGCGACTGAAACTTTGTGAGGCTTGCCTTTCTTCGTCAAACTGCCGTACGACCCCCCTTTTTGATTGCTATGCTTACTTTTTGAAGATTTATTAGAAATACTTTTATTACTGGGCTTAGAACTCTTTGCTGAGCCGGTACCGTGTTTTGAAGATTTTTTGTCAGACGTCGGTAAATTTGGCTTTGTATTTAAAAGTTTAATTTTACTCTCCTTAGCGCCTACCGATACTGTAGAATCTGTGGTCGCTTTTAAAGATCCAGTTAATGAACCGATCTTACAGTTTGGTTTTGGCACTGGTAAATGCTCATCTTCATTGTGCATAAGTAAATGGACAACAGCTCCGTTACCTCTCGCTTCCTGTTTAATTTCTTCATGATTTTTTCTCAAAAACATTGGAGAACATTTCTGAACAATTTCGTGTGCAATCCAATCTCTTACTTTAGTGTGAGCATCCAAGGTACTGCTACTCATTTGTCTCCTCAATTTAAACCGCTGACCGAAACCTCCAGAATCATCGGACTTTGGAGTTTTAGTCCCATCGTATGCATGATTCTTGACAGGTTCATATACATCGTCAGTTTTATTACGCGAATTCTTAAAAACACCAAAAATATGACAACCATCGCTTGACTGTTGACCGTCAAACTTTTCAGTTTTATCGTATAAATTTACATCTTGATCGGGTAGTTCACCCTCACCTCTTTTTATATCTCTTTCTCTAGCCTTATACCGACTCTTTTTACGATACCAAACAAAAAGACCTATGACGTTAAGTAATATTAATATCACACCCATAGCGATAGCTAAGTTCAAAGTAAGGTTAGACTTTTCCACCACTGTTTCTTCTACAGGTTGTTGAACATCTGGAGTTGAAGCTACGACAGGATGGCTTGTTTCTTGAACGTGTTTCCACCTTTTTATGGGTCCGTCCATGAGACCTGGAATCATTGGTCTATTTGGTCTCTCCATCCTTCGTAAAACATTGTATGGATCTTCTTGCGTCGGCTTGGGCTGCATTGGTGGTCTAGAAAACTGATTGAACCTTCCGAATTTGTCTGAGTCTATGGAACTTGATGGCCGATAATCTGGATACAATGGGGCTTTTGGTATCGATGGATTCGCCCAAGCTGGAGGTGCTGAAAATATTATTCACAAAATCGTTTAAGTTATTAATGTTTAATTATGGTAGACAACAAGCTGATCTACCAAACTACTGTCATTAAACTGATTCTTAATTTTTTATATGCCACGGCATTTTAAAAAAACGTGCAATTCAATTTAATATTTTTCATAACTAAAAAATCAATGAATAAAGAACATATTTTTCATTTCATGAAAAAAAGTATAAATTCCGATTAATATTCTTTTAACAATGTTGACTCCCAATTTCATCTTAAAATAGCTTAGTAGATTTTTTCCTCATTTGACAAACATCGTTTAGCGTGAACTAGATGTCATAAAACTTTGCATATTGCACTTTAAAAGTCCTTTTTTTACTCTATTACACTTTTATTTCCTTGGAAATACCAAAGTTTTAAAGCCTGTCTAGCAAATAGTTGACACCTGTTTTTCAAATACGCTTTTAACTGCTTTACCCCATGACTACTTGAGAGCTTATTAAAAGTTACTGAGATTTGATGTCTAAGACAAAATTTAAGAAAAAGATTTTTTTTATAAAGTGATTTTATAAAGATTTTTAAAGTATAATTATATTCAATTAAAGAGTTGAATAAGAACTAGTAAAAATTCAGCCGCTTTGACTCTCTCTATCACAAATCCTCTCTGGATATGAATAGGAAGATAATGTTTAAAATTGATTTTTATTAAGATAATTATTTTTTCTACTCCCTGATTTCAGTGATGAACACATATCCTCACAGATAGTCATGTCTTTGGACACAAATGCATAAATCATTAAAAACATCAATTTATTTGTATTTAGATTCAAATCCTTGATAGCGCATCCATATAGGACGAAAGCCCCCTCGGTTACGCAGATTGATATAAACACGTAGAGAATTTTTTTGTTTAAATAATTACATGGGAGTGATGGCATATAATTATTACTGAACTAAATACTATCCAATAAATTACTTTTTCGACGTAATTTATTTTTTATATTATGTAATTTGCTTATTTAATTTAAGATAAAGTTCTCAACGTGTAATTATGAAATTATACAACTCGTACAAACAGATAAATCTATTACCTCCATAATTTCTGTAAGGCCGTGGTGTTGGCTTAGTCGTCCTAATGATGGGTCTGTCATACGTAACCATGGGGTTAACAGTATAGTTTTTAAGCATTTCGGGTAGTTCTTCATTCCAGTAATTCATGTAACGATGTCTGTACCGATGGCCAGTGTACGGTGGAATACCTATAATATTTACAATATATCATTAAATTCAAAAGGGGTAAGTTCAAGTAATAACCGTGGCCGATATATATCAACGTTTGGCCAATTGATTTAACTCTCAAAATTGAAACTATCCAGGAGAGAGTAAAAACTGCTTTTATTCATAACATTGTATGGAGAGTTGTGTTTTGAATCTTTGAAATGCACTTCTGTTAATTCTCATGTTTTAAGATACGGAATTACAAGTGGTGAGTGTCGATATAATAGTGACTTACATCAAGTGGACGGATCAGAATTTTAAAACCTAAAACCAATGTAAAATGATGTTTCCCTTCCAAAAAGTGCCCAATTTATGTTTCTAATTTACATCATTTGGCCGAGACCTGCTCTGTCGTATTTAAAATGAGATCCAATCATTAATTAATTTTCCCATTATTTGAGAGTTACATCAATTGGCCAAAACACAATTATTTTATACTTATTTATCAGCTGCAAAACCACCGACATAATATAAACAATATTATCCATAAAGAAGTATTATGATCTGTTTATTTTATATCAAAAGTTTAAATTATGTTTTATCTATAACTTGAACAAATCCTTTGATTTTAGGTACTGTACTATGAGTAATGACTTTGAAGAAAAGACCAGGAGGCATGCACCTATCAAATATTTATTTTTAATTCTAAATGGTACTCAACCCTAACCACCACTAGCCATTACGGCTTCACACTTTTCTTACAGGGTGTATTACGCAATGTAACATTGTTGTGCGTGTTTCAGATACAAGTTGTTTTCTGTTTCACGACCGCCTTCCATAAAGCAATTACGATTAATAAAAGTAACGAATTTACTCGTCAAATTCTTGGCCCGACGCAGAACTGTACGGGACCGATTTTTTAACTACGCACTACTGTGCTTAAAAAAAGAAATGATATAAAGAAAACGAAAAGAAAATGTGACTTGCTCAGCCACTTAGTTTAAGCGATATTAAGTATTATGTGTTTAGCCTACTCAGCGTTGAATCTAAAGAGGAATCGAGAATATTCTGTTCCCGATGCGATGCTACAAATTTATCGAATGTCTCAAACTTGGCCTTGGTTGACATCGGCCTATTGGGCCCGTTTGAGGACGGACCACAGCAAACAGCTCTGCTCATTCGGCATTTATCTCAATGCAGTCCCACAAAACGTGATTAGGGTCCTAATGGTTGTGTCCACAAGTGCAATCCGGTGTTTCAACCAACTATTGCTTCAAATAGAGTGACATCTTCAAGAAATCAATTAGGCTTTCAATGGTTAAAGCAACTAGTCAGAATAGTTTATATGTAATCCAATCATTTATCGCCAAACTTTAAATAGGTAAAAACTGCATACAGAATAATTTAAGACATCGACTGAGGGTGCTTGGTGGAATTTCAATATCAAATTTGGATTATTGAGTTTTTGTACACTTCCATGTGTTTTGTCACTAACGACCCGGGTTTCGCCTTTCGGCATCTTCAGGCATTCGAGCACACGAATGGACTCGAACTGACAGACAGTAAACAGTGTTTAACGTTTATATAGAAGATACAAATACGACAAATATTATTTACGAGGTAAAATATTATACGTCTGAGAGCCACACTGATACCTTGCAAAGATTAATATTAAATTAAAAAAAGAAACTTCGACATTCGCAAATCACTTGCTTATGGAGAACCATACGTTTAATGCGGATGATGGGGTTAAACTGTTGCATAAAAACATGGGGGATCATAAATTATTTTATCAAGAAATTTTGGAAATCAATAGAACCAGTTAAATTCCTTGCCAATTCTGAATGAGCAGCTGAACCTTCCTAATTCTCCGTTATTATATCCTATACGTTGAAACACCTAACAGATGTCACTAAACGTGGAATGATTGTATATATTTACCCATTCGTCGAATTGCATCCCGTCGAAACCCACAATGCTATTATAATTGTAAAATCACTGGTAATTCCAAAAGAAGTTGGAAAGCGACAATTCGCCACTCTGTAAATGTGGTGTTTACAAAATAAGGATTAAGGCGATTCTCAAAATTTTAACTCAGGTATCAGTGTGGCTCTCAGACGTATAATATCTTACCTCGTAAATAATATTTGTCGTATTTGTATCTTCTATATAAACGTTAGACACTGATGACTGTCTGGAAGTGTACAAAATCTCAATAATCCAAATTTGCGTACAGAATGTTTTAGGATTATTTAAAAAATAACTTAAAATGCGATATGAAATAATGGTCTTACCCAAATGAATGAATGATTGATTTTGCGGATTATAATGTGGCCACTCGATATCATATTTGTCCCAATCTTTTGGACCAAGATTCAAAAAGGCCTTTTTTCTTGGTGTATTAGGATTCCTGTAATAAAAAGAAACCCACAATTTATAATTCACATTATTTATTTATTTCGGAAGTCAATATAAACTAATAACAGGATAAAATAACAATATTAATTTTTTTAATTCAATATTAAAAGACCAATCCATTATGTACATAACTTATCAAATTCCACTTATTGCAATAAAGTGACTAGCTATCAGATACAATGCCATTATAAACTGCCAACCATGAAAGCACTCCAAAGCGACCGACCAAGATTTATTTTTCCCTATCAAAATTCACCATCCGAGTCACTTTATTTTGATTGCAAATCATAATCATTTATCATCCTCGAATAGTGCAATGCTTCTCATCGCTCGCTCGTCCAATAAATACACTATTTTAATATACTTTCAGTTCTTTTCAACGAAATCTTCCACCGATTGAATCAACACTTTAACTAAATATTAAAACAGTTGTTTTGTTATTTGTTACGAAATAATTTTGTGATTTCAGTTTATTTAAAATTTACATACTATTTGAGATTCGTATTTGAGAGAGAAACATAAAATTTACTGCATATATGGACACAATATAAAACTAAAAGCAACACAATTTTCATATATGTAAAACTTAATTTTATCTAGGATAGTAGATATGTGAAGCTCGATACAAAATTGTAATATAGACAGAATATCAAAATGACAATTCGCAAAATGAAATATACTCCCATTAAAAACAAAAAAAATATGTATTATGATTTTAAATAGACGTATATTTAACTTTATTAAAATATATATTTATCTCAAAGACGTCAGAGATTTTATCGATAGTTATATTATAACTTTACGAATATAATTCCAACTGTAATATAATTGACGTGATTTAGCCGTAGTTATAGGATGTTGATGTCGTATGACGGTTAAGTAAATCCAGAAAGTCGTTCTATGTGTGTGTCTTCAGTTCGGCGAGCGACGACAGTTTTTTGTTTGTCCACTGGTGTCGCTGTGTGTGTTCCGCCTTAGCCGACATTGTGATGACTCACCATAAATAATATTTGTAAGCCGTATAGTCGTATTGGTGACTCACTACATAACTTGTCATATTAAACATCAGGGGGCAGTGCCACGTTTGAATTCGTTAAACACTCACGTTGACACACACACACACATTCTCTCTACATCTTGAACAAGTGCAGTGATGTGTTGTAATCTACAGACTAATGAAATACATATTTTATAATATTATGTCCAAAGTGCCACATATTTTTAAGATTTAACCGCCACAGTGCGAGCCGTTTTTACACAAAATTTTTTCAGTCAATTGATCTGTTGAAACTGTCACAATGGCTAAAAATAGATCAATTTTAATAGAAGAATTATAAGCAATATATATAAGTTATCCCAAATACATCATAAAGTAAAATTAAAGTCGTCACATTCTCGCTAAAATAAATCGAATAAAATGAAGAAGCTGAAAAATATTAAAATGGCTGCGGTCGGTCTTTATATACACTGCCAAGACGCACACAAGCAAGCGTAAGTATATGTAAAACATAAGGCTGACGATTAATGCTGCGTATTGGCAGTTCAAAGCTGAAATTCACAAGACCAAATATCGAGAGCACTTTTCAAAAATATATTTATTTGTGTTCTACTTGACATTTTCATGATCTGTTGCCTAATTTCTCTACCGAAAGGTTTGAACTATTTTTTACAACATATATTAACAAATGTTTCTTTCTAGTTTAACCAGAAATATGAGATAAAGCCTTGGACATGAAAACATATCCAGTGCATTCATGGGGTTAAGGCATTTAAGGCGAATAACTAAGTTTATTCTCATTTCGCGAAAACCGTTAATCGTTTCCGTCACCTAAAAAATATGAAACGTCGGAATAAAAAAAATTGCACTTTGAAAGTATTTGTTTACACTATTGCACTTTTATTTAAATGAAAATAATAATGTTTTCAAACCTGTCTAGCAAAGAGTTATTTATTTACTTAATGCCGTGACTAGATTAAAGCTTATTGTAGTTTATCGAGATTTAATGTCTGAGACAAAATCGTAGAACAAAGTATTTTAAAGAAAGTGATTGAAAGGGAATTTACAATATACTGAATATAACGATTCTATAAAGATTTTTTCAAATAGAGTATGAATCGAACCCACTTACTAGAAATCAAATTAACGAAGTGAGATATTTCAAACACACATTCTCAAGATACAAAATGGTTTATTGATTAATATTAATATTGCTCAAAAAGAATTTAATTAAAATAATTATTTGGCAATATCTAATGTAGTTTACGACGACCATACGGAAAATTCACAGCTAGTCTGCCAACCATAAATCATCGATGCAAGATACATATAAACGTATAAGTTACTTCAACACAGCTCATTCATTCCATCCATCCTTTGTCTATTCAACTGCGGTAGTAATATTTCAAATACCAATTGCATTTCCCCAACTACGTTTGTTTGGATATCGGTGAACTGCAGACATTTAAACTAACCACTCTCCACATATCATTTACTTCGCAGAATCCGGTGCATCTCGATCTAATTTTAACTTATTTGAACAATGAACCGAGACTTACTTTTGTATAACTATGTCCACTCCTTTATAAAAAACATTTGGACTTAAACTGGCCATCAATAATCACTACACATTTTTTTTAGTACTCAAACTTTTACGTTTAGTTTTATGTGACTTTTAACCTTTCCAGGAGTAACTAATTAATTATGGCCGTGCTATGAATGAGTTTTTTTTTTACATAAAAATTTGATGAACGATGCAATATCGATGTTTTGTTGTTTCGGAAAAAGTAGAATTCTGCAGTTTTTACGATTCGAACCTACGTTAAATGATGAAATAAAATACTCGAAGCCCACAGATGAATACTTTTTCAAACTTTAATCACACTCATATTACATACAAGTACGTCCATACTCCCAGAAAGGTTAAACAGCCTCGTCTTATTTTGTCCCTTATACGACGATATACAGTAAGTGACCATATACTAATTAATAATGTCCTTTATATAAAACTTAGTCAATCCCATTTGATCCTAAAGCCGGAGCAAGAGCAATAATATTACCAGTATTCCTGTTCTAGCCTTATTATTTTATCCCCACTCTCGACAAAAAAGAGAGGTTGAGCAACTGAATAACAATCAGTTTTCACAGAATAACTTCTGTCGAAATAACTCCATTAGAAAGCCATATTCTCCACATTGGGAGAGAAAATTGTAACATATATATATATATATTTAAATTTGGATTATTGAGATTTTGTACACTTCCATGTATTTTGTCACTAACGACCCGGGTTTCGCCTTTCGGCATCTTCAGGCATTCGAGCACACGAATGGACTCGAACTGAGAGACAGTAAACAGTGTCTAACGCTTATATAGAAGATAAAAATGCGACAAATATCATTTACGAGGCAATACATTATACGTCTGAGAGCCACACCGATACCTGAGTTAAAAATTTCGGAAATCGCCTTAATCCTTATTTTGTAAACACCATATTAACAGAGTGACGAATTGCCGAAGGCAAATTACCGCTTTTCAACTTCTTTTAGAAATACCAGTGATTTTACAATTATAATAGTATTGTGGGTTTTGACGGGATGTAATTCGACGAATGGGTAAATATATACAATCATTCCACATTTGGTGACATCTGTTAGGTGTTTCAACGTATCGGATATAATAGCGGAGAATTAGGAAGGTTCAGCTGCTCATTCAAGATTGGTAATGAGTTTAACTGGGCTCTATTAATTTCTAAAATTTCCTGATAAAATAATTTATGATCCCCCATGTTTTTATGCAACAGTTTAACCCCATCATCCGCATTAAACGTATGGTTCTCCATTAGCAAGTGATTTGCGAATGTCGAAGTTTCTTTTTTAATCTAAAGGCAGCTAAATGTTCTGATACCCTTATATCTAATGTACGTGTGGTTTTACCCACATAGAAATGTTGGCAATCATTGCATTGTAATTTATAAATACCAGATTTGTTCTTAAAGTTTACTCTATCTTTATTGTTAATAAGTAATTTGCCTAGAGAGTTTTTGCAATAGAACGCCGGTCTAACACTATCAGCGAGTTGTTTTTTAATTTTAAAGCTTGTACAACCTAAATAATTAATTCTATGCCAGATTCTGGGGCGGTCTATGTCTTTAGACAAGTTCCCAAAATATAGCATCTTTTCTGCTAATTTACGTTGTTTTTTTGATACAAGACTATCTATAAGAGACGCCTCATAGCCATTATTAATGGCAATTTGTTTAATAATGTTTAGTTCGTTTTCAAAATTAAATTTATTTAGAGGTATAGTGACTAATCTGTGAACCTGAGAATGGAAAGCAGCCAATTTATATGAGAAAGGATGGTCTGACTTAAAATGGATCGTGGCTTCTGAAAACGTCTGTTTTCGGTAAATTTTAAATTCATGAATGGAGTTTTTAATATCAATATTAAGGTCAAGGAAATTTATATTCTTGCCCCCTACTTCTAAAGTGAATTGAATTTTATCATCTAGTGAGTTAAGAAAATTATGAAGGTTAGAAACTTGTCTCTCCGTTCCATTGAATAGACAAAGGATGTCATCTACGTAACGGAACCAATAAACTACGTTTCTAACTTCTGTTTTATTGCTAAAGATAAGGTTTTCTAAATGGTTCATGTAAAATTCTGCTAATAGTGGTGACAAACAACTTCCCATTGCAAGGCCTTCGGTTTGTTCATAGAATCTATTATCAAATTGAAAATAGTTCTGGTCAACGCAAACGTCTAATATATTAAGTAATTCCGTAGTAATGACAGGATTAACTCTACGCGTATTAAGGGTATCTTTGATGATTTGTTTACATTTGTTTACAGGTACATTAGTGAATAAGCTAACAACGTCAAAAGAAATTAATTTGGCGTTTAACGGAATGTTATAATTTTTAATTTTATCTACTAACTCTAATGAATTTTAATACTATACAATGGCTTGAATTTACTGTGATTGCGGATGAGAGAGTTAGCTCTTTTGGAAAGTTTATACGCTGGAGCATTCATATATGAAACTACCGGGCGGATTGGTATTGAATCCTTGTGAATTTTCGGTAGCCCATAAAATTTGGGGGCTTGTGGATTTCTAGTGGATAAAAAGGACAAATCCTTAGGGTTGATTGTAATGCTACAACTATTTATAACCTCTTTAATATTTTTATTAAATTTTAATGTAGGATCTTTTTCAATTCGACTATATCGTTATTATCGAGAAAGTTATTAAACTTATCAACATAGTCTTTTCGCGTTAACAGGACCGTGGTATTTCCTTTGTCCGCCTTTGTGACAATGATATCATTATCTTTAATTTTAGTTTTAATATTTTTAAGAGTAGCCAACTCCTCATTAAACTTATTGTAATTTTTGTTGCTGTTTAAGTAATCTTTCTTAAGGATGCGAGAACAAATATGTTTGCTGGTTAAATCTTTATGCAATGCAATTTCTAAATCTATAGCAAGGTTTTCATAATCCGATTTTCTATTTGGCAAAGGCGGACAATATTTAAGACCTTTTGATAAAAGGCTCTGCTCGTCTTTTTTTAAATTGACGTTAGACAAATTTACAACTCTATCAAAAAATTTTATAGGTGTTTCCTCATTTATAACTAGATTAGATTTATCAGCTAGACTTTTATTTTTATTTTTCTCTTCGATCAATTTCTTGAGTTTATAGGTTTGTTTTTCATATTTGCGTTGTATGATTTCGGAAACATTATATCTAATATCACGGTCTAATATATCAAATTCTACAGGATGAAGTTTCTGTGCGAGAGAACAATGAATTATTTTAAGGTATTGGCTAATATTGTCGCGAGCTGCGTACCACTGACCTGTCTCCGTCTTCAACCAAGCTGCTTTAGCTTTTGCAAAGCTTTCACTGCTGGCCTCGAACCATTGATAATTTTAACATTTCTCGATATGAACTTGGGAGTCACTTTATTTTTAAAACAACTGATATTAAACCATAAATTTTGACAAACAACACGATATTTTAACACTAATTTACTGTAGAGTTCAGTCAATCTTGCTGTACTGGCAATATTGATATACTTTAAGACATCGACTGAGGGTGCTTGATGGAATTTCAATATTAAATTTGGATTATTGAGATTTTGTACACTTCCATGTATTTTGTCACTAACGACCCGGGTTTCGCCTTTCGGCATCTTCAGGCATTCGAGCACACGAATGGACTCGAACTGAGAGACAGTAAACAGTGTCTAACGCTTATATAGAAGATAAAAATGCGACAAATATCATTTACGAGGCAATACATTATACGTCTGAGAGCCACACCGATACCTGAGTTAAAAATTTCGGAAATCGCCTTAATCCTTATTTTGTAAACACCATATTAACAGAGTGACGAATTGCCGAAGGCAAATTACCGCTTTTCAACTTCTTTTAGAAATACCAGTGATTTTACAATTATAATAGTATTGTGGGTTTTGACGGGATGTAATTCGACGAATGGGTAAATATATACAATCATTCCACATTTGGTGACATCTGTTAGGTGTTTCAACGTATCGGATATAATAGCGGAGAATTAGGAAGGTTCAGCTGCTCATTCAAGATTGGTAATGAGTTTAACTGGGCTCTATTAATTTCTAAAATTTCCTGATAAAATAATTTATGATCCCCCATGTTTTTATGCAACAGTTTAACCCCATCATCCGCATTAAACGTATGGTTCTCCATTAGCAAGTGATTTGCGAATGTCGAAGTTTCTTTTTTTTAATCTAAAGGCAGCTAAATGTTCTGATACCCTTATATCTAATGTACGTGTGGTTTTACCCACATAGAAATGTTGGCAATCATTGCATTGTAATTTATAAATACCAGATTTGTTCTTAAAGTTTACTCTATCTTTATTGTTAATAAGTAATTTGCCTAGAGAGTTTTTGCAATAGAACGCCGGTCTAACACTATCAGCGAGTTGTTTTTTAATTTTAAAGCTTGTACAACCTAAATAATTAATTCTATGCCAGATTCTGGGGCGGTCTATGTCTTTAGACAATCATATTGCCAGTACAGTACAGTATATCAGTATTGCCAGTACAGCAAGATTGACTGAACTCTACAGTAAATTAGTGTTAAAATATCGTGTTGTTTGTCAAAATTTATGGTTTAATATCAGTTGTTTTAAAAATAAAGTGACTCCCAAGTTCATATCGAGAAATGTTAAAATTATCAATGGTTCGAGGCCAGCAGTGAAAGCTTTGCAAAAAGCTAAAGCAGCTTGGTTGAAGACGGAGACAGGTCAGTGGTACGCAGCTCGCGACAATATTAGCCAATACCTTAAAATAATTCATTGTTCTCTCGCACAGAAACTTCATCCTGTAGAATTTGATATATTAGACCGTGATATTAGATATAATGTTTCCGAAATCATACAACGCAAATATGAAAAACAAACCTATAAACTCAAGAAATTGATCGAAGAGAAAAATAAAAATAAAAGTCTAGCTGATAAATCTAATCTAGTTATAAATGAGGAAACACCTATAAAATTTTTTGATAGAGTTGTAAATTTGTCTAACGTCAATTTAAAAAAAGACGAGCAGAGCCTTTTATCAAAAGGTCTTAAATATTGTCCGCCTTTGCCAAATAGAAAATCGGATTATGAAAACCTTGCTATAGATTTAGAAATTGCATTGCATAAAGATTTAACCAGCAAACATATTTGTTCTCGCATCCTTAAGAAAGATTACTTAAACAGCAACAAAAATTACAATAAGTTTAATGAGGAGTTGGCTACTCTTAAAAATATTAAAACTAAAATTAAAGATAATGATATCATTGTCACAAAGGCGGACAAAGGAAATACCACGGTCCTGTTAACGCGAAAAGACTATGTTGATAAGTTTAATAACTTTCTCGATAATAACGATATAGTCGAATTGAAAAAGATCCTACATTAAAATTTAATAAAAATATTAAAGAGGTTATAAATAGTTGTAGCATTACAATCAACCCTAAGGATTTGTCCTTTTTATCCACTAGAAATCCACAAGCCCCCAAATTTTATGGGCTACCGAAAATTCACAAGGATTCAATACCAATCCGCCCGGTAGTTTCATATATGAATGCTCCAGCGTATAAACTTTCCAAAAGAGCTAACTCTCTCATCCGCAATCACAGTAAATTCAAGCCATTGTATAGTATTAAAAATTCATTAGAGTTAGTAGATAAAATTAAAAATTATAACATTCCGTTAAACGCCAAATTAATTTCTTTTGACGTTGTTAGCTTATTCACTAATGTACCTGTAAACAAATGTAAACAAATCATCAAAGATACCCTTAATACGCGTAGAGTTAATCCTGTCATTACTACGGAATTACTTAATATATTAGACGTTTGCGTTGACCAGAACTATTTTCAATTTGATAATAGATTCTATGAACAAACCGAAGGCCTTGCAATGGGAAGTTGTTTGTCACCACTATTAGCAGAATTTTACATGAACCATTTAGAAAACCTTATCTTTAGCAATAAAACAGAAGTTAGAAACGTAGTTTATTGGTTCCGTTACGTAGATGACATCCTTTGTCTATTCAATGGAACGGAGAGACAAGTTTCTAACCTTCATAATTTTCTTAACTCACTAGATGATAAAATTCAATTCACTTTAGAAGTAGGGGCAAGAATATAAATTTCCTTGACCTTAATATTGATATTAAAAACTCCATTCATGAATTTAAAATTTACCGAAAACAGACGTTTTCAGAAGCCACGATCCATTTAAGTCAGACCATCCTTTCTCATATAAATTGGCTGCTTTCCATTCTCAGGTTCACAGATTAGTCACTATACCTCTAAATAAATTTAATTTTGAAAACGAACTAAACATTATTAAACAAATTGCCATTAATAATGGCTATGAGGCGTCTCTTATAGATAGTCTTGTATCAAAAAACAACGTAAATTAGCAGAAAAGATGCTATATTTTGGGAACTTGTCTAAAGACATAGACCGCCCCAGAATCTGGCATAGAATTAATTATTTAGGTTGTACAAGCTTTAAAATTAAAAACAACTCGCTGATAGTGTTAGACCGGCGTTCTATTGCAAAAACTCTCTAGGCAAATTACTTATTAACAATAAAGATAGAGTAAACTTTAAGAACAAATCTGGTATTTATAAATTACAATGCAATGATTGCCAACATTTCTATGTGGGTAAAACCACACGTACATTAGATATAAGGGTATCAGAACATTTAGCTGCCTTTAGATTAAAAAAGAAACTTCGACATTCGCAAATCACTTGCTAATGGAGAACCATACGTTTAATGCGGATGATGGGGTTAAACTGTTGCATAAAAACATGGGGGATCATAAATTATTTTATCAGGAAATTTTAGAAATTAATAGAGCCCAGTTAAACTCATTACCAATCTTGAATGAGCAGCTGAACCTTCCTAATTCTCCGCTATTATATCCGATACGTTGAAACACCTAACAGATGTCACCAAATGTGGAATGATTGTATATATTTACCCATTCGTCGAATTACATCCCGTCAAAACCCACAATACTATTATAATTGTAAAATCACTGGTATTTCTAAAAGAAGTTGAAAAGCGGTAATTTGCCTTCGGCAATTCGTCACTCTGTTAATATGGTGTTTACAAAATAAGGATTAAGGCGATTTCCGAAATTTTTAACTCAGGTATCGGTGTGGCTCTCAGACGTATAATGTATTGCCTCGTAAATGATATTTGTCGCATTTTTATCTTCTATATAAGCGTTAGACACTGTTTACTGTCTCTCAGTTCGAGTCCATTCGTGTGCTCGAATGCCTGAAGATGCCGAAAGGCGAAACCCGGGTCGTTAGTGACAAAATACATGGAAGTGTACAAAATCTCAATAATCCAAATTTAATATTGAAATTCCATCAAGCACCCTCAGTCGATGTCTTAAAGTATATATATATTTAATGAAATAAAATACAATTCTCCACTTAAGATGGCTGTTTATTGTTCATATTAATTACATACTTAATATTTGATTATTTTTAAATGGTTCACTAATTTTTTCTTATAATTTTCCTGATTCATTATTGTATATTACATTAGTAATGTCATTAAAAAATTTGTTCAGCTAAATGGACTCTTAACATTTGTTGATACTTTGATATGAGACTTTGTGATTTCAGATTAGTATCTAACGATTTGCAAGAGGTTCATAACATTTTAATTGTAGACTCTTTTATTTGATTGATGTATAATTTGTTTCTAATCAGTATTTTCTTGTCTTAGTTCATGAACCATCAGTTTTATATACCTTCATTTTTACACTCAATTTTATATAAATAAGCCTGTTCTGTTTGTCTTTTTATCAGTTGATAATGCTCGTGATGAGCAAAACCGGTCCTGATCATTATAAATATGTGGAAGTAGTACAAATGAATTGTGTTTTATTTTTTAAAGTATAAAGTCTTTCCACCAAGAATTGACAGTTAACACCTTAAAAAAATATATATATATATTTGCCAAGTTTTTATGGTAAGTGTCTCAACTGATGTTTTTGTTCGAGAACTGTATTGTTACCCAGTTGTTAAACCTCTCTTTTTAATAGGGCTAGGACAGGACTAGTGGTTAGCTTATCGCTGTCGCTACGCCCCGTTTCTATCATGGGATGGGTGGAAGGGAATTCGAGACATAGTTAACATCCATGTCTACGAAAAGTTATCCATAAATCAATTGAAAAATCAAATTATGAAACGTCCGTACCGTAGCGAGAGCGATTAGCTAACCACTAGTCCTGTCCTAGCCCTATCCTTCTATCCCTACTCTCTTCGAAAAATGAGAGGTTGAGCAACTGAGTAACAATCAGTTCTCATAGAAATATTCATTTGAGATACCTCCATTAGGAGACCATATGCTCCACGTTGGGAGCGGACATGGAAAAAAAATTCAAACATACCCTGTTCTTGCAAAATTAGTGAAGAAGGTCATCATTACTTCGCTGAACAGCTTCTCTTGTGGGCTATATTCCTCGCGGAAATGATTCTTGCTGGCTCCTAACGGCACCCCGAACATGTATGCCAACTCTTCGCCGTGGACGCTTTTGCTCAGCTGAAAATAAATTGTTTTTATTATTCAAAAGATCAGCTATTCTGTCAAAATTTAGTTTAGTACATAACATGTATTTGGAAATAGTATATATTCATCATAATTTCAACGCTGTATTTTTAAATAAACATCTATTGACGTAACTTTATTTGGTACACTAAGAATAAATTTAAATAAAACAAATTACCGTTATTAATTAATTTGACAAAGGTAAATAATTTGAGTATATTAACGTCTCAAAAAGCTAAGATACTAAACCAGTGTTTCCCTTAATTATTATGCCGATGGACCCCTTCTTAAAGAAAAACCTGACAATAAACCCCCAAATAATATAATTTTGTATTTTTCGATTGTAAAATTGACGACAATTTATTTTTAATAAAATTTTTTTTTACAAATAGCAAAATTTACAATTTTTTGTATGATCTATATCATAGATAATATAAAGGTTTAAAGGCCTAAGTAACGCAATGTTACACTATGAGAACGAAAGGGTTAATTTATATTCATAAAATAATATTTCATTAATAAAAAAAGCCGTCGAGGCTTACAATCTACTTTCAAGATTTAATTGTCTGTTGTTATTTATTTTTCTTTGTAGCTTGTAACCCAATACCTTCATTCCAATAAACAGATCAGCATTCTCTTCCTGTCTCAACTACGAACTGTTTTTCCTTTAGTATTTGCCGTTTGATAATTATTATTATTATACCTGACACCCGATATCCGGGAAGTCCTTGAAATCCAGATTATTCGGCCGAGCTTCATTTGTTTGTTTCAGCTTGGCGTCGCAATTATTTGTTTGTTTATTCGACGCGTTGTCTTATTTTGTTTCATAGCCCAATAAATATTCACGTTTAGTGTAAATATTTACCGCATAAACAGCCTTGTTGTTAATAATTTTGGATGAATTTATTTGTTTTGGACTTGTTTTTCCTCGTATTCAGCTGATCATATTTCGGTCGAATGAATTCCTCAAATTCACTTAATGTTTTGAACGATTAATGAAAACAAAACAGAATTTTAAACAAATGAACGGGATAGAAAATCTGTCTATTCGAATACTACTGAAAGTTATTAAATTGAAAGTCAAAGTTTATTTGAGTAAACACAACCGATGGATTATTAATTCTATTGTGACACAATAATACACATTTGGATTGATCATCAACACTAGCGATTCCAACTCAAATATTTGAATATTCAATACACAAATACATTGGGCCCTTTTTCAACTTTTCGAAATTCGAATATTTATGCAACTAATCGAAATAATTTAATGAACGAAATATAACATCACAATTTTACCAGATTTTAAGAACGATAATGAATACCCTAGGTCAGTGTTCCGCAACCTTTTCTCATCCACGGCACACCAAAGTAATCATAAATATTTCGCGGCACAGTACAAGCCAAAATATGTAAATTACATAAACAAAACTAACAATTTATCAATTTGTTTTTATTTGATGAATTTGAAATAGTGGCTAATATATTTTTCAATATATATTTGTTTGGCCAAATCCAAAATAACCTTTCTGTATTGTTGCCCGGGATGGTCCTTGAGTTTGCCGCTACCCTCACTTTTCCTCAAAATTTTTATTTCATTTATGTACAGTACATAAATAGATATACATATAGTGTACATAAAAACAAGAATAATTTAAAGGGAGATTTTAGCAAACGAGTGTTTTAATTTTTTTCTGATACATACAAAAATACTCGATTTTTTCTCATATTGGACGCACTGAGTCGCGGCACACCGGTTGCGGAGCACTGCCCTAGGTAGTGGTAGTGGCATCCAGTATCTTATAATAAATCGTAATATTCAAGTTTGACGAATGACTCAGAGCAAAGAAAAATCCTTTTAATAAGCCGTAGTTTAGGTATTTCAAAATATACCATTGAAGTTATCCGACGCAGCTGCAAATTTTAAATATTGTAATACAATATAGCGGTATTGAAATTGTCTCTATCTGTGATTTGACAAATGTGTTAAAATTCAAAGCAAGAATAAATTAAATTTGAGATTTTAATTAGCAATTGTCAAAGAAAAATTCTTCATAAATTCGTTAGAAAGGACTTTATTGGTGACGAAAGAAGACAGCTTTTATCTACATCAAATTTCAATATTATTGGTAAAATATAAACAAATTTAATTTTCGCGGTGGAAAAATTAAAAATATTATAGTTTTACGAATTCAAGGTTTGTTATTGCTTGACATGAATGAGAAGTTTGATGGATGATGACGATTATGCAGTTTAGAGGAAATGTGAGGAGTTCGGCGAGTGGCGATGGAATTCACGCTCGGTGCCGATAACAGGATGACTCAGGTCTATTCTTCGTTGTTCATATTGTATACTGTCGTTGACTGTCTTCGTCCTACTTTCGTCATCATGACTTGCCTTTTCAAAACGTTCACCATTATCGCGATGTATGCAAAACCCGTGTACTATATCGGTCAAATAAAATAGTTTTTACAAATTGGCCTCGTCAATAATGCTGACGAAAATAAGAAATATAATATTTCGTAAATCTGCAGCTCATGTATCACTACATAGTGAACTTTTTGTAAGTGTCCTTTTGATTTGCCACATTTATATAATTATATGTAACCATAATTATTAATTTTATTAAGAAACTAGTTACCGTACCCATCATAGATGATGTTATTGAAATTGAAATACTGAATGTCTAAAGTAGCTAGTACATCGGAACTCTGTGTGCATTGCATTGCATAACATTTTATTTTATATAAACACCGCAAACGCTTAGGGAATAAGAAAATTTTATACCTAAATGTGATATGTGAAAATAATACAACGTCTACAAAGCGGTCTGGGTTATTATTATTTTAATAACCGTACCCGTCCTAGATGACGGTATTGAAATTTGAATACTGAATGTCTAAAGTAGCTAGTACATCGAAACTCTGTGTGCATTGCGTAACATTTTATTTTATATAACACCGCAAACGCTTAGGGAATAAGAAAATTTTATACTTACATGTGATATGTGATAATAATAAAACGTCTACAAAGCGGTCTGGGTTATTATTATTTTAATAACCGTACCCGTTATTGATGACGGTATTGAAATTTAAATACTGAATGTCTAAAGTAGCTAGTACGTCGGAACTGTGTGTGCATTGTTTAAACCGCGAACGCTTAGATAATTTAATACCTACATGTGAAATTTCATAGTAATAAAATATCTACAGAGCGGGTTGGGCTATTATACATAAGATATTAATTCATTTTTGGATACATATTCACCTTGTAACTCTTTTATAGCGAGCACGATGAACGACAGTTCGGTGGCTAAATTGTATAGCAATTAAACTTAATAAAAACTCTGAATAATAAAACCGTTACAGGGCCGTGAAAAAAATTATACAAATTTATCAAACTCTCACATTAAAGTATTATTTATTCCTTGGAGCGAGTGAAATAATTTCGAAATTTTGCATAATATAACATGAATTAAGAGTCCTGCAAAAATTATGAGAAGCTTATGTTTCCACTTTGCTTTGATTAATATTCGCACATGCAAGATCTCCCCTCACGTTCCGCATGGAATTTAGTATACAGTGTTTACGATAACCATACGTTTCATCAGGAATAAATATTCACCATAGGTAGATTAAGAAGTAAATTTATTAATTCGTTATGATTTCTTTAATTTATTTTCATTTAAAAGAGCCCAGATTTTTTTTTATATTGCATGATTTAAATAATTAATCTTATTGGAATTAAGTGATACACAATAATTATGGGAAGGTTATGACGTATTATCTTTTCTAATATATAGCATAATGTATACAGTTTAACTATACAAATATTAAAAAAAAAAGTATTTAGACAGGCTTAAAATCACAACTGTGATTTTTATAAACTAGTATAACCGTACTTGTCATAGATGACGGTATTTAAATTGAAATACTGAATATCCAAAGTAACTAGTACGTTGGGACTGTGTGTGCATTGCATAACATTTTATTTTATATATATATATACACCGCGAACGCGGTCATGAGACAATTTCATACATGTGATATGTGTTAGTTGTTTTTAATTTAATATAGCTAACCAATTTTACATTTGTCATATTCAATTGCACGGTACTTAATTTAAAACCGTGTACTGTAAGTCTTTATTAAGAGAGAATTTTTGTATTAATACGTAATTTTTCTATGAATAAGAAACAAGGTAACGTTATATGGAAAATTTTTCAATAAAAAAATGTACAAAAACAATTCAGATTCTTATGTGGCTATTTGAAACCAGCAGATAAATTAATAACTGGCCAAATTTTCATTAAGTATTGAGGTTTATAAATAATAAAAAAACGAAATCTTAATAGTATTTCAAAAAACCTTATTTGGTACAAAAGCTGTGTTTAGTGTAAATCAGTGCTTCTCAAACTTTTTCATGCCACCGCCCTCTAAATCTGAAAAAAAAGAATTCGCGGACCCCATAAAAAAACATATTTTTGTCGTCAAAAGATTGTATTGATTCGGCCATGTGATCAAGTATAACCTTTTTATTGGGGTTGATAGTAATATTTCATTTGTTGTAAGACACTCATTCAAACATGAAAACATTTCCGTGCATCCTTCACTAATACCTTTTGACCACGAAGTAAGTTTTTGTTGAAAAACCTAGCATTATATTCATAATCAAAATTTTGCTTCTTTTCCCTGAAGTGAAAGATTTAATTCATTGACTTTGTCAAAAAATCTGTCAAATAAAATCCAAAACACATCCACTTATGATTACGAAAGAAACAAGAGAGCTCTGGTTTTTTGTCATTAGCAAAAAAAAATCGTAAATAAATATTTGTAGTTTCTACTGAAAATTTCAGCGGACCTCAGTTTGGGAAGTACTGTTGTAAAAGATTAACATTATATAAACTTTTGTGCAATAAAATAAAAAATGATTTTAAGAAAACGGTGTGTTCGACCAACAACTAAGTGTTACCCTTTGCATGAAATGTGGATAGTAATTTATAAAATGCAAAAATGATATTCAGATCTTATTTACGAGAAAAGCTCAAAACTTTTGCGCACTCCAATACATTCAGTTTTCAGATACTTGTTCCTTGTTTTGTAAAAAAGAAACTTCGCTCACTGGACGCGTCGGTTTTCTGGAAATTTCATTTCTCCGAACACGGAAAGTTTGCAAGTTGTTTGTGAAGGAGAATTGGTAAAATTAGACCTTTTGGTAAATAAGAGAATAGAAAAATACTAAATCTATAAAAATGTATTTTCGAAAGTGTTATTGAATTTCATCCATGACAAGTAGTAGGCTGAGTCCATAATTTTTCTTTTTATTCTTATATCGTAAAAAAAATGTGGCAAAAATATTTATAATAGGTTGAATAAAAATGTGAAAAAAAATAGAATCCGTAGGACGATTTCTTATTTTAAAAACTTTGATTTTTCGTATGATAGTCAACAATTCAGCTACTGTTTCTTACATACTCTCTCTCCCCTTAAAAGCCCAATACAGTCAAGATATAACTTTTGATTTGAACTATATTCCGTATCATATTTTTGAAAATTTTCAAGTGATAACTTATTTACCTGAACTGTATTAGTAAATAAACGTAATTTGTGAACACTAAACTTCACAAAAAGTTAGAATTTTTTTAGGAAAACTCTGTATGTATGTGATATAATAAAAATAATACACCAAAACGAGGTTTTATAAATTTCTAACATGCCAAGTAATTTTTTAACTCTTCTTTGGAAATAATTCATAAACTTAGTAGTACTTTCATAATTATTACACACCTCAGCCTTGATAAATACTTTATCAGGTAAAGTGTCTTGGCTTAATGTTTTGTGTTAACGTGTATGCAAAGGATCCTTACAAAACAATACGTTAGAAATAAAATTTCAAAGTAATTCTTTTTTACTACACATTGAATTCAGTTGGTTTACTTCATGTACACACTGTTTTCAATTAACCACAAGAACTAGGTAATCAAATTTAAATTGATCTATTTACCGCTGCGTATTCCCCGGATTGGGAGTTGTGTCCAAATACGTAGAAAAAGGATTTTGGGTTCGCCTTTGAGTGGAAGTTTGCCGTCTGGACGAGTGGGGCGACCACTCGGGCGTCACTCAAGATGTCCAGGATGGAGTCTCGGTGAGAATCAGCTGCCGATCTCCCCATCTCTAAGTCGAAAGAACTGTACCTAAAAACATAGAAAACAAAAATATTTACCAGGTTACGTAATGTTAATTCTCTAAGAAGAAATATCGCCAAGTAAAAAAAACTAAAACTATAACATTGATTGGCTTTGCGAAATTTTCCCAGTATTTGACGTATTATAATATATCAAATGAATACATTTTTTATTTTACTGGTTGTGTTTAAGGCTTCAATTATTCTACCTCGTATTCCAGAGATTGTCTAAGTATCAATAACGGAATTTTGGGATTCACTCTAAATGCTAAAAATTAATTCAAATATCAAATTAAAACATTCTGCTAAAACACTACAACGTGCACCTCGGTTTGTTCATATACATAGTTTTATATATTTTTTTCCATTTCCGCTCCTAATGCTGAGCATATGGTTTCCTAATGGAGTTATCTTAACAGAATTTTTCTATGAGAACTGCTTGTTATTCAGTTGGTAAACCTCTCTTTCTTAGAAGAGAGCAGAGATAGAAGGATTAGGCTAGGACAGGACTAGTGGTTAGCTAATCACTCTCTTTACGCCCCATGAGGATTGGATGGGTGAGAGGGAGGATTCAGACCACAAACAGAAATCCATAAATCGATTGAAAGATCAATCTATGAAAACTGTCCGCACCGGGAATTGAACCTGAGACATCCATAACCGTAGCCAGCGATGCTACCAACTGCGCCACGGACGCCGACAATATAATACGTAATATAAATTTATATTGGCCTGGGTGGAGGACAATATTTTTGACAAATAAAATTGAAGGGCATGTCTTCTTATCCGATAACATTTGGTAAAACCTACCATAATTATGCAATAATTAAAATAAAATAAAATACTATTTCGATCATTACGTTTTTTTCTCCTCTTTTTTTAAATGACTGGCTGATTCTCAATCATTAAAAGAATCCATTACAAAAATGCCCATGCCTAAAAAAATAATAAATCATACATATTTACATTCCAATCGAAGCAATAATAGACAAAAATTAAATTTATAATTTGACACACGAGACCAATCTCAGGATTGAGACATTCTGAATCCCTAAATCCAAGGATCATAAAAAGTGTCCTGGATTGGATGCCTTGGTTGTGTTACTAATTGTGACACATGTTTCGCCTCTTTGAGAAGCATCTATAGTTGAATTATATAATTGAATTCCATTCTGAATAAGTATGATTAAAGACTTAGAAAACCGATTACCAGTTGCAAAATGTAACAAATGATAATCTGTAGTTATTTGAGAAGGACACTGATTATTATTAATTTAGATAATATTAGAAATACAATTATGTTAATTTACAATTTTATAATTTATTTTTTAAATTTTAAATAAAAATATCTAGCATTACAGCTGAAAGCCAATGCGACAAATATTTTGAAAAATCATACGAAATAAACTCGACGAGAATTTGTAGACCAACGTGACAAATTTTAATCGAAAAAATCTAAATTTGATATTGACCTTGCTGGGACGTGAACCAGGACCTACCTGATCGCTAGAACAAACCTCTTACTACTAGACTACAAAGGCCTACAAAATTTAAAAATATTATAAGTATAAATATACTTCTTAGATAATCCTATAATTTTATTAAAATTTTAAAAAATTACATGTACAGAAAATGATGAAACCTAGCCAAAATTTTGTTTATTTTTTATTTTTTTTGAGTTGTTACACTTTGGAACTGAGGTATCAAAGTGAAAAAATCTCTGCTGAGAGTTTTATTATTCGACTATACGTTGAATTATTGACAATATTAAAATATGCTTATTAATTTAATTTATTTAAAGTAACCGATATATTTCACTGGGATTATAAATGTTATTTGTAAAATGGTACAAATATGTTAATAACCCAATTAGAGATAGACTTACTCTTTGAGAGTAGCAGCTAACGCAAGGTCAGGCCTGTACTCAAATCTAGTCTGCGTGTAGTGCCTCAATACGGAATCCCTCTCACTTTCCAGCATTCCATGTGCGAGTGCTACGGCCCCGAGTAAATGGTAGCTCTCCAGCTCTGAACAGCCGTAGAGTAGTTCATACCTGCAATCAATTAGCAATTAGATAACATGGTTCATCGGCTTTAGTGCATCGTCATAATTGGTTTGCGCTGGCCAAGAGTCAGGTGTGATAATTTGCTCCCCAGCACACGGAATACGTAATGGAGTTTGTCTGAGTATAGCTTACCGTAGTAATTACTTGCAGTTAATGACAAAGTTACTCGCATGAAAGTTACTGCATTTTGTTCGTTTCTTTTAACAAAATAAATATTTATAAAATTTTATTAACATCATTTTTCGAATCACCGGAAAATGATCAATAAAAAAATTGGGTTTATAAGAGCTTTATAAACTATTGTTCTACATAAACCCTTAGTGGAAAGTTATTAAAGTTCTGTTTGAATTAATATGTACATCGCATTCTACCATCATATTTATAGAGTAAAAAAATCGTTCTATTAACTTCTACATAGCTTCAAATATTGTTGAAAGCTTTTTTGGCATAGCATCATCGTCAGAACTATTCTTTACCCGTTAATATCTGTACCTCAGAAGCAGACGGATGCAACTGCTAAATACCAAATTGTTCAGGAGAGTCTAAAACACTTCATTTTTTGAATAAATACTCTTAACTTCCAAGAAAATATGCAGATTGCGATTATTATTTTTTAATATTCTAATTCAATTAAAGTTCTTCTGTAATATGTAATAAATAAATAAATAAAAAATGAGTATTGATTTGCATCCTTCTGCTTCTAAAGACATTTTGTCACTGTGGATTTATATCTCATTTCTCTTTTTATTATTAACTCAAAATAAAGCAATTTATCTGTATAAATAAAACAATACATAATACATTTAAAAATATATTTTTATCTATTAGTGAGACCATAGACACAAAGCTATTGCGAAGCAGAGAGATGCAAAAGGAGTTGCATCCTAATGCATTAGTTTAAATAAT
Organism: Himalopsyche phryganea; assembly: GCA_022494535.1. Taxonomy (NCBI): domain Eukaryota; kingdom Metazoa; phylum Arthropoda; class Insecta; order Trichoptera; family Rhyacophilidae; genus Himalopsyche; species Himalopsyche phryganea. The sequence continues at coordinate 3,636,262 of JAGVSL010000025.1, forward strand.
GAACTATTTAGATTCAACTCCACTAGCATGTTTCTGCTTATACTATAGATAATATTACAATTCCATCTTTATGTTATGCTTATGTTTATTATTATTATAGCAGTTAGGTTTTGCATCTCTCTGCCACCAATAAATAAAAGTTAGTCAAAAACTCATTTTCGCCCAAAACTGGAGTTGTATCCGTCTGCCTTTGAGGTACAGATACATATGTGTCAATGAAATGAATATTTTAATAGGATACGTATATTTTTCTACGTGCTCTATGCATGGAAAATATTTTATTTCCAAAATTATTTTTTTTTAAATATAAAAAAGTGCAAACTTTGTTTTAAAAACTTTACATTGGCAGATTGTGTTTTTAATCTCTTCTTTGAAAACGCAGGGAGAATTGGTATTTTGTTGGACACAAATCTGAAAATTACAAAATACTAAATCAGATGAGATAGATATTTTATAGTCACTGAATCATTGTAAGTAAATTGAATTCAACATGAATTATAAATGTAACAGAATTATAAATTTTCATTTTTGATACAAAATGAAGAACCTCTTTCTCTCAATTAACGATTTTGATTTATAAACCTAACCTAACCTAACCTATACCCTTTTATTTTATAAATTGATTGGCAATAAGTGTTGCCTAACATATCGATGGTTTTTTGGCCAATAGATGTAGCCCTCAAAAATTGAAATTGCTCAGGAGATAATAAAAACTTTTTTTTATCGAAAAAATTATATGGTGAGTTTCGTTATGAATCTTTGAAATGTACTTCTGTAAATTCTCATGTTTGCAGATACGTGATTATACGTAGGGAGTGTCGATATAATAGTGGCATTTTTCAAGTCATCTGGTCAAAATTTTTAAACATAATACCAATGTAAAATGATGTTCCGTTTCCAAAAAGTGATTATTTTTCTAATTTACATCATTTGACCGAGACCTGCTCTATCGACTTTAAAATGAGATCCAATCATTTACTCGTTTTCGTATTTTTTGAGGTGTACATCAATTGTTCAAAATACCTTCGATTATTATTTTGTTTTGTATAAATTAAAAACCGTCGTAAGATGAGAAAACCAGTAAAAAATGTGAAAAGCTCTAATATTCATCTATCTATCAAAATTTTCTGAAAATAGTAAAATAAAATAACATGATTTGAATAAATATTGATTGATCTTTAAGTAAACCCTTAAAAATCCTTCCAATTTTTATTTCGGATTATAATTATAAAGAAACGTTTTGTGCGAGGGTTTTAAGCCCACCGTAATTGAGATAGGCGTGTGTGTGTGTGGATTTTAACAAAAGGGTACAAAGTAAAATGTAAAATTTAGAGAAAACCACACCGCGAGCAAACGGTGTGCCTAAATGAAGTGCTATAGAAATATTAGCGCTTGTTTGATCTAGTTTAGAAAATATAATATGAATTTGCGTACTACTGATAAACCATAGAATACCAATTTCATATTCTGTCTTGCTGTTCAAATATTTATGCACGATATAAAACAGTGCAATATTGCGTTTCGAATATATTATATCGTATTTTCAAAGTTGCATATTACATTATTTTTACTAGCGTGGCAGGCCAACATATGTTTGGAATATACGGAAGTTGTCTAAAATATGGACTTGTGAATATGTTAAGAATTTATGTCTTGATATTTTCAGCCGTAAGAAATAAAGCGAATTCCGACTGAAGAAAAATTGTTTATTTCTTATATAAGTGCCTGAATTATAATGTTTATTGAAATATTCACAATAGTGGGTATATCGATGGCCAGGTTCCATAGAGATGCAACTAGAAATTGGTAGTTTTGAGATATAAAACTCGATATGACACTCGTAAAAAGTGATAGCTTATTATTTGTATTACTTTTTTTATTCAAATTGGTGGTCAATACTTTATAGTTTCAATATTAAAGTTTGTTTCTTTATGGAACGCCACGATTCACAAAAATATATTTATACAATACGACATTTCGATATGAATATATATGGAACTGAGAAATTATTTAATTTTGCTGATTTCCATATGCAAATATTTGCCTTTTGAGAGAAAATCTGTACATTTAGAAGAGCGGTGTTCGAATATAATGGCTAATTTAACCCGAAAAATCAAATTTTTGACTTATCGTCCTATGAAACTGGGCCATCAATATAATTTATATAATGTAACGTTACATATATTATATATTGTCACGTCCGTAGTAAAGTGGTCTCGGGACATTTTCACCACATTTATATTGTAGTCCTATAGTTATAATGCAATGGATTAGCCCCGCCAGGTAATTAAGTTGGATCCGTGGTGCAGTGGTCAACGTCGTTGGCTAGTTTGACAGTTTCTTAAATTGATTTTTCAATCGATTTATGTATTTCTGTTCACAGGCATGGATGTTTGTGATATCTAAAATTTCCCCCCACCCATACAATTCTAAAAACGGGGCGTAGCGAGAGCGATTAGCTAACTACTGTTTCTGCCCTGTTCTTTTCTGTTCTTGAGTAAATTTGTTAAATAAATTCTTAATTTTATGCTTAATCAATAAAAAGAATTTCATTATTCCATTTCAAATACCGTGAAATTATAGCAGTGACGACTATCGAAAATATTTGAAAGTTTCAAATCGTCAACGAAAATAATAAGCTTCGCGTCAACATTTCTTTTTGGCTTCCAAATACACCCGTACATCAAACCGTTTTTGACAAGTCTATTGGGTAGATTTATTTATCCAAGCTTGAAGCAGACAAAAGTATACCATAAATGAAACATTTTTCAAGACCGGAAATCCATTTCCTTTATCAAAACAGCCGCTAACAATTCAGAATAGCTTAAATCACCTTGTTTACATAATATTGTGTCATATTAAATTTTCCGCGTGAACCTTCAGCTGACATTGTGCCACGGCTCTACGGGCGATATATTACTTCGTAGCAAAAAAATAAATAAATAAATAACCGCGGCAAGATTACGCCCACACGTTTTGTATTACTTTGTCCATGTTGGGTAATAATATTGCCTACTCTCCCCTTACGTAGGGAAAGCGAATCTTATTTCACACTTGAATACTTTCTCACGGCAGTCTACCGAATGTCTCAAAGGATGATGTATGTTTCACGTCATATTAATACAGAAGAGTATTTGACTAAATAGGAAAATTCGAATAATTTCAAATTTCGTATTTCATTTTCTTTTTCATTTTATTTCTATTCTTCTTCGGTTAGATATGTAGGTAATATTCTTTGAAGACATACAGTACGAAACTATAGTAAAAAAACTTGGTTTTACTGTCTTTACACAAGACGTTCCAGTGCCGTGACGTGCAACATGTCTTGCATGAAACCCGAAATGTAAATGTAGAGTATTCAATATAGACGACGCGAATTCCGCTATACTACATAATTATAAAGGTTAATGCCCCTGCAAAGCAGTCAGCAAATCAAGTGATGGCTGATAAAGAATCTGCGAGAACTAATCAATATTAACAACGCAAATTCTGCATAAGCAATTATAAAGTTTATCGCCATAAAATCAGATATCAATTCAAATGATGACTTATGCAGAACACAATAGAAATGCGCCTATATTCTGTCGTCACCCTCCGAACTGAACAGAATCACATAATTGTCACTTCAAAATACAATCCTATACCTTAAGTAATCTCTTTAATTATACAACATTTGGAACTCAATTCCTAAACAAATGATTATAAAGTGATTCAGAAATAAATCTGGATCTGACATCATCTGATATTTAATGAAAAATTTGGTTTTATTGCATTCTTTCAAAATATGCAATGTACCGTTATGTACCCCGCCTTTCACTAAATATTAAAGATGAACTTAATAGAAACATTCACCTCAATAGGTTCATTCATTTCATGCTACCAATAACAAATTCGAATGTTTATACACAAAGATAATAAAATTAAATAGCTTAAATAGACACGGACAACTTCTCTAAATGTAAACAAACTTGACAATATATAATACAGTACTTTAATTATAGACACCAGAGCGAGATCAGAGCCGGACATATACACTTCATACGTCCGTTTGTCGATCGAATCCTTTGTCTTCGTCTTCTTAAAATAAGTAATTATTTTATTCATCTTGTTAAAACTATTTGTAAATCTTTTGAACATAACAAACAGTACACGCAAAACAATATTTCTTATTGACGTGGAAGTTAAATAAAAAACAAAAAACCCAATTGTATTATATTTCGTAATTTAGCTACGCAATAAAAATCGTAAATGAATTCTACTTAATATCATAAAATACACATTAAAGTCAAGATTCGTATGTCAGGTTATATCTCTCGCTTTTGTTTTCTATGTTGATTCTCAATTGTTCACTCGATGAATTTTGTTATACTTAAATATTTTTAATATTTACTTTTTGACGGATTAAATTTAACGACACGCAGGTAAGACCTTCACGTTTGAATTCTGCTGTTGTTGCTTTATGGTAGCAAAATATAACCCTGACTCAGACTTAACATACAATTTCTTGAACAAAATGTTGTTTGATGACTGAATGGGTGAAACAAGCAGGTTAATGTAACGTCTATGGTCTTTTATTGACACTAGAAATAGTGTATGTATGAACGTATTTCGTGGTGAATATTAAAAACATATCGAATTTTTGAGGCTAATGAAAATGTGGTTTATCTTACTAAACTAAAATCAGATTCTCCAAGCTATAATAGCCGTTTTTATGATAGCTATATTGTCCCAGAACTGAAGTGTTTAAAGAGTTTGACAACTTCAATAATGAGATAATACTAATTAAAATATATGGCCCAGATACGAGGCGGTCTTATCTTATTCACCATATTGATTAAGTTCTTTCAATGCAAGTGGATTATGTTTGTATAATATAATAAAAATAAACATCATATTTCACAAAAATATTGGCTTGACTTGGTGAATGTTTACTTGTTATTATTATTTTATGAAATATAAAATCGTAAGAAAAAGCTAAAGGTGTCTTAAAAGGACGTTGACATATTCAGCCTGTATTTCTGCCCAGTGGGATTATGTATTTAGCAAAACTGTAGGCAGAGCAATTAACGGCTGACATGAAAATTTGCAGACACCGTTTGATGTTAAAATGTTTCGAATATTGAGTGGATAAGGCAGAAAAAGGCATATCTTTGTCGACAAAATAAAACTAATAAATAGTTTTAGTATGAGCTATTTTTATTTATTATTAAACATCCTTTATGATACAAAGTGACTTATTCAATACAAACGTGTGAATAAAATGACAAAATCGTAAACAGATTACGTAGGTACTGAAATAAACACTATACGAAAGAAAATATTTATCTGAAATCACGCGTATCAAGAGCGAGGTCAGCAAGTTAAGCCTGTATGGAAAAACATCTTCTTTTGACAGCCAGACGTAAATCTTTTCTTTTTATTATCTTGTTTTTCCAATGGAATTAAAATCTCATGGTAAATGAATTTCATGTCGTTTCAATTAAATTAAGTCGAAGCTTTAAATATTATCTTTCATCGTAAAAAATAACACTTAGCAAACAATTAAAGGCTTTGTTAAGTATCTGTGGTCAAACGGTAAAAAATCCGCTTTACAATAAGAAATTATTTGCAGAATAACTTATCAAATATTAATCACTAATTAATGTTTGGTTGCTAGTCTCACTTTTTCTTGTTGAGTTAATAATGAAAGACTGTTTTATTTTACCTCTAGTAATTTTTAATTTAACCAACATTTGTGACGATACCAAATGCTGTAGTAACACATAACTATGGAATCCATCTGACAATACTATCAATTTTCTAATGCAGCTGTAGTTAAAAAAAGTCTTTCTATCTTTTCAAAGATCATACACTATATGAGTATGCTATGAAAAAAATAATATTGTAATGTTCTTATTTAGAACAGACAACAATATAATTTATATATATTAAAGTAATCATTTTTCTAATAAATAAACCAAATTCGTAGACATTATGCCAAGAATTGGTTTTACACAGCGAGTGAGAATTTTCTAGTGATTCCCAAAAGATCACTCATCGATAAAAGCCACTATTTTTTAATGGCATACAATTAAATGCACCTTTGCCTAGATCATATTCACTTAAATAAAAATAGTTTTCACTTATAACAAATACATTCCACTAAAAAAAAGTGATCCAACGTTATAAAATATATTTTAACATTGAAGAAATATATTACACTATATTTTCACATAGATAAAATAGTTTTCACTCAATATAAACAAATACTCAAAATTTGAAATCGATAGTTGTATGACGCTGCAATGAAATTTCACTTATTCGTCTATGCTATATTAAGCCGCCTATATTGTATTTGCTCCATGCATTAGAATACATTACACAAATCAAGTCAAGCCAACCCTAACATAACCTTCTTTAACTTAACTCACGTTGTTAAAAGAATCCGTGACTAAGTGGAAACTATTAAAACCAAAGTTTGAGTGTACTAAGTTAATATTACCTAATCCAAAGTGCAAACAATCGAAATAAAAGTTCAAGTGAAAACTATGTAATACAGAGGGCAATTATTTATAACCCTTTTTTAAATATGATATCTGAAGTGTTGTAGCAGAAGTTGATAGTCAGTTTTACCTTAGTTTACAAATGAAGAAACATGAACCCTTGTAAGTTGGTTATCAAAACTTCAAATTGAATGGATAATGACACATGTTCAATTAATCTTCATTGAGTGTAATGGCTAACATACCGAATTATGTTACCACATGCTGAAAAATATTTTAGTCCGAGAATAAGCTAAATATGACAAAAACGAACATATCAACTTCTGCCATAACGCCACAGATATAATATTCTTCCACCAAGAATTAGTGACAGTGAGTACTGTTAAAATTATTCAATTTAACCCTTCCGCACTCATGGTGTAACAATGCGTTACATCGGTCTTTATACTTTTAAATTATCTGTGAAATAGGTATACATATAATTAAAAATACATAATATTTTTCGTCTTTTTTGTATAATTAATCATAATTTTAAAACCTCGTCAATTTTACCAACGAAAAAGACAACATTATAGTATAGTATAGTAACGATCCGAGATGCATGACGTACCGTATACAACCGTTTCAAACGGCACTGAAACAAGTCTCGAGCCTGTTCTGCTTTGAAGAATTTCGATTCTTGCGTTTTTCGATAATTTCGCTTAGTTTCATATGTATTTCAGGTTTTACACACAAAATATGACGTAAGATACTTAATACTAGATAAAACCATAATTCAGTTATTTTAATTGTCATTTCACGTTATAAACACGTTTATATAACAAAACCCACACGGTAACGCAATGTGACTACATCAGATCTGAAGAGATTTTTTAGCATGAAAACGGGAAGGTTAACGTAAAATAAAACTATTTGAAAAAATGAATACAATGATAGTTAGGAGCTCAATAGTCTCGACGTAATATTTTGTTTAAAATTATGTATAGGTAGATGCGAAATAATTAAATATTGAATCAATATTGATAAATGTTTTATTTCACTAAAATATTAAATGTTTGAAAATAAATTCTGTCAAACAGCGTAGTTGAATAGTCAATTCTTAGTAAATAATATCTGTCAAAGACTAGCGTCTCTGCTTCTTTCTCTCTTCAGTTATCATGTTGAGTTATTCCATTGAAATTTATCAATTTTATTTTATATTGCAAACGAATTTACACACAGAAAAACATGACACAACTCACTTTAAGTAACATGTTTTAGTATTCCTGTAATCGAAAGAAAATGTTTAAAAAATTGCTTATTGCATATCATTGTTCACTAGTATTATCATTTCGCGTGACGTTTTTATTTCTACGAGCACTCACGAACTAGTGATTATTCTATGCAAGCTCCCGCTGTATACACAAAGCAAAGCTCATTACCTGTACTTACGTAGAACAAAAGCTCTTTCTGCCAGTCCTACATGATATCCCCGATGCATTAGCATAAACCTTTTCACACATCCATCCCGGGAGGCTAGCGATTGGCAACTATTCACTGTTGGATTTATTACGCCTCCTCTATATTTTTCCATGTTATTCAAAATAACACTTCGTAGACCATTAATGGAATATATGTCAAGTTAAAAGTTTTCGTGTTTTTTACTGATTTTCACTTGACTTTAGAAGTAAAAAGAACTGAGATTAACGAAGGCATAGTTAGCTATTTTTATTAACAACTACTGTTTTTTATATCATTAATGGTTGGGAAGATTATTTAAAGGAAAGCGAGCTAGAAATGTTAGGTTGAAGTTGTGACATTCATAACAAGTGGTTGGAGACTTTAGTATGATGATCAACTAATGGGCCTATTTATCTATACATTATGTGTAAAAATGAATGTTTGTTTGTTTGTTTGTTATATATGCTTTCCTATAACATTCATCCAATTTCGATGAAACTTTGTTGCGCACACCCGTGAAGGTTTCTGGAAAAAAAATCTAACACCTAAAAGAGATAATCTAAAAAAAAATACATACAAATAGCGACATCTCAGAAATCATTCGGATTTATTCGTGTACTCACCAAACGGAAAAAACAAAAAATATGGTGTACCCAAAAGCACTTCAATAAACAGAATTAAAAACACTTGAGTGGCATTGCAACGCATGCCGGGTACTCGCTAGTATACTATATAAGTTGATTTTTTCTTCTTTTTATAAATGTATCCTGTTAAGCTTGAAATAATTTTTAATTAATTTCTAGATATCAACTGTGGGTACTTGATGAAATAACAATATCAAATTTAAATTGTTGTGAACATTTCCATGTATTTCGTCACTAACGACCAATTTTTCGCCTCTCGGCACCTTCAAGCATTCGAGCACACGAATTAATTCGAGTTCAGTCAGTCGAGTCAGTTAAAGTCAGTTGAAAGGTGAAACCCGAGTCGTTAGTGAAGAAATATAAAACAACATAGAATATAAATATAAATATTTATTAATTTAAATTAAAAAGCAATGATTTTTAAAAACCTTCGCTTATATAGAACATTTTTATTAATAACCGGTATCAAAATTAATTATATTCTTATTATTATATCATACTTCGAGAGAGTTTTTATTTTGGATAAATTTCATCTAAGCGTTACTTAATTTTGAATAATTGAGATTTTGTACACTTCCATGTATTTTGTCACTAACGACCCGGGTTTCGCCTTTCGGCATCTTCAGGCATTCGAGCGCACGAATGGACTCAAATTAACGAATGCCTGAAGATGCCAAAGTTAGTGACAAAATACAAAATCTCAATAATTCAAATTTGATATTGAAATTCCATCAAGCACCCTCAGTCGATGTCTTAAATTATATCGGTACTTAATTTTTTGTGAATGAGTAAAAAATATTCATCATCGCTTACTCCAAAAAGTTATTGGAAACTTTTGCATTTTTTTTTTCAAAACAAAGACACAAATATATATGTTGTTTAAATATACCTCTTTTTTTCCTTCAAGAGACGAAAACAAGTTGTTTATCAGCAGCTCAAGAAAGCCAGACTAAACAAAAGAGTCGCATCCATATAGATGACACATTTTTCGCAAGACAAATGGTTCTGTGTCACAGTCTAGACTTGGAAGCATTTGCACTTTGATTGCCAAGGTTTTGCCCTCTTTACCGCTGGATTATTGCATTCTTTACCAAAATAATACGCGATAAATATACATGAGGCATTAAAATTACGTTCTTTCATATCTAAGCACATTGTAGTATAATTTTCGATTCAGAATAACGAGTGCAAGTTAATGACAAGAATGTTTAAAGAGAAAAGATCAAAAAATCACATCTGATATATTATTACAGGCGGCCTGTAGTCGAATTGTAACGCTATGCACATTTGTTGCCGTTCAAAGGGGCTCGTATCCCCAAATGAACAGTTTCTTGTACCAATTTTTCAATCAATTCATGGACTTTGTATACAAAGGCAAGGGTCTATGACATGTTTTCAGCCCTAGGCACCCAATTTTTCTTATCCTGCAAACAGTTTGTATTATGGTGTGTGAGTAGGCAACTAAATCCTCCCTTTTGAATACTATCAGCCAACTATAATTGTTAAAGATCTATCTCTGCAATACTATATAATTCACTTTTAGGGTGTTAACAATTAATTTAAGACATTGACTGAGGGTGCATGATGGAATTTCAATATCAAATTTGGATTTATTGACTGTTGCATAAAAACATGGGGGATCATAAATTATTTTATCAAGAAATTTTGGAAATCAATAGAACCCAGTTAAATTTCTTGCCAATTCTGAATGAGCAGCTGAACCTTCCTAATTCTCCGTTATTATATCATATACGTTGAAACACCTAACAGATGTCACTAAACGTGGAATGATTGTATATATTTACCCTGTCGTCGAATTGTATCCCGTCGAAACCCACAATGCTATTATAATTGTAAAATCACTGGTAATTCCATAAGAAGTTGGAAAGCGGCAATTCGCCACTCTGTTAATATGTTGTTTACAAAATAAGGATTAAGGCGATACTCGAAATTTTAACTCAGGTATCAGTGTGGCTCTCAGACGTATAATATCTTACCTCGTAAATAATATTTGTCGTATTTGTATCTTCTTTATAAACGTTAGACACTGTTTACTGTCTGTCAGTTCGAGTCCATTCGTGTGCTCGAATGCCTGACGATGCCGAAAAACCCGGGTCGTAAGTGACAAAATACATGGAAGTGTACAAAATCTCAATAATCCAAATTCGTGTTAACAATTATTGATCGAAAACATAATTTTTCTTACAACTTTTACATGTTAATAGTGGTCAGAACCGAGTTGATGAGCAAAACTGGTCTTAAAAGAATCAATTAACTGTTTTTTTTTAATTTTCATTCAACATGTTTATAATGGTCAGTTTCGTTTCGTATGCTCTACATTAGGAGGGGAGAATTATTTTTTACCCGTTTGTATTTTTTATTTATTTACTATGTCTGCTCCCAGCGTGAAGCATAAATATGGGCTCTTAATGGAGGTATCTCAAAAGAAGTTTTATATCAAAACTACTTGTTACTCAATTGCTCAACTTCTCTTTTTTCGAAGAAAGTAGGGATAGAAGGATAGGGCTAGGACAGGACTAGTGGTAAGGTAATCGCTCTCGCAACGCCCAGTTTTTGAGGTTTGAGTGGGTGGGAGGGTTTGTTTTAGGCGTCACATACATTCATGACTACGAACAGAAATCTATAAATCGATTGAGTAATATCAAATATTAATTAATCAACATGGAATTCACTTAGTTGTCCTTGATTATGTTAAGGTAATTTAGTTAGTACACAACGTATTGAGTTCAATAAGAATAATTTAATACAGTTAATATTTGTTTCAGCATGACGCAATCTGTAGTTCTCATGATGGCGTGATGTCGAAATAGCTGTATCGATTATATTTAATTATAATGTTTTGCACTCGCTAACTGGATCAAATAGACCCATCAATAACTTACCTAAAATATTGGTTAATGACGACACTAAATGTAGCAAATCTATAATCATAAAATCGGATACTAGCATTACCTAAAATGTACACATACCTTTATAGTAATAGTAATTCTGAAATGGAATTGCCTTTGAGATGTCATAGTGCTTTTTACTCAAAGTGTAGTTATGATATTAAAATAATTAGAAATCTAAAGGGTGTATAAATATTTAGAATTTTTGTATACCATGTGTTGACATTTCTGTTTTTTTTTTTAACTAAATAACATAAACAGGTTTACATAAAGTATAAATCATTTTTTTTTAAATATGTATAACAATAATTGAGACTTTGAAAGGCACAAAGGTAAAAGTTTTACTTAGCTCATTTTGAGATAGCGAGTTTTAGTAGAGTCGCTGAAATAATTTCCGTAGCATTGAATTCTTCCATCTAGGATATTAAATATTAATAAAAAGCCTATTCAAAGTTTAAGAAACTGAGAATCTGTGTATTATTTACAAAAAAGATATTGTTTGACTCATTTTAATGAAACTTAAACCAATATTTCTTTCTAAAGTTAATTAGAATAAAAAAACACATATTATTTTTTTGGATTATTGAGATTTTGTACACTTCCATGGATTTTGTCACTAACGACCCGGGTTTCACCTTTCGGCATCTTCAGACATTCGAGCGCATGAATGGACTCGAACTGACAGACAGTAAACAATGTCTAACGTTTATATAGAAGATACAAATACGATAAATATTATTTACGAGGTAAAATATTATCCGTCTGAGAGCCACACTGATACCTGAGTTAACATTTCGAGAATCGCCTTAATCCTTATTTTGTAAACAACATATTAACAGAGTGGTGAATTGCCGCTTTCCAACTTCTTTTAGAATTACCAGTGATTTTACAATCATAATAGCATTGTGGGTTTCGACGGAATGCAATTCGACGAAAGGATGTAATTGCATCTTTAAAATCTTAGTTCATGAGCCATCAATTTTATATACCTTCATTTTTACACTAAATTTTACATAAATAAGCCTGTTCTGTTTGTGTTTTTATCAGTTGATAATGCTTGTGATGAGCGATACCGGTCCTGATCATTATAAATATGTGGAAGTAGTACAAGTGAATTGTGTTTTATTTTTTAAAATATAATGTCTTTCCACCTTGAATTGACAGTTAACACCTTAAAAGTAAAAATACGATTATTCATGAAACACTTGAACCACCAAATGTCAGACTACAAAATAGATTAAGCTGCCCAGTCACATACAAAATAAGAGATCCTATGAAAAGTGGGTACTTGACGCTCGTTTAGGATGTCGGAATCACACTGATCAAGAGTTTGCAGGGTTAAGCATTTCCAACGCCTTTTTATTACCATCATTTAAAGCCTTTTAAACATTAGAAGTATCTTTTTTCATTTGAATTCTCTACTACTTGGGTTAAAATTGATGTTGAAGAAATGAAAATTACTATTGAATACCGAAGATATATCTACATATTTTTTTCAATAGCAAGTTCATTGAGTAATGGTCGTTTTAAAATGCATAATATTGACATTACACTTTGCCTCGTATAACACAAGCATTGTTGATGAAATGTGACATATTTTTGTACAACACGCTTTATATAACACGGATTCAGCATTTTTTTATACAAAATGATCGTACAATGGAAAGAAGTTATAACAGATCTTGGCCCCTTATTGCAAAATACGTAGAGATTTATATGCTTAAAGCAAACAGTCGCTTATTACAGAATTATGAAAGCCTAAATTAAAAAATACTTTAGAATCCTCCTATAATGAAAACTCACAACCAATCAAGAACCGAACTGAAAAAGAGTCGAACAAATAGAATTGTAAGCGATAGTAATGACGCATAATGATTTATTATATGTTATCAAAGTGTTTTTCAATACATACGTAAATGTATATATTTTCAATTGTTTATTAAAACAAATAAAGGATATTAACAAACTTAGATATTTTTTTCGAACGCATATTCTAATTTCGTAAAAACTTCAAACCTCTTATAACAAGGCATTTTTGTGGAAAAATATGACCGTGTTATACGAGGACCAAGTGTATATTTATTTTCATGAACAGCCTGTATATGAAAATTGAATATAATGTTTATTCAAAATAATGGTTTTATCACCGTACTAAGCATGTTTATTAACCATTACGCTATTAAAATATGTACTCGTATTGTCCGTTTTAAGGACGATTGTGGTACGAAATAAAGCAATTGAGAAAACGTAAAAGCAAACGGGATTCATACAAAAACAAAGAGTCTTAAATCCCCGATATCATTAAGTATCCTGATTTAAACGACGTAATAGATATTAAAAAAGCAATCATTTGACAATATAAACAAAATGAAAGACCGTAGGTATTTAAATGCACATATTTTTGGTTTTGTCATTTACATTTTTTCAATTCTCTTGTGTATCATTATTTTAGTAATTAATATATACACACGAAGACGATGAAAAATAATCATTTAAGAGAACGTCATTTATACAAAGCTCTTCCTCGAATATTTAAAAGAAATCCTAAAGTGGCAGATACGTGCAAAACAACCAATTATAATATAATTTAAGATATCGACTAAAGGTGCTTGATGAAATTTCAATATCAAAATTAAATTGTTTTTTTTTTTGAACATTTCCTTGTATTTCGTCACTAACGACCAGATTTTCGCCTTTCGGCATATTCAGGCATTCAAGCACACAAATGAACTCAAACTCAATCAGTATTAAAATTAATTTAAATATCAATGCAGTTCATAGACTTAGCGATAACAATTTTTCGTAGTTTAGCTTGCATATAAACTATATAAACTCTTTACTGTCAGTTTGCGTTCATTCGTGTGCTCGAATGCCTGAAGATGCCGAAAGACGAAACGCGGTTCGTCAACGACGAAATACATGGTAATGTAGAAAAATTTCAACAATTCAAATTTGGTATTATAATATTATCGATGGTGTTTTGGACAGTTGATTGCTCAAAACTAAAATTGTTCAGGAGAGAGTAAAAACCGTTTTTATCGAAAACGTTATATGATGAGTTTCGTTATTAATCATTAAAATTTGCTCCTGTAAATTTTCATGTTTTCAGATACGGGATTATACGTAGGGAGTATCGATATAATAGTGTTGATATAGTCGGTGTCTGTACCGATGGCAAGTGTAGGGTGAAATACTTATAATATTTACAATATATTATAATACTCAAAAAGGGTAAGTATTCACTGTGACAGATATATATATCAACGGTGTTTTGGCCAGTTGATTTAACCCTCAAATTTGAAATTTTTCAGGAGAGAGTAAAAACTGTCTTTGAATTGCACTCCTGTCAATTCTCATGTGTTCAGATATGGGATTATACGTAGGGAGTGCTGATATAATAGTGGCTTACATCAAGTGGCCGGGTCAGAATTTTCAAACCTGAAACCATTATAAAATGATGTTGGCCTTACAAAAAGTGGTAATTTTATTTTTCTAATTTACATCATTTGGCCGAGACCTGCTCTGTCGTCTTTAAAATGAGATCAAATCATTATCTTATTTTCGTATTTTTAGAAGGATACATCGATTCCCCAAAATACCGTCGATATATTGTTTTATACAAAAAGTTTTATGTCAGATTTTTCTCGCTTATTTGAGAGATTTACTTATGTTGTTCATGTCGTTATATAAAGCTGTTATACGTCCACTATCATTTAACTTTTCCTTTGAATACCTAATGCTATCAGGGTTACTATTTACTAATTAATAATGATCTTACCTATGTTATACATAGACTTAATGATTGCTATGATTTTGTTTATTTAAATAGTGTTGTGTGATTGCTTGTTATAAGTTTTAGTCACTTTTTTGATACAACGTTTATCATCTATTATACTTAGAGTGCAAACCTCGTAACTCTGAAAATATTGAATATGAAATCAAACAGCATTGAGAAATCGTTACTGACATTTTGGTCCAAAATGACCTTTTGATTGGAAAATTTTGTATTAAACACATTCTACCATATACGTTGATTTCAGAGTCATATATCGACTGAGGGTGTCTGTTAGTGTAAGTGCCTGTGTTGTCCCGAAATTCGGGTCGTTAGTGACAAAATACATGGAAATTCACAAAATCTCAATAATTCAAATTTGATATTGTAATGCCATCAAGCACCCTCAGACGATGTATGAATTCGGTCAGTAGTCATCCTAGCTTGAAATTGAATATTTCTTGGAATTGCATTTTATTTTGCATCCCACTGATCACTCGTAGGTGGTTAATTTCCAGATGGTCGTAGGTGGTCCAGATGTTGATTTCTTAGACACAGCGATAAGATTTGTCTTATTTTATTTTATTTTGTATATAATTCTTTTTAAACTGTCTGTTTGAGTTCACTTGTGTGCTCGAATACCTGAAGAAATGTAAAAAATCTCAATAATTTAGAGTCATATATTGTTTAATGAGGGAGTTAGCAGTATTTCGTAGTTCTATCCACACAATTTTTTTTCATAAATTTGTTTTATACGGTTATATGAATCGATATAACTAATTATTATCATCTCACAGATAAAACGTGCACAACACAGTATTTTTGAAAAGGCTTTAACATCATGTCGAACATTCTTCGCTCGATGGTTGGTGTGTGTCTTACCCTTTACTTCTTTTGTTCTATCGATGTGGTCATTGATGAAAGTTAGCTGAGTTCGTTCAAACATTCAAAGTGTATATGTTTTATTATTCTGTTGTATTGTAATATTATTGTTAGCTTATATGTTTCAGCAAGTCATTCTACGCGGCAATCTGAGGATATGTAATCCAGTGAACATCGACAACATTGTGATATATTTGAATGAGCGGGCTTATTCAAGAATAAATGGATAGACTTCAGAGCAACTAGTATCGCATTTGTATAGAGAGTAATCTGAATGCAACTCACGTGCTTTACAGTAGTGCCAGACGTTGAATTGGATTGATTAGTGCGGCGCAGGACAATGAGTAAGCCATAGGACTGTAAATACTTGTAGGTATAATCAACGAGAGCTGAAAATCAGTGTTACGAACTCACTCTCAAGCTAAGAGTCACATTCAACGAAATTCGGAATTCATGTGCAGTCAGTCAGAATTAAATGTCACTTCTTCAGTACATTACACGTGAAAATTTGTCACTTAGATGCAAATCAAATTATTCAAGACAATTTCACTATTTTCTGATTCGTTTCGAATTACTCAAATATTCGTTGTTATTTATAATGATCACAAGTCCTGTTCTAGCCCAATTCTTACATCTCTACTCTCTTAGAAAAAGAGAAGTTGAGCAACTGAGTAACAAGCTGTTGTAGAAAACTTCTGTTAAGACAGCTTTAATCAAGAGTACATGTGATTCAAATTGGAAACGAACATGGCAAAATACTTGGATTTACCGCAACTCAGTTATTCTTCACTCTGCCTGCATCGGACAGAGCATTATAAGAGTGAAAAAACAAATGATCAGTGACAGTAACAAACCGTCTTAGGTGAACGAAATCTTCGCAAACGTGAGGCGGTGTGGTGTAGCTCGAAAATATCAATCGTTCTCCGTCAGTGGTAGTGTCCTCCTTGAGAGATGAGTCATCTCTCACGTAGGACACTGACTAGAGACACGGATTTGTAGCATTTTGAAATATATGCTAAAATTCGGAATATATGCTAATAAATGCGAATTTCATAAAATATGCAAATAGATGCTAAAATCACAAATAATTGCAAAATTTTCTTGTTTTTTAACAATTATTGTTGACCACAAAAGTTAGGTACGAAGAATTTAGTTGTGCTGTCATCAAATCAATTTGGTGTCCAGTAAATAGTGTTGAAGTTGAAAGATTCTTCAGCAAATAAAATGTAATAGTAACTGATCGTCGCACTAATCTAAAAAAAGCATCCATTGAAACATGCTCCATGATTCATTTTAATAAATTTTAATTAGATCATTATTAGTAAGATAAGATTCAACAGTGAACATTTTAACCGCCCTTAATTGTGTGTAATAATTATGTATATTTGTCAATATTTTATATTAAAAAAATGTTAAAATACATTGGAATTGATAATTATTTGATATTTGTGTCTTGTAAAAATAGATACTAAATAGATAAGTTTTTAAATGCTTCAAAATGCGAAAATTGCAAAAAATAGATGCGGTCACTAGAGAAAACGGGTCACTAGAGATGACGAAGAGATGCAGCTGGTTTGGTATTTTCACACGAAGCTAGTGCAGTTACATGTAGGATAGGGTTGCCGCTTCGCCCCTTTCGTCATGTATCGATTAAAACCGCACTGATTTCGTCAAGGCAAGACACGGTGTTATATTTTCATATAGGCAAAATCGTTTCAATTGGTTCGTTCACGATTGACGCGTTTCTGTAACATACACTCCACATTGTGAACTGTTTTTTTTTAAGATTTGTAGTTACTAGCTTTTTTCTATACGCTAACGATAAACTAGTATTTACTTATTATAACACGATTCGCAACTTCTAATGCCAATTAGCAATGTACAAGATAAACTGCCTAACTGTGTTTTGATATATTGTTCAATATTTACTCTTCGCGAAGTTGCGGTAATTATGTTTAGATTATGTAAATAATTTACTTACTTGCTAAACAGATCTTTGTACACACCCATCACTTGGGCTGGCTCATTTGGAATCACGGAGCCGTCAATAATGGGGCCGAATGACGTCATATACTCCGGCGCTGATACCCTCACCGCCATTATTTCCGACAAACTAAACAAAAAGAAAACAAGTAAATAATGCAATTTTTTCACATGTGTATAATGTCCTAATCATTATACACATGTGAAAGTAGTGCAAACAAATTGTATTTTATTTTTTAAATATTATAGTGCCTTCTCACCAAGAATTGGCAATTAACACCTTAAAAGTAAAACTGTTTCATTATATGGCTCTTTAATACCGGAATATAATATTGAACCTCAATATAAATATATATTAATAAACTCATTTGAAAAGTGTTTTTTGTTAACATTAAGCCTTAATTCATTTTCTACAAAGTTCTAATACTGCCTAATAAATACATTGAAACAAAACCAATATACAACAATATTTAATTTTGACATCAAAGCGAATTTTCAATGTAGCGTATCTTAGATTTATTGATGAAAATGGAATTTGTACGACATTAATAAGGGAAAAATTGCTAATTATTTTGTTTGACATGATTCTTGGATAAATAAACTTCTACATAGCTAATACTAAATCGATCAAACACAAGAGTAATTTTATATTTCTGTGTGCGAAAGGAAAAGGGAGTTCAGTAGAGTTAATTGAAAAACAAATTGAATATTCATAAATAAATTCAATACATCCATGCATATAAGAGAAAACGGACGACTTGAATCAATGCCGCTGAATTAGTAAAAGTCACGTTAAACGTTTCAGTGCTAGTCAAAGAAATGATAAAAATATCATGCATTTTTGGACAGTATTACTTTCATGACATAAGATTACGCAAAATTTAACTATGGTTGAATATCCTATTCTTTCTTACCGCTTCTTTCTCAAACAATCCCCCAAGTCATCGGCTGTGAAAGGACAGTTCAAACTTTGTGCAGCTTGTATCGTGAACTGTATGGGATTAGTAGTAAGAGACCAATCCGACAAAGCACTTCCAGACATCAAAATAGCTCTATGAAAAAGCCCTGGAAAAGAAAACCATAATAATGACTGACACATACATAAAAATTAGTATAAATATAATAATACAATATGTAATAGTTCAAAATTTATTAAGCAGTATTTTTGAGACACTGCCTTTGAAATTTCGGATAAATTTTATACAAAAAAAATGTTTAAGAAAACTTATTAGAAATTACAGTATTCGACTATTAAATAACATTTTCAACAGGACAGATGACTTCACCATTATTGTATTTATTTCCCTTGAAATTTTCATCTCCAAACACTAGTATGTCGGCGTCCGTGGCGCAGTTGGTAGCGTTACTGGTTACGGTTACGGATGTCTTGGGTTCAATTCCCAGTACGGACAGTTTTCATAGATTGAACTTTCAATCGATTTATGGATTTCTGTCCTCCCTTCCACCCGTCCCATTCCAACGGAGCGTAGCGATAGCGACTAGCTAACCACTT
This sequence comes from Himalopsyche phryganea, assembly GCA_022494535.1. Lineage (NCBI taxonomy): Eukaryota > Metazoa > Arthropoda > Insecta > Trichoptera > Rhyacophilidae > Himalopsyche > Himalopsyche phryganea. The sequence goes on from JAGVSL010000025.1 coordinate 3,655,887, forward strand.
GTTCTGTCCTAACCCTATCGTTCTATCCCTACTCTCTTCGTAAAAAAGAAAGGTTGAGCAACTGAGTAACAAGCAGTTTTCGTAGAAAAAATCTGTTAAGATACCTCCATTAGGAGACCATATGTTCCACATTGGGAGCGAACATGGAAAAAAAAACACAAGTTTTTCATTTTGTAATTAGTACTGTCATAGTTTGTGTCTTACGCCCTCTCCAAGTCTAGTAGAAGGAAGCAAATCCACCCAACTCTTCATTTTTTATTTAAGGATTAGAATCATTATTATAAAAATAAATAACCTTGCGATATAATTAATTCGAAGATGCAAAACGCGTTACATTTAATACCACACACAGCCAGTGTACTAACTAAGATATCAATTTGAATTTTATATCTAAAAAGAAGGTCGGCTTAGAGGTTTTTATATTAGGTTTTTAAATGATTATTAAAAACATATTAAAATATTTTAATAAAAAAAATTTAATAATTCCAATACGAACATAATAATTCATTTCTTAAAAAAGGAAAGCAAAACAATTATTGGAAACGGCAGACATTAATCAAATTATTTTTTTAGTAGAATCTAATTAATTTTTCACATTATTTCAAGCTCTATTGAAATAATTAAATTAATTTCTAGAGCTATAATTTATCAATCGGTAACAAAGTTAAAAAATAAATTCTTTTCCCGTTTGTATTATTAGACATTTTACGTCTAAAAAAATCCTCGGACATCGATCCCCTTTGTAATATCTTAACCTTCTGAATGTTTTATTCGAAACTTTTCCGAGATTTCCGAACGGGGCTATGTTACAAGTTAAATTGACATTTATTTTTCGGCCTTTGTGGAAAGTGACAACTTTACTCTTGGCTAAAAACTAAGTTTGGCGAAGCTCGAGACGTTGGAGAAAGAAAAAAAAATCTAAATTTTATATCTGACAGAAAATGTCAGACAGAAAGTCGTTGAGCTGTGTCGAAATGAAAAAAAATGTCTGTTTTAATTTAACTTTTCTTAAATGTTTATACTATAAACAAATTCGTTACGAATTTGATGATTTTTTGACAGCTTCCTTTTCAAAATGAAATATAATGATAAGAGTAGATCGTAACCGGTCCTGTAGCCAAGCTAGAGCTAGAGATTCAATCTAGGAAGCTTTAAGTCATAAATTATTCAAGTCCACTCCCAATGTGGAACATATGGCCACCTCCATAAAGAACAGAAGTTTTCTACGAGAACTGTTTTTTACTCAGTTGCTCAACCTCTCTTTTTCGAAGAGAGTAGGGATAGACAAATGAAAATGTCCGTACCAGGACTTGAACCCGAGACATACGCAACCAAAGTCAACGAAGTTGACAACTGCGCCACGGAGCCTGACATTAATACAGTTTTTTGTTTGTATCCAAAGGCTTATATGTTCTTTCACATCCATCCTTTAATGAGCTTCAAAAAGGGTTGTAGATAGTACCGTTAACTAGCTTCTGGACTTTTTCTAGCTCCTTATCGTTTGTGGCTTAGACTTTCCAATAGACTATTCTAGGGATTTTCTAAGACAACTTGAAATTTCTCAAGTGTAAATTCTACAAATTATGTTTTAGTTTTAATTTTTTTTGATATTTTTTTGATAAAATGAATTTACAACAACAACTGACAGAATGGCCGATCAAAAAACATGAAAAAAATTACGATTACTTTACGGTAAATATGATATTATTGATAAAAACAATGAATGTTTTTTTTTTTTTCATGTCCGCTCCCAATGTGGAGCATATGGTCTCCTAATGGAGGAATCTTGACAGAATTTTTCTACGAGAACTGCTTGTCACTCAGTTGCTCAACCTCTCTTTTCTTTTTCGAAGAGAGTAGGGATAGAAGGATAGGGCTATGACAGGACTAGTGGTTAGCTAATCGCTCTCGTTACGCTCCGTGATCCGCATCATCATCAGCATCCATCCTACTGTCTCAATCACGTCAAGCAAACACATTGAAGTCATATTTCTAAAATCTTACCGTTTGCCACAGGCGAGACCATTAAAAAATTAACACAAGCAGCTCCCGTTCCATGGCCAGCTAGTGTAACTGCACCAGGGTCACCATGGAAAGCAGCGATGTTATCCTTAACCCATTGGAGTGCAGCAATCTGGTCAAGAAGTCCAAAGTTACCGATGGTGTGCTCCGATATACTGGGTTTCATAAATCCTGAAAATAGTCAATTGTTAATAGAAAATTAAAGTAGTTATTTATAATGGATATAAGAAAAAGTGAACAGTAAAAAGCCACACACCTACAAAATCATACACGGATAAAACTGTACAGAAAAAAATACATATTCACATTAAAAATACTTTGATTTTTTAATGGGTTTTTCAGCATGAAAAAATATTTAAAATTAGATTTTTAATCTTTACTAACGTTAAATAATAATCGTCAGAAATTCAGAACGATTCATTTGTTACGTTCTGATCGCTGATGGTGGTCATCCACCTGTTCTGTGAACTTACGTATTTTTCTTTGAAAGTGTTGTGGGTAAATTGTATTGAGACATTTATATAGGTTATTATTAGATATTTAAATAAAAAATCTAGTTTTAACAATTTGTCAAGCTGAAAAACTCATGAAAAGGTTAGGAGTATTTTAGGAGTTCGCTTTTTTTCGTTCTCCAATCAATGATGTTTTATCTGGGTGTTAATCATAAACTTCATAGAAGAATAAAATATTACCAAGGATTCCCAATCTGAAGTTTAACGTCACAACTATGATTTTGCCATACGCTGCTAAAACTGTTCCATCGTATGGATTTCCAGAGTTCCATTCGAATGACTCTCCGTGAATGAAAATCATGACTGGATATTTTCTATTATTCCCGTGCGATGAATATCCTTCTGCAATAATAAGAAAAGGGCTGCATTATTTTTGAGGAAGCAAATAATTTATTGCTTGTATCTTTACAAGAAAAGATGGAAAAACACAATTAACCCTTCCATACTCATGGTGTAACAATGAGTTACTTCCGGCGATAAACCTTTAAATCTGTGAAATAGGTCATACAAAAAAATTAAAATTTGGAAATAATTTTTTTTTGTTCCATGTCCGCTCCCAATGTGGAGCATATGGTCTCCTAATGGAGGTATCTTAACAGAATTTTTCTACGAGAACTGCTTGTAACTCAGTTGCTCAACCTCTCTTTTTTCGAAGAGAGTAGGGATAAAAGGATAGGGCTAGGACAGGACTAGTGATTAGCTAATCGCTCTCGCTACGCCCCGTGAGGATGGGATGGGTGGGAGGGAAGACTCAGACTACGAACAGAAATTCATAAATCGATTGAAAGGTCAATCTATGAAAACCGTCCGCACCGGGAATCGAACCCGAGACATCCGTAGCCGTAGCCAGTGACGCTACCAACTGCGCCACGGACGCCGACATAATAAATAAAATAGTTCTACATATAATTAAAAATTAAAAATACATTATTGTTCACGTCTTCTTTGTATAATTAATCATAATTTGAAAACCTCTTCAATTTTACCATCGAAAAATACAAAATTATAGTATAGTATAGTAAAAATCAAATATGCATGACGTATCGTTTGCAACCGTTTTGTTTCGAACGACATCAAGACATGTCTCGAGCTTGTTCTGCTATGAAGAATTTCGATTCTTGCGTCTTTCGATAATTTTGCATAGTTTGATATGTATTTCAGGTTTCACACACAAAATATGACGTAAAATAATTACTTAATTACTACATAAAACCATATTTCACTTTTTGAAATTGTCATTTCGCTTTATAAATGCGTTTATATGACAAAAGCCACACGGTAACGATATGTGACTGCAAGAGATCCGAAGGGATATTTGTAGCATGCAAACGGGAAGTTTAAGAAAGTTTATAAATTTGTTGTTATTCTCAACGTTCAATCACATTTTAAAGAGAACAAGTTTTAATTTTAGGTTACATAAAGTCATTATTATCCTTTTTTTTATACCAAAGTTTGTTAATAATTGCTTCATACAGCTTAAAGTATTTGTTATATTCTTCATTATAATCAGAAATATATTGTTTTGTACATTCTATTGAATTACTTTTAAGGTGTTAACTGTTGGTGGAAAGACATTATATTTTAAAAAATAAAACACAATTTGTTTGTACTACTTCCAAATATTTATAATGATCAGGACCGGTTTCGCTCATCACGAGCATTATCAACTATTCATCGGTTGATAATGCTCGTGATGAGCGAAACCGGTCCTGATCATTATAAATATGTGGAAGTAGTACAAACAAATTGTGTTTTATTTTTTAAAACATTCTATTGAATATTATAAATCTTTTATATTACCGTTAAGTAGAATGACAACATTGTCATATTAAAAAGATATCGTAGCAGCTGGTTACATCACAAAAAGAATTGGGGTAATCGACATTCGCTATGCCTTGCGAAATTATACAACTTTTTCGGAAAATTAGAATCGGTGTAATGTAAAGTTATTTATACAAACTTTAAAATTTATACTTTTACTTTAAAAAATTACAGGTGCTATAAATCAATATGGATACAGTACACAAATAAAAAAATATGCCATTAAAAAAAATAGCTTGGCGTTCATTTATAATGAGTGTAACCCAAAAATTTTAAAGGTTTGGTTTGATTGAAAAATAAACCTTATTCCTGGAAATATTGTCTAATTAAAACTTATGAGAGTTGAAACTTTTGAAATAATAATATTATTAATTACCTCATTAATTTTAATAGGCTTAATAAAATCAAACATTATTCTTAAAATATTTGCACAAATATTGTTTCCAGTTTATTTCATAAAGTTAATTGATTCATCTTTTGCGAAAATACATTCATTGGTACTTTTTTCAGTTTACTTTTTACGCTAAGAAACCTGAATGCGACAAAAACCAGAGATGTTTGAATAAAATATATATATTTGTAATGATGTAAAAGAAATCCAGGCTAATTAAATGCCGTATTTTAAACAAATTTAAGCAAAGCGAAATACAGAAAATGATTTAATAATGAGGTTATTTTTTTTATAATATATTTCTTTCTTTTCAATGTTAAAATATATTTTTATTTTTAGTGAAAATTATTTTTATGAAAGTTAATATGATCTAAATTAAAGTGAATTTCATTACAAGCCTTTTCGAATCACCAATGAAATAACGATGATACGTCACAATTTATCATTCTTATCACTGGCTTCTAAGCACGAAAATGTATATGATCAATGCACTTTGTTTATGTAAACATGCTTATTTTTATTGAGTGTGTGCTCATTAAACTTATATTAAACAAGGAATTACCCTTGGTAGTTCAGGAAATAAATCAAATCATTAAAGCATTTTTTTGTGTTGGATGTGTATATCACATTTTACGTTTGTGCAGAGCTGCACTAGGATAGGCAAAGCACATAGTGCACGATAAGCTTTCTGTCAAAAACTGTTATCATAAAAAAACAGTTTTCTGCAATATTTTCAATTCTTCTTCATCGAGATAATTCTGGGCCCCATGAGATGAAATAGTCCAAGAGATGAGCAAACGAGTTTTTAATTTCAAGGTTGGAAAGCATAATCAATGCATACTTAATTTTCGACCCAGCGTAGGCCATTAGAGCTTAGTTTTGTAGTAGTTGTTTATATTTTAAAATCGGTCGAGTAACGCCACACGTGGATGGTGAGGTGCAGCCATGACCGTTCGCTTATTTCGTGTCTTCCGCCCGGGGGTAAACAAGGAAGCACCTTTTTTTGCAGAAACTGTTTTGAGTTCGTGATTGAGTGAATTGTTTTAACTAACCTGCTTTATAATTTTGAATAAGTTGAATACACATTAAAAATAATGGCAAAATCTTTGTTCAAAAATTCATTGTCTTGGTTACAAATCCCGGTATGTACAGTTTCTTAAATTTATTTATGGATTTATGTTCGTAAACATGGATATTTCTGATATCTAAAATTCCCTAGTGTAGAAATAGAAATTAGTTAAACACTAGTTATGTCCTAGCACTATTCCTCTACACCTACTCTCTACGAAAAAACCTATGTTAAGATAACTCCATTAGGAGGCCATATGCTCCATATTTGGAGCGTACATACATGGTAAAATACAATTTGTTAATTTGTTTTTATAGTTATATCGAATATGGCCAACTATTTCCGTCTATTTAAAATGTAAGTATTTAATTAAATTAATTTATCTAATATTAACATAAATATTTCTGATTTTTGCATTGTTTTTTTGTTATCCAAAACTTTTAGTATTATTTAAATATTGAAAAAGAAAAATTGAGCAATTAGCTGACAAATAATCTATTTTAGAATTGCATCACTCAATACAGTCCTTATAATTCGCGATGTGAGTTGACGTACTGTAGACTATATGAATGAAAAGACATTTTAAAAAATTATGCATTTTTGAGGCACTTATAATCCCCTTGCGCTTTCCTGTGCCTATGCTCTTTATATACGAATACTCTGCAGGGTTAAAAAAGGTAAATAAAATGTACAGATTAACAACACGGTCATAAATAATATATTTATTTATCTTCTGCAGTATTTTGTAATAAAATAGTGATATATCGACCATTTAGAAAGTTATTGGTATTGGCCTGCTGAAGTTGGGTTTCTTTATTTTTCATAGTGTGCGGATATTGGCTATTCTTCTCATCAGATGTGCCTGAGAAAGTCATTAAGAATATAAAGGCTATACTGTGAACACACAAAATTAAGGAATTCAACGTAATAATATTTACAAAATTATTACATTTATTTCTGACATCGAAATCCACATGTTATTGAATGATTATAATTTCACACAGAAAACAAAAAATAAAAAACTAATTAATTTCTAATTTTAAAAAATATCTGACTTTAATTAGAAATCACGGAGAATTTTTTAAGTGACTTGACATTAACTCGAGGGGGTATAACATCACAAAACACCCATGTCCAAAATCAAAATTTTTTGATATGAATAATATAATATATTTTTAGGTATTTATTTATTTGATACTAGTGAGTACCCGACATGAGTTGCAACACCACTCAAAAAATAAAGAAGTGCTTTTGGAATTTTCGGATCGACAATATTTTTTGTTTTTCGTCTGGCACGTACACGGATAAATCAGAAGGTTTTTCGGAGATGTCACTGTTTGTACGTATTTGATTCTTTATTTAAATTTAGAATTTAAAAGTTTTTTTCTTCAGAAACCTTCACGGGTGTGCGCACAACAATTCACCAAAGTTTCATCGAAATCTATAAATATATATATATATATATAAGTTTTGGTCAATTCAGAAATATTTATATTCATACAATTTACCTCCAGCCTATAGCCATCAATGTAATGATTGAATTCATTTTCCTTTTTTTCGGTGGTGATTTGTTTTTTTAATATGAAACAACAGGTGCATTATTTATTTTAATTGTTTATAAATTAAAATACCTCATACCAACAATAATACTAATAAAAAAATCATTTTTTCAACTTGTTTCGCTTTCTCGCTAGACTTACAAATTAATTAAAGAGATGCCTAATTCAAAGATTTCCTTATTAATAGATAATATTTTTTTGTTTTTATCAAACAAATTCATGACAATATTATATTTTTAAATGAAAAAAAAAATATTTTACCATTTCGATGATGCCGAAGCTTCTTTGATTTAGAAAATATTGCACAATTTAAATAATTTTGTGCTTCAAACGTAAATTCCCACACTTAAAAAAATTATCTTTTCCGTTACACGAAATAAAATAAAACATAGATGCAAAAGTACATAGCGCTCGGGCAAAAGTGTAACGCTATTATAAAATGCACGGGCGATACTGGAACCTCTATCGTTAATTTACCCCATCTCATCATTCCCTTACCACCCTAGTCTTCTTCTGACACCATCATCCACAATAAGGGCTGACAATCCTGATCCATATAATAACATAATTCGTTTATAAATCGCTTGTAGCTAACATGTTTTCTGGAAATTTTTTCCGTCGATTTTTTTTGTATTTCAGATCTTCGAATTACTTAACAATGGTAAAACAACCATTCCTTACAGTAGGATTATATTGAATTATTATTTTAAATAACAGTATGACTTGAAATCAAGAAGTTGTGTTTTAAAAATCGCTTAAGAAATAATTCATTGAACACATTGAAAAGATCAGTACCTTTAAATAAAATTTCATTTTATCTATGATCCCACCGGGAATACAGTATAGAAGATTTATTGGTCGATTTTTGCTGATATGGTTTACTTATACATGGTTAAATTATTTATGCTGTTTATTTTGAATGAAAAAAATAAATAAATGGATATTCCAAGCTTTATATATGATATGACGGCTTCGTGGTGCATTGGTCAACGTCGATGTTTACGATTACGGATGTCTCGGGTTCATACCCCGGTACGAACAGTTTCATAAATTAATTTATGGATTTATGTTCGTAGTCATGAATGCTCGTGATGTATAAAATACCCTTCCACCCATCCCATCCTAAAAAACGGAGTGTAGTGACAGCGATTACCTAACGACTATTCCTGTCCTAGCCTAATCCTTCGTTACCTACTGTCTTCAAAAAAACGAGGTTGAGCAACTGAGTAATAAGCAGTTCTTGTAGAAAACTTCTTTTGAGTTAGCTCCATTAGAAGGACATATGCTCATTGTTGGTAGCGGACATGGTAAAAAAAATACGTGGCTTGAAAATAAGCAACTTTAGTGAACATTGTCCAACTTGAATCATCTTAAATATATATGATAGTCCAGACCGCTCTGTAGACGTTTTATTATTATCATATTTTACATGCAGATGAAATTTTCTCAAATGACGTAAGCGTTCGCAGTGTGAACAATGCACACTAAGGGTCAACAATTTCGAATCGATGAAAAAAAGTATTATCGTTTGCATCGATTTTTTGGATATCAACGATTGATAAAGATAATTGAAATTTATCGTTTGATCGATATTATCGTTTTTGTAACCGATTATTATCGATTTTTTAGATAATAATTTTTTTCATAGACTGCAAACTTTTTTGTAATTTTTAAATATACCTTTGCTACCATCATACAGCCAATATGTTTTTTTTAATACAGTACATGGAATATGCAATTTCACGGACTTGGTGTAACATATATTAGATTCATTTATAATAATCCATCTTTTGGCTAAGAAATATTCTTAGCAAAGTATTGTCAGTTAGGGGTTAGCGTAACATTTTTAGCACTCTTTTGGATTCTTTTTCTTCCTAAATATCAATTGAGAAGACCCAAATCGAAGAGAGGCGAATGGCTGGTTATCGACGTCCTGGAAGGTCTGGGATCTCAAACAAACACCATTTAAAATCCGGTTCAACTCTTGTTTATTTTTAATCAAAGATGCAGTGGTTTAAAGTATACAAAAATATTCTTAACACTTAAACTTAAATCTACATTTACATTTATTTAACAACTGAATTTACTTATAATGCAAGTGACACGACAAACGATTTTAAATTAAGTCCAATTTCAAAACAAACACAAACTATCCACAACGTCAACCGTGCCGGCCACGCTGGCCGACAGTTCCCCTCCACTCGAGCGATAATGACAATTTATCGTTATCGTTCATTTTTGATCATTATCATTTCTCAATCGGTAAGAAACGGAGATTTCGACCCTTAATGCACACAGACACACAAATGGTTCAAAAAAATGTTTCTGCAAATAGAAATCTCTATGAAGATTAATTTTCACGTTACTTGTTCAGCCATTATGGTTGATAGCCCTGACTGGCATCCCGCCTTGTATCTATCCGGGTCTTCAGAAATTTTTGTCACGACCGGTCGCTCTGTATATAAACGTGACTAGAATCCCTAGCAGCGAGTCTGAATCAATCGCTTATCCGAGCCGAGAGATTTAGTATCGAAATTTGTTTTTTCTGCCTTTATTTCGCTTTTTCGCACTGAAGAAGAGTGGCTATGGTGTCGCCTTCTTTGGTGGAAGAGCTGCTGTGATTTACGCTGCGAAATGTCGTTTAACGGTGCGATACATTTAAGAACAGACTTTTCCGCCATATCGGCTAAATTGGCAGCAATTTCTAAAGTGATTTCATAAACGTTGAGCTGTCACGATAGTGTAATAATTCAATAAGGCTTTCAATTAAATGCACTTTTGTTTACATCATATTCACTTTAATAAAAATAGTTTTCACTTACAATAAATACATTCCACAAAAATCAAATTCTTTCACTATAAATAAAATGTTTCCACATAAAAAAATATATTTTAACTTTCAAGAAATATATGACACTTTCGAAAAAATATTTACACATAGATAAAATAGTTTTCATTCAATATAAATAAATACTTACTCTTTGAAATCGACATTTGCACGAAGCTGTGATTTTTTATTTTAATTTTACTTATTTTTCTACTCTATATTATGCCACCTATATTGTCTTTGCTACACTCATTAGATTACCAGATCAACCCTAACATAACCTACTACAACTTAACTCACTTCGTTAAAAGAATCCGTGACTAAGTGAAAACTATTAAAATCAAAGTTTGAGTGTACTAAGTTAATACCATCTAATCCAATGTGCAAACTGTAGAAATAAAAGTTCAAGTGTACCAAGTGAATACTATCTAACACAAAATGTAATCATTTATAGCCCGTGAAATATTTAACTTTATTTGACCAAAACAAATATTTTTTTCCCTCAGTTTTTAAAGTCATATAGATCGATTCTTCATCTGCTTAGTCGTACTTCTCGCGTATGAGGGTTTACACCTCCTCCTACCGCAAAAACTCAATTTCATTTGATGACCCTTCGCCACTTACTCCTGCACTCCACTGTTCTGAGAACAACTGGTAAGGAAAGACCCATGGTGTGCTTCACCTAGTCCCTCCAGCGAGTTGGAACCCTTTGAGATTGTGTGAAGGCTTGTAGGAGATGTGACCAAAAAAACCGAGTAGGCGTCTTGTATAGACGGCCGAGAGTGTATCCTGTATTTGGAGCTCTTTCAAGATAGAGGCGTGTGTGCACTTGATCAATAGAGATCAATAGACAATCTTAGGGTACCAAAACCAATAGGGATAATGAGCTTTGATTGAATGCATTACAGTTTCCAGTACGTTACGTAAGATTATATGACTGAAGAATTGATGTGCACAAAACTTAGAAGTACTTCTGACCAAAATTTAAGTTGATCATTATATCAGTAGGAAACGAATCAATACAAATAAGATGGCAATACTGGGTAGACACGGACAGAAGCCGTACTACATAACCGAAGGATTGACATCAACACTACTTTACTGGTCGTCAGTCGCACGAGTCCACTTGAGCTTCTGGACATGTCAACGGCCGATATATTCTTAAAATAAACCTTTTAAATAATTGTTTTATACGTCATTCAAGCATTATATTTCATGTATGTCTTTCGAACTTTCGAAAGAAGATAAGCAAATCTCTTAATAAAACATGAAAATAGCTCATCTTTCAAGGAAACTGCAATGTAGTCTACAACGTAATAGCGTATTGATGATGTGACAGGCAAGCTGTACGCAATAACATTTCACGTCTATCTACGTTTACATAAATTATAATTATTTAGATTATGTTTATATAAATAATATGTATGGTTTAATGTTATGCATAAATGTATTATGTGGTATTGATTAAAACATTAATATCAACTGTACTGGTGACGTCAATGGAATTTAAATAACTTATCATAGAAGTAACATTGGATTCGTCAAGACAGTCATATTAATATAATAATAGATGTACAGTCAATCTGGGTAACTTTGGTCCATTTCTGAGGGTTTTCATAATTGTATGTTTCAACATTGAATTTATGTGCGGTATTGTTCATTAAATAAATGTACTAATGCCTTTAGATGAAATTTAAATATAGATAAAACAAGGTGGACAAAAGTTTGCATCAAAATCGGGTAAATTAGGCCAACGGTACAAATAATCACTGTAATTACTATAAAATCAATGATTTTAAAGACTTGGCAACTTTTCTTTATGCTTTCATATATTCTATACATGATTGAGACGGTAAGAAAATAAATATACAGCATTCGGCTTACAGATTAGTAATACGCATTTTTAAATTGTATTGGTATCATGCCAATCTGACAGCTTACAAGTTCAACAACAAAACAAATTATAATTTAAGACATCGACTGAGGGTGCTTGATGGAATTTCAATATTAAATTTGGATTATTGAGATTTTGTACACTTCCATGTATTTTGTCACTAACGACCCGGGTTTCGCCTTTCGGCATCTTCAGGCATTCGAGCACACGAATGGACTCGAACTGAGAGACAGTAAACAGTGTCTAACGCTTATATAGAAGATACAAATGCGACAAATATCATTTACGAGGCAATACATCGGGTGTTTACAAAATAAGGATTAGGGCGATTTCCGAAATTTTAACTCAGGTATCGGTGTGGCTCTCAGACGTATAATGTATTGCCTCGTAAATGATATTTGTTGCATTTGTATCTTCTATATAAGCGTTAGACACTGTTTACTGTCTCTCAGTTCGAGTCCATTCGTGTGCTCGAATGCCTGAAGATGCCGAAAGGCGAAACCCGGGTCGTTAGTGACAAAATACATGGAAGTGTACAAAATCTCAATAATCCAAATTTAAAACAAATTATGTTGCACATTAATTCGTATTTTTACCACCAGGGGCTACTCAATACCTTTGCTTAACTAAAAAATATTTATATTGCATTAGAATTATCATAATATTATAACAGCACCTATTTCGATGCGGTGGGCCAATCTAAGACCGATGGGCAAACTTACCCAAATTGATGGTACCGGAAAAAATGTAGTTTTTATTCTTAAGCCAGAGCTCATAGAAAAAAGAACTTTAATCTATTTGCTTGGACTACAAAGGCATAATTTATTTTGAAACACTCAAATACGGCAAAACAGTAAACGTGCAAGTTTGTTGTGATCGATTGGTCCGCTAAGATGCAGAAATAACAAAAAACAAACTGCACTAGCTAGCAAGTGTTTTTGTAGCAAAATTACGTTACATTCTGCAAAAATCACAAAATAAAAAATCAAGAATTTGGGATGGAAGGCAATACGTCACCCACTATATTCATTCGCCATTGCTTTATCCGATTATCATTTGCTTCGGTCAATGCCACAACTTTTGGATGGCAAAGAATATAAAAGTTATGTGAAGATGAAACTGTCTAGAACCCAAGACATCCATAAGCTTAGCCAACGACGTTGACCAATGCACCACAGAACTGACATATCATATGAAAATCTTTGGAAAAAAGTATTTAGGGGGAAATTAAGTACTTATTAAAATAAAATATTATCTTTTTATTAAATATAGAGATTAAAATGACCTTCAATTTTACTTCAACTTAAAAAGTATTGCAGTCAAAATGTTTATTTTATCTTTATATAAGCTGAGTGAAGACGAAAGCCCAGATCATAACCGATAAGCATATCATTGATTTATATTTCTTAGAGATAAGTCGATATATTCAACATTATTAATTATGTAGCGTGATATATCTACCCAATTCAAAATAAAATTGTATTCACTCACTTAGAATCGATAATTTTGTTTACGTTTTTATCAACCGTCAATAGATTTAAATTTATTTAAGTTTATCATAAAAATAAATAGTATTATGAAGAAGTATCTAAAGCTTTACAAGAAAAATAAATTGCAGACGATTTACTTTCAGTCTGTGAAATCACACCGTATGTCGCAGCAAAATCGTAGAAGGCATTTACATTTTTATAAAGCGTAGCACTTTGAACCGTAGCAACCATGACCGCTACGGGTCACATGTGCGCATTCTTTACAAATACACGAAGTACCATGCATATAACTTTCAAGTCATGTACATAAAAGGTATCTTGGATCTATAGTTACATAAAGTTTATAGGCAATTTAAAGTGTGTTGGTAAATTTGAATAAGAAAAATTATTCTTAGACAGGGGAACCATTTCTTCACTAATAATTTTAACAAAAATCGATAATAATTAACAGTTCGGTTGTTGTGTGAGAAATTTTGTATTTATTAAAAAATAAAATATTTAGATATCGAGAACACTCACGGTTTAACATAATTTAAAGAATCTTGAAAAGATATTTAAATGTTTTGATGATTCAAAATTTACTTTACTCGGTTACGTTCTCTGGTCCCGACGACGAATGATAACTTGTAAGAATTTTAGTTCTTATCTCTCTCATGAAATATACATCGAAACTTTGAATGGTAACATTTATGCATTGCTTTTTGAATCGGATAATGAATTCGGAGACAAATTGGAGAAGCTATATTGAATTAGTAAATTACATCCTCGGTAAACTTAAAATGTTCCATCAATTAAGAGTCTGCGTGCTCAACATTGGAGATGTATTTGGTTTTTGAAATATAAAGATTGACTTAATAAAACTATATTAAAATAGATTCAAATCCCTCGTAAAATACTTGCAGGTACTGTGCTATGGTGGTAAAGTTATTTATGTAATCATTAATGATAAATGACATCATCATGGAAATAAACTTAATTCATTTTTTGCCTGGTCCTTGTTCGAGTGGTCAACTTCGTTTCCATTAGTTATATCACTGATTTTATTGGTGATTGAATTGTCATCGTTTGTAGTTAAAAAAACATTCATTATCTTTTGATAAAGCATTTTAGGTTTAACAAAATACTTTTCAATAAAAAATCCCCGGCAAAGTAATGAGCTATGTTTCAAATTTAAATGATTCATATTGTAATTTTTTCAAATTAGGCCGATAAAAATATCTGGTTAATTTATATCGAGATATTATTACTTAAACTCTTCTACACTATGTGGCCAACGTCGATGGCTTTGGCGTCGATGTTCATGGGCTCGAATCCCATGGCGGATTGATTTTTTAATCGATTTATGGATTTACGTTTTTAAAGCGTGGATGTCTTTTCAATTGGTTATAAATAATTGCACTTTGTGCTAGATAGTATTCACTTGGTACACTTGAAACTTAATTTCGATAGTTTGCAATTTGGATTAGATAATATATTAACTTAGTACACTCAAACTTTGATTTTAATAGTTTCCACTTAGTCACGGATTCTTTTAACAAAGTGAGTTAAGTTGTAGTAGGTTATGTTAGGGTTGGTCTAGTTTGGTTTGTGTAGTGTATTCTAATGCGTGGAGCAAATACAATATAAGCCGCTTAATGTAGGGTAGAAGAATAAGTGACATTTCATTACAGCAACTATCAATTACAAAGTGTGAGTGTTTATATTGCGTGAATACTATTTAATCTATGTGAAAATATTTGTTCGTAAGTGAAAGAATTTGTTTTTTGTGAAATGCATTTGTTGTAAGTGAAAACTATTTTTATGAAAGTGAAGTTGATCTAAACAAAAGAGCATTTAATTGTAAGCCCTTTTCAATCTCCACCACCACCCCACTTACGACAGTACATTCTGGTATTAGCCGACGTTTTCCTCCGCTTAAGCAACGTCAAGCATATTATTTCAGTTTTTTATTCTGAGATTATCTCGGGAGCAGCTACGTCACATTTGATGGCTTGCACTTTAGTGTGTTAATTGTTACTAGCTTAAAAAAATACGAAGCGTTCTATATAGATCCGTTTGCTTGCCGTTTGACGGCTTTATAACTTTAGAATTTTGTGAAGATTTTATATTTTGCCATATTAGCTACCAAGTCGGAACGACTTGAGAAGCACCTCCCGCTCATTTAACATTAAAGGACAATCCCAAACGATGTGGACAGAATCCTTGATTTTGCCACATGAAGATGTTGGCCAGACTACTATCCAACCAAGCCTGAAAAGCATGGTAGCGAAACCAAAATAGCCCGAAATAAACTTTGGATGAAGCATGAATATCTGTGATGTTTAAAATTCCCTTCCACCCTTCCGATCCTAAAAACGGGGCCTAGTCAGAGTGATCAGCTAATCGCTTGTCCTGCCCTAACCATATCCTTATTTTTCTGTTTCACATATGCTCCAAATTGGAAGAAGAAAAGCAACTAAAAAAATATTCTACAAGAATAATAAACTCACATATAACTAAAACATACGTACATTAAAAACTGTGAAGTATAAAAAACAATTTTCAAATATACATTTAAAAAGCTTCCACGCCTTGCAAAGTATGGCGAAAGTTTTATATAAATTTGGCTTTGAACATTTTAGAAGTGCGTTTTCAATTTTCAACAATGTATTCTAATGTTTTCCCTCCAACAAGTGGAATAAGTAAGATATTAATTACTTGTTTAGCTCGTTAAAAATGCTTCAAATCAACAATTATCGAAAAATAAAAATAAGAAACATTTATAAAACCAAATCATTTTATCATTTATCCGCAATGAATCAGAAAACAATTAATAAATGTCCCTTTTGGCTGATTTGTCATTAATTTTATTGAATGTTGTCGATAGTTGAATCGGAAAAATACTTTACACACCACACAAAACCTACAGCAAGTGTTCCTGACATTACAGAACTGCATTCAAGGGAACGTATTTTTGCAGCGTTTTAGAAAAGATATTTACTTATTAATCTTTTGGGTTTTCAAAGTACGTTCATAGTTAAAATACTAAATGGTATTTTATTACGCTTAAAAAAAATAAGTATCAATTCCGAATGTTGAATTTTATATTTTTTTTTACTCAAAAACACGTAATGTATTTTAATTAAATTGTTATTTTCCTTATATTTTGATCTTTGTTGAAGTAGGATCTTTGAGACTTATAAATCGTGATTTGAAGAATACTTAATGACTTAACCAGATGGCTGCCAATAGCGTCTCAAGACGCGCAACTTTCCGTGAACGGAACGCCACTCACGCAAAATGAAGTCTTCGAACGTTTCGCTTTAAACGGGATTTTACTAACGTAAATCAATTATTAAAAACATGTAAATATAATTTAAGACATCGACTGATGGTGCTTGATGGAATTTCAATATCAAATTTGAATTATTGAGATTTTGTACACTTCCACTGAGCGCACGAATGCCTGAAGATGCCGAAAGCGAAACCCAGGTCGTTAGTGACAAAATACATAGAAGTGTACAAAATCTCAATAATTTAAACATGTAAATATGTTGAACACACAACGACAATGACAATATAACAACAATACATTTAATGCAATGTTTAAGATTTTTGGTGTGTTCATGGAAAAAATTTTACGGCGTGCAAGGTATCGCCATACATACACCTAGCGGCAGTTAAAAGGTTAAAATTATGTTTTCATGAAATTGTTTATGGTTAATTGTTATTGTGTTGTTAAGCAATTCGGTACACAACGGTTTGTGTACCGAATAATAACAAATCATTCAGATGTTTTTACGCGTGTGAGGGGCAAGGCGAAGTTACAGTTTTACTAAGTCAATAAATGAGCCACATTTTTTTAAAATGAAATAAGAGGATCTATGAAAGTATTTCTCGACTTTTTTCAGCAAAAATGTTGAGAATATGACAACCTATATAAACAACGATTAAAAAAATGTACTTTCGAGTACATGCATCAGTTAAGAAATAAAAGTACACCGAGTTTGTTCTTATAAATCAAATCGAAAAGGTAAAGGTTAACAGCAGCTTTTGTGTATTGCAAAAATGATTGCCCCTTAATTCGACCCTGTTCGCACCGAAAACTTCCGAACTCTTAACATGATACATCGATGTCGAATGAAAATGCAATAATTCAAAATACTGACAGCCGTGAAACATAATAAATTCTACAAAAACGGAGAGAGAGCTTTTTGGGAATTTTTCGTCTGAACTTTTAGCAAAAAAGCTCGAAAGTGTCTACGATCTGACAAATTCAAAAGCACTTCGATGGCAACGACATTTTTATAGTTTATTTAATGTTGTGTTGTTAATGTACAACACCAATCAATCAATATCATTATTCAGTTACTAAAACTGTTATTTACTTAACAAAATAAATTTTAATTATTCTTAACAATCTATTCTTTATAGTCCATAATATTTCAGTAAATAAGCAGACGAATTAATCTAATATTTACCACTTATTTTCTAACCTTAAAAAGTTGTTTGATTAATTTTCCGTGTCAAAAGACCTATATTCAACTATTGAAAGATTAATACAAGTTGTTTGCCCCACCTCCACTCATTATGTAGATGCAGCCGCTGTTTCACAGCCTTCTTCCATAACGCAATAAATATCAATAAAAAAAACCAATTAACTCCTCATGTTCTTGGCGTGATGCAGAACTGTACGGGACCAATCATTTAACCACGCACTATTGTATATTTCAATATATATATATAAATAAATAAATTTCATTGTTTTCATTCATTTACAAAATAGTGTTGATACGTTTAATGTATTTTTTTTAAATGCGGCCTTATTTTACTTTAAGATAAATGAATGCAGCCTTCCGGCAGAAAAAGGCTCGTCACTTCTGCTTTAAACTATATATATATATATATTTATGTATTTGTTTATTCCAGTCAAAAGGCCACATGTTCGTGATTCCAAGCTTAAAGTCATACATTTTATTTAAGTACTGAATTTGATGAAATTATTATTTAATTCATAATCAGTCGAGTTATTGGCTTATTTATACAAAACGGCTAATTATCAACACTTTCAGTAAAAACTAAATGTTAACAAATATATTAATTTTCAATTTATGCCCTTTGGCCGAACAAATGTGATATCTTCAGAGCTTGTGCACAGTTCCGCTTTTCATTTGCGGAAAATATCGGAAAATGATTATTTCAAATGGCTGAGTTATCAATGAGATGTTTTTGCGTGTGAATAAAAGCTCTTCGGCAGTAGCGCACTGTTCAGTTTAATCATTTTAATGGATTGCTTCTGTTGCATTTCTATTTTTAAAATATCGCGCTTTCTCGTAAAGAGCATAACAGACTGGTAAATAGTTCCATCGCCAGTATTACTTTTAAAATCAAGACATCATTCTGAAAAAAAGACATACCTAGCTCAATATGAAATAGTTTCGTGGAGTTCAATAGATCGGTTGTAACTAAAACTCTCCGAACTGAACAGAGTGATTGAATATAAAAAATATTTTTTACAAACGTCGGGCTGATAGTCCAGTTTAGACCAAAGTCGGTTAACCGATTCTCTACCCGGTTAATAAAACAAAAAACTACATGAGTATGTTTTCTCATTCGGTTAAACGGGATTTATTAATAATTTACTCTCTTTTGTTAAAAAACAAAACAATTCTTTTAAGCAATAATGAATTTTTATGCTCAGTATTGTTTTGTTTTTTTCTATATCGTTTTAGGTTTGATTATAAAATTACAATGATTGTTTTATGCCCTATCCTTCTATCCCTACTCTCTTCGAAAAAGAAAAGAGAGGTTGAGCAACTGAGTGACAAGCAGTTCTCGTAGAAAAAATTCTGTTAAGATACCTCCATTAGGAGACCATATGCTCCACATTGGGAGTGGAAAAAAAAATATGTTTCACTTTTAATGTGGTGTCAATTCTTTCTGTAAATGCATTATATTTCAAAAACAAAAAACACTACATTTTTTTGTACTACATCCACATTTTTATTATGATCAGGGCCGGTTCTTCTCATCACGAGCATTATCATCTGATCAAATTACATTTTTTTGTAAAAAAAAATATATCTTATTAGATCTTTAACTATTGGCAGTTTTTTTCCAATTCATGTATCCCCCAAAATTGAAATTGTTCAGAAGAGAGTAAAAACTGTCTTTATCGAAAACGTATGGTGAGTTGCGTTATGAATCTTTGAAATGCACTACTGTAAATTCTCACGTTTGCAGATACTGGACTATAAGTATGGATTGTTGATATAATAGTAGTTGGGACAGAATTTTCAAACGATAAACCAATGTAAAATGATGTTTCTCTTGCTTTGTCGTCTTTAAAATGAGACTAAATCATTAATTCATTGCGTATCTTTTGATGGTTACATCAATTGGCTAAAACATAGTTAATATATTTATATATGTATGTAAATTTTCCTCTTTATTTGTTATTTTATAGATATGTATTTTTTATGAATATTTAAAAAAACACTTTAACCGGTTAATTTAGTTTGTTTATCAGAAACCCTGATTAAGTTTTCATATACTTCGCGTTGCGAACTGAATTGGTGTTGAATATTGAAAAACAGATACCATCACTAGAATATCAGCAATGTGTTCTTATTTAATATAAGATTATATTAAAGAAGAAGCTGAATACAATTTGCCAAAAAAAACAACGCACGTCACTTGCATCGAGGTTTGTTCACTGTGTTTTTAATATCGATATAATATTTAAAAGTAAGCTTTTTCCGATTTTTAGCGAGAAATTTTAAAGGCGAAAAGTGTTTTATATATTCAATAAAAGAAATTTCGCAATCGAAAACAATAATATTTACTGTTATAGACTTTGATAGCGGCTGCGTTTATTTAACGACTCGTGTTTTTAAGGACAGCATAACCATTATCGTTCTGATTTTCTTTCACTTGCAATATTCATTGGTACTTAAAGATAACTTTATTATGTATTCGAAATTTCTCTCAAGTGTTGGTTGACTTTATTATTATAGTTGTAAACTTCTGTATAGAATTTATATACACACCATTACTGAAATATTCAATGAAACATTATGTAAAAATATTAGACGTTCACTTTTTGCTACTTTACGATTCTTTTGAACTATGACCACTTCTTAAGAATAATGAAAATACAAGTTTCTGTTTATTTTAGATGAATTCACCAGTTACTTTGTTGAAATTCTTTTTATTCACTTTTAAGGTGTTAACTGTTAATTCTTGGTGGAAAGACATTATATTTTATAAAATAAAACACAATTCATTTGAACTACTTCCACATATTTATTATGATAAGGACTTATTTATTTTCAACTCATTATAATTTTCTCAGCAAATGGAATTTTAATGTAGCTATATTTGTGATTTCAGATTAGTATTTATTGATTTGTAAGAGGTCCATAACATTTTATTTGTAGACTCTTTTATTTGATTTATGTATAATTTGTTTGCTAATTAGTATTTTCTTGTCTTAGTTCATGAAGCATCAGTTTTATATACCTTCATTTTTACACTCAATTTTATATAAATAAGCCAGTTATGTTCGTATTTTTATCAGTTGATAATGCTCGTGATGATCAATCCTGATCATTTTAAATATATGGAAGTGGAACAAATGAATTGTGTTTTATTTTTTAAAATATTCTTTTTATTAATAAATTAATTTCGTCCTCTGTAGTCGTTACTTCCACCTATTGCAAGAACTCCTTTTTCGTTTGACAATACTTCAGGATTTGCTCCTGCACTCTGCTTTTCTGAGAATCATCGGTAAAGAGAGGCCTTATGCGTCCTTGAATTGGTCGCGATTTGGGTTACTGTTAAGACGAGCCTGTCGTGATTGTCGGTATGCTTGCAGGCGATGTGGCCCAAAAAAACCGAGTAGGCGTCTTGTATAAACGGCCGATGTTCTATTCTGGATTTGAAGCTCGTTCATGACAGATACGTTTGTGTGTTTGACCGTCCATGGTATACGAAACACTTTTCTCGAGTACCACATTTCAAATACGTCTAGCCGTTTTTTGTCTTTCTCTTATAGAATCCATATCTCCACACTGTGATGGCTTATGGAGTAGGCCAGCGACCATACTAGACGGATTTTTGTGTGTCTGGTTATTGACTTACTTTTCCAGATTCTCTCCAGCCTTAGCCTTAGCCATTTCAATTCGTCTTTTGACTTCTGGTTCACAAATTTAAATTAATTTACATTTTTATTGAGCAAATTAATAAAACCATCAACAGATATCGATTATTAGTACATACGATTTTAAATAGCACAGGTGGCTTACGACTACTAAATATATTTCTCTACGAATTTTCACCTCCAAAAACTAGCAATTAATTTTATAATGAGCAGTGTTATTGTAATTAGTTCCATATCGTTTGTGTCTGACCCCTTCCGCACGTTCAGTAGAAAGAAATAAACCAACATCACCCTTCACGCTTAAGTTGAGAATTAGAATCGTTGTTTACCTTAGAAACAAATAACCTTGCCATATAGTTAGTCTGAGGATGCTCTTTAAAGAAACTCATCACGTCTCACATTTAGTAACACAGCCAATAAATTAATTGAGATATCAATATTAATTTTTATATCTGAAGCTTCTTATTTTAATTATTTTTCAACACACATTCTCGATATTACTTCTAACTTCTAGCCCACTAGAATCCTGAGGATGTCTCAATTAATTTAGTTACTCTATTATAATAATAATATGAATTTTATGATCTGTTGTATATGGCAGAAATATCAGTTATATTTAAGAAAATGGTATTTTATACGTAATTTTGTAATGATGTTTTTTAACTATTTTCAAAAACCTTTATGAATGGACGATAGTGACCGCTATCTTTAAAAAAATGTGATATTAAACGTCATTTTTAAATTCATATTTGATTGGCACTAGTTTTTTAAAAAAAATATTTGCTCAATTTAATGAGGTAACTAGAACAATGTGTGTTTTTGTCGATGTTGCCTACACACGATATTTCTCTCCACATGGTTTATCGCTCTGGCCCTTTGGCATTGTGCTGCGTTTATTTATAGCCCTGGGGTACTATCTGGCAGTGTATGCCTAAATAAGGCTTTCAAATCTTTTATATCATCCACTTGCAAGAATACACCCGTGAAAAAGATAAATGCATGACAAAAACATTTTAATTTTACTACAATTAATTCGTATACATTTTTTAAAAATCTTAGATATCAACTAAGAGTGTTTAATGGAATTTCAAAATCAAATTTGAATTGCTCAAATTTTGTAAATTTTTATTTATTTATTCACTAATTACTTCGGTTTCGCCTTTCGATATCTTCAAATATTCGGCATCTTCAGGCATTCGTGCGCTCGAATGCCTGAATATGTCGAAAGGCGAAACCCGGGTCGTTAGTGACAAAATACATGGAAGTGTACAAAATCTCAATAATCCAAATTTGATATTTATATATAAATGAATGTTTGTTTGTTTGTCCTCTATGCGTTCCTTTACCATTAATTCGATTTCTATGAAACTTTGGTGAGTTATTATGCGCGCACCCGTGAAGGTTTCTAAAGAAAAATAAAATAAAATCTAATTTACAAAAAACGAATTAAATACGTACAAACAGCGACATCTTAGAAAAACCATCTGATTTATTTGTATAGGCACCAGACGGCAAACAAAAAAATTTGCGTATCCAAAAGCACTTCAATAAACAGAATTAAAACACAAACCCTTTCTTTCTTTGAGTGGCATTGTGCAACGCATGCCGGGTACTGACTAGTATAAGATAAATTAAGAAAAAATATTACTAAGTCTAGAATCTACATTGATATTTGAATTAATTTTAAAACAGAGTTGATTTAAATGACTTTTAACCTTCATTGAGAATATAGTCACATAAAAAATTATAAAACTCATAGGAATTAGCAATTGCAGGTGACCAAGAATTAATGCACACATTAAAATGTAATGAAAAGAGCAGGAATGAGCAAAATATTTGGCTATATGGCCTCATTAAAAGATCAAAATGGTCGACGGGCCGCAAGTAAAATATTCTTTTCAGGTATTCATTACTTAATATCGTAAAAAAGAATGTAAGAAGTGATTCTCTTATAACAAAAAAAAATATTGATCACATAGTGGGACGCACTAAAAATACTCTTCAAGAAACATGCGGCTCGTGGATCGTCGTTTTAACTTTTGATAAAAAATTATTGACTTATTGTGCAAAAAGTATTGTCATATTTAAAAGGTTTGAATATAACTAATTTATAACAATATTTTGTTTATTCTCATCTCCATAGAAACAAAGCAACTTAATTTTTTATTGTACGAATAAAGAAAGTAAAATACCTATCATTATGTACATTTTTTAAGTCTACGAAAGTTTGTATAAAAAGGTATGTATAAATTAAATAAAAAAATAATTTTGTACGAAAAATGTCTAAATATGGATTGTTTTTATTATTATAAAAATAGTGAGTTAGGATGTTTATATGCTCACAAACAAGGGCCGGCATAGGTCGATGGACACGTGTTAATGGAATAAATTCATGTTTTATTTATCAATCGGCCAGCGAGAATTTTCTGTGGCCAGTGTTTGTCAAATAATATTTTATAAATACTGTTGGTAGATGTATTTAAATTGTAAATTTCCTTTTCCAATACTTGATGCTATCTTATTTGCAAATCTTTTGTAAATAAAATGTTCCTACCTTTTTTTATTTGAGATATAAATTAGATGTCTGTTTTTATTGGATCAGTAACTATTTCGATAAAAGCTCAGTATACATGTGGTCAGTTAATAAAATAAACGGTAGAGTATTTATATAAAATGGACAGTTATTAAACTAAACGGTCAGTTTTTCAATTAAACCTTACCTAACCAAACCTTTATTTATTTGGAAAATATTCACTGACCTAACATCATTATTAACTGATCATGTATCGAATTAGTTACTCAACAAATAATAAGTTACCTAAAATGATTTGTTAAAAAATAGAGATTTAGTTTACTGTTAAAATTATTTTAACTGATAATGCTCACGATGACCAAAACTGGTCATGATCATTATAAAATATGGAAGGAGTATAAATAAAACTGTTTATTGATCACTTCATGACCGGTTTCGGTCATCACGAGCATTATCAAGTCATCAGTTAACTCGTTTGTCGTAATAAATAAAACACAGTTTGTTGATGAGTGAATGTGGTCCTGATCAAACATGGGGAATTAGTACAAAACAAATTGAACACCTAAAAAATGTAAACTCTTAACTTTTGGTGGATAGACACTAAATTTATAAAAACATATGAAAGACATGACTCAAAAATAAATACTATTAGGGATGGTTTTGACAAAAAGTGAGAACTTCTTTCCGATAAATAAGGGAAATATATTTAGTTAAATTAGGCAACTTCACTTTAAATGAAACATGTGATCAATCACAAAGTTCATTTAAAATAAATTGTAAGATATAAGCATAGAGTCTCGTACATATTTTGTCGTACTAAATAGTGATAATATTTATTACAATATTAACTTTGAGCTGTTTGTTTTTAATAGGAAGTGTTCCATTATACGCGGCAATGCGTCACATGATTTGAAAACCATTTTCGTTGCATATTGTGTGCATTTGTTACCGCTGTTGCACTGTGCAGGAGAATCATAAGCTTTCACAATGATCCCAGTGGGTCCCTGCCTGTAACTCACTTTTGTTCCATGTCTCATGTTGTCAGTTAAATTAATTCCAATTTTAAATAGATTTTGATTGGAAACATTAATACAATGGTTTATATACCAACAAAATTATTTTGACCATATTTTTAGGAATATATTTCCAATTTTTGGTAGCAGCTCTGGAATGATGTGTTCAGTTCATCGGGACACGACAGACTCCCCGTTCAGTGTGCGATGACAGAATGAATGAGGTCTTTTCTTCTTTATTCGTATATTCCGCCGTTAACTGTCTGTGTCCTACTTTAGTCATCATGAATTGCCTCTTCATAGCGTTCATCTTTTTTGCAGCGTATGCAAAATTCATGTCATATATCAATCATCGCTTGATTTCGCTGACTGCATTTTGAAGTGTGTTAAGCAATAAATTTTGACTCGTTTATATTGATGACGAATTATGACAAGCGTAATATTTCCTAAATCTGTAGCGCCATGTATAACTACATAATATGTAAAGTTGTTTTTTTCATATGTCTCTAAAAGAAACAATTTTGTTTTCCTGTCAGTACATTTAAACAATGTAATGAAAGTAACTCAACTCCATACTGCATGGATTTCTATTAATAAAAATAAAACACTTTTTGTTCGTACTAATTCCATAATCGTATGTAATAACCGGGGTCTGTTTTGAACATCGCCAGAATTACTAATATAGTTTCATTAGTTTTCCATCCCCCTGGATACCTTGAGCGTACCCATAACGGCGACTGCGTTCCCTCGTTGGATTTCTATGCTTATTCGCTACCTAAGGTATTCACTTGAGTGACACTCACCCGTCCTGTCCACCATGATATAAAGTAGTTTTGTATTTTATTTTATTTATTGCAATTTTAGGGTAGTTTTTAATAGAGGGTATCCAAAAAAAGGATAAAATATGTAAGGGTATTATCCTTTAATTTGATTTTAAAATATTGTTCTCTATCTATTTAACAGGCGTTGCTAATTTGTCCTAAAATTTAAATTACTAAAAACTGCTGTTAAAATAATATGAAGAGACCAGAGGAGGGAGACTACAATTCATTTATATTAATAAAAAAATACGCACATGAACAAACTGAAGTACTCGTGTAAATCAGGAAGCTTTAATTTGATACAGATATAAACTGTTTTTTGGCATTTACAGTGAATCTGTAAAACCCAGGATTGTCTTAGTATTAATTCCGGGATTGGCAGTCCTACTAACAAGATGCTCGTCTCTGCGCTCCCTTCGCACCTTTCTTGATATTTCTTTGTTTATTTTAGTTGACAGGTTATTATAGTTTGTAAATAAAACTACAAGTTTGTTGATTGTGTTAGTTTTTAATATCTACTTTTGAACATTCAATTCCCAAAATTCCCAGTAGGCGTCTCAAAAATGATGGTAGCCCTAAACTAGAGTATACTGTCATATATAGTACTATATGGATGACGAACCAAATTAAATCAAAGTGATCAGTGCACTATTAGCACAGTACAACCTTGCCCATTAATTTTAACGAGAGAAAATTTGATATAACGTCAAAGGTGACGTAATTATAAATACTTCATTGCATTCTGCAGTACCTATACAAAAATCATTAAATATTTCCATGAAAGTTTTTAACAAAGTATGAACGATAATTATGAAGGAAGGCCCCGGATCGATGAGAGGCGAATAGCTGGTTATCGAACGTCCTGGAAGAGCTGTGATCTCAAACAAACACCATTTACTATTTTATTTACTCATTTATTTATTTTATTACTTATTTATTTTTCCATCGAAGATGCAGTGGTTTACATTACACAAAAATATAATTCCTAACACATAAAATTCATAAAGCAATTCTCGAAATGTTAACTCAGGTATCAGTGTGGCTCTCATACGTATAATATCTTACCAAGTAAATAATATTTGTCGTATTTGTATCTTCTATATAAACGTTAGACACTGTTTACTGTCTGTCAGTTCGAGTCCATTCGTGTGCTCGAATGCCTGAAGATGCCGAAAGGCGAGACCCGGGTTGTTAGTGACAAAATACATGGAAGTGTACAAAATCTCAATAATCCAAATTTGACATAAAATTCATTCTACATTTACATTTACTTAGCAACTGAATTTACTTTAAGTTATAATACAAATGACACGACAAACTATTTTAAATTAAGTCCAACGCAAATCAAACACAAACAATTCACATCGTCACCTCCGCCGCGGCGAGGCCGCAACTCGCCCGGCTCGACAGATCGTAATCGACTGTGTCCACATATAATTCAAAAAACTGCCTGCATCGTCGGAGCTACTCTTTCCGTCAAAAATGGACTCGTCCAGCGGGCGTGCCCGGCGGCTATTGCTTGGCAACAAGAGCCACTGGGTGATTTCAGTTCTGGACACTAATGAAACTTATACTTAACAAAAACCAGGGTGTGTCATATGATAAGTACTTTTACTAAATTTAAATTAAGTAATGACTAAGAGAGGTTTCAGGAGTGGCTAAACATGGCTATTTATATAGAAATCAGTGTGACAAATGAAAAGGTATATACAAGAAAAATAAAAAACAAATTTGCTATGTACTTTTTAGACATTTTTTAAATGGTCAGGATCAGGAGCACTACAGACTGATGTTGTCCAGTTGATAATGCTCGCGATGAGGGAATCGTTAC
Source organism: Himalopsyche phryganea (assembly GCA_022494535.1). Taxonomy (NCBI): domain Eukaryota; kingdom Metazoa; phylum Arthropoda; class Insecta; order Trichoptera; family Rhyacophilidae; genus Himalopsyche; species Himalopsyche phryganea. The sequence continues at coordinate 3,683,810 of JAGVSL010000025.1, forward strand.
AGAAATATGGAAGTGTACAAAACAAATTTTATTTTATTTTTAAAATATAATGTAACGAAAGCATTTTTAAAAAGTTCTTAGCCCCGAGTCATTTGTCAAACTCAAGTATTATGATAAAATATTGAATGTGTCAGAGTTGGGTGAAGACATTATTGTTCTTAAAATTTGGAAAAATTGTGATGTGATCTTTCGTCGGTTTTGTATAGTTAAAAACTATTAAGCGTACTATTCGAACAGTTGCTCAAACATTTGAATATTGAATTGTTAAAATGGGCTGAATATATTCGGATATTGCACATTTGAATATTCAAGTAGGGATCCCTAAGCACGTTAAAATTATATAAAACAATATTGGTATACAAAACATGATATTAATACAAATTATAAATAAATGAAACTAATTTGTCTACAATTATAAAATAAAGCACCTCTTTCAAATAATTAACTTTTTTCTGTAGTAAAATATTTAACTAAATTAAAAATAAATTAGGCAAAGCAAATATTGATTTTATTAAATGCAATTCCTAAAGATTCGTTAAGAAATTGGCAAATTATAAAAAAATTTAATGGCAGTTAAATATGTTTTTAAATGACCCTCGATTTCAGTTTAATAAATTATTAAGTGGGTTTGAAAATACGAAAACTCTATTGCAATGTTTTTGATGGGTATAAATGAACTGCTAGTTAATTAACGGAAACACATTAGATCTTAATTTCATCCTTTTCTTATGACTACCTTACTTTTGTTTGGCATATCCGTAAGCAAGATATCGGTTTTTAATTCTTTTCAAAAACGTAAAACGTAGACTAGTGGAATCTCAAAAATAGTGTTAATATTATTATTTATTAAAAAGGTACGTTTTTTTGGAACTTTGTGATAACAGGTCTAAAAAATAAACCTTCGCACTACGAATTTAGATTTTTTGTCAAATATTTTCGGTTTTTATCGAAAACCATTTATCTTGAAAAGTCATATTATACTGGTTAGGGGGGTCTTGTTGCCTAGATCTGAATTGAATAGTCCCTTTTTATTGAAATTTTACAGTGGCGCACCCACGCGAAAATATCTAAATCACATAATGTATATTTTCAATAGAATATCATAAATCACATTAAACGGATGTACATGTGAGAAATAATTTTGTGAACATTTAAATAATATTATAATAAATTTGATACTTTTCATATTGGAATCGATACATCTAGCTGTTATTTCCCACAATTTTAAACATACCTTAAGCATGTTACACAGTTATCATATTAATAATTTCGTTTTTGTATTTGCAATATTATTATTTACTGAATTGCGTGTAAACTGTGAATTTAAACGTCCTACAATTTTTTGACGTTATAAATAACAATTGCTAACGCGCCAAATATTTTGAAAGCCACATCACAAACACCCGTATCCAAGATCTTTTCTTTTGAAATTTTAATTGAAAAAAAATTAATCTGATATTGACCTTAGCGGGACTTGAGCACAGACCGATCTGATTGCCAAAGTAAAAATCTTACCACTAGACCACATAGGCCAACTTGAAGAGGCGATCTATAAAAAAGGTGGATATGGGATTTTTTTAAATATAAAACACATATTTTCAAAAAAAAAACACAATTTCTTTGCACCGCTTCCAAATGTGTAAAATTATTAGGACCGGTTTCGCTCATCACGAGCATTATCAACCGATAAAAATGCAATCATAACAGGGCTATTTATATGAAATTGAATGTTAATAATCACAAGGTATATAAAACAGTTGGTTCATGAACTAAGATAAGAATTTAGAGATCAACGAAATTAAATAGTCTACAATTAAAAATTTAAGGGACCTCTAACAAATCAATAAATACTAATCTGAAAGAAAAAATAAAATAACAATGCTCGTGATGAGCAAAACCGGTCCTGATCATTATAAACATGTGGAAGTAATACAAAACAAATTGTGTTTTATTTTTAAAATATAATGCTTTTCTACCAAGAGTTGACAGTTAACACCTCAAACTACTCAAAACTACTTTTTTGTGTGGGGGTAAATTCAAAAGAAAAATAATTTAATAAGGGGTACCAAGACATCTTGTTTGAATTGATGTTTAGATATAATTGATTGATTTTAATGCTTAAATATTGTAGTACAGGATGTCGTTAATAAAGGTCAGAATTGTTCTTAAAACCTGAAAAGAAATATGAAATCAATGAATTACAATTAAAACTAGACAGGTGGCTCCTATCAATCAAACGAATTCTGTTTTTATTCTCAATTTAGATTCAAGATAAAAAATGAATCTTCACTCAATCTATCGAAAACGAGATTTGGCGTATTCGTTGAATTAATCTTCAAATGGCTTTAAGCGAAAGTCAGAAGAAAAAAGATTACAATTTATGCACTACCACTGCTTTGCGTTAGCAGAATTTCGTCAACATTATATTTTGAAATATTGATACGAGAGTGTTTCTTAGATACCTCACTGATGTTATCCTACAGATCCACGATATCAATCACATTGAAGAGATATGGAAGAAACCCTGACAATAATACAAACACTCGACAATTTATTTTGGACTTTTGTATTGAAAAGGGATCTATCTCATTTTGAATCCCTCCTTGTGAGTAGTGTGTTGCTGATCAGATATTTTGTATTTTTTATCGTGACAAAAACTCAGAGGGATAAGAAAGGACACGGTATAAAGTTAAAACCTCACTACGACTTTGTCGATACAATCAAGCTTTTATAGAGCTTTTGAAACTACGTCAATAAAATGAATAATTGTAAATGTGTACAAAAATATTTACAATGCACTTATACATAATTAAATTTTATTGTGTTGTAAAAATAACACGCTCCCAAAGGTTTTTAGATTTTTGAGTAAATCACAATAAAACTGTTTTGGGCAGTATAATAGTTTAAAGTATAATTTAAGTTATTTTGTCTCAGTCGATATCTTAAATTATAGAAGAAAAAAAAAAACGTATTTGATCGAAAAATGTCCATGATTGTGCTTAGCGACTCAGCGACTCATTTAATTATTATATATAAGCATTGCTATAAGCCTCCATTACCAGTACATAAGTTTTAATGGTTATTATCCATACGAAAATTATCTTAGGAAAACACTTATGTTTGATGATTATCAGACTACGTTTTGAATTGTTAAAGTTTTCATCTTCAGGAATATAAGGAATGGAATAATTAGTAGCGTAGAAGCCTACAATTTATATATTTTGTTAATAAATCAATCGACATCATATGAAAAGTTACCCTGCAAAATGCAAATACTCAAACAAGCATCACAAAACTACAACAAACACTTTAGCTTAATAGTTGTCAGCAATATTTCTATATGTGCAATATTATTTACTTTTTTTTATGAAAACATTAAATAAAAATATAAAATTTATCGAGTGACATATTTTCAATAGCAAAAATTCATTTCGGATTTCAATTTCGTGAATTGTATCTCACAGTCGTATTCTAACGCTATATTGAATACTATAAAAGCATTTTCTGAATAATTGCAATCAAATAGCTAACTGCACGGTGAAAAATTGAGCAAAGGTAGGTTCTTATAAATTGAAATAAAAGTATTTTTGTTATTGGATATTATAAAAGCGTTAAGCTTTGCAATTAAATCAACACCTGTGACGTAAATTAATAAATAATTTAGTATATTAGGCAGAGGTCCATAACATTTTAATTGTAGACTAATTTATTTGATTTATGTATAATTTGTTTGCTAATCAGTATTTTCTTGTCTTAGTTAATGAACCATCAGTTTTACATACTTTCATTTTTACACTCAATTTTATGTAAATAAGCCTGTTATGTTTGTATTTTAATCAGTTGATAGTTCTCGTGATGAGCAAAACCGGTCTTGATCATTATAAATATGTGGGAGTAGTACAAATGAATTGAGTTTTATTTTTTTTATATATAATGTCTTTCCACCAAGAATTGACAGTTAACACCTTAAACATAAATATATATATATATATATTTGCCATGTTTATATGGTAAGTATCTGAACAGATGTTTTTGTTCGAGAACTGTATTGTTACCCAGTTGTTAAACCTCTCTTTTTCCGAAAGAGTGAGTAAGGATAGAAGGATAGGGATATATGTGGAAGTAGTACAAATTAATTGTGTTTTATTTTTTTAAATATTAGGCATATATAACTGACTTGTCCACTGAATTCCAAATCAAAATAGTTATGTATACAAATTTGAATTGTTGAAATTTTGTCTATTTCTATGTATTTCGTCACTAACTCCCCAGGTTTCACCTTTCGGAATCGTCAGGCATTCGAGCACACGAATGAACTCAAACTGACAGGCAGTAAGTTTGAATATATCCTTTATATAATGCAAGATAAAATACGACAAAATATTATCAACAAGTCTAGGAAATACATTAATACCGGAATTACTTCAAACACCGATAACAATGACCCCTAATCCTGATTGGTAAAACCAACCACCAATGATATCTACTATTAACAGAACGGTGGGTTTTAAAAATGCAATTCGGAAATTCAAAAATTTCTTGATAAAATCCATGTTTTGATGCAACATTTTCACCTAATCATTTTCATTGAATGTATAGTTCTACATTATCCAATTAATATTATAATTATATATAAGAATTACTAGTTAATTAATTAATGAAGAAAGTTTCTAATAAAGTGGCTAGTTTAATCAATAATGGTTAAGGTATGTAAATAATTTAAGACATCGACTGAGGGTGCTTGATGGAATTTCAATATTAAATTTGGATTATTGAGATTTTGTACACTTCCATGTATTTTGTCACTAACGACCCGGGTTTCGCCTTTCGGCATCTTCTCTGTCTCTCAGTTCGAGTCCATTCGTGTGCTCGAATGCCTGAAGATGCCGAAAGGCGAAACCCGGGTCGTTAGTGACAAAATACATGGAAGTGTACAAAATCTCAATAATCCAAATTTAGTATGTAAATAAATAGAAAGACTAAAATTTAATGATTTTCTTTAAAATCGATTATCTTAAAACAAGATTTTTTGACTTAAAGCCTTCTGCCACTATAATGACGATATAATATTGTCAATCATTTCAGCATCGACGTAACAGTTCAGATGGACACAGAGCCTTAGCTTAGTAGTTTTGTTATCTTTGATAATGATTGCCTTTTCGCTTTTAGTAGCTAGTGACATCTATTAGGTTTCAAAACTACAATTAAATTAAGCCGTTTAAATTACAAAATTTTAAATAAACATTTGACACACCCTGGTTTTTTTTAAGTATAAGTGTCATTAATGTCCTGAACTGAAATCACCCAGAGGCAACAGAAATAATTCGCAGAATCGGCTCTTTCTTGCTACCAAGCGTTCAATAGCCGCCGGTTACGGCCGCTGGACGAGTCCATTTTTACGGAAAGGGGTAGCTCTGACGGTGCAGTTTTTAATTGTATTTGTGGATAGTCGATTACGATCTGCCGAGCGGGACGAGCTGCGCTCTCGTGGCGGAGGTGACGTGACGATGTGAATTGTTTGTTTTTTTTTTGATTTGCATTGGACTTAATTTAAATTCGTTGTGTCATTTGTATTATAACTTAAAGTAAATTCAGTTGCTAAGTAAATGTAAATGTAGAATCAATTTTATGTGTTAGGATTTATATATTTGTGTAATGTAAACCACTGCATCTTGGATGGAAAAATAAATAAGTTTTGAACCGGATTTGAAATGCTGTTTGTCTGAGATCACAGCCCTTCCAGGACTCCGGATAACCATCCGCTCGCCTCTCTTCGATCTGGGGTCTTCTCAGATTATTATTTAATTCTTTTGATAATAACTATAAATTTAAATCAAATATAAGAGCAATTAATTCACTTATGTGCGTTTATCAAAATCGATTGATATTACAATGTCTCCCGGTCATATTAAAAATAATACTTTTCTACCCGGATATCGAGTAGGATAAAACAAAATCCATTTTTTCAGCGCCATTGTTACCCAACTCTCCACCGGAAGTTAGCGTTTTTTAAACGTAGCATCGTTATAAAGTAAAAGAAAAGGCAGAATCAGTTCTATTATTACGACTATCGGTATAATAATTGCGATCCCTTTTTAATTATCTTTTGTTTGAAAATGTGTTTACCAACTGCCTAGGTTAATTCAGTTTGTTAAAATAACCTTTGATTGTTGGTCAGGAAGCGTTCGAGTAATTTGAAAGTACCTTTAAAAAAAGTTTTGGTCAGTACTGAAATACTTTTTTCGGAAATATTCTGTAAATTAGAAAATAAATATTCCTTATAATGATAGAGATTTTATTTCAAATGAATCAAATGTGAGATTTGCAGTAAGCTACCTTGTTGATGAGCGAAACCAGTCCTGATCATTATAGAATATGTGGAAGTAGTACAAAGCAAATTGCGTTTTATTTATTTCAATATATATACTGCCTTTCCACTAAGAATTGACAGTCAGCACTTTATAAGTGTTTTCTGTTTTTTTTTATTACTAATTATAGGTGTCTCTGTCTACAATTAGGCGAAACTGTATCTGGAGATGAGGTGTTACGTTTTGGAAAAAATAAAATAATTAAAATGTAAATGCAAGGTAAGGAAATTAAGTGATGCTACTTATCTGCGGGAAGGGGAGGAATCACAAAATATAGAAAAATGGAAAGCTCAGCGGAGAAATAGGATTAAGTTATCACAGGGAAGTGGATAAGGTTTGCCAATCTCGGTACACTTTACACACGGTACACACGGGCGCCAGGCGTGAAGATACACGCCGAATGAAAAAATAATAATAATTAAAATACGGTTTCCGTTAAAAACGCATTTAATAGAGATGCGGAAACCGTAGATGCACAGAATTTATATAACGAACAAATAAAGCAGAAATTACACGACGAAACAATATTTATGAACAGATGGTTACACTTAAAAAGGAAAACTATTTTAATATATAAATATAAATTACGACCTTGGATGATAAGCCATCTCAGAGGTGAACTCGGGTGTCCGAGGCCAATCTCCAGCGCGTTACCGGCACGTCCTACTCGTTCCACATTCCGGCGCGTAAGCAAGTTTTAAGGCAATTCTTGGCGAGGCTTCCCCTTCGTCTCCTACCAACGACGTAGCGAGGTGCGTATCGCCGATAGGTGACGATTGTAATGTTGCGACGAAATCGTAACAGAGAGCTTGATTAATTATTAATTAAGTAATTATTGTTTGATGCTATTTTAATTATCATCTATTGTTTTAAAATTTTCAACCATATCTGTATCAAAGAACACATTTTTTTTATGTAAATCGGAAATACAAATACGACATTAATGCTTCACACTAGGGACTTCAACTTCAATATTCGAATATTAAATATAAATTCGACCCTTTTAAAGTATTCGAAATTCTAATATTTGGGCAACTGTTCGAACAGTATTCGTTATAATTCTTAATGAAATATTTTACAAATCGACAAAAGATCACATCACAATTTCTCCTGATTTCAATAACAATAAACACCCAACTCGGGTGCTTTTAATATCTTAAAATAATGCTTAAGTTTGATTAATAAATCGATGCTAAAAAACCCTTTAAACATGCCGTATTATCAGTAATTGAAAATATACCGTTTGAGTAATCCGATGCAGCTGCAAATTTTAAATACTTAATATAAAGGAACGGTATTGGAATGTGTATATAATGCTATGTTATTAATTATTAAAAACAATTTTTTAATATTATTTTCATACTTTAGAAACTAATCTGAATATATTCGAATAGTTTCAGTTTTTCTATTCAATATTTGAATAGTTGATAATGATGAATAGTTAGAATCCCTAGTTCAGACACTCTACAGTTGGAGGTGCCGTGGCTTTAAAAAAAATGTGAAAATTTTCTTATTTATTTGAAAAATGTAATATCTTAAAATTCGAGAATAATTACGATATGAAAATGAGTCTTTGTGTGGATTTGAGGTTCGAAATTTCAAACTGCGTAGATACCTATATTTTTGTTTCAAAACAGTCAACCCCTCAAAACCACTAAAGATAGGGTCATCAAAAATGTATTTACCATTATAATATGAAATGGGTTGAACAAAGATAATCTTATACTAAGTTGAACGTGCTAACGACACCTGTAATAATAATATTAAAACCCTCGTTTATGAAATACGATATTTTACTTTTGCAATTTCAAGATAATCACTTTCTATGTTATTATTCTAGTTAGATACCACACACAAATTGCGGTAGTTAAAGACAGTAATTAATGTTTTTTAAACCATATCCATTCCCTACTCGGATCATATACATGTAGGATAAGTAACATAAACATGCATCCATTTAGATTGGACGTACTGTTAATGCTTGCAGTCTAAATTAATATTATACAGTATATCAGTATCATTAACAAATCATGGAATGGAACCAGCCAGTCGTGTATGAAGGGTGTTCTTGGGGATGCAACCTTTTATAACCCACAACACACTTAAGCAGAGCGTAAAATTTCGTGGCACACCGCACAAACAAATATGGAATTTTCTTTAACAGAATTTATATTTATTGTTACTAGTTTTTTTTTCATTCATTAATTAAATTATATCCAATTAAACACTTGTTAATCTAGTTAGGTGGCCTTTTCGAAGTGATGTCTTGATTCATTTTAGAAATAGAAACCATAAAAAAACTTTTATTGATAATTAAAGAATAAAAGAAAATAAATTGATAAGAGAGGTAACTAAAAATTTAACTAAGCTATACTACATGCATATAAAAAATAGTTTATAAGCCGCAACTGAGCTTTACGGTTTTGGATGATTTTATTAATAATATGAATAAAAATATTATATGACATTGCTTATTTCTTCGTTCATATTTTGTATATTATATGTTACGTTATGTTATATTGTTTTTTTCTTCTTTTTGGGAGCGGCACACTTAGCATCGTCTCGCGGCACACCGGTTGCGGAGCACTGCTGTATTAGACTATTTGACAGTTGTCTTCAAAGTTTACATTAAAAACGCAGGTAGGTCAAGCAGGGTTATCTACTTGACTATCTACTAGACTTGTTTTGCAACGCGAAACAATATAAACATTATTTTTCATTTTTTATCAAGTTATATTGCTTTTATTTCATATATGACGTTTATTTTGTTTTTTTTTGTATTTTAAATTATTTTTCTTTAGTTGAACGCGAAATTTCGCTTGCCGCGATCAACGGGGTCCTAAAAAAATAATCGGTTGACTGATAGTACCAAAGAATATTTTTGACAAAAAAAAATATGGATACCCTATTTCGTATATCTATCGTTTTTTATACGATGAAAATGCAAGTTTTTCCTTTATCACAAGCCGTAAGAACTTGAGAAAAAATCCAATAAGCATCAATCATGAGATCTAATCTTTTCAAGGAAATTCTTAACAAAAGATATTTCGCAATTACGCTGGGTTTTTTTTTGTGTACATAGGTACTTACAAACTTTAAACTTGTTCGTTCAAAGTACAGAAAAAGTTCCGCAGAGTGTTAAAAAAGAAGAGTGATAATCACATTGTTAAATTCCGGCATTATTTGATTGATGTACCTAACTATTTTACTCATTGTAAGAAAATAAATTAAGCCGTCCGAGAAAGGCGTTAAAACTTTTTTATTTTAAAACCAAAAGCCGTTATTATACTGCCTTCTTGCATTGAATTTTCTTCGGCGAAAAGTTTTTGAATCGTAATAAAAATGTTTTTAAAAAATATATAATATTTTATATAGACGTATAATTATTTATGTTTGTAAAATATATCTTGTGAAACTAACGGCGTCTATAGTTTAACATATATATTATTATAGCATAGACGCAAACCAATTATCGTTAAATGCATAATAACTGTAAAGTTACAAAAAGCTCTCGATGTACTTTAATAGATGGCATTAATCTAAAACTGCTTTTCATATTTTTATATAATATTTTGTGCTTGAATAATAATACTATTACTATTAGAGAGAGGCAATACATTTTATTGTAAAACAATAGATTACTATCAGAAATGTGCAAATATAATATCAACTCTAGATTAAATTATATTTTTACGTGACTTCACGTGGGATTTTATGAAATTCGTATAAATCATTATTATCTTTCAACCTCGCGCTATTATAATATATATTTTACAGCGTTAGAATGGCGTCGGTGTCACATATTTTAGGCTTAGAAGTTAACATAAGCAAAGCTTACATCCAGTAACGGCTTTTAAATTAAAATAATATCCATATATCTACGGTATAAGGTACAAGTCATCTTGGGACATTTATTTTGTGTATATATTGTGGTACGTTTTGTTTACCTTTTATTGATTATTAATAAATTAGAACTTTTGGCGGAATTAAACAAATTTAAATATACTCACGTTATCAAAGGTACCTACAGGGTATCGATTTTTCAAAGTATAATATTTATTTATTAACGCCTCGGCGAAGAGGAAGGTTAAAAACATTTTTTCTATAGATTTGATGAGAGTGTGGATAATTGAAGCTTTTCAGAACAAAAATACTCAATTTTAATAAAACTAATAGCTTTTTAAAATAAAAATACTAAAATGGAATTAAACCCGCCATTCTTTATTTTAATCTAGAATGCATTCTGACTTTGAAGGAATAAAATTATGTGAGTGTGGCTATTTTTATTTCGTAAATTATTTTCTATTATCAGTTAGAAATGATTATTTTTAAAACCGCTGCTCAACTTAAATAATAATTTGCATAATTTGATGTATTGATGCATAACAAAAAAAAATAACGTGAAAATCATTATCTGGTTTGAAAGATATGTTATTTTTAGAGTTAAATAAAAAAAAAACAATACAAAGATAACGGTTTATAACATAATACCAACAGCTGACAGGCATATCTTATTTCAATTTTGATTCACCTGTACCTTTTAAAATGAAGGATTTGTACAAAATATCAACAATACAAATTGTCAAATTCGGATAATCCAAATTTGATATTGAAGTTTCATCAAGCACCCTCAGTCGATGTCTTAAATTATAAAAGATAATTTATAGGTTTAAAATCCGAAGTAACTCATTGTTACACCATGAATACGGAAGTGTTAAATGACGAATTATACATTTCACAGGTGCATCAATAAATACACTGAAACTGTTAGAGTTTAATGTATTCAACAAAAGGTACTATAGAAATAATTAATGTGTTTAAATTATTGCTTGTTTTGATTACATTTTCATGATTCTAATAACTTTAAAATTGCGAAATTTTATGGTGATAATTTTTACCTATCACAGTTCGTCAGTTCGAGTCTATTCGTGTGCTCGAATGCCTGAAGATGCCGAAAGGCGAAACCCGGGTCGTTAGTGACAAAATACATGGAAGTGTACAAAATCTCAATAATCCAAATTTGATATTGAAATTCCACCAAGCACCCTCAGTCGATGTCTTAAATTATTAATACAAATTGTCTTTAAAAGAATTGATTATTATTGATATTCGACTAGAAGTGATAAAAAAATTCAACTCGTTAAATCTCTATTAACAAAATCACCTAGTTTTATTTTAACAAATGAAATTATTATTAACCTAAAGTTTCCAGTGAAATTCATTAGTCATTCAACTAAACTTCATCATCGTATGCACGATGCACCACCGACAGTAGGCAAATTTTCCATTGTGTCGTTATAAAATCTTCTCACTGCGTGTAACGGAAGCCTGTTTTACGAGTTTCACTTCCTCGTTCATTTCACTTCCGGTGGCGTAGATCGGAGATCGTTGAATTGTAGAGCCTGCGTAGGCAACCGTTTGGGAAATCACGACCTTTATCATCGTGTCATTTCCGCGTACCACTTTTTTATTTGCGTTTAAAAAACCGAAATGTAACTTGATTTAACTTTTGTTAGATTTGATGCGAAGAAAAGAAGTGACAGCTTCAATTCTTATCCAGCATTTAGATATACACATAGCACATCTGATAAGATTAAGTAGGTAGTTCATAGCTATTTTGACTTAATGCTTTCGTCAAAACTATTTTTAAACTTGTCGGCGTCCGTGGTAGAGTTGGTGGCGTTGTTGACTACGGTTATGGATGTCTCGGGTTCAATTCCCGGTGCGATTGGATTTCATAGATTGATCTTTCTATCGATTTATGGATTTCTGTTCGTAGCCTCCCTCCCACCCAACCAAACCTCACGGGGCGTAGCGAGAGTGATTAGCTAGCCACTAGTCCTGTCCTAGTCCTATCCTTCTATCCCTAGTCTCTTTGAAAAAAGACAGGTTGAGCAACTGAGTAACAAGCAGTTCTCATTGAAAAATTCTGTTAAGATACCTCCATTACGAGACCATAATGCTCCACATTGCTCTGGAAGTAAACGATGGAAAAATTGTTGACAAAAGTTTGATTATTGTCAGTTGGTTTTGTTCTTGACTAAAAATTCTTTTTTTGTGTTATGAATCTATTCTATCGGAATTTTGATATCGTACCTATAGCTCAGTTAACCTTCTTTGGTTAATTTAAATGACAAAAATGTATTTTTAAATAGCATTAAAGCATTCATATTATTTATTTAAAACAAACTAAGGTATGTACGCAATTCGTATGGCACAATTCAAAAACTTACAACATTTATTCTTTCGTTTTTCTTCATGCAGACATTATTTTATATGTAACGGATCTAAATTAAAAATAATAAATTCGGAACACAGAATACTTTTTTTATTTTTATAAACAAGTGTAATACTTACTTTAAAAAAATTAACAGAATATATAAAAAACTATCATAACTTGACAAAAGAATGCGAAAAATATTTAACGTTTTACTGGCGTGCAGAATCCAGAAGTTAAATAGTCACAATCAAATATCGATATGTCCAGTTTTATTTCTATAGTATTTAATAAAAATGGCGGTTGACGGTGAAAAAAAATACTTTTCTTAATAGAAGATATAAAACGATGGAAAAAATAAACTCTCTACAATTAAAACGTGTTAGCGTCCTTGGCGTAATTGGTAGTTACGGATGTCTCAGGCCCCATTCCCGGTGCGGACGGTTTTCATAAATTGATCTTTCAAACAGTTTATCAGAGTGTTTGTGACGCCTAAAACTCCCTCCCTCCCATTCAATCCTGACGGGGCCTAGCAAGAGCGATTAACTAACCACTATTCCTGTCTTACCTTTATCCTTCTATCACTACTCTCTACTAAAAAAAAACAGGTTGAGCAACTGAGTAACAAGCAGTTCTTGTGGAAAAATTCCGTTGGGATACCTCTATTAGGAGACCAGATGTGGAGCATTTTTGGGAGCGGATATGGAAAATATATAAAAACACTAAAAATTTTGTGTGAAATACAAAATCGTAATATAAAATAGTAATATTGGAAAGTGAATATACCAGTTTTTGCTTTTGAACGCCTCAATTATGAAACACTTAAGTGTACGAATCTTCAAACTATATTCAATATACATTTTTTTTTATATTATATGAAAATCGAAAACCTCAAACGTTTACCATTATTATTTTTGATTAAAATTAAAAAATCCTTCGTATTTTGGAATAAATCATACAACTTCTGAAAATATTTATAATAATAAGTAACCAAATCAAAATTTATTTCCAATGTTAATATTATTCGAATTTTTCAGAAGTCAATGTACTAAATATACATTTAGAATTTATATTTATTCAACAATTAAATAATTTAAATAAAAAAAAATATTATATGATAATTAAGGTTGAAAGGCCAATATAAATAAATATCGTAATGTATTACAGTATTCCTTTACTAAAAGATTGTTTCGTTTCTTAGAAAAATACCCTTTTCTGTTTAGTTGCAGAAAAGATTGATTTCACGTCTTGGCTAATATGACAAGTAAATTAATATACAACCTAATAGTTCCGTCTATTGCAATATTGCATTGGAGTAAAGCATTTTGGATTACTTTTATTAAGGGCACGTCAATAAGACATTGATTAGTACCTCCACATCTGATTGGCCCACACTTAATACGATATCCGTGTAATTTTTGCAAAGGAAAAAAATTTACCGAAAAGCAATCCAGCTCTTTCTCGCAAACAGGGCAGTTTCCGACCCTTTTGAGAGAGAAATATATAGGTACGCCCATAAAAATCTGATTGTATAGGATAAAAGAAGTGGTCAAGCAGAGAGTAACTTGAATAAATGGTTCGGAAAATTGATAAAGAGAAAGTCACCGCCAGCTTTAAGGCGCTTCTACCATATTTTTTCTATAGAAAAATGACAAAATTGTATCACATTACGAAAAGGGCTATCTTCATTACTGTAACAACTATCTATTTATAAGAAAATGTTTGCATTACAACCCTACATGCTTCATTGACTGTATAGAAAAGTAAAGAATTAACCAAGCGGGAAATTTCCTTTTGAAATTGTTTTCATTGTAAATATTATTAGCCAATTCCATTACTGAGTGATTAAAGCTATTGGGATTTTACCCTAAATTGTTTCTGAATTAAAATGTCTGCATCAGCAGATAAACACGTATTTGCATTGATTTATCCATCGATTTTTCCAAATAAATAGATGATAGGGCCAATGGCGTAGCTAGGGTTTGTGCCGTCCAGGGCGGTCCTTGAATTTGCCGCTCCTCCACTTTTTTTCATTTTTTTTTAACCATAACGACGGAAAAGATTGCGCCGCTGGCAGAATTTTTTTTGAAGAATAAATATATTTTTTTTTAAAACATACTATATTTTTATAATCCTGGCAAATTTCATGTTTAATATTAATAATTATTCTCCAAAAATGTTGACTTTATATTAACCTACTCTTTGCTTTTAATAACACTAGAACGCAAAAGATTGAGGCAAAAAATCATTTAAATAATCTTTTTATTTATTTTTAATGTGGAAATATCAAATTATTTATCTACAATACATTAATAGGTAGATATTATACATAAAAACGAATTCAAAATTGTGAATTGATTTAGAACAAGATATTCAGATTTTACTAAAATAACATTTAAAAAAAAAAAATTTCTCGCTTTGATCTTATCAAAATCATCAGTTACATTATCAAAATCTATTTTATCTGCCAGTTGGTGTGCTATTGAAAGTATCTTTTAAATCGCATCTTGCTCACTGTTAACTTTAAATAGTTTTTTTATTCATTTAGTTTTCGAAAAACTTCTTTCACAGATAGTACCACAATTGCGAGGAAATAAATTTAAAGCATTTCAATATTAGCGACATTAATTAAGGCTTTATGATTATTCTTAGATCTTTCAAAAAAGTCAGTCAACCACAAGGCATAACAATTCTTATTTGTTTATTAGCTACATAATTTTATACTCATTTTCAAAAATGCCGCCTTTAAAAAAGTGTATTTTGTCAGCGAGTCACAAATAAGACAGAAGAAGACATGGTGAATGGAACATAACTTGCATTGATTATATAAATATAAAATAAATATTTATTTTTTATCGTTGAAATTTTCTATTTATCTTCGAAAATGCCACCCCCCCCCCAGCCCCTCTTGCTACGCCAGTGGATAAGGCATCCAAAACCGGACCCTTTATACGATCC
Source organism: Himalopsyche phryganea (assembly GCA_022494535.1). Lineage (NCBI taxonomy): Eukaryota > Metazoa > Arthropoda > Insecta > Trichoptera > Rhyacophilidae > Himalopsyche > Himalopsyche phryganea. The sequence continues at coordinate 3,699,353 of JAGVSL010000025.1, forward strand.
AGAATTCCAGAATCAGAATTTCTCGATTCCAGGATCAAGGAATTGATTATTAAGTGTAATTTCATGTTATATTCGAATTGTTGAAATTTTGTTCATTTCCATGTATTTCACAACTGACGTACCGGGTTTAGCCTTTCAGCATCTTCAGGCATTCAAGCACACGAATTGTTGGTTCGAGTTCAAACAAAATATCAAAAATTCAAATTTGATATTGAAATTTCATCAATCACCCTCAGTCGATATCTTAAATTATAGTAATTTCTTGTGTTAAATTGTACATTTAAAACTTAATCTGTGTCCATTATTGCTTCGGCGTCCGTGGCGCAGTTGCTAGCGTCCCTGGTACGGCTACGGATGTCTCGGGTTCGATTCCCGGTGCAGACGGTTTTCATAGATTGATCTTTCAATCGATTTATAGATTTCTGTTCGTAGTCTGAGTCCTCCCTTCCTCCCACTCATCCTATCCTCACGGGGCGTAGCGAGAGCGATTAGCTAACCATTAGTTCTCTCGTAGCTCTATCCTTCTATCCCTACTCTCTTTGAAAAAAAAGAGAGGTTGAGCAACTGAGTAACAAGCAGTTCTCGTAGAAAAAGTCTGTTAAGATCTAAGTTAAGTTAAGTCTCCATTAGGAGACCATATGTTCCACATTGGGAGCGGACATGGAAAAAAAAAAACTATTGCTTCGGTTGAAATGTATATAATGATTAAAAATTTTTCTTGGAATGGTTTTTTGATGATTGAAAATCACAAAGAATTGAAAGTCATTTACAAAAAAAGAGAAAAAATATTAAAAATATATATTCTAGTTCAAAGAGAAAATTATTCAAAAAAATCGTTATGATCAGAATAATTTTATATTTTATTTTATTTATTACATTATTATGAAAGGTTTTACAAAATGGTACCCAAAAAGATGAAATTTCCTTCAATTTAACTATAAAATAATATATTGTCATTCATTATTGTCATTCATTTAAGAAACGGAGCTAATTTGTCTTCCATTTCAAATTGGTTAAGAACGGCCATTAGAAAATATGAGAAGGACGAAGACTAAAATGTATTTTTTTAAATTTTGTAGGTATTATAAAAACACTATTACATGAACAAATCGAGGTACAAGGTGTAGCTAATCAGGAAGTAATTTGTCTTTTCAATTTGATATTAAAATGTGTAATCTTGTAATCCTATGTTTTTTTTATTTTTTATTCCCTAATGTATTCAAAGTTTTACTGCGCCCTCCACTAATGCTTCACACTCTTGTTACAGGGCGTATTCCACAGTGTAACAACGTTATGGATGTTTTAAATTTTTACCAAGAATGTCTGAAGACAAATTTCTCAAGTTGCATGCACTCTAGTGTGCATACTTATTAAGAGTTGAAAGATGTTTTAAGAATTGAATTTCATTCGCTATCCATAACGCACCGTTAACTCTTTGAATGTCTTGTAATTTGTTATAGATGCAACCAAGTCAGCATGATTAACGGGGCCAACAGCATCGCCTTGAGCATTTTTCCCGATCGTTATCCATGTTTGTACGTTCCCAAAAGATGTGATTAGCATCCTGAATCATATTGGACTCCCAATCCATCCACCCTCCGCGGCAGTGCAGTCGTGGTGAGTGATCGTGAAGACTTGGCGGCGTGTACTCGAGTGCGTTATCTTCAGTATTTCACTCAGTCAAACAACAAAGTTATCAATCAAATTTGGATTATTGAGATTTTGTACACTTCCATGTATTTTGTCACTAACGACCCGGGTTTCGCCTTTCGGCATCTTCAGGCATTCGAGCACACGGATGGACTCGAACTGAGAATACTCAATAATCTAAATTTGATATTGAAATTCCATCAAGCACCCTCAGTCGATGTCTTAAATTATAAAGTTATCAATGTTAATTTTATATTAAAATAATATTTCACAAGGTTACCGCCGAACTTATCAAACAAAATACAAACTCTCTTGTTCATCTAATTTGCGGAAACACATGAATGGTATTTCATCATAATTCGGTAGTGAAATTTGTATTGCCTTGTAGTAAGCGATCTTGAAACTGATTGATAGGCGAAAAAAATCAATGGGAGGTAGAGTACACGTTGTATAACTTCGCACTCTGACTCTAGTGTCCAGCTCTAGGTTTTCGATCCATATTGATTAGAGGTCTGCACGGGCCGGGTTCGGGCGGGTAGAGACAATTGATATTCGGGTTCGGACCGGGCCCGGGTAAGGGATTTGTTCTTCAGAAAAATATTTCGGCTATGTTCGGATCATGAGTATTCTTGATAACTAAATACTGTTGATAACAAAAAGGTAATAAATAAAATAATTTATTACGTTTCGAATAGCATTGGACACAATAGAGTCTTTTATTTGATAAGTATGGAGTCATCATTTTATATTTCGGTATCCAGAAACTAAGCTCATAAAATTGTATTGATCCGTGAAACAATGCTTTGTTCATTTAAACATCACCGATAGTAAGTTTAAATAGTTCTTAAATGAATAAAGTGTGAAATTCAGTATCTGCTTTCTATTCGTTTTAGATAGTCGACTGTTCCTTGTGCCGAAAAATTCATTATAGAAAAATACGAAAAAATCGTTAAAAATGAGTTTCAACGATATAAAGAAAATGTTGAAAAGTGGTGACTGTGGTAATGTTTCTACATGTGAAAAACTTGGGTAGGTACGTTAATCAATTTTATGCTTCTGTATTTTTTTTAAATCGAGTTTTTTTCGGGCCGAGATATATAAATTTAGGCTTCGGGTCGGGCTCGGGTAACAAGTGTGGTATTAAGACTCGGGCTCGGCTGGGTCGGGCCTGAGGTAAACGGGCTCGGGCCGGGTAATTTCATCAAATTTCGGCCCGTGCAGACGTCTAATACTGAAACATACACTAGTGCTATAGAATCACGGGATCTATACATACTTATACACTGGCACACTCTCTGCAGTATACAAAAAGCAGTGCAGTAAAAAGTGCAAATTTAAAACTGTGTATAGCGACATCTTGAAAGATATCAATATAGAGTATTAGTTTGCATTTAGCAGAACAAATAGTAAGATTAGTTAATTTACGGAGAAAGTCTGTCTATCTAAAATAAGTAATAAACTAAAATTTTGATAAAGATCACAAATAACTTCACATAGTGTTGTGTCACAACTTGATTACATTGCAACGTGCAAGACCATTAATGTTTATTGATGCCACCGATGTGAGGCACGACGCAGTAAAAACTGACAAACAATGCCACACGTGCCACAAAATTGTGTAACAAAATGTAACTTGGGGCATGTACGTTTGATATTTGACGAAATTGTTTTTGTTACACTTGTCAATTGTCCTTACAACGGTAAAGTTATCTACGAACTCTTTAATTAAATATTTAAAAACAAGCACCATAAGAAACACATGGCAGAGAAAATTACAAAGCATGACATAACAATAAAAGTATGACGTTTTATACGACTTGATACAACAATGTGATGATTCTCCTCTATGCTACGTTTAAAGGCTTCGTTGTGTTTATAAAACGCTTTGATTACAATGTATTGTTACTTTTTAATCATTGGTGAAAAGACATTTCAAGATATCATTAGAAACATGTGTGTAAATCTGTCATCATCCAGACAAAAAACGTTACACCGGAAACACTAATTTTTGATCAATCGATAATATTATGATACACCCAGTCAGGCGGGAATGGAGATAAAGAGGGTAGCAATACTCTGATGTAGAGATTGGCAAAGAATAAACACTTTCTAGGACCATTCAACAGCGAAAAAAACCCCTGTAAATTCAGATCAGTATCTTTATTGCATTTGGCTGTACAAAAATAAACAGTTTCGTATTTAAAAACATGAATTGAGTTTTACGACCGGAACTCACGTTGAGGTTTGGGTCCCAATCCTCAAACGCCAAGTGCTCCACTTGGCTTCGAAGCCGTGGTACAATAGATGAAGTTTAGGTAAAACGCGGCTTTTTGTCAGCAAAGTATCCCACCGGAAAACGGAAAAGAGAACCAAAAAAAAGAGAAATCTATACCAACGGTTGGTGTCGGATTATTATTACAACACAAATTTTATGAACTGTAGATATGACTATTTGATGTGAATTACTGATGATTATCAATAACAATGAATTTTGTACACAATAATGAATTTACTAAATAAATGAATCCTAGCTTTGCCACTGCCTGATTTTCCCACTAATTGTACAGTGAAAAGTGATTCAAGGAGGATTCTGGACACGTTGGCGCAACGTATAGTTGTTAAATAATATATTAATAATCGATTATAATCAATGATACTTTCAATTAAGTGATACATTATATTTACGTTTTTAGCAATCACGTTGCTACCTTATATTATTACAGAGATTTTATTAAACAATAGAGCGGCCTTCGACCTACCGCGGCCGACGGTCAATGCGAAAATAATGTCGTCTGTTTATGCTGACGGTATGGCGCGATCTGACCGTGTCTGTGCTTTGACCCAGGATTGCCATCTCGTCTGGGTTGCCATCCGTATTGATTCGTCCCCCACTCGTTGATTAGAAATAATTTCTTTGGTTGAAAGGGAGTAAATAATACACAGGAGCAAAATATTAATTTTTTCAACATATTGTATAATATGTTGTTAAAACTGATCGTTCATGGGCGACCAATTCTTCATCACAATAACTGAAACCAATTACGGTGTATAATAATGTAGTTGGATTTAATCGTAACCCTGATCACAGAACAGAGATGAAAGTCGTATACTGAAAAAATTTATTGATTAAAAACATGATTAAATTTGGATTATTGAGATTTTGTACACTTCCATGTATTTTGTCACTAACGACCCGGGTTTCGCCTTTCGGCATCTTCAGGCATTCGAGCACACGAATGGACTCGAACTGAGAGACAGTAAACAGTGTCTAACGCTTATATAGAAGATAAAAATGCGACAAATATCATTTACGAGGCAATACATTATACGTCTGAGAGCCACACCGATACCTGAGTTAAAATTTCGGAAATCGTCCTAATCCTTATTTTGTAAACACCATATTAACAGAGTGACGAATTGCCGAAGGCGAATTACCGCTTTTCAACTTCTTTTAGAAATACCAGTGATTTTACAATTATAATAGTATTGTGGGTTTTGACGGGATGTAATTCGACGAATGGGTAAATATATATTTACCCATATATTTACCCATTCGTCGAATTACATCCCGTCAAAACCCACAATACTATTATAATTGTAAAATCACTGGTATTTCTAAAAGAAGTTGAAAAGCGGTAATTCGCCTTCGGCAATTCGTCACTCTGTTAATATGGTGTTTACAAAATAAGGATTAGGACGATTTCCGAAATTTTTAACTCAGGTATCGGTGTGGCTCTCAGACGTATAATGTATTGCCTCGTAAATGATATTTGTCGCATTTTTATCTTCTATATAAGCGTTAGACACTGTTTACTGTCTCTCAGTTCGAGTCCATTCGTGTGCTCGAATGCCTGAAGATGCCGAAAGGCGAAACCCGGGTCGTTAGTGACAAAATACATGGAAGTGTACAAAATCTCAATAATCCAAATTTAATATTGAAATTCCATCAAGCACCCTCAGTCGATGTCTTAAATTATAAAAACATGATGTTTTGAAAACAAAAACAAAAGTCAAACAGAAAAATATTATTAAAACAGTACTTCATTTTCTATCAATAACGATTGATAATATTGTAAACTTCTCAATTACACTATCCCATAATATAACAAATGGTGAATCTTTTAAATCATACCTTTATTATACAGTTATTTGTAATATTAAGAAACCAGCAGCGTAAAATAACAATACATTTTCTTTTTCTTTTCTTTTGCAAGGCCGTAACAAACGAGGTTTAAAAATATTTCCTTATTATTTTCCTACTGAGATGTTCTCGTAAAGTTTAATACGCTCTCATTAATAAGAAAAAAGCCCTTATCAAACCAGTTTAAAAAACCGACGAAAATCAAGGAGATGGACTCTCAAGTAGCTTCGCAACTAAGCCTCGAATTTTAATACGGGGAAATGTGGTTAAAAAGCTCCTGAAAATGCAATTCAAAGCCTTACTAAGATTGAGCAAACTTCTCGCATAAAAGAAAGTCAAATTACTAGAGTACTTTCTTTAAAATTTCATTTTATCTTACGCCCCGCTAAAACAAACAAATAACGCGGAAGAGTATCTTGTAACACCATCCCACTTAAGCCTTACAGAAAAGCTCTACAGTCACCTGGAAAAGTTTTTCCGCTTCTACGAAAAGCTCTTAATCAAAATCCACTGTGCATTCTAACATTTAAATGAGGCGACAACTCGACATTCATTCGATGTTTCTGGGTATAATTATGCAAGTCATAATTGTAATAGGAAAAATAAAAGCTTTTATTTGTTTCGTCACTGTGTTAGTAAATAAAACAGTAACATTATGTAAAATCATTAATTTAACATTTTTGTGTTTTTTTAATTAATTCTTTCATTTGAATATTTTAATTAAGTCGTGTAAAATTAAAAATGTTTAAGCAGTTTACAAGTTACAACCAAGAGAAGTTGTCAAATATTTGATTTGCAAGAAAAGAATGCTTACTGTTTATCGACTTTCGTCCTACCGGTTCTTGGTCAGTCTTGGAAGCTAATTTTCATATATTCATTTTAACGGGGTGCAGACAATGAAGTTAGTTATTCTATAATTATACATATTAATTATTTATCTTGAGAAAGGTAAATCACTTGATTAATAATAACAACCGCTTGTCAAATCAACTTTAATTTTGGTGAAAATTGCTGTTGAATTCTAATAAATCAACATAAGTAATAATCAATTAAATTGTTTTATTAAAAAAATCTATCAATTTATTTACGATATTCTCAATCGATAATTAATTGAATACTTTTTTCTTTTGAAGAGATTGTCAAGAAAAATAAATTATATTTTTCTTCTAAGAATATATAATGTTTATGAAATGGCATTTTCTACACCGGTACAGTTGACCTTATTTTGACGTGTCTTTTTTTGCCAAGCAACCACAGAAATCCGTTATTTCGTTTTGCTCAAGCCACACTTAGACCAAAATCGCTTGTTTATTATTTAACCTGCTTGTAAGGCCTGATGGGAAATCTTGAGGCTTCGCGTGGGACCGGAAATCTACTTTGTTTTTTTCCCGCCGCATGGGAAGGTTCCCATGAGGATTAAAGGGTACGTTTTACGGGGTGCTGGTAAATTTTTCTCTAGCCGCAAAAGCCCAACCTAGTTGGACCTCCCTTTTGTCGTTTTCTGTTGAGTTGATAATTTTGCGGTTTTCTTGTGGGGTGATTTTTTTTTGTGTCTTTTCGGTTTATGAATCTTAAAACCTTGAAGCAGAAATTTAAATTGTTCGTGATTTTAATTAAAACTGTAATAAAATCGTTGTTCTGGAGTAAGATATTAACTGAAAACTACTCGTTTTGAGTAATTGAATATTGCTATAACTTTTTTATTTTTTTTTGTTTGTACAAAACTTTTTAAGTATAAATAGCAAGTCTTGTCCATGGTACAGTGATAAACGTCGTTGGCTGCTGTTTCGGATGTCTCTGGTTCAAGTTCCGGTACCGAAAGTTTCATAAATAGATTTTTCAAAACGATTTATGAATTTCTGTTCGTAGGAATGGATGTTTTTGATGTCTAAAATTTACTGCCACCCATCAGTAACTAAATAACGATCAGTTCTCGTAGAAAACTTCTTTTAATATACCTCTACATGCTGTATATGCCCCACATTGGAAGCGGACATGGTGAAAAAATAAATAATAATAACAATTCATAAAAAGAAGTGTTTTCTTCCATACTGTAGAGTTTGAAATAAAGAACATTTTGTTATAACTAACTCTGTACGTCGTTTTTTTGTTATAGTGTCTTCTTCCAGAACAGCGACGATATTTCGTGTTCGAAGAAAAAAATAATCGTTAAGTTTGTGACTAATAGTTAAAAGAATGCTACTAAGCAATTGGCATAAATATAAATATTATAACAGATAAAGAAACACTGCCAAGATGTTTTTGAGCACGCAATTTGTGATAGAACAGTAATTTAAAATACCCTAAAATCAAGTTTTTGAGGTATAAAGATAGAATGGCTTAATAATAATACCGCAGTATCGTTATTTCTATACAAACACTATTTGTATCATATTTATAGAAATATTTTTTCTCTTCAGAAAAGCTGTCAATTATTTTTGGTCACAGCGTGTTCAATCGAAATACTTTTTCATTTGTGGAGAACGTAAGATTTTCCTTTTTGTCAGCAATTTTCGCTCGAAGCGTTGCGTCACGGCTAGCTTTTTCGCTCTCTTGAGAAATCACAGAATTGTGCTATTGCTCCATAGAAAATATGTACTGTGAGTACTTCTCTGGCAATATTCAAGAGAAATACAAATCACTCTGTTTATTTTTTACAACCTACTGATAATGAGATCAATATGAGCTTTCTGAGTTTGCAAATGGTAATTTATTTAGAATTATCAATGTCATACAAACTTTCTTTCATAATATTCTTATATAATAAGAATGATTCTCCTATCATATACAAAATATAATAGTTAATTACACCATCAATTTGGGTAAGTTTGCCCATCGGTCTAAGTATATAGTGAACCCACACTACATGGAAAAAGGTGCTGTTATAATACTTATATTTTTCAGTTGAACAAAGGTATTGAGTAGCCCCTGGTGGTAAAAATATGAATTAATATGCAAAATAATTTGTTTTATTGTTGAATTCGTAAGCTGTCAGCATGGAATGATAAACACAATTTAAAAACTTTTCTTTAAATAAATTGGATTAGCCATATTTTCAATTTGTATTACTAATCTGTAACCGAATGCTGTATGTTTTTTCCAATCTCAATTATGTACAGAATATATGAAAGCATAGAGGGAAGCTGCCAAGACTTTAAAATCACTGAATTTATAGTAATTACAGTGATTATTTGTATCGTGGGCCAAAGTTACTCGATTTGGATGAAAATTTTGTCCACCTTGTTTTATCTATATTTATATATCAATTATTACAATAAATCTGTTTAAGTTGATTAAATTTCATCTTAAGACATTACTTGAATTCTATGTATTACAATATCACACATAAATGCGATGGCGAACATCAAAAACCCTCAGAATTGGCTCAAAGTTACGCAGATTGACCATAATACAAATAATCTATTATATGAGAAACTTTACCTTTTTTTTTTAATTTTTATATTAAAACGTGACTCCACCATAACTTTGTCAGGCGTATTCTGTACTTTTAATGGTCGAATCAACCAATCATCGATCACCTCGTGCCGAAAGTACTGAAATGTGAAAAATAATTGATGCATTCACCTCAATTATAGCAATAAATATATTTATGATGATTAAATTCCATCTTAATACATTCATTCATTTCTATGTAGAACAATACCTCACATAAATGTAATGGTGAAGCATAAAAATACAAAAACCCTCAGAACTGGGCGAAATTTACCCAGATTGACCGTATTAATAATCAGATTGTTTTTACCAGGTTTCATTGCCACCTGTCAGTATTCACTTGATACGCTTGGTGAGAATGATGCGCAGATAGGGAGAGAAAAAAATGTTTTTGTGCGTATACATGCTGCGTTACAGCATATTAATCAAGAAAAATAAATATTTTTATAATGTATAAATAGAGAAAAGTAATAACTTTAACATTAACAACCTCTTACGCTTGTAAATTAATTAAAATATGTTTTGAAAAAGTCATTCCAAAATGTCGGTCACTGTGGTATAAAAGTAAGAGCTTTACGCTAGCGATCAGATGGACCTGGGTTCAAGTCCCGGTTAGATTGCTAATCTTATCAATTTAGAACTTGAGTATGTGTGTTTGTGACGTCTTTTCTCCACGAGTTGACATCGAGTGATATTAATAATATATTTTCACTTAAAACGAAAAGAATGAATGTATGTTTTTTCCAGCTGAAAATTAACGCAACATTATTCTTGTGGAACTGAATAAAGTTACTATTTTAATTGTCACTAAGCTCTGCTAAGCAAATGTATAATTGAATCAATAAATTTAATATATCACAATAATTTAGATATTTTTAGTAAAACATTTGAGATCTTGTGAGTGTTGCTTATGTTTTTTCACCTCGAGATGATCTTGGATATCTTAAAAAAAATCTCATATAGCAAATGATACCTGAGTTAACATTTCGAGAATCACCTCAATCCTTATTTTGTAAACAACACATTAACAGAGTGGCGAATTGCCGCTTTCCAACTTCTTTTAGAATTACTGGTGATTTTACAATTATAATATCATTGTGGGTTTCGACGGGATGCAATTCCAGTGTGGCTCTTAGACGTATAATATTTTACCTCGTTAATAATATTTGTCGTATTTGTATCTTCTATATAAACGTTAGACACTGTTTACTGTCTGTCAGTTCGAGTCCATTCGTGTGCTCGAATGCCTGAAGATGCCGAAAGGCGAAACCCGGGTCGTTAGTGACAAAATACATGGAAGTGTACAAAGTTTCAATAATTCAAATTTGATATTTAAATTCCATCAAGCACCCTCAGTCGATGTCTTAAATTATAATTTCAATTGATTTTTAAGAAAATACCAATAAATTGATCACAAGTAATTCACTTAATTTAACACCAATTATCGGTAATATATTTATTATAATTATACTCATAAATACACACGGTTCTATAAATTTTAATTAAAATATGAGTTTTTTTTAATAATATTTTGAATGAAAAAATACAGATCCTTCTTGCTTTGTTTCCGTTGAAATTAACCCCTTTCTCACGCACACAACCAACACACATTTATATAATACTAGGACACCCGGTATAGATAACGGTATTGAAATTGAAATACTGAATTTCTTAAGTAGCTAGTTTTATGTTTTGATTATAATCAAAATGTATACCTACATGTGATATGTAATAAAAATAAAACTCCTACAGACCGGTCTGGGCTATTATATACTAAATATGGAATACTCGGGGTATTAAAAGTTCTTCCTTTAAATAACTAAGCAATTTGAATATTTTTTTACTACCAAGTAGATGTTTTAGAATTATTTTATTAGTCAGTTCTAGGATTTTATTAGTCAGTTTCCTCGCTTTATATAATAATCGTCAAGCATATATCAACGATGATGAAACGCTAATTTTAAGAATACGTTTTCTTTCAAAACCTTTAAGATATCCAGGCAAATATATATTAAGCTCTCTTTACTACACAATCATAAACATTTCATGTTAGAAATCGCCAGATTAAATCTTATCAAAATAAAGACACAATAAGAATTAACGGATAAGAGCTTTGATCTGCCGAGCTTTTAAAGAAGTTTAAGGAACATAATAATTATTTGAGTCATGCAAAACGAACGAATTTTGTGAAATTGAGAACTTTAGTTTGCTCACTGCAGGAGGTACAACCAACGAATTGATAAAGTTTTAGCAAAGAAGGAAAAGCTCAAAGCTTCGTAGAGTATGTTTCAATATAACTTATTAAACTTTCCAATGTTCTCCCGGACAAGCATAGTAAAGCGTAGAAAATATTATTTTATTTGTCAGATTCAAGGAAAAATATGACAGGATAAAATAACAAAGTATTTCGTTATACAAAATTTTTATCAGGTAATTGACAGCTATTTCGGCTTTACGCCATCGTCAAAACTATACTTAAACTTATTTTTGCTTAGCTATATATACTGCTCAGAAGAAATAGACAATATCATGTCGTTGCACGTATTTCGTCATCATTTAAAAATAATAAAACAGTCTCAGACTTAATCTTTTGGAACAATTCAAAATTAATAGATACAATCATGATAATAATCTTCTTAATGACCAAACAAATATTAACCCATTACCCTTACTGAAACCACTACAAGAAACCCATGTAATTACGCATAATCAGTAAAATTTCAATACACCTATTTTAACGACTAATTAATGACACCACGTAAGGTCCTTTTCTAAAAACACAATTAGTACCTTGAATGATTTAATTTTGAAATAAACATTATGATGTTTGAATTGATGTCACGTGTCACTATACGTGTCACTTAACGGCTGACGTTCCACTGAATATATGGCATATTATATAAATTATTATTGATTTTAATTATTATTGAACGTAGAAAATAAATAAATAAGGGGCGTTGGGTTGTTTCAATGGAGACAATTATTCACGAATGATAAAAAATAGCCGCATTAATAATTATTGTTTGACAGTATAAAAAGGGAAAGCCTTCTGCTTTGTTTTAACTATACATTTGTTCGATAAGGTTTAGCGTATGGATTTCTGATAAGGCTTCCAACCCGGTTTGAACCGAAACCGGTTAACTTTTTTACAGCGTGTTTTAAAATAAACCGAAACCCGGTTTATTTCACGCTGTTACCATGTTTTTTAACAATTATTTTATTTATACTATTTTATAAATTCAACGGATTTCCGAGGGAAAATGAACATATTGTTGAATAATCACCAATGTCACAAAGTTGTCGAAATTATGAACAGAAATGATTTTATACGATAAGCAATTACACGACATTATCACAAGACACAAAGATTCTTAAACTATTTGTGATAAATAACGGACATGTTACACAATAGCTTCTACTGTAAATTTGAAACGTCATCCGTAGAAATCTTGAAGAAATCATTGACTAGAATATTATTTATTAGTCTACAAGTGTAAGCAACTTTAAGATTTATAACCTACAATACAATAGATATTTTAATATCTTTATGTATTAGTTATTTTATGAATATTTCGTTTTCCTTTTAAGTGATAATTTTAAAGACAATTTTTTATGTTTAACATTATACTTATATAAATTCAAAAAACTTCTATACGATTTTGTTTTGAAAATATTGAAATGCGGTATTTCGGTTAAAACCGGTTAGCCGTTTTTTTTGTCAAAGATACACCAAAAACCGGGTAGTTGTTATCTTCGGTTGATTGAATACCCTAGATGTGGGTACAAAAGTGCACCCAATACTCTTTTTACACGGTTTAAGAAAACGACTCATATATTTTTAAATTTTATTCCCTCATTTGTATTTATTTATTACGTATTATGTTTGTATGTTTATTAATTTGTTGTTAAAAGATTATATTTTGCGGTTATTTAAAGAAATGGAGCCTATTTTCCATTTTTATATTTGCACCTAATCTTTTTTGCACGGTAGTCTCTGGAACGTATCCCCCGTGCAAAAAGAGAATCAGGTGTGCATTTTGTTATCTAATCTCTTTGTTAACATTTCTTTTCAGGATCAGATATAAAAGTTTCCATTAGCAGATTCAAATCCATGACTGAAAATTCAAATCACGATTATATTTCAATATAGAATTCGAGACAATACTTTTTTTTCAACATGTTAAGTAAAAATCTTATAGATATTTGACAGAATCTTTAGGCCATAAAAGATAATGATTTTCTAATATCGTAAACTGCACCCTGTAAGTAAGTAGTATCGACATCGTGTGACAACACAATACCCGACATCACCGAGTCGTTATTGATGAGGCAGAATAATCTACGAACCAAATTTATTGGCCCCAAGCCAAAACCAATTAAGAAAACAGATTCGGGTAGAAATAAACCGAGTACATTATTTTATATCGGCAACATTTTGACTGAGTACCCGGTCACACTTAGCAAGTAACGATTGGTCGTCAATTCACGGTTAATTACAGGAAATGGACTCCACCAACGTTGATGTATTGACTGAATATAGACAGGTTGGGAATACAAATAGATGGCAGATGTAACAGTGGTTGGTTTATATTAGAAACATGTGTCCACTTACTATAAAAAATAGATAAATACGCTGTTAAATGTATCCGGGGTTGCCAGATTTCTTAAATCACCGATCGTATGTAAGATTTAAATTCCTACTGTTTAAAATCTCAAATAACCTTCAAATAGTTCAAAAAATTATTCACTGCATTACCATTGTCGAGGTTGACAAGTCAGTAAAATTGTATTTTATGTAATTTAAGACATTGACTGAGGGTGCTTGATGGAATTTCAATGTCAAATTATGGATTATTGAGATTTTGTACACTTCCATGTATTTTGTCACTAACGACCCAGGTTTCGCCTTTCGGCATCTTCAGGCATTCGAGCACACGAATGGCCTCGAACTGACAGACAGTAAACAGTGTCTAACGTTTATATAGAAGATACAAATACGACAGATATTATTTACGAGGTAAGATATTATACGTCTGAGAGCCACACTGATACCTGAGTTAACATTTCGAGAATCGCCTTAATCCTTATTTTGTAAACAACACATTAACAGAGTGGCGAATTGCCGCTTTCCAACTTCTTTTAGAATTACCAGTGATTTTACAATTATAATAGCATTGTGGGTTTCGACGGGATGCAATTCGACGAAAGGGTAAATATATACAATCATTTCACATTTAGTGACATCTGTTAGGTGTTTCAACGTATAGGATATAATAACGGAGAATTAGGAAGGTTCAGCTGCTCATTCAGAATTGGCAAGGAATTTAACTGGGCTCTTTTGATTTTATCAAGAAATTTTGGAATCCAAAAAAATGTATTTGTTTCGGAAATGTAGTGATAGATGACATTATGCTCGTCATTATTTGTACCAGTGTTCCAATTGGCAAATAATATATTTTTAACGCACTTAAGAATTCAGTCAGCGAAATCAAGCGGTGACTGATATACGACACGGATTCTGCATACGTTGCGATGAAAGTGAACCCTGTGAAAAAGCAAGTCATGATGAATAAAGCAGAGCACAGACAGCCGGCAACAGTATATATACACAAAGAAGAAAGCATTGGATTCATTGTGGCATCGCCCGTTGAACTGGAGACATATTCCATGAACTGCATACTCATTATGATCATCATCATAGCTGAAGCTAAATCGCGCCAAGCATAAATCAATTGGAATTATATTCGTGAAGAAACAATACAATTTTCAACATAATCTTTTTGAGAGAGATAACTGACTGAATGACTGAAATATGAAATTATTATTATTTACGTATTTCAGCAGTCAGTTATTCCAAAAAATTTAAAATATCCCCCAGATTTTTAAAACGCTTACAAAAAAGCGCTTAAGACCTCGTTAAGAAACACTGTTTCAGAATATAAAACTCTAGAAAAATAAGAAAACCAAACAAATCTCCATCAGCAATCGCAGTTCTGGGCAATTTGTCGAGTCTTACACGAAGGAAGACTTGCAACAAGCTGACGGCCCTCGGGGGGCATATCACCTTGTCACTAACGCCATACTCTATTTACCCATAGCCATGTTTCCTTTAGTCCAAAGTTCTCCAAGGGATATGTTTTGTTAAGTGAAGTGGTAGGAATATTGGATAAACTTTTACTTTTTCTGTGCAGAAACAGAAAAAAGATTTTTTTATCATACTATTATTCATTGCTCAAATTCCCAGGTGGGAGTTTGTTATTGTCGATTTTTCAAATATATTATACTTCAGCGTGGGACAAGGGAATCTGACGTCTCCTACAGTGCATACCGTTACGCAATTTTTTCATGTAACGTTTTCTTTAGCCCAGTAAATTCTGAATCAATATTGAAGACATACATATTTTCAGAGCGATGTTGTTTTATTAAGTGTAATTTAAATCATTATTATTATTAGTAGGCAACTAATTATTTGTCAGTAACTGATTCCATAAGTGATCAATAACTAATTCGATAAATGGTGAGTTAATAATTATGTTTGGTTAGTGAATAATTGCGAAATAAATAAATAAAGCGGAAACACCAAGATATCGCGTCATACCATACACCGAGATGGGTGATGGACAGAACGCGATTGTTCGTCATAGAAACCGGACTACCCCACACACCGACACAGGCGACAATAATTTCACACTAGCCGTCGACCGCAAAGGTTGGTGGCAGATCTATTCCAAAATGCTAAAATATCTGTAATTATACAAGTCGAATAAAATATTCCTAATCAATTTAACATTTTGCATGTTTTAGCAGTTGTTGTGTAACTAAATGTAGCATGTGTTTTGCTAGAATACATTGCCAGATTCCAAATACTAGTCTACTTAAAAAAGCGAAAATGTCACATTATATTTTAAAAGTGGAATAAGAAAGTAGTTTATTGGTCCACAAAAACTATATAACCAAAGTAACTACTGAATAAAACTCACTTTTTCATACAATTATAGTGAAATAGACTTTAAAAAAAGTGAGTTCAAGTAAATTTAAATTCAATCAAAACGTTACTATTTAAGGTTTCTGACACTTCTTAACAAGGTGAATTCAAATTCTACTTAATTACACGCTTGTTTAGTTTTCAAAGATCAAAGAACACCCCAGATAGGTTTAATTGCATTTGCACCTTTACGTTTCTGTTATATTTTGTTCTCATGAAATACTAAGATAAATATTACAGATCTCAAAGCAAATATTTATATCTTATTCTGATATTTATGAATACTATTTATTGTTTAAAGTATCCACTCAAGCCGTGTTTACGGTATTTAGCAGTTTAACGACGTGTTACTTTAACACGCCTTGTAATAATATTTTTACGAAATAATATTCGGATGGTGTCAGAGTTATAAACGCTGATGGAGTGGTTTGGTGGAACCATGTATGTTTCGGCAGAATATCATTCATGAGAGTCACCGGAATTCATCCACTCTTAGGGCAAGGGGTAGCGATCGTAAGTTGATAGATAACCTCAAATTTTCGATCTTGTTGACACAACCATGTATAATTTAATTGCCCCCTTGTATTCAAAATGACTTATTTAGAAATATAATTTCAATTGTTTGAGGATTGACGAGATTTAATTGTAGGTATAACTTGTGACGATGATGATATTCCGTAGAGATGTTTGCAGTTCCGGGCGGGACGACTGAATATCCGTACATCCCTTGGACGTCCATATATACCGTTGTCGGCTGTCTGTGTTCTGCTTTAGTCACCATGACTTGCCTTTTTGAACAATCACTTTTATCACTACGTGTGCAGAATTGGCGTCGTATATCAGAAATTGATTGATTTCGCTGACTGCATTTGCGTTGAAGTGCGTTAACTTTTATTATTATTATTTTTGTAAATGCTTTTCCTTTGACAAAAGTTGTCAACACTGTTAGAATTTATTCAAATTGAAAAGCTGAGAGAAAATTGAGAAAAGAAAACATTTATTACTTTGTATCAATAATTTAAGTCCTATAGCCGAGTGGTCATTGCTGAAAAACGCACGATCAAATAAACGAAGAGAGCAATTAGCTAACTGCTAGTCTAATTGAAAAATACAGGTTGTTCGACTGAAAACCAACAAATTCTTGTAACATTTTCTGTTTAGTCGCTTCATTAGATTCTATAATATAATGCTGCATGATGACAAAAATGCTATCAATGAATTCTTAAATTATAATGAATTGTATTATTTTTGGTTTTTTATTAACATTTCTATAAAAATGGAAAAAAAAATATTATTATGAATATTGGTATGCTCAATATATCTAATGTTAAGTGGTGTGGTTTTTTAGATGAATATAATTTGAATAAATATTTAAGCTTTAACCAAACATATTTATATCGCAAAGATTAATAATTCTTAAGATGGTGTGTAGTGGTCTATGTAGCGTCTGTTATTCGATTAAACTTTTCCCTCGCCCCTTTTTTGGCTGAGGAGTTCCCTTTGATCGCATGTTCTTTTTTCATGCGAAGAATTTGCGGAAAAATACTTTTCATATGGGAATGCAAATGAAATGCGTACGAGAATGAACTTGACGCACAAACATGGGAATACGTTTTGATATGTTTTTGGCACAGTGCTAAAATTAAAAAAAACGATTTCAGCTCTGAGATAATTTGCGTTTCATAATTTACTATTGAAATTGTTTCCACACACCACTGTTGTTTGTTGTTTTTTTACTGGTAAAAATGAAACATCAAAGCTAAAAATAATATATCATATAGACGGTGTTTTGGCCAATTGATGTAAGTCTCAAAATTGAAATTGTTCAGGAGAGAGTAAAACTGTTTTTATCAAAATATGGTCATTTGCGCTATCGATCTTTGAAATGCACTCCTGTTGTCATGTTTGCAATTACTGGATTATAGGTAGAGAATGTCGATATAATAGTGGCTTAAATCAAGCAGCCGGCTCAAAAATTTTAAACCTAAAATCAATGTAAAATTATTTATTTTTATAATTTACATCACTTGGCCGAGATATTTTTTGAGGGTTACATCAATTTTTCATAACGAAATGGATATATTATTTTTCAAATGAATGCTTATTCGTATTACATTATAAATTCAAAAAAAATACATCCTGATTAATTTGTATTTTTTTCAAATTTGACTAATCGTTAATAGATAAAACTAACTTTTAGTTGGTAGAAATTTGAGGTAAAACTAGTAAATTATTTATTTAAACTAGAATAATGTTAATGTTTGACAACTGTTATGGCATCACGCTTTCGTTGGTAGTGGAGAGAGTATAGATTTGGCAATGAATCGGTGACGAAATAGCTATCAACTATAATATGAGTCGCTGAGTCGCAAAACGCGCTCCCGAACGTTTTTAGAGTTTTGAGTAAATCACGAAAACTGTTATGGGCAGTATGACAGTTTTAAGTATCATTTAAGTTATTTTGTGTCTTCCGGTGTATTAGGAAAAGTAAAATATTCTTTAACACTGTCGTTTTTTTTGGAGTGTGTCAACTGAGTCAAACATGAATCGAAATCGTGTAAAAAACGACATTTTTAAGTTTGAAAAAATGTTGAATTTAAAACAAGAGACAATCTAGGAAAAAGTTTTAGATTTACAACTGGAAAAATTGATGAATCTATCGGTAGAGCACGTAAATTTAAAACTTGTTTTACTGAAATATCCACAGGAGCGTGCTTAGAGACTCAGCGACCCGTATATTACATAATATTTATGAAACTAAATACGTCGATTTTTTACATTAATAGATATTTCTATAGTGTATATTATAATTTTTAGCACATTAAGTCTTTTCCTGAATAAATTTATGTACAAAATAACGTCTAGTACAAACAATGCATAAGTATAACTTTACTGATGGGATTGGCAGAAAATATTAATATATTTAAATATAGTGTTACCAAAATTATATTTAAGGGGAAAATAAAAGAAAAAGCTCTAGCAGATACTTTCCAAAGTATGCATTACATGATCATTATCCCAGCTACGTCATGTTTGAATTTTCACAATAATTGTGTGCAGTAGAAATTTATATTACTATTCATCTCGCGATATAAAATGCTTGTTAACGAAATATAGTGCAGAACTTCAAATAATGAATAGGAGTGACAGTACTTTGTATGGTTGAATAAATTCACTTAAAATTTTCAGTATTCTATAGCGCAGCGTTTCTCAAATGGGATTCTATGATATATTGCTAGGTGTTCCTCGAATAAACTTAAAAGATTTTAAATATTCTAGGACCGGTTATATAAGTCAGATATTATGGTTTCAACAAAAGTATTGTAGAAAATGTGCATCTTAATATTCCCTTTTTCATGCTAAAAGGTTGAAAAGCCGAAGTGACACATTGTTACAACATGGATGCGGAAGGGTTAAATTTAATCAATGATTACATATAGTGTGTCAATAGTTTTATAAATACATACAGCTTAAGAAACATGTGGTGATGTGTGCAGCGATGACACCAAAATAAACTTATATCCACCTGTTTTTACAATATGTACAATCTTTCTGCGACTAAATATAATACTTAAAAGCCGCTCTCAGTCGCAATTAGAAAAAAAGAAGAATAATACACTATCAGCTCTGGCCAACATCAGGTAAAACAACCCCTGTGTCCGGTCCATTTTTTAAGAAATATAATTTTTCTTAAGCGTTTACTATAACTATGGAAATAGTCGATGAAATCAAATGAAATTTTTTGGACTTGCTAAAACATTTTAATGTTTAATTGTTATGTAGTAAAATTGCCAACATTTCCCTTTGTGAAGAGCCACACGACAATTTTTACACATGTACCGAGTCTCACTCCTTTTCTTGTGCTTTGCCCTTTGTGTCTTTGCATATTTTACAGAGTTTGTTTTTATTTTCTGTTGACGGTGTCGTTATCATTATGTGCTTAGACATATCCTCCGACAACCTGTCTTATAGGTCTTGCAAAACTCTATCTCGGAGTGGACTCAGTGTCACCGTAATATCGTCTCCCGAAAGGGGAATATTAAAGAACTTAAATTCTATTGAGATTTTAAGTCGATACAATCAAAACCTATTCTGGCGATAACAGAAATTTGATGACTCTTTTGGAAAATTTTAAGTCTTGACTATAATTTAAACCAGGATTCCGTTGTAATACGTATCGCTTGATGACTCAAATTTGACTGTTTTTGAAGGCTGATCTATCACGTGAAAACACGGCTCCGGATTCAAAATGTTAACTAAATGCCCAATACTACAGATAAACTCTAGATTCTTCATAAAAAACAAAAGTGTCCAAGAACAATATTTGTAAACTAAACAATTTATTATTATTGAATATGAAAATAAAATAAAGTTATATTAAATAAATTATTGTACGACAAAGGATTCTCATATAAACTATCATATTTGTACTATAACCTAGTTAATATAATGATGTCTTCGGGGCAACTTCGCTAGTCTAGATCTAGCGTAAAAATTCTATTCAATTCCCCGACGCCAAAATATCTATATTATTATTTTTATCTAGCAGTACAAAACCGTCATTTATTACCAACATTGCTTTCACAAAAGGTAACCCACTTGAGAAATTTAGGAAAAGTTCATAAAGGAAGTCTGTACGGTCCACCTACCCACCTTATCCTCTTTCCTTTCTTTACATAACATCACTTGTGATAATATTTCTCGTTTCCTATCTCTGAAGGTATGTTTTGCTTCTATTATTGAGCAGTGCGACGGAATTGAAACGTTTCGTAAGAAAACCTTATACCTCTTTTAACAAATACGATAAATAATTTTATCTTATTTAAATGAATAAACATTTTTTTACCATGTCCACTCCAAACATGGAGCATATGGCGTTCCAAATGGAGGTATCTCAACAAAAGTTTTTTCTATGAAAACTGATTTTTACTCAGTTGCTCAACCTATCTTTTTTTTTTAAGAGAGTAGGGATATAAGGATAGGGCTAGGACAGCACTAGTGGTTAGTTAATCGCTCTCGTGGGCCCCTTTTTTGAAGGTCGGATGATGGCAAAGAGTTTTAAACATTACAAAAATTCATAACTACGAACAGAAATTTATTAATCGATTGAAAGATCAATTTTTGAAACCTTCCGCACCGGGAATTGAACCCGAGACATCTGTAGCTGTAGCCAACGCCGCTACCTAACTGTGCCACGGACGCCGACATATAAAACTATACACTAAAACTATTAATCTATTTTATGAGAAACCAATTTTTATTCTTTATATTGAAAGATGACACGACCTCAATTGTTTCAGGTGTATTTTGAACTTTTAATGGTCCCAAAAACTGATCATTGATCACCTCGTGCCAAAAGCAAAAAATCATGAAAAATAATTGATAAATTCACCTCTGATCACCTCTGATCCTATTCGCTGCACGCCAGTGAATGTTTTCGTTTCTTGTTAATAACAATAATCTTGCGATAGCGCTGGCCGAATGTGTCGGAGTTTTGACTTGGCAACGCAGCGGTACTCACTCCATGGCTAGTTGTAGCTAGCGGAGGAGATTGCGTATTTTACCACAGTTGAGAAATTTAAATATTACAAATTGTATTGATGGTTATTATCTGTGAACCTGTATTGCCAAGTACCAAACTGAAATTGAAGATATTACCGAAGTATTACCGAATATTACTGAGTCCGAACACTATTGTTCTTTTAGGAGAGAGCAAAACTGTGTGTTTCTCATTCGTATCTACACCCTGCCACTTTGGGAGTGTCGAAGGGTATTAATGTTAGCAAATCGTTAATATTGGATAACTAAGTCACATAGTGTAGTACTATTCAAAGTAATGTAAAGCACCTCTGTCAAAATGCAAGCGTTGAAAATACATTAGGTGGAAACCGAAGGCCAATTTTTCAAGTCTGCATCTAGCTTCTCGTTTGAACATTTATAAGCCTTCAAGAGTGATAAGATGGTGAAACTAGTTTATTGAAAGTTTTAGTTTAATGAACTTTTTTTTCTTAATCTAACATAATTTAATTTAACTTCTTAAAAAACAAAATAATTTTGCAGCCTGTATTTACTTAGCTCACTTCATTTTAATAATTATTAATAACATGTTAAATACCAAAACAAACATCACTAATTTTTTTCGAAATTATCAGTCGAGTTACTTCACTTCTCACTAGTTCATATTATCTACAACGACTCGTACCGAGTTAAACAAGTTAAATAGTAAAGCTATTCATTTAAACTTTATTTATTATAACAATCGCTCAATACCTTGCAGATATCCTTGCCAAAAATGTCCTAAAATGGTGAGAACCTTCGTACATTTGATTAAGCGTGTCCACCGGGAAATCTTTGTTTCGATTTTCTTTCCGTGAGAAGGAAAGAATATCCAGCTCAACTTTACGTAAACTTAGTAAAAAACTTTCAGAGCTTTTTATTACGCTTGGGTTTGCACTTTTTAACAATAGTATTTAAGAAATTGATTAAGAAGCTTTTTTTAAATCAACAGTATGTACAATAATTAGAGAAAACCAACGAATAAAAAGTATTTTTATATTTTCAAAAATGAAATTTTCTTGTTACATTTTTGTATCAATACAGAAATCAACAAAATTTTTTTTAAATTTCTTTATTACACGAATTTTAAAATCGTTAAACACTTATTTTTAATAATGAGTGACATTTGACACGGCCCAATCTTGTCAAGCAAACTCTGGAACTTTAAAGTTTCTAGGACCGTCGTCATTCTCCTCTCGTCAAGGCAATTTAATATTTTTAGATTTAGATAAGGTGATTTAATCAATAATAATAATTTCATACTCGTGCGTTAGTAGAGACTTTGTAGAATTGTCAACTGCCGGAAACATCGACCCATTGGACCTATTTTTTGAAAAGGTAGCCAGCCGAAATTACTCAAATACTCCTGCGTCTTCGCGTGTGGAATTCGAATTATTTCGCGACACTTCGGTGAATTCCGCGAGAGCCGCGTTAAATTCTTCTCTTTTTCAAATATCCACCAGTTGATTTGTTATTCACTATCAGTCCCTAGTTCTGTCCTAAGGCTGGACTCTTCGTGACGATCATGAGTCTGAGAGTCTGCCTTGTCAAACATTGAGGAATAACAAGTAACTTGTACCAAGTAACCAAACTGCAATAAAGACTGGGTGTTTTCACTGTGTCCTGGTTGACCCGAAGCCTATTACTACTGAAGAGAAAAAGTTGTGTTTTGCTTTGTTTATCCTTTCCCCCGTTTCACCAGGAGAATCACTTTCTTTACTTAATTTATATATTTTTTTCACTTATATTTTAGAGTGAGTTACAATAGTTACAATAGTTACAGTAATGCGTCCCTCTTATGATTCTCAAGTAATTATGTACAATGTTTGTATATTTTAATATGGCTGGCCTATAAACGCTACCTATAAGTAAGGCTGGCAGTTGTTAGGGTAAACATCTCAATGCAAAATAGAAAATATTATTTCAATAGAATAAAAACAATATATCAACCATATTACTGGTGTTCTTTTCATGATATATTTATTAATACCGTTTCAATTATTCCGTTGTATCGCTTTAAATATTCTTGCGTTCTGTTCACTTTGTTTATATACAGAAACTTTTCACTGACACTGCTTACAGAATGGGTAAGATTTTTCCATTTTTCATAACCATAGTTTCAATCTGCCAATACAATAATAAAAGGGAATTTATTTAAATTAAAACAATGCTTCTTGCACAAGAGGTTTTTAGATAAGATAGTTATTGTCTACCATTTTTCCACCCTTGACCCATTTACACATGCATGACAGTCGTTAGTTGTGCGACATTGTAAAATATTCTCTTGGGCCAGTTAGTTTCAGGAGTCAGTAACAAGCTTCTTTACTTCACTAGGGTAAGCTTTTTTAAATTACGAATTATTTTTTCCCATTTTTACAGATTAACCACAATTATGAGTTTCGTGAATATCGCGAAAACGTTACTAGACAACACGAATAAGTTTAATTAATAATTATAATAACTTTATGAATTCAATAAACATATTTTTTGATTTTAAATATTTTCGTATATTTTGAAAAGTTTTATTGTTAAGTTATACTGAAAGAGTAAATCAAAGTGTATTGAAAGAAAAGTTACCGCGGTTTTTGCATTCTGCTTATACTGATTATTTTTGTGGAAAGTTATAAAATTATTGTCACTAATTATAGCAAAAAAAAACCAAACCTCAACAGTTTTCAACATCTCTATCTATGGTTAAAATAATCATTATCAAATGTCCTTCAGTATTCCACTCATGGAGGTCCAAAAATCACGAGCAGAATCGACCTTCGCCCGCCGGGATTTATACGGCGAGGATGTGTGAGGAGTAGTTTATCGCAATGGTCAAGATAGCAAAAAAACCAACGGCACGCGGTGTTCCTAAGCGTTCACCCATCCAAGTACTTCATGCGCCCAATGTTGTTTAACTTCAGTGATCGGACGAGAATCGGTGCTTTCAACGTGGTATGGTCGTTGGCGGGTGAGGATGATTTAACCGCGCTATTGATTCAACTCAATCCACACATCACAGAGGTCTTCTAGTCACTTCATCTCTATTTTTCTGATAGTATTTATAAATGCATGGGGTAACTAGTAATTGGCTAACTGCTCTCATGGCGTCGCTTTTTTGGATTGAGTGGGTGGGAGTTAATTTTAGTACCTAATAAATCCTCGCATTAAAAAAAATGAGTAAATCGAATATGAAAATTTTATACCAATGTTGACAACTCGGCTACATTCCCGGTATTTTAAACAATAGTAATTGTTTTAAGAATTAGTATTAAATAGAACGTTGATGGCTATATTAAACAATTTTAACAAGATAAAATTTGGATTATTGAGATTTTGTACACTTATATGTATTTTGTCACTAAAAACCCGGGTTTCGCCTTTCGGCATCTTCAGGCATTCGAGTCTAACGTTTATATAGAAGATACAAATACGACAAATATTATTTACGAGGTAAAATATTATACGTCTGAGAGCCACACTGATACCTGAGTTGACATTTCGAGAATAGCCTTAATCCTTATTTTGTAAACAACACATTAACAGATTGGCGAATTGCCGCTTACCAACTTCTTTTAGAATTACCAGTGATTTTACAATTATAATATCATTGTGGGTTTCGACGGGATGCAATTCGACGAATGGATAAATATACATACAAAATAAGGATTAAGACGATTCTCGAAATGTAACTCAGGTATCAGTGTGGCTCTCAGACGTATAATATTTTATCTCGTAAATAATATTTGTCGTATTTGTATCTTCTATATAAAGGTTAGACACTGTTTACTGTCTGTCAGTTCGAGTCCATTCGTGTGCTCGAATGCCTGAAGATGCCGAAAGGCGAAACCCGGGTCGTTAGTGACAAAATACATGGAAGTGTACAAAATCTCAATAATCCATATTTGATATTGAAATTCCATCAAGCACCCTCAGTCGATGTCTTAAATTTAACAAGATAGTTACGCTTTCGAAATAATAAATACCAGTCTTAACATTTGCGGTTTTTATAGTAAAATTAATGGAAACGGTTTGAAAAACAAATAAAGTCATGTAGAAATATGTTAAGTAGTGAAGTACTAGCTTCTGACGACCGGTATGAAATTGGAAAATGTAGAATCACTACCTCTTTCATTGCATGTCTTCAATATCCGTTCGGTCTTACGCTCAAAAATAATTCGGGTTGGTCAGAAGTGGGATATCTTAGGTATCTAAGAGAAATAGTTGTTAATATAAAAACAAATTTTTAAACGAAACTGAAGTTATTACTAGACAACTAATTATATAGTCAGTAAATAATTCTATAAATGGTCAGTAAGAAAAAATAAATGGTCTGTCAATAATTTTTTTGGTTGAGTAAATAATTGCCATATGGTCAGGTTAGGTTAGGTAAGATTAGATTTACTAAAAACAACTAATTTAATTAACTCACCATGTTATATAAATAACTAACCGTTTATTTTATTAGTTGACCACGTTTATACCAGTATTGACCATTTATTAAATTTACTGACCAAAGAATGAAGTAGTTACTGACCCAATAAACACATTTATTGTCGCAGTATTTTCGTCTCAATGTATGAAATGAGCATTTATTAAAGACTTACAATTAAATGCACTTTCGTTTAGATCATATTCACTTCCATAAAAATAGTTTTCACTTATGACAAATACATTCCACAAAAAACAAATTCTTTCACTAAAAATAAAGTGGTCCCACATAATAAAATATATTTTAACATTGAAGAAATATATTACACTAACAAAAAAATATTTTCATATAAATAAAATAGTTTTCACTCAATATTTCACTCACACTTTGAAAGCGATAGCTGCACGAAGCTGTAATGAAATTTCACTTATTCCTTTACCCTATATTAGGCCGCCTATATTGTCTTTGCTCCAAGTTTTAGTATACATTACACAAACCAATCCAGATTAACCCTAAAATAACCTACAACGACTTAACTCACTTTGTTAAAAGACTCCGTGACTATTATTTAAATCATACTATTTAATCAAGGTTTGAGTGTACTAAGTTAATACTGTCTAATCCAAAGTGAAAAGTATCGAAATAAAATTTAAGTGTACCAAGTGAATACTATCTAACACAAAGTGCAATTATTTATAACCCTTTATTAAATTGTCTTTGCTTATTCTGCATGTAGGTATAATAAATATCTAGTTGTTATTTGAAACAGCAATAATTTAAAAACACATAAACCTAACTTGCAACTGGATGTGTGCTCGCCAACCATGCATCGCATAAGCTATCTATTGTGGAGCCTAATGCAAGAAGGGTTCAATACTGAGTGCTATTTAATAAAATCATATATTTTTGAATTGTTTATTAACCTATTGATTGAATTGGCATTTACTTGATAGAACTCCATTATAATAAGATAAATAACAAAGTATTTATTTCTAAAAATTTTTTATCAGGTAGTTGATAGGTATTTCGGCTTTACGCCATCGTCAGAACTACTGTTTATTAACCCTTCCGCATTCACGGTGTAACAATGAATTACTTCGGCCTTTCATCGTTTAAATTATCTATAAAATAGGTACTATAAGAAAATTGAAAATTTTGCTATTTGTAGATAAAATAGTTCTACATACAAATAAAAATTAAAAATACATTATACCTAGTTCTCGCATTCTTCGTATAATTAATCAAGACACGTCTAGAGTTTGTTCTGATATGAAGAATTTCGATTCTGGCGTCTTTCGATAAATTCGCATAGTTTGATACGTATTACAGGTTTTACCCACAAAATATGACATAAAATAATTATTTAATACTACGTAACACATTATTTCACTTTTTGAAATTGTTACTTTGTTTTATAAATGCGTTTATATGACAAAATCCACACGGTAATAAAATGTGACTGCATGAGATCGGAAGAGATTTTTTCACCATGAAAACCGGAAGTTTAAGTATCTTTTGTATCCGTTGACACCGCCCCGTACTTATGGGGCGGACAGGGTCTTCAAAACCAATCTGCAGACTCTTTCTATTAATGCAAATTTAAAAATGTAACATCTCTCCTGAGGCGTTCAAGAGTAGTTTATCATATTTTTTTGGTTGCCGTTGTTTGTTTACAGTTAGAAGTGGGCAAAGGGCTTGCGATCCTGCAAGGCATTCAGTCGCCTCTCGGCCTTTCCCGTAGGGAGTCGTCGGCCGACGAAGCGGCGACTTAGTCCACCGCTTGCTAGTAAAACCACTTACAGAGTTTTAAATTAAAAATGTGTATTTTAAATCTATATGTGTAACTGTCTTCAAGGAATTTATAAACTAACTGCAATTAAAGAGAAAGAATACTGAGTACGACCGGGTTTTAATGAAAGATGAAGGAACCTGTTAATCATCCTTTGTCCCGACGCCGGAAGCGGCTGTGAAGTGTGTTGACCCACCGCACCCCGCTTCTCCCCGCTCCTCCACCTCCCCTTGAGCGCGAGACAGACGTTTTATTTCCTACTCTCTCACCTTATACTGAGAATCCGCCGTAGTAATACAGTTAAATCTACTCTGCGTTGTGCTGATGTTACAAATTTATCAAATATCTAAAAATCGACATTGGTCTAGATTAAGTCAGCGTGGTCTATTGTGCCCGTATGAGGACGGATCACAGCAAACAGCTCTGTTCATTCGGCATTCATCCGAGGGAAACCCCACAGAACGTGATCAGCGTCCTGATGGTTGTGTCTACAAGTGCAATCCGGCCTTATTAGTTGCATAACGAATTTTCGTTGTGAAGGTAACCAAATACTCAAGACAACTAATAATTATGTCAGTAACTAAATGCCGATCTTGTAGCCAGACAATTTTATAATTCAATTTGACGTTATTTTTATAAAAGTGTGAATGTCTGTGATATTTACAATCCCTCCCACTAATTCGCTTTCAGAAACGGGGTTGCGCGAGAACGATTGTCTTACTAACAACTCCATACTTCATTCATTTCATTCTATTAAATAGAGAAAAAGTGGTTTACCAGCTAGGTTTTCAGCTGTTGTCCAACAGTAGAACGGATGATCATGATGATCATAAAGATTATGCAGCTCAGAGTTCATCTATATTATCACGTCGACTGTGTGTGTCCTACTTTAATCGTCATTGCTTGATTTTTCAGAGTGTTAAACAAATATTATTTGCCAATTAATTATGCTTAGTCAATAATGCTAACAAAAATTATAAGCACAATGCTTCGTACATGCAAGTATTACGTTTCGTAATTCTGCAGCGTCATGTATCGCCACAGCCATCTCTTGTAAGGCAACTAATTTTGACACATTAGGAGTCAATAAATATACCTACACCGGAAGCAGAATGTACTTAAAAAACAACATTTTTTTTGATTCCGATCGGCTTTATGAAATGGTTGTTATGCTCTGAGGTTTCCAAAAAATTGTTTTTTTACTGATAACCATTATCAACTGTATGATAAAAAAAAACAGTTTTGTTAATCTCTTCATTGTAAACAGATTTTAATCAATATACCTGCACAGATAAAAATGCTGATGGTGGGACAGCGAAAAGTTTATTAAAATTTGTCAAATAATCAAATTCGTCAAAAAAATAAAAAAAATACATTTTTATCATTTTGTATTGAGATACCCTCGAAGTTTAGTAATAGATTTATTCAACAGAATTTATAGGTGCATATTTTATAGCCGTTCCAGCAATGATATTTATTTGAACTCGTAATACTGATAGTTAAAGTCCGTATACAGTCCTGCTAGGTAACTTACTTACCCCATCATAATCATGAGGTACAATTTACTCGTTCTTCTAACAAACATACGGAAATGTTCCCTCTTTACTATCAAATTTATGGCAAAATATGAATCAGGTTTTATTGATGCTTCGATAATACGATAAAGTAAATATTGCTGTAATAATACAGCATACTGTATATCATCAGCAGGGAGAACATAGTGGTTCTTTATAGCAGTGCTGCGGCACACTGGTGCGCCGTGAGACGATCCCAGGTATGCCGCGGCGCAGTGCATCCAAAATGACGAAAAATCGAGTATTTTTATATTGGAAAAACACACATTGCCATTGTTTGAAAAAATGTCAATCCCAATTGTTTCCCACAGAAGTATATTAGCTGTCCCGAGGCAATGGTTTGGTAAGATTATTTGAACGACGCTATGAGGCTATTTATTTTTTACATAACCAAACGTGCCAGAAATCAATCAACTCTTTCAAATTAATCAATTTTGAAGATCTGAATGAATTAAATGAAAAATGGAAGATCGAAATGAAAAGTTAATGACACACTCAAATATATGACAAATAAAACGGATCCAAACACACGTTAACCAAGTTGGGAGTACCAGACAGTTCGGAGTAACAGGAACAAACTAATAAAAACATAAAGATTAAATTTGGATTATTGAGATTTTGTACACTTCCATGTATTTTGTCACTAACGACACGGGTTTCGCCTTCCGGCATCTTCAGGCATTCGTGTGCTCGAATGCCTGAAGATGCCGAAAGGCGAAACCCGGGTCGTTAGGGAAAAAATACATGGAAGTGTACAAAATCTCAATAATCCAAATTTGATATTGAAATTCCATCAAGCACCCTCAGTCGATGTCTTAAATTACATAAAGATTATTTTGGATTTGGCCACACAAAAAACTGGGCAGTACTTTTATACACTGAACTTAGCTTAACTAATTTAATTTAGATGATTAAGCTTAGGTAATTTCCTTAGTTACAACTTTTATAAATGCTTTTTTTATGTGTTAACTCTTTCATCACGTTGAAACGTTAAAATAGTTTTTTATCGCCTTTGAATAAAACATATATTAGACACAATTAAAAATTCATCAAAAAAAAAACAAATTATTAATAAAAAATAGTATGTTTTGTTTATGTAATTTTGGCTTGTGGTGTGCCGCGAAATATTAATAAGTGCTTAGGTGTGCGGTGGGTGAAAAAAGATTGGAGAGCACTGCCATATAGCATCATAGTTGAAAACGCGACAGTAGATCTGGTTTCGATATGTCTTGCGGATATCCCAAAGGGAGCCCGAATCTCATCTGTCTTAACTTTTAACCGGATGAATTGCGTTGTCTTGAAATGCAAAGGATAGATACGATGTAAATGGTAAATCTACGGAACGCTGAAGATATTTGGGAGGAAGCAAAGAGATCGGTGAGGAGCAGAGTACATTGGAGTCACCGTCTATGGTGGCCGTTTGTTATAAATACGGCGTGGATTAGTTTTATACAAGATATGAATTATTAAGTCCAAAATTATGATACTTAAATATTTACAGATGCATAATTTGATCAACGCTTGTATTCTATCTGTGCTGGTTTACGGTAGAAAATCATGGTATATGACGAAAAACCGTATACTGAGTTCTGAGAATAGATTTGACTTCGTGAAGAAATCGGAGATTATCAGCGGTCATGGAGAGACATTAAAACTGGCTGGGTCACGTGCTCCTGATGCCTCCAGAGAGCTTCAATCCTGCTTGTCTTTTATTTCAACCAGTGGAATTCCAGTGTCCTAGACGTCCATCAGGCACTATCCACAGGATGTACGCGGTCGCGCTGAGGAACTCTGGCATGTCATGGGATGAAGCAAAGCGTGCGGCGGGTAACAGGGAATCATAGAGAGAGAATTTAGTCTTAGATGAATAGTATACCAACTGAACAGTTCAGTACTTGAGAATGTTTTGATAAAACTATATTCTATGCGACTTTATCAAAACATAGCATTAATAAATTTGATATAACATTCGATTCACAGTGAAAAACTTTATTATTGAATATTTAATATAAATTTGCATTTCTATCTTTAGTGGTATCCAAATATTTCGATCGCACAGAAGTCTTAAAAAACGATTTTAACAAAAATAAAATAACTAAATTATTTTTATTATAAACAGCTAAAAATTATAATTTTAACTTGATAAATTTATTATTACATTGAGTGGGTAGTTAGGTTCATGTCTTGCCTTTTCGGGAACCGTCTTCAGACAAAATTTCAAATAAAATTTTTAATGATAGACACAGAAAACGAGACGAAATTTTTCTACATACTGGTTTATTTCCACTGTGAATATTGAAAAACCAATTACCATCCCTCGTGTTAACTTGTTTACCACGTTTTGAAATTCACTGAAGCTAACTAGTGATTTAATTGAAAGTAAGTTTAATAAAAAGTGAACATAATTTTACTAAAAATAATAACGTAGAAATACTCCATCGTGTAAATAAAAAATGTATTAAAATGAATATCTTAGAGTTTTTAGAAATTAATAAAACCATTAACAGTATTCGAGTATTTTTTATATATCAGCGCAGACCGCTGTGTAGAAGTTTTATTATTATCACATACCACATGAAGGTATGAAATTTTCTCAAGACGTAAGCGTTCGCGGTGCAATGCACACACAGTTCCGACGTAGTAGCTAATTTAGACATTCAGTATTTCAATTTCAATACTGTTATCTATTACGGGTACGGTTATACTTTTTTTTTCCATGTCCTCTCCCAATATGGAGCATATGGTATCCTAATGGAGGTATCTTAACAGAATTTTTCTACGAGAACCTCTCTTTTTTTTTCGAAGAGAGTAGGGATAGAAGGATAGGGCTAGGACAGGACTAGTGGTTAGCTAATCGCTCTCGTTATTCACCGTGAGGATGAGATGGGTGGGAGAGAGGACTCAGACTACGAACAGAAATCTGTAAATTGATTGAAAAATCAATCTATGAAAACCGTTCGCACCGGGAATTGAACCCGAGACATCCGTAACCGTAGCCATCGACGCTACCAACTGCGCCACGGACGCCGACAAACGGTTATACTAGTTAGTAAATAACATTTTAAATGCAACAGGTCGCTTACGACTATTAAATTTATTTTCCATGGGATTTTCGCCTCCAAGCAATAGTATTTGATTTTTAATTATTCTATCAGTGTTTATGTCTTACCCTCTTCCCTACGTCCAGTAAAATGGAGTAAAACTCATCCTTCCTTTTATTTTGTATGTAACAATTAGAATCGAATAGAATGTATAGCTTTGAAATTTAATAACTTTGCGACATAGTTAGCGGGAAGATGCTTCTAAAAGAGGTGAAACCAGTGGAATAACAAAGTTAACAATTTAAATTATATATTTTATACTAACTATTGATAATTTATTTTACCTAAGTCTTTTATGCAACTTTTAATCAAGCAAGCTTTTAATCAACCGATATCGGTAAATCATTCTGATCCTTATGAAAGTACGGCAGAAGATGGGCATTTGTAGTTCAAAGCAGTTATAATTATATTAAATGTTTATGCAGATTAACGTACCCAGTTGCCAACCAGTCTACGACATAAATCATTGTGTTACGCGAAAGCTCTGGCTTGCCAACTTTTGTGACGACGGAAGCTCCGTCATACCATTCGTAACACTTTACTTGCACTGTTGCAGATACAACTTTGCTCCAACAACCTCCCGAACGTGTGGAACGTGCCTAGAAGCTTTTCGCAATTGCAATAATAACTCTTTTACGTTCGGCAAGAAGATTTTTTCAATTGAGTTGCGCTTCTTACATTCAAATTCCTTTTTACAATACATCAAAGGTTTCCTTAAACATTGTCAACATGTTATTTTTCACTTTACTTAACACACAATGATACTAAATATTTATTTTTTGCCATGTTCGTTACCAATTTGAAACATATGGATTCTTAACCCTTCCGTATTCATGGTGTAACTTTATCATTATCTGTGAAATAGGTCATACAAAACATTAAAAATTTTGCTATTTGTGAATAAAATATTTCTACATATAACTTAAAATTAAAAATACATCTCAGTTTGTATAATTAGACATAATTTGAAAACTTCGTCAATTTTACAACCGAAAAATACAAAATTATAGTATAGTAACAATTTGGATAGTATAATAATCCAAGATGCATGACGTACCGAATGCAACCGTTTTGTTTCAAGCGGCTCCGAGACACGTTTCGAGCCTGTTCTGCTATGAAGAATTTCGATTCTTGTGTCTTTCGATAATTTAGCATTGTTTCATAGGTGTTTCAGGTTTACAAAATATGACATAAAAAAATTACTAAATACTAAATAAAACCGTATTTCATTTTGATTTTTAAATGCGTTTATATGACAAAACTCACACGGTAACCTAACGCAATGTGACTGCATGAGCGAAGGGATTTTTTTAGCATGAAAACGAGAAGGATAATAAAGCGTCTAATGAGTTTTTTTACGAGAACTGCTCTTTATTCAATAATTTGGCCTCATTTATTTCGGAAAGCGTTCAGATATGCTACGCCCCTATTTAAGGACCAAATTGATGGGAAGAGGGTGTTGACCTCAGAGAAATCCGCATCATTGGAAACAAATCAATAAATCGACTGAAAAATCAATACATGAAAATGATCGTCTAGGATTCAAACACGTTGACGAAACCGAACGAACGCCCAAGAGCTTTAACTGCTAGACGAAAATGTAAATTCAGATCCATTAAATTGATACAGAAAAAAAATCCACCGTAGGGTTAGATTTCTCCGAGATAAGTGCTCAACGAGCAGTACTATTTGCTTTGGTACGCTCCCATAATGGATGAATGAGCCACGATGACTTAACCATAGTGAATTTTGAAGTGTCGTTTCCATTCAAAAATTAAAAATTTTTGGCAGAGTATAAAAACAGTTTAAATAACAACTTTACTGAATTCAAACAAAAATAAAAAAAACACAAAATTAGTGGAGTTTTACATATTTAACATTAATTTTGTGTTTTATTCGACAAAGTTGTTTTTGCGCACTCGCACAATACTTATTTTAGTTTTGTAGATATCCAATTTAGCAATGGAAACAATGATTTCAAGTATTGTTTGGGTAACGAGTTTCCTTTATTCATTTTAAATTCAATATGGAGTTAATTAAACGCTATAAACATGATGGATTATCAGATTCAAATGATAACCATCATTTATGTTTCATGTTAAGTCAGATGACTAAATAATTTTAAGCTTTACGGTGCGTAGTTAAAAAAAATACCTGTACAGCTCTGTATTTAGGGGTAAAAACGTCTGTTTTTTTATTATTATTGCATAAAGGGGGACGGACATAAAACCAGCGGTTTGTTTCTAACCAGTTTCTAATTCAACGTTTATTCGCGACTTTTACCTGACCGAAAACTATTTGAACTATTTTAAGAACATACCAAAGTTCCACCCAGTTGTGAAAACAAGCAATTTGAGCATGCTTGAAAAGTAACAAAAACAAATACCGAGGAAAACATCAAAATCAATTTTTATTGGAAAAATACTTACGGTACGCACTCAAGTATTGCGCAGAATCGATTGGCTGAAAATCAACGAAGTACATTATTTGTTGGCCACGCTTATAAACAACCCTCCAATTTAGAGGGTAGCTACTCTAGAGGTGGATGGCATATAGGAAACATCCGTAGATTGATAGCTTCAGGAAACGGATACTCAAAGTGTAACAGTACGATATTTTGTGACTTAAATTTAAGCTTTATAGTTTCGATCAATTTCATTTTATCTTAAAAATGAGTAAAACCGTTCTTTTTGACTTCATTGAAAGTGGGGAATGAATACTACATATAGTGTTTTACCTTATATATAACAATATAATTCACCATAGGGTTACCAGTTAACAATATAATAAATTGTTAACTAGCTTTGTCCAGAATCATAAATTAGGGACATCTTTATTTCCAACGAAGATTTATCTTTTTTCTCAAATAAACACATCTCGTTCCTCCAGTAAAGTTATATTTACTAACGCGCTGATTTTTTGTGTGTTATAAATTAATATCTGTTTTTATTAAGCTAATAAGCGTTCATTTTAAAAGCGATTAAGAATACAATAACGAATATCGGATAGATCTTACTTTTAGGTTACCGCGACGTCAAAACATCGTTTAGTAGAATATCTGTGATACTTGATTTTTGAAATAAATTCCTCTATATAGCCAACAAATTTAAAAACTTAATTAATAAGCAGATTTTGACATCTATGATATTCTTAATATAAATTAAAATTGATAAATTAGTTATTCCATTTGGTTTATCACTGACGTGACGCGTTTAGTCTCTTTAAGAAGTATCTTCAGACTAACAATATCGCAAGGTTATTTATTTCTATGTGAAACAATGATCCAAATGTTTACATTAAATAAAGAATGGGAGTGGGTTTTATTCCATTCTACTGGACGTGCTGAAAGGGGTAAGATATAAACTCTATCGTGTAAATAACTAAGTTATTAAATTAAATAGCTTAGAGTTTCAAGAAATCAATAAAACCATTTACAGTAATGAAGGATTAGTAAATAACATTTTAAACAGAACAGGTGGCTTGCCATTATTAAATTTGTTTCCTTTGGGGTTTTCGCCTCCAAGTGCCAGTAATTGATTTATAAATAGTGTGACAGTGTTTATATCTTACCCTCTCCCCACTTCCAGTAGAATGAAATAAAACCCACCACCATTTTTTTATTTAATGTAAGCATTATAGTCATTGTTTACCTTAGAAATAAATAACCTTGCGATATTGTTATTCTGAAGATGCTTCTCAAAGAGGCGAAACGCGTCACGTTAGTGATAAACCAAGTGGAATAACTAAGTTATCAATTTTTAATTTAATTTTATATTAAAAATGAACTTCCACAAAGTTACCGCCGAATCCATAGAAAATGTGATTTTCTTCTTTCTACTTCGACCATATCTGCTTCCTATGTGGGTCATATGGACACCATGTGGCACCTGTAGTACAAACAAATTGTGATTTATTTTTTAAAATATAAAGTCTTTCCACCAAGAACTGACATATAACACATTAAAAGTACTTTTAAGGTTCAGTTGTAAAACACAATTCACTTGTACTACTTCCACATATTTATAATGATCAGGACCGCATTCGCTCATCGCTCATCAACTGATAAAAATGTAAGGTTATTTTATATTTTTAACTGTAAGAATTGATTCTGTCTCTTTAATTTTTGTTTTTCAGATATAAAAAAAAAATGGATACTCATAGCTGCACTGCTTTCTCCACTTAAGAGAGCTGTTTATTTTTAATATATTATTAATTACATACTTAATATTTGATTGTTTTTAAATGGCTTAAAAAAATCAAATATAATTTTTTCTTATAATTTTTCTGATTTATTTTTGCTTATTACATTAGTAATGTCATTAAAAGTTTTTGCTCAGTTAGTGGACTTTTAATGTAGCTACATTTGTGATTTTAGATTAGTATTTATTGATTTGTAAGAATTCCATAACATTTTATTTGTAGACTCTTTTATTTGATTTATGTATAATTTGTTTGCTAATTAGTATTTTCTTGTCTTAGTTCATGAACCATCAGTTTTATAAACCTTCATTTTTACAGTAAATTTATATAAATAAGCCTGTTATTTTTGTAATTTTATCAGTTGATAATGCTCGTGATGAGCGAAACCGGTCCTGATCATTATAAATATGTGGAAGTAGTACAAGAGAATTGTGTTTTATTATTTAAAATATTAAAAGTAAAAGAAACGTTGCATGTTTTTATTTGGAGAAATAATGTTTTATTTTCCATCGAAGTAATTCGTATAATAAATTTGAATTAAATCATACGAGAAAATAATCTAGTGTAAGATATTTTTTAAATGATCCAATAATGATATTACAGCTTTTTACTTGCGCTGGTGTCAATCAACGTAAGAGTAGAGAGGACCATTTCAGAGAAACAAATATTTTTTGTGTGAGGTAAAACGTTGATGAGTCAAAAGATTTAATGGGATGTATGTATGCCAACTACATTTTCTTTTTTTAATAATTAGTACTGGTGATTACTCAGAATTGTATAATTGTACTCAGATATTTTTAAAAAGTATTTGGAGATAGACTACTATAAAGTAAAATAAAAATGATCTTAAACCGGATCTAGATTATGTTTTTATTTTCTTTGGCGATGTTTCTTTCGCTAAAACTGAATTAATCCTTTTTATTTTCAAGATAAACTATTCGCATGGAGAATTCCTTTTGATACACAGTTTTAACACTCCCGGCAAACGATCCAAACATATAAGGACGCAGGACCATTTCCCGGCATGCGTCATTGAAGTCGTGAAATTACGGCGCTCTATCCGGAAAATCACTTCCGCTTTTCCGGAACCGGAACGGAGCGGAGCGCTCGCTTGATTGTCAGCGATACGATTTTCGGATTTGCCGCAAAACAATTCTGACGTCGTCGATCTCTAATTGCTGATCACATTTTTTATTCATGCATACGACAGAAAAATAATTCATCGATGACGTGTATATTTTTGACAGAAACATTTGTAAATAAAATCAATAAAACCACATTTGACATTTATCTCAAATAAAGAAACGTTATTTACTTACAGATGAAGCTTTCGCTTACCGCAGTTTACCAGTTAATTTGTAATATCAAATAATACGTATTTTTGGGTGCGGATGTGGACGGTTTTCATAAAGCGATCTTTCAATTGATTTATGGATTTATGTTTGCATTCTGAGTTTTTGTAATGTCTTAAGCCCTTCTCTCACCCATCCGATCCTGACGGGGCGTAGCTAGACCGATTAGCTTACCACTAGTCCTGTCCTAGCCATGTTTCTATCTCTACTCTCTTCGAAAAAAAAAGAGAGGTTGAGCAACTGAGTAACAAGCAGTTCTCATTGAGAAATTCTGTTAAGATACCTCCATTAGGAGACCATATGCTCCATATTGGGAGCGGATATGGAAAAAAATCTTGATATCTATTTTTATGAGAATTTAGAGGTAAATGAAAGGGAATTGAAAAGGAATAGCTCTTAGTCTCTTTTTTATGATCAGATATGTGGGCTATCAACTGAACACAGACATGTAAAATGAAAAAAAAAAACAATTTACTAAATTTTTCTGTATGGGAACTCCAAGAAAGAAAGAACGTTGAATACTGGGCTACAGGTCTATATTGTTAATATATTGGTATAAAATATGTTCAAAATATCCAGGTAAGGTTGATGGTAGACTTATGTCAAAACATCAATAAATACGAAATAACTCCCAACGTCATACATCAATTTTTATCAAGGTATATTACTTTACTGAGGAAATGCCACTTTAATAAATATTTAATAAAAATAAAACTATTCATATTATCACCATACATTTTGCCGGTTCTTGAAATACGTTTGACATGAGTTTGGCATTTGAAAATCTTCTTCAGAAAAACTTTATTATATGATTATTAACTATTATAATGTATATTTTGATAAGTAATATTGTTTAGTTTCAATAAAGTCATTTTTCTTGTTAAAATGATTTTCACTAACAATGAAATTGATTTTTTTCAAGGGTTTCATTATTTCTAAGAATTTTAAGCTTTCTAGTTTAAGCTTTCGTTATTAACCCGGCGAAGTTTATTTTAATTTAACTTTTAAACCTCAAAAATAAAATAACTTTAAAAACAGTTATATATACAGGTTTCTTGTTATAATAAGTTTTTAACTTAATAAGGCTTATTCTGATGGAATCAGACTGTCGAACATATCAAACTAAAAGTGAATAAAACATATCACGGATGCCGGAGAGCTTTTGAAAACTTTTCGACCGGATGCTAAGAAATCTCCACGTCGAAAAGTCCTTGCAACTTCTGACCAAGGAGAAACGAAGCTCGTACACGTCCGCAAGTGCAAGAAAGCAAACTTGATTATAAAGACAATTTTAAAATTGCGCAGTCGATGTCTCTTTTACGTCAACGCTATGTGTGGACTGGATTACAGAAAATTGAACCGTTTCTTCGTGGCCGTTAAACACATTGTTAAGTTTTCTAATCATGATATATAAAAGTGATATTGAACATGTTGTTTGTTATATGACTTGGGATCGTGGTTGCCAAATTCCCAAAACAACAGATCAGGACGTTCACTATTTTAAACGTAAAGAATTAAGGAAGAAATTAATAATAATTTTAATTAAGTTAGTTTTTTATTATGTCCGCTCCCAACATGAAGTATTCGGCCTCCTAATGTGGATATCTCAACAGAAGTTTTTCTATGAGAACTACTTGATACTCAGTTGCTCAACATCTGTGTTTTCGAAGAGAGTAGGAATAGAAGTATAGGACTAGAACAGGACTAGTGGTAAACTAATCCTCTCACTAAGCCCCGCTTTTGAATATCGGGTGGGTGACAGGGAAAGAGTTTTATACATCAAAAACATTCAAACAAAGTGAACAGAAATACGTAAATCGACTGAAAGATCAATGTATGAAACTGTCCTCACTGGGAGTTAAGCCCGAGACATCCGTAATGATAGCCAACGACGTTACCAACTGAGTCACGGAGCTGACTATTGTATCACTAATCTTCAAAAGCAGCCATATCAGGCATTTTGACTTTTTTTGTGAATTGATATCGACTAAGTACCTGCTTTTAATATTTCTGCATTTAAAAAATGAACTAAATGCTATCAAATACCAAGTAAATCAGTATTTTTATAATCTTCCAACATTGTGACTGTGTACACGAAGTAACAGAAAAGTAGTTTTTCTCGAGTTTATCCATTTTGGATATGGCTGCTTTTGAAAAGTAGCGACACAATTAAATTATTATATTATATGTCAATCTGTACATATTTATGCAGAAGAGAACATAAAAAAATAGTCACATAAAAAACCGTATGAATCACAATTATTAACATATATTTATTGATTAGTTGCAATTACAGGAATTATGTTATGATTTAAATGCAAAAATTCATACAATCGTGACAGTTTTATTACAGGTATTTTTCCAAACTTTTAGCTTATTTCAAAATGTGTCCGCAATCTTTAGTTGATAAAAATTTTGTCATTATAAAAAATCATAACACAATTTTGATTGGCTAATAAATATTTTAATTATAATCTCTTTCACCAGGCTGCACTCATTAGACAAAATACCCTTCAGCAAATTGCTTTGGAATGTGGAATTGAAAGTATGTGGGCCATAATTTTATACGATATTGATTAATAAAATATGTGTTTCGCAAAAAAATAGTTTTTGAATGGAGGAAAATTAAGTACACAATTTGTACGATTCCGTCTTTTGTCTTTAATAAAAACTGGCTGTATTGATAGGAAAATGCCTGCAGCGTACGAACAGATTATGGTAGAGAGAAGTTTTTTCTATATACGTTTAAAGCTTCTTTCAAATTTAATCTTACTGAGAAGAATTCTGGGCAACATCACCAAATACTATAATAAGTGTACAATGTTTATTGCTAATTAATTTAATTTAAACAATTCTGATTTTACAAGGCAGCGTTTGTCACACAATATGTTATACGGCTATATTCTTCGTGTCAGTTTCATTTTGAGTTACAACACTTTGGAAAAATAAAAATGCTTAATTTTATTATTATGTCATAAAGGATCTGGTTGAAAGAAGAGGCGGGTGGATTCCGTCATCCTGAAAGGCCACTGATGATATAATTGGGACAGAGAATCTTGGAGACACCGTGTATTATTTATATACTTCAATTCGGGAGTGGACATGGTTAAAAAATGTGATTTAAGCTTTCTAACAGGACTGAAATGTTGATCTTTGCTATATGAAGGAGATCACTGTTTTTGCAGCTGGAATAGTAAGGACTTTTAGATTCTATGCGAGTCTAATAATGCCAATCAATGTAAACTGCAGCTTTGCATTTATCTATTTAATTGTATAACGCACTCTTCAAAATACGCCATTTGTGATAATGAAAAAATACTGATACTTCCAAAACCAGGTTACATAAATAAAGTGATTTTTTAGAATTTTTCGCAAATAAATAATAATGTCGGCGTCCGTGGCGCAGTTGGTAGCGTCGCTGGCTACGACTACGGATGTCTCGGGCTCAATTCCCGGTGCGGACGGTTTTCATAGATTGATCTTTCAATTGATTTAAGAATTTCTATTCGTAGTCTGAGTCCTCCCTCCCACCCATCCCATCCTCACGGGGCGTAGCGAGAGCGATTAGCTAACCACTAGTCCTGTCATAGCCCTATGATGCTATCCCTACTCTCTTCGAAAAAGAAAAGAGAGGTTGAGCAACTGAGTGACAAGCAGTTCCCGTAGAAAAAGTCTGTTAAGATACTTCCATTAGGAGACCATATGAAAAACATTGGGAGTGGACATTGAAAAAAAATAATAATATTAATACATTGTTTTATAAATAGTAGTTGGATATTTTTTTACTGCTAAATAGTTTCTCAGAATAATCCAGTAAAATTAATATTTCAATTCAAAGCTTTAAAATTTGCGTAGTTAGTAAATACCCTTAATTGTCAGTTGTAAACTTCAAGCAGACGGTAAATTAAAAGAGGCGCTGTACTTTTTTTGCTATTTATACGATATATTATAAAGTTTAGTTACTAGAGATATTGTTTGTATAATAGATAATCTGTTTTTTCTCTTAGAATACAGGTTTTAAGAACTTTATGAAATAATAAGCGAAAATTGAAATATTAGGGCTCATAAAGTAGTATGACGAAGAAACGCTTTAACAGTTGTAACAAAAATGTAATCCACAGCAGTACTTTTCTTTCCTGAATATATGTGGACCATATGAGAACCTTAAAAGTAAAAACACCACTCTCCACAATAAGAATAAAATGATATATGAATGCACAAATATTCTCCATATTCTTGTATACGTATACGATTAAATATATCAATTGCATTATCCGTAGAAAACTGTGAAAATTGAATTTATAAAATGAGCTGACATGCAAAATATATGCAACAACATATCAGTTTCATTTGATTCTTCACGTCATGACTTTGATGGGCAGTGGTTTTAGCTTACATTCTCATAGCTAAACTAAAAAAAAAATTTTATCAATACCACATGCTTTGAGTTATGGATAGTTTTCTTTTGAATATTAAAACAATATTCATTTTGTAATTAATAAGTCATTGTAATTGGCACGTTAAAATAATAATACAAAAATAGTATCAATTTGAGTGAAACTGATAATAGACGTATTTTACAAAAATTTGGAAAAAATTAGATACGGGTTATATTTTTGTATATATTTTTTCACTAAAATAAACTTTATTGAAGCGGTTATATTCATAATGTATTAAAAAACGAAGATTTAATATTTAATCATCCCTTGTTTGTGCTTTTCTTACCATGTTGCGATACTGCGTTTAAAATAATACAAAATTCTTGAATATTTTTGAGGAGACAATTCCTGAATAAAACGAGTGAAACAATGGCTTAAATATTTATTTTATCATTAGTTTTTGCATTAAAAAATTCACGAGAGAAACTATTTTTCATCATTAAAAAAAATGTGTAGCGATTGTTTATGTACTACATAGCGAGTTTTGTTTAAAAAATCAGAGTTTTAAGAAACTATTACAATTTCAAACCATCCACTGTAAATACGAAATTTGTTATTTAGTGGTAATGGTGTAAAATAATAAGATGATTTTCACTTAGAAAATAATGTAGAATGATTATGCGGATTGAAGTGGAATATCTTAAAAACATTTGCAATTATTGTAATGAATTTTACATAATATATATTACAACCATAGAAAGGTTGACTATGGCTATCTACAGCTGGTTTTCTTGATAAAAGCGAACTGCAAAGAAAATATATTTCAAGTCGCTTTAGTTTCGCAGAAAACAGAAATGAAATAACATCTGGCATTGCAAAAGTCTCGCTGTATTTTATTTTTTCATTAAGAAACGCAATATATCAAAACAGATAAATATATTAAGAAGTCTATCTACAA
The DNA here is from genome assembly GCA_022494535.1 of Himalopsyche phryganea. Taxonomy (NCBI): domain Eukaryota; kingdom Metazoa; phylum Arthropoda; class Insecta; order Trichoptera; family Rhyacophilidae; genus Himalopsyche; species Himalopsyche phryganea. The sequence goes on from JAGVSL010000025.1 coordinate 3,742,911, forward strand.
TATTTAATATCTAGCCAGTAAATTCCAATCGCTACAAGCAATGCACGAAATGGTCCGTGTATATCAATTTTTTCTATGCCTTAAAAAGTGTCTTTTATTATTTAATGTAAAAGTTAACTTAACCTTCCCGTTTTCATGCTTAAAAAATCCTTTCGAATCTTATGCAGTCACATGTCGTTATGTTGTGGGTTTTGTCATATAAATGCATTTATAAAGTAAAATGACAATTTCAAAAAGTGAAATATGTTTTTGTGTAGTATTAAATAATGATTTACGTCATATTTTTTGTGTAAAACCTGAAATACAAATCAAACAATGCGAAGTTATCGAAAGACGCAAGAATCGAATTTCTTCATTGTAGAACAAGCTCAAGACGTGGTTTGGTGCTGTTTGAATCAAAACGGTTGCACACAATATGTGTTGTATCTCGGATTGTTACTATACTATAACTTATTGTATTTTTCGATTGTAAAATTGACAAGGTTTACAAATTATGATTAATTACACAAAGAAGACGTAAACTATGTATTAATAATTTTTAATTATATGTAGAACTATTTTATTTACAAATAGCAAAATTTTCAATTTTTTTTATGACCTATTTCACAGATATTTTAAAGGTTTGACACACCCTGGTTTTTCTTAAGTATAAGTGTCATTAATGTCCTGAACTGAAATCGGCCTGCGGCAAACAGCAATATTTCGCAGAATACGCTCTTTCTTGTTGCCAGGCGTTCAAAAAAAGCCCCCGGCTTCGGCCGCTGGACGAGTCCATTTTTGCACGGAGTTTTTTTAATTTTTGGTAGACAGTCGATTACGATCCGCCGAGTGGAACGAGCTGCGGTCTCGTGGCAGCGGAGGTGACATGTGAACTGTTTGTTTTTGTGTTTTGATTTGCGTTGGATTTAATTTAAATTCGTTGTGTTATTTGTATTATAACTTAAAGTAAATTCAGTTGCTAAGTAAATGTAAATGTAGAATCAATTTTATGTGTTAAGATTTATATATTTGTATAATATTAAACCACTGCATCTTGAATGGAAAATAAATAAGTTTTGAACCGGATCTGAAATGGTGTTTGTCTGAGATCAGCCCTTCCAGGACTCCGGATAACCAGCCGCTCGCCTCTCTTCGATCCGGGGTCTTCTCAGGTTTATATGCCGAAACAACTCATTGTTTCACCGTGAATACGGAAGGGTTAAGGAAAAATGCTATGTTATTTGGTTTCAAAATAAGTTAATCATTCTGTCATTTATTGTTCACAGAATTGAGTATCTTGACTGTTTTCAGATTAAAGATTTGTCTTAATTAAAAATTAAAGCCACTGAAAGCGGTGCCCTCGTTGATTTTTTCCATTTCGACTCTCAGTTTGCAGCATTATTTATGATAAGCCCTTAAAACAGCATCTTTTTCAGAAATGATAAGTGTAGAAAGACGAGATTTTAAATGTGCTAAATAAATTTTAATCGACCTTCCTACTCTCCCCTTAATTCTGCCTACGATTGGATAAAGTGGGTAGACGATAATAAAAATAGAAATTGTTGATTTACTTTTGACGAGAGTCAATAAAAATATTTATTACATATACATACATACCAGCAATAGTGAAAAAGTTAACAGATTCTGTTATTAATAATACGCTAAATGTTTATGACTCACAATTGAGTTATTTTGTAGTAGATTTTTACACAAGAATCCTAGAAAGCCGTGACTTATTTATTTGACTAAGAGTATTTTTAAATCACATGAGATCAACTTGACGAGAAAAGGTGCCACAAACATCCAAGATCTCAAATATAAAATTGAAAAAAATCTAAATGTTATATTGATCTTTCCAGGACTCCAATCTAGACCTATAGAATAGCCATGGTTCAGCTTTCAAAACTGGACAGTTTAGTCCAAATTTCAGCAGAATTGGATTTTTTTTTTATTGAAAAAAAGTACATTTCACTTTCGGGCATTACGTACAACAGTAAAGGTATTTGCATCAAACATTTCCATACATATGAATTAAAATTCATAATTGATTGAAATGAACGCACGAGTTCATCCGGCACTCGAAACTTTGTTAGTTAAAAGCTGATTGACGTTATCAATAGTCCACAATCAATGAATGTATAATAGTAACAATTTAATCAGGTTATTGTAACAAACCGCAGTGCTAATGCAAAATTTTCATACATTCTGAACATTTATAATGTTTGTTTTAATCTCAGTAACCAATAAAATTCTCTCACATCCTTTGACCTAAAATGTGAAATCCGCGTTGAAAAGCTCACGTTCGTTTATGAGACTTGCTTCAACTTTCTCAATTACCGGTGTAATTTTGTATGTGTGGAAAATGCATTTCATGTTACAGTGTGCTGACAGAGAAACGTTGTCACAACTCAGAAAATTATATTATAATACATAAGCAAAAGAAATACCAAAACAATTTTTGGTACAAATATTATGACACCTGGTTGGGCGGGGGTGGAGGTAAAGAGAGTAGCAGTCCTCTACTGTAGTGGTCGGCAAAAGATAAACACCTTCCAGGACCATTCAACAGCGGAAAACACCCCTGTCGTTCCAGATCAAAATAGTGTATTGCATTTGGTTGTACAAAGCTGAATACAATTATCGAAGTTAGTAACAGTTCAAAAAAATATGTTTGAAATAAACAGTCTTGAATTTAAGGCACTTAAGTTTTGGTTAGAATTCTATCCCTCAACCGTTGAGGGCTCTACTCAGCTCCGAAACCGTGATACAATTGACAAAACACGGCCTTTTTGTCAGCAAAGGCCCCGCCGGATAACGAGGAAGTTAAAGAGAATTTAAGACATCGACTGAGGGTGCTTGATGGAATTTAAATATCAAATTTGGATTATTGAGATTTTGTACACTTCCATGTATTTTGTCACTAACGACCCGGGTTTCGCCTTTCGGCATCTTCAGGCATTCGAGCACACGAATTAGCAGTTCGAGTCCATTCGTGTGCTCGAATGCCTGAAGATGCCGAAAGGCGAAACCCGGCTCGTTAGTGACAAAATACATGGAAGTGTACAAAATTTCAATAATCCAAATTTAAAGAGAATTGAAAATACATACTTACAACACTATTTTTTATTATTTATTGACTGATAAATTATCACTTTTTTATCATTGTTTAATGAGTATATAATTATAATGTACGTATAGATAACTAAACTCAGTATTTTACACTTAAGTTTTGTGATTATGTAAAAATTTTATTAGTAGAGAAAACAAAAATAAAGAGAAATTCGCAGTTGTTAGTGGCGTTGGCTACGGTTACGGATGTCTCGGGTTCAATTCCCGGTGCGAACAGTTTTCATAAATTGATCTTTCAATCGGTTTATGGACTTTTTTTCGTAGTCTGAGTGTTTGTGATGCCTATAACCTCCCCCTAAAATATTTTATTTAATTTTCTAACTCAGATTATCATTCATTTTTATTCAAATTTATTTCGCAACATTGTCTGTAAAGAGTTACGGGTAGCGTTATGAATGATAAACCATACATTTTGCAGACGCATTTTTAATAAGACACTGTGAGAGCTTAAGCTTCCCGTTTTCATGCCAAAAAAATTCCTTCGGAACCCTTGCATTCACATTTCGTTACCGTGTGGGTTTTGAAATATATACTTTATAAAGCGAAATGACAATTTCAAAAAGTGAAATATGGTTTTATGTAGTATTAAGTAATTATTTGATGTCATACTTCATAGCAGAATAAGTTCGAGACGTACCTCGGTGCTGTTTGAAAAAAAAAAACTGTTGTATACTGTACGTCATGCATCTCGGATTGTTACTATACCATACAATAATTTCGTATTTTTCGATGGTAAAATTAACGAAGTTTTCAAATTATGATTAATTATATAAAGAAGATGTAAATCATAATGTATTTTTAATTATACGTAGAACTATTTTCTTAACAATCTTTTGTATGACATATTCCACAGATAATTTATAGGTTTAAAAGCTGAAGTAACTCATTGTTACACCATGAATACGGAAGTGTTAAATGACGAATTACACATTTCACAGGTGCATCAATAATTACATTGAAACTGTTAGAGTTCACTGGATTCAACAAAATGTATTATAAAAATAATTAATGTGCTTAAATTATTGCTTGTTTTGATTGCATTTTTATGATTCTAATCAACATTAAAATCGCGAAATTTTATGGTGATAATTTTTACCTTGTTGCATGATTCCACTCGATGTGCGATCACGCTTGTGATGAAATTTCGAAAACAGTATATTTTGAGTACCTATGTGGACTGTAAATTGTTTGGAAACAATGAACCTAGTATCTAGAATCTAGACGATAAAATTTTAACGCAACTACTTAGCATTACAGTTAGTTTATATAATAAAAGTTTAAAATGTATATTAAAAGCGGTTGCAAATACTTCTTTTTTCCAACAACTTAGATAAAAGGTTGTTATATAAATGCTTCGATATAAAATAATTTGGAACGGCAGTGTCGATGGTGTTTTGGCCAATGGATGTAACCCTCAAAAATACGAAAATGAGTTAGTTATTGAATCTTATTTTTTAGACGACAGAGCAGGTCTCGGCCAAATGATGTAAATTAGAAAAAATAAATTGACCACTTATTGGAGGGGAAACATCATTTTACATTGATTTTAGGTTTAAAAATTCTAACCTTCCACCCCACTTAATGTAAGCCACTATTATATAAACAATCCAGGAGTGCATTCCAAAGATTCATAACGCAACCCACCGTTTAATGTTTTCCATAAGAACAGTTTTTATTCCCTCCCGAACAATTTAAATTTTGAGGGTTACATCAATTGCCCAAAACACCGTTGATTATCCTGTTTGATCCCAATGTGAAATTGTTTTTTTAAGTGGTTATTACTAAAGTAATACTTCACTTATCTGTTTGCAGATTTAAGGTCTAGAAAAAGAATAGTTTTTAGCTTATCGCTCTATCTACGCATTCTTTTTAAGATCAGAAATGAGGTGAAAACTAAAAAGCGTAAAGTATCGCGTAAAGTATGTAATAATGACTTTAAAAAAATCCATATTTGAGGCACTGAGTCGCTAAACATGCTCCTGGCAATTTTTAATAAATTAAGTTTTTAATGTACGTATGTGTTCTATTGATGATCTATCAATTTTTCTGGTTGCAAGTCTAATATTTGTTCCTATTTCGTCCCCTGTTCAAAATTCAAACTTTTCGAAACTTAAAAATGTCGTTTTTTACACGATCTCTATCCTCGTTTTACATGGGAGTGTAAAAGAATATTTTACTTTTTATTATTCACCGAAAGACGCAAAATAACTTAAATTATACTTAAAACTACCATAATATAACAGTTTTTCATGATTCACTTAAAACTCTAAAAACTCTTGGGAGCTTGCTTAGCGCCTCATCATAATGAACGAATTGTAGTGTTGACCTTTCGGCTACAGACAATTATATCTTTTGGGTCAAAAAATAATTTGGACAGTATTTTTAGTTCAATTTTTTTATTTTTTTTCTTCAACTTATGATTTGGTTTATACACGCAAACCATTCAAATGAATAAAGTAATATTCTTAACAAAAATGGAAAATTCCAGTCTCACCTATCCGATCCTAAAACGGGGCGTAGAGAGAGCGATTAGCTAACCACTAGTCCTGGCATAGCCCTATCCTTCTACCCCTGCTCTCTTCAAAAAAGAGAGGTTGAGCAACTGAGTAACAAGTAGGTCTCGTGGAAAAATTCTGTTAAGATACCTCCATTAGGAGACCATATGCTCCACATTGGGAGTGGACATGGGAAAAAAAAGTATTTATAGAAGTGAAATTTTATCAATTGAGTAATTTCATATTTAAAAAACTAATTAGTGTATAATATATCTTTCAATAAATAAATCAATACACTGAATAGGAATATTAATTAACAAAATATATGACGTTTAGTATTTTTATCAATATGCTTTTCTTTTTATGTTTCTTTCAATAATTCAAATATAATAATATTCTTACAAAGACTTATATTAAGAAAATACAAAAAAACTCACCACTGTACGGAACATAGACGTTCAAGTAGAGGCAATCTTCTGATTGGTTCCTTAGAAAAGGCATCAATCTTTTCAGGTAGTTATATCTGCCCGCTGAAATCGAAGCCTCCTTTTTAACGTCTGGCAATGTTTGAGGGCACACTGGAGCGAAATGTGTCGCTGTATGAGTTTTTGGCCAATGTGGTGCACTTCCTGAAATGAAAGAAAAGCCAAGCGTTAATAAATAATATTTACACGTTTTTATTCAAATATAATCAGGGGATCGAAAAAAGCACTTTTACATAGCTGGTAAACCGGTAATAAAATAATTAGATTTGTTTTAAAATACTTCATATTTTAATGAACTAAGATCGGGTCCTTAGAGAATCGGTTAACGTCGTTGAATACGGTTAAGGATGTTCAATTCGTGATTCATTTCATAAGCTGATTTTTTAATTGATTTTTGAATGTTTTTGTTTTCGTAGGCATGAATGTTTGTGTGTTTCCACCCACCTCGTCCTAAAAACTGAACGTAGCAATTAGCTTACCGCTAACCCTGTTCTAGCTTAATCTTTCTATCCCTACTCTCTTTGAAAAAGAAAAGTTGAGTAACGGAGTAACAATCAGCTCTCGTAGAAATACTTTTGTCACGATACAGGAGCGAACATCGTAATAATAAAAATAAAAAAAACATTTGTATTAAACAAAAGCTTGCCATAAAATATAAATACATGGAACTGAATATTGTGTTTGTAAAAAAAAGATGCTTATATATAAGTCTAAAAATTACCAAATCTCTTACAAAAAAGTCACTTAGTTCACACGAGAGTATCTAAAGTTGATGTTTACCATAGGGTTTTTTGTATAGTTGTAAACAAGTAGTATTTATTTTACGTTATCGGTTAAATATATTAATCTAAAACCGTTGAATTTAGCAAACTTTGTTGAAATCGAATAAATTTTCGCGTGTGAAATCAGCTGAAAATGTAATTCTGTGTACTGCATTGTCCTCTGTGCAGTACCTGTTGTGTACTTAACAAGAAAATTCCAACGGTATGACGCTTATCGTGTAAAACTCCAATAAATCCAATGTTTGCGCGTTCGTTCTCCGCATTATTTTACACTACTGAATGAAAATAGTTGTTTTTGAATGCGGTTTGTGATAATCGAACCATTGTCGTTCTGAAAATTGGCCTTTGTTTGTTTTAACCACCACACGCGAGGGTTGGGAAACCATAAGCCATTCATAGTGAACATGGCAATTAAAAAAAGTTTTTCCATCATTTATTTAATATTTATGCTAAATGCAAATTTTATTTTCTTCTTCTACTTCATTATAGTCTATCTTTACTCCATATATAAATATAAAACCATCTTGTTTTTAATATTTTAACATTAAAAGCTTTATAATTTAAGACATCGACTGAGGGTGCTTGATGGAATTTTAATAGCAAATTTGGATTATTGAGATTTTGTACACTTCCATGTATTTTGTCACTAACGACCCGGGTTTCGCCTTTCGGCATATTCAGGCATTCGAGCGCACGAATTTTCATTTCTACAAATTTTTTAAATACCTGTTTTTTTTTAATTTTTAACTACTATACTAAAAAAGTGTTTTAAATTATGTATTTTTCTTCAAATATTGCAGCTCGAATCACAAATAATATTGTTCGGATGTATTAGAATCATACGAAACAACTTAAAAGTAATTTATTTGTTTGCTAAGCTACTTCACTCATCGAAAAAAATGTAATTATTTTTATTTAAATCACCGCTTCCAAACTATTGTACAATATATGCTTGCGTAAAATGAATCAATGTTTCGTAAAAAGAATGTAATGGTTTTAAGTACGAAGCCCATTACATTTTATTCGATTTGAGAATGACAGGTGAACGAGATGACAAGCGATTCTTATGTCTTGCCTGCTATCAAAAGAATTTTGCATTCAACCAAACAAAAACATCGGATTTATTAGAACAGCAATAAATATATGTAAATATTTTGCTATAATATAATATATAACAGTGTACTTAATGTGTTTCGTTAAGTAATTGTAATTTAATGAAAAATTTCAAATAGACTATCGTTAATAATAGTCTCTATTTCTATCATACCAGAACACTAAAATTGTAATGGAATACCTTACCAATTTTTAAAGCAGACTTAATATTCTGACATGAGAGAAATCAAAGAGACTGTACATTAAATCATAAGTTAAAAAAACATTAATTTACTGCAGTAGATACAAATATATAATACACTTATAAATATATATCGTTGCTGTTCTAGAAGAAAAATACATTGAGTTACTTATACTGAGTTATTGAGTTACTTATAGTTCCTTATTTTGAACTATATAAAGAACACACTTATTTTAAAAAATTATACTTTTACTTTAAAACAGTTTTGTACAAGCAAACAAACTAAATGAAAAATATATAACATTTCAAACATTTGAAAAGCTTCAAAATCTAATTACACAAAACTAGTTTGTTTCAATTAGTGTCTTCTTCTAGAACACAGACGATATAATTTTAGTAACGTATATTAATAGAGCTAAATATATTAGAGTTCTAAGGATTAATCTAATGTTTTAATCATTTTAATCGAGTCTGCTTGATTAAAACATAACGATGAACAAGCAATTGTTATTGTATATTTCTGACAATGACATGATTCTAAAATAGTTCATTAATTTGGAATCTTCCAATCACTTCAAACATCGATATTGTGTCTAATTGTAATGGCAAAATTAAATCAAGCTTTTAATATAATACTGTTTCATAGATGGCTTCAAAAACAACAAGAAGTTAATTATTGTCGGTGAGTAAATAATTGTTTCAATCAATTTACGACCCCTATTTAAGCAGATTCAAATGTTACGGCCAATAAAAGGTTGTAATTGATAGGGTTATAAAATACACTAGGAAATATTACATTGCTGCTATTTTCTGTATCACTACTGCAATAAAAAATCACACTATTTTATAGAGCAAATATAAAATCAAAATATTGGATTTTAATGATGTGTACATTTTAACTCATATAGAGTGAAAAATCGGTAATGAATTAAAGAAGTTATAAAAGTTACTCCAGTATTCATATCGATATAATGTTTCTATCCTTTTTTCAACACATTTTAAATGCGATGAGGTTGACGAAAAATTCCTCTTTATAAGATAGTTAAAGTGATAGTGAATTCTGGTTGTCTTTTACAATTACTGCATTACTGCAGTTTTTTGTTATTCCAACTACACGAGCGTCTTTCTTGCCTTGTGCTGTGTCTTAAAATTGTTTATGGGAGGTCAATGATTATATTGTGAATTATAAATTGCGATAAAACTATCGCTCATTTTCAAACATAATTACAAAAAAAAAACTGTTGAAACAAGCATTTAATAAAAAACAATTCTTCGTTTGATTCTGAAAGAAGATACTTGCTGAAATATACTAGTTTTGAGTAATTCTACTTTGAAATGTTTCAAATGTTGTTCATTTAGCTTGCTTATACAAAACTATTTATAGGTAAAAGTATAATTTATAAAAATATGTGTTTTCTTCCATACGGTAGATTCTGAAATAAGGAAAATTTTGGTACAACTAACTCAATGTGTCATTTTTTCGATTTAGTGTTTTCTTCCCGAACAGTGACAATATTATATTAACACCTTTTATCGATAACACTAATATCTGTGTAATTCAAACTACCAATTTTATCATAATTATAATGGTATGTCCTTTTCTCTAAACTCAGATATTGCAATAAACATTCTTCTAACATAACTAAGTGAATATGGATTTTTTCATTGAATACATTGGTATTTTAACGCAATTGAGTCGCTAATTAATTCCATAAAGGGTCGCTGCAAACGTTATCGTGAACTATATTTTAGAGCTAGTGTTCGAAATAAAGAACATTTTAATATAACTAACGCAATATGTAAATTGTATTTAGTGTTTTCTTCCAGAATGATACTATCTGATACAATTTTGAATGAACCAAGTTTTCTTCTAAGCCATAACGTAAAAAAAATAGTAAACAAACATGGTATATCAATCTCTGTACATTTTGTGTACTGTTTTCATCGGAAATTTCAAACACATTAATTGGTTTCATACAAACAATGTCCGCTCGTCGGAACGGACAGCGTCAATCATCCCGTATGACTTGACAGGCAATCCCGTAGCAAATCACCGTTCCGTTCCGCCCAAAATTTATTTCAAAATTTTGAACGAATATTTTGCCAAAAAATATTTTTAAAAATTCGTGACGTAAATAATATTTAAGTGTGAAAGTATAATACTTCAAGGTAAGCTAAGGCTTCAGAATATAAGTAAACGCAAAATTAATTCAAAATTAAATTTATTTTACTAACTTTACTAGTCAGCTTCAACCAGAATTTATATTCTGATATTTCTTTCTTTACTATAAGCTCAGGAAGAGAAAGAGAAAACTAATTGAAATTGGTAACATTTATATGGAATAACTGAACAAGCTGTGTAACCCCTATGATACCAAGGTTTTTGTTCAACGAGAAGATGAGGGCTCTTGTATCATAACTCAGAATCTCCATCAATGCTTGTTTTTTGCTAACCCATAAAAAAACGTTTTCATGCTACAGTTACAAATGCATAGAAAATACGCTTACACCATGATATTTTAACAAAAATTGCTGGTCATGACAGAACGATGCTGCAATTTCATTGACTATAATGGAGAATATAAGTTTTGAAAATTATAGGAAATTGGAGAATATGAGTTTTGAAAATGAACAAAATTTTTACATTAATTTTAGATGGTAGTTTGTAAGCTTAAAAAGATAATTTATAATTCAAAAGACAATTGTGGACACGAAAATCAAAGCCACATTAATAACTCAATTTTTGCATGTACTTTGCATGATGTTTTTCGTTTTTAAAAATGGTGTTTGATAGTGAATCGATATATATTATAAATGTAATTGTGAATTCAAATGTACACTTCTCAAACTTTTAACATAACGAAACATTTTGAAATAATTTAACCGAGTGCAATTGACATTTTGCTACGGAAGGTGAAACGACGGTACAAAATGCACATAGGTACATAATAAAATCAATATTAAAATAACAATGGTTTATCAAAAAATCTTGTTATATTGAAAAAGTGCTGTAGCGATTGTTATAAATAATAAACTAATTTTATTTATCAGAAACTAATCAAATTCACATTAAAATTTTGCTCATTCTTGAGTAGTTTTTATACTGGTAATGCACTGGTTATATTTAGTTCAACAAATAATTAAGTTTCGAGACTACAAGCATAGAGTTGTTTCAAATAGAATTGTATTAGAAATTATTCTTCAATACAAGATATTATTGCATTTGTTTCTGGACAAAACCGACATAAAAATCATTTTATTATTTATAGACAGGATGTGTAAACATAAAATAATAACACTCGAACAAAAATGTTTATATTGGTCTCCCGAATATATATAAAATTACTCATGCTTCCTGAATTGAATGTTCCCATATGGAATGGTTTATTCCAGATGCTTTCGGTTGGTATTTTTCAAATTATGCTTTAGTAATGTTGTAAAATATGAGTGAGAATAGATTTTTTAATAGATCCTTGGTTACCGATAACTTCGCTATTCAGTGAGAAGGTGAAAAGCGATGACACTGATGATGGTTGTATGCTGAAGTAAGTCAATGGCGTAACTAAAGGGGCAATCTTGATTGAATTTTTCAAAAACTTAAATAAAATTCAAAATTTAAAAATACTTACAAATGTTTTTGTGTTCATCATAAAAATACATCGTGTTTGGTTAACTTTTGAATATAAAATGTCTTCTTTTTTACCATATTTACTCCCTGTGTTGAGCATGTGGCCACCACGCGGTGCCTCTATATCGTTATGTTGATACTTAGCTCTTAATTACATAAACTAGTCCTTAGTTCAAATTTTTTGTCATTTTCGTGTTTAATCTTTAAAATGTTTCGAAGTTATAGGTATTCTTGTGTTATGTCTAAAAAATGGATATCCAGCAATTAATTTACAGAAAAAAATCGTCCTAAGAATTTTAAATCAAAGTTTTGTTTCATGTTGACAAGAAAGATATTTTGTGTGTTTAAAATTGTCATCTTTCAAACTTAAAATTGTAGTTTGAAAATTAACAGGCATATAATTATATTTTTAGAATAATTTCTTACCAGGTGGCATAAACCGGAATCTTCCGACCGGCGCTGATGCATAAGGAATACCAAGGAACACTTCAACACCATCGATTCCACGTCCACCCCTTGTCTCCAAAATAAGTCCCGTGATATTCCCTTGTTTAAGTACATACTCCCTCGTCTGCCGACGACCATATTCAGCATCGCTCGGATGCGCGGGAAACGATTCGTCGTGTAACTGCGCACTGCACTGTTCTACTACCAAAACTACATAAAAGAGGGCTAAGAATAAACTCGTATGCATTTTGACGTTTGACAGGAGGGACGCCATTTTGTTTACGTGGAATGTGACATGTGCGGCCATTTTAAAATGCAATGTTTGAATTTAGAACTAATCTGTTTAACTGGTATTAAAGAACTCTGACATAAGACAGAGTGCTGTAATTATTTACGGAAGAACACAATAAAACTGATTTCGTTTTTAATGATATTCACTTTTCTACACTTTTACGCTTCGCTGTGATTATCGTTAATCCACTCACGCGCACTTTTTTTACCATTTTTCACATGAAAAGTCAGGAATCATTTAGTTTGCACTTGTTTCACATTAATAATGATTCTTGGAAATATTTCCGTTTCTTAAAACAATCGTTTCATCACTGGCCATGATTTTTTTTAAGTTTGACATTCCGGACACACTTTTTTATTATTTTCGGCGCGTAAAATATTTTTTATCGTTTACATTATTTTTAAACACCTCCATCTGGCGTTAAAGAAACTTTGAATGGATTAATGACTTATGTTTATTAGGCACTATAAAGATATCAAGCACACTAACTTTATATTCAAACACTATCATAGAATTATTACAAAACATATTAATATTTTCGATGGATTCAGCGGTAACTTTTGGAAGCTTATTTTTAATATAAAATCAGAATTGATAACTTAGTTATTCAGCCAGTGGAATAACTAAGTTATGAATTTTAGTTTTATGTTACAAAATATCTTGATAAAATATGTTGCTTAGATAAAATATGTATAATACAACATATACTATTGTAATATATAAAATAAATTAACACCAATTCTAGTTTAAAAAATCTATAATTATATTTCGGCGTAATATTAGAGTTTCAAACTTTAAGGTGAAGTAATTTTTTTACATTTCTTTTCCGCTTTGAACGTGAAACATGTACTATTAATGAAGGTATCTTAACAAAAGTCTTTCTATGAGAACTGATTATTACTCAGTTTCTAAATCTCCCTTTTTCGAAGAGAATAAGGATAAAAAATTACTTGTGGCTAACCAATCGCTCTTGCTTCGCCTTATTTTAAGGATTAGATAGCTGGGATGGAATTATAGACATCACAAACATTCTTGACTACGTAAAGAAATCTATTAAGCGATCTAAAAATAAATGTTTGAAACTTTCCGTACCGGGATTTGAACCTGAGACATTCGTAACCGAAGAAAATGACGTTGACCACTGCACCACATGAAGAACAACATACGTTTCTTAAAATAAATCACTGGAAAAGTAATGAGGTTTGTTTCAAATAATAATAACTTAAATTGTGATTATTCCGAATCATGCAGAAAACAAACGTCTGAACAAGTTATATCCAGTAGTTTATTGGAGATGTGATTAATTAAACTCGTATTTAATAATGAAATCTACGTCAGCCGCTTGGGTAACGGTGCTGACGGGCCCGAATCCAAATACAGAAAGTTTCGTAAGTTGATTTTTCAATCAATTTATGGATTCGTATTCAAAGCATGGATGTCTGTGATGGTTTAAATTCCCCTTCACCTATCTGCTTCTAAAAAGAGGTGCATCAAGAGCAATAAGCCATGTCCTTCTATTCTTACTCTCTCCGAAAAAAGAGTTGTTGAGAAACTAAGTAACAAACAGTTTTCGCAGATAAGCTTCTGTTGAAATAAACTCCACAAGGAGTCCACATACTTCAAATTGGGATTAGACACGGAACCGTGTCAGGGGTTTATATATAAATCGAAGAATAGGTACAACTATTGTTTTTTCATTATTTTTCACAAAATTTTTTGAATTCATTTCCAATTCTATTGTATGTCTATTTTCGTGTCACCTTAACAAAAAGATCAACAAGATTGAATTTGCAGATTATTTCCGCTGTAAAAGCAAATCAAAGAAAATCTTGATTGGCAGCTTCGATATACATTTAAATTTTGTATCTATAATATTAAATACAATTGAAAATGCTCTACTCTTCGATGTTTTCATATTACGTCTGTCTATTGTTGATAAAAACGTGAAAGCTTCCTCAATAGTTGAAATAGAAAAACTTTTTTTATGGATCAAAGTAAATTATTTTTCAAAACGATTTTATATTGTTGCATTGTATTGAACGACGTCAATGTAATTGATTATATTTAGTATAATACTATCAATTTTACCTGTATTACAGCGAAGTAATGTAACATTTTTAAAAAATATTCGATAAAATTCTACAAAATTATTCTACAAATAATTATACTATTTTAGGCCAATTCATGTAACAACGAATTGTAATCAAATTTACATCGGTTCGTAAAAAATAGTCTCGTGTATTTAATTAGAAGATTCTTGGTAGACACAAAAACACTAAGACGTAATTCTAGTTATACTTTCAAAAATACGAACGAGTAAATGATTGGATCTTATTTTAAAGACGACATAGTAAGTCTCGGCCAAATGATGTAAATTATAAAAATATATTAACCACTCTTTGGAAGGTAAACATCACTTTATATTAGTTTCAGATTTAAAAATTCTGAACCAGCCACTATTATTTCGACAATCCTACATATAATCCCATATCTGCAAACATGAGAATTTATTGTAGTGTATTTCAAAGATTCATAGCGCAACTCACCAAATAATGTTTTCAATAAAAACAGTTTTTACTATCTCCTGAATAGTTTCAAATTCAAGGACGACTCATCAATTGACCAAAACAGCGTCGATATTATTTTGTATGATTATTCGTCTAGTGTTTTAAAGAACCTTTGTAACAATTAGATTTGGTTAGGACGAAGAAACAAAATTTTGTATATTTTTTTATTTTTGATTATAAACACCATTCAAAAAGGAAACTTTCAATTTGGTTATATATTAAATATTTTTAAAAGTCGTACGCACGAAAATTCATTGTTTAAGAATATAATTTCACCAATGCACTGTCTTCGGTAAAAAAAACTCGATCATTTTCACGCGTTTCTTCCAGAAACTACACAATATGGCAACTATGCTAATTTCCACACGATCTCCGCAACACTATAGCGTCGTTTGACTACATTTTAAAAAATGTCATCGTTCCCCATACTAACTGGCGCCGGTCGCGATTTATTAATAGAAGGTAGATGCCTTCTCGCTCGCTTCCCGCATAAAAATATCAAACGAATTTTAAAACTAACCGATATACTTCTTTCCCAAAGCGGCACGCGTATCTATACGCCAAGCTTTCTTTGAAAGAATTCACGCTTCGAGTGAGAATAAATTAATGATACATAGTTCCAAATCATTGGATTATTTTTGCCTTGCGATCTCAAATAAATATGCGTATTGCTCATTCATCACAACAAACATGTGCTGGTGTCAAACACTTACAGATAAATTACGTTACTACTTATATTTGATAAAACATTTATTTCCAATCTCCAAAATCTAACCAAAACTAAAACGAAACCGACAGAGGAAGCTTCCATAATAGTTTACTGGCTAATTTAACTGCCCACATCGATACAGTCTTAGTCTTTATTTCCATTTCCAGAATGAAGAAACTAATCTTCTTCTTTCACGACTATGATAACTGAAGCAATATCTCAAACTTTGCAAGAGCTTGCAAGTCTAGTTATCTAAAAGTTAACCCTTCCGTACCCATGGTATAACAATGAATTACTTCAGCCTTTAAGCCTTTAAATTATCTGTGAAATAGATCATACATAAAAATGAAAATTTTACTATTTGTAAATAAAATAGTTCTACAGATAATTGAACAGTAAAAATACATTACATTTTACATCTAATTTGTATAATTAATCATAATTTGAAAACCTCGTCAATTTTACCATCGAAAAATAAAAAAATATAGTATTTTTGTTTCAAACGGTATCAAACTCGTCTTAAGCTTATTCTGCTATAAACAATTTTGATTCTTGCGTCTTTCAATAATTTCTCATAGTTTGATATGTATTTCAAGTTTTACACACAAAATATGACATAAAATACTTACTTAATACTACAATAAACCATATTTTACTTTGAGAAATTGTCATTTTGGTTTATAAATGCGTATATATGACAAAACCAACATTGTAGCAAAATGTGACTGCATGAGATCCGAAGAGATTTTTTTAGCATGATAACGAGAAGGTTATCCTTTTCCATCCCGTGATAAAAAAATTACGTTAAAAGCCGTGGTCAACACAGGCTGTGTCACTTAAGCATTTTTAAAGCTAATTAATCGCATCACTTTCATTGAGTTCGGAATAATATTGTCATCAGAGTTTTGTAATTTTATTAATTTAATGATGAAAACATTAAACCGAACCACTTATTTATTTTAATTTTATTAGAAAACTATTTAATCTACAAACAGTTAAAATCCTAAATTGATATAAAACCTAATAAGCGAGATATTAATGTTTTCAACTCGTATGGCAATCTTGGTGCTATGGTAACGGGAAGGTTAAAGCGAATTTAAAAAGTACTAAGACAATAAAGAAAAGGACTAAGGTATGATATTAAAAATAGCAGTTGTGAAATATGATAATTACTGTAGGGCCCAGTTTTAAACCACATTTTAAAATAAAAGTTAACCACGTTTTTGTTCGATCCAAATACATTACATTGCAAAAGTAAGTAAATTCAACGCCTTTTTCTTTTGAGACAAATGTATTTTTAGTCAAAGGTTCGTCAAAACAGCTAATTAACAATACGCTGTATAAAATCAAACAGAAATTTATCAAAGATTAACGGAATCAACTAGAAGAAAAAGATAAAACAAATGCTTAAGATCAAGACTTGCAACACTACACTTGCGTATATAGGATGACGATGAAAATATTCTACATGCGTGCAACATTTTTTTAATATTACAATTTGCAATCGTTTGTTAATATATTTTTTTAAATAAGGAAATGATATTGTATAATTCGCAGTTAAAGGTACACAGAATTTGTCTTCCACTGAAATATCTTAGGGTAAATTCAGTGGATATAAGAATATTAGTAAAATTCAAGGAAAATGAAGACAAGTAACCGGAAATCATAAAGATGCCTTTTTGTGAACGCATGCTTGTAGAGGTCTGTACGGGCCAAAATTTTATAAAATTTCCCGGTCCGAGCACGACATTTTCAAACCATCTCCAGCTTCAGTAATAACCCGCCCATAAACCCAGATTTCTTTTCCTAAACCAGAAAAAATCCCAATTTTTTCAATACAGATATAGATTTGTACTTTTCAAACAATATATGTTATTATTTTAATATTTCTAACGATATTCATAGTACATGGAAAAGAATATATAAGTTATGAATAGTATTGCCATATGGCTGACTCATGATCCTAAAGCAGTCTGAAATATTTTTCTGGGAATTAAATTCCTTACCCGAGCCCGAATCTGAATTGTCTTCACGGACCAGGACAGATAAAGGGCCTCGGTCCAATCCCAGGCCCGTGCAGACCTCTACATGCTTGGCATATAGTTGAACTTAGGATTAAAAAATTCGAATAATAATAATGATTTTTCAATGGAGTTTACTTCCTTGCGTAGATTAAAATTATTTATGTAGAAAGAAGTATATATCTAAAATTAATATTTTTAAAAACACATTTCAAATTATAATGAGATGAAATTTGAGTTATTGAGATTTTGTACACTTCAATGTATTTTGTCACTAACGACCCGGGTTTCGCCTTTCGGCATTCGACCGCACGAATGCCTGAAGATGCCGAAAGGCAAAATCCTGGGTCGATAGTGACAAAATACATGGAAGTGTACAAAATCTCAATAACTCAAATTTGATATTGAAGTTCCATCAAGCACCCTCAGTCGACGTCTTAAATTATATAGTTAGATCGTTTTTTAGTTCAATTTTTCAGATTACGCTCCATTTGATATTAACTGAATTTAAATACTGTATTTAAATCCATAAAGATAACGGTTTGGTTGATAGATTAAGACGGATTTCCTTTTCAATTTATCAACTTCTTTTATTTTGACCTACAAGTATGATAAAGTAATACATTTTGATTTTTACATAACCACTTAGTTAAAATAATTCTTCCTATTTCACACGTAAAAAAATGTTCAGATCACAGCAAAACATGCACCAAATCACATTGAACATAAAATATTATGAAAATCGTTATAAAATATCAACGTAAGCAATATTTTTACATTCTATTTTATTTCTATATATTGTGAAAAGTTACGTATAATACTTGACGCCATTTTGAATTGATTTCACGATTTTATTAATTCAAGTCTATAATTATTGAGAACCGTCTTCATAAACATTAATAAATGTCAGATACCAAAGAGACTAAGAAAATTTAAATGATGATCAGACGTGATGGTGCTTATTTGCTAAGCCGTGATCGATTTAACTCGGTACATGAACAAAGAAAATGCTTAGAAGTACCGGAATCTGATAATCTAAGTGTCGGGTCAAAACCGCGACATTACGGCCATTTTGCGCTTCTTTGAATACCGTTTGAGCTATTTTAGACGTTAGTGTATTGACTCGTTAACTGCCAGTGTCTGAATACCATTGCGTCAATTTCATAATCGTGTACTTCTATTTGAAAGTATCAATATAAAATTTTAAGTATGATATATTACTAATATACAAATTCTGAAAAGAAGTAACCATCAAACGTCAAAGCTTAAGTGGGATGATTTGTATCATTAAGAAACCTCTTAAATACTGTATAATTATCGTCTCCCCATAGCAGAAAAATTGGAAGTTGTGATGGAAAAATTACAAATAAATTTGAGTTTCGACTCATAATGAAATTATAAGTTTTTCGAGAAATCGATTTCGGTACGGTGGAATCTCGATTTACCGTTCTTAACCCTTCTGTACCTATGGTGTAACGATGAGTTACTTCAGCCCTTAAACCCTTAAATTGTTTGTGAAATAGGTCATACGAAAAAATGAAAATTTTGATATTTGTAAATAAAATAGTTCAATTGAAAATTAAAAATACATTACAATTTTTGTCTTCACTGTATAATTAATAATATTTTGAAAACTTTACCATCGAAACACATAAAATTTTAGTAAGATATCGTAACATTCCGAGATCCATGACGAATTGTATGAAATCATTTTGTTTCAAACGGCACCGAGACATGTCTCGAGCTTGTTCTGCTATGAATAAATTTTGATTCTTGCGTCTTTCGATAATTTTGCATAGTTTGATACGTATTTCAGGTTTTGCACACAAAACGTGACTCAAAATAATTTCTCAATACTACAAAAAACTATATTTTTGAAATCGTCATTTTACTTTATAAATGCGTTTATATGACCAAACCCGAAATGAAAACGGAAAAGTTAAACTTGTCGCTTCCACGCATTTATTGTTTTAACAATGAATCAACGTTCCACTGTATCTTTTATAACATAAATGTGCACTTCAAAAGTATCCTTCCGAATGAAAATAAATAGAAACAAAACTATTAAAAAAGTTATAATGGGTCTTGTTTCTTCATCAAATTAATAATTTAAGAAATACAATATTTGATAGTCTCTTATAATCTGACACGATACATTATTATTCAGTGTGAATCGTGCCCAGAATTTTCATCGGATCATCTGTTGTAGCGCAGAGTCAAGAAAAAAATAAGTTGTAGTGTGTCAAGCGCATTGTATTTTGGCAACGTAGGATGAGTTTAGAAAGTGGTGAGAACCTTCCTATGACACATTTCCGGACCCTTGGCAGAGACGCGAGGTGGTTATATTTTTTTTGCGGTGAACCGCTGAGAGCGAAGGAAGGCGCAAGAGCGTGTAGCGCGGCCCAGCGCCTACATTTACTTCTAACTGAAATAAATAGTGGTGTGACTAAGTGAACGAGATTTGTTGAGTGTACATGAGAGACTTCCCCATCATCATCAGCTCGTCGGACGAAAGTCTTATTCACAAATCATAAGAAATAAAAAAAAACTATTCTTTTACTTGAATTCACGAATCTTTATTGCTTATGATGTGATAAGAACCGGATTTTCTCACAAAGTAGCATTACTTTAAATCATTTAAAAACAGTCCTTTGCTGGCGAGTATTTGAATTAATATTGGTACTAAACAAGTTGCTTACTCTCCAGATGTTAACACAAGCTCGTGCTACGCGTATTTATTATTTTTTCTTGTACATCCTTTTGTGCGCGGGACAGACGAAGTGTTTCAAGAGAATTACTCTAAGCACATAAAAATTTTGATGTTTCAGAAGATTAACGGCATTTTGTTGTATTTAGTTTATATTTTCTCTCCATAGAGTGATATAATTCATGCATCGTGGCGTTCTGTGTTTTTATATTTCATTATCGCATTTTTAATTGATTTTAACTTTAATATTGTATGAATGATAATTTGAACATAACATAACATTAAATTAAAATTGATAAATTAGTTATTCCAGTTGGTTTATCACTAACGTGACGCGTTTCGAATTAGTCAGAAGATGCTTCTTAAAGAGGCAAAACGCGTCACGTTAGTGATAAATCAAGGGGAATAACTAAATTGTGAATTTTAATTTTATATTTAAAATGAAATCCCACAAAGTTACATCCGAATCCATAGAAAATAGATAATTTTGTCTTCCAATATTTCAAACAAAAATTACATTAAAATTTTTAATTTCAATAGATCGAAACTTTTTTTTTTATATTCTTTGTTTTTTAATATGGAAAGACATTGTATTGTTAACATTATAATTCGACGGTGTTTTGGCCAATTGATGTAATCCGCAAAAAATACGAAAATGAGTAATGTTTGAAAGCTTAATGAAAGCCACTTTTATATCGACACGTATAATGCTTTAACTGCAAGCATGAGAATTTACAGGAGTGCATTTCAAAGATTCAAAACGCAACTCACCATATATTTTTTTTACCATGTCCGCTCTCAACTTAGTTGCTCAAGCTCTCTTTATTCAAAGAGAGGTTGGAGTTTGAGGAATAAAAGGGTATGACTGGGACAGGGCTAGTGGTTAACTAATCGCTCTCGCTGCGCTCCGTTTTCAAGGATCGGATGGGTGGGAGGGAGTAGCTTTAGACCTCAGAAACATGCATGACTGCGAACAGAGATCTATAAATCGATTGAGAAATCAATTTATGAAACTGTCCGCACTGAGAATTGAACTCGAGACATTCGTAACCATAGCCAACAACTCACCATATAATATTTCGATTAAAACAGTTTTTACCCTCTCCTGAATAATTTTAATTTTGAGCGATAGATCAATTTTCCAAAATACTGTCGATTATGTTATGCGTTTTTTCGCTAGTATGTTTTTACTTATATTTTTGCAGAGTAGGCTTGTTGTTTCCACGTCAGTTGCTAGAATAGTCGTGGTTTATTTTTGAACTGATACATTTCATAGAAATTACGCTATTTGTAACCCAAAATATCCTGTCATTACTTGTGAGACTTTTCGTCAACTTTCAGATTGGCCGGACAAACATGTCAAATTATTTTGCTAGGTACTTGCTTTGGCTTGATTTAGGCCGAAAGAAATACTTGATTAGACAAATTCAATACGTTACATTTATCAATTTTAATGTGTTAACTCTAAATTCTTGGTGGAAAGGCATTATATTTTAAAAATAAAACATAATTTGTTTGTACTAATTCCACATGTTTATAATGGTCAAGACCGTTTGATCGGTTGACCATGCTCGTGATGAGCGAAACCGATTTTGAGCATTGTAAACAAATTGTGTTTTATTTTTAAAATACGTTACATTCCTGGATTTCCACTGGATGATTTGACAAGTTCGTAATTTTATTTACAATCCGAAGATTATTCGTTGATAGTCGTTTTACATAATATTGTGTTTTAATAATCTTAGATTGATTAAACTCTTGGATAATCTAAAATATATTGAAGAGAGGTTTTACGTTATTATTAATCATTTTATAAAACTAAATTTTACTAAATCTTAATTCATTTAAAATATTTTATTGTCATTGTGATTCAGATATTTTTTAAAGTCTAGCTCATAATTTACGACGCAAAGTGTGTCCTCTAAATTATACTAGGTAAGCGATTTATTACGATAAAGTAAATCATTGAAGCGATGTTACATTAAAATAAAATAATAATTTGGTTGACGTCACAATTTTCATTCAAAATCAAAATACAATTTGACGTTACGAAACTCATTATATTACTTCTAGAACACTGATTACTTCGTGGTTTAACTGGTCTATACGAAGATTGACAAATGTTCTGCTGATTTCAAAAACATTTTCAAACTAATTGCTTTTTATGGGTTTAAGAAATTAGTACACCAACTCCAACAGACATAAAGTAAATGTACCAGTACATTACAAATTGTTTATATAAATATGGAATAGTTTGGATTAAGTATACCAACTAAAATTTAATAATTGAAAGTCCACCCAATGGCGATTTTGTGTTAATTGCGGCGGCGCGACTTAACCAATCAAGTCGTGCCGTGGTGGACAAGAAAGAACCAATAAGGTTGTTTCAAATTAAAGATAATTAAGCCAGAATAAGAACGAAGAAAAAGATACTTCAGGTCTGGCGTTCAACCGCAGAGGTGGTCCTCCAAGGGCTACTCAACCGAGCAGCGCACTGATGGAAGTCATCCGATCCTGATGGAGCAACAACATCTCTATCAGTATCATATTTATATTTATTTTGTTATTTTTATTGTATTAACTTAAGCTATGGTCATTCCATATGTTGTGCATATTGCAACCTTTAAATGTAAAATCTTATTTTTTGTTAAACACGAGGTTACTCTAAATTTTTGTATTAATTTATGATAATTCATTGTTATATATTAAAATTTAATTTGTCACAATTCTTATCATTTTATTAATTAAAAATTAATTTTCGTCTGAAAGTCTGTTTTCAGACTGGCGCCCATTTATTTATAAATATATATAAATATATATTGTTTTTTAAATACCCATGTTCTTATAACCTTTTTTTTATTTAGGACAATTTTTGTCATGTTAACTTTATAATATCTCTGTTAATTGCAATATGGTACTTACATACCACGCTGCGAGATTATTGTTGTAATATCTTGCATATCGACGAGCTAGTTTCTTTTAAATTAATGATGATAGCATATAGTGCGAAATGGAGGTATGACACAGTAATTGACGTTTTTCAATAAAAGTGCTCAAAATAAGAAACATTTACGTGAGATTTCTCTAAATTGTAGAGTTCAGACAAGTGAAATCATCTTTTGTCGGATTGACGAACTAACACACCACCATATATATCATTGTGGTTTCATAGTGACCATTTAAAAACATCACCTTACGCAGTAAGTATTTTATTTTGAATCTCTTAAGAGAATTGTTAAGGATATCAGTGAATTTAAGCAAATGCTACTTGATTCAACCAAGAGTGGTCTTACATGAAGCTTTATGAAAGGATGCCATGAAAACCTCTGATGGCGTGGTCAAATCATCGATAAATGTCTTTATCACACGAGTTTCAGCTTTGTCCTTTCTCTTAAATACCACAGTCCTTTTTTTATTTACACATTTGCTAAATTATTTATGTTTTTATTTTGTCGGTTGCTTTTAATTGGAAAAATAAAGGTTATCGAATGTATTATGCCAGGTAAATTATTTTGAAATTGAAAATAAATACTGTGTTATTATTCAAATACAGAATAAAATAACAACAGATTTTTTTTGACACATTAACGAATGGTGCTTAATGATAACAAAGCACTAATTTCGTTTATAGATTTATGCGATATTTAATAATACAGTTTTCAATACATTGTAAAATTTAAAGCAAATTATTGTTTTTAAATCTAGTAAATAAAGACAACGTTGTATTAAAAAAACTGTATTGCTCATTGAATACTGTAAATGTCATATTGAATATATTCGATATCGTAAATATATTGCTTATTTAAAATTAATTATCTGTTAAAAATAAATATTTCTTTAAGTTTCAATCGGGATTTCTGATTTATTCTTATTCCATTTGTTGTTTATATCGTTTAAAAAATTGAAATCATATCACCTTATAATTTTATCATCCATTAGTTTATTTATAATGATATTATTATTGTAAATTTAGCAGTATGAGTTTTTTATAACAACAACCACTCTATTGTTTATAGTTTTCTTAATAGTGTTAATTAAGCATGATGGAAAGTACCTTGATCGAAAGAATTAAAGAATTTTATTTAATAAGAGTAAAAAGAGAATTACCCGATGTTTAAGAAGTATTAAAATAATAATAACTGTAAGCCCTTATAAAAAATCACAGAGAGCGATGCATTTTTTTTTGTATCTTTATAATAAAAATGCACTAAAATGTGCATTAAAGCTCAATAAAAAATAAACTGTTTTAAAAGAAAGCGAAAGCTCGATGAGCTTTTTTAAGAGCTTTGAAAGCTTCGTGAGTGACCCTCCGATGTTATTTCTATTTAAACCTCCGTACAATTACTACGGCACCTGTCTTCCGCACTCAAGACAACTGTCAATTCAAATACATAACAAGTACCGGGCACGCTCTACTAGGAATTTATTTCGTTTTGTTTTAGCTTTTATCTTTATAAATTTGCATCGATTTATTTTAAAAGACTAAGCAATTCATAATTATTTTAAAAACTACACCAGTCATATTGGAAAAAATTTACAAGAAAGAAGTTTAATAAAAAATAAAAAATATACAACTTTAATGAAATTCGTAGATGGAAGTAAGTTTGAAACATATTTTATGAATTATACCGTAATAAAGTGCTGAAGATAAAAAGAAGGAAAACAATAATCCTCTCAAGCGTACCCTTACTTTTTTCTACCACCATTCGTTAGGTATAGCTTTACTTGCATCTAACCGGCATCCACCACAGCAGTATGGTTGCTCGGAATGTCTCACGTGCAAATATCTAAAACTTGCACTCCTTCCCTGCGATTCTATATACTTAGCACTAAAGTGTACTAAAATTAATGACTAAATATATTATGAGCAAGCTTGCGTGACTTAAGCTGAGCCAGGTGCGAAAAAACTTTCCATATGACTGACTGGTCCTGCCGCAG
The DNA here is from genome assembly GCA_022494535.1 of Himalopsyche phryganea. Classification (NCBI taxonomy): domain Eukaryota; kingdom Metazoa; phylum Arthropoda; class Insecta; order Trichoptera; family Rhyacophilidae; genus Himalopsyche; species Himalopsyche phryganea. Next base: position 3,768,384 of record JAGVSL010000025.1, read on the forward strand.
ATTGGACTGACTTAAGTTATTCTACCCGTTCATTTTCATGCCGAGATATTTACATGGGGTATTGTATGTTATAAACGGACAATCATACATGTTTACAATCTATTATATTGAATAAACTAGCCAAGCTGTAGGAGCTCAATTATTAATTTATTACTTGAGTTGCGCTGTATTGCGCTGATTGCCATAAATTACCTAAGAGGATGAAAAAAATAATGGATTGCAATGAAATTGTTTTCGTCTAAATAATATTGAATGAATAACAATTATTTTCCTAGTGATAGTTCTCAATTCAAGTCCCATCAAATTTCAATTTTTCCTATCAAAATAGGAGATCTTCGATACGGTTGTTCGTAATGACTGTTCTCCTCGAGTTGATATCGAGTGACTTCCATATTACTATTAAAAAATTTCAAAATATTTAATGGATTGGAAATTTAAGATATTGACTGAGGATGCTTGATGGAAATTCAATATCAAATTTGAATTGTTCAGATTTTGAAAATTTCCATAAATTCTATATATAATTTTCATATTACAAGGCGAAACCCGGGTCGTTAGTGACGAAATACACGGAAATGAACAAAATTTCAACAATTCAAATTTGGCACTGACAACTATTAATTTTAATGTGTTTTTTTTTAATTAAAACGTCTTTCGTTAAGATGTTTCCAATATAGCCCTTGACCACTAAAGCCACTTTCTGTTTTAAATTGACAAATAATAATACTCAATAGTAAAAATGTGTATTTTTATTGCAATAAATAAATACTTAAAGAATTTGAAAAAACAATGACAAAAATAAAAGGTACTAGTAAGTACCCGGCATGCGCTGCAATGCCACTCAAAGAAAGAAAAGGTTTCAATATCACATTTGTTGCCCGAGCCCGACCCGAAGCCCAGAATTTTTTTTTTTAATATATTAATTCATTTATAATTTTCAAACAATATATGTTATTGTTTCCATATTTCCAATGATATTCATATCACATGTGACACGAATACCACTAGTTATGAATATTATTGCCTTATGGCTAACTCATGACCAGAACATAGTACTAAAATTTGAATTCCTTACTCGGGCCCGGCCGAGTCCGAATCTGAATTGTCTTTACCGGCCCGAGCCCGTGCAGACCTCTATTTTAGATACACAATATTTGTTGTTTTCCATCTTGTGCGTAAACGAATAAATCAGGATGTTTTTCCGAGATGTCACTGTGTGTACAATTCTTTATATTAGATTTTAATTTTTTTTCTTTAGAAGCCTTCACGAGTGTGTTCACAATAACTCACCTAAGTTTCATTGAAATCGGATGAATGGTATAGGAACGCAAAGAGGACAAACAAAAATTCATTTATATATAAAATAAGGCCTACTGTAAGTTAATTGTACTATGTTCTTTGCACAAGTGCAAGCAATAACTTGACAAAGTTTTATCGTAATCGGATGAACGGTATGGCAATGCATAAGATACGTTGACTTTTATATATTAGATTATACTTGTCGGAACTTCTAAACTATGCATGATACACGATTTTTTAATGTTTTACTTATATTTGAAGTGTAATAATATTTATTTATCAGAATTAATTCATTTTGATTGGAAGAATTTTGTCAATAATTAACAAACATGATAAGCCTTTAACGAACTCAAATGCATATAAATCATGGCTTATAAACATGTATACGTCCAAATTAATTAACGATCCCATAATTATTCATGAATAACACATTGATAATAATAATATGTTGTATGTACAAAATTCACATCGTTTCGAAAATTTATCACGCTGTTAGCAAATATTCGTATGGACAGAAATTAATTGAAAAATTATAATTGTGACGAAGAATCTCGGATATAATCCAAATTATAGCAAACGAATTTTAATTGAATTTACTGTAGTTTTTGTTATATGTTTGCATTGAATATTGATTTTAACTGAGCCACACTGATAATGAAAACATAATTCTTTGAAATAATGAAAAAACAATATGCAATAATTATTATGTGTCGTTATTTTGACGTCGCGTTGCGTTTCAAGCTAGATTTACTTGTTCATAATTTTTAAATTTCATAGTTAACAGATTTTCCTTTTGAGTTTTCTAACTATGACTATATTATTTACTACAAAAATCGAATAAGCCATCAAGTGGACAGAACGTCTCAAAATATTTTCTGTGTTAGACAGCTAATTATTAAAATTAATTCACAAAAACAATTAATTGTAACAAAGCTTATTGTTTTCAACTTTGAATAGAAGTCTTAGAAAAACGGTTTTCTACTAGATTAAATTTAGTGAAAAATAATGATTTTCTTACTCGTTGGTTAACAGTAAAAACTTTACAGGAAAGATTGCCGTGTCAAAAATTTGGGTCAAGTGTCGATGTATAAATTAGGGATTCCAATCCCGGGACCTCGGTTAATTATTAAAATCCGTAATCCCGGGATTTTGGGATTCTCTGTAAATGCTAAAAATCAATTCATATATCAAATTAAAGCTTCTAGATTAACAACAACGCATACCTCGATTGGTTCATGTACGTATTTTTTATAATACTTTAATAATAAATATAAATGTATTGTGGTCTCACTCCTTCTCATATTTCGTAACAGGAGTTCTTAATCAATTTAAAATGGACAAAAATTAGGACGGATTCTGAAATGGATGGAGGACAATATTTTAAATTGGAATTAAAGGACATGTCGTCTTTTTGGATACAATCTGGTAAAACCTACCATAATAATGCAATAAATAAAATAAAATAATTGAAACTGTCTGATTAAAAAAATATCTTAAATTATGTTTACATTCCAATTAAAGCAATAATGGACCCAAATTAAATTTTGAATGAAATTCTACATAACACATGAAATAACATTAAATGACCGATCCTGGGATTGAGAAACTATGAATACCGAAATCTCAGAATCATAAAAAGAGTCCGGGACTCGATACCCTAATAGAAACCAACAAGAAAAACGACGTGAAATATTAATGACTTTGATTAAAAATAACTGGCAATGCTTTTGATTCGTAAAGTTGATGCATGCCTCAAGTATCAACAAATAAAAGAATATACTAAATAGGTTTATTTTTGTATTTCTGTGTATTTATTAGTAACATTAAAAACTTGTAAATACTTTCATCTTAAATCAACATCGTCACTTTAAAAGTTGTTTGGTTTAAGTTCATATATTAAGCAACTTGAAAAGTAAACGCGTGTTGGTCAAAATGTTATCTCTTATAAAGTTTTATCTGATTCTTTTTAAATTATGTACATACTCTTGCACTTAAATTTAACCGACGGGCGATGACACTGGTACAAACACTGTATTTACAAAACGCGTAACCAGCAATGAGCGGAATCGTCTAAAACCGAAACCAAAACCAAAACACACTTTTCTTAAACCAAGAGAACCATCAAAGTCCGCCCGAGCTTAAAGACAAATAAATAAGTTTTGTTTCAGAAATGTCCGCCAAAGCTCGCGATGGCGCTGCGCGAGATAATTAAAGATGCGCGCGAGAGACTGAACACAAAACTTTGGCTTCAAAACAAATATATGAGGAACACAACCTAGTTAGAGTAGAAAATTCGACAAGGGCTTCTGAATTTAAAACTGTTTTGTGACATATATCAACATCAATGAAATTATTTTAATAGTTTGCATACGAGCTTTGAGGACATTTGAATAACGAAAGTCAACATCTCACAATATCTAATGAATGTCGTATTTTTTCTTCTGATCATGTTTCTGCTAAAGGTAAAACACTTACACTTAATGGTAAAATAGGTATACTAACACAATTTTAACTTTATTTTGGTAAAATGGATTTCCTCAAAACATTCCTTGCATACAACATGTATTATGAATTTATGAAATTAAAAAACTACCGAAATTGATCAGATTTGGTATAAAAAGTACAGATTTTTCTTATAGCAAGCGATTATAATTTCTCTTCTTTTTCGGGGACGAGTTTATAATTCTGAAATTCTCAAGACTATTAAACAATAACCAAACAATTTTTACTCTTACAGCTTGTTCTTCGCGTCGGTCATTTGAGTCTCCAGTTGCAAGACCCGTTTGGTTGATCAACGCGTTGCCTAGAGAGTTGGATATTTTCAGCATAGAACTCTGGGTATGTTGCTAAATATTTATTTCTTGTTTCTTAAAAATATATTCTGTTCTGTTTCTATTTTCTAATTTTAAAAATGTTTTAATTAACATTATTGATGTTATTCTTATTTTGCAAATGCATGGCGCATTAGCGTCAGCTGTAATTCATTTTTTTATTAATAAAAAAATAAATAATTTATTATTAGTTTTTTATTCATATTTAATATAATAATAAACACATCGCCCAAGAGTTATTTGAACCAAAAAGTTATCTTATATATTAAATACACATTAGCTTTTAAGTTAATATTTTATTGTTGAAATATTTCAATCATATATTCGTAAAAGTGAAACGAAATATATAGTGCTTAGCGTGACATAATTCGCTCTTCTTCAAATGACAATGGAATTGATCGTGCATCAAAATTTTGAAACGAAAACTTACAGCATTAATTTTATTTCAAGGTTTTATTTGATATAACTTATATTTGCGTTACACTTAAGTGTAGGCGTGGCAAATACATTCTAAGTAAAATTAAAGATATCTGTTTCGTGTTAAATTTAAATTTTCACAGTCAGTTGTGAAGAAGCGTGCCAAATAAAAACTGAAAACTAAATCTTAGCGTCGCGTGGACAGATTATAGGAGCAAAACATATTTCGCCCGCAGAAGAATCAGACATCCTTACTGTGTGCTATGATCACCGTTATTGTAAAATACGATCGGTTTTTTCATGAACGTCTGTCGTATGCCAATTTTATTTTATCTGGCGTTTCCCGAAATAAATACTAGCATACTATGAGAGCGACAATAATTTTGATCGATGATTTGATAACGAGCGTTTGGCATTTTTTATATTTTACAAAAATTAAGTGTACTACATAATATGTTATTTCAACATTAAAAAATTACGTAGCTTTTGTGATTAACCTTACCATTTCATGCTAAAAAATCCCTTCGTATCTAATGCAGTCACATTTCCTTACCGTGTGGGTTTTGTCATATAAACGCATTTATAAAACAATATGACAATTTCAAAAAGTGGAATATAGTTTTATGTAGTATTTCGTAATTATTTTACGTCTTTTTTGTGTGTGAAACCTGAAATACGTATCAAACTATGCAAAATTATCAAAAGACGCAAGAATTGAAATTATTCATAGCAGAATGGTTGCACACGGTAGAGTCATGCATCCCGGATCGTTACTACCCTTTACTAATTATTTTTATACTATACTATAACGTTGTCTTCTTCGATGGTAAAATTGACATGGTTTTCAAATTACGATAAATTATACAAAGAAGACATATTTTGTAATATTTTTTTAATTATATTTATAACTATTTTGTTTTCAATTTTTTGTATGACCAATTTCACAGATAATATAAAGGTTTAAATGCCAAAGTAACACATTGTTACATTATGAGTACGGAAGGGTTTAGGAAAATGATATATATATGTTATATATTATACCGTTCTGGCATGATGTCACTTTATACATTTATTGAACACAATGTACTCTCTGATATTGATCGATATGGACTGGTTTTGTAGTGACGGTTATTATTTTTAAATTTTTCAGTAAGAATTTCATACTATATTAGTAAAACATTTGCTGTATTTATTGGTTCAGTTATTATTTCAATTGTTAGTAAGTAAGAAATAATAAATGGTCAGTAAACAAATGGTTGGTATACACGTCATCAGTTAATAAAATAAACGGTCAGTAAATTTAAAATTAATAAATGGTCAGTAACTTGTTCGATATTGCTCAGTATACATGTAGTCAGTTAATAAAAATAAGCATTCAATAATATATTTACAATGGACAGTTATTAAATTAAACGGTCATTTTTTTAATTAAACCTACCCCAACTAAGCTTTATTTATTTGGCAACTATTTACAGACCAAACATAATTGTTAACTGATTATTTATCGAATTAGTTACTGACTACTTTTATAGAAATAATTATTCACCATAATTATAATTTTTTCCAAGTCCGCTCCCAACGTGGAATTGAAGAATGGAAGAAAGAATTTTTCTATGATAACTACTTGTTACCCAGTTGCTCAACCTCTCTTTTTTCGAAGAGAGTAGGGATAGAAGGATAGGGTTAGGTTGGGGTAGGACAGAACTAGTGGTAAGCTTATCGCTCCCGCTAAAATTTATGAAAACTGTCTGCACCGGAAATCGAACCCGAGACATCCGTAGCCGTAGCTCACGACGCTACCAACTGCGCCACGTACTCCAATACTAATTTGAATAAGTTCCCAAAAACATATTTCATCGTTTTGTTATTTGACCAGGTTCAGTTACATCCAAAACTGCATTAAACTCATTCACTCGCACAAGTGAAACCGAGCCCTGAAAATAATTAAAAACAAAATGAATTCATACTTTATTTTATCGACGAGTTCAACGTGTTTTTAGTTAAATACTAATGAAATGATAGTATGGTTTCATTTGTATGAGATTTGTATCAAGCCAAAAATGAAATCAAAACTCCTGAAATTGACTTGTATAATGTTCACATGGTCTACCGATTCGCTGATTGGCAGAAAGCCTGCTCGTATTTTCATGGAATAATATTTATTCTAAGAACTCATTTTAATTATAAATATATTATTTAAGTTTTTAATGCGTAGTTCCATTAAAAAAAAATAGTATTTTTCGTTCAATTCTGATTTTGGGTGTGATTTACCGTATGTTTAAATATTTACATAATATACTTGATTTTGATTCGCTGGATTATTTAAGATTGTTTGCGACATTTTTTCTGCTCCAATTGATTTTGAGTGACGTTGATTTTTTCACAAGAAAAATTAAAAATGATTAAATCTGTCGGATGGCAACTTGCTGTAATTAACATTATTTTAACTTTTAAGGTGTTAACTGTCGATTCTTGGTGGAAAGGCATTAGTTTAAAAAAAAATCCCATTTGATATTTTGGTTAGTGAATATTTACGAATGATTTTATACTTTTTGCTCAGAGGTAAGGGATTCTTAATGTGGCTTCATTTTTGATTTCCTATTTCCATTAACATTTGAATTGTAGAATATTTAATTTCGTTTAATATATAATTTGTTTGATAATCTGTCAATTCTTGTCATAGCTCTTAAGCAACTGTTTTATATTCTTTGTAATTTTTAACATTCAATTTTATATAAATAGCCCTGTTGTGATTGTGTTTTTATCAGTTGATAATGCTCGTGATGAGCAAAACCAGTCCTGATCACAAAAATATTGTGTTTTATTTTTAAAACACATTCCCTTGTTTTTTAGGTAACATTATTTTGTAAGCTATTGTGCATTAATTAACACTTAAGTATTGATGTTTTTGCGCTATCAAATTACAGCTGATTTTTCTCTGTTGCAATAAGTAAAAGATGTTGTATATTATGAAAACGATATTTTCCTTTTTATCTTCATTTGCTATGTTTTTTGTAACAAAAATAAAAGTTTATGTGTTTCTGAGCATATTTTCCCCAAAGCCTTTTTATTCTAACTTTATTAAAATCGGAGAAAGGAGTTTATAATTAATAAACCGATTTCCTGTTGAAATGAAGCGATTATTATGTTACAAGAAGTTCTTTGTGTATGTTGTACTAAATTTACATCGTAAAGCTTTAAATAGAAAAGCTTCCGGTCGTTAAAAGAAATTCACTTTAAAAATTATTTTTAAATGAGGTTTACTAATCACTTCATATAGGAAATGCAGTATTTTTTTAATTAAAGTCTTTCTAAAAGTGTAAATTTTTTTGCAATTGTCTCTCAAAACGCTTTAAAATCACATTTGATGTGTTATTATAAATATTTTAATTAATAATTTATTATTGTACTATAAATAATAGATTATTTTTCTGCACAATATACACAATAGCCAGCTTTATAAACAGTAGCTTCCACCCGCGATTGCTTTGTTTTTGTGCTTTGAAACGGGAAAGAGTTTGTGGGCGTTCTCGTTTTAAAGTGAATTCTCTCTTCAAGCCACCAAATCGCGCGTGGAAGTGCCTGTGTATAAATTCGGCTACTGGCTGCTATTTGACTGTATTCTAACACACTGTAACTGATTTATTCAAAAATTGATTTGAATGTCAAATTTAGGTATGGTGACTATGTAACGCTTCTTAGACAGAATCTGTTTATGTATGATGGAGAGTTTTTGAATTTGTAGCCATACATGACGCTTCGGATGTACGAAGCGTAATACCCACACGTACGAAACATTATGCCAGTCAGAATTATTGAAGAGGCATAATTAATTGACAAATAATACTTTATTCGACACAGGATTTTGCAGACGCTGGGATGTAGCCAAACACTATGAAAAAGCAAGCCATGACGATTAAAGTAGGACACAGGCAGTCGACGCAATCGAAATATAAAGGAACAATGAAGGAAGAACCGGATTCATTCTGTAATCGCCACTGAATGTAAATCCTGTCGCAACTTGCCGAACGAAAAACGTCGACCCTGATAATCATCATCGTCCGTCCTACTGCTTAATCGCGTTCAGCATTGGCATCATATTCCTAAAGATTCATTCCATAATCAGGCTGAATTTAAATCAATTTTTAAAATATATTCAATAGTCTTTAACCTACCTTCTTCATCATAACGGTGCATAGAGAGAGCAAATAACTTACTGCTTGTTCTTTGTTACTAACCAATTTTCCTTGAAACAAATTGTCTAGTGATGCTCCATTAGGAATCAATATCCTCCAAGATAAGAAGCGAACATAGTTGGAAAACAAATATTTACACAATCTTTCCTAATCAAAGATCAGGATACGGGATTTCTGAGGTGTATAATAATTGCGTATCGAAAAACAACACGGGCAGATTGCATCAATACATCAAGTATTTGATCTTGACCGAGTAATTTGGCTCTAGCTGTAATAGCAAGACAACCAAGTTGCGTGTGTCAATTGTCATTTTTTAAGACATCACCGGTGTTGGATTGATTACTCAAATATCCAACAATGAACTACGATAATCGATACTGATTTGTTTATATTTATTATTTCTTAAATGGATATACATAAACCAATACGTGATATGTATACATATGACAAATAGAGTAGAATAGACAGTCGATTTTAAATTCTAAATTAAAAAGTGGACCTGAATTGAGTGTGTGCTGCGGTTGCATAGGGATTGAAGTGAAGATTGTATTTGACACCGCCCCGTACTTATGGGGAGGACAGGGTCTTCAAAACCAATCTGCAGACTCTTCCTATTAATGAAAATTTAAAAACGTAATACCCCTCCTGAGGCGTTTAAGAGTGGTGTCGTATTTGTTTGGTTGCTGTTGTTGGTTTACAGTTTGAAGTGGGCGAAGGACCTGCGATCCTGCCAGAGTCAGTCGGGTCCCGACCTTTCCCGGGGAAAGTTGTCGGCCGGCGAAGCGGCGATTTTAGTCCATCGCTTACTAGTAAAACCACTTACAGAGTTTAAATTAAAAGTGTGTAATTCTGTTGTGTAACTGTCTTAACTAACTGAAACTAATTGCAAATAAACGAGAAGAGTATACGGATAAACGACCGGGGTTTTAATGGAAGACGAAGGAGCCGTTGTTTTGTCCTTTGTTTGTCCTTGTCCCAGGACGCGGGCCTTGAAGTGTGTTGAAGCCCGTACCCCGCTTCTCCCCGCTCTCCACCTCCCTCCCTCGAGGGCGAGACAGATGTTGTTTCGTTTCTTACTCTCTCATATTATTAAGACTGGATTACCAGTATTTTGACAGTTTTTTTTAAATCTAAATACTGAATTTTAAAATCGAATCGTAAATGCATTTTTTCGATATACTTGAAAACTGACTAAAAATTTGCAATATTATTATTAATCACTGTTTGTCAAACAAGGGTAGTATTTGAGAGAGCTAGATCTGCAGCAGGACTAACTTTTAATGAAATCTCATTAATGTTGTCAGATTATCGCTTTTTAAGGTCATATTTTGATCCAATGAAACATTCAGGGATCGTAATACTGGCGAAGTTAAGTATATTTACGTTTTTTTTTTCATATAAATCATCCAGTATTGCAATCGCTAGTCTCAGAAGCGCTCAAATACCGACTGTCTCTCTTATTTACCCAGATGAATTAATTAAGTTGTCTCGGAAGACTGTTGTAGAATTAGTTCAGTGGAGCTTTTGGTGAATTGAAGAGAGTCTTGGTGACGTCGTATAATGATGCGCCAAATATTGAGGCCAATGAAAAACACAGCGAAAATAAAATACCATTTAAAATATTACAATACCCGAGTATTATATGTTTCAATTATACTAATACAAAACTGAGATTTGAAATTTTCTTTAATACTATCTGAAAGTGTAGATATTTACAGTTAAAGCTTTCGCCACAAGTGACAAGGGCAGTCCAACAGCCAATTTTTTCTGCACCAAAACTTCAAATTTACAGTTATAACAACTTTACGTTTATCAACTCTTACTTGAAATCAGTATAATATGTAAAATAAATATATAACAAAAAAACTTACATATATCGTCAATAATTATGTTTCAAACGCTTTAAAAAATTCGTAGGTCATGAACAGTGGTATTTTTTTTTTTGTATAATATATCTGTTGAGATATTAAATTTAAACGAAAATGACGAATTACAACGAAGATCTTCGTGAGAAATGCCACGTCATATCACACGTTCTTTGTAAACATTGACCAAGTGCCAAAACGGTTATGTCCAAAAAGAAAGCTGGCATCATTATCGGTTTTAGATGTGCTAATTACTTGTTTTTACGTTGGAATATTTTTTTGAAAAGAAAAACTGATATTTAACAAAGAAGATAAAAAAGTAAAACACAGTTAGCATTGTATACAACTTACATATTGTGTGCATTTGTATTTTGAGTATTGGCAATATCAACATACGATAAATATTTCGTTTCAGTAAATGTTAAAACTTCAAAAAACAGTTTCTGTCCAGACCCAGACTACCCTCTGACGAGCGTGGGGCAAAACATCGAGAGACGACGGCTTCAGGTACTTGGGGGTACACATCACGGGAGATGGCAATCCGCGTAAAGAGCTCGCGATCCGATTAGGGATAGCTGGAGCAACCTTTACCTCAATGAGTCTGGGACTCACAGTTGTATTCGGTCAGAACCAAGTGCCACTTATGCAACGCATGCATCTTGACGGTGTTGTTTTACGGTTGCGAGTCATGACACCTCACCAAGGCACAGGGTAACCCTATACCGTGCTTTGAAAACAGATGTTTGGGGCGAATAATAGGGGTACGGTGGTTTGATTTTGCCAGGAACTCGGAGGGTAGAGAAATAAAAAAGCAACGATGGACCTGGCTTGGACACGTGCTGTGGATGCCCCAGGAGAGCCTGAATCCTGCCTGTTTCTTCTACCAACCAGACGAATTCCGTCGCCCTGTAGGGTTCGCTGATGACCATCCATAGGATGTATTCGGCGGAGTTACGGGACGCTGGGATGACCTGGGAGGAAGCGACTGGCGACTGGCGGAGGACAGAGAAGCTTGGAGGAACCGCGTGATGGCCATATGCTCGGAATAGAGAGCGGATATGGTTTAAAAAAATATATTATACATATTGCCCAATTCACGTTTTTCAAGATCAACGATGATTCCTGTTGTACACCATATGGTGAAAGAATAAAAGCAGTTGTACTAAAATCGTATACGAAAAGACATTGCAAACTGTATTGTCATTATTCTTAGAATAGCTTTGAATGGTGGCGAGTAGGTATTTACGGACTTAACAAATACTAATAATAAATGAATACTCGGACATCTTGTCACCGTCGAACTATTCCAGTAAGAATCGAGTGTATTTCCTGAACACTGCATTCCAGACTATAAAGTAATGTCCCGATGATTGATAATCTAAATCTTTATCGCTTAAATAAATTGATTAGAATTACAATACCATTTCTCGCTTTGTCTCAACTTATCGAATATAAATCTTATAGACTTTTATATATCGCTATCACTTTCATTGAGTTCGGAATAATATTGTCATCAGAGTTTTGTAATTTTATTAATTTAATGATGAAAACATTGAATCGAACCACTTATTTATTTTAATTTTGTTACATAACTATTTTATCTACCAAAAGCTAAAATCCTTAATTTATGTAAAGTCTAATAAGCGAGATATTAATGTTTTTAACTCGTATGGCAATCTTGGTAACGGGAAGGTTAATAAATAACGAACCTAAATCTTTACATTATTAAATCTCCTGCTCAGAATATTTCTTTAACAAGATACAATATTACTTTGAAATAACTGAGAAGCAAGACTCAGAAACATGTTAGTCTTTTGGCTTTAATCTATAGATTCTGCTTGCTTACTTGACACATGGAAAATCTATTCCTGGTCAGTACTTACTTACATGCTGGTGGTATACAACATCTCAGATGCGAGTTAAGATATATTTAAATAACTGCTTTCACTTAGTAATCTCAAACTTTGTTACGTTGTTATACTGTTTAATTGTTATTTTAATAAATTCGTACTTGAAAGTAAAATAATGCATACCTCAGTCTCCAATTTCCACATACGAAAAATCAACAATGAAAAACGATTAATAAAGACCATCGCTAAAAGCGTTAACTTCTATTGATAATTCCAAACCAATAATATACTAACAGCGCCCACAACTGGCTTTTCGTATCTTCGAGATGAAAAAAATGACGATGATTTGTATTTATGTACTCATTTTACTTTTCACCATATCCGCTCCCTACTCGGAGTATGGTTCTTCAAAGATTCTCTGTTCCTCGCCAGTCTTCTTGCTTTCTTCCAGGTCTTCCCAGCGTCCCGCAGCTCCTGCCGAGTACATTCTATTGATGGTCTTACAGTTCTCTTCGAAAATAGAGTTTGAGAAACTTGGTTATAAACAGCTTTGATAGAACAACTTCTCTTGTGATACCTCCATTGGGACGTCATATACTCCACAATGGGAATAGACATGGTAAAAAAATAATACTTTTTCAATTTAATTTTTTGTTCATATATAATTTGTTGTATTCCTTCAGTTTCAAATAACTGTCAAAAAAATACGTGAAATTGTATTCGACAGCGTTTTGACTTAATGTTATATATCGATGGTGTTTTTGCCAATTGATCTAACCCTCAAAAGGACGAAAATGAGTTAATGATTGGATCTCATTTTAAAGACGACAGAGCAGAAAAATAAATTGAACATAATTTTACATTGGTTTTAGGTTTTAAAACTCTGACCTTTCCACTTGATGTAAGCCACTATTATATCGACACTCCCTATTTATAATCCCGTATCTGTAAACATGAGAATTTATGCATGCATTAAAAATGTTTAGTGCATTCAAAAAATTTATAACGCAACTCACCATATAATGTTTTCAATGAAAACAGTTTTTACCCTCTCCATGTATTTTGTCACTAACAGTTAGTGTACAAAATCTCAATAATCCAAATTTGATACTGAAATTCCATCAAGCACCCTTAGTATATATCTTAAATTAATTTTAATTTTGTTAGTTACATCAATTGGCCTATATTTTATCTAATTAAATATTGTCACATCATTCATGAAAGTTTTATGACATAGTAATACGATCATGCACTGTAAACATATTTCGGCTGATGAATAAACAGTATCCACTATCCAGCCGAAAGGAGTGCCTGTTGATATGGTGTAATACGGCTGTCGACTAAGCGCTTTAGAAACACTGGCCGCGTTACCTATAGGCCAAAGTTGACATACCTCCCTATTTACGCGTTCAATTTCTTTTAATTGAATTGGTTTGTTATTTCTGGCAAAGGCGGCCCAATAACATAACGTATGAGCCGTTGAGGGTTATGTTTATATACTGAGAAAAAGTTGACTACTGGCCGGTATTTGTTCAACAAGTTACTTAATAATTTTGATTACTCTCTCAATATATTGCGATGAACAAATTTAATTGACTTTATTTATGACATGCGAGTTAGTTTTGCCAATTTTTTAAAAAGTATAATTGATATCAGATTAAAGGCAATACTTTGAATTATATTAAGAAAGAAACTATTCAGTATTTACCAATCATTTTTGCCTTGAAAGAGTTCAGTATCGTAAAAAACACATCCGATAATCTTAACTTTAAATAAGTTTTGATCAAGTTTTCTCAAACCTTTTTAATATGAAAAGAACCAGAAAATTTCGAGCTGAATGGCTTTTGAAAGGATCAAATACCGGAAAAATTCTTCAACCGATTTATAGATTTGTATCATTACGATATGTCAGTCTCTTTTAATCCGATATTGAGAAAGAAGCATATGACAGCTATTAGATAAACAGTAGTTCATTCCTTACCCATTCTACATTACTACATCAAAATGTTTATAAGACGATTTTTTGGTTACACCAGTTACCCTAGACAGCAAAATGAACATCGCGAGTTCAAGCCACCTCGGTGATTGGCGATCAAAGTGTCGACCGTATCAAAAAAGAGAATTTAACTGGCTTATTTTTAACCGGTTGTCGATGTATAATGTTGAAATTCCCTCTAAAGGAACAAAAGCATAAATATGTGGCCAACGCGTAACCTGAGGGGGGGGGGGGGTAATTTATGGCCCGTGGAGTTAAACAAAAATTACTTAACTAATTCAAAGCAGTCAAATTTTTACTGAACGTATTTTGCCATTATACGAACGATATGTATAATTTTTGTTTGTTTTACCTTGCATAGCTATAACAATTTATTGTGAAGGTTGCGGCTCGACAAGAAATCTCACTTCCAAATTCTGGCTAGGCTGCTGAAAAGGTTGGCCACATATCAGCAATAAAGGTACCACAATCTGCATATTGATTGTTTGATTTCATTTTTTGGATGAAATATATTACACTAGTGAGTTACTATTACACTGCCACTCAAAGAAAGAAAGGGTTTGTGTTTTAATTCTGTTTATTGAACTAATTTTGGATAAGAGGTCTGCACAGGCCGAAATTTCATAGACTTACCCGGTTCGAGCCCATCATCTTCAGGTCTGGCCCGACCCGAACCCGAGTTTCAATATCACACTTGTTATAACACAATATTTTTGTTTTTCGTCTGGTGCGTACACGAATAAATCAGAAGGTTTTTCCAAGATGTCGCTGTATGTACGTATTTGATTCTTTTTTTCAATTTTAGATTTTCAATTTTTTTCTTCAGAACCCTTCACGGGTGTGTGCACAACAACTCACCGAAGTTTCATCGAAATCGTATGAATGGTAAAGGAACGCGTAAAGGACAAACAAACATTTATTTTATATAATATTTCCCGGCATGATCACAATAAGTCCTTCGTGAAAGGTTGAGTAGTTTAGGAGCCTATAAGATCCGGACAAACCAACAAACAGACATTCATTTTTATATGTATAGATAGATTGAGACAAGCGTATTCAATGATGATCTCTGTCTATTTGTGTTTCAAAACATTTATTCATTACAGCTTGTTGTCAAATTCCTAGCGCATTAGCACATGCTGTAATGCCGTGTATTATAATTGTTCTGTAATTTTACATTAATTAATAAATATAAGATTCCTCTATACACACTCACCATAAAACGTGTTCAAAAACATAAATCAGTATTCAATTAGCGTCAAACCATTCAAATAATTTAATTTCCTTCGCAATTTACAATAATCAAGCGTTATATCAGATAATTTCTGACACGTTGCAGTTTTGACGTAATAATTGACTAGATCGCCCCATATTGCAGTAATTTATACGCAAAACCCAGTTGACTGATGTATAAAATTAAAATGGAAATAAATAGTGCAATCATACATGACAGATATTGGACCATGATCCTAAATTGTTGCATATTCAAATCATTTATTTTCAGTTTTATTCAGTTATCCTTAAGGCATCCAATCCCGGACCCTTTTTACGATCTCGGGATTCAGAATTTCTCAGTCCCGGGATTGGTCATCAAGTGTAATTTCGTGTTTAAAACTGTACATTTTAAATTTAATTTGTGTCCAGAACATGTCCTCTTATTGAACGTCATTTGGTAAAGCCTACCATAATAATACAGTGAATTAAATAAAATAAAATTTTCTTTAATTCATTGCATTATAATGGTAAGCTTTACCAAATGGGGTCCAAAAAGAGATTCATGTCTATCAAATTGACTTTAAAATATTTTCCTCCATTCATTTTGGAGAAGCTTTTCTAATATGTCTTCTATTTGAAATTGGTTAAGAACGACTGTTACGAAATATGAGAAGAATAGAGACTACAATTCATTTATATTAATTTTAAAAGTATTATAAAAAAACCATGGACATGAACAGTTCGACGTACACGTTTAATCAGGAAGTTTTAATTTGACACATGAACTATTTTTTAGCATTTACAGTGAATCCTGAAAACCCGGAACTGTCCGAATATCAATTCTGTGATTATTGGAATGCGCAATTGACCGGGATCCCGGAGCTGGAAGCCCTAGTTATCCTGGATAAAAATAATTTGTAAAACAATGTATAACTTTCAATCAAAAGTTCTCGATTAAACTTCAGATCGGAATCTATCAAGTTCATCTTCTGGTAAAAAAATTGCTTGTAATTAAATGCACTTTTATTTAGATCATATTCACTTTGATACAAGCTATTACAATAAATTTTAATATTGAAGAAATATTGTTATTATCACTTAGATATCAATACTTCGCACTTTTAAATCGATGATTTGCGCGAAGTTGTAGTTAAATCTCATTTATTCCTTACTACTTGAAACATTTCATTGATACTTGCCTGTCCATCCTATATTATCTATGATTCACTGGCATAATAATACACATTACATCACTTTTACCTGTAATAATAATCGCTTCTCTTGTACGATAAATAATGCTACCAACACATTGTGACGTTTGAAAAGTATTGTGTTGTTTTGGGTGAAAATTAATAAAAAAATCTAGCATGCGTTCATAAGTGGTATTTCTGAAGACGCAGGGTTCTAAATGGATATGCAATATGTTAATATAATTTATTTCACTGTTTATAATTTACAAATTTAAATTAATATAGTCCATCCGCTCACATAGATCATAGACAATAGCTTGTTGTGGAGTCTTAATTTTGTTAAACAAAGTCAACTGGACAGATTTAAAAAATCTATTGCGCAAATCGATTTTCAGTAAATATGCTTACAACAGATTTTTTATCGAAATAAAGTTTGTTAAAGTTTAAAAAAAGAAACAGTAATTTTAAGGACTATTTGTTATTTTCTATTTGAAAACGCTGGCTGAAGAATAATGAAATATTTACAGTGTATTAAAGTACTTATGTGTGATACATAGGCTTGCGCGTTATATGACACCTGTCAACTAGAATTATCTCTCCCACATTATCCCATTTAGAAATTCTATAGAAGATTAGCGTGTTATATTTTAGAAATGTTTTGTACGGTGACTGTAGAGCGAACGATTGCACGCGAGTGATTATCAAGCATGATGTCAAACACATTTCGTAAATCACTTAAATTTTTAATATGTACATTTAAACAAATTTCACTCCGATAATGGAACTAAAAACAATATGTTATGCTACAACAAAAACAACGGAGCAGATTTTTTAAATCGGTTTAATCTATTCAGTGAACCTTTTTAAGTACTTTGAGTAATTCATGGTTTCCGTATCAATTTGACTCTAAATAATCATTTCATTTCTTTGCATACACTCTCTAGAAAGTCAACTCAAGTGACTGATTTACAACCAGTCTTGTTGTATGTAAATTTGTAAACAAACTGCACATTAATTTAGTCTTACATTAATGAAAAAATATGTGTAAATATTTGTTCAATTAGAAAATATTCTCCCGAACTTTAAAATTATTAATATTTTTTATATCAAAACGATTTTACGTATATGTATTTAATATATAAAATAATATATATTATTAATTAACCAAATGCTATACATTTCAAATAAAAAATCGCTTGATAAAACCCAAAGAGAAAAAGTATCATCAAAACCCACAACCTTGGTCAGGGAAGTCAATCCTTTTCCTGTCAGAGAGCCGCATTCATTTATCTTAAATTCAGGATAAATTATTTTGTAAATGAAGGAAAATAATATTTTTTTTTCATGTTCGCTACCAACGTGGAGCATTTGGTCTCCTAGTGGATGTATCTCAACAGAATTTTTCTATGAGAACTGTTTGTTACTCAGTTGCTCAGCCTCTTTTTATCGAAGAGAGTAGGGATAGAAGGATCGGACTAGGACAGGACTAGTGGTTAGCTAATCGCTCTTGCTAGGCCCTGTAAGGATCGGATGAGTGGGTGAGGAGGGAGTTTTAGACCACACAAACATTCAGACTACGAACAGAAATCCATAAATCGATTAAAATATCAATTTATAAAAACGATCCGCACCGGGAATTGAACCAGAGACATCCGTAGGCATAGCCCACGACTTTACCAACTGCGCCACGGACGCCAACGTTTATATATTTATTTACGTATTTTGGAATCGTTTAATTTAACTTGAGAATAGATCTGCAGCCGATCTTTGCGCTCGACAGTCGGTGAGAAATTATTGTCGCATGTCTTGTCGCCCGTCTCAGTGTAAGGTATCTCGCGTTTTGTCAGTGTCTCTGTTTCCTCCAGTGTTGGCAACTTGTCTATGTTGTCATTCGTATTTATTCTTTCCCCACATGTAATTTGTTTATTTCAGTCAAAAGGCTGCACTTGTGACCCTATAAAGCCGCAGGTTCATCATCCCTTTTTATTAAAAAAATCAACCCGTAGATTTTCAAGTTGCCCGCTATTGAACCGGGAACCTCTTGATGGTCAAAAGAAACTTTTAAGACAATATAACATTCTGTTACATTTTTATCGGCTTCGTTCTGTAACTTAAGCTATATATAATATTATTTAATCAGATTATTATTAGAAAATGGCGGCAAGGAAAAGCTTACTTGAAAGTTTACCTTGCTGACGTGTACATATATATTGATTACCATTTACCTTATCTCTAGTAAAACACGTTTCCTTTCTTAATTGGCATTAAGTCGTTCTAAAGGTAGGCACTAGCGTATAGAGCAGCATATTGAAAGCGCTATTTACATAGCTGAGAGTTAACAGTCAGTATAGGATCAGTATACAAGTAATGATCCTATTATAATAATATTTGCTGTGTTCCCAAGTTTGATAATACTATACACACAACCGAACTCATTTAAAAGAACGTAGAAAACTATCTTCCAGACTTATTTCTTAAAAACTTTCCAAAGGTAAATCTCAGACGATAAGTGAGTACACATATTATGATTCAATTATGTTGGAAAACGTCAATATTAGGGCATCTAATCCCGGACCCTTTTTACGATCCCGGGATTCAGAATTTCTCAATCTCGGGATTGAATATTAAGTGTGATTTTATGTAATTTAAGACATCGACTGAGGGTGCTTGATGGAATTTCAATATCAAATTTGGATTATTGAGATTTTGTACACTTCCATGTATTTTGTCACTAACGACCCGGGTTTTGCCTTTCGGCTTCTTCAGGCATTCAAGCACACGAATGGACTCGAACTGACAGACAATAAACAGTGTCTAACGTTTATATTAACACTAATTTACTGTAGAGTTCAGTCAATCTTGCTGTACTAGCAATCAAAATCTCAATATTCCAAATTTGATATTGAAATTCCATCAAGCACCCTCAGTAGATGTCTTAAATTATATCAATATTGCTAGTACAGCAAGATTGACTGAACTCTACAGTAAATTAGTGTTAATCTAAACGTTAGACACTGTTTACTGTCTGTCAGTTCGAGTCCATTCGTGTGCTCGAATGCCTGAAGATGCCGAAAGGCGAAACCCGGGTCGTTAGTGACAAAATACATGGAAGTGTACAAAATCTCAATAATCCAAATTTTATATTGAAATTCCATCAAGCACCCTCAGTCGATGTCTTAAATTATATCAAAATTGCTAGTACAGCAAGATTGACTGAACTCTACAGTAAATTAGTGTTAATATAAACGTTAGACACTGTTTACTGTCTGTCAGTTCGAGCCCATTCGTGTGCTCGAATGCCTGAAGATGCCGAAAGGCGAAACCCGGGTCGTTAGTGACAAAATACATGGAAGTGTACAAAATCTCAATAATCCAAATTAAATGTAATTTCATGTGTTAAATTGTACAGTTAAAACTTAAATTGTGTCTATTATTACTTCAATTGGAATGTATATATGATTAAATATTTTTTTTGGCATTGAAATGGTTTTTTATTGATTTAAAATAAGACGATACGTTACCTTACTTTGAAAAGTTTCCAACTGCACTTGAACATGTTCTGAAATACGAGCGTTTGAAGTTTTCACTGATCGTATTCTGTATTTTGAAGGAAAAAATGTATTTTTGATTAGTGAGATAGCATATATTTATATATATAAATATTTTACTTGTTTTTTATATAATTTGTTTCAAAATAATGATTATCTAAAGCTTTAATTAGAACTACCAACAATAGTTTGGATATTTCAATTTTATCAAACATAATGTTCTGATTTTTGAGCTATTTATTGATATTATATAATTATTGTCATGACTTACTGAACTATATAAGCTAACAATAATATTATAATACAACAGAATAATAACACATATATACTTTGAATGTTGGAACGAACTCAGCTAACTTTCGTCAATGACCACATCAATAGAACAATAGAAATAAAATGTAAAACATAAACCAACCATCGAGTGAAGAGTGTTCGACATGACGTTAAAACTTTTCAAAGAAACTGTGATATGTATATTTTTTCTGTGAGATGATGATAAGCAGTTATATCGATTCATAGAACCGTATAAAAAAATGTGTGGATATTACTTTGAAATACTGCTAACTCCCTCGTCGAACAATATATGACTCTGAAATCAACGTATATGGTAGAATGTGGCTAATAAAACATTTTCCATTTAAAAGGTCACTTTAGGCCAAAATGTCAGTTAGAACCTTTTCAAACTAAGGTAACGAATAATCAAAATAATTTTACATTTTATTTATTGCATTATTATAGTAAGTTTTACCAAAATGCTATCCAAAAAGAGGACCTGTCCTTCAATTTGGTTTTAAAATATTGTCTTCTATTCATTTAATAAGCGGTCCTTATTAGTCCTTCATTTCAAATTGGTTAAGAATAGCTCTTACAAAACATGGGACACCACAATAAATTTATATTAATTTTACAGGTACCATAAAAAAGATATGTAAATGAAGAAACTGAGGTACACGTTATATTTATGTCGGATGTTTTAATTTCATACATGAATGATTTTTTTAGAATTTACAGTGAATTCCGGGATTGTCCCAATATCAATCCTGGGATTGCGGGATTGAATAATTGAACGGGATCCCGGGATCGGAAGTCCTAGTCAATATGTCTACATTATTAACAGGTTATGGTGGCGTTTGTGCAGTCTTCAGTAAACATTACGCATCCCATACAACCTTGAGACAAATACGGAACTATTTCAGTTTTGAATCAAAAGTGTTAGATTTCATTCAAATTACTCAATAATATATCGTTTGAGTCGCTGAGTCGCTAAACACGCTCCTGGCAATTTTTCAATAAAATAAAAAATCTTTAATGTACGTATGTACTCTATCGATAGCTATATCAATTTTTCCAGTTGCAAGTCTTAAATTTCTTGTATCTCCTGTTGGAAGTTCAAAATTTTCCTAAACATAAAGATGTCGTTTTTTTACACGAACTTGACCATCGTTTTACACGGTACTTTTTCTTATACACCGCAAGACACAAAATAATTTAAATAATACTTAAAACTATTATACTGCCCATAACAGTTTTTCTCAAAACTCTAAAAACTTTCGGGAACGTGCTTAGTGACTCAGTGACTCATCTTATATATAAAAACCCAGACCGATTTGTAAACGCACAGATCATATTTTTGAAATGAAGTTTTATCATGACCTAAGCGTTTGCGGTGAGTATAAAATAAAATGTTATGCAATGCACACACAGTCCTGACGTACTAGCTACTTTAGACGTTCAATATTTCAATTTTAATACCGTCATCTATGACGGTCACGGTTGCTAATATGTATTATATTATTCTCGTTTCCATTGCAAAATTGTGTATCTGCATATGCAAAATTCTATCTACAAAAATAACCCTAAAATACACGCAAAATAACACAACTGACAAAATGTATGGTTAAGTCTATAAATTTAATTTTTATTACGTGTTGTTTTTTTGTTTTCATTAGATAAAGTTATTTTTAACTGGTATAAAACCAGCTTTACTGAAAAAAAATCTATGAAGATATACAATTATGCAATGGAAATAATGATATTATGCTTATTATGTATTTCATTTCGAAAAAAATTGATAAAGAAGCAAAAACGAACGACGTTAGGCGATTTTTCTCTAAGCGACTATTTATTTTCCTTATATAAAGCATATTGACTCCTGCTTGAATCTCAACAGTAGTTAATCTAAGAAAAATGTGTACTTTAATTTAGTTGATTAATTTCAGTTTTTCTGATAGATATGAGATGGCTGATCACTCTCGTTAAGCCCTGTTTTCAGAATCGAATCGGTGGAATTCAGGTGGAAGGGAGTTTCATAACGTCGATATACTTTATCACAAATACATTAATCTAACAAAAAAACAATTTTCGTACCTGTGGACAGAATAACGAAGTGCACAAAGCATTACGACCGTTATTAAAAGTGAAACAATTTGGATTTCATAGTATTTTTATTTAACCAACGCCATTTATAGGATCACCGCTAAACGTATAGTCGATCTCATCTTCTTATACGTATTATTATTATAATTGTGACATGTATTCCTGGATATTAATTAGAGGACCTGGGCGTCTGACATTAGCACTGGCAACATCTGAGAAGCATTGTTTATTGCACTTACACTGTCTATTGCAGCATGCGCCTGATTCTAGTCAACCAGTTTTACTGGTTTGAAAACTAACTTCAACAAATTAAGCTCTATGGAAACAAGAATTACTGAGTTCTAAGCTTTCAGTAAGCTGTTCAACAATATTTGATTCTTGTTAATTTATAGTACCATTTCAAGATTTGATTTCAAATTTGAAATTTATCACACAAACAATAAATATTTTTTTACTGAAACAAATTATAGATCGTTCAATAGGGAACTGAAAAATTTTCAACAAAAATCGTTTCGCAATTTCGTTTCTCTTTACCTAATCCGCTCTCAATGTAAAACATATTGGCTTCTGATTGAGGTATCTTAAGAGAAGTTTTTCTACAAGAACCGCTGGCTACTCGGTTACTTATCTTTTTCATTGAGAGTAGGGATAGAAAGATAGGGCTAGGACAGAACTAATGATTAGCTAATCTCTCTAGATCGAATGGATAAATGGAATGGAATTTTTCTTTTATCTATGTCCGCTCCCAACGTGTAGCATAAAGCTTCTTAATTGAGGTATCTCAAAAAAAAATTTGCAATGAGAACTGCTTGTTACTCATTTGATCAACCTCACTTTTCTAAAAAGAGAGTAGGGATAGAAGGAAAGGGTGGTTAGCTTATCGTTCTCACTACGCACTGTGAGGATCGGATGGGTGGGAGGGAATTTTTTAGACATAGCAAACACTCCACGAACAGAAATCCATTAATCGATTGAAAGATCAATTTATGAAAACCATCGGCACCGGGATTTGAACGCGAGACATCCGTAACCGTAGTCAACGACGCTAACGACTGCACCACGGACACCGACTTTGGGAATTTCAGACATAACAAACATCAATGCGTACGAACTGAAATTCATAAATCGATAAAAAAATCAATTTTTGAATCCGAGAAGTTCGTAACCGTAGCCAATAACGTTGACTAATACACCACGGATCCTACATCATACTTTTAATTTGATCAAAAATTGGAAAAAAAATCTTCGCTTAAGAAACACTAATGCTTAGTAAAACACATGACACGAGAAAGAGTTCAAGTCGCACCTGAGAAATCCGTAACCGTAGCCAACGAAATTATAATCGAGTTCTACCAAGTAAATGCCAATTCAATCAATGATACTCGACCGCTAATGATTATCTCTTAAAAACATTATAAATGAATGATATGTACCAAAATAACTGCGGTGCATTATTATATACGTAAAGGAAAAACGAGACTATTTGATTCAACGTTAAAATTACTAAACTTCTTCTTCGAACATCACATTTTTCAACATTAACACAAATCTTGTTTTGTGCTCTCCAAAGAAGTAACGGTTTTAGACTTAACACCCCTTTCGCACACAGAATTTCGGAGGTAAAATAGTAATGATCCCATGCGCGGTCAGATAAAAATTAACACTAATAACTTTCCCAGCTGCAGAGCAAGCTCTCAGTTTCCTTGTTATATTTTTATTAGTTAGAGTAAAGATAATAATTATACTAAAGGCTCATTTATGTGAAAGCTTTTAATGGGAAAACCAGGAAAAGCCCCTAACGAATACTTGACGAATCATCAAAGAATAGTACGAAGTTCTAACGAATCATCAAAATTATTCATTTGTTACCGGAAATTGGTCGAAATGTAATTTTAAACTTGAATAGTTTATTTCGGTATATACCTCTCTTTCTATAAGTCTCTAACTGACATAAAAGATTGACACGAGGCAAGTTCAAAGACCTTATAGAAGGCAATGAAAATGATCATCTATTCTTGATTTTCATTCAAATAAAAACTCTAATCGGTTTCGTCATTTCAACAAAAAGTTCGAAACCCATTAGTGACTCTAAAAAAGTTACCATATTTATCTTATGTATAGATGTAACAATTCGATTATAATAGTTTCCATTGTTAAATAGCAATTTTAAGATAAACTCAATAAAATATATAAGTGAGAGAGTAGGGCGAAAAGAAACAACAAAATCACATCTGTCTCGCTCGCCGCTCGAGGGATGACGGTGTAGGAGCGGGGAGAAGCGGGGTGCGGGCTTCAACACACTTCAAGGCCCGCGTCCTGGGATAAGGACAACAAAGGAGAAAACAACTGTTTCTTCGTCTTAAAACCCCGGTCGTTTTTCCGCGTACTCATCTGATTTATTTGCAATTAGCTACAGTTTCACAAGACATTAGACACAACAGAATTACATACTTTTAAGTTAAACTGTGTAAGTGGTTTTATAGTAATCGAAGGGATCAGGCCGCGACCTCTCCTCCGGAACGGTTTCGCAGGATCGCAGGCGCTTCCCCCCACTTCAAACTGCAAATCAACAACATCCCCACTTAACGCCTCAGCAGGGGTATTACATTCTTAAATTTTCATTAATAGGAAGAGTCTGGTTTTGAAGACCCGCCCCATTAAATGCAAAGTCAAATCACCACACTCCCAATGTTCAATAACCGTCTGCAGCTCTTCCAGCAAAATAGCTTTCAAAATAACGTAAAAACAAACAGGAATGTCAATCATAAAAACCACAAAAATAGAAATGTCAAATTAAATTTCACTAAAAAAACTGAAACACAAACACAGAATGGAAATGACATATCAAACACAAAACTAACGTTCTAAACTGCAAGAAATTCTGTAAATACGCGCATAAGTCACTAAGCGAAGTGGCGCGTTCGTCGGCGTCGCGACGTCTCATCAGAGCGGCTTTGGCGGTGGCGCAAGTTTGCGCAACGAAGAGATTCCCCTTCACCGGATCACTGAACGGCGTATCGGGGTGGCTTTGCGGCCGGCCGTAATATCGTCAGCGTAGGCGGCGACTCAGGCTTATCTCCCACAGTTTCGGGTGGCAGGGCGGATGGTCGCAACCTTTTTATCATAGGCGGCGAC
The DNA here is from genome assembly GCA_022494535.1 of Himalopsyche phryganea. NCBI lineage: Eukaryota > Metazoa > Arthropoda > Insecta > Trichoptera > Rhyacophilidae > Himalopsyche > Himalopsyche phryganea. The sequence goes on from JAGVSL010000025.1 coordinate 3,794,302, forward strand.
TCCAGGCTCATCTCAGGCAGCTCTCTAAGCTGCATATCGGGCGCACGCTTGCGTAGCACTTCGGGTGATGGTCTAAACGTCGGGTGGCATCAGGCCTTACCCGGTGTACGCATATCAAGCATGGCCGCAACCAGCGGCGTCGTTATCAGCGGCATTGCATAACTGTAGCTGCCCATCCAGTATCGTTACTGGCGACCTCGCATCAGGCACTGTCGACTCAGGGCAGCGACATCTCTGGCAATCTTTGCGGCTTTGTCACTAGCAACACCCTGATCAGTGTCGTTACTTGCGACTTCATAGCAATGGCCCCTCAGACAGTGACATCTCTGGTAATTGCTAGCGGGTATTGTAAATAGTAACGGCAAATTAATCGTGCTGGGCAAATCAGGCAGTGGCGTTTCCCAGTAGCGTTACTGGTGCCTTTTCGCCCGGCGGGGTGGTCGAACGGGCTTCCAGTTCTCGTCAAGGGCTGGTCTCCGACCTCACTGTCACTGGTGGCAGCCACGTCGGGAATAAGGGCGGCGATGGCAGATAGTGAATGTATTTCACCGGCGTCTCTCTAGTCCGCTTTCGGAGCTAGGGTGTCGTTGCACAACACGTCTGGCCATCTTGCTTTCCTTCAGTAGACGGGCTGATTTCGAGGTGGGCGGCAATTCGGTTTCATGAGAAGGGACGTCGGCGCGATTAATTTTGAATCGAACATACGGCGTCCAAGTTTAGTGACGTCACAACGTCATTCGTAAGTGTAGAGGCGACTTCGTTACGACCCGTTAACTCGGCCGTTTTCAGCGTTGTGACGTCATGACGTCATCTACTGGCGTCGCGATGATGTGCGCGGCTTCGTAGCCGGGCTCTCTTGGCCTCCCTCGTATCGGAGGACGGCATCAAAGAGTTCGTTCAACGTTCTCCAAGAGCGCTGACTCATCTCTCGCTGGTCTCTAAATACAGTTTTCGCCAATTGTTCCGGAGTCATCACTCGGGCCGGCGTTCAGGGCTAGGTCCCGTTTTATTATCATAAAAAGGACGATTGGTTCGTCCTCACTGCCTCGTCGTCATCAGCGTGTCACGAGCTCGGCGGTTCTCGTCACTATAATGATCGATAATAGCAACCTTGAACGTCTCCCAGTTAGCTGGCTTCTCGCGGAGCGCCAGAACCAGCTTTGGCCTTCCAAGATGTCGGCAGTCTGTGCCACCCAGGACGATATAGGTGTCAGCGCTCCTTCACAATACTCCAGAAGCGCTCTGCGGTCACATTTTCAAACCTCATGCCGGTTTAAGTTGGCGGGCGGATGTAAGTAATCTCTTCCTCGTACATCCGGTCATCGTCAGCTTCAGACTCATGGATGAGGGCGGATCCTCAGCGTACATCCGATCGTCGTCTGCGTATTCGTATGACGTCGCGCGATCCGTCGGCGTACATCCAATCATCGTTAGCATATTGATTCGGCTTATAGCGAGGCTCATCGTACATCCGGTCATCGTTAACGTATTCCAAGGTGTCGAACCTTTGTACCGCGAATTATCTACGTACACACTGTCTCCATACGTGTATTTTCAAAGTATTTTCACGTGGTTTGTTTACGTAATTCCGGTTTACATATGTTTTGTTCCGAGGTATTGTCTCTACAATAACGGGGTTTGTTTACGTACACCCGTTTATCATACGATTCAAACTGATTCGGCACATAACGGGGCTTTTCCGCACACATGCGGTCACTATAAGATCCGACTTGACTCGGCCTATATGCGGACTCATTTTTATTCCTCCGGTTCCTTCTTCGGCCGGATGGCTTCGGCGGATATCGCGGAACTTCCTCGCAATTTCGCCATTCGCATTTTCTATGCATTTTGTATTTCCACATTCACTTTCCGTTATTACAGGGAGTTTCACCCTGACTAATTGCAATCTTCCGGCTAGCGTCTCAGGTCGTCAAGTCTGAGGTATTTAAACCCTCCACGGCCCACTGCAGGCTTGTAAAGTAGGGCGAAAAGAAACAACAAAATCACAATATCATGCCGCTCGAGGGATGACGGTGTAGAGCGAAGGAGGAGAAGCGGGGTGGGCTTTACACTTCAAGGCCCGCGTCCTGATAAGGACAACAAAGGAGAAAACAACTGTTTCTTTCTTAAACCCGGTCGTTTTTCCGCGTACTCATCTGATTTATTTGCAATTAGCTACAGTTTCACAAGACATTAGACACAACAGAATTACATACTTTTGAAGTTAAACTGTGTAAGTGGTTTTATAGTAATCGAAGGGATCAGGCCGCGACCTCTCCTCCGGAACGGTCGGGAGCCCACTCGGGCAGGATCGCAGGCGCTTTTATATGAGAAAAGGCAAAGAAATAATTTATGGAAAAGGATGTCCTGATTTATAATGAGAACGTTCACTTAGTATTGTAATATAGCGATGACTTTTGTTTTTTAAATTACATTTAGAAATCGTTTATTAACTTGCATTATTACAGAGATTTACTTTCAAAATAAAACAGCCACCAGCCTGTGCCAGTAAAACAGTATTGTCATCAGTCCGTGTGTAAGGTAGTGCGCCGTCTTCTCGTGTTTATGATTCTGCTCCAATATTGTCATCCGTATTGATTCGTCCCCCACAAATTATTACTGATTTAAACTTGTGTATTTAAAATACATATTTATATAATTAATTGTGCAGTTTACTTAGTAAGAATGCCGTATGTTAAGGATTGTAAAACATGAATATAGTAGTAATGAATGCAAATAAATGTTTGTGAAAAGAAAAATTAAAATGGAATGTACAGTAAATGATATTATTACTCGCCAGAGCAAACTACAGAATATCAAAAATGTAATTAATTAGGGTGACTGCTATAGTAATTGAACACTTAAGAGTGTACTTTCCTTTGACAGTGTATAAGTAAAAAAAATAAGTACGTAGGAAACGTGTAAGATATGTAGAAATGAGGAATTTAATGAGCTTCAACGAAATGAATACAACAGTAATAAAAACAAAAGGTTTTTTTTTATATATTTGTATTAGACTGAAAAATATGGAAAAACATAGTAATTGGACACTTTTAGTTTTTAGGTTAGTTGTTGTACCTCTATTTAAATCTCAATGAATATTGACAGCTTGTAGTCTCTCACGCTTTCCTGAGAAGTTTCGTTACGAAATTCACGAAACTTTTATTAAGTAAATGTCACTAAAACATCACTGTTTTTTAAAGGGTCTGCTAACACAAACACGTTTTTTTACGATTTTGACCTGGCATCACATACAAATGAAGTTTTCTTAGTATTTTCATCTAGTAGTGGATAGTTAAAGCTGTAGTTACATAAAGATAGAAAGACTAGATATATTTATCTCCTTCACGCCAACAAGAATACTTAGCTACTCTTATGGTGGACGTTCAAAGTTGAAGTGTCCAATAACTATCGCCGTCCAATTACTATAGCAGTCACCCTACTTCAAATAAAAATAAACTATTTTGAAAACCGCTGATAATTTTAAACATTCGGTGGTTCATTTATTAAAACAATCATCTTACTAAAATATGGCATTCAAAATTTTTCATTTTTCAAACCGTTTTGTAAGTTTGCATTGTAACGTCCAGGATGAAAAATGGAGTTAAAAACTACAAAATAATTTGTGTTTTCAATTATATCCGAGGCAGGCATTATATCTTTGAACTTGTGTAGCGTATAAACATTATACATACTTGCGATGGAGTAAACCTACCCTTATACAGCATCTATAAAAGTTGGGGTTGAATTTTATTAAAAACTTATTTTAACTCATTATTTTCAATCTAAACTTCATCGATTCCCGTCTTACCCTAGATTCACCTGACAGTATCTTCAAGCATTCGAATACATGGATAAATCAAGCTGACAGTTAGTAAATAGTTTATATATCGACGTTTTTATTGCTTATATATAATATATATCGTTTATTATGTCAGCGTCCGTGGCGCAGTTAGTAGCGTCGTGGGCTACGGCTACGGATGTCTCGGGCTCGATTCCCGGTGCGGACAGTTTTCATAAATTGTAGCGAGAGCGATAAGCTAACCACTAGTCCTGTCCTAGCCCTCCTTCTATCCCTTCTCTCTTCGATAAAAAGAGGTTGACCAACTGAGTAACAAGCAGTTCTCATATAAGAATTCTGTTGAGATACCTCCATTAGGAGACCATATGCTCCACGTTGGGAGCGGACATGGAATACATATATATGGACCTGGTTTGGACATGTATAATGCCCTAGGGGAACCTGAATCTTGCCTGTCTTTTCTACCAACCGGATAGATTCCGTCACCCTGGAAAGCCGCTGATGACCATCTATAGGATGTATTCGGTGGAGCTATGGGACGCTGGGATAGTTTGGGAGGAAGCAATAATACTGGCGGGAGAAACTATGTGATGGCCATAAGCTCCGAGTAGGGAGCGGATACAGTTAAATAGATTTATAATATATATAAGACAACCTTTGGGAATGTCCAGACATGAACAACGAACGGAAAAAATTGCTCAAGACGATACGAATATCAGTCAGATCTCTCGGCCCCGTCGGTCATGCCATGGTAGGGATTGCATCTCTGACAAATTAAAAGGCATTTAAAGAGTTTACGGCATCCTATGGAAAGCGATTAGAACGCAATTTCTTAAGACATTAAACCCCTTGTTTTTCCTTTTCTCCTCCTGCACACTAGAGTGCATGCAACCAAGTCTTGAGGAATTTCTCCTCGGATATTCCTGGCAAACATTTGAAACACGCATAACGTTGTTACGCTGCAGAATACTTTCTGTAAGAGTGTGAAGCCATAGCGGGTGGTAGTGGGTACAACTTTGAGTACTCTAGGGCACAAAAAACAATATATAAATATAAGCCAAATAAAGAAAATGTATCATCACTAAATTTAAGAACTGCATTGATATCTAAATTAATTTTATACCTCATTTGATAATAATGACTTTTAACCGTAATTGGAAATATAATCGCATAAACAATTACAAACTCACAGGATTTTGCAATTGCAGCTGGGTCATGAGATCCTACTATCATTTAAATGTAATTGTAAAAAAAATATAACATGGAGAAATCTACTATTTTTTTATATGTATGTGGGTTTTGTTAGGGTACATATCAAATGAAGTATTCACTTTTAAGGTGTTAACTATCAATTCTTGGTGGAAAGACATTATATTTTAAAAAATAAAACACAATTCATGTGTACTACTTCCACATATTTATAATGATCAGGACCGGTTTCGCTCATCACGAGCATTATCAACTGATCCGGTCCTGATCATTATAAATATGTGGAAGTAGTACAAATGAATTGTGTTTTATTTTTTTAAATGAAGTATTATAGCAAGAACTAATTTTTTTTGATTGCTCGAGTAATTTATGATAAATATACGAACTCATCTTACGCGAAGGATACAATAAGGGGGAGTTAGAGAGATTAAGTTGCTCGTTCAAAATTGGTAAACTATTTAGTTGTGCTCTGTTTATTTCGAAAATTTCCTGATTAAATAATTTATGATTTTATGAAAGTAACTGGTTTAAAATATTTTGATGAACATTTTTTTTAATCTAAAACCAACTAAATGTTCTGATTTTCTGTTATATTTAATGTACACGTAGTTTTCCTTACATAAAAGTCCTTGCAGTCACTACACTGTTATCTTTAAATAACAGATTTACTATTTAAATAGATTGTATATGTATCATTAATTAGTAATTTACCTTTGCATAAAAATTTGGACACTATTATTTTTTGCCAGTTGCTAGTGAAAAAACATACGAAAATTAACAAAATTTTAACGATTCAAATTTGATATTGAAATTCCACCAAGCATCCTTAGTCGATATCTTAAATTAAAATTAATAACAGAATGCTTTAACATGAAATTTTTTCAAAAAATTCATACTTCATACTTAAATTGTACAAAACTACGTTTTACAAAGTACATAACGAATTAATTAATAATCTGTCCAAAGACTTTTTGAGTAAATCTTTGAAAACTACATTGCTTTAATAGACTTTAAATAGAAAATATTTAAATTTGCGTCATTTAAACCGTACAGTCTATACAAGCATTATTTTCAAAAGGACTTGCTCTAGATTGATGTAATTTATTAAATAAATATGTATATATACTCACCTAACTATAAAGGTTTTCTCTTAATTATTCATAGTAAAATAATTATATTCTATTTAACAGTGGGGTGTATTTAACAGATCTATGCAGTCACATTTTGTTACCGAGAGGATTTTGTCATATAAACGCATTTGTAAAGCAAAACGACAATTTCAAAGAGTGAAATATGGTTTTATGTAGTATTAAATAATTATTTTACGTCATATTTTGTGTGTAAAACCTGAAATACATATTAAACTATGCGAAATTATTGAAAGACGCAAAAATCTAAATTCTGCATAGCAGAACAAGCTCGAGATGTATCTCGGTGCCGTTTTAAAAAAAAAACATTGCATTCGGTACGTCATGCATCTTGGATTCTTTCTATACTATTCTTATTGGTATTATACTATACTAAAACTCTTCTATAAGTTTATATTTTTCGATGATAAAATTGACGAGGTTTTCAAATTATGATAAATTATACAAAGAAGACGTAAACTATGATGTATTTTTAATTTTTAATTATATGTAGAACTATTTTATTTACAAACAACAAAATTATAAATTTGTTGTATTACTTATTTTACAGATAATATATACATTAGATACATTTGACACGCCCTGATATTTTGCTAACATTTATTTGTTTCTTGGAAGGTTGGAATGATCCAAAACAGCATTCGAACAGTTTTGTTATAGCAATTTTCAGAATAATTTCTAACTAACATTACCTGGCCAACCGGTTTAGGGTCATTAAGGAGAAAGTAGCCGGTATCTGACCGTTGAATTGTCTCTTTTGCCTGACAACAACGCCAGCCATTGGCAAAAGAGAGGGGCCTACATTGTTTGAAGTTTTAATTTTTATTTTGGCAGGTAGTCTATTTCCAGAAGCCTTGGTGGATAGGTGAGCTACCGAGGCATTCGCTGCATCCTAGTCATTAAAAATTGTTTTTGTTTGTTTTGAAATTGGATTTAATTTAAATTTAAAATCGTTTGTTGTGTCAATTGCACACTAACTTAAAGGTAAATTCATGTGTTAAGTTAACGTAAATGTAGACTCAATTTTAAGTTTTACTGGTAATGTTTGTGTATTAAACCACCGCATCATCGTTAATAAATAAGAGATTAACCGGCTTGAAGTGGTGTTTGATTGAGATACTAGACATCTTGGATGGCGACAATTAAGCATTCGCCCTTCAGACCGGGTATTTTCACATGGTTTTACCAATTATTGGTAATTATTACGGAAGGGTCAATAAAATAATCATTCTACAACTTGCTAACCGGTACTTTGTTTTTCGGAACAAAATCGAAAAAAATGAGAGCTAAATAATGCTACAGTATTTTTGTAACGGGAAAAGAATCATATCAATTGAGATCAGAAGAAATGGGTAATTGATACTCCAGTCTAATGTTTACTGTAATGTATCTGAATTGATTCCCATCGATACTTTATGAAATTTATTCATACTTTAGCTAATCACAAAGATTTTATTTATCATGAAAACTTGTAATTTTAATATCATAAGGCTAAAAGAAATTTAAATATTTTTAACATTTAAAATAGTTTCCCCATTTCGGAATATTCATATCGGTTAACATATTTAGCCTTCCTTGCTGAAACAAAAATATAAACTAAAACTTTTCAGGCTTAAAAAATACATAAAACATTGTAATACCGATTCCTATGTTTTTAGATATCCACTTAATATTTTAAATTGTTTTTAAAGCCGTATTTCCCAAAGTTTCTAAATAAAATGTAAATTTTGTACTACACTTTAATACAAAAAGCCACAAAAATAATATGAAGCTATTTTATTGTTCTATCTAGAGGTAAAAAGCAATAAAATTATGTAATATGATGATTTTTAATTAGTTAAAAATAGAAATGAATTTTATTCTACAAGATTTATCAAATATTGTTGAAAGCTGTACCATATTGAATCCAAATTCCAAGTCAGTCGATAAGGTATTTTTATTCATTAAAATAAATTAAAAATAGTTACCATCAATTTGGGTAACTTTGTCCATCGGTCTAAGATTGGCCCACTACATGGAAAAAAGTGCTGTTATGATACCATGATAATACTAGCGCAATATGAATATTTTTTAGTTAATCAAAGGTATTGAGTAACGGTAAAAATATGAATTAGTGTGTAACATATTTTGTATTATTGTTGAATTTGTAAGCTGTCAGCTTGGAATGATAAAACACAATTTGAAAAGATTTCATGAAATAAATTGGATTAGCAATATTATCAATTTGTATTACTAGTCTGTAAACAAAATGCTGTATATTTTTTCCCATCTCAATTATATACAGAATGTATGAAAGCATAAAAAAAAGTTGCCAAGACTTTAAAATCAGTGAATATATAGTAATTACAGTGATTATTTGTGTTGTGGGTTAAGGTTACCCGATTCGGATGCAAAATTTGACCCACCTTGTTTTATCTACATTTATGTATCAATAATTTCAACAATAAATCTATCTATATTAATTAAATTTCATCTTAACACATTAGTACATTTCTATGTAGAACAATGCCTTACATAAATGCAATGGCGAACCATAAAAACACAAAAACTCTCAGAACTGGGTTAAAGTTACCAAGATTGACTGTACTTGTAAAATGAAAATAAATTTTATATTACTTCATTAATCGATTAAAATGTTCTTGATTTGAAATTGATTATATTTTTTTTTTATAGAAGATTTTAATTTATAAAATAAAGATATCTACGAGAGCTTTCGCGTCACCCAACTAAACTGAACTAACGGCTAGAATTGCGAACATCGGTATCAGCAGTTATTGAGAATACACAGCGCTTCTGATTGCAAAAAACTATCTCGATATCACTTTATTTCGAAATCCTTTTTTTGTTCACTTTTTCAGGAGCTTTTTTCAAACTGTATAGATTAGCGAATGGAAACAGTCGAGTTTTATAATGAAAGCTCTGATTGAAAAATACATTTTATAATCAAGTCATTAAATATTATGTTGAGCTTAAAATAAACCCATGTGTGTTAAATAATGCAGAAAATTCACAAGGTATGTACCATTATTGCGTAATTAAAATTTTAAATAAAAATTGATTTATTTGTAATATTTCACAGTTGATCGGATACAGTGTCGAATTGCAGGGTTTGCTGAATACAAGATATATACGTTTGTAAAAAACCGATTAGTTTTATATTGTAAATTAATGCATGGCAAATAAAATATATTTACTATTTGCTTGTAAAATGAACTCTTTAACGTGGGGTTTTACGTATTACTTTCCCACTTAATTCATCCCCTTTTTATGCAAATATCCAAAGTGAGCATTGATTTGGCAAATACCTACGAGCTGTATCAGAAAGCCATACCAATAAAACACCCCTGGTTCTTGGAACATAATTCTGCCCATTAATTACAACTCAAATCCCCGTTATAAATTCAACTTGAATGGCATAAGGGCTGTATAAAAACACTAAGTCCCTAGAAAACTAGCAATGCTAAGCGTTTGGGAATAAATAAATGCCTTTCCAAGCTTTGAGCGTAAACCACCCGCCTGCAATTATTTATAGAGAGATAGAACTTTATCACTTTGGAAAAAAAAGGATATTATATTTATTAGCGTTAAGCACTAACTTGTGCTGTAAAAGCACGTGAATTTCCAATATCTAATATTAGACGTAGTAATTGTTTGATCACAGTTTTATTGCGGACAAAAAATAGAGGCATTGAATTATGAATGTGGGAAATAATCAATTTAGATGACTTTTATTTCGTACTACTATTAGTTACTCATTTATGATTCATAAATATAACTTGAACATTAATATGCTAGCGTTTAAGGGAAAGAAATGATATCATTTTACTTAAATATTGTATACTAGGTAATTATAGATGTGAGAATTAGCTTGAGATGTATCAGGAAAATCCTGACAACGGTGTGTCTTACCTGATAAAGACTGACGCAGTCAGTAACTCAAGTCTTATTAGCAGACGTCAGACCGTGATTTTATGAAGAAAACAAAGCAGCTGGATGGCTGTGGTGCAGCGTGAAAAAACCTTATTTGAAAATTTTCCAAATAAATTGTATACTAGCGATGGCAGAATAAACCATCTATTTCACTTTAACTACCACCCTATTCTTTATGGTATTCATGATCATTTTAAAACTAATTCAGACAATCACTAATACATTGCCATTGTCTATCACGAACAATATATTTGCCTGCATCACCACCTGTTAACGCATGCAAACGCTGTCATTTTCACAGTCACCTTACATACCGCAATAAGAATCAAAGAAAATTAACAATTTAAGTCTCACGCTTCTAGAGAGCTTGCAAAAATGTATGAAGCTGATATATTAACAATGCACCATTAATTGTACCAAGAAAAGATATAGAGAAAGATAAAGTTGTATTGTTACTTGCTCAACCATTTAGTTTGATACAAAATTGAGTACCCTGTGAATCAGTATTCTAAGAATTCATAATGGTGGTCTAAATAAATCTACTCTAACCGAAATCCGTAGAGTATTGAACAATATTCCGTTCGCCTTTATAATATATTATAGCACCTGTATTATATTATGTAAGTAAATCGACGTTTTGATGAAATCAATTAATTTCAGATTATGTTAAGATCGGTAGAATATAGCGCCGATTATCGTGTACTTGAGTATACGAGACAATGTCATATATTTTAACTTAATCCGAAATAAACGAAATCTGTAATATATCTATGGCTGAATAAATTTATATATCTGTCAAGAACACAGATGTAACATGTCTAAATAATAAAATTTTTTGGCAATCACCAATTATTGAACGTTTACACAAATAATAAACAGAAGTAAATATAATTTTAATGTCTACGATATGTTTAATACATATAATGGTTTTTTTTAATTAAGTATCTTTAAATATGTCTATTGAATAGCACTCCATATATCTTTACGGCTTGGAGAAATGATCCCTAAAAGTGAAAGACAAAAAGATAGGTAGGAGCATTTGAGCCATTTTTTTAGCCACATCGCCCGCAAGTTCACCGACAGTGAGAGACTCAATTGAGAGGCTCGTCGTCAAGGCAGAAATATCCCCAACTCACTGGAGCAACCAAGTAAAGGATGCCACAGGCCTCTATTCACTGATAGCCCTCAGAGCAGCGGAGTGTGGGAGCGAATGGCGAAGTATCGTCAAAGTAAATGGAGTTATTGTGTGACACACCCTGTTTTTTTTGTTAAGCTTCAGTTTTAAAAAGATTCAGAACTGACAGCGAACAGCTTTAATGACAATGATTCGTGGTAACTAATTATTTAACCGAACCGGTTTATGGCCGTTAAAAATCAATCGGTTGCTGACTGACCGATAGACTAAAGCTGAAATTAGAAAGCAGGCGCTTGTTAGTAGACTCGTCCGCTTGACGAAAATCATTGACAAAAGGGAGGAGCCTAGATTGTTTGATGTTTTAATTTTAATTTTGGCAGTCAGTCTGGTTTCGACGGCCTCCGTCGGCGGGCATCATTATAAGTTGTTTTGGTTTGTTTTGAAATTGGCTTTTATTTCAATTTAAAATCGTTTGTTGTGTCAATTGTATTATTACCTAAAGGTAAATTCATATGTAAAGTAAACTTAAATGTAGACTCAATTTTATGTTTTACTGGTAATTTTTGTGTATTATCCATTGCATCTTCAATAAATAAGAGATCAACCGGACTGGAGTGGTGCTCTGATTGAGATCCTAGACATCCTGGATGGTGATTCGCCCCTCTTCGACCGGGCATTTTCATGTGATAGGCGCAAGTCACGATCCTCTTACGTGAAAAATACCACTAAAAAAAGGCATTATTATACATCTATACATAAAAAGATATGGACAAAGTAAACCATCTTTATTATCAACTCTGTGTTGCACAAAATGGTCGTATGTATTATAACTGTGCTTTGAATTATCGATAATAATTACCTTACTGTTATAAAATAGTTGACGAGGATAAATAATTTGATGTTATTTAAGTAATGCTGCTAATGTACCATTCTTAATTGCGGTTAAAACCAATAATGTATTGGTTAAATCATTAAAGTGACATATAATTTTGTCGGCCTCTGTGGTCTAGTGGCAAGTGTTTGCGATAGCGATCAAGTGGGTCCTGGGTTCAATACCCAGCAAGGTCAATATCAAATTAATATTTTTTCAATTTAAATTGGTGATCTTAGATATGAATGACTTATAAAATTTCTCATCGAGTTTATCTCTTATGATTTTCTAACTTTCAAAATATTTGACGCATTGGCTGTCAGGCGTAATGCCAGATATTTTTTTACAAAAATTAAAAATATTTGAGAATTTATACAATTACATGCAATATTATAATAATCTGGTTCTGTGGTACATTCGGTTAACACAATATTGTTCATCATTTGTCACGTAGTCCATCTTGAAATCAGCAAAAAGGAAATTTCCAGGACGTAGCTCCTAATGTCAGTGTATTGTCAAAAAAGGGCGAGGAAACTGGCGCATTTCCTGTGCCCTGTCGGTCGTTTCATAGAGAAGTGAAAATTTGGAAGTTTAACATTGACAAATTTAACGACTGATAAATATAATTTCAGAGGGTATCATATCGCTGTGCGGTGTCGCTTTTACACAAAGCTACATTTTTTTTTGAGTTGGTATATACTTAATAAAACTCTATTTTAAGGTTAAAAAATATTCAGTTTTTCGAGAAATCTTCAATTATTCTGGAGCAAAAAAAAATAGTTTGCATTGTTTGGTTATTCCCATGTCTTTCACGCATAATTTAATTTCGCCAAGTACGCCACCTAGCAGGCACCAGGAACAACGAAATCTCACCTGTCGGAAAAGAGCCATCTTCAGCCGCAATTTTCCCAGCTGGTTTCAAGACCATTAAGGTAATAGGAAGCTGGCTGGTACGTTCTCCTATCACCAAATTTCTCAGATAATCAACGAACTGACACTCAAAATCTCTTGAAAGCATCTATTCTCAAAGCTTATCGTCGATAGGCCCATAATTTACTGCTATAGTATTTTTTTGTCTAGAAATTATAGTTATCATCACTAAATATCGTATTTGTATACATTGATTGGATTAGCATTTATTTGGTAGAACTCCATTAAAATAAGATAAAATAACAAAGTATTTAGTTTTCTACAAAATTATATTACCATGTTAGAATATGAACAAAACAAAATACAAAAAAAAGCATTTTATACATTTGCTTCAGGTGTTATTTACAATAAACTAACCTCATACTTCAGCTCCGTGGTGATTTTTCAATCGATTTATGGCTTTTTGCTCATAGTCGTGAATGTTTGTTACGTCCAAAAATTCCGATCCTAAAAACAGGGCATAGCGAGAGTGATTAGCTAACCACTAGTCTTGTCCTAGCCCTATCCTTCTATCCCTACTCTCTTCGAAAAAAGAGAGATTGAGCAAGTGAGTAACAAGTAGTTCTCATATAAAAACTCTATTAAGATAGGAAACCATATGCTCCACGTTGGAAAAAAAATGGTGTAATACAAAGAAATCATTAGAAAATTTTTATTCTTTTAAAGGGGTTGTACATACATAATGTCGTATTTTGCACTATTTCTGTCCTAAGCGTCAATAATGTACGATAATAACTTCTCTGCAAATTGATTGACGCAAAATGTCACCAACTTGTTTATAAAACTTTAGTATTACTAAACCAGTACAATAATGCTGGCCAAGTAAAAGCTCAAATGATAATATAAGTGCCGACTGAAAGCGGAAAGTTTGATGAAAAAACCTTATCAAATGGTCTTTGTATTGTCGGGGTTAATAAATTTCAGGAGAAAATCACACAAAACAAAATGATGGAAAATGTTGCGCCATAAAGCGTTCCGGCTGGGCGTAAGTTGTTAGCTGCCCTATTTTATTATTTGTGTAATATGCTTTTTCGAAAAACTTTACCGCTCTTTCCAAATTTATTTATATTTACGAGTAACGGTGTAGAAATACTCTAATCAAAAACACACATAAAAAGTTTTTGCGATCCCCTCACATTCGTTTGTTTTTATTGTTTAGACACATCAATGCGAGTATTCTGTTGGAGTTGTTAACAAAAAAACACTTCCATAACGTAGATTTTACAGATATTAAAAGAACAGTTGGTTAATTCTCCACCACTCTTTATGCTTGTTACTGAATATGTGCTTCTAATGTTGTATGTTGCTTGACGTGATTAGAATTAACGACGGATGATGTGTTTTCTTTGAGAGTTTAGGAATAAGTGTTTCCTGATTGGAGGTTGGTAAAAGACTAATGATTCCCTTTCTATATTTTTCTATCGCGTGTATTGCGCTTTTCAAATATGGCATTTGACGAATCTCAAGGCTGCAGACGGTCTCCTTTTACAATAATGGTATTTTTCTTATTTTTGCATTTAGTATGACACGACACATTATTAGTGTGAATTGTGCCCAGAATTTTCATCAGTTTTTTTGTCAGTGAACCACCGACAGTAAAGGGGCAAGGACGTACGCGCGCCTTGGGCATTCGTTAACCTACAGAAGCCGTCGCTCCGTGGCAACTAAAAGTATTAATCCATAGCACTCTGACTACCAATTTTATTCGCGGGCTTAATTTTTTTTTTTAATTCGAATTGTGTGTTTTTTTGTATTTATTTGTATTTCAAATGGTGAACTACTAACTGAAATAAAGTGAATTGGACTAATAAGCCCCAGCTTGTTTGAGCGTTTAACCTACAGAAGCCGTCGCTCCGTGGCAACTAAAAGTATTAATCCATAGCACTCTGGGTACCGATGTTTTTCGCGGGTTTAATTTTTTTTTTTAAATTCTAATTGTGTGTTTTTTTGTATTTGTTTGTATTTTAAATTGTGAACTTCTAACTGAAATAAAGTGAATTGGACTAATAAACCCCAGCTTGTTTGAGCGTACCTGAGAGACATCCTGATCATCATCAACTTCGGAATCAAAGTTTTACTCACAAGTAATATCACAATTCATAACTGCTATTGTGTGAAATGATGACTCGACGTATGCGTTTTACTAGTATGTTTTCCCGGCTTCTTTCTAGATAGAGGGCGCTTCTATTAGGTCAATTAGACGTTGGATAGCTAATGTTTAAATTTGGTTTATAGTTGAAAATTCCACCGTTGACCATATTTCTTGTAACACTGACAACATATAGTCTGACACCGCCCCGTACTTATGGGGCGAACAGGGTCTTCAAAACCAATCTGCAGACTCTTCCTATTAATGAAAATTTAAGAATGTAATACCCCTCCTGAGGCGTTAAGGGTGGGGTCGTATTTGTTGGTTGATGTTGTTGATTTGCAGTTTGAAGTGGGGGGAAGGGCCTGCGATCCTGCCAGAGTCAGTGGAGTCCCGGCCGTTCCCGGGGAAGGTCGCGGCAGCGGCTTATTCCATCGATTACTATAAAACCACTTACACAGTTTAAATTAAAAGTATGTAATTCTGTTGTGTCTAATGTCTTGTATAACTGTAACTAACTAATTGCAATAAACCAGAAGAGTATACGGATAAACGACCGGGGTTTTAATGGAAGACGAAGGAGCCGTTGTTTTCTCCTTTGTTTGTCCTTGTCCCAGGACGCGGGCCTTGAAGTGTGTTGAAACCCGCACCCCGCTTCTCCCCGCTCCTACACCGTCATCCCTCGAGCAGCGAGCGAGACAGATGTTGTTGTTCGTGTACGTACTCTCTCAAGTCTATTAATTAATAATAAAGTTAAATGTTTAAAAAAGCAATATTTAAAGACATAAATTACCCCACCATTACTCAGTATTTGTCTGCGTTTTAAAACGGTGCGTTAAAGATACAAAATTAGTATTTTACTGTTGCAAGTTTTATAATTTTAAATGATGGATAATTTTTCGCTCAATCGCTGGATTATTTAGAAATTTTATGATTTAAGAATGAAAACTTAAGATTAATGATACTTATGCTATAACATATTTAAAGTTGCTAAGCAACATGACGCTACGATATTGAAAATAACGGAATATTTTGTATGAAGCAGTTGCTAAACGATGTTTTTCGGTTATTGTTGATTTTTTTTATTCCACATTGCAACGTCACAAATAAAGCGTCTTTAATTTAAAGTTAAAAGTTAAAAAAAACTAAGTTACCATAAAAATAGCAGCCAAAATGACATGTGAAAATTTCAGGTCAATACTGTAAACCGTTTGGGAGGAGTTCTTGTGGGTGACAGAAAGACATACAAGCATACAGATTTCTACATGTATTTTGTGATATATGGTCAAAATGTTCAAAATTTTGATTTCGTAAGACCATGACGTTATGCAGAACATCCATTATCGTGAGTGTAAGCTTCTTCTAAGAATATCTCGTTCTGTCTTGCGCTAATATATCCGCTTGGTTGCACCTGCTGCCATTGAATCACCATAGAAAGACTTTTGACACAGAAGACTCACTTTGTCAATTGTTAACCTACAAGCGTCGGGTGTAATGTGTTATTCGTTAAAAAAGATAATATTAAAACATACACCATTTGGTTGCTTCTCTTTTTGTGTGAATGATAATAAATGGCCGTTTTTTTCATGTAATATTGTCATTCTAGCAAAAATTAATATTTCTACTATATAGCAGATAATACATGTATAAATCTGTATGTTTGTATGTCTGTCGGTCACAATAACTCCTCCCAAACAGGGTACAGTAGCAATGGGAATATATATGTGAATATACAATTCAGTACAAAAAACAGTGAACAATATTTATTATAAATATTTTCAATCGTAAAATTGGCATTGAGAATGTGGTATGTAAGATAGATAAATTTTAGTTTGGTGAATTGAATAATGAATCATAAAATGAAAAAAATATTTTTTATTAAGTGTTTTTTTCTCAAAGGCGATTTGTGGCATTGAAGACCAATTCAGCAAAAAGTGTGAGATAGTGTTCTAATTTTCAAAATGAAAATTCGTAATAGCAGAACAACGGAACACTATCAAAAATAAAAAAAACTGTCCCTTATATACGTCCCTTATATACGTCCCTTATATATCTACTTAGAATAACACATAGTAAATCTTGGTTTGTGTAAATAATGATATTTTTAATACATGTGAAGAACGAACTAATAACGATGGCAATACAAGATCAGAAGCATGGACACGGGCAGAACGCGCAATACCGTCAGGAACGTTGGACTAGCTCACACACAGGCGGGTAACAACAATAATTTCTCACTGGCCATCGCGGTAGGTCAGCGGCACATGCATTCTTAAATTAAATCCCTGTAATAATAAATTTGAATTATTGAGATTTTGTACACTTCCATGTATTTTGTCATAACAACCCGGGTTTCGCCTTCCGGCATCTTCCGGCATTCGAGCGCACGAATGGACGCGAATTGACAGTCGATGTCTTAAATTATATTTTGTTTTAATTTATTAAGGAACCGTTTCACTTTTAAGGTCTTAACTGTCAATTCTTGGTGGAAAGACATTATATTTAAAAAAATAAAATACAATTAATTTGTACTACTTCCAAATATGTGTAATAATCAGGACCGGTTTCGCTCATCACGAGCATTATCAACTTATCATCAGTTGGAAATGCTCGTGATGAGCGAACCCGGTCCTGATCATTATAAATACGTGGAAGTAGTACAAATGAATTGTATTTTATTTTTTAAAATATAATGTCTTTTCACCAAGAATTGACAGTTAACACCTTAAAAGTGAAACGATTCCTTAATAAATTAAAACAAAATCATTCAGTTGAATTAAAATATGATTGATATTCACTGCTTCAGAACTTATACACCCCAGGTTTATCATATATTTCACAAAATGTCATATAATATCATCCCGCCAAGCAATATGAAATAAGATTGAAAATATTTGTCAAATATTCCCTTTCATTATACCATGTACTTTATTTTCTTATTTATTCTCGACCTCGAGATATTTCTATAATGCAAAAAAGGCTTTCAGTGGGTCACGCCAACTTGTTTCCTGCTGAAATGATAACATCGCATCGTTCAGGATATAAAATAAATTCGTTCGACTAATAAAGCTCGAAATATCGTTTCAAGGAAAACGACTGTTTTCGGTTCATATAACAAGATGGCCGGAACCTATGCTTTATAGGATGACAGCACGTCCTTCAGCTAAGCTTTATGCTACTTTTTTGCTTACTTTACGATTAAAATAAGAAGTGAAGTATCTAAACACAAAGTACGATCAATTTTATTTAGTTTCATATTCTGCTTTTATAAAAACTCAACTGTCAAATAATTTATTCCCAAATATTTATAAAGTCCTTTATTTTGTTTTCTCAATACCTTGTTTAACTGTTGTGTAAGTGAGTCTCTTTTGAAAGATAGTCGGCTAAATATTTTTGTATAAAGATTGAATTTGTTTAATCAAATAGATCAAATCTAGCTGGCTAGATTTTTTTCCAACCGGCGAAAAAACAAATAAAATTTTATACTTGTAATGATTTTTCCAATAAATTCATTCTCATTGATCGAATTCGCATTTACTTGGTAGAACTTAATACGTTTAAGTATAGTTCTTACGATGACGTAAAGCCGAAATAGCTATCAACTAGCTGACAAAAAAAATTGTAGCACTAAATACTTTGTTATTTTATCATATTAAATTCATTCATCTTTAACTCATTCCCTGCTAAGCCGTTTATGGGATATTCCAATACCAAATATTTTAAAAATTAATTCGGTAGTGTTGGTGTTAACTGATCTTCGGAGATTAGTAGGACAAATCAGGCTATATCTTGATGATATAATTAACTTGTACACAAAAGTGTTCACACTTTTAAGACTCAATATATATATAACTATCAGCTATCAATACACTGGAATCTGCCGTCTCAACAGTTGAGCCGTTAGCAGTCAACGGGTTAACAATATACCATATTTACATAAATAAAATATTGACTAGTGCTGAAGAATATTACGTTATCCCTTTATAGTGCACGGTTAGTGGAATAATATGAAACGGAATATTTAAATTATTAAACTATGACGTTTAAAAACGAGCAAGATTCTATCAATAACACGAAAAATAGTTTACAATTAATTTGGGTAAGTTTGACCATCGGTCTAAGATTGGCCCACTGCATGGGAAAAGGTTTGACATTATGCAACAATACCATGATAATATTATACTAATGCCAAATGAATACTTTTTAGCGAAGCAAAGGTTTTGATTGGTGGTAAAAATATGAATCAATGTGCAACATTATTGGTCGTATTGTTAAATTTGTAAGCTGTCAGTTTGTACAGATTAAAAATATTTTGAAAATTCATCTTGAAATAAGTTGGATGAGTCATATTTTCAATTTGTACTACTAATCTGCAAACCAAATGCTGCATGTTTTTTTCTCATCTTAATTATGTACATGATATATGAAAGCATAAAGAAAAGTTTTCGAAACTTTAAAATCACTGACATTATAGTAATTACAGTGGTTATTTGTATCGTGGGCCAAAGTTACCTGATTTGGAATGCAAACTTTGGCTCACCTTGTTTTATCTATATTTGTATTAATTGAATTTCATCTTAAGACATTAGTACATTTCTATGTAGAACAATACCATACATAAATGCAATGGAAAACCATAAAAACATTTAAAAAACCCTCAGGAATGAGCTTAGGTAACCAGATTGACTGTACTAATTTTTATTATTAACAGATGTCACTTTTATCTTAGCCTTAAACTAAATTTTTGTTGTTGTAACGTATACCTTTAAACTGAAGACTCCTGTAAGATAATTTCTTGGTTTTTTTCAATCATTCCACAGCAATTGAAAATAATCATTAAATGATTTTAACATGATTGTTACGACAAAAATTAATTAATTAATATCGTTTTGATGGCAAAATGTGTGCACTGGTTTGGTATAGCAAGCTTGATACTGAGATGACACGGTAAACGGATCTTGGAAATGATATAGTAAGGTGCTGTGGATTGGGATAAACTTCCCGATATAGTGAGACCCTTTCATGGAAAGTGATTGCAATCTGTGATACAGGAAAAAGCACTCAAATTGAACTGCATACCTATGTTGAATGTACGATCTTCTTATCAGTCTGATTGTACCATAGAATTTGAAATTACCCTTGTTACAATAACTATTTTTTTTTTTAAATAAGGTTATTTTTCAAAACCATATCTATTCTAAATGAACAAGTAATATTATAATCATTATGAATAAATTTAAAAGTAGTGAAAAATAACTTTTGGTTGTAAGTTAGTCACTCAATCATCTAAATAAAAGAAAGAAAAAGGAAAGATGCGTAAGAATAGTTTTAGAACACAGCAGAAGCAAATATTTAACATTTTGTGTTTAATTAAAGATATCGATTAAAAAATCAATCTAAAAAATCGTCTATGCAGGTATTTATACCTATGATTAGGGCATCCAATCCCGGAAGCTTTTTAAGATCTCGGGATTTCGGGATTAGAAATTTTTCAATTCCGGGATCCCGGAAACGGAATTTAATTTGCGTCCACAGTAATATACAAAAAAAGAAAAAAAAAACGTAATGGTTATATTATTTATCGCATTATTAAGGTAGGTTTTATCAGATGGTATCCAAAAAGAAGACATGTTCTTCAATTAGACTTTAAAATATTGTCCTCCATCCATTTAAGAAGCGGTTCTAATTTGTCCTCCATTTCAAATTGGTTAACAACAGCTGTTACGAAAAATGAGAAGGAGGGAGACCAAAATACATTTATATTAATTATTAAAGTTTTATAAAAAATACATACATTAACAAGCCAAGGTACACGTTGTAGTTATTTAGGATGTTTTAATTTATATATGCATTATTTTTTATCATTTACAGTGAATCCCGAAATCCCGGTATTGATATTTAGACAATCCCTGGATTACGGGATTAAATAACTAACCAGGATCCCGGAATTGAAAGCCCTAGGCGTTACCACTTCACTATGGTGACCAATTAAATATAATCCAACCCTCATAAACTTATGTGTTTTAAAAAGTGGTAAATTAATTGACCCGTTTGCTTCTTGCCCTATTCAAACAACGTATATATTTCAAATTGTGTATTCTTTCAGTATTTTTGTAAATCCGTCTTAGGCATTCCAGTATCTACAGACATTCAATTGCACGGATGAAATAATCATCGTAAATAATTAAATACATATCTATGGTAAGAAAAATATTGTGTACAGACAGAAATGTCATAAGTTGTGTCAACATCTAATATCATCAAATTAAACTATGTCCTTTTTTCACATTCTCCCACTATCTATCACTATACCCACTTCTACATCCGATTCACAAATCTATGCATAGGTATGTATTATATCAATAAATTTATTTTTATAATTTAAGTAAGAATTGATACTGATCTCTTTAAATTTGTTTTTCAGATTTTTTTTTTGGGTGCTCCTGTCTGATCTTCATTTCCTATTTACCATGACTGTTTAGTGTAAATGTTAATAACATGTTTAATATTTCATTATTTTTATATGGTTCACAAATTTCTTTTAAAAATTCAAAATCTGCTATTTTGCTTAATGATTACTTATTGAAATTTTGCTCAGGTAACGGATTTTTAATGTAGCAATATTTTTGATTTCTGATTAGTATTTATTGATTTGTAAGTGGTCCTTAATTGTAGACTTTTTCATTTCGTTTACATAAAGTTTGTTTTATTATCTGTAAATTTTGGTCTTAGTTCATGAACCAACTGTTTTACATACATTGTAATTATTAATATTTAATTTTATTTTAATAGCCATGTTATGGTTGTATTTTTATCAGTCAATAATGCTCGTGATGATCGATACCTGATTATTATAAACATGTGAAAGTAATACAAAGAAATTGTGTTTTATTTTTAAAATGTAATTCCTTTTCACTAGGAATTGACAGATAACACCTTAAAAGTGAAACAATGTCCCTATATAAATTTTTGATCCAAACGCTGTACGCAACAGATACGAAGTATCTAGCGAAATGTATCCGGAAGACTCGGGTACTTACTTTAAAGCTACTACTTGACTCTGAAAAATGTTTCAATATTTGAAACAGGTTAACTTATCGCATCCTCTTATCAAAGGACTTGACTTTTGGGGGACGCTTTTATGATGGAATGACCCTCTTTAGAAGTCTTAAACTTGAGTAAGTGCCAACGTAAGGATATTGATCATCCAAGGACTATCACGGGACAGGAATCGATTGACGCTTTATTCTTTTCGGAACAAAATATGCAATATTGATAAAAAAATAAATCACACATTTTTAAGATCACTTCAAATATGTATTCATTTGTATCGAGACAAAGGCAGTAGTTTTATTAGTTTAAGTGGGTATTCGATGGCGCAATAGGAAATAATGATTACCATTTGATGTTTCAGACTGATATATAAAAACTAATCTATGAATAATACTAAAAACCATTGAATCAAAATATTGATTTATTTAAACATTGAATAAGAGTGAATGTGTGTCGCTTAAAAAGAAGGTTGACTTCCTATTGTTTTCATTTTATTCCTAGAATGGATTAAAACTATTGGTTTTTGCAATGATACTTAATAAACTTAATAAATATAATACATATTTATTTGATAAGCTCAAAAATCAGAGCAGGTGTGCTGATGAGGTTGATTATTCCACAGATCTTTTTCTTTCAGGGTGATTAAAACAGTCAAATCACGCCAGTTTGGTCCAAGTTATCTTTATTGGAGTTATTTAGTTCAATACACAGTTTAAGAATAAGCGATTAGAAATAAGCTGAGAATAAAACCGCGCGTGGCAGTTGAACGGTTACCTTTCGGTCAATGAGAAAAGCGTGAAGGTACTCGTGAGGAATGAAGGTGATTGACGACAGTTTTGGAACCTATAAAGGCCTAGCGTTCATCTGACAAGATTGGGCGGTGTCACATTCTATTATAATATAATATATAAGTACTTACTTTCCGCCACACAAATTCACAACTCTAAGGAATATAGAAAGATTACAAAACGTCGTTTGAAGTCTCATACTAAGTGACACCGCCCCGTACTTATGGGGCGGATAGGGGTCTTCAAAACCAATCCGCAGACTCTTCCTTTACATGCAAATTTAATATGTAATATCTCTCCTAGGGCATTCAAAAATAATTTGTCATATTTGTTTGGTTACCGTTATTTGTTAACCGTTAGAAGTAAACAAAAAGCTTGCGATGCTTAGGGTGGCAGCAGTCGTCTCTCGGCCTAAGGGTTTGGAGGTTATTAGCCGACACAGCCGCGGCATGGGTCAAAGAGATTTACCACCTATCATAAAACCTCTTGCTGCGCTTTTAAATTGAAATCGTGTATTTTAAATCTGTTTGTGTAACTGTCTTCGAGGATTTAATTTAAGACATCGACTGAGGGTGCTTGATGGAATTTATAAGTATAAACTAACTGCAATTAAAGAGGAAGTATACTGAATACGACCGGGTTTTAATGGAAGACGAAGGAAGCTGTGAATTATTCTTTGTCCCCACGCCGGACTCGGGGCTGTCGAAGTGTGTTGACCCCCTCAAGTAGCGGACTTTTTCCTACTCTCTCATAAGCTATGTCCTGTATGGTTATAAAAATGCAACAACAATTCATAGTTTTTATTAAAAACTAAGTAAAATTTACTACATAATATTCTATTACCTAAATCAGCATTCAAAAGTAGATCATCGGAGGACGTGACTAAAGCAGACGATGCATTTCGTGACTTAGTTACAAAATTTCTATGATTGTTACATGCGCAGGTTTAACAAATAGATAAAGAAAAGGAGCGTTCCGTAAGTAATAAGAAGGATTTAACAATGCACAATTTAAAAGTTACATTATTAAACAGATCAAATATTGAAAGGTTCAAAGAGAGGGGACAGGTGATTTACAAAACAATTAGTTTTGTCATTGTTTGTATTTTCCACCATTACTCCATATCTCACACTATTTTTTACGATACTGCACATAATCATAGAGTTTTTTTAAGGTGTTAACTGTCAATTCTTAGTAGAAATACTACACAATAATTAATAAGACTTCCATAACATTTTAATCGTAGACTCTTTTACTTGATTTATTTATAATTTGTTTGCTAATCAGTATATTCTTGTCTTAGTTCATGATCAGTTTTATATACCTTCATTTTTACACTCAATTTTATATAAATAAGCCTGTTTTGTTTGTATTTTTATCAGTTGATAACAGTTGCTCGTGATGAGCGAAACCGGTCCTGATCATTATAAATATGTGGAAGTAGTGCAGATTAATTGTGTTATATATTTTTTTAATATAATTAAAGAGTTCGATTCAATGCCAACTTTATATAATAGAAATGAATTTTATGTTATATTTGTACTGAAGATACGAAATAAGTAGTCACAAAACAAATGAAAGATCAAAGTTATCACTATGTATGTTTTATAATTTAATATTGAATATCCACAAACTAACAGAAAAATCAAAAATAATGTTCCCGTATGTATCAGTAATATGAATCATATATTCTTCTAATGGAGGTATCTTAACAAATGTTTTTTTATGACAACTGATTGATAATTAGTTGTGAAACCTCTCATATTGAAAGAGACTATGTATAGAAAGATGGGTCTAGGACAGGACTAGTGTTTGGCTAATCGCTCTCGCTTTGCTCCATTTTAAAAATCAGATGGGTGATGGGTGGGAATTTTAGACATTACAAAGATACATGCTTACGAACAGAAGTCCATAAATCGATTGAAAATTTAATTTATAAAACTGTCCGTACCGGGACTTGAACCCGAGACATCCGTAACCGTAGCCAACGACGTTAACCACTGCACCACGGAGCTGGCAAAATTTGGTAGCGGATATGGTAAAAAAAATGTATCAGTAATTGTAAACATTCAATATCCGTTGATCATCTGTGATCATGATTAAGAAATTACATCTGCAGTAATTCGTCTTCATGTAAGACAGTATAATGATGAAGTATAAACAAGAGCTATGTACTTTATTTAGAATTATACTTAATATTCACGGCGTTTTAGGCACTTGATGTAACCCTCAAATTTAAAAATGTTCAGGCGAGAGTAAAAACTGTTTTTATCGAAAACATTATATGGTGAAATGCATCTTTGAAATACAATCCTGTAAATTGTCACGTTTGCAGATATGGCATTATACGTAGGGAGTGTTGATATAAAAGTGGCCTACATTAAGTGACCGAGTCAGAATTTTTAAACCCAAAACCAATGTGAAATGATGTTTCCCTACCAAAAATCTCAATTCCCAGCAAGTTCAATATCAAATTTAGATTTTTTCAATTTAAATTTGTGATCATGGACATCAATGACTTCTAAAAATTCTCATCGAGTTTATCTTGTACGATTTTATAACTTTAAAATATTTTTCGTATTGGCTGTCAGCTGTAGTGCCAGTTATTTTTAAAAAAAAATATAAATACATAAAGAAATCATTTGGCCGAGACCGTTCTATCGTCTTTAAATTGAGATCCAATCATTGTCTCATTTTCGTATTTCTGATGATTATATCAATTGACCAATACACCATCAATATTGAGTTGTTTTTGTGACACCATTGTAAACATATTAAAACTTTGAATATATTTTTGAAAGCTGTACCGAATCCAGTGGTCAATAATTAAATATTAACACGCATTCACAAACTTTCTAACTAATTAGCTTTTGGCAATATTGACATTTCATGCGTTTTGTAATTTATTACACTGAAAATAATATCAAAGTAAACTTGTGGGATTGTGATAAACATAACGATTAGGGACTGCAGTCTGTACTCATTTTTTTATCCCGGTATTTTGGTATTTGAAAAATTCAATATCTAGAACTAGTTATTTAAAATTGTCAACAAAAAAAAAGGAAAAAATGATATTTAAGGAAGCTACAAAAATAATCTTTTACCAACGCAACGAAGAAAAAAATGCAATTGTTTAGTTTTTAATTACTAAATTCGAAAGATTTTTATATTCAAAACCTTAGTTAACCTTCCGTTGCCATGGGTTCACCAAGTTGCTATACGAGTTGAAAACATTAATACACTTCTTATTAGGTTTAATGTAAATTTAGGATTTTAGCTATTTGTAGATGAAATAGTTATGAATTAAAATAAAAATAAATAAGTAATTCGACTCAATCTTCTCATCATTAAATTAATAAAATTACAAAACCTGATGACATTATTATTCCAAACACAATGGAAGTGATAGCGATTGACACAACCCAATATTATTCACTGCAAATCATGCTCAGAACTTTCATCGGATCATCTCTTGTGGCACAGTCAAGAAAAAAATAACGTTTTAATGAGTCAAGGCATCATGTTTAGTCAACGTTGTCGGGTAAGTTTTTAGAAAGCGGAACTTTCTACCCTTCGGCAAGGGGACGTTATTCCAATGTTGCAGGCATTCCATCTTTTTTTGGTCATCGGCACTGACCGTCAGCGAACGTTTGCTTTCGCGTAACAATTTCTAGGGCTTGATTTTTTTTTAATGTCAATTGTGTTTTTTTGTATTTTTTTTTTATTTTAAATTGTAAACTCTGTACATGTAACTATTAACTGAAATAAATAGTGAGTTAACTAAGTAAACAAGCGTGTTTGATTGTACGTGAGAAATTTACCCTAATTTTCATCAGCTCGCCGGACAAAAGTCTTACTCACACCATATATAAAATTCTATACGCAAGAGGGACGCACGATATATATTTTCTAAGTTGAGACAATGCAAGAAATGGCATTAGTTAGAGGGAGAGAGGACCGGATGCATTGCCACATGTATTTATTTCTTACGTTTTATACCATTGTGGTTTTTATCAGAATCAACTTAACATGTCTACATTTGAAACGGACGGTGTCTGCTGTTCTATATGAGGCAGAAGCGAGACATGCCTGCAGCTTGTGTGACGTGATTTTTTCATGTCGTATATAGCTTGATTATCTTACATGAAAATATGTTAATTGAAAGCTTTAGACATATAAAAAAAAATGTTAAGCGATAACACTATGATATTTGAAAACATAACCCTTTTAAAGCGATCAATTAGCATTTAAAACGCTCAATTACATGACTAAGTCCACGTGACACAGCCTGTGTCTACCACGATTACTAATGTGATTGAAAAGGGTTAAATATATGAGGCATTATAGTGTTATCACTCAACTACAATACCGGTTATTTAATTTGCTGAATAAAAACGTCAATACTATCTAATATTCCATATGAAGGGTCTAGTATCATAATATCCAGCATATGCAAAAATGAGTTATGAATGTAGCATTGTTGTTCTTGTTTACACCTACTATTTAAATTATAAAATAGTTTTCCAAACATAAATACAGCATTGTACTGTCGCGACCACCAGTTTTTTTTTAAATATCATGATGTAAGCGTCTGTTCTATGCATCTGTAACTGTAGCATGAAAACGGTTTTTAGGGTTTGCCAAAAACATGCATTGATGGAGTTTCTGAGTTATGATACTAGAGCCCTCATATGAGATTTGATACACTACTACATTTTTCATACGGCAATTCTTCGTTATCAATCCCGAGTGCTAAGGGATACAAAATAAAATAGGGCGCTTGGATTTGAAGCCCTAGCTGGAAAATAATGCATCGGACGGATACTTACAGACTGCAGAGTTTCATTATGCTTTCAAATTAATTTGCTAGTGAATAAGGTTTATGCATAGTTAATTATGATTTAAAATTGACATGACATTGTTTTCTGTTTGAGAAAGTTTAATGAAAAGTATTACTTTGATTGGTAAAACAGTTTTCATTAGGAAAATTAATTAAAATTTCTCATTGACAAACTGTAATGAATACATGCAGTTGAATAATACTAATAATAAAACAGTTGAATCTATAATTTATAGTTGAATCTTTAATCTGTAGTTGAATCTATATTTGATCTATAGTTTAATCATAAAAAGCTGACGACAAAGTTATTCGTTATATCCGTAAATATGAAATTGCTCAATCAGTTGATAATGCTACCGCCCCGTACTTATGGATTTGATACACTACTATTTTCAGTCTGCAGACTCTTTCTTTTAATGAAAATTTAAAATGTAATACCCCTTCTGAGGCGTTTAAAGTAGTGTCATATTTGTTTGGTTGCTGTTGTTGGTTTACAGTTTGAAGTGGGCATCGGACGGATCCTGCCAGCCTGCAGAGTTTCATTACCTTTTTCGTGAATAAGGTTTATGCATAGTTAATTATGATTTAAAATTGACGTGATTTTAAATTGTTTTCTGTTGTTAACTGAGAAAGTTAAATGAAAAGTATTGCTTTAATTGCAAATTAAACTGTAATGAATACATGCAGTTGAATAATACTAATAATAAAACAGTTGAATTTATAATTTATAGTTGAATCTTTAATCTGTAGTTGAATCTATATTTGATCTATATCGAGCTGACGAGACGTTCGTTTTGTAAATGTGAAATTGCTCAATCAGTTGATAATGCTCGTGATGAGCGAAACCGGTCCTGATCATTATAAATATGCGGAAGTAGTACAAATGAATTGTATTTTATTTTTTAAAATATAATGTCTTTCCACTAAGAATTGACAGTTAGCACCTTAAAAGTGATGAAATTGCTCTTTGATTTATTAAATTTTAATGTGTTCAATAAATTTAAGATATCGACTGATGGAATTTCAATTTAAAATTTGAATTGTTGAGATTTTGTACATTTCCATGTATTTCGTTACTAAAGACCCGGGTTTCACCTTTCGGTATCTTAAAAACCGATGAAATAAAAAGTAATTAATTTAAATTTTATAAATTTTTCATTCGAAGATATCACTCAAGAAGGTTCGGTATTTTTTTATACCTAAACCAATAAATGAGAAAACAGTAAAACATTTTTGAATAACTTATTTCTGTTTACTAATAGAACAGATATCCTAGAATTGATCGATTATATTATATTATTCGTTTGTATTTCCAGAAACTATGTAATTATATAAAGTATTAATTTCCTGTAGTCTCCAGGGCTGTATTGTAAACTGGAATTCATATGTATAATAATATGTATCCTGTCCTAACATGCTAAGACGACATTGGGTTGGACCACAAATACGGAAACTGCCTATAGCTTATTTCATAGAGATGAACATACGTTGAATCTCAAACGGTGTGTCATTCAATTTTAAATAATATTTGATGGTGATTTTTTGCAGGTTATTTTATTCATAATGGAAACATTTTACTTTACTTGAACAATTCTGATTTTTGTTAATTGAGAATATTATAGTGTAAATTTTTGGAGAAAAGTTTGTAAGTGTATAAGTAGTAATTCAAAAATATTTATTAGCATCACAGTTAGGGCTTCCAATTAACCGCCCAAAAAGACTAACCGGTTTTCGGTTTTTTTCTGACGAAAAAACCGGTTAACCGGTTTAAACCGAAATATACGTTTTAACTATTTTCCAAAAACCAGTTTTGGTACCATGATGTAATAGTGTAACGATTGAAAAACAAGGTATTTTTCTTCATAAAATTTACTAATATGAACTAATAGGTATGTATTATACCAGAGATTCTCAAGCCCGTGCCGGCGGACATGGCGCCCGCTCACCGATTTGTGTGCGCTCGGCGCTCACAAATTTATCGCGGCAATTCTATAGAAATCGGTGTAGAATTACCGTGACAGATTATTTATTAATTCAATTTCATTTTCTCAACTTTATAAAATACTCATTTGATAAAAATGTTATTCGAACTAATTTGTCTGCATAAGTCGAAATGTTTATGTTGTCTGGCTGCTCTGCTAAACACTGGATGCATCTTTATGATTGTTTACTGACAGGAATATCATCAAGCTCTCCTTATTATGAAGCACTGGCCAATGAAATGCAATGCCAAAGATCACACTGACTTTGAGAATGATATAATAATTTTTAGT
Source organism: Himalopsyche phryganea (assembly GCA_022494535.1). Lineage (NCBI taxonomy): Eukaryota > Metazoa > Arthropoda > Insecta > Trichoptera > Rhyacophilidae > Himalopsyche > Himalopsyche phryganea. Next base: position 3,824,370 of record JAGVSL010000025.1, read on the forward strand.
ATATTTAATATATTTTGATAATTGATATAATAATGTACTTAAAGGCTGGGAGCCCCTGTATTATTATTATACAAGTGAATTAAATATACACCAACACAAATACAAAATACAACGCACCATAACAAAATATTTAATCAGACGCAAAATACAATTGGTCATAATTCAATTATTATGTTAACGCATTGATGAAACATATACACACAATGCAAATGCAGAAAAGACAAATGCATTCATGATAATTGCGCACGGAGTAAAAAGAATACATATTTTGTATGTATTGTATTTTAAAGAAAAATAAAAATATGCTAAAATTTTATATACTTAAATAGGAATGAATATTAAATAATGTGTTACGTTTTCAATGTAGTAAATACTATTATTTTATTAATAAGTAATCTTGATAATTTATAATCTAAATTATTTTTATTTCATTATTATGTAACTTAGAGTATATTATTACAAAAAAAAAATAAACTAATTTACTCTCAAATAATAACTGACATAAAATTTAAATTTTGCCTTTACATCAAATCATTAATGTCACTTTCATTCAAAACTTTTTTTCATTGAATGTATAAAAACCTATATTATTTTATATGAATTGAGTGGTCAACGTCGTTGGCTTCGGTTGAGGTCATAAAATGATTTTTAAATCTATTGATAGATTTCTATTCGAAAATACAGTTGCCTCCTATGTCTAAAACTCCCTCCCGCATATCCAATTCTTAAAGGAGATGTAACGGGAGCGATTAGCTAACCACTAGTCCTGCCCTATCCTTGTATTCCTGCTCTTTTCGAAAAAGAGAGGCTGAGCAACTGATTAATAAAGAATTTTCGTAGAAACAATTTATGTTGCGATAAACTCCATTAAGAGTCCATATGCTCCACATTATGGTTTTATTTATATATAATTGTTACTGTATGCATATAGCTTTGGCGCAATAATTGTAGTGTGTGTATTATATAGAACCAAAAATAAGTATTTAAACAGATACCATAATAATTATTGATGTGTATATTATCATATTTATCATAGGTACTATGATTGTATATTCCAAGAACATTATTTCGCAATTTTAAACCATTTTTTCTTTATTGTTTAAAAACTCTAATGCACTTTGCATCTCGTGTTTCATTAAACTACGAATATTTGTGAGACATTATTATTATTGTTCCTTTCGCACTACAAGAGATTAAGTCTAAAGTAAAGGTTACTAAGAAAACGATTTATGACAAACGATTTATGATTTATGACACTTATTGTCGGAAATACCAACAAACATGCTTTACAATTGAATTTTTGTGTTTCCGTTGACTTTATGGATATGTGTTTGTTTATTTAAACTTTTATTTTCCCAATAGATAATAAAACACACTATCCCGTTTGGCTTAGAAATCACTATACCTTTTTTTTACACAACTTTCTCGATTTTTTATTGGGTAGCAGTTATGTTAGATGTTGACTCAACATTAAAAAACATCTAACAACGAAAAATCCTTCTAAAAATATTTAAGTTGATGTAATGGGTGTCGACGTCTGTGGCGCAGTTGGTAACGTCGTTAGCTACGGTTACGGATGTCTCGGGATTAATCCCCTGAGCAGAGAGTACCATAAATCAATTTCTGTTCGAAGGAATGGGTGTATGTGGTGTCTAAAATTCTCTCTCACCAGTACGATCCTAAAAAAGTGGCGTACTGAGAGCGCTACTCCTGTCCTAGCCCTATCTTACTATCCTTACTATCTTCGAAAAGAGAGGTTGAACAACTGAGTAACAAGCAGTTTTCGTATAAAACTTCTGTTGAGATACTCCATTATAAGGTCATATGCTCCACACTGGGAAGCGGACATGGTAAAAAAAATGCGAAATATAAGATAAGATAAGCAATATTATATTCCTCGTTATAAATATTTTTTTTTAAATACCAAGCTTAGGTAGTAATCAGATCTTTCTAATAAAAATCAGAAGTAATCGTGAAAAATTAGAAAAAAAATTGATTATAAATATATATATATTTTTATAATAGTACCTACAAGGGGTTTTCCAAATTTTATTTGCATCTGAAAAATAAATAATAAACGTAGATGTGTCGTAAGTTCAATAAGAGCTATTGTGTAACACTAGTTTTATTCTCATCGAAAATATAATATGAGAATCCTTTCAAATTTTGGATATTAATTTGTATGTAACGTGAAATCGATTTAAAAAATGATTGTTGTTCATACTTTTACCTCATTTATATTGCAGGAACTAGATAATTGAACAATATTTATATTTTTAAATAACTGATAACTCTACATATGAATAGACGTATTAAACCCTATTATATTTAATATGGAAAGAGAAATTTCTAGAAACCCCGGTTAACCGAGGAAAATAAACCGGTTTTCGGTTTTTTTCAAAACAGCCAATAAACCGGTTTGGAAGCCCTAATCACAGTGATAACTTTCCTGTACAGCTGCGTGCCTCAGACGGCTGCTGTAAAAAATGAAAACCAAATGCCATGAGAAGCTTAGGATCAAACATACTCAAGTCCAGTTTTGAGAAAAAAAACGATGTTGTATTAAATAATAAATTCAGAAGAACAGAATTGCATTTTCATTGTCGTTCAAATCTTTGTAGTTTTCATGTCATTTAATGTCAAAATATGATGTTTTCGTATCATAATTGAAAAAATCCTAAATTAGTCAATAGAGTTTGTTGGCCATGACAGTTCAGTCAGATTTCACTCGCTGCTTATGTGTAGTTTTAAGTGTTTTTTTTTAATATTGCTATAATACTACACATTTAGAGTCTTCTTCAATGTCAAGTGAATAAATAAGAAGTAAAGCATACAATTTACCAGTAACATGAGTATTTTGTGAAGAGGAAGCTCCTAATTTATTCAATGCTTGCATTCTATCAGTGTTGATTTACGGTAGCAAATCATGGTATCTGACGAAGACATGAATAAAAAGACTACATACAATGTTCAAGAGTTTTAAATATATAATACATGAAAACTAATTTCGTAATTAATCTCGATAAACAAAAGGCAATAATTTGAAAAGGAAACAAAATATCAAAACATTTACATATTAAAATTGACTAAACTTCTTTTTAACTCATCACAAGCGTAATAAAAAGGTTTTGACGTTATATGTAAATTTAAAGCACCTATATACTTATTTTAAGATTCCATAATAATGATCAATTCATTTTAACGAGTGAAAATTTACTATATTTATTTATTTACAATCACATAATTTGTCTAGTGATATATAATTTGAGAAGACCCCGGATCGAAGAGAGGCGAGCGGCTGGTTATCCGGAGTCCTGGAAGGGCTGATCTCAGACAAACACCATTTCAGATCCGGTTTAGAAAAACTTATTTATTATCCATTCAAGATGCAGTGGTTTCACATTACACAAATATAAAAATCTTAACACATAAAATTGATTCTACATTTACATTTACTTAGCAACTGAATTTACTTTAAGTTTTAATACAAATGACACAACGAATTTAAATTAAATCCAACGCAAATCAAAACACAAAAACAAACAAACAGTTCACATCGTCACATCACTTTCGTCGCGACGAGACCTCGTTCGTCCGACTCGGCAGCTCGTCATCCACTGTCTCCAAAAATTCAAAAAAACTCCGTGCAAAGTTGGAGCTACCCTTTTCCGTAAAAATGGACTCGTCCAGCGGCCGAAGCCCGGGGCTTCTTAAACGCCTGACAACAAGAAAGAGCGTATTCTGCGAATTATTGCTGTTTGCCGCAGGCCGATTTCAGTTCGGGACACTAATGACACTTATACTTAAGAAAAACCAGGGTGTGTCAAATTATAATTTTATACACCTTCTTTTGAGTAGTCTATACATTTTTTAAATAGCCTAATTTTACAATTGATTATATACCTTGTTGGTAGTGGCATTGGCTACGACTACGGACGTCTCGGACGTTCAATTCCCGGTGCGGACAGTTTTCATCAATTGATTTCTCAATCGATTTATGGATTTCTGTTCGTATTCTGATTGTTTAAGATGTCTAAAACTCCCTCCTTAATCCTCACGAGGCGTAAGGAGAGCGATAAGCTAATAACCAGTTCTATCCCTAGCCCTTTCCTTCAATCCCTAAAACAAAGAGGTTGAGCATCTGATTAACAAAGAGTTATCATAGAAAAATTCTGTTGAGATACCTCCATTAGGAAACCATTCTCTACGTTGTCAGCGGACATGGAAAAAAAATCATTTATTTACTATTACATAATTTGTTAAGTGATCTATAATAATAATTGTATACACATTATTTTAAGTGTTCAATATATTTTTTAAATAGCTAATTATATAATGTATACTTGGATTGTATTTGTCATCAGTTAAAAAGTATGAATACACTAAGCAAAATTGTTTTTTTGGACATTATAAAAATATTTTTTTTTGGCGAAGCTTTCGCCACAGTTTGTTATTCCCTGGTCCAATAAAGGATAAGCCACCCCCTATATGAAATCTTGCGGAGCCCCCAAGAGGATGTGTCGTATCTGGATGCGGTCGGGGATTCCCAAATTCAGTTAGATTCAAAACTTAAACTGGTCAATTTTTAAACCCAAAACAATGGTTTGATAATACAATATACCCGTTGAGTGTAGATATTCACACATACATATTTGATGAATAATTACAAATATTGATTTTGAATATTTCTCCACTGGTTGTTTCTTAACTATTGGAGAATTTAGTCGTACAAAATCGGCCTTGTGTTTAACTCTTATAAAATGACCAACATAAGATCGACGATGTTTTGGCCAATTAATGCCGATTATTAACTGCCGGGTCCATGGTCAAATGGCCTACGTCATTGGTTTCGGTTGCGGTGGTCACGCGTTCGAATTAATTTCGCGTGACATTAAAGTCGTGATGAACGTCAAAATTTGAATAATATTATTGTAATATGGGCTAATATTGTTGATTGTTCTTTACAAATTAGTATTTAATATATAACATAGAAAATTACTTTAATTGTTAATTCACTGATAAAGTAAAGTAAAGATTTATTTTAAAATTTCTAAAAAGTACATTCCAATATACAATGTCGGCGTCCGTGGCGCAATTGGTTTCGTCGCTGGCTACAGTTCAATTCCCGGTGCGGAAGGTTTTCATAGATTGATCTTTCAATCGATTTATGGATTTCTGTTCGTAGTCTGAGTCCTCCCTCCCACCAATCCCATCCTCACGGGGCGTAACGAGAGCGATTAGCTAACCACTAGTCCTGTCATAGCTCCTATCCTTCTATCCCTACTCTCTTCAAAAAGAAAAGAGAGGTTGAGCAACTGAGTGACAAGCAGTTCTCGTAGAAAAAATTCTGTCAAGATACCTCCATTAGGAGACCATATGCTCCACATTGGGAGCGGACATGGAAAAAAAAAAACATTCCAATATTATATACAAAGCTTGAAATATTCATTTACTTTATCATACATAAAAATGGCATAAATAGTCTGGTGCGGTTCGTGGGTTTGTGGTGCAGTGGTCAACGTCATTGGCTACGGTAACGAGTCTCGGAATGTCTCGGTTTCAAGTCTCGGAACTGACAATTTCTGCATAAAGATATAGATTAATATCTGAGTTTCTCGTATACCCACCAGGTTCTTAAGACGGGTAGAAGCAATATCGATTAGCCAACCGCTAGTCCTGTTCTAGATCTATCATTCTAGCATCATATTAACCAGCAATTTTCGCTAAAAGTTTCTGTTAAGATACCTACCTCCGTGAGGAGTCAATATGTCTTACATTAGGCATTATTATTATTTGATAAAAAACAAACTGCATTGTATTACTCATAGCTCAAAAGATGACAACTACATAATATAATTTTGCAGAACTAAATACTTTGATATTTTATCCTATTACAATGGAGTTCTACCAAATGAATGCAAATTCAATCGATAAAGACAAGGAGCTTGACCTCATTGAGAAAATTTGAAAAAAATAATGCAATGTAAGATAATATCGTCGTTGTTCTGGAAGAAGACTAACTGAAAAATATTAGTTTTGAGTAATTGAACTTTGAAATTTGACAAATGTTTGAAATCCTATAGCTTTGTTTATAGAAAACTGTTTTTAAGAAAATTATAGTTTATAAAAATATTTTTCTTTCTTTCATATGGTAGAGTTTGAAATAAGAAATATTTTGGTATCACTTTTGGTTGTCTTGCAGAACAACGACGATATAAAGATTTAACGTTTGCCAGGACATGAGCCGAGAGGTTAACGTCGTTTATGGTTTGAGTCCAAGTAGATTTCCATAAATTGATTTTTCAATCGATATAAAGATTTCTGTTCGAAGTCATGGACTTTCGTTTTAACGAAAGTCTCTCGCACCCACCTACATGTAAGTAACTTGGGTTTAACGAAAGTAATTGGCTATCCACTAGTCATACTCAAACCCTATCTTAATTTTTTTACTCTATCCTAAAAGAAGAGGTTCAGTGAGTTTTAGAAGAATTCTTCTGGTGAGATGCTCGATAAAGTACCAAAAAATAACATTTTCAGGAAGTATGCCAGGTACTTTAAATCTGTTGTCAGGGCCTACAAAATTCGAAATACGTTGTATGTTGTCAAAACTTTTAAACTAACAAACTGAAATTCTGATATCAAGGAGAGTGACGTCACTCAGCATGATTTTGGGGCGTAAATCTTGCGATGAAACGTTTCAAGAGATACTTTACTCAAGCTTAAGTCTCAAGTTGTTTTAGTTTATTTGGAAAGCTTCTGAATTCAAAAGCTTTTTTACTCCACGTTTGTTGTTGAACTTTTGTATTCATTAAAAGTTTCAATTTTTCATCATTCAAACTTTCAACGAAGATTAGTATGAAGTTTTTGATGTTGGAGATCCGTGATGTATCTATACGAGTATAATTTTCAAGCAGAAACATGTTGAAATGAAAGTATATTTTAAATAATTAATAATTACTTCTTTTTGAGAGGTTAACGAATCTTTCATTAACATCAATACAACATTATTTGAAAATAAACAGCTCATTTCCAAGATGATATGTGAAATATTTCTGACCCAATTAACTTTCCTGTTACCGTAGGTGCACCAAGATTGCCAAACGAGTTTAAAAAAAAAATATATTTCAGTTATTGGGTTTTATATAAATTTAGAATTTTAGGTGTTTGTAGATAAAATAGTTATGTATTAAAATTAAAATAAATAAGTTTTTCGATTCAATCTTTTAATTATTAAATTAATAAAATTACAAAACTCTGATGACAATATTATTCTGAATTTAATGAAAGTTGTAGCGATATATAAAATACTATACGCAAGAGTGACGCACGGTATATTATGCTAAGTTGAGACAAACCGAGAAATGGTATTAGTTAGAGGGAGAAACGACCGGATGTATCATCGCTGGTATTTATTTCTTATGCAATGACATGTGATGGTGGTACTATCTCTATCGCACAACCTCACTTTTATATGAGTAAGTAGGATACAAGAACGTACGCCCGTAAGGCCTTGTATCTCACTCGCACTCTACACTTTACATGGGATTGAGCGAGAAAGAGAGAACGCACGTCACGCGTTTACTTGTGTTTGTTATTTGAGTGAACTTGTCAAGTTCACATTGGAAACAGACTGTATAAGGCAGAAGCGAGACATGCCTGCAGCTTATGTAACGTGTTTTTTCCATGTCTTTGATTATAATACATGAAAGTATGTAATTGCAAGCTCTAGACATAAAAAAAAGAGTAAAACGATAAAAATATGATATTTAAAAACAAAATAAACCTTTTGAAGCGATCAATTAGTTTTAAAAATGCTCAATTACATGACAAGTCCAAGTGACACAACCTGTGTCAACCACGGCTGGTAAAATGATTTTTTTAGCACGGACTGGAAAAGGTTAATGTAAGTGTATTAGTATAAACATAACAATAAATCAAGATGCAATTATGTTTTAATTTATTGTTTTTAAACAATGTTCAATGAACACTGCAATTTGTCAATCTTGATACTCGTAAAAGTATGTTTGGTTTTAGAAAACGGTATGAAATAATTATACAGTTTATGAAAATATTTGGATTAAAATTAAAATATGTTTATTAAATACACATAAATTTCAATTTTGGCTATCACCGTATTGATTGATAATTTGGTAAGGCCCAATAGTGTTTGGTAAGTCCAAGCCACGAATTTTTCCCAGAATTGTTCTCGAACTCATCTCTCACCAAGGAAGTAATCAGCAAGAAATTTATGCAATAGAATGGCAACGTTGCTTTAATTTGTAAAGTCATTCACTTCAAATTCAATAATAATAAAAACCCTATTAAGAATAGTGTTATATGGATTGATAGATATTAATCGCCCCCTCCGATACTTGGCAGTGGTTACAAACAACAGCCTGCCCTTTTGAAAAATTCCTCGCCAGTTGGTCTCCGTCCGCGGAAGCGGGCGGGCGTTTCCTCGCCCGACACAGTGGACAAAGTTAACCGTTCCACTGCTGCGCGCCAATTTTACGCGCACAGTTTTATACATATTTCAAGTCATCACTTGACATGACAGAGTAACGAAACGTCGTAATCCTAAGTGTCTCTAAGCTGCATAATTGTCATCATCGGATGATGGTGATGATGCCCTAATAATTAATCGGGTCAAGCATTCGACAATTGGAAATATATTTCTAAATATTGGTATATAGCTTGACACACCCTGGTTTTTGTTAAGTATAAGTGTCATTAGTGTCCAGAACTGAAATCACCCAGCGACAACAGCAATAATTCGCAGAATCGGCCCTTTCTTATTACCAAGCGTTCAATAGCCGCCGGGTACGCCCGCTAGACGAGTCCATTTTGACGGAAAGAGGTAGCTCCAACGATGCAGGCAGTTTTTTCTAATTGTATTTGTGCACAGTCGATTACGATCCGTCGAGCCGGGCGAGTTGCGGCGGAGGTGACGATGCGAGTTGTTTGTGTTTTGATTTGCGTTGGACTTAATTTAAAATCGTTTGTCGTGCCATTTGTATTATAACTTAAAGTAAATTCAGTTGCTAAGCAAATGTAAATGTAGAATCAATTTTATGTGTTAGGATCTATATATTTGTATAATGTATACCACTGCATCTTTGATGGAAAATAAATAAGTTTTGAACCGGATTTGAAATGGTGTTTGTCTGAGATCACAGAACTTCCAGGACTCTGGATAACCAGCCGTTCGCCTCTCTTCGATCCGGGGATCTTCTCAAGCTATTGAAAAAATAGCTTAAATACCGTAATAATTTGCAAACTGTAGTATAAAGTGTCATTTTTCTATTCTTTTCAAGTATTTTTCCAGAGATTGAAAATTAAGGAATTAGCTCAAATGACTGTTTGCATATTTATTTAAGACTAGTGAGTACCCGGCATGCGTTGCAATGCCACTCAAAGAAAAAAAGAGTTTGTGTTTTAATTCTGTTTATTGAACTGCTTTTGGATTAGAGGTCTGCACAGGCCGAAATTTCATAGACTTACCCGTTTCGAGCCCATCATCTTCAGGTCTGGCCCGACCCGAACCCGAGTTTTAATATCACACTTGTTATAACACAATATTTTTGTTTTTCGTCTGGTGCGTACACGAATAAATCAGAAGGTTTTTCCTAGATGTCGATGTATGTACGTATTTGATTCATTTTTTCAATTTTAGATTTTCAATTTTTTTTCTTCAGAACCCTTCACGGGTGTGTGCACAACAACTCACCGAAGTTTCATCGAAATCGTATGAATGGTAAAGGAACGCGTAAAGGACAAACCAAACATTTATTTTATATAATATTTCCCAGCATGATCACAATAAGTCCTTCCTGAAAGTTTCGTCGCGATCGGTTGAGTAGTTTAAGGAGCCTATAAGATCCGGACAAACCAACCAACCAACAAACAGACATTCACTTTTTATATATATAGATTTTAATATCTGGCACTTTCGTTTAACGGTAGATTGCTATTTTACTTAGTGGGACGCCTCCATATCTGCTGTCGTTCATGACGTAATCGCAAACGCCGCTGTACTTTAGTTTCTATACTGACTGACTGATTTTTATTGTTATTCTTGTTTGTTTGCCTCGGAATTTGCGTCATGTCAGAACTGTGTGTATTGTTGGGTGTGTGTCATGAGAAAATTTCATTCCTACATCTGATACCTGATAATAATAAAACGCCTACATAACGGTCTGGGCTATTATATAAAACATAGTTTTGCTGTTAAACTACGATATTATAATGCGTATGTAGATTGAGGAGGCGAAACAAAGTGACACTTCACAGGGGACTAAACGAATCTCCACCGATCAACAATTAATGGGGGTCAATTGTCCGGGTCAAGTATCCTACCAGACGCTTAAACAATGAATAATTTACTTTGCAGTCTAAACTCAACCTCCCTGTCTACGTGTGTTAATACTTGAGCGGACAGATTACAAACTTTATGGCGTAGTACCTGAGAATTTATTCATTTTTGAACAAGAATTGAAAAAATAGTGATTCTTTATTCGCAAAATCTTTGTGTTACTGGGTGAAGTTTGATAAAATAGTAATGTTCCCATCCAACATTTTTTCTTATCAAATTTTACTTTATCCGATAATTATAAATGATTAAAAAAAATACTATTCAATATTACAAGGAGAAATATAACAGTATTTTCCAAGGGTAGCTGTATTCTTAAATTAAATATCTATGATAATACAAGTTAAAAACACGATTTATAAAGTTATGTTAGAAGTAATATGTTTGTTGCTATATTTAAGTTTGGAGAAAAGGACATAAATAAAAATATACTATTATATCGTCATTGTTCTGGAGGAACACTAACTGAAAAATACTATAATTTAAACACATCGACTGAGGGTGCTTGATGGAATTTCAATATCAAATATGAATTATTGAGATTTTGTAAACTTTCATGTATTTTGTCATTAGTTTCACCTTTCGGCATCTTCAGGCATTCGAGCGCACGAATGGACTCGAATTGACAATTCGAGTACATTCGAGTAAATTCGAATCCATTCATGCGCTCGAATGCCTGAAGATGCTGACAGGCGGATCCCGGGTCGTTAGTGACAAAATACACGGAAGTGTACAAAATCTCAATAATTCAAATTTGAAAAATACTAGTTTTGAGTAATTGGACTTTGAAGTTTGCCAAATGTTTTAAATGCTATATATTTTTAATTTTGTTTGTTTGTATAAAACAGTTTTTAAGTAAAAGAATAATTTATAAAAATAAGTGTGTTCTTTTATATGGTAGAGTTTGAAATAATGAACATTTTGGTACCACTAACTAAATAAGTCAATTTTTCGATTTAGTATTTTCGTCAAGAATAGCGACGATATTTATAATCAAATTGGTAGTTTGAATTACACAGATATTAGTGTTATCGATAAGAGGTGTTATAATATCGTCAATGTTTTGGAATAAAACACTAAATCGAATAATTGACTTATTGAAGTAGTTGTAACAGAATGTTCCTTATTTCAATGCACACATATTTTTATAAATTATACTTTTAATTAAAAAGGGTTTGTACAAACAAACTAAATGAGAGTGGTATAGCATTTGAAACATTTGAAAAAGTTTTAAGTCCAATTATTTAAAACTAACAGTCTTCTTCCTGAAAAATGAATATATTTTTATAAATAAGACATCCCAATTCATCTTTTGACTACTGGTACGAAATTGCCATTTTTTGTTTTGCATGAGTCGAAATAAAAAACTCATTGACAATTTACAAATCATTCAGTGCTATACTCGTCTATTGGATCAATATATAATCATAAGTTTGGTCTTGGACCAGTTTATCTCAAGCCCTATTATGCTGCTTTCTGTTTCCACTCGGTGAAGGAGCTTGACCATTTATTCGTGGGATTTGGCAATCAAGGTGATGTCATCGGCGTAACAAAGATTGGCCACCAATGGAAATTCCTTCACTCCAGTTTTCAAGTTCATTATAAATGGGAAATATAATAAGGTTCAAACTTAAACGAACAAGAAACTGACATCTTCGATAAAACTATAATCACAATTTCAGTTTCCTTTATTACCCTATCGTTGTTTTTATTTTTTTATAATGAAATGATTTAAAGCGTACTAAAATAGTTACCAGCGTGTTAATTTCGTTTAATTAACAACGTCAAAGACACCTTGTCGTGTTAATGCTTATAACACCTCTGCGTAATATTTATAGTCACCAAAATGCGTAACTTTAAAACTGTCTCTAACAACTTGCTCTTTAAGCCTGTAATAAATCCTTCAAAGTTAACATATATTTTATTAAAATTAGTAGAACAGTAGGACAGGCGTCCTCTGTCTCTAGCCAACTAGCAACTAGCAGCCATGTTTAACGTGGAAAACTTTATGTTGAATAAGGCACATAATATATCAAACATATTTTTTATACGTAGAATTTCTGCTCTATCCGAGGGAGACTCTAAAATTTATACAGGTAATTGATTTTTAATTGAAAATTATATAATTTATTTAATTTTCAGATGCAGCCATTGATTTTAGCTCAGACCATCCTTTCTCATATAAATTGGCTGCTTTCCATTCTCAGGTTCACAGATTAGTCACTATACCTCTAAATAAATTTAATTTTGAAAACGAACTAAACATTATTAAACAAATTGCCATTAATAATGGATATGAGGCGTCTCTTATAGATAGTCTTGTATCAAAAAAACAACGTAAATTAGCAGAAAAGATGCTATATTTCGGGAACTTGTCTAAAGACATAGACCGCCCTAGAATCTGGCATAGAATTAGTTATTTAGGTTGCACAAGCTTTAAAATTAAAAAACAACTCGCTGATAGTGTTAGACCGGCGTTCTATTGCAAAAACTCTCTAGGCAAATTACTTATTAGCAATAAAGATAGAGTAAACTTTAAGAACAAATCTGGTATTTATAAATTACAATGCAATGATTGCCAACATTTCTATGTGGGTAAAACCACACGTACATTAGATATAAGGGTATCAGAACATTTAGCTGCCTTTAGATTAAAAAAGAAACTACGACATTCGCAAATCACTTGCTAATGGAGAACCATACGTTTAATGCGGATGATGGGGTTAAACTGTTGCATAAAAACATGGGGGATCATAAATTATTTTATCAGGAAATTTTAGAAATTAATAGAGCGCAGTTAAACTCCTTACCAATCTTGAATGAGCAGCTGAACCTTCCTAATTCTCCGCTATTATATCCGATACGTTGAAACACCTAACAGATGTCACTAAATGTGGAATGATTGTATATATTTACCCATTCGTCGAATTACATCCCGTCAAAACCCACAATACTATTATAATTGTAAAATCACTGGTATTTCTAAAAGAAGTTGAAAAGCGGCAATCGCCTTCGGCAATCGCCACTCTGTTAATATGGTGTTTACAAAATAAGGATTAGGTCGATTTCCGAAATTTTAACTCAGGTATCGGTGTGGCTCTCGGACGTATAATGTATTGCCTCGTAAATGATATTTGTCGCATTTGTATCTTCTATATAAGCGTTGGACACTGTTTACTGTCTCTCAGTTCGAGTCCATTCGTGTGCTCGAATGCCTGAAGATGCCGAAAGGCGAAACCCGGGTCGTTAGTGACAAAATACATGGAAGTGTACAAAATCTCAATAATCCAAATTTGAAAATTATATGTTTTATTATTCATATTTCTCCGTATATATACCGCTCTCATGAGTAAAATGACAACTAACGGCAGAAGGAAAATTCTGAGTTTTGGAACTGTAATTTGTTTTCATCTTACAAATCTTCTCCGCGATAAACATTGTGTACAACCTTTTAGATTCCATGCAATTGAGCCACTCTCAAGCCTACTTTAAACTAATGCAGTACATAAATATCTCATAAAGATTATTCATCTGCTCGAACCATATACGATCCCTATGTGGGGAATATGGCTATCGTGGGGAATGTCCAGAATTCCACGTCACCCATCAATCCTTTACATCCTCCCATGACGTGAAAGTATCTTTTAATTGCATCGTGTACATCGTGTGGATGGTACCCTGTGGTCGATACCAGCCGATACCGAAATCCCACAGGTTGGAAGAAGTCTCAAAAACCGTTTGACAGTTAATACTTAAGTTTATGTGATTTTTAATTATATTTAGGAATTAATGTCGGCGTCCGTGGCGCAGTTGATTTCGTCGCTGGCTACGGTTACGGATGTCTCGGGTTAAATTCCCGATGCGGACGGTTTTCATAGATTGATCTTTCAATCGATTTATGGATTTCTGTTCGTAGGCTGAGTCCTCCCTCCCACCAATCCCATCCTCACGGGGCGTAACGAGAGCGATTAGCTAACCACTAGTCATGTCATAGCCCTATCCTTCTATTCCTACTCTCTTCGAAAAAGAAAAGAGAGGTTGAGCAACTGAGTGACAAGCAGTTCTCATAGAAAAAATTCTGTCAAGATACCTCCATTAGGAGACCATATGCTCTACATTGGGAGCGGACATGGAAAAAAAAATTAATGTTACTTCGTGGCTTGTATTTTTCTCCCAATGTTGACGACGAGTAATAATGATGGATGAATAGGTGGTTCCCGATCGGAGGTTGGCTTCAGACTGAATAATTATTTATCTATATTTATCTCGCTGTAACGCGTCTATTGATAATCGTATATGACGTTTATCACGGTCAAAGAAGTTCTTCGATAACAAATCACACAATTATATTTTCGCTGACTAACACTTTTCAGTCATTGTGTGGCATATCATATTTCACGATACGGCACGTCGTGTATTCCTACATATGTAAATGCCTAGTGAATTGACAATTAACTATTATTCAAAATGTATCTTGTGCCAATTTATAGAAAAAGAAAGAATATCACATGTAATTAAATATGGGTGGGTATAGCAGATTTTTGATCGCTCCTCTCGGTGAAGCCGAACGTAATTCAAGCGTACACACGTATTCCCTGGTTGATGTTTAGTTTAATTACAGAAGGGGTTTAGAGCGCTGTGAGTAGGTATGATGATAAATATACAAAGATTAAGAACAATAAAATAGCGTGAAGAGTCTACCGTAAAACATTAACGTAACCGCTATGTAGGGAGGCACCTTTCATGGTATAATTAAGTGAAATTCCTATGTGAACAGATTGTTTCTACGTAGATAATTTAAGATTACTTCACAGAGATTATAACGTGTATCTTCCATTTAAAAATGAAATGTACAACATAAGTATAAGAATTTTTTTAACCCTTGTGGCTTCTTTTTGCGGTAGATCTATTTTCCAAAGCACTCTTAAGTCACGTGATAACAACTCTTCAATAATATTGAAGGTGAAAATAAAGCTATCATATTTTTATAAGTGATTCGCGAATATGTCTAGTATATTGATAAGCCAAACCCTTTTAATCTTCCTGTTTTTCATACTAAAAAAATCACTTCGGATCTCATGCAGTCACATTTCGTTACTGTGTAAGTTTTGTCATATAAACGCATTTATACAGTGAAACGACAATTTAAAAAGGTGAAATATGGTTTTATGTAGTATTAAGTAATTATTTTACGTCATATTTTGTGTGTTAAACCTCAAATACATCAAACAGTGCGAAATTATTGAAAGACGCAAGAATCGAAATTGTTCATAGCAGAACAAGCTCGAGACGTATCTCGATACCGTTTGAAAAAAGATGGTTGTGCCATGTATCTCGGATTGTTACTACACTATTCTAATTATTATTTTACTGTGTTTAACACAATACTATAATGTAATGTTGTATTTTTGATGGTAAAATTGACGAGATTTTCAAATAATGATTAATTATACAAATAAGACGTAAGCTATAACGTATTTTCAATTACATGAACTATTTTATTTATTGAATCACCTATTTCACAGATAATTTAAAGGTTTAAAGACTAACAAGACTTCCTGTACTCATTGTTACACCATGAGTACGGAAGGGTTAACACTAAATTCATTTTGCAAGAATATATCGTCATCGTACTGACAGAAGTTGGTAAGTAGAGTGAAGGGGATTGATTAATTAAGGCGGCCAAAGATCTTCGACTTTTATGCAATCTCACAAATATGAAATTCTTTGTATTTATATGCATAATAGATTTCTTTTTTATAGTTCTGAGCATTCAATTGTTTCATTAAAAATTCAGTTGATAGCTATAATCAGTATCTTGAATTCCAAACAGAAAGTTTGTATTTCTATGAATACATGTGTCAACAAATTAATATATTCTTAGATATCGATTTTTTGTCTGAAATAACTCAGTGGGCGCATTAATTATACCAGTTTGGAAAAACACCGCTGTTTATTTTATCAGTAAGTATAATGTATCAATGCAGATTTCTAGGAAGCAATTGTTCCTGTATGTAGTGTTTATCGATCCCTAATATGATTAGTTTTAGATTGACATAAATCCATGTATATTTTGATATTATAATTATCTATGTAACATAAAATACTCAAACTGTCAAGGTTACTTATCAACTTCTGTCAGTACGGTGACGATATTTTGTCAATTTTTTCTTTTGATAGTATATTTAAAACACAATATAACCGTCAAAATTTTCATATAATTGTGACATTTTATAAATACAACTTGTCAAGGCTATAATAGTATCTGCTCGCAATCGATAATATAAATGAGAGGAACTGGAAACCAAAGCTTCAACAATTTTCACAAGTGCTGAGTAATGGTTAAACGCGTGGCTTTATGTGGTTACATAAAGCCCATCCAAACATTCAGTATCTCTTATAATTTCTTTAAATAGCATAATGCGTTTTAATCTATGCATATGAAATTCAAATATGTACATAGTTTTTTAAGCTCTTACAGTTTATCGTCTTACAAAACCACATTCAAAACCCTACCCTATTATATAACGGGTTAATGAAAACCGCCTTGCCTTCTAACCTCCTCAGTTTACTCCATTTATTGAGATCTTATTGCACTTTTATAAGTTCAAAAAGCACTTTGAGTACCGATATTAAACAATGCCAATTCAATTTAACGCTATTAGGAAACTATCAGCTAACACATGCGGAATATGATTTGTAAATTATAAACTAGGTGTTACATATCGAAACTTTTCAAGGAAATAAAATATACTGTACATATTTGTTCAAAGCGATTCTTGTGCATTGTGGTGTTTTTATTAATTTTTGCAAAACAACACAGATTAACGATAACTATATAAACGTGTTATCAATTCACTTACATCATCCATACAGTTATACATAATATAAGAGTTATGACTCTCGAAAAAAAACTAAATCATTTTGTCACTTTTATTTGTGTCTTTTCGATTTGTTGAAGAGTTTGACCACAGCTTCTCCCTTTGCTATTATCAAAACCCTCAGGATCTTCAAGCAAACTCATTCAAACAACGTTACCTTATACTATATTTTGAACTTGTGATGTTGAGCTATTCTTAAATGTTAATGAAGAGCGGCTTGATGCAATAAGTAAAGTTTTTCGGTGACAAATAAGAATTGTTTGTTATAATCGAAGAATTCATCGAAGAGAGGCTGTTGGCTTGTTGTCTTTAGATAGTAAGCCTGAAGATTTGTTTCTTGTCTTTTGTATTCTTTGAGAATTATAATGTCTAGAGTGACTTTTCAAAAGACCAACCACGTGTCATTAATAATACACAAATCCACGCCTAATCCATTGAAAATATAAATTATGTTAACATACTACGTTATTAGTCTCTAGTTAATTAGAGTACGGTCAATCTGGGTAACTTTGAGCCAGTTCTGAGGGTTTTTGTATTTTTATGGTTCACCATTGCATTAATGTGCGGTATTGTTATACATAAAAATGAACTAATGTCTTACGACGAAATTAAATCAACATAAATATTGTTATTATTGATACATAAATACAGATAAAACTAGGTGGTCAAAATTTTCATCCAAATCAGGTAACTTCGACCCGCGATATAAATAATCACTGTAATTACTATAAATTCAGTGATTTTTAAGTCTTGGCTATTTTTTTTATGCTTTCATATATTCTGTACACAATTGAGATGGGAAAAAATATACAGCATTTGGTTTACAGATTAGTAATACAAATTGAAAATATAGCTAATCCAATTTATTTCAAAAAAAGTTTTTAAATTGTGTTTTATCATTCCAAGCTTACAAATTCAACGATAAAACAAATTATTTTGCACATTCATTCATGTTTTTACTACTCAATACTTTTGATTAACTAAAAAATATTTATACGGCATTAGTATTATGATATTTTCCTTGATTAATCTTTAACGCACAGGTCAACAATGTATGTGTGACAAAAAGAGTCGTCGAATTGTATTGGAAACAATATATACAACGATTAATTTATCTAAAATAAAGAATTAACTTAATAAAACTGGGGGTGTTAAATTTTTCATTTCTTTATGTATAGGAAAGAGCTTTATCACCATTTCGTCATTGCCTTAATTTTTAAGGAAAAATATACAGTAAAGTAATTTTTCAGTCAAATTTGCAACTGCTTCTTGATTACAGGTTAAAATACTTCAGTGCCGCATGCGTATGCTCTGATTTTGTATGAATATGGTATCCCCAATAGCCTTCTCTCAGAAAGTTTGCACCCCTATCTATCGTCTTATCGGGAAGTCTTCTGTTCTATGACATTTATTCATTGTATTAGTTATTTTTTAACCATTAGTGGATTTTTAGCCCTTCCGTATTCATGGTGTAGTAATGAATTACTTTAGCCTTTAAACATTTAAATTATCTGTGAAATAGGTTATACATAAAAATGAAAATTTTGCTATTTGTAAATAAATTAGTTTTACTTATAATTGAAAATTCAAAATACATTATAATTTACGCCTTCTTTATTTAATTAATCATAATTTGAAAGCCTCGTCAATTTTACCGTCGAAAAATACAAAATTATACCACAGTATAGTAACAATCCGAGATGCAATCGTTTTTTTTTTAAACGGCACCGAGATACGTCTCGAGCTTGTTCTGCTATGAACAATTTCAATTCTTGCGTCTTTAGATAATTTCGCATAGTTATATGAATTTTAGACTTTGCACACAAAATATGACGTAAAATAATTACTTAATACAACATAAAACCATATTTCACTGTTTGAAATTGTCATTTCAGTTTATTATTGCGTTTATATGAAAAAACTAACATGGTAACAAAATGTGACTGCATCAGATCTGAAGGGATTTTTTTAGCATGGTAACGGAAAGGTTTATCTCAATGGGTTTTCATTAAGTATATAAGTATTAAACTTTGGTTATATGGTTTATGTACGCTTTGAAATAAAATCTGTATACAAGGAAATTAAAACTCACCAAAGCAAGTATTACAAAGTGAACAGTTTCATAGTATAACTGTCAAATTCATGAGGTGCACTGAGTATATTGTAAAGCTATTTTCTATATCAAGCGAAACATTTAGTTGCTGGAAAATGTTGAGAAAACACCTGCTTCTCGAGAACGTTGCAACATCATAACCTAAAAAGCATTTTCTCAACGTGAGTGCAGCAAGTTCAGAAGAAATTGTTTATTTATTAATTGAGTTGCCATTATTTTAAGAACTTTATTATAATAGGCTAAAAATATCTAAGTACACTTGGGTCTTGTATAACACGGTTATATGGTTCCACAAAAACGTCGTGTAATACGAATCCGTGTTATACGAGGCTTGAAGTTAGTAAAAATTAGGGTATTCTTTATTTTTTTTAATAAAAAATCCAAAAAATACGTTTACATATTTATTGAAAAAAAATTAATAACATATAAAAGATCAGTCATTTATCATCGCTATCACTCACAATTCTATATGTTCGACTCTTTTTCGAGATCAGTTGTGAGTTTTCATTATCGAAGGAATTTTTAGTTTTAAGCTTTAATTCTAAAATAAGCAATTGCTTGCTTTTAGTGTATAAATCAAAACGTCAAACTTCTTTCTATTATATGATCATTTTCTATAAAAATGCTGAAACCGTGTTATATAAAGCGTTTTGTACAAAAATATGTCATAGTTCATCAATTATTCTGTAGACTTGTTTTATTCCATAATGAGTATATTGTTTGTTTTATTTAAGGGTACATTTTATTAATTAAAAGAATGAATGGTATAAATATATGTATATATATCAGTGGCGTGCGGTGACTTATGAAGGAGGAAATTATGCAAAATTTATCTTGTTTTTGAAATTCAATTTTATTCTTTTCACGAGTTTTACACCTTAATTTAAAATCCTCTACAGTCTCTAATATTCCGCTAATGTATTGTTAAATTTCCTTTCTTTTCTTTGTTTTTAATCCATGTTGAGGGTAGGGACAAATTAAACACGATTTATCTGACAATCTGAATCATAATACTAACGGTGAGATGCTAAAATCCAAGCGCATGCATCCGCATACGAACTGTGATGCGCAATCCATAGTGCAAATCGGATTTTTCATTGCTGCAAATGCGCAGGTAAGCAAACTTCATAGTACATAGGTCAGGGTTGAATATAACGCAAATGCCAATCAGGACGCGCACACTTTCTGAATTTAGTGTATACACGTGGAACTTTGAAGCAGTTTTGTTTGATAATTACGTAGAATTATAATTTAACAGTTTTACAAAGATGACAAAAAAAGGCCTTTTCATTACTGAATTGTAAGGCATGCGGAGCATTTACTGCACGCCACTGGTATATATAGTGTATTATAGTGCTCACTCACACTTTAAATATAATAAATGGTAGACACAAAGTCATTTGACTGTATTAGAAATTAAATGATATAATGTTATAATTTAAGTAATTTGGTATAATTTGAATTTTTTAAGACATCGACTGAGGGTGCTTGATGGAATTTCAATATCAACGAATTGCATCCCGTCGAAACCCACAATGCTATTATAATTGTAAAATCACCGGTATTTTTAAAAGAAGTTGGAAAGCGGCAATTTGCCACTCTGCTAATGGGTCGTTTACAAAATAAGGATTAAAGCAATTCTCGAAATGTTAGCTCAGGTATCAGTGTGGATCCCAGACGTATAATATTTTATCTCGTAAATAATATTTGTCATATTCGTATCTTCTATATAAACGTTAGACACTGTTTACTGTCTGTCAGTTCGAGTCCATTCGTGCGCTCGAATGCCCGAAGAAGAAATACATGGAAGTGTACAAAATCTCAATAATTCAAATAATTTGAATTGTTAAAATTTTGTACATTTTCATGTATTTCGTCACTTACGACCCGGGCTATCGGTTAATTTAATTCCTTTCACTATCAACCCTAGATGACGAATTAAATTTAAAAGCTTTCGTTCTTTTAATTATTAAATTAAATATTCATAATAATAATTATGGGATTAAAATATATATATTGTCATTTATTTGTAGTTTCAGAAACACTACAAAGTTAAACGTAAAATATGATGTAGTAAGAGTCAACACAAAACTGTCACTTGCCACTAACAACGTGTTACAGTAACTATTGTTTATTTTTAAGTCCCTTGGATTATAACACCAGTGCTCTCAAACAGGTATTCTGTGCTTATTTGCTTGTAAATCATGGATTTTGTAATACAGTCTTGGAGTATTTGTAATGTGTTCATTTATTCTCACACTCTCTTATAAAATCCATAAAATAAGGTATAGAGAAAACGATAAGCTATCTCACTATTATGCCATTCCTATCCTCATCCTTTTATCTCTATACTATCTGGAGAGAAAAGTTACAAGCAGTTTTTGTTGTATAATTACAGTTGGAAAGCTCCATTTTGATGTTTATATACACGACATCGGTGACAGACGTTGTTTAAAAAAATAATTTCCACACAAACTGAAAGATCTTTTTTGTAATGCTATATTTTCCTGGACTCTTACATACCTGTAGTTTGACGAAACGTTCACTTAGTCATGTTATCCTTGTGCTATGGGTGTATTTTGTGAAAGTCATTGACTACGTTTACTTATGGCAATGTTGGTACTTAGGGGCGCAAAAAATTACATTACAGAGGGTAGTTTAGAAAATGACTTCGTAACGACAAATGATCGTACCCACCTCTTGTTACTGCCCTCCATGAAAAGGATAAACAAAACCTGTCTTTGGGTGGGTGGATGTAAGTACCGAGATCATCAGGGGAGGATTACTTGAAGTTGGTTATTTTATAAGTAAAGTATGCATACAATGAATAAAAAATGAGGGTCGTCGAAACGAAAACATGTCCGTCAACAAAAACTTTTGGTAAATCATACACATAATTACATTTTTTATTGTATAGATATTAAATTATTTCGAGTTAAAATAACAATAAAATTTTATTTATATAATAATAAAGGGCTTGTCCGTCCTCTCACTTACCTCCGAGCTCCTGACAAAGTCAAACTACAGAACCTCTAGTATTCGTCTTAAACATCTGTTTTATACGGTTACCTTGTGCTTTAGTGAGGTGGCACGACTCGTAGCTGTAAAACAGCACCGTCAGAATATATACGTTGAATAGGTGACACTTGGTTCTGAACGAATACAACCATGAGTTCCAGACTTTCCGCATTGAGTTGAAGGGTGCTCCAGCTATCCCTAATCGGATTGCGAACTCTTTATTCGGATTGCTATCTCCCGTGATGTGTAGTTCCAAGTCAAATATGATAGTCAAATATAACTTAATTATTTCCATATATTCTTTTTTAACATATCCACGGTCTTTTGACCAATTGATGTAACCCTTAAAATTGAAATAAAAACCGTTTTCATCGAAAACATTATATGCTGAGTTGCGTTATGAATCTTTGAAATGCACTTCTGTAAATTCTCAGGATTGCAGATACGGAATTATACGTAAGGAGTTTTGATATAATAATGGCTTACATCAAGTGAAAGGGTCAAAATTCTTAAGCCTAAAACCAATGAAAAATGTTGTTTGCCTTCCAAAAAGTGGTCAATTTATTTATCTAATACACATAATTTTGCCAAGACCTGCTTTGCCGTCTTTAAAATGAGATCCAATCATTAACTCAGTTTCGTATTTTTAAAGAGTTTTTTTAACAAATGTATGGAAAACTTTTAAATACAAAGTTATTTTTGTTCTGAGATGATTGCATATTTTCGATTCAAGCAAGGAAGTTAGTAAAAGTAATATTGAGGCACTGGAAGTCAGTCGTACGTTTTGTATAAAATGACAAAGAAATTGAAGAAAAATAGTAAAACAAACCTATTTTGGAAATTATGAACATAGTCAAAATAGAGTAGAAGAAACTTCATGTGACTGAAATTGTTGATTAATTAAAAAACGATTTTATTTCCAATTCAATTCTGTCGTAACAGTCAACGTTCCGGAACAATGAGAGGCAGTGATTTTTCTTAGTTCTGTATATGCACATAAAAATTGGCGACGAACCCTTTTATATTCTCCACTTCTTTTTTCAAAACGAAGCTGGCCTTTGTCTTTGACAAAAATAATAATGGTGTTGTTCCGACCAAAGAACTTAAATGAATATCATAACATTCTTTGAATATTTTGGAATTGGTCTCAAAATTCATTAATGTTCGTTAAATATTGCGATTTCGTGTTATTAAAACTGATTTAAATTTTAGATCAATGATTCATTTGCAACATATAAAACACTATTTTCTACGGTTATAAATAATTGCACTTTGTGTTAGGTAGTATTCACTTGGTACACTTGAAATTTTATTACGATAGTTTACACTTTGGATTAGATAGTATTAACTTAGTATACTCAAGCTTTGATTTTAACAGTTTCCACTTAGTCACGTATTCTTTTAAAAAATTGTGTTAAGTTGTAGTAGATTATGCTAGGGTTGGTCTGGTTTGGTTTGTGTAATGTATTTTAATGCGTGGAGCAAAGAAAATATGGGCAAGTAGTAAAGAATAAATGACATTTCATTACAGCTTCGTGCAACTGTCGGTTTCAAAGTGTGAGTACTTATTTATATTGAGTGAAAACTATTTTATCTATGTGAAAATATGTTGTCGACGTCCGTGGCGCAGTTGATAGCGTCGCTGGCTACGGTTACGGATGTCTCGGGTTCAATTCTCGGTGCGGACGGTTTTCATAGATTGATCTTTTAATCGATTTATGGATTTCTGTTCGTAGTCTGAGCCCTCCCTCCCACCCATCTCATCCTCACGGGATGGTAGCGAGAGCAGTAGCTAACCACTAGTCCTGTCTTAGCCCTATTCTTCTATCCCTACTCTCTTGAGGTTGAGCAACTGAGTAACAAGCAGTTCTCGTAAAAAAATCTGTTAAGATACATCCATTAAGAGGCCATATGCTCCACATTGGAAGCAGACATGGATTAAAAAAAAATGTTTTTGTAGGTGTAATATATTTATTCAATGTTAAAATATGTGTTATTATGTGGGATCACTTTATTTTTAGTGAAAGAATTTGTTTTTTGTGGAATGTGATTTAAACAAAAGTGCATTTAATTGTAAACTTTTTTTATATGTGTAAATACACACATCAAGTTATTGCAGACATTCATATTATCATATTCAAATTGTTAGCATAACATGATTGACAAAAGTTCAATAATTATTTACACCAACGTGCTTTACCTCACGATTTTGGTTGAGTAGAGATTGAAAGTATTATTATCATAGATATAAGCATATCAATATCTGTTAGTCATTGAATCATATCGGCTTTCTTGGAATTTGATGTTGGCGTAGACTTATTGATTTTATTATGGTGTGAAGCATTACCAATGACCACCACAGACCTGGGTCTAAATTGGAAATAATTAATTCATGTCGTCATGGTTGTCTCCGGTTGTTGGGTGGGACTGTTTTGAAACCGTATTTTTCAATAAATAAACAAGCGTGCGCCCACTTCAAGCTACAAATGCGTACTGAATCTACCTTACCGATTGTCGTCAGCCAATCACGGAACACAATCATACTTTAACACTGATACGCTCTGTGTATTACACACAAAGCGTATCGGTGTAGTAAAAATTGCTAAAAGTTATAAAGCGTTAACAGTATTTGCTGTATGTTCAATGATTCTGACGAATTATAATTTCTATTTTAATTCAACTTTTTTTTAATATCTACATAGCGATTTTTTGGAATACTGTACAAAGGAGTTATCTATATACAAATAAGTAAAACACAGTGTTGTCATAAAAAAAATGTGTTTTTACTTACAAAGTCAAGTTGTTCAATATGTATTAAAAATTTTGACCATTTTTTAGTACACAATATAAATTTTACTGTCGTTTTTCTTATGTAAAAAATTCCATACATTCTTTATACATACTTTAATTTTGACATTTTCTTCAAATACTGTGTTTTTACTTAGCAGGACAGTATACTCTACCCTTAGTCATGAGTCAGTCATTTGAGTTGTTCGTCTTATTTAAAAGGCAGCTGGTCATTGCCCTATATTCATGAAATAATCACAAGCGTTGGAAAAATATTATGACGATACGACTACTCCAAAATATTTTTCTTTTTCGAAAATATTATATGGCGAAATGCGTTGTGAAACTTTGAAATGCAATGGTGTTAATTCTCATGTTTGCAGATACGGGATTATATGTAAGGATTGTCGATAAATTAGTGGCTTACATCAAGTGGATGTGTCAGAATTTTTCAAACTAAAACTAATGTAAAATGATGTTCCTCTTCCAAAAATTGGTCAATTTATTTTTCTAATTGATATAGTTGAGCTGAGACTTGCTCTGCTGTCTTTTAAAGGGTTACATGTTACATTAATTGGCCAAAACACAGTCGATATAGTAAAAATTAAAAATGAAATGTTTGTATACGTTGAATACATTAAGAAATTTCATTTAGTCACTTATGAAGTAGTTACATTGAACATAAAGACCATTGTTTAAAATGCCACGTTATTTTTGCATGAAATGCGATTATGTTTACACAATACGGCTTAAAATAAAGGAAAATCTCTATTCTTGTAAATATAAAAAAAATGTTTGAACTCTGCTAATAGAAATTAAAACGAGTGATTTTAATATCACTGGCATTTTTAATATTTCTTTTCATCAAATAAAGAGACGGAAATATTCATATCTTAGAAAATTGTGCGTAGAAATTTAAAAGAAATGTCTTTTTGAATATAATTTATTTTTAGACGTAGTTAATTGCTTCAACGTTATATGTTATGATTCAAGTTATAATTTTTTTAATGAAAATGTCATGTATAATAAAGTCAAATGGTTCTAATAGCGATTGAATGTTAATTAAACGCAATCATCAAACTCAACCAAACAAGACCACCTACCATATCTCAGCAACGTCAAGAACAATTGTAGATGTTCAGATAACTAAATCGTCTGCTAGTTACAGCTCACATTCACACCATCCTAGACCAAGTGATAGCACGAGGTTACACCTTAACCTCTGGAACGGCGGTACCTGTAGCGAGACATGTACGAAAAGTAACACTCGCTTGTATCGAAACATTATGCTAGTCATGTTCGTCAACATTATTGAATAAACATAACTAATCGGCAAATAATACTTGACCGATATTCGATATTCTGCAGACGCTGTGCAACAGGTGAACACTCACCAAAGCGTGACGTTGATGATTAAATCAGGTCAATAACAATATAAATAAGCAAAGAAGAGAGAGTCGAATTCATTCTGTACCAACTGCCGAACGTAATTCAATAACCACCACGTGATTTCTGTCGTCACTCGCTTACCAAACTCCGTTGAACCAGCATCTGTCCTAATTATTCCTAAAATAATAAATAAATAATATTCGAACTTTCATATTTGATCATCAAATTTAATGTAGGTGGTTTGTGAACATCGGTTTACTAAAAAAATATTTTTTTCACTTAAAAATGTAGAGTCAGAACAAAAACTAAATGGTACGTATTTTGTATTTAAATGAATTTTCAAAAGGGTTTTTTTCATTTTTTTTTAACTACATTATTGTTTTATCTTAGCAGTGAAATAAAATATTGGAAATACAGCAAAGAATTTTATATTTTATCAGTCCCAAATTTATAAATTATAAACACTTATTTTAACCTTTCTGTACCCATGGTGTAACAATGAGTTACTTTGGCCTTTCAATTTTATCATCGAATGATACAAAATTATAGCATAGTAAAGTAACAATTAGTTTAGTATAGTAACAATCCAAGATGTATGACGTACTGTATGCAACCATTTGTTTCAAACGACACCAAAACACGTTTCGAGCTTGTTCTGCTATGAAGAATTTCGATTCTAGCGTTTTTCAGTAATTTCGCATCGTTTGATATGTATTTCAGGTTTTACACACAAAATATGACGTAAAATAATTACTTAATTCTACATAAACCATATTTAACTTTTTTAAATTGTCATTTCGCTTTATAAATGAATGTATTTATATGACAAAACCCACACGGTAACGTCATATTACTGCATGAGATCCGAAGGGATATTATTAGCATAAAAACGGGACGGTTAAATAAAAACACTCAAAATTATCGATAAAGTTGTTAAAAATAATCTAAAATTAGTTTTCTCATTTGCAATAAATATAATAATATACAAGGTGTCAGACGCAAAGTAATTCTCCTTTAAAGTGTTGAAAAGACATCTAGGGAAACGGTTTTCTGACTTTTACAAGACCACTGAAAGTGTTCCTACTATAAAAGTCAAAAGGCTATTAACACTTTGAAAACCTTTTACTTTTCTGTTCAATTTGATCAAGCCTTTGAATTTTTTGTGGTAGAATTTTTTTAACCAAACAGTTTTCTTTTTATGTAAAGTAATTTTAAGCCGTTTATATTAAGAACTCCCAAAAAAGGGTTTTCTTTTGGCAAGAAAAGCCAATTTGAATAAATGGTGGTAATTTCTTAATCAGCGATATTTATAAGTCAGTGTCCGTGGCGCAGTTGTTGGCTATGGTGACAGATGTCTCGGGTTCAATTCCCGGTGCGTATAGTTTTCATAAATCGGTCTTTCAATCGATTTATAGATTTCTGTTTGTAGTTTGATTGTGTGTGAAGTTAAAAAAACTTCCTTCCAGCCATCCAATCGTCACGAAGCGTAGCGAGAGCGATTAGGTAACCACTAGTCATTTCCAGACTCTATCCTTCTATTCCTACTCTATTCGAAAAAAGAGAGGTTGAACAACTGAGTAACCAGCGGTTAACATAGAATAATTCTGTTGAGATACCTCCTCGTTATGCTCCACGTTGGGAGTGGACATGAAAAAAGAAATCTTTATCATTACGTTTTATACTCTTATACTTATAGTAAGTATAAAATATTATTTCGAATATTTAATGCTCAAAAAAATTATCGTATTCAAATAACTACAATTATGAAATGAAAAAAAAAATCGAACGTATTAACACTGTATATACATTTTATATATGCAGTTGCCAGAGCCGTTCGGATGATTAATGCACTGCCTAGAGAGCTGGATATTTTCAACACTAAACTATGGATATTGTTCACTAAATATTTTTTCCTTTTAAATTAATGTCTTTTTTTTTTTTTTATTATTTAGTAATTTAAAAAAAAATGTTTTTATTTTCATTATTGTTTTTATTAGTAGTACTGTTTTAATAATTATTATTGTTGTTGTTACTGTTATTATGTTTGTGGAATGCATGGCGCATTGGCATCAGCTGTAATGCCATGCATTTCAATTTTTTTAAATTTACAATAAATAAATAAATAAATAAATAAATACTAATTCTTTAATAGAGACTTACACTAGTTAATTAAATTAACCTCCTCCATAAGAGACCGTTACTATATTCAGATGCAATACGAAGACGGGTCGTTCCATCTTTGCCTCATTTATAATATAGAGATAAAAAATAGAAATACGAAGGCATGCATTTAGATATATAATGATATTAAAATAAATTAGTTATTTGTTTGAAAATATTAAAAAAGTGCTACTACTTGGCTGCAGCAATCAGCATCATGTTTTTATGAAAATTGGCAGTATTTACAATTTAAATTTAGACAAATAAAATTATAAGTTTTAATAAATATGTTTATTTGGTGTATGTGCTACGATAATATAAAAAATAAAAAAATATTTATTTGTTTCAGTTATTGAGATTTTGTACACTTCCATGAATTTTGTCACTAACGACCCGGGTTTCGTATTTTCGGCATCTTCAGGCATTATAGCGCACGAATGAACTCGAACTGACAGTTCGAGTTCAGTTCGAGTTCATTCGTGCGCTCGAATGCCGGGTCGTTAGTGACAAAATACATGAAAGTATACAATATCTCAATAACTCAAATTTGATATTGAAATTCAATCAAGCACCCTCAGTCGATATCTTAAATTATATTTATTTGAGTACATAAAAACTTTCCAGGTGTTTTATGGATCTTCAATTATTTTGGCACAAGTTTTTTTGTCAGTTATTTCTTCAGTATCATCCAATTTATTCATTAAAGAAAAAGGATTTTTAGGTCTATTTTATTATCACTTGGAGGTATTTCGTTTTTTTAAAACACCTTCGACAGAATGGGTAAAATTTTTATAAGACTATTAAACAACATTCAAATAAAAGTATGGCTGTCACCTGAGGCAGCTTTTGTGCAAATAAAAATATTTGAGATCTTGAAAAGTTTACCAAGGAGCTTTTGAGGCGTACAGTGCCTTCTTTATTGGCAGTAGAACTGACAATGCTTTTAAGGCTGTAGCTTACTTCAAATCATGCCTTGAGACAATAGTCTTAAATTTTGAATGGCTTTATATATCAAGTTTTAATTCATATATTTAAAAATACCATACACATACAATAGAGTTCACAGTGATTCTTTTCTTTTTATTTTTCATTGTAATTATCAAAGGTCGTGAACTAAAAAATATGTCGCATAACAATTGGTAAATAACATGAGATTCAATCAAAGATATCATCAACATGACTCTGCAGATTTACGAAACATTATACCTGTCAATATTTGTGTCAGTGTATTTATGTCGAGTTATCAATGTAGATGAGGCAAATTGGTAAATCATATGTATAAAGGTTAACATCGATGCAAAAATAATCAGTAAATTAAAGCGCTGACTGGTATGTGAGAGGTAGATTCTGCAAACAAGAAACCATGATGACTAAAGCAGAACACAGACAGCCGACTATGGTATATGTGAATGGTATATATAAAATTGAATGTTTAATGTAGCTATATTTGTGATTTCAGATTAGTATATATTGATTTGTAAGAGGTCCTTAACATTTTAATTGCAGACTATTTTATTTGGTTTATGAATTATTCGTTTGATGACCAGTAAATTATTGTCTTAGTTCATGAACCAACTGTTTTAAATACTTTAATTTTTAACATTCAATTTTATATAAATAGCCATATTATTGACTGAATTGGCACTTAATTGGTAGAACTCCATTATAAAAGGATAAAATAATTGCTTATTATATTAGTAATGTCATAAAAAAAATTTGATCAGCTAAATGGACTTTTAATGTAGCTATATTTGTGATTTCAGTTTAGTAGTTATTGATTTGAAAGAGGTTCATAACATTTTAATTGTAGACTCTTTTATTTGATTTATGTATAATTTGTTTGCTAATCAGTATTTTCTTGTCTTAGTTCATGAGCCATCAGTTTTATATACGTTCATTTTTACACTCAATTTTATATAAATAAGTCTGTTATGTTTGTATTTTTATCAGTTGATAATGCTCGTGATGAGAGAAACCGGTCCTGATCATTATAAATATGTGGAGGTAGTGCAAATGAATTGTGTTTTATTTTTTAAAATAACAAAGTATTCAGTTCTACAAAATTTTATTGGGTAACTGATAGCTATTTCGGCTTAACGCCGTCGTCAGAACTATACCTAAACAAACTTTTTCATGGCTACAGATAGCCCTATTATGTGTCTATTTTTATCAGTTGGTAATGCTCGCGATGAGCAAAACCAGTTTTGATCATTATAAACATGTGAAAGTTGTAAAATATAATGCCTTTTCACCAAGAATTGACAGTTAACACCTTAAAAGTGAAAAAATATAAAATTGATATTGAACTTTCCGATACCCAAAACCAAAACCGATACCATCAAATTTCTAAGATACAGCTATTAAAATTAAGCCACAGAGGTCGCCTTGTATTGAAGAGTGGTGGTCTAATAACTGTGTATATTAATAAATCAGTTTCACAGACAAGTTTTTTGAAGTCGAAAGTCTCTCTTGTGTTAATCGTTTACCACTATGAAGTGACCTTTCTTTTGCGACGCCAACCCTTTTGTGCAATTTCAATATTCGATATCGGATAAACCGCTATTGCCGCAGCACTGCCGTCACAAACATTCAAGGATATAATAACTGTGATCGAATTGAATCCATGCATTTTCAAGTGATCACAATAAATCGTATCTGCATTAAACTTAAAATTCAATTTAATTTCGATTTCAATTATCAAAAATATTCGACATTACAATTGCAAAACAATTGCAAAGTATTTAGTTTCACAACAATAATTAATGTATCGATTGAATTGGCATTTAGTTGGTAGAAATCCATCATAATAGGATAAAATAACAACGTATTAGGTCTACAAAATTTTACTTAAACCATTACAAAAAACCGTTGTAATTACTTGCATTTATTTTAATGTCTAATCAATAACACCACGTAAGCTGCTTTTCCAAAAACACAATTAGAGCCTTAAATGATTTAATTTTAAATAAATATTATGATATTTGAATACGTGAGATGACATAATATTGTCTTTCTCTTCTAAAATAGGTTTGACTATAGTTCTGACGATGGTGTCAACCTGAAATAGCTATCAACTACCTAGTAGAAGTAAATATGTTGTTATTTTATCCTATAATAATTTATGTAATACAGTTATTGTAAGACTTTACTTTTGTGTGCATATGCACACATCAATCACAAAAATAATGTTTTACAATAACTTTCTAAAAATTAAAAATTTTAGATGTTTTAAAGGTTCAGTGTGATCAACAAATGATTTTGAATAAAGTTAATAAACATTTCTTTTTTACTAGGCGGCATTATATTTGATAGACGAAATAACCCCAGTTGACGGTACACTAATAAAAAAAACAAGTCAAGAAATATAAATACGTAACGCAAACAACTCCTTCATTTATTAATTAAATTTAGAAAGAATTTGAATAGCCATGAAGTTCATATTGTACTGTCACCAGCTGCAAGAAGAGAAAATGCAATATGCCGAGACTATTTAACTTTGTTAACTGCAATATTTGTTGATTCAAACGTAAAAATTCAGTGACTTCATAACGACAAGACTTTGTTGTCACAGATTTTATATCTTGTCAAAGAAAACTGAACAATACTTAATAAGTTGTTTATTTTCATTAATTAGAAACATTTGTTACCATTAATTAAAAAATAAAATATCTAGGATGTTCAAATTGTACCCAACATTGTAAATTATGGTTTAAAAATCATTTTACATATATTCGATAGCGTAGCAATTTCCACCAGAAATTTTCATGGAAAATTCCTCAAGCCTTAGTTACAAGCACTACATTGTGCAGAAAGTAAGATAAGAAATGCATTGTGGAATAGATTATATTATAATTCAGGATTCACTTAATTTCCATGCAACGTCGTGAGCTCATTGAGTGCATTGTTATTTGCACTAGATGCAACCAAACCGACAGGGAGAAAAGATAAGACAGATTTTTTCTGATAGATGGTTTATTATGAACAGTCATGTGATAAATTATTTATTTTGGAAGTGGAGTGAACATCAAAGACACAATTTGTCCCTAACGATCATTTTCCCGACCCGGCCCGAGCATACAGTAGGTCTTATTATATACAAAGAACAATCTCACAATCCAGATATGTCCAAAATCTAAAATAATGGTTCAAATTCTGTAATAACAATGACATCTCGGAAAACCTTCTGATTTATTCGTGTACGCAAGCAATTCAATAAGCAGAATTAAAACACAAACACTTTTTTCCTTTGAGTGGCATTGCAACGCATGCCGGGTACTCACTAGTAACTAATATAATACTGCGTAGGTATAATTAACGTTTTTAAGGTATGTACAATTTGTTCAAAATTAAGTAACATTAATGAAAATTCATGATTATTTTAAAACAATTTTTACGAGGGATATAAAAAAATTCCCGTCATCGCTTGCTAGTATAATTTCGATACTGTCGGTATATTAATTCTACAGCTCGTTTTAGCGTAATGAAAAAGTTTAAGGGCAACCAAAAAAACTGTACGTATTGCTAAATTATTTCTCTAGTCAACATTTAATATAGTTAAGTTGTCGATTTAGTTGATTTTTATTTCGAGAACTTATTTGTGGAATATTTTTTCTAATAAATATTATTCTACACCACTTATCAATCGAACATGCTTTGCAATAATAATTAATTACGATTATTAATGTCTAACTGTTGGTTTCACACAAAAAGTGTTTATTTTCAATTGCTTAATACTGGGGTCTCCAAACTATCCGGCTTGCAATAGTTTTTTTAAACAGATAAGTAGTGCCGAAAGTAAAAAGTGGCCACGAGCAAATTTAGGCAACTGACCAATCAATGTTTTGTTGAAAGCACTAAATATGAGTGTATAAATGAGACAAAAGATGGTTTTTCTCTTTGTCAGATATCGACTATCTCCGTCGCAATGAACTGTCCTTGACACTTGCCCTAAGTACGAACCGAAATTTTAACGTAATTTGCAACTACAGTATCATTTTTTTTCTTTCTATCTATTCTTTTATTAAGCAAAATAGTTCGTGGTTAAAACTTCGGTCCCCTGCAGCTTCGCTTTGGGCCTAGAATGTAGTGGTAAATTCGCTTTTTTTTTATCTTTACTGTGTTATAGAAGACGGCCGTGAAACAGTGGCTACACACACATAAAGGAAGGAGGTGCTTGCAAACTTGCATGTTTGTATGATGAGCTAGCTAAGTCTTGGTTGTTGGGACTTAGTGGAAAAACAGTGTGGCCCTTACGCTAAAAAGTTTGGAAGCCCTTGGACCAACACATTGGTGTTAATTAAAGATACCAAATGAGGGTGTTTGATGGGCCTTCAATTACAAATATAAATTGTTAATTTTTTTACACTGTTGTTTTGTAACTAACGACCCATGATTTGCATTTCGACATTTTTACGGATAAACATAAATGGAATCTAGGTAAACAATATTTTTGTTGGATTCGGAAGTAAGTCTATAAGATTATTAATATTAAACACTAGATTATATACATAAAATCATTGCGAGAACGTTTTTATTATACTGGTATAGGTATTTACTAATCAATTTCAATTTTATGCAAGTCAAATATTGCCATTTTAAAAAATCGTTCACTACTTATAATGAAGTATAATAATAATATTTAATATTTTTTTTATATCCATAAATTTTAAATTTAATGCTAGTTAAGCGAAAAAAAAAGCCAAGTAAATAAAAATTCAACAAATAATACAGTTTTATAAGATAGTGAATCGAACATATTGACAGAACGCAATATGACTAAAAAATATATATATAAAATAAAATAAATAATTCTTGACAAAGCAAAATTTTTAAATGCTTGAAAATTCAATATAAATGAATTTTATTAACTGTGTTCTGGATGAAGGCATTAATTGAAAAATACTCGTCTTGAGTTATTTGAATGTTTGAAATGCTATATCTTTTACATTTAGTTTGTTTATACAAAACTGTTTTTAAGTAAAAGTATAATTTATAGAAAAAGTGTGTTTTTTCATACGGTGGAGTTTAAAATAAAGTACATTTTGATATAACGAACTCAATACGTCATTTTTGTTTGAAAAAATTGAAAGTCAGAGGTTTTTAAACTAACTTAATACATATAAATAACAAAGCATAGAATAACTCCAAGATAATGCAAGTCCTATCAATGAAATCAATTATAAATAAAAAAATTGCTTAAATTGGATTAAATAGAATTATGACTTGATTTAGTTTTCTCAAACAAATGTATTATGAAGCCAACGACCAAAAGTCGAATAATAGTGTATATAATTATACTGATAAATTAAATAGATCGTTTATGATTTTAATGTAAGCCATAAATAATAATTGACTTGTTTTTGATGACCCTATACTTTTGAGAGTACATTAAGGCTGCGTAAACATAAAGCTCGTTTTTTTATCACTGTAGCTGGAGCTTTGACGACAGCTTTGAGGTCCCGTTACAATATTTTTAATGTCGAAGTTAAATTAAGTGTCTTCGTAACCTCGCTGAAGATTAACAAGCTGCGAGTTTTGTATGGGTTTCCGTTAAGAAGGAAAGTATGGCTGACTAGAGATTAAATTTTATGTGCTTTCTCACCGGTATTGTATCGTTTCTGTAATGCGATAACACTTTTAAAAGCTCCTTTCCCGAAACTTTGTCAATAAGTTTGTTTTGTCTCGTTTATTTTTTCTAGTTTTATTTTACGATGGTAATTATTGTAGAAGCTTTTATAACCCTTTGCTTACGATAGATTTTTAAAGTTGTTCATACAAAAGTATTTTTGTTTATTACAAAACAGAAGTTTTAAAAAACTGTCAAATAAACTTTATTTTTGTACAGTACACAAGTATTCATTCTTTTGAAACGTTTACGGAATATAAAACATCGTTGAGTTTTTAATAAAAACACATTTTTGCACTGATGCCACAATTATATCAACGGATCAGGACGGGCTTTATTCATCGTTAAAAAATGCATTTATAAAAACATAAAAAAATGTTAACTTAAATTACGTATACTAACTAATTTTAATTGCTATTAACTAATTATATTTATACAATAGATTAACCTTACCGTTTTTACACTAAAAAATCCCTTCGGTTCTCATGCAGTCACATTTTGTAACCGTGTGGGTTTCGTCAAAAAAATCATAAAGCGAAATGACAATATGAAAAGTTATATATGGTTTTATGTAGAATAAAGTAATTATTTAACTTAATATTTTGTGTGTAAAACCTGAAATATATATAAAACTATGCGAAATTGTCGGATGCAAGAATCGAAACAAAACGGTTGCATACTGCACGGTCATGCATCTTGGATTGTTACAGTATAGTAACAATCCATGATTGTTAATATACTATACTAATTATTAATATACTATACTATAATTTTGTATTTTTCGATGGTTAAATTAACCAGATTTCAAACAATGATTAATTATACGAAGAAGGCCCAAAATTTAATGTATTTTTAATTTTCAATTATATGTAGAACTATTTTATTTACAAATAGCCAAATATTAAATTATTCGTATGACCTATTTCACAGATAATTTAAAAGTTTAAAGGAAAAAGTAACGCATTGTGACACCATGAATACGCAAGGGTCACACAGTATTTAATTTACAATTTTATATTAAAATCAATGTTTATAATGCTCAAATAAGAACTTTGTTCAACATTTTTTTCTCTTGACTTCAAATGAATTATTTTGTTTCTGCTGTATTTTTTTTTTTTATTAAGCTTTACACTCACAGACAGTGATATGTTTCAACACATGTGAACAAGAGAAATATTTCGCAGATCATTAATGCAAAAATAAAACTTATATTTATTTGATAGTTTGTTTGTTGGTTTGTTAATCTTATATTATGAAATAATTGCTAACATATACATAAAGCCAGATTGCACACGATTTTGGTGTAGTGGTAGTAAATTCAAAAAAATGTTTATCCTTTATTTTTTCGAAAGACAAATATGACAACACGTATAATAACTATTTACAATTATTAACTTATAAATTTTATAAGCATGCCTAATAAAGAGTTTATAGAATAAATATATGAAATAAATTGGTTCTTAATTGCAATTTTTTGTTTATCTGTATTAACTGGGCCTTTAATCGAGTGATTAACGTCGCTGGCTTCAGTCACGGTGCTGTTTGGTTCTAGGGATTCCAACTATTCGTCAATATCAACTATTCGGATATCGAACAGTTAAACTGAAGTATGAAAATAGTATTCGATAATAATAAATTCGTTTTAAATATTTAATACCAAAACACTCGACACCACCCAGGAGTCGTCAGGACATTCAATATACCGTCTACAGACTCTTCCAATTAATGCAAGTATTAAAATAGATGATGGTCTTAAACAGCACTGAGAATATTTAGTAGTAAAATCGCAGCAATTATTAAAAATTTTAAATTTATCTTCATCGTTAAATTGCTAAGTTTAAAATTTTGCCACGCTTTGTTGCCAAGCAATAATAATTTATAGAATCAATTATGGCTAGAGTTGAGGATGTTTTATACCTGTCCCAGTGTTTTTTCAAGAATTTGTCAACGTCAGTAAGCCTGAGGGTGGGTTATTCCTCAAACCGGCTTTCGCCTAGAAACGACCAGCTTGGGCATCTGCTGGTTTGTGTGTAATCGATTCAGTCAGGAGTGGAGGGCTAGTTATTAAATTTATAAAAGATATTTTTGATTCAGTTGTGTGAGGCATCGTAGTGTCGTTGCCTATACGGGAACCTCTGTCTCTTAGACCCGTATTACATTATACATTTTTAAAAAAGTTGCAGCTGCGTTGGATTACTCCATCGGTATTATTTCATTTACTGACATTACAGCATGATTAAAGGGTATTTTTTGTCTGCAATTCATTCGTAAAACTCATTTATTATGATTTAGGATAAGATACTGAAAACGACCAAGTTGGGTGAAGACAAAAAAAAACCACAACCTGGTGTATTCAATATTGAAATCTGGAAAGATTAAGGATAAAAGAGATATTGAGCACCAGAATAATTACAAATTGTTCTCCTAGCAAGAATCTGTAGAGAAAAGCTCCATTAAGTGTTCTTATGCTCCAAATTATTGGTGGCGGGAATAATTTAAAAAAAAAATCTAAAAAATCTTCTTTTACTGTTCTTGAACTGTATCTGTATATTGAATAAACAATGGTTTGGGTAAACATGATAATATAGCCAACAACACAAAGCATTCCAAAGCATTTGCCTTCCATATAACAATAACAGTATGTTTGTTGGGCCACTCATAATGTCGGGCGGAAACCAGCGAAATGCTGCTGTGAACGCACCGTTTGAGCTGGACTTCAGCCAAGATTCTCGTCCCTTACCTCTTCTTCCTTGTTTTGTTATTATATAACTCCCTTACCACTAGCTAAGAAAACAAAATTACATTTTCTGAAAACGACGCTGAAACAAATAATGTAATCAAGAGAATAAGAAATAAATATATATTTTTTACATGCATTATACCATCGGCTTAACTAGCTAACTACGTAAAATGCTTATTAAAACAAAATGTTAAGAAGAGTTTAAAAACTCAATAAATTAAAAATTTAAGACATCGACTGAGGGTGCTTGATGTAATTTCAATATTAAATTTAAATTGTTAAAATTTTGTACATTTTCATGTATTTCGTCACCAAAGACTCGGGTTTCGCCTTTCAGAATCTTCAGGCATTCGAGCACACGAACTCAATAAACTAATTTTTGACCAACGTTATTTTTGAATTTCATATGTATATATTGAATTAAGATTTTTCATATAACATACTACTGAAAAAGGACGTAACCGACACCAAAAAATATTGTGTGTAACTCAAACAGAACGTGCTAATACACATTTATTTACAAATATACAATACTAGTGAGTACCCGGCATGCGTTGTAATGCCACTCAAAGATAGAAAGGGTTTGTGTTTTAATTCTGTTTATTGAACTGCTTTTGGATTAAAGGTCTGCACAGGCCAAAATTTCATAGACTTACCCGGTTTGAGCCCATCATCTTCAGGTCTGGCCCGACCCGAACCAGAGTTTCAATATCACACTTGTTATAACACAATGTTTTTGTTTTTCGTCTGGTGCGTACACGAATAAATCAGAAGGTTGTTTTTCCTAGATGTCGCTGTATATACGTATTTGATTCTTTTTTTCAATTTTAGATTTTTTTTCTTCGGAACCCTTCACGGGTGTGTGCACAACAACTCACAGAAGTTTCATTGAAATCGTATGAATGGTAAAGGAACGCGTAAAGGACAAACAAACATTTATTTAATATAATATTTCCCGGCATGATCACAATAAGTCCTTCCTGAAAGTTTCGTCGCGATC
This sequence comes from Himalopsyche phryganea, assembly GCA_022494535.1. Taxonomy (NCBI): domain Eukaryota; kingdom Metazoa; phylum Arthropoda; class Insecta; order Trichoptera; family Rhyacophilidae; genus Himalopsyche; species Himalopsyche phryganea. The sequence goes on from JAGVSL010000025.1 coordinate 3,863,452, forward strand.
GGTTGAGTAGTTTAGGAGCCTATAAGATCCGGACAAACCAACAAACCAACAAACAGACAATCATTTTTATATACATATAGATATCAACTGTAGAAAGGCAAAAGAACTTATTCCTTCGTTGTTTTAAAAAAATGGCTTATATTATACAAACTATTTTTTGTATGTTAGTTACCTCCATTTTCCTTTCCCTAGTCGATTTGTAACATTGTTTAAAATTGAATTAATTTGTCTTTTAAACTCTTCTGAACATTCTGCTGAAATGTAGATAAGCTGTTTGTTAGTTAAGCAAATACAATTCTATTTTGCTGAATAACATCATATTTGAATACATATAAAAATACCAAAAAAATGTGAGAAATTAAATTCAAAAATACAGCCAATTATTTTTCTGAGTAATATAAAACCAGATCCTTCACTGACAATTACTTTCATAGCGAATTTCCGTCAAAATATAACCTCTCCAAAAATACAAACACGCATATTTCCCAACGTCGAATTTATCTGGAACTGACAAAAAATAATACAATCTCCGTATTTGAATCAAAATATGTATTTTTTTTGCAGCGGATACATGTTTTTCAGCATAAAACGTGCGTAAAACTCACCCTTATTTATAACAAAAGCCCACTGTGAAAGTCACACACAATTTTTCTGTTTGTCCCTTTTTAGCACATTTACCGGACATATATGTTTCATTTACTCATCGTTAAAAGCCCTATAAAGCAGATGCCGTCAAACAATATTCTTCAATATATTTTTTATTATTTTTAATAAAGTACTTTCAAAAACCATCGAATATAATATTGATCATTTTTAAGACGACAGAGCAGGAGATGTAACGTAGAAAAATTTAGTTTACTACTTTTTGGAAAGGAAACGTCATTTGACTTTGGTTTTAGGTTTAAATATTCTGACACGGTCACTTGATGTAAGCCACTATTATATCAAAACTACCTTCGTATAATCCCGTATCTGCAAAAATTAAAATTTACAGCAGTGTATTTCAAAGATTCATAAAGCAACTCACCATATAATGTTTTCGTTAAAAACAGTTTTTACTCGCTCCTGAACAATTCCAATTTCGAGGGTAACGTCAATTGGCCAAAACACCGTCGATATAGTCTTATCGTCGAGTGGTGAATGTTCTCCAGCATAACACCTTTAGATTACAGGGTCACCTATTAGAATTACTTTCATTGATTGATTTTTTAATCGATTTATGTCTAAAGTGTTGATTTATATGATGATTCGATCCTTAAATAAAGATGCGTAGAGAAAGCGATAGGTCCTTTACTAGTCAAATCCTTCTTTTTCACCTTCGCTAATAAATAATAGAGCTTAAAATACTGAAATCCTTATTTCATTATTAATTTATTGTATAATACATATATTGACACGACCCAAACGTGTTAAACGGGATCTTTAATACTTTCAAAACCTTTGTCAATCACTTGTTGCAAAGTGCACTGAGACATGAAAAAGTATTGACGCAGTACCCTATGACAGATGGAATCATTCTCACACCGTGTAAATGAAGTCTTCAATTCAGCTGTACGCTTTAGAGCGTTACCTGTTGTGGTAATAGCACGGGGTTGCTTTCAGCGTCACCTATAAATTGTATTCACTGTATTGTAACAAGCAACTAACTGTATTACAAAATATTCGCTGAAAAGACTGAGGGTTTCACTGTGGAAGGTCCTAGACAGTTTGTTCTAACCTGAAGTATACTGAGGAGAGAGTTGTGGTTTTCTCTCTTTCTAGAGTATCGCCCATCCCTTGTCAAACCGAGATTATCAATATATAATATACTTCTAACTGAAATAATGTTTTCGTGACATCCTTTGTGGCAGAAATTGTTTAAAAAATATTTTTCATTCTCAATTTTCAATTCAATACAATGTGAATATAATCTTATCCTTCAACTTGGAAACACTAAAACGAACCATTACTTACCGTGATAGTAGGTAGTGATAACAATGCTGCAATGCTGAAATTACTATCAACTTTATACTAAATTTTTGATACAGTAAGTACTTTCGTGTCTTATATTTTAATATAATGTTCTTTCTATCAAGTAAATGATAATTAACTCAAACAAAAAAAAAATCATTTCTTTATGTTATACTCATTAAAATGGCATTTTAATTTATTTTTAATCTGTTCTAAGTCACCTACAATTACTAAGCTTTATTAGTTTGCAATTGTATATGCGATTGTTTTCCCAATAATTAAGGTTGAGATTCATTATTATCAAATCAGTATTAAAGTTTATTCAAATATCAATGTAGTTCTTAAACTTAGAGATAATAACTTTTCTTAATTTTTGTCATACGTAAGTGATGTAAATTATTTACTTACTGCCAGCTCATTTTTGTAATCAAATGACTTCAAATTAAATAAAATCATAATGAACAGACAGATTATAAGCAGCTGAATTCACATATGTAAGAAATGATCACAGAATATTTACAGCACGAGTAAGTTCTCTTGAGACGTATTAAAGTGTTTTGTCTCGTTAATATGATTAACTACATGTTAAAATATACCTGAATTATCTTACACTTTTGGGATAAATGATATATTAATATTCGCAAGTAGCGAAAAATTGTGCTAGTCATTTTTGTCAGCATTATTGACTAAGCAAAATTGACCAGCAAATAATATTTTACCGATATTCGATCAAAGCGATATCAAAGCGTATCATGACGATTTAAAGTAGGTCAACACGAAAGTATTAATAAACAAAGAAGGAAGAACCGGATTCAGCTGCAACTCAAAGACTCCAAGAACCTTGTCAAGATGATGTTAAAATTCTTATGCTTCCCCTCTCCCTCTCTTACAGGAAATTCTTCTTAAGCGGATGCTGACAGTCAAGCCGGCCTTAATTTAATCGCCCTGAGAGATAAATCTTAAATTTAACGAGCCTGGCTCGTATATTCAGTTAGAGACTGGGCATGTCTAAAAATAAGCTTAGTAAGTTTTTCAAACTTAAGCCAACAGTACGAGCAATTATTGGTAAGAATTGAACTTTTGTTAATGATTCAAAGACAATCATTCGCATAAAGGGTTTTTTCTTTAGTATTTTCCCCACGAAAAGCCCTCAGCTGACATTATGTTTTTAGATAGCAATACTTAGCTAGGTTACATGCGGGGAAGTGGTATAAAAATTTAGTCTGTACCCACATTAGCACTGCCTTTAGCCAGGAAACTAGGAGCTCACTTCGCGGACTCCACATAATAGTTTCAGTAGGAAAAAAACCGGATTCATTCTGTAACCAACCGCCGTACGTCAATTCTGTAACCGTCCTCTGAACGTGATTTCTGTTGTCAATCGCCGAACAAACTTTGAACTAATAATCATCATCATTATCGTCTCCGGCCTTGCGACAATCACGTCAAGCATTCAACATAGGAATTATATTCCTAAATTTGTGTCCCCGCCGTGATCATTATCGTCATCTCCAGTCAATCGCTTAATCACGTCAATCATTCAACAATTAAAATCATATTCATAGATACTTGTTTTTGTCACGTATAGAAATAAAAAAGAAAAAATGTCGTCGATAAAAAAGTGAAACGCGTAAAGATAGATCGAATGATTTTAAGTTAAAATTTAAAAAGATAATTAAGATGAAGCAAAACAGTATAGTGGAAGCAAAATGGTTTACCACTACTTCGCACTGTAAGCTATCATCATTAATTTAAAAAAACTAGCTTGTCGATAGACAAGATATTACGACAATAATCTCGCGGCGTGGTATGTAAGTACCCTTTTGGAATTAACAGAGATATTATAAAGTATACATGACAAAAAATGCCCTAAATAAAAAAAGCTTAAAAGAACACGGGTATTTAAAAAAACAATGAATTAATATGAATGGGCACCAGTCTGAAAACATACATTCAGACAAAAATTATTTTTTAATTAATAAAATACTAAGAATGGTGACAAATTAAATTTAAAAAAAAAATGAATTACCACAAATTAATACAAAAAGATAGAGTAACCTCGTGTTTAACAAAAAATAAGATTTTACATTTAAAGCTTGCAATATGCACAACATATGGGATGACCATAGCTTAAGTTAATACAATAAAATAAAAAAAAAAAACAAAATAAATAAATAAATATGATACTGATAGAGATGTTGTTGCTCCATCAGGATCGGATGACTTCCATCAGTGCGCTGCTCGGTTGGGTAGTCCTTGGAGGACCACCTCTACGGTTGAACGCCAGACCTGAATTTATAAAAAAAAACTACATTACATTATTTCACTGATCTAGCTATTAAATCCCAATCAAATAATAGTCATGTTAAATTTATTCCAGCATTAAAAACCGTATCACTGTAACTGACCAGCCCTGGCATAATAGGGCAACCATGCAATTAAACATTTGTCATATCGTTATCGCGGGCATGCAGGTTATTTGCTATGGCACGGGTACGGTTTTTTGTGCCACCTAAATTATGGTCGTAATCCTGAAAGAGTGAACTGTTTCACCCTTAAGCCTGTAACAGGACTTGTCGATAAAACAATTTGAAGCGAGTTTTTGTGGCCTTGCTGACAGAAAAGGTTTACTCTTAATACAGTCTCACAATAACCGCAGGAGAATATTGAGGATCATTTATAATGGCGCCGTTTCAGCATTCTTTATTTGTATATTGGGCATGTAATATACAGCTGAGGGCTTACGTAATAATCAGTGAAACTTTTCGGATTAATTTACCCTAATACATATCGAAAATTTTGCGAACTTTTTGTGGTATACAAACAATTTTCAACAAGGGGGAAAATAAACTTCATATTCTTTGTACTCAAATTTAGTTCTGTACTTCTTTATACTAATGAAAATCGTTTGAGACGACGGACTTTACCCAAAAGCTCCCATCATTACGGTATTTAAGAAAAAAAAAATGATAGATTATTATATGATGTCATTAAAGTTTTTATATGTGTGTATTCCGTTATATTTTAAATATATGTGTGTTTTTTGTTAATAACTCAAAGTCCGCTCTTAACCGCATGCCTATACACATACCTTCTGTGGAGTTGGTAACCTAGTGATAGACACACAATTTTTACTTTTTTAATACCTACTTTCAAAGTCACTTTTAAATGGTGTGTCCAGACCTGAGCATTTTTGTACGCACTTTATCTGCTGAGACCAGTAAGCACTGACATATGCAAATTAAGACGCACAGCGTGTTTTGCGCAAAAATGCTCAGGTCTGGATGCGTCTTATGGTGTTAACTGTCACTTCTTGGTGGAAAGGCATAACATTTAAACTAAATAAAGCACAATTTATTTTGTACTACTACCACATTTTCATAATGATCAGGACCGGCTTCTTTCATTGTGAGTATTATTGTTCAGTTGATAATGCTAGTGTTTTAAATATTTCAAATGCTTTCAAAGCATTTTACTTCTTTTAATTATTGAATAATATATAAAATAAATAAGTGATACATACCGTTTTTAAAAGTATTTTTAATTCAAAATAATCGAATGCTGAGTCAATATTTTTGTGACATTGCTTAATACAATATGATCATTAGCGGCTGAGTCTGTATGTAAGTGTTTGTGTTGGTTGATTTGAAATTAAGAATCGATTAACCCTACCAAACGAGCTTTCAGACTTTACAAGCACGTCACGTGCCAAGCATTATAAAATTATAATGATAATTCTATTCAGATTTTTTGTCGAAGCTTAAAGCTCCGTTTTGCTGATTGAAGATAAAACAGATATTGAACATGTTTTATCTTTATCATTCAGGACAAAGACTTTACCAAGCTTTCGTCATTTGCGAATTTTTACGAAGCTTTTTGATTGGGATTAAAAATCCTTCATAAACTCGAATCTGTTAACGGAATCTGGATTTGTTTATGACTTGGTCTTTGATCGTTTCACAGAAATTATTAATTTGAAAAATAAATTATTGGAGGCATAAATTTCAAACGCTGTTAAAAAAATTGTAGCGAAAATATTTTCCGTGTTTCAATTTAATCTTTGATTAACCTAATTTATTTTTTTCAACGACGAGTAGTCTTTAAAAAAGTGGTATACTTGGCATCTTTAATCAATATTTTTTTTTATTAATGCCTTTTTGATAACAATGTCAGAAAGTTTATAATTTATACTATATTTTCTTAATTAATTGTACATTTTCACCATGTACGCGCTCCAAGCTAGTAAGGTTGGAATGAAGTTCTTTATTAATTAATATTTAAAGAAAAAATTTTAGAAAATCAGTGTTCTAACATTTTATTGAATTATGACAATAAAAGAACATTTTTCTGACTCATTTTTTCACACAATAATTATTACGCTTAAGTTTTAAAGATTGGAGCCTTGAAGCGTAACCAGATTACCTACATGATCGGCATTAGATTTTTTTTGTAAAGTATTCTATCTTTTCTTTTATCGTTTTCACCAATATTAGATGACAATGAGGAGTGCAATATCATGTCATATCTTTATGGCCAAATGGTGATTAAAGAAAAACATAACTAGCCGATATAAATAATCAAGAAAGTAAAGTGAATATTTTTATTAAAGTGTTCCAATGAATACTTAAATAATTAAAAAATAATGACAAGATCATTTGCAGGCTTAAATTTCACATCGTTTTGCTTGTTCAAACTGCGGTCATTTTTTATCATTACCACCGATGAAAAAACATGGACTCTCCGTTTTACTGACCTATAAAAAAACATCTTGATATATTATATATCGTCGCTGTTTTAAAAGAAAACAGCGACCGGAGATGTACGCGTGTAAGGAACTGGGCTTGTTTAATAAAGGAATAATAAATTCTTCAAGTTTACGCCACAATTACGAGCAATTCTTGGTAAGAATTGAGTTTTAGTTAATGATTCAAAGACAATCATTCACGTAAGGGGTTTTTCCCAACGTAAAGCTTTCAGTTCACAAAATATTTTGCATAGCAATGATAGGATAACTTAACTAACTTACAAGCGTGAAAGGTATATAAAGACTTAGTCTGTACCTACCATAGCAATAACTTTAGCCAGGAACATATGAGCTCGCTTCGCGGACTCCACATTACAGTTTCAATAGAAACGATAAAGTAGGAAAAAGTGGTAGGAAGCAATAAATCGGAAAAACGACATAGGTATTTAGTTCCAAAATATCCTTAGGAACAGAAGGATGTAAACCCATACTACTTTTTTATTTATTTTTATATATAAAATTGAATTAAATTTATTTATTTATTACATTTAATTGCAAAGATTTTTTTAATGAATAAAGAAAGATTTCTGATATTTATTTAATATATTGCATTGAATAACTTTCTACGTGCTTCTGTGACATAACAATAAAATCTGAAATCTTAGGTCAATATTTTGAATTAATAATTGAATTAAAATATAAATAAATAATAATAGCAATCCGTGTACTTTCTTATAATTTATGAGTATTTATTCAAAAAAATGTTTTTAGGCTCTCCTGAACAATTTAGTATTTGGCAGTTGCATCCGTCTGCCTCTGAGGTACCGATATATATATATATATAGATAATGTTATAAGTTTTACAAGAAATCGTTTATAATTTACAATAACAACTTGACAGAGTAAAAAGTCCGCTACTCGAGAGGAAGGTGGAGCGTCAACACACTTCGACTGCCCAAGTCCGGCGTGGCGACAAGGATAATTCACAGGTTCCTTCGTCTTCTATTAAAACCCGGTCGTATTCAGTATACTTTCTCTTTAATTGCAGTTAGTTTATACTTATAAATTCCTCGAAAACAGTAACACAAACAGATTTAAAATACACAATTTCAATTTAAAACACAGCAAGTGGTTTTATGATAGGGTCATCCCTTTGACCAAACCGAGGGGCTGTGTCGGCTACTAACCGCCAAGCCCCTAGGCCGAGGGACAAGTGCTTCTTTCTCTAAGCATCACCCGCTTTTTGTTTACTTCTATCGATAAACAAACAAATATGACAAATTAATTTTGAATGCCTTAGGAGAGATATTACATATTAAATTTGATTGAATAGAAAGAGAGGTTTTGAAGACCCCTGTCCGCCCCGTAAGTACGGGGTGGTGTCAAATATTATCATTTAATTAACAACAACTAAGCCCATATGTGGAAAAACAGCGTTTATCTAAAAACGTTGATCAGAGATAATAGCGGTTAGTTGTTGTGGAGATACCATTTATAAAAAATATTTACCTTTGATGAATGAAGACGGTGCGAGTAATTTTATTGAGAACACGGTTTATTGGTCAAAAAATCTTTTACTGCAAAAACGTGTTGACAAAAAGAACAAAATAAAGACTGGCGTTGTTTTTCCGAATATGGGCTCAATTATATCTAGTTTTATAGCTTATAATATTCATCATATCGACTGTGGAAAGGAAAAAGGACGTAACGCACACCACTTGATACTAATTAGGCATTTATATATTACATCCTATTGATTTAACGTGTATTAAGTTGCATACATTGTGATTATCGAAAAAAAGCTATTTGGAAAAAACTGAGGGGTACGTCGTTTTTCCTTTCGACAGTCGATATGAAAAAAATGAGTTATGAATGCAGCATTGTTCTTCGTGTTTTCATCTACCATTTAAATTATAAAGTACATTTCTAAACTTACAAAATCCCATTTAATGACAAATAAATCACCACTCAAAGGGAAGTAAAATAATCGCATTTTCTAATAGGATATTAATAGTTTTAAGTAATAAGTAGATAAGTAGATAAGTCAACCATAGTTTCTGGTATAATGTTTTATCCAATGTATCAGTATTAACATAATCCTGATATTCAGATTCAATGCTTTGCTTACAGCCACAAAACAATCGGTAGAGTGCACTTACCTGCAGAACAATGCATCTCTGAGTAAATATCGATACACTTATGCCAGAGGGTTTCAATATTTTCTCAATTCACTTAAGCGCGTTGATATAATTTTAGTCAAGAAATATAAGACGTTCTCTTCGTGAAAGAAGGATTTTAAATTGACTTTTGAATGAAAGTCTCATTTTAGAGAGATAGAACATTATTCTAAATACAGTGGTGTCACAACGGCATTAATTTTTTTTATTCTTTGACTATAAATTTTGAGTACACATCTGCATTAAAACAAATCACAGAAACAAAGAAATCAAACTTTCGTTTCATATCAGATTTTGTCCATTTTGACTTAACCTTCCCGTTTTCACGCTAAAAAATCCCTTCAGATGTCATACAGTCACATTGCGTTACCGCGTGGGTTTTGTCATATAAATGCATTTATAAAGCGAAATGACAGTTTCAACAAGTGAAATATGGTTTTATGTAGTATTAAGTAATCATTTTTCGTCATATATTATTTTCTGTAAAACCTAAAATACATCGAAAGTAATATCGAAAGACGCAAGAATCAAAATTCTTCATGGTAGAACAGGCTTGAGACATTTTCAGTGCCGTTTAAAACAAAACGGTTGCATACGGTACGGTCGTGCATCTCGGATTGTTACCATACTATACGATAATTTAGTATTTTTCGATGGAAAAATTGACGTGGTTCTCAAATTATGATTATTTATACAAAGAAGACGTAAACTATAATGTATTTTTAATATTTAATTATATGTAGAACTATTTTATTTACAAATAGCAAAATTTTCAAATTTTTTGTATGACCTATTTCACAGCTAATTTAAAGGTTTAAAGGCTGAAGTAGCGCATTGTTACAGCATAAATAAGGAAGGGTTTTAGGAAGGGAAGAGGAAGTATCAGGAACCATTTTTAAACGCTAAATCTTTTAATGGTTTAAATCACAATGAGAGTCAATTAAAAATTAACGAAATAAGAGAAAATCAATAGTGTATGTAAAATGCATATTTTACACCAAGAAACGACTGTTTTAACATAAGCAATTCAGATGTGGGCATTTACCAGTACAAGAAGTGTCTACTTAACATGGGCAGCTCTAGCATAAAAAATCACAACAGTGTTTGGCAACAGTAACATGAAAGATATTGATATATTTATTTTTATTGAGAAATACAAAACCGCCTCTACTGAACAATTGATAAATATGACATAGGCACTTGTAGCATTAAGCCACAGATTTAAGGTATAAACAGTTCAGGTACAAAAGTTCTATGGAAAGTACATTCAATATTACCTTCCTAAAACGAGCACAACCTGTCCTCATAACTATTAAAAATAATATTCAATTTAAAATGTAACTCAAAAAGTTGAATAAATATCAAAGCCTAATTCGCACAATTGTCTATTTTCTCATGGTCTTATTCTATTTTATGTTAGCGACAATATTTCATTACGACTTTTAGTTATAACTGCATATTCTTGGTTTGTAAATTTAAGTGGTTTCTAGATGCATTTTGATACTTCAACTCTTAACGTCATCAGAAGATAAAGAAATGTAATTTCTCCTTTGCTGTACTTTTGCTTTAAATAAACAAATATCTCATGTTAGGGCCGAATTTTTTATATCTGAATCATCCTTTTATATATGCAAAGACTTTGAGACTAAGAAATTCCCATTTTCCATACCATCATGGGTAAGTTTACCCATCGATCTAAGGCATCGATTGGCCAACAACATGGAAAAAGGTGCTGTTATAATACTATGATAATACTAATGCCAAATGAATATTTTTTAACTAAGCAAAGGTATTGAGTAGCCCCTGGTGATAAAAAAATAAATTAATGTGCAACATAATTTGTTTTATTGTTGAATTTGTAAGCTGTCAACATGGAATAATAAAACACATTTTTAAAACTTATCTCGAAATAAATTAGATTAGCCGTATTTTCAATTTGTATTACTAATCTGTAAACCAAATACTGTATATTTTTTCCCATCTCAATTATGTACAGAATATATATGAAAGCATTAAGAAAAGTTAGTTATGATTATTTGTATCGTGGACCAAAGCTACCCGACATGGATGCATAATTTGGCCTACCTTGTTATATCTATATTTATATATCAGTTATAACAATAAATCTTTGTACGTTTAATAAATTTTATCGTAACACATTAGTTTGTTTCTATGTAAAACAATACCACACATAAATGCAATGGTTAACCATAAAAATACAAAAAACCTTAAAACTGGGGCACAGTTAACCAGATCGACCGTACTTAAAGTAACGTAAATGTTACTAAAATTAATTAAATACATCGACTGAGGGTGTTTGACGTTAGTGACGAAATAAATGAAAATGTACAAAATTTCAACAATTTAAATATCATACTGAAATTATTTTTTTAAAGCAATAAATATATTGGAAAGCCCTTGTTAATATCAATAATTGATATGTGTCTCAATTGACTCACGGGAATGTAGTTCTAGATTATGGGAGATGTATGTGTTATATTTGCTTACGTCATACAGTGTATATATATAATGTATAATGCTTATGTATGGGTTAAGTAATATACATTGTTGTATCTTTATAGCTTTGGCATGAACAATTTTGAAAAAAAAAGTAAAAATAAATGTCCTCTTTAATTGTCGAGCACATGTACTTATAGCGTAGGTATCTTGACAGTAGTTTTTTCTACGAAAACTGTTTATTATTCAGTTTATCAACCTCTATTTTTTAGAAAAAAATTGGATAGAAGGATACTTTGCCCCGCTTTTAAGATCAGCTGAGTGGGATAGAATGTTAGACATCAGAAAAACCCATGCAAACAAACAGAAATCCATAAATCGATTGAAACTGTAAGTACTGTGATTTGAACCCGAGACATCAGTTATCAAAGTCAACGACGTGGTCACTACACCACGGACCCGACAGAATGATGCGGACTAAATCAGTGATGACGAACATTTTCCTGTCGGTTGGCCATATTAATTAATCGTATGTCAAGTAAGGCCGTATTTAACAAACATTCATAAAAATGTAGGTGCATAATAGTGTAAATTTTAAAATTTAAAAAATTTCGATTTAGTAAAAAGGTCGCATTTTAGACCCTAACAGGCCACATGTGACTTTAAGGCTGCAGGTTCTTCACCCCTCAACTAAATCATGGGTTTCCAATCAAGGACCGCATTGATTTAATAATAATTGGTCTTTACCATAAATAAAATATTTAATTTATTTGTTTTTCACCATTTTTTTCAATTAAGAATTTTATCACTAAAAATTAACGTGAATAAAAAGCAAATTAACCAATGTTGAAATTCTCAAATATATGAAGAAATCAACCGTCATAAATGACACTAAAATAATGACACGAAACCTTGAAATAGAAAGCAAATAACACAAAAAACCCACTGTTGAAATACACCAAATTCAAGATAAACGTTTTGAAATGCTCCAAAATCCCAAAAACCGCACAAAAAAACGAAATCTTGCAATATCCCGAAAACATTAACCAATGATGAAGTACTCAAATGGCACAAAAATTACGATTAAAACCTTGACATATCGCACCATGAAAACAATCGATGTGTCTAAATGCCCCGCTGATCAAAACCTTGACAATGAAAAGACCTGTCTTGACTTGTGATCATTGCGTAAATATGGACTTGTAAATATAGTTTAAGTATTTACTAATTGGTAATGCATGTGTGTAAACCTAGGTAAAAGACAGTAGTTTAGTAAACTTTTTATATTAAATAAAACACTATTATCTGATTTATGCGTGTTATTTGACATCGGTGTTAAATAACGCTTTAATATTAATGGATTTATATATTTATCTGACGATATAAATGAGAGGTTCAAAATAAATATATATAATACACTAATAACTCAATCCTTAGATTTCTTAAACATCAGCAAACTATTAATAATATCGACTGTTGGACAAGTATGTTTGTTTAATTATTTGTGTGTATAATAAATTATTGATAGGTATCTAAACACCTGGTTTTCAAGCATTAGACTATAATATAACAGTTTCTTGGCCATGTGTATTGACGCATTAAAATATTGAGGCCTATTATTTTTAAATTAAATTAGAAATTATATTCAGAAATAACCATTATCATACAGTTTTTAATCAATTTCTTTAATATGAGTATTTTTATATTAAACCTTCCCGTTTTCATGGTAAACAAACCCTTTGGATCTCATGCAGTCACATTGCGTTACCGTGTGGGTTTTGTTATATTAACGAATTTATAAAGCGAAATGACAATTTCAAAAAGTAATTATTTTTCGTCATATTCTATGAGTAAAACCTGAAATACATATCAAATTATGCGAAATTATCGAAAAACAGATACATACGGTACGGTCAGGCATATCGAGTCGTTACTATACTATATTTAATACTATACTGTAATATTGTTTTTTTCGATGTTCAAATTGATGACGTTTTCAAATTATGATTAATTATACAAAGAAGACGTAACCTATTTCACAGATAATTTAAAGGTTTAAAGGCCGAAGTAACGAAATTTTACACCATGAGTACGGAAGGGTCAATAAAGAAATTATACACATGATAAGAATTAATTTTGTTTATTTCGTTAGCGCACTTTAGTTTTACTTCTTTTACTAATTATTTGAACGAACTGAACACTATTTTCTTACGGAATACACCCAATTAGTGATTTGAATCCAAAGCGGATGCTCCTTAAAAAAAAAGAGATTGTCTACTTATTTTTTATTGTAACGAAAATACATTTAAATTTGGATTATTGATTCGCAAATCACTTGCTAATGGAGAACCATACGTTTAATGCGGATGATGGTGTTAAACTGTTGCATAAAAACATGGGGGATCATAAATTATTTTATCAGGAAATTTTAGAAATTAATAGAGGCCAGTTATACTCCTTACCAATCTTGAATGAGCAACTGAACCTTCCTAATTCTCCGCTATTATATCCGATACGTTGAAACACCTAACAGATTTCACTAAATGTGGAATGATTGTATATATTTACCCATTCGTCGAATTACATCCCGTCAAAACCCACAATACTATTATAATTGTAAAATCACTGGTATTTCTAAAAGAAGTTGAAAAGCGGCAACGCCTTCGGCAATTCGCCACTCTGGTAATATGGTGTTTACAAAATAAGGATTAGGACGATTTCCGAAATTTTAACTCAGGTATCGGTGTGGCTCTCAGACGTATAATGTATTGCCTCGTAAATGATATTTGTCGCATTTGTATCTTCTATATAAGCGTTAGAAACTGTTTACTGTCTCTCAGTTCGAGTCCATTCGTGTGCTCGAATGCCTGAAGATGCCGAAAGGCGAAACCCGGGTCGTTAGTGACAAAATACATGGAAGTGTACAAAATCTCAATAATCCAAATTTAATATTGAAATTCCATCAAGCACCCTCAGTCGATGTCTTAAATTATATGAAAATACATTTAATCAGTCTTCAGATATTAAACTTATGAGAGTTCTAAAAGCAAACCCGATATGTCCACTTTGTGATATTAGTAGTAAGACTATTAAACAATGTTTCTGTGATTCACACTTAAGTTATGATCTTTGTCGATGGATAATTTTTTCCATCGTATCGTATTTCTAATTTAGAGCAATTCGGTTGTTCTTAATATTTAGTCAATCATGAATTGCGGTAAATAAGAACAAAATAAAATTGGACATATCGTCGTTGTTCTGGAAGAAGACACAAACTGAAAAATACTAGTTATCAGTAATTGGACGTTAAAGTTTGTTAAACGTTTTTATTTTTTTTTGGTCGTACACAACATTTTTTAAGTAAAAGTATAATTTCGTTATCCTATTGTGAAAAGGTTCTAACTGGCATTTTGGTCAAAATGACCATTTAATTGAAAAATGCTGTATTAGCCACATTCTACCATATACGTTGATTTCAGAGTCATATATTGTTCAATAAAGGAGTTAGCAGTATTTCGGAGTTTTATCCACAGATTTTTTTTCATAAATTTATTTTATACGGTTCTACGAAACAATATTACTAATTATTATTACCTAAGAGAAAAAAAACACACACATCACAGTTTTTTTGAAAAGGTTTTAACATCATGTCGAATATACTTCGCTCGATGGTTGGTGTGTGTTTTACCCTTTACTTCTATTGTTCTATCGATGTGGTCATTGACGAAAGTTAGCTGAGTTCGTCCAAACATTCAAAGTATATATGAATTATTATTCTGTTGTACTATAATATTATTGTTAGCTTATATGGTTCAGCAAGTCATCATACTATAAAATATTAATAAATATCTCAAAAATCAGAACATTTTGTTGCATGAAATTGAAATATCCGATAAAAACTTTTCAAACAAACTATTGTAGTCAGTTCTAATTAAAGCTTTAGATGCTGATTATTTTCTAAAAAAAGATTTTAGTTAAAATAAATTATATAAAATCATGTAAAATATGTATATATATGCTAACTCACTAATTAAAAATACATTTTTTCCGTCAAAATACAACATATGATCAGTCAAAACTTCAAACGCTTGTATCTCGAATCATGGTTAAGTGCAGTTAGAACCTTTTTAAAGTAAGGTAACGATTTATAAAAATAAGTTTGTTATTCCATACGATAGAATTCAAAATAAAAAACATTTTGTTATAACTAACTCAATTGTAATTTTTTCGATTTAGTGTTTTATTCTAGAGCAACGACGATTTGGGCATTGCAATTATCAATTTCTGCGTATAATTTCTGTGATATGCTGCAAAATTTGAACGTCTTTTTCGTACATTATCTTTGTCGAATTTTACATGTTATAAATCATCAAATACTGTTTGAAATAATTTATAACATGTTATGTTCATTTTTTTACGAGTTGTTGAAAATATGTATCCTAGAAGTAAAATATCACCGTATTTTAAGATTAAAGGAAGATTAAAATATTTGTGGTTGTAAATTTTATCGTTCATATTTTTTATATTTGCCCACACTTTCTAAAAATTTAACGTTTTTTTAGAAGAAAAAGTGTCTTTAAACGATAATGGTTTCAGTTGGTTCCATTTTACACATAAAGTTTTTTTTAATTCCCTCAAAAATGCGGCTAATACGTTGACATTCATTATTTTTAAGAATTCCATTCAATATAAAAATTCTTTCAAAGCCTTAAAGTGTTGAGGTATCACCGAGTGTTTCCTATTAAAACACACCCCATTCATTTGCATATTCATTATTCGGAATTAAATCAACGCAAAATTAATAAACAGAAAAGGGAGACCCCCCATGAGGGAGGGTTTAAATCTCTCAACCCTTTATTACAAATAAGGGGGAGAGAGCTTGATGAATGCCGGCGATCACTCACCTGCTTTGTTCAGTAAGACAGTTGCCATTTTAATTTTGGGATAAACTTTTAGAATAGTTATTTGTCATTTGGATTCGTCACCATTAAATTTACTTATCTGAATGTCATACTCAATTAAAAAGTATCTTGATATCGTTTTTAAAGAACTTTTTTTATTTGTTTTAAGTTTTTATTATATTTGTGAATGTATTATTAAAAGATATATTACCTTTTTATGAATTTAATACCTTATTATTTCCATTTAAATATGCATTTTATTTATCTATTGGTGTGTCTGTTAAGCACTTAAACCAACAATATGGAAATATTTTTTGGTGAAACGTTATTGTAATTTTTAAATAGTTTTCTTACACCATAAAAAATCTTCTTGTTATTAAAATATTTTCACGCCAATGCTACCTTGCTAAATAAAAACACAATAATTACCAACCTAAGTATGGGGTATGATAAAAAGGATAATTTGGAATATTTTACGTAAAAAAAAAACACCGTAAAACTTATATTTTGTACTTAAAAAGGGTGATAATATTTTTTTATTATTGAAAATCAGCTAGGTAGGCTTTTTTAATAAAACACAACCTTTATGTTTGTCAGTAAAACCACAGTAGTTTTTAAGAAAGCGTTTTTGTTTTCGCTTGCAATTATTATGAAGTTACTGGGTTTCTATCTATGGCTTATGAATATTTTATGTAATACAGATTTTTCCTTTGACAGTTGCTAGGAACGTGAAAGTATATGGTACAGCTTGCGACTATGGCAAAAAATAACGTAGAATACATGATTTCTGTAATTTATGAAGGAAATAATAAAAAAATAATATCACGGTATTTTGATTTTGATGTTACTGTGTTTTTACTTACATTAACTACATCAAAAGCCAATATTAAATATAAACACTATTTTAACAGAAATATACATTTTTTTCAATCCGGTTATTCATTTTAAAAGATGACGTAACACATTGGTACCCAAATTATCCCAAAAAACAGTGTCCAACTGCAAATAATACTGTACTAAAAACTAAATCTTAAGTCAAAGTATAATGGCTGATTCTGACAAAATATTGAATTGGTAATTATTGTGTTTTTACTTGGCAAGGCAGTATGAAACGCAATCAGTTCTCTATCAACATCTGATGATTAAATTAAAATATACGTTTATCTTTGAGAAAGATCTCTTTATAATCTTCACTGTTGAATAATCCATCAAAAGTACAAATTCCATATAAGTGATATAATAAATAAGAGTTAAAATGATAAATGAAATAAATATTAAGAAAACAGGAATAAAAATATTAACCTAGAACCGCCGCTACAGAGTGCAACTAAGCCGTAACTTAAAACTTTACACAAGGCAATAAATTCGTATTGTTTGAAAATATCTGCCATTTAATGGTAAACTTATTACACTGCACAATAAGGACGATTCAACTCTGCTTTTTGCGTCAGCATCAGACTAAAGAATTTAAGGATTAAATGCATTGTACTTCTCGCAACAAGAGTTTAATATCGCTCAAAAAGTTTATTTTGTATGCAGGATGTTTCAGTTTTTTCTACAAATAAATGTATTACACATGATTTGGTTTTATTATTTTAATAGAAATAACTTCATTACTTTTAAAACAACTTCAATAAAAGACTCAAATTTTAAATCAGTAGTCGTGAACCTTTTTTATACCTACCGCTCATTTTTGCATATTTTCCTTACCGTCTTCTTACTTAACTTTAACTTAAATCTAACTTTTCATTTATACTTCAGAAAGAGTATATTACACATTAAAGAAATAGTGTGAATTGAAAAACAATAACTTTATATTATACTTTCAAATTATATTCAATAGTTAACGAAAACCTTGAGCCTGATGCTGTGAGACTAAATATTTAATATACATTATTTTTACACAACTTGTTTAATACACGATACAATGCAATTTCATGAGTAACGTTTACTCTCACCAATCTACGTATGTACTGTGTTTACAAAAAAACAAGTCGAAAGTCGACCGTTAGGCCAGAACAAGACACATATGTTGTTTTATTCCGATAGGTATAAGCAAAAAAAGTAGAGAAAAGGACAAAAAGACCTCATTCATTTCATCCCTACCCTCGGTTGTCGGATTAGCGTAGCGAATTATCTTCAAAAAGTCTACAAGTAAACTTAGCCGCAAGTCGAGTTCAAAAGATATTTTCTATGAAAACAGATAAAAAAAAACTGAATTACCCACCATCCTCCAAGGAAACGTTAACCACCCACTGGTAAGGACCATGTTGACGACCACTGTTTTAGATCATTGATTTTTCACAACTTCAAAAATTTTGATTGCCCTTTGTCATAATTGAAGCATTAAATAAATTTAGAAATCTTGCCGAAAGCTTGCAGTTTTATAAGTGATTATTGATTCTACAAAATTGTAGTTCCTGTTATCAATACTTGTGACAAAGGAAACGCAGATGATTATTTTTGTTCAAATTTATATGTGAAGAGATCTACAATGTTAAAAATAAAAAAAATAAAACACGTGACGTTAATGCTTTGGTCATATTTCATTTCTCACTTAAAAATATTAGAATAATAGTCTTAAAAATTGTAAACCATGCTCTGGAAAAAATCAATACATAAAACTTTAGAGGCGATGAAATTATTAGTTACTTTGACTAGAAAAAAAACCAAAATAAAAATACAGTTTCATTTTGTTTTTGACGGCAATAACTGATTGTCATAGAATATGTAACATTTAAATCTTAATGGTTGCGGTAAAAAATGTGGAGAAAGTTTATTAAACTGGTTTTTGTTATCTGTATTTCACTGTATAAAACAGACAAACTGTTTTTTAAAGATTTTGACAGCACCATTGAAAGACAAATAATTC
This sequence comes from Himalopsyche phryganea, assembly GCA_022494535.1. Classification (NCBI taxonomy): domain Eukaryota; kingdom Metazoa; phylum Arthropoda; class Insecta; order Trichoptera; family Rhyacophilidae; genus Himalopsyche; species Himalopsyche phryganea. Next base: position 3,882,553 of record JAGVSL010000025.1, read on the forward strand.
ATTTTTATTGAAAATGGTTTGAATGCTGACAATTTATTTATATAACATTTTAATTCATAATAAAATCAAATGTTTTATATAAGTAGAGTATTTTTTCCCTTCACAATGTGTTGTTGTCTGACAAAACTTCAGTTTGTAATTTAATTTATTCATGAAGTAGCAAAAATATCGAAAAAATTCATGCTGTACATCAGAAAAAAATTCAGTGCATTTCTGCACAGTTAATATGCTTTCTGCGGTTTTAAATACATTTTTAACAGCATCACCGGATAAAATTCTGAGAGAGCCTTAAAAATCCCACAACTTTATCGTATACTATTTCATTCTTGTTTGCTGAGAAAACTACAGCCATAATTTCTATAATAACGTGATTAAGTTCAAGCTATGAACTTTTTTGTATGTTTCAAATTATTTACTATTTGTATTACTCAAAGAAAGCTTTAAGCTTGTATACTCTTATTATTGTGGCTATCCAAAATTTTTAAATTAAGTATTTTCTATGTTTTCATGCCTTCCCGTTTTCTTGCTAAAAATATCCTTTCGGATCCCATGCAGTTTGTTAGCGTGTGGATTTTGTTATATAAACGTTTTTATAATGCGAAATGACGATTTCAACAAATGAAATATGGTTTTATCAAACTATGCAAAATTATTGAAAGAGGCAAAAATCTACATTTTTCATAGCAGAACAAGCTCAAGGCGTGTCTTGGTACCGTTTGAAACAAAACGGTTGCATGCGGTATGTCATGCATCTCGCATTGTTACTATACTATGATTATGTATTTTGGATGGTAAAATTGACGAGGTTTTCAAATTATCATTAATTAAACAAAAAGTACATAAACTATAATGTATTTTCAAAAATATGCAGAACTATTTTATTGACAAACAGCAAAATTTAAAGTTTTTTGTAACACCTATTTCACAGATAATTTAAAGGTTTAAAGGTAGAAGTAAACATTGTTACACATCCATGAAAGTCTTTTCAATGTGCCTTCGTTTAGGAATTGTATACTTTATAATATCTTGTAAGGCTAAACACTGATGATCAACTTGAATTTCATCAGAATTCTCAAACATTGTTTAGTGGTAGTAGTAAAAATTATAATTCTTTTTAGCATGAATTGGAATTGCAGGAAGGTTAGATAAAAGGTTATCAGGTAAAAGACAAAATCTCCACCAAACGGTTAGATATTTAGAATTTAAAAAAAAACCTAACATTATCTCAAAGAAAATTTCACAAAAGTAACTAGAGGTCAACGCGAAATAAAATGCATATTTGCACACATTCCCAAAATTTCCGATATAAATAAATATTTGTTTGATATAAACCTTGCCAGGAAAAGCTCAAAACCTTGGTATCGCCAAGGGTAGCTTTTACCAGTCATCTATACAGATATACGAACCCCTATATATATAACAATGTTTTTGTTTCTTTTTATACTGTTTTTTTGTTGTTATCAAGCCACCTCAATAGCCTGAATACTTGACATAATATATTGTATATTGATATGAAATATTTGATCTGAGATTTAAATTCTGAATAGACTGAAAAGAGCACAAATATTCAACTATGGGAAATTTCGTCAATTTAAATATATGCTACTGTATTTGCCATCCATTAAGATGACAAAAGATGTAAAAACCAAAACCGTTTGTAATATAATTTTGGAGAAGTACTGGAAAAAGGAAATTATGCTTTTAAAAATTATTTACTATTTTTTATTTTCTTCTAGCAAGTACCTGGCATGCGTTGCAATGCCACTGTAACAAAGTAAGTGTTTGTGTTTTAATTCTCTTTATTGAAGTGTCTTTGGATACAAAATATTTTATGTTTTCCATCTGGTGCGCACACGATTGGATCAAAAAGTTTTCTGAGATTTCGCTCTTTGTACGTATTTGATTCTTTTTTTAGATTTTATATTTTTTTAAAAAACCTTTTCGGGTGTGAGCACAACAACTCACCAAAATTTCATAGAAATCGGATGAATGGCATAGGAACCCATAAGGGACAAACAAACAAACAAATATTCATTTACATGTATATGGATAAACATGTTATTGGTTTGTCGTAATTTGATTGCTGTATAAGCCTTATTAATGTTTTGATAACAAAATGTTATTCCTGCAAGAATTTTAATAATAAAAACACTTTTTTAAGACATCGACTGAGGGTACCTGATGGAACCTCAATATCAAATTTGAGTTATTGAGATTTTGTACACTTCCATGTATTTTGTCACTAACGATCGGGGTTTCGCCTTTCGGCTTCTTCATGCATTCGAACGCACGAATGAACTCGAACTGTCCGGGATGGAACCTCAATATCACTTCACAATACACTTCCATGTATTTTGTCACTAATGACCCGGGATTCGCCATTCGGTATCTTCAGGCATTCGAGCGCACGAATGGACTCGAACTGTCAGTTGACTGAAGTGTACAAAATCTTAATAACTCAAAAAAACAGTTTTGTTTAAAATCAGCTCTCATCCATACGAAATCGCCTTTATCATTCTTTTTTCGAATATTTGTAAACAATTCAGTTTCTTTTTGCTCTGCTAGAACATATTTGATTTAAACTCGTAAGTTTTCTCCTACATAATTTATGAACGGCACGTTTGCTTATGAAAAGTAACTTTAAGCTCGCTCATGTTCGCGCTGAAATACGGCAGTTTGATTTAAATTTCGAATACAAATTCTTTATTTCGCGCAAAAGCGGAAGTTGAATTGTTTGAAGTTTATTTCGTTTTTTTTCTGCCATTCGCGTGTGTACTTATTCATTTTGTACATTTATACGTAAGTACAAAACATAAATAGATTTACAATATGTGAAATGTAATATAGAGCATTTCGTAGTTGGAATAAGTGATTCTGTAAAACTGAGAGTCAGCAGAAAATATTTATATTGATTTCACTAAAAAAGAATAAGACAATATCGTATTTATTCCAGATGTATTCAATTTTACCATTTCCCATTTTTCTTAGCAAATCTTATTGATATTATTACAGGTGTGATTCCTGATTAGTTCATAGTAGAAAATGTGTTGTCGTGCCTATTTTGGCTGATTCAATGCTGAAACATTTCTTCATTTTAATTTGGATTTGAATCACTAACAATTTTAGAAAGCCACATCTATTCTCTCTCAATTGAAAACTATTCTCTTGTTAAAATAATATGTAGTGTTCGCAAATTTCTTTTTTTTGATCTTAAATTAAAATTCATCGGATGTTGAGTTGTTTCAGAATGAAGTCGAAATAATTATACACGAGAAAAAATATTCTCTCTCATAAATCAGGACCTATCTAGAGTAAACCAAATGATCTTGTTTCTTTTAAAATGTGCATCCATCTATGCAATGCATCGCCTTCGTCGCATAATAAATGCAGTTATTTGCATCTTTTCCACGGCGAGATGCGCACCAAGCCTTACCTGGTCTTCGGGGACCACTCCAATTTGCATCGCTGCATTTTAAGACGGTGAAAACATCTTGAAAATAATATTGCGGGATTTCTCGGGAAAACGGCGTGGAAAAATCGCTAACCGAATGCTTCTCGCGTTATAAACAATAAGAAAAATATGAAATGAAATTTTACGTGGATAAGTAAACATAAATGAATAAATAATAAAGTCGCCTTTAGCAAGATATTACCAATAATTTTGTAAAATTATAATTAACTCATCCATATCCATGGTGTAAAAATGAGTTATTTTGGTATTTAAGCCTTTTAATTATCTGTGAAATAGGTCACACAAAAAATTTTGCTATTTGTGAATAAAATAGTTCTACATTTAATTGAAAATTAAAAATACGTCATTGTTTATGTCTTCTTTGTATAATTAATCGTAATTTGAAAACCTGTTCCATTTCACCATCGAAAACAACTAAATTATAGTATAGTGTAGTAACATTAATGTAGTTTAGTAACTATCCGAGATGCATGACGTACTGTATGCAACCGTTTTGTTTCGAACGGCACCAAGACACGCCTTGAGCTTGTCCTGCTATTAATAATTTCGATTCTTGCGTCTTTCGATAATTTCGCATAGTTTTCAGGTTTTACACACAAAATATGACGTTAAATAATTACTTAATACTACATAAAACCATATTTCGCTTTATAAATGCGTTTATATGACAAAACCTACTCGGTAACGACATGTGACTGCATGAGAACTGAAGATATTTTTTAAGCATGCAAACGGGAAGGTTAATGTAGTATTTGGATAAATATAATTTGTTAATAGCAGTTAAAATTAGCTTACGTAGTCGAACTAAGTTTATAAAAATGCACAATTTGTTTTGATAATCATTTTAACAGTTTATCTTGAAATTATTTTCCACAAAAATTAATGATTTACTGTGTCAAAATAATTTAAAGAGTGATCTTGCACATATGCTAGCGTTACATATAAAACAAAACGTATTTTCATTCATGTGGTTAAAGATTACTTAATGATATATTTAATACTGTAAAACCCGAATTTAACAGGACCTGTACACTTCTAGCAGAGTCAAAAGGGCAAATTCAAATGTATTTTGTATAAATACTTTTTAATTTTTATTTAGACAAGCTTGTATTACTATCTTCGATGCTTAAATGAAACCATCTGGACGTATAATACTGTATAGCATCTTTCTCTTACCATAAACTGTCATTTTCAATTCTTTTCGTATTATCAGAAATGCAACATTTAATATAATTTAAGACATCGACTGAGGGTGCTTGATGGAATTTCAATATCAAATTTGGATTATTGAGATTTTGTACACTTCCATGTATTTTGTCACTAACGACCCGGGTTTCGCCTTTCGGCATCTTCAGGTATTCGAGCACACGGATGGACTCGAACTGAGAGTCGTCGAGTGTCAGTTCGAGTCCATCCGTGTGCTCGAATACCTGAAGATGCCGAAAGGCGAAACCCGGGTCGTTAGTGACAAAATACATGGAAGTGTACAAAATCTCAATAATCCAAATTTAACATTTAATATCTTCAATAATTACTTATAATCCATTCCACTAAGATTGTAATTGGCCTATTTTTTCTCCAAGTGTCAACGACTAGAATCGTCCTTTCGTAAATTATAATTCAATGGTGTATTACCGACTTCATCTCAATTTTTGAATGTTATCATTATACACAAAATCACCATCGTGACAAGTCTTACATAACATCGTAAATTAATATAATACGACATATCAGAGAAAAAACCTCTTTCCATACACTTTAATGAAGCGTTTTATTTTTTTATTCTGCCCCGAATACAAAGCCAATTCTTTCAACTTTTGTATTCAATGTTTATTTTGGAATTCATTTGATTTACATTTCGGAACAGTGTAATGAGAATTATAAAATTGGAATAATAGTTGATATGTGACATTGTTGATTGATTGGAGGTTTGAAAAAAAGGAAAATCAATTTAATAAATTGGCATGCTAGTATTTGTCGACTGTAAAATATTCTTTTTTACGAGATATTTTTTATAGGGTAACAAATAATTGAAATTTGTATTGGATAGTATTCACTTGGTACACTTGAACTTTTATTTCGATGGTTTGCATTTTGGATTAAATAGTATTAACTTAGTACACTCAAACTTTGATTTTTACCCTTCCGTACTCATGGTGTAACATTGCGTTACTTCGGCCTTTAAACCTTTAAATTATCTGAGAAATAGATCATACAAAAATTTTTAAATTTGTTAATAAAATAATTCTGCATTTGATTGAAAATTAAAAATACATTACAGTTTATGATTAATCATAATTTGAAAACCTCGTCAATTTTACCATAAAAAATACAACATTACATTATAGTATAGTATTAAATAATGTAGTAACGATCCGAGATCCATGACCGTACCGTATGTACCGTTCAAAAGGCACTGAAACACATGTCGAGCATGTTCTGCTATGGAGAATTTAGATTGTTGCGTCTTGCAATAATTTCACACAGTTTTTACAGACAGGGTCAGGTTTTACACACAAAATATTACGTAAAATAATTATGTATTACTACATAAAACCTTATTTCATATTGCTTTTTAAATGCGTTTAATTGACAAAACCCACAGGTAACGCAATGTGACTGCATGAGAACCGAAAGGATTTTTTAAGCATAGAAACGGGAAGGTTAATAGTTTCCATTAAGTCATGGATTCTTATAACGAAGTAAGTTAAGTTGTAGGTAGATGGTTTAGTTTGTTTAATGTATTTTAATGCGTGGAGCAAAGAAAATATAGGCAAGTAGTAAAGAATAAGTGACATTTCATTACAGATTCGTTCAACAGTCGATTTCAAAGTGTGAGTATTTATATTGAGTGAAAACTATTTTATCTATGTGAAAATATATTTTTGTAAGTGTAATATATTTCTTCAATATTGAAATATATTTTATTATGTTGGATGACTTTAGTTTTATTGAAAGAATTTTAGTCTTTGTGGAATATATTTGTTATACGTGAAAACTATTTTTATGAAAGTGAATATGATCTAAACAAAAGTGCAATTTAATTGTTAGCGTGTATGGTAATCAAGCTTGCAAATACTAATTATCAATTTTTTTTTTATAATTTAAGATTTATATTTTATAAAGTCAGTTCGAGTCCATTCACGTGCTCGAATGCCTGAAGATGGCGAAAGGCGAAACCCGGGTCTTAAGTAACAAAATAAATGGAAGTGCACAAAATCTCAATAATCCAAATTTAAGATTTAATTATCAAATTAAAACTAATTATCAAGTTTTGTTTGAATATCGAATTATCTAAGAGAACATACTGTATAGGTACCTAATCTAAATCTAAATCACATACAATATAATCAATGGTTTATTTCATATCTTAATGTCTATAAATGACACAGCTTTAACTTTATTAGACTGCCATAAATATTTCTCAGAAACTTACATTGGGTAGCCAAACTTATTCTGGCCACATACATTATTTAATAGTCAACTCAAGTTGACAACATTTTAAACATTGTACAACTTAATTTCATATTTACTTGTAATGACTTCGATGGCATTTATATTTAATTTTTATGCATATAAATATGAGCAAAGCATTAATAGTGTATCAGTTTGATTGTCTAACAATTTTACCGGTAACCAGTGGCGAGAGAACAGTTTTATCAAATAAAATATATTTTATAATTTTAAAAAATAAAACACAATTTGTTTGTACTAAATATTAGTATATCATCAGTCGATAATGCTCGTGATGAGCGAAACTGGTCCTGATCATTATAAATATATGGAAGTAGTACAAACAAATTTTGTTTTATTTTTTTAAATATAATGTCTTTCCACCAAGAATTGACAGTTAACACCTTAAAGTAATATACTTTATAACATAAAACGAGAGAAAATAAAGATTTATTTATTTTAAAGATTGGCATGCAATATTCATCATCAAGTAACTTCTAAGGTTTTAATTCTATCTTATGACCATGTATGGCATTAGTTCATAATGCAAAAGATTTGACCAAAAGCAACAAAAAATCGACATTAAACTTGATACTTACAATTTGAGAGTCTCAACTAGGGCTTCCAATACCAGATCCAGAGTTCTGGTCAATTATTCATTCCTATAATTCCATTGTTGTCTAAATATCAATCTCAGATATTCACGATTCACTGTAAATGTTAAAAATTAATTCTGATATCAGATTCAAACTTTTTGATTAAGCAAAATGTGTACCTGTTTTTTACATTTTTTTTATAATAACTATGTAATAAATATAAATGTATTTTGGTCTCCCTCCTTGTCACATTTCGTAACAGTTGTTTTTAACCAATTTAAAATGGAGGACTACTTCTTAAATAAATGTAGGGCAATATTGTAAATTCGAATTAAAGGGCATGCCTTCCCTTAGTTTTTTTTTTTTTGCAATTAACAGTCTACTAATAAATAAAAATAATTTCAATGACCAAATCTTTTTTAATCATACTATTTATACATTCTAATTAAAGCAATAATGAAGACAAATAAAATTTTCAATATACAATTTAAAACAAGAAGTAACACTTCATGACCAATTCCGCTTGATTGAGAAATTCTGAATGCTCAAAATATCTGGGTCATAAAGAGGATCTGGGATTGAATACCCTGGTCTCAACCTTGTCTATTTTTTTCAATCTATCTTAATCCTAGAAAGCTGCCAAATTCTATTGTTACATATTTCTTATATTTAGCTTTGAAGAAGGTACTCTATAGCCCGATAAGATAACATAATACATAGGGAGAGTGAATGGATTTCTGCATACTGTGGTTTCTATTTCAATATAAATGAATAACAAGTAAAAGGACAAAGTATCTATATATTAAAAATTAGGTATCATTACAAGAATAAGTCATGTATTATGTAAATTGGTGATGAGAAGTTAGCATAGAGAGAAAAAACTATATTATTTTTGGCGATGCTTATAAACTTTTTCCAGTCCAGGCTAAAAAAAATCACGTTACCAGCCGTGGTCGACACAAGCAGTGTCACTTGGACTTGGTCATGTATTGAGCATTTTTAAAGCTAATTGATCACTTTAACAGGGCTATTCTGTTTTTTAATATCATATTGTTATCGTTTTACACTTTATTTTATCTCTAGAGCTTGCAATTTACATATTTTCATGTAATATAATCGAGATATCGACGACATGCAAAAAAGCGCGTCACATAAAGTGCAGGCATGTCTCGCTTCTGCCTTATACGGTCCGTTTCAAATGTAAAATTGACTCAAATAACAAACACAGCAAGCGAGTGACGTGCCGTTCTCTCTTTCTCGCTCAATCTTATGTAAAGTGAAGGGTGCGAATGAGATACAATGGCTTTCGGGCGTACGCTTTTGTATCCTACTTGCTCATATACAAGTGAGGTTGTGCGATAGAGATAGTAACTCCACCATATGCCACTGCATAAAAAATAGCTACATGCAAAGATGCATCTGGTCCCTTCTCCTTCTAACTAATACCATTTCTCGCTTTGTCTCAACTTAACAAATATATATCGTACGTCACTCTTGAGTATAGAATTTTATATATCGCTATCACTTTCATTGAGTTCGGAATAATATTGTCATCAGAGTTTTGTAATTTTATTAATTTAATGATGAAAATATTGAACTGAACCACTTATTTATTTTAATTTTATTACGTAACTATTTTATCTACAAATAGGTAAAATCTTAAATTTATATAAAACCTTGTAAGCGAGATATTAATGTTTTCAACTTGTATGGCAATCTTGGTGAACCTATGGTAACAGGAAAGTAAAAGCTTCTTCTCCCAACCCATTATTTTTGAATAACAAAATTTTCATACTTACTTACTATGAGACTTTGATTTGTTTATGTGAATCCTATAAATTGCCTCAATAAGATCTATAAAGTATGTTAACACAATATTTGGGTGGCCAACAGCTATACTATGTAACCCTATTTTTATTGGAAATTTTTATTGGTTGCACTAAATAAAAACATAAAATAGAGTAATATATGACCGATACTAGGTAATTTTCAACACAGTTCATATTTTATGAATATAGCACAGACCATATAGGTACGTATTTTCTTTACATTATATAAAAATAAATAAAAGTAATGAATCCATTCGTATGTTGCCATTGGTTTATCGCTTAGGCTTATGTAGATTTACTCATTTTCTTTTTCACATACATATATACATTTAACGAGAAATAAATTGGCTGGCACTAATAAAAACATCAAATTATGTAGATTCACGTTTTGCAAGGGCTGTCTAAATTCAAAAACCGCCATGTCATGATGTATGTATGAGCGTTACGTTGATATTCGGTTTTTTATGATCGATTTCGTTTTTAATAAAACTACCCTTCAACGAATATCATATTATATCGTCTTACGGGAAAAAATATGAGGTTAGCCAAAAATTTTGCATAGCAATATAGGCCGCGCTCCCTTGTCGTAATAAAAGGGTGGTTTTTAACTTCAATGTGAAAAGCTTATAAGCCTTCAACTTGAAATTTATTTAAAAATGTTCGAAAATTGTTTAAAATCCAGTTTTCTTTCTCAAAGATAATAAATATTTAAAATAGAATATTTTAAATTAAGATAATGATACTGTTTGTGTAAAACCCATATTTATTGTTAATCAAAACGTCATACTATACCTGTTTGATTCAATAAATTCTATGTTTAAAATAGTATTATAAAATTTTATAATTTAAACAAGATTGCATTATATTTTACCTTTAATAAAAATTCTTAAAATATCATTTTAGTATTACAGAAATTTCATTTAAAGAGTTATCTAATGAAGAGTTGTCATAGATTTTTCCTTAAACCTGTGCGTTTTATAACTTAGTATTGATAATTGTATTTCCTGCTTATTTTCTTGTTTGATTAAATGAGATGTAAAGAACAGTTTTGTTTATTTTGTATTGAATTTAATTTATAGCACATTTATTTATATTATGTCTTTAGGCATCGAGGTTCTAACTTGTATAATTACAGAAATATATCGGCCGTTCACTTGTCCAAAAGAATTGGTGGACCCGTACGGCCAGTGAAGTAGTATTGTCGTCTTCTACCCGTGTACATGCTTCTTTTATAATATCGCCATCTCGCCTAGGTTATTATCTGTATTGATTCGTTCACCACGTGTCTTAATGCTTATTAAAATTTAAGACATCGACTGAGGGTGCTTGATGAAATTTCTATATCAAATTTGGATTATTGAGGTTTTGTACACTTCCATGTATTTTGTCACTAACGACCAGGGTTTCGCCTTTCACGAATGGACTCGAACTGATAAGCCTTTAGTAAGGAGCCATTATTATTGAATTTATTAAGATAGCTGTATATAACAAATTTTATCGTTATTATAATAAAGAGAGTTTTTGCGAGTGGGTCTGGTATTGATAAAAGTGATAAGAACTTAAAAATCCCAGTGGTAACTATTTACACAATCTTTTGATGATGTTTTGAAAAACTATAAAATATGGCACAGAATCTATATTATGTCGTATGAAAAATACTGACAGGAAAAAATTCAAAATAAATGCATTAATACAATTGTATCTTATCACACATCGACAAATTTAATAAAACAATTGGTTCAAGAATGACAAATGAAGTTAAAAATCTCTTAACCAATAACAGTTATCGATTATTAGTAACTAATATCTTAAATAGAATATAATTTAAGACATCGACTGAGGGTGGTTGATGGAATTTCAACATCAAATTTGGATTATTGAGATTTTGTACACTTCCATGTACTTTGTCACTAACAACCCGGGTTTCGCCTTTCGGCAGACGTTTAATGCGGATGATGGGGTTAAACTGTTGCATAAAAACATGGGGGATCATAAATTATTTTATCAAGAAATTTTGGAAATTAATAGAGCCCAGTTAAATTCCTTGCCGATATTGAATGAGCAGCTGAACCTTCCTAATTCTCCGCTATTATATCCGATACGTTGAAACACCTAACAGATGTCACTAAATGTGGAATGATTGTGTATATTTACCCATTCGTCGAATTACATCCCGTCAAAACCCACAATAATATTATAATTGTAAAATCACTGGTATTTCTAAAAGAAGTTGAAAAGCGGCAATTCGCCACTCTGTTAATATGGTGTTTACAAAATAAGGATTAGGGAGATTCCCGAAATTTTAACTCAGGTATCAGTGTGGCTCTCATACGTATAATATCTTACCTCGTAAATAATATTTGTCGCATTTGTATCTTCTATATAAACGTTAGACACTGTTTACTGTCTCTCAGTTCGAGTCCATTCGTGTGCTCGAATGCCTGAAGATGCCGATAGGCGAAACCCGGGTCGTTAGTGAAAAAATACATGGAAGTCTACAAAATCTCAATAATCCAAATTTAAATAGAATAGATTTTTTCATGAATTTCGCAAGGGTTCGCGATTTAAACAAGGCGTACATAGTTCCGACTATGACGTTATATCCGTTATCTATGACGGGCATGGTTTTATTAGTATTAAATATTCAGTATCTTTAAGAAAAAAATATTATTTGGTTAATGGAGTATTTTATTTAGAAAATATATAGCTTATTAACTAAAGATAAGCAGTTCTGGTGTGTGGGTCAGATCATTTTTTCATTGTAACTTGATAATTCAATATTAGGAAGAAAGTTGACTGATTGAATAATTATAGTAATAAAAAAATAAGATATTTACTATATAAACAATGGACCCTGAATACAGATGTGGTATACTTAACAAGAACTACGTATAACAAGACAGCGATAGAGGGTAAAAGACTTGTAAGCGTCCATAGCCTCCCCTACTTACTCTATGGGGCAAATGGTATATGGACATGTAGATAAAGATACTGTTCAGACGGTTGTTGCGCTCATTCCCTTGTGGTAACAGTTTAAAAGCGATGCTTGAAGCTTTTGTGGATGTATAAAAGCTCGAATTAAAAATTACTATTTTTTAATCCGTAATTATTTCAACTGGTTTATGAAATTATACCGGCCTATTCCTTTGAAAAAGTGAGATAACCGTTCAAATTTGTGTATTTTTTTAAACTATTTTGTTTCAAAGGCATTAAAATATGAAAATAACATGTTTTTGTAACATCTGGCGCGTACGAAATTTAATAGTTTTTTTATTAAAAGTACTTAATTACTATCAAAGTTGTATTTGGTAAAATCAATATCTACAAAAACAAAAATTACCAGGCAAAAATCGAGAACATTGTAAAACATTATTTATTTGATCTATAATATTTAGAAGATAAAGATCAAAGTGCACTTTTCACCTTAATTATAATAAGTACAATCCATGACGGGTGTTGGCCTTACGCAATAACTTTGTTATTTTCAATATTATCTCTTTATTAACAACAATGATTTCAAAAATATTATAAATACATTTATTAATTATTTTATAATATACGTGATTTGGATTATTGAGATTTTGAACACTTCCATGTATTTTTTCACTAACGACCCGGGTTTCGCCTATCAGCATCTTCAGGCATTCGAGCGCACGAATGGACTCGAACTGACAGACAGTGAACAGTGTCTAACGTTTACATAGAAGATACAAATACGACAAATATTATTTACGAGATAAAATATTATACGTCTGGGATCCACACTGATACCTGAGTTAATATTTCGAGAATCGCCTTAATCCTTATTTTGTAAACAACACATTAACAGAGTGGCGAATTGCCGCTTTCCAACTACTTTTAGAATTACCAGTGATTTTACAATTATAATAGCATTGTGGGTTTCGACGGGATGCAATTCGACAAAAGGGTAAATATATACAATCATTCTACATTTAGTGACATCTGTTAGGTGTTTCAACGTATAGGATACAGTATCGGAGAATTTCAGCTGCTCGTTCAGAATTGGCAAGGAATTTAACTGGGCTCTATTGATCTCCAAATTTCTTGATAAAATAATTTATGATCCCCCATGTTTTGATGCAACAGTTTAACCCCATCATCCGCATTAAACATAATCCAAATTTGACATTGAAATTCCATCAAGCACCCTTAGTCGATGTCTTTAAATATACGTGATGTTAACGCGAAGACAATTGATTTTGTAATGTTATATTGATACTTTATGCGTTGTTTTAAATGAAAACATTTCTATTACATGGTTTGAGCAAAAAAAATAATGAGATATAAAACATATCGAAACGAATTTGTTTAGACTCAAATTGCCTCTTGATTGTACAATGATCAAAATATACCATAGTGTAATTATGAAAGAAATACAACACAACTCTTATCGATAAAAATCTTTAAAGCACTATCACCAACCAAAACTGTCGAGTGTCACTTGGATATGGTGGCCAATTAACTATAACAATCGCAAACCATTCTCGAGAATTTTTATTTGTTTGCTTTCAATTAAAATTGTATATACTGTTAAGAATGGTAAGTGTATCATGTTTTATGTAAAACAAGTATAAATACAATTTTGGTTAAACCGTTTGTGTACCTAGGCTTACAACTGAATTATTAACGAGGAAATAAATATGTGGTTAGGTTTGAGAACAGCTGGAGAAGTAGATAAGACAACACTCCTCTCGATATGGGAGCAATGTCGCAAGCAAATGTTTCCAATTTCCCGCTATAACTAGGAATAAACCAAATGGTTCCGTGCTATAAATGTCTACATCCGGTATACAAAGAAACTTGCTGTTTTATTTTACTTTCTTTTAAAATTTATTATAACTAAGTTAATCTACCCGGCCCAGTATATGGGTCAATTAAATAAATGAAATGTGATTAGTTAATATCTAGTTTCCAGTAGTTTTAGATCTTTGACAGCTTGTCGTGCCAGATAATTTATCAATAACTAGTGAGTACTCGATATGCGTTGCAATGCCACTCAAAGAAAGAAAGTGTTTTTTTTTTTAATTCTCTGTATTTTAGTGCTTTTGGACACACAATTTGTTTTTGTTCTTCTGTCTGGTGCGTATACGAATAAATCAGAAGATTGTCGCTATTAGTACGAATTTGATTCTTCATTTTAGATTTTTTTAGATTTTAGATATATCTGGATTGAAGATTGATTTTTATATATAACTAGTGAGTACCCGGCATGCGTTGCAATGCCACTCAAAGAAAGAAAGGGTTTGTGTTTTAATTCTGTTTATTGAACTGCTTTTGGATTAGAGGTCTGCACAGGCCGAAATTTCATAGATTACCCGGTTTGAGCCCATCATCTTCAGGTCTGGCCCGACCCAAACCTGAGTTTCAATATCATACTTGTTATAACACACTATTTTTGTTTTTCGTCTGGTGCGTACACGAATAAATCAGAAGGTACGTATTTGATTCTTTTTTCAATTCTAGTTTTTTAATTTTTTTTCTTCAGAACCCTTCACGGGTGTGTGCACAACAACTCACCGAAGTTTCATCGAAATCGTATGAATGGTAAAGGAACGCGTAAAGGACAAACAAACATTTATTTTATATAATTTTTCCCGGCATGATCACAACAAGTCCTTCCTGAAAGTTTAGTCGCGATCGGTTGAGTAGTTTAGGAGCCTTTAAGATCCGGACAAACCAACAAACAGACATTCATTTTTATATACATAGATAAGACCTACTGTAAGCTAAACATTAAAACGTTGCGAGTCGGACTCGAACGGGGCCGGGCCTGATGGTACTATGCCAATATCCTTCGCGCAAGTGCAAGCAATAACTTGAAAATGTTTTATCGTAATCGGATGAACGGTATAGCAGTGCATAAGATACGAACAAACACACATTGATTTTATAAATTAGATTGGTAAAATTGATTCATAATAAATGAATTTGAACATGGAAAAAAAAAACAGGCTTTTTTCAGGTCGGGTAAGTATGACATTGAGACTCGGGCTTGGGCTCGGGTTCAGACCGGGTAGTTTTATATAATTTCGGCCTCTGCAGACCTCTTATAGGTGAGCTTGGTAAACAAATAACAAACACAATTTTTGTATTTGTTAACGTCATTGTGTGTTTATTGAATTACTTATTTTTACAAGAGTGTTTTACAATTGGTTCGTCAAAAACAACGATTCAGCTCACCTATTCATCTGACTCCATGCCTTGGGTCTAGTGATGTTTAAATTAGAAGCTTAGCTACGAACGCTTATCATCATTTGAAGGAAGCAGTTAGTATTTGAAATTTTGCATTTGGATTTTACCAAAGCAAAAAAGCTCTGTATATTACTTATCACCTCTTTTATGTTATTAGTCTATTTTCCTATAAAAAGCTTTTACATTGTGTTCCTTTTGTAATTATAAAACATTTTGTGTAGCAAATTGATAAAGCGTTTTTTCAATACTTGGAGTACAATCTCTACTATATAGCACAAAATACATGTAGAAATCTGTATGTTTGTATCTTTGTCGGTCACAACAACTCCGCCCAAACGGCGTTCATTAGCGACTTGAAAATTTTGGCTGCAATTGTTAGTTCAACTGCGTTATTTTCAATTTTCAACTCTCAACATTTAACTTTTAACCTAAAACTGAAAATACGATATTTTAATGTTTCAATGCGGGATGAACAAAGTTATAATAATAGTCGCCTAGCAACAGCTCAATACTAATATATTCTGCAAGTGACAGCTGAGATAGTAACGTGAGTGCAAATATTTATTTCAAATAAAGTGTTTCATGTTTGTGGTAGAAAGTGAGTTTGGTAAATTCGTACAACTTGGTGTGCATCTGGCATCGTCATCGTGAATAAACGTATGACTGTATGTTTAATTTGTGGCGCTGCAGGAGCCATCATTAATTGCAGATCAACAAGCTGTCTATCGAGAAGTTCTGCGGCGCCATAACAAGAGTGCAGGTGGTAAAATTGTCATCTTTTACTTTAGCTGGATTCAACTCTTAACATTATTATTAATTGGTGGACTATATTTTGTGGGTGTAAAAGAGGTACGTTTGACGGTGATATTTCAAAGTTAGCCAGCGTCTAAATTTAACAAATATCTCGGGTAAAGTCGGGTAAAATATACTTGTTTAATATAAAAATACAAGTTGTTTTAATATGTATTGATTCAACAATATCGAGTATATATCCCGAGGTCACACCCAACTGATCGAAGTGTAGCTGTTACTCCCGGCCTGCCCTCAGAGAATCTCAATCTTGCTTACATCTTCTTCCAGCTCGTGGTATTCCAACGTCTTGAAAGACTATTGAGTACTATCCACAGGATGTACTCGGCGAAACTGAAGGAATCTGACAAAGCGACTGATGGGTGACAATGAATCATGAAGGTGCTACATCGTGGCCATATGCTCAACATAAGAATTGATTATGGTTGCTGAAGAAAAAATATATATCCCACAATTGTTTATTTAAAACAGAACGATTATTGCTGATTTTTAACAAATAAATAACGGTCATGATCAGTAATGACAATTCGCAGATATCAATAATATCTTTCCACAAAAACTAAGCGCCTAAAAATGTTTATTTATTAATTAATAATAATATTACTTTAATTTTGATTTACTGATTCATTTTAAACACCGTGTTATAAAATGTATTTCGCATTTGGTCAATATGATATTGTAAACTGGCTATCCGAGGAATAAATTTCTGTACGCACTGTACAACACAGTATTCAGCATTTCCATGGTCTGATTATTTTGTTTGTGGGATCCTTTTATGGCGTTTTGAGATAATTTTATGTAACCTCTAAATAACGAGAACGTCGGGTAAAATATTCCGACAACTCTTTTGCGTTTTATGATAGAATGTTGAAAACACAACGCCATGGATTATAACTTAAATCATAAACTCAGCAACACAAATTTACAACAGCTGCTGTAGAGCTTTTATTTATTTAAATTATGATTTGCGAATTTTGGTAATTTAAAAATAAAACTAAACTTTTTTATATTTGAAACACCAAATAATCACATCTACAGAAAAATAATTAAATAGTCATATAATTTTTCATCATCAGATTAAACTCTGAAATGGTGAGACCTAGAATCATGAAACAGCACAGTTCATTGTTAATTTTATTCTTCACTTCGTGTTTGATAGGTATTATATTTCAAAAAAAACATAATATCTGACGGTGTTTTGACCAATTGATTTAACATTCAAAATTGAAATTTTTCAGGAGAGAGTAAAAATTGATTTTTTCGAAAACATTATATGGTGAGTTACGTTTTGAATCTTTAAATGCACACCTGTAAATTCTCATGTTTGCAGATGATACAGAATTATACGTAGAGAGTTTCGATATAATAGTAACTTACATCAAGTGGCCAGGTCAGAGTTTTTAAACCTAAAACCAATGTTAAATGATGTTTCCCTTAAAAAAGGTATTAAATTTATTTTTCTAATTTACATAATTTGACCGAGACTTGCTCTGTCGTCTTCGTAAAATTAAAAATAAATGAGATCCAATCATTAACTTATTTTCCCATTTTTTGAGAGTAACATCAATCGACCAAAACGCCATCGATATGTTGTGTATTTATTCCGCATTTTTATATTGGTAAGGACCAGTTTTTGCTCATCGCTAGCCTTATCAATTGATAATACTTATTACCAGTGGCGGCTCGTGGATAAGATATCTGGGGGTGCTGCGGTTGATTAAGAATAAAAAAAATATTTATTCGGATTATATTTTCCTACTTACATAAAAATTATTATAATTAAACATGACCTGTATTTTTATTTCATTATAAAATTGATTCTTCTGTCTTTTTTCCTTCAAAATGTCACTATTATAGAGACAGATGTCGTGCGCGTGGTCAAATCGCTGAATTCGCACCCGCATGAAGAACGTGAAATACTGTTAAATTGGCAATCAGATCAAGCTTCTAGCTACAAGTACCCCACTTCATGCCCTTCCTTCGCCTACTCGAGTATATTTCATCAAAAATCGTAATGCACTAAATCATAAAAATGCTTCACTTTTTGATATTAGTACCTCGATGTATGATAATTATTGAATATATCGATGCGCGGGCGAGTTTAATACAAGCTTAAATAATAGTGATATTTTCATGTAATATAATAAGTTTATGTATATTAAACTATATTATCGGCGTCCGTTCCGCAGTTGGTAGCGTCGCTGACTACGGTTACTGATGTCTCGGATTCAATATTAGTTTTCATAAATTGATCTTTCAATCGATTTATGGATTTCTGTTCGTAGTCTGATTCCTCCTTTCCACCCATCAAATCCTCACGGGGCGTAGCAAGAGTGATTAGCTAACGGCTAGTCCTGTCCTAGCCTTATCCTTATATCCCTACTCTCTTCGAAAAAAGAGAGGTTGAACAAATGAGTAACGAGCAGTTCTTATAGAAAAATTCTGTTAAGATACCTCCATTAGAAGACCATTTGCTTCACATTGGAAGCGGACATGGAAAAAAAAAACATTTTTCTCAACTTGCTTGGGGGTGCTGCAGTTTTGCAGTGCGTATGGACGAGCCACGTCTGCTTATTACCATCACTATGAGAGAAAACGGTCTTCATAATTATGAAAAAAACGTGTATTAATTTGACTCAAGTTATCTCCAGTCCAAATATTGTGACTTGAAAATTATATCTCATTAAAATATAAATACAAGTTCCGTAAAGATATTTCATATATCAAAATAATTATTTTCATTTTCGCTTTATATTATAATTATTATGAAGCTTAGTCTGTGTGAATTTGTAAATAAAACCACTGGACGACATACGCATTGAATGCGTCATCTATTAATAATTTACGAACAGTTCGTATCTAACTTCAAAATATTAAAATAAATCATTGGTGTGATAAAATCATAATATAAAACTTTAATCGTATAAAGTATACCGCAAATACGTCGTTTTATTCTATTCTGTAATTTTGTATAATATATTTTATAATAATAATTCTAGGCTAGTATTACAAAACTATGCACCAAACTGTATCAAATATTTTGTTAGACAATATTTAATTAATCACTTACATAAATGACGTATTTTGTGATAAAAATTGTGTAATTTTAGTAAACAAGTATGACGTTTTATGTGTGGAAAATTGCGTAACGAAAATTCAACAGAACATAATCACATTTTATAAGCTTTATATAATTTTCTTCTATAATAAAATAACGACCGATTAAAGAAACGATTTCACTCTTCATGTCCTTGTCCCGATGCAATATATTGAGAATATCCCGATCCACATATAATGTTTCAAACTTATCGAATGTGTCGGGCACATAGCTCAAGTTCAACGGTAAACTATGTGGGCTGGAAAAGTTGGTTGAAAGGACGGACTACACTCGTGGGCATAACCATCATGACGTTAATTACGGTATGTAGGACTTCCCCGTGATGAGTGCTGAACGAACAGAGCTGTTTACAGAAGTCACGGGCTTCAACCAAGGTCAAAATTGAGTTATTCAATAAATTTTCATCATCTAAACATTTTAAAGGAATATTTAGATGTAAACATTATACCATAAATGTGCTTAAGTTTACTTCATGTCCTATCAAATAATTATTATTTAAACCAAAGCCACTTCTGATGTAGAGCATTTGAATATATTTTGATTTGTGAGAACTTTGCATTTCAGATAGGATAGAAGATTATAAGAAATATATTTTGGTAAATGTATATAAAATGGTTTGTCTCTATTTTCTGTTTTAAATATTCGTAATAGTGGGTTGAAAGGAAACAACACATCTCAGACATTTTGGATACCAATACAGCTGATAAAATATAAATGTTTAAAGGTTTCAATCCGGGTATTTAGCCCGATTCCTATTTGGCTAAGTGTTTTGACCTACGTAAACCAAACAAGTATCTCTTAAATTAACATTTAAAATTCTTACTATTCACTCATCGCTTACTTTTCTTGACACTTGGAAACCTAAGCATGCATGAGTCACGGTTACTTAAGTTAATCTCAAATCCACATATTTCTTTATTTTAATAAAAATCCATATGGTTTACTAAGGTTAAGGCAAAGTCGTTTAAATAAAGCGGATATTTCAATTAAATAATTATTATTATTGTGTAATAAATTTACTACGGTGTCAAAATGTTAGTACCCCTTAGAAGTTTTTGTTATTATTATACGCTCTGCAATGGACTTAGTTTGAAGCATGAAATTTTGATGTATATCTCTATCTAGTTGTACACCCTGACTGTACAAAATATTTTAATCATTTGCGTGTATGCCGTTTGCAAGTTTTCTATAAATTACTTAAGTATAAACTTAAAATGTATTTTATTTCAATATTTGAAGCTTTGGGAATAATCTTCGAATACAAAAAAATAAGAATTATTTGCTTTACTAAATATTATAAAACATATTTTCAGTAATAAGCTTTTAAAGCTTTGCTGCATTCAATAAAAATAACCGATTGAAACAAGTAAAGCCATCATATCTTATAATTTGCACTACCTTATTTTACATCATTACGTACTCTGAAAGCCAATACTTTATCGAAGGCTTCGTGTAATCGTTATGCATTAACAGTAATTGTCTGAATTGAGTATTCTCTCTGACATTAAAATGCTCATTCCTTTAAAAAACCAGATATGGTATTTTAAAAAACATCAAATTATCTTATATGTATAATGAATCTTTATTTCATTTCACTATTGTTTTTATAAAACAATAAAAACGTATACAATTGAAAACAGTGTTTGTTAAATTATAATACATTGTTGTATATTTTTTTGACTATAACCATATATTCCACATGTTTAAAACTATAAGCTCCAGTTTCGCTCACCAAGAGTATCATCAGTTGTTAATGCTCGTCATGAGCGAAACCCGCCGGATCGCTATCAACACGTGAAAGTAGTAAAAACAAATTATGTTTTATATTTAAAATATAGTGCTTATGATTATAAATTCAATGTTTATTTAAAAGCTATAGTCATTGAAATTTTCCATGGATAAAAAATCAATTTTTCCCACTTTTTACCCACGAGACAATCGATAAAAAAATAACATTGGAAAGGGGTGGAAAAAAGGTTCTCACTCTTAACTTGCGGGCGTACAACCTGAATACGAGATGAGCTTTCAACGTATACCTTATTCAAATACATCAATGACAAGTAGCTTTAAAGATTTTCACTCCCAGATTTATTATGTTACGTTCAAAATGATTTATTTTCGCGATCAATAAAGATATCTCACTTTCCAGTGATAACGCACCTACCGTTTTTATAGATAGAGTTTAAAGTTAAATAGAGATTTATTAAAATTTACATGCAAGTCTGCGTTTCAACATATAATGATAAATGTTTTACGTTTTATTATGACAGAGAAGAGATTCAAATAATTTGTTCCAAAAACGTTGAAACACTCATTAATACAATATGCTAAAAAAACCTTTTTACGAAAACTATGATCATTGAAGTCAAGATGGCTCAAATTAAGATGGTGCTTTGGCTAATTAATAAAACCTTCAAAAAATACGAAAATGATTTGATCTCATCACAGCATGTCTCAGCCAAAAGATGTAAATTAGAAAAATAAATTGACTAATTATTGGAAGAGAAACGTCATTTTACATTGGTTTCAGGTTTAAAAATTCTGTCCCGTTAACTTGATGTAAGCTACTATTATAACGATATTACCTACGTTTAGTCTCGTATCTGCAAACATGAGAATTTAGTGCGTAGGCAACTAATTATTTGGTCATCAGTATTTAATTATTTGGTCAGTATTTAAAGTAAATATTAAAGAAACGGTCGGTAAAAAATGCATAAAACGATCAGTAGAAAAATAAAAATGGTAATAAGTTATTAAAGATTCGGTCAGTAAATATTAAAGGAAGGTTAGGTTAGGTTAACTAAGTAACAAAGATAAAATAATTAACGAAATTTAGGTTATATACGTGAGAATTTCATTGAACCATTTTGAGTGTTAAACAATTAAACTGTTTATGACCATTTATCGAATTGATTACTGACCTTTTTGATTAATTACCGACCCAATAAATACAGATCTTTCAAAAATTCATAACGCAAATCACCATAATTTAATATTTTCGATAACAGTTTAACTCGCTCCTGAATAGTTTCAATTTTTAGTTTTACATCAATTGGCCAATACACCGTCAATAATATTTAAAAATTTCAACAAATACTGCGAATGAAAATATCTAATAATCTTAAGACGCATATTTTAAAAGATGTTTTGCATTTGCGTTGCACGAATTTTTTGATGGAAAAGTTTTACCCAGAACGGTGAAGATTTATTCATATTATATTGCTTTCCACGAAAAGTTTGTGTGGGGTAAAACAAAATTCTGGTTTTTTGAAACAATAAGAAAATATAATTGTAGCAAAATATTAAGAGACGATTTTATCTTTTTCAGATATAATAATAATTAATATAACTACTGTACTGCAAAAAAGCTTCGAACTTAAAAATCGAATATTGCTCTGCTTGTTTTAGAATAGCGGTCGCCGAACTAAGACTGGTCAAATGTTTTTATCCAGCCCACCAAAAATTTCCAATTGTTTGTATATACATAAATTATTCATAAAAGAAATTTCAATTTATATCAAATTTCATTATTTGGTTATGAATTCAAGACAACTATCTATTTCAATTTATCAATTTGAGATATATTGGGATAAGACAGGTGGTGGACCTAAAGTGAAAAAAATTTGATATAAAATGTATTGTTGGAGACGACCAGATTGAAATTCTAAGATGGCAAAATAAGGAGGGGAAAATGTAGTGCAGGCAAAATAGAACAAGAGAAATTTCCAAATAATAATCCCATCGAAAATATTCAGTTGTATTTCAAAGTTTCCGAACGACGTTAACCACTGCACCACGGAGCCGACCACATTATAATATTATATTTACATGAAAGCACATCGACTGAGGAAAGGAAAAAGGACGTAACAAGCACAGAAAAATATTGTGTATAGCCCAAACAAAACGTGTATAAAATTGAATACTTACCTATTTTCTATGGATTCGGCGGTAACTTTGTGGAAGTTCATTTTTAATATAAAATTAAATTAAAATTGATAACTTAGTTATTCCACTTGGTTTATCACTAACGCGTCACGTTAGTATTAATTTAAAATTGTATACATTGTGATTTTCGAAAAAAAATATTTTTGAAAGACGGAGGTTTTTTTGCCTTTCAGTTATAAACAATATTTTTGGTGTGGGTTATGTCTTTTCTTTTTCACAGTCGACATAAGTGATATTCTAATTGGATTCCAATACGCATATATTTGACATCTGGCCCTTCCAGTTGAAAAAAATTCAAGTCTACCTATTTGTCAAAACGTTTTTGACCACTGTTTTAGAGCATGGTTATTACAAAAGCACTTTAAGGTATTTTTTACGATGAGTTATTTCATAAAACAAGCCGGCGCTTTATCGCAAACATGGCGTAGATCTAGCATAGACTTTTACGTATGTCAACAGCAGTATCACGACATCATAGCAAATGCATCCAATATAAAATTCATTACCCCTACAGCCGTTTTGGCAATGAAAGCAGTCTCCATTCAACGAAACCTCTACAGTCAGAATCTTTTGTCGCCTTTCAACGCAAAGCCATCTTACAGCATAGCGGTGAAGCGTAACTACTCGTTCCAGACCTAGTAAAACAAAGATAAGACTTGGAAAGCACAATATTCAGGAAACAAATCGTCGTTGTTCTGGAAGAAGAATCTAACTGAAAAAAAACTAGTTTTGAATAATTCGACTTCAAAGTTTTTTGAATGTTTGAAATGCCATACCTTTCTCATTTAGTTTGATACACAAAACTTTATCTACATATATAAAAATGAATGTCTGTTTGTTGGTTTGTTGGTTTGTCCGGATCTTATAGGCTCCTAAACTACTCAACCGATCGCGACGAAACTTTCAGGAAGGACTTATTGTGATCATGCCGGGAAATATTATATAAAATAAATCTTTGTTTGTCCTTTACGCGTTCCTTTACCATTCATACGATTTCAGTGAAGCTTCGGTGAGTTGTTGTGCACACACCCGTGAAGGGTTCTAAAGAAAAAAATTGAAAAAAATAATCAAATACGTACATACAGCGACATCTAGGAAAAACCTTCTGATTTACTCGTGTACGCAACAGACGAACAACAAAAATATTGTGTTATAACAAGTGTGATATTGAAACTCGGGTTCGGGTCGGGCCAGACCTGAAGATGATGGGCTCTAACCGGGTAAGTCTATGAAATTTCGGCCTGTGCAGACCTCTAATCCAAAAGCAGTTCAATAAACAAAATTAAAACACAAACCCTTTCTTTCTTTGAGTGGCATTGCAACGCATGCCGGGTACTCACTAGTTATTTATAAAAATAAGTGTCGTTTTTCATACAAACTCAATATGTAACTTTGTCGAATTGGTGCTTTCATCCAGAACAACAACGAAATACGATTGGTGAAATATTTCTACGGATTTCGGTAAAGTAATTAGTTGTTACTGTTTTTTACATATCGATAGCCTAGTTCCATAGTGATACAACTATAAATTGGTAGTTTTGAGATATGGCCAATCAAAGTTTTAGACTCATCTAAGCTGACTAATAAAAAGTGATGGCTTATTATTTGTATTACGTTTTTTTTATTCAAATCGGTGGTCAATAGTTCATTGTTTTAGGATTAAAGGATGTTTCTTTATGGAATGCCACAATTCACAAAAATATATTTCCACAATACGATATTTCGATACGTATGTATATGGAATTGAGAAATTATTTAACTTTGCTGCTTTCAATAAGCAAATATCTGCCTTTTGACAGAAAACCTGTACATTTTACAAGCTGTTCTTTTGTGGAACTGTAGAAGAGCGGTGTTCAAATATTATTTGAAAGAATTTTAAATACAAAAATCTTGCATTTAGTTTTAAAAAAATTGGTCATCAATAACACCATTGCACCTCGGGTCCGTGCTGCAGTGTTCAACGTTGTTGGCTACGGTTACGGATGTCTCGGCTTCAAGTCCAGAGTTTTTAATCGAATTATGGATTTTTGATAGTAGGCATGGATGTTTGTGATATGTAAAATTTCCCTCTCACCCATCCGATACTAAAAACACGTAGCGTAACGAGAGCGATCAGTTAAACACTAGTCATGTCCTTGCCCTGTCCTTCTATCCCTAATCTCTTTGAAAAATAGGGTTAACGAGCAGTTCTTGTAGAAAACTATCGTTAACATACCTCTATTGAGAGGGTTTTTTTTTCCATGTCCGCTCTCAATGTAGAGCATATGGTCTCCTAATGGAGGTATATTGACAGAATTTTTTCTTCGAGAACTGCTTGTCACTCAGTTGCTCAACCTCTCTTTTTTCGAAGAGAGTAGAGATAGAAGGGTAGTGCTATGACAGGACTAGTGGTTAGCTAATCGCTCTCGTTACGCCCCATGAGGATGGGATTGGTGGGAGGGAGGACTCAGACTACGAACAGAAATCCATAAATCGATTGAAAGATCAATCTATGAACACCATCCGCACCGGGAATTGAACCCGAGACATCCGTAACCGTAGCCAGCGACGCTACCAACTGCGCCACGGACGCCGACAATTGAGAAGTTACATGCTCCCTATTAGGAGCAGACATGGTAAAAATAAAATAATAGTTAACAGGAAACATTTTAATGTGATTAAGATTTTTTTATTATAATCGGAGTTGCTTTAGATTTTCTTATTATTCATTCAGTATTTTTTGAACCATTTCCACTACCAATTTTGAATAAAACGAATTACTCATGAAAGAACACTTCAATAGAATAGGATTAACGAATAGTGTCTGTAAGCCAGTCACTTGAATATTCTTTTCATCTTTTCGTTTTTCATCAGTAAAGTGAATGAAAAGACAATATAAAAAGATTAGAAAAAAACTTACGTTAAATCAGTCAAAATAATTATGCACTTAAATTTTTATTCAAACAAAGAATCGAAATTCACTTTTTTCCCTAATGGTCTAGAACATAATATTTCATCTGTTTTGTCATGCATAAAATGATGATTGACATATTCCTAGAATCAAACATATCTTTGATGCTGTAATCATTCTTTACGTAGTATGACTTGCATTCAAAAGATAAAAAGAAATCTAAACAAGTGTTAGATAGTAGAACTTTTTAATGATTGTACAATAATAGAAATTTTAATGACATATAAAGTAATGATATTTTTTTGTTAAAAAACCCATCTCATCTTCTTAGCTCTTTTTGATGGTGTAAAAATGTACGGCAAAATGTGCTGGTATTTAAAAACCAGAACAAATAAATAATAAACTATTCGATAACAATTGTCTTATCATAACAAAGACATCAAACCCTATTTTCGAAATAATTTGTCAACTCAGTTTTTTTAATTTGCCAACACTATTTTAAGAATTAATGTTGCTTCCTTAGTTGACGATTGATGATGATGGCTGATAAATAGGTGCGTCCCGATCGGAGTTTGGCTTCAGACTGATAAATCTTTTTCTATATTTTGTCCTGCTGAAACGCGTGTACAAATAATTGTATATGACGATTCTCACGGTCACAAAAAGTCTTCGATAACAATTACGTTTTCATTGGGTCCCAGGTCCCTGCAAAACATTCTCACGTTTGGTGACTGAGTGAAAATGATGACTTTAACTATGACATTTCACGATACGGTGCATCGTGTATTCCCCCATTATCAATATTAAATTAGATTTACTGACTTAATGCGTTCTGTCAGTTTACCCTCGATACATTCTGCTTAATCTTACTTTAATAATAATTCGAATAATGATGGAGATTTCGAGTTTTAATAAATCTTTGGCAAATGCGTAACCACTTCTTTGCTCGTTTGTCCAGCCATTATGCTAATTTTTTGTTGTATTAACTGTTTTGAGATATAAATACAATAAATACAGATACTTTCATATTTTTAATTCACGACTTTTGATTACTATAAGACATTTCCGTTTTCGTAAAAATCTTCTGCCAGCTTTTCTTTATCTGAAATACGTATATATTATAAGTATACAGCGACGTGTTTTACTTCGGAACACGACTTGAAAGCTGTATGTATTTCACACTGAAAACTCGCAAAATAAGCGCTTTTCTATTTCAAAGCTTTTACGCATGCCAAAAGGAAAATAATATGCATAAACGTACATGGTATGCCAGGGATGTAGTATAGATTGATTATTTCAATACTTTAAGAATGTGGTTGTTAAGTAAGCGAATATACGGTGGGTGATTTCACCCACGGTATTAAGTTTTCTAACTTTTCTCTTGCAATTGGTAAGTGAACATTCATTAAAAAATACTTATTGTAAATCCCTTGTAATGTTTTCATATAGCCAACCGCTTGTTACTTGTTATAGAAACGATTCCCATGTATTGTTTGTCTTGAATGAATAAAATATTGTATTTTATTAAAATACAATTAATCATTAAAGTCTCCATTCTAGTTTTTTGAGACAAGCCTTAAGGGTTGCCAAGAGATAGTATAGCTATTGACGAACCGTTTATACGTTTTAAATAAGTAATTTACGTTTTACGATTAAATATTTAATTCTCATGTCAACATTTCAAATAGAGTAAAATCAAAGTTTTAGAATTATTGTAACAAAGATAAACCATTTTGTACACGTCGGGTGAAAACCAAATGATTAAAATATGTATTTTTTTAAGAAAATTTCGATACGTTAAGAGCTGAAATCCAGTTTTCATTTGATGGAACTATGCACGTTTGGTAATCACTGTGGGTTTTGTAATTTTCAAATGGACAAAAAGAGTGAGTGAGTTGCCAAAATAAATATGAGTATCTATAGAGTATCTAAACTTGAGAAATAAATTATGGAGGAAATCCAATTTTTAGTTTTTCAATGGGCCCTGAAAAAGAAAATAGTTTTGGGAAAACGGTGAACGCGTGAAAGTTCTTTCAGTCTCAGTTAGCTAGAGTCTTAACTAGTTTCATTTACAACTCACAATAATTCACGATGGTACGAGACAAAAATGAACACTGACTATAGTTTTTCACTAAGTGAGTCATTAGTGAAAACATTATGAGCCATCATTGTAAAAACATGACGACGCTTGAAGACTTGCAGTCTCAGTCTTTTTTACTGTAGTAGTTCAATAGGGTCACACGTTCTTAAGAGCAGGATGACAAATGCTCAACAAAAACAATATATCTGGATAAAATTTGTGACTAGACAACAATAGCGAATGAATGGAGCCGTGCGAACTTCTGAGCGGGATGACAATAATGTTAGACAAAAACGTTCAATCGGGTAAAACAATAGACAGAATAACGATGAATGCGGGATTATTTAACATTGTGCTTATATGCGTTTAATCTAAACTATGAAAATTGAACAAAATATGTGGGAAAATGATGAATGCAAGAACGATAGATCGGAGTTCCACTGTATTAAGAAAATGATATTTTATCCAAATAATTTTGAAAATTTTCACATACCACCTGAGAGAGTAGGAGAAACGAAACAAATCACATCTGTCTCGCTCGCCGCCGCTCGAGGGATGACGGTGTAGGAGAGCGGTGCGAACCGGGGTGCGGGCTTCAACACACTTCAAGGCCCGCGTCCTGGGACAAGGACAAACAAAGGAGAAAACAACGGTTCCTTCGTCTTCCATTAAAACCTCGGTCGTTTATCCGTATACTCTTCTGGTTTATTGCAATTAGCTACAGTTTCACAAGACATTAGACACAACAGAATTACATACTTTTAATTTAAACTGTGTAAGTGGTTTTATAGTAATCGATGGGATAAGCCGCTGCCGCGACCTTCCCCGGGAACGGTCGGGACTTCACTGACTCTGGCAGGATCGCAGGCCCTTCCCCCCACTTCAAACTGCAAATCAACAACATCAACCAACAAATACGACCCCACCCTTAACGCCTCAGGAGGGGTATTACATTCTTAAATTTTCATTAATAGGAAGAGTCTGCAGATTGGTTTTGAAGACCCTGTCCGCCCCATAAGTACGGGGCGGTGTCACACCGTAGTAATATATATTATACTTATAGTCAGATAACGTACACCCCTGCAAGCTACCCTCGCCTTTATGCAAAATACCTAAGGGTGTGGTATCGCGAAGCATTTTCGTCTGCAATTTGCGACCTTTACCGAAATTAAGTCGCTTATAAAGGAGAAAAATTGTACTTGGCGTTTTCGTAAAAAAAAATAGTTTTAGTTTTCTTTCATGTTTTATACAATAAACTTTAGCTGCTAAACTTAAGACATATTTATATAAAGTTATCACGAAGCTTATGAATAAAGTTAAACGAAAAATCTCTATTCCATATTTCCCAAATATCAAAAGAAAAGCAATTCAACACTTAGACGTTGTTTTTGTTAGAATGTATCATTCAAAATCGTTATTAATACTGGAAATGAGTCTCTTCTTCTTTCACCTTGAACTCTAGGAGATCCTTATTGAAATATTAGTAAAATTTAGATTTTTTCCCAAATGGTTTCTCTCGTAATAATCGTAAGTCGTAAATAAATATATATATTATAAAATATATTTCACAACGACAAATTGTAATCTGACCCAGTATTCTTTCATTTAAAATGTGTCTACATTTCCATTAACAATCATCTTAATATATATTAATGAATTTTTGTTTGTTTTTTTGTTTGTCTCTTATGCGTACCTATAGGAATTACTATCGAATACTTTTCATCCAATTTCTATGAAACTTAGGTGAGTTGTCATGCGCACGCCCGTCAAGAATCAAATACGTACAAACAGCGACATCTCAGATAACATTCTGATTTATTCGTGTACGAACCAGACGAAAAAAAAAATTGTATCCAAAAGCAATTCAATAAACAGAATAAAAACATAAAAAATTTATTTCTTTAAGTCGCATTTCAACGCATGTCGCGTATTCACTAGTACTCAAAAATATATGTACTGTTCTTAGTAAATTCCTTAATATTTTAGCACACAAACTGTATCCGGTACATAAAACCCATTATTCATTTCCAAAAAGGTGTCATCATTCACCAAGTGTACCTAGAGCATTGAAAATGTGTATTCAAACTACCCATAAAAAGATTATCAATTCTTTACGACATTTTTTTTCTAGAAAAATCTGACAGTTATGCCATTCCAATTGACTATTTATGATGCTATTACGTTTTTTCATAAAACCGTCTTAAACTGATAAATTTATGCATATTTTGTTGCTCATAATAGCGCAATTTCAAAAACATTATTCTGGTTACTGGGTCAAGTTGTTGGTATGTATTTTTTATGCATGGAATTGTTAAAAATGAAAAATTTTCATTCACCCTTCCGTATTCATGGTGTAGCAATGAGTTACTTCTACTATTAAACCTTTAAATTATATGTGAAATAGGTAAGTAAATAAAATAGTTATATATAATTAATGTTTCAATATAGCTTACGTCTTCTTTGTATAAATTAATAATAATTTGAAGACTTCGTCAATTTTACCATAAAAAATACAAAATTATAGTACAGTAACAATTAGCATAGTATAGTAAAAATGCAAGATGCATAACGTACCGTATGCAAACGTTTTGTTTCAAACGGGACTGAGACACGTCTCGAGCTTGTTCCGCTATGAAGGTCGTCCAGGATGCTGAATATCCTACCATTTAAAAAAAGAGACACGCAGGATTAAGACTCTCCGAAAGCATCCACCGCACGTGACCCAACCAGTTCCAACGTCTTTCCATGACCCGTAACTTAGTAAGGTACTGCCTAGTACGTTTCGTAATCTCTGAGTTCCTCACGAAGTCAAACCAACTCACCCGTAGTCTTCATCATGTGCCATGATTTGCTACCCTAAGAACAGTAAAGGCAAAATGCAAGCGTTAAAAAAATGGCAATTAGTTTTAATTGTATACATTTACGTGTCCCAGACAGTGTGTAGGTCTTTCTTTGTGTTACCGTCTCCCGAGATACCTGAAGCAGTTCACTTTCTCACGCTACTTATCGAATTCATGACAGGCTTGGATACACATTTACATTGGTCTAACTTTAACATATCTATCCGTAATGTTAAATTAAAAAAACCTCCCAAAGTTATTTTACTAATCGTACATAACACAAACTTTAGTGATTTCTAAGATGGTTCAATATAAGTCAAGAGCTAATTCAAGTTGACTGACCACTGCACCTTACCAAATCACCCAGACAGTTTTGTTTACTTCACAAATATACTCAGCGTTTCTCCATTACGAAAACTGTAGTGTGTTGTGAAATTGCTACATCTATATATTTGTTTCTACTGGTCAATGTTTTGGTAATATGTTAATACGTTTTGGAGAAGCGATAGGCTTTCTCAAGCTGAGTGACTACTAGACTTAGTTAATTTATCGAGCAAAATTAATTGTATCTAAGCCTTTATAGAGTCCATAATATAGACATTTACTAAGATCGTAGCGCGTGATAAATAGTTAAAACTTATCTGTTTTCGAGAACACTTCTGATTTTGACTAGAAAGTATGAATTTGCCTGTCGAAAGGTGGTAGTATTTTAATGCTCGGGTGATGATAAAGATGTACGTTAGTACCTTTGGTCAATACTAAATTGATGCAAGTGAAATGGTTTTAATTAGAACTTACAATCCCAGAATTGTCTAAATATCTGTCCCGGGAAATCAAGTTTCAATGTAAATGTAAAAAAATAATTCATATTTCAACATAAATACTTCCTGATTACCAACAACGAGTACCTCGGTTTTTCCATGTAAATAGTTTATATAATATCTATAAGGTTGATATAATTGTATTGCGGTCTCTTTTCTCTTATATTGTGTAACAGCCGTTTTTATCCAATTTGAAATGGAGGACAAATAACCGTTTCTTAAGTGGATGGAAGATAATATTTTAATGTCGAATTGAAAGACATGTATATTTTTTGGATACTATCTTGTAAAATCTACCTTAACAATCCAATAAATAAAAAAAAACTCTTCCAGTGCATAAATAAATATTCAAATATACAATCCAATTTAATTGATAAGGAACGGAAATTAAATTTCAAATACACATTTTAAAACATGTAATTACACCTAATGACGGTTTCCGGGATCATAAAAACGGTCCGGGATTGAATGCCCTAGCTTCAACCTATGTTACAGTTGGTGCCGTAGATTGTACATAAAAATATTTAAAAGATTATAATAATTTATAGTTGACAATCGTTTGAAGTGTTTTTTTATATATAAAAGTACCTATATTTGAAATTTCATAGTTGATTTGTACAAAATAGATACTCAGCGCACTTATTGTAAAGAAAAGAGCTATCGAATTATCGAAGTGTGAATATGAATGCAAATAACGATTGGTTAGTTTTTTAGAATGAGAATTGTCATACTATAGTCTTGTTTTTTAAAATTAATGAAAAAATTACTGAAAAATTATCATGGTTGTAAAAAAATATGACAGAATTTTTTTACCAGACCCTTTCTTAATTTTTGTCTTATCATATTAATTACTAAGTCTTTCGTTCACTGGTCGCTAATTTATGAGCATTCCTTATCTACTCATTGAGTAAACAATGAGAGACATATTATTTTTACTCTGCTAGTTGCGTGAGTGGAGCCCTCCATCTAAGCCGTAAGCAGAAAGGAGGCCTTCTCTCCTTCTAGAAATGGGTGAGATGTAAACGTTGATTCATTAAAATCAGTTATCTGAAGTTTCACAGATAGAAAAGGTGTGGCGTGCCCTTTTGTACCCAATACCATCCAACCTCCCATGTCAGTGTCCGTGGCGCAGTTGGTAGCGTCATTGGCTACAGTAACGGATGTCTTGGGGTCAATTCCCGGTGCGAACGATTTTCATAAATTGATCTTTTAATCGATTTATGGATTTCTGTTCGTAATCTGAGTGTTTGTGATGTCTAAAACTCAGTCCCACCCATCCGATCCTCACGGGGCAGTGATTAGATAACCTCATGTCCTGTCCTACTCCTATCCTTCTATCTTTGTCATCATTCGGTAAAATGCTAAACGTCAATCGTTATGTTCGTTGAATTTTTCTCTTAAACGGTCAGCTACTGGTACATTTACCTTATATGGCTTTATTAATTGTGTGAAATATATTATTTAATTCTACGTAATATTACACTTTAAAAACTTCTGAGTCCAACTTGAAACCGTATCCAATTAAATTCGTTAAATTTGCCATCATCAGCCAAAATCATTTCATTGAGCACTTATTACAAATCGAATAATAATAATCTTTTTGATATCGTAGCGTATGTATGGAAGCTTGATTTCTAGAATCTCTGTTATTTTTTATACCAGTCAAAATTTAGTTTATAAGTTAAAAATTATCTATCAATTATTTGAGTAACATGTGTTGTCTGTCTGTAACTCACAACACAGTAGGTACAACACATACAGCCTTCCTCTGTCTGCGCAATGAGCTCACTGAGTAAATTTTGACATGAGGTACAGCGATTTGGTGTAATTCTTGGCCTTATGGTGAAAGTTGATAAGTTGATTCTCACAATAAAATATTTCTAGAAAAAATTTGGCATACTGGCTACTCTCCACGAGAAGATTTATTGAGCAAGTGTACTATCCATTTTATTTGAATTTTTGATAACTAAACAAGGATTATATTTATTTTCCTGTAAGCTAATATAACACTGACATATCAACTTCTGCCATAACGCCATTTATTTATAATACTAGTAACATACTATAAAGCTACATATAAATCAATAACAAAACATTTAAACAACTTGATACAAAGCGATAGTTAATTTGCTTACTATCAATTGACTGCTAATTTTTTTGTTGATAATCAGTAGTTTATAATATTCGTGATGAGCGAAATGTCGTGATCATTATAAACATGTGGAAGTAGTACAAACAAATTGTATTTTATTTAAAAAATATAATGAATTTTCAACAAGAATTGACACCTTAAAAGTTACTGAAAATTGTGTTCATTATTTTCTTAATATTTTATTTTTCCAAACACGAAAACCTTTTCATCAAAAACCATTTCGTATCAAAATAACAATTTTCTTTAAATTTATTTCGCTGCTCGTATACTCTCAGTGTGAAAAGAGACCTATTACACAGCCTCAAAGGGGCTCCACCCTGTTGTTTGGATAATGCTAAATTATTCAAGTCTTCAGGTCGTGAAGGAAACTGCTTCTGGGGAAGAATTTTCCCGCCGGGCTGCATTTCTCTGGAAGAGTTATTGTAATGCAAGTCCTCGGATGACCTCTTGTGCATTTTTTGTTCGGCAAGCAGTACCAGCAAGGGAGATTATACCATCGGCCTGTTTGTGTAAACAACCCTTGTACAGGA
The DNA here is from genome assembly GCA_022494535.1 of Himalopsyche phryganea. Classification (NCBI taxonomy): domain Eukaryota; kingdom Metazoa; phylum Arthropoda; class Insecta; order Trichoptera; family Rhyacophilidae; genus Himalopsyche; species Himalopsyche phryganea. The sequence goes on from JAGVSL010000025.1 coordinate 3,917,302, forward strand.
ACGACTCGGAGTAACGATAAAATTTTCCTTTTACGGATATTTGTAACGGTGTATCGGAGAAAATTGATAATGCTTATAATTAAATTTATCATAATTGAAAAGATAATATCTGGTTTGTTGTGTATAAGACCGCATTTTTCAATGTTTATTCATTTACCTAATATCAGATAAGACCGCATTCAAGAAGCTTCAATTTTCAAAATAGTAATCAAATTTAAATTTTACGCTTGAAGACATTTAAATTGCGAGGTTCCCCACCCTTACCATAGCAGATTTGAGTCAGTATTGGATTATCACAAAGCGAATTCTTCTTTGTTAAGTAAAATAAGGTGAAGATCCCAAAATTTCGTTAATTTTAAAATCAATTAAATTATAAATAATATTGATATAATTTGAGATATCGACTGAGGGTGCTTTATGGAATTTTTATATCAAATTTGAATTATTAAAATTGTGTACGTTTCCATCTATTTCGTCAGCCGGGTTTTGCTTTTTGACATCTTCAGGTATTTATTTGAGCACACTAATGAACTCGAACTGACTGAATGAATGAATAAAACTGCCAACGAAATACATTTAAATGTACAAAATTTCAACAATTCAAATTATAAATAATGTTGCTTTCAAAATAACCCTAGGTATAAATTGTAGATTTAACACAAAAAAACTCTTCCAATATACAAAATATACTTTAATGTCTGCACATTATAAATTAGGCAACCAAGTCTTGATGATATTTCCTTGCACATTCATTGCTAAAATTTGAGCCACGAATAAAATTGTGAGGAAACAAATAAATAGGATTGACAACACGGATGAGCTACCAACACTGGATAAAGCAGACACGCCAACAGAACACGTCATACCATCAACCGAGACGGGCGATTGACAGAATGCGATCGATCGTCATAGAAGCCGGACTACCTAACACACTGATACAGGCGAGAACAATTTCTCAATAGCCGTTGACCGAAAAAGTTAGCGGTATATTTCCAAAATGTATTATATCTGTAATTACACAATGAAAGATTCCTAAAAAGTTGAAAACTTGTAAAATGAATGTGGTATATTTAGAAATCCTGTAGTTCCTAATATTACAGTATACTCTTAAACGTGAATGTTGTAACATTATAATCTATGCCGAAGAATTATTTGCTGGAATATATCCGATGCATTGAAAATTAGGTTATATTCTGATGAACTTAAATCATAATAAAAATATTGTTTCTAAAACTTCCATCTACAGATATTGCTTTTAATCCATACTTTAATATTAAATCAATATTATTTTTCTTAAACTGAAATTCGGCGCATTCCATAATTCAATTTGACTACGACTCAGTTTCATAATTCAAATAATATTTTAATACCCTTAAAATACCCTTCATAAGATGTTACGACAACATTGAAAATTTATGTAAACGATTTCTAAACGTTCAGTAAAATTTAAATACTCTCTTGTAGCAATAATACTCACTAATTTCGTTGTAAATGTAAGATAATATTTAAATTTTCGTAAGTCAAATATTTTTTAACGTCACTCGATAGATTGTGGCAGTATTACAATGTGTACTCTTCAAAGTTTGCATACAAAAGAGGATAATCTTTCTTTTGCAAGAGACTGTTATACCAACGTCATCATTTTTACTCTATTTAAATAGAATTCAGTTTGCTGTTTGTTTTTCATCTTCTGAAAAGCTGTGTAAGCTATTCAATTATCTATTTATGATTTATTAATAAAAGTTATGTTGGCCATTGTGGTATCGAATTTTTAGTTTGTAGTTTTAATAATATTGATGGTCACTTTAAAGGTGTTAACTGTCAATTCTTGGTGGAGACATTATATTTTAAAAAATAAAACACAATTTATTTGTATTACTTCCACATATTTATAATAATCAGAACCGGTTTTGCTCATCACGAACATTATCAACTGATCAAAATACAAACATAACAGGCGTATTTATATAAAATTGAGTGTAAAAATGAAGGTATATAAAACTGATTAGCAAACAAATTATACATAAATCAAATAAAAGAGTCTACAATTAAAATGTTATGGACCTCTTACAAATCGATAAATACTAATCTGAAAACACAAATATAGCTACATTAAAAGTCCGTTAGCTGAGCAAAATTTTTTAATGACATTATTAATGCAATAAGCAATTATGAAACAGGAAAATTATAAGATAAAATTAGTGAACCATTTAAAAACAATCAAATATTAAGTATGTAATTAATATTAACAATAAACAGCCATCTTAAGTAGAGAAAGCAGAGCAGCTATAAGTATCCATTAATTTTTTTTTTAATATCTGAAAAAAAAAATTACAGAGACAGAATCAATTCTTACAAGTTAAAAATAACCTTACAGGTATAATACAAATTAATGGATCGGATATAACAAAAGAGAAGATGCAAAGACGGAAAAAAAGAAAATATTGATGGTGTTTTGGCCAATAAGTTAACCACCAAAATTGAAGTTGTTAGGTAGAGAGTATACACTGTTTTTATCGAAAAAAAATTATCATGCGTTATGAATCTTTTAAATGTTCTCCTACAAAATCTTATAATTTCAGATACGACATTATATGTAAGAGTGTCGATATAATAGTGGCTTACATCAAGTGACCGTTAACTTAAAATGATGTGTCCCTTCTCAAAAGTGGTCAATTTATTTTTCTGATTTACATCATTTTCCTGAGACCTACTCTGTCTTAACTCATTCCAATCATTAACTCATTTTCGTATTTTTTGGTTAAATGAATTGGCCAAAATTTGGTCGATATATACTGTATACAATATCAATGTACTACCTTTTTGGTCATCCTAAAACTATGGTTTGGAGATGTGCAGACTATATTTGTATATATATTCACCAATATCAGGTTTCCGGTATCATAACTCATAAGCTCAAGCATTTGCAAAAAATGAGTTATGAATGCAGCATTGTTTTTCGTGTTCACACCTTTCATTCGAATAATAAAATATTGTTCTAAACTTACAAACTTAAACCTAAAATGAATGTAAAAGTTTTATTCATTTTCAAAACTCATATTCTCTCATTACCTATAATATTCTAAACTAATAATCATCATTCCAGCCAAAAAGAGTTCAGCATTGTACTATCATGGTCACCAGTGTTTGTTCGGGCCTAGATCTGTATCAAGTTTCTCTGGGGGCCTGTAGATCTTTATTAAAATTGATTTCAGGAAGAGAAACAAAAAGATATTTATTTTTACGCTCAATATACCTAACGATATGAAGTTTAAGTTTCATTAGGGCCCAGAACTGAAATTCCCCAGCGGTAACGACAATAATTCGGAGAATCGGCCGACTGTTGCCAAGGCCACTCGTTCAATAGCCGTCGGGCACATCCGCTGGACGAGTCCATTTTTGACGGAAAGGGGTAGCTCCGACGATGCAGGAATTTTTTTTAATTGAATGTGTGAACAGTCGATTAAGATCTGTCGAGTGGAGGTGAGCTGCTGATCTCATGGTCGGCACCGTTGACATAATAGATTGTTTGTGTTTGTTTTGATATTGGACGTAATTTAAAATCGTTTGTCGTGTCAATTCAGTTGTTAAGTAAATGTAAATGTAGAATCAATTTTATGTGCTTGGAATAGTATTTTTGTGTATTGTAAACCACTGCATCTTCGATAAAAAATAAACAAGTGTTGAACCGGATTTGAAATGGTGTTTGTCTGAGATCCCAGCCCTTCCAGGACGTTCGATAACGAGCCATTCGCCTCTCTTCAATGTGGGTCTTCTCAGATAATTATATTATATTTGTAGACTACACTATATTATATAGTATCTTAAATGTAATGTTATATTTAAAAATATAATAACTGATAACTCCTTCCTACGCAATTGCATTAATAAAATAATCAAGATAAGTAAAAAGCTACCTAAGATAAACCAAAAATATACCACGGAACAGAAAATATATTTAACGGAATAAAAAAATTCTAGAAGAAAGTCTTCGTGGCAATATTCTGAGAAGCTTGTTAAAATAATAATATGCTAATACTTGTGTTTTAAGCAGTGTACAAGAAGTGTGAAAGCTTTTTTTAGATATAACCTTTTTTAATAAAGAATATTTGCACTTTATTCTAGACACGGAAAGGAAGAAAGATAAAATACCTCAGTCTGTAGGTAGTATTAACACTGACTACTCTGTTTGAAATCAGTTAATATTATTCTTAGTAGTATATAGATGAGAGCATGTTCTAGAAGTAATTTTTTTACAATTATTATAAAAGAATTTAAAAACAAAGATACATATTCTTAATAATATACGTGTTATAGTTCATGTATACTTTAAATACTGCTGTATTGATGATAAATCACGAATAACTGATGATTCTAAATTTCTTGATCTTAAGTCTTCCGTATTCATAGCGTAACATTTAATAATATTATATAGAATACATACATTCTATTGAAAGCTTTATTAAAACGACAAGTTTTTTGATCAATCTCGTCTTTATACTTTTATATACATCAAGTATAATATATATATATATATATAAATGAAGATTTGTTTGTTTCTTTGTCCTCTATACATTCCTTTACCATTCAAACTTTGGTGAGTTGTTGTGCGCACACCCGTGAAGGTTTCTAAAGAAAACATTTTTAAATCTGAAATCTAAAAAAAAGAATCAAATACGTACAAAAACTAGCGACATCTCTGAACCAGACGGAAAAACAAAAAAATAGAGTTCTAAAAATAGACGGAAAAACAAAATAGAGATCTGCACGGGTTGGGCTAAGCCAGCGGACCTCGGGATTTTTTCGGGCTGAGGAAAATAAATCTAAACTTCAGGTCAGGTTTGGGTTACAAGTGTGATATTGAGTCTCAGGCTCGGGCTGGGCTGAACCTGTAACGGGCTTGGACCGGGTAGTTTTATGAAATTTCGGCCCGTGAAGACCTCTAATCCAAAAGCCCTTCAATAAACAGATAAAATACAAACCTTTCCTTTTTTTTGAGCGGCATTGCAACGCATGCCGGGTACGCACTAGTATATATATATATATATATATATATATATATATATATATAAAATGAAGATTTGTTTGTTTGTTTGTTTGTCCTCTATGCATTTTTTTACCATTCATCCGATTTTGATCAAAGTTGCTGTGGTGAGTTGTTGTGCGCGCACTTTTGAAGGTTTCTGAAGAAAAAAAAATTAAATATAAAATCAAAAAATAAAACCTAAAAAATTAATCAAATACGTACAACTAGATGTCGTAGATTTCCCTAATCTCTGAACTAGACGGAAAAACAAAAAATATTGTATATCTAAAATAGAGGTCTACACGGGCCCTGGCTTGGGCGGGTAAAGCCAATTCAGATTCAGGCCCAGGCCGTGCCCGGGTAAGGAAATCAAATTTAGGAAAAACATTTCGTACTACGTACTATGTTCGGGTCATGAGTCAGCCATTAGACTTAAGGTAATAGTTTTCATTACTTAAATAATCTATGTCACATGTGCTACGAATATCGTTGGAAATATGGAAACAATAACACATATTGTTTGAAAAGTATAAATGAATTACTATATTAAAAAATAAATCGCGCTTTTTTCGGGATGAGAAAAATAAATCTGGGTTTCAGGCTGGGTGGATCAAGTCGAGCCAGGCCTGAAGATGTTGGGTTCGGACCGGGTAATTTTATGAAATTTTGGCCCGTGCAGACCTCTCATCCAAAAGCACTTGAATAAACAGTATTAAAACACAAACCCTTTCTTTCTTTGAGTGGCATTGCAACGCATGCCGTGTACTCACTAGTATTTCATAAACGCGCAGTAAAATATTTACATTTTGAAATACTGATTACGACAGTCAAAAAAATTCAGTTTTTAACAAACTATATTATTAGTCTAATCGAATTGAAACGAAATACTAAGGTTGGAAATGCTGGTGCTGTAGGTAAATTTGTATTGCGGTTTACTAACAAAAGCCCATATTGATTCCAATAAGTAACGTTCATAATATTATACATTAAGCATCATAACGTTTTCAATATATCATTTGACAAATAAAAAACTTTCTCGAAAGCAGAACGGCCCGAAAGAAACATCTCAAATAAATACTAAGCCATATCCACACAAGCAAATATGTACAATTCTTATATAATACAAACTCTTATGAGTGTGTATTTTTGCTTAGGGCAGCCTTTATTTTGGCACAATATTTATGGCGGAATCTATTATCAAGAAAACCACTGAATATTTCGTATATGTGTTCAACCGTGTACCAACTCTATGGCCATGTTAGTTTACATGTGGTTACGAATATAGCTATAGGATGTTTTATTTAAAGTAAACATTCAAAAATGAATCAAGATTCTTTCGGCTTTCATTTTATCACCCTACGAGATAAATTCAGGCTCATATATTCAGTTAGGGACTGGGCATGTCTAAAAATAAGCTTAGTAAGTTCTTCAAACTTACGCCAACATTACGAGCAGTTCTTGGTTAGAATTGAACTTTTGTTAATGATTCAAAGACAATCATTCTCGTATGAGATTTGTAAGTAAGTGTTTTCCCCACACAAAACCTTCAGCTGACAGAATATTTTTACTATAATTTTTAAATTTAAATAGTTTGTTTGTACAAAACTGTTCTTTAGTAAAAATATGTGTGTTCTTCCATACGGTAGAGTTTGAAATGATAAGAATGTTGGTATAACTGACTAATTGAAACATAAAATTCAAAAATTCCGACAACCTAAGTTTACAGATATGATGTCAAAATATTTTTGAATTTAACATTTTACTTTTAAATTTGATGAACATTCATAAAGACAGCTTTATTAAAAGCAGTGAAGCACGTTTTTTTTTAAATTTATTTGTATAAATAATGTATTTAATAAACACAATTATTATTATTGGTCTATGAAAATGATCAGCATGTATAAAAAATACAAAGCGCAGGGCAAGAAGAACAAATCCCAAATTCTAATACATTCGAAAGGACCACCGCAATATGTTAACCTTTTATATATTTGGTTCAGAGTAAACCCTTTGCAATTCATTTTCCCGATAGTTGAATTTATTAATTTTATAATTATAAAATTAATATTCCATGCCATGATTATTTTTTGAATGTGAAGGGAAGGTAATTATTATAATATAAAAAAAATGTTTTTGATCAATAACAATTATGTTTAATATGCTTTATCAAACGGTAATGACCATGTACAAGTAGCGTGGAATCTTTTTTCTCGTTGAAAGATCACATAAATTAAGCTTATTTTACAAAAGCTGATTTGCATTAATTTCACTGGATATAGAAGTGCCTGTTATGAGTTTGTAACGGTTTCAACTCATTGGGGATTCCCAGCAATGAAAAGACCGTGTCTTTGCAGAGTAATATTTTTATAAACTAAAACTTGTAAAGACTATATTTTTATCTAACTAAATGTATATTTAAATATTTTTTTTTTTTGTAAAGCATATGAGTTCCTAAAGGAGGTATCTCAACAGAAGTTTTTTTACGACAGCTGCCTCTTACTCAATTAATCAACCTTTATTTTTCAAAGAGAGTATGAATAGAAGGATAAGACTAGGAAAGAAATAGTGGTAAGCTAATTGCTCTCGCTACGCCCCGTTTTTAGGATCAGATGCGAGCGAGAGAATTTTAGATATCACAAACATTCATGCCTACGAATAGTTTATGAATCAGTTTATGAAATTGCCAAATTGAAACCGTAACATTACTTGTATTGTATAGTATAACTTGTTTTTCAATGTTTACACGCTTTCTCTCCCATATCTAGAAAGACAGCACTTAGCTAGCTAGCTTTGCGGAAATAACATAAAACATTATATCACATGGGGAATATTATTACATTAAATTTGCATTGTTCGGATTGTGTACATATCCATGTATTTCATCTCTCACGGCTCGAGTTTTGCCTTTCGGCATCTTCAGGCATTTTACTACACGAATGAGCTTGAACTAGAAGTTAGTTAATAGTAAATATCGTTGAAATATAAGATACATTATTATCAGCAAGTTAAGGAACTACATTGATATCTGACTTCATTTTAATATTGATTTAATAATAATGAGTTTAACAAATAAATTTAATTGTGATTATCTTGATAGAACGCAACTTAAATAAAGTAAATAGCTATCAACTGTGACGTAATTTCTCTAAAACTGAATAATTTTACTGTTATATTTACCTTTTAATATTAGGAATTATAAAAACCACTGAAAAAAATATTTCAAACATTTCTGAAAACAACTTTCAGAAATATACAAATATTGGGTTATTTAAACCTGAAAAAGCAATGAATTATTACAAAAACTTGAAAATGAAATGTTGCAAATGTTTTTTTCAGTCACCTTATTTTACATTTTTCATAAACATATTTTTATTTTTTATATATTTTGTATGAAACTTTAAAATTTTGTATTATTAAAGTTATAACTTAACAAAAGACTAATAGACAAACTCGGTTATTTTCTTTTTCCTATAGGTTTATAAGAAATACCGAGATTTCCATGGGAACGTTATGGCGATCCAGCCCTCTGGGCAAAATAAAGTAAAGTTATAAGGAACCTTTATTTTGGGTCTGTTTTTAGTACAAGTTTGGTAAATAATATAAATTGAAATTTTAGGCATGCTGAAATATTTAACTTATTGATTGAAAAAATAATATTTAACTGCCCCGAAAACAAAATCAGGGTATTGAAAAATTTTTGAGAACAATACAAGCCTTTACGTACATAGAACACTTTACAGCTTTTTTAGATCAGTGTTCTTCAACCTTTTAACATCTGCGGTCTGGTGAAAATGGGAAAAATATTTCTCGGGCCGTCGTCAACCAGATATACATTACTACGTAGTGAAAATTAGTCAAAAATATTTTTTTCTACAGTTTCTGACAAATATTTTATAAAGTATTGTCAATGTAACATTGGATTTTATTTATTAAATCTAATGTTATAAAACTATATTTTTTTATTAATGTGACATCTGTTTTTTTTAAATTTCTATATACGCGGTTACAGCGTTATTTCTGGGACATGAAGCGCTTAGCTAACATTTAATCGATTTCTTTGTTTGGTTTTAATATAACATACTTAAAATTCTTGAAGTTTTTTCACACAAATAGGAAGTCAAAAATACAGAAAAAAAAATATTAAAATACACACGAGCGCGATAAAATACGTGTCGTTGATAGGCGAACTGATGCTATACTAGCATTTGGTGACCGTTCACATGTCTACAAATAAGTGCTGCCAGAGACCTTCCGGTGTTTTTTTTACGTTGAGTTAGTCACAACAGTAGGAATTCCACAAAACGTATAGCCGTGTAATCGGGGGAAAGTTTTCGCAGACCGACAATAAATTCTCGCGGACCGGTGCTGGTCCGTGGCCGCAGGTTGAATAACATTGTTTTTGATTGCTGGCGATATGAAAAATATGGAAATTGTGATTTTAGTAGCAATAACATGAATATGATGTTATAAAGATTTGAATACATATTATAGAATACGAAATTGAATGCTTTAACCTTATTTCAGTAAAAACAACTGCAATACTACTATGTCAAAGTCTCTTAACCAAATTAAGTTTGCTTATGTCATACCAGTATTTCTTACCCGACTTTGTCAAAGGGATGGGGTGGCTTATATAAGTTTATCTAATTTTCTCTTACTTTTTGAAATACTCTTGTAAAACCCACGAAATGAAGATTTCACTGTTTTAAGTTTTATAATTTTAAATGATGGATAATTTTCCGTGTAATATTTTGATTTTTTACAAATTTTACGATTGTGACATTAATATATTATTATAAAATATTTAAAGTCGATGAGCAAACTCAACATAGATTGAGTTGTTATGACGACACGATGGGTTAATCCAGTATGAAGCGGTTGCTAAGCAACTATTTGCTATTATTTTTCTGTTACTTCTCATTGAGTCGTCAAAAACGTTTTCAGTTTAAGGTTAAAAATTAAAAATAGCAGAATTAACCTAGAAATTACTGCCAGAATGGCATGTGAAAATTTTACGTCGCTACTGTACACCGTTTGGGAGGAGTTTTGTCACCGACAGACAGACACACAAATATACAGATTTCTACATGTATTTTGTGCTATATAGTTGAGATACATACTTTCTTCGAAAGACATTAATATTACAGCTATCATTTTATTATGATTCTAACTATTCAAAAAAAAGTACACCAAAGACTGACTTATTCATGGTACTTTTATGAGTAGTCGAATGGCAAACGTCGTAGGGCTTTTGTCAATTTAGTATGGCGTCATGGGTTTGCGTTTTGAAATAGTATTTTTTTACAGAATATTTGACCTATGTCGCAATTTTCTCACTCTAAAAATTATTAAAATATCAATTTTCCGTTGTCTATACCCATATTTGTGCTATATGTGCCATTTTCTATGTATACGTAGTAAAGTGTATAACATACCATACTTATTTATTTCATTACACATTATTGCCAACATGAAGCTTTGAATAGAACATAATTATATCCCACCAATATACTGACTGATATCCTATGTATGCCGTGAAACATAAAACTGCGCCTAGATTTATTTGCATACAGATGTTTATTTCACTTTTAAGGTGTTAACTGTCAATTCTTGGTAGAAAGACATTATATTTTAAAAAATAAAACGCAATTCATTTGTACTACTTCCACATGTTTATAATTATCAGGACTGGTTTTGCTCATCACGAGCATTATCAACTGATAAAAATACAAACAAAACATACCTCTTTATATAAAATTGAGTGTTAAAATGAAGGTATATCAAACAGATGGTTCATGAACTAAGACAACAGATTACTGATTAGCAAACAAATTATACATAAATCAAATAAAATGTTATGGAACTCTTACAAATCAATAAAAAGTAATCTGAAATCACAAATATAGCTACATTAAAAGTCCATTAACTGAGAAAAAATTTTAATGACATTACTGATATATTAAGCAAATATCTGATAAAAAAAAGATGTTTATTTAATTTGGATTATTGAGATTTTGTACACTTCCATGTATTTTGTCACTAACGACCCGGGTTTCGCCTTTCGGCATCTTCAGGCATTCGAGCACACGAATGGACTCAAACTCAGTTTGATATTGAAATTCCATCAAGCACCCTCAGTCGATGTCTTAAATTAGATGTTTATTTGTTCATTATTTTGAGTAATCAGAATTGTATTCATTTTGAAAAAACTCGTCACATTTTTTTAGAGCCAGATAATTTCAAATTATATTGATTACAATTTCGTTTTCATTGCCAAGTGGTAAATTCTCGGTGGTCTTTTTCCTACCTTTGTTAAAAGTTGGTACTATGATTTGCGATGTTTTCGTACGATTTCCATGTAGCGCTTCAACCCATATAACGTTCACTTTTAGGGTGTTAACTGTCAATTCTTGGTGGAGAGGCATTATATTTTCAAAACAAAACACAATTTGGTTCCGCTCATTAAATGCATTATCATTTGATAAAAATACAATCATAACAGGGTAATTTATTTAAAATTGAATGTAACAATTAACAGTTGGTTCGTGAACTAAGACAAGAATTTACAGGTAATCAAACAAATTATATACATAATTTAAAACGTCGACTGAGAGTGCTTGATGGAATTCTAACCATGATGTACAAAAGAATTCAAATTATATATAAACAAAATTAAATAGTCTACATATAAATTGTTATGGACCTCTTACAAATCAGTAATATTAATCTGAAATCAAAAATAAAGCTACATTAACTGAACAAAATTTTAATAATTTAAACTAATGCGTAAATATTCATCACTCAAAAAATTATGTGTAGAGAGAAAAAGAGCGATTTGCTAGTCTTCTATTGAAATGTACCAAACGAACACGTCATATTGTTGAACGACTGAGAGATTGTCGAAAAAGGAGAAAGACAGTAAGACTGTCAGTAATGCAAACAGTGATATCATAAATTGTTACAAAAACTGCTTCCTGTTTAAAAATAATATTTGTAAAAAATCTGAAAATTCTCAATTGAAAATTTTCCGTGGTTAACTTTTTCTTGCTCAGGGCGTATCGTCTTCGAAAGAATTTAAAAAACAACCTCCAATGCGGCAAGCATATATCTACGTTTTCCATGCCCCGAAGACAGTGAAATATAAATATTATAGGCAGTGGCGGTGCAAGCGACTGCCGATAGGTGTGCGGGTGATTTATTTCACTTTAAACATGGGCCGCAGGCTGCGAAAGAAAACCGCCCAAGGAGCGTTTGGGAAATCGCTTAAAAGGAAATTATCGCGTCTTTGTTTTATTTCGTTTTTTCCTCTTCATTTCTTTCATGATTTTTGGGTGCGTTTACAAACCTAGCATTTTTAAATGATTGCGAAGTTTATTAAGCATTCATAAATACATTTTTTATCTCGAAAGAAAACATGGTGACTATTAAAAAGAAAAATGAAGCGGATGGTGCATTTTTCTACATAAACGATTCTCTAAATACAACGTTTGGTATATTTTGTATTAGTATTTTTTTATAAAGTTTTTGAATACTATCGCATTGATCAACTAAAGAGAAAAGCTTTAAATTTAATAATTTCAACAAAAAAAAAACAATTAACTTGTTTAATCTCAACTGAAAATTGTTTTAATATTCCTTTTTTGTATTGCGAGTGATTTATGTAGGAAATTTCTGAGCCTTATAATGAAACATAGATATCGGAATAGACTTCTCTCTACGCCTTTTTATGATTGACTGAGCAGGAGGGAATAATTAAAATATCACAGACACACCTTCGGTCAAAATCCACTAATTAATTAATCATATTTAAATAAATTTAGCTGTCTGCTGCAACACAGTGCTATAAATAAATAATATCGACGATTTTTGGCCAATTGATGTAACCCTCAAAATTGAAATTGTTCAAGACAGAGTTAAAACTGTTTTTATCGAAAACATTATATGGTGAGTTGCGTTATGAATCTTGCACTAAAATGCACTACTGTAAATTCTCATGTTTGCAGCTACGAAATTATACGTAGGGAGTGTTGATATAATAGTAGCTAGGGTTTCCAACTCGGTTTAAACCGGAACCGGTTAACTGTTTTTTTTTTTTTTAATATTTTTAAATTTTTTTATTTATACTATTTTAAAAAATCAACGTATTTCAAAAGGAAAAAATGTACATATTGTTGAATAATCACCTATATCACAAAGTTGTCGAGATTATGGATCGAAATCATTTTATACGATAATCAAATACACGAAATTATCAAAACACACAGCGATTCTTAAACTATTTGTGATAAATAAGGAACATGTTACACATTAGCTATTATTGTAAATGTGAGAAATCATCCGTATAAACATTGAAGAAATCGTTGACTAGAATATTATTTGTATTATAACAAAAGTAAGCAATTTTAAGGTTTATTAGCTACAATACGTTTTATGAATATTTCCTTTTCTTTTCAAGTGACAGTTTAAAAGATGAAATGTTTATATTTAACATTGAACTAATTTAAATTTACGAACTTCTATGCGTTTTTTTTTCGAAAATAACGAAATGAGATATTTCGGTTAATACCGGTTAGCCAGTTTTTTTGTCAAAAAAACACCAAAAACCGATTAATTGAATGTCCTAATAGTGGATCACATCAAGTGGGAGGCGGTCAGAATTTTTAAACCTAAGACCAATGTAAAATGATGTTTCCCTTCAAAAAAGTGGTCAATTATTTTTTCTAATTTACATTATTTGACCGAGACCTGTTCTGTTGTCTTTAAAATGAGATCCAATCATTAACTCATTTAGATATATAAGGGGTCATATCAGTTGGCTAAAACGCAGTCAACATACTTTTAAAAAAATGCGATAAACTTGGAAGTTTGTTAAAAATGTGAAAAATTGTCGTTAATGCTTTTTGTCTTGCAAAAATCATGCATGAAAAATGTATTCGATTAAAAAAAATAGCATTAAAATCACTTTTGTACTATGACAATTGAAAAACAGGTATTTTTTCTTTAATTTAAGACATCGACTGTCAATTCGAGTCCATTTGTGTGCTTGAATTCCTGAAGATGCCAAAAGGCGAAACCCGGGTTGTTAGTGAAAAAATACATGGAAAATCTGAACAATTAAATTTTTTTCCTTTTTTTCAATTGGATTTTCTATGACATTGAACTGTTGAACCGGAAACATTGTTTGTAATAATCAAATGATTATTTACTGATAATCAAAATGGCGTCGAAAAAGTGTCGTTAAACGTAAACGGGAGATAAACATATCATAAGAACGGAAGCGCCCAATTAATGAACGTTTCGAAACGTGAAAATTGCGCAAGGCTTCCATTTTCACTTTGCAGTTTTCATCGAAAATTTCTGAAAGCTCATAGCGAAGCTTCCGCTATGAAACTAATTTGTTGCGCGGAGCTTGTTTCGAATCGTTGTCACAAACGTGGAGTATATCCACCTTCAAAGGGTGTAGTTAGATTCCCTTATTTAAATAAATATTAATTAGCTAACGTTAATATACTTCTGGATTTTTTTATCATTAGATATTTCTTTTTAACTTTTCTATTTCAGCTCCCACTTTGGAGTACATGGTCAGTGGCAACCATACGAAACCGACAAGATTCTTTCCCGTAGCTCAACTGAGTACATACTATGGATGGTCATCAATAATTTTCTAGGGCGACGAAATACATCAGTTTGGAAGACGTGTTTGGAGAGATTCATTAACCCTACCGTATCCCCGGTGTAACAATGTGCTACTTCGGCTTTTAAATCGTTCAATTATCTGTGAAATATTTCATACAAAAAATACAAAATTTTGCTTTTTGTAAATAAAATTGTTCTAAATAAATTAAAAATTAATTATATTATATAATTTAAGACATCGACTGAGGGTGTTTGATGGAATTTCAATATCAAATTTGGATTATTGAGATTTTGTACACTTCCATGTATTTTGTAACTAACGACCCGGGTTTTGCCTTTCGGCATCTTCAGGCATTCGAGCACAAGAGTCAGTTCGAGTCCATTCGTGTGCTCGAATGCCTGAAGATTCCGAAAGGCGAAACCCGAGTCGTTAGTGACAAAATATATGGAAGTGTACAAAATCTCAATAATCCAAGTATACGTGTTCTTTGTATAGTTAATCGTAATTTGAAAACCTCGTCAATTTTACCATTATAGTATAGTAACAATCCGAGACGTATGACGTACCGTATAAAACCGTTATGCTTCAAACGGCACCGAGATACGTCTTGAGTCTTTGGATAATTTCACATAGCTTGATATGTATTTCACACTTTTAACACACAATATGGCGTAAAATAATTACTTAATACTACATAAAACCATATTTAACTTTTTAAAATTGTCATTTCGTTTTATAAATGCGTTTATATGACAAAACCCACACGGTAACGAAATGTGACTGCACGAGATCCAAAGGATTTTTTTTAGCATGAAAACGGGAAGGATAAGGCTGTCCTAGACCATCCACAGCACAATCATGTCCAAGCTGGTCCATCACCTTTTTTTTTTAAATCAGTTTTCTCTGTTATTGACATATTGTTGCCAAAAATTTACCAAGATCTTAATTAAATGAAAAGTTTTTACGCCCAAAAGAAAATACTGCCCAACAGTGGTTTTTATTGGTGGTTTCGTAATACACCGTAATAAATATTATTTCCAGCATTAAATGGGAGAGTTTATTTATTTTATATCATGATAATACTTGCTTATGAACACAATCACATTGGCCGTCTAGAGGTGAAATAAGGTCACCCACATAATGTATTGTAAGATATTATTGAAGTAAAATACAGCTTAGGAAAATTTACATTCATATAAAATTCTCAAGTATGATTGACAGCTTTTTCACATTATAGCTAGATCAGTTGTTTTATAACCATATCAGCACTCAATTTAAAGAATACGGACTTAATATACAGCATTTTAAAACAAACTATTTTGAGAGAAGTGTTTATAAGCCAATCACTCAATCTCTTCTTTCGAGAGGGGTAAGAATAAAAGATTTTCGGAGACCGTGATGGAGTAGTCAACATCGTTACTACGGTTACAGAAGTCTCAGGCTCAAACCCCGGTACAGACAGTTTCAAAATTTATTTGTCAATCGATTTATAAATTGCTTTTCGTATGCATGGATGTTTGTGATGTCTGATATTCCCTCCCATCCGTTCGATTCTAAAAAACGGGTCTTAACAAGAGCGACTAGCTAATCTTTAGTCCTGTCCTAGCCCTATCCTACTCTCCTTGAAAAAAGAGATGTTGAACAACTGAGTAACAAGCAGAACTTCTGTTAATATACCTCCATTGCGAAGTCTTATGCTCTACATTGAAAGTAGTAACTTTTATTAATCAAATAGTATCTAAGGTTATGCTATTTTAGTAACTCGTTATTTTTAAACGTGATTCAATAATATTCTTTACGCAATAATATTTATATATAAAAAAGATTTGTCTGTTTGTTTGTCTTCTATTTTGGTGAGTTTTTGTGCGGACACCTGTGAAGGTTTCTGAAAAAAAAATTACAATCTAAAAAAAGAAATCAAATAAGTACGACTAGCGACATCTCTGAACCAGACGGGAAAACAAAAAAAAAATGTATAAAAATCTCAAAAGCACTTCAATAAACAAAATTAAAACACAAACCCTTTCGTTCTTTGAGTGGAATTACAACGCATGCCGGATACTCACGAGTCACAAACAAAAATAATTTCATTCACAAGGCAGTGCTCCACCCCAATACAATGGAGCATGCTTGAGCTGCGTAGATTTGCGCCACATTAAAATATATTGTAACCTATTCTGAAATAATTCTAATGTTTTGCAAGAAGATTATCAGATTTAAACGGTACAGATTACATTCCGTCTAATCTTCTACATTGAAACATTAAGACACTAAAACTAATCATACTATATTGTACAATTTTGTTGATTTTTATCTTTAGCAATGTCTTTTTTGAAGGTGGAAAGGTATCCTTATTGTCCGTCACGTAGTTGAGTGGTAAAAGTTCTCATTCTACAAACATACTAAACTTAGTAACGTGCCTTATCAAGCTATACTCTGTTATTGAATCACTCATTATGCCCATGTTTAAAAATTGATAATAGGAGACTTAAAAATTATTACTATTTATTATTGTCGTTCTTCACTATGTCCACTTTTAATGTGGAACGTGTGGTTTAATAATGTAGCATATAAATAAAACTCCTTTACGGGAAAAAGTTGACACTCATTTGCTCAACCTCATTTTTTTAAGTTAGAGTATAAATAGATGGAAAAACGGAGTAAACAAAACAATATTAGTTAGCTCTTTTCCCCAATTAAGGATTGCAGGGGTGGTAGGAAATGAAAACAACACATACATTCATGCCTCAATAAATCGATGAAAAATATATTTTTGGAATACTACAAACGGAGTTAAGTAAAAACCGTAGCCAAGTTCTCTCTCACACACCAGTTTTATGGGTCTTCCTAGGTCATCCAAGCGTTCCGTAACTCCACTCATATGAATGGTCATCAGCGACTACCACGACGATGAAATCCTCCTGGTTGATAAAAAGAACAGGCAAGATTCATTCTCCGCTGGGGCATCTGCAGCACAGGCCTATCGTCGCTTTTTTATTTTGGACGTTATAAAAGGCTGGTCCGTCTACTCTCTTAGCTTTTTAAGTTCGTGTCAAAATCAAACAGATACAGAAATATTTTTTTTTTCTCAAAACGCCTTGTGTAAAACTTAACCCTCACTTTCTAGCGTACGTTTAAAGCGTCGATTTTAATATTACTGTAACAACTCATTGTCTTAAATTTAACGATCCAGGCTCGTATATTCAGTTAGGGACTGGGCATTTCTAAAAAGAAGCTTAGTAATTTCTTCAAACTTACGCCAACATTACGAGCAATTCTTGATAAGAACTGAACTTTTGTTAATGATTCAAAGACAATCATTCTCGTATGGGGTTTTGTGTTTTTCCCACACAAAACCTTACTAGCAGTACTTAGCTTGATTACATGTGTGAAAGGAATATAAAGACGTTGTTAGACCCACTCTAGCACTGACTCTAACCAGGAAAGTAAAGTAGGAAAATAAATGCTTGATATAGCAGTATATTCTTTTTTTTAGTCATATTATTTCATTCCTTTACCTTGGCTCCCCTCAATACTGCTCTACAATAACAATAGATATAAAATTCTTTACCAAATTTTCGTTATCACGACACTTGATAACGATTGTCATTTAATTTTTCCTTTTTTTAGTTTTAAATCCGTAAAGTTACTTAACCATCGCACCGATTTACCTCGTAGAGACGATAAAATGGAAACGTACGAAATTGTAACGATTTAAATGTAGTAATGGTGCAGATTGCCTGAGAATGAATTGTTTGAGTCTCAATCCCTAGAGAGAAATCGTCTACGCTAAGATTTATTGATGGTCTATTAACAATAAATCATAAAAAAATCTATTGGATTTTTAAGTTAAATGTATTTTTTTCCATATTCAAAATTCTTACTCTGTGCTCGGTATAATGTAGTTTCATTATTTAATAAACAGTTCATTGGATCACGATAATAAAGCGGTGCTGTCATATTAATTGGTTTAATTTGAGTGTCGTTCAAAATCCACGACCTGTATTAAAAACCAATGTTTAATTAATGGGTAATAAATAATTGAACTTTGTGTTAGATAGTATTCGCTTGGTACACTTGAACTTTGATTTTAATAGTTTCCACTTAGTCATGGATTCTTTTAACAAAGTGAGTTAAGTTGTAGTAGGTTATGTTGGGGTTGGTTTGGTTTGTTTTGTATAGTGTATTCTAATGCGTGGAGGAAGGACAATAAAGGCGGCCTAATATAGGGCAGAAGAATAAGTAACATTTCATAACAGCTTCGTACAACTATCGATTTCAAAGTGTGAGAACTATTTTATCTATGTCAAAATATTTAATTATAATATATTTCTTCAATGAAAAAATATATTTTATTATGTGGGATCACTTCATTTAAAGTGAAAGAATTTGTTTTGTGTGGAATATATTTTTTATAAATGAAAACTATTTTTATGAAAGTGAATATGATCTAAGCAAAAGTGAATTTAATTGTAAGCCTTAATTAATTTTGTAGCAAAATATGAGGGCAGCATAATCTCCGTCAGTGCTTGTTTATGGCAACTCAAAAAGAGTCATTTTCATGCTACAGTTACAAATAAATGTATAGTTTTATACAAATAAAACTGTCAAACAGACGAGATTACACCATGATATGTGAATAATTACAGGTGGCCAAGACACTGCAATGATGCACTCACATTGACAGGAATTTAAGTTATTAGCATAGACAATTATAGTGATTGGAGAATATGACTTTTGAAAATTAACAAAATTTTCACATTAATTTAAGATGAAAGTTTGTAAGCTTAGAAAGATTTTTTATAATTTAAATGATAGATGTGAGCATGAAGAACAATACTGCATTCATAACTCATTTTTTGCGTAAGCTGGAAATTATGATACTAGACCCTTCATATAAAATAATTCAATGGTGTTTATGTAACCTTCAAAAACCGTCACCGTCGATATGGTGCGTTGCGTTATGAATCTTTGAAATGCACTCCTGTAAATTATCATGTTTGCAGATACGGGATTATACGTAGGGATTGTTTATATAATAGTGGCTTACATCAATTAACTGGGTCAGAATTTTTAAACTTAAAAACAATGTAAAATGATGTTTCCCTCCCAAAAAGTGTTCAATTTATTTTTCTAATTTACATCAATTGGCCGAGACCTGTTCTGCCGTCTTTAAAATGAGATTCAATCATTAACTAATTTTAGATATTGACTGAGGGTGCTTGATGGAATTTCAATATCAAATTGGAATAGTTGGATTTATCTTCATTTCCATGTATTTCGGCACTAACAACCTAGTTAGTTCATTCGTGTGTTCAAATGCCTGAAGATGTGACGAAAAACATGGAAATGTACAAAATTTCAAAAATTAAAATTTAATCATTAATTCAATTTCGTATTTTTTTAGGGTTACATCAATGGGCCAAAATACCATTGTTATAATGTTTTCGATGAAAACAGTTTTTGCTCTATTCTGAACAATTTCAATTTTGAATGTTACATCAAATGGTTAAGACACCGTCGATATATAATATATAAAAATCAGCCATACCGTTCATCCAATTCCGATAAAACTTTGTCAAGTTATAGTACAATCAGGCCCGGCCCGTCCCGAGCCCGACTCTCAACTTTTCAATAACAGTAGGTCTTATTATATATAAAAAATAGTCTCACAATCCAGATATATCTAAAATCTTAATAAAGAATTTAATTCGTCCAAATAGCGACATCTCGGAAAACCTTCTGATTTATTTGTGTATTTACGCACCAGACAAAAATTAAAAAAAAAATTGTGTTCAAAACTACTTCACAAAAAACACAAACACTCTTTCTTTGGTACTCACCAGTAATATATATTATCTTGAATATTTTTTAATGAATACGTTTTGATAATTACGGTCTCAGCTTAGTTAGAAAGTATCATATATAATATATAACAATTCTGGTAAGCGTAATTCTCAATGCCAAGAGACCTATCCATTTATTGGTGGGCAAATCTCAGAGGACATGTAGTCGAAGAAGATTAAAGGTTATTAAATTAGTAAGCCGTTAGATTTATTGTAATTACGCGGGTCTCCAATGACTTTACGTGAATATTACCCCTTGTATGAATGAGTAATCCAAATGGATATTTCATATAAAAGTAATTATTTAATTAAGCTATAACGTAGATCCATGTTTCTTTCAATTAATTGATTTATAATTAATTTACATGCAGCAAACAAGATAATATATTAATTAGTTAACTGAGTATTGTGTGTAGTTTAATTGCAAACTCCTTATGGTATACTATTTTCATTACTTCTATGTAATAGATTCTAAATTCTTTTGTGTTTTACAATTAATCTTTGATTGCTTTTATTTGTTTAACGATCTTCATTTTAATTTTTGTATATAGATGAGTTGGCTGTGTAGCTACGGATTTCTCTTGCTCAAGTCCTGGGGCTGAAAGTTTCATGAATTGGTCTTTTAATCGATTTATAAACTTCTGTTCGTAGTCATGAATGTTTGTGATGTCTAAAACTCTTCCCTCCCACTCATTCGATCCTCAAAAACGGGGCTTAGTGAGAGCTATCTCTACTTTCTTCTATCTCTACTGTCTTCGGAAAAAAGAGGTTGAGCGACTGAGTAACAAGCAGTTCTTAGAGACCTAGAGGCCTTCTATGAGGCCATATTATGCTCCACGTTGTGAGCGGACATTGTAAACAAAAATTTGATAAATTTCATACTTGTCTAAGTCGCACATGACAAAATTTTGGATACTAATCATTTTAAGTTTATAAAGACTCTTCTTAATAGCTAATACAAAAAAAATATTAACTCAAAAAGTGTCTTACCCACTGCAAAAAGACACAAATCATTGTGTAAAAAAAGGTTAGATATTATTGGAATGTTTTTTTATTTATTTGGTATCAAACAATCCAAAATTAAAATAAAAATAACGGTCGAAATAGTTTTATATTTTATTTTATTTATAACATTATTAAGGTAGGTTTTACCGTTTCCAAAAAGAGGACATTTCCTCAAATTCGACTTTACAATATTGTTCTCCAACCATTTAAAAAGTAACATATTATGTCCTCCATTTCTAATTGGTAAAATACGGCTCTTACCAAATATGAGAAGGAAAAATACCACAATACATTTAAATCAATATATATATATAAATGAATGTTTGTTCGTTTGTTTGTCCTCTATGCGTTCCTTTACCATTCATCCGATTTCGATGAAACTTTGTATACACACCAGCGAACGTTTCTGAAGAAAAAAAAATCTAAAATCTTAAAAAAATAATCAAATACGTACAACTAGCGACATCTCTGAACCAGGCAAAAAAAATATGAAAATATGGAAAAAAATTGCATGTATTGTTTGAAAAGTATAAATAAATTACTATATTTTAAAAAATCGAGCTTTTTTCGGACTGAGAAAAATAAATCTGGGCTTTGGGTCGGGTTCACGTAACAAGTGTGATATTGAGGCCTGGCCCAGGTCTGAAGATGGCGATTTCAGATCGGGTAATTTTACGAAATTTCATCCCGTGCATGAATAATCTAATTGCTCTAATCCAAAAGCACTTCAATAAACAGTATTAACCCACAAACCCTTACTTTCTTTGAATGGCATTGCAATACATGCCGGGTATTCACTAGTTAATTATAAAGGTATTACTTATTAAAAAATTGTGTACCTGAACAAACCGCGTTACACATTGACGTTAATCAGAAAGTATTTAATTTGAAATACGAATTATTTTTTATTGCTTACAGTGAATCGGGATATCCCGCGATCGATATTTAGGAAATTTCTGAATTACGGGATTGAATAAGTGACCGGTAATTCTGGATCAGAATTCATAGTATCAATGGGCTTGAATCCTGGTAGGCATACTCTTGTAAATTTATTTTTCAATTTCTAAATGGATTTGTGTGATGTCCACATTCCTTTCTACATATCGGTGAGACATATTAGCTTATTACTAGTGCATTTTTTCCGTACTTGTGTTCTCTAAAAAGAGAGGTTTAGCGAATGAATAACAAAAGAGTTCACTTAAAACAACTTTCTTTGTAATGCTGCATTACAAGTCCAAATTCTCTTCATTAGGAATAGAAATAGTGAAAAAAAAAATAAGCAGGTACCTTTACCAGTATCATCTTCTCCTGGCGGTTTCACCTCACTTAAGCATCTGACACTTAAATGTTCCCAATTAATCCAATACATGTTCGTCTATTTAGTAAATTTAAAATTTCGTTAATATTTTGCAAATCTCTTAATAAATCCCCATAAAATTAGAAACTACTTACGTCTACTCGAGTTGACAAAGAGTCTCTTACGCACCACGGACTGGCTTAATTTGAATGCCTAGAATTAAATCCCGGGATCAACTCTCATAAATTGGATTTTCCGTTTATTTACTATTATGGGTTTCGCAGGGTAATTTCCACCCTTCTTGGAAAAGTGCAATATGCTGTTATTGCTCGAGCAGGAATAACTTTACACGCTCTTTTAAGCGTATAATTAATTAAATGTTTATATTAATTCCTCATGTTTTATTCAACATTTGTTAACAAAGAAAATTTTTGTTGATACAAATTTACTGGCAAATATTATTTTTAATTGATGTTACTTTCAAAAAATTAATTAATTACTTATTAAATTGAAATTTCTAAAAGTAAAAAATTACTATCTTCATTGTACAGCTATATTTATGTTGTCCTACAAACTTAATATCAAATTTCGTTAATCAATCAGAACGTTACGGACTAAATTCCTGTGACAATTATATTTTATTAACAACAATATATGTAGTGTGTATCTAATTTTCTTTATAATATTGTTTCAGATATTTTCCTATCATTTAAAATATATCGTTGCTGTTCTGGAAGAAAACACTAAATCGAAAAAATGACATATTGAGTTCGTTATACCAAAATATTCTTTATTTCAAACTCTACCAGATGCAAGAACACACTTATTTTTATAAATTACACTTTTCCTTCAAAACAGTTTTGTACAAACAAACTAAATGAAAAATGTATAGCATTTCAAACATTTAAAAGTTCAATTACTCAAAACTAGTATTTTTCAGATAGTGATTTCTTTCATATGAACGCAGGTATGATAAAACGTTCAAAATCTATATATATATAAAAATGAATGTCTGTTTGTTGGTTTGTTGGTTTGTCCGGATCTTATAGGCTCCTAAACTACTCAACCGATCGCGACGAAACTTTCAGGAAGGACTTATTGTGATCATGCCGGAAAATATTATATAAAATAAATGTTGTCCTTTACGCGTTCCTTTACCATTCATACGATTTCGATGAAACTTCTGTGAGTTGTTGAGCACACACCCGTGAAGGGTTCCGAAGAAAAAAAATTGAAAATCTAAAATTGAAAAAAAGAATTAAATACGTACATACAGCTAGAAAAAACCTTCTGATTTATTCGTGTACGCACCAGACGAAAAACAAAAATATTGTGTTATAACAAGTGTGATATTGAAACTCGGGTTCGGGTCGGGCCAGACCTGAAGATGACGGGCTTGAACCGGGTAAGTCTATGAAATTTCGGCCTGTGCATACCTCTAATCTAAAAGCAGTTCAATAAACAGAATTAAAACACAAACCCTTTTTTTCTTTGAGTGGCATTGCAACGCATGCCGGGTACTCACTAGTAATAAATAAAATTGTCAATTTATTAGTAGAGCTCCACTAAAAAAAGGTTATTTCGTTACAAGGCGTTGGATTTTTGATAGCGATTTTTCTAAAATACATTTCGTTTACACATTTCTTCATATAACTATTAGCAGAATCCTTGGCATAGTTTAAAAAAATGTACCTTTATCATATAACTACTTCGATACAACTTTTCCTATAAAAAGTAAATACGTTTATTTTATTAAATTGATAATTCTAACATAATTTAATGTGTAATTAGAAGAGATTTTTACAATGGTGTCGGATTGATATTATTTTGGTCAATAAATAGCTATTTGCGTAAATAATTTTGTTCTTATTGAACAAAACTAAATAAGAAAAAAAAATTTCAAATGAGATATTATTGGTAAAATTTATCTCATTTTATTACATTTCGTTAGATACATAACGTTCAAGCTTTAGCGTATATATTTAAGAACTTTAATAGCAATTTACCACAGAAGCTACTTAAGAAAGTAAACTATTATTGCAAAAGAAAAAGCTAAGCTAACTCAATCCACTGTAAAGTCTCTCACTTGACAACACGTTTCTTGAGAAAAGTCTTTTATTACAATAATAAAGCTTTACTATGATAACAGACATAACCGTAGTGAATAGATAAAAGATGATTATCTTATATTCAATGGTTGCATTATAAAGATTTGTTATTATGGACATTAGTGGGGTAGTTTACAAAAGCAAAGTGAATAGGAATATTAAGTTATAATATCTTGTATTAACCTGATGAACGCGCTGGAAATGTTTACAAGATTTGATCTCGTATTTCCGGCCAAACTAGAAGAAAACACTTGTCGATATATCCTTTTAAAGATAGTTCAAATCTTTAGGTAGAGAAAATAGGCAACAGATCATTAAAATGTCAAGTAGAACACAAGGAAATATGTTTTTGAAAAGAGCTTTTGTTATTCAGTCTTAATCAGCGTTAATTGCCAGCCCTATGTATTGTACATATTTATGCGGTTACTCTATTCCTTGAGTGCATGTTGGCGGTGTATATGAAGATAGGCTGCAGCCATTTTGCCTGCAAAGTTGTAAATTAAATTATTTTGCTTCTTCATTTTCTTAAGCGTTTATTTTCGCGAGAATACGACGAGTTTATTTTAAAAAATAAAATACAATTCATCCATATATATCGTCGTCAGCTGTCTGTGTTCTGCTTTAATCAACATGACTTTCCTTTTTCATGGCATTTAACTTTATCGTTACGTCTGTAGAATTGCCTTTGTATATATCGGTCATCACTCGATTTCGCTGACTGCATTTGAAAGTACGTTAACTTTAATAAATATTATGTTTGATAAATCTAATTCGTCTTAATGATCACTCGACACAGTTATTTAGGCTATGCCATATAGTCCTGACGACTGCGTTAAGCCGAAACAACTATCATCTAACTAATACAATTTTGTAGAAATAAATACTTTGATATTTTATCATATTAATTCATATACACATTTTCATGCTATCAGTTAAAAATTTTCATTTACTTCAAAATCATTTTTTATCGCTTAAAAAAAGTTATACATACGTACTAAAAATCCTGAATAGACCCACCTTTGTGGCAAGCCTATCTATGCTGAAAGTCTTTTTTAAAATTGAAATATTGTTAATATATCTAAAAGACTTTTTAAAATAAAAAATACAATATAATATTAATACACTAATTATTAAGCAATCATCTTTGGCATTCAAAAATACATTTAGGAATATTATTCCAATTGTTGAATGCTTGAGGTGATTTAGACAGTAGGACGGATGCTTACAATTAATGCAGTTCAGAGTTCGTTCAGCGAGTGACGACAAACATCACGTTCGATGGCGATTATTGAATTACGTTCGTCAGTCGATACAGAGTGAATTCAGTTGTTTGATTATTTATAATGTCACTTTGAATGTCTGTGGCTTATTTTTGTCATCGTGATCTGTTACGCAGCGTCTGCAGAATATCGAATATCGTTCAAATATTATTTGCCAATTAATTATGCTTTGTCAATAACATTGACGAAAATGACAGGCATAATGTTACATTTAGTAATCTGCAGCGTTATGTTTCGGCCAAATAACTTTTTATTTGATAGTACCTGTATTGAATATTGTGAATGTCTTAAAAGTCAACTGCACAGTAAATCACGGAACGGCACGGAATCATACGAAGCAAGTGAAATTGTCAAAGGCTACCATCACCTTAGTAGACACATCGTAGAGCCGTTTGGCGTTGAGGCAACGATGCGATTGTAGCTTCGAAGCAC
Source organism: Himalopsyche phryganea (assembly GCA_022494535.1). Taxonomy (NCBI): domain Eukaryota; kingdom Metazoa; phylum Arthropoda; class Insecta; order Trichoptera; family Rhyacophilidae; genus Himalopsyche; species Himalopsyche phryganea. The sequence goes on from JAGVSL010000025.1 coordinate 3,943,933, forward strand.
CTCCAAACGCCATCTATAAAAGGACTCAGAAAGGTGGGTATGGCAAGTATATAAGCCAAGCTCCGATAAAGTCGTGTTTATTTACATTGAGCTATCTCGTGATTTCATAAGAAAAGCCATTAGATTGCAGACTATTTTAATAAATTGATATATTGTAAAATGTCAATGTTTCGTTAACTCTATTACTACCACGGCAATTTGATAGATATTGCTGTAAAATACCACACTGTTTTACATCGTTTTTTATAGTTTTGCTTAAATTAAATACTTTTTGTCGTCGTCCACCAAGTCAGGTTAGGTAGGGTTAATTTTCGCAGCTCGTCACTGTACGTACGCGCAAAATAAACTCCCTGTTGAAAGAAATAAGCTACTCTTAATGAATTGATCGTTAATTGAATTCATCAGAGATCAGAGATCAGTTATCGTGAATCAGCTTTCACTAAGTCTCACCGCGGGCTACCCCATACGTTCGAGAAGAACGTCGCAGGTGTTTTATGTCTGCTTTGGGGTCGCGGGGTAGTTAAGAATGGGCGCGACAGTCAACCCTAGGTGTTTATTTGATACCCTTGACGTGTTTTTATTTATTGGGATATATTTTATCTCGTATACAGTATCCGTCGAGATTCCGTAGCTTAGAATACATTGAGATCCTACAAAGTAATATTATCATAATAATTGGTTTTTATTCGTGTACTACATTATTGTGCCATAACAATATGAACGACAAATGTTGGATCTGAGGCTTCTGTTTCACTTGTCATGCGATCATATTTCAAATTTTCTTGTAGACATTTTTAAGCATTTACAAACGAAAGTTTATTTGCGTAAAAATACATTTCTAGCCTTACTCTAATATTCTTATCATTCTTTAATAAAGAGCTGGATGCACTGAAGTTTGCGTCAAATAACGCTACCATGAAAGAATGATAAATATTTCTACCACAAGTGTAAACAAAAAAATTGTGAGTCGTTTTTTAAAAAATAAAACACAATTCATTTGTACCACTTCCACATATTTATAATGATCAGGACCGGTTTCGCTCATCACGAGCATTATCAACTGATAAAAATACAAACATAACAGGCGTATTTATATAAAATTGAGTGTAAAAATGAAGGTAAATAAAACTGATGGTTCATGAACTGAGACAAGAAAATACTGATTAGCAGACAAATTATACATAAATCACATGAAAGAGTCTACAATTAAAATGTTATGGACCTCTTGCAAATCATTAAATACTAATCTGAAATCGCAAATATAGCTACATTAAAAGTCCATTTAGCTGAACAAAATTTTTAATCATGTTACTAATATAATATACAATAATGAATCAGGAAAATTATAAGAAAAAATTAATGAACCATTTAAAAATTCATTAAAAAATTTTTTCATGATTATTTAATGATATGCAAGAGGTCCATAACATTTTAATTGTAGACTCTTTCATTCGATTTATGTATAATTTGTTTGCTAATCTGTATTTTCTTGTCTCAGTTCATGAACCATCAGTTTTATATACCTTCATTTTTACACTCAATTTTATATAAATAAGCCTGTTCTGTTTGTATTTTTATCAGTTGATAATGCTCGTGATGAGCGAAACCGGTCCTGATCATTATAAATATGTGGAAGTGGTACAAATGAATTGTGTTTTATTTTTTAAAATATAATGTCTTTCCACCAAGAATTGACAGTAAACACCTTAAAAGTGATTGTGAGTTGTGGTTAGTCAATGATCGATAGATAAAAAAAACTCATTTTACAATATTTAGAGCATCTAATCCCGGACCATTTTTCTGATTCCCCTCTGCCCTGGGATTGATCTAAATTTAATTTCATATGTTAAATTGTGCATTTAAAATTTCCTTAGTATACATTATTGCTTCAATTGAATGTATATATGATTTAATATTTTTTTGGGTATTGAAATGTTTTTTTTTATTGATTGCGAATCAAACATTCATTTACAAAAAAAGAGAAAAAAAACTGATTAAAATAGCTTCACATCTTATTTTTTTATTGTAATACTAAGGTAAATTTCACTAGATGGTATCCAAAAAGAGAAAATGTCCTTCAATTTGATTTTAAAATATTGCCCTCCATTTCAAATTGGTTATGAACAAATTTTACGAAATATGTGAAGGAATGATATTTACATGAGTAAAAAATAAGTACATGAACAAAGCGAGCTACAAGTTGTTGTTAATTAGGAAGTTTTAATTTGATATATGAATTATTTTTTAACATTTACCGTAAATCCCTAAATCGAAAATTGATATTTAGACAAATAAATGATCGAGGTTCCGAGATTCGTAACCCTAATTGTATTGTATCTGACATTACCAATTATTTTTTCCTATTTAATGAGTCGATCTAGCAAATCGTCTACAGAGTAAATTTTCCCCTTTCAAATACTGATTTTTGATTACTTAAATTATTTTCTCACGATGAAAAAAGATCAAAAAGTTTATTTACATTTATTGGCTAGCCTTTAAGAAGATCAAATCACGTATATTTTGAAACTAATTGTATGAAAAGCTTCCATAGCTTTTACGTTAGTTACTAGATGCAGAGCTGAATAAAACTGATTGTGTTACACACTTCGTCTTGAACAATAAATTGTTGTAGGCTTAAGTATATGTTACAAAGACGCGCTGCTTTCTATCTTCAAAAATTGATATAATTACATTTCATATTATTTTTATAAGAATAATATTTATTCTCCCTTTGAAAGGAATAAGGAGTTACTTCGATTTCCTTTAGAAACGAGTAAAATATTCCAAATTTACTACAATACAAAATATGTAATTATATATGCATATAGTGTTAACAGGAAAAGGCGAAACAATGCTGCTGAATTGCTAAAATTCATGTAGAAATATCACAAACATGTCGGCGTCCGTAGCGCAGTTGTTAGCGTCGTTGGCTACGGTAACGGATGTCTCGTGTTCAACTGCCGGTGCGTATGTTTTTCACAAATAGATCTTCCTGAAGGATTGAATTCCGTTTTTCTTAGAAATATTTAATTAAAAATGCTTACTAACAAAAAATAAAATAACTTTTGTTTTTCATCGTCAATATTGTAAATAAATTGTCTAAAACCCCCTTCTACCAATTCAATCTTTGCGAGGCGTAGCGAGAGCGATTAGTTAACCACTAGTCCTGTCCTAGCTCTATCCTTCTATCCCTACTCTCCTCGAATAAAAGAGAGTTTGAACAGCTGAGTAACAAGCAGTTCTCACAGAAAAAAATTGTTAAGATACCTCCATTAGGAGATCATACGCAAAAAAGTAACATCACATTTTTTATCAAATATCATGCAAATATAAATCTTACTTGGCTATTCTGAAAAGTAGCAATTTTATTACCGAATATTATTATTTCTAAGTGAACTCTTCTTGTCATTGCCCAGAACAAAATTCTGTGTCTAGTTTTATGTATAAAAATAGTTTATTTTATTTTGAGCGAGAATTATGTACAAAAATGTTACTGAAAAATTACAGCGTCTATCGAATTAATCCAATTTTATATCAAGTAAAGCTAGCCAACACTGTGGCTCCAGTTCGACGCAAAAGCACCTTTTCTCAGGTATTTTATGGCTGTTTATGCAGTCTCCGACTCATATTAACCCTTATAACGCAAGCCGTTTTTGCTCAAATTTATTTTCCATCAATTGATCTGTTAAAACTTTCACTATGGCTAAAAATAGATCCATTTCTACAGTAAAAAATGGAAAATTATTTTAAATATATGTATTATTTATCCCAAAAAATCAAAGAGTAAGCAAAACTCGTCGCATTCTCACTAAAATAAGTTGAAACTAATGAAGAAGCTGAAAAATATTTAATCTACGACTTTGGAAGCAAAATGACTGCGGCCAGTTTTCATATACACCGCCAATACGAATACAAACAAGAGCGTAGCCGAATAAGTATGTGTAATACATAAAGCTGTCGATTAATGCTTGGTATCAGCAGTTCAAAACTGAAATTCCACTTGACATTTTCATGATCTGTTACCCAATATCTGTACCTAAAAAGTTGAAATATTTTTTAAAGCATATGTAAGTGTTTCCTTCTAGTTTGGCTGGAAATACGAGAGTTTTGGACATGTAAACATGTCCAACGGACTCATTGGGTTAAGGTTTCAGCGCGTGTCGGAAGATAATTGAAATCGCAAAAGCACGTTCGCGGCGCTGCGAGTCAAACGGAAAATGTGAAAAGTTTTGTGTGTCGTCCTGTTGATGTGTGAGAGTGTTTACGACACTTTGTCTCAGTGTGAGTGAGAATGGGAGATCTTTGTGTGAAATATTTGAAATGCTCTTTTAGATGAACTTTTCATGCTTTGTAACCGTGTTATATAACACTGATACAAAATAACTATGGTAAACTACTTACGAAACAAAAGTTTTTTTATTACGTCTAACACGATCAACTGTTCGTTTTATAATATTGCTTATATAAGTGTCTGTCGAACCTTTTTACTTCACGGCACACTGGGGAAGGAAGATTTGTTCAGCGTTACACCTAATAAATATAACTTAAAAAATGTAATGAACTTCATTGTGCCAAAACAAGCCAATTGATGTAACTCTCAAAATTTAAATTGTTCAGTAGAGAGTAAAAACTGTTTTTATCGAAAACATTATATGGTAAGTTGCGTTATGAATCTTTAAAATGCACTACTGTAATTTTTCATGTTTGCAGATACGGGATTAAACGTAGGGAGTGTCGATATAATAGTGGCTTACATCAAGTGGTGGGGTCAAAATTTTTATATCTAAAAAAAAAGTAAAAAATTGTTGATATGCAATCAACTTATTTTCGTATTTTTGAGGGTTACATCAATAGTTGGCCAAAACACCGTAGATATGAATAAAAAAAATCTTAGTGTGTGTAATAATATACAATTTTGTTTTATAAACCTATGTAATGTAGATATACAGAGGTGGTAAATTTCTTAACACGGAGAATGATGCAATTGATATTCATAAAGAATAATGTCAAAACTCCCTATTAAATTTGACAAAAAAAATACTTCTTTCTGAAAAACCAATGCGTCTAAACTGAGAGTATTCAACATGTCTTGTTTACAGTTCTAATTTGTCTTTATTTGTCACGGCACACCTGAGACTTCTTGCGGCACACAGTTTGGCAGACACTGGTTTAGATGCATTAATAACCTTCAGACATCTATTTTAACAACAAAATCCAATTTCACTCTTATTGATAAAAGTTTTATAGATTTAATAAGCGGCGGGCAAACAAGCAAGGCAGATTTGTAGCTATAAAACATAAACTTTGATTCCAATCATTGTCATCTATTTCCTAACAAAATTTTCTTGCAAAATAATATTATTAAATCACAGTTCATGTTTCCTTCCTCTTAGTATATTGTTTATTTCTTGTCTTTCATTCGAACCCTCAGCTACAGGCTCAGATTTAGTAAAAAATATTATTATTCAAATTAGGATAAAATTTTTTGAAATGTACCCAAGTAATTGAACATTTTCAGCTTATTAACATCTCACTATCTGCCCAAAATCATCATTGTTATTATAATAAAATACAAATTGTAGGATATGCACGATTCATATCTCTTTCATGATACAGTACAACACAAATACTAAGCATTGCGTTGTTATTGTTATGTTATGTTTTTTTTTTTATATCCATGTACACTCCCAACGTGGAGCTCCAATGTCCGTTCCAATCGCAACACAATTTTTTATGAGAACTGCTTTCTACTCAGTTGCTCAACCTCTCTTTTGAAGAGAGTAGGGATAGAAGGATAAGGCTAGAACATATGCTTTTCCAACAAGATTGCCAATTAACACCATAAAATTGACTACAAATAAAGCATATTTTGCAGAGTTGTGTACTTCTTTACGAGATGTGTTTTTTAACTCTAAAGCTTTTTAAGTAACACTTAAAAGTATTTCCTTATTGTTGGTTATGTCTTTTCTCAGCAACACAAGTTATCATGCAAATGTAACGGTTCATTCCACGTCAAAATTAAGTGTGCTTTTATACTGTGGACTGCGAGAAAACTAAAAAACTTGTCCTCTCTTTCAACCCTTTGGACCCTACAATTTTCTCAAATAGTTAAACTAAACTTATGTTCCTTGTGATAATTTTGTGTTGACAAAATTCATATTTTCTTGGTGTTTATTTACTTGAAAAATTATTAACCAAACACATTTATTTACTGAACAATCATTGTTCAAAAAAGCTTTGATTCTTTTACAGCAATACGTGCATTTCCAAACTAACTCAATCGTACGATTATTTATTGTAATATAGACACAGATTCTAATTCTTTATTTTTACAAGGAAACTAAAAAATAGATTTTTACTGAACGTAGATAACCAACGAAAAACAAGTTATCAATAAGAAGGGTTTTTTATAAGTTTTAATAAGTATAAACTAGCAATTAGGTGTCAAAGGCAGTAACGAAATATGAAAAAATATTTTTTAAACGCATTTCCCAAATATGGTGAAGAATCATGTAAAAATTAATGTTGGTAACATTATTATTTCACTAGTTATATTATTAAATATGACACGTGTTCTGCTTGTTTAAAAAGCATCATCAGGCTGACTAAATCGCAAGGTTATTATTTAATTGTAAGACAAACAATGATTCTCATTCACAACATAAAAATAAAAGGTGAGGTGGGACTATTTACTTCTACTAGACGGGGGTAGTGGATAAGACACAACGATAATAGTACTAATTAATATTACACAGGTGAAAATCCCAAGGGAAATATTAAAGAAGTGGTGTAATATTGAAGGTATTTTAGAAAGATTTCAAAATGCTTTTTAAAATCATTAACAAGAATTCCAGGACCCGAACTGGTTAGCTACTAAAACTGGAAAAGAGAATCTTAAAACAGTCGTAATCAAGACAGTGCACCATTTAAATACAATGTTACCAGCTATGCACTTGGAGAGAATCCAAAATTTTAAATAATGGAATTTTATTCGTCCTTTGTGAAGGCAAATTACCTTTCGCTTAATAAAATTAGCTTTGAATTATTGTATGCCGTTATGCGAGAATAATTCAATTTATATTTTACGTAAGAATTTTGCAATTTAATTGCCTTCCTTTGTTAGTACAAAAAGATATCTGGCTTAATAAAATAATGAAAAAAGATGAGACACTTTTGTAGAAATAAAATGTGTTGCAGCATTGTCCATTGAATGGCTTGATCTACTTTCTTAATACTTTAATTTTAAGCCTTATTCCAAATTTGTGTCAAAAATGATATTTGTTGCAAATGAAGAAATATATGTATTTAGGAATATGTGATTGCGATGTTGAATGTTGACGTGATTAAGCCGCAGGATGGATAATGAAGATGGTGATGTCGGTACTGCAATCCGGAGTTGATGTTACACGGTCGGAGACTGGCGAGAGACCGACGATCTCGTTTTCATATGCTAAACTCGTTGTATTGCGTTTTGAAAATATCTCATTTAATGATTTTCACGCTTACAGACGGTCTACTTTTACAATCAAATATTTAATTATTTTTATACTCAGTAATATCACATTTTGTAACTTCTGTTGTGTGAAATTATGACTTGATGTATGTGTCATTTTATCTAAACTTTTTCTTTTTAAAAACAATTATAATTTTCACTGACCGAAGACAAACCATTTTCTCGGATATCACATTCTGCAGAAATTTTATCTTAAGAGAAGTTTTCTACAATAAAAGCTTGTTACCCAATTGCTCAACCTCTCTTTTCCGAATAAAATAGGAATAGAGAGATATGGATAGATCAGTACTAGTGGTTTGATAATAATCGCTCTCGCAACGTCCCGTTTTTAAGATTGGATGGATGGGTAAGAGAAAATTTTATACATTACAAACATCCATGCCTACTAACAGAAATTCATAAATCATTTGTAACCAGTGCACCAAGGACCTCACAAAAAAATATTGATGGCATTAATTTTTGTGGATCTTGGTTTCAATTTTTTTCTGCACATTAGTAGTTTTCTGATTTTGCCCTTTTATGTATAAATATAACATGTTCTATATAATTTAAGACATCGACTGAGGGTGCTTGATGGAATTTCAATAATCCAAATAACATGTTCTATTAAGCGTTGTCTAGTTTATGTGTTTCATGTAACTGCATCACCGCGTGGTGGCCATATGCTTCAAACTGGAAGTCACAAAATCATTCGTAACAAGTAGGTAATGGGATATCTAACCAGCAGCAAAAAATCTTATTTAAAGTACGTTCCCAAGTTCCCACCGGCTATTTGGCTTCACAATATACTTTTCATATAATTATTAAATTTTTGGAAAATATGTTATGAACAAAAATAATTTATTATTGATGAAACATTTTGACATGTAATTAATTTTAACATTTGAAGCATAACTCATATTTTATAGTAAATAACACGTTTTCTGTATAGAATACCAGTAATTCTGAGACAACCAACTGAAATTGTGATCGGGTATTGCTCGTGTTGCGTTGATTTGTTAATGAACCAATCATTCCCACCGGTTCCACATGATTAATATGTATCAACATTGTATACAGTATGGTTACAAATATATTTGCCAAGAAGCGTACAATAAATTTTTTTACACTAATTAAAATTTGCATCAAGGTAATTATTAATATAAAATTGTAGTCGTTTCGTAAAGTTAGTTTCCAAAATTTACAGTAAAATAATTCACCATTTTGTTTTGCTTACATCTTGCCTGGACGAAGTCAGTGTGCGGTAATGTTGGGGCGATTTGAATCGATATATGACGAAAAGTGGCGAAGTAGCAAAGCTGTCCTACATACAAGCATGCCACCGCGCGAGCTAATGCAAAACAAATGTCACCACGCTTCGCGTGAAAATATCAAACCGACTAATGGCTCGGTTGAAACGGTGAGCCGCATTTCTTCGTGACCTCCCACGTAGGACATTCCCATTGACGGAGAACGATTGATATTTTTGAGTTACGCGGCGCCGCCTCACGTTTGTGAAGGTTTCGTTCACCCAAGAGGGCTCGTTACTCTTCATCTACAAAGAGGATTTTTAATAAAAAAATACTCAAGCTTACAAATTATTAGTAATTTTTTTGTGAGATGTAGCTAATTCAAGATATTTAATATTATTTAAGTGTCCATTATCGTTACTTTTGTTCTAAGAGAACTGCTTTTTACTGAATTGGTCTTTTTTTTTTTTGTGATTCAATCTGGTCATAAGAATAGGACCAGGATAGGACTTGTCTTCATCAAATCAATCTCTCTGTGTTAAGGACCGGATAAAAAAGGTGTTGAAAAATGTTTAACCCATTATCAACTTTAAAAATCCAGGCCAAAGAGGGGCGAAGGAATGATTATTGGAACCCAGGATAAGTGGAAGGATCTCAATACAAAATCCACTTCGATCCGGTTAATTTCTTTAATTAGATGCGGTGGTTTAGTTTAAAACAATACAAAACTGAGCTTACATTTAAGTTACACTTTAGAAACAATTATCAATTAAACTAACAAATTAGTTAATAATTAACTTTAAACATAATTATGACTATTAATTAAACAATTTAAATCAACAAATGCGGTTTCGGTAGAATCGTTTTCAAAAAGAGTTTTAAAGCGTCACCAAAGCGACAGAGAATCGAGTGAGAAGTATAAAAAATAGTATCTAAAAATACTGTATACTGCCTCTTCTCTTCGTCAAATGAAAGAGGAGCGATATCTATTTAATTGCCTTACGAAAACTGAAAGATGGTTGTTTTTGAACCTTTCAAAAGCAGTATACAATAAACAAAGTTCATGCAACAGCTATCTGATAATAAAATTTAGATTCAAACAACTAAAAATATTGATATGATGAAGTTAAGGTTTACATAGTTCTGTTATTAATATTGTTATTGTCAGTAAATTATGAATATTTAAAAAAAGCATTGCCTCACATAAGTGATCAGTGATGACCCTGTGCTTTTCAATGCTAACATATACGCCGAGAATGCATTCACAGGTCTCGCGTCAAATAGCGAGTATTTGATTGTGATGTAAGGTAACTAGTTACTCAGAAGGTGTGCTGCAAAACACATACATATTACATATCTAAAGCAATATAAATATAGATCTATCCTTATGTAACATATCTTCTCCATTTAAAGATTGTCTGTATTAATGGTATTTATCATCTTCCTTTGATATTCTATGCATTTTCTTAAGAATATTTTACTATATATCTGTAACCTAAATTGATCCTTAATATAAAATTGAAATTAGTTACTTTGTTATTCCACTGGGCTTGTCATTAACGTGACGTGTTTTGCTTTTTTAATAAACATATTCAGACTAACTATATCTCAAGAATATTTATTTCTAAGGTATAAAATTATTGTAACTCCTAAATTAAAAATGAATGGTAGGGTTGGTTTAATTTGTTCTACTGGACGTGAGGAGGAGTGAAGACATATTAATATTAGAAATAAAGAACATACAAGATTTATCAAAAGTAATAATTTTTCAGAGTTTGCTAATCATTTAATTGAAAATTATCATAATTTTAATAAAAATAATAAGGTAGACATACTCCATTCAGTAAATAAAAACGGTATTAAAATAAATAGTGAAGAGTATTTAGAAATTAATAAAACCATTAACAGTAATCGATTATTAGTAAATAACATTTTGAATAAGTCAAGTGGCTCAACACTTTCGCTTTGAATTTTCACCTCCAAACACTAGTAATTATTTTGTAATTAGTGGTGTTTTTGTAATTAGTACTGCAATTTTTTATGTATTACCACCTCCCCACGTCCAGTAAAACGAAACAAACCCACCCTACCATTTATTTTTAATTTAAGAATTAGAAAAATAATTTACCTTACAAAAAAATAACCTTGCGATATAGCTAGTCTGAAGATGCTTCTTAAAGAGGCGAAACGCGTCATGACAGTGACGAATCCAGGGAAATAACAACGTTACCAATTTCAATTTTTTATTTAAAATGAGTTTTTCACAAAGTTACTACTGAATCCCTAGAAAATACTAAATTGATTTATTTACCCATAGTCTTATTGGAAAAAATAATACAATTACGTTACGCATAGATTACACAACAGTTGTGGCTATTTTTCCAAAGTATAACACAAGTTCTAAAAGTGCAATATCCACAAGTAAGGCTATAATAATATGTACTATCCACAAGTCACTTAAAAACCACTGATAAACAACACCATAGTTCAAAGGCCAAACGGGACAGTCAAGTAAGTTGATACTCACATGGTAGACTTTTTGAGAATGCCACCTTGGGGTGCGATTCTCCGTTACTTGTTGTGAAAACTCCAAGCTACCAGTGTACAATTCTTCACTGACTTTCCAGCATATAATGATAACAAACGTCCGCACTACGTATCTCTATCGTTGGAATATAGCAAGTGCATGACGGTGGGTGCTTCCCCTATGCTCTTCATTATAGCAAAGTTTGCTACAATAAGTTTGACGAATAAACGGTTTAATATAAAAATATATCATCCTTTCCGTTTTTATGACAAAAAAAATCCCTTCGAATCTCATGCAATCCCATTTCGTTACAGTGTGGCTTTTGTCATATAACGCGTTTATAAAGAACCTTACCAATTTTAAAAAGCAAAATATGGTTTTATATAGTATTAATTAATTATTGTACGTCATATTTTGTGTGTAAAACCTGAAATACATATCAAACTATATGAAATTATCAAAAGACGCAAGAATCAAAATTCTTCATAGCAGAACTGGCTCCAGACGTGCTGTGGTGTCGTTTGAAACAAAACGGTTGTATACGGTACGTCATTGTTACTATACTGTACTATAATTTTGTATTTTTCGATGCTAAAATTAACGAGTTTTTCAAATTATGATTAATTATACAAAGAAGACGTAAAATTTAATGTATTTTTAATTTTTAATTATATGTAGAACTATTTTATTCACAAATAGCAAAATTTTCAATTTTTTTATGACCTATTTCACAGATAATTTAAAGGTTGAAAGGCCGAAGTAACTCATTGGTAAACCATAAACGATTGGTACGGAAAGGTTAAAAAGGTATATTAGTAAGTTAATTGCAATTTCTATACGCAATCTCCATGACTTAGAAGAGTTGGTGGAATGGAATAAAATTATGACTGAAATCTATGATTTTTCAATACAAATCCATAAACTGAACGAAAAATTAATGAATACCAGCGTCTGTCTATTTTCGACTGTCTCTTGAACACAAGCATACTTATTTATACCTACAATTAAAGTTGATAGCTTTATTTTTCAACTAGCTGTATAACTAAATGAGACACGTGTTTCGCTTCATATAGAAGCTTCTTCAGACTATATCTCAAGGTTATTTATTTCTTATGTAAATAATGATTCTAATACACAACTTAAAAATGAAGGGTGAAGAGAAATTGTTTTTTTTAGCGAACGTGGGGAGGAGCTAAGATACAAAAAATAATAGTATTAATTATTGTAACACTTCTGATTAGAAAATTAATTACCAGTCTTGAGGTAGGAGGTGAAAATTCCAACGGAAATAAATTTAGTTGTGACGAGTCAACTGTCATATTCGAAATGTTATTTACTAATAAAAATATTATTTTTTTGATAATATCAATAGTAAATGTAATTCTCATTGAAATTGTGTTTTAAATAATTAAAGCCTTAGACAGTGAATAACAAAGGCTTGCATAACAATACTAAGAAGAAGTAATTTTGTATAAAAAATATGAATTAAGAAACAATTTAAACAACAGTTAGTATAACACTGGTTCTGACATAAAAATCTAAATAAATCTATTGTTCTTAAGTTGTAATTACAATTTACAATGCATATTTAAATAGTTTTCAATCAAACCAAGAGCTTCGTAGAAATGAAATTTAAATTAAATCATTTTAATTTCTGAAAAGGGTGGATATATCCAACGGAAATTAAAATTTTTTGGTGTAATTAGTTTTTGCGTTAGTACTGTTGACGAAGAATGAAGGGTTCATAATTGAAATCTTTGGCAATTATTCATGAAATCCTTTAATAAAGCTTATTTTTGTAAAAGTACAGTTAATGAAATTTGGTCTCTTACCCTATCCAGAAAACGGTGAAGCAATAAATTGACAGTTAGTCCTTTCTAAGCCACAATCGTTTATAACAAAAGGATAAAACATGGTTTTAAAACTGAAGACATCCCATGTTACAAAACAAAAATCAATTAGAATTTGGGAATAAAATTACTGATTTGTTTAAAAAATAACCGATAAAAAACCATTTATTATATATTCTGAAAAGCGGATATTAACAGAATGACTTTAAAAAAGTTATCATTCAAATATTTTAGCTTAACTAAAGTTGAAGCTTAGTTTCCAGACCCAAATCCGTAAGTGTCGATGAATTGTACATTGCTGGAATTTCTGATAAACATTGATACTTCTTAATATAGTCATAAATGTACAGGTATCCTTGCAGGAGTTGGTCAGTAGTGTCAGAACTGTCAGGAATAGAAATCATGATCTGGTTTTTCCAAAAACAAATCCATAATTTTGTAGAACATTTGGTATTACGTCATTTCAACATGAATTTAAAAAAATAATTTCAAGACTGAATGTTGAGTTGCGATTGGAATCATAAGAACGTGATTACCGCTTTGATATTAGACGTATCAAAAATCATTATAGAATCGTTACATTCAATAAATTTGTAAATTCCATATCAATCACTTTCTTAAAAATACTTTTTTCTACGATTTTGTCTCACACACCAAATCTCGTTAAACTTCAATAAACCTTAATCAAGGCACGGCGTAAAGCAAATAAAAGTATTTACTTTTAAGGTGTTAACTGTCAATTCTTGGTGGAAAGACATTATATTTTAAAAAATAAAACACAATTTGTTTGTTCTCCACTTAAGATGGCTGTTTATTATTTATATTAATTACATACTTAATATTTGATTATTTTTAAATGAATTTTTTGAATTTAAATAAATTTCCCTGAGTCATCATTTTATATTATTATCGTCATTAATAATTTTGTTCAGCTAAATGGACTTTTATTGTAGATTAGTATTTAATGATTTGCAAGAGGTCCATAACATTTTAATTGTAGACTCTTTCATTTGATTTATGTATAATTTGTTTGTTAATCAATATTTTCTTGTCTCAGTTCATGAACCATCAGTTTTATATACCTTAATTTTTTCACTCAATTTTATATAAATACGCCTGTTATGTTTGTATTTTTATCAGTTGATAATGCTCGTGACGAGCGAAACCGGTCATGATCATTATACATATCTGGAAGTAGTACAAACAAATTGTGTTTTATTTTTTAAAAAATAAAAGTATGTTTGAAAAATGGGTGTCAAGTCTTTGCTAGGTAGGCTTGAAAACTTTACTATTTCCATTTAAATAAAAGAGCAACAGTGTAATAAAATACTTTCAATACTAAATTTTTTTTTACGTTTCATATTTTTTAGGCAACGGGAATGAAAAAAAACCTCCTAATTCCTCTTAGGGACAGAATGGAAATGCTTCAATTTGTATTATAATTATTATAGAACGTTTTTTATAAATATCAATATCATTATAAAACATTTACTCGTTTGACGTTAAGAAAACCGCATAAATAATTCATTAAAGACTTTTTTATTACATGAGCTACCGTTAAGTCGTTTCAATTTTTTAAATCTGTATAAATTTATCCTCATTCGATATACCTAGATAGAACGATGAACCAAAAGTTAGAAAAATATACTTAAGGCATGTCGATTAAGCCAAACGCTTATCATTTCATAATTATCTTTTTACTGAGAGTATAATATGTTTACCTTACATTATAACATATTGAGGAAACAAACGCTACCTAATTAATTTGTAAAGTAAATGTTAACATCCCTGACAGGTACTCATTTGTCGTGAATCGTCGAAGGGTTGTTTGTCAGCGGTTCGCAAGTCAAATAATAACAATAAATTGGCAGGTTTTACCAAGCCCTTTAGTGCTAACAAAACAACTCATGGAACAGTACCTGTATGAAAAAAGGGTACACGAAAAAAAATATGCATTTAAATATATTCCGTATTTTGTAATAATCAAAATCAAACAACATATATACTTCTTCTACTTATTCGCCATACTCACTTCTTATGTGGAGCATATGGCTACCACGCAGCGCCTTCATGATTCCCTGTCACCCCCAAATCGCTTTGTTTCCTCCCATGACATGTCAGAGTAGCTCAGTTCTGTCAAGTATAACCTATGGATATTACTCGATAGTCTTCTAGGACGCCAGAATCCTACAAGCTGGAAGTAGAGACAAAAAGGATTGAAGGCATCCGCAGCACGTGACCAAGCCAGTTCCAATGTCTCTCCATTAAAATATATAGACACTTGAAATAAAATATGGGATCATTTTATCGTTTTGTTAGAGTATATTAACTTATTTTTGAATAGGATTTTTTTGAATTGTTTTCTCCGAAAATTTATCCGGAGTTATGGTTATTATTGATTTATCAAAGAACAAATAAAACAATCCGATATTTTAATTCACTATTTAATTTTTTGACACAAATATGATGGGTGAAATAAATATTAACTGATTGCTTCAGTAAAGTGTAACTGCTGCATTGTTATGTTTATTATTACCATGTGTGCATTTCTTGAATATTGTAAGTGAGGCAATTTTGCCTTATATAAAAGATTCAGAAGTAATTTGAATTTGAATTTTTTTGGTGAAGAAAACATTTAATTAAATTCACTGACGCCGGTCTTGTATCCGATTGGTCAATGCACGTTTGCATCGTTTACTTCGTTGCAGTATCACGTTCTCGAATCTCCGATGTAAACCATCATTTACTAATCTTTTAATCGATGTGGTATGGATATCTTTCAAAACTAGTTCTCTTCTAGCCGATACTTACCATTTTTGAAGATTGCGGTTGTATGACTGGCTTACGTGAAGTTTTTACAAAATAACTTCTGAAAAGATCTTCATTAGGAATTGATATTAGGGATTTTAACGTTTCGGATATCGAATAGTTTAACTGATATTGAAATAATATTAAAAGTTCGATTCGAATAATTAATTATATAACATTATATAAACTAAAATAGTAATTTAAGAGTATATTAAATTATTTATTGTAAATTGTTGGTTAACACCGCAAAATGGTGCAAGTAACCTTTCTGCGTCAATAGATTTCTAACAGTTGAGCTGTAGTGCTCGCTAGTCCTTTATGGCGTGCGCACTAAACTTCATTTCATGGCTGTCGGTTACATGCAAAAATACTTTGTGTAGCTCCGAGTCTAATTAATCACTCCAGATAAATAGTGACCTATAAAAGCGTTTTATTGTTTGAAAGCGGAAATGTTCCTCTCCCGTTTCTTCGGGTGACAGCAGTTTTTTTTTTTATTATTATTTTGCAGAAAGGAAGAAAACGTTTTGTTGCTCATGAATATAATTTACGGCTATTTTGTAAATAATTTACTTCAATACCATTTAGGAATTCTCTTCTCCTTTTCCATTATTCTGTTTTTCATTTCAGTTGATAATTATTTTAAATTTTGTCATTATTTTACTGCCTTTGACAAAACTGATCTGTTGAAATTATTTATCTCGCATAAAGGTCGACTCTATAACAATTATTTTGTATTATCTTCATTAAATTTTACCATTGAAGCTAGTGACTCAATAGAGTACAGCTTATTAACACTAATGTTATGCACGCACATAATTATATTTTTCTAAGATTTTATTATAAAATCAAATAGTTATCTTTAGGAATATATTTTTAGTTGTTTTATGCTTGACGCGATTGAACTGTAGGTACGGATGATGACAATGATGATGATGATGACGATTATGCAGTTCAGAGAAAATGTATCCAGTTCGACTGGTGATGTCAGAATCCAGTTAAACGGACAGAATGAATTCTTTGTTCATATATGCTGTCGTCAACTCGTTACCTTACTTTGAAAAGGTTCTAACTGCACTTGACCATGTTTTGAGATACGAGATCTGAAATCAACGTATATGGTAGAATGAGGCTAATACAACATTTTCAATCACAAGATCATTTTAGGCCAAAATGTCAGTTAGAACCTTTTCATAGTAAGGTATCGAGCTGTCTGTTTTCTGCTTTATTCATCATGACAACCCTTTTCAGAGCGTTCAACTTTATTGGAACTTATGCAGAATCCGTGTCGTATACCGGTATACTGCATTTTCAAGTGCGTAAAAAAATAAATATTATTTGACAATTAGCCTCGTCTAAATTGCTAGCAAATAATAACTAACGCAATTTTTCGTAAATCTGTAGCGTCACATATCGCTACATATCTAATTGTTATAGTATTTTTAAAGTCTTAATTTTCTAAACACAAATAACGAAATAACCAAAAAATACTAAGATTCGATGTCTTGAGAAAGGATCCGATAAAATGAGTCTGAGGATGCTTTCCAAAGAAGCGAAACAAGGAAATAAGGAATACACTTATTTATAGCACACAAAGTACAATAGCTTTATATTTTATTGCTGAATTCAATGAATAAATACCTCTTTAATAAAATTTTGTTTAATATTGTATTTTGTTTACAAGATGTCAATGTTTAAACATCCGTATTATTCTTATATAATTTAATTAACAACTGGTTCCAAATGACGAATGGACAAAATGGTATTTACAAGAATTAAATTTTATTATAATAAAAAAATTGAATATTTCTTATAAACCGCTTGAGAGAGTATGAAAAAAACGTCTCGCCGCTCGAGAGAGAATGGCAGAGAGCGCGTGGCAACAAAGGATAATTCACAGGTTCCTTCGTCTTCCATTAAAACCCGGTCGTATTCAGTATACTTTCTCTTTAATTGCAGTTAGTTTACACTTATAAATTCCTCGAAAACAGTTACACAAACAGATTTAAAATACACGTTTTCAATTTAAAACTCTGTAAGTGGTTTTACTAGCAAGTGGTAGACTAAGTCGCCGCTTCATCGGCCAACGACTACCTCCGGGGAATGCTGAGAGGCGACTCCTCTTTTTTTAAGCAGCGCAAGCTTTTTGTTTACTTCTAACGGTAAACAAATAACGGTAACCAAACAAATATGACAAATTATTTTTGAATGCCTTATGAGAGATATTACATATTAAATTTGCATTAATAGAAAGAGTCTGCAGATTGGTTTTGAAGACCCCTGTCCGCCCTATAAGTACGGGGCGGTGTCACGCTTTACCTTTTCAATTTTATCTCAACAAAATTTTGTATAAACCATTCAGTCTTAACACAATTGTGTCTTTACGATATTTATTATCAATGGCATTTGTTTCGTCATTTAAATATTCTTTTCGGATATTTACTAATTCAAGCGCAATCATTTCAAATAGAAAATGTCCCATTATTCTAACGAAAGAAAATGGAACCTACATTCGGACTCATAAAAGTAAAGAACTTGATCAGGTAAAGGGTGAAATCGGGCTCGCTACGTGATACGATCTAAGCTTTTTCGGCCAAAGAGCTTCTTTCGTATACATGACATCTCTAATACCTTCCTACATTTAATTGCCACTAGGCTATTCCAGTATACAAGGTAGGATTTAAAGATGAGTTTAATTCGTAAAACGAATGTTTTTATGGCTGAATATGCGTTTGTATACAAAACAAGATTACGGAACAAGCGACGGAAAATGTAAGTATAGTTTTAATATAGAATTATAGTAGAAAAAATATAAATTTCCATGGTTCATTTCGAATTCGCAGGAAATTTATCAATTACTTAATATTTCAGCAGAAGATATTTTAATGCCAATTTCAAGCCAAGCATGCTTAGAAGAGATATACAGTATAAGATATATCATCCCACTTCTTCTAACACAGTTGTGCACAACTAATTTGAAAGAACGGCCAGATTATCCATTTACTAATTTATCACTGGCCGCAGTAGGGCAAAAAGTTTTGGAAAATTATGATACATATACTAAACGAAATATAAAGTAAACAAATCAGTAGTTGACCGTTTAAGAGAAAAATTCAACTAAAACAACGATTAACGTTTAGTATTAGACCGAATGATGACAAAGCAAGTGTATTTATAATGGATCAAATGTCTAAATTAATATAATAAAACAAAAATTAGAAAACGGTCTGTCATAAAAAATTGTGTTCAATTTTAAACAACCATGTTTCTGTGTCAGTAGTTGACCATCTAAAAAATTGGAAGTTCCCGTAGTTGACCACTTTTTTCTCTGTAGTTCATGCCTAATCATAAGGTTTCATGACAAATTTTCATCAGAGCTTCCTGTAAGATCACTCTTGGTTGAATCAAGTAGCGTATGCTTACATTCAATAATATCCTTAAGAGATTCAAAATAAGATACGAACTGCACTGTTGTTTTCAAATGGCCGCTATGACTCCCCAATGACATACATGGTGATGTGTTAGTTCCTCAATCCGACAAAAGTCGGTTTCACTTGTCAGAACTTTTAGAGCAATTCCGCGTATACGTTTCTTATTTTGGGCACTTTTATTGAAAAAGATCAACTACTGGTACATTTACCATACATTTTTTTTGCTCGATGGAACTTCAACTGTAGTGTGATATATCAATTTTAGTGAGATTTCTGACACTGCATGCTGGCAGCAAGCATTTTGATGTCGGGCTTAATTTTTGTGGTTGCTATCTTCAGTACAGCACTGAGGTTAGGTTCAACCGGTTTCTGTGTTGAGAATTGTTTAGTTTTGATAAGGAAAACGCTTTCTCGCAAATGTAGGTGCTTCCGAAAAAACTTCACAAGTGCAGCCTTATTACGTAGTGTGGGAAACATTTAAAGACATTCTGCAGATCTAGTTAAAAAGATGAATCGGCCTCACTGATGGAAAAAATAGACTGCACCTGCAGCGCAATAAAGTGACAATGTAAAAAGATAAATTTCGGTCGCAAATATTAACTCAAGAAAATATAATCATATTAAATAATAAAACTAGATGTTTGACATTGATTTTCTATTGCATAGTTTGTTCACATATCGATACAAAATTTTTTAATATTCAATGGAAAATCTCGTAATAAAGTACTTGTTATTTTGGGCAGCAACAAATGCCACCGGGCCGCGGTTTGTGCATCACTGTTCTAACATCATAGCTGCTATTTATAATTAAACAATTGAATGTATTAATTGTGCTTACGAGTACTTCTAAGAAAAGGAAGGTACATACTATAATTAACTTATTGTTAAAGTAAATGCGTTGAAATTTTATTGATTATGCGTAATTATTTGAGCTTGTTGTAATGGCTTAAGTAAGGGGGATGAATTAATGTTTGTTTTGACATTAAGGAGTAACATTGATTATATCTATTCGTTCTAAGAAAGATTGTCTTAAGTTTAAGAAGTTATATTGTGTGATTTTTTCAATATAACTTCTAATTCAGGCCCGTCTAGGTTTAATTTTGTAAAACAACTGGTAATGAACAAAAGAAACAGTAGTTCATCACTATTTCTTGAGGTATCTGTAGAATCTCACGTAATTACGGATAGTCAATAAAATTTCAATGTATTTACTTTAACAATTAAATAATTATACAATGTTTAATGCGCAATAATAAGTATTTGCAATAGCTTACTTCTAAATAGATGCTATGATGATGAAAGAAATGGAAAGATTTCTATTCTGTAACAGTATATACAGCTGATCTAATTAAGCTTTAACACGATGGCGTGAAACTGAAATTACTATCAACATACTGATAAAATTCCTGTAATACTGAATTCTTTGTTATTTTTACCCAATAAGATGGAATTGTCAATTCAATCAATAAATAATATTGAAAAATACGAATCGAAAATATTTACTTCATTTATTGTTATCATTCAAATCAGAAATCATATTTTGGTGTTTGACACATTTTTATTTTATTCAGGCCTGTATTCAAAAATGAATTACATACCGTGCCCATTCGCTACGCCAAATTTGTTGGCATTTATTGTACTAATGATCTGCCACTAAACATTTTTAACCACTTCATTTTGCTTCGACCCAGCAAAATAATGGTTTTATTCACCTTGACTATTTATTACCTTTCCGTACAATCATTCATTCTCATTTGTTTTGAATATATGTGTAATGTGAGGCACTTAAAAACCAAAAAACAAAACGTGCATGAATCATTCCATTAATCATTGTATCGTGCTTTCAAAAAGGCTTAACCTTAATTTTTCATAGCCATTTGGATATGGGGTGTACTAGATTCTAGATCGTCATGTCATAAATCTTATTTTAAATACAGCAGGGAGGCTATTCGTTTCATTAATGAATTAAAACTCTTTTACCTGATCTGTAAAACCCCCATTACATATAAGGTAAATTTATTAAAAAGGATTTCATAATATCTTATGGGCGAGAAAAAAGCTTCAGTTTCTTTGATATTCAGAAATATGGTAAGATAATTTAATTTTTCAAATTTTTCTGTGAGTGATAAAATTAATCAAGCAAAATTTAAAATAAAGGTATTCCTGATAAAACTCTTTATTTTATCTAAATTAAAATATCGTTTTTATGTTGAAAATTCGTTGGTCATCAGAATTTTCAAAATAGCTACTTTTAAATGGAAGAATAATATATGATTAGTATAACGGTATAACCGTACCCATCATAGATAACGGTTTTAAAAATTGAAATACTGAATGTCTAAATCACCTAGTACGTCGGAACTATGTGTGCATCGCATAATAAAAAGATTATATATATAAGATAAAATCGGCGTCCGTGGTGCAGTTAGTAGCGTCGTGGCCTGCGGCCACGGATGTTTCGGGTTAAATTCCCGGTGCGGACAGTTTTCGTAAATTGATATTTCAATCGATTTATGTATTTTTGTTCGTAGTCTGAGTGTTGGTGTTTTCTAAAACTGCCTCCTCACCCACCCATCCCATCTTCGTGGGGCGTAGAGAGCATCAAGCATTTTTTTAAGTTCTTGGTTTTTAAATAATTTGTTCATTAATCACCTATAAGGTTTTAACTATAAATTCTTGGTGGAAAGGCATTTTTCTTTAAAATTAAACATAATTTTCTGTACTACTTCCACATGATTATAATGATCAGGACCGGTTTTGCTCATCACGAGCATCAATTGATAATAATCTAAGCACTTGTATATGAAAAGGCTAGTTTTTTAAAACCCAAAAATGATTAACATATATCGTTTTGAAACTGTTCAAAAACCAACCTTTTTACCAGATTTATTTTTGACACTTCAATCTTAATGTTGATACTTAATATCCATTTCCTTGAATTCAAGTATATATTAATTAAACTACCAAGATATGAAAATCATCCACCACCACTCACCTATCTAAATCAATGATACATTTGATTTCACATTTTGTTAATTCAATACCTAATTATTACTAAAGTAAAAAATATGAATTTAACTGTGTTTCTGATAGTACCGGAAATTATGATGATAACAACGATTGGATTTTTAGGCTGTATGAATAATTTATTGAAATCCTGACATCGTTTATGACAGGCTCATAGCTAGTGAATGAATAAAATATTTTTATAAACAAACCAATACAAAAGCTTTCATATTTATTTCTGAAAAGTTGTAAAGTAAACACTGAACTTTGGAAAGCTTGTTATCGATTTGATGTTTTCATAGACTTGAGTTTTCTTACAAGTTTGTTAAGCTATTCAAAGCGCGTTAAATTAATCGTTATTTGAATCTAAGGCTTGCAGGGAATTCATTTTTCAACAAAGCTTTCGTATCATAGCATTGTTGGTCGTAACTTCTACTGACACCTTTGCGTTTATACCCTTTAAGAGACGTCTACAAAAAGCAGCAAGTTTTTGTCAAATCAATAATAATTCATGAGCTGTCATTTATATTTATGTCAGAAATTGGTTTGAGATACAGCTAAAACAATTTTCAAAATTTTCTTAGTTATTCTATTTTAATTAGGTTTTTTATGAGAAACATACCCAAATATCTATTAATTTAATAATTTTATTATATTTTCAATTATTAAAAAAGAGGTTTACTTTTATGTATTTTTGTACAAAATTTAACAAACTTATATTGTACACTAATTTTTTTTTGTTATAAATTATCCATTACAAATTTTTCCTATAAAAGAAACCATAATATATTAAACGTTAAATTTGTACCCCATTAGAGATAGTTTACCTTTTTCCCCGATTTACGCAGACATGAATGAAAGTCAAATATTTACTTTTTTTTCCATGTCCTCTCCCAATGTGGAGCATATGGTCTCCTAATGGAGGTACCTTAACAGAATTGCTTGTCACTCAGTTGCTCAACCTCATTTTTTTTCGAAGAGAGTAGGGATAGAAGGATAGGGCTAGGACATGACTAGTGACTAGCTGATCGCTCTCGCTACGCCCCATGAGGATGGGATAGGTGGAAGGGAGGATTCAGACTACGAACAGGAATTCATAAATCGATTGAAAGGTAAATCTATGGAAATCGTTCGCACCGGGAATCTAACCTGAGACATCCGTAACCGTAGCCAGCAACGCTACATTTTATGAAAAACATTCATTTATTTTATTATTATCTATATATTGTTAATAAACATCTATGGTCTTGAATACAGTACTAAAAATCAATTGAACAACTAAAATAATAAATTTTGTTATATTCAATATTTCATAAAACATAAATTACATACTACAATTGTAAGTCTATAATATATGAAATATGAGACATTTTAAGCTTTGCTCGTTGCTGATTCACGGCATATGAGAACACCAGAGGCCTCTCCTTAATGATAGTCCTCAGAGTAGCGGAGTGCAGGAGCAAGTGGTGAAGGATAGTCAATAGAAATAGATCAAGTCAAGACCCTAATATGTGAGTAATACGTATAAAAATAATAGCATTCTTTGGAGATAAGAATTTGACGAGTGATCGTTTTAAATGTTGTTTTCTATCTTCTTATTTTGATGCCAACTATTTTATTAAAAGATTGACCACCAAGCTACAGTGCGTCATTTATTCAGAGCCAATCGTACTGGATAATTAATGCCTTAGGTATTTCTTATGGTTGATTGACAAGATAATTAATTTCCATCTACTTTGCATTATCAGTTGAAGTAATTCGTAATTCTTGTTTTAAAAATGTGATTTAAGTTCATCCTTCACATTTATTTCAAATAGATAAGCTATGTATTACAAGTTTTATTTTCAAGACTATCAACATACATGTTCACAATTTTTATCCACGTGACCGAAACCATAACCAAACGATTTTTATTTTTAAAACTTGTTCTTCGACGTTCGGCTGATCAATGCATTGCCTAGAGAGGTGGAAATTTTCAGCAACAAACTCTGAGTATTTTTTTCTATTTTCTACAATTTTTAAAATGTTTGTAATAGTGCAATTGTTTTTTTTGTTCTATATAAATGCATGGCGCATTGGCTTCAGCTTTACTGCCACGTATTTCATTTTTTCATTTACAAATATGTAAATGGCATCCGAATCTCTATATGGTTTGAGAAGACCCGAATCAAAGAGAGGCGAATGGACGGTTATTGACGTTCTGAAAGGTCTGGGATCTCAAACAAACAACATTCCAAATCCGGTTCAACTCTTATTTATTTTTAATCGAAGATGCAGAGGTTTAAAATACACAAAATAATATTCTTAACACATACAATTGATTCTACATTTACATTTACTTAACACATGAATTTACTTTAAGTTATAATGCAAGTGACACGACAAACGATTTTAAATTAAGTCCAATTTCAAAACAACACAAACAATCCACAACGTCACCGGTGCCGGCCACGGCCAGTGGCTCGCCCTGCTCGAAGGCTGGCAAACGACGACTAACTCATAACCCCTTTCCGTCAAAAATGGACTCGTCCAGCGAACGTATCCGCCGGCGATTCGCCGAACGCCCTTCACCTGCGCCGATTTCTAGGAATCATTGTCATTAACGCTGTTAGTTTTCAGTTATGGACTCTAACTAAACTTAAACTTAACAAAAAAACCAGCGTGTATCACGTTGTATTCACGACCATCTTTATAGATTTACAACTACGTATCTGCAGTTCTTCCAAATGATTGACAGGTTTTCGTAAGGAATGGCCATCCAAGAGAAATAAAGACACTGTACTTAGCAATTTTCTATCAGTTCAGATCTACTTATTTTTTGTGCGACATCGCAAATTTACTAAATGCTCTATTATTCGCCTTTGTTGCGGCCAAGGTGCAATAAGCATCCTGTGGTATAATGCAACAATTTGAATATAGACAAACTATCAGTGAGCGGAAAGAGTTTGGCAGCACCGCCGTGCCCAGTTCGTTTATGAGATTTTCTTTTATTAGCAATTGTGGTTTGAATGAGCCTTACTAATTTGCTTTTATACAAAAAACAGTGAATCTACGCTTTACGGTCTACGCCAATCATTGGTCACGGAAATAATATGACGATCTTATCGCACGGTTGAATTGTTCACTATTATATAAGGAATAAAGAAACAATGCGCCAGCATTATTTATTGTACAAATGCACGGATCGTGAATATGTAGAAAGCAAACCTAATAATGTGATACTTTAATTCAATAGAAATGTGAGTTTTTGATTTTAACTGTATGGTAATGGTGATATTGCAAAAAAACAGACAAATATAGGCGTAAGAAAATTGTACAGGTTGAATACAAATACCAGAGTTGACAATTAATCTATTGTTTAAATAATTTGAAACAAACAATTAAAGTTCTATTAGCAGGTATATTACACTTGGGTCTCGTATAACACGGTTGATGAATTGTGACATATTTTTGTACAATACGCTTTATATAGCACGTTTTCAGCATTGTTTATAGAAAATGATCCAACAATGGAAAGAAGTTTGAAGTTCAAGACGGAATTACAACAGATCTTGAGCCCTTATCATGAAATACGTAAATATTAATACGCTGAAAGCAAACAATCGCTTATTACAGAATTTTTAAAGCCTAAGTCCAAAAATACTCGATAATGAAAACTCTCAATGGATCTCGAAAAAGAGTCGAACATATAGAATTATAAGTGATAACGATGATGAATGAATGATCTATAATATATTTTATAGGATTTACAAATTTTCATTTGGTAATTATTTTTAAATATTAAATTATGATATAATATAATCATAATATTTTTTTGGAATGCATACCATAATTTTGTATGAACTTCGAACCTCGTATAATACGGATCTGTATTACACGACGTTTTTGTGGAACCATATGACCGTGTTATAACTGAGTTTCAAGTGTATGTATATTAAAACTAGTAATTTTAACGCGGCATCGCCCAAGAAAAGAATTGTATATATTAGTTTATTTAGCACTTTTCTTTTCCTTTTCGGTATACTTCTTGTAAAACCCACGAAATGAAGATTTTACTGTTAGAAGCTTTATAATTTTAAATCGTGCATAATTTGCCGCTCAATCTTTTGGTTTTTTACAAATTTTACAATTTGCATGAAAAGTTATTATTTGTGACATTTACATTATAAAAAATTACAGTCGCTAAGAAAATTCAACACAGACTGAGTTGTGATGACGATATGACGGATTACTTTAGTGTGGAGCGGTTGCTAAGCAACTATTTGCTATTACTTTTCATTGATACGTCAATTAGGGTTTTCAGATTTAGTTTTAAAGTTAAAAATTGAAAATAGCTCAGTTGGTCCTTAAATGGCAGCCAAAAAGACATATGAAAATTTTGCATTGCAATTGTACACTGTTTGGGAGGAGTTTTTGTTACTAATAGAAACAAACATACATATTTCTATAATATTAGATTTTTAATTTGGTTTCATTTTTTATTTTGGATTAGTATTTATTATTTTGTTAGAGGTCGTAATATTTTAACTGTAGATTATTAAATTTTGTGCATACATCATTTATTTGATTACCTATAAACTCTTGTCATAGTTCATGAGCCAACTGTTTTATATACCTTGTATTTTTTAACAATCTATTTTATATAAACTGCCTTCTTATTTCGTTATTTTTGTCGGTGGATAATACTCGTGATGAGTGTAATCTATCTTGATCATTATAAACATGTGAAAGTAGTACACAATAAATTGTGTTTTACCAGTGATACTAAAGATCAACGAATTTTAAATGTTAATCACTTTTTAACGAAAGAAATTTATGTGAACTGTAAATGTTAATTGAAGTTACCAAGACCTGTCCTCTGGCAAAACTTTTGTTAGTGTTTTTTTAATGAAAGTCAAAAATGAAAATCAACAAAATACAGCAGGTAAAAAATAAACGATTGATTTCTTTCTAAGCTTTTTGTGTTCCGCTGTTCAGAAACAATGCAATATAGCATTTTGAAAAGAAACTATTCAGCGTCAGTGCAAAGTGGGACGCTATCTCTACAAAAGGCGCCACGTCTCTACCAAAAGGACGTCGCGACGCCAAAACCAGCTCTGGCGTCACCACAGCCACACTTTGTACTTTCAAACACCGCCGAGTGACATTATCAGCAAGGAACAACTTGTTTGACAGTAAGCAAAGCTTAACTATCTAACACAGCGAATTTCTCTTTTGTGAGTTTCTGTGTTCTGCTAATTTCATAGAATATAATCAAATAATTAAATATAATTGAATAAAATAAAAGTCTTGAAAGTTCTTTCGGATTACTATGTTGACTGAAACAAAAGACAAATTTAATTTATTAGAAAGAGAAAGAAAACACGACGAAAAATTTCCATTTCGGCAATTATTTTGATTAGCTCTCGGGCTAGTTTTAACCATGTATTTATTTAACAATAATATGTAGTCTCAATAATTAAATATTCAAAAGAAGTAAATGCACGAATGGGAACGAATCCCGGACTTTTTTATGATACTGGGATTTCAGGATTAATAAGTTCACACTTTCGGGATTCCGGGATTTGTCACTACGTACTAATCCTATATATTTATATATAAATATATAATATACAGACTTTAGAAAGGCAAAAGGATTTATCCTTCCGTTTTTCTAAAATATGTTTTATTCAGTAATCACAATGTATATAATTTAATACAAGTTTTGTTTGGACTATTTACAATATTTTTTGTGTGTGAGTTACGTCCATTTTTCTTTCTAGAGTCGATATATATTTATACAGTCATTTTTCCGAGATGACAAAGTCATAAACATCCATGCTCTATTCGATTAAAAATTCAATACATGCTATTGTCCATTGAGTGCTTCGGGT
Source organism: Himalopsyche phryganea (assembly GCA_022494535.1). Classification (NCBI taxonomy): domain Eukaryota; kingdom Metazoa; phylum Arthropoda; class Insecta; order Trichoptera; family Rhyacophilidae; genus Himalopsyche; species Himalopsyche phryganea. The sequence goes on from JAGVSL010000025.1 coordinate 3,972,167, forward strand.
GAACGACAGAGTAAAGCATCTAGAACGGAAGCTTACTTCCACCTTTTCCAATTATAAAGAAATTTTCAACAACTAGAACTTTTCTATCCTTATTGTAATACTTACTAACTTAAATTAGTTTTCGTTAAATGCATTGTGTTGAAATTTATATTTATTAATACATATGCCCTACATTGGAAGCAGATATGGATACTTTACATCGAAAATTTTATTTATGGGGTTAGTAAGGGACCAGTCGAAAGCTAAATGCACTCTCCTCGTCTTGTTTTCGGAATAGGTTAGGTAGGAAGGAGTTGGTTTGAAAGGAATTTACATTTTTTTAAATTCAATAACGCACCAAACCTTTACCCACTACGGCAGGGTTTCCCAAACTTTTCTTGCGATGGAACACTTTTCAAACCCACAAATTGTAACGAAAACATTTTTTATTCATTTAAGACATCGACTGAGGGTGCTTGACGGAATTTCAATATCAAATTTTAATTGTTGAAATTTTGTACATTTCCATGTATTTTACATCATTCCTCAGTTCAAGATCATTCGTGTGCTCGAATGCTTGAAGATGCCGAAAGGCGAAACCCGGGTCCTTAGTGACAAAATACATGAAAGTTTACAAAATCTCAATAATCCAAATTTGATTTTTTATTCAGTTGGGTATATATTATCAATATGAAGTCAAACATGTATGAATTTGTTACATATAATACTATTCCAAGTTTTTTGCGGAACATTGCTTGGGAAACTCTGCTCTACGATTTCAAACTCTTCTTGCTAATTGTATTCTGTAGCGTAACCGCGTTATGCGTGTTTCTAATTTGCCAGGAATTCCTCAAGACTTGATTGAATGCACTCTAGTGTGCAGGAAGTTAAATAAAAAATAATAATTAAACAAAAGGAGTTATTGTAATTTTTTTAGGAATTGAGTTTTATTCGGTTTTCATATGACACCGTGATATCATAGAACGCCTTGTAATTTGTCAGAGATACAACCAAACTTGTGTGACTGCTGAGGCCCACAGACCCCAGCGACAGTTGAATCGTGTTGAGCAATTTCTCCCGTTCGCTGTCCGTGTTTGGACATTCCCAAAGGATCTGATAAGCATCCTGAATCATTTTACCACATGCAAACATTGGACAATCTTATGAATAATTAAAATGAATTATATAGTCCGAAAATTCTTCCAAAAGCAGGCAAACTTGGCAAATAAAGATAGCATAAGTCTTGACTCCTGATTTCTTAAGCAGCCAATTTATTACTAACCTTGGTCACTTCGCTGCCTATCTCTTCCATCTTGACCGTTTAGAAATTTCTGTATTGCAAATATGCATTTATTTAAATGTTTATTCATAAATGTATTGAATTATCAATATAGTGTTAATATGGCGACTTAAATCTTTAACCGCGAAACAGCGTATTACAAAATTTTAAGATCATTTAACACTCACCTAAGCGTTATTTGTTTGAGTAATTTAAGTAACCATGTGAATATGTATGTAATAATTTGCAATCAAAACATATTTATCAATTATTAAAAAACATAGTTAAATTGGAAAGTATACCTAGCGAAACATTTTGAAAGTAAAACTTAATATAGAATTTATAAGAATTATAAATTATTATATATTGTTTATATACGTGTTTTCCATGATACTTGGACATGTCTATATTACCGTTTTCATGCTCAAAAAATATCATCGGATCGCATGCAGTCACATTTCGTTACCGTGTGGATTTTGTACATAAACGCATTTACAAAGCAAAATGACAATTTCAAATAATGAAATATGGTTTATGTAGTATTAAGTAATTATTTTACGTCATATTTTGTGTGTAAAACCAGAAATACATATCAAAATATGCGAAATTATCGAAAGGCACAAAATTCTTTATAGAACAACAGGCTCGAGACATGTCTCGGTACCGTTTTAAACAAAAAGGTTGCATACGGTACGGTTGTGCATCTCAGATTTTTACTATACTATACTATAATTTTGTAATTTTTGATGGTGAAATTTACGAGGTCTTCAAATTATGATTAATTATACAGAGAAGACGTAAGCTATAATGTATTTTTAAATATATGTAGAATTATTTTTTTTACAAATAGCAAAATTTTCAATTTTTTGTATGACCTTTTTCACAGATAATTTGTTAGTTTAAAGGCCGAGGTAACTCATTGTTACACAATGAATACGGAAGGGTTAAAAAAATCTATTCCGTAATGTAACACAATAATGATAACATGCTATCTGCTTTAGGTAAATTATTACACGTCACATCGAGTTTCAAATCACGCTTGCATGTTCACATTAATAATAACGAAATAGAATTCCGTCACGAGACGTCACTAGTAAAATTGAGAGGATGAAGCAAATTTAAATCAACGTCATACTGCTAATGCACCGAAATGGCAGGCTTCTATTATTCATTTTATCGAGTGATGGATCATGTAATAATGTCATAAAACGTGTGATTGATATTAACAGTGGTCTATGTTACAAAAGGTATTTGTGAGAAACAAGCCTATTGTCATTTTATATGACAACTAGTGAGTACCCGGCATGCGTTGCAATGCCATTCAGAGAAAGAAAGGGTTTGTGTTTTAATTCTATTTATTGAGCTGCTTTTGGATTAGAGGTCTGCACAGGCCGAAATTTCATAAACTTACCCGGTTCGAGCCCATCATCTTCAGGTCTGGCCCGACCCTAACCCGAGTTTCAATATCACACTTGTTATAACACAATGTGCGTACACGAATAAATCAGAAGGTTTTTCCTAGATGTCGCTGTATGTACGTATTTGATTCTTTTTTTTCAGTTGTAGATTTTCAATTTGTGTGTGCACAACAACTCACCGAAGTTTCATCGAAATCGTATGAATGGTAAAGGAACGCGTAAAGGACAAACAAACATTTATTTTATATAATATTTCCCGGCATGATCACAATAAGTCCTTCCTGAAAGTTTCGTCGCGATCGGTTGAGTAGTTTAGGAGCCTATAAGTTCCGGACTAACCATCAAACCAACAAACCAACAAACAGACATTCATTTCTATATATATAGATGAAACATAGCCCGTGGTTTTTTTTTTTTTAATAAAACACAATTAGTTGATGATTTTCGTAATGAGCAAAACCGGTGAATGATGGAAAATGAGGAAAACTGATCATTTTAAACATGTGGAAGTCGTATAAACAAATTGTGTTTTATTTTTTAAAATTCATTTCCTTTCCACCAAGAATTGACAGTTAACACCTTAAAAGTTTTATTTTTTTGTTAATTTATTGCTGAAAAACAATAACCTGTGATATTTCTTTGAACACATCCGTCAAAATACAACAGAGTTCATTTGTGAGAGTCAACAGAGCAACCTGGTCGTTAGTGACGAAACACATAGAAATGTATAAAATTTACATATTTAGAATTTGATATTGAAATTCCATCGAGCTCCCTCAGCTGATATCTTAAATTAAAAAACTTTTATTGATTGTATTGGCATTTACTTGGTAGAACTCCTTTATCATAGGATAAAATATCAAAGTATGTACTTCTATAAAATTTTGTTCGGTAGTTGAAGCTATTTTGGCTTAACGCCGTAAAACTAGCTATCAACTACCTAATAAATTTTTGTAAATTTTTAATTAAGTACTTTGATATTTTATCTTATTAAAAAACCTTTATTTTCGTAAGGTAAATTCAATTTTCGAATGGCTAGTTAAATTTTGAAATAAAAAAAAAAATCTTAATTTAAATAGTATGATTTATTTAACTACTGATATGGGTCAATAATTGTTGAAAACATCATTTAAATATGCGAATCCAAAAGTTACCCCTAGCAAACCATGTTTTTCGCATGATACATTTAGTTGCATTAGTTTTAACGAGTGTCGGAAGATGAGTTCACATCCCACACAATTTATTTCTGTTGTTTTTTTAATGAAGCTCGTTTTTCTTTTGATGAACAACGTTTCGACAGAGCAACGCTGATAACGAACACCTCTTCGCCCGCATTAGTTTGTCACTTTGAAGCATGAATTATTAAGAATTTAACATAAGTACGCAGCTTTAATAATAAATTAGATTGGAAGATATTAAAACAATTTAGAACAGGGTGACACAAAAATAGTTTCATCGCGCCAAATTGTACGGCGCAACAAGAAATCCATTACCAAATAATACAGTGTGGCTCTGCAGAATGGCCTGTAAACGGCCTTAATTACTTGCCCTAATAGCTGTTGGCCATAATTAACAAGTGTGCAATGAGACTGCCGACGTGTGGACCGACCGGTGAACATGGCTTATTATAACCGCGATACATTCGAAAACACGTCACTAGCATGCATCATGCATTGTTAAATACCAACATACAATAACAAACAATTAAACCCGAATTATTTATTGCCAACCCGAAAAGGATCCATAGCACGGAGTTTCATGAAACTTGACTTAATCAATACTTCTATCATAAAAGACAAAAGGTGTATCGTCAGTCTAGGATGCAAAGTCATAAAATTCAAAAACATTAAATAATTATACCAGAATGTTTGGTTACCAACGTCCAGGATAAAATGAAGGGTCCAATCCAAACGTCACTTCAGTCCGGTTATTTATTTTGATGCAGTGATTAATACAACTAGAAAGTTGAGGTTATATTTACTAGTTACTAGTTATACTAACTAAAATGAACGTCGCGTTGGCAAATAAACTTAAAACATTGATTGCCCTGTCCGATAAGGCAAAAAAACAAGTTACTTTTTTGACGGCCAACTGAATACTGACAAATGCAACGATTTGTAACAGTTCGAACACCACCTTCTGTAACCTTTTCTTTGTATATTTCGAACTGAATGTCCTTTACTATGATTTTACAGTTATTTTGATTTAAACAAACGAAGTTAAATGAACTAATTTTTACCTGCCAAGTGGTACAACTATGGATTGCCATATTTAAAGATAACTTTATGTACAGTTTTGGGCATGTTTCAAAGAGGGGGTGTATCACATAATTATCAACAATCAGGAGATACGAAAATAAAAGTTCAACAATATATAAAAATATCGTCACTGTATGCTTCACGGTCACAAAAACATTGAAATTTGTTAAATATGTAATCAGCTGAGATTATTCATTCTTTTCTAAGAATTATTACAACCTAATAGTTGATGCAATTACATAAATATGTTGTGGAAACTTTTTTGGTTTTGTGTAATTACAGATATTTTAATATTTTGGAATAGATCTGCCGCCAACATTTACGGTCGACGGCTAGTGAGAAATTATTGTCGCCTGTTTTTGAGTGTGAAATAGTCCGAAATCTATAACGTTCGATCGCGTTCTGTCTGTTGCCCGTCGGTATTCAGTTGACTCATTCTATTGGTGTCTCTTCTTTCGTTAAGTGTTGTCAGCTCGTTCGTGTTGTCTCCTCGTATTTATTCATTTCCACACATATGGATTATTCCAGTATGTTTCGATGTTCACATATATTTATCGGCAAAGTAATATTTCGTAGAATTGACCGACACGCCTGCGAAATCTGCGAGTAAACATTTACCTGCTCGGGGCCAGATCTTCTACTAATCTACCAATATTATCAGATAATTATTAGAATTATTAATTACGATCATTAACAGATCTACCAATGTTAATACTATATGAATGCATAATTCTCATTACGTTATTCAAATTTAAAAAAATACATATATCTCACTGAGTAACAATAATTTTTCGGGTCTGTGGTGCAGTGGTCAACGTCTTTAACTACGGTTACCGATGTCTCTGACAGTTTCGTAAATTTGTTTTTCAATCGATTTATAGATTTATTACTTTTAAGGTGTTAACTGTCAATTCTTGGTGGAAAGACATTATATTTTAAAAAATAAAACACAATTTGTTTGTACTACTTCCACATATTTATAATATATTTATAATGATCAGGATCATTAAATAGTTCATTAATTTTTACTTATAATTTCCCTGAGTCATCATTTTATATTATTATCGTCATTAATAATTTTGTTCAGCTAAATGGACTTTTAATGTAGCTATATTTGTGATTGTAGATTAGTATTTAATGATTTGCAAGAGGTCCATAACATTTTAATTGTAGATTCTTTCATTTGATTTATGTATAATTTGTTTGTTAATCAATATTTTCTTGTCTCAGTTCATGAACCATCAGTTTTATATACCTTCATTTTTTCACTCAATTTTATATAAATACGCCTGTTATGTTTGTATTTTTATCAGTTGATAATGCTCGTGATGAGCGAAACCGGTCCTGATCATTATAAATATGTGGAAGTAGTACAAATAAATTGTGTTTTATTTTTTAAAATTATAGATTTATGTTCGTAGGCGTGAATGTTTGTGATGTCTGAAATTCTCTCTCATCCATATCTCGTCCTAAAAACGAAGTATATGTGGAGCGATTAACCAACCACCAGTCCTGTCCTAGCCCTATCCTTCTATCCCTAGTCTTCTAGGAGTCATGGACATAGTAAAAAAAACTGTGTTATTATTTTTATTCTTGTAATATTTACAGTTACTCCATTTCTACTTTTAGAGAACAGTATACAAAGAATACTTTTTTTATTTAACAATGTATATTTCCATTTTTGTAATATATCATTTATGATTAATTCTTCTGATAAACTTTGATAAATTACTTTATTTAAGATAAAATATACGAATCAATTTTTTAATTTGCATTTACATTGTATTTTCTCAACCATGTCTGATCCTAATGTGTGACATATAGGCTCATTACGATGCATCTCAACAAAAGCCGTTCTTCTAGAACTGGTTGACATTCTAAACTATTTAAGAGTATTTAAGAAAGCAATTATGGGCTAGGATAGTAAAAGTAGCAAACTAATGGTTCTTGCTTTTATAAGTGGGAGCGAATTTAAGACATCACATAACCTGATATCTGATATCCAACACTTCAAACATAAATTCAAAAATTGATTACAGTCAATTTTTTAAAGTGTCCATACTGGTATTCGAGCCCGTTTACACTGCTACCAAAGTACATGATGTTTACTACTCGATTAGAGACGTACAGTTTTATTTAAAATCTAAATAAATTACCTCTTAAACTTCTTAACACTGTAAATTGGCATAGCAAAATTGTGTCTGGATTGTTTTTGTCTAATTGAAAAGGCTCACTTACTGAAGAAAACCAGTCATAATATATTATTATATTGTGGACAATAGTCCACAATATAATAATATAATAATAATATAATAATAAGTTCTTGCTCATAATAATGAGCAAGAACTTTTTATCATATGTTAAGTAGATTGAGTAGATTACTTTGGTCGGTATTAAACTTCAAATAATAGCTTGGTGAATGTAGTGAACAACAATAATTATTCTACATATATTTAGAGTTGGATGGATTCAATTAACGCGGCTAATTCCATTAACGGAACCGGTAAGGGAAAGGGGTTGGGGAAAACATTTTACAAAACTACCTGGTTTGCAAACGAACATGTAAAAGTAGGGTGACCATGGGTAGGCACACAGTTTCACACAAAATTTAAAAAATACAATGACCTTAATATCAGGTCTTGTTTGGTAAAGCTAGATAAATTAATGAGATTTGAACTATCAATTAATTGTTGTCTTGCAACTAATAAATTTATTTATTGAAATTTTGTTAAAAATTACATTTATTTGCGAAAAAAAAATCCATGTGTTCAAATAATGAAAGCAAATGCGGAAAACATTGATGGAACTTCATTTCATCCAATAAGGTATTTGAAAGCGACTTGAACTGTTCACCACTGATCAACACCACTGATCAACACTGATCATGAGTTGATAATACTCCCAATGAGTGAAACTGGTATTGATTATAAAAAATGTGTAAGTAGTATCTACTAAAATAATTGTGTCGTATTTTTTTTAAATATTTATAAAACCTTCCCTTCTAAATAAGTGAATGAATTAAGCATCATATCGATGATCATCAACCAAGCATACTAAAATACTGTAAATGATATTCACGGTTCTCAATTACGCGTATTTGAAAAATATTACGATTTAGTAGTCTCTTTCAGAGGAAAAAACGTTGTCAGTATTATTGTTAAAATAAAACAGAAATAAAACTTATTAGCTGATACGACCCTATCGTGTCCGGCACATTTTGGACATTCAATAGCCCCAAAACCGATCATCGATCACTTTGTGCCAAAAGCACTAAGCATGAAAAGTTATTGATGCACTCACATCTGATGTTTCGAACTCTACTCGCTAAACGCCGGTGAATTTTTTGGTCTCATGTTACCTTCTGACGAACCAAACGCATTAGCTCCTGATAATCTTGAAAAAACGCTGACCGAACGTGTCTGAATTTGTTTTGTTTGTTTGAACGTGGCAACGTCGCTGCGTGCGTCGCGATTCAATCAGTTGTATTTGCATCTCGCTCCATAGCTGGCTGTAGCTAGCGGAGAAGATTGAGTATTTTAGAAGAACTGATATGTAAACTGTATCTGTATTTGTATCTAACACACTGCAATAAAAATAGTCCTGAAGACTAGAGGCGTGCTTAATTGATCTATAGTATCAGAAGAGTATCCCCGATTGTGACAGTAGGTTTTATCATCATCATCAGCACCCCAGCTTGGTGCGGTTTCTCAAATTTCATTCAATGTTGAAGCTTCTCATAGTGTATGTAGTGAATAAACGATCATAACATAATGTGTGCAAGTATTTCAACCTACTAATTTCGTAGTAAAATGTGGTCACCCTTTATTAATAGTTACAGAGGCTACATTTACCTACACAAATTAAACTCCACACGCCTAATGTTTCGCGTTTCACAGCAAATGTGCATCTTTATGTTGAAATTTACTTAGCCCAGGGTTAATTTGAAATCGCGTGCATCGCCGGCACCCCTCATTATTTACGAGTATCCGTCGGTCATTAGAGTGTTTACAGACGCCGTTACCGGTAGAATATCAAACTAGGGTGCACAATTATAACTATCACAGTAATAAAGAATATTGTATTTAAAAAAATTGCTTATTTGTAACTTCTTATCGTGTGTTATTTTCTGAGTATTTGTGCGCGCTGTGAGTCATGATTTGCTCAGATATGTAGTTTAACCTTCTCGATTTCATACTAAAAAATCCGTTCCGATCTCATGCAGCAACATTTAGTTACTATGTGAGTTTTGCCATATAAACGAATTTATAAAGCGAAATGACCATTTCAAAAACTGCAATATGGTTATGAAATATGGTTTTATGTAGTTTTGAGTAATTATTTTACATCATATGTTGTGTCTAAAACCTGAAATACCTATCAAATTATGCGAAATTATCGAAAGACGCAAGAATCGAAATTCTTCATAGCAAAACAATCTCGAGACGTGTCTCGGTGCCGTTTGAAAAAAAAAAAAAACTATTGCATTCGGTACGTCATGCAATAATTTTGTATTTTTCGATGGTAAAATTGTCGGCGTCCGTGACGCAGTGGGCTACGGCTAAGGATGTCTCTTGTTCAATTCCCGGTTCGGACGGTTTTCATAAATTGATCTTTCAATCGATTTATGGTTTCCTGTTCGTAGTCTGTGTGTTTGTGATGTAAAAAAAAAGCTCCCTCGTTACCCACCCATTCGATCCTCACGAGGCGTAGCGAGAGCGATTAGCTTACCACTGGTTCTGTCCTAGCTCTTCGGAAATAGAGAGGTTGAGCAACTGAGTAACAAGCAGTTGTCATAGAAAAATTCTGTTAAGATACCATATGATCCACATTGGGAGCGGACATGAAAAAAAAAGTCATGCTTGTAAATTATTTTTATATCGAATAGTGAAATAGAATTTTTCGAAAATGTGGCCGTTTTTAAATAAGACACAATTTGTTTTGTACTACTTGCATATGTCAATTTTAGTTTTAACTAATTTAATTCTATGAATTTTACAAAATTATGTTATATGAGTAATGTTAAATTATTATTGCAAATGACCCATATGGCATATGTGAAACTCAAAAATAACATTGGTTAAGCTGAATTTATTCAGTTGTTAATATCTCCTGAACATTTTGATATATTGCAGACACGTAGTTTGCTTGTTAAGACGATGATATATTTATTTATGCATTTTTTCCCATTCCCAAATGAATATAATTTGTATATAAGAACAGTATAATGTAGAATGCAGGTGAACGTATACTTATGTAGGGGTACATGACTCATGACAGCGCACGAATGGACTCGAACTGTCAAATTTGATATTGAAATTCCATCAAGCACCCTCAGTCGATGTCTTAAATTATAGAAGGTATAACCATCGTTGCCTCCATCGAATCTAGCTAACCTAAGCCCTAAGTCAATCGTAACGCGACTTTTAAAAGGCAAATATTGCTTAAAGTACATACATACAGAAGGAAGTTAGACATCAAAAATTATTACAGTATATACATGGAGAGTTAATAAAATAAACTGTCATTGATTAATATACAATGTTCAATTATTAAACTAAAAGGTGAGATATTTATATCAAAGGTTCATTTGACAATGAATTACTGACCAAACGTATTTATTACTGACCATTTATACTAAATAATTAGTTGCCAAGTGTTGTATTGTTTCCGAAATTATGATTTTCATGAATTATGCTATAAACCTGCTTGTGTGTATTTTAAAATTAATAATGCAATTAATGTTTACAATCGCTGATGCTAATAAAGTAAGCCTTAGTATTTGCAGGGAATTAACGTGTCAGATAATATGTTTTATTAGATAAAGATAAACTGCTCTACCTAATACAACAGTTTAGTTATTTAAATTATTCGTTTTAGTGTTTCATATCGCCCAGTTTTATGTCATATAGTTAAATATAGAAAGATTATAATAATGACACTAGATATGTATATATTTATAATACTAACCTGGTGCGTGACTAAAAACTTTGAATGCTGCATGGTATCTCATGAATATCAATGACATAAATAGTCTTTTTTCACAGTAAGAAATTCACTTTTTAGTTTGGCAAAATGTGTAATAAAAACACTGTCACAAAAAAACTACAGTTATTTAAAAAATATATCCCTACTATATGTTGATAGATAGAGCTTTTAATCGGTTCTATTTGTATGAAAATTCAAAATCACCGTGGGCTATATCCACTATATGAGACTGTAATATCTAGATTTGCTGTGTGTAAGGGCTATTTCACACGGAACAACAATAATTGTAAGTAGTCATATATTATATTACTATTATAAAAACTCTTTTTTTAGTATGGTTGATTAGAGCACGTTTAAATATGTTTAATAGCTTTGTAAATCAAATGAAAGTTTGCAACGAAGTTGCTTTTTTATGTTATATTTATGAACTTTATAGAATTATACTTTTGTCACAGAACATTTCAACAAAAGACTTCAAATTTTAATTTTAGTTTTCAAGCTAAGTGAAAACGATGATGATTATTAAATGAACAGATATTTAAATGAATTTTAAATATTATCATTATGCCGTTTAGAGTAATCTATAAAACTCACTCTGGGTTTTAGATTCAAGGGTCTTTATTTATTAATGAATCGCGTTCCTAGCTTGTGGAATTACAGAGAATTTATTAAGGGACAGATCGGCCAGTGAAGTAGTATTATCATTCATCCGTGTGTAAGGTAGTAAAGCTTCTACCCGTCTATACTTCTGTTATAATATTGTCATGTCGTCTAGGCTGCCATCTCCCTTACAAACTCAAATCAGAAATGATTTATCAAAAAATCATTTAAAAGGGTGTACAAGAATATTTTTTTATTAATTACTAGTGAGTACCCGGCATGCGTTGCAATGCCACTCAAAGAATGAAAGTGTTTGTGTTTTAATTCTGTTTATTGAAGTGTTTTTGGACACACAATATTTTTTGTTTTTCTGTCTGAGTCGGGCTCGAGCCGGGCCGGGTTTGATTGTACTATGCCTATATACTTTGCGCAAGTTCAAGCCATAACTTGACAAAGTTGTATTCAAAGTGAATCGGATGAAAGGTATGGTAGAACATAAGATACGAACAAACCCACATTGATTTTTATATACTAGATGAATGTTTGTTTTTTACTATAAGATATCGACAGAGGATGCTTGATGTAATTTCAATATCAAATTTTATACTTAAACCCGGGTCGTAAGTGATAAAACGTAGGAAAATGAAAAAAAATGTACGATTCAAATTTAATATGAATGTGCTAGCTTACAACAAAGAAAACATGAAAATTCTTCAGACAATAATGAATGCACTATTATTCTCGCCGATAGTACGCGTTGTTTCCCGACATAGTGCACCCTTGTCTGAACGAAGCCTTGGCATCTACTTTGTTAGGAATACGGATGTTGTAATTGACCCTCACCACGCAAACTCATCCGGAAAATTCGCTAAAGGGTTGAGGCTCTATCGGTACGCGGGAGCTTATGCCGTTACCCCCTTAAGCTTGCAAAACTTTCGCCCTGTGTCAATATTATGTATTGTTTTATTGTACTCGAACAAACAAACATGTTTATTAGTAATAAAATTTTAATATTGTTACATCAGTATAATTTCGCTATAATTTTTATTTCTTATTTTAACGACCAAGTTAGGACATAATACGATGTAAGATGTAACTATGTCTCAAAGTTACTTTTAAGGAGTTAACTGTCAATTCTTGGTGGAAAGACATATATTTTAAAAAATAAAACACAATTTGTTTGTACTACTTCCACATATTTATAATGATCAGGACCGGTTTCGCTCATCACGAGCATTATCAACTGATAAAAATACAAACATAACAGGCGTATTTATATAAAATTGAGTGAAAAAATGAAGGTATATAAAACTGATGGTTCATGAACTGAGACAAGAAAATATTGATTAACAAACAAATTATACATAAATCAAATGAAAGAGTCTACAATTAAAATGTTATGGACCTCTTGCATATCATTAAATACTAATATACAATCACAAATATAGCTACATTAAAAGTCCATTTAGCTGAACAAAATTACTAATGACGATAATAATATAAAATAATGACTCAGGGAAATTATAAGTAAAAATTAATGAACCATTTAAAAATAATCAAATATTAAGTATGTAATAATAAACAGCCATCTTAAGTGGGGAAAGCAGAGCAGCTATGAGTATCCAATAAATTTTAATATCTGAAAAACAAAAATTACAGAGACAGAATCAATTCTTAAAAGTTAAAAATGAAAGTTAAAAATAACCTTACCGGTATAATACAAATTAATGAATCGGATAAAACAAAGGAGAAGATGCAAAGACGGTTTGCTCATTCAATAAATATGCCCAATTGCCCAATTATTGATTATTTTTGATTATTTTTGATGGTTCATGATTATTTTTAAATGGTTCATTAATTTTTACTTATAATTTCCCTGAGTCATTATTTTATATTATTATCGTCATTAGTAATTTTGTTCAGCTAAATGGACTTTTAATGTAGCTATATTTGTGATTGTATATTAGTATTTAATGATTTGCAAGAGGTCCATAACATTTTAATTGTAGACTCTTTCATTTGATTTATGTATAATTTGTTTGTTAATCAATATTTTCTTGTCTCAGTTCATGAACCATCAGTTTTATATACCTTCATTTTTTCACTCAATTTTATATAAATACGCCTGTTATGTTTGTATTTTTATCAGTTGATAATGCTCGTGATGAGCGAAACCGGTCCTGATCATTATAAATATGTGGAAGTAGTACAAACAAATTGTGTCTTATTTTTTAAAAAAATGTCTCAAAGTGTTTATCATTATTACCAATGACATTTAAAAAAAAAATTATTTTCAATTCAATAATTAGTTGTACCAGTTATAGATTCCATCATAGAAATAATTATAAATTGTACATGTTTATAGTTTCTGATTGGTAGATTAATTAAAGAATAAGGGATCGGTGTACCACTACAATAGTTAAGTATCAATATAATCAATATATATCAATATAAAATTGGCTTCAACATATCGTTGACGTGTTTCATACAAAGAAGAATGGATTTTACAAAAAGTGGTATGTTGTTACCATATTTAAGAAACCACATTGATCAGAGCTTTATAATTATTTGATTCTTTTAAAACAGTTTTTATAAAAAAATCGTTTTATCGATGAAAGTGATTATTTTTCACAAATCTTTAAACAGCGCTTACTCATAAAAACTTTACTAATAATGATGTCTTATTCTTTCAGACTTGACCAAATTCAATTGAATTTCTCAAATGATACAAATAAATGCAGCGATACAGATTGACGAAACATTGTATTTGTCATTTTCGGCGCCATTATTGACGAGGCTAATTGGTAAAAAAAAAATTATTTGACCGATATAAAACACGGATGCTGCATACATTACGATAATGGTGAACGGTCTGAAAAGGAAAATCATGATGAAGAAAGTAGGACACAAACTGTCAACGACAGTATATATGAACAAAAAAGGAGGGACTGGATTCATTCTGTAATCGCCCTCCGAACGGGAATTCTGTCGCCACTCGCCGAAGGGAAACAGCTAATAAATTAACAAAAAAATAAACAGTAAATAAATTTCTGAAGTTGTGACCCGGACTTGATTTCACGTTACACATAATTCATAGGAAATATATTCATAGATTGGAACAATGTTGCCATCTGACATTACAGTATATCAGACGTTTTTACTCTTTCCGTAGTTTCAATCAAAGCTGGCATCAAAACAGTTCTGATTATGTTTATACTTTTCTTTATGGATATTTATCGACTTCTAAGGACACTTGATCAATAGTGTTCTGCTTTAAACATAACCTTATGCACACTAGAGTGCATGCAATCAAGTCTTGAGGAATTTCTCCTCGAACATTCCTGGCAAACATTTGAAACACGCATAACGTTGTTACGCTGCGGAATATACTCTGTAAGAGTGTGAAGTGGTAGTGGGTGGTGGTGGATACAACGTTGAGTACCCTAGGGCATTTAAAAAAAAATAGTGTTCTGCGTCAACACTTAACAGTCCTGAAATTGAGATCGTAGAATTATATTTATTAAATAAATATCACAATTTCACATTAAATTTAGATAGAACGATATTTATTATAAGTACCTTATCTAGAACTCGTTAGGTATAATATTTTTTCAAAAGAATATTTCTAATAAATTACAATTATCTCAAACAAATTTTCTTATTCGCAATCGGAAATAATCTGTTTTGACTTCATCATATATATAATGCTTATTAATAAAAAAAAATGCCTCTTGTTTTTCGATTAAATTTGGAATCTGACATTTCTTCAGATTTTTATTTTTTTCTTCCAAATCCAAATTGAAAAAATAGAAATCTATTTATAATACTTAGGTTCCTACTGATTGGTATTTTTATAATTTCATCTTCAAAGCCAAACTGAAAATCAAGCACGTGTTGTTTGCTCACGAGTAATGTCATATGCGTATATTTTTTTAAAATAAGCTGGTAAAATTATTATTTATTTATTAATTGGAAGGAAAAACATTTTTTTTTTCGTTCGTTTGAAATTTTAATGAAATTATTAGAAATTAGGTTTAGATTGACCCATTACTGAACACTCATATTAGAACTACAAAAATAATTGTGCAGTAATGTATGAATGGCTTTTTTGGTTTACAATATAGTAGTAAATTGAACAATATAAGGCAAATTTAGCAGTCATAATAATAAAACTTTCAATAATAAATTGCAAAATATTGTTTGCTTGTTTGTTATCTTACATTATATTTTATTTTTGAGAATATTTTTGAGCAGTAGGTGGTGACATTATTTGAAACACAAAAAGTGCTGCCACGTGAATATCAGTATGAAATCAAACGTGTTATAAACAAACATAACTAAGATACAAAGAAAATAATTAGATCAATGTAAATTTTAATATAAAAATACTGCTAATCGTAAATTTTCTTAACCTTCCCATTCACATGCTAAAAAAATTCGTTCGGATCTCATGCAATCACATTTCGTTACCGTGTGGGCTTTGTCATATAAACACATTTATAAAGCCAAATGACAATATCGAAATAATCAAATGAAATATGGTTTTATGTATTTAGTATCAAATAAATATTTTACGTCATATTTTGTATGTAAAATCTGAAATACAAATAAAACTATGCAAAATTATCGGAAGAATTGAAATTCTTCATAGTTAAACAAGCTCGAGACGTGTCTTGGTGCCGTTTGAAACAAAATAGTTGCATACGTTACATCATGCATCTCGGATTGCTACTATACGATGGTAAAATTGACGAGGTTTTCAAATTATGATTAATTTTACAAGGAAGACGTAAACTATAATGTATTTTAGATTTTAAATTATATGTAGAAGTATTTCATTTACATTTTCTATTTCACAGATAACTTAAGGGTTTAAAGGTAGAAATAACTCATTATTACACCATTAACACGAACGGGTTAATAAAATGAGTGTAGATATTTTGTTCTACAAATCTTGTTAATTTCATATGAGAAAAATAATGATACACTATTGGTAAAGCTGTTTTTTTAAATATGTTTTATGTTGTGCATTAAAAAATGAGCTTTTGATATAAAACAAAGTCTTGGAGTAGCTTTAAAAGCTACCGATTACGGCTTTACCCTACACTTAACAAAATAAATTACTATTTTACTTGCGTTATTCATATTGTTTACTGATGCTTTAAATTTCAAAAAAATAGTTATATCCATTTACATATAATAATTTTACATTCAATTACTTAAAATTGAGTCATATTCGAAAGATATCTGATGAAGTTATCTACAAAAACACCAAAAAACACTATTTATCAATACACAGAAAACAATCCAAATTTAATGCCAAAATAATTTCTTTAATAATATTTGCTGTGTATAGATAACGTCTTTTCCGTTTTTACTACTGAATTATTAACGTTTTGTTGAGAAACGCTGATAATAAAGAGATAGCGTGCAGGCAGCAAGTAATATGTTTTGATTTAATCAGAATTGTATGTTTAATCAAAAGGCATTTACTAAACATATTATTTTTAGTAACTTGCTTACAAATTTCAAAGGAGTCTCATTTTAACGTCAAACATGTTAATTTGTTTCTGAAATAGACACAAAACTATACAGGTGTTTGAAGGATGTTTATGATAACTTTTTAAAGACATCATTGGATTGTTTGAAAAGCTTTTGTGGATGAATTGTCGTGCTATTGTTTCGCATTGTCTATTCTAAGTTATTCAAAGAATTCAACTTGAAATTATTTGATTGAATTCTGATATAATTAATTTAATATCGCTTACAGGTTATCATTCGTGGAACGAAATTATTGTAAGATAATTGTGTTTTCATTAAATTTAAAGTGGAATATGTACTACATGTGTTTTCATTGTACCTAACATTTAAAATAATCGTTTGTTGTTATTGTAATGTAAACGTGGCCAAAGTTTTGGGCTGCGTGATGTGCTAATTAAATATTATTTCAATAAGTTGTTAAAATATAACAGTGCATTGTATGTATTAAATGTTATATATGTTTACATCTTTTAGCAAAAAAAATTACAAAATATTTTTTTTACCATGACCGCTCTCAGAGTGGATCATATGACATCCAAATCGAGGTTTCTCAAGAGAAGATTTCTATGAGAACTGCTTGTTACTTTTTAAGTGCAGATTTTATTAATGCAACTTGTTACATGTCCAATAAATGAAACAATCTAGCCTAATAATAACCTTAATTAATCAAGCTAAATTTGATATCAGTATTAAAATTATTTTTTCTACTCTCATGTTGACAGTTTAAAATTCCATACCTTGCCGAATTCACAGACTCGGCTGGTAAATTCCCTATATTAATTCATGAATGAGGCAACGGTCTTGCTCTTTTTATGAATTAAGCAAAATTTTGTCCATTTCACGTAATAATCTATTTCACACATTCTGCGTAACATATAGTGACAATCTTTCAGAGATATGTTTTTATTACCTTCCATTGTCCACTTTTAAGTTCACGTGTTAACTGTCAATTCTTGGTGGAAAGACATTATATTTAAAAAATAAAACACAATTCATTTGTACTACCTCCACATATTTAAAATCATCAGGACCGGTTTCGCTCATCACGAGCATTATCAATTGATAAAAATACAAGCATAACAGGCCTAATAATATAAAATTGTGTGTTAAAATTAACGTATATAAAACAGATGGCTCATGAACCAAGACAAGAAATTACTGATTAGCAAACAAATTAAACATAAATCAAATAAAATAGTCCACTCGTCTAGTTTATTATATTTAAATAGTGATCAGGCGTTATTATAATCGGTAAATAATTCATTGAAATACTATTTTCTGGCATGTGATACAAAAAAATTATGTCTATGTCAAGTGGTAAAATGCAGTGCAGAATAAACTCATGAATTAAAATCGTTTAAAATAACGTGTTTGACAAATCTAAGCTTTTGTTTGCTTGAATCGTCTCACAGTCAATGGGCCACATACTAATTACTTCACTTTATCGTACATGAGAAACTTACTGAGCTAAGTTTGTATGAAAATGAAGCTTGCAATTTCCTTCAGTCACTGACATGAAAATTCAATTCTCTCGAAATTATTTTGTAGTTCATCTTTAACAAAAGAAACTATTCAGAATGTACTATTTTCTAATCGTATTTTGTTTTTAGAAAATATGTATTATGTCTATAATTATAGATACAATATAAATTATATTTATAATATATCGTCGTTGTTCTGAAAGAAGACACTAACTAAAAAAACTAGTTTTGAGTAATCGGACTTTGAAGTTTGTGAAATGTTTGAAATGCCTTACCTTTTTCATTTTGTTTGTTGGTACAAACCTGTTTTTAAGTACAAATATAATTTATAACAATAAATTTGTTCTTTCATACGATAGAATTTAAAATAAAAAACATTTTCGTATAACCAACAAAATACATCGTTTTTTTCAATTTCGTGTTTTCTTCCAAAAGATCGACGATATATTTTATTTTTATCTATCTGTCAACATTATAAGCTCAGAGTTTTTGCCGAAAACGCTTCTCTAAATATACCCGCACCCCTCTGTCTGCGCACCGTACATCATGCGCAAGTGCATTGTTGTTTCGTGCGTCACATACTTACAGATAAATCAATACAAATTAGTATAATATTTGTACTGTGGCCGTTCAACCATGTGGGTTCGTGTCCCGGTGCTGAACATTTCATTAATTGATGTTTTAATCGATTTATAGATTTTTGTTTTTAGACATGAATGTTTGTGATGTCTGAAATTCTCCCCCCCCATACACATCCAAAACTAGGCATAAAAGAGCGATTAGCTGACCACTAATCCTGTCGTAACTCTTTCCTTCTATCCCTACTCTCTTCGTAAAAGTGAGGTTGAACAACTGAGTGACAAGCAGTTCTCGTACAAAAACCTCTGTTGAGATACCTTCATTAGCAGGCCATATGCTCTACACTAGTAACGGACATGGTAAAAAAATAAATGAATATATGTTTTTTATATTCTTTCCAATTCATAAAACGTAGGGATGTCCGTAGGGAAAGCATCTATTTAGCTACTTGTCAGTGATAATATATTTAAATAATTTATGAATTGGTTTCCTTGGTATAAACGATTTAAGCCATTTAAGTTCTTTTTTGGAATGGTTCAATATGTGCTCAGCCACTCAATTTAGAGAGGCTAAGATGACGATTTAAAGCTTGCTTTAAGATTTTAATAATGTGTTTGATAAAAACTATAATCACATCTTTCAATAAAAGAATGTATTAAATGATTATTAAACTTTCCACCATGCAACATAGTAAAAGTCCCTAGTGTCTTCTCACTCGTCACCGTGTACTGTAAATGTATGTAGTGTTTTATTTTACTGAAAATAATTACCTCAGATAAATGTATATAAGTTATTATGCTCAACAAGTTATATTTCTAGGAAAATTAATTTAAAATAAAAAAAAGACGTATTTTTAATTATATAAAACTACAAAAACAAGCTGGGGGCTGAATCTTTTTTCCAATATAGTAAATTCAAAGTTTTGGCTTTTCATTAAGACCGACAGGAAGCTTTAAGTCCAAAAAACCATGAATTCTCGGAGGTTACTCTAAATTTCCGTAAACAGAAGACCTCATCCTGAAGGTTTGATTTCCGTTTTTCTTAGAAATAATTAATTAAAAATGTTTACTGACGGAAAATAAAAATAACTTTTGTTTTTCATTGTCAATATTATAAATAAATTATCCATAAATTGTCCATAATTTTCAGATCCGTGTGTAGTGGTCAACGTCGGGTTCAGGTCCCGGTAAGGACAGTTATATAAATTGATTTTTCAATCGATTTATGAATTTATGTTTGTGATGTTTAAAATTCCCTCCCAACCATCTGTCCTGTTCTGTCCAACCACTAATCGTGTCCTTGCACTATCCTTCGAAAAAAGAGAGGTTGAGTGATTGCGTAACATGCAGTTCTCGTAGATAGCTTCTGTGGACATATCTCTATTAGGACGCCATCTGCTACACATTGGGAGCGGACATGGTAAAAAAAATTGTCCAGAAATAACTTTATCGTATTAATTGTCGCCAGCTACAAAAATAGCAATGATAAATCAAAACATTTTTTTAAAATTGAAATACAACTTAAAAAATACTATATTCGTGTTCTATCAGAATAAATTATCGTGGAGCGCAGGTGCATACACAAATAATCTACCAAAAATCATTATGTATATTATTATTCAAAGAATTTCAGTATTTCCAGTATTTCATCATTTAAATTATGACATTTGAATTGAAACATTTTACTTGTTCCGTTAAAATTTATAAAAATGTTGCAACTATTTACTGTTAAATAATAACGAAAATTATTCCTAAATTTATCTGAAATGATTTCTATACCAAATAAGGACGTTTTCACCATAAAAATTGTTAGAAAAATAAAAATTAACGTTTAATCGAATAGTGACATTGATTTTAACTTATTACCAATTTTTTTTTGTTTGATAAACTGGTGGCTTAATAGTTAAAATGTACGATAAAAAATATTGCCACCTAAAACGTTCTTTATGACAGCTGAATTATTCGCTAAATAAACATTTAAAAGATGCCATTTATTGGAATACAACCTTTTTATTAATGCTAGTAAGCATCCTAATGGAACACAACCCTATTTAGAGGTATCAATCATAAAGCTGGAGAAGTGAGAAAAATTCTGCGATTGCAGAATACTTGATAGCTTGACCTTATGCTCTATAAGTTTGCAATTGGTAAAATTATATAATATTTGATTAGCCTTGGTCAAATTAACCTTCCCGTATTCATGCTACAAAATCCCTCCTGATCTCATGCAGTCACATTGCGTTACCGTGTGAGTTTTGACATATTAACGCATTTATAAAGCGAAATGAAAATTTTAAAATTCAAATATGGTTTTATATAGTGTTAAGTAATTATTTAACGTCATATTTTGTGTGTGAAACCTAAAATACATATCAAACTATGCGAAAATATCGAAAGACGCAAGAATCGAAATTCTTCATAGCAGACCAGACTCGAGACGTGTTTGGGTGCCGTTTGAAACGAGACGGTTTGATACGGTACGGTCATGCATCTCGGATCGTTATTATATAATACTACTTGTCACTATACTTTATTTAATAATATAGTATAATTTTTTTAGTCTTTTTCGATGGTGAAATTGATTAGGTTTTCAAAATTATTATAAATTATACAAAGAAGACGTAAACTATAATGTATTTTTAATTTTCAATTATATGTAGAACTATTTTATTCACAAATAGCAAAATTTAAAATTTTTGTATGACCTTTTTCATAGATAACGTAAAAGTTTAAAGGTCGAAGTAACGCATTGTTACACCATTGTTGCATTGTTAAAGTATAATTTGTTATTTCAACATTAATTATTTTACATGGTATAGTTTTCAGATAGTAGGGTTCAGAGAGCAGTGGTCAACATCATTGGCTACGGCTAAATAAATCGTGCGCAGGGATAATGATTAGTTAACCACTAGTCCTATACTTCTACCCCTATTCTCTTTGTAAAAGAAAGTTTGAGTAACTGGGCAACAACCAGTTCTCGTAGAGAAACTTCTGTTGATATACCTCTATTAGGAGACTACATGCTCCACATTGGGAGTGAAATTTGTTAAAAAAAAGTTTTCAGTGAGTCGTTCAATGTTCCTTTCAATAGAAGGTATAAAAAAGAAGAGAAATATCTTTCATTTTATAAATTTGTCACTTCCTGCTATAGTATTAGAACATAAACTCTTGTGACGTCATATATTAATGTTTTTAATAAAAACGAAAAGATTCGTTGTTAGTCAGCCACTCTCTATGTTTTCTTTTTGTGGTTATTTAAAATAGAGATGAATAAAGCACTTTACAAAGAATCATGCCTTAGTAGCGATACATGACGCTGCAGATTGACAAAACATTATGCTTGTCAATATATAGAGAAGGCTTATTGGCAAATAGTATTTAATTTCTTTACGCATTTGAAAATGCAGTCAGCGAAATCTAGCGGTGACCAATATACAACACGTACTCTGCATACGTTGCAATAATGCCGGACGCTCTGAAAAGACAAGTCATGATGACTAAAGCAGGGCACAAACAGTTGTATATGAACGAAGAAGGAAGGATCGGATTCATTCAGTGATCGCCCGATGAACGTGAATTCTGTCGCCACTCGTAGAACTGGAAACGTCTTCTTTGAACTGCACATTCGAGTCGCGCAGTCAACATTGGAAATATATTTTAAATACGAATTCATTGATTGATATATAAAAAGATTTGAAAAATCTATCACATTACGTAGAATAATAGATTTACCACTCTGTGACGGCTATTTTAATAAATAGCCGTCACAGAGTGGTAAATCTATTATTAATGTTAATACGAGTAAAAAGACAATCAAAATATTCTGGATGTTATGGATCGTAGTATGACTTTTCAATTTGATTTTTTAATTTAAAGTTTGTAAATCACTGCCTAAAAATCGTATTCCAATACCGGGCGTAGCATGCTGGGAAAATTGACAGATGTAATATTATTATTTACATTGTTTTATGGTAAGGATTTACACAAAACAAATTCTGTGGAAAAACAATTTAATTTGGATTGAATATTCCATCATTTTCGTTTGTATAGGAAAAATGTGTTGCCAGAAATGAAAACATAAAAACACACACGTGGAGCAATATTTAATATGATATTTGCTAAATGTTATTTAAATGAACACAGGAAAAAATGTCAGTATCATTCATTTAGTGGCCATAGGAATAAATTGTATTTTTTTACATAAAATGTTTTTTTTACATACAGATTTAGAGTAACATTGTGTATTAATAAAATTTCACAGATATTTCAATTCAAATGTGTTTCACTACATAATTCATTGTACTTATGATTTCAACAAACCGGAAAAATATCTATTGATTTGTTCCGATTCCGATAAAACTTTAAGTCTAAGTTATTGCTTGCACTTGCACGAAGGCATAGAAAAATTAACTTACAGTAGGTCTCATCTATATATATTTATATATAAATGAATATTTGTTTGTTTGTCCTCTATAAATTCCTATACCATTCATCCAATTTCTATGAAATTTTGGTCAGTTGTTGTGCGCACAACCTTGAAGGCTTCTGTAAAAAATCTACAATCTAAAAAAAAGAATCGAATACGAACAAACAGTGACATCTCTGAAATTCTACTGATTTATTCTTGTACCCACCAGAAGAAAACAATATATTATGTATCCAAAAGCACTTCACAATTAAAGAGAATTAAAACACTTTTATTCTTTGAGTGGCATTGCAACGCATGCCGGGTACTCGTTAGTGATTAATAAAAGCGTCTCTGTTTTTTATAATTATTATTTTTATTGAGTTGATAAATTATTTGCTTTTGCTGAAATGAAATGCTTTTTTTACTGTTAATGTCAATATCATATTTAATATATCATTAATTGTTAATATTCTAGTAGTTTACAACGTTCTTTCAAAATTTCCGTTTTGCTATTTTATCTAATGAAATTATTTTTCTCAGATAATTAACTTTTAAGGTGGCTTAATTTCTGTTTTTAGATAATTATTTATTGATTTGTAAGAGGTCCTCAACAGTTTAATTGTAGACTATTTAATTTCGTTTATATATAATTTCTTTGAATACTTGTAAATTCTTGTTACAGTTCTTGAACCAACTGTTTGATATATCGTGTAATTATTAACATCCATTTTTTTATAAATAGCCTTGTTATCATATTAATTTTTATCAGTTGATGATGCCGGTGATGAGCAAAACCGATTTCGATCATTATAAACATGTGGAATTATTACAAAAAAAATATGGCTTATTTCAAAAAAATTATGTGTATCCAAATGATGTTGGATGATGAATGGCGGCGTCCGTGGCGCAGCTTGTAACGTCGTTGGCTACGGTTACGGATATCTCTGGTTCGATTCCTGGTGCGAACGGTTTTCATAAATTGATCTTTCAATCTATTAATGGATTTATGTTCTTAATCTGAGTGTTTTTGATATCTAAAACGCCTTCCCAACCATCCGATCCTCACGGGGCGCAGCGAGAGCAATTAGCTAACCACTTGTCCTGACTTGGCTCTATTCTTCTATCCCTACTGTCTTCGAAAAAAGAGAAGTTGAGCAATTGAGTAACAAGTGGTTCTCATAGAAAAAGTCTGTTGAGATACCCCCATTAGGATAGCACATGTTGGGAGTGAGCATGGAAAAAAATGATGTAAATGGAGTGCGTACAACAAGTCTAAGAAATGCATTTCTAATTAACTGAAATCTGATTAAAATTTACAATATGAACATCGACGACACGAGCATTTATCAGTTTAATTTTGACCAAATGTTGTTCTTTAATTGCTCACATAATTAAAACGTCGATATAAAGAATCTTCTCTTTTTCCAATTGTTTCACTCCCATAGAGTTGCATTTTTGGACATATACTTTGTTTATCTCCTAGCATACATCAATACCATATTACATGTGTTGTCTGGTATCAAATCACTTTTTATAAAAAATGAGATAAATAGAAAAAGCTTTTTATAAATTAATACAAAATTTAAGAAAAGTTTTATTTATGTATT
Organism: Himalopsyche phryganea; assembly: GCA_022494535.1. Taxonomy (NCBI): domain Eukaryota; kingdom Metazoa; phylum Arthropoda; class Insecta; order Trichoptera; family Rhyacophilidae; genus Himalopsyche; species Himalopsyche phryganea. The sequence goes on from JAGVSL010000025.1 coordinate 3,997,301, forward strand.
CTTAAAGTAAAGCAACTATTATTTAGGCGTAAAAGTATTTTTTGTATAATAAATGATTTCATTTTGGATTTGACCATTTCTGAAATGAAATCGAGGATTTGATCACTTTTGAAACAATGTCGTGACGATTTGTGTACATTTAATTCAAAGTTTTTACATGCCCACTACAAGTCGTCAGCCATTATCTGTTGATTATTATGAACTAAGCCGAGATCATGTAACACTGTTGGTAAATGTGGTTGCCCGATTCTGATTTGACTAGATTTGAAAAATATTTAACTTGCTTTTTTTATTGAATAATGTTGGATTTTTTCATGTTTGTTAAAATATTTCTTTAGACGGTATGTAAGAAATCCAATCCCGGACCCTTTTACGATCCCGGGATTTCGGAATTCAGAATTTTTCAATCCCGGGATTTGTCATTAAGTGTAATTTCATGTTTTAAATTGTATATTTAAATTTTAATTTATCCAATTGAGATGTTCACATGGTCAAATATTTTTTTTAAATAATTCATTTACAGAAAAAATATAATAATCAAAATAGTTTTATATTCTATTTTATTTATTGTATTATTATGGTAGGTTGTATCAAATGGTATCTAAAAAGATGACATGTCTTTTAATTCGATTTCAAAATATTGTTTTTTAGAAGCGGTCTTAATTTGTCCTCCATTTCAAATTGGTGTAGAAAGGTTGTTAGATATGAGTAGCAGAGAGACTACAATAAATTAATATTAATTTTATAGGTATTATAAAAAAAGTACAGGTTATAGTAAATCAGGATGTTTTAATTTAATATATAAATTATTTTTTCGCATTTGTAGTGAAATCGCGGGATTGTCTGAACATCAATCCCGGAATTAGGGGATTGAATAATTGACCGGGATCCCGGGATTGGAAGCCCTAATGGTATGCCAGATTGCATGCTCAATTGAGAAAAAGCCAAATATGGATTTGACCAATTATGATCCGAGACAACAAAGTCATAATACCGCTTAAAAGCAAGTTGAGTAATTGAATCAATAAAACCCCTTTAAATATTTACTGCTAGAGTAATCAAAATATTCCACTTTATTAAAATTTAATTGTTTTAAAATAATTAATAACATCTTAAAGTTTCTTTCATCTGGGGCGTAGATATTGACTCTAGCTACTCGCTTTAGACATTTTTTCCCGGAGTAGTAAATAAATCTCCATCCACTGTTTATTCTCAATTCACAAAAGAAATACAGCTGGCTATATTAGAAAGGCAGCCGGCAAACAGACAACGGGTCGTGTGTCAACAAATCCAAAATCACAGAACAGCAACTGATCTCAGACAAAAATTACAAACGAAGCAAATTTGCATTTTGTTTCTGAATTTAATACAAATTATTTGTTTACCAGCCAATGAATAAAAGATAACTTTAAATGTACTGCACCAGCGCTATACTTTAATACGTTGCTTGACAATGTCAGCTCCCAATGCGGAGCATATGGAATCTTAATGAGCATCTCGACATAAGTTTTTTAACGATGACTGATAGTAATTCAATTGACCAACCTCTTATTTTGAAAACGGTTAGAAAAGAAGAATGTAACTTGTATACTGGTAATAACAGTAAGCTAATCTCTACTGTAGTTGGCTCCGTGGTGCAGTATTTAACGTCGTTGACTACGGTTATGGATGTCTCGTGTTCAAGCCCCGGTGCGGACAGTTTCATAAATTGATTTTTCAATCGATTTATGGATTTCTGTTTGTACGCATGAATTTTTGTGATGTTTATAATTCCCTCCCACCTATCTGATCCCAAAAACAGGGCGTAGCGTCTTAGTCCTATCCTTCTATCAATACTCTCTCCGGAAAATAGAAGTTGAGCAACTTAGTAACAAACAGTTCTCGTAGAAAGCCTCTGTTGAAATACCTTTATTAGGAAGCCATACGCTCTCCACTGGGAGCGGATATGGTAAAAAAATCTCTAGTTTTTATAATTAGACTTTGATAGGTGAGATCCATGCATCTATTGAAAAACCAATTTCTTCAGTCTACGTTTGTGGATTCAAACCCGTGGTCACCGCACCTTAATAGGATGAATCTTCAGATATGTAGATCACGTGGCTACAGAACTGGCATTTTTTGTCTTAAAGTAAAACCAAACTAACTTTCTTCACCTTACTTTGTACTTTTTTCAAAAATTTAATTTTACACCATGTCAACATAGAAAAAATTAAATTGACTTATCACAAAGTGCCTGAAAGTGTCCCAATTGTTTGGGCCAATTATAGTAGTGAATTTTGTAATAGGATGATGAAAACACTATCTTATTTAATCATAATTACAGTAATTTTGGAAAGGGGTTTGCGGATGAATGATGTAGTTTAAAACAGGGTGGCGATTTGAAAGTGTTGGAAATTCATATTTTATAATTAAAAATTACTCATGAAGACACGTGGTTGCGAAATTCGCCTTGAAACCCCTTTATAAATTCTTATAACAACATGCCTGCCCTTCTGAATATTTGCACACAATCTCTTGCGCTATGCACAAAAATGGTAATTAAATATGTGTCAGCATTAGTGCGGCAACGCAGTCCATATCTTGGACTAAGAGAAATTGTTTTTAAATGTCTCGTTTTTTCTCGTAGTTACAGATGGAAATTTAAAAAAGAACGTATTCTAAAAATAAAACACAATTTGTCTGTACCATGTTTACATGTCTACAATAATTAGAATCGGTTTTACTCATCACGAGCATAATAGGTAAAGCAGCACAGGTATACAAATGGCATTTGGTTTTGATCGATTAAATTGATGGTTAAGCATTTACCACTAGAGCACAGAAACCAATTACGATATCATCAGCTATACCGGCACAGCCATGCTTTCAACGGTAAAGAGAACAATTGTCTTACGAACGAAGAAATAACAATAAACATAAGATTAGCAGTGATACCAAAGCACAACATGAATTTGAAATTTTGGTCACTTTTTAACGAGGACCCGAACCGTTACTGTTTCGTTTAGTTACTGTTTTCAGCTCGTATTTAAATATTAGAAAGTTAATTTAAATACACCTAACGACTCTTTAAATGTCTTTTTGCTAAAGATTAAGGTGATCAAATTCATAATTAGAATGTATATAATCTTCTATATAAACGTTAGACACTGTTTACTGTCTGTCAGTTCGAGTCCATTCGTGTGCTCGAATGCCTGAAGATGCCGAAAGGCGAAACCCGGGTCGTTAGTGACAAAATACATGGAAGTGTACAAAATCTCAATAATCCAAATTTAATCTATATATGTAAAAATGAATGAATGTTTGTTTTTTTGTTTGTCCTGTATGATCTCCTTTACCATTCATCCGATTTTTATCAAATGTAGGTGAGTTTATTAAGAAAAAAATTTTAAAATCTAAAAAAAACATAAAAAAGAATCAAATTCGTACAAACAGCAACATCTTGGTTGGCCAGTGGGCCATGCTTGGGTGGACAATTCAGATTCAGGCTCGGGACGGGCCCGGGTATGAAATTCAAATTTAAGAAAAATATTTGGTACTGTGTTCGGGTCATGAGTCAGCCATAAGACAATAATAATCATAACTTAAATAATTTATTCCACATGTGCTCTGAATATCCTTGGAAATTTGGAAACAATAACATTATAGTGTTAGAAAAGTATAAATGAATTACTATATTAAAAAAAAATCGGTCTTTTTTCCTGACTGAGAAAAATAAATCTGAGATTCGGGTTAAGTTTGGGTAATAAGTGTGATATTGGGACTCGGGCTCGATTCGGGCCAAGCCTGAAGATGACGGGTTCAGACCGGGTAATTTTTTTGAAATTTCGGCCCGTGCAGACCTCTTATCCAAAAGCACTTCAATAAACAGAATTAAAATACAAAGTTTTTTTTTTCTTTGAGTGGCATTGCAACGCATGCCAGGCACTCTACTATGTCTAATCTTCTATGACAGGTACTAGTTTTAAATAAAATTACTCTTTAATTGTTTAAATTGTTCACATTAATTTAAATTCTTTTATTGTCTTCAATAAAACAATATTAATACAGACCACAAAAACAAGCAAAGAGGAAACAATTGAAACGATGCCTCTGGGTGTGGTGTGCACGCAGAGCAAAATAATTATTCGCAGAACAAATACTCGAGTATTAACAATAATTTTGATCATAAATACGTCATTAGCGAAACAATTTCACGGATTTTCAAGCATAAATAAGCGAATTGATAACAGCATTATGAGAATCATGAATAATTTCATGCTCAATGAATTATATGGCCGTAGAAGCGGTTTAAGGCATTATAAACTGAAGCATTTCGTTAGCAATAAATTAAATTTTCTCCCGGCTGTCCTAAAATTGCGAAGCCTATGCAGTCAATTTCATGGGTTGATCAAGCAAAACTTCTCACGGCGATTTCTTTTATAAATCTGTCTTTATATCATAAAGAATATTAAAACCACTACCTGATAAAAGGATATAAATTGGTTGAACAAATTCTACCGGTTTTCAAGACCACTTCCATAACGATCGATTAACAAATGAATTTACCTCAAGTGGTTATCATTTTATGATTTATTAAGCTGCCACTTTGTCAGCCCGATTTTCTTTTTCAAAGTATTTGTATGGTCGTGTAATATCTTATATATAACAGCGAAGACCATTCTGTAGGCGTAGATTTAGACGTTACATTATTACCACATACAATTAAGTACGAAATATTCTCATGACCTGTGTACCATTCCACGGTGTATATAAACAATACACACAGTTCCGACGTGACGCAAACCCAAGGCAAAAAAAACAACAATCAGTCCGTCGGTATGGAAACTAAAGAACAACTACTTTAGATATACACTATTTCAATTTCAATACCAACACCTATGAAGGGTATTCCCATTTGTAATTAAAATAATACTAATTCATCTCTTTCTTATTCAGCATACCTAAATATTAATAACTGTCTTTCCTTTTTGTGATACGCACAATCTATTACTGTTTTTACATAAATTGTTTTACGTCCTATCCAGCCAATTTTTTTTAAATTCTACTCCTTTACTAATGTTTTTTTCGTTGAATATTTGCTTAACGAGCACCTAGCCACGCCAAACTTAAATAAAACTGTCCAAAGCAAATCATTTTTATTACGCAAAAACTTTTATTATTAAGCAAGATTTTGAATAATGGATCAGCGTCAATACTAACTGTCCAGATGTTTTCTTTTATTCGGCATCAAAGACCTTATATGCTAAGATGCACATTAGTTTTTCGATAATTCGTATCCTCCTACCTCAATAAAGTCATGATGTGTTATTTTTGAACTGGCTAAATAATTTTCTTAATAAAGTCTTCTTATTTCAGTCAAGAGATATATTCAAAAACATTGAGTTTAGGCAAGTCATGTCAGTTTATGTCGTTTTACAAGACAGTATGATACTTTGCTGATGGTTGTGTCCTCCAGTTCAATCCGGCTTTTTAACCAAGTTATTCAGCCCAAATAGTTTACCGTTGAACTTGCCATATAAACTGGCAAGCCCAGTGCCCAGATGAAAGACTCTTCTTTTAACAACACAATAAAAAAACAATGATTTGTCATGAATTCTTGCAGTGATGTTTAATCATTGCCAAAAACAATAATTATAGACTGTTGTTTCTTGGTATTGGAAAATTTTGGCGACTCTGAGGCACTACAGAATTATTTTGTCAGCGTCTTATTCAATTTCTAGCCAGGTGCTTTCCAATGATTTCTTTCACTTGTTCTCTCCATTTCATTATCGCTCGTCTTTTATAATTTATATTGATTTTCATTCAATATGAAAACGAATCGTTCAATGTTTTCAGTTATACGACGTTTCAGGCATACAAAGACTATTGTGTAGAATGAAAAAGTATATAAAACAAAAACTACGTAATTTAACCTAGTGTACGCTAATAATTACTAAAATAATCGTATGTAAAATCCTAAATTCATTTGCTTTATCACTAGGAATTATTAATATGTTCGAATAAATTAGCATCGCGATACCGGGTTATTATTTACGTGTTACTCTCGCGAATAAATAACAGATTACGTTTTGGTTTCCCGGTATTTATTTCATATTATTGTGTTATCGGGTTAATCACGTATTACGAAATTATTTCGTATTACAGAAACGACACAGGATAAGCGGTTATTATGATGAGACATATGTCATCATAATAAGTAATAATGCTTAATGCATTTCGAAAAATAATTTAGATAAAATCGGCTTGCACAGAAAAATAAAGGAAATGACGGTCATCAAAATTGATAATGCCTAATGAGGGCTCTCGTAACAAAACTCGTAATTTCCAGCATATACGAAAGTGAGTTATGAAAGCAGCATTGTTATTTGTTTTAATCCGATCAAAACAAATACGTGTGTGTACTGAAAAGAATTTTATTTCATAATATTCCCCTAAAATTAACGATATTTTATAATTCGTCATATCGATATGTGACATTTTTTTCTTTTAAATTTTGATAACTTTCATATGAAGGGTCAAGTTTTTAGTATTAAAACTCACAACCTCCAGCATATACAAAAAATGAGCTACGAATGCAGCATTGATTTAAATTATAAATTATCCATCTAAACTTTCAAACTACCATCTGAAATGAATGTGAAAATTTTCATTTTCAAAACTCGTATTTTATAATGCCCTATGATTTTCTAAACTAATAATCTTACATTGCATTGCACTGTCATGGCCACTAGTGTTTGTTTACATATGACTTACAATTAAATGCACTTTTGTTTAGATCATATTCACTTTCATATAAATAGTTTTCACTTCAATTCTTTCAATAAAACTAAAGTGATCCCACGTAATAAAATATATTTTATCATTGAAAAAATACATTACACTTTCGAAAAAATATTTTCAATATAAATACTCACACTTTGAAATCGATAGTTGCACGAAACTGTAATGAAACGTCACTTATTCTTAATACATTAGACAAACCAAACCAGACCGATCCTAACATAACCTAATAATACTTAACTCACTTTGTTAAAAGAATCCGTGACTAAGTGGAAACTATTAAAATCAAAGTTTGAGTGTACTAAGTTAATACTATCTAATACAAAGTGCAAACTATCGAAAAAAAGTTCAAGCGTACCAAGTGAATACTGTCTAACACAAAGTGCAATTATTTATAATCTTTTACATATCATGGTGTAAACGTCTGTTCCACAATTTTATTTGTATCGAACAATGTAATTGTAACTATAGTATGAAAACGGTTTTTTTGATTTGTCAAAAACAAGCACTGAAAAAGATTCTGATTCACTGACGATTTGATATTTTTTCTGGTTTTATTTAGAACTAACTATGTTATACAGCAGTTGACCAAATGAGCCGAATGTGAAGGTTTGCTCACCACTTATGCTCAAACTTACTCTCTAGGTGCTCATCGTCTAGTTCCATAGTGATAGAACTAGAAATTGGTAATATTGAGATATGGCCGATCAAAGTTTTGACTCATCTAAACTGACTCATAAAAAGTGATGACATATTATATAATGTGTTACTTTTTTATTCAAATTTCTAGGTGGTCAATAGTGTATAGTTTTATGATTAAAAGTTGTTTCATTATGGAACGCCAGGATTCACAAAAATATATTTCCACAATACGATTTTTCGTTATGTAACGATACGAAACTGAGAAATTTATTAATTATGCTGATTTCCATATGCAAATATCTGGTTTTTGAGAGAAAGCATGTACATTTTACAAGATGCACTTTTGTCTAACTGTAGAAGAGCGATGATCGAATATAATAGATAACTCAACTCAAAACAACAATTTTTTGACTTAACGTCTTATGGAACTGGGCCATCGTTATATTTTAATTATTCAATTCATTAAATGTTTTTAGTAATAATTGAATACGTAAACTAAATGCTGTGTAAACGATAAATTCTTGTTAAAATTTAACAAACTATAAGTCAATTCACTATATTAAACCTTTGGTTTGTGTAGCTAATAACTTAATTGCTGTTTTTCAAGTAAAATTAAACATAAATTTCTAAATAAAACCGCCAAAACAATTGCCATAGAATAACAATACTACATTCTGTATGTGTGAACTTCAAATGAATTTAAATTTTCGAGACTTATAATTTTATTGCTATGTTTAGCTTTCAAAGAAAAGAAACGTTATTTAATAAATAAAAAAAATAATTATATTTAAAATTTCCTGGATACATAATACTCGAGAAATAAATCTTTAATACTCTCGTCGGCGCTTATTTTTCCTGTTAAAATATTGCTCCAGCATCTTAATTAGTAAGCCAGACAGCAAGCAAAAAACGGATCGAAAAGTTCCCGCATACATTTACATAAATTAGTGAGTGGTTTAAAAGTTTTCGGGTTGAAATAGGTTTTGCCAATATTGTAATTTGCAAACCATAAATTTCTTACTTAGTTATGGTTCACAAACGGATCTTAAAATAAACATAAGCACTTTGTCGTGAGCTTTTATGACAAGTTATACGACAGATTATTTATTATATTAATCATTTTAAATTCACTTTGAAAACTCAAGACTTCTTTAATTAATCTGTAATTAAAATAATTTCAAAGTCTTGATATAGGATTATTATTATAAATGCGTAAGTTTTTAAGTAAGCTTCAGGGTGTCAAAAACTTTACTATCAAACTTTGTTTAAATTCATCTACATACGGATATTGATTGTAAATTTTGAGATTGTTAATATTCCACAAATAGTAAAGTATAAAATTTGTTAAATTGCTCACGATAATTAAAGACAATTTGTGTTTTTTTTTGTTGCTAGTACGCTTTGCTGGAGAAAATATCGAAAAGCACCCATCTACCTTTACGGCGTGGAGACATGGAACCTTAGAGCGAAAGACAAAAAACGGCTAGAAGCAATTGAAATGTGACACAGGAAAAGGATGCTTCGTATATCATGGACGGCCAAGCTCATGAAAGAGCTCCACATACAGGATAGATTGTCGGCCGTCTGTCGATGACACCTACTCGGCATTTTGGCCACATCCAACACTACCGACAATCTCGAGAGACTCGTGATCGCAGGAATAGTCGAAGACAGTAGGGGATGCGAAAGGGCCCCAACTCGCTGGAACAACCAAGTGAAGGACGCCACAAGCCTTTCTATACCGATGACTCTTTGAGCAACGGGGTGCAGAAGCGAGTAGGAAAGGATCGTCAAAGACAACGGAGTTGTTGCGGTAAGCGGACATCACGATCCTCACACGTGTGTAATACGACAACAAATAAGTACGCTTTATTTAAAAACAGTCGTAGTTAGGAAATGTTATGCAAAGGTATAGAATACCGTACACGACGTTCAAATTTAACAAGAATCAGCGTTTACTGTTGTATTAGAGACTTATTCTATTAGACTTATTCTAGCTCTATCCTTCTATTCCTACTCTCTTCTAATAACAAAGAGAGTGAGGAATCGGGTGACAAACAGTTCTCGTTGAAACAATTATGTTGAGATAAGCTCTATAAGGAGTATAATATATATGCTACAAATCTAAAAGAATGAAAATTAGCTATCGAGAGTTAATGATAACTTTTACTTTGTATTACCATAACCTCTGCGTTATTAAAACGAAATACATTCATTCAAAATCTTCGCAACTTATTAAATACGTCTATTTTATCATGTCATATACATTTGTCGACATGAATTTCAATGAAATATAAACGCTGTACCTTCCATTTCCAATCAATAGCATTAGGTACACAGAAACCTTCGGCTAATGAGCTTCGAGCAACAACAATTTAATAACGAACATTAATTACACATCAAAAGCGTTCACTTAATTAGGTAACGCACTAATGAAATGTGCTTACTGGAGACAGGTGCATTGGGTATAACTAACACAGTTAACTGAGTCTGGTTAACATTGCGTGAAGGCTGAATATTAAATCAACAATATTATGTTAGTAAATTATTCAAATATAATAGGAGATTTGCCTAATTGATAAGACTCTGCATTAATCAAATGAATATCTGATTTTGTATTTACTTTACTTGTGGATATATTTGCCCTCCAATAACAGAGTCACCCTATCTTTCTCTTATAGATATGTGGGAAAGCAGTAAGACGTAGAGAGTGTTACGTTTTAAATACTTAAAAATAGAACAGTCAGGACGAAATTCTTCGATACGATTTCAATAAAATATCACTTTTATCACTAAAAATCACAAGTCAATGCAAACGCGTGGCGGCGCTGCGTAGCACGAAAATATTAAACGTTCTCTGCCAATGGCAGTGTCTTACGTGAGAGATGACGAAGAGATGCGGCGCGTGGCTTTAACAACGTGATTGATATTTTCGCACAAAGTGGTTGCGGCCGGTGTTTGTTATTTCATCATATCAGACGTATAAATTATTATCAGTGCCGAACAAAAACGTCCTGCACTGTGGAACAAAAGAAACACCATATTACATAATTACATTTGCGTAGTAAAAGTCTAATAATGCTTAATGTACCAGAAAAACTGGAAATTCATAGACACAATCAAAGCAATTACCTCCTTAATGACCAAAAAAAACATTACCCTTTCTTTTACCATTATAATAATCTTACGTAATTACACATAATCAATAAAATTTCATTTGCATTTACATACTTTAACCCTTTCGTATTCATGGTGTAACATTGCATTAATTCTGCCTTTGAACTATCTGTGAAATAGGTCATACAAAAAATTGAATATTTTGATCAGCTAACCACTACTCTTGTCCTAGCCCTATACTTATATCTCAACTCTCTTTGAAAAAAAAATGAGGTTGAGCAACTGAGTAACAAGCAATTCTCAAAAAAAAATTTAAGATACATCCATTAGGAGAACATATGCGTCACTTTGGGAGCCTATATGGAAAAACAATATTAGCCTAGATGATAATTTAACAAACGTAACCGTAAAACGATTAATAAATATGGTATTATTTATAATTTAAGAATATGGTATTATTTATAATTAAACTTTAAGAACAAATCTGGTATTTATAAATTACAATGTAATGATTGCCAACATTTCTATGTGGGTAAAACCACACGTACATTAGATATAAGGGTATCAGAACATTTAGCTGCCTTTAGATTAAAAAAAGAAACTTCGACATTCGCAAATCACTTGCTAATGGAGAACCATACGTTTAATGCGGATGATGGGGTTAAACTGTTGCATCAAAACATGGGGGATCATAAATTATTTTATCAAGAAATTTTGGAAATTAATAGAGCCCAGTTAAATTCCTTGCCAATCTTGAATGAGCAGCTGAACCTTCCTAATTCTCCGCTATTATATCCGATACGTTGAAACACCTAACAGATGTCACTAAATGTGGAATGATTGTATATATTTACCCATTCGTCGAATTACATCCCGTCAAAACCCACAATACTATTATAATTGTAAAATCACTGGTATTTCTAAAAGAAGTTGAAAAGCGGCAATTCGCCACTCTGTTAATATGGTGTTTACAAAATAAGGATTAGGGAAATTCCCGAAATTTTAACTCAGGCATCAGTGTGGCTCTCAGACGTATAATATCTTACCTCGTAAATAATATTTGTCGCATTTGTATCTTCTATATAAACGTTAGACACTGTTTACTGTCTCTCAGTTCGAGTCCATCCGTGTGCTCGAATGCCTGAAGATGCCGAAAGGCGAAACCCGGGTCGTTAGTGACAAAATACATGGAAGTGTACAAAATCTCAATAATCCAAATTTTAAATTAAATATGGTATTGATTTATTGTAACTTGGTAGAACTTTATTATAATAGGGTAAAAATAACAATTTATTTAGTTCTATAAGAATTTTATTAGTTTGTTGGTAGTTTTTTCGACTTTATGTAGTTCTGTTGTAAAGCTGACGAAGCTTTTAAATTTACACGTAAACTTTTGCCCTTATTTATAACGAAACGTTCAGCTTTGCAAAAATTTCCAATGGGTATGATATTCAGCTTCTTGATATAGAATTATTCACCAATCATAATTTCAATGATCTTTAAATAATCAATAATAGTACAAAGTAACTTATTATTTATTATCAAAATAACCATAGATATTAAATGTTGAAGATTTATTTTAACTGATAATTTGTCGTCTTGTGTAGACATGGTAAAATCTGCTGTGCTTTTACAAAATCACTTTTTAATGCAGTTTTATTCGCATTCAAAGTATGGTTCTATCAGCATTTAATAAGCCTTACAATTATCCGTAAATCTATCAAAATTCAGATTAGAAACATGTCCTATCTGAAAAACATACAAATTTTACAGCGTATCAAGGATCCATCTGCATGCATAATTAGTAATACCTATCTAAAGCGGTTGTCTCTTTCATTCAAGTATGTGGATGCATAAGTGTATTTCATTAAGATAGTTACATTTTCTGAAATCTTTAATTGTTTCTAATGAAGAGTTTTAGTTTTTGGAGACAGAACCTTGGTGACAAATCAGAAGTTGGTATCGATGATATACTGTACAGTAGGGACTCCAGCTCGAATATTCGAATATTTAATATTAAAACATTTGGGCAACTAACCATTCGAATAGTATTCGTGATATTTCTTTTCGAAATATTTTATAAAATCGACGAAAGATCACATCACAATTCCTTCAGATTTCGAGACCACTTAATACTACCTTTGGTAGTGGTTTTTTTTCTTTCACCTAGCTTCGTCGCTTTCAATACCTTATCATTATAGTTTGTTAATTGATTCGGAACTAAGAACAAAAACCTTTATATATGTCGTAATTTCAGTAATTAAAGAAATATCGTGGGAATAATCCGACACAGCAAATTAAAAAATATTGTAATACAATGGAACGGTATTGCAATGTGTATTTATGTTGTTCCTATCTTTGATTTGACAGAAGTGGGAAAAGATTAAGTCTTAAATTATTATAAAATGTAGACATCTCATCAAAATATTGTATGTAGTCAGAGAGTATAAAATTCTGCTGCTTCTCTACGGGGGGAGAAAATTCAACGCACTTCGACAGCCCCGAGTCCGGCATGGTGACAAAGGATCATTCCCAGGTTTATTCGTCTTGTATTAAAACCCGGTCGTATTCACTATACTTTCTCTTTAATTGCAGTTAGTTTACACTTATAAATTCCTCGAAGACAGTTACACAAACACAAATAGATTTAAAATACTTTAATTTAAAACTCAGTAAGTGGTTTTATGATAGGGTCGTAAATCTCGGACTAAGTCACCGTTTCGTCAACGAACGACTCCACCCGGGGAAAGGCCGAGTGACGAGCACTTCTTTTTCTAAGCATCGCCCGCTTTTTGTTTACCTCTAACGGTAAACAAATAACGGTAACAAACAAATATGACAAATTATTTTTGAATGCCTTAGGATAGATATTACATATTAAATTTGCATGAATAAAAAGAGTCTGCAGACAGCTTTTGAAGACCCCTGTACGCCCCATAAGTACGGGGCGGTGTCAGTAGGTATATCAGTCATTTCAAATTTGAATAAATGTGACGTTTATTATAATTAAACACGTTTTCTTACAAATTTTTAATGTCCTTTTTGATGTATTATATAAGTATATGGGAAATTACTTATTTCATGAAATATGCAAAATTTTGCCTGATTCATGAAATAACCAAGCCCATTGCGACAATTATATTATATTTAAATATATTCGAGGAGTCTAAGTTTAACTATTCGATATTCGAATAGTTGATAATGACAAATAGCTCAAATCCCTACTGTACAGATATACTCATCAAAGACAATACAATTATAGCCTATGGAAATGGACTACCTATCACAATAAATTGTTATATTTCATCAAGCATTCAACGGATACAAGTTAATTATATAATGGCAAGGTATGTCGTTTATCTCTTGTGCACGAACCGTTTTCAATCGATCTGCCTAACTGAATATTTCAATCGCTTCGCTGAATGAACATTAGTATGGAATCCTTTTAGCCACACGTTTGCAAATAATTTTCAGGTATAATTTGATAATTATTACTTTTCTCTTATATTTTTTGAACAAAATAGCAGATGTTTTTTATAATTTGATACCAATATTTAAGGAATTGATGTTGCTTCCAAAGATTGTATGTTTCTCCTGATGTTGACGACAAATGGTGATGACGGATGAATTTCTTCCTGATCGGAGGTTGGCTAGAAACTAATAATTCGTCCTCTGTATTTTTGTCTCGCTGTGTCGCGTCTATCAATAATCGTAGATGATGATTCTCACGGTCACAGAAAATCTCCGATAGGAATCAGGTATTTATCACACAATTATATTTTTGCTGAATTCGGTTGTCGAACATTTCTCACGTTTGGCGACTGTCATTGTGTGTAATATTACATTTCACGATACGGTGTGTCGTGTATTCCCACAATATAATAGATCACCATGACATACATCATTGTATAGTTCTAAGAGGGGCTTTTGAGTGAACGACTTTGCTGCTGCGAGGAGAGGCTGTTGAGGTTGGGTTCATCCTGGTGTCCCCACCCCCTGGATTCGATTCTATAGGGGCGGCTCCATCGCAGAGCCATCGTCAGGGGCCTAGCGATGGACGCTGCTTTGCGGATCTGGCAGGAACGGTGGGACTTCTTCACGAGGGGCCAACAAACCTACTTATTTTTTTACGAATCTAAAGTGGTGAATGGAGAGAACTAAAGTACTGACTCCAAATCACTGGACGAGTCAATTAATTACTGGCCACGGTGGTTTTGCTGCCAAGCTCTTTGAGGTTGACCGGTTAGTGGATAAGCAAAAATGCAAATGTGGTGCTATAAAGCAGGATACTGAACACATCAAGTCAATATTAAAAAACTAAACTCCTTCTTACATGAACTGCATAAAAGCAAAAACGCCATGCTTAAAGTTATATCGTAAGAAATCAAATAAAACCGATATTGCGGTATTTTTTACACTGTATATGAACATGTGAGTTTTCAAATTTGATGTGCTTTAAAAAATATAATTAGCAAAAAGTTTATAACTTTTTGTTGGTAGCAATGGTTACCTGCGTTTTGTCTTCTGTTCTTTCTCACCACTTACTTAAAATTTAGAACAATTTTTAGGAATCGTTAATCATGTCACTATGTCATTAAAGAGATTTTGTTTAAGGATAACCATACCCGTCATAGATAACTGTATTGAAATGGAAATACTTAATGTTTAAAGAAGCTCTTACGTCGGAACAGTGTGTGAATTGCATAACATTTCATTTTATTGTAAACCACGAACGCCCAGAGCGGTCTGGGCTTATATATTTAAGACAGATCTACCGCAGACCTACCGCCGTTGACGGCTAGTAATAAATGATTGTTGTCTTTCCGTATGCGAGCTAGTCCGGTTTTTTTTGACAGAATTGCGCGTTATGTCCGTGTCTACGTTTCGTTTCCTACAGTACTTTCCTCCATAAATTAGGAGGTAATTTTGTTAGGTCCAGTTTCATTACTGCAGTTCTTTCCTGCTCCCGTTGCGATTTTGATTTGTGAATTCCAAAATTCCCTGCCGATGTTGTTGAGTGAGTTGTTGCTGATGTTGTAGGACACAGACGACAGTATATACGAACAAAGAAGGAAGGACCGGATTCATTCTGTAATCGCCCGCCGAACGAGAATTCTGTCGCCACTCACCTAACTAGAAGCATATCTTCTGAACAGCATAACTATCATCATCATCATTCGTACCTACTGTTAAATCACGTCAAGCATAAGACATGTTCCTAAAAATCATTTTCGTGTTTTATTGCTGGTCTACGCGATGTAGGTGTAGCAATAATTGTTCTTTGTCTAGCAGGAGTGAGGTGAAGAATGGGGTAGGATGCATGACAA
Organism: Himalopsyche phryganea; assembly: GCA_022494535.1. Classification (NCBI taxonomy): domain Eukaryota; kingdom Metazoa; phylum Arthropoda; class Insecta; order Trichoptera; family Rhyacophilidae; genus Himalopsyche; species Himalopsyche phryganea. Next base: position 4,013,167 of record JAGVSL010000025.1, read on the forward strand.
AGTCGTTGTTGCCATTCGTATTGATAAGTCCCTTACAGATACTATCTCTAAAGCTTAAACCACTAATCGTTTAGAACTTTATTTCCGAATATTTCAAATATAGTCCTCCGTATTAAGAAATCTAGACACAATAAATATTACCTTTTCCTGCAACAGTTTTGCGCTGCAATATAATCCATACTTTATCACGAGTGCCTAATGCTATTCACCTCGATTCGATGCCATTTCTTTGCAGCTAAGTAATCCACTTTCCGTCGTCATAAAGAAAAGTTTTACGACCGCCGCGATAGAAAAAAAGCTCTGGTAAACCTGCGAGAGCTTTCAATATCGTACAGTATGAATACTCTGTAAAGCATAGCGCCTATTGCATAAGTAAAATGATTTTTTATCATGAAATAATTTTGAAAGAAAAAGCCACTGTAAATATTCAAATTGTTGTTTTGAAAAATATAGCTATTTTTTTTATTGATTGGTCGATTTTATTGAAAACCGTAGCTCTACGCTGCTTTAATAAATAATTAGATTTATAAATGTGTGCACAATAGTAAGATATATTTCGTGGAAAATTACATATATAAACATAGACTTCAGTTTATTGTAGTTATTTCAAAATTTTATAGTAAGATCAAACAAGACTTTTTCTCAACGAGAGAGATTATTAAACTGAAGAACCAACACAGGATTCTTATTTAAATAATATATAAATATTGTTTATGGGGCTGTATGTAAAACATTTTGTTTATGATAAAAAAGTACTTAATGATGATTTTGTAAATTAAAATTAATTAGAACAATAATAAAAAAAAAACGTTTATTTATAAATAGGATTTTTAAAACTCTTAATTATACCAATTGCGGATAATTCTTGATAAGATATGTAGGAAACGAATCAATACCGATGGCAACCCAGACGACATGGCAATACAAGTCAGAAGTATAGATATGGTCAGAACGCTCAATACAGTCAAAGAAGCCGAACTATCTCACACTCGGGTGGACAACAATAATTTCTCACTGTCCATCGACTGCGGTATGTCGATGGTAGATCTATCCTTAATTGAATCTCTGTAATACTGCAGTCATGACCCTGACTAGCGCGGGACAGACCGTCGGGAGGGTTGACAGCTTCAGATACCTCAGTGTACACATCCCGGAAGACGGTAACCCAAAAAAAGGAGCTTGCTATCCGATTAGGAATAGCCGGAGCTACATTTAACTAAATGCAGACCGTATGGGACACGCAGCTGTGCAAGATCGGTAGCAAAACATGGCATCTGACCAAGTCACAAAAAATCCGTATACTGAGCTTCAAGAATAGATGCTTGCATCGGATATTGGCGGTGAAGTGAGGAATTCTGAGATTAGGGAACGGACCGAGCAAGGCCCCGTCACATCGGCGGTTATGAAGAAACGTTGGAGCTGGCTGGCTTACGTGCTGCGGATGCCTCCGGAAAGCCTCAATCCTCGGCAGAGCTGAGTGACTCTTACATGTCATGAGACGAAGCAAAGCAATTGGCGGATGACAGGGATTCATGGAGACGCCGCGTGGTAGTCATATGCTCCACATAGGGAGCAAATATGCAAGAAGAAGAATATTGCAGTTACATAATACGACGATTCCTAAAGGTTTATTGAACATTTTTTTACTGAAACAGTGATTATTTATTTAAAATTACACTTACATTTTCATTGAAGAGAAAATAAAACGCTGAAATAATGTGAGTTACAGGAATGTAGTGAGCGCTAGGTTTAATGAAAAAAAAACGTCACTCGACGACATTTAAGTTTTTCATAAAATTTCATCTCAGTAATTTGCGAGATGAAGGAAACGTTTAATTTTGGTTGAAGAAGACGATTTCTACCATAAATATTACCGGAGACTTACTGCTAGATGCGAGGAAAGCGTACTTAAGAACTTGAATTAGTTTTTTATAACCTATTAATCATATGAAAAACTTAGCATGACCAAAGTACTTTACATTAATTTAAAAACATGGTGTTATTTATATGTTTACATCGTCTTTATAGTATATCTTGTATCATAATTGAATTACCCATGGCGTAGATGGAAACGCCTCTACAAAATTCCTGTTTAATACAATTGATTACCGGAGATTGAAATAAAATATTTATTATATATGTTAAAATAATTATATAAATCCCAGCCTAAGTAATTCGAAATATTAGAATGTTTTCAAATTATTATTACATTTGGATCCCGTATAACACGGTCATATGGTTCCCAAAAACGTCGTGTAGTGCAAATCCGTGTTATGCGAGGTATGAATTTCATACAAAATTAGGGTATGGTTCCAAAAATATATCGATGTTTGTTAATATGCTTTATTTTTTTTTAATACACAATTACGTTTTTATTGAAAAAAACTTTAATAACGTATAATAGATCATGCTTTTAAAATTTTTATGATTGTTTGCATTTAGCGTATAGATATTTACGTATTTCGTGAAAAGATGCCAAGATATGTTGTGATTCACATTTAAACTTCAAACTTCTTCAAAATTCTATAAAAAAAATGCTGAAACCGTGTTATATAAAGCGTCTTGTACAAAAATATGTCACAATTCATCAACCGTGTTATGTAAAAACCGTGTTATACGAGGTTCAAATGTATATTGTCATGATAAATTATTAATTGATTGATTGAAGTCAAATACTCAAGCCATTAACATAAGTCTACTTGATGGAGAGTTTTTATCAGTTCGATAATGCAGAATGCCATACCATGCATTTTCTTTTCCGAATAAGGTTTATTTAAAAAAATTGAATTAAATTAAAGAGAAATGTGTAGTGCTAAAATATACTTGTTATTTACTTTGAAAATTACCAAATCTATCTATTCGTTTTTACTCTATTTTAACCATGTTGAAATTTAAAAGATCACATTTGATCACAAAAGTTTAAGCCAGTAGTCGGCAACCTTTTGAGAGACAGGGCAAAAAATTTTAATTTTGAAAAAAATATTTGGATAGAGGGTAAAAATAAAAAAAAATCTTTTTTTTTTTAAATAATTTTATTTTTATAATGAGTATATTTTCATACGTATGTGTAAATGCAGAGTTACTTAAACATACATGTAATATAATAATTTTATTAATAACTTCTGAGAGAAGTAGATTCGGCTACTCAAGGGGAAGGTTGGAGCGTCAACACACTTCGACAGCCCCGAGTCCGGCGTGGAGACAAAGGATAATTCACAGGTTTCTTCGTCTTCCATTAAAACCCGGTCGTATTCAGTATACTTTCTCTTTAATTGCAGTTAGTTTATACTTATAAATTCCTCGAAGACAGTTACACAAACACAAAAAAATATAAAATACACAATTTCAATTAAAAAACACAGCAAGTGGTTTTATGATAGGGTCATCTCTTTGATCCACGCCGCGGGGCTGTGTCGGCCACTAACCGCCAAGCCCTTAGGCCGAGGGACAAGTGATTCTTTCCCTAAGCATCGCCCGCTTTTTGTTTACTTCTAACGGTAAACAGATAACGGTAAACAAACAAATATGACAAATTATTTTTGAATGCCTTAGGAGAGATATTACATATTAAATTTGCATGAATAGAAAGAGTCTGCAGACGGGTTTTGAAGACCCCTGTCCGCCCCATAAGTACGGGGCGGTGTCACTTCATTGGGTTTGAATGTTTTTAAATATTTGGCAAATGTGTATTTGATTTAAATTGAACACAGGAATCAAGACTTTCTGGTGTTAGCCTTTTTCAAAAAAGTATTTTCCACACATTTCGTTTGGAAAAATTTTTGCTCGCAAGAATGTGTTGAAACAAATGCTGATAAAATTGTAGAAATGACGCCCAGCATGACGATGTTTCATTCGTTTGTTGGTTCATTGTGTTGTCATGGTGCTTACGAAGACCTTCATATTTATTTTTCCATACAACTGAACATTTGAATGTATTCTAACTCCAGATTATTTATTACAAGAAGTTCAAAACATTTAAGCTCAAGTTCGTTTAAATCCATCTCATCCTGTTCAATGATAACAACGTATAAAAATTAACCTTTAGTTACTTATTCATTATTTTTTTTAAATATTGGTATTTTTAATAAATAAATAATTTTATTTTCTTGGCGGGTAGCCCAAAATGTTTTAATGGGTAAATCATTTACCCGCGGGTAGGAGGTTGCTGACCACTGGCTTAAACAATTCTATTATTGTGAAAAATATGTTTATAAAAACAGTTTGGCATTGATAATAGTGTCAATGAAATAATCCAGTAGAAATGATGTCTAAGAGTTACGAACGTACCTATTATGTTTGGTAAATCGTTCGCAAAATCCGCTATGTAGAATGAAAATTAGTCGAATGGTGAACCCAAAATGCATCTCTGCTGCGGCAAAACCAACCGCGCCCCATAAACCAGCCGCCGACCTTTTTGGGATGCATTAGTGCAGGGATTTTCAATATAGGAATTTTGGAAATTAAAATGTGATACACAATCCCTTTTCCCTCGATGACAACTTCAATCCTTATTTTTTTACCACATCATTACCTTGGGTAAACATGGTTCCACCTGCTATTTTTTCACAGGATCACTTATTAATGCAGTTTTATTCGTATTTAAAAAACCTTACAGTTGTCCATGAATCCATCTAAATTCAAATTATAAAACTATTCTATCTGAAAAACATACAAATTTTAGATTGCATCAAGGTTCCATCTGCATTTATAATTAGTAATACCACCTGATGGAAATCACAGTCTCTTTCATTCACGTATGTGGATGCATAAGTTTTAATTCATTCAGAAAGTTACATTTTTTTAAATCTTAAATTGCTTCTCCTGAACAGTTTTAGTTTTTGCAGATAGAACCTTGTTTACCCAAGGCGAAGAAATTACAATAAGCCTTTTTTCCTCAGTAGGGATTCCAGCTTCACGTAATTAGGTACTATTTGAATATTGAATAGTAAAACTGAAACTATTTGAATGAATTCAAATAGTTTCTGAAGTATGTAAATAATATTAAAAAATCGAATTTTATAATTAATAAAATCATACAAATACTGTTACACTGTTTTAAAATATTTAAAATTTGCAGCTGTGTCGGATTGATACAACAGTATTTCTTTAATTATTGAAACAATGAGGGTTTTCTAAGCCCCAATAACAACAACAACTGCTAAAACTATAAGGGGTAGACCAGCAAAACTCCCTTAACAACAACATTTCAAAATTACAACGGGAGGAGGGATGTCCTGAGAGGACGAAACTGCACCTAAACAAAATTTTCTCCTAATTTCTTGAGGAGTACAGTGGAAAATGAATAAATACGAATATCGGCACAGACGAGCTGCCAATACTATTAAGAAGCAGAGACACTGACAGAACGCGTTATACCTTCAGCTGGAACAGACAACAATACTACTTCACTGGCCATCGGTTGCATGGGTCTACCCGTAGAAAAGATGACGGCCGATCTATTCTTAAACTAAATCTCTTTATAAAGATATAAATTGTGATATAATTAAACAATAAAAAAATGTCAAGTTGAGAACATCTGTATTGGGGCACATATTAAATTTAGCGTGAAATTTATTTCCTTCGGTTTGTATCCCTGTAAATCATTTCGATATTTATTTGCTTACGGTGTACTACTAATACATACAAATACGCGCAAAGCAAGCAAAAACGACCGTCGGACATGGTCTGTATAATATAAGCAATACGCTTTCGTTTGAGAGAATAATCGTTTTGAATTATCTCATATCCACTGGCTATTGCATTATAATATGACATCGGTTTATAAGGTAAACGTACCAGTCAGTAGTTGATCGTTTAAGAGAAAAAATCAACGAAAATAACGATTTACGTTTAGCATTAGACCGAATGATGATAAAGCAAGTGTATTCATAATGAATCAAATGTCTTAATTAATATGTGAGAAGACCCCGGATCGAAGAGAGGCGAGCGGCTGGTTATCCGGAGTCCTGGAAGGGCTGATCTCAGACAAACACCATTTCAAATCCGGTTCAAAACTTATTTATTTTCCATTCAAGGTGCAGTGGTTTAACATTACACAAATATATAAATCTTAACACATAAAATTGATTCTACATTTACATTTACTTAGCAACTGAATTTACTTTAAGTTATAATACAAATGACACAACGAATTTAAATAAAGTCCAATGCAAATCAAAAACAAAAAAAAACAAACAATTCACATCGTCACGTCACCTCCGCCGCGACGAGACCTCGCTCGTCCGCCTCGGCAGATCGTAATCGACTGTCTACAAATACTTAAAAAAAACTCCCTGCAAAGTCGGAGCTACCTCTTTCCGTAAAAATGGACTCGTCCAGCGGCCGAAGCCGGCGGCAATTAAACGCCTGGCAACAAGAAAGAGCCCGTTCTGCGAAATATTGCTGTTGCCGCTGGGTGATTTCAGTTCTGGACATTAATGACACTTATACCTAACAAAAACCAGGGTGTGTCATATGATTAGACAAAAATTAGATGAATAAAAAATATTTATAAAAAAATTTTAAGCAACCATGTTTTTGTGTCAGTAGTTGACATTCAAAAAAATTGAAAGATCCCGTAGTTAACAAACTTTTTTTCTGCAGTTTACCATGCCTTATCATAGAGTTTCACGACAACTTTTCATCAGAGCTTCCTGTAACACCACTGTTGGTTGAATCAATTAGAATATGCTTATTCTCACTGATATAATAAACGATTCTCAAAATAAAATACTTACTGCATATGTTGTTGTTTTTAAATGGCCGCTATGACACCCGAATGACATATATGGTGATGTGTTAGTTCCTCAATCCGAAAAAAGATAGTTTAACTTGTCTGAAGTCTACAATTTAGAGCAATACCGGGTATACGTTTCTTATTTTGGGCACTTTTATTGGAAAAGGTCCACTATCAGTACATTTACCTTATATTATATTATTATTGCTTGTTTAGAAAGCATTAAAATATATTTTTTTCAACAAAAAACATGGAAAATATTGATTGTTTTAAACATGCTTATGGTTGGTGCATTTGATTTCATAATTCAAGTGACTTATTTAAACATATAATGAAAATACTTTTTCGTATAATCTTTACGTTATTGTTTTTGTTGCTCAAATGCAGATCAAAGGGTGAACACAAGGTGACAACGTATGGAATAAATTATGCACGCAACTTTTTTAAAAAAGTTTCCCTGCGCCCACCCTTGAGTTGATCTTGAACTTCATTTACAGAAGTTAGGACTGGACAAGTCAAAGTACACTCTTCATATAAGCATTAAAGAATTACACTCAGTATTTGTAAGGGGTTTTTTATTAAAAAATGTATCTAAAAAAGGTGGAATAAGAACAGATTAAAATTAGGAATCATTGAACTTGCGATTATTCTTAATTGTTTCATTGATAATGTTGGTATTTATATAGTAAAGCTCCATTTAAATAGGATACAATATGTTCTTCAAAATTTTATTTTATTTTATAAAAAATTGTTGAATTGTACTTTGATTAAATCATTTTCTTATTAAATCATTTTAATTATAAAATTTCAATTTAATCTATTTTGAGATAATTTTTTAGCTTAACGTCTTAAATTTTTTTTTACCATGTCCGCTCCCAGCTTGGAGCATATGGCCTCATAATGGAGGTATCTCAACAGATGTTTTATATGAGAACTCCTTGTTACTCAGTTGCTCAACCTTTCTTTTTTCGACGAGAATAGGAATAGAAGAATAAGGCTAGGACAGGACTAGTAGTGAGTTTTAGACATCACAAACATGCATGACTATGAACAGAAATCCATTAATTGATTAAATGATCAATTTATGAAACTGTCCGCACCGCAAATCGAAGCTGAGATATCCGTAACCGAAGCCAACGACGCTACCAACTGCGCCACGGACGCCGACGTCTAGCATCATTAATCTATATATTAAATCGTGCCGAGGCATTATTAGGATTAGCGTATTGTTGTCTTCAATTGCGGTACTCACGGGATCGAAGCTCAATACGGACACTTTCATAAATATATTTAATCATTTTTGTTTATTTATGGTTTTTTTTTTCAAATGTATGAATTTGTGTAATGTCTGCACTCACTGTCGTCCACGCGATGCTAATGGGGAATTAGTGAGAGCTATAAGATTGAAACTAGCCCCTTCCTCGCTTTATGCTTAAATTCTTACTCTATCTGAAAAATAATGATTGATAACAGTTTTTTTAGAATGACTTATATTGAGTTAAGCTACGTGAGGAGTCCATGCATTACTATCGACAATCCCTACGTATAATCACGTAAGGGCAAAATATGTGATTATAATTAAGTATTTTGCATTCTCATTGTCTGCGCACTCAGCTCTATGGGTAGGCATCAAATAACGGTAAAAATAAGTTTTAAAATAGTAACACTGTTTCAATTTTGAAAAATATACCCGCAGTCGTTACTTTGCAATTGCGTTATGAATCTTTGAAATGCTCTCTTATATAATCTCATGCTTGGGTTTTTTCTTTCTAGATAGTCTGAGGAATATCAAATTTATAAAATATTATAGTAATTGATAATTTAAAAAAATATTACGGTCAAATATTAAGAAAACGTAGTAATTGATTTTATCGGAATTTACTTGTAGAACTCCATTATAATAGGGTAATTTATCAGTTTGTTGATAGCAATTTGGGCTTTGTGTAGTTATGACGATGGCGCAAAGCCGACAAAGCTATCAACAAACTAATATATAATCAAGCAACAGGGAAAATTAAATTAAAAATAGTTACACTGTCCCAATTTTGATGAAAATACATGCAGCCATACTTTGCAATTGCAAAATAAATCTTTGAAATTCTCTCCTTTAAAATCCGATGTTTACAGATACAGATACGATTTCCGAATCAATAATGAACGAAACGAAACAAAACGATAAAAATAATTATTATCGTTTTCATCGATAATGGTCAGTGACAATAATTGAAACAGTACATGGAATAAGTAATTTCACGGATTCGGTGTCACATATATAACATTCATTTATAATAATCCATCTTTTATCTAAAAAATATTCTCAGCAAAGTATTGTCACTTAGCGGTTAGCGTAACACTTTTGGCATTCTTTTTAATTTTAACTATCAATATATTACCAAAATTTGTCGATTTTTTACTTGTTTCATGACAAATGATGTTTTACCAATATTACTTGACCGCCGCCGAATTTGGAATTAGAATTGTCAGTCTAGAATAAATTTCCCCAATTTCCATTAAATATCTTTCGAAAATCCATGTCTACTTTTAATAACCGTCGCTAAAATATCAGTTTTAGAATTTATTGAAATTTTATTTCTGGTTGGGTATGGCGCCCTCACTAGCGACCAAGTTTGAATTTGTACATCTATAGTAAATATCAGTAAGAACCATTTGATGATATTGGCAAAAGATTCAATATTTATTAATTAATAGACGATAATTATCGCTTGTTATCGTTTACTATCGCTGGAGATTAATAATCGAAAATTAATTATCGTTCATTATCGTATCTCAATCGATAATTATCGGAAATTTCGACCCTTAGTAGAGAGTGTCGTTATAGCCTACACTGGAAGTGGACACGGTTATAAAAAAAATGTTTATTTCTCTCTAGATTTCGATCTCTGATATTCACAAACAAAGTGCCTTCCATTAGAAATGTGCTGTTTATAAAAGTGTCGTCGTAAACCAGTTTTATTTTTATAATCCATTAAAAGCGACAAACCCAAGTAAGTATTATACATTTGAATATTCAAAACGTTTTCAATCATAAAACACGCACTTGCAACAAAAGACGTTGCTTTGAGCAGTTACTTTGTTCAAACGTTGAGGCTAAAATGGAAGTCTGGAAACTGGTTTATAGTTTTCATACAAGATTCACAGGGTGAAGAATCATGAACTAAATAAAATATTATGAATTTAAAATTTGAATTTGAAAATTTCTCACTCCAGCTGTCATTTACAAAGATTTTTTGTCGGCGTCCGTGGCGCAGTTAGTTTCGTCGCTGGCTACGGTTACGGATGTCTCGGGTTAAATTCCCGGTGCGGACGGTTTTCATAGATTGATCTTTCAATCGATTTATGGATTTCTGTTCGTAGTCTGAGTCCTCCCTCCCACCAATCCCATCCTCACGGGGCGTAACGAGAGCGATAAGCTAACCACTAGTCCTGTCATAGCCCTATCCTTCTATCCATACTCTCTTTGAAAAAGAAGAGAGGTTGAGCAACTGAGTGACAAGCAGTTCTCGTAGAAAAAATTCTGTCAATATACCTCCATTAGGAAACCATATGCTCCACATTGGGAGTGGACATGGAAAAAAAATCATTTCTAATTAGATCGTTTGATAGTCATTCTTTTTCTAAATTAACCTGCTTTTTAAAACACGTTCTTAGAGTATGAAAGCATGTGATTCGTAAAGATTGTATTTTTTTGTACAAATAAAAATTCTTGTTTGTAAAAATTATTTTTCGGGTCCTTGGTGCAGTGGTCAACGTAGTTGGCTTTGGTTACAAACGTCTCAGGTTCAAATCCCGGTACAGACAGTTTCATAAATTCGTTTTTTAATCGATTTATGTATTTTTATTGGTACCAACTGTTCGATAACAAATGATGGTTAACGTATCACGTTCTGGGTGCAGTTTTCAACGACGTTGGCTTCAGTTAATTATGTCTCAAGCTCAAATCCTGGTAAAGACAGTATCATAAATTGATTTCTAATGGTAGGCATGTATTTTTTTGATGTCTAAAATTCACACCTATCCGATTCTACAAAAAGAGCGTAGCAAAAGCGATTAGCTGAACATTAGTTCATTTTTAGCCCTATCCTTCTATTCCTACTCTCTTTGAAAAAGATAGGTTTATCCACTGAGTAACAAGCATTTCTCGTAGAAAAACTTCTGTTGAGATACCTCATAAGAGGCCACATACTCCACATTGAGAGCGGACATGGTAAAAAAAATTCTACACTATTCATTCTTTTTCTCAATTTGCCTTCTTTTGAAAAGGTAATTATAGAGTGGGAAATTAAAGGATTCGCGAAAAATGTACTTTTTATACACAAATAAACAAGTGACTCTCATTTTCTAGCAGTATCTTTGCATATTATGCAAATACTAAACATATTAAAATAGATTTCAACCGAAATATTGCATAATTAATTATTCAATAAAGACTATTGTAAATCATGTTTTATCTATATTTATATATCAATTATAATGATAAATATAAAAATACAATTTACTAAAATAACATAGTATTAAAATTTTTTTTGTAGTAATTTTTAATGTTCAGTAATCGCCCAGAATGAAAAAAAATTCTTGCATCCCCCTGGATACCTCGAGCGTACCCATAACGGCGACAGCATTGCCACGTTGGATTTCTATGCTTATTCGCTGTCTAAGATATTCACCTGAGCGGCACATTATTAATTAATGATTAATAATGATAAATTATTAGATCGTTTAGAATTCTTTGTTTGCTACAATATGTATTTCTACTTGGGATACATTCAGTGATTCCTAAGTTTTTAAGCGATTGACAAACAGACACAAATTGTAACGTTTCTGAATTTAATGAATACGCTACGCCACAGAAAAATATTTCTATTTTTGATTATTCTTGGATTGGATTGAACATTTTTGAATTTTTAATAAGTTTTAGGATTATCGACTTACGGTTATATTTCTGTCATCCCCTGTATATTCCATAAGTTTCTATGTAAAGCTGCACAATGCAACTAACATCATTGTAAGGGAAGATTGATTAATTGGCTTGTTCGTGATTCAGCGGAACTATTAATGAAAATGTATGAAGCAAACTCAGCTCACAGCTTTTGCTATGATCTAAGTACAATATAACGAGCGGATAGTGAACTTTTCTTTAAAGGAAAATCTTTTCAAAAGCTCGATTTCTTTCAGGTTGGTAATTTACTCTTTTACTAAAATGTAAATCAGAAACGTTGTAAAGTGTTGTTTTATAGTTGGTGAAAACTCTATTACCAAGTAATTTATTATTGTGATGTTGGTCCAGACCAAACTTACACTCCTCCAAAGTTTACGATGTTAATATCATATCTAGTTAAAAAAAAATATTATAAAACGATTGTTACATAGTCTGCCTTGCTAAGTAAAACACAGTTATTTTATGTTCAACGGTTCGTTAGAATCAGACCACCTATTTTAATTAACCTTTTAGTATAGTGACTCCGGTTCAATAATCGGTGCGGACGGTTTTAATAAATTGATCTTTCAATCGATTTATGTACTTCTGTTCGTATTCTGAGTACTTGTGATGTCTAAAACTCCCCTGAGATTGATCCTGAGACATCCATAACCGTAGCCAACGACGTTGACCACTGCACCACGTACCCAACGTCACATAATATTAAGTACTGTGTTTTTACTTAGAAGGACAGTATTGCACTTCTAGAAAAACACGGTCATCGGTTTAAATTCGTCATTTTACAAGAGTTCCTTTTAAAGTTTTGCAAAGTTTTCTGTTAATACGAAAGACGTCTGTCTGGCTGTAAATACAATTATTTTTAGTTGGACACTTTGGAGTTGAACTTTTCTTTTTTAATCTAATAAATAGTATTCTACTCGAATGTTCATAATCTTCTTTTTTTACTTTTAAGGCTTTAACTGTCAATTCTTGGTGTAAAGACATTATATAAACACATTTCATTTGTACTTCTTTCACAAATCTATAATGATCAGGACCGGTTTCGCTCATCACGAGCATTATCAACTGATAAAAATACAAATATAGCAGGCTTATTTATATAAAATTGAGTGTCAAAATGAAGGTATGTAAAACTGATGGTTCATGAACTAAGACAAGAAAATACTAATTAGCAAACAAATTATACATAAATCAAATAAAAGCGTCTACAATTAAAATGTTATGGACCTCTTTCAAATCAATAAATACTAATCTGAAATCATAAATACATTAAAATCATAGCTACATTAAAAGTCCATTTAGCTGAGCAAATTTTTTTAATGACATTACTAATGCGATAAACAATAATGAATCAGGAAAATTATAAGAAAAAATTAGTGTACCATTTAAAAACAATCAAATATTAAGTATGTAATTAACATTAACAATAAACAGCCATCTTAAGTGGAGAAAGCAGAGCAGCTATGAGTATCCATTAAATGTTTAATATCTGAAAAACAAAAATTACAGAGACAGAATCAATTCTTACAAGTTAAAAAAACCTTACTGGTATAATACAAATTAATGAATCGGATATAACAAAAGAGAAGATACAAAGACGGTTTGCACATTCAATAAATTTGAATTGGGCAAAACTTTATATCTATTTATTTCTAAAATTTCTTCTTTGTTACATATTATGTTTTACTGTATTACTAATGACATTTCAAACAACTGTGGTAATAGAGGTGTGTTCGTGTTTGCACTGTTGCATTGCCATGTTGTTAGAATAATGTCACTCTACAATGCATTTCCTAAACACTTGTACTTTAACAAGCCAAATGCATCGTAGCTATACTAATTCAGCCACGCGTTTTCGCGGTTTGTCGTCGCGAAGCCTCTACACTAGGGCTTCTCAAATGTAGCATGTAGCAATATCATTGCTTAAACTTGTCGGAAATAAATCAAATGTTTTTTATTTGACAATAATACTGAATTATAAATAAGTGACATACTTGGTTGATGTATACGTATTTTTATTTAAAACCATACCCGCTTTCTACTTGAAGCATATGGCCACTACACTGGTCCTCCAATGTAAAAAAATATTTTATTTATTATTATGCAGTCTTTGCACTTATTTACTTCAAAGTGTTTTTTAGACATTTTTACACATTAAGAGATATACAAACTTGGAAGACAACTTTAAAAATATGGTTGAAATTATTTTATATTTTTAACCCTTCCGTATCCATGGTGTAACAATGAGTAACTTTGGCTATTAAACCTTAAAAGTATCTTAACAGAATTTTTCTACGAGAACTGCTTGTTAATCAGTTGATCAACCTCCCTATTTTCGAAAGAGAGTAGGGATAAAAGGATAGGGCTATGACAGGACTAGTGGTTAGTTAATCGCTGTCGCTACGTCCCGTGAGGATAGGATGGGTGGAAAGGAAAAATCAGTCTAAGAACATAAATTCATAAATCGATTGAAAAACCGTCCGCACCGGGAATTGAACCCGCGACATCCGTAACCATAGCCAGCGACGATTATATACCTAAGTCTTTTTGTATAATTAATTATAATTTGAAAACCTCTTCAATTTTACCATCAAAAAATACAAAAATATATAGTACAGTATAATAACAATTCTAGATGCAAGACGTATCGTGTGCAACCGTTTTGTTTGAAACGGCACCAAGACACGTCTCGAGCTTGTCCTGCTATGAAAAGTTTCGATTCTTGCGTCTTTGAATAATTTCATGTAATTTGATATGTATTTCAGGTTTTACACACAAAATATGTCGTGAAATAATTCCTTTATACTACATAAAACTGTATTTCACTTTTCGCAATTGTCATTTCGTTTTATAAATGCGTTTATATGACAAAACTCACACGGTAACGAAAAGTAACTGCATGAGATCCGAAGAGATTTTTTAGCATGAAAACGGGAAGGTCAATCAAACATTTCCGTTAAACATCTACACATCAATTCAAATTTCTTTTACTTTAACGGACACTTTTTATAGTCTTACCTATGATAATAATTTTGTACTTATATAAGTAAATTGATATTAAATATTAATCTGTCAATCGCATGCTGTTAAAATAATGCTGTTCAATAAATGCACGTGAACCTTGTTAAGAGATTCAATTTTAATTTTTTTTTAAAAAATTGTTTATTTCTTTATGCAGTTATGATCTTCAGAGAATTACAATTTAGAATTTGATGATGGATGTTTTGTTACACAAATACATTTTTTTTACCCTTCGTTTTTCATATATTTTAATATGTAATCAACCCTAGGTGTGATGGAACAAAACAAATTGAATGTAAACATACATATACCGTTTTGCGTTAATATTGCATTATATTTACAAAATTTGTGTTCATTGTATTTACTTTTTGCTGCGATTATCGTAGCAACCTTATGTGCGAATATCAATATTAGATGAGCTTTTGCCAACATATTTTCAAAATCTGTGTGAGGCATTAATACGGCTACAGTATCTATGCAGATTAATAATTTCGTATGTGGCCAGGCAGGATCTACGATCTGGTTTAGAAGGGTGCCTACGCTGAATTTGTATGGGCGTTTATTAACCCTTACAGAGGAACAATTTAATAGCTTACATTATTTATAATGCATTAATCAATTACAAAGTTTTATTAAATTACCGATTTTCTACGTCGCTTGTTGTTAAGAAATTAGTTGCTCCTTTCAATATCTTATGAACTCCAACAAAAAGTTCACATTGTTCATTTTAAAATGTCTTCAAGACATTACCTTCACTTATTCTAACAATTAAAAATATTTATAAATTTCAATATTAAAAATGAATATATAATTTTTATATTATTCTATTTTTACGCATGTACGCTTAAGTCTTCCGTAAAAATATTTAAAAAAATCTCAATGAGAATTACTTATAATACAAAATAACTATCCTCATATTTCAATTTAATGTGTCTATTCAATCCAGTGACCCAATGCAGTCTATGAAATTTAAAAACGCCGTCTTACACTCTCTAAACGGTAGTTAATAAATGAAATATATATTGAGGCAATTTTGAGATATTTAAAACAAATAATCATCGATTATTTTGGTCAAATTTGCTATAAACTATTGGACAGCTGATAGCTCATCAATGTTTTTATTCACAAAAAGTTTTTAATTAAGCGCTAATTTATATGTTGATTGAAGAATTAAGAAAAAGACAGTTTTAATTAAATATGATGTGGCAAGAACTATTGTAATCATTTAGAAAAAATGTTTCAAATGTATATTTTAATAGGCCGCCTTGAATAGGGAAAAAGTATTCGACAATTTCCAATATAATATGATTTTTTTTAGGGATAAATAATGCGGCGGATTGTGCCAGAGCATTAGGTCAGCAAAATTTATAAAAAATATTAAAGAGAAAAAGTCCATAAAAGTATAATTATTGTATTTCAAGTCATCACATAGCAGAGTTACAAAATGTGATATTCCTAAATATGTGATTGTAAAAGAACACCGTGTGCAAGCGAGAGAGTTTTCAAATGTGATATTTGGAAAACACAATATTAAAAAGGAGCTAAAAAATTTTCAAAGAAAATGTTTTTTCACTAAAAAAAAAAACAACAATACTAAAATGAGTATTTATTATTTTGAAAACGTCAACTTCATTAACCCTTCCATATTCATGGTGTAACAATGAGTTACTTCTGCTTTTAAACCTTTAGATTATCTCTGAAATCTATCTACGAATTATGTCAGAAATTACAAATTTTGCTATTTGTAAATAAAATTTCTACATAAAATTAAAACTTATAAATACATTAAAGCTTTACGTCTTCTTTGTATAATTATTAATAATTTGAAAACCTCGTCTATTTTACCATCAAAAAATACAAAATTGTTATATAGTAACAATCCAAGATGCATGACGTACCACATGCAACCGTTTTGTTTCAAATGGTACCGACATACGTCTCGAGCAGCTTGTTCTGCTATGAAGAATTTCGATTCTTGCGTCTTTCGATAATTTCGCATAGTTAGATATGTATTTCAGGTTTTTCACACTATATGACGTGAAATAATTACTAATACTACATTAAACAATATTTCACTTTTTTAAATTGTTATTTCACTTTATAAATGCGGTAATATGATAAAAACCACACAGTAACGAAATGTGACTGCAAAAGATCTTAATCGATTTAAATTTTTTAATTTAACTTAGCGAAGGTTAATCATGAAAACCTTTCGTTATCTTGTGATGCATCTAAGGTCTTCTTCCCGTTGTTTTTGGTAATTTCTTGCGCATACGTCTTGCCCAGACCCCGTCCAATTATCAAAGGGTTAATATGTTCACAATCGTATATCATTGGAGCAATTCATTGCTTCCCGGGTACAATAACACCCCCCGGCCGGCGGCAACGAGTACTATCCTCTCGAATATCGCGCGCCGTTGAGGGGTTGGGAATATACCGGCAGAGCACTGCATTGGTTGAATTTTTCACGGTTCATTAATCAGCGGCTTCATTTGTTCGTCTTTTGTGTACGTAATTAATGTTTTTTACTGTCAAGTCTCTGTAGGCAATTCCATTAAAGGCATAAAAAAAACGAAACACTTTATACAATAAAGAGCACAGCTTATTATCTACGCTATAATTAAAAAGCTGTATTGTCTACAATTTCCTTTATAACCATTCCTATACAGTGCCTAGAGGCACGACAAACTTGATTTTTATACATTTCAATGAAACTTATACGATGATTTTTTAAGTATGAAAATATGATCACATTATTTTGTTCTTTATAGGGTATCCAATTCCGGACTCTTTTTATGATCCCGGGATTAGTCATTTACCGTAATTTTATATTTAAAATTAAATTTGTGGAACGAATATGTGATAATATATTTATTTTTGGGCAAGGAAATAGTTTCTTTATTGATATATTTTCTTTCTCTACCTTTACTGTCCTAGTGAAACTATTATATGAAGTCCGCTAGTTTTCTGACAAAAGTCAGTGCTATGATGTGTACATATTAAGTCTTTATTTCCGTTTCCCGCATGTAAGATAGCAAAAGTACTGCTATCTAAAAAGATTCTGTCAGCTGAGGGCTTTGTGTGTGGAAAACACTAAAGAAAAACCTTACACGAGAATGGTTTTCTTTAAATCATTAACAAAAGTTCAATTTATATAGAATCAGTTTTTTTTATAGGCAATAGTAAAAACTTTGCATTATTTAAAAAAAAGCAATTATATGTATTTTTTCTATAATTATCTGTTCCTGTCTATGGCAGTTACAAAATATGAGAAGGAGGGACATCACAATGTACTAATTTTGTAGGTATAATAAAAATGTATGAACATAAACTAACATCATGGTAAACGCTGTAGTTAATCATAGTATTTAGTATTTAATTTAAACTGCAATAGAAAAAATGAATTATTTTTTATATTTACAGAGAATCCAAAAATCTCTGTATCGATATTTAGACAACCCCTGAATGACGGAATTAAGTAATTTAACGGAATCCCGGGATTGGAAGCACTAGCTGTTAAGCTTGTTCATGGATATATTTATAATTGCAGCTGTTTAAAATATGTTACATTATATAATTTAAGACATCGACTGAGGGTGCTTGATGGAATTTCAATATCAAATTTGGATTATTGAGATTTTGTACACTTCCATGTATTTTGTCACTAACGACCCGGGTTTCGCCTTTCGGCATCTTCAGGCATTCGAGCACACGAATACCCTTTCGTCGAATTGCATCCCGTCAAAACCCACAATACTATTATAATGGTAAAATCACTGGTATTTCTAAAAGAAGTTGAAAAGCGGCAATTCGCCACTCTGTTAATATGGTGTTTACAAAATAAGGATTAGGGCGATTCTTGAAATTTTAACTCAGGTATCAGTGTGGCTCTCAGACGTATAATATCTTACCTCGTAAATAATATTTGTCGTATTTGTATCTTCTATATAAACGTTAGACACTGTTTACTGTCTGTCAGTTCGAGTCCATTCGTGTGCTCGAATGCCTAAAGATGCCGAAAGGCGAAACCCGGGTCGTCAGTGACAAAATACATGGAAGTGTACAAAATCTCAATAATCCAAATATGTTATATTATACTGTATTGAAATCGATAAAATATTTAAAGTTTTGATGGATTCGGTTAGATTTTCAATTATATCTGGCTAGTATATTTTAGCATTCGTGTTCCTTACTTGTATTATTACAGATTTTTAATTAAATAACAGAGCGGCCGTCCAACTACTGTGGCCAACGGTCAGTGAGAAAGTATTGTCGTCCGTCTCTGCTGACGGTATGGCGCATTCTGCCATTACTTATGATTCCGTATTGCCATCCGTATTGACTTGTCTCCCACATTGTTAATTTATTGGTTTGTTGTTTGAATTTATATTGTAATAAATTATTTCTCTCTAATATCGGATTGTGAGATACCTGGGTGTAATGATGTTTTATGATATTTTATGTTATAAGCCGTGCCCGCTTTAAATTTTGTACATATTATATTAGATGGAACCATAATGGAGTATTGACATAATAGATATTGGACTGCGTTTATTGGGTCAGTAACTATTAAAATTTTTGGTCAGTAAATTAATTTTTTTTTCCATGTCCGCTCACAATGTGAAGCATGTGGTTTCCTAATGGAGGTATCTTAACAGAATTTTTCTTCGAGAACTGTTTGCTGCTCACTTGCTCAGTTTTTCGAACAGAGTATGAATAGCAGGATCGGGTTAGGACAGGACTAGTGGTTAGCTAATCACTCTCGCTACGCTCCGTGAGGATGAGATGGGTGAGAGGGAAAACTCAGACTACAAACAGAAATCCATAAATACGTCAATATAAGAAAACGGTCCTCACCGGGAATTGAACCCGAGACATCCGTAACCGTAGCCAGCGACGCTACCAACTGCGCCACGGACGAATACTCAGTAATTAATTAAAATGGTCAGTAAGTATAATAAATGGTTAGTATCAACGTGGACAGTTAAACGTAATTATTAACTGACCACTTATTATTTCTTACTGACCATTTATCGAATAATTGCTGACCATTATTTATGGAATCAGTTAGGTACTGAGCCAATAATTTGTTGTAATAATAATGTTTTTGTGAGTCGTTGGTGTAACTTTCCTGTTTTATAGTGGCAAGTTATGGAAGGACGGAATTAAAAACAGCTTATGGTTAGTTGATTGCTTTGTTTCTAAAAATAAAACGATTTGTCCCACAATTAAAAAGTTATTTTGTGATAACCAGCTGTTTTTGTTTCAAAATACCCCACATAAACGTGACATGAAAGGGCATGAAGCGTACCGATTTCCCATAACGATTTCATCCTTCGCCTCTTGGATCTGGGCAGCTGTAGTACTGGACCGGAAGCGCAAACAATTTTGCAGGCTGCACAAAAAAGGTAGCATAACGTAGCGGATTTTCCTCAATTTTCCGTTTTAACACAGGCCATCCGGCACGGAACTTAAAAGCCCCCTAACGTGTTGGCATGATTATCATTTTGTTTTTATTAAGCAACTTATTAGGGTAAAATTTCTTTGTATATTTAGATACAGTATTCTTTTTATCATAAAACCTTTTAACCCATAGCTTATTTTCATTTCAAAATAAATTATGAATGAATGAAATTAACTTCATTAATGATATATTTTTGGTTGGCAAGAAAATCATTAATTCAAGCAGCCAAATTATCGGCGTCAGTGGCGCAGTTGGTAGCATCGTTGGATACGGCTACGGATGTCTCGGGCTCGATTCCCGGTGCGTTTCAGTTTCATGAATTGATCTTTCAATCGATTTATGGATTTCTGTTCGTAGTCTGAGTGTTTGTGATGTCTAAAACTCCCTCTAATCTACCCATCCAATGCTCACGGTTCGTAACAAGAGCGATTAGCTATCCATAGTCTTGTCATAGCTCTCCTATCCTTATAATTCTACTCTTTTCGAAAAAGAGAGGTTGAGCAACTGAGTTATAAGCACTTCTTGTGGAAAACTTCTGTTGAGATACATCCGGTAGTAATTTTTTATGCAGCTGCATTTTATGGAATAACTATCTCTATCGCACAGCCGCACTTGTATACGAGCAAGCAGGATAAAAGAGGGTACTTCCACAAGCTCTTTTACCTCACTTGCACCCTTCACTTTAAATGGGATCAAGCGAGAAAGAGAAGACAACGGCACGTCACGCGCTTACTTGTGTTTGTTATTTGAGTGAACTCGTCAATTTTACATTGGAAACAGACTGTATAAGGCAGAAACGAGACAAACCTGCAGCTTATGTGACGTGATTTTTTGTATATCGTCCATATCTCGATTTTATTACATGAAAATAAGTAAATTGCAAGCTCTAGACACAAAATAAAGTGTAAAACGAAAACAATACAATATTTAAAAACAGAATAACCATTTTAAAGCGATCAATTAGCTTCAAACGGACTGCAAAAGGTTAAAACATTGACTTAGGGAGCTTGATGGAATTTCAATATCAAACTTGAATTAATTAATTTTTGGTCACTATCGCTATATTCTTTGTTAACAATTGACGTAGATGAGAAGGAATGAAAACATCATTCAGCTTATCAGCATATCAGCCGCGTGATTTTATACAAACTTCTAAAGTTTATGAAAAGCTGATGTCCAACTAATTGGCGTGGTAAAAGGTTCATACCCTCAAAAGGGTAATGCATACATGCCATAAGTATTTAACGAGTAAAAAAGTGCTTTATGTGTCAAATATCTAATTGTCAATATTTGAAATAAAATGAGTCAATATTATCACTAATTAGTGCAAATAGTAGTAAATTTTATTTTGAAAAGGCGTCTTCAAAATTCATTCTTTTGCGCTAAATTAAAAAAAAACACCATTTTATTACCGTTAAATACACGCATTTTTAATATGAAATAGCAATAGCATAATATAATTGAAAGGTTAAGTTAAACTCAAAAGATTGTTGTTACTTATTTTCGTTTCTCACCGTAGCAGCGAAACGGTTCTCAAACTGTTTTTTGCTCATCCACATTGATCCTTTTTTATTGCCACTTTGAGTAAAATTCTCCTCTCTTTTATCGGATACAGCTCGTAAATTATCCAACTGCCACCATATAACGGCTATTGGCTGTAGTTTTGCGAGAGTGCTTGCATTCTGTTTGCAGAAATGGTCGAAAAATGTGCAATTTGAGCAGCTCTAAGCGGCCAACTCCGGACGCAGTATGACTGATTGCCTGACACTATTGACGCTTTAACGGTTTTTAAAGTTTACTCCAGCGCAAGCTTGCTGCTTTTTATGAGTAATTACTCTACATCTTGGTGAATGCTGAAATTAAACTTTGGGAATATCTGTTTTTCTATTGTTTAGTCTTACATTATGTCTGTCGAGTGAATAATAAAATCACTTTTTTAATAAAACAATATGTATGTACGTATGTTATTTTTAAATTTTCTGGGGTCTGAAATACGGGAAACGGATTGGATAAAATAATTAAAAATAAAACAAGTCTTTTTAAACAAATATCCTTACTATAATTCCTTATATTAAATCTGAAATTCCCTACCACTCACCTGCTCCCAAAAACGGGGCGTGTAGTGAAAGCGATTAGCTGACCATTAGTCCTGTTCTATCCATATTATTCGGTTTATACACTCTTCTAAAAATACAGGTTGAGCAACTGAGTGACAGGTAGTCACTCCTCCCAAGCGGTGAACAGTAGCGACGTGAAATTTGCACATTTTGAGTAACAAGCAGTTCTTGTAAAAAACTTTTGTTGAGACACCTCGATAAGAAGGCCATACGCTTCATATTGGGAGTGGATATGGTAAAAAAATACTTTCCCTTGAAACATAAAATTACAGATACATATTGCGGAGTAGGCTTGGATCAATCCATATCAATAATAAAAAGGTAACGACACCGTTATTATTAAAACACAAATTGCGTTAACCGTTTTTGAAATATTAAAATCTAATATTTATATAAGTTGACACGACCCATTATCATTCAGTGCAAATCGTGCCCAAAACTTTCATCGGATCATCTCTTGTGGCGCAAAGTCAAGAAAAAATAACGTTGTAAAGTGTCAAGCGCATTATGTTTTGGCAACGTTGCCCGATAAGTTTAAAGCGGAGCATTTTACCCTTACAGAAGTAAGAGTGCGTTATCCTATTGTTGCACACATAACGTTTATTTCGTCAGTCGAACGCAGTGAGCGGTCTTAAGCAGATGTCACTTAGCCCTCGGCACTTACCGTCAGTTGATCTTTTGCCGTCGCGTAACGATCTTGCTGGCTTGATTTTTTTTCTAATGTCAATTATGTGTTTTTGTATTCGTTTTTATTTTAAATTATAAACTCTGTACATGTAACTACTAACTGAAATAAAGGGTGATTTGACTAAGTGAACGGGAGGGTTTGATTGTACCTGAGAAAATACGAATCATAATCAGCTCGCCAGACAAAAGTCTTACTCAAAGTTTACATTGATTTTAAAACAAAATAAATTAAGAGTAAACACTACAATATATCCAAGAGATGTCATTGTGTGCACAATATATTTGAATTATATACATTAGCAATGTAAAGTAGTAATAGTGAGTATCAAGTAGGGCTTATATGCTTATTTTCAATGGCCGGCGTTTCACGCTCGGAATTGTAGAGCGTATACATTCGCTTGTGGCAGTTAACCGGTTAATATCAAATTATTTTGGAATTTGTCCCCTGCATATTGACCCTACTTATCAATAATTGATAATAAGCAAGGTAGCATGAACCTTTAATAATGTAATAAAATTGCTGTCTGTTGATAAATATAATATTGACAATAATATGATAAAGCATTTAACACAATCACTGTAAAGTTTCATGTATTTGTTATCTCAGTATTGTAAAAGCTAACCATTAATCTCTTAATTTACATAATTGAATAGTAATACAACGGCTTAAACAGACAATAAAATGAATCTACCGCTTTGCATGAATAATAAATAAAATATTGAAAATGCTTCACTGACTTAATTATTGTTAATATTTTCGATTAATTCATGCCTGAATTATTACAGGTATTTATTTTATCAATTTTGTGGTTTAAGCTATTTCGCACAGATTTGAATACCAATGAAATATGATCAGGTATTCTAAAGCAGAATTTATAAAGCATTTTGATAGAATAGCTTGAATAGACTAAAATAATTGTACTGTTTCATTTAATCATTTAACAAAAATTTAAGAAAACAACAAATTTGACAACTAAGCTAATTTCGACACCATAAGAAACAGAAAAATAATTTTACGCTATCGATAAACTTAAAGAAAAAAATTATAAATATGTACTTAAATACAAGTCGGTTGCCCCACCTCCACTCGTTATGTGTATGCGGCTGCTGTTTCACGGCCGCCTTCCAGAACTCCTCACCGGCCTCTGTGGTCGAGTGGTAGGTGTTTTCCCTTGCAATCAGATGGGTCCTGGTTCAATTCCCAGCAAGGTCAATATCAAATTAAAATTTTTTCAATTTAAATTTGTGATCTTGGACATGAATGACATCTAAAAATTCTCATCGAGTTTATCTAGTATGATTTTGTAATTTTCAAAATATTTGGCGTATTGGCTGTCAGCTGTAATGCCAGATATTTTTTTTTTAATTAAAATAATAATAATAAAAAAACGCAATAACTATCAAGAAAAGAAACGAATTTAATCTTCATATTCTAGGTCCAATACAAAGCTACACGAGACATATCTTTTAACCACACACAAAAAGAAAGAAAAAAAAAAGAATATGTGATTCGCTCAGCCACTTCGTGCAATATTAAGTATCCTGTGTATCGGTCGTAGCGCTAGAGTTTAATCTGCTCCGCGTTGAATCTAAAGAGGAATAGAGAATATCCCGCTCCCGATATGATATTGGCCTTGGTTGAGATCAAGTCAGCGTGGCCTATTGAGCCTGTATGAGGACAAATCACAACAAACAGCTATGCTCGTCCAGCAATTATCTAGGGGCAGTCCAATAAAATAAAACCAATTCACAAAGATTATCTGTGAATATTGATTATTAATTATATTTAAAATATATATATACTACAGCTGACAGCCGTTACGTCAATTAAATTTGATATTGGCCTTGCTGGAACTTGAGCCAGGAGCCACCTGATCGCTAGGGCAAAGCCCTAAACAATGAAGCTTATAATAATGTGAATATCAATGTAGAAATGTATCAAAATTTGCTAATGATATTAAATTGTTTAAAACAGAATTTAAAATGTAATACGACAAATTTAATAATATTTGTTTTCAACGTAATACGAGTAAAATTCTACGGGCAAATCATTATTTAAATAAATCTGTTTTGATACAATACACAAGTGAATGAATGCTAATTGATTTTTTTTATTGAAAGCATTTTTAGTTCAAAAATATGACGATAAAAACATTGTGTGTTTTTCATAGCCATTGTATTTATTATTCAATTGATGTATTCGCGATTTGTTGACATTTGAATTTAAAAATATTCGCTTTTTCAAAATCCCATGTTTTTATTCTGATGTGTTGTAGGTATGAAATAAATTAAAAATATGCATAATAATAATTACATGAATCAAGATAAAGCTTTTCTTTTCACCATGTCTGCTCTCAATGTGGAGCATATTGCCTTCTTATAGAGGTATCTCAGCAGAAGTTTTATATGTGAACTGTTACAAACAGAACCAGTGGTTAACTAATCACTTTCGCTATGTCCCATTTTTTTGGGTCGGATGGGCGGGAGAAAAATTTCGAATATCCCAAACATCTCTACCGATGAACAGAAATTAATAAATCGATTGAAAAATCAATTTATGAAACTGTCCATACTACGACCCGAGACATCTGCAACCGTAAGCAAAGACGCTGACCACTGCACCACGGACGCAACAAAATAAAGCTTGGGTTAAAAAAACATTTTTTTTTTAAATTAAAGGTATGTTTTTGATAAAAACTAACATTCAAAATTCCCTCCATAGTTGTCACTCACAGCAAGGATTTTCAATTGACTTTTGATGAAGTTTCTTGCCCCACCTTCACCCGTTTTGTGTATGCAGCCACTGCTTCACTGCCGCCTTCCATAAGGCAATAACGATCAAGAAAATAAAAGAATTTACTCTTAATTTTCTTAGCCCGATGCAGAGTTGCACGAGTTCGATCTTTTAACCACGCAAAATTTTGCTGAAGAAAAGAAAAAATAGATATAAATAAAAACAAAATGTGACTTGCTCAGCCACTTAGTTTAAGTGATATTAAGTATCCTGTGTATCCGTATACTGTGAATCCGCAGTAGTGCTAAAGTTTAATCTACTCCACGTTGAATCTAAAGAGGAAACAAGAATATCCCGTTCAAAAAAACAGTAATTTATATAAGTATGTTGTTCTTTACACCTTCTGTTTTACCTTACTAAATGGTCTGGATCAGTAGCTGAATGGCGAACGCTCTGTAGCTTCCACTTAACTCAGCATGGAAACTAGAGTATATTGACTTATGATCTTGTATCTAAAAACAAGTATTTACGATAAATTTTAATTCCTTTTCATCCATCTCAAATCCAATCATAAAAAACTGATCATAAAAATAATATATATTCATCAGTTGATAATGCTCGTGACGAGTGAAACCGGTCCTGATCATTATAAATATGTGGAAGTAGTACAAATGAATTGTGTTTTAATTTTTAAAATAAAAATAAGATTTATTTCCTTTGTCCATTTCTTTATAGTTGACTGTGGCTTTGCAAGTATATCGATTTCTTTTGAGATCTTACATTATAAATCGACACTTTTAATATAATAACGTACGTGGTTTAAATAAAATTCAAGAATACATAAATGGTATAGCGAAGAAAAGTTTTTATATACGTTCACTAAAATTACAAATTGATGAAATGTCGAAAATGAGGCTATTGCACTAGTTTCCATATTGCAATAGCCTCATTTTCGCATATTATTTATAAAAACCACTTTTTTGTTTCTTTGTATAGACCGTCAAACATTTCCAAATAAGATAATGGGAAAAGCAATATTCAAATGGTTCCCGAGTCAAAACCCGAGCTTAATACATTTCAAAAAAAGCTGTTTGATAATCAAATACTTTCCAAGTGTAGTCTGTACAAGGATATTTATAAACATTCTTTTACTGACCCATACAATATCAAAATTTTATTTAAATCTTTGGAAAGTTATCATTTTTTGTTGGCATTTGTGAGATATTTGACTACTGAATCAGAAAGATCCCACAATTGTTTATATGTAATGCAGAATATATGAAATTGCGTATTTAATGAAATGGGTAAAATTTCGCTTAATTCATAAAAAGTTCAGCCTCATTCGTGACTTAGGCTAATTATCTGCACGGTGCGTAAATTCAGCAGGGTATGAAATTCTTAAACTGTGAACATGACAGAAGCAAAAGTAATTTTAATACGGATGTCAAATTTAGCTTGATTTATTAAGATTATTATTAAGATGCGGGACAGTCCCAGGCTGTGTAATTGATTGGAGATGTAAGAGTTTTAGTACATTTTCTAAATATGGTGTCATTTAAATAAATATGCACTAATTATTCCTAACCTAACGTTCGTGCAAATCGCAAAAAATACTTTTTATAAAATTCGTATGTCGTCATATTATAGTTTTAAATTATTTGGGTATGGTAAATGGAAACGGACATAATTGTATTAATTGATTTTATACAATCAATGATATTTGGTTAAGTTCTAAAAAACACCACCGGAGCGCGCTTCTATCTATTTTGATCAATGCATGAACTACGCAGAAAATACATGCCGAATTCACGCACTCGGTAGATAATATGCGTAATTCATGAATGACGCTCAAATTTTGGAGTTATCTGACTTATGAATTAGACGATCGATGTTATATCTGTTTTAAAAGTTACGTATTAAAGCTTTCGTGACGTTCTACGAATCTAAACCCTTAAACAGTACTCTCGGAAAGCATTTATATGGTGTTGCTTCACGTTTGGTTTTTCGATTGCTACTCTTAAAACCAACATATATCTGTGTTGAGTTATACAGTTGTCTTAAAAATAAATAAGACATTTTTAGAATAAGATTTATAACTGTAATAACGTCTTGTTTTAATAAATAATGTGTAATATTTTCGAAGGCACAACTACATCGCTATTTACAGCCCCTTAACAGGCGCGCTGAAATTTCTCGTCCGTGAAAATAAAATTACACGAGATGGAAAAACTTGGCATTGAAACATTGGCTCCATTAGAGGCCTCTTAGAAAAATGTTTGGCTCAGTGCTATTGGATACAGCGTACTTGTGACGCGTCTCGGGGTTCAAGTACCAGATAATAAGCTAGAGACGTATTTGTCACAACGTTCGTACCTATTATTTAGATGAATTTCCACTTGTTGATCAAATAACGTCAGTCATCCGAAAAGGTTTTGGGAAATATTTTACAAGTACTTTGATAAAGCTATCGGCTCGTTTTGCAAAATTCCAATTTATTTAGGCTAATTTTCAACAAAGATTTAATGAACAATTTCATAATATTGTTATTGTATAAAACGTTACTTATTCGAACAATATATGATGTTACATAATATTGTTGTTCTGCAAGAAGACACTAATAGATCAATTAGGCAACAGATTATGAAAATGTCAAGTAGAACACAAGGAAATGTATTTTTGAAAAGAGCTCTCGATATTCAATCTTTCGAATTTCAGCTTTGAACTGCGTTTTAAACTTTATGCTGCTACGCGTTTGCTTGTGTACTTTTTGGCGGTGTATATGAAGACTGGCCGAAGCCATTTTGCTTGCAAAGTCGTAGATTAAATATTTTTCAACTTCTTCGATTTATTTTAGCAAGAATGCGAAGAATTTAGTTTACTTCTTGATTTTTTTGGGATAAAAATATATATTTCACGTAATTCTTTATTTTTTACTGTTGAAATTAATCAATTTTTAGTAAAGTGAGCGTTTTAACACATCAATTGACTGAAAATAAATTCATGCAAAAACGGCTTGCGTTGTAAGGGTTTATTAATCGCAAAAAGTTTAAAAAAAACATTTGAAAGATGTGTTATAACTTGGTTTTAATATGTTCCATATTAAATCGTTGCAATTTATTGTACCACAATACATGTAGACATTGCATTAGCAAAGTTTCTTTCAAAACGAGATTGTTAAAGTACTACCCCCAGAGGAGGCTGTTGCGTTGCAAGAAGGTTGTATTTTGTCCGACTTTATAGTGTAACTTCCCAAGTACAGCACAACCCATCATAAAATTAACCCATTAATTACAAATTTGATGCGAACATTTATGTGTTTTGATTAATTTTCATTTCAATTTGGTATATTGCTATTTAATTTTATAACGCCTTAGAAATAAGTAAGGCGATAATTTGAGATACTTGGGAACATTGAAAATTGTCGGTGATTGAAAATATAAGCAGATTAAATACTTAAAAAAACCATCCCTTATGGTTTCACACTCACTTAGTGGTTAAATGTGTAGGATCATACATAAGTTATTTATGAAAAAAATGCGTAAAAAGATATCTCAGACTTGTCTTTTTTTTCTTAAATTTTTACCAATATCGTACCCATCAATCATTTAGTATTGAACTTTACATATATGCGTATATAAATTGTTTAAACATGTTTTTAATAACTTTTGCTTTTCAGGGAAGTGTAAATCTTGGTTAAATCACTTACACTATACTATAAAAATTAAAAATATTCTCAACTGGATACCATAAAATACGTTTTCTAATCGTCCGTCACAAAAACTTTTACCAAGCAGTGTAAAGTATTGACGTGAAATTCGCGCATGTTATTTTGGTTGCCATTTCTAGGTCAACTGTATTATTTTCAACTTTCAACTTTTAACATTAAAACTAATTGATGGACTTTATTTTGTTGGTGGTACATGGAATACAGTCCACGGTGATATTTTCAACTTTCAACTTTTAACATTATTAATAATTTATGAATTGTATTTAATAATAGTTAAGTAAGGTAATTTATATCGTGATATTTTCAACTAACATCAATATTAAACCATAATAACGCTAACTTCTAAATGTTGACGCACACTTTTTCTGGCGATGCTGTGTAATAAATAAGTGTATTATAAAAAACGGTTGAATTTATTTTTGGGGAATATATAGGTTAAGAAATCAGTAAATACAGAGGCTACTTTAATTAGGTAAAATTTTCAGACATTGTTTTCCATTTCAGTGAATAAATAAATAAGGTTACCTAGGTTACCAACAAATAATTGATTACATATAAAGAAACTATCAGGAAAAACCTAAACGGCTAATGAAAATACACTTACAAAAAGGAAAAATATTAACAAAATTAAATATTAAGCCTTCCGCAAGAAGTGTTGGCAGAAGTAATCGCCATTGTAGACATTATCGTGCCAGTAACTTGTTTAATATTTTAATGTTTTAAAAATAAAATTCACCCAAAAGTAAATTCGTTACTTCTTGAGTTATTGCACCGAAAATACATGCGAATATTGCAGTAAACTAAAGACAGTAAGCATGTGTTTAAGCGTGATTGCCTTGCAATTAGAATTATTTAAAATTTATCGGTAAAAAAAATGTAATATTATTATAAGAAGAATTAAAGTAGAAGTCAAATGAAAAATAACCCAACCTGTCAATTTCAAGAATGATAAGGAAAGAAAAAATAAAAGAAAAGTTAAATAATATGTGTGATTAATACACTCTATTTAAATTCTTTCCTTTGTTAAGTTAGAGAAAAAACTATATTCATATTCTGCCTAACTAAGATATTCGATATTTTACAGCAAGTGGACATTGTCGTCGCTTAAAAAAATGTCTGATCCGTGGTGCAGTGGTCAACGTCGTTGGCTACGGTTACGGGTGTCTCGTGTTCAAGTTCATGGCATGGCATGGATGTCTAAAATTCCAACCCAATCCTAAAAACGGGGCGTGGCGAGGGCGATTAGCTCACCACTCGTGCTGTCCTAGCCCTACGATTCTATCCCTGCTATCTTCGAAAAATAGAAGTTGAGCAACTGAGTAACAAGCAGTTTTCTACGAAAACTTCTTGTTACTCAGTTCGTCGAGCATACAACACTAATTGGAATTATATTCCTAAATATACAATAAAAAAACCGAATGTATGAAATTTTTTTTCATCGATTCAAATCGTTGATCGGAAATTCTAGTTTAAAATTTGAAGTACATATGAGTAACAATTTTATTAATATCTCTATATTTATTTACTAGCTACAACATACTAGATTCTAAAGCAACCTTCTGCCATATGTTTTGCTTATACCATACAAGTAACGGTGGTATAATTTATTTGTAAACTAACGATTTAGAAGGCACTCTAGTTAATTTCCTACGGGACCTTAGCCTAGCGCAGTGGCGCCCACGGTGGCGCACTCTGGAAAAATTCTCACCGCACGGCCAAAGGCGCCCGTGGAATGAGTTCCATGGTAAGATAATAATCTGCAATGAGAATCATAATAAATAAATTTAACCAACTGCTAAGAAAATTTCATTGATATTTGGTTATCATGATAAAAACGTGTTTCAAATTTAATGCACGTATATATAGATTTGAATTCATTTTATCAATCAGATCCATTGACATATTAATTAAGGTTATAAATGTCTAATAAATTGCATAGTTTATAATGCAATTCTTCCTTTCCTATATATGATATTAACTTCCGATGTATTTTCAAATGAAAGGGGGCATGTTACTACAGGTAAAATGTATTGGAGTCCTTTACTATTTGGTAAAGCGTCGCAAAGCACTTTGTTTATATCAACCATACGCTATATCAGAGACAGTGAACCTTTTTCTGTAAGAAAGCCGCATTGACTTATTTTAAAATCAAATAAGGCTGCATCTGAGAAACATACAACAAAAATGAATGTTATTTTTTAAATGAAAGAAATCATTGAAATTTATTTATTTATATATTTATTTGTTTATTTCAGTCAAAAACAAGACTGTAGATTCGTCACCTCTGCGCTATTTCATGACTCCTTTAAAAATGGATCATGAGAACAGTTTCAAATTTGCAGGAAGAACAGTAGATTTTCAATGCACATAACATGTGTACTTTAAATCGTGTGGGGTGCTTGAATCCTGCCAGTCTCTTCTACCAATCGGATGGATTCAGTTGCCCTAGAAGGCAACCGATGACCATTCATTGTGGATGTGACGCTAAGATGACCTGGGAGGAAGCAAGAAGACTAGCGGGGACAGACAATCATGATGAAGAAACCGTGTGATGGGCATATGAACCGAATAAAGAGCGGACATAGTTTGAAAAAATCGTGTTAAACTGCTTTAAATAAAATGTATTTTAACCAAAAATTTACACCCAAAAGATATCTTTTGCATGTTACTGACCGATCTTCATTACCAATTTATCATGTGCTGCGTAGTGTCAATGTAAATTACATATTAAGGATTTCATTAATTGTTATATTGAAAATAAAATTAAATACTGGAGTGATGTGCAACTTTCTTTGAAAATTTCCCATTTGTTATTTTGGCTAATGAATATTTATGAATTATTTTTAACTTATAATAACTTTATCAGATAATTGATTTTAATGTGGCTTAATTTTTTATTTCAGATCAGTATTTATTGATTTGTAAGAGGTCCTTAACATTTTAATTGTAGACTATTTAATTTCTTATATAAATAATTTGTTTGATAATTTTCAATTTTTATCAGTTGATAATGCTCGCGATGAACAAAACCGGTCGTGATCATTATACACATTTGGGAGAACAATTGTGTTTTATTTTTTTAAATATAATGCCTTTGCACCAATTGACAAAATACACTTTAATCAAAAGTGATCAAAATTTTACACTTAAAATATGACCATGTTTGTATGTATACAATTTTGAAGGCTTTATTAGTTTGTTCTATTACACGGCTTTTAAAAACTAGATGAACGAAATCCTCTTTATAAAATCAAGCACGATTCAGCAATTTTGAATAAGATCCTAACGAAGGATTTTTCCCATTATTAAATTTTTGCGATGACTTAAATTAAATACGTATTTGTTGCTCATAGTGAAGATTCATTTTTCATACTAAATTATATTAACTTACCCGTTTTTATGCTAAAAAAATCCCTTCGGATCTCATGCAGTCACATTTCGTTACCCTATGGGCTTTGTCATATGAATAATCGGATTTATAAAACGAATTGACAATTAGAAAAAGTGAAATACGACTTTATGTAGTATTAAGTAATTATTTTGTGTGTATAACCTGAAATACATCAAGATATGTAAAATTATCGAAAGATGCAAGAATCAAAAAGCTCGAGACGTGTCTTGGTGCCGTTTGAATCTAAACGGTTGCATACGGTACGATCATGCATCTTGAATTGTTACTATACTATAATTTTGTATTTTTCAATGGTTAAATTTGGGAAGGTATTCAAATTATGGTTAATTATTCAAAGAAAACGTGAACTATAATGCATTTTTAATTTTTTGTATGCCCTATTTCACAGATAATTTAAAGGTTTACATACCGAAGTAACTCATTGTTACACCACGACTACGGAAGGGTTAAATAGCTTTACACCATTTTAGCATCCACATCTTTTAAATCATTAACCAAAATCACATATTACAAACAATGGCATCGATTTAATTAAAGCACTCAAGTAACATCACTAAGAAGTAACCAATCAATACATGTCCTCATAAAATAATGCTTTCCTAACATGTAATCTTTTTTGTATTTGCATATCCTTTTATCGACATAAGTTCAACAGTCACTGGCTTTACTCATAGAATTTCACATTCTTTGAGAATCAAACTGTTGTATCTAGATCATTGGTTCGAAACAGATTGAAGATGTTGCCAATATAAAAAGACGCCATCATATTTGAGAGTAAATCAAAGCATATACTTGGCTTTGAATACAAGATCGTATTTTGAAAGTATATGAATACGTCGATAAAGAGAAGGATACGCCGAAATTGATTGTATACTTCTTGAAAGAAAATGAATTGACATCTTTAATACGAACAATAGAAGAAAGTTTACAGAAATTCTAGTGATTTGTTGACCTAGTTGTTTCACCTTGTTCTTGCATCTTCTGTATTTCTATAACACGGCAACGCCTGTGATGGGTTTTTTATTGATTTCTCTCTGAAACCAACAAAATTATATGAATCCTTCAATTTAGATTAAGGACAATCTTCTCGTAATATCAATCATATGCATATTAAAATGGACGGTTTATTCTTTCATTTTAATTTATTCAGGTAAAGGGTAAGCACACTTTGTCGATTTTCCATGTCTTATTAGTGGCACCATACAAGCATATTACAAATAAACATATATAATTAACTATATCGCATTTAAAGAACATTTGTTTTGACTTTTGAATTATTTTATAGATTGTACGCATGGTTATGCGCAGCAGGCTATTATTTTTGTATGTTTTAACGATTTTCAAAACCTGTTTTTAAAATCACATTTACAACTCTAAACCTATATTATAAAAGAATTATAAATTACAGTCAATTAATTGTGAAAATCTCTAAATATATTAAATACCCATTTGCCACCTTAAACATGAGGGATCTAAAAGTTCACATTTCGTTAAAGTGTAACAGAAAATACGTTCATGTAAAATAAGTCATTTGTAATTATAATAAAACTTCCCCAACAAAAGTCCAACGAAAGCATACTAACACACATATTTCAACTTTTCCGCATGTCACGGAAGTCACTCACAGAAACCGATAAATCCATCGTCAATATG
The DNA here is from genome assembly GCA_022494535.1 of Himalopsyche phryganea. Lineage (NCBI taxonomy): Eukaryota > Metazoa > Arthropoda > Insecta > Trichoptera > Rhyacophilidae > Himalopsyche > Himalopsyche phryganea. The sequence continues at coordinate 4,047,675 of JAGVSL010000025.1, forward strand.
TCCAATAGGCCTTTTGCCTTTAATTAGAAAAACAATACAATACAATACAAAGAAAATAAAACTTATTATTAAGAGTGAAACACAAAAACATCGTTACTACTAAAATTACAAAGTGGGTATATCGGTTTTTGCTTTAATACACTTATTATATTATTTGATACGTTAAATTAATGTCGTTATAGCTCAAACATGCCCACATCTTGGCCCGCGGGCCACATATGGCCCAATTGAAGGTTTTATGAGAACGTTTCGAAGTAATTAACATTCTATACATTTTATGCACAATAAAATGCTGTTATTTATTTTTTTAGTACCATCCTGCGAGTATCTCTCATCATTGCGAAAAATATGAAACCGTTTACTGACGGTGACTATATTTAAGATTGCTTGGTTGCTGCAATTGAAGAAATTTGTCAAGAAATAATCTATTTATTCAATACGATCCGTCTCTTGCACCAGACCGTTTGTTAATTTTTGAAATTATGATTTATTTGAACCACTTTTTATATTAGTTGGTTTGGCAGATAAAGGCGCACTTATTATGAACATCCTGTCAACATAATATCAATAGAGAGACTTTATTGCAAGTAAACGCAGTGTAATGCATATTTAATATAGTGCGCATATTTTGCAGCGTCGGGGGTTGGGATACGCAATAAAAAAGACATTAAATAGAGTATTGAATAGCTACCCGTCAAAGTTATTTTCCGTAATAAAAAATAAACCCATAAAAAATGACAGTTTACAATTTTCGCGCTACAAAAAACGTTCATTGGTATTTTTTATATCAAAGATATAAATTCTTTCTTACATTTGACTGAAAAAATTATTTTTGCTGAGAAGCAATAAATAATTAAGTTTTTTCTCTCTCTGTCTATTTTATTAAAGCAAAATTAAGTATCTGGTGACTGAGCGGTTCCTTAGGGAGTACAACGTACCCTAGGGATGGTATCACGGAAGATCAGTGAGCAGTAAATACCTACGCAAAAGCTAGTTTTTTCTATTGCATTTGCAACATAATATGTTATATTATATCTAGTGTTGAGATCTTTAACCTTTCTTTCAGATTAGCCTGAGTTCAAGTACCGAAAATGTCAAAATCAATTTAGAAAATAGATTTATTCAATATTAATTTGAGATTGTGGACATGGATGTTTGAGATTTCTTTTCTCCTCGACTTGATCTTAAGTGAATTACTTATCGAATTATAATACCGAATATTCATTTGTGCCAAAAAAGGGCCTGCATTTACTAGGTAATCAACTATTTCAATTTTACGTAACCTAACCTAACCATTTGCCGAATTAGTTACTGAAATAATAATTAGTTACCAATATATTATACGTAGAAATAAACACAGTCACAAAAAATTGAAAAGTGTAGTATTTAAGATAAAACTATTTGACAAATAACCTAAAAAACTAAATATTTACACATTGTTAGAATATTCGACTTTTTTTTTTAGGCTTTTCTTTTTGTCTGATATTGTCACTGAGCACTTACTGTGCAATTGTAATGTGCATATCTGTCTTGTGAGCATGTGTTTCGTTTTACTATTTATCGTAAATATCTTTTTATATTATTTTATCGATAATAATAAATATAGTTTACAAAATCTTATCGATGGCAATCATCGGATTAATAAAATTATGCTAAAGCGGAAGAACATTTCATTATATCGATAGAGAAATCGTTAAACGTATGAAAAGCTCCAATAAAAACGGCCGTTACACAACCACCTAGTGGAGGAAAATCACATCTCGATACGACCAAGTACGTGATGAAAGCCCAACGGGATTGTGGAATATACTATTTCTATGACTCTATTGATTAGGAAGTGGTTCAAGAGCTTTTGCGTTTTATTGAAAGCTCTTCGCTCGCTAAGAATAAATTACTTAAATAATCATTATTGGTCCAACAACCAACAGTAGCTTTAAGCTTCGTCTAAGAATACATTTCAACAAATATTTTCTAGAAATTCAATAAAAACACCATAAATATATTTGAAATTGAAACTGAGTGATTTAATTTTTTCAGCCTACAGAAACTGTTTTCTTTGTTTAACCTTTCATTTATAAAGCGCATTTATAAAGCGAAATGAGAATTTAAAAAAGTGAAATATGGTTTTATGTAGTATTAAGTAATTATTTTACGTCATATTTTGTGTGTCAAACCTGAAATACACAAATATTAAACTATGCAAATTGCCATTTGAAACAAAACGGTTGCATACGGTAGGTCATGCATCTCGGATTGTTACAATACTATACTATAATTATTCGATGGTCAAATCGACAAGGTTTTCAAATTATGATAAGTTATGCAAAAAAGACGTAAATCATATTAAATTTTATAAAACTGTTTTATTAACAAATAGCCAAATTGAATTACAGACAATTTAAATGTTTAAAGGCCGACGTAACTCATTGTTACAACATGAGTATGGAAGGGTTAACTATGTAGCGATACCTGATGCTGGAGATTTAACTTGACTGCTATCACCAAAAACAAATGACTGGTGTTCATGACAGTTTAATGCTGCACTTTCATTTGTTGGAATGGAAATTATTAGTTTAGACTAATATAGGGCATTGGAGAGATTTTAGATATAAATTTGATGAAAATAATAATTTATGAAAGTTTCAGTTCGGTGATTCACACTCATGATAGCTGAATAGGACAAACCCTCCAGAGTTTTGACAACTTGGTACAGGACTATTATCTATAATAATTGAGGGATCTAGTACCGTAACTCAAAATTTCCATCAATGCTTGTTTTTGGCAAACGCTTTCATGCTACACTAACAAATGCATGGAACAGATGCTGACACCATCATATGTAAACAAACACTGGTGACCATGACAGTACAATGCTGCACTCTCATTGGCCGGAATGGAGATTATTAGTGTATAAAGTTACATGGCACTTTAGAATTTTTTTTTTTTTAAATGAACAACATTTTCACATTGATTTTTGATGGTAGTTTGTAAGTTTAGAAAGATATTTCACCATTTAAATGGTAGATTAATTCTGAATTCATAGCTCATTTTTTACATATAAACTCTGTAAAAGAAAAAGAACGTAACCCACACCTAAAAATATTGTGTATAGCTCACACAAAACGTGCTAATACTTGTTCTTAATTTTGTTTGTTAATAATGTTCTTCGCGTCGGTCATTCGAGTCAAATGGTGGCAAGAGCCGTTCGGATGATTAATGCACTGCCTAGAGAGCTGGATATTTTCAGCACTAAACTCTGGGTATTGTTTACTAAATACTTGTTCCTTTTAAATTAATAATGTCTTGTTTTTTTTTGTATTTAATAATTTAAAAAAATGTTATTATTTTCATTATTGTTTTTATTAGTAGTACTGTTTTCAATAATTATTATTACTGTTATTATGTTTGTGAAATGTACGGCACATTGGCGTCAACTGTAATGCCATGCATTTCAATTTTTTAAATTTACAATAAATAGATAAATACTGTATATTTATATATAAATATATAATAGATCGACCGTAGAAAGGTAAATAGACTTATCCTTCTGTCTTTTCAAAATCTAAGGTCTATCCACAGTATTTTTTGTGTGTGAGTTACGTCTTTTTTCCTTTCCACAGTCAATATGATGGAGATTATGAGTTATGATACTAAACCACTCAATTATCAAACCTTTCCTTTGTTGTTATGTTACCATGCTGAACAGCAAACAGAAAGTACTTCGTTTTAATGAACACAAATTTCAAAATACATATACTGGCTTTTATAAGTTATTATACTAGACTGTCTTAATTGTCCGAATACCGGTATTTTGCATTTTTAAAACCGGTCTTTCGGTGTTGTAAAAACAGCCGTAATACCGGGATCCCGGTTTCGTTAATAACGGTATTACAAACGTTACTATTGAATATCTCAATTAATTGTGTACAGTGTTCTCTACATAAATGTACTTGGTATTCATCTACAATGTGCATTCAGAAGCCAAATGATTGTTATCCATCTCAAACCGGTTAAATTTACCCTTATGGTACGACGTCACAACATGTCAATGACAGGAGCCTTGTATGTGGGCAGAGCAATCGATTATCAATAAGCGAAGATTATTCAAACGTCTGAAAGCATTATGGTACAATATAATATTATGTAACCAAAATGTGTGATGAGCTTGCTTTAGTGTCTTGCTGAGCGAAAGTAAGTTTAGGGATGACTTCAAGTTTTTTAAAGGAAAAGAATTCTTCTCACCTAAAAAAATATCCGCTCTCAACGCGTAGTATATGGCTTCCTAATGGAGACATCTCAGCAGACGTTTTTCTATGAAAACTGCTAGTTACTCAGTTGCTGAACTTCCTTTTTTTGAAGACAGTAGGGATAGCAGGGTAGGGCTAAGATTAGTGAGGGAGTTTTAGACATCACAGACATTCATGACTATGAACAGAAATCCATCAAACTGTCCGCACCTGGATTTGAATCCAAGACATCCGTAATCATAGTTAACTGCACCACGTCCAAAATAGTAATCGTAAATTCGAATGAATTTTTGTAGTTCCATGATATTTGAACAACCAATTGCTAATGTCAAATTTGAATTATTGAGATTTTGTACACTTCCATGTATTTTGTCACTAACGACCCGGGTTTCGCCTTTCGGCATCTTCAGGCATTCGTGCGTACAAAATCTCAATAATTCAAATTTGACATTGAAATTCCATCAAGCACCCTCAGTCGATGTCTTAAATTATCACAATTGCTAATGGTTGATACAAAATGACGATTTAGGTATCACGTCTGTGGTGCAGTTGTAAACGTCGTTAGCTTCAGTTACGGATGTTTCGGGTTCAAATCCCGGTACGAACAGTCTCATAAATTGATTTGTTAGTCGATTTCTGTTAGTCGGCATGGATGTTTTTGATGCCTAAAATTTCCTCCCACCCATTCGATCTTAAAAACGGGGCGTAGCTAGAGCGATTAGCTAACCACTAGCTTTGTCCAATTCCTATCCCTATATCAATACCCTATTCAAAAGAGAAAGGTTGTACAATTGAGTAACAAGAAATTCCTATAGAAAAACCTCTGTTTAGATACTTCCATTAGAAGTCTAACAAGCAAAATGTTGAAACTTTATAACTTGGTAGATATAAGAAAATTCCTGTCGGAGGATTGCGACATCTAGTTGGCAGGATATTCATTTTTAATCAAGAGGGAAGATTTTATATTGTCATTAAGGATGGGAAACTTTTCATAATTTCCGTCTAATGATCAATATTCCGAACAGGTCTCTGAAATAATTTTGTTTTATTTCAATTTCTGTTACTGCATAGCAATAATTAGATTTTAAATATAAAAATATTGCAAGTGGACGTGATAAAAAAATGAATTTAAAACCAGTATTTCCAGCAGAACGCTTATTTAAAACAATAAAGTACATTCGTTTCTGAGCTTATCGGTTCTTTTTTGGTGAGAAAATATTGTTTCTTATTTGGTGTTAGTTATTTTTAAATATTCAGAGTTTATTTTTATTCTAATTCCTGCAATACAAATTCATACAATTCATATATATTATTCTAGGCACCATAAAACATAATATTTTAAATGTCATATAACAAAATTTTACTTAAGACTGGTTATACAAAATACCTTCAAGCGGAGTTATTTTTTCATTGTAAGATTGAACAGCTCTAAGTAGTTTAGAAGTTGGTTATCTTCAATAAAATTATAGGAATATGTTAACGTCCGTTGAGTTATTGTCTTGTATTGTGTAATCAAATAAAAAATGTATTGGATGATGATAATTCATTTCAACTTTCCTTTCTGATTGTTGAAAACTTTATTGAAATTTAAATGAGTTTTCTCAAATAATTCAACTTTGCGAGGAAATACTTCCGAAACAATCGATTTTCTCTCGCCATACTTCTAATACACTCCAAACAATGGTGGATCGCGTCTTCTGAGTTCTTTGAATAAATTTTCCGTTCAACAAATGAAAATATTTGCTCCAGGAAATCGCGTCACAAGAATTGGGAAAATAGTGTTATGATTTATTTATTCAAAAAAGAATTACATAATATTTGTTTATTGAAGGATGATTTAAACATCTAAAAAAGTGAAATATAAAATATGATAATTACTCATGTTTATCAATAATTTCTTAGACATTTCTTTTGTCATGTCCGTAGTTAAGCTTAATAGATTTTTTGGAAAGGGACTAAATTTGAAAAAGAAAGATGCTATCACAAGCATGGACAGGCTATCAAAGGGAGAATTGGAAAATAATATAATATTTCACAAGACAAAGTATTTATAAATTTTAAGAAAACAGAATTCTATACAATTTAAGACATCGACTGAGGGTGCTTGATGGAATTTCAATATCAAATTTGGATAATTGAGATTAACAAATACGAAAAATATTATTTACGAGGTAAAATATTATACGTCTGAGAGCCACACTGATACTATATTTACCCTTTCGTCGAATTGCATCCCGTCGAAACCCACAATGCTATCATAATTGTAAAATCACTGGTAATTCTAAAAGAAGTTGGAAAGCGGCAATTCGCCACTCTGTTAATGTGTTGTTTACAAAATAAGGATTTAGGCGATTATCGAAATGTTAACTCAGGTATCAGTGTGGCTCTCAGACGTATAATATTTTACCTCCTAAATAATATTTTTCGTATTTGTATCTTCTATATAAACGTTAGATACTGTTTACTGTCTGTCAGTTCGAGTCCATTCGTGTGCTCGAATGCCTGAAGATGCCGAAAGGTGAAACCCGGGTCGTTACTGACAAAATACATGGAAGTGTACAAAATCTCAATAATCCAAATTAGAATTCTATACGATTGTTGTATATTGAACATTAAAAATGCTAGATTTAATAATATAAAATTACGCCATCTTAATCTCCATCGCATCTGAAGATTTTTGATGACAATTTCTTTTTGTGTATTTTTTTTTAAATAATGCTTTTGTTATTTGTGAATAACTTTTGTCGAATCAAAAATATACCACCGTTGAATATAAACGGTTCAGACCGTTTCATGGTATTTTGAAACAAGCACTCTTACTTACGTATTCATTTTTATAATGTTTAAAGCTTTTACATAGAATAAAAATATAGTTAAAGTATTTATTATCTATAACCGTAATCATTGCAGAGAAACGGATATTTTGATTACTTGATTATGCTTAGCCAGTTGTGTCAAGCTTCTTTTCTTATTTTTCTCAGCGAAAATTAGCTTTTTTTAATACGTAAATTTTCACCTTTTGAGTCACTGCAAATATTATTATAATAAAATGCAATTATGATAGAAAATTATGCGTACAAAAATTATTTCTTGTTTAACATACATTTTCCGTTACTATGACAACGTCAGCCAAAATTATTTACAAATAGATCAGTTATGAGAAGGTTTCGGAAACGAGTCTGTGAGGTGGAATCTTTGGTTTTTTACAATCACGATTCTTTTATTTAAAGTGCATTACTTTTTAATGTCTTTATCCAGTCTTAAAGGCTACACTGTGTGACATTCATTGGTAATCAAAAAAAATAAGGCAGGAATATAATATTATATCTGATTAAAGATAAAGATGTGCGTCTGGGCTGCCATGAAAATTTACAACTGTAAAACGTGTTGAATGAATGCTGCAAGTATTTATTAAATTTGGTATCATACTTAACCTCCTCGTTTTCATGCTAAAAAAATCCCTTTGGATCTCATACAGTCACATTGCGTACCGTAAGGGTTTGTCATATAAACGTATTTATAAAGCGAAATGATCATATTGCCTCATAATGGAGATGGCTGCTTGTTTCTCAGTTGCTCAACCTCTCTTTTTTCCAAGAGAGTAGAGAGAAAAGGATATGGCTAGAACAGGACTAGTGGTTAGTTAATTGCTCTGGCTAAACTTTATCTACCTTCTGAAACTATAATACCGTCGTTGTTCTGGAAGAAAACACTAACTGAAAAATACTAGTTTTGAATAATTAGACTTCGAAGTTTGTCAAATGTTTTAAATGCGGTACTTTTTTCATCATGTGTGTTTGTACAAAACGGTTTTTAACCTTTCCATTTTCATACTTAAAAAATCCCTTCGGATCTCATGCAGTCACAGTGCGTTAGCGTGTGGGTTTTGTTATATAAACGAATTTATTAATAGAAATGACAATTTCAAAGAGTGAAATAAGGTTTTATGTAGTATTAAGTAATTATTTTACATAATATTTTGTGTGTAAAACCTGAAATACATATCAAAATATGTGAAGTTATCGAAAAACGCAAGAATAGAAATTATTCATACCAGAACAAGCTCGAGACGTGTCTTGGTGCCGTTTGAACCAAAACGGTTGCATACGGTACGGTCATGCATCTTGAATTTTTACTATACTATACTATAATCAATAGAAAAATTGACGAGATTTTCAAATTATGACTTAATATACAACGAAGGCGTAAACTATAATGTATTTTTATTTTTAATTATAAGTAGATCTATTTATTTTTGTAAACCTATTTCACAGATAAATTAAAGGTTTAAAGGCCACAGTTACACATTGTTACACCATGATTACGGAAGGGTGAACAAACTTATTTTACTCTCAGTATCATTAAAAATACATCTCACTATCACAATTTTTTATAGATGTCATTTTTGTAAAAAAGTATTATCATCGAAGTATTAATATTAAGTGAATAGATTTTTACGATCGATGATAACGATTTTTGAGAGGAGCTTCATTTATAAATATTATGTTGTAAAAACGGTACACAAAACATAAATTTTATTGGTTTATTTATTAAAAGATGCTTTTGTTTTGATTGATGTATTGCTGGGAAAATAAAATTGTTTTAATATCAAGACTTACCCCCTTACTGATACGTACAAAAATAAACTTTAGTATTCCTGAGAGAGTTATTTGATATTCATTCAGTGTAACATAATCAATTTTAAATCAATATTATGTTAATAAACATAAAATTTTTTTAATAAAGCAATTCTATTGAAAAGACAAAAAAAAAAGATAATCTGTACCTTATAAAAGTTGAAACTTGGTTTTCGAATTCCAAGAGAAGTTATTGTTATTTCTTTATACGGAAGATATTAAACTATTCTCATCGTTTAATATAAATAAAACATCACTATGTGCTTGTTAAAATTTTAAATAGTTAAATATAAAAACACAATGTTTTAAAATTAGAGAAATAGGTTTTAAAATTTGGTATGACACCAAAAGGTCCCAGAGTATAGTTATCTCCGTCCCAACCAATTTATTATTCGGATTATTGAGATGATATTGATTATTGATATGTCTTAAATTATACAATTTATTATTATTCAATTATACTTTTGATGCGATGAATAAACTTTTTATTATAGTTTATTAAAATTTTATTAAAATTATTTATGCAGCTAGTAATGAAGGTTTCATGTTTTTCTGGAGATAGCGAGAGTTATTTATCTTTCAATGGATTCGACTTAAATCATTTGTTGAATATCAACCATGCAGATCATTTAAATTGTTGGAAAAAACTCGCGCTAGGCTTTTGAACACAAACATTACAATATATAAGTTTTCATTTCAAATTAATAAATTACATCATGCGACTCTTTCAAACTTTTATCACTTAAAAGAATAATTATTTCTTTAGAGTACTTTTCAAGTCCATTATGCAGGTTTTAATTTATTGTTTGAGTCGAAATAATTGCCATCCATCACGTAAGATACCTTTAGCCCTCAAGGAGATTACTCTTAAATTAATCGGGAAAATCTTTTCAGAAAATATTTTTAGAAAGATAAATTTCATTACCTTACCCCTTTTAAAAAGCTTGGTAAAATATTTTTACAAGTACATGGAAAATAATTTACCTCAGGCCATCTTACAGGTCTTCAAACCCGTTTACGACTTTGCTGTAATAAACCATAAATAATTATTGTGGAATATGATTTTATAACAGTCTTTGACATTATATTAACCTTCCCATTTTCATGCTAAAAATAATCTTTTCGGATCTCATACAGTCACATTTTGTTACCGTCTGGGTTTTGTCATATAAACGCATTTATAAAGTGAAATGGCAATTTCAAACAGTGAAATATGGTTTTATGTAGTATTAAGTAATTATTTTACGTAATAGACTGTGCGTACAACCTGAAATACATATCAAACTATGCAAAATTATCAAAAGACGCAACAATCTAAATTCTTCATAACAGAACAAGCTCGAGACGTGTATTGGTGGCGTCTGAATCAAAGCGGTTGCATACGGTACATCATGCATCTCAGATTGTTACTATACTATAATTTTGTTTTTTTATGGTAAAATTGACGAGGTTTTCAAATTATGATTAACTATATAAAGAAGACGTAAACAATATTGTATTTTTTATTTTTAATTATATGAGAAACTATTTTAATTACAGATACATTATTTCACAGATAATTAAAGATTTAAAATTGTTACACCATGAATACGGATGAGTTAAGGACATTTCACATGCATTCATTAATTCGACATGCTTGAGGTATAGCCATTGTCTTAAGTCTTCTATACAACCGTAAGTATGCTATCGACGATCTCATATTAAAAGAAACGGTTGTCATACTGAACCGACTTGAAAGACAATATGAATGCATTAAATACGTCTTGCAACGGCTTGTCATGATTAAGGCCATCTCTGATGAGTGCGATATGAAGCATTGAGAGCTCTTTTCAATACCTTCGATGATATATGAAAGACAACAGAATTTTTTAGACAGTTCTTAGCGGGGTGATAAAAGTTTATGTGATAAAGGGAAATAAGGACTTCATCTCTACCTATTTACAATAGCCTATAAACTAAGACTGTTCTTCTTTTCACTCGGCTGGTAGCGTTAAAAGAGGTGGAAAAAAATTGGAGTCTGTAATCGTTTTGCTATTCGTTACCTTACTTTGAAAAGGTTCTAACTGACATTTTGGCCTAAAATGACCTTTTGATTGGAAAATGTTGTATTAGCCACATTCTACCATATACGTTGATTTCAGAGTCATATATTGTTCAATGAGAGAGTTAGCAGTATTTCAAAGTAATATCCAGAGATTTTTGTTTGATAAATTTGTTTTATACGGTTCTATGAATCGATATAACTAATTATTGTAATCTCACGGAGAAAACAAACACATCACAGTCTTTTTGAAAAGGTTTTAACGTCATATCGAACATTCTTCGCTCGATGGTTGGTGTGTGTTTTTCCCTTTACTATCGATTGTTCTATCGATGTGGCCATTGACGAAAATTAGCTGAGTTGGCTCAAACATTCAAAGTATATATGTATTATTATTCTGTTGTATTGTAATATTACTGTTAGTTTAAAGGGTTCACAAAGTCATGATAAAATATAATATTAATAAATATCTCAAAAATCAGAACATTTTGTTTGATAAAATTGAAATATCCGATAAAACCTTTTCAAACAAACTATTGTTGTCAGTTCTAATTAAAGCTTTAGATACTCATTATTTTCTACTATAAAGGTTTTAAGTAAAATAAATTATATGAAAAACAAGTAAAATATTAATAAATATAAAAATATGCTAACTCACTAATTAAAAATACATTTTTTCTTTCGAAATTCAAAATATAATTAGTCAAATCTTCAAACGCTCGTATCTCAAAACATGGTCAAGTGCAGTTAGAACCTTTTCAAAGTAAGGTAACGTATTGTATTAAGGATAAATATAATCACAAACAATACATTATGAACTACATATAGACAATTGCGTGGATACCTTTCCGTAAATATTTTGTTGTATTGTGACACAGTGTACGTGTATATACATATTATAGTAAGACGGTTATGTGACGGTTAAAATTCATTTATACTGCAGCCACCCCTAGTCCCTTCAGTTTTGAGATACAAAACAGAATTTGTATCACGGGGGATAACCGTTGAAGGAAGAGTACTTCATAATTAAATTGTGGAAAAGGCTTTAATAAGCGAAAACATAAAGGATAGGGGGTGGGTCGACATTTATTGCTTTCTTGAGACGGAATTATTTTTTGGCAACCTTTCTGCCGCGCGTACAAATTATGTTTTCATCCCTTGTTTGTCTTTGTTGTTTTACAGGGGAACACGGAGGCCCAAAGGGTTGAGTAAGTTTCAGCGCCAAATCAAACTTTTTCAGCGCAGAAGTAAAAGTTGAAAGTATTTCGATTCTGTTTGATTTAGTATACCTAAAATTTTTTTACCCAAATAAATTCATCCGATATAAACGTTAATATAGCAACGAAGTGGAGAACTATTTTACCAACCACTGCGATAATGGGTCTGTAAGCCAATCGTACTTCATCTCTATGAAGGCAAATTACATTGCATTCAGCACACTTTAATCATTATTGAGAGATCGGGTGAAATAACTAATTTTAAGTAAAAAAAATTACATTCGTTTACATAACTCTTCTTCAATAAATGAAATACCCATTATAAATGACACTTTTTTTAACAAAAAATATTATATTAACATCACATAAGTATTATTTGACAAATAAAACCATACTTTGACAACAAAAAGCATTTAAATTACTGATATTTTCTTCTGTATTTTCGACATCTAATTATTAAACTTCGTAAGATCAAATGTCTAATTTTTATGAACCTCTTTCTGACTCTCGAAGTTATTCTTTTCATTTTTCCATAAAATATATTCTAAACCACCATCAAAGATGAAACTTATGCAACATTTCTTCGTTCATTCTAATTTTCCCTCCAAGATCCTTCCCTTTTTACCTTTTCTGCATTTTTTTACAACCAGTAGATTTTTTTTTTAAATAAAATACAATCAATTGATAATGCTTGTGTTGAACGAAACCGGTATTGATCAATATACACATGTAGAAGTAGCACAAAAAATTGAGTTTTATTTTTAAAAATATAATATAATACCTTTCCACCAAGAATTGGCAGTTAAAAAAAAGTTAAACGTGATCAGTAAATTTTATTCTCCTGATATAAAAATTTTTTTACCACTGTCTATTTGTCTTTTGATGTAACCACGTTTGCGTGTCAGCTTTCATCTCATCTTTAAAGAATATATATATATATATCTGTTCGTTTCTATGAGTACTTATAGATACATCTCTTTGTATTAATAATAAAGACAATCCTTCATACAAACGTTGCAAATAGTATGACAACAAACACTAAACCCGTGTTATAGTTTGACAGCTTTTGCGGCGATGAACTGGTTGCGATGAAGCCTAATCACACTTTGCCCTGTCTTCACCGAAAAGGGTGATAAAGGGGTACTTGAATCGAAACTTGACAAGAACAAAATCGAAGTGAAGTGTTTGTCGGAAGTTTTTCGCTGTCCGTGTTGACGCAGGCATTTTAATTATTTTAATGGTCAAAGCAAATAATTATTGAATGAATAACACTGCCATTTTCTTATTTCAATATAAAGTTAATTAAACAAACACAAAACAATGATTTTAACATCATTAGATCTTTATAACAAAAGCATTTATTTTATGAATATCCAACCGTATGCTTCGGTTAAAATTTAAATCATTATTTTTCACGTATTTGAACCTTTTCATACTTAAAAATCCTTGAGTCACATTTCGTAACCGTGTTGGTTTTGTCATATAAACGCATTTATAAACCAAAATGACAATTTCAAATTTTATGTAGTATTTAATAATTATTTTACTTCATAATTCGTTGCAAAACCTGAAATATATATCAAACAATGCAAAATTATTGAAAGACGCAAGAATCGAACTTTTTCATAGCAGAACAAGCTCGAGACATGTCTTGGTGCCGTTTGAAACACGATACGTCATGCATCTCATATTGTTACTACACTTAACTATAATTTTATATTTTTTGATCGTAAAATTGACGAGGTTTTCCAATCAAGATTAATTATATAACGAAGGCGTAAACTATAATGTATTATATTTTTAAATAGATTTATCATTTTTTTGTATGACCTATTTCACAGATAATTTAAAGGTTTAATGGCCCAAGTAACTCATTGTTACACTATGAATTTGGAAAGATACAGCTAATATTTCAGCCTGTGATAAATTTGTAAATAGGAGTGTTTTATGTCAGTGCAATTTGAATACATGTTAAATTTGGATTATTGAGATTTTGTACACTTCCATGTATTTTGTCACTAACGACCCGGGTTTCGCCTTTCGGCATCTTCAGGCATTCGAGCACACGAATGGACTCGAACTGACAGACAGTAAACAGTGTCTAACGCTTATATAGAAGATACAAATGCGAAAAATATCATTTACGAGGCAATACATTATACGTATGAGAGCCACACCGATACCTGAGTTAAAATTTCGGAAATCGCCCTAATCCTTATTTTGTAAACACCATATTAACCGAGTGGCGAATTGCCGCTTTTCAACTTCTTTTAGAAATACCAGTGATTTTACAATTATAATAGTATTGTGGGTTTTGACGGGATGTAATTCGACGAATGGGTAAATATATACAATCATTCCACATTTAGTGACATCTGTTAGGTGTTTCACAATAACATTAGAGATGGAGGAACCTTACGGGCTTTTGGTATAAGCGCTCCATGAAGTTGATATGTATGAAAAAAAAAACAATATTTAAATATATATAATATATCGATGGACCAGTTTCAAAAGACGATTTGTTGTTTTGAGTTAAGTTAGGCACTATATTCAAATATCGCTCTTCTACAGTTCAACAAAAGTACAGATTGTAAAATGTACAGGTTGTTTCTCAAAAGGCATATATTTGCATATGGAAATCAGATAATTAAATAATTTCTCAGCTTCATATACATACATATGGTAATGTGGAAATATATCTTTGTAAATTGTGGCGCTCCATAGAGCAAAAACCTTTAATCCTAAAACTATGGACTATTGACCACATATTTGAATAAAAGAATAATATAAATAATAATCACTTTTTACGAGTCAGTTTAGATGAGTCAAAACTTTGATCGGCCAAATCTCAAAACAACCAATTTCTATTTTTATCACTATGCGACTAGGCAAATCGATATTTATTGTAATACACATATTCCAAGCTAGTCATTATCAGGTAGTATGATTGGTCAGGTATATATAGAAGAAATCGGTATTATTTCTCATCGAAATCTTTCTTACGATATTGAAAATACATTTTAATTTTGTATGGTGTACGCATATACATCTATTCTTTTATATAATATAAGCCCTGTACAAAATCGATGTCAGGCAAAACCATCCTATTGAGCGTATTTGTCAATAGTTTAACAAGACATCTGACCGAAGCAAATACTTCAAACCCTACCTATTTCAACCACCTCGCAAAATCTCCAATCTTTACCATACATTTTCTTTTTCTGGTCTCGATAAAATTGAGGTTTTTTTACGGTACACAGTCAAACTATGTGCGTATATTGAAATCCAGTATTCATGAAAAATTTTGACATCGAAAACAAACATTTAAAATTTTACAAACATCATTCATTATCTTTCAAGAAGTTATTCTATAAGAAATAATTATTATTTATTCTCTCAAAAGAAAAGAGGGTAAAGATAAGATGATCTAGACCAATAATTGACTGAAAGTTAGTTATATAATCAAAATCCATGTGCATCATTTTTTTTTTTTTTTTTTTTTTTCCATGTCCGCTCCCAATGTGGAGCATATGGTCTCCTAATGGAGGTATCTTGACAGAATTTTTTTCTACGAGAACTGCTTGTCACTCAGTTGCTCAACCTCTCTTTTCTTTTTCGAAGAGAGTAGGGATAGAAGGATAGGGCTATGAAAGGACTAGTGGTTAGCTAATCGCTCTCGTTACGCCCCGTGAGGATGGGATTGGTGGAAGGGAGGACTCAGACTACGAACAGAAATCCATAAATCGATTTAATGATCAATCTATGAAAAACCGTCCGCATCGGGAATTGAACCCGAGACATCCGTAACCGTAGCCAGCGACGAAACCAACTGCGCCACGGACGCCGACATACGCATCATTTTATGGATTAAATGGGTAGGAAGGAACCATTAAATAAATCCCTACCTTAGAACACAAATCATAAATTGATTGTATAGTATTATCAATATATGAAATAGTCCGTACGGGAATTCGTACCAGTAGAAATTACAACAGAACATATCAATGATCATAAAACATTTACCATTCGACTACTAGATAGACGAATTATAATATTGACTATTGGTTCCTTGATTGATCTTCATTGATAATATAATAATATCAAATTTTAGTTTCTGTTGTATTTTGTAACAAATATAATTTACTTTTACATAAGTTTTGGTGATTATGATGTAATATATGCTGCGTCGTCCATTCATTGCTGTCTTACTTTCTCGGTTAAACTGTTTTTTTTAAATGTATATGAATAATTCATTAAAAACAAAATATTTATGGCTAAATGAAATTATTAAGCTTCATTATACGCAGATAAAATAGTAATGGATATTTTTTTATTTATGTAAAAGAGAGTTGTAAATTATATGCTGAAGTAACTATAAAGCGGCCTAAATTATTAAGTACTTTACGCAGCTCTACAACCGTGTCATCTTCTACGAAGATACAGAGTTCAGCCTTTCCGATCACCCGGAGAGTTTCCACGCGGAAAGCTCGCTGCTACGAGCTTTCCCGACCGCTGACGGAAAGCCTCGAGAGGCTCGAGTCAAACACAACCTCTGCCAAATATGACACGACTGAAATGTGGTAACGCACAGCGATGGTGAACCATTTTGTTTGATTGCGGTTTTCATGTGCCATTTTGCAGAAACATGCAGAATAATTGATGATTTGAACGCTCTGCATGTTTTCAAGTATGGAACATTATAAAGCTTTCAACAGCTTTTATTGACGGTTTTAAATACACTACCCGTTTATTGTAACTGAACTCGAAAACTTTACGTAGCAATATTTAATTAGGTCTGTATATGAAATATCTCATTAATCAAAGCGGAAACTAGATTTAATTACAGTTTCATAAGCTTAAGAATCAATAAGATGGTGTTAATTGGCTATATTGATTTGACATGCTAGTATAAGCTTTTAAAATTTGTATAAATTTGAAATTTATTTTAACAGCATTCTCTAAAGTAAAGTTATTATTTTTTTCAACAATTAGATTTGAAATATTTGAATTTCTGAGAAAAATAACACACATTATATCTTACGAATTTTAACTCCAGCTACAAATTTCATTCATGTAAGTTTCCTGTAGAGCATTACAGTTATTAATAACACTCCATATAGTAGCAAAACCTGAATAATATAGTTACACATTGTTAATACCTTAGAAAGTAAAATAAATCATTTTCTAGATATAATATTAATATATAGATATAGCTTGTATAGCCACTCATGCGATGGTCTAAGCCGGATGCTGGCAAAGCTTATCTGCGCGATGTGTAGACACTCAACACAAATAATATTCGAAATATTTATTTATAAGCTTCTGGTTTATCGTGTAACGTTAGATACATTCTTGACTCATTAATACACAAAATATGAATCACACACAACGCTAATAAACACAAAAAAAATCATGAAAATTGAGGTAAAAGAGAAACGGAAAATTCCACAGTGTTTTACTCCTATTTAAGAAATTATAACAGTCCTGCTTTCTCTCATAATTGACAATAAGTATTTCAGAATTTATGTCTTTTAAAAAAGCACGGTTTTAATGTTTAAAAAATGCTACACCCTTACAAAAAAAGATTATTACAAATGGTTATCTTAATGTCGTAACTGAAATAAATATAATTGTTGTGTTATTAAACATTTTTTTTTTGTAATCATTTACATAACGATTCTTAACAATTCTTTACATAACGATTATTTAGATACTAAATATATTAATTATACTAAACAGAACAGTATTATATTATATGTAAAATGCAAGCGCAAACAATACAAACTTGACTCGACAAACAATCACTAAATAAAATATGAAAAGTAAAACTAATCTTCTGATACCTTGCATTTAAATTATCTGTACACTTTTAATAATAATATAGTAAATTGATTGAAATCAAATTATTAGAAACAAAACAATGCTTCCACAGATACTTTAAAAAAAACCTCTCAAGTGGTTTTCTTTAAAATCATCGCTGTTCTGGAAGAAACAACTAAATCGATAAAATGACTTAATGAGTTAGTTATACCAAAATGTTCTTTATTTCAAACTCTACCGTATGAAATAACACATTAATTTTTTTAAATTATACTTATCCTTAAAAACAGTTTTGTACAGACACACAAAATGAATAAGGTATAGTATTTCAAGCATTTGATAAACTTCAAAGCCCAATTACTCAAAACTAGTATTTTTCTGTAAGTGTCTTCTTGTAGGACAACGACGAAATAAAGAAGATGAATTATATAGATATCTGATTAGTTAAGGTTTGACATAGCTATTTATATTTTCTAAATAATACGTATTTTGCGATTTAATCTTGGTTTATGTGAAGGTTTTCAGTGACAATGATAAAATATTGATTATCGAGGAGGAAATTCATAGTTCTGAGTACTGTTTTTGCTACGCAATACGCGTAGGTGGCTGTCGATTGTTTGTCATACATATTTGCCTACATCGTGGGTCTCGCATTATCCCGTGACGTATTGGAGGTTTACTGTTTATACAGTGTTCTCGCTGATAAATGATTCCGATATTTGGACAGAAAAGGCTTTTTGCAACTGATTGGGCAGTACGCCTCGGCGCCCGCCGGCCGCTTTCGGAAAAGCTCGCTACGGGGGTGATGCGCAGACCGGCTGCGCAAAGCGCGAAAGCTTCAAACCCACGGCCAGTCTGGCGACGATAGTCACCGCGTAAATATGTCAATGGTGTCTTCGACGGTGTCGGAAAAATGCGCGAACTGGGTGTACCGTGGCTCGGGTGAGCTATAAACGCACTTCATTATGCCGGCGTGTGCCCCACTATGGCCGAAACGTGCCGTCACGTGCCAGAAAGTGCCCAAATATCTCAAAAAGTGAATGTTATACTAGCTTTAAGTGCTGATAAGTGTGAGTTCTGCATCGTTTGACAGTGCAATTAATATATTTGAAATAGAACGAGGTCAAATAATTGTAAGAATGTATGAATTATAATAATTATTAGTGAAATGTTTAACAAGCGTATAAGTAGCTATTGAACTTAGTGATAGTGAAAATTAGTTAATAATAAAATTGAATATTTATGACTCATACAAATAGACTCATAATAAATTAAATTGGTTCATTGATGATAGTGGTAAAGAATAAGTGAAGAAAAGTTCAGTTTATTAATATTAATGGATACTAACATAATATTTAAAATGTTTAAGAAAACAGGTGAGAAATATTTTATTTTAGATAAATTACTAAATCTTTTTTCGTAAAATATGTCTAGCTTTTTAATCAGATGTTTATTCATTTAAAAATAGATTATCTATTATTAAGATTTTAAAACGAGGTAAAACTTTACATTTTATTTTGGAAAATAGCTAATAAAGTAACATTAGTAATAAAATAACATTTTGTTATATAAATTGTTTGATAAATATGATTTTTTATCGCATTATTATTGAAAGAAAAATATGAATTAAGCCCCTTTTAGAATAGTATTAATTAATGTATTTTACATCTGCAAGAGTTTTATTTTAATAAATACTTTGTTCATACGTCAACTGAATTGTTAATAAAAATAGTACTTTTATTTTATATTTTGAATCGTTTTACAATCTAACGTACGTCTTGCTCCTTTCGATTTTGTTACTAATTTATCTTACCCTTATTCGAGCTAAATACTTTATTTGCTATAATATGAAAGTTCAAAGTGCTTGAACAATTTTACTCATTAAAAACTATATTAATCTTTTATATTAAGGAATTCACAACTGTTTAATTATTATAAAGTACACAACTGAATAGTTCTAATTCACAACTGAAATAAAAGTGAGAATACTATAACAAAATATAAGTCTGAAATAATTCCACTTTTTTATTTCAACTAAACATCTTAAAAGACTCAATTTATCATTATAGAGAATTAAGGATAGAAAATGGTGTAAATAAAAGGCTGGTAGTTAGTTAATCGTTCTATCTACCCCAGTTTTATAGAATTTATAGAGTGAGTGGAAAAGGAAGAAAACTCTAATAAATAATCATCAAATAATTGTTCAGAACTGCCTATTCTACAAATAAAACTCTTAAAAGCCCAATTTTATAGAATAAAATTCATTTAATGTTCCCATTCGGTTGCAGTTAGGTAATTATAGTAATTTATATATTTCTTTGATCTAATAATTATATATATATCGATGGCCCAGATTCATAAGACGATATGTCAAAAATTTGATTGACCATATTCATTATATCTTCTACAGTTTCACAAAAGAACAGCTTGTAAAATGTACAGGTTTTCTCTCAAAAGGCAAATATTTTCATATGGAAATCATCAAATGGAAAGCAAAATTAAATTTCCCAGTTCCATATACATGCATATCAAAATATCATATTGTGGAGATATATTTTTGTGAATCGTGGCGTTCCATAGATAAACAACCTTTTAATCATAAAACTATACACTATTGACAATCTAAAAATTTGAATAAAATAGTAATACAAATAATATGTCATCACTTTTACATCAGTTTTTTTTTTTTTTTTTTTTTTTTTCCATGTCCGCTCCCAATGTGGAGCATATGGTCTCCTAATGGAGGTATCTTGACAGAATTTTTTCTACGAGAACTGCTTGTCACTCAGTTGCTCAACCTCTCTTTTCTTTTTCGAAGAGAGTAGGGATAGAAGGATAGGGCTATGACAGGACTAGTGGTTAGCTAATCGCCGTGAGGATGGGATGGATAGGAGGGAGGACTCAGACTACGAACAGAAATCCATAAATCGATTGAAAGATCAATCTATGAAAACCGTCCGCACCGGGAATTGAACCCGAGACATCCGTAACCGTAGCCAGCGACGAAACCAACTGCGCCACGGACGCCGACATCAGTTTAGTTGAGCCAAAACTTTATAGTTGAAACTAAGCCATCAATATATATATCGACTGTGAAAAGGAATAAGGACGTAACCCACACACAAAAAACACTGCGTACAACCCAAATAAAACGTGTATTAAATTGTATAACTTGTGATTATCGAAAAACAAATATTTTGAAGAGGCAGAGGGATAAGACCTTTGACCTTTCTACAGTCGATATATTCATGTATAAATATAGTGTGTTAGCACGTTTTGTGTGAGTTGTGCACAGTATTATTTGGTTTGGGTAACGTCTTTTTCCTTTCCATATTCGATATATATATATCGTCGTTGTTTTGGAAGAAAATACTAAATCGAAAAATGATATATTAAGTTAGTTATACCAAAATGTTCTTTACTTCAAGCTCTACCGTAATTATTGTTTATAAATTACGATTTTACCTAAAAATAGTTTTGTAAAAACAAAATAAATGAAATAGTCTGATTACTTAAAACTATCATTTTTTAATTTGTGTCTTCTTCTTGAAAAACGACGATATAACAATTATTTAATCATATTTATGTACGATGCAAGTAAAGTAAAAACGAAATTAAAGTTGTCGAAATTTAAAAAATATATTTTTTGTATATGACCAAACAAAAATTGGTAAAAATAATATTAATAATCTGATGTCAGTAAAAGACATAGCAACAACCCCTACATAACAATACACCACGCACTCAAGTACCTGGAGACGTTTTGTTGTTTTTTCCTGTTATTCGTATTTCTCCCTGTCTCATGCATATCCTAAATTTGTCTCCATATTTGCGATTTTTTTTGTTTGCTCCTGTTTTATTCCCATTTTTATTCAGATCACATTTTGAAATAAACATACAGAATATATTGGAACACGTTCTCTTTCTTGGTTGTAATACTGCTGGTTTATTTTGGACAATTTATATGGCAACCAAATGTATACTGCTGGGTTACAATATTTTATTAAAGATTTAAAATACACTTTTTAAAATCATATCGTATGCACTAATCTGTGAACAATGAAATATGCATCGCCCATAATATATAGGTCGAATATTTGATTCCATGTTAGGCTGAATATAATCAAGGTTTACCTTAGCATGGCTTTATAAAAAAAATAATTGATTACTGAGTTATAAAAATAAGAAGTCTGTAGACAAACATAACGTCACGGATTTAAAAAATGTGAAATCTGTGAATGTTTCGTCTTCGGTCAGCGAAAATTACAATTGTGTGTAAAGAGAAAAAGTTTCCATAAAATGACACTTATATCAAGTCATCGTTTCACACAACAGCAGTTGCAAAATGTTATAATACTGTGGGCAAATATAAGTAAATACGTGATAAAAGGAGATTGTCTGTGAGCGTGAGGGTCATAAAATGTAATATTTGGAAAACGCAATACAACGAGTGAAGAATGCTTGTCACTCTTGCTGCTTGTCACTCAGTTGCTCAACCTCTCTTTTCTTTTTCGAAGAGAGTAGGGATAGAAGGATAGGGCTATGACAGGACTAGTGGTTAGCTAATCGCCGTGAGGATGGGATGGATAGGAGGGAGGACTCAGACTACGAACAGAAATCCATAAATCTATTTTATCTACATAAATATATTTTATCTACTCATAAATTTTACTCTTTGTTATTTTACATGAAAGAGCAGTCATTGACTTTTTCATTAAATAATTGTTTCCAATATTATTTGACTGTAAACGAACTCGTCATTCATTCACTAAAACTCCAATATTTAGAGTAAATGAATTTGTATTCATAACATGTACTAAATTTGTATTGTTTATTCTCGTCATAATCTTTGTAAGGTATCCCTCGATCCACTATGAAATATTTCTTTAATTAAAATCGGTGCTTCGTTTGTTACGTTTGTTTGTGTGAAATGATGTGCGAGTGATAAGGTGAACATATTCATAAAAATATATAAGTTTTTGCTTCCCCTCTTTTAAAAACGTTACAAATTGAATTATTGATTACACAATATTTAACTGACGAACTAAATTGAATTATGTTTTTTAGTGATTTTAAAGATTTTTTTTAATCCATGTCCGCTCCCAATGTGGAGCATATGGTCTCCTAATGGAGGTATCTGAACAGAATTTTTCTACGAGAACTGTTTGTTACTCAGTTGCTCAACCTCTCTTTTTTCGAAGGGAGTAGGGATAGAAGGATAGGGCTAGGACAGGAATAATGGTTGGCTAATCGCTCTCGCTACGACCCGTGAGGATGGGATGGGTGGGAGGGAGGACTCAGACTACGAACAGAAATCCATAAATCGATTGAAAGATCAATCTATGAAAACCGTCCGCACCGGGAATTGAACCCGAGACATCCGTAACCGTAGCCAGCGACGAAACCAACTGCGCCACGGACGCCGACATCAGTTTAGTTGAGCCAAAACTTTATAGTTGAAACTAAGCCATCAATATATATATCGACTGTGAAAAGGAATAAGGACGTAACCCACACACAAAAAACACTGCGTACAACCCAAATAAAACGTGTATTAAATTGTATAACTTGTGATTATCGAAAAACAAATATTTTGAAGAGGCAGAGGGATAAGACCTTTGACCTTTCTACAGTCGATATATTCATGTATAAATATAGTGTGTTAGCACGTTTTGTGTGAGTTGTGCACAGTATTATTTGGTTTGGGTAACGTCTTTTCCTTTCCATATTCGATATATATATATCGTCGTTGTTTTGGAAGAAAATACTAAATCGAAAAATGATATATTAAGTTAGTTATACCAAAATGTTCTTTACTTCAAGCTCTACCGTAATTATTGTTTATAAATTACGATTTTACCTAAAAATAGTTTTGTAAAAACAAAATAAATGAAATAGTCTGATTACTTAAAACTATCATTTTTTAATTTGTGTCTTCTTCTTGAAAAACGACGATATAACAATTATTTAATCATATTTATGTACGATGCAAGTAAAGTAAAAACGAAATTAAAGTTGTCGAAATTTAAAAAATATATTTTTTGTATATGACCAAACAAAAATTGGTAAAAATAATATTAATAATCTGATGTCAGTAAAAGACATAGCAACAACCCCTACATAACAATACACCACGCACTCAAGTACCTGGAGACGTTTTGTTGTTTTTTCCTGTTATTCGTATTTCTCCCTGTCTCATGCATATCCTAAATTTGTCTCCATATTTGCGATTTTTTTTTTGTTTGCTCCTGTTTTATTCCCATTTTTATTCAGATCACATTTTGAAATAAACATACAGAATATATTGGAACACGTTCTCTTTCTTGGTTGTAATACTGCTGGTTTATTTTGGACAATTTATATGGCAACCAAATGTATACTGCTGGGTTACAATATTTTATTAAAGATTTAAAATACACTTTTTAAAATCATATCGTATGCACTAATCTGTGAACAATGAAATATGCATCGCCCATAATATATAGGTCGAATATTTGATTCCATGTTAGGCTGAATATAATCAAGGTTTACCTTAGCATGGCTTTATAAAAAAAATAATTGATTACTGAGTTATAAAAATAAGAAGTCTGTAGACAAACATAACGTCACGGATTTAAAAAATGTGAAATCTGTGAATGTTTCGTCTTCGGTCAGCGAAAATTACAATTGTGTGTAAAGAGAAAAAGTTTCCATAAAATGACACTTATATCAAGTCATCGTTTCACACAACAGCAGTTGCAAAATGTTATAATACTGTGGGCAAATATAAGTAAATACGTGATAAAAGGAGATTGTCTGTGAGCGTGAGGGTCATAAAATGTAATATTTGGAAAACGCAATACAACGAGTGAAGAATATGGAAGAGGGATCATCAGGGTCTCGTCATTCTCCGACCATGCAACATCTACTACGGACTGCATTACCGACCTCGTCATCATTATCGTCTATTCTGCGTTTAAATCACGTCAACATTTAACATCGGAAGCACATATTCTTAAAAATCAATAAAACATTTAACTCAAAGTATGTTCTTACATTATATTGTTAAAAAAAATATCACTTATTTAAAACTTAAAACAATCATGAAGTTAATGAAAAAATGGATTAATCAAAGTCTGATATAAATGTGGAACGTAATTATGGATTCTGAATAGATTGCTTCTGTCAATAAAAAATATTCTTCGAGAACTATCGTAGAAAAAAAATCAGACAGTTAATTGCTCTTTTTAATAAAAAAATAGCACAGAAAGATAGAGCGGACTTATCACTAAACAAATATGTATAAAGTTTTTTTTTGTTCTAGATAAAGAACTCCCAATGCTCTTTTAAACAGGGGTATACATTTTAAATTACTTCCATTGAAATGAATACATTTCGTAATCTAGTTTTAATTTGCAAACGTTTGAAGATTTTGGATAATTTAAATGAAAGTGTAAAAAGTAGCATGAATATTTAGTTCCACAAAAATCTTGTTGGCTTTACATAACCATGACGATGAATTAACGCTGTACTTAATTATTAATGCTGTACTTAATAATTTTGTAGTTTTTACATTAAATTTTTTTAGCTTTACTAGGTTAATACCGATTTAATTCACTACAAAAAAAGAGTCGTGCTTATTACAAAACAAGCCTAAATTCAAATAATTTCCATAGCGTGATTGCTAAGATTAAATTAACCCCTCTTTTCAATTCGATTATTAATTCTGGATATCATTCTATTATACGAATTAATTGATAAATCACACCCTTAGTACACAGTTGTGAATATACAGCCTATTTGTTAAATTACAAGCTTCTATAGAGCATTAACCACAATTAAATACAGAAATTTAATTGTATATTATTTATACTTAATCCTACGAAAATCAGTTTATCGTAAAACGTAAATCGTAACGCGTAGCCATATAAGATAGACGTATTTTTAATTTTTTAATAGTGTTATCAATATTAATAAATAATATGGCTTATCATTGACACACATATGTTATATTTCTTTTTATTTTGAAAATGGTTTTAATGTTTAACAGTGCATTTATTTTAAGACGAAATTTATTATTAAAACATTATCAATTGATTTAAATTAAGGAATATAATTCATGAGCTGTACCCAGCGCTCAACGTCATTGTCTTCGGTTATGGTGTTCAAGGGTTTAAATCCCTCTACGGATAGTTTCACATATTGATTTATGAAGTTGTGCTTAAAAGTCTTTGATTTCTAATGGTAAGAACTTTGTCTTAGCTATCAGGTGGTTCCTGACTCAAGTCCCATAAAGGTCAACATCAAATTTATATTATTTTAATTCAAATTTGTGATTTGTAATGCAAGATTTATTTTTAAACCTACAATTTTAAAAAAAATTCTCCCCTTCCCATCTGATTTATAAAACGGGGCGTAGCAATAGCGATAAGCTAACCTCAAGTCCTGCCCTCCGAGAAGGCAGAGCTCCGGTTTAGCTACTAGGTAAAAACCAGTTCTCGTAAAACAATTTACATATAAACATTATTTTCATTTTTCCTTTAACGTTTTTCCACCATTATTAATTTTGAAATATATATCATTAAAAAACTGATAAAAATAATAATATTTTGCTTAGTTATAATCGTTTCTGAAATGACATAATGTAAAACTATATTAATTAAGCAGATATATAAATATTTTTTTTAGCTGATCAATCAAGACTGTCCAAAAGAAATCATAAAGCTGATTTACCGGCATTTTATGTATGACATAAAAGTCAATAAATTCATCACTACATTTCTATGTTATCGCACTGCTGGCGTTCTGGGACGATTACAAATATTCAATAACGGGACCAGTTTTACTCAAGTAACTATTCAACCTAATAACAATAACTAACAAATGAGTAACTGGAAAGCTCAAAATGTTTATAAGCTAACCAAAACCTGTACTTTTGATACAACAAAAACTGTAGCATTGTATAACACTGTTGTGAATAAATAAAAAGAATTTAAGTGTGTAATGCAATGAAATTAAATGAAGTGCTGCTACTTATCTGCAGGAAGGGGAGGAATCACAAAATATAGAAAAAGGGATAGCTCAGCGGAGAACTAGGATTAAGTTATCACAGGGAAGTGGATAAGGTTTGCCAATCTCTGTACACTTTACTTTGTTCTGTACGGAGAAATATATGCGGTAATTAAATTTTGGGCGCCAGGCGTGAAGATACACGCCGAATGAAAAAATAATAATAATTAAAATACGGTTACCGTTAAAAACACATTTAATTAGAGATGCGGAAACCGTAGATGCACAGAATTTACATTATGAACAAATAAAACAGAAATTATACGACGAAACAATATTTATGAACAGATGGTTACAGTTAAACAGGAAAACTATTATAATGTATAAATATAAATTACGACCTTGGATGATAAACCATCTCAGTGGCGAACTCGGCTGTCCGAGGCCAATCTCCAGCGCGTTACCGGCACGTCCAACTCGTTCCACATCCTGGCGCGTAAGCAAGTTTTAACTCAATTATTGGCGAGGCTTCCCCTTCGTCTCCTACCAACGACGCAGCGAGATGCGTATCGTCGATAGGTGACGATTGTCATGTTGCGACGAAATCGTAACGACACGTAGTTTTGAATCGATATGGAGGGAATTAAATAGTCATGGATAAAAGACTTATTTAAACTATTTATCAAATATGTTTTTGCCAATTGATGTAACCCTAAAAAAATATGAACATGAGTTAATGATTGGATCTCAATTAAAAGACAAAAGAGCAGATCTCGGCCAAATAATGTAAAATAGATATAAAAAAATGACCACATGTCGGAATGGAAACATCATTTTACATTAGTTTTAGGTTTACAAATTCTGACCACCCCACTTGATGTAAGCTTCTATTATATAGACAATCGGTATGTGGAATCCCATATCTGCAAACATGAGGATTAAGAGGAGTGCATTTCAAAGATTCATGACGCAATTTACCATAATGTTTACGATAAAAACAGATTTTACTCTCTCCTGAACAATTTCAGTTTTGAGCGTTATATCAATTGGCCAACACACCGTCGAAATTATTTTGAAAACATATGATTCACTACATTCCTAACTTGATTTTTGTTGTAATTAAATATTAAGTAACACTAAATTAAGCAGGTAATTTAAAGAATTTTGATGTTTTAAATTGAACAATGCACTTACATTTGCACAGATTGAGCCAAAGATATATGAAATTATTTCTCACAAAAGAGCTTATCCGAGCTGTCTTAGCTATAGAGATATTAAGGCTGTTGTAGAAACTTGCCGTGAGATATTCCGACCGCAAATACAAGGATCATCTGCAACCTCATCGAAGGCTCTGCCGCAACTAGATCGATTTGTTTCCTTGAATTTCCATAATTTGAATTGTTCTTGAATTTCAATTCGTTAACTACAGAGTATTTATAATGGCTCCGTAGAAGATTATTTAGCATTACAGTTACTTCAATGAATTCAATTATCACCTAAAGTCCTGTGCTAATCGCTACACTTAGTTTGTACTAAATAGTCAATAGTAGTCTTAGCTAATGAAGAACAATTATTGCTTTATTGCCCACAACACGACTGAAGAGGGAAAAATATCGGAAAATAATAGTTATATATTTTGCAATGTTTTTTTTTTTAAAAACATCACTTTTATACAAATCAATTTATTGGAAAGAAATATTCAGAAACGCCATATATTCCATTATGTATATCAGGAGATTTATGTTCATTAAAACAAAGTAGCTTCTTATATAAAATTAAAACTGATAACTTAGTTATTCCACTTGGTTTATCACTAACGTGACCCGTTCCTTGCTTTTTTCACCTCCAAACACTAATAATTGATTTGCATGTAGTATTTTTATGGTAATTAGTCTATCAGTGTTTATGTCTTACTCCCTACCCACATACAGCAGAATAGAATAAAACCCACTCTACCCTTTAATTTTAATGTAAGAATTAGAATCATTGTTTACCTTAGAAATAAATAACCTTGCAATTTTAAACGTCATATTTGATAATTGAGTGCTCTCGTATCATAACTTATAATCTCCAGTTAAAAATGATTTTTGAATGTAGAATTGTTCTTCGTGTTTACATCTACCATTTAAATAATTAAAGATAGTTCTAAATTTAAAAACTACGTTATAAAATGAAAGCGATTTTTTTTTTCATTTCCAAAACTCATATTCTGTAATGCCCTGTAACTTTCTATGCTAATAATCTCCATTCCAGTCAATGAAAGTTCAACATTGTACTGTCATGAAAATCATTATTTGTTTACATATCATGGTGTAAACTTCCGTTCTATGCATTTGTAACTGTAGCATGAAAACCGTTTTTTTGCGTTTGCAAAAAACAGGCATTGATGGATATTTTGATTTATAATACTTGAGCCCTCAATTATGATATATACCGGTTCTGCGTCAAGTGGCCAAGGCTTTGGGGCGTTCGTCCTATTCGACTACCATGAGTGCAAATCACCAAATTTAAACATTAATAAATTTTTTTTTAGATAATGGATTTGATTATGTCTGTAAAATTTATATTGCCTCACACTCATTCAAACCTTAAAACAAAGCGACAATGATATGCTAACTTTTAGTCCGGCCCTGCCTGCATCCGTCAATATATCCTTATTCAAATTTGAATTATTGAGATTTTGTACACTTTCATGTCTTTTGTCACTAACGACCCAGGTTTCGCCTTTCGGCATCTTCAGGCACTCGAGCGCACAAATGTACTCGAATTCAATTCCATTCAATTAAATTCGAGTCCATTAGTCACAAAATACATGGAAGTGTACAAAGTCTCAACAATTCAAATTTTATATTGAAATTCCATCAAGCACCTTCAGTCGATGTCTTAAATTATCTAAAATTATATCTTTATTCTCTCTAAATTCAGTAATTAAAGAACATTTTTTGTTGAGATGATCAGTATGACTCCATGTACTCCAAATTGTGTGTTAACGTATTTAAAAAATACATCAATAAATTAACTATTATTGTATTAAAATTTAAAAAATCTATTGTCATATAAGAACGTCTGATTTAAAAAAATATCCATAATTTATTTTAAAATAAAGAAAGTAATTGTTTTAGAAAAACTGATCATAATGAATTGCGTTTGTATCTCAAAGCAACATTTACATTTAAAACAGTTGTCGATTTCATAAATAATTAGTTCACATTATAATTTCTCTAATGACGATAACTTGTTAATGTCAAATAAACTAACAAACTATCGATGAAAAGCACGTAGTTGTGCGTACAAATTAAGTGAAAGCTAATTGTACTCAATGCTATAAATTATTTCATGTGTAAACTGATAACAACTCGTATCTCATTAATCGAAAAGTGATTAATCCTCATTTTTAATTTGATGAAAAGTTAATTTTTCGAATCAGCATTGTTTCAATGGTGTTGTGCATCTGTTAATGGCAGGTGTTGCGCTTGTTATTCCAGCGAAAATACTCCTGTGAATAAATTGAAATTTGATGTAATTAAAATATACAATACATTTTGATAAATGACCGATAAAAAATTAACCTACCCGTTCTTATGCTAAAAAAATCTCTTCAGATCTCATGCAGCCACATTTTGTTACTGTGTAGGGTTTGTCATATAAACAAAAAAAGTAAATATGGTTTTATGTAGTATGAAGTAATTATTTTGTGTGTAAAACCTGAAATACATATCAAACTATGTGAAATTATCGAAAGATAAATGCAAGAATCGAAATTCTTTAAAGCAGAACAAGCTTGAGACGTGTCTTGGTTCCGTTTTAATCAAAACAGTTGCATACAGTACGTTCATGCATCTCGAATTATTACTGTACTATAATTTTGTATTTTTCGATGGTAAAATTGACGAGGTTTTTAAATTGTGATTAAGCTATACAAATAAAACGTGATTTTTTATTTTGTATTATTTGTAGAACTATTTCATTTAAAAATTTTCAATTATTTGTATGATGTATTTCACCATGAATACGGAAGGGTTAATCAATACTCGATTATTTCCATCATGATCACATCTTCTTACAACTATGTCCAGCTGCAGAAAAAGCTCTCTCAGATTCAACACTTCAAACGCAACGCAAACATTCATTAAATAATCTTACTGGTATAAGGACATCCAACACCCGACCCTTTTTATGATCCCAAGATTTCGGGATTTAGAATTTTTCAATTTCGGGATTCCGGGATTGGTCATGAAGCATTATTTCATAATTAAATTACATATCCAAAATTAAATTTCGTGTCTATTATATTTTTTTTAATGCAAATAAAAACAATAAAATATGTTGTCAAAAATATAACTCTGCTCCTGTATACGGAAGCTAAGAAGTATAAGAACGTTGGAAGCCTTAATACATATTTGTTATATATACTAATTATGCAGGTATTATAAAAAAGTATGTACATAAACAATCCGAGGTACAGGTCGTAGCTAATCATAAATTATTTTATTTGAAATATGAAATATTTTTTAACATTTACAATGAATCCTGAAATACCGGTTTTCCGGGATTGGAAGCCCTCACTCGTATATATTTTATACCGAAATACCGGTATTACAATTTATATCACAATAACTAAAGCTTTTACTTCATGTTTAATAGATTTATATCATATTTTGAGATCGATCGAAATATGAACAAATAAAAGTTGAAAGCGAAAATCATCACTAAATTGAGACTTATCAAATATATGACATTTCTTAAATCCACTTAAAGAGAAAACAAAGAATGAGACCCTTACATCTATCCTGATACAGTTGATACTGAACTCCCAAATAAGGCGTCTGCTCTTTGATGTTTCAATGGGAATCCATCACGTCCTGGGTGTCTGTGACCGACTCATTCTTTGCACTAGTGTTCATTTTCATTTCTCCTTTCCTCTTCGTTAAGCACGTTTCCCGACTTTCCTTACCCCCACTAATTCCTGCCCCCACTTTCTATACCCCCCTCTTTCCTCTCATTCTTTTGCACCTCTTTCTCATTCTTTGCATTCTGCTCGTATAAAGCGGGAAGACCATGCGTCATTGGTTTTAAAATGGTATGTATTTCAATATGAGCTTACATTTATCTTCACTTCAAGAAATCTCTTTACGAAATATTTGATGTAAATTGCTGACGATTCATTGATTCAGTCAAAGATTTGAAAATCCACCACTATCAATTGGTAGTGAGACACTTGCCAAACACATTCAGCCAAACATTCTGTCCTATGCGGTGTAGCGGTAATAGTTTTACCATAGGAATCACTTAGTTACTGTTTCATATCCCGGAATGGTGGCGATCGAATATTTCTTTAGTTCAATTTCACATTTGTGATCTTGGATATTTTATTCTCGAGTTGATTTTTTGTGACTTCAAAAAAACATGTTCATCTATAGTGATTTAAAATTCCAAAATATCGTCGCTGTTCTGGAAGAAAACACTAAATCTAAAAAGTGACATATTGAGCTGGTAATACCAAAATGTTCCTTATTTCGAACTGTGTTGTATGAAAGCAGACAATTATTTTTATAAATCATAATTTTACTTAAAAACAATTTTGTACAAATAAAACAATATGAAAAAGGTACAGCATTTCAAACATTTGACAAACGTCAAAATTCAATTACTAAAAACTCGTATTTTTCAGTTAGTGTCTTTTTCCAGAACAATGACGGTATTTTGGAATTTTAAATCATTGATAAGTATTATTTAATAATTTAAGACATCGACTGAGGGTGTTTGATGGAATTTCAATATCAAATTTGGATTATTGAGATTTTGTACACTTCCATCTGTTTTGTCACTAACGACACTGTCAGTTCTTAGTCCATTCGTGTGCTCGAATGCCTGAATATGCCGAAAGACGAAACCCAGGTCGTTAGTGACAAAATAGATGGAAGTGTACGAAATATCAATAATCCAAATTGATAAGTATTGTAAGATGTATCAAATAATTACACTGTTATACTTTTGTTATCAAAATTATTTGTTTGGCAACATTCATGCACGAATGAATATATTTTTTAAACGAAACGGAAAACATCCATGATGAAAATCACTTTCATCTTCACGCAAAGTTGCCAAACAAATGTCACACCTTATGACACAACCAGTGGAGTGGCAAAGATGAGTATTTTATTTCATTGGATGACAAAATAATTTATTTTATAGTAAAATGAAAATTTTTATAAATCCTATCCAACAACTGTATTTTCCATTTAACTAACAGTACAAATCCATTACATTTTATGAATAACAATACCTAGCGTCCAAAGTAACATCAATTCAATTAGAGCAAGGACATTGTTGTTCAATTTTGTATTCCAAATATGTAGAGCTAATATACCTCATTCAATGAATATCCACATTTGATCGATAGTGACTTGTATATTCGTAGATGCTGGCAAGTCAATTTGACATATCCATCGTGTTTTGGCCAATTGATGTTACCTTCACAAAATACGAAAATTAGTTAATGATTGGATGTCAATTGAAAGGCAACAGAGCAGGTCTCGGCAAAATAATTTAAATTAGAACAAATAAATTCACAGCTTTTTGGAACGGAAAAATCATTTTACATTGGTTTTAGGTTTAAAAAATCTGACCTGACTACTTGATGTAAGCTACTATTATATCAAAAATTCCTACTTATAATCTTGTATCTTCAAACATGATATGAGAAGACCCCGAATCAAAGAGAGGCGAACGGCTGGTTATCCAGAGTCTTTGAAGGGCTGTGATCTCAGACTAACACCATTTCAAATCCGGTTCAAACTTATTTATTTTCCATCAAAGATGCAGTGGTTTACATTACACAAATATATAATTCCTAACACATAAAATTGATTCTACATTTAAATTTACTTAGCAACTGAATTTACTTTAAGTTATAATACAAATGACACGACAAAGGACTTTAAATTAAGTCCAACGCAAATCAAACACAACTCACATCGTCCTTCGCCGCGACGAGACCTCACTCGTCCGGCTCGACAGATCGTAAACGACTGTGTACAAATACAATTAAAAAAACTCCCCGCATCGTCGGAGCTACCCCTTTCCGTCAAAATGGACTCGTCCAGCGGGCGTACCCGGCGGCTATTGAACGCTTGGTAACAAGAAAGGGCCGATTCTGCGAATTATTGCTGTTGCCGCTGAGTGATTTCAGTTCTGGACATTAATGACACTTAAACAAATACCAGGGTGTGTCAGATAATTTACAGGAATGCATTTCGAAAATTCATAACGCAATTCACCATGTAATGTTTACGATAAAAACGGTTTTTACTTTCTCCTGAACAATTTCAGTTTTGAGCGTTACATCAATTGGCCAACACACCATTGGATTATGTTCTATCTTCAACCAATGTAATCAGGACCACTTTAATATGAGAAAATAAAAACTTTACAATCGATATGGTCACATTATCAAAGCTCTTTCTCGTTTATTTCTCAAGTTTGGAAGCGCTCCTTAAACTGACATCGTAAAATCAGTAGATTAAATAAATTTAAAATGCATTAGAGTGACGCAGTTTTTTATCATTACCCGTTCAACAATGAATTGAGTATTACTGCAATAACTGCCATTTATTTATTTATCGTAATATCTTTTTTTGATGTCCTATTAATGTTAAAATGTTTGAATAACTTAAAATAATTAATACTTATTATTTGGTCAGTTACAACTAAAAATGCAATAGTAAGTTATTCTTAGGTTAAAACGTCACGTTTTGTGCAAATAACTGATAGCTCAATTGAGTAACTGATCATCATCTAATTAACGTTTTATGATATTTACTGACCAAATAAAATAGTGTTGAATAGTAGCCGAATAAATAAACACTAAATAATTTAAAATACGTTGGCACTGTACTTTTAAGATAAAAATTGCACTGTTTTTGACTAAAAAAACGTAGATTCAAGGAATTTATAACTTTGAAAACTTTTTCGGTTCCGCAAATATACAATTTTGATGAAATGGATTCATCTATTTTTATTTTAACAGGTTTTATTTTCTAAATATAACGATTTTTTGGTTTTTTATATTCAATCATACTTTCTCTTAAATATCTGTTTATCGTTGTTATTGCTATAAGCAAAATAATACTTTGTAACACCGCAAACCATGAGGTTCAGCTGAAAATGTGTTAGCTAGTATTCAAATCTCAGATGAAATAAATGACAATTTCTTAACAAATACATTTATCAATTTTAAGTGTTAACTGTCAATTCTCCGGAAAAAATCATTATATAACAAAAAGAAACGTTCATCAGAACCCATTTCGTTTATCGTGAGCATTATCAACTGATATAAATCATAACAATCAAACATTTGTGTATCATTATAATTTTAAAACATCGGCTGAGGGTGCTTGATGGAATTTCAATATAAAATTTAAATTATTGAGATTGTTTACACTTCCATGTATTTTGTCACGAATGACCCGGGTCGATTCAAGTCCATTCGTGCGCTCAAATGCTTGAGGATTACAAAAAGCAAAACCCGGGTCGTTAGTGACAAAACACATGGAAGTGTACTAAATCTCAATAATTCAAATTTATGTATAAAACATAACTTTTAGAACATAATGATATCTTTGCTTCCCGCGGTAATTTATTTCTTAATAAATGTAAATAATATAGCTGATGAATTTTAATTAGAAATATACTTTAAAAAGGGTTGAAAATCTAAAATGTGGATGATATTGACGTAAATTAAAATATTCTTGTCAATCAAAAAAGAGATTAAAGAAAATATTAGTTAAATAAAATAATATCGTTGCTAAATGATATTGAAGAAACAGTGGTTGATAGATTTATATGTTCCTTTTGGTCGATTGTACGTCATTTGTTTTCGATACGTGACTGGGGTAATTTTAAGTTTTCTTTTATTCTCACAGAAGGTCCTTGTGAGATCTCTCTAATAATGTGTTTCTTAAGTCGCACAGATTTACTGATAATCAAAGGATTTGTTTTAACTTAATCCTTTTATATTCTGAACATGGAATTTTACATTAATAATCACATTAAGTTTTTAAGTGCGCAGTAGTTCTGATATTTTCGATGGATTCAGTGGTGAAAAATCATTTTAATATTTAATTAAAATTGATAGCTTTGTTTTTTAATTGTTGTGTCAACAAATAAACACGTGTTTTTCCAGTTTTAGAAGCAGCTTTTAACTATCGAAATTCATCTGAATGCGTTCAATAGAGAAACAAAATAATTATTCTTTTTTGTTTTTAATAAAATTCCTAAATTTATGAAAATACTAATTCTAAAACTTATTGTTAGTCGCCTTAGCCGAGTATTACATCCGAGGGTTTTCATATTACTTATTATCACTTTTGATTTCTTATTTTTTATCATTGAAAATAAGAATGATTATCATTGAAAGATAACCAAGTGTATTGAAATACAATATCCATTATCTATACACAACTTTAAGAATTATCATTTTTAAAATTGTTCATATGAATTGTAGATATTACTGAACTTGCGTGTTCAATGCTTCAAATTTGCGACAAGCTGGTTAAATATTTCAATAGTTTTTCAATTGATCTATAGATTTTAATTAATTATGTTTTTTTTTTTATTCAACAAATTTTACCAGAATTTACGCATGAAAACAGTATTTATATATGAGAGCTCTAGTTTGATACAAATACCACTGTAGAAAAGACGCTTACACCATGATATTTAAACAAACACTGTTGGCCGTGACAATACAATCCTTCACTCTCATTGGCTTGGATGGAGATTATTAGCTTAGAAAATTATAGAGCATTAGAGAATATGAGTTTTTGTCGACGATTAAGATGACAGGTGTGAACGCGAAGAACAATAATCCTGCATTCATAATTCATGTTTCGCATATGCCGGAGATTATGAGTTATGATAATAAGCCCTTCAATTTTATTAAACATTTAAAAAAAAAATATTTTCTTTTACCCACATAAAAATAACGTATGCATTGGTTAGATAGGTAATCAATAAAAATTTTCAATGTAGCACATAAAAATAAATTCTGATGCAATTTGTAACACTGAATGAACACATGCATCAATTAACGTAATATGCATGTCGAGTTGAACTTGTACCTGCTTAATGAAAATTGAGCACACATTTACCCATCGCCATATACTGCTTGATTGAACTTTTATCATATCGATGGCCTAGTTTCATAGTGATACATCTCGAAAATTGGTGTTTTGATATATGGCCGATCAAAGTTTTCACTCATCTATCACTGAATCGTAAAAAGTGATGGATTATTATTTGTATTAATTTGTTATTCAAATAGGTGATAAATAGTTTATAGTTTTAGGATAATATGGTATTTCGATATGTATGTAAATATATGGAAGTGAGAAATTATTTAATTTTGCTGATTTTTGTATGCAAATATCTATCGTTTGAGAGAAAACCTGTAAAGTTTACAAGGTATACTTTTGTGGAACTGTAGAAGAACGGTGTTTGAATATAAACTAACTTAAATCAAAACATCAAATTTTTGACTTATCGTCATACGGAACTGGTCCATCAATATATACATGAGATAGCTTTATTGATTGCAAAAAATGTATTTTAACAAAAAAATTTAAATTCAGAAGAAATATCAGGCAAATCATACGAGATAAATTCGATGAGAATGTCCAAATTATCACACGTTACTTATATTGAAAAAATCTAAATTCTATGTTAACCTTGGCTGGGACTTGAAACCAGGATCCACCTGATCGCTAAGGCAAATCTCTTACCACTAGACAACAGAGGCTGATAAATAAAGATATTCAATATAGCTTTTACTCACACTTATCGTTCATTTGTATATATGCTGGCGTACAAAACAGCCCTAGTAATCTGGTAGGCTAGATGGTCTGCATCCACCAAAGGGCGTCAAACATATCAAGTTTATAACCGGCTTTGTCAAATTCAATTGTTAACTATTTGGGCTGAGCAAAGTGAGAGAAAGGCCGGATTGTACTTGTGGACAGAACTATTAGGACGCTAATCACGTTCTGTGAGACTGCTCCGAGATGAATTCCGAACGAGCAGACCTGTTTTCTGTGGTTCGTCTTCATACAGGCCCAATAGGCCACGTTGACTTGATCCTTGAAACCAAGGCCAACTTTGAAGCATTCGATAAATTTTCAACATCATATAGGGAGCGGGATATTCTCGATTCCTCTTTAGATTCAACGCGGATTAGATTAAACTCTAGCGTTACAACGGATTCTCAGTAAACGGAAACTTAATATTGCTTAAACTAAGTGGCTGAGCAACTAACATTTATTTTTCTCTTTCCATCTTTTCTTTTCAAAGCACAATAGGTCAAGAATATGAGGAGTAAATTCGTTCATTTTCTTGATCGTTATTGCTTTATGGAAGGCACCCGTGAAACAGCGGCTTCGTACACATAACCAACCAACAAACCAACCAAGGCAAATCTTGTGTTCTATTCCCGCTTTCTTTCGATATCTGAATAGATCGCTTGAGCAGATCGGGAACGAAGAATTCTGGCTTAATGCTTAACATTAATTCACAATTTTAAAAAAACTTTCAGGAAGTGTTAATAAATGAAGCTTGCCGTTTAAGTCAGTATAATAGAAATTGT
Organism: Himalopsyche phryganea; assembly: GCA_022494535.1. NCBI lineage: Eukaryota > Metazoa > Arthropoda > Insecta > Trichoptera > Rhyacophilidae > Himalopsyche > Himalopsyche phryganea. The sequence goes on from JAGVSL010000025.1 coordinate 4,086,263, forward strand.
ATACAGATTTTTATTCTTTTACCAACGTGTTTCTGACACTTTTGATCCTCTTTTAAGTATTGTCTGACGTTTTTTTCTACGTAGTAAAAAATGTATTATGAAGCGATTTTTATTAAAAATTCTTTCATTGAATTCGCAATTTTTACGTCTTCTTCACAATATTATAAATATATATAAATTTTTTAGACCTTGACATTTATTTTATAAAAGTGGTTGAGCTTCTTTTTATAACAGAAAAAAATAGGGTTGGTTTTTAAACATTTCTACGATTAAAATTTCTAGCTTTCAACTATAATCAATACGTTAAAATACATTTTTTGCTTATGTTTTATTTTCATTGCACCGAAAAAATTTTTTATTTTAAGCAAAAATTTTGTATTACCGATAAGTCGTCAGTTTTCATAAATTAATATTTCAATCGATTTATGGATTTCTGTTAGTAGTCTGAGTGTTTGTGTTGTCTAAAACTCCCTCCTCACCAACCCACCCACCCTCACGGGGTGTAGAGAGAGCGACTAGCTAAACACTAGTCCTGTCTTAGCCTTATCCTTCTATTCCTACTCTCTTTGAAAAAACAGAGATTGAACAACTGAGTAACAAACATTAATTCTGTTAAGATAACTTCATTAGGATACTAGAAGCATATATCCACATTGCGAGCGGACATGGGGGAAAAATATCATTTCAATCAATAGATTTCAATCAGCATTATATACTTCGGTTACGGATTTCACTGGCTCGAGTCCCAGAACGGACTGTTTCGTTAATTAATTTTTAAATCGATCTACTAATTTCTGTTTGATGACATGAATGTGCTTGTCAATGTCTAAAATTCCCTCCCACCTATCCGATCGTAAAATGGGACATAACATTAGCGATTAGATATCCGCTAGTCCTATTCTATTCTTTTATCTCTACTCACTTTTTGAAAAAAAGGAGGTTGGGTAACTGAGTAAAGTTGGTAATGTCTATGCCCTAAAAAAAAATCTTTTTTTATTGTTCATAAATTATTTATACTTTATCGTATCATTATACATTCAAGTATTATAAATTAACATTATTCCACCTCCTGCTGTTTCTCCAACCACTTACGTTTAATATTCATGTAAAATGATAACACAAGGACGCATTTCACTCCGTCTTATCTCATTACTATACGGAAACACTTGCAACAGTGAACGGAAACATGTTATCAGAAAACAATCATAACAATGAAAGATATTAATATCCAACTATACTATACAAACTGCTTATCAAAAAATTTCAGTTTATATATAACACCGAAGAACTTTTTTCAATTGCAGCTATTGACATTTTGAAATTATATTGAAAACGCATCGTTTTTCTAAAAGTGCCGTAGTTTCAACTTTGTCAATATTCAAATCATTGAAAGCTTCGTTTACAATTTAATTTGTCAGCGTCCGTGGCGCAGTTGGTAGCGTCGTTGGCTACGACTACGGATGTCTCGGGTTCAAATCCCGGTGCGGACGGTTTTCATTAATTGATCTCTCAATCAATTTATTGATTTTTGTTCGTAGTCTGAGTGTTTGTGATGTCTAAAAAATTCCCTATCAACCATCCGATCGTCACGGGGCATAGCGAAAGCGATTAGCTAACAACTCGTCCTTTCCTAGCCCTATCCTTCTATCCCTACTGTCTTCAAAAAAAAAGAGGTTGAGCAACTGAGTAACAAGCAGTTCTCATAGAAAAATTCTGTTGAGATACCTCTTTCGGGAAGCCATATACTCCACGTTGGGAGCGGACATGGATTTAAAAAAATGCCATTTTTTTTCCATGTTCGCTCCTAATGGAGGTATCTTAACGGATTTGTTCTATGATAACTGCTTGTTACTCAGTTGCTCAACCTCTCTTTTTTGGAAGAAAGTAAGGATAGAAAGATAGGGCTAGGCAGGACTATAGGTTAGCTAATCACTCTCGTTACGCCCCGTGAGGATGGGATGGGTTGGAGAGAGGACTCAGACTACGAACATAAATCCATAAATCGATTGAAATATAAATTTATGAAAACCGTCCGCACCGGGAATTGAACCCGAGACATCCGTAACGGCAGCCAGCGACGCTACCAACTGCGTCACGGACGCTGACGTTTATGCCAATGCGTTATCAATAAAATTATTAGTTTAATGCTTGGTGTATGCACTACTGTTTTTAAATTGAATCAAAAATTGAATGTTATTATTATAAAGGTTTAGTTTCAACATTTTCAAATCTAAGAGTTAAATTTTAAAATCAAAACATGAAATATTAGTGCAAACATAACTTCATCTCGGGGTAGTCGTTTCGAGCCCTGATTACCGTCCACAAGTGCAATCCGGCTTTCAACCAACTTTCCCAGCCCTAATAGTTTAGCGTTGAATTTGCCATGGCCGGTAATAAACTGGCAAGCCCAGTATCCAGGCGAAAGACACTTTAAGTCGTGCCTCTAGGTCACGTCCGGGAAGAATAGATATGTTTGGCGCCCTTTGGTGGATGCAGACCACCTAGTCTGCCAGGATGCTAGAGCTGTTCTGTACACGCCAGCATATATACAAATGAACGATACGTGTGAGTTACAGGAATAATGAATATCTTCATTTATCAGTCTCTGTGGTCTAGTAGTACGAGCTTTGCCCTGGCGATCAGGTGGATCCTGGTTCAAGTCCCAGCCAAGGTCAACATCAAATTTAGATTTTTTCAATTTAAATATGTGATAATTTGGACATTCTCATCGAATTTATCTTGTATGATATGTCAGACATTTTTTTAAATTTAAAAATTGCTCTCTCATGTTTACAACGATAGCGCAGTTCCATATAACGATAAGTCAAAAATTTGATGTTTTGAGTTAAGTTAGCCATTATATTCGAACACCGCTCTTCTACAGTTCCACAAAAGTACAACTTGTAAAATGAACAGGTTTTCTCTTAAAAGGTAGATATTTGCATATGGAAACCAGCAAAATTAAATAATTTCTCAGTTCCATACACATTTTTTTTAATCCATGTCCACTCACAACGTGGAGCATATGGCCTCCTAATGGAGGTATCTCAACAGAAATTTTCTATGTGGACTGCTTGTTACTCAGTTGCTAAGCTTGTTTTTTTTTTTGAAGAGAGTAGGGATAGAAGGATAGGGCTAGAACAGGACTAGTGGTTATATAATCGGTCTCGCTACGCCCCGTGAGGATCGGATGGGTGGAAGGGAATTTTTCCTAGACATCACAAACACTCAGACCAATTAATGATCAATTTATGAAAACCGTCCTCACCGGGATTCGAACCTGAGACATCCTTAAGCGTAGCCAACGACGATGCAAACATACATATAGAAATATCATGTTGTGGAAATAAATTTTTACGAATCGTGATGTTTCATATAGAAACAACCTTTAATTCTAAAACTATAAACTATTGACCACCTATTTGAATAAAAAAGTAAAACAAATACTTTTTACGAGTCAGTTTATATGAGTCAAAACTTTGGTCGACCATATGTCAAAACTAATAATTTCTGTTTGTACCACTATGGAACAAGGCCATCGATATATGAACTGATTTTAAAATTTTTATTTAAATATAAATTGATTTAATATAAAAAGGTAATTTTTGCTTCATTACTGTAAAAATTTATTATAAAATAGACATCATTTGATAACGGCGTTGGGTTATTTATGAAAAAACTTATAATGATAATATTACATTCTTGAAATAAAAATTTTTAACGAAATATTTTACCTTTGTGTTTACAAGTATTGTGTTCATATATTAAAATGTTATAACTGTCCAATGTATAGTGTATTAGCATCATATCCAGTGCAATGCGTATTGTCATTTTAAAAATATGCAGCATTCAAAAGAAACAGAGCGATTTTTTGAAAAAAAATAACCATGACTATTGTTCGTTAGATTTTTATTTAAAAACTCATTTAAAAAACAAGGAATATAATGTACAGTAAATATTAACTAGTTGCAGAAATGAAATATCACCACTGTAATATAGGTTTCTAAGTGTTACTTATTACAAAAAATAACATATTGGCTGTTTTTTAATACACAAAGTCACGATACCTTCCATGTATATGGTACTTTTCAATTCTAAATAAAGCTATTATTAAATGGCAATACATTAACTACTGAATGATTTTTTTATGAGAAGTATACACGAATGTACTTCGTTTCTGTAGAACTGATGAATCATGTAATATATTAAACCCTTGAGGGGTATTTTACGCTATTTTTTCGTAAAAAGTTTTATTGTCGTTCCCTTTTCCTGAACTCTCGTTGAGATTGAGTTATTTTCCCACTTAAAAAGTCTTGGATTTATAAAACAACTGTTATCATCTTTGGAGCCATGAAAAATAACTATAAAATGCGACGAAAGAGAAATTCTATGAAAAAATGAAACATACTTGAAATATGTTTAGAAAACTATGAAATATTAAAAACTAATTTGATTAATTTTTATTGAGTCAATGTTCTAAAATTTTCAGTTTTCATGTAAAGAAATCTCTTCAAAACTCATGCAGTCACTTTTCGTTATCGTAAGAGTTTTGTCATATAAACGTATTTACAAAGGAAAATAACAAATTCAAAAAGTGAAATATGGTTTCACGTAGTATTAAGTAATTATTTTTGCTCATATTTTATGTGTAAAATCTGAAATACAAACTATACAAAATTATCCAAAGACGCAATAATTGAAATACTTCATAGCAGAACAAGCTCGAGACGTATCTCGGTTCCGTTTGGAAGAAAACGGTTGCATATGGTACGTCATGCATCTCGAATTGTTACTTTACCATACTATAATTTTGTATTTTTCAATGGCAAAATTGAGGAAGTTTTCAAATTATAATTAATTATACAAAGATGACGTTCACAAAATAAGGATTAAGGCGATTCTCGAAATGTTAACTCAGGTATCAGTGTGGCTCTCAAACGTGTAATATTTTACCTCGTAAATAATATTTGTCGTATTTGTATCTTCTATATAAACGTTAGACACTGTTTACTGTCTGTCAGTTCGAGTCCATTCGTGTGCTGTAATGCCTGAAGATGCCGAAAGATGAAACCCGGGTCGTTAGTGACAAAATACATGGAAGTGTACAAAATCTCAATAATCCAAATTTGATATTAATTTTTAGTATGACCTATTTATTTCACAGATAATTTATAGGTTTAAAGCCCGTTGCAACTTATTGTTACATCATAAACACCGGAGGCCTAACTTTTAATTAACCTGTTAAGCTCCTTATTATATCTAACTAAATAATAATTAAATAAAACAAACATGTATTGCTATCCTTCACTTTGTAGTAGAGTAACACAATGTGTTTTTGAAATCAAAACAATCATGTGTATATAAATAATAATTGAGTTGTATTTTTGTATTTCGGATTGTATTTACCTCATAAATAATATGATATGTTTTTTATAACTTCAGACGTTGACTATCGATAGCATTGATTGATTGGTGCAGTGCTTTACCACCGTGACTGCTCAACCACTGAAACCTACTGTATAGAAGAATATTAAAACGGTAATTTCGTAAACATAGAAAATAATCAATCACATTGTGGAAAAGCTGTCGACAGAGTCGATAGCAGAACTCTCAGAGCTACTTATGAGTTTTCTCATGAATGATTTCCAATATCAGCTGTTTTATTTTTATATACTGAGCATATCTTTGTGTTAGTAAATATTTTTTATGATGTTGAATTATCAAATCAATACGTTTTTAAATTACGATAGTCATTAATGGATCCCTTTTAATGATTGCACGATTTTGGGCTTCAGAATCGGGAGTTGATGTGACAGGGCACTTCCTTGTACGTTCCCTAATCTTCGAATTTCTCACAAAGTCAAATTCATTGATTTCGGGAAAAGCGGCCCCTTGGTTAGTGAGTTCTTTAATTGGTGCCAAATAGGCTGGATAGTCGTCTTGAACAATGCTTCTAGTTTGTTATTCGTAATTGAATATTCACTAAAGATATACATGTAGAATTCACAATATAAAAAAAAGCTTTAAAGCGAGCTGTGTAAATAAAAAATGTGACTAGCTATTTGTCGGCGTCCGTGGCGCAGTTGGTTTCGTCGCTGGCTACGGTTACGGATGTCTCGGGTTCAATTCCCGGTGCGGACGGTTTTCATAGATTGATCTTTCAATCGATTTATGGATTTCTGTTCGTAGTCTGAGCCCTCCCTCCCACCGATCCAATCCTCACGGGGCGTAACGAGAGCGATTAGCTAACCACTAGTCCTGTCATAGCCCTATCCTTCTACCCCTACTCTCTTCGAAAAAGAAAAGAGAGGTTGAGCAACTGAGTGACACGCAGTTCTCGTAGAAAAAATTCTGTCAAGATACCTCCATTAGAAGACCATATGCTCCAAATTGGGAGCGGACATGGAGAAAAAAAAGCTATGAAACTTTAGTCAAATTAATATTAAGTACATATCATGTTTATAAACCGTATTCCGAGAGTTACTATAAACTCCGCCTCCTATATTTTAAGCTTTAGCAAGTGTTGATAATGCAAGCTATAACGGGAAAGCATAGGTTAGTAGCTCTTTATATAAAACTTTTTAGAATCATATACAGCACTGTGATAAACGTGCTGTACACACACAATTAAATAAATAAGCGAATTATTGAGCGTTTAAGTTTTACATATAAACCAGCACATATAATAATTAAATGTTCTTTTTTTATTAATCGTACATACGTATTTATACTCTTAGGCACAATTTTTTTTATTGAAGGGATAGCTTTAGCCGTACATCGTTTATTCACAATTTCTCACAATTAATCCACGAAATGGCCGAGTACTTAATTAGTCTGCTAGAAATTTGAAATCATCAATAATTTCCATAGACAGCTCGTGATGAATAAAACCGTTCCTGAATATTATACATATATGGAAGTAGCACAAACAAATTGTGTTTTATTTTTACAATAAAATGAATTTCCCCCAATAATTGCCAGTTAACACATTTACAGTAATTATCTTATATATAATAGCCCAGACCGCTCAGTGGACGTTTTATTATTGTCACAAATCACATTTAAGTAAAATTTTCTCATGATCTAAGCGTTCGCGGTGATAATAAAATAAAATGTTAAGCAATGCACACACAGTTCCGGCGTAGTTGCTACTTTGGACATCAGTATTTCAATTTCAATACAGTCATCTATGACGGGTATGGTTACTTATACATAATAATTATTCAGGTCATGATAGATAATTCGGTAATTTTTACATTAAAATAATATAACTTTACTAGGTTAACGATACAAAATTGAAACATGCACATACAAAAATAATTCAAAAATTTTACGTGCGTTGTATTTATAATAAAATAAGCTTAAATACAAATAATTTTCATAGGGTGATTGCTTAGCCTATAAAGTGATTTCTCTAGTATTCAAAGGAAATTTTTAGAAATTAAAAATGGCTCTTCTACAAAATGAAAAATTCAGATTTTTTCACTGGTGTGTAAAATATTTAACCCATCAGGACCAAAATATTTTTACGACTTCTTTTAAATATATTACTGAGTTCCTTAAATAGTCGGTTTCTTTATCGATACTTCTCGTAATAATATCATTCAATATGTTTGGTATTAATGGTTCTTTGGTGTATGAAATATGTGCGGTATCAAATACGTCAATCAATGATATTGGATACTTATTCAGACCGTGATTAAGATTCTTCCTTACACTTTTGACAGCTGTCAATCACTTTAGCAATAGCAAAACATGGCAATCTTTCATATATAGGAACTCCATTACAAGTCATTTAAAAATTCTTTCAGTTTTCTACCGTTCTCTTGGTTGAAAACAGAAACGAGATAACATTTTGCTGTGGTCTTGTCGTATCTTTTCCGTTTGAAGCCTTAGGCTCGATCCATAGCTGTAATAATTCAAAATTTAGACCTGATTTAGTATGCTTAAATTTATTACATACCAGTCAAAATTATCCGTTTTTGCGTTATGATAATTCCATTTGTAAGACTTTTCAATGGGGACAATAGCTTCTGGGCAATGTGTTGTTTGTCGTATGCAGATAAAATATATAATCATTATATTGCCTGTTTTTTAACCATATTCACTCCCAGTGGGGAGCATATTATAACCTCCTAATGGAGGTATATTAAATTAAATTTTTCTACAAGAACTGCTGGTTACTCAGTGGCTCAATCTTTCCATTTCGAAGACAGTAAGAATATAAACATAGGGTTTATTGCTCTAGCTACGTCCTGTTTTTAGTATCGAATGGGTGGGACATTACATCCATGACTTCGAACAGAAATCAAAGATACATAAATATATTATAGTACGTTTACTATTTTTTTGTCTTCATTGATTAATTTGGCTTTATTTAGATTTTATTGGTTGGTTGATAACTATTTCGACTAAACGCCATCGTAAGAACTAGCAGTATAGTATAAAGCTCTTCTGAAATATTTTTTAACATAGTTGCCCAGTTTTATAGCATAGTTGTATTCATGGTATTATTACATTTCCTGTTTTATTATATTTAAAACAGTTGAATATAACAAACAATAAACAATTTTAACCATTTGTTATATTTAATAAAAATAACTTCTACATTGTAACACAATAATGCAATATATTTTTTAATAATTTCCAAAACACTAATACACGTTTATTTTAATTTGACTATTTGAGAGTTAAATAGTTTCTGCATAACAAGGTCTATGGTTCAAGTCGAAAGTTCGTATACAATTTGAAGTAGTAATAAAAATATTCTTACAAAAAGGAAATTAGCTGATTTGATGAATGAAATGAAAGTTAAACATCAGGTGAAAATTCGTACTCAATGAGAAAAGCTGGTTTTGAAAAATCAGTTAAAAGAAAAGGAATGGCACTAATTCGTTTGATTGTGTTTTAAAAACGAAACGTTACAAAACATCTTTTAATATCTTTCAGCGACGGTATTTCGTACCAATTTAAATATTTAAGAAAAATGTCATTTGTTATTCAATGTAGGTACTCTTCATGAATGTAATACAAAGAAAATTGCTATCATTTTTGAATAACCAAAGCTAAGTAAACGTTTATAAATCATATCAAATTCACAATTGTCATAGCAAAAGGTTGAATTTTGAGGATTTTTTATGAAAATACACGGGAATATGCCGTAAACTTTAGCGATGATGAGCGATGAATATTAAAATATATGATATAATTAAACTTCCAAATTTTTTGATATATCAGACTACGTTTCATCCAAAACTGTCTACCCATTACCTATGCTATTATCAGTAAAATATTATTTCGTTAAACCTTAGCGAACATAAAACAATATTTTCTTAACGGTTCATTACGGCATAAATAAAAGCTCTTCGTTGCGTTTTAATTTATATTGTAGGAATACACAAGTGTTAATAGTAATTGAGTTTTCGCAAACATTTTCGTAAAGGCCATTAAAACCTTCTACACATTGTTTTATTGTGGCTGTGGGTTAGGCTACCTATTTCCTCTGGGGAGCTTTCACTAAAGGATGTAACCAATACTTTCGTTCGAAAAGTTTTGCCCGAAAATGTTGTACCGGTTGGGCGATATTAAAGCTCTTTAAACGGTTCCATGAGTGCACTTACCGGAATCGAAAAACTTTATAGGAACTTCAGGAAGGAAAGCGGTTTCAACTGACTCGTGAGCTTTTGTTTGTCTTTTTCACACGGGTTAACGAATAACTTGAGTATCTCGCTATAAACGTACACAGGTATAAAAAGCTCTTTCAAAGTTGTCGTTATGTTAATACAATATAAACATCATGGATCGGTGTAAAGTTACCACCAGAACAGCTTTAAGCTACCAGCAATACGTTAACTATTTTGCTATGTACTGTGTACCAGCTTAAGAATTAATATACATAAAATGTCTTCTTTTATTTGACATTATTTTAATATAATAGGTCTTCGCCTTTTCAATAATCTGCTTTTTCCTCGTAGATATTTTGATCTAACACGACACTATCAATCTATCATGTTCAAAGCTAGTCTGTTCTTGGATTCAGCTATAAACTTTTAGCGACTCACAAGTCATCCTACCCTTGTAAATGACTCAGTCATCTAAAACTATTAATTTAGATAAAATTATCAACACTTCGAATGCCACGTAGCACACTATGGCTTAATGAGCCCGGCATTATTTTATATATAATATAAATTCAATAAATATTGTTTTTAAATTGATTTTTTAACCAAAAGCATATTGCATCCCTGGAAAAATCATGTTTTGAAGTAATTGATACATACTTTAATGTTATTTATTAATTCAATTTTGTCTTAGCATATAAGCTGTAAAAAAATTGTGTGTTTCATCAGTTTTTTTTTAATAAAACATTTCATTAGTCAAACTGAGATTTAACACATTCTAAAAATGAATCTGAAAGTTTAAAATATCAACTGAGGGTGTGTGATGGAGTTTCAATATCAAATATGAATTGTTGAGATTTTCTACATTTGCTGTCTTCATCTGACGTCTGTCAGATTTCATTCGTGTGCTCAAATGCCCGAAGATGTCGGAAAGCAAAATCCGGGTCGTTAGTGATGAAATACATGGAAATTTACAAAATCTTAACCATTCAAATTTGAATCTGAAAGTGATAATTAATTTGTAAATCATGCCTTGTCTTTAAAATAAAATTTTCAATGCTTTACTACAGTGAAAAGAGAAATTGAAATGAAATGTGCAATATCCGAGATATGACGTAAATCGCGAACGAAAAATAAAAATACAAGAAAAGTATTTTAATCTCGTTTGACAATAATAGACATAATTTAAAAAAAAAACACAATTTGTTTTTACTACTTTTATTCGTGTGTAGTGATCAAGACCAGTTTATGATCAGTTGATAATGCTCGGGATGAACAAAATCGGTGACGATTATTATAAATATGTGGAAGTAGTGCAAACAAATTGTGTTTTATTTTTTGAATATAATGCCTTTCCACTAAGAATTTAAGATATTGACTAGATTTGAACAAGAGTCCACCTGATCGCTAGGGCAAAGGTCTTGCTGCTAGACCATATAGGCAGGCATACAGTTAACACCTTAAAAGTAACCTAGATCTAAGTTGTGATATTAAAAATACCAAAGCAATTAAATATTTTGAATTTTTGTGACTCCTTATTTATGTAAAATTTAAAAATTTATTACAATGTTCAATTCACAACAATATGTTTTGTAAAAAATGCTAGATTTTTTCGGGTAAATGTATTGAATCATTTCGTCAATATTTTTGTTTTATTCTGTAAAAATCTGTTCCAATGAAATGTGTTAAATCCAACAAAACCCCCAACCCAAATAACTTGTGGTATGTTACCAAGAATCAACCTCGAATGCATATTTGCAACCCATCACAATATGAAATAAATATTCCAAATATTATTATGAAACAACCGCAGAGAGACAACTATGAAAATGTGGATTTATTTAGTCAATTAAATATAATAATATATAATATAGTGATAAATCAAACATTATATTGAAAAATTTTAACAATTTTTCAATCCATCGAAGAACAAATATATAAAATTTGGATAATTGAGATTTTGTACACTTCCATGTATTTTGTCATTAACGACCCGGGTTTCGCCTTTCGGCATCTTCAGGCGTTCGAGCGTACGAATGGACTCGAACTGACAGTGTGCTCGTGAAAGAGATTATTTTTAGATTGCAGAAGGATAGGACAAAGACGGCGCTACGTGGTTGGCCTATTGCTCTCACTTTCACCACGTTTTAAGGATTGTATAGATAGGAGTCAATTTTAAGCACCACGATCATTCGTGATTTCGATCATAAATCCGTAAATCGATCGAAAGATCAATTTATGAAACTGTCCGAACTGGGATTCGAATCTGTGAGATGCGTTATTGAAGTCAACGAAGTTAACCACTGCACCATGGACCCGACGAAACCAATTGAACTCAAATTTGGATTATTGAGATTTTGTACACTTCCTTGTAACGAGTCCATTCGTGTGCTCGAATGCCTGAAGATGCCGAAAGGCGAAACCCGGGTCGTTAGTGACAAAACACATGGAAGTGCCAAAATCTCAATAATCCAAATTTGATATTGAAATTCCATCAAGCACCCTCAGTCGATGTCTTAAATAATACAAATATATAATATTTCATTTTTTGCTGAAAGCGTTACTTGGTAACACGTAAGATTAAGAATATTATTTCTGTTATTACAAATATTTCCCTATAATGGTAAAAGTGACCGACAACTTATTTTCATTTTTCATTAGCACTAAGTGCTCGTGATGAACGAAGTCGGTCCTGATCATTAGTACAATTGAATGTGAATTTTAAGTAATAGGATAAAATACCGAAAAGCCGAAATAGCTATTACTAACTAATAAAATTTTGTATAACTAAATTATTTGATATGTTATTCAATCATAGTGGAGTTCTACCAAGTAAATGCAATTCAATCAATAAATTGTTGGAAAATCTTAATCGTTCAATTTGATATAGAAATTTATGCAGCACTCTCAGTCGATATCTTAAAACAAATAAACACACGAGTTTTTTTCAAGATGCACTTTTAGAAATTCATGTGGACTGAGGAAAGGCAAAATGACGTAACCCACACAAAAAATATTTAGTATAATTCACACAAAACGTACGTATATATCGACAGTAAAAAGGCAAAAGCACTTATCCCTTCGTCTTTTTAAAATGCTTTTTTTTACAATACAATTTAATATACTTATAATTTAAGATATCGACTGAGGGTGCTTGATGGAATTTCAATATCAAATTTGACTTATTGAGATTTTGTACACTTCCATGTATTTTGGCACTACCTGGATTTTTGATGATTTGTTGGATATGGTAGTTTCAGAAACAAATTTATACCATCAACAAAAATAAAAAAACCCAAAAATACAAAAATGTAGATAAGACAGCAAAATGGCGTGATGTTAGTGTGTGAACTAAAAAAGTGGTTTGGTTTAGTCATCATAATGGGTATAGTTCATAAGGGGTGTTTAAACGAATATTGTTCAACAGATCCTCTAATTGAGACACCGATTTTAAGCAATTCGAGTCCATTCGTGCGCTCAAATGCCTGAAGATGCCGAAAAGCAAAACCCGGGTCGTTAGTGAAATAATACATGGAAGTGTACAAAATCTCAATAATTAAAATTCAACATACGTTATTTATGGGCTATAAACAATTTTTTTATGTGTGAGTTACATCCTTTTGCCTTTCCAGAGTCACTTTAAATTGTGTATTCGAATTTAACATATCGTGCAACAGAGATAATTAATCGGAAACCACACATTTTATATGAGTGAGTTACGACATATTACCGAATGTCAAACGATAGTCTAAGCTTCATATAGTTTCTTATTACATAGTTTCCAAAGTACAACACCCGTGTTGTTTTTAAATTAAATTGTTTCTTGTTCAGTGATTTTAATAAAACGAAAAATCCTCCCTTTGCACTGCATACGGTATTTTTGTGGATAATCCTATTAAAAGGGTCTTGCAAATAGCTCTCAAGGTGAACGAAGAAAAAATCACTTAAGAACAGACGTGAAAAACGGCTGCCTCTTAGACGAATACCCTTTCGTATCGAAGAATTCACTTAAGCCTTGGCCTTACATAGTTTGGGAATTTAGGGAGAGTTTATTTTAAATTTCTTTGCCAAGTAGGTATATTGTTTGCCCGTTTGAAATAACTAAATCCAACTTAAGGAAACATATTCTTTTAACAATTCAAGAGCTTTATGGCGCTTGAAATTAAAAATGTAAAGGATGAGCTTTTTCGTATTTAATTAAGCTTTCTAAGCTTTTCTTTAAAAAATGAGCAAAATACATTAAAATAAAAAGGTATTATGCTAAATAATTAATGTCAAGGTATATACAAATAATAACGTTAATTAAGTTAAAAAGATAGAAATAAGTCAATATCAATTATTTTTGATTTTTCAATTCAGTATTTAAGATCTTGGTCATGGGTGTTTGTGATTTAAATTATTTTTGAATTAAACTGTTATCATATAAACACTCAGTAAATTACATCGACGGTGTCTTGGCTAATTGATGTAACCCTTAAAATTGAAATTGTTTAGAAGACAGTAAAAACAGTTTTCATCGAAAACATTATGTGGTCTTTTTTCGAAGAGAGTAGGGATAGAAGGATAGGGCTAGGACAGGACTAGTGGTTAGCTAATCGCTCTCGCTGCACTCCGTGAGAATTTGGATGGGTAGGTGAAAACGGAGTTTTTAGACATCACAAACACTCAGACTATAGACAGAAATCCATTAATTGATTGAGAGATCAATTTATGAACGCTGTCCGCACCGGAAATTGAACCCGAGACGTCCGTAGCTTTAACTAAAGCTGCTACCAACTGCGACACTGACGCCGACAACGCGATGATATTTATGTAGAGAGTGTCGTTATAATAGTACCTTACATCAAGTGGCCAGGTCAGAATTTTTAAACCTATAACCAATGTAAAATGATGTTTACCTTCCAAAAAGTGGTCAATTTATTTTTCTAATTTACATCATTTGACCTAGATCTGCTCTGTTATCTATAAAATGAGATCCAACCGTTAACTCATTATTGTATTTTCTGAGGGTTTCATCAGTTGGCCAAAACACAGTCGATATGTATAAACTAGTATTTTTTACCCAGCTTTTTCCAAGATTTAGGTCTTTTAAATTAGTTCACTTAACACTTTTCTCTTCCTTTGGACATGAAATGAGGATGTCACTGTTTTATGTTTTAAAATTTAAAATTATCAATAAGTTTTCGCTATTTTTTACAAATGTTACGATTCGCATGAAAACTTTTTATTTGTGACGTTTAGGCGTATTATAACATATTTGTAGAAGTCAAGAAAATTCAACACAGATAAGTTTTCATTACTAAACGACGGCTGTTGTTTTTTCTGTTGCTTTTTATTGAGACGTCAAAAAATATTGTTTTTAGTTGAAGGTTAAAATTTAAATGTTGAAAATAGCACAGTTGACCTAGAAATGAAAACTAGAATGACATGTGAAAATTTCATGTCGTTACACCACTTGGGAAGAGTCTTTGTGACCGACAGACATGCAAACATACAAATTTGTACATGTATTTTCTGCTATATAGTAGAGATTGTATACATTTCTGCGGCTTAAGATATGAAAGACATGTTTGGAATGGAAGTTTCTACAATACATATTTATAATAAAATCCCTCTTAAATATGTTTTCCACTGAAAAAAAAAAGTTTATTATATCTAAATTTTCACAACAACATTTTGTGATAACAAACATTGTTTCAGCCACTTTAAAAAACCATAGATTGAATTTGATTTGTCAAAAGTTTTAAATTTATTTTTTAAAAATATAATTTGAGAGTTTTCAGAGTAACGTGAAAATTTAACAAAGAGAAATCCTAACGGTTTTGAATTACGATGCCATTCCAAATGACAGACATTCGATATATAACAAAACTTCGAGTGACAAATAATCGTGATTCGGAAAAAAAGGAAAAGTTTTATCAAGATAACAGACGCACAGTTTCCAATAGTATCCATTTGGTTCCACTTTAAAGAGCTGTTTCCACAGATGTCGCTAGCGTGCTAAGTCTTGTTCTCTATCTGGTTCAGTAATCCAATTTGCCGTTATCAGAAAGCTCCTGGAAAAACTTTGACTGGAAGCTTTTTATGTGGGAGGCTTTTTTTCCTGCGGCGTTTTTCGAGAACTAAAAATCACCCGTCATCGGTGTCACAAGTCGTTTTTTTACATACCTGCCTCTGTATTTCCTACGTAACATTTTTTCTGAATAAAAGCTTACTTGGAGTAGATTTTCCTATACCAGTATTTAAAAAACATTCGTTATCTGATTGTATACCAAATTGCTATAGTCAAAACACGACAAAAATCGACTGATTGTCGAAAAATTAGCGCGTGGAAAATTTATCGCCAGAATATAATAATCTGATAATAGTTTAATAATCGTACATTTAAGCTTATAAATATTATATTGCCATTGCGATAAATCATCCTTACTTTCAATTTGTGGTGCGAGAAATTTGCTTTTAACCTTCCCGTTTTCATGCTAAACAATCCTTCCGGATCTCATACTGTCACATTTCGTTACCGTCTGAGTTTTGCCATATAAACATATTTACGAAACGAAATGACAATTACAAAAAGTGAAATATTATTTTATGTAGTATTAATTAATTATTTTACGTCATATTTTGTGTGTAAAACCTGAAATACATATCAAACTATGTGAAATTATCGAAAGACGCAAGAATTGAAATTGTTCATAGTAGAACAAGCTCGAGACGTGTCTCAGTGCCGTTTGAAATAAAACAGTTGCATACGGTACGTCATGCATCTCGGATTGTTACTATACTATTCTATAATTTTGTATTATTCGATGGTAAAATTGCTGAGATTTTGAAACTATGATTAATTATACAAATAAGACGTTACCTTTAATGTATTTTTAATTTTTTATAACATGTAGAACTATTTTATTTAAGAATTGCAAAATTTTCAATTTTTTGTTTGACCCATTTTCCAAATCGTTTCAAGACCGAAGTAATTCATTGTTACACCATGAATACAAAAGAGTTAATCAATTTTGCTCATGTAAAATTTTTGATGCGATAGATTGTCAACGCAATAAAAACCTCTTAATCGATATTTACATTTTGTATCAGTTTTCTTTAAAAGGTTAACTCTTACTTATTTTGATTCACATTACCTCTCTCAACATTCAGTATTTACACTTCATTTCAATGTTTTGAAACACATTCAAAAACAAGGATACATAGAAAAATGATATTACGACTTTGACTGAATAGTTCCGAGAGATAATATTTTATTTATTTATTTTTAAACATGATGATTCAATATGATCATGGCGACATTTGCAGTATACCCAACGCGCCATGCATTTGACTAATGTTATGTTATATGACATGGAAATTGATTGGAAGTATACTATAGTCTATACCAGTAATGGCGAAGCTTTTTGAGAAGTGGGTCAAATTTTATTCATAATTTTTTTTAAGTACTAGCTCTTGGGTCACTCTTTTTTTTTAAGTCACTTGAAATAGGGAAAGGGAGAATGGTTAAAAACTATCATCAGTTTTGATTTTCTGTTCAAAAAATTTAAAAAGCATGCGTGTGCCAGTGTCCGTGGGTCAAAGGTTCGGCATCACTAATTTATACTGTAGTAACTTGTATTTTTTATTTATAATTTATTATAAATAAAACTGGTTATGGAAAGATACACAAAACGCATTCCTGTCAATGATCATGTTATGTAGCATAGAGTTCATAGCTCCAATTATATATTAAAATGACTGACAAGACCGTTACTTTAGTTTTTTTTAATTGAACTTTTCGAGATCTAAAGTCAGACACGAAAATTTGTGATTAGGGCATCCAATCAATTTCGGTATTCATAATGTCTCAATCCCGGGATGACGGGATTGGTCATGAAGTGTGATTACATTTAAAATTTAATTTGCACCAATTGTAATGTAATTCCCAGAAACCCATTCCAATAATGGGTTTCTTTATTGATTTTGAATCAGAGAGTCATTTACAAAAAAAAAACACTATGTTCAAAACGGTTTTATATTTTAATTTATTTATTGCATTATTTAGGTAGATTTTACCAGGCGGTGTCCAAAAAGAGGGCATGTCCTTCAATTCAATTTTAAAATATTGTCATCCATTCATTTGAGAAGCTGTCTTAATTTATCTTCCATTTCAAATTGGTTAAAAACAGCCATTGTTGACGTGAGACCACAATACATTTATATTAATTATATATGTACTATCAATGTAGTTATTTTTGAAGTTTTATTTTGATATATGCATTTTTTTTAGCGAATTTAGTGAATCACGAAATTTCTGTATTGATATTTAGACAATCTCGGGATAGGAAGCCCTATTTGAGATGTATTTTTCCTCTAGTTAATTTTAAATTCCCTCAATTCAATTTTAAAAAAACCTTTATTTGAAGATCTTTATTTATCAATATTGATCTTTTAGAAACCTTTTTGGTTTTTACTCGATGTAAAATTATAGTGGAAACCTACAAAGAATATATATTGCTGAATTGAGTGGTGCTTGGTGCATCATAGAATTCATGTAAGCTTGTAATAGGTTTTAAAATGCTTAGCGGTCTAGACTAATTTGACAGTTTTATTTTTATGGAAAGCACTTTGTCAGGAGTTTGTTTGTTTCCGTTGTTAGGGAAAAACATTAACATAAAAATAAATCATTCCTTCGTAAGAAAAAATAATAAATTTGCTTGATAGATATCATATTATCATAAAAAAATGTTAGTCTAATAGTTACCTTACGTTGAAAAATTTTTTATTGGCCTTTTGGTTGTAAAATGATGTATTAGCCACATTCTACCATATACGTTGATTTCAGAGTCATTGTTCAATGAGGGAGTTAGCAGTATTTCGAAGTTCCATCCACATATATTTTTTTTCATAACTATACAGTTCTATGAATCGATAAAACTAATTATTGTCATGTCACAGAAAAAACATACGCATTACAGTTTTTTTGAAAAGGTTTTGACGTCATGTTGAACAATCTTCGCTTGATGGTTGGTGTGTGTTTTACTCTTTACATCTATTGTTCTATCGATATGATCATTGACAAAAGTTAGCTTAGTTCGTTCAAACATTCAAAGTATATATGTATTATTATTCTGTTGTATTAAAATATTATTGTTAGCGTATATAGTTCAACAAGATATGATAATATATAATATTGATAAATATATCAAAAATCATAACATTTTGTTTGATAAAATTGAAATATTCGATAAAACCTTTTCAAACAATTTATTGTCAGTTCTAATTAAAGCTTTAGATACTCATTATTTTCTAATATAAAGGCTTTAGTTAAAATAAATTATGTGAAAAACAAGTAAAATAATTGTATATATAAATATATGCTGACTCACTAATTAAAAATACATTATTTTTCTTCAAAATACAAAATATGATCAGTCAAAACTTCAAACGGTCGTATTTCAAAACATGGTCAAGCGCAATTAGAACCTTTTCAAAGTAAGGTAACGTAATAGTGACCATGAATCTGAAATATTTAAGGGATATTTTTAAAAATACTACCACCCCAAATGTTAAGTTGGCAAACGAAATAAGGTTCGATATCAAATGTGACTCATTCCTTTGCGTATTCATATGTAAATATCACATATAAAAGGAAGGCTTCTTTTGTGCATGCATGTGTGCGAGTATATATATTGAATAAAATAGCAATTTACGAAAAAGCACTTTGTGGATATATATCAGAACTTTTGGTTTAATAACTTATTTAGATGTGTCCCTTTTCAAAAAAGAAATGCAAAGAACACGTTTTAACCTTTCAATATGTAGGTACATTTATCACGGAACCATTTCATTTATCATTTCACTTATTTATGTAATATGCAAAAAGGTTTTTGCATAGACAATTCATATAAAAAAGAGCGTGAACAATAACTGATAACATATCATGAATGATATATTTTACAGCAAAATAAAAAACAAAACATTGCGACAATGTCTTCAAATTTTTTTACGATTTACTTCACAATTCGTATGAAACAGATATTAATAACTTGATGCAGATTAAACGTGGCAATAAAATCTTTTAAAAATGATAAACCTTACAAGGAATAATTTTTTGATAAAAAAAATATCAGAAATATTATATGTATATGTTTTTTTCCAAAACTTTCACTAAAGATGTACCAATTTAACTTACTGTGGCACCCTCACTGTAAGAATCTTGCCATACCTCAACCTGAACAGAAATTTCAATGAATTCCAAAATCGATATTTTAACGACGGTTATAAACGGTTTAAAAGTAGACATGGATTTTCGAAAGATATTTAATGGCAATTGAGGACGTTTATTCTAGACTGACAATTCGGCGGCGGCCAAGTAATTTTGGTAATACTATAGTAATAAAAATCACAAGAACGTCATTCCAAAACTCCGATTTCAAAGTGCCTAGTATGAAAATTTTTCTTTCAATAGAAGTTATTTAGTGAAAGCATCATCTATCGTAATTATAGTGGCAGAAGGCGTCAAGTCAAAAATAACATGTTAATAAAATGTCTTTTTCTATTTCTTTTTCTATTTTCTAATTTTAAAAATGTTTGTATTATTATTAATGTACTTTATAAATGCATGGCGCATTGGCGTCAGCTGTAATGCCTTGTATTTTTGTTTTAATTTACAAATAAATAAAAAAAAAACCTTGTTAAAGGTAATCGACTTTTAAGAAAATCATGAAACTTGCGACTTTCTATTTAGTTAATAAATTGATTATTAAGCTAACCTCTTTATGAAATTCGTTAATCACGTACAAATTAAATTTAAATCATTTTTATAACAATATAAATTAAAGTTTTTAATTCACTTAATTCGTATTGATTTCTTAAATCTTACGTAAAAACATTTGCTTGTTTTTCATAAAATAGACCCTAAATTTGAAGTATTGCATTCGTAACATAAAACCGATTTTTGACTTATCGCCTTCTTCCTAAATCTGAAGTTTTATCATTCAATATTTGTATACTTTTCGACGCCTTTGTAAAACTTCTAATAATAATATTATTAGCCATCGTATCTTAAAAAAAACATATAAATCAAAAAACCATTATCATATCGCTGTAAAAACATATTAATAATGCTTGGTTGATGTTATGTGAAGTAGATAGTACTTAATAATTGACAAGTTTTCCCTATCAATTTTACATAGACATTCTCACTTTATAAAGCATCAAATAAAACTGGTATCTGGTTGAAATAGTTGGGGAGTATCCAAGTTTTTACGATACCATTAAGTGCTCGAGTCTTGATATATTGTTCCGGATCATATTTCTGAACTCCAATAAATTGATTTTATTCGCGTAGAAAATAAATACCCACTAGAAGAGAACTAAAAAAAGCTCACGAGCCCAGCTTTATCGAGAGACAAGATGTCTACGGAGTTAAATGATGTTACATTATATTAAAATTTATCTGTATTTATTAGCTGATGATTCTGAACTGATATTTCATGTAAAAGAAATGGTTTCTTGAATATATACACAGAAATTCAATTTGAATTGTGGTACAATTAAAGAGACCACTTTAGTTAAAGGATGGTATAATTAAAGACATCGACTGAGGGTGCGTGTGGAATTTCAATATCAAATTTGGATTATTGAGATTTTGTACACTTCCATGTATTTTGTCACTAACGACCCGGGTTTCGCCTTTCGGCATCTTCAGCGATTCTCGAAATGTTAACTCAGGTATCAGTGTGGCTCTCAGACGTATAATATTTTACCTCGTAAATAATATTTGTCGTATTTGTATCTTCTATATAAACGTTAGACACTGTTTACTGTATGACAGTTCGAGTCCATTCGTGTGCTCGGATGCCTGAAGATGCCGAAAGGCGAAACCCGGGTCGTTAGTGACAAAATACATGGAAGTGTCCAAAATCTCAATAATCCAAATTAAAGGATGGTAGTTTAAAGTGACGATTATGTGAATACGGATGAATGTTTTCATTTCAGGACGCGACGACAAAATGTAGGTCCTTTTCTGTAGATGTAAATTTATACTGTCTATCCGTCGTCGGTCTGTATTGTTTTCTGAATTTTTCGGCCTCTGTTACCTTGTGGCAAGAGCCTTGTTCTAGTGATCAGGTGAATCCTGGTTCAAGTCCCAGCAAGGTCCATATCAAATTTCGATTTTTTCAATTTAAATTTGTGATCTTTGATATGAGTGACTTATAAAAATTCTCATCGAGTTTATCTCCTATGATTTTCCAATTGTTTGGTGCATTGGCTGCCAGCTGTAGTACTGGATGTTTTTTTAAAAAATAAAATGGAATATATAATCACTTGAATTAATGACTGCTTTTCCCGGGCGTTCACCTTAATAATTACGTATGCAGAATAATCATCGTCTATATTGATAATGTGTTACAGATTCAGCGTTGGTCATCGCTCGAATTTGCTGACCGCTTTGCAAAAAGCGTTCCCTTTATAAATATGCAGAATCTGCATTGTCTTTTTTGAACACTTGTCCAGCAAAATAAATTAAAATTAAATTTGTCTTTAAAATATGTGCAAATTCAAAATATCACTACGATAAAATTGTATTCATTAAAGTATTTTAACAAATACGTTTTGTTAGAAATTAATCATATTGAAGTTTTTGAATTTCTATACCTCTTACTATCCGTGTCATAAATGATGAATTGGATTTTTAAATCAGTATTTTTTGTTCCAACACTGTTGACCTTCGTGCGGTGCGATAAGGGTTGATTGATTCTACAAACAAACGAAGGGTCGGAAATTGATAGGGACTTGTTAAATCATAATAACAAAAAACTATTAATAATATATGAACTATTTATTATCAGTTATCTATCAAATTTAACTTAACAATTGGTATACCAAAATATTTTTTACTGACTATCGATGTATGTTTTTTCTATGTCTTTTCCTATTGGACAAGCACTGATAAATTTTTTTTTAAATGAAACACAATTTGTATTACTTCCACATGTTTATAATGATCAGGACCGGTTTTGCTCATCACAAGCATTATCAACTGATGATAATCATGCTGATTATAAACATGTGAGAGTAGTACAAATGAATTGTGCTTTATTTTTAAAATATAATGCCTTTTCACCAAGAATTGATAGATAAAACATTTAAAGTGATTATACATTATATTTGATTATTCTGGTCGTACTGAATAATTCGTTAATTTTTACATTAAAATAGTACAGATTTACCAGGTTAATGCCGATTTAATTAAGAAATTAAAACAACTATGTTTTATTTTTTAAAATAAAATGCCTTTCCACCTTGTACTGACAGTTAACACCTTAAGAGTGATTATAGAAGGCTAGGGTTAGGGCAGGACTAATGGTTAGCTAACCGCTTTCGCTACGCCATGTTTTAGGATCTGATGGGTGGTAGATAATTTTAGATATCACAAACATCCATGCCTACGAACAGAAATCCGTAAACCGAATAAAAAACAATTTATGAAACCGGCCCTAGTAGGATTCGAACCCGTGAGATCAGCAACCGAAGCTAACGAACTACTGCAGCGCGAATCTTATTTTAACGGAGTTTGTACTTAATAATTATCACTTACATCAAAATACAGAAATATCTACCAAATTTCTGTTCTGAATTAAAATATTTTTTAATGCTACGAATAATTTCGTAGGTGGGTAATTAATTTAGATTGACGAATAAGATTGCAATAAATAAAATATTAATGTGAAAGCAAAGCTGTGGTTAAAAGTAAAATGTTTTGAAAAAATTTCGATGGATACAAAACGCCACGGATTTGTGAAATGCGATATCCGAGAGAATGTTTTGTCTTCGGTCAGCGAAAATTGTATTTGTTTTATAAAGAGAAAATTTTTCCATAAAGTGACACTTTCATCAAGTCATCATTTCACGTTACAGCAGAGTGCAAAGATAAGTAAATGTGTAATTGTAAAAGGAAGCTGTTTTTAAAGTGACAATCATCAACTCCTGAGCAACATCTACTCCAGACTGCATTACCTACCACGACATCACCATCATCATCATCCGTCTAGCGGTTGAATCACGTCAACATTCAGCATTGGAAGCACATATTCCTAACGATTTAAACAAGGCTACAAACATTTTACATAAAAAACGAGGTTTAATGCAAAAGTTTACCAATGTAAAACGTCGAGCAGATGATGATGCTACAAAGAAACAAAAGCATATCTATGATCAACTGAAAAACAGATTTATTTCTTACGACAAAAGGGCAAAATAATGATCATTTTTAAAACTGTTCATCCAAATTTAAAACTTTCAGAAGCTATCTGTAATGATGATTACAGACGAGTGAAATAAGGACCCTTTGAGATGAGAAAGTTCTTTCTCAGATGTTTTCCTTCAAAATACAGTATAACGCTCTGGGCCACGGACGCGTGTATAATGTTGATTAGACTACTTGCAAGAAATTCCACTTTGTGCTATGTAGATATATTGCCATGGATACAGAATCTTTTACCTTAGTGTACTTTAAAATAAAAAGGATAAAATATCAATGTATTTAAATAGTTCTACAATGAAATAGCTCAACTAACTTTCACTAAAATTCTGTAAAATTAAATACTTTCATATTTTATCTTATTTTAATGTGGTTCTTCCAAGCTAGTGCTAATTAAAACAATACTTTAAGTTTTGTGATTATGTTTATTTTGGCATATTCTATATCACTTTTAACACTTCCGTATTCATGGTAAAGCAATGACTTAAACTTTTGAATTATCTGTGCAAGAGATCATACAAAAAAATTGAAAATTTTGCTTTTTGTAAATAAAATAGTTAAATATACAATTAAAAATATATTATAGTTTACGTCTTCTTTGTACAATTAACCATAATTTGAAAACTTCGCCAATTTTACCATCGAAAAATATAATACAGTATAGTAAAAATTCGAGATGCATGACGTACCGTATGCAACCGTTTTAATTCAAATGGCATCGAGACACGTCTCGAGTTTGTTCTGGTATGAATGATTTTGATTGTTGCGTCTTTCCATAATTTTGCGTAGTTTGATTTACTTAAAAATAATTACTTAATACTACATAAAACGAATATTTATAAACGATAAATTGTCATTTGGCTTTATTAATTCCCGTTTATATAACAAAACCCACACGGTAATGAAATGTGACCACATGAAATCCGAAGATATTTTTTGGCATGAAAATGGGAAGGTTAACAATCGGTTTGATTTAAAAATAAAAAAAAATATTTAAATAAAGGATTAATGATTATGAAATGAGTTGACTTGTATCGAATGTTGGCGATGTATGAATAAGGAAAAGTCGTTTGGTGTAGGAGGTCTCTAGACGTATCAAAGGTAAACATCACACGAATGAACATTGCAAGGGCGTATATAAATTAGGCTCATGCCGTCAGATTGTAATTATGAAACATGGTTCAGGATGCATTCCGAATTATGTGATGTGTGCTAATAGGCTCGAAGGGTTAATTGATATGTAAGATTCGGTGGAGTATATTTTCAAAGTGATTGATAGTGTCTGCAAGTTGTTGAACAACACGAATCAAAGGTTAATAACGCAATATCGAAGTTACTCAGCCAAAAAGTCGTAAGTGTAAATTTTGACGAAAATTGGTTTTCAGCGTTACCAACATAGCTTGCTAAATAAGCGATTTTCTTTTTCTACCTAAATTTCTCAACAGAACTTATAAAGTAAAAGTACCAGTGATTGACCGTTTAAGAGAAAAATTCAACAAAACTAACGAATGATGACAAAGCAAGTGTGTTCATTATGGAACAAATGTCTTAATTAATATAATACGACGAAAAATAGAAATGGGTCTGTTGAAGTTTTGTTTTCAATTTCACTTTTTTTTCAGCAGTTGACCATGCCTAAATCAGAGGGTTTCATGACAACCTTTCATCAGAGCTTTCTGTAAGACCACTCTTGGTTGAATCAATGATTATAAACATGTGAGAGTAGTACAAATGAATTGTGCTTTATTTTAAAAATATAATGCCTTTCCACCAAGAATTGACAGATAAAACATTTAAAGTGATTATACATTATATTTCATTATTCTGGTCGTACTGAATAATTCGTTAATTTTTACATTAAAATAGTACAGATTTACCAGGTTAATGCCGATTTAATTAAGAAATTAAAACAAAATAAATATAAACAAACATCAAATTTGGATTATTGAGATTTTGTACACTTCCATGTATTTTGTCTCTAACGACTCTGCTTCGCCTTTCGGCATCTTCAGGCATTCGAGCACACGAATGGACTCGAACTGACAGACAGTAAACAGTGTCTAACGTTTAAACCATACGATATTTTAACACTAATTTACTGTAGAGTTCAGTCAAACTTGCTGTACTAGCAATATTGATACCATTGTCCATTGATTGTATCAAGTAGCATATACTTACATTGACTGATGTCTTTAACAATTCTCTTAAGAAGTTCAAAATAAAATAATTAATGCATAAGGTGTTGTTTTCAAATGGCCGCTATTACATATATGGTGATGAGTTAGTTCCTTAATCCAACAAAAGATGGTTTCACTTGTCTGAACTCTAAAATTTAGAGCAATCCCGCGTACACTTTACTTATTTTGGGCACTTTTATTAAAAAAGGTCAACCACTGCTACATGGGCAACCAACAGTACATTTACCTTGGATGTCGGCTGCATCCAAGCTTGACTATTTTCAACTGATATGAGTGTCTCAATAAGTTTCCAATAACACCGCTCTAGCAAGACTGCTCTAGCTAGATCACTCTAGCAACTTATGTGTGTCCAGATGTAGACAGCGTTGACACTGGATGTCCAGATGTATGCTTAGCTTAAGGATTGTGACAAGGTGATCATCTTGACGAGTGATCTTTAATTGCACCTTGAATTTATTGATTTTATCAGCCTAGAGAGTTGGTGCGAGTTGAGGACCCTGCTTTAATCCTTCAACAAATCTGGTGTGGTGGAGACTTAGATCTCTTGTATGTCTGGATCTTTGACAAATATAAACACTTTTTAAGTGAGACATGAGCATTATCACATATTTATATTATCAAACAATAATTTATCATGTACATTTTCATCTTCATTTTTTACTTTTTTAATAACTCTAAAGAACATACTTTTTTGTAATATTTACATCCTTATTACATTCATACTATCGAAAGGTAATTGTTCTTTAGCGTTTGTTCTGTATGGTTGTGGTGTCCAAAGACTCGAATCCCAATATAAAAAATCTTACAAATTATTGTATCAATCGATTAACTGATTTGTGTTCAAAGGCTTCCGATCTCTTACTACTCAAAAATGAATAGCAGGTAAAGCAATTAGCTTGCTTATCGATCTCTCTTATCCCTATCCTTCTATATTTACTCTTTTCAAAAAAAAGATATTCAGAGACTAAATAACAAACTTTTCTTGTAAAAAAACATTATATTTCATACGCTATGCAATGGGAGTGAAGTGGGTATTTCTAAATAAAATATATCCATACAAATATAATAATATGTCTAATATTCATTTTATTAAATTTACACAGCTTTGTAAAATTGTTAATTTTGTTGACTTTCATTTTCCCCTAAAACGCTTTGTCTCAATTTGATGTAGCTATTTATTTAAGAAAATTAAGTCGATGATATAAAAATGTTACTCAATATTTGTAAAAACAACAAATTTTAAAGAAATTGATATTGGACATGTTGGCCTACTGGTATTTTTACCATAGTCCCACCGTGCATATCGAGCTTATTATCATCTACCCTGTGACAGTGTAAGGTGAGGTGTTTTATTAAACAATTTGATTTGACTGCACCACACACCCAGTATACAAGATTATGAAAATTTTAATTCACTATTATCCTTTTGTAGATTTATGCCTTACAAATTTACAACTACCAGTCAAACAGAAAACTGTAATATTTAATATTTTCGATGGATTCGGTGATAGCTTTGTGAAAATTCATTTTTAATATAGAATCAAAGTGGACAACTCTGTTATTGCAAACAAGTAATGAATTTTAATAGTATATGACGTTTGATGTGTTAATTGTAGTGAAGAGTATTTATGTAATACATTTTTTTCTTTTTTTTTCAGAATGAACCGCGTGTTTCAAACGGTGCAGAAAAATAATATACTCCTTTACTTAGTAAAGTATATTGCTACAATGGTATAGTATAAATAAATGAATGTATTAGATTTACACATAAATATTTGGCGAAAACTTACGTATGTTATTACATAAGCTTTTTTTAATTGTTGTCTTTTGTAACTAAAAATAATAATAATATGTGTAAGTTAGTGAGAGTGTCTTAAAAAATGTGAGTTAATTTTATTAAATTTATTCAAAAGACGTATAAATACGAGAAAAATCTGCCCAAATGGGCAAAATAGCGTCATTGTGTATGAAAAACCTATCAAAAATCACAATGTTAATATTTCACGTGATATTTATTCTAACGCTTCCGCCGTTCACTAGTAAATACTTCAGTGTAAAATGTGAAGCGGCAACCGGTGCTGATCAACGGACACAATCGGGCGGCGAGCGCCTCGCCAGCACCGGGACTTTGAGCTCTAGAGTTGTCAGAACTAAATACGGTGACCTCAGGGGGGTGATTGTGACAC
The DNA here is from genome assembly GCA_022494535.1 of Himalopsyche phryganea. NCBI lineage: Eukaryota > Metazoa > Arthropoda > Insecta > Trichoptera > Rhyacophilidae > Himalopsyche > Himalopsyche phryganea. Next base: position 4,114,521 of record JAGVSL010000025.1, read on the forward strand.
TGGAGTCACGGTATTTGGATCCGGTGGAAGTTTTTAGGGGTGTGCCGTACGCGTCCCCGCCGCTGGCTTCGTTGCGCTTTATGCCCCCGGTATCCGGCGCCCTTTGGTCCGGCATAAAGGTCGCAGATAGATTCAGCCCGGTTTGTCCGCAAGTTTTACCGGATATTAGAAACGAGACAGCTGTACTGAAGAGAGTATCTAAAGGGAGGCTTGAGTACCTCAAGAGGATTCTTCCGTTCCTGGTCAACCAGTCAGAGGATTGCCTGTATTTGAATATATACGCTCCAGCTCAAGGTGAGTTATTTTACTAAACTATGAATAAATATTTCTATAAAACTGCTGTGAGTTATATTATAAGGTGACCAGACCAAGTTCGTTGTGGTCAATATGATCATGTATGTAAAAATTATTCTAACATCACGCACAGTGGAGAAGTTAGAAAATTTGTAGTGACCCTATGAACGCTTCTTTTTGTCATATGATTCGATGAAGTCATCAGTGCTCAAAAAAGACGTCCAATTATTGGGTTAACAATTATTTCAATTTTTGGTCATTAAGGAATAATAAATGGTCAGTAACTAATTCGGTTTGTCGGCGTCTGTGGCGCAGTTGGTAGCGTCGCTGGCTACAGTTACGGATGTCTCGGGTTCAATTCCTGGTGCGGACGGTTTTCATAGATTGATCTTTCAATCGATTTATGAATTTCTGTCCGTAGTCTGAGTTCTCCCTCCCATCCATCCCATCCTCACGGGGTGTAGTGAGAGCGATTAGCTAACCACTAGTCCTGTCCTATCCGTATCCTTCTAACCCTACTCCCTTCGAAAAAAGTGAAGTTGAGCAACTGAGTAACAAGCAGTTTTCGTAGAAAAATTCCTTCAAGATACCTTCATTAGGAGACCATATGCTCCACATTGGGAGCGGACATGGGAAAAAAAACTAATTCGATAAATGTCAGTCTATACGTCGTCAACGGTCAGTTCTTAAATTAAACCTAACATAACCTTTCCTACCCCAACCTGACCATTAGGAAAATATTTTTTGACCAAACATAATTATTAACTGACCATTTATTATTTCTTTCTGATTATATACGTTGTTGTCATCAAAAAACCTGCGAAACTTTGCTACTTCCCCCAAACAATAAACGAACCCCTAAATCAGGAGTGACGAACCGTTTCCTGATGAAAGTCCGAATTCATTTATACTAAAATCAAATAATTTATTTATATACATTATTTTGTAAATTAAGGGAAACAATACCATGATTACATCAGTTCAAAGCATAAAACATGTCAATCCAGAAAAGTTACTGTAGCTTTATTGTTGAATAGTTTTTGATAAAACAATATTTACAAATATATTTGAATTAACGAAATTTAATTTTACCAAATTGTCTAATTGGTTTCAAAATTATTTCTCAATCAAATGAGTACGTTTATGAAAATATATAAGATGAAAGAACTACATTTACTTGGGTATTCATTAACTTAGAAACCTTAAAAGTTTACATTGATTCATGGCTATTTAAATATGCTTTTGAATAAAGTACCAAAGCTTGGCTATTTTAGTCACAGGGCTTGTACAAGTTTCAACGACGTCTCGCTTAGGGCGATTTTATTTCTGTTGGAAATCTTTCGTTTACGAGTGAGTTGCAAAAGCTGAAGGGGTTATGACAGCAGCTCCGTAAAAAGTCGGGTTAGACGGATGATCTTACGTTTCTTGGATCTTAGGTTAAGTGATCTGGGAGGAGACGTAATAGATTTTATTCGTTGAAACGATTTGTGAATGATGATAGCGATGATTGTTAAATGTTTGATGGTTAAATTCCTTAATATCGCTGCGACATAACGAAAGACCATATCCGTTTTCTTCATAAGTTAGTTTAGCTTTAAACACGCATTATACACTCTATCGCCTGCAATATCCTCAGCTCATTACCTATTTATCCCTTTGTTATAATTTAACTTCAAACCGCTATATAAATACCAAAATATCCTGACCTAGTATTGGAGTCTCAAAAGTTTTAGAATTTACTTAAATATTTTGAATATCATGATAATATAATTTAACACGATCTTTGGAATTAAAAACGAATACACTTTTACTTAAAAAAAATTCTTTATAATTTTACTCCTAGACAAATTGCGATATTTTGTTCCAATTATTTTAAAAAAAATATTTGTCATTACAGGTCACAGTCAATACGCCACATATTTTGAAAATTGGAAAATAGTACGAGATAAACTTGATGCGAATTTTTATAAATCACTATGTCCAAGAAAAATAATTTAAATTGAAAAAATATTAATTTGATACTGATCTTGCTGGGACTTGAACCAAGACCCACCTGTTCGCTAGAGCAGGGCCCTTATCACTAGACCACAGAGGCTGATTCTTGCTTTCCTTGGTTGCGTAGTTCGAAGTGAAGCCAGCTCACTAGGTTATTATTATGTATTTTCTCACTACTCTTGTATAAAATCTGTGTGGAGTTTACGCATTGAAAGTATTTTTTATACATTTTACAAAATTTCTGACGATAATGTAAAACCTAAAATTTCTACAATTTTGAATTTTTATTGCAAAGATTATAATATTGTAATGAAATATAAAAAAATATAGTGGATATATCCGATCAAAGTTTCAATAAATATATTTATTTAGATATATTCGGCACTTGAGTGTTTGTGAAGTCCTTATATTTTTCTTAAACAATTATATTTTTCTTAAACAATTTCAATAAAATTCTAAATATATAAAATTGCTTAAACTTTTTTTACTAAATTGCGTAACACGCATTCAGTGATCGAGATTTGTTATTTTTTTATCATATGAGTTCATTATATTTTCTTTAAACAATTTACATTATTAAATTGTTGCATTTACATAAAATTTGTTTAATACGCATTTAGTGCTTAAGTTTTTTCATTAGTTTTGTTTTGTCATTCTTTGATCATAGTTTTTTAATTAAAACAATGTTAATCTTGAATAATTAATCTCAAAAATAAAGTCTTTGTTGCGAGACTGCGAACAATTAAAGAACATAAATGTGTCTTTAAATACTCTAGTCAAAATAATTTTCATCTATTATTAAAATGTTTAATATTTAACCACCCCTTGAATAGAACTGAGCGACAGACACTATTTACCAAATGAAACGTCTCAAAACCGTGTTTCTTGAGCGTGTACAGTAGATACGTCTTCACGCGCGTAGATTATCCCAGCCTGTTTACTTTCGCGCTGCTACTCCACGCTTACCTGTCGACCTAATGAGGTGTACTCACATCTTCATCCACGTTCATTTGCTCACTTATGCCGCATTCTAGCACCCTAATACAAAAGTTAATTTTTGCTTGGTGAACGCACTTTAAAGTACCAAAGTATACGTTTATTTGAAATGACCTGTTTACTTTTATACCAGCTCTGTTGGTAAAAATAAGTTATATGAAAAAAACTTGGAGGAATTTTTGTTCAGCGTTTTTTTAACAAACTTTTTATTAAAAAAATCAACGCAGCAAATCAACAGAACTGGTTGTGATTCAGTCATTTAACCTCTATGTCTATTCAGTGAAGGTAAAGATGAATACCAATTATTTTAGAATCAGTTATGGAATATAAAAAGGAAATAAAACATTAGATAATCATGTATTCGGACAGTATTCCAAATTTTGATATTATAATGTTTAAAAAGTGATCTTTCGTAAAGTGTAAGAAGTCCAAATCGATTAAAGTAAGCTTAATTAATAAATATAAAAGAATGAAGTCATTTTGATGGGATACCAATAACTTGTGTAGTTTGTAACATTTTTAATTGAATGGATAAGGTCAAATTCACATACGTATTTTCAATAATTAATTGCTAATGTGTATAAGAAAATTTTTATTCAAGCTTATACGTTATAATTAACGTTTTATCAAATAGAAAAATAAAAATTATCACCGTTTATAATTTACACTTGTTTAAACGAAAATGTGTTATTTTCTTCCAACACTGGAGCATTTATTAATTTATCTGATTTATTTGGCTTCTTTTTGGTATTAATTTATTTTTTATTGGCATATTTTCTCTTTAAATAATATCGTACACGACATCATAGTGTTATATTTCAGAGAAGTAAGAAAATTATAAATATATGTCATTTTCAATCTTTTTAGGCTAATGTCACATTGTTAATGTCGTCGTTCTAGCAAAAAATGTCACCTCGGAAATAGCATTTTTGTAAACGGATATTTTACTTTTTGAATATACTAGAAATGTTAACTGTCTGCCAATGACGGCACTAAAAATAATTCAAGAGGTAAAGCATGTAAAAAAATTGTCAATTGCACTTTTATTATCTTTTCATTTCGGGGCGTTTTCTATAAGCGGGGTTTTTGTATTTTTAATTTCAAAAACATTTATTCTTTTTCGTCTGAAAAAGATTGAAGAAACCAATATTTTAGTATCAATAACATATTAAATGTCAGAATTTGTAATAAGTTATATATGTAAGCGAATAAAATGAATTCGTTGGTATATTGGCAGAAGGTGTCAAGAATTCAAAAAAAAATATTTTGACATAATCGGTTTTTAAGAAAATCATGTAAAGTCTTTTCATTAACATACTATTATCTAATAAACTAACTACTTTATGAGATTCATTAATAATTTACGATTTTGATTTAATTATGATTAGTTTATTTTTTACCACTAATACTGTGAACGTTGTTGGCGCCCGTAGCGCAGACGGTAAAGTCCTTGGCTACGGTTACGGGTGTCTCGGGTACAAGTCCCAATGTGGAAAGTTTCATAAATTGATATTTCAATCGATTTATGGATTTCTGTTCGTAGTCATGAATGTTGGTGATGTCTAAAAAAACGAATCTCCCACCCAACCGATTCTCAAAAACGGGGCGTAGCGAGAGCGATTAGCTAACCACTAATCTTTTTTTTTTTTTTAAATAAAACACAATTTGTTTGTACTACTTCTACATATTTATAATGATCAGGACCGGTTTCGCTCATCACGAGCATTATCAACTGATAATGCTCGTAATTTCAGTTGATAATGCTCGTGATGAGCGAAACCGGTCCTGATCATTATAAATATGTGGAAGTAGTACAAACAAATTGTGTTTTATTTTTTAAAATATAATGTCTTTCCACCAAGAATTGACAGTTAACTCCTTAAAAGTAACCACTAATCCTTTCCCAGCCCTATCTTTCTATCCCTACTCTCTCCGACATGGTAAAAAAAAGTAGTATGAACGAAATTTACTTAATTCATATCCATTTCTTCACGAAAAAATAAATCGAATATGGATGAGCTTTTTTTTCTGACGAAAGACAGTCCTAGAATTATCACTTTCTGCCACTATGCCAACGATATTATATTTGACACCAGAGCTTCCAGAGAAAATTCATTTGTACAACTCGTATTTATATTTTTATTTCGTTCAAAATCATGTCTATCACAATAAAAGTATATCAATTCACATTCTATTACAAGAAATTCGTGTATTTTACTTATTACATACTTAAATAAACTGAAAATAAGACCAGGCTTAACAATTATTTCTAAAACGATTCAACTGGATTTTGTGATAGACCCTTTCTATTTTACTCAGCTCGTCTATTCCAGAATACAGCAATCGTAAAAGCGTCTTAGGAAAGTGGAGCTTTTTATTTGTACAGCCTTGAGTGACAGCTTTACAGTTTAATCAACAAGCGATTAGTTTAAAATTGGTTAGAAAGCTTTTTTCGACGAAATCAAACGGCAAACATACTATTATGTAATCTATTTCTATAGAATTTAGTGTTTTTATGCTTGAACTATTCAACATTACTTAACGTCAATTAATACATAATGTAGAATTACGAAGCAATTACGTTCTTCGAATACACAAATAATAAATGTTTTTTTTGTGTCGTATTTAACATTAATGTCAGAAAAATTTGAACTCGCTAATGGAATATGTACTATCGTTTTTAGCATGCGAAATTAAAAAGGAACATTATTTATTTACATGGCTTAAATTAAGATTTTTTCAAAGGGTTTTTGACAAATTTTGGTAACTAGAGTTACACGTTTATTTTTAAATAACCAGATGCAGGATACGATATCTTTTTCAGGAAACATATTTGGAGGCTTTCATTTGACAGCAGATCGATAGCGATAATATAAGATACTTTGATTTTTACTTTATAATCACTGTAACCAAGTAGTAAGTCCTACAAGTAGATAAGAATTGAGAAGAATGAACTAATGTTGAATGATCTGGCAAGTTTTTGTTTTATTTATTAAGTTTTCATGTATTTTTCATTCTACACATAAGAAATATAATATTAAATGCAAAAAAATATTTCAACAAACCAATTGCCAAAGCATTGAGGCAATATGCGGAAAAACAGCTTTGTCCTAAAAACATTGTTCAGCGATAATAGCGGTTGATTGTTGTAGAGATACAATTTATCAAAAATGTTTATCTTTAATGAATGAAGATGGTTCGAGTTATTTTATTGAGTTCACGGTGTATTGATCAAAAAATCTTTTACTGGATAAATATGTTGACAAAAAAAACAAATAAAAGCTAATTATATATGGATTCAATTGCTATTTCTCATTCCACTTCGAAAATATATGTTTATAATTTGTAGATCGAAATTAATTGTTTAATTAAGGATTTACAGTAGGTATTGTAATCGAGTTATATTAGTCTTTTGTTCACAAGTGTCTATTCAAAAGAACTAATTCCGAAATGAAAACGTTCAAATATTGATTTCTAATCGTATAATGGGCAACGTTTTCTTTTCTCTTCATTCACCACGTTTTCAAAACGTATAAACCTGTCATCGTAAAACATTAAGATTATTTGCGTAATAACCAAATATGGCGAAGAAAAAGATAGTTGTATTTATTAATCTAACATCATTAAAAACAATTTAAATCTTATTGTATCGTCATGCTGTAAAGCTTCCCGAACGTGCTACATAAATAGTATTAATACCAGTAAATGAAAGTCCATTTCAAAACTTTATAGACCACTCTTTTACAAACAACATTAAAACTGTTACGTTTGCGTTAAGATAAAAACAAAAGCAGCTTAATATATATAATGCTTAAAGCTTTACGAATACTTGCATTTTGTTTATATTTAAAAGCTCTTTTAAAATTTCTCGTAAAATAATTAGCTCCTTTATTGCGGTTCTTAAAAGTCATTTCTTATTTTTGATGGGTTTGGTTGGTAATAAACAGATGAGCACTCTTCTCTGTCGGCTTTTCTTTTTTTACGAGATGAATTTTTCACAGCTTTATTATTAATGAAAATCGCGGTGAGATTAAGTTGGGTATTATCTAACTCTGAAAATATTCAGTGTTAAAAAAAAATTAGTGTTGTAATTTACTGACACGTTAATTTTAAGTTTATAAAAGTTTCTTTATGGTAGTTCATTGATATTCTGATACTGTAGCCAAGTGGTTAATGGTCTTGAGAATTCTTTATACTCGTTTTAATTCATTAATTTCAACAATGATTTTGTAATCGATTTATGGTCAAAGAATGCTGACAAAAGTGAAAATGAAAATCATCGATATAATTCTTTACTACTTGGTCCGCTATCCAAGTTCAACTCTAGACGATTAATTTATAAACATCAAATTAATATATTTATAAATTGTATTCAGATTGTAAAAGAATGATCTGAAAGGCAACAAAGCAATCTAAGCAATTTGGATTATTTTAAAAGAATTACTTATAACTACGCTTAATTGAACGATACTAAAATGTATTTATGTTCAAATTATATTATACAATATATTCTTACTTAATATGAAATTAAAATTGATAACTTAGTTATTCCACTTGGCTTATCACTAACGTGACGCGTTTCGCCTCTTTAACAAGCATCTTCAGACTAACTTAGTAAGACTAAGCTTTTTTGGATATCAATTTGATGAAGCGTTAAGTCCTAAGGCGCGTCTGCGTCGTTTTTTGAATCTACTTCATCTCTAATGTACAAAATCTCAACAATTAAAATTTGATATCGACATTCTGTCAAGCCCTTTCAGTCGATATCTTAAACTAACACTATAGCTTTGTTAAAAATCAAAATCTGTTAATAATTTAATCACTGTAGACTAGTTTATTTCTTCACTTCCCAAAAAACGTGTTATTAGTGACGTATCCTAACCAGATGACGTAACTTAAGCAGTTACTACCGGCAGTTATTTGCGGTGAAGAGAATTAAAGGCGCGTTCAAACCACACTATTATTTTGCATTTTTATATAAACATTTTCAACAAAAAAAAGTAGTATCAAATGTTGTTAACACCTCTTCCAGCATCACGCATAGTCTGGTGCGTGATTATAAAATAGCCATCACCTGTATAAGTTGTGGATTTTTCGGCTGCGATTCAAATTCGGGAACAAAGAATTCATATTGATCGAATATCTGTTATTTGATTAATAATTTGCCATGTAAATTGTTTAGTATCATGAAAAAGGAATTTCAACATAAAAAGTAAATGCAAATAAAAGCAATATGATACTACCATATATTATTACTTAACCAAAAAGATATGCTAAACATATTGAAATCTGTATTATAGTGAATAAGCACTTGTATGTATCAGATGTCCAGAAATATATGGGTTTCTTGTTATGTCATCATTGTGGTAAGTTTATTCGTGATACTAGATTACAGGTTGACGACACGTTTAGGAAATGTGAGATCTCATTTAAGCACTGTGATTAGGTATTCAGTGATATTTCCGTCATAGCATCGAGTAGTTTATTTTCATTCGCAACGAACTAAATAGTGGATTACATTAGCTAATGTATGTTATTATGTCATGTGTTAGAAATTTTTTTATAAAATATTATTTAATTCAATGTTCCAAAATTATTTTAATATCGCGTCTTTTGAGGAAATATTTGATTTTTATTGTAAAAATGAAAATGGCAATAAGGTATATTAAAAGAGTACTAATATCTTAAGTATGTATGAATTCCGTGAACCTAGAGCAGTGTATGGATCATGTAAATATATCAGTACCTTTGGATCCTAGAGTCTTGTATGGATCCCTCAATGCTAAATCCTACAGTTGGACCTTAGAGCCGGAGTGCAAAGTTATTCGACGTGTACTATAGCTTCGCTTGCATTACTAGCACATAGAATGGCTGCAAAATTTGAAATTTCATATAGTTTACATTGATCATAATGTTTTAAAGTAAATTCCTGTTCGATGTCGAAAAATATCTGCGCAACACTTTGCATTCAGGCTGGGAACAATTTTCGCCACAAATTCGAAAGCTAATTTAAAGTATGAAACGTAGACTCGTCAAAGGAGGACTAAGCAACACGCGTGGACGAGATATGCCGAAAAGCTACACTCTATGAATATTTTATACCGGCGTAAAAAGTCAAATGTATTCTGACGATAGGCCCGCAATTTTAAATGCAGCGCGAACGATGTCCTCACAGTTGGGGATTGCAATGCTGGACGAATGTATCAAAATAGGTATTTCGGTTTTACATGTTGAATAAGTTGTATAAACATGTGTATATGTTTTAATTTAAGACATTGACTGAGGGTGCTTAGATGGAATTTAAATATCAAATTTGAATTATTGAGACTTTGTACACTTCCAAGTATTTTGTCACTAACGACCCGGGTCAGCTCGAGTCCATTCGTGCGCTCGAATTCCTGGAGATGCCGAAAGGCGAAACCCGCTTCTATCCTTACTCTCATCCTTACTCTCCTTATCCTTACAAGCAGCTCTCGTAGAGAAATTCTGTTAAGATACCTCCATTAGGAGACCATATGCTCCACATTGAGAGCGGACATGAAATATATATGTGAAAATGGGCGTGGGTGTGGTACTTAGGACTGCGCTTCGAGTGCGGAGCATATGGACTCCTAATGGAGGTATTTTAACAAACTTTTTTACGATAACTGCTTCTTACTCAGTTGCTCAACCTTTATTTTTTGGAGAGACTAGGAATAGAAGAATAGAGCTATGATAGGATTAATGGTTAGCTAATCGCTCTAGCTATGCCCCGTTTTTAGGATCGGGTAGGTGTGAGAGGTTTTTAGACATTACAAACATTCATGTCTACGAACAGAAATCAAATCAATTCATGAAACTGAGACATTCCTTACCATAGCCAATGACATTAACCACTGCATCACCGAGTCAACTTATCAAAATTAATTAGTGTTATTGTCAAAATTGTAAATACCGACATAATATATAGTTTCCTATATGAAATAAATAAAAATAGTCTGTTCTTATGTTTTCTTTCTTTTATAAAAATGATGATCCCATTATAATCAGGGAACTTTATCCCAAATGGTGGATTTAAAAAGAGGATTATAAACAATTGCACTTTGTGTTAGATAAAATTCACTTGGTACACTTGAACTTTTATTTCGATAGTATGCACTCTGTGTTAGATAGTATTCACTTGGTACACTCAAAATTTTGATTTTAATAGTTTCAACTTAGCCACGGATTCTTTTAACAAAGTGAGTTAAGTTGTAGTAGGTTATGTTAGGGTTGGTCTGGTTTGGTTTGTGTAATGTATTCTAATGCGTGGAGCAATGACAATATAGGCGGTCTAATATTGGATGGAAGAATAAATTACATTGCATTACAGCTTCGTGCAACTATCGATTTCAAAGTGTGTAATACATTTCTTCAATGTTAAAATATATTTTATTACGTGGGATCGCTTTTTTTTTCAGTGAAAGAATTTGTTTTTTGTGGAATGTATTTGTTATAAGTGAAAACTATTTTTATGAAATTGAATATGATCTAATCAAAAGTGCATTTAATTGTAAGCCTTAAAAAAATAGGGGTTGCTCTATAGTCGGGCCAAAGTTTTCACTGTATGTACTGATATTTATTTTTTTACTGAACGCGATCATATTCTTTGTGATAAATCGTAAAAGCGAAATGTTTATTAAGTAAAAATAACTTTAAATATACCTAGCGGTGGTGCAGACAAAAAAGGAATGGTCTTGAATTCAATAACTTTTATCCACCTTACGGCGTTTTATTACCTCTGTAGATTTTTGTCTGAATCCAAAGAGTGTGATAGAGTTTTTATTGAAATGTGAAAGAATACCATTTACACACAATGTGTATTGTGTTATAATAAATTCAATTTACAAAAACTCTTCGAATAAAAGACGTACGGATTAAAAATACCTTTTTCATATTATATTTAAAAAGCCAAATATAATATACAAGTCTTTTAGATTGTTTAAGCTATTTTTAACAGCATTACTATGCTTAATAATGAAATGCGTTCACTGTATCTTCAAATTTGTTATTTAAATCGCTTGCTTATAATATATATACTATAAATATCTTTAAAAAACTTTTCTTTTCTGACAAGGTATTCCATACCTACCTACACTATAAACTAATATATCAATTACGGTCAATCCAGGTATCTTTGGCCCAGTTCTGAGAGTTTTTTTTTAAATTTTATGGTTCGCCATTGCATTTATGTGTGATATTGTTCTACATAGAAATGTACTAATGATGAAATTTAACTTACATAAAAAGATTTATTGTTATAATTGATATACAAATAAAACAAGGTGAGTCAAAGTTTGCACTTTGGCCCACGGTACAAATAATCACTGTAATTAATATAAATTCAGTGATTTTAAAGTCGTTGTAACTTTTCTTTATGCTTTCATATATTCTGTACATAATTGATATGGGAGAAAATATACAACATTTGGTTTACAGATTGAAAATATGGCCAATCTAATTTATTTCTAGATAAGTTTTTAAATTGTGTTTTATCATTCCAAGCTAACAGCTTACAAATTCAACAATAAAACCAATTATGTTGCACATTAATTCATATTTTTACTACCAGGGGCTTGTCAATGTCTTTGTTTAACTAAAAAATATTCATATGGCATTAGTATTATTATGCTATTATAACAGCATAATGTCAAACTCTTTTCCATGAAGTGGGCCAATCTTAGACCGATGGGCAATCTTACCCAAAATTGATGGTACCGTATTCGGCACTAAATTAAGATTTTGATCTTCTGTTTCTCATATAAATATAGATTAAAGAAATTAACACCAAAATTTTGAAGAAAAGAACGATGCAACAAGTTGAAAATTGTTAAATTAAGTCGATTTTTTCAAACCTAATAAACTGTTATAGAGTATTTCCTTATCGTTTAAATTAAAGAGTGGTTAACGCTGTTGGGCGTTTATTCTTTTTGGCTTGCTGTATCCACGTGTTTTATTTCCACTGCGAACACTATTTTTAGTAGTCTTTTACCAACTCACATTTTCTATCGTAACCCTATCTGAGAAGAGATATTATTAACGATTTAAAAAGCAATTCGCGTAACACATCTTCTGTTGAGAATCTAAAATATGTGCCACATTGGAAGAGAAAATAATTTTTCAAAATAAAACACAATTTTTTTGTACTATTTTACATGTTGTTAATGATCAGGACCGGCTTTGTTCATCACGAGCATTATCAACTGATAAAAATACAATTAAAACAGGGCTAAATATATAAAATTGAATGTTAGCAATTACGAGGTATATGGAAGTATTTATTTAAAAAATATAAGGTGAGTTTACTGGTAGTTGACCATGTACAAGTAGAAGACCTTTTTTCAATAAATGTGCTTAAAATAAGAAATGTAGAACCGGGATTTTTCTAAATTATAGAATTCAGACAAGTGCAACCACCTTTTGTCGGATTGAGGAACTTACACATCACCATATAATATATGTCGGTGTGGTGTCATATCTGCCAATTGAAAACAACTCTTTATGCAATAAGTATTTTATTTTGAATTTATTAAGAGAATTGTTAAAAATATCAGTGAATGTAAGCATAAGCTTCTTTATTCAACAAAGACTGGTCTTACAGAAAGCTCTGAGGCAACTCTGATAAAAGGTTGTCATGAAACTGTCTCATTAGACATGGTCAACTACTGTAACACTAACATGGTGGTTAGAGATTGAATACATTTTTTTGTAATTTTGGTCTTATCATATTTATTAAAACATTTGATCCATTATAAATACACTCGATTTGTCATTATTAATCATTATTTTTGTTGAATTTTTTTCTTAAACGGTCAACTACTGGCTACTGTTTACCCTAATGCCTTTCCACTAAAAATTGACGGTTAACACCGTAAAAGAGAAAATAAAGTTAAAGTATATTCTGATTTGATGAAATATTCCTGGATATCGTAAACGTACAACGTAGTTTAAATTGCATATTTTCCAGAAGTGTACGATGTCTGAATTGAATGCTTCCTCATAAAATGTAGAAGGCTTTAGAAATTTTACATCAGCGTTCATGTCCGTAAACATCCGGGGACGGGTTTTCCAACGAATGCAATAATTTATTGTGAGAAAAGTTTTGTCGCCTTCGTACATTTCCGCGATACACAATTTTTTTTCAACTTAATTTATTTTCCTGTTTAACTTTTAACAAAAAGGACCTTTTTCATTATAATTGTTTTGGTTCGTTTAGTCAAAATCGAGTATCAGAAATATTATGTATAAGTTTTTGGTGACTAGACCAAAGCAATATTATATGAAGACTTCAATATCACAACTCAGAATCTTGGCAAACTCAAAAAGAACACTTTCATGCTACAATTACAAATGCATAGTTTGATTCAAGCTGCTTGCACCACCTCCACCCGTTATGTGCATGCAGCCGCTGTTTAGCAGCCTCTTAAAATAACGCAATAACGATCAAGAAAATAAACGAATTTTCTCATCATTTTCTGGTCAGATGTAGAGCTGCACGGGGCTGATTTGTTAATTATGAACTATTGTGCTTAAGGCAACAAAACATAGAGAGAGAAAAAAAGAAAACGTGACTTGCTCAACCACATAGTTCATAGTTTGATACAAATAAAACCCTGGAACAGACGTTTACATCATGATATATTTATGTGAAAAAGCACTGGTGGCCATGTCTGTACAATACTGCACTCTCATTGGCTGGAATCGAGATTATTGGCTTAGAAAATTATAGGGCATTAGAGAATATTAGTTTTGAAAATGAACATTTTCACATTCATTTTAGACAGGAGTTGGTAGCTTAAAAAGGTATTTTATAATTTGAATGCTAGGTGTGAACATGAAAAACAATGATGCATTCATAGTTAATTGTTTTCATATGCTGGAGATTATGAGTTATGATGCTAAACCACTCAATTATAAAATCTGAACTTTAAAAGTTATCTAGCTGAACGCAAACAGCTCATTTCGAAATATATAAAATACAATATGGTGTTACTGAATATGTCTTTCCAATGAATTGATTAAGGGTAACATACCAGTAGTTGACTGTTGAAGTGAAGAAAGCAACAAAAATAATGATTAGCGTTTAGCATTAGACCGAATGATGACAAAGCAAGTGTTTTCATAATGAAACAAATGTCTTAATTAAAATGATAAAACAAAAATCAGAAAAGTGTCTGTTATAAAAAAAATGTGTTAAATTTTTAACAACCACGTTTTTGTGTCAGTTGTTTATTAGTCAATAAAAATACAATTTACTAAAATAACATATTATTAAAAATTTTTTTTGTAGTAATTTTTAATGTTCAGTAATCGCCCAGAATGAAAAAAATTTCTTGCATCCCCCTGGATACCTCGAGCGTACCAATAACGTCGACAGCATTGCCACGTTGGATTTCTATGCTTATTCGCTGTCTAAGATATTAACCTGAGCGGCACTCACCCGTCCTGTCCGTCATCAGAAATTGTCAGTAGTTGACCATCTAAAAAATTGAAAGTTACCGTAGTTGACAACTTTTTTTCTCAGTAGTTGACCATGCGTAATCAAAGGGTTTCATGACAACCATTCATCTTAACTTCCTGTAAGACCACTCTTGGTTGAATCAAGTAGCATATTCTTACATTCGCTGATATCCTTAGCAATTCTTGTAAGAAATTCAAAATAAAATAATTACTGCATAAAGTGTTGTTGCCGCTATGAAACTCGAATGATATATTATATTGTAATGTGTTAATTCCTCAATCCAACAAAAGATAGTTTCACTTATCTGAACTTTACAATTTAGAGCGCGTATACGTTTTTTATTTTGGACACTTTTATTGAAAAAGGTCAACTACTGGTACATGGTCAACTACTCGTTCATTTACCTTAGTATTAAAGTGATGTTTTACCAGCAATAAACATTGCAAAATATATAAATATTGTTTTCCGATATTTTTGCTTCTTCAATTGTGTTGTGGATAGTGGAGTAATAATTTTTATTTTTAGATTTTTATTTCATTCAATCATACAGAAAAGTATTTGCTTCACAAGAATTATATTATATGTTTGGTAGTTATTGTGGTAACACAGCATCTTCAGAACAATGCCTAAGTGTTTTTTTCTGTAATTCAGATATGATTACGCGATACCGAAATCGCTGTAGACAATTTGAAATAATTCTTGAAGAATTTATAACATTGTATTTTTATTAAATTTTGGTTTTCATTTCCATGAAAAATAAACTTTCTCAGTACATCGTTTGAAATTGGCAGAATCCTTTTCAAAGTTAGTCTTTTTTAAGTGCTGGGATTCAATAATAAAGAACCCTTGATGAAGTATCGTATTCAACAAGGGACACGAAAGAAAGTTAAGAAGATCCACCCCGTTGCGTCAGTAACTTCAAAAATAAAACGCAGCTGGACACATCCGGCTGTCTCTTGGGAGGTTTCGCGACGCATCTACTGGAAAAAGGCTCCATTTCGAGAAGAGTTGCGGTACACTGTATTTATGAGGTCACACCCCCGGTGGGATACTTAGACGATTGTAACAACACAAATATTGTTTGAAAAGTTGTAGGGTTATAAATAATTGCACTCTGTGTTAGATAGTATTTACTTGGTACACTCAAAATTTGATTTTAATAGTTTCCACTTTGTCACGAATTCTTTTGACAAAGTGAGTTAAGTTGTAGTAGGTTATGTTAGGGTTGGTCTGGTTTGAATTGTGTAATGTATTCTAATGCGTGGAGTGAAGATAGTATAGGGTAGAAAAATAAGTGATTACAGTTTTATGCAACTATCGATTTCAAATTGTGTGTATTTATTATGAAAACTATTTTATCGATGTGAAAAGATTTTTTCGTAAGTGTAATATATTTATTGATTGAATTGGCATTTACTTGATATAACTCCATTATAATAGGATAAAATAACAAAGTATTTAGTTCTACAAAAAATTATTTCGGCTTTACGCCATCGTCAGAACTATACTTATTTTTGCTTAGCTATATATACTGTTTCGAAGAGATTGACAATATCATGTCATCTCACGTATTACTTCATTATTTA
The DNA here is from genome assembly GCA_022494535.1 of Himalopsyche phryganea. Classification (NCBI taxonomy): domain Eukaryota; kingdom Metazoa; phylum Arthropoda; class Insecta; order Trichoptera; family Rhyacophilidae; genus Himalopsyche; species Himalopsyche phryganea. The sequence continues at coordinate 4,130,871 of JAGVSL010000025.1, forward strand.
AAAATAATAAAACAGATTCTCAACTTGCTAACCACCTCTTAGAAGAAGACTACAACATAACCGCTAAATCAGCTTCAATATGCTTACATTTGTGTGAAAAAAATCCTTAGACTTAATCTCTTGGAACAACTCGAAAGTAATAGATACAATCATGACAATCATATCCTTAATGACCAAACAAATATTAACCAATCACCCTGACTGAAATCATTACAAAGAAGCCCATGCAATTACGCATAATCAGTAAAATTGCAACACACTTATTTTAACGACTAATTAATAACACCACGTAAGCTCCTTTTCTAAAAACACAATTAGTACCTTGAATGATTTAATTCTAAAATAAACATTATGATGTTTAAATACGTGAGATGACATAGATGACAGAGATGACATAAAAGAATTTGTTTTTTGTGGAATGTATTTGTTATAAGTGAAAACTGTTTTTATGAAAGTGAAAATGATCTAAGTGCATTTAATTGTAATTCGAAGTTTTATATAGAAATTATTTTTAATATAATTCCAACCTGTTTGTTTATTATAAAACAATATAAATATTACATAACATTTTCCAGCTATAAAATCGGTGAAATTTACAAGATTAAAAATTTTTAAAATAAAATATTTACTCTCCTTCCCGCAGTGTAGGGTTAAAATTAATTGGACAATTTTTTATCCCGCAGCTCGCTCAATGTTTTGAATCCACGTATGGCAAAGATCATGCAACGTTTTTTTTTTAAATTAGTTAATGGATTTGTACCCAAACGCATTACTATATAATATATTAAAATGCCAATCTCCTACCCCTTATAACATTAAAAACCAATTCAAAAAATATTGATTAACTTATTGCCAGTCTTTATCAACCCCAAATATATTATATCTTGGCCTTTTCTGATGAGTAAGGTTAAGCGGGACTTCACCAATAAATTCAACTAAAACATCATTTCAATATGAAATTATCATTGCTTACGCTTTTATTTTGTTAAAAAATAAGTAATCGCAAATAACAACATATCGATACTTCAGTTCCAAAGTGTAACAACTCAAAAAGCATAGTTCTGAGATAATTAGGGAAAAAGAATTTGGGCAGGCTTAATCTTTTTCCATACATTTTTTTGGCGATTTTAATGAACTTCTAAGACTCTAAAAAACATATTGTTACTCATAATACAATAAACGTAATTTCATTTTTTTCTGATAATAATAATAGGATCTTTCAGAGGTTTGCACAAGATTTTCGCAATAGTTACAGTTTCTATTATAAATAACAATAACCACTGTAATTCTCAAATAACCACAGATTACCAAATGCTGCATTTTGAATCTGGTAGATATCGGTTTTCTAAACATTTCCTTATACTTAACTAAAAACTGAAAATTTTTGACTTGTTACACTTAACTGAGGTGAGGTATCGATGTATTTGTCGTCATTTATCTTTATATCTGTAATTGCATCACGTCCACACGCACACACATACATTCTTTCAGTCAGTGCATGCAAAGAGAGAGAGTAGGTATGTGTTGGAGCGTAATTTTATTTAAATTATTAGCACCCTGAAGACACACGGTCCTTCGCTCTTTGTCTGCTTATCGTTTTTATCAAACGTATTAAGGTAATGCTGACAGTTGACTCTGCTACTTGGTAGTAATGTATATTTAATTAATATGAACCTATTTGATTTTTCCTTTTCCAAGTCTCACAGCCTGTCAGTGATTTGCATTTCTCCCTTCAGTTATTCTAAGAAACAATGAAGCTTTGCGGAAAGTTTAATTGGTATAAATTTTTAAATATTTCAGAATAATTTTGATTTTAAAAGTTCTGTTAATCATTTAAACATCGCAAGAATAGAAGCATTATTTAAAGGGTTTCAACGAAGCCCATATACAATTTAAAGGTCATAATTAGATTTATATTTAACTTATTATACTTTGATTCTTTCACAGTAGAGGCTACATTTTTATTCAACACTTTTAAAACAATTTCAATGATGGATTTATTTGAGCATTCTGAAATAAACTGATTCTTAATGATATAAATAAAATAATGTTCAACAAACATAATGAAACCCTTTGAAAAAGTTTTGAAGTTCATAAAAGCTTACGGATTTTATTCCGAAATAAATATTTGAACTGTTAGAAATTCCGCAAGCTAAATCGTTTAAACTGTCAAACTTTCTATCGAAAAGCTTATTTATATTTTCATTGTAAGGAAGCAAGGGTCTTTATCAATAACGACGGAGCTTTTCCAGCGATTCGGAAAAGTGGCCGATATTGAACAAGTTTTAAACTCTGGGGCAATTTTCCGAGACAACAGATGCGGCAAGCGGCGCAGACTGACCAAAGGCTTTCTGGCTAATGTCCTCGACAGGAAGGTTTTTGCAAGGCCGTGCCGCCGCTGCAAATACGGGCTTCAACCAATACCGATGTCTAAAAAGCTCTAGTTTTTATCGTGCGCTTCAAAGCTTGCATAGTGTCAGCTTTTTACTGTATGGTTTTGAGAGCTTAAACGTTGGCCCGCTAGAAGCTTTATATTGTTGAATGTTAAGGTAACAAAATGCTACAGAATGCTGCAGAATATATTATTAAAATAATCAACTAAAATACCTTAACACGACGTCTTAAATTTAAAGATGGCTTTCGTAATACAGTTAAATTTGTAATATGTTGTTGACAGAAAACGTCAACAATCAAATAGTGCAACAATAGTTGATGCCTAATTCATATTTAAAAGAGATCTTGGCAATGCAATATTTTTGTTTTCATCGTATTAAAGTTTGTTCGAATACAAAAAAACACTTCCGAACTCAATGCACATCGCTTGTTTCAAATAAATATTAGTAATATCGATGGCCCAGTTCCATGAAACGATAAGCGAAAAATTTCATTGTTTGAAATAGTTTACGTTTACCCATTATATTCGAATACCACTCTTCTACAGTTCCACAAAAATGCAACTAGAAAAACATACTGGTTCGTGTTTTCAAATACAAATGTTAACATACGTGAACAATCTCTCAGTTTCATAAAGAAACAACCCGAAATAACGTCGCATGGTTGTGACAATGACCACATATTTCACTGAAAAAGTAACAGCCGCATAGTCATCAGCAGAACGCGCCATACCGTCAGACAACACGGATAACAATACTACTTCACTGACCATCGACCACGGAAGGTTGGTAGCAGGGTTATCCTTAAATTAAACATCTGTAATAACGTATCCACCTAACAAATAATTCGTAAAAAGTAATAAAAAAATCAGCCTTAACATTTTTACAAGTCAGTCAAAACGTTTGTGAGCCATATATCAAAACTACCAATTTCTAGTTGTAGCTCTGTGAAACTGGGCCATCGATATATCCAATCCGAACCCTGCGGGACGACATTATCTTCAAAAAAAGGTACACTTATATATTATATAATTCTGTTTGTAAATTTAGCCCTCATATTTTTATGATATATGAAACAATACGATCAAAGCAAAAATAACTGTCTACTTTATTATTTGCTAAATTAAATCTGTCGGGATATATCAAACTGATTTTCTTTAACGTCCATTAAAGAGGAAAAACAAAACAAAGCGGGTAGCCTTTAAAACGTTTTCTAAATGAACTCTCCCAAGGGAAGTTCCATATAAAAACAGAGGTGGAAGAAAACAACGATTACAGAGTGTAACTGGGTAAACGGGTGGAGCTTAAAGTCACTCGTGACAAAACTGATGTTGTTTATGCATTTATATAATTTAAGTTGTTAAGGTGTACCAGGGTGCTTTTAATAATTTATGATCCCAGTGTGGATAGTAAGTTAATTGTACTGCCATTCTTTTGTGGGACTCGTAGATTAGAATAAAGTTGCAGACTTTTATTATTTAACCCTTTCATACTCATGGTGTAACATTGAGTTACTTTGACATTTAAACCTTTAATTTATCTGTGAAATAGGTCGTACGAAAGATTGAAAATTTTGTTAGTTGTAATAAAAATAAAAATAATTAAAATACGGTTATCTTTAAAATATTAAAATGTGCAATGAAATGTAATTAAATTAAATGATGAGACTTATCAGCAGGAAGGGAGGAATCACAAAATATAGAAAAATGGATAGCTCAGCGGAGAAACTAGGATTGAGTTATCACAGGGAAGTGGATAAGGTTTGCCAATCTCGGTACACTTTACTTTGTTCTGTACGGAGAAATATATGGGTTTAATTAAACTTTGGGTGCCAGGCGTGAAGATACACGCCAAATGAAAAAATAATTATAATGAAAATACCGTTACCGTTAAAAAACACATTTAATAGGGATGCGGAAACCATAGATGCACAGATTTTAATATATAAACAAATAAAACAGAATTTACACGATGAAACAATATTTATGAACAGATGGTAACACTTAAACAGGAAAAGTATTATAATATATAAATATAAAATTACGACCTTGGATGTTAAACCATCTAGGCGGCGAACTCGGATGTCCGAGGCCAATCTCCAGCGCGTTACCGGCACGTCCTACTCGTTCCACACCCTGGCGTGTAAGAAGGTTTTAACGCAATTCTTGGCGAGGCTTCTCCTTCGTCTCCTACCAACGACGCAGCGAGGTGCGTATCGCCGATAGGTGACGATTGTAATGTTGCGACGAAATCGTAACACTACATATAATTGAAAACTAAAAATGCATTATAATTCACGACTTCTTTGTATTTTTACCACCAAAAAAAGACAAAATAATGGTATAGTACAGTAACAATTCAAGATGCATGACGTACGGTATGCAATCGTTTTGTTTCACACGCCAACAAACCACGTCTCGTGTTTGTATTGTGAAAATTTCGATTCTTGGGTCTTTCGATAATTTCGCATAGTTTGATATGTATTTCAGGTTTTACACACCAAAAATGACGTAAAATAATTATTTAATACTACATAAAACCATATTTCATTCTTTGAAATTGTCATTTCACTTTGTAAATGCGTTTATATGACAAAACCCACACAGGAAATGTGACTGCATGAGGTTCGATGGGGATTTTTTTTAGCATGGAAACGGGAAGGTTAATTATTCACGTGTTCTCATAAAAATAATTGTCTCTCGCTAAATTCACTCAGTCTTGATAATACTATAAAACTTTTTATAAGTATTAACACGATGCAGAACTTCTGGAAGTTACAGTAGTTCTGTAGAAAGAAGTGCTACGTATTTATTTAATGCATACAATTTTAAAGTCTTGCTTTATTGAGATTTGGCACTGATAAAATCTCAATTTAACTAATACAGAACTGTTTATAATGAGTATTGAAAACAGATGTTTGGTGTCATGACTTGCGAGGCAGCAAGAAGACTTGTAGATAACGTTGAATCTTGGAAACAACATGTGATTAACATACGCTCCAAATAGGGAGTGGACATGGTCTAAGAAAAAGAATAAGAGTTAATAAAAATGTCACTTTTATCAAAATTTAAGGATACAGATGGTCAAATCTTACAATCATTTAACATTAATAAATTATGCTATTCAAAATATTCGTTAAATAATTTAAAAATGTCTCCATCAATTGCTTGTCACGATCGTCGCATTAACCAAAGTAACAGAAATCAAAAAAATAACTAATATATTCTCTACGAGAACTGCTGGTTACTCAGTTGCTCAAACTCTATTTTTAGAAGAGAGTAGGGCGATAATGATAGGGCTATAACAACTACGTGTGTATCTCTCTAGCTGACTATTAATTAGCTAATTACTTTTAAGGTGTTAACTGTCAATTCTTGGTGGAAAGACATTATATTTTAAAAAATAAAACACAATTTGTTTGTACTACTTCCACATATTTATAATGATCAGATTACTGATCCTGATTAATTAGCTAGTTTTTTAATTGATGAATCGAGATTTGACCCCAAGACATCCTTAACTAACTTACTACGAACCATTGATTGAACATACCAACGGATTTAAACTAGACCAAATTGTATTTTGTAATATCTATGTGAACATGAATAATTATTTAATAAACATGTTTTACTGCAATATGATTGGGTTGCAAAAATTGTCGGCATCGATGAAACTTTACTTAATGGCAGTAGAAACAAATTGTCTATCCTAGCAATAAAAAATCAACAACTTAAAGTTAATCTATTATGTGTTTGTGAAATCGTAAAGCATTCAAAAACATTACATCAGATTATTTTTAATCCGAAATGTTTACGTCTCTGTCTAACAAAACAGTTAAGAAATACCGTTTGTTTCTTTGTACCCAGTTTTATAAATTTAGCTTCATCATATTATTGTTACTTCATTCCTAAAAATAACAAATCATCATGACCTACTAACAAGCTTATATTCTTGTATGCATTTACCTGTTTTTAAAACCGAAAGGTCACTGACTTATACAAAAGCTCCCGCTTCCTGCTGGAAGCTGGAAGGCTTTTTTTATTATTTCCTGTAATGATTGTCTGAAACACTTTGCCGAGGTTAATGTACTTAACTTATTCTTGAGTCTGACCGTTCTTAGGTGAAACGAGATTCCGCATTCGCTCTAGAGTGTTGATTAAAATTTAATGGAGTTTTCCCTTGTTTTTATTTTATTACGCAAAGTATGAGATTTCATAAGAAAGTAAAAATATTTTTAACAGCCTTCCTCTTTTGTTCTAACCATACCAGCAATATTTATTTAACGCACCACTTTTGAGATTTTTGGGGAGATTTTGTAAATTTCTATGTATTACATCACTAACGAACTGAGTTTCACCTTTCAGTATCTTCAGGCATTCAAGCACACGAAGGAACTCGAATTGACAGACAGTAAACATTGTCTAACGTTTATATACAAGATACAAATACGACCAAATATTATTTATAAGATAAAATATTTTAAGTCTACGACTCACACTGATACCTGAGTCAAAAATTCCGAGAATAGCCTTTATCTTTGTTGGAAAAACAAGCGCATTAATAAAGTAACGAATTGCCGGTGGCTAAAATCACCAGTGATTTTTACACTTATAATAAACAGCATTGTGGATTTTAAAAAGCAATTCGAAAAAAAGGATAAATATATACAATCATCCCAAAATTAGTGGATATAAAGACTCAGTCTGTACCCACCCTAGCACTGGCTATAGCCAGGAAACTAGGAGCCCGCTTCGCGGACTCCACATAATAGTTTCAGTAGGAAAGTAGAGGTAGGAAAAAAAAAAAAACATAATTAGTGAGCTCTATGACTATGGGATGAATTTATTAATATGGCAATATCAATATTTGTTGAATCATTCAATGCGCTGTTATTTAATTTTAAATATCGACTGAGGGTGCTTAATGAAATTTAATTGTTGAAATTTTTTACATGTTCATGTATTTTGCCACTTACGACCCGTGTTTCACCTTTAACCTTGGTCGTTAGTAGGGATTTCAACTAGGATATTTGAATATTCAATTTACGAATACATTCGGTCACTTTTTAACTATTCGATATTCAAATATTTGGCGCAACTATTCGAATAATATTCGTTATAATTTTTAAAAGAATACTATTCATTGATACTATGATCACATTTTGGTATGTCTACTAACCTTTATTTATTTGGCAATTATACACTGACCAAACATAATTATTTAGTGGCCAATTATCGAATTAGTTCTGACCAAATAATTCGCTGCCTTTTACAATATTGTTCTTTTTCAAGATACTCAATGGTTCAAAAAAACCTTTAATAGACTGCCCAGCTTACCAACTTTACCAACGATGAAAAGGCAGATGATCACCACAATCAGTGGTCTACAAACTTTTTAGAGTAAGGACCGCACTGACACCTCCACTAAGTCCCAAGGGCCAAGACCTCATCATACCAACATACTCTACTTTTGAATTGGGCCGGTGAGTTAGATATCTATGGCGCAGGGCACGGTGGTGAACTCTGCTCAGTTCGAAATTTTGATTGGTACTAACGGATAAGTGTTAAGAGGGATTAGAAAGTTTTTCTCTCACAATGAAAGGTAATAAAAACATATCCCCGAAAAATGATTCTATTTACTAGTATTATTATTTTTTTGTTAAAAAATGTATATAATAGAATTTCTCGTTGCCCTATTTTTTTTATAAAACGTATTTATTAAAATTCAATTCTACTTTAAATATCAGTCAGAAAAAGTGCAAGAAAACGAACTGTTTGGCACATTTCAAAAACCTTTCTAAAATCGTTATATTCAACAAACTGCAAATTCCATAACAATCACTTTTTTAAAAATACTTTGTTCTACGATTTTGTCTCAGACATCAAATCTCGATAACCTACAGTAAACCCTAATCTAGTCACGGCGTAAAATAAATAAAAGCTTATCTGAAAAGCAGGTGTCAGCTCTTTGCTAGACAGGTTTGAAAACTTTACTATTTTCATTTAAATAAAAGTGTATTAGTGTAAATAAATACTTCGAGAGTGCAATTATTAAAAGAAAAAAAAAAAATTCTATGTTTCATATTTTTTAGGCGACGGAAAACGATTAACGACTTTCGTGAAATGAGGGAAAAACCTACTAATTCCTTTTAAGGACATTTCATTGAAGCATCCAAAGTTATAAAAAAAAATACTAAGATAATCTTCTTTACCTTTGCAGACATTGAATGGATATAAATGATTCCAAATAGCAAACTTTTGTCCAAGTTAAAATTTATTTAAAACACCTGAGAAGACCCCGGATCGAAGAGAGGCGAGCGGCTGGTTATCCGTAGTCCTGGAAGGGCTGATCTCAGACAAACACCATTTCAGATCCGGTTAAAAACTTATTTATTATCCATTAAAGATGCAGTGGTTTAACATTACACAAATATATAAATCTTAACACATAAAATAGATTCTACATTTACATTTACTTAGCAACTGAATTTACTTTAAGTTTTAATACAAATGACACAACGAATTTAAATTAAATCCAACGCAAATCAAAACACAAAAACAAACAAACAGTTCACATCGTCACATCACTTTCGTCGCGACGAGACCTCGTTCGTCCGACTCGGCAGCTCGTCATCCACTGTCTACAAAATTCAAAAAAACTCCGTGCAAAGTTGGAGCTACCCTTTTCCGTAAAAATGGACTCGTCCAGCGACCGAAGCCCGGGGGCTTCTTAAACGCCTGACAACAAGAAAGAGCGTATTCTGCGAATTATTGCTGTTTGCCGCAGGCCGATTTCAGTTCGGGACACTAATGACACTTATACTTAAGAAAAACCAGGGTGTGTCACACCGTATCCCTAAAATAAAATTATTTGTTAACAAAACAATTTATTATCATCCTTTTATAGTATCCTTTCGTAGACAATTATAATAAATACTTGTTTATATTAAATATATTGCGTTACATTGACCATAATAGTCTCGGAGGCTGTTCTGAACAATGGCTATTTCTCCGTTTAATTTTCCAAGCATATGAATTTCAAAGATGTGCGTTAAGTTTTATTGCGAATTATATGGGCCAACATATTTTTTTACAAGGGCAGCGAATATAATAAAAAACGTGGAACATTGTTTTATCACTTATGGAAAAAGTTTTGTCTAGCGGAAGAATTTTGTTATTACATTTTTTTCAAGTGGAGCTCGCTCGGAATTGTTTTCTTTGATGAGTCTAAATGATTATTTAAAACAGAAGATGTATTAATGGTGCTGCCAAATGAGAAAATCTCAATTTTCATTTATTCGTTATGAGATAAAAAAAACAATATTGAAATAATGTAACTTCAAATATTCTGTAAATATAATTTTTGCTTTCAGATACAAACACAAATCTTTTTCATTAAATTTAGATTTGAGCTTTGAAGTTAACTATTTTTATTTTAAAAATAAAGCACAATTTCTTTGCACCTTTTCCACATATTTATAATGTTCAGGACCTGTTACGCTCACCACGAGCACTATTAACTGATAGATGGAACTCGGTTGAAAACACTTGTGATAAATGAAACCGGTCTTCATCATTATAAACACGTGGATTAACAATAATTACTAAATATGTGACGTTTGTGAAAAAATCCAAACCTTAATTTTTTTAAACCATATCAACTCCTTACTCGGATTATATGGCCATCACACGTTTCTTCCAAGGTTCTCTGTCCCCCGCCAGTCTTTTTGCTTTCTCCCAGGTCATCCCAGCGTCCCAATAATCCGCCGAAAAGATCTTATGGATGGTCAATTATCATTATCATTATTGCTATTACATAATATAATTTAGTATTTTTTTGGGCATGAGAATGGATTTTAAAGTTACAAAATTAAAAAAAAAATATTTGAGAAAGTTACAAAATAGGAGAAGTAGAGATACCACAATACATATTTATTCAATAACTATGCAGGTGCCATAACAAGTTGTGGACATAAAAAACCCGAGGTAAACTTTATAGTAATCACGACGTATTTATACCAAATAATATCACTTTTAATATTTAAAGCGAGTCCCGAAGTTCCAGTATTACGGAAATGGAAACTCTAGTTATAGTCAATGTGAGAAGACCCAGGATCGAAGAGAGGTGAACGGCTGGTTATCCAGAGTCCTGGAAGGGCTGTGATCTCAGACAAACACCATTTCAAATCCGGTTCAAAACTTATTTATTTTCCATCAAAGATGCAGTGGTTTACATTACACAAATATATAATTCCTAACACATAAAATTGATTCTACATTTACTTAGCAACTGAATTTACTTTAAGTTAAATACAAATGTCACGACAAACGATTTTAAATTAAGTCCAACGCAAATCAAAACACAAACAACTCGCATCGTCACCTCTGCCGCAACTCGCCCGGCTCGACGGATCGTAATCGACTGTGTACAAATACAATTTAAAAAACTCCCTGCATCGTCGGAGCTACCCCTTTTCGTCAAAATGGACTCGTCCAGCGGGCGTACCCGGTGGCTATTGAACGCTTGGTAACAAGAAACGGCCGATTCTGCGTATTATTGCTGTTGCCGCTGGGTGATTTCAGTTCTGGACACTAATGACACTTATACTTAACAAAAACCAGGGTGTGTCAAATGATTATATTTAAAGTGATTGAAAAAACTATTCGTAGAACTCTAATAAAACCTTGTTGTGGTTGTATTGCTTTATCGGTTAAACGGAACTCCTAATTGGTCAAAAATATTTGAGTCAAACAAATTGGTAAAAAAAACAACTTTTTATTCTGATCCAACCCAAAGCTAAATTAATTCATCAACAAAATTTGAGTGGCAAAATTTTGCTAGGCGAAAAAGTAATGTCAAAATTTTAAATTTGTCGAACCTTTGAAGGACGCTAACTGTGGCAATTTCACATATTTTATGTAAAATTTCATAACGTTGAGCAAGATAGGACGGAGTTTTAAACGATTTTAATTATTAATATGCCCTATCTCCACGGAGCAACTCTACGTATTTCGTTAAAGTTGTTTCGATAGAAACCCAGGTCACAGCGCACGGTAAAATATAATATTCAAGATTTGCTATGAAGCCCGGTAATAACATATTATACATCAGCAATATTTTCTTGTTAATATTTAATCAGAATTAAAATATGGGAGCTTGAAAATTTGGTTATATTTTCTTCTTCCGTATTGAAGTTCTTCGAAAGTCTTAAAGTAATTAAAGATAAAATATCTGCTTAAGGTGGTGATAAAGGACTGTTGAACAAAGTGTCAATAGTGTTTTACCGGTGGTCTCTGATGTATTTATGGTAGAAAATTGTCTGCAACCGGTAGTGATTCATTCACATTTGAAATAATATTGAGGCAAACAAACAGCAACAAACTAAAGATCAGCTACTTAAGACATTCAGTATTTTGATTTCAATACCGTAATCTATCTAGTTATATATAGATGAAGAAAGAAGATTATTTTTGATCAGTGTCAACGTAGAAAAGCAAGAGGTCATTCAAGATTTTTCGTAATATACCACATTACGTTGTTTTTAAAACACACAAAACACTCTCAAAGATAGATCGTACACCAAATCATTAATACTTTAAAGAAACCTATTCATTATAAATTAACTGATATTATTAATATATTTTTAGGAATACATTTCCAATGTCAAATGCGTGTCGCAATTAAACAGTAGGTACAGATGATGATAATGACGATTATGCAGTGTAAAGGAGATGTTTCCAGTTCAACCAGTGGCGGTAAAATGCTAGTCAGGTTCTGTATTCTTCATTTGTGTCTTCTTCGCGATTCGTATTCCACCTTAATTGTCATACTGTGTGATAATGCCCCTTTTTGAAGAAGGGCGAATGCTTGGTTATCACCATCCAGGATGAATAGGATCTCAATACAAAACGCCACTTCAGTCCGGTTAATTTCTTTTTATTGAAGATGCAGTGGTTTAATACACAAAAATTAGTAGTACAACATGAAATTGAGTATACATTTACGTTTATTTAAGACAAAAATTTATATTTTAGTTTTAATACAATTGACACACCAAACAATTTTAAATTTAACACTAAATACAATTGAACGAAAAGACAACGTGCAAAACGCCATCGCGACCGACGCCATTTTCGTCGGTCGCTGGCTTCTGTTGAAAAATTGCAGGCCCCTTCCCTTTTGTCGATGGCTTCTGACCGTTGCCAAGCAGAGGGTAATTATCAAGCGCCTGCTTTCTAATTTCGGTTTTACTTGTCGGTCAGACAGCAACCGATATCTTTTTAATGACCATAAATCAGGTATTATTAGATACCGAGAATCTATTGTCATAATAGCTGTTCGCTGGTAGTTCTGGATTCTTTTAAAACTTAAGCCCAGCAAAAATCAGGGCGTGTTGTGTGTTTTCCAAATATCGTATTTGATAAATCTAATATTTAGAGAATATTTTTTTTTATAATGACACATTTATTTATTTTCGCATTTAAGAATATCACATTTAAGAATGTCAAGTTAACAACTTGAAATAAATGTCATTTTATCAAACCTCTTTTATAATTATTATTAATTTTGATGATAAAAATGAAGTTTGATTAACACTTATTATTTGTCAATTTTGCTTCGTTGATAAGGTAACGTTGTACTATGGCAGAAAACAAAACTTGAGTAGAGTATTATTTATCGTAAATTTGCAGCGTCATGTAAAACTACATATTAAAACTTTGGCAATTAGCTGTAATAAAACATTGTTTTGTAAATCACTTATAATTAACATATCATTTATTTTTGAAACCATTAAATCGAATACGAAAATCATCATTGTCGATAAAGTGTTTTATACCGAATTTATTATTGATTGAATTGCAATAAGGGCATCCAATCCCGGACCACTTTTACAATCTCGGGATTGGTCATTAAGTTTAATGTCATGTGCTAAATTGTACATTTAAAACTTACTTTTTCTGTGATGAAAATTTAATGTTTATGTGATGAAATATTTTTTTTGGTCCTAATTTGTCCTTCATTTCAAATCGGTTAAGAACGGTTGTTATGAAATATGAAAAGGAGGAAGACTACGATACATTTATACTATTTTTATAGGTATTATAATAAAACTATGTACCTGAACAAACTGAGGTATACGTTGTAGTTCATCAGGAAGCTTTAAATTGATGTTTTTTATTTTTTGGCATTCGCAGTGAATTCCGAAATCCCGGGAATGTCTTAATATCAATGCCGGGATTACGGAATTGGAAGCCCTAATTGCAATATAGTCGCCGGAATTAATATACTGGTAAAGTTATTCTATAGCAAAACTGTCTGAATTTTATTTAGTATGCTAGGTTTTTCGATTAGTTTCTTAAAAAAAAAGCCAGCGTGTCTGTTATTTGAATTGATTGCGTTTACCTTATTGAAAAAATACAATGAGGGAAAGCAAAGGTATTGAATGACAAGTCTACAAAGAAACAGGATCAAATAACTATACGACTCTTACTATGTTGGTGGCAAACTATAGTTTTGAGTTTCATTTATAAAATTTTAGCGTTGATGTCATGATACGAAATAATATAACATTTTAAGCTGAGGTTTTCTTTTTAAATATTAAGTAAGTTATTTTATATAGCTTTAAGAATTGCGATCCTAACTAGAGAAATTTAATTTAGGAACAGATCGGCCGTTGACTTCTCTGAAGCTCGGGTGGACCAACGGCCAGTGAAATAGTGCTGTAATCCATCCGTGTGTGAGGTAGTACGGCTACTGCCCTTGTATATGCTTCTGTTCTTGTATTGCCATGCCGTTTGGGTTCCCATATATGTTGATTCGTTCCCCACATAGCAATTTCTAGTGCACCAGATACTTTTTCTTCTTGTTTTTTATTTCACTTAAAATATTTGCTCCCTTTTTGGAGTATATGATCACCAAGTGACACCTCCATGATTTCCTGTCACCAACTAATCGCTTTGCTTCCTCCCATGACATACCAGAGTCTCTTTGATTTACTGAGTAAATCCTGTGGGTAGTACCTGATGTTCTTCCAGGACACTCGAATTTCACCGATCGGAAGAAGAGTCAAACAGGATTGAGGCTCTCCAAAGTTATTGACAGTACGTGACCCAGACAGTTCCAACGTCTCTCCATGGCGCTGTCCAGTACGTTCCCTAACCCCAGTATATGACACAAGCGTTCCATTCACGTAACTCAGTATACGGTATATTAAGTGCGATGATCGACTACCGTAAAGCAACACAGGTAGAATAGAAGCGTTGAACAAATGGCATTTGGTTTTAACCGTGTAAAACTGCGTGTCCCAGACACTGCATTAAGTTAAATATGACTCTAGCTATTCCTTAACGAATAGCGAGCTCCTTTTTTGTGTTACCGTCTTTTGGGATGAGTACACCGACGTACCTGAAGCTGTCAACTAGCCTGATAATCTGTGCCACGATTGTCAGAGTCCTGCTAGAGCCATCACAGGCATGTTTACACATCATATTGGTCTTACTTGCGTTTATTTTCAAACCAATACGACCTGAGCTAATTTATAGCCTTTCAATAGTTTTCTGGATACCCTTAACAGATTTGTCCAATCAACACTCCCTACTTATAATCACGTAAGTGTCACATCTCTACTAGTCTACGCACTCGGTTCTATAGATATGGATAGTTTTTTCGTTAAGTATAAACACGTAACTAGCCTCTTATACGAAAGCCTTTACCCATAATTCAAAGCCCAATTTCGTATTTGTAATATTTCAAAAACTTTTGAGTTAAACTTTATCTATATATATAAAAATGAATGTCTGTTTGTTGGTTTGTTGGTTTGTCCGGATCTTATAGGCTCCTAAACTACTCAACCGATCGCGACGAAACTTTCAGGAAGGACTTATTGTGATCATGCCGGGAAATATTATATAAAATAAATGTTTGTTTGTCCTTAACGTGTTCCTTTACCATTCATACGATTTCGATGAAACTTCGGTGAGTTGTTGTGCACACACCCGTGAAGGGTTCTAAAGAAAAGAAATGAAAATCTAAAATTGAAAAAAAGAATCAAATACGTACATACAGCGAAATCTAGGAAAAACCTTCTGATTTATTCGTGTACGCACCAGACGAAAAACGAAAATATTATGTTATAACAAGTGTGATATTGAAACTCTGGTTCGGGTCGGGCCAGACCTGAAGATGATGGGCTTGAACCGGGTATGTCTATGAAATTTCGGGCTGTGCAGACCTCTAATCCAAAAGCAGTTCAATAAACAGAATTAAAACACAAACCCTTTCTTTCTTTGAGTGGCATTGCAACGTATGCCGGGTACTCACTAGTATAAAATAAAAAACTAGTTTTATTATAATAGCACTGTCCCAATTTTGAAGAAGATAGATGCAGCCGTTACTTTGCAACTGCGCTTGGAATCTTTGAGACGCTTTACTGAATGTTTGCAGATACGGAATTATACGTAGGGAGTGTCGAAATATATGATATTCTTTAATGTGTTATTATAAATAATGAGTTATAGATATTCAAGGATTCAACACTTGAAAGATGTTTTCAGCTCGTACAAAGCTTAAAGCGTTTTGGACTGATCTAAGAATTTTTATTTATAAGTTTGAAAGTAATGTTTCTTTAATTATTTAAAGGAACCATTTTACCGAAGCGGAAATTAAATTCGTAACATTAAAATTATATGTAAAGTTAATCACCAATAACTGAAGACGATGAGTAAATTTTTAATTTTGTTTACTGTGGAATTTTAATGACTTTCGCAAGGCAATTTATGTTAATGTAATCAGATCGTAGGACGTAATTTTTTTTATTGACGTTTCCTATTTATGTACACAGGGAGGTTATCGAAGGGGGAAATTTTGTTTTTCATCCCTACATGACATTAAAAAATATTTCTATAAACAACTTTACTGCGAGTTCGAAAATTAAATAATTTTATACATGGAACCAATTTTACTACAGGATGATAAAATAATTAGGCATTTTACTGTTGATTAAAGTACGTACTTACGTTCCATAAGTCAGCAGTTATTTATGACAGGCCGTTTCTTTACCAGTCTGGTAAAAAGCGTTACGCCGTTAAGTTATTTTTTGAGTTGTGAATCATTTATGATACATTTTTTGATAAAGTTTTAACTTGTAAAATGACACAAATTTCTTTACACGAAAATCTTGTTCGTCAAACTACTGCATGTTTGCATAAAAAGCACAAATTTTGATTAATCTAAAATCTTTTTTAAACCTCCTGTATTCACGGTGTAATAATGAGTTGATTACCTTTAAATTATGTGTGAAATAGGTAATATTAATAAATAAAATAGTTCTACATATAATTAAGTCGGCGCCCGTGACGCAGTTGGTAGCGTTGATGGCTACGGTTACGGATGTCTCGGGTTCAATTCCCGGTGCGAACGGTTTTCATAGATTGATTTTTCAATCAATTTATGGATTTCTGTTCGTAGTCTGAGTCCTCCCTCCCACCCATCCTATCCTCACAGGGCGTAGCGAGAGCGATTAGTTAACCACTAGTCCTGTCCTAGTCCTATCCTTCTATTCCTACTCTCTTCTAAAAAAAACGAGAGGTTGAGCAAATGAGTAACAAGCAGTTCTCGTAGAAAAATTCTGTTGAGATACCTCCATTAGAAGACCATATGCTCCATGTTGGGAGCGGACATGAAAAAAAATATATAATTAAAAATACATTGTAGTTTACGTCTTCTTTGTATAATTAATCATAATTTTAAAACCTCGTTAATTTTACCATCGAAAAACACAATATTTTATTATAGTACAGAAACAATCAGAGATGTATGACGTACCGTATGCAAGCGTTTTGTTTCAGACGACACCAAGACACGTTAAGAACTTGAGCTTGTTCTGCTATGAAGAATTTAGATTCTTGTGTCTTTCGATAATTTTACAAAGTTTTATATGTATTTCAGGTTTTACACACAAAATATGACGTAAAATATTTACTTTATGCTACATAAAAACCATATTTCACTTTTTGAAATCATTTCGCTTTATAAATGCGTTTATATGACAAAACCTACTCGGTAACGAAATGTGACTGCATGAGATCCGATGGGATATTTTTAGCATGAAATCGGGAAGGTTAATCAAAAGTTTATTAGCAGTCAGGAAATTCAAGCGCTGACCGATATATACGACGCCAATACTGCATGCGTAATGATAAAGGTGAACGCTCTGAAAAGGCAAGGCGTGATAACTAAAGCAGAACACAGACAACCGACGACGGTATATGTGGACAATTAAGGATAAGACGGATATTCAGTCGTCACGCCCGGAACCCTGTAGGGTAGTATACTTACAGTTAAATCTCGTTAATCATACAACAATTGAAATTATATTCTTAATGATTGATAACGAATTATAAAAAATAATTTAAGACATCGACTGAGGGTGCTTGATGGAATTTCAATATCAAATTTGGATTACTGAGATTTTGTACACTTCCATGTATTTTGTCACTAACGACCCGGGTTTCGCCTTTCGGCATCTTCAGGCATTCGAGCACACGGATGGACTCGAACTGAGAGACAGTAAACAGTGTCTAACGTTTATATAGAAGATACAAATGCGACAAATATTATTAACGAGGTAAGATATTATACGTCTGAGAGCCACACTGATACCTGAGTTAAAATTTCGGGAATCTCCCTAATCCTTATTTTGTAAACACCATATTAACAGAGTGGCGAATTGCCGCTTTTCAATTTCTTTTAGAAATACCATTAGGGAGATTCCCGAAATTTCAACTCAGGTATCAGTGTGGCTCTCAGACGTATAATATCTTACCTCGTAAATAATATTTGTCGCATTTGTATCTTCTATATAAACGTTAGACACTGTTTACTGTCTTTCAGTTCGAGTCCATCCGTGTGCTCGAATGCCTGAAGATGCCGAAAGGCGAAACCCGGGTCGTTAGTGACAAAATACATGGAAGTGTACAAAATCTCAATAATCCAAATTTATAATAAATAAATGAAAATGAATCCTTCAATGATTCCAAAACGATATCCAAATAATAACCATATATATATATATATAAAATTAATGAATATTTGTTTGTTTGTCCCTTATGCGTTCTTACATCATTCATCCAATTTTGATGAAACTTCTGAAAAATCTAAAAAAATGAAACAAATATATAAAAGAAGCGACATCTCAGAAAATCTTTCTGATTTATTCGTGTACCCACCAGAAGGAAACAAAAAATATCGTGTAATCAAAATTCTAAAAGCACTTCAATAAACAGAATTAAAACGCAAACCCTTTCTTGCTTTGAGTGGCATTGCAACGCATGCCGGATACTCACTAGTAATCA
Organism: Himalopsyche phryganea; assembly: GCA_022494535.1. Classification (NCBI taxonomy): domain Eukaryota; kingdom Metazoa; phylum Arthropoda; class Insecta; order Trichoptera; family Rhyacophilidae; genus Himalopsyche; species Himalopsyche phryganea. The sequence goes on from JAGVSL010000025.1 coordinate 4,149,616, forward strand.
ATTCCCAAAATATTCGTTTCTTTATAACCGACCAGTAAAATATATTGATGACTATTTACTGACCATACTGCCCTGAAAATCTTGTTAGATACTGACCAAATAAATACAGAGTAGTATAAGTTAAATGTTATTAAATTAAATTAAATTTATAGTATGTCAAATTCAGAACACACTGTTTCGTCTCTTGTGTGCGTATTTTCTATTTACTGTTAAATGAAAAAATCACAAGAGATGTTCCGGAAAAAATTTGCCATCTCGCGCTGCGTCCATTTCTGTTTATTGCATTAAAAAAGGGAGACGAAAAGATGGGAGGGTGTCTTTGACCTGTACGCAATATGGCAAATATTTTTTTATCATCTAATGTTATATTCCTTTGTGTACGCCAAAAACAAACCTTGTTTTGATAAATAATACGAATTATTATGTAAAAGCTCTCATGAAATTTTATTAAATTGTTTTTTAAATAATCAAATGAATTAATTATTAAAATAGAATAACAACAAGCTTTAGGCTGAAACGTAAAATGGCTTGTAGAAAATACAGGACGAATATAAAAATAGCTTTAGCGTAGCGTTTTAATTGAGAAATTTATTTAATACAGAGTAACCCATCGTTGCCTTATACATCTTTTTAGTTCCCTTAAAAACAATGAACTAAATCTCTACTGAATTATGAAACAAAATTCCAGTGGATCTTTTGAAATAAATAATTTAAGAGCAATTGAATACTTAATTTGTTAGAAATATTACAAATGTATATTAATAAAGTTTCTTTTCGAGATTGTTGGTTCCACGGTTGTTTTTAAATGACGGAATTATATATGAAGCGATTAACTGTTTTTCTGCAGATTTACGAAACATTATGCTTGTGTTATTATTTATGTCAACTCAGCGATATGGACGAGGCTAATTGGCAAATAATATTATATTTATGCGCCACATTCTTCTGTCATTACCACCTCCAAAAAGATAGGTTGGCCGGCTATTTTACAACCTATTCTCATAATCAACAACTTCAGTTGAGATGCTCAAATGCAAAAAAAAGAATTCTTTTTCAATACTTATTTTTTTAAATTTAATACATTAAATAAATTTTATTTTACTGAACAAGCTCTGAAATTAATACTTATTTTTGCTTTCTTTAAATAACAGACCAGTAAGTTCATTTTACTGAAGTAAATATTAATAAAGCAAAAAGACTCTTTATTTCAATGAAAATTTATGAAGAAAATAAATAAATATAAAATACGAATGGAAAAGTGTTGTTTGCAAATTATATATCATTTTAGAATTTTTAAATCTATTTATTCACAAGTTGTTGTACATTTTATTTTGGTGGGTTCATACATATTTAATTGTGTATTTAACATCTAGTGATGAAGGTCTATTTCCGGACTTAAAATAAAGATGAATTGTTCAAAGTTTACAGCGAGCGATAAATCAATACGGTAAATAGAGCGAATGCAAGTTGTAAGAGAATGGAAAAACAAATAAACTAGCTTCATGAATAATTTTCAGTATAAAAGTCAACAACTTTATATATTTGTATTCTATCAATATTCGATAGAAGTGAATTAAATAAATTTAATTATTCAGAATGGTAGACCACCTTTACACATGATTGGCTGACTTATTTATTTTTTCCGAGCATGAAATGCAAATTACTAGACGAATCAGTTAATTACTAGGCATGGTGGTGTCGCTGCTAAGGTTTTGAGATTGACCGGTTTGTGGATAGGCCAACACCCAAATGGTGTGCTTTAAAACAGGATGCTGAGCACATTCTATGGGAGTGTCATTTAAAGCATACGGAATGGGAAAAGATTGTCCAATCATTCATCGGATGCTTTTTCGGTATGGTCGGTTGACTTCTAAGTCAAATATAAGTCTGTAGGCAAAGTGAAAGGGTAGTTAGGTCGAATTAATTAAAAAATGAGTGAAATAAGCTGAAATAACTACAATACATACATTCACATAATACAGAAAAGAAGAATCGAAAATATAAATGCAAATCTTGTTTTAGCTTTCTTGAAAAATACCAATTTTAGACTAAACGCCCTTTTCCTTTTGCAGACAGAAATGAATTATGTAGCGGTGACTAAATCTTTCAATAGTTTGAAAGATTTACTCCATTCAAGTTGTCCAGTCAAACACGCTGATTTTGACGCAAATCACAATATATTGAATTAAATTGTGACACCATACAAAGAGTGAATAAGCTTTTAATTTGTCCAAGTTCAAACATACAAATGCATTGCAACCAATATTTAGATTTTCCCATTCGAAGAATCAAGTGATCATTATTTTAAACCGCTTTACACTGTTGTTTTGAAGCAATATATTCAGTATAACCTAAAGAAGCGAGTGTAAAGTTAATTCGACGATAGTAAGCAAATAAGATTTAATAAAAAATACTAAATTTAATCACCCGTCACCGAGACTTAGAAGAATTTTTGTTACCATGTCAGTTCCCAATGTAGAGCATATGGCTTCCTATTAGAGATACCTCAACATAAGTTTTTCTATGAGAACTTTTTGATATTAAATTTCTCAACCTATCTTTTTCAAAGAGAGCAAGGATAGAAAGATAGGACTAGGACACGACTTGTGATTAACTAATCACTCTCACATTGCCCGTTTTTATGTTTTATTATCAGATGAATAGGAGGGGAATTTTTTTTTTCCATTTCCGCTCCCAATGTGGAGCATATGGTCTCCTAATGGAGGTATCTTGACAGATTTTTTTCTACGAGAACTGCTTGTCACTCAGTTGCTCAACCTCTCTTTTCTTTTTCGAAGAGAGTAGGGATAGAAGAATAGGGCTATGACAGGACTAGTGGTTAGCTAATCGCTCTCGTTACGCCCCGTGAGGATGGGATTGGTGGGAGGGAGGACTCAGACTACGAACAGAAATCCATAAATCGATTGAAAGATCAATTTATGAAAACCGTCCGCACCGGGAATCGAACCCGAGACATCCGTAACCGTAGCCAGCGACGAAACCAACTGCGCCACGGACGGTGCCAAGGAGGGGAATTACAGGCATCAAAAACATCCATAGCTACGAACATAAATCCATAAATCAATATATGAAACTGTCCCTACCGGGATTTGACTCCGAGACATCTATAACTGTAGCTAACGACGTTGACCACTGCACGACAGACCAGATATAGAACGATAATAATTCTTCACATAATCATGTTTGTAAAAATAGCCTTCTTCATCTTTTGAGACACGGAACATAGAAATACGGTGAAGTTATGACGGAGAAAAATTTCGAGCAAGCCCGACAAAAATGTAAGATAAATAAAATATGTAAAGAGCCTGATGGAGTGGAAGTGAATATTGATTATGTGATTTAACAATATGCGTGGTTTGTAGTTTTTCTAAGAAGCATTACTATGTACAACAGAATGTTACGTAGATTAAAGCTTATCTAAGTGTCTTAATTTAATAACAATAAAAAATATGTCTTGATTAAAATCTCAATCAAATCATCCGGTCTAGTTGTTTAAATACATTAATAATAATAATAATGGACATAATAATATGAGAAAATAACAGTTACAAAAAAAAACTGTGGCTTTTTATGACCAATACTACTTTCTCTCTTCCTTTGTACCTTTAGATACCTCAGCGATATTCAAAATGGCGTCGAGAAGTCGTTGTCATCCGTGTTCGCGAATTTCCGCCACATAAATCCCGCGAGGTTTTAACACTTTCGCGGCGTCACAACAATAATTACGGTCGCTTCGACGAAGCCACCTTTAACACGCTCACTGCGGTTACTGCGCTCTGCATTTAACTGAATGTTCATTGCCGTGACAAACGTTTGTGAAGTTGTCTATAAATAGCGTAACGTCAAAGCTTTTTTGTATTATTTTTTGTAGAGGCAATCAGTCAAAAAATAACCAATTCCCTCAACATTATCCCTTTTCTGACGAAAAATGTTTGCGCAAATGTCGTGATTTAAGATTTGTAAGCCAATACGATTTTTGACTTGTTTTGTTATGTTTAAAAATGTCAGCTTTTAAGCACATTTTTAAAGATGAGTTTGCTTGGAAAAAAATGATAAAACAGCAGCATTGTGTTAATCGACAAGTCACTTAATTAGTGATAAGGTTAATCTTAGAAAAATAAAATAACACTACTTTTTTGCTAATAATTAGATGTATGTATCCACTAGCTATATTCCAGCTGTTAGATTTCGTGTATTTCATGAAGAGGCGTTGAAAATTCGACCTTTAAAATAGAGAAATGCAGAGATAAAAAATTATATAATACTCAAAAGACAAATGGATTATTATTGTTTTTAATTGATAAATATCAAAATAAAACATTTGAAGCATCTTTTCATTAAACAAAATACTATTATCAAAATATTCGAAGATGAAAATCATAATAATCGATAGAATAAATTATGTTCGTTAATCCAATATCAAATATTGGACACCACCTTTAATACACAGAGAACTCAGGGAAAACAAACTTTTACTCATGGTGTAACAATGCGTTACTTCGGCATTTAAATCTTTAAATTATTTGTGAAATAGGTCATTGCCAAATATTTAAAAGTTCGCTGTTTGTAAATTTCTACATATAATTAAAAATACATTATGGCTTACGTCTTCTTTGCATAATTTGAAAACCTCGTCAATTTTACCATTAAAAAATGCAAAATTATAGCATAATATAGTAACAATCCGAGATGTATGACGTACCGTATGAAACCGTTTTGTTTCAAACGGCACCGAAACACGTCTCGAGCTTTTTGCTATGAAGAATTTTGATTCTTGCGTCTTTCGATAATTTCGCATTGTTTGATATGTATTTCAGGTTTTACACACCAAATATGACGCAAAATAATTATTTAATACTAGATAAAGCCATATTTCTCTTTTTTTAATTGTTATTTTGCTTTATAAAGGCGTTTATATGACAAAACCCACACGATAACAGAATGTGACTGCATGAGATCCGAAGGGATTTTTATAGCATGAAAACGGGAAGGTTGATTTATAAATTTAATAAGACAAATCTTATATTATAATAAACTTTCAGAAAACCATTTTAAATTAAGGCATTGCTTTTATATTTATTCAGAAACATTATCAAAGAAATTGCATACCTGACTCCAAAAGCATATCACGTGCATTCCGTAGCAATGAAAGCTTCATTAAAAATTGACGCAACTTGCTACCTTGGTGCATCAGGCTGATGAAACAAACTGTATGAGTTGCAGACCGAGATATACAACAGGAACGAAAATTGTTGTATGCGTTCTAGATACCTGCAAGATATTATACGGATAAAATTGCTACTAAGTCACTGAGTTTTCTCGGAAATTAATTGGCATGTATAATCTATTTATTTATTATTGCTTGATTTTATCTTAGAACTTAAAAAATATTTGAATAGAAAATTGTGTACATATATTTTGTTTGTCAAAGAATGAACTATGCATAACATAATTTTATCAGTTTTATGAATTTTTTTTGTAAGAATAATATTTTTTTTTCCATGTCCGCTCCCAATGTGGAGCATATGGTCTCCTAATGGAGGTATCTTGACAGAATTTTTTTTTCTACGAGAACTGCTTGTCACTCAGTTGCTCAACCTCTCTTTTCTTTTTCGAAGAGAGTAGGGATAGAAGGATAGGGCTATGACAGGACTAGTGGTTAGCTAATCGCTCTCGTTACGCCCCGTGAGGATGGGATTGGTGGGAGGGAGGACTCAGACTACGAACAGAAATCCATAAATCGATTGAAAGATCAATTTATGAAAACCGTCCGCACCGGGAATCGAACCCGAGACATCCGTAACCGTAGCCAGCGACGAAACCAACTGCGCCACGGACGGTGCCAAGGAGGGGAATTACAGGCATCAAAAACATCCATAGCTACGAACATAAATCCATAAATCAATATATGAAACTGTCCCTACCGGGATTTGACTCCGAGACATCTATAACTGTAGCTAACGACGTTGACCACTGCACGACAGACCAGATATAGAACGATAATAATTCTTCACATAATCATGTTTGTAAAAATAGCCTTCTTCATCTTTTGAGACACGGAACATAGAAATACGGTGAAGTTATGACGGAGAAAAATTTCGAGCAAGCCCGACAAAAATGTAAGATAAATAAAATATGTAAAGAGCCTGATGGAGTGGAAGTGAATATTGATTATGTGATTTAACAATATGCGTGGTTTGTAGTTTTTCTAAGAAGCATTACTATGTACAACAGAATGTTACGTAGATTAAAGCTTATCTAAGTGTCTTAATTTAATAACAATAAAAAATATGTCTTGATTAAAATCTCAATCAAATCATCCGGTCTAGTTGTTTAAATACATTAATAATAATAATAATGGACATAATAATATGAGAAAATAACAGTTACAAAAAAAAAAACTGTGGCTTTTTATGACCAATACTACTTTCTCTCTTCCTTTGTACCTTTAGATACCTCAGCGATATTCAAAATGGCGTCGAGAAGTCGTTGTCATCCGTGTTCGCGAATTTCCGCCACATAAATCCCGCGAGGTTTTAACACTTTCGCGGCGTCACAACAATAATTACGGTCGCTTCGACGAAGCCACCTTTAACACGCTCACTGCGGTTACTGCGCTCTGCATTTAACTGAATGTTCATTGCCGTGACAAACGTTTGTGAAGTTGTCTATAAATAGCGTAACGTCAAAGCTTTTTGTATTATTTTTTGTAGAGGCAATCAGTCAAAAATAACCAATTCCCTCAACATTATCCCTTTTCTGACGAAAAATGTTTGCGCAAATGTCGTGATTTAAGATTTGTAAGCCAATACGATTTTTGACTTGTTTTGTTATGTTTAAAAATGTCAGCTTTTAAGCACATTTTTAAAGATGAGTTTGCTTGAAAAAAATGATAAAACAGCAGCATTGTGTTAATCGACAAGTCACTTAATTAGTGATAAGGTTAATCTTAGAAAAATAAAATAACACTACTTTTTTTGCTAATAATTAGATGTATGTATCCACTAGCTATATTCCAGCTGTTAGATTTCGTGTATTTCATGAAGAGGCGTTGAAAATTCGACCTTTAAAATAGAGAAATGCAGAGATAAAAATTATATAATACTCAAAAGACAAATGGATTATTATTGTTTTTAATTGATAAATATCAAAATAAAACATTTGAAGCATCTTTTCATTAAACAAAATACTATTATCAAAATATTCGAAGATGAAAATCATAATAATCGATAGAATAAATTATGTTCGTTAATCCAATATCAAATATTGGACACCACCTTTAATACACAGAGAACTCAGGGAAAACAAACTTTTACTCATGGTGTAACAATGCGTTACTTCGGCATTTAAATCTTTAAATTATTTGTGAAATAGGTCATTGCCAAATATTTAAAAGTTCGCTGTTTGTAAATTTCTACATATAATTAAAAATACATTATGGCTTACGTCTTCTTTGCATAATTTGAAAACCTCGTCAATTTTACCATTAAAAAATGCAAAATTATAGCATAATATAGTAACAATCCGAGATGTATGACGTACCGTATGAAACCGTTTTGTTTCAAACGGCACCGAAACACGTCTCGAGCTTTTTTGCTATGAAGAATTTTGATTCTTGCGTCTTTCGATAATTTCGCATTGTTTGATATGTATTTCAGGTTTTACACACCAAATATGACGCAAAATAATTATTTAATACTAGATAAAGCCATATTTCTCTTTTTTTTTTAATTGTTATTTTGCTTTATAAAGGCGTTTATATGACAAAACCCACACGATAACAGAATGTGACTGCATGAGATCCGAAGGGATTTTTATAGCATGAAAACGGGAAGGTTGATTTATAAATTTAATAAGACAAATCTTATATTATAATAAACTTTCAGAAAACCATTTTAAATTAAGGCATTGCTTTTATATTTATTCAGAAACATTATCAAAGAAATTGCATACCTGACTCAAAGCATATCACGTGCATTCCGTAGCAATGAAAGCTTCATTAAAAATTGACGCAACTTGCTACCTTGGTGCATCAGGCTGATGAAACAAACTGTATGAGTTGCAGACCGAGATATACAACAGGAACGAAAATTGTTGTATGCGTTCTAGATACCTGCAAGATATTATACGGATAAAATTGCTACTAAGTCACTGAGTTTTCTCGGAAATTAATTGGCATGTATAATCTATTTATTTATTATTGCTTGATTTTATCTTAGAACTTAAAAAATATTTGAATAGAAAATTGTGTACATATATTTTGTTTGTCAAAGAATGAACTATGCATAACATAATTTTATCAGTTTTATGAATTTTTTTTGTAAGAATAATATTTTTTTTTCCATGTCCGCTCCCAATGTGGAGCATATGGTCTCCTAATGGAGGTATCTTGACAGAATTTTTTTTTCTACGAGAACTGCTTGTCACTCAGTTGCTCAACCTCTCTTTTCTTTTTCGAAGAGAGTAGGGATAGAAGGATAGGGCTATGACAGGACTAGTGGTTAGCTAATCGCTCTCGTTACGCCCCGTTACGTCGGAAGAATAATATAGACTTCTAAAAGAGCATCTTTACAAAAATCGACTTACAACTGTTTGTTATACAGTCGCTTAATATTTCTTCTGTGAGAGCGCGGAAATAAATTGATGAGGCCAGGAAAGAATTGTTAGTTAAATCGTCATTTTCTTATGCCCCATTTTAAGGACAGGTGAATGGTAAAGAACGATTATATCATATAACGTGCTTTTGAACCCAAATGCATAAATTGATTTAAAATTCTGCCTTCGATATTATTTACTGTCAATAATATACATATCTGTAAGTAGTTGAAAGTGAAAAAATATCCGTGTTATCATTGACATAATGTCAAAATAGCTTTAGAAATAATCGATCATGTAGACCTAAAGAAAATGATATTGTAAAACCTTGTATCTGTTACTCTTTTTATATGTAATTTACTTGTTGTATACATTTTATAAAACCAGAATAATTATATATATATATATATTTATATCTCTACTATAAAGCATAAAATTCATGTAGAAATCTGTATGTTTGTATGTCTGTCTCCTAAACGGTGTACATTAGCGACGTGAAATTTTCACACGTCATTTTGGCTGAAATTTTTAGTTCAACTTTCAACTATCATCATTAAACCTACAACTAAAAACGCTAATGTGGGATGAAAAAAGTAATAATAATAGTAGCCTAGTAACAGTTGAGATAGTAATGGAAACGTAGAGTTTCTTGTTAGTAATTTGGTAAATTCCTAAAACTTGGTTAGCATCTTGAATCGTCATCGAGAATTAACGTATGACTCTGATCGTATGTTTAATCTGTGGCACTGCAGGAGCAATATTATTAAGTGCAGATCCACAGGCTGTCGAGAAGTTTTGCGGCGCCATAATAAGAGTGCAGGTGGCAAAATTGTCATCATTTATTATGGCTGCTTTCAACTCTTAACATTATTATTAATTGGTGAAAAACATTTTATGGGTGTAACAAAAGAGATACGGTTGACAGTGATATTTTAGAATTTTAGCATTAGTTAGCCAACGTCTAAATTTAATAACCTAATATAAGAATTCGCCATCTTGGGCCGGGTAAAAAATACCAGTAAATATATATTTAAATTATATCTAATGTGTTTGGTCGGGCCTGTGGAGCAGTTTTCAACGTCGTTGATTACGGTTATGAATGTCTCGAGTTCAAGTCCCAATGCGGACAGTTGCATGAATTAGATTTTCAATCTATTTATGGATTTCTGATCTTAGACATGGATGTTTGCGATGTCTGAAATTCCCTCTCACCCATCCAATCCTAAAATCGCGTCCTAGCCCTGTCCTTCTATCCCTACTCTCTTCAAAAAAGGGAGGATAGGCAACTAAGTAACAAACAGTTCTCGCAGAAAACTTCTGTTAAGATACCTCCGTTAGGAGGCCATATTCTTCGAATTGGGAGCAAATACTTAACTCGCGGTATTAGTACAGAGTTTTAAATCACATTGACAATTTTCATATGTATTCTTTTAGAAATAATACAGACCATTTTGAAAGTAGATTTATTACTCGCAAACAGATTATTTATTTCCATCAACTCAAATCTTTTTTGACTCACACTTTGGCACTGCTAAATTTGTTAATAATTGGTAAATAATCATTTAAGCTAGTACGAAACTTTTGAAAGAATGTTTTAAAAAGCTCAATGTCTACGTCCCATGTCGACGTTAACATTGGTTAACTATTCTAGTGGCAAATAGACAAGAGATCGCTGATTACCGAGAGCTTCTGCTGCAATACTGCGAACTTATTCCCTTTGCTGAACTATTGCCTGGAGGTAAGTAAAAAGGGGGTTCAAGCTATAAAAAAAAGATAAATTAAAACAACGGATATTTATTTTTTTATCTGAAACAATTTATACAATCTTTAATACATTTTATGAAGAAGAAAAAAATATTGTATCGCTGTAATCTCTACAAAGAAGTTGAAATTCTACATATTTAATAGAACGCAATATTCTCTCGTCCCTTGTTAACTTAACATTTAAATTTTGTACTAATACCGCGAGTTAAGTATTGTCATACTGTGAGTGTTCAAGTAAACCATAAGATTAGGCGAAATTAAACCTATATATATGTTTGGATTATTGAGATTTTGTACACTTCCATGTATTTCCATTCCAAAATACATGGAAGTGTAGAAAATCTCAATAATCCAAATTTAATATTGAAATTCCATCAAGCACCCTCAGTCGATGTCTTAAACTATATATATGTATTTAAAAATGAATTTTTGTTTGTTTTTTGTTTGCCCCCTATGCGTTCCTATACCATTTATCCGATGTCGATGAAACTTTGGTGAGTTTTTGTGCGCACACCCGTAAATATTTTTCAAAAAATATAAAAAAATGAATCGAACACTTACAAAGTAATAGTAAGAGTGATATCTCGGAAAAACAAAAAAATATCGTGTATCCAAAAGCACTTCAATAAATAGAATTAAAACAAACATTTTCTTACTTTGAAAGGCATCGCAACGCATGCCGGGTAACTAAAGGTAAAGGTTTTACCAAAGGATATATCCAAAAAGAAAATGTGTTTATCAATTCTCTCTAAAAAATGTTATCCTCCATTCATTTAAGAAACGGTCCTTTTTTGTCGTCCATTTTAAATTGGATGAAAACGGTTGTTACAAAATATGAGAAGTAAGGAGACAACAATACATTAATATTAATTATATATCGAATTTGGAAAGGAGAAAAGACGCAACTCACACAAAACGTGCTAATACACTATATTTATACATACATTTACATTATATCGACTGTAGAAAGGCAAAACGACTTATCCTTCCGTCTTTTCAAAATATTTTATTTTCGATAATCACAATGTATACAATTTAATACGCAATATTTTTTGTGTGTGGGGTACGTCCTTTTTCGTTTCCACAGTCAATATGTATTATAAAAACTATGTACATGATCAAACTGAGGTACACGGTGTTGTTAATCAGGAAGTATTTAATTTGAAATATGAATTACTTTTAGCATTTACAATGAATCCAAAATTGCGGGATTAATATTTAGACAATCATTGGATTACGCGATTAAAAAATTTACTAGGATTTCGGGATTTCGGGATTTCGGGATTGTAAGCCATATTATGAAACTCATATATATCTCTGTTTAAGGCTTAATATTTAAAGCGTTTTTTTATTCGTGATTGCGTTGTAGGCTGTAAATTTATTGCCTCTACTTGCAAGCAAAGGATGTCATCAAATGCAAAAAAATATTTTTACATTTGTAAGGACTTTGTTGAACTTGATCGCCCCTCACAGTTGACTACATAGTCCGAATTTTAAGTCAAAGGACGCTTGTTAAAGTTCTCCCAGACGGAATCTGGTTTTTGTTTATTCGCTTCAGTTAGTACAGCGAAGTATTTTGTTAAATGTTCCAACGTTACTAAAAAGTCAATGTTTATTCAGATTTTATTGACATTTGTTCAGAATTTGTTATTTTATTTAGCAACTGAGTGAAATTAAGTGAAATATATTTTTTTCTTAAAACGTATTCTTTGCGTCGATCTTATGAGACGCCAAAAGCTGTTCTTATTGAGTTTCTTGTAAGTGATTTGGTAAATTCCCAAAACTTGGTTTGCATCATCATCGAGAATTAGCGTATAAATCTGATCGTATGTTTAATTTGTGGCACTGCAGGAGCAATATTATTAAATGCAGATCCACAAGCTGTCTATCGAGAAGTTTGGCGGTGCCATAACAAGAGTGCAAGTGGCAAAATTGTCATCTTTTATTACGGCTGGTTTCAACTCTTAACATTATTATTAATTGGTGGACTATATTTTGTGGGTGTAACAAAAGAAATACGGTTGACGGTGATATTTTAAAATTTCAACGTTTGCTAGCCAACGTCTTAATTTAACAACCTAATATAAGAGTTCACCATATTGCATCCAGCAACTGAGAGAAATGAAGTAAAATACATTTTTTTCTTAAAACGTATTCTTTGCGTCGACCTCATGAGACGTCAAGAGCTGTTCAGCTGATCAATGTATTGTATAAAAGTTGGGCATGTTCAGCAGCTTTGTATTATTTTTCTAATTTTTTTTTTCTAACCAAATTAATTAATGAAAAAAAACGATGAAGACGGCTCTAATCACATTACTTTTTTCAATTCTAGGAAGACGATCTTTTTCGTTAGCTTTCTGTTAACTTGTGATGACACTGTTATAGTAGTGATTCATGTTTTCAATTTTATTCAATTTTAACGATAATAATGACGTAACCAACAATTAACAAACTGTTACTAATTTACAATTATCTGTTTCTACTTCAACCACTATAGTGGTATAACTGCCTCTACCGTTTCCTGAAATCCGACATATTGCCAGTGATTCATATTAGTTGTGTTTACAATGCACCAAGTTCATTGCTAATGGATCAAGTGAGTCGAATCAAATTTACTATTAATGAATCTAATGTTCCAAACAATGAGACTTGAGTCATCTCTCACCATTGGAGGCAATGATTTGTAACAACTTAACGAGCGATGAACCTTTCCAACGAATACATTACCGATTCCTTAAATGTTTGTTTAACAGAGACGCATTGAAATAAATACAATGTTTTTAAAGATATATAATTGCTTTGCTAAAATTTCAATACATTAAATATTTTGGCATGCCACATCTGACATATTAAATCATTTTTTAAATACCATCAATTTGGTTAAGTTTGCCAATGGTCTAGGATTGGCCCACTACATGAAAAAAGGTGCTGTTATAATACTAATGCCAAATGAATATTTTTTAGTTAAACAACGGTATTGAGTAGCCCCTGGTGGTAAAAATATGAATTAATGTGTAGCATAATTTTTTTATTGTTGAATTTGTAAGCTGTCAGCGTAGAATGATAAAACACAATTTAAAAACTTATCGTGAAAAAAACTGGATTAGCCATATTTTCTGTTTGTATTTCAAAGCATTAAGAAAAGTTGCCAAGACTTTAAAATTACTGAATTTATAGTAATTACAGTGATTATTTCTATCGTGTGCTAAAGTTACACGATTTGGATGCAAAACTTGACCCAGCTTGTTTTAACTATATCTATGTCTCAATTCTAACAATAAATCTATTTATGTTAGTTGAATTTCTCCGTTAGTACATTTTTATGTAGAAAAAACCACACATAAATGCAATGGCGAAGCAAAAAATACAAAAAACCCTCAGAATTCGGCCAAAGTTACCCAGACTAACAGTAATCTTAAAATCCATCATTAAATTATGAAATAAATTATTTGTTGGTATACATGACACCACGGATTTTCAAAGCGTGAGAGCTAAGAATGTTTTCGGTCAGCGAAAATTATAATTGTGTGTAAAGACAAAGGTTTCCATAGAATGACACTTTTATCTAGCCATCATCTCACACAACATCAGTTGCGATATGTGATATTACTGTGTTCAAAGATAAGTAAATACATGATTGTAAAAAGAGACGGTCTGCTAGTGTGTCAAATATGCGATTTTTGGAAAACGCAATACAACGAGAGATGAATATATAAAAGGAATAATCAGTCTCTCGCCATTCTCCGACCGTGTAACATCTACTGTGGACTGCATTGCCGACCTCACACACATTGGAAGCACTTATTCCTTAACATTTAATTAATATCAAATTTGAATAATTGAGATTTGATATTGAAATTCCATCAAGCACCCTCAGTCGATGTCTTAAATTATATTTAATTAATACTTTGTAGGTTTTTTAGTTAGACACGATGCTTCTTCTCCCTACAAACACTTCTCATATATAATTAAAGACATCGACTGAGGGTGCTTGATGGAATTTCAATATCAAATTTGGATTATTGAGATTTTGTACACTTCCATGTATTTTGTCACTAACGACGCGGGTTTCGCCTTTCGGCATCTTCAGGCATTCAAGCACACGAATGGACTCGAACTGACAGACAGTAAATAGAAAATACATACACATCCGTGCCATAGTAAATGAGCAAATGTGATATTATCATAAAGTGAGTAAATAATTCTTGATAACTATTCCCATAACCCGTATTGCACCGTTTCTGTTTTATCAACGTAGCAGGGTAGCAATATGTGCATCTCATACTGCACCTATCACCGAATCAAATAGCATTCGTGATGCATTTTAGCGAGTTGATTGCTCTGAAGCTGACGTCTGTAACGTCATATCGGAGCACTCACTCGCAATGGATGTCAGTTAGTTAAGTGCATTATAGGACGGTTTTGGTGTAACGCGTATTAATTCAGATATACAAATATCGATCTGTCAATGGTCATATTATTGCTCAGTAGTAACTTAGTAATAAAATAATAATACGCAACGGATGACTAATATATCCTTACTAGGAAAAATATAAGTGTAATAGTTTCGGTAGAATTTTCAAATATGTATTATATACTAGTGAGTACCCGGCATGCGTTGCAATGCCACTCAAAGAAAGAAAGGGTTTGTGTTTTAATTCTGTTTATTGAACTGCTTTTGGATTAGAGGTCTGCACAGGCCGAAATTTAATAGACCTACCCGGTTCGAGCCCATCATCTTCAGGTCTGGCCCGACCCGAACCCGAGTTTCAATATCACACTTGTTGTAACACAATGTTTTTGTTTTTCGTCTGGTGCGTACACGAATAAATCAGAACCCTTCACGGCTGTGTGCACAATAACTCACCGAAGTTTCATCTAAATCGTATGAATGGTAAAGGAACACGTTAAGGACAAACAAACATTTATTTTATATAATATTTCCCGGCATGATCACAATAAGTCCTTCCTGAAAGTTTCGTCGCGATCGGTTGAGTAGTTTAGGAGCCTATAAGATCCGGACCAACCAACAAACAAACATTCATTTATATATATATATATATATATATATATAGATACAGATTTCCCGGCATGATCACAATAAGTCATTCCTGAAAGTTTCGTCGCGATCGGTTGAGTAGTTTAGGAGCCTATAAGATCCGGACAAACCAACAAACCAACAAACCAACAGACATTCATTTTTATATATATAGATCTGGGGCCTAATGCTACACGTGCCAAAGTCATATTTATCAATTGTTTAGTACAGGCAATCGTGTATTTCTTAATAACAATACATATTACTATTTTTCACATTAACCATCCCGTTTTCATGCTAAAAATGTCCTTTCAGATGTCATACAGTCACATTTTGTTACCGTGTTGGGTTTGTCATATAAACGCATTTATAAAACAAAATAACAAACTTAAAAAGTGAACTATGGTTTTATGTAGTATTAAAAAATTATTTCACGTCTTATTTTGTGTGTAAAACCTGAAATACATGCGAAATTATCGAAAGACGCAAGAATCGAAATTCTTCATAACAAAAAAGTTCGAGACGTGTTTCGGTGCCGTTTGAAACAAAACGGTTTCATACGGTACGTCATGAATCTCGGTTTGTTACTATACTTAACTAATTGTTACTATATTATGCTATAATTTTGTATTTTTCGATGGTAAAATTGAAGAGGTTTTTAAATAATGATTATTTATACAAAGAAGAAGTAAACTATAATGCATTTTCAATTATATGTAGAACTATTTTATTTACAAATGGCAAAATTTTAGTTTTATTTGTATGACATATTTCACAGATAATTTAAAGGTTTAAAAGATGAAGTAAGTCATTGTTACACCACAAATACGGAAGGGTTAACAGTTCCATCTTTATTAAGAAATATAATCGTCTATGTATTCTTTAATACTATGACATACTCTATATACACTATAGAATGTATTATGGTTGTGAATTTATTATATTTTATGTGAAACAAGAAAATGTGATAAATTAACTTTGCTTTGTTACTCGCTAGTCTAGAATGAAATAAATCAGAGGAGAAAAAAACCTAATAAAGAAACATTGTTTCACATGAAATACAATATACATACTCGGCGCAGATCCGTATCAGAAACTTAAATAAATAGCTTTTCAAAATAATACTATTTCCTTTTTATTTTTCCTGTGTCATCGAATTTTCGAAATATGTAAAAAAAGAATCGCAAATAAAACTGGAAAATTTTCCACTTTATATGTTTAAAAAATTCGAATGGCTTAAGTTGTGACATTAATCAGATCTAGAACTTAAACATCATTTAGTTCTTGAATATTTGTGTTTCATGTTTCCTTGCAATCGTCATGGCATAATCTAAATGCCATCTTATTCAAAAATAAAAGACTCAAGAAGGTTTTTTATACATCTGTTCTGATGGACAGCTCGAATTTTTAAACTGCCTTTGTCATTAAACGTCATGATGAATATATCGAGACCGCATTCACTCACACCATTGTTTTATCAATATTTAATATATATATATTTTTTTTTAAATTTGGATTTTGCACAGTTTATTTTTTACCCAAATTCATAAAATACCCACAATCTAACTCAATGGATGAAAATAAAGGTTTCCCAATATACGTTAAGTTTCCATGCCATATTACGAATTTACCTACAGATCGCGTCACATTTTCAGGAGTAAAAAATCAACAAAACATGACTCCATCTAATATTATGGAAACTGTTATATGTAAATTTATAAAAATGAAGGATAAAACCACTACATACCGATACGTAAAATTTTGTTTGTATTACATTTTTTGATTATATTGCGGATAATTTTTTGCTGTATATTTTGAATATTTATTATAAGATGAAATCATTTTCGAGTCACATGCGGAGTGCTGTGACTTTAAAGAAATAAGTAAGTACCTATTCAAAACTCATATGCAGAAACATATTTTTTTACACTTAAATAATTAGCCCTTCCTCATGGTTTAACAATAAGTTACTTTGCCACCTTTAAATTACCTGTGAAATAGGTCAAAAAAAAAATTGAAAATTAACTAGTAAATAAACTAGTTATACATATTATTAAAAATGCATTATAATTTAGGTCTTCTTTGTATAATTTATCATTATTTAAATTATAGAATAGTAAAAATTAGTATAGTATAGTTACAATTGGTATAGTATCGTAGCAATCTGAGATGCATGACGTACCATATTCAACCGTTTTGTTTCAAACGGCACCGAGGAAACGTCTCGAGCTTGTTCTGCTATGAAGAATTTCGATACTTGCGTCTTTCTATAACTTCGTATAGTTTGTATTTCACGTTTTACACAGAAAATATGACGTGAAATAATACTTCATAAAACCAAATTTCACGTTTTGAAATTGTTATTTCGCTTTAAATAAATGCGTTTATACGACAAAACCCACTTGGTAACGAATTGTGAATGCATGAGATCCGAAGGGATATTTTTTGCATAAAAACGGGAAGGTTAACAGTTTTATAAGCTAGTGTTTTGTTTATTTAGCGACAACACAGAATTACTATAGCAGCACAGAAAATTGTCAAGTCAATTTTCTATGACGAAAATAGTGCAACGTGTTACAGAGCATGTAAATTTTAAAATAATACAAAATTGTGAACAATGAAAGATAAAAGATAAAACATATTTTATAAGAGAACAATAAAGATCTTAACCAATGTTAAAGTATTTTCATCCGTCTGTGTGCAAGCTAGCGCTCCTTCTCGGCCATATCTACGCATCCTGTTAATATTGCCATTCCGTATGTGGTTCCTTCCATATTGATCAGTCCCCCATACATATCTATATGACTAAAACAGTTTCACGCTTGAACATGATTTAAAACTGCTTATTTACTAAGCAAAACCTATCCCGAATGTGCATAGATAATACAGTCTTTTAAATTTTTATGATTATAATCTTTCCAAAAACAGTTAAGCTAATTGTACAAATGTGGCAAATATATTGAAGGAACATTAAGCACTGAATATGAATAACTAGCTTAAAATGTTTTGTGAAGAAGCAAATAAAAATACTTTAAGTATAGAATGATTTATATCACCACAAAAACCCGCTCTAAGTCGACAGAAAATGTTCAAGATATTATAAATATACAAAAAAGGGGTTGAAAGATAAAATAGAAATTAGAAAAACTTCTGTTTAGTTACCTCAATAATTAAGTGTTCATTAAC
The DNA here is from genome assembly GCA_022494535.1 of Himalopsyche phryganea. Classification (NCBI taxonomy): domain Eukaryota; kingdom Metazoa; phylum Arthropoda; class Insecta; order Trichoptera; family Rhyacophilidae; genus Himalopsyche; species Himalopsyche phryganea. The sequence continues at coordinate 4,168,220 of JAGVSL010000025.1, forward strand.
TCTACATTGTGAGTGGACAGGCTTTAAAAATATTAATAAAAGTAATAATGAAACAAAGAAAATTTTTCTGTTTCTCTGGTGCGTGGTTAAATGGTCAATGTCGTCGGCTTTAGTCACGATGTCTCTAGTTCAAATTCCCGGTACGGACAGTTTCAGAGATTGATCTTTCAATCAATGTTTGTGATGTCAAGAATTCTCTCCAACCTATCCGATCCTAAAAATGATCCTGCAAGCATTTCCATTAATAATACTTATGCTTTACATTTGGAATGATATAGAAAAATCTTTACCACTTAAACTCGTGCAAAACCAGTCCTGTTTTTATAAATAAAAAATCTTTACGATACATTAAGGAACAGTTAACGATTTTGGAATTTTTAAATTATGGATACATATTTATATATTATATACACCTATATATGCACATATCTTCTTTTTTTTCAGTCAATTCACTAATGCTTTTTCATTATCAAAATATTAAGGTAATTATTTTAAATAATTGGCAGTTACTAAATCTATATATATATAAAAATGAATGTTTATTTGTTTGTCCTCTATGCGTTGCTTTACCATTCATCCAAATTTAATCAAACTTTGGTAAGCTGTTGTGCGCACATCCATGAAAGTTTCTGAAGAGAAAAAATGAAATCTAAAAAAATACTAAAAAACTAATTAAATACGTACAACTAGCGACATCTCGGAAAAACTTTCTGGTTTATTCGTGTACGCTCCAGACAATGTTCGGGTCATGAGTAATAGTATTCATAACTTATTTCACATGTGCTATGAATATCGTTGGAAATAATAACATATATTATATTGTTTGAAAATAATATTTAGAAAAAATCGGCCCTTTTTTGGGCCGAGAAGAATAAATCTGGGCTTTGGGTCGGGTTCAGTTAACAAGTGTGGTATTGAGACTCGGTCACGGGCCGGGCTCGGACCGGGTAATTTTATGAAATTTCAGCCCGTGCAGACCTCTAATCCAAAAGCACTTTAATAAACAGAATTAAAACACGAACCCTTTTTTTCTTTGAGTGGCATTGCAACGCATGCCGGGTACTCACTAGTCATAAATAAATATTGAAAAACCTTTCACTATAATGCAACGTAATTTTAACGATATATCAAAAAATACATTACCCTTTCGAATATTATTTCACAAAATGTGAAAACGAATAAAATAGCTTCAGAACCTATGACAAAATAAATTATTCTGTGATATTTTCTCTTCGATCACTCTTCTAGTCTACCCTTCATTTCATTTCGTAGAAGGCTGAATAGCATATGACACCAAACTTCAATATTTATGTCTACGAGTCTCCAGCTTTAACACGTGTTTGCAGAGTATTAGAAAAGTTTTTGGACTTGTATTATTGGAAAGATTTTTTATGAATCTGTTTTAGATTTGGCTTTTTATGACATAGACAATGATCCTTTGTCCACATTTAAGTACACTATTTATGAAGCATTTTTTCATTTAAAAATTAAACTTTTCATTTAAATATTTGAATTATTTTACACCACCCCGAACTTACGGGGCGAGCAGGGTCTTCAAGCCATTCAAAAGCCGTATACATTCTCGTCGTATTTAAAGCAAATATCATAATATGTCATGTTTTAACACAGCACTGAGAAGATTGAGTAGTAAGAGTAAAGTCGTAATAAATAGTAAAAGTTTTAAATTCATCTTCCCTCTTTTAATTTTAAGTTTCAAATATTGCCACGCTCTGTTGCCAAGACGAAATAATTTTTTCGAGTCAATTATCGCCGGGTTCGAGGAAGTCTTATACCTGTACCGTTGTTTTTCTGAGAATTTGTCAACGCCATTTTGGATTTAAGCCCGGGTTCAGACTAGTAACGGCCAGTTTTGGCATCCGCTGGCTTGTATGAAATTGATAAAGTCAGGGGTGGGGATTAGTAATAAAATTTTGTAACAGATAGTTTTGAACAGTAGTGTTCTCGTTGTCAATGAGGGAGGTCACCGTTTCCGACGCGGGCCGAGTGCTCGTTATTCCGGGACTCCAGTTGACGATATCGAATGTTGTGGCCAATGAGCAAGTGAAGTGTTGCTTGTCTCCCAAAATCCCCCCGAGTCTATTGTTTCTCTCCACAGTAAAAAAGATATCAACTGTTTGGAGTAACATTTTGTAATTGTGAATTGGGCAACTTGTAAACGTGTCTAAACCTTTGTTTTACAACCGTGTAAAAAGTTTATAATGTACCAAGCTTAGGCTGCAACAATAAAAAAAATACGAGTGAGCGAGAGTGGGTTTCATTGAAGTGTCTTTGTCTCCAAAACCTGTGTTTTTCGTCCGCTCGTATTAAGTGACGCCGCCACGCGGGGCATCGAAGTGTCGATGCCCATTGAAAGACCGTGCCCTTTTCGTTCACTCTGTATTATATTGAGTTGTAAAAAGCACTCTGGAAACTTTTTTATGTTTCGAGTATATTACAAAAAACGGCTGTGCATACATACCAAGCACATAAATACCTATTTCCAAATGATTTCTTGGACCAAGTAGAATGCAATTCAAAACTCTCACCCGGCTAACTGGATAGAATTTATGTTAATAAAAAAGATAGCATTCACAGGTCATTTTCATTCAAAAATCGTCCAGAATGGTTTTTGCAACTCGGTGATTCATTTATTTTAATATCAATCCTTGAAAATAGTAACTATGAAGAAAATATCCACTTAACGAACTTGCAATCCGATTAGGTATAGCTGGAGTAACCTTCAACGCAATGTGGAATGTCTGGGACTCGCAGTTAAACTCGGTCAGAACCAAGTGCCACCTATTCAACGCATGCATTCTGACGGTTGCGAGTCGTGAAACTTTATCGAAGCACAGAGTAACTATACACTGTGCTTTGAAAACAGATGCATGAGTACTAGGGATACAGTGGTTAGATTTTTATTTTTGGCGGACCACCTTCTTATTACCTCCAAAATAAAAAAGCGACGATGGACATGGCTTGGACATGTGCTGAGGATCTCCCAGGGGAGCCTGAATCATGCATTTCCTGAATCATGCATCAATGCATGTCTATTCTACCTACCGGAAGGATTTCGCCCTGAAAAGCCACTGATGAACATCCATAGGATGTATTCGGTGGAGCTACAGGAAGCTTTGATGACCTGGAAGGAAGCGAGAAGACTGGCGAGGGACAGGGAAACTTATAGGGACCGTGTGATGGCATATGCTACGAGTAGAGAATGGATATGCTTAAAATACATAATATGAATGTTTCGTTTTTTTATTTAAACGTCTCAGCATTCTGTAAAAAAGTATTGAATATAATTTAGAAGTAATGAATTAAAATAATTTAAAGGGGGTGGCTTAAGCTCCGAAGCCCTCTTTGGTTGCGCCTACAATCCTATTGCGATATCGCAGCCTTCTTGGATTAGTGCTTATATAATTCGAAACCTTGAATGGAAAAACCTATAAAAAATGTGTTTTTTAATATAATAAATTTTTGGCAAACGTTTATGTGATTTTTTATCTCGTCTCAGTTACTTTAAATTATTCAGAAAACGAGTTGCAGAGGGAGTGATAAGAAATTAGTTGCTTCTCCTTTCCACAGTGTAAATCTTACTGAAAAGGGAGTTTTGGTGACTTATGATAACAGACTAAACACTTCATTGTGAGTCTATAAAGTAATCATTGATATAAAAATATTTATTCTCACAAGAAACGTATTGTCAGATAAAATGGAAACAAGTATGCTTAATACTTATTCAACAGCTTTCATTTTAATAAGACAAATTATCAGTCAATTACACCAATCGTTGACTTTAAATAAACTCACTAAAATAATAGGTTTTTACGAATTGGACCACAAATATTGTATAATTGAAGAGAATTTTGGGCAAAGGATGGTATTTCAAAGTGGCAGTTATGTGGTTTTGGAGAGATGTTTTTAGTTCGGGGCGCGACGATAGAATATCAATATTTTTCTATGGTTATCCATTTATACTGTATCCATTGTTAGGTTGTGTTTTTTCTTCTAATGTCATCGCTTGAATGATGTCTGTTTTTCTTGGGCTTTCACCTTTATACTTCCATTTGCAGAATTTGCGTCTTCTATACTGATTATTTATTGAATTAACTGACTGTTTTACAGGGGCGTTAGCATTATTAAATAATGTCTATATTGACAACTATCTATGGGTATTTAAAAAACAAAAATAAACGTGTAAAAAGTTTCATTATATTATTTAAACCAGGACTCTCATTCTCATCTTTTGAGGAAGTGCAAAAGAGGCACACCCAGAAAAACGTACTATAAAATGAATGACAACCTTAAAACTGAAACTATTGTATACCTGCTAAATAATTGAATTGGTACGATTAAAGAAACTGAATTTTTTCAGGAGACTTAAGAAGATAAAGGTAAACTAATAGCATTGAAAACAAATATATGAGGCATTTTATAGTATATTCCAAAGCAAATTATTCTATGGTATCTTATGTCCTTTGAACTAGACTACTCCAATGATATGGAAACTGTTTTATTACTGATTGAAGTATGTTCACCGATTCCGAGTATACTTGCACCAGATTCTATTGAACGTTCTTGGAAACTGAAATCCTAGAAGCATATTCAATGGATATTTATTCAAGTCTGTGTTTCCATGACTGAATGTTTGTCAGTTTAGTTTCCTGGTGGTTTCTTTAAGAAGACACGATATGTAGAAAGATAAACAATTAATTAATACATATTACGACGGTGTTTTCATCAATTGATTTAACATTAAAAATTGAAGTTTTTGAGGAAAGAGTAAAAACTGTTTTTATCGAAAACATTATATGTTGAGTTGCGTTATGAATCTTTGAAATGCACTTCTGTAAATTATCGTGTTTTCGGATACGGGATTATACGTAGGGAGTGTCGATATAAGAATGGCTTACATCAATTGGCTGGAACAGAATTTTTGAACCTAAAACGTTAATGTAAAATGATTTCTACGAAAAAGTAGTCAATTTATTTTTCTAATTTACATCATTTGGCCGAGACCTGTTCTGTCGTTTTTGAAATGAGATCCAATCATTAACTCATTTTCGTATTTTTGAGAGTTATATCAATTGGTCAAACATCGTTAGTTATAGAAAAAAATACATTATTTTTATTATGATCACTCCCGATATGAAGAATCTCAACAGAAGTTCATTCTACAAAAAACGGTTGTAATTCAATCGCTCAACTTCTCTATAAGATAGTTGTGATAGAGAAAAAAAGTTAAAAGAAGATTATAATTAAGTAAATCACTCTTGCCAGGCTCCGTTTTTAGGGTCAGCTGGGTGGGCAATGTTAAAACCTATAAACCTATATCACAGCTATCGAATAGAATAAACGCCCAAGAGCGTTGCCATTTGGCTACAGTACTGCCAATTAATATTGAATAATAATGTACAAGATACTTTATTTCGTAGCGTATAAAAGATGTATTTTATTCGTTATTTAGAGTCATACAACATCCAGAAACACGTGGCAGTAACTCGCTCAGGATTCCCATATTTCCCACTTGAAATAAATTCCTCGCTATAAACATAGGAATGTCGACAGTGGCAGTCTATCATAGTCGCCATAGGCTTTGGCGGTTTTTCGCGAAATGCTTTTCTCGGCTCCCGGGGGAATTTTCCCACATTCGGGAAATGTTTTCGTCATACGTTCTCGGTTTTTCGCACATTTCCTATTTCTATCGGTCGTAGGCAGTTTTATTACAGTCTTTTCGCTGTGCAGTATGATCAAAAAGCAATCGTCCATCGTAAAAATAAGTCAATATTTTATTTTTGAACATGAATATTACACTCTTTTTGCGCTTTATAATAACTCCTTGCAATCCAAGTCGAATAAAATTTCTGCTAAAACAAATATTATTTAATTTGAATTATTCAGATTTTGTACAATTCCATGTATTTTGTCACTAACAACCCGGCATCTTCAGGTATTCGAGCTAACTCAAAAAGACAGTTTATACCGATTATATACAACATAAAATAGAACAAATCTGGACTAGTGAGCACCGTACGACTGACCCCCTCTCACCCCCTATCGAATTGCCTGCGGCTAACCAATATCAGAATTATCAGTGATTTCACACTCATAATAGCATTGTGGGTTTTAAAATGTAATTTGAAGAAAAGATAAATATAACCCGGGTCGTTAGTGTCAAAATACATAGAAATGTACAAAATCTCAATAATTCAAATTTAGTATTGAAATTCCACCAAGCACCCTCACTCGATGTGTTAAAAAAAAATGTTATTTAAATTTGCTTAATACGGTGCCATTTCGTATATTTTGTCCAATCCCAATCTGGAATATAAAACATATTTTTATTGGTTCGTAAAAAAACGTTTTAATATCTTTACTCTATTTATCTCTCTTTTCGGAGAGAGTAAAAAAACTCCCCGTTATTGTATCAGTTACGTGAGATGAAATTGTAAAATAAACATTTATAAACAATCAAAATAATGAAATTCCTATATTAATTAATGCATTCATCCCATAGTCACCCTGGTAAAACCTACTAATTTGGAATGAGTCTGCATGGCTATACTTTCTTTGAATTGCATTTTAAGGACCCACCATGGTTCCTGACCACCTGCAATTGCAAATCGTATGACTTTGTTAATGCGTTTGTCTTCCCAATAATAATTAAGGCGCATTGTTTTCGGGTAGGTAAGTTGGTATTAATTCAGGTATCAGTGTGGTTTCTAGACTTAGTCTTAATATTTTGACGTATTTCATCTTACATATAAACGATATAATCTATTTACTGTCAGTTAAAGTTTATTCATATACTTAAATGCCTGAAGAGGCCGAAAGGCAAAGCCCGGTTTGTTAGTGAAGAAATACATACGTAACAAAACGTTAGATGTTCACAACCTCTTTGTCCGGTTTTAAAATCTTGTATAAAGTGGGTGCAAAGGAATTAAAACATTATGAAAAAAAATTCCTTCAAATAAAAACCTACCAATCCTTGAATAAATTAGTCTATGGAACTTTATGGGAGAATTCAGGGATCCGAAGAGGTGTACACGCAGCTAACAGGACGAGGCATGAGAGCGTTGACCACTTAGTTACAAAACCAGCTATTTTTAACGTTTTGTTTGTATGTCTTTCATTATTCATGATCGTTTTTTTAAATAGACGAACACAAAAAGTAGCCCTCTTTTGATTTAAAAATAAATGTTTTTTCCAGTCCAATGTTTGTACACTGCTAATAATAATTAAAAATTATTGTTTCGTTTACAAGAGAGCGCCCTAATTTAATTTAAAGCTAAGCCCTGACAAAATTTAAGCCATAAATTTTGATAAAACTTCATGTTGAATTACAAAATTACTCGCGTCATCACTGATTTAATATTTAGCTAGTGATTCTAGCAAGGCAATGGTAATTACTAGAAACAAGTCAAGATAAGGGTCAGATACCCATGTCGCAAGTTTAAACCATATTCCACCTTTCGGATGAGGGGTCTATGCGCGACCTTAATTCATGGGTACCTTTGTCATTGTTGTTTCGGGAATATTCCTGTAGGTATTTCAAATGACTTGGGATCCTTGTATAGGGAAGCATTGATGTGTTAACAGAAGTTTCCTGCTTGCAGTGAATAAGTTGAGAATAAGTTACGGACTTCGCACATTAAGTTCCTTTTTGTCGACGGATGATACGGTGAAAATGTCGGCACATTGCGTTGTAGTCTATATAAATTAAATAATATAATAAACAGCTTACATTTGATAGAAGATTGAATATTTACTAACGATAATTGAGCCCATATACGGAAAAACAGCTATAGCATAGTCTTTATTTGGTTTTTGTTTGTCAACACTTTTATCCAGTAATAAATTTGTTGATCGATAAATCGTATTCTCAATAAAATTACTCAAACCAACTTCATTCATCAAAGATAAATATTTTCGATAAAGAGTATCTTCACAGCAACCAACCGCTATTATCACTGATCAATGTTTTAAGGAGAACGCTGTTTTACCGTATATGGGCTCAATTGAGTACCATCTTGATATAAAAAAAAACATTTACTAATACATTTTTATTAACTGTTGTATGATTGACGAGATTTAATTGTAGGCTGAGTTTAATGATTATGTGTTACAATTATGCGATTCCAGAGAGATGGCTGCAATTTCTGACGCGATGACTACAGAATATCCAGTTCGACGGACAACGACAGAATATACCGTAGCCGGCTGTCTGTGTTCTGCTTTAGTAATCATGCCTTTTTAGAGCGTTAACCTTTATTATAACGTAAGCCGATTCCACGTCGTATATATTGGTCAGCGCTTAAATTTGCTTACTTCTTTTGCATCGGTGATTTATCTAGTATAGATTGACGGCTCGACATAAATACTTTGACACAAATATTGACAAGTATGACGTTTCTTAAATCTGCCACGTCATGTTGATTATCCGCCATAAACTCAGTTTTTAGATCAGAAATCGGTTTGACTATCAAAAAGTAACAAAGTCCAATTCTGATTAAGTAATACAGCGGAAGATGTTTTTTATTTAAAACTTCATGTGCGACACATAATGATGTCTTTTACTGGCGTGTTGATATTTTGTGACACTATTTAAATTGTCTTGAAAATATCTGGTAAATGAAAATTTATAATTGCTAATAGAAAGTAGGAATAGATAATACCCACTGACTAAACGAAACCGTTTTTGTACGTAAAATACAATTTTGCAAATTATTTAATAAATATTAATCATAACTAAGAGTAATCTAAACTCTTGCTTAAATAAGCTGTACAACCGTTTGATAGCTAATTTACTCAATAATTTATAACATAATAATTAATATAAAATCAAAACTGATAACTTAGTTATTCCACTGACTGAGTTACCAAATGTGAAAGTGCTTTGAAGCGAAACACGTGTCTAAAAAATCTGACACAAATATTGACAAGTAATGTTTCGTAAATCTGTAGCGTCATGTTAATGATTTGCCATAATATTTTATTTGTCAATTATAACGTTATCTCTACGTATTAAAATCACTTGTAGTAAATTCGATGAGAAAATACACTTGATTTTAACTGTCAGGAATAATCCGGAGCCATTTGACAGTCAGCGATAACTCTTGCGACTGCTAAGCGATATTAAATTTGATGGCATAATCTCTCTTTAACATGATTTTCATTTAATTAATTTGTGTTTTACATGATGTCTTTTGTCTTACAAACCCAATGCTTAAAATTCTGAATGGACACGTCCATACACTCATTTTACAAATGGTCTTAACACAATGGTTTGATCCTAGTTTAAAATTCTAGTTCCTCTTGTACAGTATCTAGAAGTAAAAACAATGTTTTCAAATTTCTTTACCCTTCCCGTTTTCATGTTAAAAAATCCCAAATAATAAGTAATTATTTTACGCCATATTAAGTGTGTAAAACCGGAAATTATCGAAATACGCTAGAATCAACATTATTCATAGCAGAACAACCTTGGGGCGTGCCTCGGTGCCGTTTGAAACAAAACGGTTGCATACGGTACGTCATGCATCTCGGATTGTTACTATACCATACAAATTTTTACTATATTATACTATAATTTATTATTTTTTGGTGGTAAAATTGACGAGTTTTCAAATTATGATTAATTATACAAAGAAGACGTAAACGATAATATATTTTAAATTTTCAATTATTTGTGGAACTATTATAAATTTACAAATAGGAAAGTTTTCAATTTTTTGCACGACCTGTTTGACAATAATTTAAAGGTTTAAAGGTCGAAGTAACTCATTGTTACACCATGAATACGGAAGGGTTAAACATAATCATCATTATCCACAATGTGAACAGACGTAGTAACAAAAAATAAAAAAAGCATATTGTAATTTTAGTCGGATGACAACAAACCTTACAGCGGTAAAAATTTTTATATTTTTTTGGTAAAAAAACTCTATTTACATCAATGTAAGGAAATCGTGAACAATATCTTTCCGTTCAAAGATAGGAAAGGTAAACAAAGGAACGAATATGTAAATAGGATCGGCATTTGATTTTACCCATAAAAGTTTTTTTTACAATTTTACTGTCTTTACCCTAATAAAAAAGACTTTGTGGAGAAATATAATATATATTATTAAAACGAAAGATTTTTGGAACAGTAGAACAGATGTTAAAGACGCTTAAAAATATATTTTTTAGTATAAATTTGTATCTTGCTTTATTTATTTACTAGTATTTTTTACCCGGCTCCGCTCAAGATAGATGACGCTTATATAAGGTCTTTAAGACGTTAATGTTGAATTTTTTTGATAGTTGACAATATCACCGTGGACCGTGGACCTCTTGTGTTTCCCACAAAATATAGTCAATCGATTAATAATATTGTTAATAGTTGATAATAGCAATAATAAAAGATACAAATTTCCCCATATTCACTCCTGATGAGTGCCTCGTTGTAGATGCCATCGGTCTAGTATATTCAAGGCAAAGTGAGGATTTTCCCAAACCAAGATATATGTGAAATGATTAATATATTAGGATTAGCCAGACCGATTCCAGATGCACAACAAGATGTATGAATTTACCATCTGTTTACTGTCTCTCAGTTCGAGTCCATTCGTGTGCTCGAATGCCTGAAGATGCCGAAAGGCGAAACCCGGGTCGTTAGTGACAAAATACATGGAAGTGTACAAAATCTCAATAATCCAAATTTAATATTGAAATTCCATCAAGCACCCTCAGTCGATGTCTTAAATTATACCATGCTACGTTTTACATTCAATTCCATCGACGGTTTGGAGATCTTTGAAACGTGCTGGACCTTTGACTTCGTGCAACAACATTCGTAGGTAATGACAATTAAAGTTTCTGAAATGCACAGTGTAGACACAGCATTCAACATTGACTTGGGCATAAAACACATTCGGAAGCAAAGAATCGCACTATCAGATTTCATTTTAATTTTACCAGTTGAGCGTAAATTACAAATTTTCTATGATGAGCTGTATCGGTATCATTTATAATCGCACCTTTCAATAGAATATATTCATCGACACGCAACATCTTTTGGTTCATTTTTGATAAATAATAACAGTGTCTTACAAATTTTACGATTCAACCACAAACACTTAATTTTTGTGAAATTTATAGCAGATTTATAGTTTCTAGACGACATGATGCTAAGAGGTTGAAAACCACGGAATATTTGGTAGGAAACTGTCGCTAGGCGATACTCACGAGGCGTAGCGAGAGCGGTTAGCTAATCACTAGTCCTGTCCTAGCTCTATCCTTCTAATCTCTATCCTAATCTTTTCGAAAAAACAGAGGTTGAGCAACTGAGTCCAGGATGCTGATCACATCCTATGGGAATGTCCAGATATGAACAACGAACGGGAAAAATTGCTCAAGACGATACGACTATCAGTCGGATCTGTCGGTCATGCCGACTTGGTTGCATCTCTGACAAATTACAAGGCATTTAAAGAGTTTACGGCGTCCTATGGAAAGCGATTGGAACGCAGTTCCTTAACACATTAAACCCCTTGTTTTTCCTTTTCTTTTTTTTTAACACTTTTTTAAACATAACCTCCTGCAAACTAGAGTGCATGCAACCAAGTCTTGAGGAATGTCTCCTCCGACATTCCTGGCAAACATTTGAAACACGCATAACGTTGTTACGCTGCGGAATACACTCTGTAAGAGTGTGAAGCCGTAATGGGTGGTGGTGGGTACAACGTTGAGTACCCTAGGGCATTTAAAAAAAAACTGAGTAACAAACAGTTCTCATACATAAAGTCTGTCAAGATACGTCCATTAGGAGACCATATGCTTCACGTTGGGAGCGGACATGGAAAAAAGTATATATCTTACTGACAAAAAATTTAAATAGTTACTGACACAATAAATGCATGCCTTTAATAATTAATGAACATAATACTAAGCAGATGTGATAAAAAAATCATTTTATCAAAGGTCACAATAGTTCCTCTTCTTAAATAAAAAAATAAAAAATTCTATAGGCCAACAATAGAATAAGGGACATTTATAAAAACATCTAAACAAGACTATTTTCTTTAAAGTCTTCATAATATAGTATGATCAATAAATAAATGTCACACTCCATCATTAAATGTCATTATCCCGTCACCATCATTTTTAACGTTCGTGATACATGCGTAGGCTTATCTTCTTTCGGCAATGAATTTTAAAATCGCATCGTACAGGAATCTCGCTCTTACAACCATGTAACACCTTTGATTCCACTTCGCTGGCATTTTGTTCACACGAATCCTATACTCCTTCCCATCTGATACTGCGGAGGTGAAGATTTCTCAGTAGCGTACGTACGAGATTCAAGTAGAGAATAATGTCTTGGTTGGTTTTGTTTTTAAGATGTAATACTTGAAATATATATTACTTCTTTGTATGTTTTTCTTATGGTAAACAATATTGGGTTGAAAATATTACTTATGAATAACTACCAGTTGAATATGTGTGTGCTGTATTACTGTTTTGTTGACTCTGTGTCGCAGTGGTTAATGTCGTTGGCTACGGTTACGGATGTCTCGGCTTCAAGTCTCAGTACGGACAGTTTCACAAATTGATTTTTCAATAGTTTTGTGGATTTTAGGCATGAATATTTATTATGTCTGAGATTTCCTCCCACACATCCGATCCTGAAAACGGCCAACCACTAGTTCTGTCGTAACCCTACCCTTATATTCTACTCTCTCTAAATCGAGTAACATTCCACATCGGGAGGGGACATGGTGGAAAAAAATCTATGATCGTTCAACGTAGCCCGTATTCAGAATTTTAACAAAAATCGTTTAATGAGTAAGGATATAAGTCAGTCATTCAAATTCTACTATCAAGGAGAGTATAGATATAGTAATAAAGAGGCTTGTATACAACAATTAAATCTCTTAGGCTCTCAATTTTTATGCCCATAGCAGTATTATCAATACTAACAATACTTATCGGCAGATAACTCTTTCTTATGTGGGGATCCAATCAAGACGACATGGCGATACTAATGCAAAAGAATAGACACGGGCAGAAAGCACAATAGCTTATACACGGACGGGCGACAAAACTGTTTCACGGACCATCGACTGCACGGGTCCACCCATGCTTACTCACAGGTTGACGGCCGCTCTATTCTTAAATAAAATATCTTTAATAATAAATGTTAGAGACGCGATTCCTGAAGTCATAATTATCGTTATGCGATTAACATTTAATGTATTTTTTTACATTAATATTTTACTCACATTTTTCTGGTCAGAAGTTTTAATTCAGTTTCGGTTATAATGTTTAATAAATTTATATTACATTGGTCAGAATTTACCTTAAATGGTCATAATGTATCGGTCAGAATTACAGAGGGCAGAATAAACAATTTATGGTGAGTATTTCTAACCTAACCTAACCTAACTAACCAGCCCTAACCTTTTATTCTGACCGTATAAAAATTTTATTCAGACCATCAATAATTTTATTCAGACCGTGCATATTTTTATTCTGACCAAAAGTCGATTTGAATTCTGACCAAAAATTGATTTAAATTCTGACCATTTAATTTGTTTCGAATGAAAATAACCTGTCTTAAATGAAACGTTTAAAGATTTATTTCATTTTACTAACTAAGTTTATCATCTTCGCTTTGTTCTCTATCACCTTGTGTGACTTTTCCATAAATTAAGGGTATTATATAAAAAAAAATGTTTTACAGTAGTTTTAAATAATTTTCAAATATCAAGTGGACGTCACTGGCAACACACGTTACAGCACGGGCAAGAAAAACGGTAAAACGTTTTCTCGCAGCCATTTTTCAAATCAAACGCCACGGTGGCAGGATGACAAATGACATAGTGAGGAAAAACACATCTCTCCAAAAATTCCCATCACGGAAAATTAGACGACCCACCACTAGGGAGTGGGGTGGCAAAATGCAAAACCATCCCACCTCTCCCACTCCAGTTTCTGAAACTTTTTTTTTAATGGAATATTGATAGGGCAGCGAATTTTTTCCCTTTCTTCTATCACCTTGGAGTGCCCCTGAGAATCGAAACTTCTCAATTATGGTAGGAAATGAATTTACATTTGTTCCGAGCTCTTTTTGTTAGAATAATAAAGTGTCGTATTAAAACCCGGTTATGAATTTAATTATATATTATCATAGATATTGGGTGTCTGATATAAAAGAACGGTTTTGAAAATAAAAGAAAAAGTTTGTTTATTAGACAGTTATTTTAATAGAGAATGAAATGTCATTAGTCTAGTCAACATTTTTTAATTTAAAGTGTTCTTACTTTTCTAGCGATGTTTTTTTTAACCTTCCCGTTTCCATGCTAAAAAAATTCCTTCGGATCTTATGCAGTCACATTTCGTTACCGTGTGGGTTTTGTCATATAAACGCATTTATAAAGCGAATTGACAATTTCAAAAAGTGAAATATGGTTTTATGTAGTAATTAAGTAATTATTTTACGTCATATTTTGTGTGTGAAACCTGAAATACATATCAAACTATGCGAAATTATCGAAAGACGTAAGAGTCGAAATCTCGGTTCCGTTAGAAAAAAAAACGGTAACATACGTTACGTCATGCATCTCTGATTGTTACTTTATTTTTTTAATTTTTATTATACAATATTTAATTCTATACTATAAGTTTATATTTTTCGATAGTAAAATTGACGAGGCTTTCAAATTGCGATTAATATACAAAGAAAACGTCAACCGTAATGTGTTTTTAGTTTTTAATTATATGAAGACCTATTTTATTTACAAATAGAGAAATTTTCAATTTTTTATATTACCTATTTCACAAATAATTTAAAGGTTGTTCGTGGCATCGTTACACCATGAGTACGGAGGGGTTAAATTTATGAAATTTATAATGTTTAAAAAAGGGGTAATATAATATTTTCTCGATATTAAATTTACAGCGGCAATTAAATGTAATAAATAAATCAGGTGTTTAAAAGGAAAACACGCTTATACCACATTTTGTCAAAATCTGTATTTGAAGTACGTGCGTCAGTCATTTTACATTATATTTTATGATAATAATAGTGAGTACCCGGCATGCGTTGCAATGCCACTCAAAGAAAAAAAGGGTTTGTGTTTTAATTCTGTGTATTGAACTGCTTTTGGAATAGAGGTCTGCACAGGATGAAATTTCATAGACTTACCCGGTTCGAGCCCATCATCTTCAGGTCTGGCCCGACCCGAACCCGAGTTTCAATATCACACTTGTTATAACACATTATTTTTGTTTTTCGTCTGGTGCGGACACGAATAAATCAGAAGGTTTTTCCTAGATGTCGCTGTATTTACGTATTTGATTCTTTTTTTTCAATTTTTTTTTGTTGTGCACACACCCTTCACGGGTGTGTGCACAACAATTCACCAAAGTTTCATCGAAATCGTAAGAATGGTAAAGGAACGCGTAAAGGACAAACAAACATTTATTTTATATAATATTTCCCGGCATGATCACAATAAGTCCTTCCTGAAAGTTTCGTCGCGATCGGTTGAGTAGCTTAGAAGCCTATAAGATCCGGACAAACCAACAAACAGAAATTCTTTTTTATGTATATATATTTCCCGGCATGATCATAATAAGTCCTTCCTGAATGTTTCGTTGCGATCGGTTGAGTAGTTTAGGAGCCTATAAGATCCGGACAAACCAAGAAACCAACAAACAGACATTCATTTTTATATATGATAATATACAATTTGTAAAACCAAAATCTGTCTTCATGACCACAAAATTCTTTATTGTTTCCGTAAATGTCTATTTCTAAATACAATTTATTATTGCGGAGGTGTTAAATATATTTTACATTCAAAATTCCAATACTATTATTAGGACTTACTGAATTATAGATTTGGTATCAAATAACCAAATACCTACACAAGTTTCAAAGAGCTAGTGCATTTTAGAAGTGAGTATTTAGTGATGATGAATATACTGCAGAAGCTGCCTCCGTATTGAGTAGGTGGATCAAAGGCAGCTTTTATTGAGTGGCAGTATTAAATTTCACAAATAGCACTTTTGCTTACATAGAGCAGAGCTTTTACCAATATGTTGGTACGAGAACATACTCTGAAATACAAGTGTCGGTTGTATGGGGAATAGTCAATCGCTAAGTTTGTTTTGACAATTTGAAATATGTTCAAGTTGCCATATAGTTTTGAATATGTTTATTAAACACATAACTAATTTATATATTTGGCTTTTCATATGAAATTGTTTGAAAGATTAGTTTTGAATGGACAGTAGTAATTTTATTACTGGCTATGAAGTCGAACAGCAAATGTTTTTGGATTCACGACACATACGATTGTGCGATCAAGAATTAAAATCCCCTGGTGAAAACAATTAATTATCAAATTTGGATTATCGAGACCGAAAGGTGAAACCCGGGTCGTTAGTGACAAAATACATGGAAGTGTACAAAATCTCTATAATCCAAATTTGATATTGAAATTCCATCAAGCACCCTCAGTCGATGTTTTAAATTGTACAATTAATTATGCTTTGATTTTTCAATCAATTTAAAAACTTGCAATCCGAGGCATGGATGTTTGCGACGCTTTAATTCTTCTTCACCTTACCAATCCTGAATACTGAAAACCAGACGTTGGGAGAGCATTTAGATAATTTCAAGTGAACAAACCTATATATTCATCATTAATTTTTTGGCAAGGTAGATGGCACGACTGTCTCATTTTCAGCCCGGGTCGATCCACTGCTGGATGAAGACCTCTCCCAGCTCCGTCCACTCCTCTCGGTTCTTAGCTTTGCGCTACCAGGTACATCCACCGAACCTGACAAGTTCGTCAATCCAGTCAGGTTTTCCAGCGCCCCTGAGTTCGCTTAGTGCCCCTCGGGTACCATTGAATGACCGTATTCGCCGTGCGACATGTCCAGCCCACTGCCGTTTCATCAATTTGGTGACCTCTATCACATCTATCACTCTTTTTTGCTTCCTTATTCATTGATTTATTCTGCAGTCCTTACGTGTTATATCCAACATGTACCTTTCCATGCCACGTTGCGACACTCTCAATTTTTGGACCTCTCGTGTATTGAATGACACGGCTGTCTCACAACTATTAATTAGCTAGATACTGTGTTTTTCTATTGGGAGTAAATGTGGTTTAAAAATGTAATCAATGCAATTATAATTTACGTAACTATCTCAAGTGTGACAGCAAGGTTAAACTTCTGTAAAAGTTGTATCTATCAACAGACAGAAGGTGTTTTTGAAATTTTTTTTTTTTGGTCAATATTTACAAAATAAAATATATCATTTGTATAGTGGCATTTTAGAAAGCACTATTTAAATGAAAAAGTAACAATTCACTGTTCAAGTATACCATTGTTTTATATATCTTTATTTTATCGTTTTTTCTCATAAATAAATTCCACTGTCAGAGAAATGGAACATTTAACGTTACATTTGAATGTATAGTTTTGAAACTAATTAACTTTGATATTTTCTATAGTACAATTATACGTGTCAAGACTTTTAGATTGATTTTCAAAGCTCTAAAGCTCAGACACATAATATATTAACACGGTGATTCATATACAAGACTTAAATCAGAAAAAGACACAAATCGTTGTGAAAAAAAAATTAGATTTAATTTTTAAATACTTTTGCAATAAGTTAAAAAATAAAACAACGTCGACCTCTGTGGCCTAGTGGTAAGAGATTTTCCCTAGCAATCAGGTGGATCCTGGTTCAAATTCCAGCAAAGTCAATATCAAATTCACATTTTTTCAATTTATATTTATGATCTTGGATGTGAGTGACTTATAAAAATACTTGGCAATACAAAATAGTTGGCGCATTGGCTGTCAACTGTAATAAATAAATGTTAAATATAACCATTTAAAATATCCTCGTTTGATTATTAAATTGGATGATATCGTCAATGACTAAAGAAAAAAAATGCTCAAATTTCAGTTCATTCTGCATTTCATTTATGTACGCTTGCCCAATCATTGAAACTAGTCACTCCAAATACAGTTTTTAGTCGTAAAGTCACGTATTTAACGGCGAAATGATGCAACAAATTCGACCATCTATACAAACAATCGTTTGTCGATTGCTGGTTTTGAATTAAAGCTATTCACTTTGTTGCTCGCACAATGGGCAGTAAAAAATGTTGGACATGCTTTGATCAACAGCATAAATGCGTGAAGCGCCACTACGGAAAAAAAGGATTAATCAATTATATGAATAGACTCTTAAGGCCATACATGAAATAGTGGATGAGGGATGAATTTTCGTGCTGGTTGTTATTTAAAAAAATTAGCTTCGGTATTGATTATCTGTGATAAGTGCTACTATCCATAACTAAAATATATATTCATTATATCATAAAGAAGATTTGTTACTGTTCCATCTATGTAAATAATTCGTTGGTCAACTGAACAGTTATTTAAACAGATACACAATTAAAATTCATGATTGAAATGCTTCTCAACAAGGTGAATCGCGTTTCTGAAAAGATGAAATTTTACAGGAGACCATTTCAAAGAAAAACAGCGTTAGCTTTTATTTGGTTTTTTTTTTGTCAACACATTTAGCTAGTAAAAGATTTTTTGATCAATAAACTGTGTTCTGAATAAAATTACTCAAATAATCTTCATTCATTTAAGATAAATATTTTCGATAAATTGTATGTCTACAACAACCAACCGTTATTATCTCTGAACAATGTTTTCAGGACAGGGTTTTGTTTTTTTGTATATGAACTCAATTGCAAAGTAAGGACTGCATGTATATTTTTAAAAATTGAGTCAATGCTACTATTTTAAATCTAATTTTCCTTATTGTTTGGCTACGCATAGAACTGTAGACAACAAAAATGCTAAAGATATAATAAGCACAAATTTTACACTTACGTGATCATACGTAGGGAGTGTCGATATATTAACATAAACTTTAGAATGTACATGTAGGAATACACCAAGCTGATTATCGGTGAAATGTGATATTTAAAATGTTTGTCTAGCGCAGACGGCGAGTCATCATTTAACATAGTAGTCATGAAAAATATAGAATAGGAATCGTTAGTCTTTAGCCAATTTCCGATCGGAAAGCACCTATTCCTAAACTTTCGATGAAGACAATCATCATCCGTCGCCAGTTATAATCACGTCAAGCAACATACAAACATGGGAAGCAACATATTCCTAAAGACAAATTATCAGTTTTTGTTATTGTTACTGTATATTTAAAAATACATTTTTACAAAATAACCGTAAAATCTAACAAAATTTTTTCAAGAAATATTGAAATGTCAATAAAATTATGTGACAATGACTAACGTATATCATATTATTAAATCTTAAGAATGAACAAAGAATTTTTCGCAGAACTTCACTTTGTCGTATATAATATGACAGACAGCAATTTCTTATCTATGTAAATTTAGAAAAAGCTCTACATTTTCACGAATAAAAAACTCTAAGCCAACCCCATGTACAAGATTGGAAGGTTGTATCTTCTAGTCTTTGTTCTTCACACTTACAGCCTTACAATATAAATATTCACATTTGCTTTTTTCGAGTCCACATAGTGAAAAGCTATCATTTATTTTGGAATGCGGAAATCTTTACAGAATGAATAAATAAATAAACAACGGGATGGCGTATTTTATTTGAAACAAAATGAATTTTCAATGTAGATACATGGAAATAGTATTTTGATTATATACTGAGAATTCGTAATTGGATTTCTGTAAATAGCATTGTTTGTCCAAACTTGTTTTAAATCAATTAAGATTATTTGAATAGTTTTAGAATTTACCAGTCAACAAATTTATTGTTTTATTAAACAATTCTGTTTTGCGTAATGAAATACCAACAACAAAATTCATTAAATTGATAGAAACATTTTTTTAAAGTAAATTTATTATAAAAAGGTCCTGAATTACTATATTATGAAATAAAATTATGAATTAGAGGAAGTGGAAAACATCGTCAGGTAATTTCCATGATAAGCAATTAGTAGAAATAATTACCCAATCAGCTCGCCCTTGCCACTTCGTGTAGCGCTCGTCATTGCTTTAAATTGTGGAGAACGAACCAATACAGATGGCAGCCCAGATGACATGGCAATACTAGAGAAGAAGTATAGACACGGGCAGAAGCCGGACTACCTCACACACGCATTAACGGAAATACTACTTCACTTTCCGTCGGCCGTACGGGTACGTCAGAGCTTCTGGATAAGTCAACTGCCGATCTATTCTTAACTTAAATCTCTGTAATTATACAAGTTAGGAACGCGATTCTAAAAAAAACTAAATCTTGAGATTTTGCTTCTGAAATTTTCAAGAAAATAATTTAGAAACTTATCCTAGATGTTTTTAAGTTTTTAAATCAAGAACATTTATATTGGCCTTTACATGGCAAACAAACTGCAATAATAAGATTACAACTATTGATAATATCGAAAGTGTTTTGGTCAATCAATGTAACCCTAAAAAAATACAAAAGTAAGTTAATGATCTTGTGTCACTGATAGGTCTCGGCCAAATGATATAAATTTAAGAGAAAAATCACTTTACATTGTATTAAGGATTAAAAGGATTCTGACCTGGCCACTATTATATTGACACTCCCGACGTATAATCATGTATCTGCAAACACGAAAATTTACAGGAGTGCATTTCAAAGATTCATAACGCAATTCAACATAAAATATTTTCGATTAACAGTTTTTACTCTCTCCTGGACAATTTCAATTTTGAAGGTAACATCATTCGACCAAAACACCATCGATATAGTATATAAGTATACCAAAAAACTTTTGACAAAATCTACTACAAAAAGTAATCATTTCCAAGTTTCATTACAACTAATATGTTGATTATTCACGCATTTTGCTTCTTTTATTGTCCATAATTCAGAAAAAAATAGTTTTTTCGTTTAAACTTTGAATAAACTTTGAAGTCCGACACAATCGGTAAGTGGAAGTAGTTACGATTTTTTTAGCCTTAGGATGACATTCTAAATTGAAAACGAAAATGAAGTCTGGCACTTAGAGACAAACACAAGTCATCAAACGTTCGATTTACGCAAAAGCATAATTATGACACGGGCTTGGGTTCGAAATAATTCACTTGAGAAATTCACATTGCAGTCGATGAGGCATGATTATTGTTCTGCTATTGTACTGAACTAACACTAAAATACGACCAACCCTTGCAACTGTGGTGCACCTTACATCTCTTTTATAATATCAAATATTAGCATTAACATATGACAACAATAAGGCATTTATTTATTTAATTAGTTTGTAATATTCGGTACGTTTTTGGTTAAATTTTTTTCATGCATGTCGTTACCCGTGTGGCTAAGACAGACTCAGACCAGTACCTCACTACCGGAAGAGAGCGTTTGCTATGCCGAGGACTGATAAGTTCACCTATGAACTATCTCTGTAATCAACTGTATCTGCTATGGTTAAAGTATTTACTTTTATAGCTTTTATAAATATACAAACCATTGAAATCGTTCGTTGCTGTCCGTCGATGCAATAATTAACTGCTGAGTTGCTAAAAACGTGTTAAATATAATAGCCCAGATCGCACTGTTGACGTCGTTGTGCAACACATTCACAGTTCCGACGTACTAGCTTCTTTCCACATTCAATATTTCGATTTCAATACCCTCATCTATAGCGGATACGGTTCGAGAAGACCCCGGATCGAAGAGAGGCGAACGGCTGGTTATCCAAAGTGCTGGAAGGGCTGTGATCTCAGACAAACACCATTTCAAATCCGGTTCAAAACTTATTTATTTTCCATCCAAGATGCAGTGGCTTACATTACACAAATATATAAATCCTTGATTCTACATTTACATTTACTTAGTAACTGAATTTACTTTAAGATATAATAAAAATGACACGACAAACGATTTTAAATTAAGTCCAATGCAAATCAAAAAAACAAACAATTCACATCGTCACGTCCCCTCCGCCGCCACGAGAGCGCAGCTCGTCCCGCTTGGCAGATCGTAAGCGACTCACTACAAATACAATTAAAAAAAAACTCCCTGCATCGTCGGACTACCCCTTTCCGTCAAAATGGACTAGTCTAGCGGACGTACCCGGCGGCTATTGAATGTCATGGTAACAAGCTTTGGCCGATTCTGCGAATTATTGCTGTTGCCGCTGGGTGATTTCGGTTCTGGACACTAATTAAACTTATACTTAACAAAAACCAGGGTGTGTTAGATTATACTAGTACTATTGTATTTCAGTTCAAAATTCTGACGTCAATGTTAATGCAATAAGATTAAATGTATGGAAAATGAACCACCAACTGATGTTTCACGATATTTTATAGTATTGATGTAAATTGAACATTGCATGGCGTTCTCTAATAGCGAGTCTTAAAGACAATAAAGCCAAAATAATATCAAACCGTGGAATGAATTGAAATCATCAATAATTCAATACTCTACTGTTTATAATTATATTTATCAACGTCCCAAGATATTATTTTTGGTATTATACTCGTTTCTAAAATATGTTAATATAACTATCGCAGCTTTTCATCAGCTTAAATTAAAATATTGTTCATCATATTGAAATAACGTTTAAATATAAAATATAGATCACTGGTTTCCAGCAGGGGAGACGCGAGCACTCGTCAGGGGAGGTGCTAAATTATTTATTTAACAAATAATTTGCATACCATAATATCTACAAACAAATAAAACTTCATATCGTAACATAACAGTAGAAATTCAGAGAATGAATGTTTACTTTACTCATTGACAAAATATAATCTTGGATGCAGTATTTGAAAATAAAAGGTAATAAATAGTGACACACCCTGGTTTTTTTGTTAACTTTAAGTTTCATTAGGGTCCATCACTGAAATCGCCCAGCGGTAACGACAATGATTCGGAGAAATCGACCCGACTCTTGTCGCGAAGGGCGCTCGTTCAATAGCTGGCGGGCACATTCGCTAGATGAGTCCATTTTTGACAAAATGGGGTGGCTCCGACGATGCGGCAGTCCTTTTTTAATTTTATGCGTGAAGAGTTGATTACGACCTGTTGAGCCGGGCGAGTCGCCAGCCTCGTGGCCCGCACCGGTGACGTTGTGAATTGTTTGTGTTTGTTTTGAATTGGACTTAATTTAAAATCGTTCGTCGTGTCACTTGCTTTATAACTGAAAGTAAATTCATGTGTTAAGTAATTGTAAATGTAGAATCAATTTTAGGAGTTAAGATTATATTTGTGTATTGTAAACCACTGCATCTTGTAATAAGCGAATAAGTGTTGAACCGGATTTGAAAAAGTGTTTGTTTGAGATCCCAGCCCTTTCAGGACGTTCGATAACCAGCCATTTGCCTCTTTTCGATTCGGGTCTTTTCAATAGGTTATGAAGAAATAAAAATAATCTTACGATAATCGTAAAGCCTAATTGTCGAGGCAGAAAGAAAAAAATGTTGTGAACAGTCACAAGATGCTGAATTATCATTTTGTGGTTGAAATTAATAACACAACTATTTAATGTCAACAGTGAGCAATCTGTGATTAGAAAAAATCTTGCAATACTTTTAATTGAACACCAAGTGCCAGATAAAATAGATGTAGATAATGTTGCGAAGAGAAAAGCAAGCGATAATAATTTTGTTGTATTTTTTTTTTTTTTTAATAAATATAAAAAATATTTTAATGACTAGATTTTTCGACATATTTCAAGAACAAGCCTGCGGGACTACAATATTAGTACTAAATACCTATAATATAGATGGCACATGCTAACGTATTGTTGACTTTTAAATCCTGTGACGATTTCGATGTATGGAACATTGATAATATTTCTAAGGAATATTCATTAAAATCAATGACATCGAAAAATAAACTTGTGGCAAAATCCTTCACAAAAACTTTCGGTAAACAGAAGTGTGGGCGAGGTTTGGAGGTGAACGCATAAAATAATTTAGACAAAATTTTAAATTAAATCAGCGTATCTCAAACATAAATCTACTCTTTGACAGTATCAAGTCTTGCGAAACTTTGTTATCATATTTGCTTATCGAGATTTCACCTCGGCTCGTTAAACTTTGAGAAATTTCCTCCGAAGTTAAATGCCTTGTTAATAATAGACTACGTATCGACTGATCGAGAGGAAGGCTAAGCTGCTGCTTGAAGGTTGATGCTCAATGTCATTTACTAATAGGAGCTTTATTGATCGAGCTTTAATTCATTTGAGTATTGTTATTATATCACTATTAGACTTGACTCTGTCAGTTTGAATTTAGTTAGCTTCGACAGCTTTCACGGTGTTTTAATAAAGATAATATTTTAGACACTTTACTATGATTGATAGTAATCAAAAAACGATTAGAAAACATTGCAGGTTTCATAACCAAGGTTTGTCATATATATTTTGTAGAAATTTATTCTTAATATTAAATTAGAATTGATATCGAAGTTTTTTCACTGGCTGTCTTACTATATGTGTTCCGCATCAATGCACGTTTCACACTTAGTAACTCAGCCAATGAAATAACTAAGTTATCAATTTTAATTTTATGTTAATTTGTCTGTGAAAGTTAGCGATTAAAAGGCTGTACAGCTTATTAACACAAGAGCTTAGTTTACTTTTAGTAATGATCAATATGTATCAAATAAATTGCAAAATGGTTTTATATGTTAAAAAATGGTTTTGTTCAGTCACTGAGTATTTTCTATTTCTACATCTATTAGCAATTTTAAATTGTCACATGCCAGATATTTACAATAAAAAATCATTTAAGATTATTTAAATAGTGTCAGCAAATATCAACACGGTAGTAAAAGACGAACAAATGAAATTTTAAATTTAAAAAAAAACATCTTCTGCTATAATACTTTATCAGAATTTGACTATGGTACTTTCTGCTTTCTGCCAAACGGAATTCTGATCAAAACAATGACTTGATGGTTATGTAGCGGATCATCAACATGACGCGGCAGATTTACGAAACGTTACACTTGTCAAAATGTGTGTCAGAGTATTTATGTCGAGGCGTCAAAATCAATATCAAAAAAAAATAATTATAAAAAAACGCACTTGAAAATGCAGTCAGCGAAATCAAGCGCGACCGATATACGGCGCCAATTCTGCATACGTAGTAAAGTGAACGCTCTGAAAAGTCATGAAGACTCAAGTAGAAGTTGACGATGGTATATATGGACCTGCAAGGAAGGACGTTGCGCCAGGAACTCCAGACATTTCTCCCGAATTAAATAATCGTCACAGGTCATCATTATATTCCTAAAGTTAAATCTAGTGAATCAAAAAATACTTTCTAAAGGAGTTAGTAGATCAACCCACTGGGCTAAATAATCAGTAGAAGAGATTGTTATTTTAATAATGATTCAGACATGTGTAAAATGAAAATAGAAGAATATCATATTATGTAAAAATATCTACAAATGTATGAAAAACAAGCTTTTATCGTGATGCGATTCTGTTTTAGTAATTTTCAATAACTTTTACGCCCTTGTTATTATGATGGTAGAAAATATTCTTTCTGGTATTTATGGGCTTTTTGTCACGTCTTTCCACTTAACAAAATATCGTATCACAAATGCCGCACACTAATCCACACATAAACAAGTCATAAAAAATCGATATGGGGAAAATTGGGGAAAACTATATGTTGATGGTCTTAGGAATTGTATAGAGCGGGTCAAAAAAATTACGGCATGATTATTAGAAGAAGACTAGTCTTGAAGCTTCACTTTTCTCTACTGACTTCAATCTATATGCGTTTAGTTCCTGTTTTGATACATATAACAGTTGTCTTTTTAATAATTGAAGCGACAGATTTCAATGTACTTTATATGCGTAAGGAACGAATGAATACAGATGGCAACCCAAATGAGATGGCAATACCGAACAGAAGCATACACATGAGCAGAAGCCGTACTATATATATTTAAATACATATACACACAAACGGACTAGTGAAAATAATATTACTTAAAATTTGAATTGTTGAGATTTTGTACATTTCCATGTATTTCGTCACCAACGACCAGGGTTTTGCTTTTCAGCATCTTCAGCTTAAGTTTGTTCGTGTGCTCGAATGCTTTATCTCAACAAAAATCGCAAAATTCAAATTTGATATTGTGAGAAGACCCCGGATCGAAGAGAGGCGAGCGGCTGGTTATCCGGAGTCCTGGAAGGGCTGATCTCAGACAAACACCATTTCAAATCCGGTTCAAAACTTATTTATTTTCCATTCAAGATACAGTGGTTTAACATTACACAAATATATAAATCCTAACACATAAAATTGATTCTACATTTACATTTACTTAGCAACTGAATTAACTTTAAGTTATAAAACAAATGACACAACGATTTTAAATTAAGTCCAATGCAAATCAAAAAAACAAACAATTCACGCCGTCACGTCACCTCCGCCACGAGAGCGCAGCTCGTCCCGCTCGGCAGATCGTAATCGACCATATACAAAAATTAAAAAAACTCCCTGCAAAGTTGGAGCTACCCTTTTCCGTAAAAATGGACTCGTCCAGGGGACGTAACTGGGGGCTATTTGAACGCCTGGCAACAAGAAAGAGCCTTTTCTGCGAAATATTGCTGTTGCCGCTGGCTGATTTCAGTTCTGGACATTAATGACACGTATACTTAACAAAAACCAGGGTGTGTCAATTGACATCTTAAATTATTAATACTACTTCACTGGCCGTCGGCCACACGGATCCGTCCGTGCTTCTGGGGAAGCAGTCAATGGCTGATCTTTTCTTCAAATAAATCTTTGTAATTATACCAGTTAGCAAAACGATTCTTAAATACGAACTATTTTTAATTTCAGGTCAGTTGCATTAATTTGCTAAATTTATTTCAGTTCATAAACGCGTGTATTTTACCAGCTACAAGAATTTTATACGTGTTTCCAAAATTAGTTCCAAAAACAGTGGAATTCTATACAATGTAAATCTCAAGAAGTTGGAAAATATTATAGTACCGGAATTCAGCTTATGCCAACTAAAATAAACAGTATGGCTGAAGGTGGCACGATTACAGTGGACAAAAAGGGTTTTTAACAAAATACATTAAATGTTTAAAATAATATTCTAGAAAGTCAGTTCAGTTAATTAAGGTGCATAAAATAATCACAGCTCAAAATTCCGTATTTGGTAAATTTAGTTTATTATTCCAAGAAGAAGATTGGGTGTATGAAAGGTTATTATTTTATTTTTCAGTTATCAAACAGCTTAGAATTTTAAAATGGATTAATTATTATTAGAACGACAAATAAGCATACGCAAAAATGAATGTAGCTAATCCACAATTATGTTAATCTGAGATAGTGGCTCTTTTGCAATTTTGAAGTTGTAAATGTAGGAAGGTTGCAGCTCTGAGTTATTATTTTCATGATAGATATAGCGATCATTGAATCGTATTTTGATTAAATGTGTTTTACAGTTTATTTTAATTTTAAAAAGTGCAATAAGACTATTATCCGAGTGCCTGGTTTGTACGATCAACACAATATTCCCATAGTGTTTTATTAAATGAATATATTTTTTTCAGTCAAGTTATTTTCAGCAGAAACTAGATAAATCTTCACGCACCTGATCTATATTACATTTTTTATTTTTTTGTGGATTGGCTAGTTATTGCATATCCCCGTTAAGTGCTTTATAATAAATATGTACAACATTTGACATTGCTGTCTGGATCATATATATTACTAGTGAGCACCCGGCATGCGTTGCAATGCCACTCAAATAAAGAAAGGGTTTGTGTTTTAATTCTGTTTATTTGACTGCTTTTGGATTAGAGGTCTGCACAGGCCGAAATTCCATAGACTTACCCGGTTCGAGCCCATCATCTTCAGGTCTGGCCCGACCCGAACCCGACTTTCAATTTCACACTTGTTATAACACAATATTTTTGTTTTTCGTTTGTTGCGTACACGAATAAATCAGAAGGTTTTTCCTAGATGTCGCTGTATGTACGGTTTTGATTCTTTTTTTCAATTTTAGATTTTCAATTTTTTTTCTTCAGAACCCTTCACGGGTGTGTGCACACAACTCACCGAATTTTCATCGAAATCGTATTAATGGTAAAGGAACGCATAAAGGACAAACAAACATTTATTTTATATAATATTTCCCGGCATGATCACAATAAGTCCTTCCTGAAAGTTTCGTCGCGATCGGTTGAGTAGTTTACGGGCCTATAAGATCCGGACAAACCAACAAACAGACATTAATTTTTATTTATATAGATATATAATACTGATTTCTGTAACGAAAGCAATTAATTAAAATATATTAATGAAAGTAGAAAAGATATGTCTTTTTGAAACGCGGTGTACAAACAAGGACCTACAGAGAAACATCGTGTCGATAAACATTCACGCATACTCACACATATAAAGCTTTGGCATTAAAACTTTTTTGGCTATACTAAGACGAATCATATCCTCTCACATCAAAAAAGCTGTTCAGTTTCAAAAGAAATTATAATATTTTCATTTGATTGAATTACTTAGATGGCAGTTGTGAAATATTGTAAATATTTTAGAATAATTGAAACGAATATCTACAATTTTAAATATTTTTATTGTAAGTGTGATATCTTGAATCTTTGCATTTATTTTTAACGAGCTTTGCATGCCTCGCCTCAATCCTGCATGCATCTTCTTTCAACCGGTGGGATTCCAGCGTCCTCGACGACCATTGGGAACTATCCATAGGATGTACTCGATAAAGCTAAGGCACGTTGGCATGTCATGGTAGGAAACAAAGCGATTGGCGGGTGACAAGGAATCCAATAGTAGACTCCACATAGTCACATATTTTTCTTTATATTAATTTGTAATTTCTGTTAAGTTTAAGTTTCTGAACATGTACTAGGTTGATATGCAATGAAAATTTGATAAACCTGAAAAAAAATTCACAGGCGTGCTGGTGAAGATGACTTTTCCACAGATTTTATGTTTTTAGAGTAATTCAGACAGTCAAACACGCCAGGTTAGTCCAAGCTTTCTTAATTGCAGTTAGTTATTTCAATACACAGTTTAATAATTTTAAATCACAAAGAATGTTTACAAATTAAATAAAGCACAAATTAAAGATAATAAAACAGCGCGCGTTTAAAGCAAACGATTAACTTTTAACCATTGCGGGGGGGCGGATGGAGTCGTCCAGCACTGCTCAACGACCGAAAACGACTGAGGAGAAATTTCAAAGGACAGGCTTTTTGTAAAGCTACCTAGTACCTGAGATCGGTCTCGACCCATATAACACTGACCGATTTCGAAACACTATAAATCTATATTGTAAAATGAAACGATGTTGCTCTATATTATAACTACCTATCTTCCTTGCTAATTTACTAGATGAGAGATGATTCGAGGAGTGTTCTGGATACAATTTGTGACTGGGCCGTACCAAACACGATTGGGCAATGTCAAATTTCACAATTATTCTCTGATCCAAGTAGCATTATGTATGTTTCAGAATATTCTATATTGTAATTATATAGTTGCTGTTCTGGAAGATATCTTGACATATTGAGTTAATTATACCAAAATGTTCCTTATTTCAAATTCTACCGTATGAAAGAACAAACATATTTTTATAAATAACGCTTTTACTTAAAAACAGTTTTGTCTGTACAAACAAACAAAATCGAAAAGGTATAGGATTTCAAAGATTTGACAAACTTCAAAGTCCAATTACTCAAAACTAGTATTTTTCAGTTAGTGTCTTCTTCCAGAACAACGACGATATATTCATTAAAGCCGAAGTTTATCCTGTCCGGAAAATGATCTCCACAATCAGTTTATTTGAAAATCGACACACAAATAGTAAACATTATCATCCGCAGCTTGTTTTGAAACTTGATGCGCCATGTTTTATCTCGCAATACTCGTGACGTCAGCAACTCGGAAGAACTTATTTTGATTGTCATCAGAAATAAGTTTGTTCGGAAAGCGTATTAACGATTGATAGAAAGGGGTTCACGCATCTCAAAAATTCAACTCTCATAAGCCGGTGGTTCTCAACAAAATTCAATATGCCAACTTTTCTCCATCACAATAAACCTTGTATTATAAATCGTAAATATTACGAATGATTTTTCAAATGAAACTAAATATCTTCTGAAAACAAAATAAATATCTCGTGGTAAACACACATCAAACTTAAAGCTAGGTCTGTAGCTGACCAATTTACGTCGTTGTCTTTGGTTGCGTAGTCCACGGGTTTGAATCACTTTCATATTTTAAAAATTGATTTTTCTCATATATATCCTTCGGTTCTCACTATCTCTGATAAAGAGAGATTGAGAGACTAAAAAACAAGCAAAGCTTACAAAAAAACGTCTGTTGAAATGATTTATTAAGCGAAGCATATGGACGCTCCGCATTGCAAGCGATACAAAATGTAATTAATGGAACGCTAGCCGTCTTGGAAAAAAACGCATTTAGGCGCAATTAAAAGCACCAAAGCACTACATAACCTATCGGCGCTGAGACTGCACCTACTATGGAATACTCAAAAAGGCGGTAAATATATCATAAATTGTTAATTTATTATCCTTAATAAATAATATTATTGTTTTTCACATGAAAAATCAAAGTTGGCGCTGACAGATCGGTGAGACTTTTAAGCATCGGCACTCTGATCCAAAAAGAGTTAAACAATAATATATCGATGACACATTTCCATAGAACGTATGCCTTAAATTTGATGTTTTGTGTTAAGTAGTCATTATATTCGAACACTGCTCTTCTACAGTACCACAAAAGTACAACTTGTAAATGAATTTTTACGAGTGAGCTTAGATGAGTCAAAACTTTTATCGGCCATATCTCAAAACTACCAATTACTATTTAAATAACTATGAAACTAGGCCGTCGATATATTGTACCAAAAATGATAACTTCACCGTTATGCAACTAATGCATATTAACCTCGTTATAAAGTATATAAAAAAACAGTTTTTTCTATGTTTTGTATCCCCATCCAGTTTTTAATTATTTTAATAATATTTATAAAAATTTACTCTTCTCTATATATGAAATGTGATTTTCATCTGTGAAAACTGAATCATACGCATTGTCAAGTCAAATTTAGTGATACTTATAAATAACAACGCTCAATAATTTTTTTACCTGATTCTTATGTTCAGCGGAAAAGCAATACTTATCCAGCACACAGTACACCTACTTATTAAAATAAATATTGCGGATATAAAATTGTTTACGACTCACAGTTTGGTGGTTGTTATATATCCCAATATGAAAACTTTCAACATCTATATACGCAAGAAAAATTGCTCTTATCTCGTTCTTTGCCATCATAATAAGTCAAGTTGATGAACGATGCGAAGCGTGGTTTGAGGAATCGAAAATATAGTATCATAACGTAATTGGAAAACAATTTTTATTCACAAATTAAACTAGACAGAATTTTCTGGCCACCATGACATCGGTACAGCTAATGTCAAAAGTCAAAGCAATCTTAAGCTACAAGCAGTGCTATATGAAAATTTGCTATTTACGAGTAGTCCTAAAAGTCCCTACCTACAAGTTGTGTGACGGTTGTACGTAGAACGACTCTCGACTCCGTTTTTCGTCTAATAGAACATTTATTTGAAAAGATTTCTGGTTAGTTTAATCTGTGATTCTTAAGCATAATCATTATGTTAGATTACTTTAAAAAGGTTATAATTTCACTTGACCAATTTTTGATATACGAGTGTTTAAAGTTTTGACTGATTATATTTTGTTTTTTTGAAGGAAAAAATGTACTTTCAATAAGTGAGTTAGAATATATTTATTTACTATATAAAGCTTTAATTAGAATTGACAACAATAGTTTGTTTGAAAAGGTTTTATCGGATATTTAAATTTTATCAAATAAAGTGTGAAAAAATGAATTTTTAATTAGTGAGTTAGCATATATTTATATATAAAATTTGTTTACTTGTTTTACATACAATTTATTTTAACTAGAGCCTTTATATTATAAAATAATAGTATATAAAGCTTTAATTAGAACTGACAAAAATAAATTATTTGAAAAGGTTTTATCGGATATTTCAATTTTATCAAAGAAAATGTTCTGACTTTTGATAAATTTATTAATATTTTATATTATCATGACTTGATGAACTATGTAAGATAACAATAATATTATAATACAACAGAATAATAATACATATATACTTTGAATGTTTGAATGAATCCAGTTAACTTTCGTCATTGACCACATCGATAGAACAATATAAATAAAGGGTAAAACACACACCAACCATCGAGCGAAGAATGTTCGGCATGACGTTAAAACCCTTTTAAACTGTGATGTGTATGTTTTTTCTGTGAGATGATAATTAGCAGTTATATCGGTTTATAGAACCGTATAAAAAATGTATGTATTTAGAACTCCGGAATACTGCTAACTCGCTCATTGAACAAATATATGACTCTGAAATCAACATTTATGGTAGAATGTGGCTAATAAAACATTTTCCAATCAAAAGGTCTTTTAGGCCAAAATGTTAGTTAGACCCTTTTCAATGTAAGTTTACGTTTATATGATTCAAAATTCATCGAAAACCATCATATCGTCACCGTACTGGCAGAAGTTGGTAAGTAACATGTAACATGTGTTCTGAGTAAAGAGCAAATGAAAATTTTAGCTCATAGGGTAAAGACTTAAGCCTCGTTATTTTATGTTACATATATAATTATAATATCGAAATATAGATGGATGTATGGCAATCTAACACTAATCAAGTTATGGATCAATAGACAAGGACAATTATTGCTTGCCTAGAATACTGCATTAATATACTTACTGATAAAATAAATTGAAGTGTTTTTTTCCAAACTGGTCTAATTAATGCATCTACTGAGTTATTCCAAAAAAAGAATTAATACCCAATAATCTTATTGTGCTCTAACCAAGTATCTATCAATTCGTTACTTACCTACTTCTGCCAGTGCGGTGATGATATATGCTAGTTAAGAAATAATTAAATCGTCACAATAAATTAAGTCGTACAGTCGTCATAATATATGTAGTAAATGGCATGAAATACTATGTGACGCAGGGTAGATTTATTAGAACCGTAATTTATCGAAAAAAACACAGTAAATATGTAATTGTTTAACATAATAGTTATTACTCCTACTCAATTGTATTGAAAAATAGGAAACAAATCAAATGAATTAAAACAAGTAAGTTAAAACTTTTTTTATTATTATTTGATGAACTTTTATTTTGGTAAAGAATTGCCAAATAAATAAGTGTTAGCTTAAGTTTAGTTAAAAACTGAAGGTTTAATTTAACAAATGGCCATTTCATATAAATTACTGACCAATAATCGAATTAATTACCAACTATTTTTTATTTATTTATGATCAAAAATTGAAATAATTACTGACTCAATAAATGTACGCCATACAAACTTGGCGACAGAAGCTGTTATTTGGTTGCCATTTGAAAATGATTTGTATTTCATAACACAAATCAGTTGTCAGTGTTTAACACAATCATAATAAATCATTACAAACATTTCTGACTAATTTACCCTGCGTATTTCATTAAACATAAAAGTCACATCTGGCAAACATAAAAAAAACTCAGTTACATTAAGCCGTTTTGCCTCCGCCGAGAATTTCTCGCTTCACTACCAACCGTGTCCTTCCTTATTTATTCAATTCAATTTCACTGCAGAGAAATTCATCATAAAATTTATGGCTGGCTTTCGTCTCAATTATACCTAAGCTCCCCTCTTAGCGCCATGGGAGCTCATTCCTCGCCGTTTCGAGTGTGACCGACATATCTGAGGAGACGGAGGAGATTGGGGTGGGACCGCACTTAATACAGCATCACGCTTTTTGATAAGGAATTCTGCGATCAATCTTACTTCAACGTTCCGCTTGAGCACTTGACCTTTAGCCTGATTACTGTAAATTTAATATGTACATAAAAGGTTATATAAAACAAAAATTTATGTTATATACATAACATAAATGGCATACGGTTAGTGGAGTAACAATTTACATAATATATTTTCATAAATTTGACTCTTAAAATTACATTTAGATAAAGGATTTTACGTTACAAATATATATAATATCCAAATTTTGACTTAAAAATAAACCAAATTAATAACATTCTTTTATTTAACATATTTTTTAATTTTACGTACGGCGCCTTTAATTATCATACGTTCATATTCTCAAACTAGCTGAAAAATCTTTGAGGGAAATATTGCAGTATATGTTTAATTATTGTAAATTTAAAACGAAATATTGCTTACTTCTTATGGAATCTTATCTGTAATAGCCCAGAACGGTCTGTAGGCGTTTTATCATTATCACATATCACATGTAGGTATGAAATCTTCTCATCACCTAAGCGTCCGCGGTTATATAACCAATACGCACAGTTCTGACGTGACGCAAAACCGTGGCAAACCGACAACAATCAGTCCGTCAGTATGGAAACTGAAGAACGGGACATTATATGCCGGCCCTCCACTAGTATTATATAAATATATAAACTCTTAATACAGCATCTAAAAATATTGTTGTTATTCAGTCACTAAACCTCTCTTTTTGGAAAGGGAAACGACCTAATAATGATAAAAAACGGGGATATAAATGAACTAGTAGCTAACTAATAGCTTTTCCTCCATCCCTTTTTTAGGATTGGGGTGATAGGAAGGAATTCAAGACATCACGTACATCTTTAGAAATATATTTCCAATAGTCTTATGCTGGATACGGTTTAACAGTTGGTATAGAATCACGATGATGATGATGATGATGACGATTATGCAGTTCATAAGAGATGTGTCCAGTTCAACGGGCAACGACAGAATAATGCTCTTTTTCTTTATTCTTCACTCGTGTCCTCTTCTCTATTCGTATTATATCTTAATTTTCGTATTGTGTTTTTTAAATATCGCAATTGATAAATCTCACTTTTTCAGAATTTTTCTTTTACACATTTATTAATTTTTGCATTTCGGAATATCACGTTTTGTAAGTCCACAATGTTAAATAAATAATTATTATTATTAGACAATACTCTGACATAAAACAAAACTTTTCCTCGAGTATTACGTTTCGTAAATCTGCAGCGTCATGTTTCGCCACACATCCGTACCTTCAAACTATTATTCATAACGCTATTGAAATAGCCTGAATAAAATATAATAGATTCAAACCTGTATACAACGCAACCAAACAAGACGAACGGTTGATAGCATTCATCATTCAGTTACTGGTCCGGAAAATTAATAGTGAGTTTAATATTGTTAAAATAACATATTTTTTAGAAAACTTTACTATTTTTTACAGACAATTTATCTATGTTGGCAAATTTGGTAACAAATTACTCTCATTTTCTTTTTTTAAGTATTGATCTGAGGTTCTAAAATATTTATATCCTGGATTTTGCCTTTTGTAATTGACTTAGTTGTCACACTTTTGGATAGAATCACGTTTTTATATAATTAATTTATTACAATTTCAAAAAAATGCATCTCTCAAGGGTATTATATTGAGATGTAAAACACCTCTTTAAATCCCCTCAATGCATCAAGTATACTCAAAATGGGAGCCACGTTATCTCCTTGGATTTATATGCTAATCCATTGTCTTATATACTCATCCTTTACCTTTATCGTTTCGAGGCCTTGTGATCTTGAAACCCTTAAAATCCAGGGGACACACAAAGTAACTCAAAATCAGGATGACATATTCTTTAACTCCATGTAAGCTCTAAATAGTGAAACGGAAGATAGATTTGCCAAATTAATTGTTTTTAAATGTTTCAAAGGTGTTATTATAAATCTTTTTTCAAAATAAAATTTATTATATTTTATTGAGTTTCAAAAATTTATAGTACAGCTAATGAATAACATAGAAAAAATTTAATTTTCTATGAGAGTAAATAAGAAGACTTTTTAGTGTTTATTGTTATATATAATATAACAAAGTAAGTATATAAAACTACATCAAAGGTATACTGACAGAAGGCATTAAGTCATAAAAACAAGTTCTGAAATATTGTTTTTATAGTTTGGTATCAATCGTCATAGAGCGTTAAATTGCCTACACCTTGACATTTAAAGCAGAAAAACATCACAAACTGACCTAATGTGTTTTGTCAGTGTACCCTCGATATTATTTTATTTATATATACATGTAAAGGGTGGCTTTTTTCGAGGATTGTTTTTTAAACGTTACTGTCAATGGAGAGCGCTATAGATCTATGGCTGCTAATTTTTTTGTTCCAAAATTGAATGGCCATAATGTAAACGAAGTTTGGTTTCAACAAAACGGTGCAACATGTCATACAGCGCACGCCACAATCAATTTGCTAAAGGAAACTTTCAATGAGGACGTAATTTTGCGGAATGGACCTGTGAATCGACCACCAAGAACATGTGATTTTGGACTTCTTTCTAAGGGGGTATGTGAAGTCGCAAGTCTACGTCGATAAACCAGCAACGTTTAATGGCCTTGAAGCAAACATTTGCCACGTTATCGCCGATATACGGCCGCAGCTGCTTCAGGAATTGCTTGAAATTTGGACTTCGAGATTGCGCTTTCTTCGATCCAGCCGTGGCACCCACATGCCAAAAATCATTTTTAATAGCTAATGGCGTTTGATGATAAAATGATAAAATTTTCAATAAATCCAATATATTGAGCATAACCACGATTATTAAATATTTTATTTAGTTTTAAAGTTCCATACCGCTAAAAAAAATATTGCCTCGTAAATGATATTTGTCGCATTTGTATCTTCTATATAAGCGTTAGACACTGTTTACTGTCTCTCAGTTCGAGTCCATTCGTGTGCTCGAATGCCTGAAGATGCCGAAAGGCGAAACCCGGGTCGTTAGTGACAAAATACATGGAAGTGTACAAAATCTCAATAATCCAAATTTAACTATATATATATTTATAATTCATTAGGACTGTAAAATGCGCATTACCTTAATTAAAAATAACATGAACTCACTTCAACATTAATCCAGAAATATCTGACATTTTAAACAATCTTCTGACAGTGAATTGTTTTTAGTTAGATAGTAACTTTCCGTCTCAGTTTCCCCGAGAAATGTCAAATCTTTGTTTGAATGTCGTTTGACCTTTTTCAAGGCGTCTGCGAAATGTGTATAGTACATACATAGAAAATTCTAACTTTCTTTGCTATGGCTGTGTAAAAATGCTATTATATTTCTGAAAATAATAGTCTTACTAGTGATTTGTTATATTTTATTAGTCGTTGTCGTACAAAAGATAGAACATATGTATTGTATAGGTAAAAATATTTTGTATTCTTTTTTTACGAAAAATGTAAACAAATAATAAAATGGACTGACTGCTTTGTACCCTCAAATTTTCACCCACATGTTCAATCAAAACCCAATAGTCCTTCTAGTCTCATTATTCTATCTTTAATCTATCCAAAACAAAATAAATATTGAGCGAATGAATGACATGCGGTTATTGTAGGATAACTATTGTTGAGATAAACTCAATTAACCTACCCGTTTTAATACTAAAAAATCCCTACAGATCTCATGCAATTACACTTCGTTACCATGCTGGTTTTGTCATATAAACGCATTTATAAATGCGAAATGATAATTTTGAAAAGTGAAATACTATTTCATGTAGTATTGAGTGATTAATTGAAGTCATATTTTGTCTGAAAAGCTTGAAATACATATTAAACTATGCAAAATTATCGAAAGACGCAAGAATCGAAATTGTTCATAGCAGAAAAAGCTCGAGACGTGTCCCTGTGCCGTTTGAAACAAAACGGTTGCATACGGTACGTTATGTGTCTGGATGACAACTAATTATTAAGTCAGTTTCTAATTCAATTAATGGTCAGTAAATACTAAAGAAACGGTAAGTAACAAATGCATAAAACGGTCACTAGAAAAATAAAAATGTCGGTAAATATTTTAGGTTAGGTTAGGTTATTCCATTTTATGTGTTCATATTTCTGATCAGTTAATAATTGACCAAATAAAATTACTTACCATTTACTTTATTAACTGACCACGAGATTACTGACCATTTATAGAATTAGTTGCTGACCATTTTGATTAATTATTGACCCAATAAATACAGGCCACTATACTATAATTTAGTATTTTTCGATAATAAAATTGACGAGGTTTTCAAATTATGATTAATTATACAAGGAAGACGTAAACTGTAATATATTGTTAATTTTCAATTGTATATAGAACTATTTTATTTACAAGTAGCAAGATTTTTGATTTTTGGTACCCCCCTATTTCACAGATAATTTAAGGTTTAAAGGCTGAGTAACTCATTGTTACTCAATGGGTTCGGACAGTTTAAGAACCAAAATGCTCCACATTGGTACAGGACATATTCAAAATATTAAACTATGTACATAAACATGTCCGTATCTCTTTTATGTAATAATATATTTACATTACATTAGCGGGTTGATGGGTCATGAGAGGTTCAACACATATATTATTATCTCCTGCAATTCACCATTTTCCTTTAACAAATTCACAAAGGCCTTCATCGTTTACCGTACGTATGCTATCCGTGGTGTGCAATTTGATCCACACTTTTGTGAGGTATTTCTATTAAAGTCAGAGCATTTCTCTAGAAATTCTAGCACACAATAAAGCAAAGATTTCCAAATGGCCTCATTTCATAAAATATTTCTACTCCCTGCTGCCAGATTTAATATTATATTTCAACAATAATTAAAATTTTATATTCAAAAAAAAGTTTTGTGTAATATATTCTGGGGCCTAGTGCTACGATTGGTTACGCAAAATTTATCGATTGTTCAGTAAAGGCGATTATGTATTTCTCAATAACAATATAATTGTCGCTACTTCTCAAAAGCAGCCATATCCATGTTTAGATATTTTCACTTTTTTGTCAATTACTATCGACCTACTTGCTTTTAATACTTCTGTGTTTAAAAAATGTTCCAAATGGTATTAAATACCAAGTAAATCAGTATTTCTTTAATATTTTAACATTTTGTTCATCCATTTTGGATATGGCTGCTTTTGAAAAGTAGCGACACATTATATCATTATCTTTCAAGTCACTGTGGTGATTTTTTGTGCTAGAGCACAATACACTTCTAGGGAGATAGACATTTCTTGTACTGTTATTTCTACCATCTTGGGATCTTGGGATTTCTACCATTTAATAATGAACACTCAAAAGTACTTTCTGATACTTTAGTCAAAATTGTCAAATACTACCATAAGGCCCCAGGTATAATGGTATCTTCATCATACCTGATTCAATATTGTTATATTATTGATTCTAAGACTTTTTTGAGTCATAAAAAACTGAATATAATCCCGTAGTGAATGACGTTAGGTGCAACGATAAGTACCTTTAAGAAAATATAGATTTGGTATCTTTCGTTATTTACTTCCAATTCCAAACCTACAAAAGGCTAAGCTATTTGTTTAATTCTGTTCAATATTAATATATTATGTATATAGTTTGTTTTATTTTAAAAATATTCTTCACCAAGAAAATTTTTGATGGTAAATACTATTTAATGTTGATTTTCAGCTCTAAAATGTAAAATTTTTTTTTCGTTTATTTTAATACGTTCGGCTTTCTTGGTGCAGTAGCTAACGTCGTTGGCTAAGGTATGAACAGTTTCATAAATTGATTATTCAATTTATTTGTTAATTTCTATTCGTATGCATGAATGATTGTGATGTCTAAATTTCTCTACCACCCATCCAATCCTAAAAACGGGGAAAAGAGAGTTTAAACAACAGTTTTTGTAGAAAACTACTCTCGAGATACCTCCATAAGAGGGCCATTTTCTTCACATTTAGAGCAGACATGGTAAAAATATATGTTAATACATTTTAATGCTTTTTTACTTAGAAAAATACTGTCCTTTCTTTTCGATACAAAACTATGAATTAATTATTACTACGATAGTTACAGTAATCAGTATTTCCACTTTGGTCCTGTAAAAAACATAAAAATAATTCGCAATTTTCGCGAAATGCAATGTGAAAATTGTGGTTTTTTGAAAAAGCACTAATAGTCTCAATTTGTTTAACATTAAGGTAGAATTCATTAGGTAGGTACACGATGTGATTTCTACATTTTTTCAAATACTCGGTAACTTCCAGCGAATTACATTATAACCGTATCTAACGCAATATTGAGAATCTGCGCGATAAAGTAGGAAGACCAGCTTGTTCTTTTATTCATTTCTCTTCGCTTGTGGATTTATCTGCGAAACATACCTGAGATACTACCCTGCGTGTCTCATTGCTTTCTTTTAGCCCACCCCGGTATCGATATTTCAAAAGAACTCCGAGATGATTTTTCTACTTTTTCTCATTTGATGAAAAATAAAACTATCAGGAGTACAAGCGTGGGGCTGAATATAAAGTAAAAATTGTGTGCAGCTCACATCAACTACGTCATACAGCCATAACCGAAAGTATATTTTTTTATAAATGTGTCACTTGGAATAGTAATGGTGTAATTACAGCTTTTAAGTTTTGAGAAAATCAAGGTTTTGTAAAATGTTCTTAGGATCAAACAACAACCATTAATAACTGTTTGTCAATCAGCTGAAGAACTTAAACGTTAGTGTAGTAGTGAAGTATGTCCGGACACTTCACTCATATTCTGATATTGCTTAAGTACTTCACTATTATATACGGAATATCAAAAAAAACCGTTTTTTAAAGAAATTAGGACTATATCATCTTTTGAACGTGTTTGAGGTATAAACTCATTTTTCGTAATTTTAGAGTTGAACCATTTCTATTCTAAATAACGTAAATATTAACACACAGTTTTTCTTACCTTTCGTAATACTACATAATTATGTCAATTTTCTAAAGCAACACCGTGATAATGAAAGTGCTAAATATACAACACTTAATTATGTTGTAGATTGGGATTGGGATTCTGACAAATATATCATGTCGAAGGTGGGCGAATGACCGGTTATCAGCATCCATGACAGACGAGAGGATCTCAACACAAACGCCACTTCGGTCAAGTTGATTTGTTTTATTAGATGCATTGGTTTAGTCTCTACACAATAAAAAAATTGAAGTTGACTTTTATGTTTCCGTTACATTATAGAAATATTAGATAAAGAATTTGAAACAAATTGATGAGGGTTAAAATAAAAGCGTCTGTAAAACGAATGTAAAAACGGTGGCTCGGGCCGATGAAGTCCGATCGCTCGCCGAGACGACTTGAAAACGAATATACTTAGAAAGTTTCTGGTTGAAGATAATTAGCCCTCACCGACTGACGGTCTGGCTGACGGATCCTTTACCTAGAAATGCGGTGTGTGCTGTTTCCACCAAAAGAGGAACGATATCTTTTAAAACTGCCTTACAAAAGATGAACGATGGCTGTTTTGAAACCTACAGAAGTCTAAGGTTTACCTGATAAAATAGTAAAATACCAATATTTCATTTCAAATACCGGTATTGCAAATATCGAAACGGGTAATTGCCATCACAATAATATTTATAAACAATTACATTGTTCAACATAAGATGAGATCTCAAACCAAATTTAATAGACAAAAAAATATTTAAGCTATGATAAGTATTACATACGACTGCAATCACGGATTTATGAATTTTAATGCACATTGCTAATTTTTTTATGTTAAATCAAAAAAAAAGGTAACATTGATATTTCGCATAATTTAAGACACTGAGGGTGCTTGACGCAATTTCAATATCGAATTTGGATAGTTGAGATTTTGTACATTTCTATTTATTTTGTTACTAGCGACCCGGGCTATATTTGTCCTCTATTCGAATTGCATTTTAAAACCTACAATGCTATTATGAGTATGAAATCACTGGTTATTCTGATATTGGTTAGCCGCTGGCAATGTAGTACTTTGCTAATGCGTTTGTTTTTCCAACAAAGATTACGGCCAGTCTCGGAATTTTTAACTCAGATATCAGTGTGGGTCCTAGACTTATAATATTGTATATAAACGTTAGACACTGTTTATTGTGT
This sequence comes from Himalopsyche phryganea, assembly GCA_022494535.1. Taxonomy (NCBI): domain Eukaryota; kingdom Metazoa; phylum Arthropoda; class Insecta; order Trichoptera; family Rhyacophilidae; genus Himalopsyche; species Himalopsyche phryganea. The sequence continues at coordinate 4,210,330 of JAGVSL010000025.1, forward strand.
CAGTTCGAGTCCATTCGTGTGTTTTAAATGCCTGAAGATGCCGAAAGGCGACACCAGGGTCGTTAATGACAAAATACATGGAAATGTACAAAAACTCAATAATTTAAAATTGATATTTCGATTTTTCTCAGTTTTCAATTACTAATGTTGTATAGTATTGCAACCCCTAGCTTGAGTCGAGTAGAGCAATGAGTCCCAGATATTTCTCATGGTGCCAAATTTTGCTTAGTCTATCACCATTCAGATTGCATACTCTCTTTATGTAGTGCCATCTTCCGTGATGGGTATCGTCAAGTATCATTAGCTGTCGAAATTCTCAATTCTCCGTCCGTCACTCGTGAAAAGCTAATAATTAAGCGACAGGTGTTGAGGTCCTTGTCATTCTGGGTTTGATCTTCAGGTCAACGCGTTCAGAATAAATAATTGTATTGCACTTGCGATAGTCTTTTGAATTTGTAAAATATGACGTTTAATGTTTTAAATACCTTTTATTTCGAATCAATTACATTCAATATGAGGTAATTCCTGAAACGTTTTCTTCGATTAGCGTCATTGCTCATTGGGTCATCCGGTTTTTTTAAACATATAAACCAGCGTTTGTACATATATATTATATGTCAATATCAATAATAGACTGTCCATAGAAAAATTAAAAATACCACAATATGTTTTATTACTGAAACTACTTAGTTTCATACTTTAAATTATAAAGTTTAGTATTCAAAATAAAAGAACCAGAAATTTCTTTTATATTTTAGCTAATCAACTAATATCTATTTTCATCTCTTTTTATTAAATAATTGAATAATAAATGTAGATTATTGAGATTTTGTACACTTCCATGTATTTTGTCACTTACGACCCGGGTTTCGCCTTTCGGCATCTTCAGGCATTCGAGCACACGAATGGACTCGCACTGACAGACAGTAAACAGTGTCTAACGTAACACGATATTTTAGCACTAATTTACTGTAGAGTTCATAAGCTGTAGAGCTCCTGTAGAGCTTCTGAAGATGCCGAAAGGCGAAACCCGGGTCGTTAGTGACAAAATACATGGAAGTGTACACAATCTCAATAATCCAAATTTGATATTGAAATTCCATCAAGCACCCTCAGTCGATGTCTTAAATTATATGAATAATAAATGTTTTTCATAAAGAAATTACATATAAACACCATAAACTGTTTCATTCCTTGCTTAAGCTAATAAGTTTTACAGTTTTTATTCTTCAAAATGCATTTCAAATATTCCTTCATTATCTAAATTCATCATGTTAGTTGTAGGGCAGTGATGCACAACCCACGACCCGAAATAACAAGTTATAAGTATTAACATTATTAAAAATAATAAAATATGTCGTCTTGTATAATATATCATTATTTTAATTTTTACTAAAAATCAGAGAATGGGTAAACTGGCTCTTCTATTAAATATGTAGTACAGCACTGTTGTAGGGTATGGCAATGATTCTTTTATAACTGTTTATTTTTTATTTTAAAAACCTCTGATTGAAACAAGTCAGAACGTGCTATAAATGTCTCTTTTAAAATAAGATTAAAATAAAATTAAAAATGACTTTAATACATAGCATCACAAACCATACAAAACAATGATTTACCCGTTACTCCATAATACCTAGAAAGGTAACACTTGTTTATGGAAATAGCCAAGATCTTGTAGTGGGAATCCCCGCTATCGTAAACATTTTTGCAGTGTGAAGCAACAGTGTCCTGAGATTTGCATACATTTGATCCCGATGTATCAGCGTTGCTTGTAACACCTCTGTAACAATCGGGATTACAATACGATCTGTTGTCCATACTTCAAACGGTGAAGAAAGCTTTCGAAATACTGTGAAAGTTGCAAGCTCGGAACAGCTTTAATATAGCTTTAATATATAACAACGCTGTGGCATGTTGCATGCTGAATCGAGTCATGTTTTCTGCATTTTGTAGTCAAACGAATGCAGTTTTAGAATTACCAACATTCTAGGAAGACTCTTTCAAAACATGCTTTATGGCGAATACACATACATTTTAAAGAACGCTGAAATGTAGAAATCGATCGATCATTTGTTAAGGCTATTAGGTCAACAAGCAAGAAGTCATAATTTTAAACTTGTATCCTTATAAATATACGATATTTATTTTAATATCAACACTTCTTACCACAATTAGATCATAATTAGTTAGGTATTATTAAAATTGTATCTAGCAAGTTAATATGTATTTTTAAATGAAGTGACCGAAAGATATAGAATACAAAATAACCATTTTTGCATCATTTTTATAAAAGTGTAAGAGTTACAGTGTCGATTATTATGTTATGAAAAAATAAAAATTTAATTTTAATTTGAATTTGGTTTGGATTTAAAATGACTTTTATTTGATATCTGGTGTAAAATATTACTGGTGAGTATATTTTATAATACCAAAACTTAGGCAAGCGAAATAATATGGAGCGGAACTTTTGAAGGATAAGCAATTTATTGGTTAGTACAGTTTTAAAAGTGTCAATATATACAACGAATCCATTATTTTTTACCATATCCGCTCCCAATGTGGAGCAAACAGTCTCCTAATGGAGGTATTTCAACAGAAGTTTGACTTGTTACTCAGTTTCTCAACCTATCTTATTTAAAGAAAGTAGGGATAGAAGAAACGGTCTAGGATAAGAATAGAAATTCATAAATCGATTGAAAACTCAATTTATCGGGACTTGCACCCGAGATATCCGTAACCGTAGCCAACGAAGTTGAACACTGCACCATGGACCCGACAATAACAACCCATTAATAATGTTTACTAAATAATATTATGAAGAATTTCATACGAATGTATTTAAATGTGTACCATCACATCATAGAAACAATCTTACTCTAACCAATAAATATTTAACATAACATTCTCTAGCACACGCCAAATAAAAATACCATATATGCGGAAGCATTGCGTATCCAAAAATCAATATTATTTTCTAAGCATTATCCTCGGGGTATGAAATAAATATTCAATTTCATCCGTACACATACTTAAAGAGCCTCGGCAGACACTATTTTATTTTTTAATATCTCTAGTAAACATTTTTTTGTACTCGCAAACAAAATTGACTGAGAACGTTGCGTCGAGAGATTTTCCCCATTTCCATAATATGGACTCTCACGGCACTGGTTAGAAACCTTTTACTCGTCGTGATATATTTATCATAAACTGATAACAATAGCATAATCTTTGTTGAGTATAAATTGTGGTTTTTTGAGACATTCAAACCAGCTGAAAACCAACATATAAAAAATTATATATATACGGAATTGAACTAATTAAAACATATCATTAAGAAATAATATAGTGTTCAATCTTTAGGTATTTCGGTAATATTATAGGATGATTCCAATTCCCGTTGCGGACGGTTTTAATAGATTGATCTTTCAATCGATGTATTGATTTCTGTCCCTAGTCTTAGTCCACCCTCCCACCCATCTCATCCTCGTGGGGCGCAGCGAGAGCGATTAGCTAACCACTAGTTCTGTCATAGTCCTATCTTTCTATCCCTACTCTCTCCGAAAAAAGAGAGGTTGAGCAACTGAGTAACAAGCAGTTACCGAAAAAAAAATCTGTTAATATACCTCCATTACGAGACCATATGCTGCACATTCGGAGCGGACATGGAAAAAAATATTTAATATTGTAAAAACTATTTCAGTTTCACGTCACCGACCAAACTATTTTTTTAATCTTTAGTTCTGACGATGCGGAAAGCTGCAGTTGTTATCAATTATTATAAAAAAATGTCATTTCGACACTCCCTAGGACATGACCACGCACCCAGTTATTTGGGTAGGTATCAAACAACAGGGAAAATTAGATTGAAAATAAAGCACTATCGCAATTTCAAAGGAGATACGTATAATCTCTACTTTCCAATTGCGTTATAAATCTTTGAAATCCTCACATGTAAAATCTCAAATTTGCAGATACAGGATTATACGTAGGCTGTGTCAATTCTAAAATTGAATTAGACAAAGTTTTTAGGTAATTTTTTTATTTGAGCCATGACCAATGCAAATAATTATATATGATTATCTAAAAATCAAAGAATCAATTATTTAATAGTGTTAAGTGATATCTTTATCAAATAACTGAAAAAAACCATGAAGATACGAGGTTTTGTACCATAAAATTGACTTTTCTCATACTTTGCTTCCTATTTTGTCCGCGATGGTATAGATATGTGTATAAATATAACATGTGTTCGTATAGTATATAGGTAGGTGTATATATAAAAACGCAAATGTTGTCAACGTGAACTGGCTTCACTGTAGATTGCTCACCTCTGCAGCGATCACATCCTTCAATATAACAAAATACAACGAAAAAATAACATTAAATATGAATGAAACTCGAAGAATTCTGACGCTTATTGTGTGTAAGTAGAGAAACAAATTTCTTTGTCCACTACAAATTACAATATAGGTTTCATTGATTTAAGTATCAGTATTAAATAAAACAAGAAAAAACAATGAAAATAATTTTTGATATATTTCAATTTTTTAAAAACAAAACGCACTCCAAAGGTTTTCAATCAATGATCTAATATTTTTCTGATAACAAGAAGGGAGAGCTTTTACCGAAGCCTCTTTTTTTTCGAACATTTTGAATACATAATGTGTCAAGAAAATCGCTTATAACCTAGCTCCTTAGTGAAAGAATATAACGCAGCCTCCTCAGAAGCTTTACATTCTGAATAATGCAATAGCTTTTTGATAACGGAGCTTATTCTTAAAATACACAATAACTAATAACAATTGTTTCTTGGAGGAATTTTGGGGGAGAGAATTTGAGTTCTACGCTTTTTTATTCAATAAAATTTTATCTTGTAACAGTAAAGTAAAATAAATGATATTAAAATACATTTTGTTCTATTGTTGACTTAGAAAGAATGTTGCTAATCGTAAAAAATGTAATTTCATACAAATTGCTTTGTGAGAAATCAACCAATGCAAAACGTTCTGAGAATTTTCATTGCAAAAAAAAATTTAACAAAAAACATATTTTGTTTGGAAGCGTAGCCGTTCACAATGAAGAACTCACGAAAATTCAATAAAAATGTTTAACGATGACTGATGGTAAGTCCTTCACTCAAGCTTTCGATTCAAGCGAAAGGATTAAATATATTAGACGTCATACTTATGTTTAATAGATGGATGACCTGATTCGTAACCAGTTCGGATCGCTTACATGGCCCTTCAAGGTCAAATCTTATAATATATTACATTTTTTTTAACTTTTAAGGTGTTTACTTTCAACTCTTGGTGGGAAAGCATTAAATTTTAAAAATAAAATAAAAAATGTTTTGTCCTATTTCTGCAGTTTTGCTTATCGCATTATCAACTGAGTTCAATTGGTTTCGTCGGGTCCATGGTGCAGTGGTTAACTTCGTTGACTTCAATAACGCATCTCACAGATTCGAATCCCGGTTCGGACAGTTTCATAAATTGATGTTTCGATCGATTTACGGATTTATGCTCGAAATCACGAATGATTGTGGTGCTTAAAATTGACTCCCATCTATACAATTCTTAAAACGTGGCGAAAGTGAGAGCAATAGGCCAACCACGTAGCTCTGTATTTGTCCTATCCTTCTGCAATCTAGAACTAATCTCTTTCAAAAATAAGATAGATTGAGCAATTCAGTGGCAAATCATTTTCGTAAAAACACCTTCTGTTGGGATACTTCTATTGGGAGGCTATATGCTTCGCATTGGGAAGCATCTGCTTCACCACAAGGATCTGTTTTCAAAGCACAGTATACGGTTATTCTGTGCTTTTATAATTGTCAAAATGCATTAGTCAAACAGGTGGCACTTGATTCTGACCGAGTACAACCGTGAGTACCAGACTTTCCACATTAATTTGATGGTTGCTCCAGTTATTTTGGTCGAAACATAAATATATGTATTTGTTTATTATATATTCATCATGCAAAAGATTTGTGTAAATATTTAAAATAAGAACATAAATAAAAGACAAAAATACTTACATTGTAAGTTCAACAATCCTGTAGCATTAATTTAAAACTATGTTCAGGGATTCAACGTGAATATTTCGTAACAGAGCTTACATAAGATTAATCCTCCTTTCCTGGTCTGTCTTTTGTTAAATATCCTCCGTAAACCTTAAACAAATAATAAATTACATTCAGTGTATAGCAACGCCCCTATTCTGTAGAATCTACTAATGGCACTGGAAAACTTTGGTCTTTGAAACACTATTTCAATTTAGTTATATCACATTTACCTTGTAAAACACAGAAATAGTGGAAAATTCAGTTAGTAATAAACAAGCGAAAAATGTTATGCTTTGTGATTCGCTGATAAAATATAATATTTTGTTTCTGAAAGATCTAAGCACAATCATGATATAAAAAGAAAAAATTGTAGTCTGGTGAACAATGACAAGATTTTTTTTTAAAACCATACCCGCTCGTTCCGTCCTATGGATGGTCATCAGCGGTTTTTCAGTGCGACGGAATTCAGGTTGGTAGAAGAGACAGGAAGGAGTCAGGCACCCAGGGGCATCCGCAACACATGTTCAAGCCATATTCATCGTCAATTAATGGATGCTGAATTATAATTAGAAACTGAATTCGGGAAAGACATGTTTTCTTCACTTGGCAGTGACTCGTTAAACAACTCACAGTTCACAGTTCCAATATTATTTCTGAGAGTTTCATAAATTGATTGTTAAGAATATATTTTCAATGTTGAATGCGTGACGCGATTAAACAGTAGGACGGATGATAATGATGATGACGATTATGCAGTTCACAAGGGATGTTTCCCGTTCAGCGAGTGGCAACATAATTCCCGTTCAGCGGGCGATTACAGAATGAATCCGTACCTTCATATATATACTGTCGTTGACTTTCTACGTCCTTATTTATTCATCATGACTTGCCTTTTCAGAACGTTCTTCATTGTTACAATTTATGCAGAATCTGTGTCTTATATCGGTCAAATAACATATTATTTGCCAATTATCCTCTTCAATAATGCTGATGAAAATGACAAGTATAATGTTTCGTAAATCTGCAGCGTCATATATCACTACAGATGTATGGAGTTGTATTTGAAAGCATGAATGTCAGTGATGTCTTAACTCCTTCTTCCCGGCTTGATATTAAAGACAAAGCAAAGCGAGGGTGATTGTTAAATAAGCAATCTCGCAAATTTGAACCAACGTAGCAAGTCTACATACACGCTTCGCATCCGGAATAGACTTGGTTTAAAAAGACAAACGTTTCGTGTTTAATGAAAACGTTCTTAAAAATATATGTACCACAAACACGCAGAAGTAACACATTGTAGTGATATAGGTACATTATTATCTCTACTTGAACAAAATATTTGTTAAATTGACCTCCAAATGTCATAAATATTCACATTAAAAGTCCTTTCGATATTGATTAAAAACCCGTCGTTGAATTAAATGAATAATAAGCTTGTATATATGAGTAAAACACAGTTTATTTTTCTGCAATGTGGGATTTAAATCTAACATTCATGAAAAGTTTAAAACAATCAATAACACGTTTGAAACATAAATTTCTTTAATGTTTCCAACCGATTCCTTCGTCATCTAAAGTTCAGACTAGTGAAACTATCTTTTGTCGGATTGAGGAACTAATACATCACCATATGTATCATTGGGGTGTCAGAGCGGCCATTTGAAAACAACACCTTATGCAGTAAGTATTTTATTTTGAATTTCTTAAGAGAATTTAAGAATATGCTACTCGATTTAACCAAAAGTGGTCTTACAGGAAGCTCTGATGTGTAATTGTCATGAAACCCTCCGATTAGACATGGTGAACTAATGAAAAAAAAAGTGGTCAACTACTGGAACTTTCAATTAAAAGTTAAATATTAAAAAGCAATTTTCTTTGTAACAGACCCTTTCCTAATTTTTGTCTTTTCATATTAATTAAGACATGTGATTTATTATGAATTGACACACCCTGGTTTTTGTAAAGTATAAGTGTCATTAGTGTCCTGAACTGAAATCGGCCTGCGGCAACAGCAATATTTCGCAGAATAAGCTCTTTCTTGTTGCCAGGCGTTCAAATAGCCCCCGGCTTCGGCCGCTGGACGAGTCCATTTTTACGGAAAAGGGTAGCTCCAACTTTGCACGGAGTTTTTTTTAATTTTTGTGGAGAGTCAATTACGATCTGCCAAGCCGGACGAGCGAGGTCTCGTCACGACGAAGGTGACGTGAAGATGTGAATTGTTTGTTTTCTTTTTTTTTGATTTGCATTGGACTTTGTTTAAATTCGTTGTGTCATTTGTATTGTAACTTAAAGTAAATTCAGTTGCTAAGTAAATGTAAATATAGAATCAATTTTATGTGTTAAGATTTATATATTTGTGTAATATTAAACCACTGCATCTTGAATGGAAAATAAATAAGTTTTGAACCGGATTGGAAATGGTGTTTTTCTGAGATCAGCCCTTCCAGGACTCTGGATAACCAGCCGCTCGCCTCTCTTCAATCCGGGGTCTTCTCAGAATACACTTGGTTTGTCATTATTCGGTCCAATACTATTTAATTTTTGTTGAATTTTTCTCTTAAGTGGTCAACTACTGGTACGTTTACCCTATTTTTAGGATTTGATATTAAATTTTACAATATTAACAGAGTAACACGAGGTGTCAATATTAAGTATTCGAGATAGCGAATAATTTGTAAAACGATCTAGAACAGACTGTTACAACTCTCAAACTATTCCGCAGCGTAATCGGGCGCAGTAATAAAAGTTTGCGAATCCCTTTATTACACACCCCGGCCATTTTAACTTGTAACTTCGGAAGATAACAATATTTATGATACTTTGGTTTGAATATTTTATGTCTTAACCCATTAACAGCAACGGTGAGAATGGGCCCATAGAAAGTCTTCGTAGCATTGTTTTTTTTTTCAAGCCATGACGTTAGTCACTTACTTTCAACGGAAAGATAAAGACACGCTTCGGAGATCGCGCTTAAATATTGTATTTTGAGAAGATATTTCAATGTTCCAGACGTGCGTATTTTGCCAGTCTGAAAGAAATACAGTCTTAAAACGTTCACATTTGTTTGAAGGTTTTCCATTATTTTTACAGCAAATACTCCATTTTTTTTCTCTTAACAAGAACAACTTATATATGTTTTTAATTTCAAAAAATCTTTTCGGGCTTTTTTTTATACCACTCTCAGTAAATATACGAAAGTTTCCGGCTCAAACATGATAAAAAAAAACTGAAAAGTGGTATACTAAAGTAAAGTTAAAAAGAGTGAAAAGCTATTTACAAACCAGGGCCTCAATTCCGGGATCCTATTTTTGATACCGGGATTATTCATTAAGTTTGATTTCATTGTACATTTTCAATTGTAAATTTAAACATTAATTTACGTCTATTCTTGCTTCAGTAGGAATGTACACATAGACAATAAAATATTTTTTAGGCTTTGATAAGATAATAAGATACTCCTTTACAAGAAAGAGAAACAAAAACAACATATATACGTAATGATCAAAGTATTATTACGTTTTATTTAATTGATTACATTATTGCATTTCCCAAAAAGAGAGTTCTTCAATCCTCCATCCATTTAAGAAACAGTCCTCCTTTGTCCTCCATTTCGAATTGGTTAATAACGGCTGAAATATGAGAAGGAAGGAGAGACTACAATAAATTTACATTCATTACATAAGTATTTAAAAAAAATACTTAAATTAAAAAACCTAGGTAAACGTCGTAGTTAATCACAAAATAATTTATTTTAGCGTTTACAGTAAGTCGTGAAATCCCGGGATTAATATTTTTACAATTCCGGGATCGGAAACCCTACTACTAACCCTTTTCTAGTACCAATCTTATTTTCGGTTCTTGTAATCTAGTGGTAAGATCATTTTACGCTATCGATCAGGATGGTATGGCTTCAAGTCCCGGTTCAATATAAAGTAAAGATTTTTTAAATTTAAAATTGTGATCTTGAGTGTTTTTTCATTAATTTCTTCTCAATTTGATCACGAATGACATAAATTTCTTTAGTCTACATAATTTCAGAAATTTGACGCATTCACTGATTCACATCTACGGCTAAAGCAAACTCGAAAAAAATAATTTTAAATGGTTTTATTACATTTTTTTTCCATGTCAGCTCCCAATGTGGAGCATATGGTCTCCTAATGGAGGTATCTTGACAGAATTGTTTCTACGAGAACTGCTTGTCACTCAGTTGCTCAACCTCTCTTTTCTTTTTAGAAGAGAGTAGGGATAGAAGGATAGGGCTATGAAAGGACTAGTGGTTAGCTAATCGCTCTCGTTACGCCCCGTGAGGATGGGATTGGTGGGAGGGAGGACTCAGACTACGAACAGAAATCCATAAATCGATTGAAAGATCAATCTATGAAAACCGTCCGCACCGGGAATTGACCCCGAGACATCCGTCCGTAACCGTAGCCAGCGACGAAACCAACTGCGCCACGGACGCCGACATAACTTAATAAATATTTTACTAGCTTTGAGTAATTGGACTTAGAAGTATTTTGAATGTTTGAAATGCTATACTCATATTTTTCATTTAGTTTGTTTGTACAAAACTGTTTTTAAATAAAAGTATAATTTATAAAAACATGTGTGTTCTCTCATACGTTAAAGTTTTAAATACGAAAAATTTCGGTGAAACTAACTGAATATATAGTTGTAGTGTTTTCTTCCAGAACAACAACGAAATGTCAGCAAACAGTATTATAAATAGTTACCTTTATATCGGAACCGTAATATGTACCCAAAACGAGTACCATGGCATTTGTTAATATTTCCGGCGTTACATAATTGAACTAAAACCTGGGCATTACCTATTCCATACACGCATGGTTCATAAAATGGGGACAAAATAATAATGTAATTAATCTCGAAAGTGAAAAGCGGCAAAATGCTCGTAAATTTATCAAAAATTTACGGCCAAGCTCTATCCATCTCCCGAAGTTGAACGTACGAGACGAGGATACGCCAGTTGTATATTTTAGTATAAACTTTTACAATTATGAACTAATTTAGATATTTGCAAAAAGATAATTGGCACTTTTTTATATAGATGTTAATTATCAACAAACAATACAAACTAAAAGTGATATTACCATTTATATCAGGTATGCTTTTATTTAGAGAAATATATTGGTCATTGCAGATAACAGCCAATATGCTGAATATTTTAAAAATTGAAATTTTATGTCATTCGTGTCATTCGTATCTAAATTTTATATTAACCGTGATTGGATTTGAACTAGAAATCCGTAAATACCAACATTATCTATGACCCACTTATCAACTCAGATTTTAAGGTAAAAAAGTTACCATATTTAATTCTAGAAGAATTATCAATTTATTGTTTAAAGGTAAGGTGTTACAATTTCGATATTATAATTAGGAACATTATTTCACTCCAAACGCATAATATTTGAATTAAGTTCTGTTTTTTACTCAAAATCGATTAATAATTAACACGCACTTGTATTGACAAAAAATATAAAATTATTCTCTTTCTTTTTCACTTTGTCGAAGCTGCGAGCGAGATAGACTTGCTGGGTTGAGCATCATTTATTACGCGCGAATTTACTGGCATCGATGTGCTTACATGGAATCCATCAATTGACCACATTATTTCTACAGCTTCAAAAACCCAAAGTATTCACATTAAACTAGTTCCATTGATCTTGTTCTAGCCTCGTCAGGTCTTCGTTTTCATCAGTTGTTTATCAACATGACTCATCCATCGTATGCATATGATCTAGCCATGTTGTTCAGTTAACTTAGATGTAATTTAAAATGACTAAACTCTAGTTTAGTTTATAGTTTGTTGTAGTATCTTCTCCCCTCTTTGTCATTGGTAAGGTGCCTTTACAATTTGAATGTTTTGATCATGCATCAGCTAGTATACAAGCTATCCTCGATAATTGGTGTTTTTGTCATTTACAAGTAGAATTTTAACATAATGATTACTTGGTACAATTGTTATTTCTTTCTCAATATCATTGTCTGTACTATAACTAACAATAATATGAGGATCATAGGTTGAATAAATCATGTACACTCTCGTCGTTACTACAAAGATTGGAAGTACTTCCTCGTCAACGAGAAACTTCTGTGTGTTTTATGATTTCTAAATTAACAAAGTCATAGCTAAAATCTTAATGCCCTCCACTACGTTTGGTAGTTCTCTTTCTTACACCAATAGTAGACCGTAAGACGTCATAACCTCCAATTCATCGAGTCATGGTCTTTCAACGATCCATCATTCTTATGTGTAGAACATTTGAGGGGTTTTAAAAGCTTTTACTCATCGATAAGGTCAAAAATCTTTTGCAGAATCTTACGCTCACACACGTGCAGCTTTTGAAAGCTCTTGGAGCTCAACCTCCAGATTTCTGACTCATATGTCAAAAATGATTGTGAAATCGTGTTTTAAGAGTAAATTTTCAACATTTATTATTGAAACTAAATATTTTTAAATAGTATAACTGTTTTGAGATCGTGTGTAATTAATCAAAAAGGGATAATCTGTGTTCACACTAGCATTTCTTTCCTAGACGATAACATAGATAGCAACATCGTATGCTGTGTGCAGTACACTCGATAATAATTTTTGTGACAACATTTGTTCAGCTTCAAAACATTAGTCATTTGCCATATTTTTGCGTGAATCGCTAAAGAAAGGTATCATTTTTAGCCTGGATGGGGCATCATTAAAAATTAACAAGTGCTGCGCGTGGCTTTTGTTGAAACAGTAAATTAAATTTGGACCATGTACATGATTCATGTAATTGTTTACACCGGTTTTAAAACAAGCGTAAAACTAAACCACTAACAATGCTATTCTTTAAGAAATAAATAAAATTCATAACCTTTATTTATGGCACAACCTCTAAAACCTCTAAAGTCCTGTTTTAATAATATTTAGGTAAAAAAATAACAATGCATTTAGTTTCACGAGTATGAGTGTGTAATAAAATTGAAATCATTATTATAGTAACAAGATATAGTTAGAACTATATATTTTTTAATTTTTATTAATAATACGAGGTTGGAGAAAATCTGGAAAAGTGAGGCAATATAAATAACCAGACACACCAAAATGCACCTAGTATGGTATAAATATGCCTTTACGGCATGAATGCATGGAATTTAAAAATAAAAGACAAAAAATGGCTAGACGTATTTGAAATTTGGTGCTGGAAAAGAATGTTCCAAATACCATGGACTGCTAAAAGCACAAGCGTATCTATCTTGAACGTGATAAGAATCCAGGATAGACACTCTGCCGTGTAGAAAAGATGCCTACTCGGTTTTTTTGGCCACACCGATGTAACAACAATCTTGAGAAGTTCATCGTTACAGAAAAAGTCGAAGGTATAAGGGAATACGGAAGGACCCCGACTCGCTGAAGTGAACAGGTGAAAGAATATACGGACCTGCTCTCACGGATGGTTCTCAGAACAGCAGAGTGCAGGATTGTCGAGGACACGCACGGTAAGATCCTTGTGACCCTCACCAGTGAGAAAAACGAACATGAAGAAGAAAAATAATACTTTTTGGAGGTGTTCAATGAAGGAAATAATGTAGTTTTCTGTTCAATACGTTGTTTTAAATATTAAATGTTAATTCTGAAAATCTTTGAATAACGTTCAATAATAAACAAAAATGCTACTTCGTCGAGAAGAACTGATCCTTGAAATTTTATAAAAACATCTTTATGAAATATTAAAGGCAACTAATTATTTAGTCAGTAACCTAAATCTATAAATGGTAAGTTAATATTTATCTTGTTCAGTAAATATTTGTCAGATGGTCAGGTTTTATTTTTCATGTCTGCTTCCTATGTGTCCATGCCTCATAATGGAGGTATCTTTACAGAATTTTTCTATGAGAACTGCTTGTTACCCAGTTGCTCAACCTCTCTCTTTTTTTTCGATTTATGAAAACCGTCCGCACCAGAAATTGAACCCGAGACATCCGTAACCATAGCCAACGACGGCGCCAACTGCGCCACGGACGCCGTAGGTTAATTAAAAAACTGACCCTCTATATAAATATTTGAACTTTTAATTTAATGACTAAGCATTTTATATAAATTACTGACCTTTTGTTTTATTAACTGACCACGTATATACTAACTATTTATAATGCTTAGTGACCATTTTGATAAATTTAAAATTGCAATAGTTACTGACCCAATAAATGCAGGCTAATATTAAATATTTTTTATAAAAAAATACGTTACAAATAAAAAACAAATTTTGATAGCGTACATCATTCAATACATTATTACAAAAGTATGCTTTTCCACCAACAATTGCCAGTTATCAACTTAAAAGTAATCATTCAATACTTGAAAAATTATAACACAAACTATCAAACCAATCATTCATTATTCCCGTATAATTACTCTCTACCAATTACTTTCTTTTCTCGCCACCCTAAGTATTTTAAATCGTTTTTCTTAAACGCTTAATCTCATTCGAAGATACGTAAAAAAAAGAATGAAAAAAATTCTGGCTCTATTCCCAAATCTTTTCTTCATCATAATAAAAATACATAAACGCTGCATTATATATAGGCCATAGCTGCGGTGTGTAAAAATCCAGGCATAAAATTTAACGTCCTTAATGAGCTGTGCAAATCAATTTTATCCTCACATATTTTTACTCACTGCCTCAGAGCAGTTATTATTTATCGATTTTCTATTGGGAAACTGGTGTGCTTAGCATTCTGGCCGTGTCATAACACCTCCATACATATATACTATATAACAGCTTTAAACCGGTGGGATTTGTGACAGTGGAGTATAATTATTTTTCCCAAATCAATTTCAATATTTTTATGGTTAACGTAATATATGTAATATATATATTTTAACCATGTCCGCTCCCTATGTGGAGCATAGAGGTATCTCAAAAGAATTTTTCTTTGAGAACTGTTTGTTACTCAGTTTCTCAAACTCTCTTTATCGAATAGCGTAGGGATAGAAAGATAGGACTAGGACAGGACTAGTGGTTAGCTGATCGCTCACGCTGAGCACTTTAAGGATCGGATGGATGTGAGGGAGGACTCAGACTACGAACAGAAATCCATAAATTGATCGAAATATCAATTTATGAAAGCTGTCCGCACCGGGAATTGAACCCGAAACATCCGTAGCCGTAGCTCTACGATGCTACCAACTACGCCACGGACGCCAACAATATAGTGAGTGCTTATTTTTTAATCGTTTCACAATATGAACAATACAGCATCTTAAAAGATTTTTAGAAAACTGAGGTAAGTCAGTTACACAAGGAAAAAAGCTTCTAGGTAAGAAAACACCGGTAGTTACCAAAACGCTCTATCGTCATCTCGTTTTCAGGATCCGGGTGGATAATCACTGGCATCGATTTCTTTCAATACAAATCCATACATCAATTTATTAATTTTCTATTCCGAAACTCAAGCTTGTGACTGAGCAACCATTTTAGTGAATTTTTTAAAAACCGTCTTAAACACTTAACTAAAGGAGCAGCTGGTTGAATTTTTTATTACGCAACATTTAAATTTAATGCTGCATTGTTATAGTCATAAGTCGTGGTTGTTTTTACTTTAAATAATGGAATTTTACCTTTTACTTTACCATTTCCGCTCCCAGAGTGAAGTATATGGCCTCTTATTGAGATATCTACTTCTCTTCTTCAAAGACAGTAGGACAGGACTAGTGGTTAGTTTTTCACCCTCGCTAAGCTCCGTTGTTAGGATCGGATAAGTTGAAGGGAACTTTAGACATTACGAACATTCATGCCTATGAACAGAAATCTATAAATCGATTTAAAAATCAATTAATGAAATTATTTGTTGTCGTAGCCATCAAATTTAGCCACTGCATCACGGAGCTGACAAAGAATTTTACCTAATAAATGCAAATTAACCAATAACCTTTTCCTATTCCATATGAGTTAATTTGTTTCTAGAATCCGACAATCCCTTGCTTTAAAGTGGAGTATTATGGAAAAGGTTATCTTTTAAGAATTATTGTTGGTTATGGGAACGTAAACAAACTAACTAACATTAAATTGGCTACAGTTAAAATTATGCAGATCAAAAATCAACGGCGTTTTGACCAATTGATGTAACCCTCAAAAAATACTAAAATGAGTTAATAATTGGATGTAATTTTAAATTCGACACAGCAGGTCTCGTCTAAATGATGTAAATTAGCGAAATAAATTGACCACTAGAAACATCGTTTTACATTTGATTTAGGTATAAAAGTTCTGGCTTCCCCACTTGATATAAGCCACTATTATATCGACACTCCCTACTTTTAATCCCGTATCTGCAAACATGAGAATTTACAGGAGTGTGTGTGAAAGATTCATAACGCAACTCACCATGTAATGTTTTTGGTAAAAACAGTCATTAATTATTCCTGAACAATTTCAATTTTGAAGGTTACATCAATTGGCGAAAACACCGTCGACATAATAAGATAACTTTAACTATTATAAAACTTGGAATATTCTCACATTGACAAATTAATTATAATTGTACATTCAGGATGTGCAACATTTAATCTTACACATGAAAAGTCATTATAAGTTTATTTTTGACTTCGCAAATTATCCTCCCTTTCAAAAAGTTTCACTAAAACTGCTGCATACCAACGTTACCAAAGCTACCAACCCTTGCAAGCCTTCCTGTTTCCCTGTTATGTATTCAACATATTATAACACTATAACCAGTGGGAGCTTAATGCGTCCTAATTTACATCTCTTCGCTCAAGTACTGAGGAAAAGATGCGCAAACTTTTAATGATGTGAACTTTTACCTTTTTTGTTCCTCGTGGAAATATCAAAGCTCGCTCTGTGATCTAGCATAGCGAACTGTTTTGTTTTGGTAAACAAAAAGCAAGTACATGTAAATGATAGTCATTTGAAATGCGTTTTATAAGTACTATTTAAGTCATGAAAGTTTTTGTCTATATTAAGAATTATTATTAAATGGCAACATTTGTATTAATAATTCTTTAAAAATATTTTTAGTTGATACTTTTACGATTTAGAATGCTTCGTATTGAAAAACACTTCTACATTTATATTTACTTTTTTCCATATCCGCTCCCAACGTGAACCATATTGCCTCATCATGGAGGTGTCTCAACAGAATTTGTCTATGACAACTGCTTGTTTTTCAGTTGCTCAACCTCTCTTTTTTCCAAGAGAGTAGAGAGAAAAAGATAGGGCTAAAACAGAACTAGTGGTTAGTTAATCGCTCTGGCTAAACTTTATCTACCTTCTGAAACTATAATACCGTTGTTGTTTTGGAAGAAAACACTTACTGAAAAATACTAATTTTGAATAATTAGACTTCGAAGTTTGTCAAATGTTTTAAATGCGGTACTTATTTCATCATGTGTGTTTGTACAAAACTGTTTTTAACCTTTCCGTTTTCATACTAAAAAAATCCCTTCGGATCTCATGCAGTCACAGTGCGTTAGCGTGTGGGTTTTTTGGGCAATTTCAAAGAGTGAAATATGGTTTTTTGTAGTATTAAGTAATTATTTTACTTCATATTTTGGGCGTAAAACCTGAAATACATATCAAACTATGTTAAATTATCAAAAGAAGCAAGAATCAAAAAATTTTATAGCAAAACAGACTCAAGACGTGTTTCAGTGGCGTTTGAAACAAAACGGTTCCATACGGTACGGTCATGCATCTCGGATGGTTACTTTACTTAATTAATTGTTACCATACTATAACTTTAATGTTGCCTTTTTCTGTGGTCAAATTGACAAGTTTTTTAAATTATGATTAATTATACAAATAAGATGTTAACTATAACGTATTTTTAGTTAAATGAAAAAAAAAATTCTGTATGACCTATTTCACAGATAATTTAAAGATTTATCATTAGTACGGAAAGGATAAGTAAAAGTAACATTTTTAAAAATATTGGTTTTCTTTAATACGATAGTTTGAAATAAGGACCTTTTTGGTATAACTAACTTAATATATCATTTTTTAGGTATAGTGTTTTCTTCCAGAAAAACGATGATATGTTAATGTTTTTATTTCTTCTCAAATATATTATCGACTCCTGAAAACGAGGTGAACAAGAAATTAGAGCAGTATTATGCTTAAGATAATATAATCAATCTTAGACTTAGATAAATAAATAACAAAACAATTTGATCATTTCAGGCTCTTCTGATCTTGTACATTTACCATCAAGCTACGACGATTTATTATACAATAATACTTTCAGATATTTTTTGACATGTATTCGACTCTCACAAAGGTATTTCGTCGAATTTATTTCTTTATTTTAAAAACAAAACAATATTTTCGCAACAAAGCAAATATATCAACAAAAAAAAATATACCTGCGTAAAACCGTCAATGTTAAAAGTGACATTTGCAAATTAAAGGGATATGGAAGCACGCTCTTTTGGTTACCAGATTTTCAAGTCAGGGTAGGATAAATGAAAATGATTTTTCATTTTTTATTCACGAGCAATCTGTATTGGAAATGGGCACGTGCCTAGAACGTGACAATTCTTGAATACTGCCAAGGAAGAAAATGGCGATTGACAACTTGTAATACACACGAGAGAGCTTTCCTTCAACTGAACATATCAATGTGTTTGGAAAAAATGTCTTTTTAAAACCAGGTTTTTTTTGTATATTAAATGTGACATCTTACACAGTTTTAAACGCTTAAAAAATCACCAGTATTAACACGATTTCCTTAGTTTCGAAATACAGCTCAAATTTGTTTCAATCATGTCTACTTGCTAATAGAAAATTTAAATCTTAGTTATTCTACTGGTTGTGTTACTAAATGTGACAAGTGTTTTGCTTATTTAAAAAGCATCTTCTGGCTAAGTATATCGCAAGGGATTTTCTGTGTGTGAAATTAAAAGGCCGATAAGTCGAAAATCGGTACTTTTCAGGAGAGCGAAAACAAAATTTGCATTTGTATGAAATTTGATGAAAAATGTGATGTTTAAACGAGAATTTTACTAATTCACTGGCATTGATTGAACTCGTTCATTTACTTGTATGTGCATGTATGTATTGTAGTTATTTTAGAATATTTAACTTGTTAAATTAACTCAACTTAACTCCCTTTTCTTTTCGCACTCAGATTTATTTCTAAGGTAAACAATATTTATAATTCTCAACTTAAAATGTAACTTTGTAATATAAATTGAATAACTAAGTTATTAATTTTATATTAAAAATGAATTTCAACAAAGTAACAGCTGAATTTTTCTAAAATATTTCTACTTCACAGAAAATTCCACGTCCACGGTTTTTTCCTAGAACCTCGCAAACGAATTTCTTTTCACGAGAAGTGTTTGTTATTCACTCACTCACCGTCTTTTTTTTCAGATATTATAACAATGGATGTGATGGCACTAAGAAAGTAAAACTGATAGTAAACGTATTGCTTTCGTTACGTCTCGTTTGTAAGATAATATGAGTGAGAAGGATTTTTAAACTTCCTGGTATGAATGCTTTTCAAGACTTCGTAAAATCACATCACAAAGTATTAAATTTTTCGGTATCCAACTTATTTTATTTTTGCGACGTTGATTTTTTTCGCTTATAATACTGTTTCTTCCTAAATTATTTGCTAACGAATCACATGGTTATCGTCCGATCACTGAAAACAAACAATGTGCGCGTGGGTGAAACATGGATGGGTGTCCGCCGGAGTATCACTGCGTATTAAAAATAGAAACAAATCGTTAACATTTTGTATTCCATTCTGCTACACTGACTAACACGATTACATCTCAATATTTGACGAAATCTTTGAATCATTTGGCATATTAGGCAAAAGGGTATCTTCGAGTCCTCTTTTAATTCAACGTGAAGTTTGATTAAACTATAACACCACTGTAGATTCTTTGTATACTTATTACAATATAGCGTTAAACTTTTTGCATTATACAAAAGGGCCGCGAAATCAGTGGATGTTTAATGAAACTTCCTCGTTTTGTTGGACAAAAAACGTCGACTATACGTGAAATTATACTGCTGAATAAATGTCTTTAAGCCACTGTTAATTCGTCTTTCGACGTAACCACGCTTGCGGTTATATCATCAAATCGCTCATGTGTATTTACTTAATGAACTGTGGTGAGACAAGAAAAAAATTATAAGCTGTCTTCGATATATTTGTCGAGAAACATTATCGCTGAAATGTGATATTTCAAGTGTTTGGCCAACTCATACGTCGAGTCACTATTTCACACAATAGCAAATATGAAATGTGATATTACAGAGTGCAAAGATAAGGAAATACTTGATTGTAAAAGGAGACCGTCTGCAAGCGTGAGATTCGACGAATGCCGTATTTGGAAATTGCAACGCAACGAGGGAAGAATACAGGAAAGGAACTACAGTCTTTCGCCAACCTCCGATCGTAAAACATCTACTTCGCACTGCAATATCGACATTAGTATCATCATTATCCGTCACCAGTTTTATTCACGTCAAGCAAAATACAACATTGGAAGTACATATTTCTAAATATTTCACTTTATAAAGAAGCTTCAGTGTTGCTCTGTTAAAGAAAATATACATTTGTTAGATATATAAACCGTTATAGTACTGTATTAAAACCGTTTTCTGGATTTTAATTATCATTGAAGTCATAATATTCTTTGCATTGTAATCTCTAACATGGTGAGTCAGTGTAATAATTTTATAGATTGATAATAAAGAAGTCAGAAAATCAAAGCCTTCATTCATAACAAAAGAAATAGAATGGACTTAGATAGTCTTTAATATTATTTAACAGTAGATTAAACACGGTCAGTTTTCCTTCAATCTCTTCATTAATCTCTTTCTTTGGTTCGTAGAATGAAATCATCCAATGAAAAACGACAGAAATCGCAGGGGCAGTAATAGCGAACCATCAATAAAATTACAGTTTTAAATATATAATCGCTTGACAGTTAAAGTAATCATAAAATAAAACGAAATAATGAAAGCTGTATTGTGTTTAATAATTATAATTGCATCTATGATACCGATATGAGCAGGGCCAATTTGATTTGTTTTCAAAAACTCTTATTTAAAAATTATTGTAAAATCGTCATTGTTCTGGAAGAAAACACTAAATCAAAAAAATGATATAATGAGTAAATACACCAAAGTGTTTTTTTTTTGTTTTGGACTTTATCGTATAGAAGAAGACGCTTATTTTTATAAATAATGCTTTTACTTAAAAACAGTTTTGTACACACAAACTGAATGAAAAATGTATGGCATTTCAAAGATTACTAAAGACGTAGTTTTCAGATAGTGTCTTCTTGCAGAACAACGACGATATTATGATATATTTTTTAAATATAGAAAAAAATAATACTATTCGTTCTTTATCTTTTATCTGTTTAACAGTATCTGATAGCGTGTGTCTTTATGTATCTTGATACATTATAATAATAGGCCGAACAAATTTGGGATCACGGTTTCGATGATTTTTTGATCGAATTATGAAATAGTGTCAAGAAAAATGTTAAGAAATTCTGAATATTATCTATAGCTAAGTTAGTATAAGCTTAAGCATGCTTCTGGCGAAAGGTTGATAGCCATTTCTGATGTTAAACCGAAATATCTATCAAATCGTCAATAAAATTTCGTAGAACTAAATAATTTGTTAATTCACCTTAGTTACATTAGTTTTTAAGATGTTAGCATTCCTTCTCACATACCTTTTATCCAATTCTAAAAAGCAAATAACTACCAACTAGTTTAATTCTAGACCAATCTTTCATATTTATCTTCACCATAAATAAGGTTTCAATGACTGAATTACACCTTTTATCGTAAAGCAACATCTGTTAAGATCGTCTATTAGAAGTGTAGAAAAAATTAGAAAGGACACTGATTCAAAAGATTAATATGCCTTTTAAATAAAATGACGGATTTTTTTTGACATATTTAACTATCCAAATATTGATAAAATTAATTCAAATTTTCTACACCTTTTAGTTGTTGTGCACTTTTGTTGAATCCATATATAAATATCAATACGCGTTCCGTCCATTTTGAATGGTTGACGACTTCTTTACCCAAAGTTATTGGAGCCGTCTGGTGATGGGAAGAAAAAACAAACACCATAGTTCTCCTGACGAACGTATTCTAGTTCCGGAACAACTGCCTGATGAGCTATCTATCTTTGTTAGATTTTCTCACCCCCCGCATTTTTACGCCTAGGGCAGCCTTATCTCGAACATCCTGTACAATGCACATTATTTGCTTCGTTCACACATTGCTTGATGATCTTGTATTTCTGCTGAAACTTGACTATTTTCGATGGGCGGTAATGATTTCCATTTAATGAGACGTTTTTATATACTACCTATTTTTATAAGTCTTTGGTAAGCCATTGAGAACGATCCCAATAAGCGCGTGGACTCTAAAGGGATATTACAAAAGAAAATTGGAAGACTGGTTGTTTTGAAGTCTTTCAATATCTTTTTGATACGAAATAAATAATATATGAATGGGCAGGGAGAACAATCATATAAGTCAATATTGCAAAAATTTTAGGAGAAAGTTTTCACTTTTATTTTTGGCAAAAAAAAATAACAATCGAAAACTCAATAAGACACATTAACTGCCAAACATGATGATTGCCTAATGGCAAAAGTCTGACTTTTTTAGTTATAAGAATATTAATATTTTTTTATGGATTTGGCGGTAACTTTGTGAGAATTCGTTTTTAATATTGTTTGTCATCGAAATAAATAACCTTGTAATTAAGAACTCCAATCCCGGGATCCCGAGCAATAAGTCAATCCTGTGATCCCAGACTCGTAAACGAACGTTAGCGCTGGAGCAAATTTTTTTAACGATTTTAATGATGGACTGGTGAACGACTGGTTGGCGCAAGAGCAAAAATTTTTTTTTGACATCACAGCCAGTGGATTAACTAAGTTATCAATTTAAATTTTATATTGAAGAATATTATTTTGTGTGCTTATGGACAATGTCACTGACTACAAATTATGATACTATTGTGTTTTGGCACTCATGTGAAGACAGGAAGACACCTAAAATGAGATAATAAAATAAACTTGACGTAGTAGGTAAATCGTTCGCTCCACGCCAATGTATTTGTGATGATATGGTGATTATAACACTATAATTATAAATTTGTGGATTTGCATCCAACAAAATCGATACATTATATCGACTGTAAAAAAAAAAGGACGTAACCAACACACAAAAAATATTGTACATAGCCCAAACAAAACGTGTTTTAAATTTTATACACTGTGATTATCGAAGAAAAAATATTTTGAAAATATGCAAGGATAAGTCCTTTTGCCTTTCTGCAGTCGATATCTCATATATTTATTTATGAATATAGTGAAGTAGCACGTTTTTATGAACCATACACAATATTTTTTAGTGTTGGTTACGTCTTTTTTCCTTTCCACAGTCAATATGCTATCTAAGCTCTTTCCCACATCCCAACTTTCCAATCCTAAAAACGTAGCGTAGCGAAAGCGATTAGTTAACCAATAGTTTTGTACTAGCATTATAATTATACTCATTCTCTTCATGACATCGTAAATCCTCTCCGGGGATAAACTACATTAGATAATCTATGAATGCTTTACATTGAGAGCAATAATGGATTTAAAAAAAGAACGGTTTCAAAATTTTCGCTATAAAAGTACTAATTCAGAGTTTCAAAACATTGACATTACAATAAACGTAAGACGTAAGTTCATTTTTGCAGCTATAAATATATATTTTAATACTGGTTATTCATGGAAATACATTATATATTATTAAGCATTTTCAGATGAAAAAAGCTTTTTCAAAACGTAGCAAGATTATAAATATACGCATCGGCAAATATGTTTTGCTTATCGTTTCAAAAGATTTCTTCAAAATATTTTAGTTGATAAATAAATATTATCAGGATAAATTAAGATTCATAATGGAAGTATCTTCAACGCATATTACACACAATTTTTAATGTTATCTCCTCAATTCTTGATGTAATTACACTTGAGCCTTGTATAACACGGTTGACGAATTGTGAAGTATTTTTGTACACCACGCTTTATATAACACGGATTCACCATTTTTTATAGAAAATGATTCTATAATGGAAAGAAATTTTAAGTTCAAGAGGGAATTACAAAAGGACTTGACTTTACATCATGAAATACGTAAAGATTTATACGCTAAAAGCAAACAATCGCTTATTACAGAATTTTCAAGCCTGAATCCAAAAATACTCGGAAGTACAACTACGATGTCCTTCGATAATAAAAAATCACTACTGATCTCAAAAAAGAGTCAAACGTATAGAATTGTAAGTGATGGCGATGCTGGATAACACATACCTTAATTTCGTATGAACTTAAAACCTCGTATAATACAAATTTTTATAACACGACGTTTTTGTTGAACCATAATATGACCGTGTTATACGAAGCCCAAGTGTATATTAATTTATCCTTACGATATTTCAGCTATCAACTACCGAACTACCTAATAATTTTTTTTAGAACTAAATGCTTTGATATTTTTGCCTATTAAAGCTTAAAACCTCTTAAAAATTAAAAATTGAATTATTATTTAAAAAATGCATAGCTTTTTTTTGTGTGTCACGTCACTTGTCAACCAATTTTTATTTTTAATTTACTTAATTCAATTCTAATGTACTTGTTTCTGCACAAGTGCCCATTTTATTTAAAATTCTTTTTAGAATCATTTTAGAATTTTTAAAATCTATGTAATTTAAGCAGAAAGTTCATCTTGAATTGATAAAAATAAGTTGAAATTTAGCTTGTTAAAAAATTATAAGCATACATAAATACAAAATATAACCCTCGTGTTATTGAAAATTTCTAACTCCATTAATTTGATTGTAATTTTTCTTGTTAACCTTTCGTCTACCCTCAATACGTTTTTACTTAGGCATTAAAGAAATACCGGAAACTATTATGTCATAGAAATATTTCCCATCCCACGATAGCCTATAATAAAGTACATTAAGGTCTAACATCTCAAAAGAATTTTTATTACCCATGGCAATGACATGTTTATGGCAGAAAATTAAATTTTTATATCGCTAGTTTCTATTTAGTAGTTAGGCCGATTAAAAAGTCAATTTATTTTGCAAAAATATGAAAACCCCAACATGCAAACGATCCATTAAAAGAAAACTCGGCATTTTAAGAAAAAGTTTCATTTGCTCGTTCATTTATCAAAAAATTGCCACAATTGGTAATTTACCTTTTATGTTATTTTACAAAAGAATGCCGAGGTAGTTGTCACGTTATGATATATTTTTTTTTAAATTTACGTTTTAAACAAAACTTTTGTAATTGCGACCGCTTCAAAAAAAAACGCGATTTTGATTCGTATAAAGAGTAATTGCTTTTTCAATAAAGTTTTCTCAATTATATTTATAGTTTACTGAGTAATTTTAACCTTCCCGTTTCCATGCTAAAAAAATCCCGTTGGATCTCATTGCGTTACCTTGTGGGTTTTGTCATATAATCGCATTTATAAAGCGTAATGACAATTTCAAAGAGTGAAATACAGTTTTATGTAATATAAAGTAATTATTTATATCATAGTTTGTGTGTAAAACCCGAAATACATATGCGAAATTATCAAAAGACGCAAGAATCGAACGTTTTCATAGCAGAACAAGATCGAGACGTATTTCGATACCGTTTGAAAAAAAAACGGTTGCATCAAAAACAGTAAGGTCATGCATCTCGGCTCGTTACGATACTAAACTATATTGAATACTATACTATAATTTTATTTTTTTCAATGGTAAAATTGACGAGGTTTTCAAATTATGATTAATTATGCAAAGAAGACGTTAACTTTAATGTATTTTTAATTTTTAATTATATGTAGAACTATTTTATTTACAAATAGCAAAATTTTCAATTTTTTGTATGACCTATTTCACAGATAATTTAAAGGTTTAAATCAGAGGTTACGCAATGTTAAACCATGAATACTGAAGGGTTAATCAAAATATTCCAGATATAAAAAGATACGTAATGTATCAGATGATGACAAATAAAATAATTTGCGATCATTGACAAATCCCTAATAATTAAACTTAGCGACTTAATTTAGCTACATTTGGCAAAGTGCCATTCAAGCCTACACTTAATTGAAAAAGCGGTAGCTTTTGGAAACGATTCCAACTTTTAAAATCTGTTATTTTTCAAGATTTGTAAAGTAGAATTTAAATATTTTTGGCAATTATTGGGGAACATTGAGTTATAAAGAGGTCGACGTATACCTAATATAAAACAGTAATAAATATGCTATGTTTATTTACTTATATTTTCATTTATTTATTGCTTAAATTAAATGAAAAAATGAAATCACAATTAATTTTCTCAATAATTGCTTAGAAATTGAATTCCAAATGATGTATAATTGACAAAATCAAACTTTAAGTGTAGAATAGTATTTTAATATGATAATTATGTCGATCCGGAGAGATGTCTTCATTTCGGGGCGCGACGACAGAATCTTTTTGTTCTTTCCTTTGGTTGTTGATTTATACGGTTGTTGGCCGTATGTTGTCACTTGAATTGGTGGCTTGCCTTTTCAGGACGTTCAACTTTATCATTAAGTATGCAGAATTGGCGTCGTATATATTGGTTTACGTTTGAATTCGCTGACTGCATTTGCATTTATAAATAAAATATTTGTAAATTTTCATCTTCTATATTGATGAATCGCCACAATTCACTTTCATGAAAACGTCTAAGAAACTTAAAATGCAATCCATTAAATTGTAGATTCTAATCATTTTTGTATTATGTTTCATTCTATTAAAAATAATATGATGCTATTCTGCTCATTTTGTGGTGTCTGCTCAAGTGGTTGAGAACTCTATAAGTCAATTTTATGTGATAGCTGTGTGATTAATAAAAAATTACATTACAGTTAATAAAGGCCAGGGCGCCAACTATTTTAAAAGTCACTCCAAACCAACATCCATGACCAAAATCAAAATTTGATTGAATAAATCTTTATTTGATATCGATCTAGCTGGGACATAAACCAAATGCATCTGATCTATTGTTGTGACATTCTTATTGCACTCAGTTAAGGCTGATTTTATTTTAATTAAAACCACTGAAGATTACGTATCTGCAAATTTAAAAAGAAAACTTTTATTCTATCACTTGAATAGATATTGGAAATTCTTTAAAAAAAAAAAAAAATCCCGAATAATAAAAGCTGTACGTAAAAATATTATCCGTGTACGTGAGGTGATGAAATTATTTATTTATATTTTGGTTACTGTGATAACTTAACTGTTTTAACGTTTCAAAAATGACTTAAGCGAAAGGAGCAAACACATTACGAGCTTTTTTCGTAATCTAGCCATAAAAGGGTAAAAGCTCTGATTAGAGGAAAAATTAAATATTAAATTCGCGAAGCATTAAAACTTTTTTTAAGCCAAAGAGCTTTTTAGTAAATTGCCCGCGCATGAAGCTTGGCATTTTATTTTCAGGCATTTTTTGCGGCCTCCTTATTCGTGAGCTTTATTTTGAGTCAGTGTTTTCGAATTACCCGGTCAGCGATTATTTTTAAAGGAATAGATTTATTAGGCGTAGAAGAGATTTTCCGTCTATTGTTAGGTAAAAAAGCACCGCGCAGATATTATTCTTCCATGATTTTTCATTGTTTTTGTTGAATGGGGCGATTGCAAATCTTATAGACCTACGGGTTATGATACAAAACTTTCCACTCGCAAATTTGACAATGGACGTCTGTTGTATTAGGTGACAATATAATTATCGGAAAATGAGCATTATAAGAAACCAAACATTAAATAATCATTTTATTTTTCATAAGACTTTTTACCACGTCCTCCCCCAATGTGGAGCATATGGTCTCCTAATGGAGGTACTATAAAGATAATACAAGCATAAGACTAGTAGTTAGCTAATCACTCTCAATGCGCCCCGTTTTTAGGATCGGATCAGTGGGAGGGATTTTCAGACATCACAAACATCCATGCCTACTAACAGAAATCCAAAAATCGATTGAAAATCCAATTTATGAAACTATCCGTATTAAGACATGACCTCGAATCATTCTTAACCGTTATCAACGATGTTGAGCACTGCACTACGAACCCGACGAAGATTTTACTAACGTTAATATATTATCAAATATAAATTTGTCTGTCTTTAACGTAAATTGTAGCACTGTGCTTGCGCACGATTACAGAGAGAGAGAGTTAAGGGGACAGAGTTTATTAAGTGGATTTTCAAATATGGTACTATCACATGTTGTATTATAATAAAATATTTGTTTTAATTGATCTGAGTATATTGTCAAAAGTATACAAATCACATCACACACTCCCTCTGCTGGGATACACAGTATTGACAGGTGGCACAGCCACCTGGTATTTACGATAATTGTGGATGGCTTATCAATACGAACGGCAACACAGACGGGACAGTAATACTTTCAGGAAACAAAAACGAAGAACGCACACTACCTTACTGAGAAACAGACGTCAATACTGTTTCACTTGTCGTTAGCTAGACGGGTTCACTCATTCTACCATGCAGGCTGACGGCCACCGTATTCATCAAGTAAATCTATGTAATTTTACAAATTAGGAACACGATTCCAAAATTTAAATACAAATTTATTATATAATTGAAGACATTGACTGAGGGTGCTTGATGGAATTTCAATATCAAATTTGGATTATTGAGATTTTGTACACTTCCATGTATTTTGTCACTAACGACCCGGGTTTCGCCTTTCGGCATCTTCATGCATTCGAGCACACGAATGGACTCAACTCAGTTCGAGTCCATTCGTGTGCTCGAATGCCTGAAGATGTCGAAAGGCGAAACCCGGGTCGTTAGTGACAAAATACATGGAAGTGTACAAAATCTCAATAATCCAAATTTGCATATTTATTACTTTTAATATATACATGACTTGAACGCTGTGAAGAGAGTGTGTTTGATGTGAAAATGTGAAAATGTTGACAGACAAAACTGTCTCCTGGCGTATATTAATATTAGTATAATTTTAGATGCAATTAATTTAACATGAAATCAAAAAGAACTATAAACTCCCACAGATTCCATAAAAAAATGTTTGTATTGCCTCGTTTCAATATATCTGGCTCTCTGAAAACAAAGCCTCTGAAAAGGGTTAGGTTATACGCGGAATTTACTTAAACTTAGTTGAAGGTAATCAGTTTTAAATACGACACTAATTAATTATTCAATAAAATACAGAGAAATAAAAAAAAAACTACATTTTGCGAGTAGAGATGGATTCTGGAATATAATTTTGGCTTATTTGATAATACATAAATAACACACCCTTAGTTAATAGATCAACGTGATAAGGAGTGAGACCGGAAGTAAAACTTACATAACTAAGCTTTCCATATTACAGAAAGCGTTTCATTAACGAGCGTCAGGCAATTAAGTTTTCAATCGATTTCATTCGTTTCCGTAACCAATAAAGCAATTAACCTAATCACAATTCCGCGAGCTCTCAGTTTTACTATTTCTCGGTAAATCCATAAAATGACAAAATTTATTTGTAATTAAGTAAACGTTTCCCGCTTGAGGCACACATACTAAATTTTGTATTACGCTGAAACGTTACAGGAAACTCAAACTGTCATTCATCAAAAACGTTTACGTTTAAGTTTCAGATTGGGACCATTTTTTTTCTTGTTATCTGGTCTCATTCACTCCTTATTTGAAGTATACAAACACACTGATTCCAAGATTGCCTTCTGTTAGTATCTTCAAAGTCACACCAGAGCTATATAACGCCGCAAATGTCATTCTAAGAAAAGTTATCTACGACTTTCTCCTTTGTAAAGTTAGCTGTATTGGTTTTTTTAATATTTAACATCTGAGTTAACTTTATTATGTACGTTTTATAGTCGAAATAAATCTACTCTTTGCCTAATTTATACTTCAATTATCTGTTTTCAAAACTCAGTAAACGATTGATGAGTATGATCAGATATTGTGAATATTTAGTTAAACAAAAAAACTCATTGAAAGTAATTCCGGGGGAAAACTTCAAAATATGCTCTAAACAATGACATTAATCTTTAATTTGGATTATTGAGATTTTGTACACTTCCATGTATTTTCTCACTAACATCTACGGCATCTTCAGGCATTCGATCACACGAATGGACTCGAACTGACAGACAGTAAACAGTGTCTAACGTTTATATAGAAGATACAAATACGACAAATATTATTTACGAGGTAAAATATTATACGTCTGAGAGCCACACTGATACCTGAGTTAACATTTCGAGAATCGTCTTAATCCTTATTTTGTAAACAACACATTAACAGAGTGGCGAATTGCCGCTTTCCAACTACTTTTAGAATTACGAGTGATTTTACAATTATAATAGCATTGTGGGTTTCGACGGGCTGCAATTCGACGAAAGGATAAACCTCGGGTCGTTAGTGACAAAATACATAGAAGTGTACAAAATCTCAATAATCCAAATTTGATATTGAAATCCCATCAAGCACCCTCGGTCGATGTCTTAAATTATTTATCTTTAAGTTAAGTTGTTAGCCCAAAAAGTGATTTTACGCTCACTCAGTTGCTTAATCGACTTTTGTATGGTTAGATATTATGAGTTAAAGAAGACTCTCAGTTAGGTAAACATTTCAAAACACGTCATGTTTTCTTGATCAGATAGGGTGACTTAAAAGAATTGCCATGCATGAAAACATTACAGCATTATTCTCTTAAATTGTTTACTAAATACATAACTGTCTTATGAGAGATACAAACTATCTGCTGCGTGGTTGCGAAGACACAAACTAACGAAAGGTAAAAAAACATGCAAAAACAGAGTTGTATTTATTTTGATGCTAATGGGTTAACATGGTTCCATCTGTCGTTTTTTCACAAAATCACTTTTTAATGCAGTTTTATTCGGATTCAAAAGATGATTCTATCTGCATTTAAAAAACCTAACAATTGTCCGTAAATCCATAAAAAAATCAAATTATAAAAATTTTCTATCTGAAAAAACAAAATTTTACAGTGCATCAAGGTTTCATCTGCGTACATATGATAATGACAGTCTCTAAAACGGTTATCTCTTTCATTTATGTATGTGGGTGAATAAGTGTATTTCATTCAGAAAGTTACATTTCCTGAAATCTTGAATTGTTTCTCATGAACAGTTTTAGTTTTTTCAGACCCAAGGTGACAAAATAAAGCTGCAGGTTTACAAAATGTGATATTCGAGGAAAAGTTTTATTTTGTGCCACAGTATTACGTCGTGGCAGCAAAATTGATAATAGTTATTAAAGAAAAAGATTCCATTAAAATGACACTTTCATTAAGTCATCACTTAACATAACAGAGTTATGAAATGTGATATTCATAAGTGCAAAAATAAATAAATATGATATTGTAAAACAAGCGCGAGAATTATCAAATGCCAAATTTGTAAAACACAATATGACAACTAAGGTGGAATAAGAAAAGGTACCATCATTCTGTCACCACTCGTGGAGTGTGAAATATCTACTCTGAACTGCATTATAATCATCATCTCCGTTCTTCTGTTTAATCGGGTCACGCATACAAACATTGTAAATATTAATATAATGCAATAGTATTATTATACTAAAAACATTTATACCACTATATACTGTAGATTATTTAATGAATTGATTCGTGATGGTAAAAACGTCTTCTAATCAAATTTTCCGTTCCTTAACTTTGTGAAACGACGGTCACAACACTGAAAATGGCGTTAACGCTAACAATACATCGAAACAGACTGTTCAGATCAAACGGCACCCTCAAATATACGGAGCAAGTAAAGAGTGCAGATATTATTAAAAACATCATCAAAACAGGCACCTGTTGTAATTTAAATATTTTAAAATTATTTGGCATGTTTAATTCTTTAAGTACATTATTGTAAAATAAAATCCCGGAAATGTTGTCGAGAGATATTAAAAATAAATCTTTTAAGTTAACAATCGCCAACGTCATTTGACACACCCTGGTTTAAGTATAAGTGTCATTAGTGTCCAGAACTGAAATCACCCAGCGGCAACAGCAAAAATTCACAGAATCAGCCCTTTCTTGTTACCAAGGGTTCAATAGCCGCCGGGTACGCCCGCTGGACGAGTCCATTTTGACGGAAAGGGGTAGCTCCGACGATGCAGGGAGTTTTTTTTAATTGTATTTGTACACAGTCGATTACGAGGACGGCGGAGGTGACAATGCGAGTTGTTTGTGTTTTGATTTGCGTTGGACTTAATTTACAATCGTTTGTCGTGCCATTTGTATTATAACTTAAAATAAATTCAGTTGCTAAGTAAATGTAAATGTAGAATCAATTTTATGTGTTAGGAATTATATATTTGTGTAATTTAAACCACTGCATCGTTGATGGAAAATAAATTAGCTTGGAACCGGATTTGAAATGGTGTTTGTCTGAGATCACAGCCCTTCCAGGACTTTGGATAACCAGTCGTTTGCCTCTCTTCGATCCGAGGTCTTCTCACATAATATTGACTATCCGTGCAGGCGAGCGGTTTCCTTAATGTTAATAATATATTGGCTTTGACAGCACTAAGCGTTAAGCAAAGTATATTATATAGCTATACATCAATCTACATAAACTAGCACTTTTAATTTTTAAAATTGACGAAAGTCCACGGTTTCGAAACCCCTGAATGTCTTAACGGTATAGTTTAATGATTTGACAGTAAAGCTGTTACTTTGGTTGTAGAATTTTTAAAGAAGCTTTATGGCTTAAATAGCTATAAAATTTTATATCGTTTCATTTTACGAGACATTATATTATCAATACTGTATGAGAAGACTCAAATATTTGTATATAATATGGGTAAAGGGAATAATAACTCAAGCTGAACAGAATCTAAATGTTACTTTGTTACAAACTTACAAGTTTTATTCGTTCTCGTGTTTCATTTAAGATTCCACGAGATTTTTAATATTTAATAATTTAACCTACATTTTAAATTGTCGCTTACAACTTACAATACAATTTTTATAAAATATTTCTGACGAATAGTAAACTCTTACAAAGCCTTTCTCGTTTAAATTTGAGTTATTGAGATTTTGTACATTTCCATGTATTTTGTCACTAACGACCAGGGTTTCGCCTTTCGGCATCTTCAGGTATTCGAGTACACGAGTAAATTCAAATTTTTTTTCCTACCTCAATCTTCCTGCTGAAACTATGTGGAGTCCGTGAGGCGGGCTCCTAGTTTCCTGGCTAAATTCAGTGCTAGGGTGGGTACAGACTGTCTTTATATCCCTTTCCCGCATGTAAGCTAGCTAAGTACTGATATCTAAAAAAAATCTGTCAGCTGAAGGCTTTCACTCAAACAGTCAAACAGACAGTTTATAACGATTATATACAAAATAAAATAGGACAAATCTTATCGCTCTGTCTAAGAAATTAACATATGGACTAGTGACCACGTTGCGACTGAGCAGAGGGAGGGGGGTTAAATGAAATTCCAAGAAATACCCAATTGCAAGTTAGGATGACCTGGACCGATGTATTAATATGGGAAATTCATTACTTTGATTAAACTAAACTTAAATTAACCATCAAAGTAATGGATTTATCATATTAACACACCGGTCCATGGTCACCCTAACTTGAAATCGGGTTTTTCTTGAAATTAAATTTAAGCCCCCCCCCCCCCTCGCTCTGTTCAGTCATAAGGTGGTCAGTAGTCCAGATGCTAATTTCTTAGACAGAGCGATAAGATTTGTCCTATTTTATTTTGTATATAATCGTTATAAACTGTCTGTCTGAATGTTAATTTGAGTTCACTCGTGTGGTCGAATACCTGAAGATGCCGAAAGACGAAACCCGGGTTGTTAGTGACAAAATACATTGAAATGTACAAAATCTCAATAATTCAAATTTGATATTGAAATTTCATCAAGTACCCTCAGTCGATGTCTTAAGCTTTCTAGTTTATTTTTGGTTTCGTAATGGTAAATAAAAGTATTTCGAAAAATAAAAAATGTTTTGTTTTGAAACATTAAAAAAAACCCGACCCTTTTTTCTGTGCTGTTCTATAAATATCAAAGGGATTTTTGTTTCTGTTTTACAACATGCAAAAGAGTTCCACGAATATGCTCATAGCTATTATTAAGTATGAAAAATTAATACGATTGATATGTTAAGATTTGTCGCTGATGGCTGATGTATCAAAATATTTATTGTAATTAGAGTTAATCTGGGTAAGTTTGACCCAGTTATACGGGTTTTTGTATCTTTATGGTTCACCATTGTATTTATGTGTGATATTGTTTTACATATAAATGACCTAATGTCTAAAGATGAAATTGAGTTAACGTAAATATAATTATTGTCTTAATTGATATATAAATATAGATGAAACAAGGTGGGTAAAATATTCATCCATTTCAGGTAACTTTGACCCACGATACAAATAATCACTGTAATTACTATAAATCCAGTGATTTTAAAGTCTTGGAAACTTTTCTTTACGCTTTCATACATTATGTACATAATTGATATGGGAAAAAATATACAGCATTTGGTTTACAGAATATTAATACAAATTAAAGATATGGCTAATCCAATTTACTTAAAGAAAAGTTTTTAAATTGTGTTTCATCATTTCAAGCTGACAGACTACAAATTCAACCATAAAACAAAATATGTTGCACATTAATTCATATTTTTACCACCAAAGGCTACTCAATACCTTTGCTTAACTAAAAAATATTCATATGACGTTAGTATTATCATGGTATTATAACATCACCTTTTTCCATATAGTGGGCCAATCTTAGACCGACGGCCAAACTTACTCAAATTGATGGTACAAATTGTTTTTTTTCATTTAACATTCAAACATTTTTAATTCGGTTTAACTAAAATAATCAAAAAATAAACGAACAAGAACGTGGTCGAGTCTTCGATTGCAAGCTTTCAAACATCGAGCTTTTAATCTCTTTACGGATTTTTGTCCAAAGACATGGGTGTCTGTGATGTAACCATTTTTTCAACACTCCTCTACGATTAAATTTCATAAACAAGGCGAAGAGAAGAGGTTAGATTACTACTAATCTTTTAATTTGAGAGATTTGTTTTATAATGACAGGTCTGCGTTAGGTTATTCTGTATCCTGTAAATTATCAACACTTTTTTTTAAAAAAATATTAATAATTTAAAGATCAATCTAAATTATAAAAACTAAGCTTCAGAAGACCGGCCAATAACGTTTTCCAGTCGCATGACAAAGAAGAATGTCCGAATTTTTGGAGGGTTCAACGATTTTACCGACCGTAAGGGGTCGAGGTTTTGCATACAAAGCAACAATATTTAATTCGCCATCCACCCGCAAAGGATACAGGATGTGTGTAGTATTTTATATGGACATCGGAATATCAAATGAATATAATTTAATCAAATTATTTTTAATTTCATTTGAAAAGTTTATTGGATAGAAATTTTTGTTTAAACGTATGACAGTTATAATAATTGAAGGAATTGAATATTATAATTTCTTAGTTGTAGTTAAAAATCAACTATAAAAATCATTTAAAACTAAACTTTAAATGCAGTTTTATTTGCATTCAAAATACGGTTCTATCTGCATTTAAAAAACCTGACAATTGTCCGTCAATCCATCAAAAATTTAAATTAAAAAAATGTTCTATCTGAAAACAATACAAATCATTCAGTGTATAAAGGCTCAATCTTTATATAAAATTAGAAATACCGCGTGTAGGAAATCACAGTTCCAAAAGTGTATTTCATTCAAAAAGTTACATTTTCTGAAATCTAAAATTGCTTCTCCTGAACAGTTTTAGTTTTTGCAGATAGAGCCTTGTTTACCGATGGTGACGATTTATCAAAAATTAGTTATGAATGCAGCATTGTTTTTCGTCTTTGCATTTTACAATATCTTTCTAAACTTACAAACTTTCATCCAAAATAAATGTGAAAATTTTGTTTATTTTCAAAACTCATATTGCCGTATAATTTTCTAAACTAATAATCTGCATTCCAGCCAATGAGAGCGCAGCATTGTACTATCATGGCCAACAGTGTTTGTGTACACATCATGGTGTAAGCGTCTCAAGGTCTCATCTCACGCTGAACTATTATAGATTACTAGCAACAACAATGAAAAGTAGGGTGTACGTTTTACTCATGACTTCAAAAAACTGACCAATGCAGCGCAGTAATTACTTTGCACCCTCGAAAGAAGTAAATGATAAATTGCTGGTATTATCTATTTTAATTTGTTTTTAAACGTTAAGACCTCTCCTCAATTGTCATAAAGTAAAAAGGAACTAACTGAATTATTGATTAATATCTTAAAATCTATGAATGTTTTCTATATTTTTATGTAAAATGTAATAGTGTTGTATTAGTATAGCCATAATGGCCATAATAGTCAATAGTTTTCACATTCACGAAATTAACCAAAAGTATTTAAAAACATGTGCAAACTATGAGACTTATAAAAATCTCCACTTACTAAATTTGCAGTTGGTTCCCTTATGTTTATCCCTATCAATTTCATACGCGTATAGATAACGGGTATTAATAATAAAACAAAGAAACCATTACATTACATCTTTCTTTCAGTATTCATGTTATGTATTGAATCGATAAATCAATACATATAATAATTAGAAATAGACTGGCTATATTGTACATCTATGTTCTGGTCTAATGGATAAATACTATAATAATAGACAGAACAATATTCTAAATCATATGAATTCATCGAGCTTTGTCTTAACCTTACTACAGCGTCTAGACGTCTAATTATAGGCTGACTATTTAAGCATCTTTCCATCTTGCTAATTATTATACTGTCGTTAGATAAGGAAAACATATTACCTTACCATTGTGATAATTTCGGAGGTCTATATTTAAAAAAAATGTTATATGTACCTATTTTCTTCAAATATAGCAATCAGGACTAAAACAATTATGCACGAAATTACAAGGTATGAAAGTTATATCTGGTATCATAATTAAATAAAATATTGAGTTTCAAAAGTTATTATCTACAAGATTTGGAGACAGTTGAAGAGTTTTGGATGAGCTGAAGCTTTATGTGGAAGGTTCCAATACTCCGTTTAACAGCTGCATTTGAAGTAATGAAGAAGAAACACGATACAACTGCTTCGATGAAGAACCTGACCTTTTCCATTTTGTTTTTTAATTATTGTTATATAAGACGTCGTTTTTTATATGAGTTATATTATCAAGTTCAAATATATTAACATCGTTACCTTAGTTTGAAAAGGTTTTAACTAACATTTTGGTCAAAAATGACCTTTTGATTGGAAAATGTTTTATAAGCTCCATTCTACCACATACGTTGATTTCAGAGTCACATATTGTTGAATGAGGGAGTTACCAGTATTTCGGACTTCTATTTACCGATTTTTTTTATAAATTAGTTTTATACGTTTCTATGAATCGATATAACTGGTTATTATCATCTCACAAAAAACATAATCATCACAGTTTTAAAAAAGCTTAATGCCAGTAAATATGCCATGTCTTGTGGTTTTATAAAAATGTGTTTTGTTCATATGTCCATTTTTCTACACAATTTTAGACGTTGTGTAAATATTTTTTAACAGTGTTGAAGTAATAATATATCATATTTTCTTTTATTTTGAAAAGCGAGCTAATGTGGACAAAATACGATAGGAAGAGTTACTTCTCATATTATGATTCCAAATTCAATTTATTGACTGAAATTAAGAAACAAATTTCAGACATCGACTGAGGGTGCTTAATGGAATTTCAAAATCAAATTTGGATTATTGAGATTTTGTATACTGCCATGTATTTTGTCACTAACGAACCGGGTTTCGCTTTTCGGCATCTTCAGGCATTCGAGCACACAAATGGACTGTCAGTTCGAATCCATTCGTGTGCTCGAATGCCTGAAGATGCCGAAAGAGCGAAACCCGGGTCGTTAATGACAAAATACATGGAAGTGTACAAAATCTCAATAATCCAAATTTGAAAAAAATTTCATTGGAAAATCGATTAAAATATGGATTCTGTGAGAAAAATAAATATCTATGTTATTGATCGTAACTAAATGCATTAGATTTAGTTTAACCTTCCCGTATTCGTCCTAAAAAATCTCTTCGGATCTCATGTAGTTACATTGTGTCACCGTGTGGGTTTTGTCATATAAACAAATTTATAAAACGAAATGACAATTTCAAAAAATGAAATATGGTTTTATGTAATATTAAGTAATTATTTTATGTCATATTTTGTTTGTAAAACCTGAAATACGCAACAAACTATGCGAAATTATCGAAATACGCAAGAATCGAAATTCTTCGTAGCAGAACAGGCTCGAGACGTGTTTTAGTGCCGTTTGAAACAAAACGGTTGCATATGGCACGGTTATGCATTTCAGGTCGTTACTTTACTATTCTAATTGTTACTATACTATACTGCAATGTTGTATTTTTCGATGGTAAAATTGACTTGGTTTTATAATTGTGAACAATTATACAAGGAGACGTAAACTATTTGTGTAAAAGTGTATTTTTAATTATATGTAGAACTATTTTATTTACAAAAAGCAAAGTTTTTAATTTTTCGTATGACCTATTTCACAGATAATTTAAAAGTTTAAAGGCCGAAGTAACGCATTGTTACACCATGAGTATGAAAACGTTAAGCAAATGAATTGAGTAATAAACAAATCAACTTTATAAAACTTATTCAAACGTAGTTATGTAGTGTAAATATATTATTAACCCAGAGATATTCCAATTTGTATCAACAGTACCGCAAAACCTAAATTATGTTTTTAAATAGAAGTTTGCCCACGTTCGTACTCCAAAATACAAAATTATCTTTTACACAATTTTCGTAAATAATATTGTCTTCTGCATCTCCTCTCAACATATTTTATTTAGTACCTTGCCAAAGCAATGTCTTAAGAAAAGCTATTACTTTTCATTGTAGAAATTTCTTTTTTATTAATTGTGTTTTTA
The DNA here is from genome assembly GCA_022494535.1 of Himalopsyche phryganea. NCBI lineage: Eukaryota > Metazoa > Arthropoda > Insecta > Trichoptera > Rhyacophilidae > Himalopsyche > Himalopsyche phryganea. The sequence goes on from JAGVSL010000025.1 coordinate 4,249,498, forward strand.
TTTGTTCCAGGTAATTCTTCTTCACAAAATATAGATGTCGTTGATCATTTAAGCTGTAAGTTACGAAATGTTATATTTAATAAATTAAGAATAATTGATCGCTAATAGAACATTATTTTGAAGAACTAAAGGGTCCAGTTTTGATTGCTAATTAATATTACTCATTACTGTTATTTTTGACTTCAGATTATAGCCCAAGAAGTAAAAGTTTAATGCAACACATTTTAAAAATTGTCATACATAAATTAATGTATGTTTTTTTAGAGCAACATTTTTAATATTCTAGATGATGATTTTCCCAAGTATGTTTACACAATAGGCATTGTAATTGTGTAAACATTTAAATTCTCTTAAATTTCCATTTTGAAAGAGACGTCTGGAATCTGGGTCAGCCTGTATACTTATGCCCCGGCCATATATTTTTTCGCCCCATTTACTGAAGCGTTGGGGGATGAAAGGGGTGGCGGTATAAGCTGGATAATCCAGCGTAGAGGGTGGGGGTGGAAAGATAAGCAAACCTCTACATTCGAATTCAGGCCTCTACGGTTTTATCTTAGCGTAGTCGGACAGGGTGCGTAGACTAGTAAACGAACCCTGAAAAAATGATACGGGATAGAATATCATGTTATTTAGGCAAAGTGTGTATGGGAGCTGTGTTTTCAGAGAAAAAATAAATGTCGGAAAATTCAACATTGCCACTGAACAAAATCAAGTTTATTGAGAAGAAGAATAACTTAACTTATTGACTTCCTTATCCAATGTTTAATATTCTGATATGAGTTTGAGTATTAATTTATTAATTCTATTTAACCATGAGCACTCTAATGCAAACTGAATGATTAAGCTATGAATGATTAATTGAGGCACTAAGTCACTAAACACGCCTCTGAAGGTTATCAGAGTTTTGAGTAAATCACGAAAAACTGTTATGGCCAGTATGACAGTTATAAGTATAATTTAAATTATTTTTTGTCTTCCAGTGTATAAGGAAAATAAACTCGTCGACCGTGTTAAACGAAGATTGAGATCGTGTAAAAGATTGACATTTAAGTGTGGAACAATTTCGAATTTCCAACAGGGAACGAAATGGGACGTAATTTTAGGCTTACAACTGTAAAAATTGATGGATCTTTCAATAGAGCACATGCGTACATTAAAAACCCACGTCTAAGTGGGATATATTTATCTAGAAACAAAAAAAGTAGTTATTTTAACAACATTAACTACTTTTGGTTAAAGGAGAAAAACCTACAGGAATTAAAAGCCGGAAATTGAATTGTTGATGGATTTCTTGATTTGAAGATTCTAACTGTCTTTGCATTTGACTATTAATCGTGATAAAAAAATGTTATAAAATATTCAACTGTAGAAAATTTGTTTGTTCAGAGAAAGTAATATTTCAAATCAAATTTTACTTTTATTTTCGTAGCTTTCTTATTTAGATACATTATACGTACGTAAAAGAATAAAAAAGATTAACTGTATAAGCAGTAATGATAAATTGAAACAAAGCAAAATGGGTTTGATTTTTCATTGTGACGTTAATGGTTTTAAATAAATGTCTTGAATATACCATTAGCATAAATGATATTAATACACATTAATGTCAATCTTTTGAATACAACAAAAATGTTTTACAATTTGTGATCCAGAATATATCGAGTTTGTTAATGCAAAAAAAACTATATCAATTTTCTTTTAAATGTATTTTAATAGCCTGCATTTATTGTGTTAGAAACAATTTCAATTTTTGGTAAGTAAGAAATAATAAATGTTCAGTAATTAATTCGATAAATTTTCAGCAAATACGTGGTTAGTTAACAAAATAAACGTTCCGAAATTTATATAAAATGGTCAGTTGACAAATGAAACATTCAGATGTTAATATATAAACGGTCAGCTTTCTTATTAAACCTAACCTAACCTTTATTTATTTGGCAATTGTTTACTGACCAAACGTAATTATTTACGGGACTTAGCGAGAGTGATATGCTAACCACTAGTGATGTTCTAGTCCTATCCTATTATCCATACTCTCTTAGAATAAAGAGGGTTGAGCAAATAAGAAGCAGTTCTCGTTAAAAAATGTCTGTTAAAATACCTCCATTAGGAGTCCATATGTGCCATATTGGTAGTGGAAATGGTAAATAAATATAATTATTGACTGACCATTTATGGAATTAGTTGCAGACCAAATAATTATTTACCTTGATAGTATAAGTCCAATTTACATTATTTCTTTAATTTTTTCTATACTATGAAGTGAATAAATACACATTTTTTTCTGGTTTGTTTCTTTATCCATAACATCATGACAACTCCAATAGCAGCTTTTATTTTTTTCTTGACAATAAGACAACCCACGTATCGCGAAATACGATTTGTATCATTATTTTATACTGAAATGAAAATCAATGTTACAAATCATTGGATAAACTTTATATTTTAACGTTTTTTAATTATTTTTTGAATGAGCTATTAATGACGATTTTATAATTATGTTAATATACATCTCACCAGCTTATTATTTAAACTTAATTATGTATCACATGACTTGAAAACTACAGGCACTTTGGCCATCAAATTTGGTAATATAGTTCTTTTGTCATTGGTCTTTTTTGTCTTTCTGTTTTCAAAGAGCTTTTTTTGTAAACACCAATTTCTGATATTTTTGTTAATGGTTTTATTGTAAGATAAAAAAATGTGTGTGTTAACATTTTTTGCATGTTTTGCTAGATTACTTGTGGCAAATATAAAAATAGATGAAAATATTTTTCTCTCTTGTAATTTCGCAGCATTCCTACTTCGTTAAAGGTTTAATTAATAACTCATCGATAAAGCTATGAACGGAAAAACAATAAGTGATGTGTTTTCCCTGTATTTCTTTGACTCAGATATAACACTAACAATATGGGAAAGTAGGAAATATTGTTCGTCTAAACGAATAGAATATTGTGGTCATTATACTAAATATAAAAAAGGTTAAGTTTAAAACCAGATCGAATCGATAAAAATTTAAAAACTAAGCAATTTATTCAATGATTTGTTAGATTTTTTTGATCTTGGACATAAATATTTTTTGTATTACATTAAGTTTAAAAACAACAAGGTTTGATGGAAATTCAAAATATTTTGGATTTGGTTATTATCAGCAACGTCACTATCAATACATTCGCCAGCAGCTTCTTCAATTGCTGCCAGTTTTGGCTATCTCCAGTAAGCATTATCACCTTTAGTCATACAATGCATTTCCTCGCAAATTGCTCAGCACTAGGGATGTTATAGTAAAATAAAGTAAATAACTATTATAGTAAAAAAAACTCTGCGATCTGGTTATTGAAGACTATCTTCTGTGTTTTAATATACTCTATACTTAGTGATTAGAACTCATTAAAAACTCACATTAAAGAATAGAAAAAAAATATATTTCTATCAGGTATACATCTTAAATCTAGTTTCATATTATATAATGATCCATTGCTCAACATTATAAAATTACATTGTTTAATAAATATTCAAAATGTATTCACTCGAAACGTTTATTTTCTACTTAGTTTAAATTGTTAGCAATACATAACGACGTTGAAATTGTGCTAAATTATAGTTTAAATACATTTCTTACTATGTCTGATGTTAGTTTATATAAACAAAATACATTTTCTGAATTATAAATATTTGCTTATAAGAACTGTAAGATATAATTTTTACTAGAACGACATCGATAAAATGTGGTTTGACATTACTCAATCATGTCAGGCAAACTCTAGCCGTAAAACACTCCCCTCACATCCAACTATCACTTCTTGCGATTAGTAATTTATATCTATAAGCATTCTAAGAAAAAAAATTAAATCATTCATGTTGTCCACGCGTTAATTTCAAAAATAATAAAATAAAGAAACAAATTTAATGGAAAGACAGCAGGTAGTTGTTCAAAATCAGTCGATTGTCGACCGCACAACGCACCTGCTGCATTGAGCCATCAGCCTAAGCCTGGTTTGTCAGCTGCATTTCAAACCCTCCAAAAACAAGGCTGCTTTGATTTTTTTTCGCTTTCAGTTATTTTTTTTTTGTCACTCTGTTTCCAGTCGCCTGACCAAACGATAATTCGTTTAGGAATCGCGTTCTAAGCTTGCATAATTACAGAGATTTAACTTAAGAATAGAGCTGCCATTGACCTGCCGTGTGCTGACGGCCAGTGAAGTAGTTTTATCTCTGTCCGTGTGTAAGGTAGAACGTCTTCTGCTGGGTCTTTGCTTTTGTCATTTGTATTGCCATGTCATCTGGGTTGCTATATATATTGATTCGTTCCCAACATCTGTTGAGGAAAAGGACCCATCAAATCCGTGGCCAATTGAAACTCATCCTTCAACTTTGTATTGCCAATCGTTCCCTTTTACAACCATGTTCTGTTTTTTAAATTGCTTAATTGATAGTCGTGTCTTTAATTTAAATGTAAACTCGTGTATTTATATCAACCACTGCATCAAGAAGTACCGTTTGTACTTAAATCCTCTCGCCTATCATAGATGCTCATAAACAGTCCTTCGCAACCCAGCTATCTCAAGTTATTATAAAATAATTTAAGACATCGACTGAGAGTGCTTGATGGAATTTCAATGTCAAATTTGAATTATTGAGATTTTGTACACTTCCATGTATTTTGTCACTAACGACCCGGGTTTCGCCTTTCTGCATCTTCAGGCATTCGAGCGCACGAATGGACTCGAACTGACACGAGTCCATTAGTGACAAAATACATGGAAGTGTATAAAATCTCAATCATTAAAATTTTATATTAGAAAATATATTTTTCGTTTGGACCGAGCCTCTAATACCTAGTGAACACATTGATGTGTAGGTAATAATTAAGATTGATTTTACCCTAGACAGTACTTCTTCGAAAGCAGATTGTTTGGGAAAATTAATGAAAATATTTTGATAGATTGCTCCTGCCGAAAAGAATAAAATGTTCGGTGATCAATTGGAAACATTAAATATGAAATGATTTTATGTATTGGTTTATTTTATTCCCGATAGAAAAAATCTCGTAATTCCATAAAAGAAATAAGTAATGGTGAAGCCTTGTTACATATTTTGCGCCGAATATGTGAAATGGTTTATTACATGAAATGGATAAATTTTTGCCTAATTCATGAAAATTCCAAATCCATTGCCTCTTTTCATGAATTAGGAAAATTATCTTCGAAGTACGTGAATTCGGCATACATTTTCTGCCTAGTTCGTGCATTGAGCAACATTAATAGTAGAGCTCCGGTGGTGTTTTTTGCATGTTAACCAAATGTAATTGATTACATAAAAATATATTAATCAATTACTACAATGACGATCATTTCCATTTACCATGCCCAAAAAATATAGAAATAAAATACGACAAGATACGAATTTTATTACAAGGTTTTTTTCACGACTTGCATCGTGCGTTAGGTATACTTAGTGCAGATTTACTTAAATGAAACCACATTCAGCAAATTCACTAAAACTCTGAAATGTCCAATCAATGGCACAACCTAAACTTGGGACTGTCTCACCTAATCTTAATAAATACCTTGATATACGTATTTATTTAATTGGAACCATTTATTATTCACACTGAAAATTTTCATGCGATATGGTTTTTTTGGAACCGTAAACTGCAAGCTTATTTAGTAGGTACACATAAACTTCTATCTACACGAGGTATAGTTCCATGCACGCTGAAAATAACGTAAAAAATCTTAGTTTAACAATCTGTGACAATTTATTTATAATCTCTATTGTGTTATACAGTAACATAACTAGTATGGGAAAAAAAACAGAAAAAACCCGAAAATTTGGAATTAACTGTTTTATACGATATTTTTCATTTTTTTTCAACGTATTGTGTCTAGATGCACATATAAATATGTGTTTTTAAACAAGATTAGATTTAAACATAAAAACTGACACGTTTCCGTAAATATTGTGTGTTGGCTTCAAGTACACATAGATGTCACAGGTGATCAAATATTCATTGAACTAATAACTAACCGTAACCTCAGATTTTTGGATAATTGTATCCTAAAATAGGCACTTTGATAAAAATAGTTTTCACTTATAACAAATACATTCCACAAAAAACAAATTCTTTCACTAAAAATAAAGTGATCCCACATAATAAAATATATTTTAACATTGAAGAAATGTATTATACTTGCGTAAAAATATTTTCACATAGATAAAATAGTTTTCACTCAATATGAATACTCACACTTTGAAATTTTACGAAGCTGTGATGAAATGTCACTTATTCTTCTACCCTATATTAGGTCACTTATATGGTCTTTGCTCCACGCATTAGAATACATGACACTAACCAAACCTCTAACATAACCCACTACACTTAACTCACTTTGTTAAAGGTATCCGTGACTTAGTGGAAACTATTAAAATCAACGTTTGAGTGTACAAAGCTTATACTATCTCATCCAAAGTGCAAACTATTGAAATAAAAGTTAAAGCGTACCAAGTGAATACTATCTAATACAAAGTGCAATTTTTTATAACCCTAAATAATATAATTGCCTTTTTTCATTTTTTAATTTTAATCCTGTTTATTCCTGAGTAAAAACCGGGTTTTTCCCAGCATCGCATTACTATCCATAACTAACCCTTAAATAAGATAGTAATGTCAATAAAATTTAATATGAAAAATATTTTTTTATTACGTGCGGGTATATAATAACAAATATAACTTACATATTTTAAGTTATGTTCTCTCGCCATATTGAAGCAAAAAAATATAAAGGATTATTTTTCCTATGACAGTGCATTTTTAAAAAAAAAATGTACCAAACATTTACTCAGTGATTTTGTGAAACTTGTACATTCCATAACCAAACACAGAAAGATTCGTCATTTTCTGTAATCTTTATTTTCTAATTCTTCTTGTGTTTGTTTGATTTATGACTTCAGTTAAATGGTGAAAAATTTTGATGGCAAATGCTACATTAAATCACAAAATCTTAAACATTATTATTCATATGGAATGTAAAGAATTTTCTAATTTTTTTGCTATGGTCTGATATTAACAGCATTTTTTAAATTTCTCTTGACACGTTGGGTAAATATTGAAATTAAAAAAACATTGCTAAATATTTTCAATTAACTCTTCCGTATTCACGGTGTAACAATGGGTTACTTAAATCCTTAAATTATTTGTCAAATCAGTCATACATAAAATAGAAAAGTATTTGTAAATAAAAAAGTTCTCTAAAATTAAAAAAAAATTACGGTTTAAATCTTCTTTATATAATTAATTATAATTTTAAAACCTCGTCAATTTCACCATCAAAAAATACGAAATTACTGTATAGTATAATAACAATTCAAGATGCATGACGTCTCGAGCTTGTTCTGCTATGAAGAATTTTGATTCTTGCGTCTTTGGATAATTTCGCATGGTTTTATATGTATTTCAGGTTTTACACATAAAATAATTACTTTATATGACAAAAAATATACGGTAATGAACGACTGCATGAGATTGGAAGGGTATGTCGATTCTTGCGTCTTAAAAATATGTCGTAAAATAATTACCTAATAACAAACCATATTTCACTTTTTGAAATTGTCAATTCGCTTTATAAATGCGTTTATATGACAAAACCCAATCGTTAACGAAATGTGACTGCATGAGATCCGAAGGGATTTTTTTAGTTTGAAAACGAGAAGGTAAAAAAAATCTTTCCCTTTTTTGCTTGACTGATAACTTCAATTGAACAGTTATTATAATATATGAAACCACAAAGAAGAATTTCAATGATAAATCATTTATATTGAAAAGCTTTTTTTATTAGATAAATTATTCTTTTACGACAAATTCATACAAATATTATAAACACGAAGTTTTTTGTTTTGTAATGGTACGTTTGGTGAAGTTGTTGTAGGAAAGACGATACTCGAACTGAATACACAAATTATCGTGAGACATTTTCTATACCTCATAATTCGTTTTTGTTCTATTTTCGCTTGATTGATTACTCTAATTAAAGGACAACGAACATTGTTTTTGTGAATATTGTTCTGTTGTATTTTATTTTTGATGTATTTAAATAGTTTTTCAATTGTCATGTCATCTTTTCAGTTGAACATAAATTGATAACGAGTTGTTACATTAATCAAATATTTTTAAATACGTCTTAATACAAACTATAATCTGTCATTTTAAGCAGCAGTTTTATAGTGGGGAAATTCTTTTCAATTACTTTTATGTATTATACATAATCATTTAATTAAAGTGTAATAAATGTTTGCAATCAGCTCGTGTCATATTGTGGAATTGTTTTTCTAATATAACACAAAATTCCCTTAACCAGGATTCGAAATAACAAGGTCCAATAAAAAAAACTGATATTTTTATACATTGTTTTATTCACTTTAATACGGTTTAAAACCAATGAAAAAAATCACATATTTCACTGCATTATGTACACACCGTATGTCGGTGTATTGTTGAATTGACGAAGCTCTGATGCAAAAAAAAATATAGAGTATTTCATACAATGTAAAAAGTTCTACGTTAGTTCATAGTAGTGATAACGAAAACGATTTGACTATCAGCAAGAACAATTATAGAACGACTCCAACTAGCCAATAAACGTGACCACATGTTCCTTACAAACGATGACAGTGTTGAACGAGCTGTACGATTCAAGAGTGATGTATAAATTCTTAATGAAGAATCATATAAATAACTTAAAAAAATACAATTTCAGCATCTGATAACCAAATTTTTATTTAAAGTCAATGAAATAGAAGATGGAAATTTTATTAAAGATACTCTTGTAGATAAATCGAAAATACAAATTATCACGTTTTGACACGCCCTAATATTTTTGCTAACATTTATTTGTTTCTTGGAAGGTTGGAGTGATCCAAGAACGGCATTCGAACACTTTTAATATCGCAATGCTCCAAATAATTTCTAACTAATGTAAGCTAGCCGAACCGGTTTATGGCCATTAAAAAGCCATCGGTTGCTAACCGACTAGAGCCTATAGCTGAAATCAGAAAGAAGACGCTGTTAAGGGGCACGTGCGCTGGACGGGCCTATTATAGACAATAAGGGGTGCAACCTACAGTGGTTTATGTTTGATTTTAAGTTTGGTTGAGGCGGTTCTCGGAGCCAGCTGGCGTTACAAGTAATTATAAATTGTTTTTGTTTGTTTTGAAATTGGACTTAACTTAAAATCGTTGTTGTGTCAATTGCATTATAACTAAAAGGTAAATTCATTTGTTAAGTAAATGTAAATGTAGACTCAATTTTATGTGTTACTGATATTTTGTGTGATAAACTACTGCATCTTCGTTAATAAGAGATGAACTGGATTTGAAATGGTGTTTGCTTGAGATCCCAGACCTCCCGACATTGATAACGAAACATTCGGATCTTCTCAGTTTATAGTCTAAGAGTGATACTGGATGACTAAATAATTATCTTATATGATAAATAATGTTAAAAATATTTTAAATTAAAAAATTTTATCAACACTTTATCTTTTTTTGCACGGTACTCTTTGGAACGTATCCCCTGTGCAAAAAGAGAATCGTGCTGTATTCTTACAGATCAAGCCTGGTATGCTCCAACCATAAATGAAGTACAGCTTAAACACTGTTCCACTCTTTATTTGTTATATCAAGTAAACTCATCCCTTTGGCTACATAACTAATTTGTTGCTAACTCGTCCATAAATTTACGTTAAAAAGTGAGCGGTTAATTTTTACTTATTTCGAATACACGTGGAAAATAATATAAAGATTAAGTCTGTACTATCTCTAGATAAAAAAATAGTTTCAATAGGTAACTAGGTAAACAATATTATTTTACGTATGTAGTAAGCATTGATCAGTTTTATAATAAAAAAAAGTATATAACTAGATATTTATTGATTAAATTGGCGTTTACCTGGCGAAATTTTGGAGAACTAAATACTTTGTTATATTGCCATACTAGATATTTATTTAACATATTGGGATATGATAGTGATTCTATAGACATGATTTTTCATTCTTTCCAACTATTTCAAGAAAAGAAAATAAATAAAAATTCCCAACGAAAAAAACACTTTTTTGACAGAAGAATAATTTCATTGGAAAATGAATCTATTTTTCAATTGAAGTTCATTTGTAATCAGTTCGAATTTTACGAATAAAAGCAATTTTATACTCAAATAACCTGCTTAGTGATTATTTGGTAATTTGGATTAGTCAGTATCGCGGAACGCAATTAGAGAAGCTTACTTAATAATACTTAATTGTCCGCCATTACCGAAACATTATTAACACTAATTTTATTCTGCTTTAAAAAAAAATTTCGAGAAACTTTCAACACGGATATAAATTACAATATATTTACCATAGCAGTAATAACAAATCTAAAATATTATGATTAAAATTAATGTTTCCGCTGTTTTGGAAAAATAGATATAACGTTCGAGTAATTTTATTTTAATTTTTGCGCACAATCAAATACACTTAAAAAATAAATCATAATAAAATTATTTACGTCAGAATTAGGGCATCCAATCCCGGACCCTTTTTATGATCCCGGGAATTCAGAATTCAGAATGTCTCAATCCCGGGATCCCGGGATTAGTCATAATGAATAATTGCATGTGTTAAATTGCACATTTAAAATTTTATTTGTGTCCATTATTGTTTCAATAGGAATGTATTATCTAAATATTTTTTTAGCTATTGGAATGGTTTTTTTTTTTGATTTAAAATCAAACATTAAAAAAAAAGAGAAATATTTAAAATAAAAACATATTATTCAACACATTTTTTAAATTTATTTATTTCATTATTATGATAGGTTTTACCAAATGGTATCTAAAAAGAGTACAAGTTCTGCAATTTAGCTTTAAAATATTGTCGTCCATTAATTTTAGAAGCGATCCTAATTTTTCCTCCATTTAAAATTGGTTAAGAACGCCTGTTACAAAATTTGAGATAAAGGGAGACTACAAAAGGTTATATTAATTGTGTAGGTTTTATGAAAAAACTATTTACATTAACAAACCGAGGTACACATTGTAGTTAATTAGGAAGTTTTAATTTGATATTATGATTTATTTTATAGCATTTACTGAATCTCGAAATCCCGGGATTGTCTAGATATCTATCCCGGTATTATGGGATTGAATAATTGACCGGGATTCCGGGATCGAAAGCCCTAGTCGGAATGACTATCGTACTGTTGATTAACAATGATTTATAGGTTGTTATATTATCTATCGCTTCATGTTGGGTTTGAAAAAAAAATCTTATTTGGGAAAATGGTACATACTTATTAGGGATTCAAACTTTTCGATGTTCGAATAGTATTTGTAATAATTTATAATAAAACCTTTACGAAATTGGCAAAGATCACATCACAATTTCTCGAGATTTCAAGAACAATAACGAAAACTTCAGGTAGTGGCTTTTTTTACTTCAATTAACTCGGGCGCTTTCAATATCTTATTATAATACTTGAGTTTAACGAATGACTTGCGGTTTAGCCCCTTAAAACATTTATTCATGCCGTTATTACAGCAATTGAAGAAAAACCGTTGTAGTAATCCGACGCCGCTGCAAATTATAAATATTGTAATGCAATGGAATTTTTAATATTATTTTCATACTTTTGAAACTAATCAAATATTTGAATAGTTTCAATTTTACTATTAGATATTCGATTACCTTTATATATATATATATATATATATATATATAGTTTGCTTGTTTGTCCTCTATGCATTCCTTAACCATTCATCCAATTTCGATCAAACTTTGGTGAGTTGTTGTGCGCACACCCGTGAAGGTTTCTGAAGAAAAAAAATTAAAATCCAAAAAAAAAAAAAAAATCTAATACGTATATACATCTAGCGACATCTCGGAAACACTTTATGATTCATTCGTGTACGCACCAGACTATGTCCGGGTCATGAATAAGCCATAAGGCAATAGTATTCACAATTAAAATAATTTATTTTACATTTGCTATGAACATCGTTGGAAATATGGAAAAAATAGCATGTATTGCTTGAAAAGTATAAATGAATTACTGTTTAAAGAAATCGGGCTTTTTTCGGGTTGAGATAAATAAATCTGCGATTTCGGAAACAAGTGTGAAATTGAGACTCAGGCTTGGGCCGGGCCAGGCCTGAAGATGACGGGCTCGGACTGGGTAGTTTTATGAAATTTCAGCCCGTGCAGACCTCTAATACAAAAGTACCTCAATAAACAGAATTAAAACAAAAACCCTTACTTTCTTTGAGTGGCATGGCAGCGCATGCCGGGTGCTCACTAGTATGTAATATTTATAAAAAGTCTCATTGATCATTACAATTCTTTTTTTTTTCCTAAAAACAACAGGAGAGAAACAATTAGGCAAACCAATATTTTTACAGCTTTGTGGTATAAGAGAAAGTATTATTTTTTGTTTCATCCCATTATATGCGTCAATATGTATTAATTCATTCATACCATTAAGCCCTTCAATAATATGAATTCATAAAAACGAGGTAAAAAAAGCAATCAATCATTTTTCTTTTTTTTATAAAGCCATCGGGAATTTTTTCATTATAATTGATATATTGTCATATTTATTAATGTGGAAAACTTTTTATGTAGGAAGTTTTTGTAATACAGAAAATAATGAAAATATTTCATAATTACAAATATTTATTTGTCATCAATCTCATCATTCATTTTAATTTAATAAATAATTGCTTATACAGTTTTTTACACTAACATCCACTGAGGTAAACAGTTATAAAAGAACTCAAAAAGTAATTTCCTATATATCAAATAACAATTATTCATGAAATTTTCCATCACAGAAAATGTTCAGATTCTGATAAACAAATAATGATTTCTAAGAAGTGATTAAGCAAACGTGATAATGGATTTATTGTTTTACCCTTCCGTACGCATGGTGTAACATTGCGTTTTTCCTTGAATATTAAACCTGTAAATTATCTGGGAAATAGGTCATACAAAAAATTGAAAAGTTTAATATTTGTAAATAAAATATTTCTACATATAGCTTAAAAATTAAAAATACATTAAAGTTTACATCCTCTTTGTATAATTAATCATAATTTGAAAACCTCGTCAATTTTACCATCGAAAAATATAACATTACAGTATGGTATAGTATTAAATATAGTTTAGTTTCATTTAAAAAAAATAAAACACACTTCATTTGTACTACTTCCACATTCTTCCCTTTGCTCATCACGAGCTTTATCAACTGATCAGTTGATATCAGTTGATAATGCTCGTGATGAGCGAAGGGAAGAATGTGGAAGTAGTACAAATGAATTGTGTTTAATTTTTTTTAAATATAATGTCTTTCCACCAAGAATTGACAGTTAACACCTTAAAAAAGTTTAGTTTCAATTAGCATAACATAGTTACGATCCAAGATGCATGACCGTACCGTTTGCAAACGTTTTGATTCAAACGGCACTGAAACACGCCTCGAGCCTGTTCTGCTATGAAGAATTTAAATTCTTGCGTCTTTCGATAATTTCGCATTGTTTGATATGTATTTCAAGTTTTACACACAAAATATGACGTAAAATAATTACCTAATACTACATAAAACCATATTTCACTTTATAAATGCGTTTATATGACAAAACCCACACGGTTACGCTATGTGACTGCATGAGATCCAAAGGGATTTTTTCACGTGAAAATGGGAAGGTTAATATTTGAAAAAAAAATATCACTTTGTTATGAAAATAATGAAATGATTTATATGTATATAGAAGGTTCATTGACGACCTATTGCGAATCTTGAATCCTGTATGAGTGTCATAATCATTATTGATTTTTTATCGTTTGTTTTTTTCTACTGTACTAACATATCGTCACCGTACTGGCGGAAGTTGATATCCAATAACCACATTGTTAATAAATACACAATGTGGTTATTGGATATCAATTCTTTGCCTGGAATAATAAATCAGTAGATGCATTAATTATACCAGTTTGGAAAAAGCAACAGCAACTCATTTTATCAGTATAGAGTGTCAGATTGACATAAGTTTATTCATAATTTGCTATTACAATTATCTATGTCACATAAAATACCAAGACTAAAAACTTTATCCTAGGAGATAAAATTTTCACTTGCTGTTTACTCAGAACTGTCAATATGTTACGTATCAACTTCTGTCAGTACAATAACATATACGTTGCTACATACATAGTTGTTTTGAGTAAACATATCCATATTTGTCATTCTGTTTAGGCAACATCTACAATGTCACTCTCTTCTTATTTCGTGGCAAAAGTTTTTTCTGTTAATTTACTTATGTTTAAATTTGAGTTATTGAGATTTTCTACACTTTGTTACGATTTCGTCGCAGCATTACAATCGTCACCTATCGGCAATACGTACATCGCTGCGTCGTTGGTAGGAGACAAAGGGGAAGCCGCGCCAAGAATTGCGTTAAAACCTGCTTACGCGCCAGGATGTGGAACGAGTAGGACGTGCCGGTAACGCGCTGGAGATTGGCCTCGGACACCCAAGTTTGTCGCCGAGATGTTTTATCATCCAAGGTCGTAATTTTATATTTATATTTTATAATAGTTTTCCTGTTTAAGTGTTACCATCTGTTCATAAATATTGTTTCGTCGTGTTATTCTGTTTTATTTGTTTATATATTAAAATCTGTGCATCTACGGTTTCCGCATCCCTATTAAATGTGTTTTTTAACGGTAACCGTATTTTCATTATTATTATTTTTTCATTTGGCGTGTATCCTCATGCCTGGCGCCCAAAATTTAATTACCCCATGTATTTCTCCGTACAGAACAAAGTAAAGTGTACCGAGATTGGCAAACCTTATCCACTTCCCTGTGATAACTTAATCCTAGTTCTCCGCTGAGCTTTCCATTTTCCATATTTTGTGATTCCTCCCCTTCCTGCTGATAAATTGCATCTTTTCATTTAATTTCATTGCAATACACATATTAATTATTTTTATTTTTATAAACACAACAACTTCCATGTATTTTGTAATGATGTGATAAAAGAAAAAATGTTATTTGTAATAAATTAATATATTAAGGATTCATACCTTTTAAAACGTAATTTAATAGAGCTATGTAATTCACATTATTTATAAGTCGGCTCTTTACAATTAAAGTAATATTTTACCCGTCAAGAACATGTCATAAAAAACATGAAATAACTGAGTTTCACAATTATTCATTATAACTTGGCCGCCGGTAGAAGTCAAAACTAAAATAATCTAGGGGCTGTAGTTGTCAAACGTAAGCTCACGAGTGTTATGAAAGCTGTTTTTATTAGTACTGCTGTAGAAATAAATACAATATGCATTGTGTTTCGAAAGCGACTCGTAAAAATTTGGTTATTCTTTAAGCACGACAGTTATTTGAGAATGTCAAGTCTCAAAACCGTGGTGGCCATGGAATATGAAATAGAATTGATTACAACATAACTACCGTGACAGTTCAGTGAACGTGTCGGTTTAAAATGTTCGATTTATATCAATAATTTACACTCACTGGCCATGTCATTAGGCTAGACTTTTTTAGATATGGCTTACAAAATTAAGCCGCGTATATTCTTATTTTTTGATAAATGATTTTCATAACTATTTTTTTCAGTTTCTTTAAAATCATTTCGTTTGGTATTGAATCTGCGTGCATTACCTCTCTATGAAATCTTACCAAAATAATATATAAACATATATATAGCCAAGAAAACGACTATGAAATATGACTTTATACTATCGTGATACTATATTGCGAGAAGTTGCATTCGCGTAACCTTCAGAATGACCGTAACTCCACAACAAAAGCGGAAAAAATGTGAAAACATACCATAAAACGGGTTTATTTTCGCGAAAATAATAAAATCTGGTTATGGCCCAGCAATAAAAAAATACTTTCCCCAATCGCTGCCTTTCTTAGCGACTGGCATTTATATTCTGTGACTTAAGTTTGACATGAACGTAAAAATAATATAATGAAAAAGACTCGCTCGCCGAGATATTATTTGACAAATAATGTAGCGGCACTTAATCATTGTAACGTTGCCGACAAATTTAATTGATTGCAATTGTCATAGACTTTTCTGATATTTTATGGACAGTATAAATACACAATACCGCCCGTAAAAAAACAAATATAATGAATGGCGAATAAAGGTATTAAATTTGAGTTATGGTGATTTGAAATAAAAATTGTTGACTTTGCTATTCCACTAAGAGTGTTATTACATATTTTTTGGTTCTTTATGAATTATTTTCTATTGAAGGATCTTTTTAAATGATTTAAAGTTATGATCTAAATAATTCTGAAGAAGTGAAGCACGTGCCGCATCTAGTGACACAACCAGAGGAAAAAATACAATCCATATCAAAATCGTTCCTAAATACAAAAATAATTTTAGTGATTCATACAATTGACAGCTAAACCACGTGGTTTTCAGTTATAAACTATATAATTGTAGTGATAAACGATGCTGCAGATTTACGAAACATTATACTCGTCAATTTCGTAAACATTATTGACTAGGCTAATTGGAAAATAATATTTTCTATATATTCGGAGGTAACTTTGTGAAAGTTAATTTTTAATATAAGATTTAAATTGGTAACTAAGTTATTCCACTTGGTGTATCACTGACGTGACGCGTTTCGCCTCTTTATAAAGCATCATCAGACTAACCATATAGCAAGATTATTTATTTCAAGGTAGACAATGATTATATTTCTTACATTAAAAATAAATGATGGGGTGGGTTTTATTAAATTCTAATGGACGTGGGGAAGGGGTAAGACAGGTACAATGATAGACTATTTACAAATCAATAACTATTACTTGGAAGTGAAAAACCCAACCGAAATAAATTTAATAATGATGACTTTAAGGTTAATTAAACAGTTTCTGTTTCAATACTTATTCAACACTACTAGTGTCATTAATGGAATAGTAATATTTTTAAATAATACATTTAATATTGAGGATGATGCAATCGAAGTCCTACGTTTTATTACAAAACTTGGCAAGACTACTTATTGTTATCAAAGCAGGCTACAATTAACAATAGAGAGAAAACTGGACGATTGTCACGCGACACATGCTTTTATAGCATCTTCTACTAAAAGTTCTGAAAGTTTATTCTGACCCCTCGACCCTCGTGACTGACTCTAGCGCCTCGGGAAGATATGACGAAAACGATAAATACAAAACGCGGGGTGGGGTGAGATAAGAGAGGGTGGCGTTGTGAAACTCTCAAAGTTTATCACTTTTTTTATTCATGAATTGTAAGAAAATTGCAATAGGCATGTTTACCACCACTTAAATTTGAATTGTCGATATTTTGTAAATTTCCATGTATTTCATCACTAACGACCCGGATTTTACCTTTCGGCATATTCAGGCATTCGAGCACAGGGTCGTTAGTTACGAAATACATGGAAATGTACAAAATCTCAATAATTCAAATTTAATATTGAAACTCCATCAAGAACCCTCAGTCGATATCATTATACATTTAAAACCACTGTTTTTGACTTTAGAAAGTATCGAAATATTTTATGAGTTGATTGGAAATAGATCAACACAATTTAATATTATTAAACAACGATTATTTTATTTGTACAAATTTTGTACATTTAGATATTCTTTCACTAACGGGGCGAGTTTTGTTTTTCGACATCTTCATGCATTCGATTACACAGATAAACTTGAAGTGATTTTCAGTTGAAGTTGTTGAAAGGTGAAGGTTTTAGATGCCTAAAAGAAAGCTTTCAGAAAATGATTTTTTACGAAAAGTATATCTGCGATTAATTCGTTTTCGTTCATACCTTGAAAACTAGTTATAGATAAAGTGAAAGCCAAACTACTATTTTTTCATTCCCATCTTTTTTTTTAATTTGAATTGTTAAGATTTTGTACATTTCATGTGTTTTATCACTAACGACCCGGGTTTTTCCTTTCGGCATCTTCAGGCATTCTAGTAGACGAGTGAACTCGAACTCACAATTATCAGTTGAATTTGTCAGTTCGAGTTCACTCGTGCACTCGAATGCCTGTAGATGCCAAAAAACGGAACCCGGGTCATTAGAGACAAAATGCTTAAAAATGTACACAATCTCAACAATTAAAATTTGATATTAAAATTTCATCAAGCACCCTCAGTCGATGTCTTAAATCATAACATTTTATTTTATATATGACCGCAAGCGCTTAGGTTATGAGAAAATTTCATATGTACATGTGAAATGTGAAAATAATAAAACGTCTACAGAGCGGTCTGGGCTATTATATATAAGATTTAAATTTTATTTGATTTAGATGATGTTGAACGATATTGAACTTCACATTCGATTTTGAAGAAAAAAAAATCACCTTTCAAAACGAAGCTTTTTTCCATTTTTTTCTTCTCCCTCGATTCAAAAGGATATTGCCCGATAAGGAAAGAACAGAATTTCTTAAAGACATCTTACAGGATAAATAGTCCTTGATATTATCCTTAGTTCAGAAGCAAAACATTACATATAAGAAAAGATTGCTGAACAAAAACATATTTATTCAATATTTTTATGTTATGATAAACCGATCACAAAAAATTATGACGGAGGTATAAGTGTTTATATTTTTTGTTCACGTGTTTATGGCCACATAATAAATGGCATTTCCGGTAAAGCCTTTTTTATATTTGCATAAAATTGTATTTGGCATATCAGCTTATGACGATACTTGCAGAAAATTTCAGTTACTTTACATACAATTCATAAGTGAAATAGAATGCATTATATAATGAAAAATATTACCAAGCCTCAAAGACTTAAGTGCTTATTCTATATACTATAAAAAACTGATGCAATAGTTTTGACGATGGTGTTATGTTGAAATAAGTACTCATTATGTTTTATAATTCTCTTTTACCTGAGATGAATTTTTACCACCTAAATAATGGTTCAATCATAAGACATTCTGAGGGTTTTTTTGCATTTGTTTAGTTCACCATTGCATTTATGTGTGTTATTGTTCTACGTAGAAATGAACTTATGTCTTAAGATGAAATTTAATCAACATAAATAGATTTATTGTTATAATTACTACATAAATATAGATAAATTGGGTAACTTTGGCCGACGATACAAATAAACACTAACATTGCTATAAATTTAGTCATTTTAAGGTCTTGGCAACTTTTCTTTATGCTTTCATATATCCTATACATAATTGAGATTGGAAAAAATACACAGTTTTTGGTTTACAGATTAGTAATACAAATTGAAAATATGGCTAATCCAATTTATTTAAAGAAAAGTTTTTAAATTGTGTTTTATCATTCCAAGCTGACAGCTTCCAAATTCAACAATAAAACAAATTACGCTGCAAATTAATTCGTATTTTTACCACCAAGAGATACTAATATCTTTGCTTAGCTAATATTTATATGGCATTGGTATTATCATGGTATTATGACAGCACCTTTTTCCATGTAGTGGTTCAGTCTTAGACTGATGGGCAAACCAACCCAAATTAATGGTACCTTTATCTTTCTTTTCAAAATCGAAATCTAAGATAACAGTTTTCCTTCGAAATATTTGTGGAGTTAACGTTCGTTTACTTTATATTAAAACCAAACAAGGGTTACATTCAGTGACACAAATTATTCTGCACATTAATTCGTATTTTTACCCCCAGGGACTACTCAATACCTATGCTGAAATAAAAAATATTCATACGGCATTATTATTATGACAGCACCTATTTCCATGTAGTCTTAGACCGATGGGCAAATTCACAAACAAACATTTAATTACGACAATAATTATGCATATATATGCTTACTATCATTCAGTATTTTCCATAAAAATTGCATGCAAGTGAATTTTCCTAAGCCTTTTATCGGTGTTCTTTTTTGAGTTTGATATGAGATAATTTAAATGTGTTTTTTGTGACTTCCAAAGACTTTCTGTGTCACACAGAAACTGTTATTGAATGTTAAATTTTCACCACCAGGGGGAGAATGTACTATTGTAATAAAATAAGTAAATGATTAATAACATATTTTTGACATATCTGCTCCCAACGAAAAGAATATGGTGTTCTAATAGAGGTTACTCAAGTGTTTTACCTCTTTTTTTCGATGTTCGCTCCCAACGTGTAGCATATAACTTCCTAATGGAGGTATCTAACAGAAATTTTCTTCGAGAGCTGCTTGTTACTCAGTTACTCTACCTCTTTTTTTTCAAATAAAGTAGATATAGAATGATAAGGCTAGGAACAACTAGAAATAACCTAATCATTCGGTAAGAGGGAGCTTAAAACATCACCAAGATGACTACGAACAAAAATCCATAAATCAATTGAAAAATTAATTTATGAAACTTTCAGTATCGGGACTTGAACCCGAGATATCCGTAACCGTAACCAACGACGCTGACGACTACACCATGGAATTGGTAAATTTTATTATAAGAGTCGATTATCACATGTCTAACGAGCTTAAATTTCAAACGAGACTTAGGTACTTATTAAATTAAGTTCGTCAAAACAATGCTTAAATCCCCGAAAATAATAAAAGTACACCAAAAACATTTCGTTCATTTGAAAATAAATTTACCTCTTCAATTCGATCAATATTGTATACTTTATTCAATCAGCATTTTTTTACAAACAATGACTACAAACACAGCTAATAATTGGATAATACTTTCAAAAATATGCGTTCTTTCAGGAATTTCACCCTGAATACAAAATCACTGAAACTCCAACCCCGGAAAATAACGTGCTAACAGAGTGTCCCAGAAAGCGCGCACGTCAAAAGCTCGGAGCATTAGTCCAATAAATTGTACAGAGTCACCCAATTATGTGGCTCTATGTGTTCTTACCCAAGATTGGAAGGAATGCTGCAATGTGTCTTCTGACTGCAGTGGCTGTCAAAGGTTTACGTAGAGGCAAATACCCTCGTCAAAGTATATCTTACTTTAATATTTTAAAATATGAGACAAATTCTATTCGGTTTTGTTATTATTTACAGAATATATTGAATAATATGTGAGGATGGTAAACGGTACCGAAAATATTGAAAAAGTATTTTATAATATATCGTGAAATTTACTATACTTTGTTTTTAGTCTACTTCTTACGATATCAATTTGCTTCTTTCTTGGTCAATGAATCATGTTTATCCAACAATGTTCTATTCCTTGTGTTAAGAAACTTTTTCTAATTTATAAAACCTTAATAAGTTGAGAAGGTTTCGTGAATTAAACAAAAGTATATATTAAAAATACATAACACATTTTTCATTTCATTTTTGTTTTTGTGAGAATAGATAATTTTACAGAATTGATTAATACACAATGTAAAAGACGAAAAAAGTTTATTATATACAAAACATTTTAGTTTTAGAGGTAACTTCTACTTGATTTTTTGGCTTCTTGTTATACTCTATACATGTTCAATCCTTGAAAATATTCTTCACATCCGTACGATACAAAAAATACTGCGTGGTTTTTTCTTATTTAATATGAAGGATACTAAATATCGCAATAAGTGCCTGTCAATAAGTTATATTTTTTCTTTTCACAATAGTGCATGTTTAAAAAATTGAATGCGTGCAACACTGCATTGGGCCAGGAACATAAGGCGTAAACTCATCATTTTTCTTGATCGTTTCTTTACGGAAGGCGGTCATGAAACAGCGGCTGCATAATCATAATGGGTGGAGATGTGACATTCAATTTGTATTTAATACTATAAAACACTTGCGTGCGCGTATCCTTGAGTATTCAGAGAGCTTCTCATTAATGATGCTATGACGTCTAGAGCATACAGCAATATTTAATGTATTTTTTTACCATATCCGCTCTCAACGTGGAGCATATGACCTCCTAATGGAGGTATATCAACAGAAGATTTCTATGAGAGAGTAGGGATAGAAGAATAGGACTAGGACAGAACTAGTGGTTGGCTAATCGCTCTCGCTACGCCTCTTTTTTGACGATCAGATGGGTGGGAGGGAGGAGTTTTAGACGTCACAAACATGCATGATTACGAACAGAAATCCTTAAATCGATTGAAAGATCAATTGATGAAACTGTCCGTACCGGGAATTGAACTAGAGATATCCGTAAACGCATCCAACGACGCTGCCTACTTGACCACGGACGCCAACAAATGTATCGTTAATATTTATTATGAGTACATATGAAGTGAATTTACAAAATAATCAAAATTTTTTGTGATGATTATTTTCACATAGATTAATTCGAATATTTTCTTATAAATTATATGTTGATATTCGTAGCAACACAATTTAGAGTTACGGAACATTATAATATATCCTCTCTTGATACCTAAAGGATGTTAGTAAGTCTACGTAATGTAACGAGTCTTGATATATGAATAAACAAATTTGGCACTAGTTGTTTGTGCAGGCTGCATTTGAAATATTTCAACAGATAAACATTTATAAAAACTGTGTATTACTCAGTTACTCAACATCTCCTTTTTTTCGAAGATATTAGGGATAGAAAGAAAACGTTCGAACAGGACTAGTCGCTCTCACTACGCCCCATTTTTAATACTTCCGTATTCACGGTGTAAAAATAAGTTACTTCGGCCTTTCAACCTTTAAATTATTTGTGAAATAGGTCATAAATTTTTTTTTAAATTTTGCTTACTGTAAATAAAATAGTTCTACATATAATTGAAAATTAAAAATAAATTATATTTTACATCCTCTTTGTATAATTTATCATAATTTAAAATCATCGTCAATTTTACCATCGAAAAATACAAAATTATATTATAGTATAGTAACAATGCAAGTTGCATGACTTACAGTATGCAACCGGTTTGTTTCAGGCAGTACCGACACACATCTCGAGCTTGTTCTGCTATGAAAAATTTCGATTCTTGCTTCTTTTGATAATTTCGCATAGTTTGACATGTACTTCAGGTTTTACACACAAAATATGAGGTAAAATAATTACTTAATACTACATAAAACCATATTTCAGTTTTTAAAATTGTCATTTCGCTTTATAGATGTGTTTATATGGCAAATTCAACACGGTAACGCAATGCGACTGCATGAGATTTTAAGGGATTTTTTTAGCATGGAAACGGGAAGGTTAAGATTGGATGTGTGTGAAAGAATTTTAGACATCACAAAAATCCATGCTTACGAACAGAAATCGATTGAATAATCAAACTGTCTGTACCGGGGTTTAACTTGAGACATCCGTAATCGTAGCCAACGACGTTGACCACTGCACTACGGACCCGACATTTATGTTAACATAGAGTAAATGTTGGAGAATAAATGTACGTGTTTTTAAATGAAAATGACTTTAATATTGAAAATAATTATAAATATCTGCACTGTAATAATAAATAATCATTTCTTTCATTAAAAACTAACCCTCGGGGTAGAATAAAAAAAAAGTAAAATTTAAAGCCAATCGTGAAAATTTACGACCACATTTATGACGTATTGAGTTACATTCTTGGTAACGAGGTACCTTTTTCCTTTCAAGGATTTTTTACCAAGACTCCATAATTAAATTTAAAAATGTCATGGCAAACGCCACGGTCCAAATATCATAGCACGGCGAGAGGATAAAAATTCAGTCAAAGTTATATAATTCTAATTTTGTTCCTCTACGAGATAATGTAATTTTCGTTTTGCGATCCCCGTGGCCATATTTTTCTCTTTCCGTAAAAAAATTCGTATGTTTTATTTTTCGCCACCAAAGTAAGATCATTAGTCATTTTATTTATGTTTTTTTTTTCAGCACAAAAGACACTCGCGATGTTTACCTTTATGAAGTCCATTGTTATAATTACGTATTGTTCTAGTACTGATGAAAGTACATACTCTACTCTTTAAAAATTTCATCTACTGAAAATGTATACACTTATAATCTACATGATAAAAAAAAATGGAATATAAACAATGAAGAGCTTGAGATCAAACATGCTTAAATCCAGTTTTGAGATAAAACGACATATTACTTTAGTATTAAAAAAAACCCAATTGAATTTTCAACATTGCTTTTTTACCCTTTATATGGCAAATTAGTAGTTTCCAAAATCATCTGTGACCTATATTATCTCGAATTGTATGTTGTGTATTCAACAATAATTTTGCCATAAAGAAAAAATTCTTAATAAAATTTTGGAAATACTCTAATTTGTGATGGCATATTTACCGTAAATCGGTAAATCGATAAATAAATGCATACTGAATAATTATATAAATAGCTTTTCCCGTAACACACAATCTAACCATCAAAAAAATGATTTGCAAAATCAAACTTTATGCATAAATCCGCAATGGTCGATTTGTCAACCACTTGCGTATAATAATTGTTTGCGAGTGATTGGTGCCCACTTTAAGTTAGATGGTCGATAAATTTATCGATATTGTCTATATGTATTAAGATTGGCATTTCTATTGTCTCTATATGAATTATAGCAATTGAAGCTGGTAATCGATATATTAACTACTTATGCGCTTTTCCCTGCAAAGAGTTTAATGCAATTAAAGGTCAAAATATGTGTTTTTGTATTATGATTGACCAAACCTTAAATCAGCCAATAGCATGCTTGTATATGTCGGCCATAGTTTTGTCAGCTGTCAACTGTCACTCAACGTACCCAATTGAAGTATTGGGCTGTTAATGTGAGCAAATCTTACATCAGCCAATAACATGCTTGCATATGTCGGCCATAGTTTTGTCAGTCAGCTGTCACTCAACCTACCCAATTGAAGTATTGGACTGTTAATGTGAGCAAATCTTACATCAGCCAATAGCATGCTTGCATATGTCGGCCATAGTTTTGTCAGTCAGCTGTCACTCAACCTACCCAATTGAAGTATTGGACTGTTAATGTGAGCAAATCTTACATCAGCCAATAGCATGCTTGCATATGTCGGCCATAGTTTTGTCAGTCAGCTGTCACTCAACCTACCCAATTGAAATATTGGGCTGTTAATCTGACAAAATATTAAATCCGAATGTCCGGTCGAAGAGGGGCAAATGCTTGGTTATCACCATGCAGGAAGTATAGAATCTCAATCAAACACCACTTCATCCGGTTAATCTTTTATTTATTTATTGAAGATGTAGTGGTTTAATTCAGAAAAATTACCAATAAAACATAAAATTTGGTCTACATTTACATTTACTTAACACATGAATTTAGCTTTAAGTTATAATACAATTGACACAATACACGATTTTAAATTTGAATCAAATCCAATTTCAAAACAAACTAAAATAATTTATAATGATACGGCGGAGGCCTCCGAAAACAGACTGGCTGCAGAACTTCTAAATAGCAGGCCCACTTCAAACTAGGCAATTAACCGGTCAGATACCAGCCACTTTCTCTTTAACGACCCTAACTCGGTCAGGCCAGGTAACGTTATTTAGAAATGATTCTGAGAATTTCGATATTAAAAGTGTTCGAATGCCGTTCTTGATCATTCCAACTGTCTAAGAAACAAATAAATGTTCGCAAACATATCAGGACGTGTCACGTGCTTTCATATTATATCAGCCATAATTCAGTCAGCTATCACTTAGCCTATCCAAGTGAAGTATTGCTCTGTTAATGTATTGTTTTAAGTCTTTTTTTGCTTAAAGTACTGCGTGTTAAGAGCTTTCTTAAATTTCATATGTATAAATAAGAATAAATCGCAATTGGTTTGCACTACTTTAGGATATTTATAATGATAGAGACCAGTTTCTGGATCTGTTGATTCAGGAACATTTGAAAGCAGTACTGTTAAATTGTGTTTTGTTTTAAAACATAATGCCTTTTCACCAACAATTGAAAGTTATTTACCTTAAAAGTGATAAACACAAAGAAATATGTTCTTTTACGAAGAGTGTGTTAACTTCTGTTAACCCTTCCGTACTCATGGTGTAACAATTCGTTGCTCAACATCTCTTTTTCGAAGATAGTGAAGATAGAAGAATAGGGTTAGAACAGGACTAGTGGATATCTAATCGCTCTCACTACGCCCCGTTTTTAACCTTTCCGTGTTCATGGTGTCACAATGAATTACTTCGGACTTTAAACCTCTAAGTTATCTTTAAAATAGGTCATACAAAAAACTAAAAATTTTGCTATTTGTAAATAAAATAATTCTACATATAATTGAAAGTTAAAAAAAATATATTTTACGTCTTCGTTGTATATTTTGAAAACCTCGTCAATTTGACCATCGTACAATACAGTATGTATAGTATGCAACCGCTTTGTTTAAAACGGCACTAATACACGTCTCGAGCTTGTTCTGCTATGAAGAATTTAGATTCTTGCGTCTTTCAATAATTTCGCATAGTTTAATATGTATTTCAGGCTTAACACACAAAATATGACGTAAAATAATTACTTAAAACAACATAAAACCATATTTCAATTTTTAAAATTGTCATTTCGCTTTATAAATGCGTAAATATATCAAGAAAACACGGTAACGCAATTTGACTGCATGAGATCCAAAAAGATTTTTTTAGAATAAAAACGGGAAGGTTAAGAAAAAAGTAAATTTGGTCATTTTTGATCCCAATCTTCTCAGTATAGTATGAATGTAAGGAAAAGAAAAACGGGGCATAATATTTATAGCTGCTTGGACTCAAATATTGTATTTCTCGCCACGGTTGAAAAGCACTTCTCGAAGAATAACTTTGGAAATAACTCATTATTTTTTGGTTATCAAGGTTCATTTCCATTTAAGTTTTCGTAGCCTGAGAGCGGTGAACGCTTATCGAAGATATGATCTAAAGCTTCTGAACTTCTAAGAAAAAACTTCCAAGTAAGTTATATTGTGATTTCAATTGGTTCGTTATCCTACAGCGTTGACCTGAATTTATGAATTATTATTTTTCTTGATAATATTAATAAGTATAGATCTAATTTGAAAGCTCTTTCTATATGAATCTGCTTCATATATGCATCTTAGTTCTAACTTAAGTTGTACTCAAAATCAATCAATATTTACGTAAAATTTTATGACTTCCTGAATCTATCTACCTTCGGCATTGAAGATATTTTTCAAAAACAACAACAAAAACGAAGCCTTAATAAACACACAAAGCTTTTTATTGAAAATAACAGCTAAGTATTGACCGTATATCTTGCAGAGAAATGAAAGTGATTTATTAGCGTAATAAAAAAAATAGAAAGCTTTGACATTTTTTTGTAGTCATGTAAAAATATTCAATTTAATGCGCAAAGTTCAGTTTCAATAAAAAGAAATATTAAAATATTACATAATTTCAAACCTTGTTTCATGTGTAAAGCAGTTCATTTTCAGCCATTGAAATATAATGGGTACACAAATTATTCTATTGTTAATGCATTTCTTAACAGATACATCGCGAGCTTGATGCAAGTGCATCGCGAAAAAAATAATTAACGGAGATAAATCTGCGAAACAGTGAAAACCGAAAAACTACTTTGCGAAATTAGTCCTTCGCTGACGAAAGATCTAATGCGATTTCTATTTTTCTGAAACGATTGCGGTTTGCGGTTCTTTTTTTGCCGAGATTTTTTGTCCTCGTTTCGGCATTCGCAGCTTGTAGCGTGCTGTGTGTAGTCAATCTTTCTCAACAACAACTAATATGTAAACTAAAAAACGAGAAAAACTTACGAATTTAGACTTGAAGGTTGCTTTATCAAATATTCGATCTAAAATTTCTGAAATCTGCAAAATCCGGCAAGCTCAGGTATCTTATTGATTGATTTTCACATCAAATAAATTCCATTTAAATAGGATAGATATCAAAGTATTTAATTCTACAAAATTTTATTTGGTAGTTGATAACTATTTCTTATTAACGCCATCGTTCAATACCTATACTTAAACTTGTTTAGAGCTTAGCTATATAAACTGGTAAAAAGAGATACACAATATTATGCCATCTTACTAATTCGACTATCATAATATAAATTAAAACTTAAATAGTTTAAATTTGGATTATTGAGATTTTGTACACTTCCATGTATTTTGTCACTAACGACCCGGGTTTCGCCTTTCGGCATCTTCAGGCATTCGAGCACACGGATGGACTCGAACTGAGAGACAGTAAACAGTGTCTAACGTTTATATAGAAGATACAAATGCGACAAATATTATTTACGAGGTAAGATATTATACGTCTGAGAGCCACACTGATACCTGAGTTAAAATTTCGGGAATTTCCCTAATCCTTATTTTGTAAACACCATATTAACAGAGTGGCGAATTGCCGCTTTTCAACTTCTTTTAGAAATACCAGTGATTTTACAATTATAATAGTATTGTGGGTTTTGACGGGATGTAATTCGACGAATGGGTAAATATATACAATCATTCCACATTTAGTGACATCTGTTAGGTGTTTCAACGTATCGGATATAATAGCGGAGAATTAGGAAGGTTCAGCTGCTCATTCAAGATTGGCAAGGAGTTTAACTGGGCTCTATTAATTTCCAAAATTTCTTGATAAAATAATTAATGATCCCCCATGTTTTTATGCAACAGTTTAACCCCATCATCCGCATTAAACGTATGGTTCTCCATTAGCATGTGATTTGCGAATGTCGAAGTTTCTTTTTTTAATCTAAAGGCAGCTAAATGTTCTGATACCCTTATATCTAATGTACATGTGGTTTTACCCACATAGAAATGTTGGCAATCATTGCATTGTAATTTATAAATACCAGATTTGTTCTTAAAGTTTACTATATCTTTATTGTTAATAAGTAATTTGCCTAGAAAGTTTTTGCAATAGAACGCCGGTCTAACACTATCAGCGAGTTGTTTTTTAATTTTAAAGCTTGTGCAACCTAAATAACTAATTCTATGCCAGATTCTAGGGTGGTCTATGTCTTTAGACAAGTTCCCGAAATATAGCATCTTTTCTGCTAATTTACGTTGTTTTTTTGATACAAGACTATCTATAAGAGACGCCTCATAGCCATTATTAATGGCAATTTGTTTAATAATGTTTAGTTCGTTTTCAAAATTAAATTTATTTAGAGGTATAGTGACTAATCTGTGAACCTGAGAATGGAAAGCAGCCAATTTATATGAGAAAGGATGGTCTGAGTTAAAATGGATCGCGGCTTCTGAAAACGTCTGTTTTCGATAGATTTTAAATTCATGAATGGAGTTTTTAATATCAATATTAAGGTCAAGGAAATTTATATTCTTGCCCCCTACTTCTAAAGTGAATTGAATTTTATCATCTAGTGAGTTAAGAAAATTATGAAGGTTAGAAACTGAAGTGACAAAATACATGGAAGTGTACAAAATCTCAATAATCCAAATTTGATATTGAAATTCCATCAAGCACCCTCAGTCGATGTCTTAAATTATATTAAATAGTTTAAGTTACTAATTGGTATTTGTGAAAAAGGAGCCTATGTGGTGCTGTTAATTATTCGTTAAAATAATTTCATTGAAAGTTTTTATTAATTATGCTAAATAACATGAGTTTCTTGTAATGATTTAAGTATAGGTGACGAATTAATGTTTGTTTGGTCATGAAAGACATTGTTGTCTTGATTATATGTATTAATTTCCAGATGTTCTAAATAATTTCATCCTTGACCTTTATCACACGATTTGGACATACCGGGGATAAACAAGACGCAAAGTTTTGTGATTATTTTAAGAGGTGGTTCATTAATTGAGAATCTGTTTTATTATTATTAAATGACCTTATATGTTCTTTATTCCATGTTTATACAGTTAATTTTAGTTACAGTTTTTCCATGTATGCATATATCTTTTCAATATTTTTTTTTCTTGAACTGTTATGTCCGCATATTTTTCTTTGTATTCTGACCATTCGATTTTGGTGCTCCGCAATTTTTTCTTATGATCAAAAGTGCACCGTGACTTCAAAAGGGTTAAGAACCACTGCACTAGATTATTAATACGTGAAATATTTTCTCCTTTCATTTTTTTTGTCAAATAACAATTTTTAAAATCTGGCTTAAAAACTGCTACAACCGTTTATTTGTGATTGAAATTGATTGAAATATAAAGACAGTATGTAACCGAAAACAGAAGTTTTCTAAAAGAAAAGATTATAAGTAATCTGAGCTTTACTGTTAATTAATGATTTATATCACAAGACGTAATATTTAATAAAATGATATTATCATTAATTTTATACTAATAGATTTTACACAGATCATTTCCTTATTCCTTTTGATATTAATTATCGGTGATTTTTCACAAAGCTATCATATCATTAATTTTATTATTTTCATTATATTATTATCAAGCCGAAAATATATTATGATCTCTTCCTGGAAATAATTCACCTACAATGTTTAACATGGATCATTAAATCTATATCAAACGAAACATTATTGTATCCCTCAGGAAAATATTAATTAAGCATGGACGGATTCATTATTATGGAGATTCTGCTGATAATGTTTTCTGATAATGACGTTAATGTTTAAAAAAAAAATATTATTAAATACCAAAATAAAACGGATATCAAATTAATTAAAATAGGATAGTTCTCTGTAGTTAAACAGTATTATTATATTATTACCCAAGGCATTATTGTAAAAATTTATAAACAGACGACCAGTGACTTTCATACGTTCTACTTTCACACAATTCGCTATTTATCACATTTAAAAATAAAACATTTTTAAAGATTTCTGTCCATAATGCAAACATTGTTCGATTGTATTCAGTAGCTTTTACAGAGCGCGGTAGTTAATTTTTTTTGTGTATGTTTAAATATGTCACAATTAAACACGCCTCGTAAATTTAATTATGTATTGTATTGATAAAAAAACATTTTTTGATGTTTTTTACATTCCTGTGTTTTCGCACATTCAACATTCGCACACATTTTCAGGAACCAATTATGTGCGGAAGTTGAGGGCTGCTTTATTTAAAAATTTTCCAAACAAGGACCGGCGTTTTCACTTTTCAAATTTTCATTATCGTTCATATGTACAATCTTATGTTAAATTTACTGAAAACACACTGATCGATATTATTAAAGCATTCTTTGTTACTTCCATTTACTCGAGGACTGATATTAATTTGAAGTTAAATATAATTATAATAATATATAAAATATCTGTCACATTCACAAGTCAATTTATAATAAATTGCAAACTATTAACGTACTCACAAGCATTTTAAACACATGCCAAAATAAGTAGGTAAAGCAGTATAAGTGCATTATAATTGAAGTTACATAAATATATTTTTATATCCGAAACATTCAATAATAATAATAATTGTTGACACTTCTTCTGGGAAAAATAGATTACAAGGCTTTGTTCTTAATTTAGAATTCCGTATATTTCTAAGTGGGATGTGTAGAAAATCGATACACGTTTTCACTTAGGTCTAAGTATTGTGATATAAATATTGACGTTTGAAATCCGTGGGTGATCGAACCTAAAAAGTTGCCACCCTTAAACCAACGACGGCTATTTCCCGGTGACCCGGATATCAGAAGAACAAAAGGGTAAACGACTTGAGACTATCAGTTTTTGTTTTTTACTGGAGAATTCCGTATCTAGGATAATCGTGCGGTAACAGTTGCTCTACCTTCAAATAATATTGATAACCGTAACCTGGTCTCGATAGAAATATTCACCCTTATATCGTGTACGTATAAAGTTAAATATTTATGAAAACGAATTCAAAATCCAGGTCAATGACATTCTAAACAGAAATAATAGCTTTCCAATTTGATGTCGTTCTCACTGCCAGAGTCGTCATTTAAATTTCTCGGAATCATCTTTATCTTCCAGTACGTTTTTGAATAATTCTGTATTTATCAAAACAAAATTAGGTTTATAACAAAGCTTGTTCGTTTAAACAATATTTTTTTAGTTTACATAATTTAAAATTATGCACAACATTTTTTTATTAAATATTTTCAGAATATGTAAAGTAAAGCTTTTTCATTTGACACACCCTGGTTTTTGTTAAGTATAAGTGTCATTAGTGTCCAGAACTGAAATCACCCTGCGGCAACAGCAATAATTCGCAGAATCGGCCCTATCTTGTTACCAAGCGTTCAATAGCCGCCGGGTACGCCCGCTGGACGAGTCCATTTTGACGGAAATGGGTAGCTCCGACAATGCAGGGAGTTTTTTTAATTGTATTAATAGACAGTCGATTACGATCTGTCGAGCCGGGCGAGCTGCGGCATCGTCGCGGCCGAGGTGAAGACGTGAATTGTTTGTTTTGATTTGCATTGGACTTAATTTAAAATCGTTTGTCGTGTCATTTGTATTATAACTTAAAGTAAATTCAGTTGCTAAGTAAATGTAAATGTCGAATCAATAAATGTAGTTTTGAACCGGATTTGAAATGGTGTTTGTCTGAGATCACAGCCCTTCCAGGACTCTGGATAACCAGCCGTTCGCCTCTCTTCGATCCGGGGTTTTCTCACATTATTAATATAGCTTAAAAATCGGTCATCTATATCAACCAGGTTTTTTTTTACCATGAGCACTTCCAA
The DNA here is from genome assembly GCA_022494535.1 of Himalopsyche phryganea. Classification (NCBI taxonomy): domain Eukaryota; kingdom Metazoa; phylum Arthropoda; class Insecta; order Trichoptera; family Rhyacophilidae; genus Himalopsyche; species Himalopsyche phryganea. Next base: position 4,282,053 of record JAGVSL010000025.1, read on the forward strand.
TGTGGAGCATATTGACTCCTAATCGAGGTATCTCAACATATTTTTTTATTAGAACTGCTTGTTACTCAGTTGGGATTAAAGAATTCGGCAATAGATTATCATTAGCACTGCACCATGGACTCGACAAAACTAGTCACTTACAGTAGTTGAACTAGTATTACAAGAGATAAATAAGGATTATGCAATAAATTGAATCAAGGAAATTTTTGTCGTATAGTTATTTATGTGGAAAGGTTTCATTCTGTTGGATAAATACACACAATTCCTCAAATGCATTTGATAAACGCTGTATTAGACTTTAAATATCGTCTCTATTCGGGAAGAAAACACGAGTTAGTTATACCAAAGTGGAAGAATAACTTTTTTTGTTATAAATTATGCATTGTAATGTAAAGCATTTCTAAAATTTGACAAACTTCAAAGTCCAATTACTTAAAACTGCTGTTTTTCTGTTAGTGTCTTCTTCCAGAAAAACGATGATATACAATATGGTTTGAAAAGACCTCGCAAGTCTCCTCTACGAGAGAGAGACGGCCTCTACCTCAGAAGGAGATAGTGCTATAGGGAGGGGAAATGGAAGCAAGGGTCTTCATTCACAAAGTCGCGTTCGGTTTGTACGTGTATGCCCACCCGGGGTCTACACATTTATTCGCACAATTATTAAAAACAACACAAATGAATTTTAGCGGTAAGGTGAAAGGAAAATTACGCAATTCCAACTAAAAAGTCCCTCGACCACTATGCGAGGGAACGGGCGGCGCTTGGATCCTGATGGGAAGCCAGCCTAGGCAACCAGTGTCTCCGCCTTATCTGTGAGCCGTTACGCGGCTTTACTATTGAATTTTCTGTTGCGTAATTTACAAACACTCACAGCACGTGCACGGCGCGACTACGAGACCGGGTTTCGGTGGACTGAATCCCCGAAGGGCGAGACAACCACTCCTTGAAAAAAAACTCTGGCCTATAGTCGGATCGCACACGTATACACGGAATCTTGTTTTAGGACCGACTTCAATACCGGGCGTCGAATACCCCAGCGAATGGTTACGCCACTGGCTGTTACACGTACTGAGGTCGCACAATAAATTTACGCTCGAGAATAGCACTCCAACTCGGCGGGAGTCTCCACTTTGCTTCGCGATTCACTTTCGGCTACAAAATGGCGTACAGTCGAAGGCGTGTCTGCGAAACCACTTCTTAAGATCCTTAGACCACCCAGCGATTCCACGAAGAAGGTGTGTCCCGTTCGCCACTCAAATGTCCACTGACTCTCTAGCCAATTGCAGCTGTCTTTATACCTGTCACTGGACCAATGTAGCAGGTTACTGTCTGGTTGGTTCTGAGTCGATACCAGCAGGCGCGGATCTGGCTTTTGATAGGTGGTATCGTTTGAAGGCAGTTTCGTTCTATAGAAGTGTGCGGGCGTCCATTCGTGGTACATTGAAGAGATAGAATCGCATACCCAAACATTGGGGTCGCGTCAAATCCCCCCACTTCGAATGCCCATGAATGGACTCGCGGCGCTTCCGAAACGCATTCAGCCGACAACTACAGCATTGGTACCGGCATACTCGATAAGCAAATCTATTTACAAGAGCGACGGTATGCGCGGTACGACAAGACAATTACACAGTAATGACCAAACCCATTAATGACAAAAGAGAAAAATATTGCTTAAGGCTAGACATATATCAAGTAATACCTGACTAAGCTGCTGGTGGGCAAGTGCCCTCCCACGATGAGCCCATGCCCCCCTGGCAGTGCTAATCATACAGCACAAATTAATAAAAACAAATTCCTTACATAACAAACATCAACAAGCTACAGTTAGGAGGAGTCCCCCTCCTTTATTTAGCCACCCGGACATAACCTCCCAGCAACTCTCTACTTGGTATTTACGAAGTTATTTACCTCTTGGTTGCGGGGCCCAATGGTCGTGCTACGGACTTAATTAAATTAACCTACTTAATTTAACAGACAGCAAAATGCATAATTAAGTTCAGATTCCGAAAAACAAATTTCTTTGAGATACAAAACAAAGGGGGCCCAATGGCCACTCTAATGAGGGTAGTTACTTATTTGTATTTCCATCTACCGACAATACAACCAACATAAACTCCCGTATTTCCAGGACAAGCACAAAGTTATCTAAAGCTTAATCTAACAAACCGAAAAACACATACATATTGACAGTTCATGACATTTTAAATGTACAACAAAACGCTCATCTCCCCAATGTCCAGCATTCACCACTCACAGATACACTCTTAACGTCCATTTCGTATTGTCTCATTTACCCATTATTCCGTAACCATAGTCCAGTCTATCTACACTTATTCCCACAACTACACTTATCCGCAAAAACGTCCGGTGCACTTTCCACTACACGGTCCCGACTCGAGGCTCCCTACAGCGACTTCGCCCTCCGGGGCGGGGGACGCTGCGGCGTTGTAGGCACGGGGGATGTCGTCGGCACGGGGGCGTCGTCAGCGAATCCTGTGGTCTAGTGGGCCTCGGCGGAGATTGCGCATCGGGTAAAGGCTCCTCAAAGGGTCTGGGTACCGGGCGGAGTTGATCGACGTGCATTTTAAGCGGCTTGCCACGTCGATCTATCCAGTAGGTGTTGGGGCCTACCGCACAGATCACCTTGTAAGGTCCCTCCCACCTAGCTGTGAATCCCGGGGCAACTCCCGGCGTATTCCCCAGCTGGGGGTGGTTACGAGAGTAGACTTTCTCTCCCGTATGGAAAGTGGGCGGCGCGGGGCCCGTATTGGCACCCCGACGTTGTCGGAAGTACGCATCTTGCCGTTGCAGGAGGCGGGCGTCGGGCTCGGCGCGCTCGTGCTCGAGAAATCGTGGAGGTTCGGGATCCAACTGTGCTCGCCATTCACCGGGGCGGCTGAGTTCATAGCCCAACAGGGCGTGACTGGGAGTGAACCCGGTGGCGGCGTTCTCTCGAGTCCTCAGTGAGAACAGTATCTGCGGGATGACTGATTCCCACCGGGCGTGCGCTTCGTCACGCAAGTGGATCCTGAGAGCCTTTTTTATCTCCTGATTCCTTCTCTCAGTGGGGTTGGCCTGCGGATGGTATACTGGAGTCGTCCAGTGGTCACAACCCCCACTTTTCTAGCGCGTTCCTCCAAGCCGAGTGCCGGAACTGGGGCCCATTGTCCGTTAATATGGCTCGTGGATAGCCAAAGCGTCCAAGTACCTCCCCTTTCTAGTACGGGGACGGTGTTCCCTATGGTCGCGGCGGTCATTGGGAACGCTTCCACCCAGCGAGTGAAGAGATCCGTCACGACCAACAAGGTCTTTCGCCGTCCCGATGGAGCAGGGTAGGGGCCCATGAAGTCAAGGGCGATGACTTCAAAGGGGCGGCTGGCCTCGGTGTGAGAGCGTTGGTGAGCAGCAGGCTGGAGGGCACCTCTTACGGGTTGCACACTTCACACTGACGGACGTAGGCCTCTACGTCACGCCTCCGCTTCCGCCAGTAATAGAGTCGTTTTATGGCTCGGTTTGTTTCCTTGGCCCCGGGGTGACCCGCACTCGGGTCGTCATGGTACGCACGGATGACGTCCGTACGTAAACCATGTGGCACTGTGGTGAGATGCCTGCCGCTCCTCTCTACATGGCAGAGGACTCCATCCTGAACAGCGGTCCCTTGACAACTAGGGGCGTCCGGGGCCGTCAAGATGCGTACACGCTCCTGCATCGTGGCATCCTCTCTCTGGGCGGCCACTACTGTCTCAAATGCAGTGGCGAGCTCAAGTGCCAGTACCGTAGGCCTACCGGGCCGGGGCACGCACATCCTCTCGACGTCCTCCTCCAGTCCGGGCTCGGAGCTGGGGTTTTCGTGACAGGGCGTCGGGGAGTTGATTGAGCTTACCAGCGCAGTGCTCTATGGTAAAGTTAAATTCGGACAACAAGATGGCCCAACGTGTCAGCTTGGCTCGCTCGTTTTTCGCGGTGTTGAGCCAAGTGAGCGCCTTGTTGTCCGTTATCAACGTGAAGGGCCTGTCTTCCAGATACGCCCGGTACCGTCGGATGGCCCACACTGCAGCGAGCGCCTCCTGCTCGTTGCTATGGTATCGCCGCTCCGTCTCACCGAGACGGGAACTCGCATACGAGATGATGTCCCGTCCCCCGTCTTCTCGGGCGTGAAACAGAACGGCGGCGATGCCGATGCCACTCGCGTCCGTCTGCAGTGCGAAACGGCGCTTAAAGTCTGGCCGGACCAAGCGTAATGGTTGCCTTAGGGCTTCCTTAACCCTGAGCATGGAGGCCTGAGCCTCTTGCGTCCATCGGAACTTCACGTTGGTCCGAAGCTGGTCAGTCATGGGGGGCTGCAAGGTCGGCAAAGTTGGGCACGTACTCGCGGAGCCAGTTGCAGAGCCCCAGGAACTCCCGCAGTTCTCGCCGGGTTGTTGGCGACCGTGCCTCCTCGATCCCGCGCAAGTGGTTTGGCTGGGGCATATTACCCTCGGCCGTGACTTGGTGGCCTAGGTAATCCACCGTAGTGCGTCCAATCTGGCACTTGGTGGCTGAGACTCGAAGGTCGTGTTGCTCGAGCCGTTCGAACACGAGTCTCAGATGCCGGGCGTGGTCTTCCCAGTTCTGACTGTATACGATTATATCGTCCAAGTATACCAGACAAAACTGCTGGACGTAACCCACCAAAACATCCTGGCTCATGAGCCGCTGGAAGGTGCCCGGCGCGCCCTTCAGGCCGAAGGGCATTACCGTAAACTGGTAACACCCTCCGTCAGGCGTGTTGAAGGCCGTGAGCGCCTTCGTCTCTGTGCAGGGGCACCTGCCAGTAACCCGTCTTCAAATCCAACGAGCTGAAGACGGTTGCGGGACCGAGGTCCTTCAAGGTCTCCTGAATTCGAGGAGGTGTGTCGCCTCGTCCTTCGTGACGGTGTTCAGCTTCCGGTAGTCAACGCAGAAGCGGGGAGTCCCATCCTTCTTCTTCACTATGACGACCGGAGAGCTGTATTCTGATTTGCTGGGCTCCACTACCCCAAGAGCCAGCATTTGCCGCACCTCCTCCTGTATCATCCGCTTAGTCTCCTCCGACTGCCTGTGCGGCCCCACCCGAAACGGGCTGGAATCGACCAAGCGGATTTCGTGTACCGCTGTGCGGCATTTCGGCCCAGCAGCGGCAAACCTTAGTCTCAAAGTCCCGCAGCACTTGTGTGATGCTGCTGCGGGCGTGAGCGGGTATCTCCTCCGGCAGTTCCGGGAGTTCAGGTTTCAGGGATGGAGTGGGCGCGGCGGCGGAAAGGCAGTGTACCGTGTGCCGCGACCCTTGCCCATAATAAAGACATTCTCTCTTGAAGTCAAGATTGGCTTCCTCCTTCCTAAACCAATCTAGCCCCAAGAGAAGATCGTATTCAAGCCCTTCCACCACCAACGCAGTGGCTGTGAAGGGCTCGTCCTGCAGCCTTCCGTGCAGGACCACTGGTCCGTAGGTGACCATTGTTTCACCGCCAGCTAGGCGCAATCGGGGCCCCCTGGGTCCTCGTTCTTGTGGTGGCACCAGGGTGGCACGGACCACCGTATGTGTGGCTCCACTGTCCAGTACCGCCACCAGGGGTTGCTTGTAGTTCTCCAGCGACAACGGAACCTGTAACAGCGTCGTGGCCGCCGCTACCGAGGCTGTCGCTATGCCTACTACCGGCGTGTATACCAAAGGTTTTCTTCCCCCTGTTCCGCCTACGTTTGTACCGCGGCGGAGGTACAGGGGGGGCTTCCTCTCGTAGAAGAGCTACCTCTCCCGACACTACACTTAGCGTCTCATTGTTTATCGCACTGAGGTCGCGAACCTCCGCACTCAAGGGCAGTGTCTCGTCACAAAACTGAGGCGGAGGCTCGAGCCTTTCACTATTAAAAAAACGTTTTTTATAAGGCACTGCACTCGTTGACGCGTCGCACTCCGCATTGCGCTGGTTGTCGCCCAGCGCAATGGCACGTCCGGTCTCGATGGCGGGCGGGGACTCGGTGAGGTGCAGGTAAGCAGTAGGCGCCTGGCGGCTGCTGCCGGGGCTCCCTCCTCCGTCGCCTCATCGTCCGGCTCCGTGCCGCGATCGCGTCAACGTCGCTGTGCCATGTCTCCGTTCTGTTCCGGACAGTCCCTGATATAGTGCGGGCCCTGGCACCGGAAACAGTCTACAGGGGCGCGGCTCTGGCCCTGGTTGGCTTTCAGCCCTTGCGGTTCTCGTTGTTGCTGCGGTATCCGCGGCACTTGCTGCTCGCGTTTCGTGGGGGTACCGCTGTTGCGGTGCGTTATACCGCGTTTGTGGTGCATCACGATGCTGTTGCGGTGCATTGTACCGCGGTTGGTCGCGCGGTACAGGGCCGCGTGCATTACCGCGAGATTGTGGCGGCACTGACTGCTGGCGACTGTGATCGGCCGCTCGAAGGACGAAGTAGCGCGTTCCATCTTCGTCGAACCGCTCCTCTACTTCGTCTGCGTCGTATCGCCGGGTTGGCGATTTTGCGCGCGGGCGATCGCGTGCTGTTGGCAGTTGGGGTTCGGGATCAGGCGCAATATCTACCAGAAGATCCATGGTCGCTTGGATCAGCTCGTCGAGGGTGGACCACGTAAGCCGGCTTGTGCGGGCTTGATCCCAAGGAAGCATCTTCTGGTGCACCTTGTTTGCGATATGTTTGGGATCTATTGTCGTGCCGCAAGCTCTGGCAATGGCTCGCTTCCTATCGAGGTAAGACACGAGGTCCTCTCCGACTCGTTGTTCGATGGTCATCAGCTCGCACTCGAGCCGATACCGCCTATCCGCATTCCCAAACTTACGTTGTAGGAAATGTGCAAAGTTTGCCCACTCGTGCGGTTTGTCCGCTAAGTTTATCCACCACCGCTTTGCGTCGTCGCGAAGAGCGGAGATCCCCTTTGCGACTTTGCCCTCCTCTCTGGTGTGGGCCATTGCAAAAATATTCCTCGCAGTCGGCGAGGAATTTTTTCACATTACTCCGGTGGCTGCCGTCGAAGAGGAGTCCGAATTCCACGGGCTCTCTCGGCCATCGGGGCTCGCGGTAGAGCCGGTCTTCTGCCCGCGCTCCCAGAGCTGCAGGCGCTGCTGCTGCGACACCTGATGCTGGTATCGCCAGCTCTTCCGTGTCCTGGAAGAGCTCGTGATCTTCCCCATGGCCGTTGGTGCACATATTGTTCAACACAGTTTTTTCTCTAACACTAAGAGTTTGTCCTTGGGCGCCACTGAGCCTATTCTGGCCCAGACACGAACGCGACCTTGTGAGCATGAGCTCTCAGGGGTGAGCCCTGAGGTGTCACAAACCTCGTTGGCCACTAAGTTGGGCGACAATTGAAAAGACCTCGCAAGTCTCCTCTACGAGAGAGACGGCCTCTACCTCAGAAGGAGATAGTGCTATAGGGAGGGAAATGGAAGCAAGGGTCTTCATTCACAAAGTCGCGTTCGGTTTGTACGTGTATGCCCACCCGGGGTCTACACATTTATTCGCACAATTATTAAAAACAACACAAATGAATTTTAGCGGTAAGGTGAAAGGAAAATTACGCAATTCCAATTAAAGTCCCTCGACCACTATGCGAGGGAACGGGCGGCGCTTGGATCCTGATGGGAAGCCAGCCTAGGCAACCAGTGTCTCCGCCTTATCTGTGAGCCGTTACGCGGCTTTACTATTGAATTTTCTGTTGCGTAATTTACAAACACTCACAGCACGTGCACGGCGCGACTACGAGACCGGGTTTCGGTGGACTGAATCCCCGAAGGGCGAGACAACCACTCCTTGAAAAAAAACTCTGGCCTATAGTCGGATCGCACACGTATACACGGAATCTTGTTTTAGGACCGACTTCAATACCGGGCGTCGAATACCCCAGCGAATGGTTACGCCACTGGCTGTTACACGTACTGAGGTCGCACAATAAATTTACGCTCGAGAATAGCACTCCAACTCGGCGGGAGTCTCCACTTTGCTTCGCGATTCACTTTCGGCTACAAAATGGCGTACAGTCGAAGGCGTGTCTGCGAAACCACTTCTTAAGATCCTTAGACCACCCAGCGATTCCACGAAGAAGGTGTGTCCCGTTCGCCACTCAAATGTCCACTGACTCTCTAGCCAATTGCAGCTGTCTTTATACCTGTCACTGGACCAATGTAGCAGGTTACTGTCTGGTTGGTTCTGAGTCGATACCAGCAGGCGCGGATCTGGCTTTTGATAGGTGGTATCGTTTGAAGGCAGTTTCGTTCTATAGAAGTGTGCGGGCGTCCATTCGTGGTACATTGAAGAGATAGAATCGCATACCCAAACATTGGGGTCGCGTCAGGTTATATAACGTTAACCCATAAAAGTAATGTTCGTTTCATAATATTTTTTTAGTAGTTTAAGACAAAAAAAAATAATTGTATTTTTATTAATTAGACAATTAATAACAGTAAAACAGGAATTCATTTTGTGTACGCAATGGGACCAAATACAATATAAAGTTACTGGCGTGCTACTGGCGATGAATCTTCTGAAAATCTCTTAATCTCGGTACTCCAATTCACGTCACGTTGTTTTCTCTTTCTTCATTATCCACCGATAAAGTCTTTTGGGAGTCAGTCTTCCGTCCGTGGAGAATAACACTTCTTATTGATTGCTCAAGAAGCGATATAGACAGGAGAAATCGACGATCTTCATGGCATTGTTTCCTATCAAGATTGACTTATTAACGATGGCAGTTTGGCCGTATACAATAATTGACGGCAATGAAAACATAGCGCACATCTCCGCATAACCATTTTACGGAAATAAAACTAAATAAGCAATACTCTTCTGTACATTTTTAATAAAATAATACATCATTTAATACATAATCCGATGAATTCTTTTGTAACATATATATTGACACTCCCTTAATGTAATCTCAAAGATTCAAAACGCAGTTAAAAATTAACAGCTGCATTTATCTTCTTCAAAATTGGGAGAGTGGTATTATTTTAAATCTAATTTCTTGTTTTATTTAAAGTTTTTGAAATATTACAGATATGACATTGGATTTTAGGTAAAGATCTTTCGTATAAGTGGCTAGTTACGTGTTTATACTTTAGGAAAAAACGGTGAAGTAAGTACTTTTCCCAACGTTTTTTTCGAAAATGGAAAAGGCGTATAATCACGAATGTCGCACGTACGTGATTATACGTAGAGAGTGTCGATATTATCAACCATATTAATTTATAATTTAAGTATAATTTTAGACATCGACTGAGGATGCTTGATGGAATTTCAATATGAAATTTGGATTATTGAGATTTTGTACACTTCCATATATTTTGTCACTAACGAACCGGGTTTCGCCTTTCGGCATCTTCAGGCATTCGAGCACATTGATGGACTCGAACTAACAGTCATTCTTCAGTCAGTCAATTCGTGTGCTCGAATGCCTGAATATGCCAAAAGGCGAAACCCGGGTCGTTTGTGACAAAATACATGGAAGTGTACAAAATCTCAATAATCCAAATTTCATATTAATTTAGATTTATATTAATTTAATATTAAAATTGATAATTCATTTATTCCACTGGCTGTGTTATTAAATGTAACGAGTTTTCCTTCTTTAAGAAACATATTCAGACTAACCATATAGCAAGGTTATTTATTTCTAAGAATAACAATGATTCTAATTTTTATATTAAATTTAAGAGTAGAGTGGGCTAGATTCCTTGTACTGGACGTGGGGAGGGGTTAAGACACAAACAATGATACTATTAATTACCATAACACTGGTCATTCATTTTTTAATTAAAAACTAGTGTTATGGTAATTTAATTTTGTAAAGGAACTATTATTCCATAATTAAGCAATATGCTGTCTGTAAATACTTTAAAACATAAATGATTTACACAAAAACGCTTACAAACTAATTAAGTTTACAACAAAACATGTCTCTTGTTTCGTCATATGCAAAACACAAAACAACTTGTTCCCCCATTACTGAAGTGCAAAACCACCGTAAACGACTCCAAAATGGTAATAGGCAATATAGAAACAGTCAATAAAGCTGAACTCCTGATGGTTGAATTATAATAAACAATATTTTATTGCTGTCAGGTTCCTTGCCAACTGGTAATTAATTTGAGTGTTTGAATCAAGAAATGTAATCATTTAAACATTTTGTTTTTTTAATAAATTGATGAATTAAATTTCAAGGTATGGATGGATGTTACATTTTATATCTCACTTCATTCAATTCTTATCAAATCTTAAAATCTCTTGTTTATAAAATTAGATAAACAAGAAATTTTAGAAATAAATAGATTTAAATTTTTGCCCAATTAAAATTTATTGAATGAGCAAACCGTCTTTGCATCTTCTCCTTTGTTATATCCGATTCATTAATTTGTATTATACCTATAAGGCTATTTTTAACTTGTAAGAATTGATTCTGTCTCTGTAATTTATGTTTTTCAGATATTAAAAATTTAATGGATACTCATAGCTGCTCTGCTTTCTCCACTTAAGATGGCTGTTTATTATTCATATTAATTACATACTTAATATTTGATTATTTTTAAATGGTTCACTAATTTTTTCTTATAATTTTCCTGATTCATTATTGTATATTACATTAATAAAGTCATTACAAATTTTTGTTCAGCTAAATGGAATTTTAATGTAGCTATATTTGTGATTTCAGGTTAGTATTTAATGATTTGTAAGAGGTCCATAACATTTTAATTGTAAATTCTTTTATTTGATTTATGTATAATTTGTTTGCTAATCAGTATTTTCTTGTCTCAGTTCATGAACCATCAGTTTTATATACCTTCATTTTTATATAAATAAGCCTGTTATGTTTGTATTTTTATCAGTTGGTAATGCTCGTGATGAGCGAAACCAGTCCTGATCATTATAAATATGTGGAAGTAGTACAAATGAATTATGTTTTATTTTTTTAAAATAACATTGACCATTGTATTGATCAAGCTACTTTCCAATGGGTCAAATGTCATCGCACCGCATGATTGGTGAGTTGGATAAATAATATCACTCGCCATTTTGCATTTTCTGACTGCATTCTGTGCTTATTAATTTACAATCTACATACTATGTTTACAACACTGTTTTAATGACAACGAAAATTTGTTTCGTCAAAGTGAAGACTCGTGTTTTACAAAAACAATGATTCAGCTCATCTATAGTGTGTCCTTGCCTGGATGAAGTCAGTGCGTGGCTAATACAGTGCTATTTGAATCGATATATGATGAAAAGAGGCGAAGTGGCAACGCTGTCCTACGTACAAGCGCGCCACCGCGTAACCGATCACGACGACGAAACAGTGACTCTTCGTCAACTCTCAAATAGGACACTCCCATTAGCGGAGAACGATTGATATTTTCGAGTTACGCCACACCGCCTCACTTTTGTGAAGACTTCGTTCATCTAAGACAGTGGTCGCCAACCTCAATAAGGATGTGAGCTACTTATACATATTCCTTCTTTATAATTTTTTATCATCGTTGTTTATCGTACCATACATAATAATATTATATTACTTATAATAAATTAGGACATTATACTTCCAATAAAACATAAAATGCTTACTTAAATCATTTATTTATAAACAAAGTAATAGTTGGAAAAAAAAATTGGCTACGGTTACAGATGTCTTGGGTTCAATTCCCGGTGCGGACGGTTTTCTTAAATCAACCTTTCAATCGATTTATGGATTTCTGTTCGTAGTCTTTTTGATGTCAAAAAAAACTCCCTCCCACCCATCCGATCCTCACGATAAGCTAACCACTAGTCCTGTCCTATCCTTATCTTTCTAGCCCTACTCTCTTCGAAAAAAGAGAGGTTGAGCGACTGAGTAACAAGCAGTTCTTATAGAAAAATTCTGTTAAGATATCTCCCATATGCTCCACATTGGGAGTGGACATGGAAAAAAAAATTGAAAAATATCTTGAAATAAGTGTGAGTAAAAGTAAAAATAATTAGGAAAAAAAATAGCATTCACTTTCCTCCACAATTTTTTCAATTCTTGGTGAGTGCCTTTTAACTCCCATCTGAATGCAATGCACAACTGTGAGTCTGTTTTTATATTTACTTTTAACCACCTTCATAGTGTAAAACCTTGATTTACATAAATAGGTAAAACAAAACAATGCCTTCATTTTGAGCGCAGTTTGAACTAAAATTGGATACTTTTCTGAAATTCTTATTACAACGGCAACTTGTTAAGCATTTCATTAAAATTTCCAAAAACAGAATTTGAGAGACAAATTTATAAATATGATAAAATATTCTACGCGAGCTCTCGAAAATGCTGCCGCGAGCGACCGTTTGGCAATAACTGATCTAAGACGACCCGTTATACTTCTTACGCTATAATCGCAGCTTACAGATTTACCTATTTTGTTGATTGCTAGACTCATTCTTATGCATTTCAAATTAGCCTTGAAAATATTTACTTACAATGACGTGACACCAACATAATTCATGAAAAGTTTTAAAATCTACTTTTAATGTAAATTAAGAATGCCATAATTTTGTAGCCTTATTTTCATTTTTTTAATTATTTTCGATGAAATAAAAATCACTCAGTCATTCGAAACGTAACTACAAAAAGGCATGCCAACACACTTTCCATGTCGTATAGAGAACGTCACGGGTTTTGTTGTAGGTACTGACATCAAAGCACCTATAATAGGAAAACCCTTGACAAAAGTAAATGTAGTATTTCGGTGCTTACAAACTGTGTTTACCCCCAAAGCAGTGATGGGTGATCAAGCCTTAAGAGGCGCTCGTGAATCACGATAAGCTATTTTTGGGGCCCTTGTCACTAAGCGTAATTTATGTTGTCTTGGTTTAGTTTTATTATGAATTAGTCTGACCTCGACCTGGGCGGAACTTTCTCGCTTCATATTATAGTGGCGTCTGAGAGGTTTCCTAAACAAACAATATATCGGAGATTTCGTCTACGAAAGCTTCCGGCAATTTTTTTTTTTTAAATAATAAACTACGAAGTTTGACACATTTAGAGTATGTAAACAAACAATGTACAGGATTGTTAAAGGTAATTTCACAACGTGGAGTATATAAGCTCCTAATGGAGGTATCTAAAAAAAAGATTTTCAATGAAAACTGTTTGTTACTCAATTGCTCAATTTCTCTTTTTCGAAGAGAGCAGGTATGATACGACAGGACTAGCGGTTATCTTATCGCTCTCGCTGGCCCCTTGTTGAGAAACGCGTGGGTGGGAGGCGAATTCTAGACATCACATCAATTATTGAAATTGTCCGTATCTACACTTGAATCCGAGACATCCGTAACCGGAGCCAATGACGTTGATCACTTCACCACGGACCCAATACTTTTTTGAATTTTTATCATAATAAATTTCTTTGTAAATTCTTAAATTGTCGCTCGTAAATCCTTTGAATTTTGAACTAAAAGAAATGTATCAAAACTATCCTTAAAAATACTAACTGTTCCAGTTTTTGAAAGATTAAAACGATACCCAACCATGTTTCATCAACAAGCTTGGTAAAAATAATATCACATTTTCGTAAATTCTAAAACAAATTGAGGTATTTCGGTAAGACTACCACGTAACTTAGGGTATAGGTTTTCCAATATTCGTTCACTTTTTACTGTAACCATAACTGTAACATTAATTAATAAATGTTGAAATTTTAACTAAGTTGTAATAATTTGTCGGTAATAAATAATTGCACTTTATGTTAGATTGTATTCAATTGTTATACTTGCACTTTTATTTCGATAGTTTGAGCTTTGGATTGGATAGTATTAACTTAGTCCACACAAACTTTGATTTTAATAGATTCCACTTAGTGACGGAGTCTTTTGACAAAATGAGTTAAGTTGTAGTAGGTTATGTTAGAGTTACTCTGGATTGGTTTGTGTAATGTATTGTAATGCCCGGGACAAAGGCAATATAGGCGGCCTAATATAGAGAAGAGTTGCGACAAGTAAACTAGTCTATGGTGGAAAATCCTATGTTGCAAGCAGTAAATAATAAGTGACGTTTCATTACAGCTTCGCGCAACTATCGATTTCAAAACGTTAGTATTTATATTGAGTGTAAACTATTTTATCCATGTGAAAATATTTTTTCGTAAGTATAATATATTTAAATTTGGATTATTGAGATTTTGTACACTTCCATGTATTTTGTCACTAACGACCCGGGTTTCGCCTTTCGGCATCTTCAGGCATTCGAGCTCACGAATGGACTCGAACTGACCATTCGTGAGCTCGAATGCCTGAAGATGCCTAAAGGAGAAACCCGGGTCGTTAGTGACAAAATACATGGAAGTGTACAAAATCTCAACAATCCAAATTTGATATTGAAATTCCATCAAGCACCCTCAGTCGATGTCTTAAATTACCTAAATTATATAATATATTTCTTCAATGTTAAAATATATTTTATTATGTGGGATCACTTTATTTTTAGTGAAAGGATTTGTTTTTTGTAGAATGTACTTGTTTAAAGTGAAAACTATTTTCATGAAAGTGAATATGATCTAAACAAAAGTGCATTTAATTGTAAGCCATAATTTATTGATTGGCAAGACTTAATAAAATGTTGGCCGAAATATAATTATGCACAATCACTTCAAATATTTTCAGAATTAGTTGGAGAACCATTCAAACTTATAGATTGTATACAATATATCTATCAATAATTACAATATTTGAGTCACTTAGTAGAAAACATTCAAAGATGAAATTCTTAACAAAGAAGTATAGCCTTCTCACAAAGGATGCTGAGTAAGCCGGATTTCCCCTGGAAGGCGATAAACTGTGCGAAGGCAACTTACCCCATCCGAACATCTACAGAGGATTTGCATAACCTGTTTCGTTTCAGGAACTTTACGCCAGGTTTTAGAACCTTATATCCGGTCCTGAAAGATTGATTGTTTCAGGTTTTCAAAATGACAAAATAGTTCAGATAATTTTCTGTATAGTGATTCAAATAAAATTTAACTGCTGGAAATTTGGCATCAGCATTTCGAGACAAACAGATATTTCGTAAATCGAGATTGTTTTTCGGAGCATTGCAAGACTTATAGTTAACGTCTTTATTTATGAAAGGTTGCAGGATATAGAATTTTTAACTAAAATTCTGCTGGTTTATTTTTAATTTTTATCTTACTTCTTGAGTATATAAACATTAATTTATAAAATTTAAGTAAACGCAAAAGACATTAAATATTAACATGAGACTGAGATAACTAACTAGCCTTGGATTGATAATAGTCAAAACATATTTATTACGCATTTTTTATTAGAAAAAAATTGTATGGCCAAGTTTTGGCCAATTGATGTAACCCTTAAAAAATACGAAAATGAGTTAATAATTTGATCTCATTTTAAAAATGACAAAGCAGGTCTCGACCACATGATGTAAATTAGAAATTTTTTGGAAGGGATACATAATTTTACATTGATTTCAGGTTTAAAAATTCTGACCCGGCCACTTTCATTTTTTTTCTCACTCTTTTGAAAAACTGATTAATTAACAGCTAAGATTATTATAATATACAAAGCAATACCCTAGTCAATGTTTTATAATATGCTGATACATAAAACGGAACCTGGCGACTTGTTTTTATGTAAATTTCTATATCGATTGTTTCTATGCAAAATGGTCAACTTAACTTCAAATAAATTCATTTAAAATTTAACTTTGGCATCGTCATACATCTGTTAATTATAAACTCAAAAGTATTTTAACTCAGCATTGTTAACTGAAAATCATTTAATTAAAATTCTTTAAAAAAATACAGCACTTATACCCGAAGAATGCTTTTGAAGAATTTTCACAGCGTTGGAAAGAAGTGCTCAAA
This sequence comes from Himalopsyche phryganea, assembly GCA_022494535.1. Classification (NCBI taxonomy): domain Eukaryota; kingdom Metazoa; phylum Arthropoda; class Insecta; order Trichoptera; family Rhyacophilidae; genus Himalopsyche; species Himalopsyche phryganea. Next base: position 4,297,907 of record JAGVSL010000025.1, read on the forward strand.
AACAATTAAAATATCATCTTTCAAAACGTTCTAAGCATTCTAATTCATTACGCCCTTTTTAAATGATGCCCTTATAATGCTTTCCCGATTTCAATTCCTTTTTTTAAGGAAAAAGAATAATAAGAAAAGGAAAACAGTAGCGCCACTCTCATCCTGCGGCGGCAAAAAGAGACTCGGGTGGTGTCATAATTGTGAAAATTACAGGAAACGTTTTTACCATAGCGGGGATAGGCTAGAATTACCTCTAAATTTATGAGCCTTTTTTGGTATGTGCGGATATTTCTTTCTCTCGTACTGACACATATTGCATGTTTCTTGTTCCAAAAAGAAAATGTATCTATTCACATCAACGAAGAAGTATTTTACCATTTATATAGAATTTTTATTTCAGTGAATACTTTCTTCTTTAATTAAGATTTAGATATCGTTGTTTTTGACAACCGCATTTTTAACCATAAACGCTCCCATTGTGATTAGGGCATCCAATTCCGGAATCTTTTTATAAATTCCATAAACAAAAGATTATTTTTTAGCATTGAAACAATAGTCACTGCAACCGAATACGGTGAACGCACAAGAGCGTTAACCACTTGGCAACAGGGTTGGCAATACACAAAACTAAGCAATTATAATTGTATTAAATTTTAAATCGGTAATTATTGAAATGATAATGTTACAGAATACATATATTTTTGTTAAATATAAAATTTTTGATTTAAATATATAGTATGTTAAATTAAAAATTAGTTACTTTTATCTTTTTGTTTTAATGATATCTCTAGATCTCAGTGGAAAAATTTGAAAGACTTTCATTGTTTATTGTCACTAAGACTTCCAATCAGATAATCGAATATATTTAGCTATCTTTTGACATTCGTATATTTGAATACTATTTATTCATATTATCAATGTACAGTATACAGTTAGGTGAAAGTTAATGTTACTAATATAACTATAAAAAATAGTTACTGCTAATTAAATTTAGTTTGTAAATGATTAAAGAATGTATAAAAGGTTAGTTTAATAAATAAAGGTTAAGGAATGTAAATAAAAGACTTAAATTTCATGATTTGGTTAAAAGTCGATTATCTAAAAGCAAGGTTTTTTTGGCTTAACGCCGTCTGCCACTATAACGACGATATGGAGTCTCTTATTGACACATTTCACATATTCACCAATCTGACTCTGTTTGGTTTTAATAATTTAGATAAGCATGAAGAAACAAGTTTATGTAATCAAATGTATCCACTTTTTCTTGCTAGTAACGTATAAGCCAGGTTAAATATCGACCGAAATCATGAAAAAAAAAACATAATAATATTGTGTTAGTGTAACAAAAGACCTGAAATATTTAGATACACCCTTGTCGATAATTCACAGGTCATTGAATAATAAATACGGAATAATAAATCACGGAAAATAGCCGGCAGAGTATATCAACCCCGCGGTATCCGAGCTTTTCCCCATAGAATACCGTAATTTTTTTCTGCCGTAATATAATAAATACGCACATTACTTTTTCATAATGTTTTGCATAACTCACCAAAAATATTATCAGTCGTAGCGGTGCGATTGTGAAATCGGAAATGGATTTTTTGTGTTTTTAATACCGTCATAATATTGACATCGTCTTGCGTAAATAAATCTCAAATCAATTGTTGTTAAATATTTGTATGCTCTCAGACACTTTCAATTTAACAATGAGTTTCTTAAATTTCGTATAAATATTTTTATTGTTGATCAATTCCTCAAATAAGTAATATTATTTTTCAGTCGATATTTTTTTCTAAAATTTTTTTGCCAAAAAATGTTTATTAGTAAAAATATTTATCTTAAAACACGTATTTTTAATATTATCTCATGGGCTTAGACATTTGTGTATTTAAATCGAATTTTAGCGACCTTATATTTAAAAAATAAATCAAAATTTGTTTGTATCACTTCGACGTGTTTATAAATGATCAGGACTTGTTTCGCTTATAGCGAGAATTGTCAACTGATAATGATGTTCAGTTGAAATATGTTTTTTTTTGTTAAATTAAATTTAATATAACAAAGAAAAACATCAAAAGTATATTCAGTGGAGCCCCAATTCTTCATTGTTCAAGGGACACTGAACGAAACTGAAAGTTTTTATGTATAAGTAAAAATAAGTGTTTAGTATAGGAGTCATCAGTGGAAACATTATTAGCTACCACCATTACAATAAGACGACGTTTTTTTAATTGTTTTTTAGTAATTTAAAAATTGTTTTTTATGGGTGTTTAACCGAGACTATAAAGATTGAGAGATACATCCCGGAAAATAATGAATTCGTGATCGATATTATTGCTTGTGAATTCCTTTAAATCTTATGAAATCACTCCATTTTCATCGTATTGAAGACAGAAGTAAACAAAAATATTAGAATATTGATAATGAAAATAGTGAATAATTTAAAAAAAGCACCTTCTGAGTTTAACTAATAATAACAGGTTGGTAGCGACTGCCAGATATTTCAAATATAAAAATTTTATTAAACTTGATATCTGGTGTCTAATACTAAAAGTGCTTATATCAGATTTTGACCATTTTGGCTTAAGAATCATTCTTTTGATGGAAAAAATTCCCATGTCAGGCGATTTAAAATTAATGAAATAAGATAAAATCTATAGTGCGTTTCAAAATAATGTATTGGCATATGTTGACATAAGCGATTCAGATGTTAGAATTTACTAATACGAGAAGTGCCGATGTTTACTTGAGCAGCTTTAGCACAAAAAAATACCAAGGTAATGTAAAAGATAATGTGACACACCCTGCTTTTTGTTAAGTATAAGTTTCATTAGTGTCCAGAACTGAAATCACCCAGCAGCAGCGGCAATAATTTGCAGAATCGGCCCAAAAATTGATAACATGCCGTTCAATAGCCGCAGGGTACGCCCGCTGGACGAGTCCATTTTGACGGAAAAGGGTAGCTCCGACGATGCAGGGAGTTTTTTAATTATTTGTAAACAGTCGATTACGATCTGTCGAGCCGGACGAGTGAGTGAATTGTTTGTTTTTTTGATTTGCATTGGACTTAATTTAAATTCGTTAGTCGTGTCATTTGTATTATAACTTAAAGTAAATTCAGTTGCTAAGTAAATGTAAATGTAGAATCAATTCTATGTGTAAGGATTTATATATTTGTGTAATGTAAACCACTGCATCTTGGATGGAAAATAAATATGTTTTGAACCGGATTTGAAATGGTGTTTGTCTGAGATCACAGCCCTTCCAGGACTCTGGATAACCGCCTCTCTTCGATCCGGGGTCTTCTCGAATGATATATATTGTTATTGAGAAATACACAATCGCCTGTTCTGAAAAGTTGATAAATTTGACACAGGCATTTGTAGCATTAGGCCCCACATATATTCATAATGATTCTTAAAACAATTGGTTCCGTATAATCCCTTTAAATATATTTGTTTAGCTGAGAATTAAAAGTTATATAGAACTTTAATTTTCACATTTACGACTATTTTAAACGACCACTAATAAATTAATTTTATTCCACCGGCGTAGGCGCGGGATTAATCTATCAGAGGACTCATATTTTCGCCAAAAGCGACACACTAATTATTTCAGTACGTGGCTTAAATTTTCCATATAAACTGTCCACATTACTTTTCACGGCTCGTATCTCGGCCCAACAAATTACATTAAGCCATCTTTTCCGGCTATTTACAATAAAAAAAACCCGCAGGCTATTTAGGGGTTGGAATAAAAAAAACACATCGCCAACAACAATATGATTTATTACCCCACGCCAATGACGTCCGAAATTACCAAAGATATACAAAAAAACCACCCCGCACGATAGGGGAAGAGATGCTAAACGGGGCAGGTATACAAATATTATCACAGTTATTATAATCATAAATAATTATTATTATAATACAACTAAGTCTCTTCTTTACGTAGCCAATTGTAACGAAAATATTATGTAAAAGCTTTATTGCTTTTAACATATTTTTTAAACTTAAACTTACGTAAATCAAAAACCGTTTTTCAATAATATTTTATACATAAAGGAATGGTGTGTCTCACTATTCTACGTATGTTTAACTGTATTCTGTGCCCTCTGAAATATTTTCCCCTTGAAATAAGAGACTTATCGGTCTTATTTTCAGATTTATTAGTGACTGGACACTTACAGTGCTTGGTCAGTCTCGACAACTTAATGCTGAATGTAATCATTTTTGTATCAATTTACTTTATGCATATTTATGATGTTGGAAGTAGAGATAGCCAATATCGTAATACAGGAAGGATGTGAGTTACTTTTCATCACAGAAGCTAAATTCATATTAACATTTTTTTTTTTGCGAAATATACATTTAATTTATTTTACACGCTTGAAATTAGTCAATTAAAATCAAAATCATTACGTTGAACATAAAGTTTTTTAGCCTTAGTGACCGGGCACTGTTAGTTTACGGAAATAAAAAATATGAGAATAAAAAGGTACACAATTTAATTGATGATATATACACTTTAGACAGCTTCATGTTTTCTTGCATCCGAGAGATTTTAAATGTAACAGAACACTACAGTCTGCTAATCACATCTTAAGGTAATGTTCGCAGGTGTCAAATAGGAAGAAATTTGAGTATTTTTCGATATAGTCAAGGAAAAAGTAGTTTTATTATATCTGCACTCGATGCAGATGGAACAGTTCCATATCTTTTAAAGCAATATAATTGAAGTTGTTTGAGTCGCTTAACACGCTACCAAAAGTATTTGAGTTTTGTGTAAATCACAAAAAATTGTTATGGGCAGTATGATTGTTTTAAATATAATTTAAGTTATTTTGTGTCTTCCTGTGTAAAAGGAAAAGAAAAATATTCTTTTACACTGTCGCTTTTTTGAAACTCGCCGACCATGTTAAATGAGGATTTAGGTCGTGTAGAAAAACGACATTTTAGACTTACAACTGAAATAATTGATAGATATATCAATAGGGTAAATACGTACATTAAAAACTTATTTTATTGAAAAATCGCCAGCAGCGTGCTTAGCGGTTCAGCAAACGGTAGTAAAAAGATGAAGATATGGTAAAAATTAAAAGTCAAATAGTCACTCTCTCTACGCCTACAAGTTCTAACAAGCAAGAAAGGAATGAAAACATCATAAACTATGCCCACCAATTGGATACCAAATAATACATCAAGTGAAAGACCAATGCTTAAAAGTTTTTACTGATATTCCAACTCAGAAGCCCGCACCCGAGAAAACGAAAGCTCTAATGGGACTTACTGTGTATATCAATTCATATAATATTATTATTTACATAATATTTTTATTGGATCATTTAAAAAAAAATTCACTTTATGTCTAGTTTGACCACACTTTCCCCTTTTATACGGTATAATATAACTTTTACTATAACGCTGTACTTATAGCGATTATGATTTTTTCCTTTTTTATTCGGAAACACCTATATCATGGATCGCTAATTGCTTATTGTTATATTGCTTTGAAAAAATAAACAAATTAACGATACAAACCATTGTATAAGATTTACACCCGCTATTTTTCAAAGCCATGACGCAAAAATGATTCAGAAATTGAACGAAAATATTGGATTTATGTCAAAATAATAGGTTTTATATGAGCATAAAAAATATTATGATAACTTTCACGACAGAATGTTATATATTTATGTTACTCTGAATATGTGAAATTGCTTATAACATGAGATGAGCAAACCCATTGCCTCATTCATGAATTAGGCAAATCATCTTCCGAGTGCGAGAATTCGGCATACATTTTTCTGCCTAGTTCATGCATTTAGCAAAGTAGATAGTAGCACCCCGGTGACGTTTTTTGCAACTAAGCCAAATGTAATTGATTGTATACAAATATACAACTCAATAACTAAAAAGACGTTCATTTCCATTTCTTTTTTTTTATTAAAAGTTACTTTCGCGATTTGCATCGTGCGTTAGGTTAGATATAATTAGTGCAGATTTACTGAAATGACACCACATAAAGAAAATTTACTAAAAATGTTACATGTCCAATCAATGACACAACCAAACAGCCCATAGCTAAATTTTACATCCTGATTAAAATTATTTTTTCTACTGTCATGTTAACAGTTTAAGAATTCCACACCCTGAAGAACTCACGCACTTGGCAGATAATTTGCTTAATTCAAGAATGAGGTAATGGCTTTGGTTATATTCGCTTTTACATTTTTGTAAAAGAAGTCTCGTAACAAAATTGACAAAACTAGTAAGTGCACATTGAGATTCTTGGATATTGATATCAATTGTTTTTCTGGAATTAATCGGTAGTAATATTAACATTTTCGAACTCATGGTGTAATAATGCGTTACTTCGGTCATTAAGTTATCTGTGAAAAGGGTAATACAAACAATTGAAAATTTTTCTATTTGTAAATAAAATAGTTCTACATATAATTGAAAATTAAAAATACATTATAGATTACGTCTTCTTTGTATAATTAATCATAATTTGACGATCCCGTTAATTTTATCATCGAAAAAGACAAAATTATAATAAGTATATTAATAATTAGTGTAGTATAGTAACGATCCGAGATGCATGACCATACCGTAGGCAACCGTTTTGTTTCAAACGGCACCGAAACATGTCTCGAGCCTGTTCTGCGATGAAGAATTACTTAATACTACATTAAAACATAATTCACTTTTTAAAATTGTAATTTTGCTTTATAAATGCGTTAATATAACAAAACCCAAACGGTAACGCAATGTAACTGCATGAGATCTGAAAGGATTTTTTTACCATGAAAACGAGAAAGTTTATTATAATAAAAAAACACAATAATTAATTTAATTATTAATGATATTAATACAGAGGTCTAGGCATGCAATTTTCACTATATCGTTAGCTTTCTTTAAAAAGGTTCTAACTGCACTTGAACATGTTTTGAGATACGAGCGTTTGAAGTTTTAAACGATCATATTTTGTATTTTGAAGGAAAAAATGTATCTTTAATTAGTGAGTTAGCATATATTTATATATATAAATATTGTACTTGTCTTTTATTTAATTTATTTACACTAAAGCCTTTATTTTAGAAAATAATGACTATCTAAAGCTTTAATTAGAACTGACAACAATAGTTTGTTTGAAAAGGTTTTATTGGATATTTCAATTTTATTAAACAAAATGTTCTGATTTTTTAAATATTTATCAATAGTATATATTATCATGACGTGCTGAACCATATAAGCTAACAATAATATTATAATACTACAGAATAAAAATACATATATACTTGGAATGTTTGAACGAACTTCGCTAACTTTCGTCAATGACCACATTGATAGAACAGTAGAAGTAAAGGGTAAATCACTCACCAACCATCGAGCAAAGAATGTTCGACATGACGTTAAAACCTTTTCAAAAAAACTGTGATGTGTATATTTATATCGATAGTTATATCGATTCATAGAACCGTATAAAACAAATTATGACTCTGAAATCAACGTACATGGTAGAATGTGGCTAATACAACATTTTCCAATCAAAAGATCATTTTAGGCCAAAATGTCAGTTGGAACCTTTTTAAAGTAAGGTAACGATATATTGATCCCTTACTTTATTATTGATATATTGGCATAAATCCATCTATATTTCGATATTTTATTATCTATGTAATATAAAATACCGAGGTTAAAGACTTTATCCTACGAGATAAAATTTTCATTTGCTGTTTACTCAGAGCTTTCAAAATGTTTCTTCTAGTGGGTTAATGATGTTTTTGCTTCATGTATTCACGAAAGTTTTCGAACAATTGATTCTTACCTTTCCATTTACCATTAAAAAATATCGGCTTGCTTTTAATATTTAAAAAATCTTTAGCAAGCGCTGAAAAATTTTGATAACATGCTAAAGAGTATTTTTGAAAAATATACAGTCAATAATAATAAAATATTGGTTTATTTTATGCAATAAATATAAATTTTCGACTAATCGTAGTTAATAGCGCTTGACTTTTCGCAAAACCAGAATCAACGCTATTCACCATGACCGAGTGAGTTAAAATTCGGCCAAACATAAATTACGTGACATCGATCGGGCCTTTTTTACGACTTGAACGTAAATTATGTGAAAGGATTAAACGCTAAAGCTCTGGCAATACCAAAAAATGGGGAAAATTTCGGTAAATATTTTAATGCGCGCCAAAAAAGCGCGGACCGTATGTGATGGGATATGCAACACGAAAATCTGCCAGCCCTTTGGCTGCGTTGTCGGAAACGTTGATGAAAAAACGTAATGTATTTTTTATGATATTTCGTACTCCTAAACTCTACTTTAAATTTTGAAGGCATGGCATAAAATTTTACTTCAAATTAAAAAATATACATCATTTTATACATTGTATATGTCTACAAAGCTTCACCTGAATATAAAAGAATATTACACACAATTTTTTATACTATTTTATCTTATGAACCATTCGTTTCAAACAATATTATTATTATAATTGTCACAGTTTACATACAAAATTAAGCATTAAGTTCCATAATTGTGATTCATATTGGCTTAATTAGAATACTTAAATTTATTATAATAAATATGTATCAGTTACGGTCACATAAAAAATTAATACGCCTAAGTTGGAAGTAACTATTTTATACGAGTGACGAAACTATGATTGTTTTACAATATCTTGAATATTCTCAATCATAGTTTCCGCTAAATTTTATGAGATTTATTCTGCGGTACACTAAACAAAAATGCATTAAATCTTTGGGTAAAGAACAAAACGCAGTATTGTTTTATGAATATATTGATGCTGTTCTGGAAAAAAATTATATATTGAATTAGTTATACCAAAATGTTCATTATTTCAAACTCTACCGTATGGAAGAACACCCTTATTTTTTACATTATACTTTTACTTATTAACTCTTTTGTAAAAACAAACAAAATGAAAAAGGTATAGCATTTCAAACATTTGACAAACTTCAAAGTCCAATTACTCAAAGCTAGTATTTTTCAGTTAGTATCTTCTTTAAGAACAACAATGATATATTCTCTACCTACACAGAGATGGTAAAATTTTCATTCGTGAGAAGAAAGCAATTGATTTTTAGAAAGAATAAATAATGTCAAACCGCGACTCTAAATGACATAAACACTTAACTCAATATCTAAATCAGTAGCAAGACAAGATTTTTTTTTTCTATGAATTCGGCAGTAACTTTGTGTAAGTTCATTTTTAATAAAAAATTAAATAAAAAATTGATAACTTAGTTATTCCACTTGGTTTATCACTAACGTGACGCGTTTCGCCTCTTTAAGAAGCATCTTCAGACTAACCGTATCGCAAGGTTATTTATTTCTAAGGTAAACGATGATTTTATTTTTAAAAAGGTAGGGGTGGGTTTTATTTCATTCTACTGGACGTGTGGAAGGGGGTAAGCTATAGACATTATTACACTATAAACAAATCAATTACTGGCACCTGGATGTGAAAAACCCAAAGGGAATAAATTTAATAATGGCGAGCCGGCTGTTCTGTTTAAAATGTTATTTACTAATCCTCCATTACTGTTAACAGTTTTATTGATTTATAAAAATTCTAAGCTATTCATTTTAATACCTTTTTTATTTACACGATGGAGTATTTCTACGTTATTATTTTTCCCTTCCACACGTCCAGTAGAATGTATAGTAGAAAGTTATCAATTTTTAATTTAATTTTATATTCAAGATTTTTTTATTTCATTTCCGTGAGGGCTAATAACAAAACTTGCAAACATACGACAATCCAAAAGACAGATATTTAATAGTTATTACATTTATAATAAGCAATTGAAGATAATTCAAATAATAATAATCAAAAGAGAATGAGAAGGCTTTATGCACAGACTTTTCTATAATGTCTTTTAAAAATTTTTCCACTGTTAATATCAAGTATTTTCCGTTGAATCTTTCGATGATTGATTACACACTAACACATTAACTTTGATAATCAAGTTATGGAAAATATTTACAAAATAGATTTCCAATATCCTCTGCACTTCTGTCAAAATTAAAATTTTGTTTGAGGAAGCGTCTACGTCTGGAAAGCAACTAAGTTGTACATTTTTAGCTTGTAGGTTCCATAGTTTTAATTTGTCTTCTTTTTTTACGCCACACAGTTAAGCAGCCACTGAGCAACATAATAAATTACACAACATCATAAAATAATTTATTTATTTAATTTTTTTAATGTGTGCTTTAATCATATAACTTCAAGCGTTACTAAAAATTTAAATAAAAAATAGTTTGAGTAAACTATAACAACTACAAAAAAGTACAGTTAATATAAATTTGGATTTATGTTGAACACAGTAAGATTTTTATCATTTTATTTTGAATTAATTATTTGGAACCATTTATTTTATGTGTATGATAAGAATCAATTAAAAAAAGCATAACGAACATTTTATTAAACGTAGTATAAGAAAAAGTGTTTTGTAGTTGGTTAATTTTTTTACAAATTTTTTGTCGCTTATATTTGAGATGGTATCAGGCATACAGAAAGCTCGAGCAGTTATTTTGTATGTTTTTGATTTCTATTCTAAGACACTTTGTGCTTTTTTTCATTGAAAAAATAATCATTTATTAATAACAAAAAATGGTCGCTTAATTATTAAAATGATTCTTGGATTTTGTTTTATGAACATCTTGTGACGAATGAATTGAATTACTTTCTTTAGTTCTTCAAACCACAAATATTATTTTTAATATACGCATTTTTCAATAATTAATGAATTTGAGTCTTTGTGAATATTTTAATCAATGAACTGAAACATTGATCATTATTTTGTTGTAGGTAAATGTGAGCCACGGTATAAATTGTCATTGTTCTGGAAGAAGACACTTAATGAAAAATAAAATATTATTTTTGAGTAATTGGACTTTGAAGTTTTTCAAATGTTTAAAATGCTTTACCTTTTTCATTTAGTTTGTTTTTGCAAAACTGTTTTAAGGTAACTTATTTATAAAAATAAGTGTGTTCTTTCATACGATAGAGTTTGAAATAAGAAACATTTTGGTATAACTATCTCAATATGTATTTTTTTCGATTTAGTGTTTAATTCTTCTAGAACAAAGACAAAATGGATATGCTCAGAATCATCTTTAAATACAATGGCACACGTTCTTTAAGTTTTTTCATACCAAAATAATTATAAAATCTAGTTTAAATATACATTTAACACGTTTGGCTGTACAAGTTTACAACACCAGTATTAATTACATTATTTGCTTACACTTAATATTTTATATAACTAAATGACATGAAAACAGTCCCTATATAAAAAAAGACTAAATTTTACTATAATTGTAATAATTGACTACTAGATTTCTATGCAGCTAGTGGCACCTTTGTTGTACCGTTTATTTTGAGATGCCATCATATTTCAAAGAAAAGTAAGTCATATACAGTTATTAATGATCGGCGATAACTTGACGACCGCTATATTTTGTTTCCTGTTAAGATGATCTTAATAATATTAAATCACGTATTTTTTTTTAGAGCAACGCTATTATAGAATTTATTTGCCATTCAGGTACAGTTTGTTGTCAGACAATGTGAACTCTGTTATAAATAATTGTGTACAGAATCTATAACATAGACCAGTGTTCTCCAACAGGTGATTCGCGGCCCAGTGCCGGGTCGCAGAGACTTTCCACCGGGCCGCGAACAGTATGCCAAATTTCAAGAAATTCACCATGTAAAAATACAAAATATAGAATTTTTTTCACCTGCACGTTTACTTGTTAAATAATAATAATTGGTAGGATGATGAGACACGATGGTCGCTGGTTTGCTCAGAATCAACAGTCATACATCTTTTTAGGTACACACAGGGAGAACGGAAATATTTGCTCTTGGATAGTGAACCAAGATGCAAAACCCTACCTTAATATATTTCCAAGAAAATCGTAATACATAATTGTTTTCATTTTGGAATGGACCGTTGAGAAAGTGAATTTTATATTCATTTTATGATTTTACAGAGGTTTATTAATGTCATTTTCAACAACCCATGTATGGGAAAAAGCATTTTAATATATGCCCTCAATAAAAAAAAACAAAGGAATAGACTAGACGTGAATGCGGCACTTGGTCTATCAGAGACAATATACAATATATTTGCAAAGATGCAACTGCAGGTTTCTCATTAGTTTGTTGAAAATATTGTTTTTGTTAAATTTTAATTGTATCAGACTGTTATATGTATATTTGTTATTTAAAGTTATAAACACCTGTCACAATATAATTTTAAACAATATTTTTTTTTACCGGTCCGCAGGTGTAAAAAGGTTGGGGAATACTGCCATAGACCACTCTTAATATAAGCGATTCGTAGCAAAAAGACCTTAGTGAGAATTATTATAATTCGCTTAAAGTGCCACTTCCACGCAGGGGCGCAGTTAAATCGCTCATAATCTCTGCAACAAAGTACATTCCACAATTCACCCCTCACTGTTTAGAGTTTTAATCTGAGATTGTATCTTTTGAGTACCACGCGTTCATTTAATGGGTAGCGATTCACTATAGCCACTCGCCTACTTCTCTATTTACCCGCTTCTCAGGAAAAACAAGCACACGGCATACAAATTTACTGCTACAAGACTCGTTCCCCCAAACGAACCGAATACATTTCATTTGTTTAATGTTTACTTTTATCACCGAAGACTTAATTTGGATTATGTTGTGTTGGCGACAAATTAAATCGAAATTATAATCTTATAAAACTCACTTAAAACTTCTTAACCCCTTTCAAAAGGTAAGAAAAATATACTGCCTTATTTGATAAAGGGTTATCAACTGGGTTTTCGGCAAGTTGGTAAAATTTTAGTTCAGATTTACTTTAATATCGACGAAAAGGATTGCTTTTTATTTAATTAAACATTCCCGTTTTCATGCTAAAACACTCCCTTTGCATCTCATGCAGTCACATTTTGTTATCGTGTGAGTTTTGTCATATAAACGCATTTATAAAGAGAAATGACAATTTCAAAATTGAAATATGGTTTTAAGTAGTATTAACAAGTTGAGTCCCGGAGTCGTGTTTTTACGTGATACAACGACCATCGCTTGAGTCCTGGAACCGTGTTTTCACATGATATACCAGTCTATCGAAAAAAGTCATATTTGAGTCATCAAGCGATACGTATTACGACGGAATCCTGGTTTTAATTATAATCAAGACTTAAAACGTCACAAAACAGTTATTTAATTTGTGTTATAGCCAAAATAAGTTTTGATTTTATCGACTGAAAATCACAATCGAATTTTAGTTATTTAATAGTCCCCCTTCTGAAGACGATATTACGGTGACACCGAGTCCACTCCGAGCTGGATTTCTGCAAGATATACAAGACTGGTTGTCGAGGGATATGTCTAAGCACATATTGTTACCAGTACCGTCAACAGAAAAAACATAAGCCTGTAGAACATGCAAGCACAAGAAAAGGAGTAAGATACATGTGTAAACGTTGCCGTGTGACTCTTCACAAAGGGAAATTTTGGCAATTTTAGCACACAGCAATTAAATATAAAAATGTTTTAAACATTTCCAAAAAGTTTCATTTGATTTAATCTTCTATTTCCATAGCTATAACACTTTGAGTAAACGCTTAAGAAAAATGATATTATTCAAAAATGGGCCGGGCACAGGGGTTGTTTACCTTATTTTGGCCTGAGCTGACAGTGTAAAGTAATTATTTTACGTCATATTTTGTGTGTAAAACCTGAAATATATACGAAATTATCGAAATTCTTCATAGCATAACAAGCTCAAGATGTGTTTGAAACAAAACGGTTGCATGCAGTACGTCATACATCTCGGATTGTTACTATATGAGAGAGTACGAAACGAAACAACGAACGAAACGAACGACTGTCTCGGCGCTAGATGGAGGAAGGTGGTGAAGAGCGGGGAGAAGCGGGGTGCGGGACTTCAACACACTTCAAGGCCCTCGTCCTGGGACAAGGACAAACAAAGGACAAAACAACGGCTCCTTCGTCTCTCATTAAAACCCGGTCGTTATCCGTATACTCTTTCTCGTTTATTTGTAATTAGCTTCTATAATTTTCTTGAAGTATAGATAATTTCTCTACACTTTTAATTTAATATCTGTAAGTGGTTTTACTAGCAAGCGGTGGACTAAATCGCCGCTTCGTCGGCCGACGATTCTCCCCCGGGAAAGGTCGAACGCGACTGAGGCTGGCAGGATCGCAGGCCCTTCGCCCACTTCTAACTGTAAACCAACAACAGCAACCAAACAAATATGACACTACTCTAAAACGCCTCAGGAGGAGTATTACATTTTAAAATTTTCATGAAAAAGTCTGCAGATTGGTTTTGAAGACCCTGTCCGCCCCATAAGTACGGGGCGGTGTCATATACTATACTATACTTTTATATCTTTCGATGGTAAAATTGACGAGGTTTTCAAATTATGGTTAATTTATTCAAAGACAACGTAAACTATAATGTATTTTTAATTTTCAATTATATGTACGTAGAACTATTTTATTTACAAATAGAAAAATTTAAAGTTTTTTGTATGACCTATTTCAAATGTAAGTATGGATACGAAAGGGTTAATAAAAATGAATTTTGTTGTACTAATCCACAGTTTTCCATCGTGCAGTGGTCAAAGTCATTGGCTTCGGTTACGGATGTCTCGGGTTTCATAAATTGATTTATCAATCAATTTATGGGTTTCTCTTCTAAGGTATTAATGTTTGTGATATTAAGAATAACCTCCCAACCACCCATCCGATTCTAGTCCTGTACTAGCCCTATCCTTATATCGCTACTCACTTCAGAAATGAGAGGTTGAGCAACTAAGTTACAAGCATTTGTAGAAAAATTTATGTTTATATTCCTCCAATAGGAGGTCATATTCTCTTCATTGGAAGCGGATATGTTTAAAAAAATTAAAAAACCAATAGTTTTACGAAATGACTAGAACCCGTTTGCTCATCGCAAGCGATTTTCAACTGCATTAGTAATAATAAATAATTATTTATAGAAATTTAATCAATTTAAACAACCATAGAAAATAATTTAGAACGTATTACTTCAATACCATGTAAAAACAATCCGCGTAGAATATGATTCAGGTGTGTAAGTTGTGTACATGCATTTACAAAAAAAGCCTTGCTTGACCTAGACAAACAAGTTGATATGGGTTTTCTCGCCGACTCTTTTCAAAATACATTCATAACAATTCATTTAAGCACAAACCTGTCACTTTGCAATAAAAACTTTGAAACAGTTTAAAATCGTTTAAAAAACACTAAAACATCAGCTGGTGTTTGTGGTCCTTTTGAGTCTTATCGGCGCGCAAAGGGTTAACTCTGGTTTTATGTCTAAAAAAACAATCTATGCCCTTTTTGTAGTACAAAGGTTTTTAACGGTCCTTGTTTGTTCGGTCAGGCGTGTTGGGAAACCCCAATGTTGTCATGGTCATTATAATAGGGTGACAATCATATTACAATCATTGCTTATTTAAAAAATCCAATTTTTGTATAAATATATCGACGTTGTTGATTGATATTGAGTTAGCTATAACAAAATTTCCCTTATTTCAAACACTACCGTATGAAAGAACACACTTGTTTTAACAAATTTTACTTTCACTAACAACAGTTTTGTAAAAACAAACTAAGTGAAAAGGTATAACATTTCAATCTGCAAATAATAAATATTGGGGTTTGACTTTTATAAAATATTCATAAAATTGAGAAATTTGAACTCGCTAGAGTTTTTAAAACGTCAAAGTAAAAAACCTTAATTTATTTCGAAATCATTATTCAAAATTGTCTGATTCTGTATCTACTTTTTTGCTTTCATTATAAATTTCTATTTAAACAATACTTTTAAAATGAAAAATTACAATTCATATTTTTTTTTAAAGTTTTTCGATGTTACTTTGCTTTCACCAATGTTTGATACGATTGTTTTTTGGCTTTCCACTCAATTATATGAAATGCTTCTTTAAAAAATCAAACCTTGTCTCAAACTTTTGTTTAATTCATCCAAAGTAGTAATAACTCTCCATATTTATCTTTCTCTCAACTTATACAGAAATAAAAAACCAAATCGTGCGAATCAGTCCCACATATTGACGATAAAATATGGTTACCCTAATAAAAATTTAAATGAGTTTCAAAAAAAAATGCTGAATTTTTGCTAGCACAGCTCAAATAGAACGTTCTAACGCCACATGTGAAATGTAATTATTGTCCTTCTATTATAATATATTATATAATTATTATTAATATGCTAACAAGCTATATGTATAATTAGAAAAAATATAAACATAATAATTTTAAATTAAAAAATACCTTTGAATTAAAAGATTATATCAAATATAAAATATTTTTTTAAGGTTTATTTCAACTACTAAGAAAGAGTTAAACATTACTTATTTTTTATGTTCTTCCAGCCATGGACTGAATGAATCGTTTTGGAGAGTCCTATAGCAGCTATTGACTTCGGTATTTTTCTATGTTGTACTTCATTAATTTTTAGAAACATGCCTAAAATGTTGTGACAATGTGGCTCTTTGATTTAGTGTTTTATTAATTTTTAAATTTTACTGACTTTTATCTAAATATTTTCTGACTATGAAATCTGGAATTGATACAGGACACTTAATCAATCGACTACTGTTTACTATCAATCCTTCATGGAATTTTTTTTACTATGTATGAAAATTAAACACAGACGAGGGGATTAGTACCTAAACACATAATGTCTATACTAAAAATAATCTATATGTGCAAAAATGTTCTTCGTGTTCACATATACCATTTAAATTGTAAAATATCCTTTTAAGCTCACAAACTCCCGTCTAATGTGATAATTTAGTTAATTTTCTAAGCTAATAATCTCCATTCTAGCCAATGAGAGTGCAGCACTGTACTATCATGATCACCAGTGTTTGTTTACTTATCATGGTGTAAACGTCTGTTCCACAGTTTTATTTGTATCAACCTATGCATTTGTAACTGTAGCATGAAAAAAGTTTTCCAAAAACTGAGTTTGAAAAAAGAGTTATGATAATACAGTCCTCAAATATAGAAACGCATCAAATATTATGTTTAATTGTTATGATCTTTACCTGCTGTGCCCAGGGATTGAGCTCATGTAATTTGTGACTTTAAATCATAATTTTGTCCATTATTACAATTTTTAAATTTTTTAAATCTATTCTCAATAATACCTTTTTGTAAAACATAAATTGAAGGCATTTGAACAACCGTTTTGAAAGTGAAAATGTGTGTCACATATTAAATTAGTTAACCCTTTAAGCTCTTAAGCCGATTGTACACCGCTGTCAGAAGTGTCACCTTATTCCTAAATTTAATTCATAACGTGGTCTATTTGAAATTTATGACCCCGTTTATAATTGGCATAGCAAAATACCTAAACGCATTGTCAATATTGGTATAAAAGCAATTAAATTTTCGATTGATTTTCCGCCTTTTGAACACATCCAGCGTTGTGTACCTATTTTCAGAAGGGGTTCAAATAAACGGTCAATCTCCGGGAGCTGCAAAAGATGCCTGGAGCAGACCCGAAAGGGTTATAGCTGAGTGACGTCAGCAAAATTTCTAGGACGGGTCGTAAGGATTTTGTGCCCATTTGGCTTATCTTGTCTTAGAAGATTTTGGCTTGTTTTAAAGCCCTTTTAACTCTTTAGATAAATACATATTAAAACAATAGAGTTTTTATAGTTTAACTTTAAAATAAATTGAATGTTGGATTTTACTAAGAAAATTATTAATATATTTATATTTTGTTAACCGATTTCTTTAAGGAATGTAAATCGAGAAACGTATTATTCTATTATTTCATCATCAGAAACGATAGATACAATCTCAACCAAAAACTATAATCAATATTTCATCGCTGTTTTGGAAGAAAACCCTAAATCGAAAGAAATAATATATCGAGTTCCAAAATGGTCAAAAGCACAACTGTTTTTATAAATTATACTTTTAATTAAAAAGAGTTTTATAGCATTTCAAACATTTGAAAAACAAGTCCAATTCCTCAAATCTAGTATTCTTCAGTTAGTGTCTCTTTCCAGAACAACGATGATTTTTAATGAAAAAATTCATCCTGCTGACAAAAAAGTTATGTTGGAAATTCTTGGATTTTTTCATCTTTCTCATCCCACCAGATTTTCAAGCCTCTAAAACAGAGCAATTTGAGAATAATATGTTTACAAGCCCCATCCTTATTTCCTTACACAGTCGTAAGAGAGATTTTCAGAATTTGACTTACAGCTTGTCCTCTTTAGAAATATTTAGAGTCCAGATTGAGAGCAGACATGGTTGATCAAAAATTGGTTAGTGAATTTTCAATGTTTTCGGCTAGTTTTTAACAATAAGCGTTTTTTTCCTGTGCTTTTGTCAGATTATTATAATTAAATAGTGTGTGAAATGACTTGCAGTATGTGAGAGTAAGTATTTTTTGTTCAATTGACAAAACGAGGGCTCTAGAATCAGAACTCAAAGTCTCCATCAATGCCTGTTTTTGACAAACCTAAACAAACCGTTTTCATACTTTAGTTATATATGTATAGAACAGACATTTACACCTTGATATATAAACAAACACTGTTGGCCATGATAGTACAAGAAATTAAGATTATTAGTATAGAAAATTACAGGGTATTACAGAATATGATTTTTGAAAATGAACAAAATTCTCACATTTTAGACGGTAGTTTGTGAGTTTAAAAAGATATTTTATAATTTAAATGGTAAGTGTGAACACGAAGAACAATTTTAAATATAAAATATAACTCATTTTTTGTATGGAGGTTATGAGTTTTGGTACTAGGGAGTTTGTAAGTTTAGAAATATATTTTATTATTTAAATAATAGGTGTGCACGCGAAGGACAATGCTGCATTCATAAATCATTTTTTGCACATGTGGAGATTATGAGTTATGATACCTCAAATGTGGACTTATCCGTTTTTGCTTTTAATCGCCTAAATTACCTAATAAGTTATTTTTTTAATATCAGTACTGTTATATCTAAATACGTATACGATATTGTAATGAAAGCTTTTAAAGAGCGCTATGCAATCCAATGTCTTCATTAGAAGTGCTGTTGTTTTGTATCGCTTTTTATGTGCACTTTGTAATAATTATTGCGGCGTCCCTATCGGTGATATTATTCAATTATGGGCCCCATTACCGGTCACCGTTATGTCACATTAGTTCTAATAATAGAAAGCTTTTAACTCGATATCAATAACAAAATAGGGCCCATGCATATGTGTCTAAATCTACCCCTGCGGATGTTATTAATTTAATCACGCAATATTAATCAAATAAATTGATGGAAATTTGACCCATTACGTTGAAGCATTATAAGATCAAATAAAAAATTACATTATATAACAATATTTAACGGGTTTTGATATTTATGATCCTATGAAACAGTTTATAAAGGGCTTACAATAAAATGCACTTTTGTTTATATGAAATTCACTTTCGTAAAGATAGTTTTCACTTATAACAAATACATTCCACAAAAAACAAATTATGTCACTAAAAATAAAGTGATGCACATAATAAAATATATTTGAACATTGAAGAAATATGTTGCACTTACGAAAAAATATTATAGCATAGAAAAAATAGTTTTCACTCAATATAAATACTCACACTTTGAAATCGATAGTTTCACAACGTTGTAATGAAATGTCACTTATTCTTTACTACTTGCAACATAGGATTTTCCACCATAGACTAGTTTACTTGTCGCAACTCTATATTAGGCCGCCTGTATTGTCTTTGCTCCGCGAATTAGATTTTATTCACTAGTATATTATAGGAGTGGTATTTATGAAGAAGCAGGGTTCTGGGTGGACATGCAATATGTTAATATAATTTATTTCAATGTCCATAACATACAAAATTAAAATAATCCGTTTCAAAGTCAAGCTCTCAAAATTAGTCTGTGGCACTTTGTTAAAAGAATCCGTTTCGAAGTGAAAACTATTAAAATCAAAGTTTGAGTGTACTAAGTTAATACTATCTTATACAAAGTACAAACTATCGAAATAAAAGTTCAAGTGTACCAAGTGAATACTAGCTTACACAAAGTGCAAACTATCGAAACAAAAGTTCAAGTGTACCAAGTGAATACTACCTAACACAAAGTGCAATTATTTATAACCCTTTATAAAGTACTGGACTTTTTATTTATTTTACATATTTGTTAACCTGAATTTGTATTTAAGTCTATAAAAACCTCAAAAGTAAAGTAAAGCAATTCGACACATAAATTTGATTTAACAATTTGTATTTTATGAATTTTCTTACTCCAGATAATTTATTAACTTAAGTTCTTGATTTTCAATAAATTTATTTATTTTCAAATTTCCATTGATAAATGTATTATCTACTATTATATCGTCACCATACTGGTATAAGTTGTTAAGTAACATATTTGACAGAAACTATGTAAGTGCACAAAAACATAGCAATTTATTATGTCAGTAAGTATATTAATTCAAATTTCCAGGAAAATAATTGTCCCTGTCTAGACTGGCATAAATCCATCTGTATTGTCATTGTAAAATTATTTATTTTACATAAAAGACCGAGTCTAAAGACTTTATTCTACGATATATAATTTTCATTTACTGTACTAACTTCTGCCAGTACGTTGACGATATGCTCCCCTTCACCACCTTTCTTTTTTAAAAATTCTTGCCAAATCATTTTCAAGTTTTTACTATAAAAAACCTAACAGAACAATTATTCAGAAACACCGATGTTTTAGATACATACATGTTTTAAAAAATAAAACACAATTCATTTGTACTACTTTCACATATTTATAATGAACAGGGCCGGTTTCGCTCATAACGAGCATTATCAACTGATAAAAATACAAACATAACAGGCTTATTTATATAAAATTGATTGTAAAAATGAAGGTATATTAATTTTTACATTCAATTTTATATAAATAAGCCTGTTATGCTTGTATTTTTATCAGTTGATAATGCTCGTGATGAGCGAAATCGGTCCTGATCATTATAAATATGTGGTGGAAATAGTACAAATGATTTGTGTTTTATTTTTTTTAAATATAATGTCTTTCTATCAAAAATTGACAGCTAACATCTTAAAAAAAAACATACATGTTTGTTAACTGTAACATATTTTTTGTATGCCAACACTATTTAGCATGAAACTTTGTGTGTTTATTACTGTGATAGTTACAAAAATTCATACTGAAAGCATTCAAACAGTCATTTATGTAATACATAAATTATATTCATAAATTGTATTCATAAATTAAAAATACATTAATTTTACACCCTTAAGCTTGATTGTTCTAATTAATCTTGGGCTTTAGTAAAAACACATCATTTCCAATTTGTATTCAGCATACTTTTTTATATCCAATCAAAATTTGCATGTAAATAAAATTAAGCATTAAGGCCGCAAAATTTGCACGCATTTCAACCCTTACGCATATCACTTCTGGGTCATCTTCAAAATATGAAATTTTGAATATTAATAGCGTTTCGTACACAGTCTTTGTCTCAACAGTATTGTGTGTTTAATATTCTCTCTCCCCGGGCACAAAGGGTTAGAAGGCAGCCGCGCACACTAGATCCTAAAAGGGTTCCTCTACGAGCAGATCTTTTTTTCGTTGCGAATTAATAGACCAGGTAGGGCAAATATAATTATATCTTATTCTCTCAGGCGGAATGCTCTATCTAGGTTGTATGAGGTACCCTCGAAGGGATGATTTTTGCCAGATTAAACATTTGATATTTTATGCCTACCAAAAACTATTCTGCTGTAGAATTGATAATATTTATAAATTTTAATTAAAATCGTTCAAACTATTTAAACAATAGTGACTTAATAAGATAAGAAATATCTTCTTAATGACTGAACCAAAAGCAATCTAACATCACTCATTAAAGTCTTAAGTCATTATAAAAAGCCACACCTAATGTTTCAAGCGGCCACTATGTCAATCCATCTTGCTTATGGATGCCCAACACTTTTTCTGCCAAACGGGTTTTCAAAACATGACATATTACGATAATTTAAAATAGAATTAAAACTCTCTTTTAATCTAAGCGATTTCGGTTTCACACATTAAAATATGTGCGTTCGTGTTTTGAATGACATCAAATACAAATTAAATGAATACTATAATACAGATTTTTTAAGCCATTAAAATACCGCATGTTTTTAGTACAGTAGAGCGTGATAACATGTTTGAGGCACATAAACTGTTAAGTTATGTTCACTCCCAATATGGATTTAGTGACATCAGGTCTTAATACAGACATCCAACGTCCCTCATGGTAAGAAAAGCAGAGTGAAGTCCAACACAGTCTAAAGCCGCTCGTAAATGAGCATCATAATTTGCATATGGCCGGCAAGTTTGCTGACTATTATCCGGCAATATTATTGTGGCCATATGTGTATCTGTGTATGACCCGTCACTATCGCTCGCCAAGTATGGTCGATGATTTCGTGCGTATACGTGAAGTGAGCTAGAGCAACAATGATCTACATCCGTTTCATGTTGGTCAGTTGTCACTTTTCCGCAGTGAATAAAATTCTGATTTAATGTGCACGGAATGAGTTCAATTTCTGCAGTCCCGTTTCATTTTTCTCGTCTCGCAATTCCTCGTCTGAAATATTCAAAATTCACATAAAATTATATATGTTTTACGACAAATATAATTATGATACTAAGGCATGATTTTCAGATGGAAAAATATATTAATAAAGACAAAGCTTGACATCGAGAATAAATGTAACGTTTTCAACGCGGATAAAGGATTTAGCAGTCCTTGGAGAGAGACGTACATGTTGAACAGAGCGAGAAGGAAATGAATTTATTCTGTCAATATAAAGTTATACACTTGCATTTTCTATTCAAAATATCGTCCAATCATACTGCCGACAAGTGTGGCTAAAGCGAGGCCACATTTAGCAGCATACAGCAGTAACGTCAAGCCTGTCATCAATTTTGCAGCAATAGTGCCGCGTGTTACTGTGTTATAGACGACCACACATGTTCGGCAGCATATTGCCGTTAAAGCTGCTAGCTTAAAATTTGACCATTCGCTTTTTCGATGTTCCGTTTTCAGGACAGTGTCGGATGGGTGTCAATATCGTATGACAATATCGCAAACATCCCAGCATATGGATAGTAATCTATGAACGTTTTGATTAAAATTTTTTGAACGAATTTTTGGACTTTGCTCCCTTTTCCTTTTATACACAGATTTATTATCGGAGTCTTCAGCGAGTGGTCAACGTCGTTAGACATGATATATCTAAGATATTTAAAATTCCCTCCCACCCATCCAATTAGTGATTGATTAGCTAATAGATAGTTTTGCCTTGGCCTTTTCCAGATATCCTTATTCCGTTCGAAAAAACAGAGGTTGAGAAACTAAGTAACTAGCAGTAGTTGTAGAAAAAATCTTTTGAGATAAGCTCAGTTATTAGGAATCTAAATGAACCACATTGGGAGCGGACATGGACAAATTGGAAAATTATGTCAGAAAGGGAAATCCATCTTCCATTTGACACAAAAATTCACGAATATTTTAACGCGTAAATCGAGGGCTAGAAAAAAACAAAAATTAATTAAGGGGTTGGAAGCATTTTAATAACTGAATTTCCTCAAGGAACCCGCCAAATCCATCGAAAAAATTAAATTCTCTCGTATAATAATTTAAATGTGGGTATAATTCAATTCCACAGAAATAACCTTATCAAGGGAATAATATTTGAGTTAGCCGTATCACAAGCGGACCGGCATTTTTCCGCAGAGAAAATTTTAAATTTTCCGCCATGAACAAACAGCGCTTCCGGCACTAGCTCCGAGCGCCGGCAGTCATCCATGACGGATACGAGTTTAACCGACGTTTAACGACTTTCACCGACTCATCCCCCCAGCCTTAGCGACGTCTTATGTATCCTTAAGGCGAGCCAAAAGTATTATCTTCTCTGTGAAGAAATACCTCGCCTTTCTCAAGTCACAAATATTTCATGAATATTTTAGTGGTTTTTCTCGAGCTTTTTCACCGGAAAACTAACATTTTAATCGATGGTTATTAAATCATGGAAAAATTTCTGTTATTATATTTTTAACTCCAATTCACACCTTTTGGTCAAAGAGCCACTGAAACACAACAAGTCATTCAAGAAAAAATCACTTCAGCAAAAGAACCTTGTCTATTAAATATTATAGGAACTTTACCGACTTTGCCCAGAATTCATATTCTGGGTGATCTTTATCATCTTACAAGTTGATGAGTAATCGACATAGCAAGCTGTGAATAGTCACATGAATGCGAATTTCTCATAAATTTCTCAAATTATTTTTATTTAACGGTATTTTAAAAAATAAAACACAATTAATTTGTAATGATCAGGTCCACATATTTATAATGATCAGGACCGGTTTCGCTCATCAAATCACTGATAAAAGAACAGGCTTATTGATATAAAATTGAGTGTTAAAATGAAGGTATATAAAACAGATGATTCATGAACTAAGACAAGAAAATACTGATTAGCAAACAAATTTTACATAAATCAAATAAAAGAGTCTACAACTAAAATGTTATGGACCTCTTGCAAATCAATAAATACTAATCTGAAATCACAAACATAGCTACATTAAAAGTCCATTTAGCTGAGCAAAAAGTTTTAATGACATTACTAATGTAATAAGCAATAATGAATCAGAAAAATTATAATAAAAAATTAGTGAACCAATTAAAAACAATCAAATATTGAGTATGTAATTAATATTAACAATAAACAGTCATCTTAAGTGGAGAAAGCAGAGCAGCTATGAGTATCCATTAAATTTTTAATATCTGAAAAACAAAAATTACAGAGACAGAATCAATTCTTACAAGTTAAAAATAGCCTTACAGGTATAATACAAATTAATGAATCGGATATAACAAAGGAGAAGATGCAAAGACGGTTTGCTAATTCAATAAATTTGAATTGGGCAAAAATTTATATCTATTTGTTTCAAAAATCTCTTGTTTATTTAATTTTAAAGATTTGTTATTTAAGTGCAGGATTTTGAAATTTACTGTTATGTCAAACGTATGTTTATTTAGAAACAAATGGTTACTAAATGTAGACAAATAATCTCATTTTTTTAGCACAAGCTAGATGTTCCTTAAATTAGGTAGAGCACGCACTGTATAACTTTGCACTCCGGTTCTGGGATTTAAGATCACGGGATCTATACTCATACATACATGAGATCTATACACTCTATGCTCTAGGATCATGGTATTCATACATACTAATACACTGACACGCTCTGTGTATCATACAGAAAATGTATCAGTGTAGTTAAAAGTGTAAAGTTATACGGCATACGTATACTCTAAAATTATATTGTACAATGTACCATGTCTACATGCAATGTGGAGCATATGGACATTGAATGTAGGTAGCTCAACAAAAGTTTTTCTCCGACAACGGCTTGTTACCCAGTTGCTCAACTTCCCTTTTTCAAACAGAGTAGGGGTAGAAGGATGGAGCTAGGACAAGATTTGTGGTTAATTGATTGCTCTCGGTACTACCCATTTTTGGGATCAGATCGGTGGGAGAGAATTGTAAACGTCACATCATTCTTAAAAGAAGCTCAATAGAAAGTTTTAATTTTTGAAAGTAGCTCTCATACTTTTAAAAATAGGAGACAATTACTCTTTACAAACTAAGGATTAAGGCGATTCTCAAAATGTTAACTCAGGTATCAGTGTGAATCCCAGACGTATAATATTTTATCTCGTAAATAATATCTGTCGTATTTGTATCTTCTATATAAACGTTAGACACTGTTTACTGTCTGTCAGTTCGAGTCCATTCGTGCGTTCGAATGCCTGAAGATGCCGAAAGGCGAAACCCGGGTCGTTAGTGACAAAATACATGGAAGTGTACAAAATCTCAAGAATCCAAATTTGGAGACAATTACACTAAATTATTCTTTGTCGAAAAATCGTGCAGAAATACCATTATGAAAAACAACAGTTATAAGTTGCATAATGTTTGAAATATATATTGTTTTGTTTTCAGTATTTAAATTGATGGTCCAGTTCCCTACGACTATCAGTCAAAAATTTAATGTTTTGAGTTAAATTAGCCATTATATTCGAACACCGTTCTTCTACAGTTCCACAAAAGTACAGCTTGTAAAGTGTACAGGTTTTCTCTCAAAAATACTTGCATATGGATATCAGCAAAATTAAATAATTACTCAATTCCATATACATACATAACGAAATATCGTATCGTAGAAATATATTTTTATCAACCATGGCGTTTCGTAAAGAAACAACTTTTACTCCTAAAACGTATTGGCCATCTATTTAGATAAAAAAGTAATACAAATAATAAGCCATCACTTTTTACGAGTCAGCTTAGATGAGTCAAAACTTTGATCGGACATAATTAGACCATCAAAATATTCAACAACGATTTACTAAAACATGTTACGTAGATTTAACGTCTCTTCCAGAGCTAAGACGATATTTCTTGATAATTTTAATATGTTAAGATATTTTATAGAACGCCTTACATGAACGTTATAACATAAATAATATTGAGCGCTTGTTCGGCGAATTAATGAAAATATACAGGAAAACATAATTGAAGGATAATTTCACACACGACTTTACCGATTTCATTATGGAACATGAAAAGGGCAACCCTTAATATTTTTTGACAGGGGTTTTCAGCATCCGCAGTACATTATTATATCCATATATCACTTTTATTAGGCTGGGATGTAAATTATTTCGGACCGAATGTTAATAAAAGATGCCTGAAGGAATTTGATTTCGCGCCATATGTTAGCTGATATATTCATTTTTGTGACGGTTATTCACATTACGGTCCATTATAAAGGGACAATTGTCATACACGTTTATCAAAATGTATTATATTCTGTAAAGGTATTCTCACGGAAAACCCTGTATGATTTTATTAAATCTGACATTATTCTATTTATCGTTTCGGAATAATTCATATCACTGTAGATGTAGGCCGCTACATTCTCTCTCCACATTATACGGCTCGCGTTGACGCCAAACATCATTTTTAATTGTACTCGTTAAAGAGTATGCTGACAGAATATACCTTTTAAGGACTAGTTATTAATTACATTTCCATGTATTTCGTCGCTAACGACACGGATTACGCCTTTTGCCATCTTCAGGCATTTGAGCTCACGAATGAACTCGAAATTGATGAGTTCTGACCCGGGTCGTTAGTGACGAAATACATGGAAATGTACAAAACCTCAACAATTAAAATTTGATATTGAAATTCCATCAAGGACCCTCAGTTGATATCTTAAATTAGACGATTTATGAACGAATCAGTAAATATACCACTTTTTGTGAGCTTTAAATTTAAAGATGAAATTATCACAGATTTTGCAATATTTCGGTAATCATTTTATTATCATTGGATGTACAATTCTTAATTGAACTTCATAAAGAGTATTGCAAGATTATTTATTTTCCAAGGACTTTTCGTAAAAAAATTTGTTAAATCAAGTTTAATATAAATATATTTCTTTATTTGATATCGTCACTGTTGCTGGCAAAAAGCACTAAATCAAAAAAATTACATATATATATTTTTTTTTATTTATGTCCGCTCCCAACGTGCAGTATATGGCCTCCTAATGGAGGTCTCTCAACAGAATTTGTCTACGAGAAATGCTTGTTACTCAGTTGTTCAACTTATCTTTTTTTGAAGAGAGTGGGGATAGAAGAATAGGGATAGGACAAAAGTGGTTAGCTAATCGCTCTCGCTACACCCCGTGAAGATCAGATGGGTGGGAGGGAGTTTTTTAGACATCACAAACACACAGACTACCCACAGAAATCCATAAATCGATTAAAATATCAATTTATGAAAACCGTCCGCATCGGGATTTGAAGCCGAGACATCCGTAACCGTGGCCAATGACGCTACCAAGTGCGCCAAAGACGCTGACATATTGAGTTAGTTATACTCAAATGTTCCTTATTTCAAACTATAGCGTTTGGAAGAATACACTTATTTTTATAAATTATGCTTTTACTTAAAAACAGTTTTGTACAAACAAACGAAATGAAAACGATAAAGCATTTCAAACATTTGAAATACTTCAGAGTCCAATTTCTCAAAACTAGCATTTTTCAGTAAGTGTCTTCTTCCAGAACAATGATGATATTAACTGTAGTATTTATTTGTCGGAATTGGAACAACTATGATCAAAATTCACTCTACGGTGAGCAAGACATTTAGATTTGTTAAAAATCAATCTCTACACTGAGCTGGACGTATTATCACGCATGGATGAGTGTAAGCCTACAAATCATCTCACGTTTTCTACCTTCGGAGGATGACGGTGTTGGTAGACCACGACTTTGGTGGATGGAAGGGGTGATCAGTGATTGGCGTAGGTAGGCGAAAAAGCGAGTGGAATGGGGAAGACAGCTTGAGGCGGTGAATATTCTCTTTAGAGTGTAGCGTTACAAAATAAGAATATGGAAGAAGAAGATATTGTGTAAGTAGTGGTAAAGGCCGTGCTTAAGCAATCAATCATGTGATCTTGGACATAAGTGGTTTATAAACATTTTTATCGAGTTTATCTCGTATGATTTTCCAATTTTCAAAATATTTGAATTATTAGCTATCCGCTGTAATGCGAGAGATTTTTGTTTTTAATTATAAATTTTAAATATAACATTAAATTATTACATG
Organism: Himalopsyche phryganea; assembly: GCA_022494535.1. Taxonomy (NCBI): domain Eukaryota; kingdom Metazoa; phylum Arthropoda; class Insecta; order Trichoptera; family Rhyacophilidae; genus Himalopsyche; species Himalopsyche phryganea. The sequence goes on from JAGVSL010000025.1 coordinate 4,326,758, forward strand.
GATTCTGTGGAGAGTATTTAAAATAGTTTAAGAGCACTGATGGTGGGCCAAACCTTTAATCTGCCCGTTTAGCATTATTGTAGAAAAACTGTTGTGGTTCTTGGTGTACATATTAATAAAAATAATATTTTCTTCACAATTCCAATTCGAAAAAATCAACAGATTCAATATTTTGAACTTTTAAGCGAGGACAGATAAGTACATGCTATCAAAATATATTTCATGGCAACTGGTGTTTTCCCAATTGTTCCATATACCATTTTCAAATGACAAGGCTTGTGAAAATCGCAAGCACTTGTGCTCTTGAGTGAAAAATCGATTTATATATACATATTTCCTGCTAAGAGTTCCAACTTTAGACCGCAGAACAAGAGCGCAAAGCAACCGAGAAATGTTGGTTAGTGATATTACATTTATCATTATTCAATGACATATCATCGACGCCGGTATACATGTTGAGAAATCTCTGCTCTATCGCATCGCTATTTTGTATTAATTGTATAAAAGACTATTTAAAAAAAATTAAATGTTTTGAAAGCAGTGCTTCCCAAACTTTTCATAAATAAACCACGGCCCCCTACCACGAAAATTTAATTAATTTAGTTATCAAAAGCTGTATTTAACATTATGTTGTCGTTGTTCTGGAAGAAAACAGTAGATCAAAAATTCAGATATTGTGTTAGTTATACTAAAATTCCTTATTTCAAACTCTACCGTACGGAAAAACACACTTTCTTTATAAATTACCATTTAACTTAAAAACAGTTGTGTACAAACTAAATTTTAATTATTTGAAAAACTTCAAAACTGCAATTACAAAAAAATATTATTTTTCATTTAGTGACTTCTTCTAGAACATCGACGATATACAATGTGGTTATATTTATTGTATTTATATAATATTCTTAGGTACACAGGTGTTTGCGTTCAACAATTGACAAAAATTTTTAATAAAATAATTGTTCTGAATATACAATATTAAACGAAAAAATGCATGATTAAATACTTGTAGCTCTACTGCAACATTTTGCGGCCCTTTGCAGAAACCCTATGACCCACCAGGTGGCTGCGTTGTGTAGTTTGAGAAGCACTGTTTTAAAGGATTTTTGGTATTACTTCCACATTTGTACAATGATCAGAACCGGTTTTGGTTATCAACTGAATCTTGATCATGTGGAAGTAGTTAAAAGATTTATTTTTAAAATATACAGCTAAAAAATTAAAATGGTATGTTTAAACTAGCGGTCACATGTATTTAGTAAATTAGCTTGGTATGTAATAATAAGTCGGTTGTTAATTAATTTCAGTTCAGTTTAAACCAACTTACTCTCAATATTGAAGAAAATCTCTTGCTCAATAAAATGGTCTTTGTCAGGGTTCAAGATTTGATGCGGTAAGGCAGCATAGGAAAAATGCAAAAAATGACATAGCTAGATATCAAAGTACGTCATTGATCAATTTAAAAAGGAATGTTGCTAATACAAAAATGGTTATTTTTCGTGTATTTCGATTATAACGTTTGGTATTTTTTTAACGTTATAATTGCAATAGAAAATATATCATCATCCATTGTTCACTAACTTCGAAGCTTCAATGAATACTTCAACTGATTATGAGTGAGTGAAAGTGAAAGACGAGAGTCTTGAGGTGACTGACATTTCCCTCCAACATTTTTACAGATAATAACTTTTAATAAGCTCGAAACGTAGCAGGGGTGCTGATGATGATGATTTTTCCACAGATTTTTAAATTTCGGGGTGATTCAGACTGTTAAAACACGCCAGTTTGCTCCAAGTTATCTTTATTGCAGTCAATACCAAATTCAAAAATTAACAATGACAAATTACACGAAGTACAAATTAAAGAGAATAAAATAGAAAGTGACGTGTTGCAGGCAAACGATTAGAATACGGTCAGTGGGGAAAGACTGGACAGCAACGCCTAGCCTTTAGGCACCGCTCAACGACCGAAAACGAATGACAAATAAAAAAGGCAGTTTTTTGTAAACTACCTAGTACTGGAGTATCAGTTAATATAAAACTGGCTGATTTAAAAACACTATTCTAAATAGAGTTGTTATTATTATTGAATTATAATGAACGACTTTACAAAAATAAACTATTTTTCGATATAATTGAAAATCATTCTTGGTGAGAGGTGAATCAAGAAAGGTTCTGGGGACAATTCGCGGGTGGGCAGAACGAAACACGATTGGGTCATGTCACTTTATGCTTCAAATACGATTGAAACAATTGTTTGTTTGCAAAATGTTCAATTTTTAGCTTGTTTCTTTCTATCAATAATATTCATAGAAACACATCCTGTAGTAAATTACAGTGACAATTAGTGTAGAGTAAGTTCATCATTTTAATCATCCAAGCATGACGTCATAAAGTTAACGAAACTGCCCGCAGTAAAGTCTGTTGACAGTTAAGTGAAAAACTAGTTTATTTGGCAATAAAATTCTCAGTATATTGCATATGACGTGCGTTTGACCTCGTCTATGAAAGTTTTGTCGAAAACACCCTATGCCAAAGCATCTACCAGGCAAACATGCGCATTACATAATATTTCGTGTAGAGTTATATATTCATCTTTTTATTCTACGATATTGTAAATCAATTTTCTGCTAACGTACACATAAAATTTTTAATAAACGTAGAATTTTATAAGCAACTAAAATAGTATATCTACCGAATATTCCAAACCAGTTATGAAATAACTGACTTATAGCAAGTTACCATCACGTATTCAGTAATGAATATATTTTTGCTTTTATTTAAATTTCCGTTTCAACTTATTTATAATATCTTTTAACTGATATTTTGTGTAAATGTTAATATTTTATTATTTATGACGCATTCCATTTAATTTTTTTCAGTAAACTTTTCAAGTTTTTAGTCGTTTCGAAGGCATGTCAATTTGAAAGTGACTATCAACCATTCTACCCGAAACCCATAATCTAGTCCAGATACATTTTTATCATACATCTTTGTGTCTAACCGCAATTGAATGATTTTGGAAAATGTTTATTGTAAAGAAAAACACAAGCGTTTTTGAAAAACTCTCAAAAAAATCTATTTTAATTCATTCATTGAACAACTATGCGCATTTCGTTTATGAAATACATATTATCGATCGATACTTAGCGCATCCGTGGCGCAGTTGGTAGCGTCGCTGGCTACGGTTACGGATGTCTCGGGTTCGATTCCTGGTGCGGATGGTTTTCATAGATTGATCTTTGAATCGATTTATGGATTTCTGTTCGTAGTCTGAGTTCTCCCTCCCACCCATCCCATCCTCACAGGTTGTAGCGAGAGCGATTAGCTCACCACTAGTCTTGTCATAGCCCTATCCTTCTATCTCTACTCTCTTCGAAAAAATAGAGGTTGAGCAACTGAGTAACAAGTAGTTCTCGAAGAAAAATTCTGTTAAGATACCTCCATTAGAAGACCATATGCTCCACATTGAGAGCAGACATGGAAAAAAAAATATCTTTAACCAAACATCAGGAAGAATATACCTAGGTATCAGGCACGTGCGGTGGTTTTATATCTTTTTCGCTCAATCACATGAAAAGTGAAAGTGCAAGCGAGATGTAAGGGCATGCAGCGCATGCTCTTGTATCCTTTTTGCTCATACCCAAATTAGGTTATGCAATAGAGATAGTGATAAGTCCACGTCACGCCAATGCTAGGTTACGTATTTCTTCAGATGATCAACATCGGTTTTTAAAATGGAAGAAAAAGACAAACGTACGGTATTGGAAGATGAAAATTAATTAATTGATTGCTCTCTATACATCGCATTTACATGGTCGTGTTGAATTGCAAATGCATTTGTCAATTTTGGGTTCCATCTCATCATCAAGTTGGAAGCCTAAAACATTATCATTACTTGGTTACGAAGAACTGCTAAAAACTATAGATATTTAAATTATGTGTATTGCCATGACGCGTTTTTGGGTTTATTTTACTATACTATATTAAATTACAAACATGGCGAAAATGTTTAAATATGTAGCGAGTAATCAATATAGATTAATGCAAACTATTTCCGCATAATATTTATAAAGATTAACGTTCTCGTAAAGCAGTCAAATATAAAGAAACAAATCTGCGGAAAGTAATCAATGTTGACGACGGCAATTCTGCATACGTAATTATAAAGGTGAACGCCTGCGAAAAGTCATCTATTCAAGTGATGAATAATGCAGAAAACAGTACAACGTGACGATAGCATAAATGGACAACTATATTAAAGGACGTAGATTCTGCGACGCGCCCCGAACTGAAAACATCTCTACATATCCCCACAATCGTCAGTTTAATATACCATCTTATACCTAAAGCTAAATATTTTTGACTATACAAAATTTGGAACTGAATGAAAATATGTTGATTCATCATCAAAAATTTATTGTTTATTCATGTAATTAACACTCTAGATTTTTAGTATGGTTTTATGATTCTTTCGTGATCATGGTAAAGTTTTCCTTTCAGAAATTATGTGCGAAATAGTTTGAATTAATATGGAGGTTGCTGTACTAAATTATTTGTGAAGTTTTGCATACGAGCAACTATAAATTAATGTACCAGCACGTTATGGGGTAGGTGGTGTTATATTTTGCAACCCCACGTCCTGGAAACTCTCACACAGGATGCGACAGGGGAGAAATGCTCCAACTTGTGGAAAGTTGGTCATAATATTATATAATTAATAATAAAACGATGTAATAGCAACATTCAATTACTGCTGTATTAATAAGGGTTGTCACTGAGGATTGCAATCCCTGATATCACGCCTGCTCTCGGGGTCACGAGGATTGATATTGAATTAAAACCCTTTAAGGACCCATTATTTGAGGTCGTAAAAACAATTCAACGCTAAGAGCTTTTCCAATTAAATTTTTATTGCGATGAGATATATATTTTTTACATGGTTATACAATAAGAAAACATTGCCAGTTGTAAGTGCAACCTGTCAATATCTTTGGAAGTGACGTAGTTCTAAAATACGAATTATTATGATTAAAGTTGACCAAATTTATTATATATGGCTATATTGTCCTCCTAATATGGAACATATGACCTCCCAACAGATGTTTTTTTAAGAAAACTGCTTGTTACTCAGTTGCTCAACCTCTCTTTTTCGAAGAGAATAGGGATATGATAGGGCTTGAACCAAAATAGTGGTTAGGTTACGCCTTACTCTCGCTACACCCCGTTTTTAAAAGCAGATGGGTGGGAGGGGGTTCTAAGAGTGACAAAAATTTGTACCTACTAATAGAAATCCATAAATTAATTTAAAAATCAATTTATGACACGGTTCATACTGGGATTAGAACCCGAGACATCCGCAGCTTTAGCCAATGACGTCAACCAATTAAAATTTGTTTCAATTAGTAATTCTTATAGATCTTGATGGTTTTCCAGATCACCCAAATCGCACAAGGTGGAAGAAGAGGCAAGTAGCGTTAAGGCTCTTGGGAGGCTGATTGGCCTTAGACATCCATAATCATAGCCAACGACGTTGATCACTTTACCACGCAGCCGACAATTCGCTATCTTATATATAATAGCCCAGAACGGTCTATAAGCGTAGACGTTAAATTATTATCACATATCACAAATAAGCGTCCGCGGTCAATATAAACAATACGCACAGTTCCAACATGACGCAAACCGAGGCAAACAAACAACAATCATTCAACCAGTATAGAAACTAAATAACAGCTACGTTAGACATTCAGTATTTGCTTTTCAATACCGTCATTTATGACTGGCGTTCCCACTACAGATGTACCAATTTAACTTGGCCGCTAATGAGGGCGCCACCGTTGCGTTAGGAATGTTGCCATACTTAACCAGAAATGAGATTTAAATAAATTCTAAAACTGATATTTTAGCGACGGTTATTAATAGTAGACACACATATTTATTTTTTGTAAAATAGCAATTGGAGAAATTTATTATAGACGGATGGCGGAGGCCAAGTGATGTTGGTAATACTGTAATCATTAATAGTGTCTGTTAATTAACGGTTTAATTCATACCATGACAAGTTTATACGTCAGCAAAGGTGTAGTTACGACATCAAGTGACACTTTGCATTTTTTAATATCGTATAGTATAAAAACGTGTAAAACACACACATCTTTAAAGTCCATTTCATAACTCACAACGACCTACAAAATTCTCCGTGTTTTTACTGAAATGGTCACAGATTACGTAACAACATTTAAAATTATCATTCCTCATTTTTCCGGTTAAATATGTCACACCAGTATCATTCCAACAAACAAAAAAAAACCTTTTTTATGTTTAAAAATGTTCGCGTGTTTGTAACGCTGAAAATCTTTTTTAGAATTGAATGAATCTGTTGGCTTAATTTTTGAAATCGTTCTTTCGCATCTAATTAATTTATTATGTGAAATGAATCTCCGTTTTATATTAATACATTAATGTACTGTGAGGAATTATTTCTTTATGTTATTATTAGTCATGGTAACACGTAAATAATTTGAGCTGAATAATGTGAATAATGTGTTAATAGATCACAAATAAAATTCATTAAATTTAACGTTAGTAAACAAATTAAACGTTCATATATATTATATATTTATGAGTTAATCAAATATAAATCAATCACAAAACGACATCACCTGTTAAATAAGTAAACCTGCTAACTCCACGTGCACAAAATATTCAAAACAAAAAAAATTGGAATAATTTAACTATCATTTAGAATTAAGCAATTCTTAAATACAGCTGGGTGCTTTTGTTTGTATGCTAAAAATTTAGAATCGCACAAATTCCAATTAGTGGTTAAATAATTTCTATGTTTTGAAAATTTTTTCGAAGTGGAGTTAGCTGTTTTCAGATCAATCGGTTGAAATCTAAAATATGACTCAATGCGTTATCAATTTATAGTAAGAAACGGAAAACAGTATACTCTTGTAACAATATTTTGTTATCTTAAATTTAATTTGGTCAGTATATTCCCTTTAAGCTCAAATAAATGTGAGCGGTGAGTTCTTCTCCTTTCTCCCACCCAGTCACTGGACAAATCCTCTCAAACAATGATTGTCTCATACGTTATAAAGTGTACGACTTAAATTTGACACTTTTGGTTAGAATGATTCTCAAAAAAATATATACTTATTATACTGATTTGCATCAACAACTGCAACAAAAAAGTTTGAAATTTTTTCTTTATACTATAATTAAATAAATACGAATGAAACTACGTGATAAAACGCGACAACTTATAAAAAATTACACTACTCTAATCACTTTAAGTGATAATTATCAGGTATTTAATTTAGATTTACCTAAAACACAATAAAATAAATTACTACAATTTGAATTTAGCGCTATAAAAAGACGAAGCCCTTGTTTAGGTAATATCGAACTGTCAGTAACACAAGGTGACCCAGGCAATATCATCGTTGAAAGATAAATTATTAAAAAGTAGCACACAGTGGCCAAAACATAATTTTACTTGAATTTGTGTAAAATTTCTACAAAAATACAAAATATTATTATGTATTATATTTATTTAAAGATTTTATTCGTTGAAACATTCAATTGAGAATGATTTATGCATATCAACTTACGTCTTATATGAGATAAGACAAAATTTTTCTTTCTTAGAAGCAACATTTTCTTACGTGCCTACTTAAGCCTCTTGTGTATGAGATATGTATTGTTTTCTGAAAAAGAGATTTAAAATGAATACAATTGTTTGTTTGAACGTATATAATGATAATTATCATCGCTCTTGAATATATTTATTTCAAGTCGTACTTGAGAATTTAATTCAAAGAACTCCTTGAGAATTTCATGTGTTGAAAAAACGGAATTTAATAGACATTCCATCACTTGACAATGCTTCCGTGAAACAAAGCACACGGCCTTTCGTGAAATAAATTAAAAAATATTTTAATATAAGCCAAAATTTACGTGTCCAAGAGTCAATACGTTTTTTTTATTCTTTTTTTCTTAAATCCATCTGAAAATTTTCAGTGAAAAACAAATAACGCTTCTTTTAAATTAAAAATATTTCAACGTGAAGATTATTTGTTATTTGTTAAACGCTACTATAATAATACAATATGAAACAGCTGGGTTGAAGGAGTGTGAAGGTCTTGATATCAACATCCAGGATAGGCGGGAAGATCTTAGTACAAACGCCACATTGGTCCAGTAAATCTCTTTTATTCAATGCATTGGTCGATAAAAATACACAATAAAATTTACTTTCAAGTTACAGTTAATTAATTATCATTAAAAAAATAACAGAATACGGTTTGAAATCGAAGCGATCCTCAAAGCAAAGCTAAAGGTGGTGATCTATTCGGCCATGGAGCCGTATAGCCTCTCGCCTTAACGGATAACCATTCGATAAGGTGGCTGGGAAGCGATTAACAAAAATAAAATAATTGAAAGCGAGAAAAATTCAAAATGAAGCCCTTTTTTTAAAAGGGTCTGGAATGCGACTGTGGGATTAGACCAACGGTTCTGTAGCCGATGCTTCGGGTGATTGTCACTTCCGACGACTTTCAAAAAAATGTCAATGAATGTAACGAGTGGATATAATGATTTGACTTTGTTCTTAGAATTACGCCTTGTCAATGCTAATACTTGTAAATTAAGCATTGAAAGAGGTGATGGTTGACGGTTTTGAGCGTATTTTACTACCAAAGTTTTCTTGACACGATTGGGCCATGTCAAAAAAATATATAACATATTTTATTCTATGTGACTTTTGTATTTTATTCTGTAAAATATTTTTCTTTACCTTTATTATATTTGTACTATTTATTGAATGTTTAAATAAACAATAATTACAATACACTTGGGAAATTTCAACTGAAATAATGCATTGCTATATTTTTATATATCACAATATATTCAGATAGTCCAGCCAATACAAAAATGTGATTTGTTCCATGAATGTTACAATATCTATTATCCATTTCAATGAAAATAATACGAAAGAAAATCTTGTGCACAATAGACTTCAAAAAAGTTTAATCAAAAAGTTCTATACTAATTTTGGCATTTCATGCAATTGATTCAATTTGCTATTTTATGGACTCTTACTAAGGTATCTTTACAAAAGATATTTAACTAGAAATTATCGTTGATCGGTAGTTTTTCAGTGAGGGTAATTGTAATATATATGAAACTAGAGAAGAAAATAATAGGAATATTCTTTCCGTCTCAACGTTCCCGTATTAAAGATAAAAAAGTGCGTCGGAAGAGATTAAGGGATCAAAGAAATCCGCACTATTGGACATAAATCCTACAAACAAAATAAAAAGCAATGTTAAATAGTGTTTTTCAACTAAGGAATTCAAACTCTTGACGTTACGTCACATGGTAACATCGTTGGCTGCTGTTACGGATGTCTCGAGTTCAACTCCCGGTGCGGACAGTTTCATAAATTGATCTTTCAATCGATTTAAGGAGTTATGTTCGTAGCCATAAATATTTGTGATGTAATACTCCCTCCCACCCATCTGATCCTCGAAAAGGGGGCGCAGCGAGATCAATTAGCTATGCTCCACATTGGGAGCGGACATGGTAAACAAAACCATGGCAAAAAAAAAACATCGTGAAATTAAGAAAAGTCGTTTGATTTTATTTGAGTACTTCAGATATTTTACAGATATTTTTTTATATTCATACCTTAAATCTTTTTTTTTGTTTCAGGTAAAAAAAAACAGCACAACATGACACCCAAAATCATTTAACGTATTCCAAGTGTCACGGAAAAATCACCAAGCTTGTAAGTAAAATGATTATAGGAAACTTTTGACATTCATTTGTCTCATATGTGCTATAATTTCAATGAGTATTTGTGTTGATTTATCTGTATATCTGTAACACACAACACAAACTTTAGCCATTGAGCAAATGTTGACAGATTTGCCACCTGTTGTAAAATATTATAGTATAAATATAAGGAAAAAAATCGGTCCTGGAAAACCCAAGATATTTTAATTTTTATCCCAACTACCTTCTACCTGATAATGAATGATATTTTTGTAAATTCTATCCATAAATTAAACATTAAGCAATCAGCAATGAAAAAATTATTTATTGTTTCAAGTTGATTGCTTTGAATTTATTTCATATTTTATTATTTATATCCGATAAAATGTTCGTTTGACCACTGAGCTGGAGATAAAAAAAATATTCGGCCCATTATCACGCGACGCAATCAACTTATCGCATTGCAGGCAAGCTTTGACTGTAATTAAATCAAAATTCTGAAATATTTTGTATTGAAATTCCACAACGAATTCCCCCGTCAATAAATAATCACAAAAACCGCTTAAAATGTTAAATTATTCAGGTTTATTAGCAGGCTTTAGACTCAGCACGTGTACAATCGATTTGTAGAAAACTTTTTCAATTAAAATAATTATCAAGGTGACTCTTATAACCTGCACCCTACAATACAGAGGGCAAACGAGCTTTTTCTAATAAAACGTTGTCATATTTTGAATGAAAGTTTATTAATTAGTGCATTTTTTTAGCTTGAATATAATACAGCTAAAAACGTTTTGCTTGAAGCTAAACTTCATGTTTTAGTAACGTTTACGGTGATCAGCATGGGATTCATCTCTAATTGTTAATAGTTCCTTTTAATGTGTTAACTGTCAATTCTTGGTGGAAAGACATTATATTTTAAAAAATAAAAAACAATTCATTTGTACCACTTCCACATATTTATAATGATCAGGACCGGTTTCGCTCATCACGAGCATTATCAACTGATGACCAGTCCTGATCTTTATAAATATGTGGAAGTAGTACAAATGAATTGTGTTTTATTTTTTAAAAAGGTTATAGTTCCACAGAAATTTTATCGCAGTTGTAATCAATTTAAAAAAAAATCACACATGGTTTCAAATTAGTGGTTTATTTTATTTTAAACTAGCAAATACCCGGCATGCGTTGCAATGCCACTCAAAGAAAGAAAGTTTTTGTGTTTTGATTTTGTTTATTGAAGAGCTTCCGTCTCGTGTGTACACGAATAAATCAGAATATTTTCCGATATGTCGCTGTTTGTACGTATTTGAATCTTTTTTTTAGGTTTTAGATTTTTTCTTCAGTTTCATCGAAATTGGATAAATGGTATAGGAACGCATAAAAGATAAATAATGAAACATTCGTTTTATATATATATATATATATATATAAGATAAACAATGAATTCGTATGAGTTTTCTTCATGCTTTGTAATTTTTATATGTGATAAAATTCCAGCGCCAAATTTAACTTTTAAAGCTTTTTTATATTGCATAAATGAATGAATTGTATAGTAGGACATTTCTTTACGAAATAATTTGGACAATCAATTTTCACTGAATCATTATCTATTTCTCTTAACTATTGTATAATCGAAAATATTATCTGATAAAAACGGTGTGTCAATAAAATAAAAGTCACGACATAGGCTGCGAAAAACTATTTCTCGTTTGTAACATCGTGTTTATAAGCGATTGTAAACTTAATGTTTTTGATAAAGTTTAAATGGTATATTTTATCAACTCAAGTTCTGCGTTCAAACACCATTAAAGTTAGTTAAGCAAAGTTTTATGTAGATACGAGTTCCCTTGTTGTCGTGGCTATCCGTAAGTGTCCGAACTGTCTCGTTTCTAATACTTTGCAAGTAATCTCTGCCCACGCTACATTTAGCAGACTTTTAAGTTGTAGCAAGTTTGAGTGTACCGGAGAAGGAAACTAAAAGTTACCACGTGGGGTGCTTGGGTCGCCCCCGTTTCTATGTCGTGATAAAATAATGATAGTGTCTGCAACTTAAAGTAATATCATAATCTATGATAATCCTCAGCCTCTTTTAGAGACGAAAAGCGAACAAACTCCACATTTTCTCACAGTTGCAGCTGCAATTGGCTTTAGGTTTGGATAAACTCTTCGGACACAGAAAAAATCTTCTTTATTTCAGTTAAGTGTTTGATAACATAATTGATACAGTTTACAGATGATTTCTTCCAGATTTGACAAGGCAAACTCTCTCTGACGGTAATGATAAAGCAGTTCTCACAAAGCCGCAAAGTGCAACTTGTTGACGGTTCAACGGACATCACCGTTATTTTTGAAAATATATTGATAAATTGAATCGCTGCCCTACCGGAATGCACCGATTTCTTACCAACTAAACCGAAATCAATTCGAGTAATTTTTCAGCCAGATACCATGGTGTAAGAAGTATAGCTGGATAAAAGTTGACAGTCTCCATTTCTGTATTTGTTGACGTCATTGCGTGCTTGGCGAATTACAATTTACTATAATTTAAGACAACGTTATGCGTGTTTGCCAGGGATGTCCGAGGAGAAATTCCCCAAGACTTGCACTCTTGTTACTCAGTTGCTCAACTTCCCTTTTTTCGAAGAGAGTAGAGATAGAAAGATAGAGCTAGGACAGAATTAGTTGTTAGCTAATCGCTCTCGCTACGCCCTGTGAGAATAGGATGCGTGGGAGGGAGTTTTAGACATCATAAACACTCAGGCTACGAACATAAATTCATAAATCGACTGAAAGACCAATTTATGAAAACTGTCCGCACCGGCAATTGAACCCGAGACATCCGTAACCGTAGCCAACGACGTAACCAATGTGTGTATTTCTCACACAAAACGTGTTAATACACTATACTTATATGCATATGATATATTGACTGTAGAAAGACAAAAGGACGCAACCCTCAGTTTTTTTCAAAATAGTTTTTTTCGATAATCACAATGTATACAACTTAATATATGTTTTATATTATATTTTTTGTGTAGGTTAAATTCTTTTGCCTTTCTACATTCGATATGATTTTGTCATCTTAGAGACGGCTGCCGACGATTTTCGACTTTTTAAAAGTATAGGGTCAACCCAATAAGTTTGTTAGTTACATAAGTAAAATCGTAATATAAAACACTACAATGTTTTCATCTAAGACTTTATGACATTGATTGAATTGCCATTCACTTTGTATAAATCCATAGTAATAAGGTAGAAATATCAAGAATTTGTTGATAGCTATTTCGGGTTCGCGCCACGTGTAACAATTTCAAATATATTTGAATGTAATGCAATCTGAAAAGGTTCAACTAAAAATAACCCCACATAGTGGCTAAAGTGTCGGGAGTTGCGTCCGTTGTACACCGCACAACTTAACTAAGAGACCGTCGGGATCCAAAATCGGTCAAAACCTCTTGCCTAGAAGAACAGCGCCGTTTTACGCTAGACCTCTTTCCTGTTACACGACGGTCAAAAGGTTAAATTATTTAACTATGAGGCATAATAGGCTGGTCATAGACAGTATGATAGCTCATGTGCTTAGACACAGAGCTTAATCGTCTTAATTTGAATGAGCTTTTAATCTAATCTGGTATAATGATATATAATGTTAATTTCTTTTACTGTCTACGATTTTAATAAAAAAATAATGATTCTAATATTGTTATTAACTTGTTCTGTTTGGTCCGATTACCAATTACAATATGATACACCCTACCCTTTATTTTTAATGTAAGAATTAGAATCATTGTCTACCTTGAAGTAAACAATCTTGCAATATGGTAAGTCTGAAGATGCTTCTAAAAGAGGCAAAACGCCTCACGTTAGTGATAAACCAAGTTGAATAACTGAGTTATAAAGTTTAATTTTATATTAAAAATGAGCTTTCACAAAGTTACCGCCGAATCCATAGAAAATATGGTACTGATTTTACGCAAGAATTAAATATTTTCTTTGATAAACCAATGTTGTCAATATTCGTAATCGGTTACTATTGATTGTTGACCACCTGTAACAGAATCTATATTTACACTGAAAGGCATGTAAAGCTTTATTTTTAACCACTGATTCAAAAAAACAGTGCTTAAAATGTTCCTAATACCCATGGAAAAGATAGAAAAAAATTATATTATGTAAGTAAATAACCATTGATACAATAGCACAGTAATTAATATATATTATATTACATTCTACTTTGAGGATTTTATTTAGTTCCTCTCGAAATCGACACAGTAGGCTCACAGAAGATAAATTTAATGAACAAGCATAAATTTGATTTAACAAGTGCTTGATAATTAAAATGAATGATTATTACTGTTGGATGGGAAATGTTTGATATTTATATTAGTTAACAAAATAACAGCTCTGTTCAAGATAGAGTTATTAAACATCGAAACAAACCGATATTTCATATTGAAGGTACATTTTTATCGGCAAAAGTGAGTGGGCTTGTATCATCACAAGTTTCGCGTTCACTAATTTATTGAAACTGATTTATGAATTTGCACGGACAGGCATTCATATTTGTAATTCTTTTGTACGTTTTAGCAGTAATTATACAATAAAAAATCTTTTGTAACGCAATCATTATCTGTGTTTCTTTATACAAAATAGAGTGACTGAAGACTGCTTATAAAAACTTATATAGCAATTATAAATTGAATTGTTGAACTATTGAACATGAGCTGTCGGTTTGAGTTCATTCGTGTACTCTAATGACTGAAGTTGCCAAAAAACGAAACCCGGTTCGTCAGTGACGAAATACATGGAAATGTAAAAAGATTTCAACTATTAAAATTTGATATTGAAATTCCATCAAGAACCATATTAAAGTATCTATTAGAAGTACAATTTCCTTTTTCACTAATTTCTTTTTAAAATTTTCCAACTTGCTATTGTGGTTTATGAATATTTACGAATTATTTAAAAGTCATTATAATGGATTCATAATGTGGCTTCACTTTTTATTTTAGTAAGTGTTTATTGATTTTGTAAGAAAGAGGTCGTTAACATTTTAATTGTTGACTATTTATTTTGTTTGATATATTGAAAATTCTAGTCAGATTTCTTAAACCAACTCTTTTATATAGCTTGTTAACATTCAGCTTTATACAAATAACCCTTCTATAATTTTATTTTTGTCAGTCAATAGTATTCTGATTGTTATACACATGTGGAAGTAGTACAAACAAATTCTGTTTTAAATTTGGATTATTGAGATTTTGTACACTTCCATGTATTTTGTCACTAACGACCCGGGTTTCGCCTTTCGGCGTCTTCAGGCATTCGAGCACACGAATGGATGGAAGTGTACAAAATCTCAATAATCCAAATTTAATATTGAAATTACATCAAGCACCCTCAGTCGATGTCTTAAATTATAAAAAAAATTCTGTTTTATTTTTAAAATAGAATGCCCTTCCACCAATTTACAGTTATTAACACCTTAAAAGTGATTAAGAAAGTACAGTTATTATCGTAGGTGGAAGTGGCTTAACATAAATTAATATCTCACTTAATAATTATTTATAAGAATAAATACGATAAATAAAAACCAAACATCAAAAAAAACAAATGTTCATCTGCGCACTTACGCTCGGACTACAAATAGAAATTTACTACCACGACGATTGGTCACAATTAAACGAATCAAAATTGACTCAATTGAATTCTCCAATGGCAATCAATATTGCCAAGTAAACAGTACGTTCTACTATAAATAAAAACGAATAAAAACACAGCTGATAAATTTTAATGTTGTTTCACAAAATACTGGTAAATAAGTAAATTATTTTTACAATAAAAATAACGTTTGTTACCGCACGTTTAACGATTCTCACCCGGTGCCACAAATGCTGTAAAATCAGATTGGATCTTTTATCGCTAATATACTATTTCCTGTAATTTTCAACTTCAAATTTTACTTTGCTTCATAGCTTGGTTACTTACTATTCGATAACAAGGTTTTTCGTCTTCTTTTCTTTAACCTTCTCGTTTTCATGATAAAAAAATCTCATGCAATTACATTGTGTTACCGTCTGGGTTTTGTCATATAAACGCATTTATAAAGTGAAATGACTATGTCAAAAATTGAAATATGGTTTTATGTAGTAATTATTTCACGTCATATTTTGTGTGTAAAACCTGAAATACATATCAAAGTATGCGAAATTATTGAAAGACGCAAGAATCAAAATTCTTCATAGCAGAACAGACTCGAGACGTGTTTCAGTGCATGCATCTCGGATCGTTACTATACTATACTAAACTATAATGTTGTCTTTTTCGAGGGTAAAATTGACGAGGACTTCAAATTATGATTAATTTTACAAAAAAGTCGTAAATCGTAATGTACTTTTAATTTTTAATTATATATAAAACTATTTTATTTACAAAAAGCAAAATTTCAATTTTTTGTACGATCTATTTCTCACATAGCTTAAAAGTTTAAGGACCAAAGTAACGCATTGTTACACCATGAGTACGGAAGGGTTAATAGAGGCCAAGACATATCATAGTAATACACACACGTAAATAATACAATATTATTTTTTTCGAATTCCAAAATGTCATAATAATTGAAATGTTTTGTTTCTTTTTTAAACTATTTAACAAACGCTGACTAGTAATTTAGGCAAAATCGTCCCCTAAATGTGCGCATCCACATGTTTTTTTAACTGGAAATAAGTTAGTCGTTTATCCTGTTTACTCATACATTCATTAAAGTGGCATTTACTTGGAAGAAATTCATTATAAATTATAATAGGATAAAATATCAAGGTATTTATTCTACAAAATGAAATGTGAACAAATTTTTTGCTAGTTAATTGATAGCTATTTCGGCCATTGTCAGAAATAAATCGCCGAACTGGTTACCATTTAACTAATAATTTTTTCTAGAATTAAACAGTTTTATATTTTATCCTATTCACCTGTGAGGATTGTGACTTCCGCTTACAATAACAACTCCATTTTCTTTAACGGTCCTTCGCTACTCGCTCTTGCACTCCATTGCTCTGAAGGTCATCGGTTAGGAGAGGCATGTGCCTTCCTTTGCTTTCGATCTTTCCTGTAATGACGAACTTCTCGAGATTGACGGTGGGCTTGCCGTCAATGTGGTCAAACAATCCGATTAGGCGTCTTGTTTACACGGCCAAAAGTTTATATAAATATATAATTATAATAATTTTGAATACATAGAAGTATACCCTTTGCAAATATATCACATTTGAGAAACATAAATACTTTTAAAAAAACCGAATTATCTAGGACGCGCGAATTTTAATTCCCAACAATTGCCGCCACCCTTCAGACCAGGAACGCAGAAGGTATTACAAGGTAAGGGCCTAATAACATACATTACGTGAACTTCAGAATGTTTCCCCCAATAACGGAGGTAATTAACACTCCAGAGCAGAGGCAACTTTACCTGCTTATAATTAAATATCACACGGTGGGGGAGGGGGGGTATTAATTAACTTTCTCAACCCCTGGCTGCAAAATATGGCCCCCCGAATACATGATACTAATATTGAACCAGGATGCAATGACAAAATAAATTTAACGTTTAAATATTCTAATTGGCACGTTACAAGTTTGTTACCTTTGCGAAATATTCGGCCTAATTAAATATTGCTTACATTTTATCTTTGGTATTTAAAATAATGCCAATATATTTATATTCAATGACTATTTACGGGCTCAATGATGAAGATTTAGAATCCTTATAAAGTATTTTGATAGGAACTGTTTTAACTAATACTGTTTTTATATCAGCCTTTTAGTATTTTTAAATGTGAATCACAATAATTTTTACTTATTTTTTTTCAGTCACTATTTCAATTTTTGGTCAGTAAGAATTAAGTGTGACGCAGTTGGCATACAGTTGGGGCTACGGCTACGGATGGCTAGGGTTCAATTCCCAGTGCGGACAGTTTTCATAAATTGATATTTCAATCGATTTATGGATTTCTTTTCATAGTCTGAGTGTTGTCTAAAACTCCCTTCACCCACCCATTCGATCCTCACGGCGAATAGCGAGAACTATAACCCAACCACTAGTCCTGTCCTAGCCCTATCCGTCTATCCCTGCTCTCTTCGATAAAGAGCGGTTAAGCAACTGAGTAATAAACAATTCTCATAGAAAAATTCTGTTAAGATACCTCCATTAGGAGACCATATGCTCCACTTTGAGAGCGGAAATGAAAAGTCAGTAACTAATTTGATAAATAAAGTTAGTTAATAAAATAAACTGTGAATAATTTATATTTTATTAAATGGTCAGATATTTATGTAAAAAGATCAGTGTTTTAATTAAACATAACCAAACTTTACATAACCTTAATTAAAAAACATAATTATTACCTGACAATTTATTGTTTCTTACTAACCATTTAAATTTAAAAAAAACGAAGAAGGCCAAGCAACGGGATAGATGAGAAGTTATCGTATGAAATGCCAAAAGAAGGAAAAACACGCGTCTGTTCTTCAAAAGATATTTCATTGTTCATTGGCCAAATTGGATCCAGCAGAAGAACAATTGCAAAATGCCTGGATGTAAAGGACTACCAAAAGTGTTGTGAGAAATGTGGAGTTGTCGTGTGTTTTAACAAGTCAAATTGTTTTAAAACATTCCATTAACTGCTTTGAAAATTCATCTATTATTAAGTAAGTTTCACATTAAAACTTAAGTTGTAAAAATAGTTTGGTACACACTATTAATTTTCACTTTTATACCCAAACTGCATAATATATTAAAATCAGTTTTTCTAATAAATTATATCAAAAAATGGTTTCGATTTTTTTAAATATTGTTAATTAAGGAAGAAAACAAGAATATTTATTTTTTTCCAGAATTTTTCAAGAAACTGTCATTTTTTTTTCTTACTGACCATTTATAGAAATACGTTCATGACAAAATAAATAGCCGTTTAGATTCTCTATTCAGATATGGTATGGAAGAAAGATTCTACGCCTCATTTTATGTATCAAAAAGAATCGATCTAAGGTGAAGAAAACATCACAGCTACAAAAAAACTTTTATCAAAAAGCTGATGGTTTATTTCTGACAAAAATCGATCGATAATAAATGGCACCATATTAGACAACACTCCGTAAAACTTTACACACCGGCTCTAAGACCCGCCTCTAGGATTTAGGATCATGGGATCCATACAGGGCTTAAGGATCCATACTGATACATACACTTGGTTCGAACACTGTTCTAGAATCACGGAATCCATACATACTGATAGACACAATTAACTCTCTAGTGGCTTCTAACACACCGAACCTCCATCGCACCTCGTTTCAATCATACTGCCTTTTAATCGTACCGGGTCTAACTCTCTCTTATACACACACACTGTTCTCATCCTACAAGTATAAACTATCAAAAAAATGGGACAAACTGATGAGTAAGAAGGCTGTATTATCCAATGCGCCAAGGTTTGCCCCTCCCCCCCCCACAGGCGTTTACACTACTAGATAAAAGTTCATTAAAAAACTCAAAACGATAATATGCACTTATATTGAATATTCAACCAAAATTAGTGATACCGTTCATGTTTGTTCAAAGAATTTTAATCTTCAGGCGACAATTCTGGTAAAATTACATATTTAAATAAAAAAAAAAAGTCAAGGCGCCAGCAACGATAATTAAATTTAATCTGACGTGTCAAAATTTTACATAAAAGAGACTGGAAGAGAACGTTTCATTTTATGTCGACTTAATCAGTATTTTTCCCATGAATTAATAATAAATTCTCGAATTCGACACTGGTTTTGACGGCCTTAGATTTTTGAGTTGTGTCCTGAATAAAATGTCTGGTACTTCATTTATTTTAAAATATTGAGTGAGAGCTGTTGGCAGAATTTATCAAATCTGAATCTCACGTCATGGGCGTCAGTTTAAGTTTATCCAAGAACCCAATGCCTGAATATGCCTAAAGGTAAAACCTGAGTCATTCATTAGTGACAAAACATATGGATGATTTTTTGAACATGTCAGCTACGAATGTGGAGCGCAAATCAAAACCCACGAAGTGCATAAGTTGATAGAAAATACATAATATATGAAAGTGTCTGTACTAGCTAGCAGTACGAAATATGCAGTTGGTTAGAGTAAGTACACTATTTACTACAGTGATACGCTTTGCGTATAACACACAGAGCGTGTCAGTGTATTAGTATGCATATATGCCGTGATTGGTTAAAGACAATCGGTTAGGTACATTCAGTACACAGAAGACCATTGAAAGAGAAGTACGCTTGTTTATTTATTGAAAAATACGATAATACCATATTATCTGAAGTCGCACCAAAAAGCTGGACACTAACACTACCGGAATAAATTATACCCAATTTAAAACTTCAACACCAAAATTTTTTGTTGTATATTAAAAAATTCTATTTGTGATATGCGAACAAATTATGCAATAACAAAGGAATATAATCTGAATCGTCACAATAAGACACGTTGTCTGTGATGTAAGGGCAGTCTATTTTTCATATCAATAAGGCTGATTCATCTTTGCAATTAGAACTGCAGAATTTTTGCAAACGTCTTCCCGAAGAGCAGTTACCCACCGTACGTAAGAAGTGCTGCGCTTTGTTCAAGTGTTTTTGGAAACATATGCGTTTGCGAACAAGCGTTTTTGTTATTAAAACTAAACAAGTATTAACACAGAACCGCTTGAAAAATGATAATCTCAGAGCTGTACTGAGGATGGTAACCACAAACATTGAACCATGACATCAAAATGCTTGTTGCCATCATGCAGTGTCAGAAATCTCACTACAGTTAAAGTTACATCTTACAAAAATATGCAAGCACTGCAGCTTGGAGAGTGACTGAAGTAACTGATAAAATTATGCAGCTGTTAAAAAAATTATAATTAATTGCATATCTGGCCTAGTACAATACATCACTACATTCAAACACTTTTACCTCATGAGACCCGTGAAATAATTCAAAATGGATAATTTGACCTTTCCTTTAAATACGTTGTGTATCCTTGTTCTACGAGGTTACTAAAATATAAATGCGAAACATTCAGGAAGCACTATTTTTCTAGCACAACCGTTTTAAAATTTTACTTCACGCGAACAAAAAAGCATGTTTCTGTTGGGACATAGCCTTTTATCAAATATTTATTTGTCGAATAAGGCATTTTATTTTTACAGCCATTTCGGTTTACTCAAATCTGTCTAATCGATACAAACACAGAACTCTTGAAGCGTTTGAACGTATGCTCATTTGAATTTTTATATAGGTTCAAATATTATCTGTATCCAAAATCAATTCAGTTTGTAAACTAATTTAACAGTTTAAATATTAAAGTTTTTTTTATCGCATTTGGGAGACATTTTGAATACGTCATAAATATAACTTTATTTGAAGGGGTTTTTCTACGCTATAAAATATTTAAATTTTACCAAGGAAATGAAATTTCAGCTTAGTAATAAAAATCATATTTATTTTTTATTGGGATAAACGTAAAAATATTTCTAAACATTTTATATAACGTAAACCGCTTTTACTCGGAATGAGAATTCTTCGACTTTTAATCATATTATAAACTTCACTGTAAGATATATTATTTTTGAAATGATAAAGCACTATTTTTTATTAAAAAGATGTTATCTTTTTCATTTTAATTATGCATATTTATTTCATATACAATATTAAATTAAAATGGTTAGCTTTAGATCGAGATTGCAACCATTTTTTTGTCAATTGTATTGCTATGAATAAATAATGTTACTATGGGTTTAACGCATACTGCGGTATATCTAGGTAACTTTGGCCCAGTTCTGAGGATTTTTTGTATTTTTATGGTTCGCCATTGCATTTATGTGTGGTATTGTTCTACATAAACAAGTACTAATGTCTTAAGATGAAATATAATTAACATAAATAGATTTATTGTTATAATTGATAAATAAATATAGATACAACAAAGTGGACTAAAGTTTTCATCCAAAGCGGGTAGCTTTGACTCACGATACAAATAATCACTGTAATTAGGCCACTTTTATTTATGCCTTTATATATTCTGTAGATAATTAATACGGAAAAATACACACCATTTGGTTTACAGATAAGTAAAACAAGATACGTTTTAAAATTTTGTTTTATCATTCAAAGCTGACAGCTTATAAATTCAGCAATAAAAACGAATCATCTTGCACATTAATTCATATTTTTATCACTATTGGATACTCAATAAATTTGTTTAACTAAAAAATATTCATATGGCATTGGTATTATGACAGCACTTTTTTCCATGTAGTGGGCCAGTCTTGGACCGATGGGCAAACTGACCCAAATTGATCGTACCTTTATCTTTCTTTTCAAAATCGAAATCTAAGATAACAGTTTTACTTCTAAATCTTTTTGGGGTTAACGTTCGTTTCCTTTACATTAAAACCAAACAGATGCTACATTCAGTGTGTCAAATGACATTATTTATATTCAATTGATTCTCATTCTACTTAGTAGTAATTCGTTTTTGAAAAAAGTAATTTGATAGTTCACTTAGTATAACATTTCATCGGAGTACTAAATGTATCCATAAAAAATCTGTTTATTGTGGATATTGGTTATAACTAATGCAAGTTCTGTTAAATTTAAAGGGGTATTTTACTGGCGACCTGGCGAAAATAAAAAAAGACTTAACTACCTAATTTTGAAGGTATACTGATATATTGAGTCAGTATTTGGTGTTTTTTGTTTGAAATGTCAAAATGTATGAAATTTATTGCTATAAGTATTGTTAGAACGTATGATGACATAGGATATAATAAATGGCTTCGGAAAAAACATTATTCTCACAAATAGCATGATATAATTATAATTCATTGATAACAAATCTTATAATTTGTATTCCAAAAATATTATTCATTATTATGTTAAAAAAGTCATTTTAAAAAAACAAACAATTTTACTTCGGAGAGAGAGTACTTTAGTAAAAAAATAATGCTTTAAATGCGTTATCTCAGAACTTGCTTTTATGCCATAATGCGTTCTGTCAGAATAGCCTCTATATATGTATTATATATATGTTAATGACCGACTTTTTTGTATCGGGGAAATATAATTAAACATTTTTTTCCCATGTCCGCTCCCAACGTGGGACATATCGCCTTCTGATGGAGGTATCTCAACAGAATTTGTCTATTTTACTGCTTGTTAATCAGTTGCTCAACCTCTTTTTTTTTTCAAGAGATATCGATTGAAGGATAGGGCTAAGGCAGGACTAGTGGTAAGCTAATCGCTCTCGCTACGCCCCGTGAGGATTGGGTGGGTGGGTGTTAGTTTTGAAGATCACAAACACTACGAACAGAAATTCATATAACGATTGAAAGAACAATTTATGAAAACTGCCCGCATCGGGAATTGATGCCGAGACATCCGTAGCCGTAGCCAACGACGCTACCAACTGCGCCACGGACGTCGACGGACGCCAATGATTACGTACAACTATATTTTATAAATATGTGATACAAGATGAAATTAAATCATTGAAGTAATTGGTGAAATTTGGTAACGCTCAATTTTTATGTTGGACAGTAAAGTTGCACAAATTAATCAGTAAGGAAGCATCAAAGAAGCATTTATTTTATTCCATTATTAAAATATCTATAAATTTTACAACATGATGTTTTTAGACACATTTGAAGAAGTAAAAAAAACATAAGGGCAATAAAAATATACAAAATGACCGGAAAGAATAATCAATACACGCAAGCCGAAAGCCAGAAAAATGATATAGACGACCCTTACGTTCTTTTAATTTAATTAACATACTAGGGTTCTAGTATCATAGCTCAGAATCTCCGACAATACTTGTATTTGGCAAACCAAAAAAACTGTTTTTATACTACTGTTAAAAATGCATAATTTGATATCAATAAAACTGCGAAACAGACGCTTACACAATGATATATAAGCAAACACAGGTGTCCACGACAGTTAAATGCTGTATTCTCATTGATTGGAATGGAGATTATGAGTTTTGAAAATAAACAAAATTTTCACGTTAATTTTAGATAGGAGTTTGTAAGTTTAGAAAGATATTTTATAATTTAAATGGTAGGCGTGAACACGAATAACAATGCTGCATTAATAACTCATTTTTTGCATATACTGGAGATTATAAGTTTTGATATGAAAGTCATCTAAATTTAAAATAAAAAAATATCACACGTAATTCGCGGCACGCTGTACTTCAAAATACGTTAATTTTATCATATTATATAAAGTGAGAATTTGATACGTCGTTATGTTTAAGGGGAAATATTTTGAAATGAAATCCTTTTCGTTACAAATAATTATTCATTTTGATCGGATTATGTCAGATTATTTCATAAGAGAAATTACTTCTTCTCGCTAATGAGCAAATGTTTTTGTTTCCCTTTGATACAAATTTAATATTGAATTTTCTAGTAAAATTTATGTATATGAGAAACACATCCATTGGAATCTTCCTTTAATTGAATGTTTTAATAAATATTACATTAAGTTTATCTTTATAATGATTACATTAAAAAACAACGCGTTACGGTATCATAAATACGAAATATTTTTGCTTTCTACATACTATTGAAAATGTGTGGGGTCTGCAAAGTAAACTTTCAGTCTCTTTGCTTTGTATTACTAATATTGGTACAAAGTTACTGCAGTTTTTTAACCGCTTAATTTTTTTTAAATGAAATTCGTTATACTTGTGTGATTTAAAAAATACGCGTTTAAATATGAATTTTATTTCGATGAATGTATGGATTTTCTTTATAATTGATCATAAAAGACAACAGTTTTATATAAAAAATGCAAAGCACGGGTTAAGTGTGAACAAAATATTATATCAATTATATTTAAAAGCTCAAGTGCTCAACGGCGTTGACTTGGGACGCGGTGCTCACGGGTTTGAATCCTGGTACGGATAGTTTCACAAATTGATTTTTTTTATGATCGTTTAATCGATTTCTGTTCGAAGGCCATTTCTAATTTCTAAAATTTCCTCCCAACCATCCAGTCGTATAAATGGGGCGTAGTGGAAGTGACTGGCTATACTTATACTTATGTCCTAGCACTATACTTATATCTTCACTCTCTTCGAAAACGGGAGTTTAAACAACTGAGTAGCAAGCAATTCTCATATCAATCAATTCTCAATCATTATGAGTTCATATGCTCTACATTGGGAACGAAAATAGTTGAATTTTAAAATGACAGTAACAAATAAAAGGTATTTCAGAAATAAAATGGTCAAAGCACGACTTAATATTTTTCGCTAGAAACGTTACTGTATCTTTCAATAGTATTAACAGTTTTAGATTATTGAGATTTTGTACACTTCCATGTATTTTGTCACTAACGACCAGGGTTTCGCCTTTCGGCATCTTCAGGCATTCGAGCACACGAATGGACTCGAACTGACAGATAGTAAACAGTGTCTAACGTTAATATAGAAGATACAAATACGACAAATATTATTTACGAGGTAAGATATTATACGTCTGAGAGCCACACTGATACCTGAGTTAAAATTTCGAGAATCGCCTTAATCCTTATTTTGTAAACAACACATTAACAGAGTGGCGAATTGCCGCTTTCCAACTTCTTATGGAATTACCAGTGATTTTACAATTATAATAGCATTGTGGGTTTCGACGGGATGCAATTCGACGAAAGGGTAAATATATACAATCATTCCACGTTTAGTGACATCTGTTAGGTGTTTCAACGTATAGGATAATAACGGAGAATTAAGAAGGTTCAGCTGCTCATTCAGAATTGGCAAGGAATTTAACTGGGCTCTATTGATTTCCAAAATTTCTTGATAAAATAATTTATGATCCCCCATGTTTTTATGCAACAGTTTAACCCCATCATCCGCATTAAACGTATGGTTCTCCATTAGCAAGTGATTTTCGAATGTCGAGTGTACAAAATCTCAATAATCCAAATTTGATATTGAAATTCCATCAAGCACCCTCAGTCGATGTCTTAAATTATAGTATTAACAGTACTGATTTTATTTTTAAATACCAACAAATTTGTATCTTTTATTGAAGTACCCTCCATTTTAAAAATCGCATAATGATATTTGCCTGGAATTAACGAAAGCTTTCAAAAAATGTCCGAAAATAATTGAATAGTTAAAAAACCTTAAATCTCGTCTTTAATTTTGGCGAACTTTTTTTCCAATTTATAATTGAGTCGGAAGGAACGTTAAAAACTTTTCAATCTCTTTGTAACTGTATTAGGAGGGGAAATTAATAATGAAAAATTTATTTATTCCTAGCAGTTCTATATTCACCAGTTTTAAATCTGTATTTTAAGCACCTAGTATGGTAAACTGAACTTTTTTTAAATATTAAAGCGTTGAGAAAGAAGGCCCATTTTTTGATCATATAAATAATAAAAAGGGTAACGAATGTTTTATTTTCGATAAAGTTAAACTATTAATGTTATACTTTTAACTTTATTTCATTTTTATAAAATTTATCATTGATCAAAATTTTATAATTAAAACAATGGATATTCTATATCAGCAAAATCAACTCATTTAAACAACTTTAAAAAACATTTATTTGAGCCAAACCCAAACTGAATTTTGACCACCCACCATGATCACGTTTCTGCTAAAAGAATCAAAATTGTCATGACTTGAAACCGGAATTTTCTGATCACTAAGCGAAGCTTTACCTTTAGTTTCATTCATTACCGATACACGTCTCGTGCTTGTTCTGCTATAAAAATTTCGATTCTTGCGTCTTTCGATAATTTCGTATAGTTTGATATGTATTTCAGGTTTCTCACACAAAATATGACGTAGAATAATTATTTAATACTACATAAAACCATATTTCAGTTTTTGAAATTATCATTTCGCTTTATAAATGCGTTTATATGACAAAACGCAAACGGTAACGCAATGTGACTGCATGAGATCCGAAGGGAATTTTTAGCATGAAAACCGAAAGGTTAAGACGTTGGTTAGTTAATGTTGAAATTTTTTTGATAGTTGAAAATATCACCGTGGACCCTACCTCTTATATCTCCTACAAAATACAGTCGATCAATTAATAATAATGTTAAAAGTTAAAATAAGCAATAATAAAAGATGAAAATAAGATATGTTTTTCAGGCTTTATACACAAAATATGATTACTTAATACTATATAAAACTATATTTTACTTTTTGAAATTGCAATTTCGCTTTATGAATGCGTTTATATCACAAAACCCAAACGGTAACGAAATGTGACTACATGAGATCCGAAAGGATGTTTTTAGCATGAAAACGGGAAGGTTAAAATAATAAAAACTAGTGTTTTTTTTATCGAATTATTAAATTAAGCCATTACGAACGGAAGGGTATATAAATTTCTCGTCATGGGATTATTTTCCCTGTTAATATTTCAGGTAATGCAGCTGGAAATTAATTTTGTTTCACCACATATTTGTAGCCGTAGTAATGATATAACGTTTTCCGCCATTGAAATTGTGTTACCTGAAAAAGCAGTAGAATGTGTGCTTATTTCCTCTTTGTGTACATTATATTAGTGCTACATTATCAACTGCCAAGACATCGTGAGTTTATCATTAACCAATTTCTACTGATTGAATAATATCTGTATATTATTGAACCCTTTTTATATAAACCTAATAAGTAACAACTCAATAATGCATTATCATAAAAATAAATTTTAAACAGTTCTAGAAAATAAACATAGTTTTTTCCGTCTATATTCAAAGTTTCGGATAGCTTATTTATTAAAAAAAATCTTTTAACCTTCCCGTTTTCGTGCATTGCGTTACCGTGTGAGTTTTGTCATATAGACGCATTTATAAAGTGAAATGACAATTTCAAAGAGTGTAGTATAGTTTTATGTAGTATTAAGTAAACATTTTACGTCATATTTTGTATATAAAGCCTAAAATACGTATCAAACTATGCGAAATTATTAAAAGACGCAAGAATCGAAATTCTTCATAGCAGAACAGGCTCGAGACGTGTTTCAGTGCCGTTTGAAATGAAACGGTTTCATACGGTACGGTCAATGTAATGTTGTACATTACAAATTGTTTATATAAATATGGAATATTTTGGATTAAGTATACCAACTAAAATTTAATAATTGAATGTTCACGCAATGGCAATTTTGTGTTAATTGCGGCGGCGCGGCTTGACCAATCAAGTCGTGCCGTGGTGGACAAGAAAGAACCAATAAGGTCGTTTCAAATTAAAGATAATTAAGCCAGAATAGGAGCGACGACATTTAAAGATACTTCAGGTCTGGCGTTCAACCGCAGAGGTGGTCCTCCAAGGACTACCCAACCGAGCAGCGCACTGATGGAAGTCATCCGATCCTGATGGAGCAACAACATCTCTATCAGTATCATATTTATATGTTTTTGTTATTTTTATTGTATTAACTTAAGCTATGGTCATTCCATATGTTGTGCAAATTGCAACCTTTAAATGTAAAATCTTATTTCTTGTTAAACACGAGGTTACTCTAACTTTTTGTATTAATTTGTGATAATTCATTGTTATATATTAAAATTTAATTTGTCACAATTCATAGCATTTTATTATTTTAAAAATAATTTTCGTCTGAAAGTTGGTTTTCAGACTGGCGCCCTTTTATATATATTTACAGTTTTATAAATACCCGTGTTCTTATAACCTTTTTTTATTTAGGGAATTTTTTGTCATGTAACCTTTATATCTCTGTTAATTGCAGAAGGGTACTTACATCCCACACCGCGAGATTATTGTCGTAATATCTTGCCTTTCGACGAGCTAGTTTCTTTTAAATTAATGATGATAGCTTATAGTGCGAAGTGGAGGTAAACCATTTTTCTTCCACTGTTTTGTTTTGATTCATCTTAATTATCTTTTAAATTTAACGTAAAATCAATCGATCTATACGCGTTTTCACATCTTTTTATATACTTACACTTCTTTTAAATACCCGTGTTTTTTTATCTCTATCTCTTTTTTAAATATGACATCATACATCTCGGATCGTTCATATACTATACTATACAATAATGTATTTTTAATTATATGTAGAACTATTTTATTTACAAATAGCAAGATTTTCAATTTTTGGTATAACCTATTTCACAGATAATTTAAAAGTTTAAAGGCCGAAGTAACGCATTGTTACAGCATGAGTACGGAACGGTTAAGTCAGTCAGTTAAACTATTATATTAGATCACGGAATTCTCCTAGGAGTGAATTTTAGAATTTCAGGGGGGGGAATCGCTGCCGTTTATTGAAGATTTTTAGTAAAAAATATTTGAAAAACTACTTTTAGTTCGAGTTAAATTATCTTAGGAAGGGCAGAATTACATTCTGAACATGGTGAAAGTTAGAATAGAGCAAATGAAATATACTTCAAAAAATAACGCAGAAAAGATTTCTAATGTCCTCTGTTTCAATTTTGTTTGAGGAAGCAATCAAGCTGTGAGTTTTTATTTTGCCTAGTTCATAGTTTTTTATGTCTTCATGTTCTACCGAGACTTCTTGTGGCACACAGCTTGGCAGACATTGGGTTAGAGAGATAGGCTGCAATTTAAGCAAAAACAGCGAAAAACACCTATTTCATTCCAGATCAATGTTTTTTATTGCATTTGGTTGTAAAAAATTGAATACAGTTATCGAAGTTAGTAACAGTTAAAAAAAAACAAGTTTAAAATACACAGTTTTGAATTTAAAAAACCACTTTTATTAAGGTTGGAATTACAACCTTCAGACGCTAAGCCTTCACTTGACTTCGAAGCCGTAATTCACTAGGCGATGTTTTGGTAAAAACGCAGCCTTTTTATTGCGAAGGACACGCTGGATGATTGGAAAGAAAACAAAAGAAAAAATGTCTGCATTGACGGTCGGTGTCGGATTTCAACGAATTTTTGTGAACGGTAAACTTGACTATGTGACGTGATTTATTTACAATTATAAAAATGAAATAAATGCACAATAATTAATTAACTAATGAATCCTTGCTTTTCCACTGCCTGATTTTACCACTAATTGTGTAGTGAAAGCTGATTCGAGGGGATTCTGAGCATGTTGCCGCAACGTTGAGGTGTCATTTTATAGAAGAAAGAAATTATGCGTTGGAGAATGTACTTTAAATCACTCTAAAAGTGACAACATAGTTCTCAAGTGGTGAGTTGAAGAAATCAATATTAGTGATAATACATTTATCAGCTAAACCGTACCTTTACCACGTTGCTATAGATGCCAAATATTGACCAACGAGTTATGTCCACTACTCAATATTATTGTATTATTTAGAAATGATGATACTTTATTTTGTAATTTTACTAAGCTTTTTAACTATAACAAAAACCACATTGAAATGTGTTAATGTTCAATTTAAATCTGACCTTTTAATTTAGTAAGTTAGAATGGAGGTGTCCCCATTAAAATTACTCACTAAAATACAACAGTGGCGTCAACATGTTGACATTAATATATTTTATTACGCTGACACTAAAATTACAGTTATTTATGTTGATGTGATTGGGTATTTATTATGTTCTTTAAAGTATTGTTTTAACTAACCCAACTCCGAGCCCATTTTCATATACGGAATTGCATACCGTCACGCGACTTCAGAATTAAGCCTTATCTTAATTTCATTTTGTGTACTACGGTGGGGAAATGTATAACTGGGGCCACCATGATATATTTTTAAATTCACAGTTACAGAAAGGATTTCTATAAAACGTTTTGATACACTAAATGAATCACTGAGTTGCTAAACACGATGCCAAAAGTTTTATTCAGTATATTAGTTTTAAGTATCATTTAAGTTATTTTGTGCCTTCCGGTGTAGAGAAAAAGAAAAATATTCTTTTATACTATTCTAGTGACTTACATCAAATGGCCAGATCAAAATCGTTAAACCTAAAACCAATGTAATATGATGATACCCTTCCAAAAAGTGTTCAATTTATTTTTTTAATTTACATCATTCGGCCGATATCCAATCATTAACTGATTCTCGTATTTATTGAGGATTACATCAATTTTTCAAAATACAGTCGTATACTCTACATTGGAATCGGACATGCTAACATTTTTTAAATCTATCATGTAAAGATAAACACGTTTTTATATGACAAGACAAGATTTTATTTTTCCTATTTTATTGCTTAGTAAAAAAAATACGATCAGCAAAGTTATAGAAAATAAATTTTATACCTATTTACACCAACACAACACTATAATATATAATACTATACTGGAACGTTATATATTATATTAACGTTGACCCTTATTACGGCCAACCCTCTCTCGTAGGGTAGATAAAGGACCCTTACTCTAACAACGCTGTATTTACACAGTCCTCTTTAGCATTGGATTTTTTTATTTTAAATTTTATTTAAAAATATAATGCTTTCACTAATTTATATAACCTGAGAAGACCCGAATCGAAGAGAGGCGAGTGGCTGGTTATCGACGTCTTGGAAAGGCTGGGATCTCAAACAAACACCATTTCAAATCCGGTTCAACACTTATTTATTTTTAATCAAAGATGCAGTGGTTTAAAATACACAAAAATAATCTTAACACACAAAATTGATTCTACATTTATATTTACTTATCAACTGAATTTTCTTTAAGTTATAATGCAAGTGATACGACAAACGATTTTTAATTTAGTCCAATGTCAAAACAAACACAAACAATCCACAAAGTCAACGGTGACGACCACGTTGGCCTGCAGCTCTCCTCCACTCAAAGGCTGGTAATCGACTCCTAACACAAAAAATCAAAAGGACTCACGCACCGTCGGAGCCACCAATTTCCGTCAAAAATGGGCTCGTCCAGCGAACGTGCCCGCCGGCTATTGACCGAGCGCCGTTCGCGACAAGAGTCGGGCTGATTTCCAGGAATCATTGTCATTAACGCTGTGCGTTTTCAGTTATGGACCCTAATAAAACTTAAACTTAACAAAAAAAAACAGGGTGTGTCAAACCATTAAAAAAATAATCTTTTTGAGTTCAGTTATTTGATTTTGTAAGAAAGATCGATTAACTATTTACTGAAATTTGTTTATCAAATACATAATAGTTATCTTCCAATATGCCTTAAAAACATGACATCAAGAATAAGTAGAGCAATCATTTTTTTTTGTCTTTTACTTCTTTGAAAACTATTTGAATTGACTTAAACAAGTTAATGCTAAGATAAATTAGCCAAATTTTAAAAAATATTGTCTTATATACATGTGCGCAATATTATATTAGAAAACTTTAACCACGCCTAATTAATTGTGAAACAATTCTACTAAAATCAATCTATATCTATATCACATAAGGTGTGGAATTAATTTTACTTAACCATTTTTAAAAAGAATATATTATATTATTTAATGTAGGGTTTTGCTAATTAAAAAAGTGTCATAAGATAGAAAGTGAGGAATTGATATTGAGTCACCGAAAGGTAAACAAGGTTCCATCTGTCGTTTTTTTACAAAATCACTTTTAAATGCAGTTCTTAAGTCTGTCAATCCATTAAAATTCAAATTATAAAAATGTTCTATCTGAAAAACATACAAATGTTACAGTGCATCAAGGTTCAATCTTATATATAATTATAAATACCGCTTGTAGGAAATCACAGTCTCAAAATTGGTTGTCTCTTTCATTTACTTATGTGAGTGCATATGTGTATTTCATTGAAAAAATTACATTTTCTGAAATCTAAAATTGCTTATCCTGAACAGTTTTAGTTTAGATAGAACCTTGTTTACCCAAGGCGACCATACGTAAGCAAATGTAGGGGTCTATAGTTAAAAATAGAAACTGATATGCGTATATGTATTGTTGTGCTTAACAGAAATTTTAAAAAAAATCAATTATACACAATTTGACAGCAAAATAAAGTAAATTCGAAATGTAACATCTCTTCGACTTCTCGTATAAAGCAACAGTTCCGACAAATACAAATGTTAAATGGTTACACTGTAAATGTCTCATTTTATACTTGGCTTTAACAGTACGATTGCACCTGACATTTATTGATCATTACCGCGAGAAGGGAAAAACCCGAAGAATACCATTAACAACCTAAACACCATCAGAAATTCTTTATGGAGCAGCTCATTTTCAGTCATAATAAACAAATTGCACTTTCAACTTGACACTTTCAAGCCAAGCCCCGGTGTACACGATTTTATTTTATATTATTTTGTTTAGCAGCGCTAGTACACTTGAATTAAATTTCTTATCAATGTTCGGTTGCACTGGATTATTATAATTAAGTATTGGGTTACTTGTTAGTAATGTTATTATTGACGAATAAGTGTTTCTTAACCCTTCCGTACTCAAAGTGTAACATTGCGTTACTTTGGCCTTTAAACCTTTAAATTATCTGTGAAATAGGTGATACAAACAAATTTAAATTTTACTGTTTGTAAACAAAATAGTTTTACATATAATTATAAATAATAATATATTATTCTTTACATCTTTCTTGTAAAATTAATCACAATTTAAAAACCTCGTCAATTTTACCATCGAAAAAGACAACATTACAGTATAGTATAGTAACGTTAATATAATAACGACCCGAGATGCATGACCGTGCCGTATGCAACCGTCTTGTTTCAAACGGCACTGAAACACGTCTGGAGCCTGTTCTGCTATGAAGAATTTCGATTCATTCGTCTTTCGATAATTTCGTATGGTTTTATATGTATTTCAGGTTTCACATACAAAATATGACGTAAAATAATTACTTAAAACTACATAAAACCATATTTCATTTTTGGAATTGTCGTTTCGCTTTATAAATGCGTTTATATGACAAAGTCCACACGGTAACAAAATGTGACTGCATGACATCCGAAGGGACATTTTTAGCATGAAAACGGGAAGGTTAACATAATAAATAAAATAAAATTATTCCGCCCCTGTGACCTAGCGGTAAGATATTAATCGTTGCAATGAAATCGATGTGTGGCGAGTAATCAATATAGACCAGCGGTTCAAACTGGGGGCCTGTTGTGCATCCGTGTTTGAGGTAGTCCGGCTTCTCTGACGTTACATGCGCGTTCTGTCCTTGTCGATGTCTCTAATCTTGTATTGCGATGTCGTCTGAGTTTCCACCGGTATTGATACGTTCCCCACATACTAATATCTAACGAACTGTACAATTCCAACAGGATCTGAAAATATTGATCAAAATTGAAGTGGAAAATTAACCTTATGAAAATATTTGCATGAATAAATAAATAAATAAAAAAAGATTTATTTTGAAGATCGATAATTTTGTTGGTTTTTGGTTATAAAACTTATCTCATATTTTTGTGTGGCTTGTGTTTTATTTTGTACAGAGTTTTTTATGGTAGTATTTGGAACAAGTGAATGCAATCCCGGACCCTTTATATGATTTCGGGATTAAGAGATTCAGAATTTCTCAATCCTGGAATCCCAGGATTGCTCGTTGAGTGTAATTTCGTGTTAAATTATACATTTAAAATTTAATTTGTGCCCATTATTGCTTCAATTGGAATGCATGTATGATAAAAAAAATTTTGGGCATTGTAATGGCATTTTTGTTGATTTCAAATCAAACAGTTATTTACAAACAAAAAGAAAAAAATTTAAAAAAAAACAATGATCAACATATATTTTTATTTTATTTCGTTTTTGTATCCATTGAAGAAGTGGTCCTTATGTGTCATCCATTTAAATAAGTTAAAAACGGCCTTTTCAAAATATGAAAAAGAAGGAGACCACGATACAAAGATTAATTATTTTTTAGCGTTTAAAGTGAATTCCAAAAACCCGGGATTGTATTAATATCAATCATTGAATAATAATAGGAATTTAAGGATTCTGGATCCCTGGATGAGAAGTCCTATCTGAAACGTATTCCCATTGCAAAAAGATAATTGGGTGTACAGTAATAAAGCAAAACTAACTGATCATGATGCATGGTTTATCCCTTGTAAACATTTTTAACTTTATTGAAATTAACCTTAAAACTACAAATGCCTTTTTTATAGAGCAATATAATATATACAGTAATTCTATACAGGAGTTTATAATATAATTGTTGGTTGTATTTGAAGAATGTTTAGACGTAAAGAAAATCCATAAGCCTCACGCAATGCAATTAATATTAAAATGTAATACGAAAATATAATTTCATTTCTATTCGGTTCTGTATAAGTAAAT
This sequence comes from Himalopsyche phryganea, assembly GCA_022494535.1. Lineage (NCBI taxonomy): Eukaryota > Metazoa > Arthropoda > Insecta > Trichoptera > Rhyacophilidae > Himalopsyche > Himalopsyche phryganea. Next base: position 4,361,802 of record JAGVSL010000025.1, read on the forward strand.
ACCCTTTGAAACAATTTGTTGGGATTAGCCAATTGAGCAAGTTTATGAATGAGTATGCGAACAAAATAATTTATTTTAACATTATTAAGAACACACAACGGTCCGAAAATAATTTATTTACATGCCCGAAAGGGTTAAAACAGGGAAAATATTAATGGAAGTTACGTCGGCGTGTTTTGAAGGGTTATTTCTTTATTCGAGGTCTTTGTTCTCTATGTGTTTTATTAACTAAATAACAAGAGTTGAATTCGTTCGAAGATAGCTTTACATTAACATAAAACTTTCAGTTTGGCACAAAAAAGGTTTCATGAAATTGTGGTAATTTTTCACTAGTGAGTACCCGACATGCGATGCAATGACACTCAAAGAAAAAAACGGTTTCTGTTTTGATTTTGTTTATTGAAGTGCTTTTGAATACACAATATTTTTTGTTTTCTGTCTGGTGCGTACACGAATAAACCAGAAGGTTTTTTCCGAGATTCCGCTGTTTTTACGTATTTGATTCTTTTTTTAATTTTTTTAAAGATTTTTTTTTCAGACAAAACTCGGGTTTGCCGACAACAATTCACCGAAGTGATGATTTACTAATATTCAGAAAATTTTTATATTCATTATATTAATGGAGATATATCCCTACCTGTGAGATAAACTACATTGTGTCAATGATGACAATTAGGCTGTTTGGCTGTTGGCTGTGCAACTATGGCTGTCTAAAGTTTTTTCATCAAGTTTTTGTTAAAATACCACTATTTATTATAGTTAGTAACATAACTCATAATCTCCAGCTTATGCAAAAAATCAGTTATGAAGGCAGCATTGTTTTTCATGTTCACACCAACCATTTATATTATGACATATCTTTAATTTTTTTGTTGAAGTTCCACCAATTAATCTAAATTAAGCAAAGCTCACAATTACTGCACTTGTTAAATTGTGTGTACACATCAAATTGACGTTTATTCATTCATATTATATTAAAACACTACAAACACTGTAGAATATTTTACGCCGTCATTTTTTCTAAGTGGAACATATCACACACGAACATAAAAAGTAACATTCAATCAATTTCAAGCTATAAATTACATCTAGTTTGAAATTTGAAACAGTACAGTATGCAAAAACCGTCAGTTTTGTATTTGATTATTTTTTGTCCTCAAGATTACAAAAGTGTAATTTGGTCATTTGCGACAAACGTGGCGTCTAGTATCATAAATCATAATCTCCAGCATATGCAAAAATGAGTTATGAATGCAACGCTGTTTTACCTGTCACCTTTTATTTAAATTATCAAATATCTTTTAAAACTTGTAAACTCCCATCTAAAATGAATTATGTTAATTTTCAAAAGTCATATTCTCTAATGCTTTATAATTTTCTAAGCTAATCACCTCCATTCCAACCAATGAGAGTGCAGCATTGTACTGTCATGACCACCAGTGTTTGTTTACATATCATTGTATAAGCGTCAGTTCTATGCATTTGCAACTGTAGCATGAAAACGGTTTTTTTTGTTTTTGCCAAAAGCAATCATTCAAGAGTTATGATATTAGAGCCCTCATAACGTAACCATACGTAATTATTTAAGCCGTTTTATCTGATAAATACATCTATATGCAGGCCTATCCAAGTGATTTATAGTATTGTCACATATTTATAATTAAAGATCTGCAGAAATAATATTATATGATTAATTCAATTATTACTTGAGATGAAATTGGACTGAATATTTCGTATTTTCAAGACATATTGTAGGATCGAGCTTTAACGAGAAACATCCAGTCACAATTTTAGAGAAATCTACCAAGACTTTTGACATAGAAAGCGATAGCAACGAAACACATACGAATTTGATATTAAAAACAGTAAAGGTTTTTAATATCTTGATAAATAAAAACTTTAATTTATAACTATAAAAACTTAGAAATTGACTTACTACGTAAATTCTTAGTTATTCGCCATTTTACAGTAATAAAAACTTATAACTTATCATGAAAATTTGAATAAATAAAATTATATATTAGTGAGTGAGGAATAACTGCTTTTATTAATGTCTTTAAGATCTTAAATAAGTATATTCTATTAAATTTTATATTTTACTGGAACGCATATCATAATTTTTATGATCTTTGAACCTCTTATAACATGAATTTACATTATACGACGTTTTGCTGGGACTAGAGCTTCGAACCCAGGGTCCCTGTCAATTATTCAATCCCGTAATCCCTGGACTGTCTTAGTATCAATCCCGGGATTTCGGGGTTCACTGTAAATGCTAAAAAAAAGTTCATAAATATATCAAACTAAAACTTCCTGATTAACTACAACGTGTACCTTGGTTTGTTCATGAATTTAACTTTTATAATACTTATATAATTAACATAAATGTATTGTGGTCTTACTCATTATCATATTTTGCAGCAACCTTTTTTAACCGATTTGAAATGAAGGACAAAGAAAGACCACTCCAATAGATGGTGGACAATATTTTTGACAAGTCATGTTTTCCGATAACCTCCTCTTTTTTTGTAAATGACTGCTTGATTAGCAATCAATAAAAAAAACCATTCCAATGCCCCAAAAAATATGATATCATATTTTAAGGGTCCGGGATTTGATGACCTAGCTGGGACAACATAACAGTTTTATATGAGGAACGATAACATGTCAATTTAAACTTATATGAAAATAAGTGTCTAATGATAAATCGCGGATTTTTGACGTTACTCCATCATTACGGCTTAAGGAATGCCACTTATAATTCAATTAACTAGTTAGCGCGTAATATGTTCCTCCTATTTAGCTTTAATTTCTACAAAATTAGCATAACCGCGACAAATGCCAACGTGATTGCGAAGTGGGGGACAAATAGAATCAGGTATGTATAAGGGGACCCGTACACCTACTTGAGAAATTTTGTGAATACTCTTAACCCGTGTTTTACCTTTTAGACATATTTTCCTTGCGTCTTATTCTCGCATAATGCTAACAAGTGCGTAGATGTAATCGTGACTTTCTGGTGATTCGAGGAGAGTTTACATTAAAAAAGTTACTCAATCCAGTAACGAAATCTTACTGGTTTGTTTGTTGCCGTCATCTGATACACCCTGGTTTTTTTAAGTTTAAGTTTTATTAGGGTCTGGAACTAAGAACGCACAGCGTCAATGAACGCAAATCGACACAACTCTTGTCGTGAGGGGCTCGGCCAACTGCCGGCGGACACACTCGCTGGACGAGTCCATTTTTGACGGAAAGGGGTAGCTCCGACGGTGTGGGAGTCCTGTTTATTTTATGTGTTAAGAGTGGATTACCAGTCTTTGAGTCGAGGAGAGCTGTCGGCCAGCGTGGCCGACACCGTTGACGTTGTGGATTGTTTGTGTTTGTTTTGAAATTGGACTTAATTTAAAATCGTTTGTCGTGTCACTTGCATTATAACTTAAAAGTAAATTTATGTGTTAAGTAAATGTAAATGTAGACTTAATTTTATGTGTTAAGAAAATTTTTGCGAATTTTAAACCACTGCATCTAGCCGCTGAAGGGGTCTGTGGCAAATTAAAAATAATTTATGGTGCGAGGACAATTTTATCTGTGAAACATTTTAATTATTATGAAAGATGAAATAAATAGCAATAAATATGTTGGTAGCAAATTGTTGGGTGTTTGACCCTTTTGCCAGTATATCCACAAACTTAGATGTATGCATACTAATACGGGAGAAATTTGTTGAATAATCCAAAAAATGAGGAGCGAAAACCAATTTCTGAACAAGGTACCACAAATTTTGGTTACAAAACAGATACCGATTTTATATCTTGGATTATGGGTACAGAGGCTGTTGTTGCTTTCCCTTCTTCCTATATAGTAGAACGTGGATTTAGTACTGTTATGAACCTCATCATACTTTAAATATCAAAATGTTTTATTTTTACATCACCATTTACCATTCAAGAAATCAGATTTAAATTTATATTTTTTTTATTATGCAGTTACGTAGAGTTATTTTAATTAGGGGGTTCATGGTAAAGTGTTTTCTTTTAGAAGGGGTCCATGGGAATAATAAGTTTGGGAACCACTGTTGTAGAGACACAATTTATCAAAAATATTTATCTTTATTGAATGAAGATGGTTTGCGTAATTTTATTGAGAAGACGGTTTATTGATCAAAAAGTCTTTTTCTGATAAAAAAAACCAAATAAAGACTAACGCTGTTTTTCCGCATACGTAATCAATTGTAACGGTCATAAGCAGTGTTTCTCAGTCGGTGGTCCGAAGATTTTTGCAGGTGGCCTGTACATAGTTAGAGCCAATTTTAAATTATAGTAAGTATAGTAACAATCCAAGATGCATGACCGTACCGGATGCAGCCATTTTGTTTCAAACGGTACCGATATACGTCTCGACCTTGTTCTGCTATAAAGCATTTCGATTCTTGTGTCTTTCAATAATCTCGCATAGTTTGATATATATTTCAGGTTTTACACACCAAATATGACGTAAAATAATTATTTAATACTGAATAAAGCCGTATGTCTCTTTTTGAAATTGTCATTTTCTTTATAAATGCGTTTATATGACAAAACCCACACGTTAACGAAATGTGACAGCGTGAGATTCGAAGGGATTTTTTCGGCACGAAAGCTGGAAGGTTAATGGTAGGTACATTTTTATTATTTGTGCTACCATACGAATGGTCCAAGTAACTGTGCACGTTTAAATGAAAGGGCTGGCATATTTTCATTCCGTCTTATGTCTTGCGTAATGCTAACAAGTGCTAAGATATAATCGAGAGTGTTGGTACCTTAAAGTTTTACCTTGATGGTAAGCCACATGAAATATGATAGTCTTATCTCGTAACCTTATCTTTCAGAGAGCTTTGCAAGGATTCCTAAAGTTCTTCCTTTTTTAATACTTAAAAAGAATATTCAGGATGTACAAATAAAAACATTACGTGAGTAAAATTATACAGCGGCCATGTGATCATGTTTTTTTTTATATTACAATGATATTTATCTTTAAATAATTTAACGCTTGTCATGTGTAGAAGACATTTATAATTTTGATTCCATAATATGTATGGTTAACCTTACCGTACTAATGCTAAACAAATCCCTTCGGATCGCACGCAGTCACATTGCGTTACCGTGTAGCTTCCGTCAAACAAACGCATTTATAAAGCAAAATAACAATTTCAAAAAGAGAAATATGGCTTTATCTTGTATTAAGTATTTATTTGGCGTCATATTTGGTGTGTAAAACCTGAAATATATATCAAACTATGCGAGATTATCGAAAGCCTCAAGAATCGAAATTATTCGATAGCAGAACAAGCTCGAGACGTATATCGGTGCCGAAACAAAACGGTTGCATACGGTTGTCATTGTTACTATTCTATACCTACAATAATTTTGAATTTTTTGATTGTAAAATTGACGAGGTTTTCAAATTATGGTTAATTATACAAATAAGACGTAAAAAATAATGCATTTTTATTTATAATTATATATAGAACTTGAGAGAGTAAGAAAGCGAAACAACACGAAACGAACGTCTGTCTCGCCGCTCGATGGAGGAAGGTGGAGAGCGGGGAGAAGCGGGGTGCGGGGCTTCAACACACTGACGCTCGCTTCAGGCGAAGGGCAAAGGAAGGATAGGATGACTCACCCGTTCCTTCGTCTCCCATTAAAACCCGGTCGTTATCCGTTGACACACCCTGGTTTTTCTTAAGTATAAGTGTCATTAGTGTCCTGAACTGAAATCGGCCTGCGGCAAACAGCAATAATTCGCAGAAAACGCTCTTTCATGTTGCCAGGCGTTAAAAAAGAGCCCCCGGGCTTCGGCCGCTGGACGAGTCCATTTTTACGGAAAGGGGTAGCTCCAACTTTGCACGGAGTTTTTTTGAATTTTTGTAGACAGTCGATCCGCCGAGAGGGACGAGCTGCGGTCTCGTGGCAGCGGAGGTGACATGTGAACTGTTTGTTTTTGTGTTTTGATTTGCGTTGGATTTAATTTAAATTCGTTGTGTTATTTGTATTATAACTTAAAGTAAATTCAGTTGCTAAGTAAATGTAAATGTAGAATCAATTTTATGTGTTAAGATTTATATATTTGTGAAATATTAAACCACTGCATCTTGAATGGAAAATAAATAAGTTTTTAAACCGGATCTGAAATGGTGTTTGTCTGAGATCAGCCCTTCCAGGACTCCGAATAACCAGCTGCTCTTCTCACCGTATACTCTTTCTCGTACACCCGTTTATTTGCAATTAGTTTCAGTTAGTTAAGACAGTTACACAACAGATTTACACACTTTTAATTTAAAATCTGTAAGTGGTTTTACTAGTATGCGGTGGACTAAATCGCCGCTTCGTTGGCCGACGACTCTCCTCCGGGAAAGGTCTAACTCGACTGAGGCTGGTAGGATCGCAGGCCCTTCGCCCACTTCAAACTGTAAACCAACAACAGCAACCAAAGAAATATGACACTACTCTTAAACGCCTCAGGAGGGGAATTACATTATAAAATTTTCATTAATAGAAAGAGTCTGTAGATTCGTTTTGAAGACCCTGTCCGCCCCATAAGTACGGAGCGGTGTCAAATTGTTTTATTTACAAACAGCAAAATTTTTTCTTTGACCTATTTCACAGATAATTTTAAGGCTTAAAGGCTGAAGTAACTCATTGTTACACCATGAATACGGAAGGGTTAATTATATAATGTAATCGATAAAAAAAGTTTTAATAAATCCACATATAAACATTTTACATATTCTGGTTTTATTTCGTAGCCGTTTATATTTTGTCATCAAAACACGATGCGATAACTTTCTTTAATAGACCGTTGTGACTCACATGCTCCACATAAATTTCTCAAGTGCCTTCTCACTATTTAATCTGAACTGACATTCCCCATAAATGTTCCATAAGACGCCATAATTTTAAAGTGATTAACAGTCATCAAAGGGGGCATCAACCGTTCGTTGACTTCGCAAAGTGAACCCTCCAGAGGGTCATAAAATACCCCAAACATCTTGCCTAGATTGTGTCACTCAAAAACCAGATTACTCTGAAATTATATCAAACTTTATAACATATTATATTTAGTGGAGTTCGTAAACTATATTATTATTGCTATTGTGACATACTTGGAAGATTAACTACAGTCCAAAGGGTCGTAATTGGTGCCATTTTGACCACAAGAGAAAATATAAATGGTAACATTTCCGTCAAAACTGTGTGAACGTGTGGTACGTAAGTACCAATAAAAAGACTTCACTCTACGGTAGTAGCCAAAACAAAATACTGTCATTAATGGAATTTCCTTTGCATTTTAGGCAAGTAAACAATCTAGTAAAAAGTATAAATATTTTATTTTAATTATGAATATATCTTCTTCTTAGTGTAACGTTCACGATAGAGATTCCAACTAGAATATTCGAATATCCAAATATATTAGGCTCTTTTTTAACTATTTAAGCCTCGTCAATTTTATCATTGAAAAAGACAACATTACACAGTAAAGTATAAGTATTAAATATAGTATAGTAACAATTATTAAAGTTTAGTAACGACCTGAGATGCAGGACAGTACCGTATGCAACCGTTTTGTTTCAAACGGCACTGAAATACGTCTCTAGCCTATTCTGCAATGAAGAATTCCGATTCTTGCGTCTTTCGATAATTTCGCATAGTTTGATATGTATTTCAGGTTTTACATACAAAATATGATGTAAAATAATTATTTAATACTACATAAAACCATATTTCACTTTTTGAAATTGTCATTTCGGTTTATAAATGCGTTTACATGACATAACTGACACTGTAACGCAATATCACTGTATGAGATCCAAAGGGATATTTTAGCATGAAAACGGGAAGGTTGATAATTCAAATCGAGTTTTCTACATTATGTTCAAACTTCACTATTCTACTATTTGATATTCGAATAGTTGATAATGAAGAATACGTAGAAAACGGACTCCCTAGTTCATCAACATCATCATAAAATTTAAGACATCGACTGAGGGTGCTTGATGGAATTTCAATATCAAATTTGGATTATTGAGATTTTGTACACTTCCATGTATTCTGTCACTAACGACCCGGGAAACATGGGGGATCATAAATTATTTTATAAAGAAATTTTGGAAATCAATAGAGCCCAGTTAAATTCCTTGCCAATTCTGAATGAGCAGCTGAACCTTCTTAATTCTCCGTTATTATATCCTATACGTTGAAACACCTAACAGATGTCACTAAACGTGGAATGATTGTATATATTTACCCTTTCGTCGAATTGCATCCCGTCGAAACCCACAATGCTATTATAATTGTAAAATCACGGGTATTTCTAAAAGAAGTTGGAATGCGGCAATTCGCCACTCTGCTAATGGGTTACAAAATAAGGATCAAAGCAATTCTCGAAATGTTAACTCAGGTATCAGTGTGGCTCTCAGACGTATAATATCTTACCTCGTAAATAATACTTGTCGTATTTGTATCTTCTATATAAACGTTAGACACTGTTTACTGTCTGTCAGTTCGAGTCCATTCGGGTGCTCGAATGCCTGAAGATGCCGAAAGGCGAATCCCGGGTCGTTAGTGACAAAATACATGGAAGTGTACAAAATCTCAATAATCCAAATTTGATCATCATATAAGTTATGATCTGATTCATTTTTGATTCCTACAGCTTTTTAATAAGCCTTTCTATCTAGTTTAGACAAACAATATTGATTGTCTTGCACAAAAAGCCAACAATCTGGGTAAAGCCACACTTGTCTTTTTGTAATATTAGTTGTAGAATTGATACGATAAATTTACATAAAACTAACAATATCATTTTTTTATTAAAACTATACGTAATTTTACATTTGTGTACAATTCAACAACAGTAAATTGATGTTAAGAATCTAAAAAAGCTTCTTCAAGTCATCTTTAATTATATCCAGCTTACCTAGACGCTTCCTTACTTTGAAAGCATTGGATTATCCGTGTTGGCTTCAGTCCGTCATCGTTGGTAATTCAATTGAATACTAATCTAAGTTTCAGAATATTATGGAATTAATTCGCCATAAAATAAATCAAGATCTCATACATAAACACTCTTTATAATAAATAATCATTCACGTAAATGTAACTCTTTTGTGATCTTGCGCTTTTTTGCGTTATAAACAAAACACTTTATGTATATCGAAAAGATGAATGCAACTGTATCTGTCATATGAGTTTTATTTTTAAACTTAGTTTTTTTCTATTGACTTCTTACATCTTTTTCGTAGCAAAAATATCGAAATTCCCTACGTATAACCCCCGTATCTGCTAACATGAGATTTTACAGGACAGAATTTCAAAGATTCATAACGCAATTGAAATTGGGACAGTTCTACCGTTTCAAATCTAATTTTCTCTGTTGTGTGATGCGTACCTAAAGTGTGTAGTCAACGAAAATTCAAAAGACTTATAATCGCATATTTTACACATACGTGATTAGTTACGTAAGGACTGTCGATATATACTCACCGCGTTTATTCTGCAGACATTCTATTAACATTAACTATTCCATACTCTACAAAAAAAGTCCATATTTTATACTGGAAAAATCGGCAATATTATTCAAAAAATCAATTTGGTATATTAATAGCATGTTAACCCTCGAATTCCAAAGTATTTAAAAGGTTTTAAAGTGGGTTAGGACTCACTAATGTCGTTATAAAATTGCAGGATATCAGTTTATGTTTTTTATCTGCCAATTCTTAAGAGTTAAAAGGGTTTTAAGCATTACATTTATTCAAAAATCAACGTATGTAAATATTAATATACTTCAACTATCGAACCTTTATTCAAATGACGGAAACGGAAGACATTCCTCATTCCGCAATGAGTTTTCTTAAAACCAATTCTCCATCAAATTAATTTCTAAATAAAATGTTGCTTGGTTTATAAAAAGGTTTATGTACATGGCTTCTTGATAATAGTATAAATGAATGCTTAAAATCTTTACTTTACTTCCATATCCACTCCTATTGTAGAGCATATTTTTAAACTTTTCATGGAAAATTTGAGCAAAATGTGTTTGAAGAGAAATAGTCGACAGTCAGTCGTTTTATCATTTTTAGATGGGATTTTTTAAACGATTGTGAGAATGTTTCTTTACTAGTAATAAGCTTATCACTATATCTACAGCATAAATTTTACACTCAATGTGTTGAGATATAAATATAAAAAAAATGCAAAATCAATTGAAATATCAATTTATTAAGGTTTCCATTTAATATATTTGAACCCTTGACTACACGATAACAGAATAGTACAAAAACCCTATATCGTTACCACTCGGCTGCAGAATCAACAATAATGAATAATTACATTTAACATTAATAAATTACAAAATTCAATGAAGCAGGAAACTTTGATAACCAACCCTAAAAATTTAAAGTCAAAAGAAATGAATATAAAAAAATCTAAACTTTTCGTGTAATTAAATTCAATGAATTCATAATAACAATATAGTCAGCATTAAGAACACAAAAGTTTTAGATTTACCCAAAACTTTTACATTCCACAAAAAGATTATTCATACGATTTTGTCTTCATCACTTTTATCTTTTTAATGTATTTTTTTTCCGCTGAGCCAATGCAAAAGAAAAACTTTTTTCCTGAGAATTGTATAATGTTTACATGGTATGTTTTGTTCATAGCTTGTTGTTGATTTCACGAATATAGTTCTCTTTATAAAGATAAAAAAATGTTAAAAAATATTCCGCATTCAACAAACAACCCACTGATCCAAATATTTAAACGTCAAAATATTCGAATATTTCTATAATTTTATTTTACAAGGTTTTTTCTTAAAACAACAGATCAGTTTAATTAATAATATGGTTTCAAGAAGACATATTTTAAATGCCAATAGAGTGAGTATTTAATTGTTTAAATAATAGAGAATATCAAAGTATCAGTCAACGTGAAATGAATATTTTTTTTGCTGAAGGGTAAGGTTGTGATTTACTCTTCCGTACTCATGGTGTAAAATTGCATTACTTCGGCCATTAAACCTTTAAACTATCTGTGAAATAGGTTATACAAAAAATTGAAAATTTTGCAATTTGTAAATAAAATAGCTTTACAAATAATTAAAAAATAAAAATGCAATATAGTTTACGTCTTCTTTGTATAATTAATCATAATTTGAAAACTTCGGCAATTTTACCATCAAAAAAGACAACATTATAGTATAGTAACGATCCAAGATGGATGACAGTACCATATGCAACGGTTTTACCGACGTAAAATAATTACTTAAAACTACATAAAATCGTTTTTCACTTTTTGAAAGTCTCACTTTTCTGGTGCGGGAAGGTTAATATTGATATTTAAAGGAACGAATAAATACGATTGACAACAACGACGAGCTACCAACACTAAAGAAAGAAGAAACATGAACAGAACGTGTCATAGCATGCACCGAGACGGGCGATAGACAGAATGCGATCAAACTTCATAGAAGCCGGACTACCTCACTTACCGATACAGGCAACAATAATCTCTCACTATTCGTCGACCACAAAAGTTGGCGGCATATCTATTCCAAAATGTTAAAATATCTGTAATTACGCTAGTCAAATAAAAGATTACATTAAGTAAATTCAGTTTTCACTTTTGTAAACATAATGTGTATTAAGCCAAAGGCTTAAAGTTTTGAACTAGAATAATATTCAAATAATTTATCAAATATTCAATTGGAATCCCGATTTGTTAGTCAATATGAAAAAAATACGCAACACTAATTTTCAAAGTAACCCGTATTGATGAGGTTCATATATTATTTTCTGAATAAACAAATAGCTATACGCTGCGGAAGAGTACCTATACGTTTCTCAATAAATCTGAATAGCTTTCCCTCGTGATGTATGGGTGTTGGGAACAAACTTCGCCACTTACTCAACACGCACCCTTACCCCAAAGCTGGACTACACATATACAGCGTGTGCTCAAGTTAACATAAAATTTATGAACAAATAAAAACTTTCGCACTGTAGCCTTGCGCACGGGAACAAGTAAATACAATTATGTACCATCTTTTCGTAGTTTAACATGATTATACAATATATCTTTTCTGTTGATTTTACATTATGTCTATAAATTATATCGTATATAAACTATTTTATGTTAAAAATTGTAAAAACTTTGGTATAAAAATAACGGTCAAATGTTGTAAATTTAAATAGTGTTTCTTAAAAAAGTTCTGCGTTCAGCTTCTGTTATTCGTTACTTTACTTTAAAAAGGTTCCAAGGTGACATTTTGGTCTAAAATGACATTTTGATTGGAAAATGTTGTCTTAGCCACATTATACCATTTACGTTAATTTCACAGTCATATTGTTCAATGACACAATTTTTTTGGTTGTACACAAGTTGGTTTTATACGGTTCTATAAATCGATATAACTGCTTTTTATCATCTCACAGAAAAAACATACACATCACAGTTTTTTTGAAAAGGTTTTAACGTCATGCCGAACATTCTTCGCTCGATGGTTGGTGTGTGTTTTACTCTTTACTTCTATTGTTCTATGGATGTTGTCATTGACGAAAGTTAGCAAAGTTGTTTGCTTATATGGTTCAACAAGTCATGAAAATATATAACATTAATTAATATCTCAAAAATTATAGCATTTTGTGTGATAAAATTGAAATATCCGTTTAACCTTTTCAAACAAACTATTGTTTTCAGTTCTAATTAAGGCTTAAGTTAAAATAAATTATATAAAAAAAGAAGTACAATATTTATATATACAAATATATGCTAACTCACTAATTAAAAATACATTTTATCCTTCAAAATACAAAATACGATCAGTCAAAACTTCAAACGCTCATATCTCAAAATAGGATCAAGAGCAATTCGAACCTTTTCAAAGTAAGGTAACGTATTTCTAAGCAGTGCGAAAAAGTATTCTTCTCTTAGTTAATATAAGCATTAAATTATTTTATCAGTTATATATATCTTCTTTTCTGGATCCAATAAAAGAGTCGTGGCAATCAAAGGTTTTCGTCCTACTCGGTTAAGTGGATGAATTCTCAAATCTTTAAACGGTGTTTTTTGATATTTTATGAAAGTGTTTACAAAGGTTTGATGATAGCGAATTGTAATGCTATTTATATCGCTTTCCACTCACCTTTTCCAGTTTTGAAAACGGGAACTAAAGAACGAGGTCAACTTTTCCCTTACCCCAGTCGTTATATCCTTATACTTAATATGTATGTAATATTATATATATATATATATGTTTACCGAGATTCGAGAAGACATTCTTGCGTTGGATAGTTTAGTAGAGGTGTTTTGACTTTGTGAGGAACTTGGAGATTAGGGAACGAACCAGGCAGTGCCCTGTTACATCAACGGCCATAGAGAAACCGAAGAGCCTCAATCTTGATTGCTTCTTCTTCCGACCGGTTGGGTTTCTTCATCCTGAAAAACCATCGGGTGCTATTCACAGGATGTATTTGGCGGAGCTGAGGGACTCTGGCATGTCATGGGATGAAGCAAAGCGATTGGTGGGTGACAGGGAATCATGAAGACGCCGCATGGTGTCCATATGCTTTACATAGAGAGTAAATATAGTCAAAGAAAAGGTAAAATATTATAATATATAATATCATGATCTGAGATTCGTTCTATAACTTAACAAAGAACATTAAAACACCCATTAAAATCATCTGCATACATAACTTTATTACCACTTAAAGTTCACCATGTTTTTTTTTTAAAACGGTGAATAATACATTATCCAAGTTTTTTAAAATAAAATTGATACCAATAGTTTAAAAAACTTCTGTATAACAGCGTCTAAAAAATCTAAGTCCACCGTCATTTAAAAATGAAAAATATTTATTTAAATATATAAAATAACGTTAGTGAAGAATTAATACGATATCGTGTAATTGACAGCTTGTTATGGCACCATTCGCAATAGAATTACTGGTAAGTGGTAAGTATTAGTGGCTTGGAATCCAAGTCAAAATCGCATTAATTCTGAGTCAAGTAATATCCATACAAATTTTAGAGCAGACAGCTTTTTAGAGCTTTAATTTTGAATTTGAAAGGACCTGCTTTTTCCATAATAACCACTTTAGTTCTTTCCCTGATCTGCGTAGAAAAACACGATTTTGACATTACGCAACACAGGGATGTTCAACACTTTATCACAAGTGATAATATCTGCGACCTATTTAAAACTATAATATTTATTAACCACACGTTTTAGTGTGAGTGATGAAATCATTTTCAAATATTGATTTGATCTACACGTGGCCTGCTTTTTAATTTCTTTCTGTATCAGACATGTTGAATAGAAGTATATTGGAAGAAGATAAATATTAGATGGTAGATTTAGATTGATGGATATATAATTAAATTGTTACTAAAAAGTTATAAATCTTTATGTTAAAACTTATATTATTCCAAAAACGCCTCATACTTACGGGTTTGTTCAATGGCTTACATCAAATCATAATTATAATAATTAAAAGGCTCCTCTGTAAAGGTGATTCTATAAATTTAAATCAACTAACATACATCTATAAATATTATCGAATGCTTTAATAGTGGTTCTGTACGTTTAAATTGATGTATAAGCACGTCTTGTCTTAAAAAGCTACGTATATAAATAATTTGACACGGCTCAATCGTGTTTGATACGGTCCAGCCATGAATTGTGCCCAGAATTCTCCTCGAATAACATCTCACCGCGGCAATTAGCAAAAAAGATACAGTGTTAGTATATAGCAAAATAGCTTCATTTTGCATCAAAGCTTCATGGTGCTTAGACAGCGGCCAGAGTTATTACGAGCCGAAGTACAGAGACCGACCCCAAATACTTGACAGTTTCATTAGAAACCTGTGAAAGCAGTACAAAATATATTTTTTTAAGTACAATGCTTTTTCACCAAGAATTGTCATTTAACACCTTAAGAGTATTTAATAATACACAAACAAGCAGTTAATTGAATTAAATCCTGTTTTATTTAAATGAAAATTATTGAATATCTTTGATATAATGTTTTTATTACAGCCAACATTTGGTTGTGTTTTAACATTAATATAAACATTAAGTTATTATTAAATAATAGTAAAACGGTCGAGTCCGTGGTGAAGTGGTCAACGTCGTTGGCTATGGTTACGGATGTCTCGAGTTCAAATAACAGTTTCATAAATGGATTTTTCAGTCGATTTATTGATTTCTGTTCGTAGGTATGGATGTTTGTGATGTCTGAAAAGGTGAGATTAAGCAACTGAGTAACCATTTGTTCTCGTAAATAAGTCCTGTTTAGATACCTCTATTAGGAGGCTATATGCTCCACATTGGGAGCGGACATGGAATAAAAAAAAGTAATATTATACACCAGTTGACAATGCCACCTAGCAGAGTTTGTTTAGAATTTACGATCTTACACACACGCACACACTACACATTTTACACAAGCGCAGTGTTATGCTGTGTGTTACACACAGACAGACCGGTGAATAAAGACAAACATAAAAATATTGTAATAAAAGAAGTTTTTTCAAAAATAGTCATGCTACAAAATTATGGTGAAGAATTTAAAAATGTTAGTAATTAAATGCACTCTTATTTAGATCTTATTCACTTTCATAAAAATAGTTTTCACTTATACCAAATACATTTCACAAAAAACAAATTCTTTCACAAAAAATAAAATGATCCCACATAATAAAATATATGTTAACATTGAATAAATATGTTACACTTACGACAAAACAGTTTTCACTCAATATTAATTCTTAGACTTTGAAATCGATAGTTGCACGAAGCTGTAATGAAATATTACATATTCTATACTACTTGCCTGTATTGCCTTTGCTCAACGCATTAGAATACATTACACAAACCAAACCATACCAACCCTAACATAGCCTACTACAACTTAACTCAATTTGTTAAAAGAGTCCGTGACTAAGTGGAAACTAAGTGGAAAATTAAAATAAAAGTTAGAGTGTACCAAGTGAATACTATTTAACACAAAGCACAACCATTTATAACCCATTAAAAAATGGTGTCGCATCACTGCCAAAAGGTATCCTTTCGGATGAACGAATCTTGCCTCTTTGTAGTGAGAATTATTTAAAGACTTAAGAGGTAAATAATTAAACGGGTCTGCGGGATTACGGAGATGCTCCATGCTGCTTAAGGTGTTGGGTTTGAATCTAAATTAACATTCATCATTAGCGGTTAAGCGAACAATTTTTTCTCGCTTTTAATACTAGCCAATTTTCAGAATGATAATTTTAAAAGAACGACCTTCTGGAATAATTGGCAAAGCTGTATTTTAAAAAGATATGAAAGATAAGATAACATTTATAATATATTACATTATTTAAATAGTTTATATTAACGCCACTGAATTATAGATAAAATGTACTTTAATTCTGAGTTGAATGTGTATACATTTTATTTCCATGTCCGCTCCCAATGTGGAGCATATGGTCTCCTAATGGAAGTTTCTCAACAGAATTATTTCTATGAAAACTGTTTGTTACTCAGTTGCTCAATCTCTCGTTATCAAAGAGATTAGGGTTAGAAGAATAGGGCTAGGACAGGACTAGTGGTTAGCGGCGACCGTGGCACAGTTGGTATCTTCGTGGGCTACGGCTACGGCTACGGATGTCTCTGGTTCAATTCCCGGTGCGGACAGTTTTCATAAATTGATATTTCAATTGATTTATGGATTTCTATTCGTAGTCTGAGCAGTTGTGTTGTCTAAAACTCCCTCCTCATCTACCCATTCCATCCTCACGGAGCGTAGCGAGAACGTATACACTTGTATCTTGTATAACACGATAATATGGTTCCACAAAAACGTCGTGTAATACAAATCCGTGCTATACGAGGGTTGAAGTTCATACAAAATTAAGGTATGCGTTCCAAAAAAATATTGAAGCTTAAGATATCGACTGAGAGTGTTTGATGGAATTTCAATATCAAATTTATGTACAAAGCGAACACAATTTTTTATCGAAGTTTCTTAATATCTCTTATTTTTTTTAATAAACAATCGAAAAAATATTCATTTACTTATGCATTTAAAAAAACTTTATTTACATATATTTATAATAATAGATCAGTCATTCATTATCGCTATCATAACTTGCAATTCTACATTTTCGACTCTTTTTCGGTTCCAGATCGGTTGCGAATTTTCATTATCGGAGTACCATGAAGTATTTTTGGATTTAGGCTCAACAAATTTTGTAATAAGCAATTTTTTGCTTTTACCATATATATCTTTACGTATTTCGTAATAAGAGGTCAAGATCTGTTGTAATTCTCTCTCTAACGTCAAACTTCTTTTCGTTATATGATCATTTTATATAAAAAAATCTCAATCCGTGTTGTACAAAATTTTTTTCACAATTCATCAACCGTGTTGTAGAAAACCATGTTATACGAGGCCCAAGTTTATAAAATATTTAATTTGAATTTTTGATATTTTGTACACATGTATTTTGTCATTAACGACCCGGGATTCGCCTTTCGACATCGTGCGCTCGAATGCCCGAAAATGCCGAAAGGTGAAACCCGGGTAGTTAGTGAAAAAATAAATGGAAGTGTACAAAATCTCAATAATTCATATTATATTGAAATTCCATCAAGAACCCTCAGTCGATGTCTTAAAGTATATATAATATTTTGTATGTATATATTATACTGTCTGCTGATGATAATTTTACACCGAAATCAACTTATTCAAGCTCCAACTTACCAAATAATTACCGAGTGTGAAAATCGTTTAAAATAAAGTTATATTGATTTGAAGTTTTTAAGTAAGAGTTTGTCTTAATCCAAATGTTTTTCTAGAAATATAAATATAAATTACCACACACCTACTTATTATTTACTACATTTACAATTATTGTGTATTTTGATAATAACGGCTTGTTATTTACTAGTTACTGTTTTTCTTATTATTTAATTTAAGAAAAGTTTAATTATAAAAACAATTCGTCATCAAAAAATATCTTTTAATAATATTTAAAAAAAAGAATTTTCTCGAAAATAGCGCTCAAAATATTTAAGACGCGAAAAAGCTCAAGAGTGCTTACTCCAAGCAAAGCACGTAGAGCATCTCAAGATTGAGATGTCATCTCACTCGTTTGGGATGAGACATAATGAGCTAGAGTGGGATAAATATAGTTTTGTCACGCTGTCTCCCGGGACCGAGGTCAAATCGATAAGTCGTACGAAGGTGTTTCCTAGTATAGGTTTCGCGCGTTCCGTCTAAGGAAAAGGGGCGTTGTATTGAACCTCCAGATGAAGCTTTCCCGCACTCATTGTTCCCGTATAATTAGGAAAGTTTTTATTTCTTTGAATTGTATCAAGCGTTGAACTTATATTGATGAAAAAATTAATTCATAGCACACAATTAAGAATTACATCACGATTGCAAAATCTCTTTAATTCTAATATTTGTATAATTTAAGTCAGTTCGAGTCCATTCGTGCGCTCGAATGCCTGAATATGCTGAAAAGCGAAACCCGGGTCGTTAGTGACAAAATACATGGAAGTGTACAAAATCTCAATAATCCAAATCTAATATTTGTACTACGCTAAAAAATCTTACATAGTATAATACAATCTAAGAATTCATTATAATACGTCCGTAAATTATTTTTTAATACATTAAAATTACTGGATATTTCTTACTAAAAAATGTGTTTTTGTTTTAGGTTAAATTTCATTAATTTTTTTAGGAATTCATTTAAATTTGTTGTAAACACATTCTAGCTGTGCATAATTATTGATGTTGAGTCGATTAATCATTAAATTAATTGAGGGAATCTTAAAATTGAAAAACACACATGAGGTACACATGAATTATTTCAGCTATCGTCTAAAATATTTCTGAATTATTCTCACGCAACGTCTTAAAAACCTTTAAATATTGTATATAAATATATATCTCGTCGGGTCCGTGGTGCATTGGTCGACGTCGTTGGCTTTGGTTACGCATGATTTATGGATTTTTCTTCGTAGACATGGAAGTTTTTGATGTCTATAACTCTTTCCCACTCATCCAATCCTAAAAACAGAGCGTAGCTAGAGCTATTAGCCAACCACTAGTCCTGTTATATCCATCTGTCATATCATATAAGAGGCCATCTGCTCCACATTTAGAGCGGAAATGATAAATAAAAAAATGTTTTTTCAGTAATTTCTCTCGGCTAAACTCATTAGTCATATTATATTAATATTAAGACTGCTTTCTTCTTTATATCCAACCTATCTTCAGTATCTCTGAAAATTGCCTGTTATCAAAACATTTACCGTTAAAACTATTAATGTTCTAAAAGAAACGCATATATTGATGTCCCAGTTCCATAGGACGGTAAGTCAAAAATTTGATGTCTTAAGTTAAGTCAGCCATTATATGCAAACACTGCTCTTCTACAGTTCCACAAAAGTACAGCTTGTAAAATTTACGGGTTTTCTCACAAACGTAAGTTATTTGCATATGAAAATCAGCAAAATTAAATAATTTTTCAGTTCCATATACATACATATCAAAATATTGACCACTTTTTTGAATAAAAAAGTAATACAATTAATAAGTCATCACATTTACGAGTCAATTTAGATGAGTCAAAACTTTGATCGGCCATATCTCAAAATAACCAATTTCTAATTTGGATTATTGAGATTTTGTATACAGTCGATGTTTTAAATTATACTAATTTCTAGTTGTATAAGTATGGAACTAGACCACCGATATATGCTCCACATTGAGAACGGGCATAGCTAACAAAAACGACATCACAATTTTATCTTTTATGATAATAAAAAGTATCGCGACATTGTTTTAGGATAGGTTTACAAAATATGTAGAAAAAATATTCATTTTAAATATTGATTTTCAAACCAGATGCTACTAATCCATTTACCGCAAAAAACAGAGACAGTGGTTAATATACGCAACATTTCTGCTACACTGGTAATCCTCAATTGCCTCTGAGGCTTTTTGGAAAGGTTTCCAGCGTCAAAAGAATAAGTGTCACTTCACACTCAATAAAACTCAATCAATAAAGCCTTCGTTCATTTTTTCCCTTCCCTTTTGTCTCTCTAATAAAAGCTACTCGAAGAGAAGTCACAATATTTGGAGGCTTCTTGCTGAAACTAAACGAATTTAAAGGTTAAAGGTTTCGGGATCTCCCCATTCAAATAATAAAGCTTTTGCTTTAATTATGAGTAAAATATTTTATTTTTATTTATCGACGGAAAATTTATATTTTGACTGTGGAAAGGAAAAAGGACGTAACCCACACCAATAGATATTGTGTATAACTCACACAAAACGTGTTAATAACTATATTTATGTATAATATATCGACTGTAAAAAGCCAAAAAGAATTATCCTTACGTTTTTTCGATAGTCACAATGTATACAATTTATTACACGTTTTGTTTGGGCTATACACATTATTTTTGTGAGTGGGTTACGTCCTTTTTCCCTTCCAAAATCGATTTATATGTTAATTGTGTTGCTTTTTTACGTTTCTCTAACGTTTTAAGTACGTCAACAAGGTAACTATAGAATTTGAAAACTGAATTTTTAATTGCAACGTTTATCAACGTTTTGTTGCTTTTTATTTTCAATATATTATTTTTCGATAACTGTTTAGAGTCATTTATTAAATGACTAGCTTAATGAAACGTTAATTAATAAAATACTAGCTTAATGAAATGTTGGCTTCATGGCTCGGATTCAAGTTATGGTGCGAACAGCTTCATAAGTTGTTCTTTCAATCGATTTTTACGAAAAAATATTTTCATTCAATATAAATACTCACACTTTGAAATCGATAGTTGCACGAAGCTGTAATGACACAAACCAAACCAGACTAACGCTAACATAGCCTACTAAAACTTTGTTAAGAGTATCCGTGACAAAGTGGGAACTATTAAGATCAAAGTTTGAGTGTACTAAGTCAATACTATCTAATCGAGAGTGCAAACTATTGCAATTAAAGTGTACCGAGTGAATTATTTATAAGCTATTTATTTGAATACTAATTTGATTTTTAAACAATTAGATTATCAGTGTTGATTCAAAAATTCAAGCCGTTGACAGCCCACCCGAGTAAGACGAAGACACTAGGGCAATGCGATTCGTCCGTGGCAAATAATACCCTGTATCACAAAACCTGTGAATTTCCTTCTCATTTGTGAATACATAAATAATCGCCCGACCATTTATAAGGTACATTTGGGGTGAGTATATTTTCCACTTGACTTAGCTCATTTCGAAAGAAGCCTATCGAAGCTTTTTTCTGGAGAGATACGACCTTTCTCTTTTTCCAATATAAGACCCTCCATGCTCAACTGAGTAGGAAAATTTTAATATTATTTCTTGATAAATTTTTGTAATCGATTTTTTAAACCATTTTCACTCTCGATGATTATCAAATATACTTATAATGGAGCATATCAACAAAGTTTATTTGTCGGAAACCACTTGTGAATTGTCTATTTAACCATTATTCAAGAGGTTGCGAACGTAGAATTCAATCCATAATTTCAGTACCCAATAATTACTCCGTTATTAACAATAATTTTTTGTCAATATGTTAATTATTTAAGGGTACATTATGGATTTATTTAAATGCTAACAATTCAATTTAAATACTGACCTCCCAATTAAGTTAGCTATTTGACCACGTACAAACTGACCATTTTTTTATCATGTGAGAACTGCTTGTTGGTCAGTTGCTCAACTTCTCTTTTTCGAAGAGAGTAGGGATACAAGGATAGGTTTAGGACAGGAATAGTGGTTAGCTAATCGCTCTTGCTACGCTCCATTTTTTAGGATCAGATGGGTGGGAGGGAATTCTAGACATCATAAACATCGGTGCCTACGAATAAAAATCCATATATAAAAATTAATTTATGAAACTGTCCGTACAATGACTTGAATCAGAGACATCTGTAACCGTAACCAACGACGTTAACCACTGAACTATGGACCCAAAAAGACAGTAAATCACCAATTATGAAAGCAGTCCGTTAAAAGAAGTATACCATCACTTAATAATTATTTTATTTATTACTCATAATTAAAATCGTTCAGGAGAGAGTACAAACTGTTTTTATCGAAAACATTTTATGGTGAGTTGTGTCAGGAATATTTGAAATGCACACCTGTAAATTATCATGTTTGCAGATACGGGATTATACGTAGGGAGTGTCGATATAATAGTGGCTTACATCAAGTGGCCGGGTCAGAATGTTTAAACCTGAAACCGATGTAAAATGATGTTTCCCTTCCAAAAACTGGTCAATTTATTTTTGTAATTTACATTATTTGGCCGAGACCTGCTCTGTCGTCTTTAAAATGAGATCCAATCATTTTTGAATCGTTTGAGAGTTTCTAGTTAATTTCTTTTCAATTTCATCTTGAAGCTACAAAATAAATAGAAAGAAATACATTTTATTAAACGCAATATAGTTTTATACAAGTGTGTTCTATATTACTTTACATTTAACAGCATTTAAACTGATAAAACTCAAACACAATTCTTTAAAACAAACACGAACTCACAAGGCGAAAGAAAAGGTCTACCTTTACATTTTTTACAGAAAAGTAAAACGATTGTTGGGTAAAGTTTAAAGACAAAAAGGATATTTTTAACGTTCAAAGGCGACACCGTTTTCCATAAGTTTGCGTTAAAAAGGTCTCGAATTTACAAGAGAGCGATTGGCATCGTAAAAAACGTAAAATACCCAATAATTTCTCTCCCACCCGCGATAATAAAATAAGGGAAAAAATACTGTCGAATATATTATTACGAGTCAATGTGACGAAAAGAAAAAGTAAAATAAATGATTGAGCGTGTAATTTGTATTGAAAAATATACAGTACTACTGGAATATAGTATTAATTAAATATCATCATTTTTACAGTCAATCTTTATTCACGTCTGGATAACGAAAAAGTAGAATATATATTACACAATACACTGATAAAATTAGCTGTTGAAAGGTTTAACCACTTGAGTACAAAGAAGTTTTCAAAGCCTCTAAAAATTTGGAAATATCGACACTTCCTATATATAATACCGTATCTGCAAACACAGTTTCAAAAGAAAAGTTGCATCTTTCTTCTTTGAAATTGGAACAGCACTATTATTTTTAAATTTGTTTCTTATTTTATATAAGTATTATAAATACGACATTGGACTTCGGTTTCTAGCTAATTTACGCGTTTATACTTCAAAAGAACTGTAAATAGGTACTTTTTCCAATGTTTTTTGATGCTTACCTGTAGAACTGAGTGCGTAAAAAACGAACATGCAAAAGACATATAATCACGTATGTAGTACTTAAGTTATTATTAATTTAAGAATTTTACTTGCAAATTGATGGGTGATTTATCGTTTTTTCTTGTTTTTAAATAATAATATGTTTTTTTCATTGAAGAGATACAACCCGGTCTGGAAAGTAAGTTAGTGTATAAAATATACTTGAATGCATTTTGAGTGTTTTAATTAAAGCTTTGTAAAAATGAAGTATTGTGATATATTTAATTAAAAACAAAAATAGATTTAATTCTATGAGTAAGTAATTTGCGAAATTTGGGTTAAAAGCGTAGATATGTTTTTACGTAAACAAAAAAATACGATTACTATTCAATAGAAACCTGATGATTAAAACTTTTTATGTTTTTGACTTTATTTTTCGAGTCAGTAAAATAAAAGCTCCCTGCCCAAACTTTTGCTGACGCAAATTTTCAAAATATGTTGAATACTGCCTGCAAAGCGTCAAGCCAAAGAAAGCACGTGAACTTTGCGTCAACTACCTTTTTCATATTTTTATGGAGTAAAAGTTTTTGGGCCGTGTCTTTTTTATTCGGTGCTTTTGCAGCTTTTAACCAAGACATTTGACCTGGAACTTATTTCTTGAGATACCCAAAAAACATTAAAGTCGTCGTGGTTTTGTGTCTTTATACAAAGGTTACGTTTTTAATTTTATCAAAACCATTATCAGTTTTGTTTATATTACGATATCTGCTGCCAGTGTGGAGCATATATAAACTAGTAATGTAGTTGTTTGACGACATTTGAGGCATTGAAAAAAAAGGTTAATCTTAAAATTTCTTACATTTATTGAATAACAAATAATATTCTAGTCAACGATTTCTTCAAGATTTCTACGGATGATTTTTCAAATTTACGTTACTAACTATTGTGTAACATGTTCGGTATTTATCAAAAATAAGAATCTTTGTGTCTTGTGATAATGTCGTGTAATTACTTATCACATAAAATCATTTCTGTCCATAATTACGACAACTGTACGACATTGGTGATTATTCAACAATATCTACATTAAACCCGCTGAATTTTTAAAATAGTGTAAATAAAAGAATATTTAAAATATTTTTTAAAAACACGGTTAACCGCGTGAAATAAACCGCGTTTCGGTTTATTTCAAAACACGCGGTAAACTGATTAACCGGTTTCGGTTTAAGCCGAGTTGGAAGCACTACTTTGCACGTAGGTTAAAATTGGTTTTTATATACATGGACGCCTAAAATAATTAAAAATGTCAAACGTTTTAATCTATATTGCAATTTTAATTGGATGTTTTCTGTATAACTATGTCCAATTTATTAGTAATTTAATATCTACCTGTGGTAACGCTTAAAATATCAAAGCGAACTACTTTGTTTAAATTGATTGTAACAAAGCATGAATCGTATTGTTCGTTTAACTTGCCTACTCACGGAAACTCTATCCAGGTTGGAAAATAGTAATTATTTCAAATTTCACGAGAATTATTTCAGTTTCAAATGTCAGTTCTACGTCACATCCGTTTTGAAAGTTTGGGTTACACACTATCGTTTTGTATATCTATATTACATGTGTATATTATCAGTAGCGTGTAGTCAATATAAACGAAAAATTCTCACGTAACCTACCTATTATAAGTATTAAAACGCATATCGCTGATTTTTTTTACCCATATTAACAGCTGTTACAACTTGTGTTAAAAAAAACCCGAAAATTTTGAAATGACGGGGAAAAAACACATACAATCGGAAATAAACTGTTAAATATGATAGCTTTCCACATTTGTTTGACATATTGAGTCCAGGTGCACATATAAATATAATTATGTTCAACACCGAGTTAAACTTCATACATAACAACAGGAACGTTTCCGTAAATATTTTGTGTATGCTTTTAGTAGACATATTTAAATGGCATGCGTGAGCTAATATTGAATAAAGTTTCTTACTTCCATTTATATAATTTAAGACATCAACTGAGGGTGCTTGATGGAATTTCAATATCGCATTCGAGCATTCGAGCGCACGAATCCATGAAGGTGCCGAAAGGCGAAACCCGGGTCGTTAGTGACAAAATACATGTAAGCATATAAAATCTCAATAATTCAAATTTCCGTTTATATCATCGTATTAATAACTCACCGTAATCTCAAATTTGGTAATACAATGTTGGCGTACGTAGAAAATGACACGCTTTTAAGACAAATGTTGACGTATGCTAAATATGGTATACAGTACTCATTAGTTTACAATTGTTTGCTATTTATTCCCGGGTTATAATCCGGATAAAAACGCAGTTTTTGCCCGGCCTCGCATCACTAGTTACAACAAAATTTGTTAACCTTTGTATATTCGTTAACTTTTTCATTTTTACATTGCTGTTACCATGGTACTAGAATAATATTATAGGTGAGCTGCATCGCTGTTTTTGTAAAATATGCGACGTCACTTTGACGAAGTAAATTTTTGCTGTCACCAAAACACTGTTGTAAACATAGGAAATTGTAATTCAGTTAGCACGTAGCACGTCACCAAATACTAAACTGGTGACTTTCATCTTTTATTCAGCTTTCCTATACTTCTTGCACCATGAGCTGTTGTGACATTTGCGTGATGTCAAAAGAGGTATCAATAACAATTAACAATCCAGATTTGAATTATTCAAATTTAGCTCATTTCCATATGCCTTGTCACGAACGACTTGGGTTTTACCTTTTCAAACTCAGATTTAATATTGAATTTCCAACACGTACCCTCAGTCAATATCTATTATTTATTATTTCACAATTCTTTTAGAAAATCATTTAATATTTTTTTATCTTATAAAACTAGTTTTTCCCATGACAACCAAGTGAATTCTTCAATAGATTTAACCCATTAGGCTTACTGATCTACGAATCAAAATTTTACCGATTATGAGGCGCTGAGTCGCTTAACACGCTACCGAAAGTTTTTAGTCAGTCTGATAGTTTTAAATACAATTTAAGTTTTTTTTGTGTCTATCAGTGTGTATTGAAAAGTAAAATATTCTTTTACACTATCAAACGTGTAAAGCGAGGATCTATATCGTGTAAAAAAACATCAGGGGACGAATTAGGAAGAAATTTTAGACTTGTAACTGGAAAAATCGATAGATCTGTCAATAGAGCATATAGAGCCTGGGGCGATTCAGCGATTGATATCATAGTAAATCGTTCTCTTTGTCTGTCATATCCTCATCTTGGATAAACAAGGTCCTATCTGAAAAAATTAAAACTGTTTAGGAGAAGCAACTGAATTGAATTTCAGATGAAACATTTTTTTTATTTAAATTTTGATGGATTTACTTGATAATTGTAAGGTTTTTAAATGTAGATAGAACCGTATTTTGAATGCGAATAAAACTGAATTAATAAGTGTTTTGTGAAAAAACAGTAAATGAAACGATGTTTACCTTAGGCGACAATATATCTTATATCTGCTAAATTGAATCTATTACTACCTTTCTTAAAAGTTTCTGTACGCTACTGTGCTTTACAATGGAGATATGACTACCTTTATCCATAATATATGTAATTTTGTATGATTACATGCTTCTCAAAACCTTACCAACTTAGAGAAATTCGAGAGCATAAGGTATTGGGTCAGGCTTAGATATAATATTAAGGATACTAATTTTAGGTAACACTTCTTAGAAATACCAAACGTATGGCTTCTAGCGGCTTCACTTTACATGAAGATATTGTTTACAGTATTTTAATTTGATAGACAGGAAATCTGATATTATTTACTGAAAAATCATCCAGTAGAAGGTTAAGTGACTACACAACAAACACAATTATTTTCATTATAGGTTTCCAAGAAACGTTTGTGTGGAAATTAGTATGTAAATAATGGGCCATGCTTTTATTGGCCTGACATGAATATTTTTTGACAAAAACAAACAGAAATTGATAAACTTTAGGAATGTGATTCCAATGCTGAATGTGTAACGTGATTTACCCTTCCGTATTCATAGTGTAACAATGAGCTACTTCGGCATTTAAACCTTTAAATTATTTGTGAAATAGGCCATACAAAAAAAATTAAGTTGTGCTATTTGTAAGCACAATAAAATATTAGTCTTAATTTGAAAACCTCGCCCCGTACTTATCGGGTGGACAGGGGTCCTCCAGCGATTCAATACCCCTCTACAGACTCTTCTTATTAATGAAAATTTAATATGTAATGTCTCTGTTACGACAATAAGTAAATTTATTATTGTGCATTGTTCATTGTTATTAATAATTTACATAATTCACATCTTTTTTCAAATATGTATGTACCCTAGTATTTTTACCGTTCAAAAATAATTTGTCATATTTATTTGTTTACCGTTAGCAGTTAACAAAAAGCGTGTATCGTCCAGAAAAATGGTCACTTCGCACTCGGTGAATTTGAGGGGCTGAACGTCGCCGGCAATGTCACAGCGGCTCAGGGTCGAAATTGCGACCCTATCGTAAAACCAACTACTGCGTTTTTAAATTAAAATCGTGCATTTTAAACTGTCGTTTTGTATCTGTTACTGCCTTCGAGGAATGTATCATTAGAAACTAAGTGCAAATAAAGAGAAACTTAACTGACGGGCGAGTTTTAATAGAAGACGAAGGAACCTGTGAATCATCCTTATCAGCACGCCAGGCCTGGGGCAGTCAAAGTGTGTTGACGCTCCACCTCCCCGTCGAGTCGAACCCTCTCATACAGTACCAATCCTAGATGCATGATCGTACCGTATGCAACCGTTTTGTTTCAAACGGTACTAAGACGTCATGTCCCGAGCTTGTTCTGCTATAAAGAATTTCGATTCTTACGTCTTTCGATAAATTCGCATAGTTTGTATTTAAGGTTTTACACATAAAATATGACATAAAATAATTAGTAAATACTACATAAAACCATATTTAACTTTTTGAAATTGTCATTTCGCCTTATAAATGTGTTTATATGGCAAAACCCACACGGTAACAAAATTTGACAGTAGGACGGATACTGATGATGATGCTGACAATTAGTGTAGTTCGGAAATTCAGTCAGCGAGTGATGTCTGAAAATAACGTTCAGAGGCGGTTGTCGAATTACGTTCGGTTGTCGATACCGAATGAATCCATTTGTTCCTTGTTAGTTTATTTATACTATCCCGTTGACTGTGTATGACATACTTTCTTGATCTTGACATTGATGAGTGTCTACCTATTACGCAGTGCCTGCAGAATATCAAATATCGGTCAATTAATTTCGTTATATATGAGTATTATATTTCCCACCACAAGATAATAAAATCAGTTGTACAGTCCGCTGATGTTTGCTTTGGTCTTGGGTAAAACAATATACCTTTTTATTGCTTCATATATAATACATATTTCGTCTCTTCTTTGAACGTGTCTTTTTTTAAAGTATGACAAACACGCAATGTATAGAATCACAAAGTCGATTGCCAGTCTTTGCAGACCTTCCTCTCTCCAGAGGCTGTCTTAAGAAATCTAAAATGAATGTTACAACCAGATCCAACGTTATCTTTTGACAGTTGTGGTCACAACAGTCTGTAAGATCTGTAGGTCTGACCTTTATACGATCGTCATTCGTGAAATCATAATGTCTTTTCCCCAGTATTATTAGGCAGTGAATATCTTAGCATTCGGGTATTTGAACCTTCCGTAAGTTTTATTTTTCGTTTCCATAGAACAGCACAGTTATTATTCGAGCGTTTTACGTCGTACAGTTGATGTATAAGTTTTATTGAATTGAATTCTATCTGTGTAATTTTTACTTTTACTTAAAAAAATCTGGATTTGAATATTATAACATTTGAAGCATCATTGATAATTACTTTGGATGGTCATCATTGTATTTTTGACGCACTTTCATAATTAAAATTTAACGCATACAATTTGATGATTGTGGTACACAATGAGTTCGGATTTTACATTAGACTAATTGACCCACTCAAAAGCTTGTTGCCTAAGGCTTTAGAAATCTTGATTGAGCGACGATTCGTATTTGCATCTGCCAAAACAATCGAAATTAAAATGAAATAATCATCTACATTCATTTTAATAAATTAAATATCTCGTTGGTAGCATGATCACAAGCAATAATGATTTTTTTCTAACTAAATATTATAGATATAGTCGGCATCCGTGGCGCAGTTGGTAGCATCGCTAGCTACGGTTACGGATGTCTCGGGTTCAATTCCCGGTGCGGACGGTTTTCGTAAATTGATCTTTCAATCGATTTATGGATTTCTGTTCGTAGTCTGACTCCTCCCTCCCACCGATTCAATCCTTACGGGGCGTGGCGAAAGCTCACCACAAGTCCTGTCCTAGCCCTATCCTTCTATCCCTACTCTCTTCGAAAAAAAGAGAGGTTGAGCAACTGAGTAACAAACAGTTCTCATAGAAAAATTCTTTTAAGAATCCTCTATTAGGAGACCATATGCTCCACATTGGGAGCGAACACGGATTAAAAAAAAAAAAAAAGTATTATATCAAATTTGGATTATTGAGATTGTGTACACTTCCATGTATTTTGTCACTAACGACCCGGGTTTTGCCTTTCAGCATCTTCAGACATTCGAGCGCACGAATGGACTCGAACTAAGCTATTCGTGCGCTCGAATGCCTGAAGATGCATGCAAAATACATGGAAGTGTACAAAATCTCAATAATCCAAATTTAATATTGAAATTCCATCAAGCACCCTCAGTCGGTGTCTTAAATTATAAATATTATATGTTAATCTTAATACTATACATCTCTTCTACGTTGGTATAATATGTATTATTAAAGTAAGCAAAACTCTTGCAATCAGAGTGCTGACATCTTGTGATACTGAAATAATATCGCTCACCGTCTGTGGTCTAGTGGTAAGAGCCTTATCTTAAGGATCATGTGGGTCCTGGTTCTGGTGCCAGCAAGTTCAGTATCGAATTTAGATTTTTTCAATTTAAATTTGAGTGACTTATAGAAAAAATTCTCATTCAGTATATCTCCTATTATTTTCCGATTTTCAAAATATAAGACGCATTCGCTGTCAGCTAAAATATTTTTATAAATATTAAAATAAGATACAATCTCTTAGCATTTTGACAAACATTGTAAAACTAAAAACACCTTTCTTTAAACATTAATAAATGAATCACTTTTAAGGTGTTAACTGTAAATTATTGTTGGAAAGGCATTATGTTTTAGAAACAAAATTTGTTTGTACTGATACTTCAACTTTAGTTGATAATGCTCGCGATGAGCAAAACTGACTTTGGTCATTATAAACGTGTGGAAGTAGTACAAATAAATTGCTTTTTATTTCAAAATATATAACATACTAGTGAGTACCCGGCATGCGTTGCAATGCCACTCAAAGAAAAAAAGGGTTTGTGTTTTAATTCTGTTTATTGAACTGCTTTTGGATTAGAGGTCTGCACAGGCCGAAATTTCATAGACTTACCCGGTTCGAGCCCATCATCTTCAGGTCTGGCCCGACCCGAACCCGAGTTTCAATATAACACTTGTTATAACACAACATTTTTGTTTTTCGTCTGGTGCGTACACGAATAAATCAGAAGGTTTTTCCTAGATGTCGCTGTATGTACGTATTTGATTCTTTTTTTCAATTTTAGATTTTCAATTTTTTTTCTTCAGAACCCTTCACGGGTGTGTGCACAACAACTCACTGAAGTTTCATCGACATCGTATGAATGGTAAAGAAACGCGTAAAGGACAAACAAACATTTATTTTATATAATATTTCCCGGCATGATCACAGTAAGTCCTTCCTGAAAGTTTCGTCGCGATCGGTTGAGTAGTTTAGGAGCCTATAAGATCCGGACAAACCAACAAACCAACAAACAGATATTCATTTAACATATATATTATATATAAACCAACGGGTTCTCAATTATATCAGTAATTATATTTTCATCCAGAGTTTCAGTTTATTTTTTCTATATTTACATCGATGAGATTGTTGAAATAAACAAATAATACAAATGTATTGAATAAATACTATATTTCTTAGTTAATTTTAAATGATGACTCTTTGTTGTATTTTACTGTCCGTGAAATCCGTGTATTTAAATGATCGGTATTAGTATCTCATAGCTTATGGTACTCAAGGTGAGAAAGATTATTCTAGAAATTCTCTATGGAAAATTATTGTTAATACAATAATTTTCAGAGATAAATTATATAAAATTGTATATAAAACACAATTTTATATACTTATGCCACAATTTTATCAAATGATTAGAGCCGTTTTGTTCGCCACGAACTGTTTCATTTCAGTTGGTAAACATCGTCGACTGCGGTTACGGATGTCTCGGTTAGGAAAGTTGCAAAAATTGATTTAATCAATATATTTGTGAATTTCTGTTCAAAAGCATGAATGTTTGTGATGTCTAAAATTCTCTACCACCCATCCGATTCTAAAGACAATTATCTAACCACTAGTCCTGTCCTAGCTCTATCATTCTATCCCTACTCTCTTCAAAAAACAGAGGTCGACCAACTGAGTAACAAGCAGTTGAAAAAAAACTTTTATTTAAATATTTCCATTAGGAGAATATAATATGCTCCATACTGGAAGCGGATATGGTAAAAAAAAACATAAAATTATTAATAAAATGATGCAATGTCAAAAATAGACCAAACATTGAATTCAGAGAACAAAAACCCACTCAATTAATTAAGTTTTAAAAGTTTACATTTCGCACCGAGAACGGTTGAAACAAAAAATAATAGTGCTTTATAATAATGTCACAATCAACTCAAAGCCTTTTCACTGTACGGTTTTGAATAGTTTAGATTATCATCAGGCGTCTATGTGGGTATGTTTTTAATTAATATTTCCCTCATCCCTCACATTACATAACAATGGGGCGAAATGAACTCACAAATCACGCAACGCTAGATGGAAACTTCTAGTAGGATTGAATAGAAAAAAAGCTTTTGAGGCTTTAGCGATTTGTTCATTTATTTATAAGGGATCGGATGGGATTAAATGCTCCACGTAATATATTATATGTAATATACGCAAACAGTTTTTCTAATATGTAATTTATATGACGTTCAGTAGGGCTTTTTTATCAGTGGATTTATTTATTAAGTAAATTTAAATGTTATCCTACAATAGATACTAAATTTTTTTATACAATCATGGACACAATCATTTTTAATGTTTTATGTCCATAATTAAAACGATATCATTTCTAAAATTGCGCTTAACCTTCCAGTTACCATAGGTGCACCAAGATTGCCATACGAGTTGAAAACATTAATATCTCGCTTATTACATTTTATATAAATTTAGGATTTAAGCTATTTGTAGTTAAAATAGTTATGTAATAAAATTAAAATAAACAAGTGGTTCGATTGAATGTTTTCATCATTAAATTAATAAAATTACAAAACTCTGATGACAATATTATTCCGAACTCAATTAAAGTGATAGCGATATATAAAATTCTACACGCAAGAGTGACGCACGATGTGTATTTGTTAAGTTGAGACAAAGCGAGAAATGGTTTTAGTTAGAGGGAGAAAGGACCGGATGCATCTTTGCTTGTATTTATTTTTTATGCAGCGGCATGTGGTGGAGTTACTATCTCTATCGCACAACCTCACTTGTACATGAGCAAGTAGGATACAAGAGCGTACGCCCGAAAGCCATTGTATCTCATTCGCACCCTTCACTTTACATAAGATTGAGCGAGAAAGAGAGAACGGCACGTCACTCGTTTGCTGTGTTTGTTATTTGAGTTAAGTTTACATTTAAAACGGACCGTATAAGGCAGAAGCGAGACATGCCTGCACTTAATGTGACGCGCTTTTTTGTATGTCGCCGATATCTCGATTATATTACATGAAAATATGTAAATTGCAAGCTCTAGAGATAAAATAAAGTGTAAAACGATAACAATATGATATTAAAAAACAGAATAACCCTGTTAAAGTGATCAATTAGCTTTAAAAATGCTCAATACATGACTAAGTCTAAGTGACACTGCCTGTGTCGACCACGGCTGGTAACGTGGTTTTTTTAGCCCGGACTGGAAAAGGTTAAAAAGTATTAATTCAGCATGATTTAGTTTTCTTTGCATTACCATTTCACTATCACACGGTACACCAAAGACTCTTTGATTCTTATCATTACCAGTACTGTTACGCTTGTCATAGCTCTTCTGAGTACATTCAAAATATGAATCATTTTGTTCAGTACTATTTCTGTATAGTGAGAGTCGTCACCTCCGCATATCACAACAACTCCTTTTTCTTTGACGATCCTTCATCATCAGAGCTGCATTCCGCTGCT
Organism: Himalopsyche phryganea; assembly: GCA_022494535.1. Lineage (NCBI taxonomy): Eukaryota > Metazoa > Arthropoda > Insecta > Trichoptera > Rhyacophilidae > Himalopsyche > Himalopsyche phryganea. The sequence continues at coordinate 4,395,490 of JAGVSL010000025.1, forward strand.
TTGAAGGCCATCGGTTAGGAGAGGCTTGTGTGGTCTTTCACTTGGTCGTTCAAGAGATTTGAGGCCCTTTCGCGTTCTATGAGTTACCGCGTAATATTAATTACCATTTGACATGTAAATATATCAAGATACCAAAAGAGAATACGAAGGTGACACACCTCAGTTTTATATCGAGCCCGAAACTATGCCTTAAGTCTTGAAAGTAGTGGCGATTCATTTGGTAAAGCTTGGCAAACAAATATTATTTAATTTAACATCATAAATGTAATAAAAAAAATTACGAACTGCATTTTAGGGTAGTCCTTTGAAATCTTTACAAGTTTACATACCTGGTCTGAGACCTTCAATCAGATCATTCAATTACAAATTACAAATACGGCCCATTTTTGAGTTTCTTAGTATTCATTAACTGCTTTCTCGTCGCATCGTTATCTGTCTTGCTGCCATCTTTTAAAGGTGGGGTTGAAGCGCTTAACTCTTATCCGAACAGACAGCCGCTCTATTTTTTTTGTTTACCAATCGCTACGTGGCGTTTTAATTTTATTTTTGTACAACTTGTCATAACTTGCTAACTGTAAATAATTGTAACTTCTTTGCAATGTAAACCAACTAACTGCATCTTTTAATAAAAACGGAATACAGAACATTCTTAAAGATTGTTCTGGAAGGTTAGATCCTGTTATCTTCAAGAGAATCGCTTCAAACGTTAGCTGTATTGACTTCCATGGCAGCTATAGGCTAATGCATGGTGTAAGATTTAAACAGAGAACTTTTGTAAATGGGCTATATCAAAGTATAAGATATTGCATAAAAATCGGTTTCAATTGGGTTATTATTTTACGAATTTTTTTTTTGTATTAACAAAATCCTAAATTTATTTTCGGCGTCTACAACGTCAAACTGCTATATCAAATAGCTATAATTAGTAAATATTTTTAGCGTTGACCTTTTCTCTGTTCAATGAGTCAATTAATATTTCTATTTTTGTCTTACGTTTTTTAATTATACTTGATGCTTGGCGAAAAACATTCGTGATTGTTTATCCGGAAAAAGGAATAGACAGAAATAACCTGAATCATAACTGTGATCGGTTTTATTGAAATTTTCATAATACATTTATTTTCTTATATCAATAAAAATTAAAAGTAATACTTTATGTATATTTAATATTTTTAATTCGATAATTTAAAAACCGGCGTCTGAAGTTGGAAGGGGCACTGGCTACGGTTACGGATGTCTCAGGTTCGAGTCCCGGTGAGGAAGGTTTTCATAGATTGATCTTTCAATCGATTTATGGATTTATGTTCGTAGTCTGAGTCCTCCCTCCCACCCATCCCATCTTTACGGGGCGTAGCGAGAGCGATTAGCTAACCACTAGTCCTGTCCTAACCCTATCCTTCTATCCCTACTCTCTTCGAAAAAATCGAAGTTGAGCAACTGATTTACAAGCAGTTCTCGCAGAAAAATTCTTTTAAGATACCTCCATTAGAAGACCATATGCTCCACATTGGGACCGGACATGGAAACAAAAATTTTAAAACCGAATAATTCAATCATTGTTTATGTCAACATAGGCCATTCTTGGTTTAAAAAATGCTGACACATACTATAGATTTTTATTATTTCATTAATTTTAAATAGGCTGAAATAATGATTTCCACAATTGAAAAATGTATATTTTAAAGCACTTTAAGATGATTAAGTCAAAATGGTCAAAATCTAACATAGGCACTTCTAGCATTAGATCCCAGGTATATGTATAATATTATTATAACACAAGCAAAAATCGAAATCAAAATTATACTGCCTAGTGGTGAAGGAACTCTATTCCCCAAATGGATATCTTTATAATTACATAGATGTTCGATATCTATCCAAAATCAAGATATAATTTTTGACATTGTTCAATACAGTCCTCCAGCACATACACCTTAATTTATTAAATAACTAGCGAGCACCCCGCATGCGTTGCAATGCCACTCAAAGAAAGAATGTGTTTGCGTTTTAATTCTGTTTATTGAATTGCTTTTGGATAAACAATATTTGTGTTTTCCATCTGATGCGTACACAAAAAATCAGTAGCTCTTCCGACGCGTGAGCAGGCCACATACAGCTGTCCATGTGAGAAGGATGGATTATTCAAATTTAGTCCACACACTTGTAGCTATTGTCCCTTTGCTTTGTTGATAGTCATTGGATTCGACTGGCATATCTGTCGGAGTCATTGAAATGCGTGGCAACAGTACATCTTCTCCTTTAAATTTTCCGCTTACGACCGGCAATTGGAATTTTACAGTTAACTGAAATGTCACTGGTTGTGCCTATTTGATTCTTTTCTTTTTATTTTATTTAGAAAACTTCGTGGGTGTGTCTGCGCACAACAATTCACCAACGTTTCATTGCAATCAGATGAATAGTATAGGAACGCATACGGGACAAACAAAAAAACATTCATTTATATATATATATATATATATAGATGTGTTCTGCGTGCCCTATCTTAAAAGTCTATGCACGCCACTGCTGGGGAGATTATCAACATAATAGTAATCTGACATGATCTTGTTATAAAGAATTTAGATTTTCCGCCTCGCTTAATACTTGTATGGAATAAATTGATTACTTCCCTTAGGTGGGTGCGTTGTTCGCCCGCTAATGATCTTGGCATTAAAAAGCTTTGTGATTTTCAATCTTTTAAATATTCACATGAACGATTTTGGGCGACTAAAAATGATTGAGTATTTTTTACTTTACGATACCTTTTTTTGTTATTAATGATTCTTTATACTGTGTGTATTGATGGGCTAGTGCAGTCCATGTAAATATCAACATTATTATTTCTTGACTTCATAGAAAAAACAATTACCGTTACAATAATAGATACAAATAAGTAAAAATCTTAATAAAACTTGCTAAATTAAAAAATTTCAATCCTAATTGGCAATAAGGATAAAAATTACGTCGAAACACATTAACATATAAAAACTAAATGTAGTCAATAATAAAAACACTATTTGTGAACTCGATAATAGGTGCAACTTTTGCAAGGATTAACGCGTGACTTAATGCAGGGTAAAAAGGGTCTACGCTATCTTAATATTACACATATAATATCGTCGTTGTTCTCGAAGAAGACACCTGGAAAATACTAGTTTTGAGTAATTGGACTTTGAAGTTTGTAAAATGCTTAAAATGCCATACATTTTTCTTTTTGTCTGTTTGTACAAAACTGTTTTTAAGTAAAAGCGTAATTTATAAAAATAAGTGTGTTCTGTCATACCGTAGAGTTTGACATAAGGAACATTTTGGTGTAACTAACTCAATATGTAATTTTTTCGATTTAGTGTTTTCTTCCAGAACAATGTCGGTATAAAACATAAGGTAGTTGATAGCTATGTCAGCTTAACGCCATCCCCAGAATAATTCTGATAGATTTTATTGACGATGGAATTAAGCCGAAATCAACTACCTAATAAAATTTTGTAGAATAAACACTTTGAAACACCCTGGGTTTTGTTAAGTATAAGTGTCATTAGTGTCCTGAACTGAAATCAGCCAGCGGCTACAGCAATATTTCGCAGAATAGGTTCTTTCTTGTTGCCAGGCGTTCAAATAGCCCCCGGTTAAGTCCGCCAGACGAGTACATTTTTACGGAAAAGGGTAGCTCCAACTTTGCAGGAAGTTTTTTTTTTAATTTTTGTAAACAGTCGATTACGATCCGCCGAGCGGGACGAGCTGCGCTCTCGTGGCGGAGGTGACGTGACGATGTTATTTGTTTGTTTTTTTTTTTGATTTGCATTGGACTTAATTTAAAATCGTTGTGTCATTTGTATTATAACTTAAAATATATTCAGTTGCTAAGTAAATGTAAATGTAGAATCAATTTCATGTGTTAAGATTTATATATTTGTGTAATATTAAACCACTCTGCATCTTGCATGGAAAATAAATAATTTTTGAACCGGATTTGAAATGGTGTATGTCTGAGATCAGCCCTTCCAGGACTCCGGATAACCAGTCGCTCGCCTGTCAATGTCAATTCAATCAATACTTTTTCAATTAATTAATGATAAAATAGTTTCCATCTCGGTTTCTTGAAACATTTATATAGTATTTTGGAAATTGAATTCCACAGAAGTGAATCACGTCGGGGTGAATTGAATTCCATATTGTTTATGATTACAGAGATCTAGCTTTAGGAATAAGGTATAAAGCGATGATTATATCGATGGCCCAGTTCCTTTGTTTTATCAGTACTTGGTTCAAATATTAATATTTAAATAAATCCAATTATCTATTTATACTTTGTTGTTTACTAATAAATGTTTTTAAACAACCCTCCAAATATTCTTCATACATAACAACAATTTAGATACAATACAAAACGAGGTCATTGAAAGGCAGTAGGGTATCTATCTATGGAGGAAGTATTAAAGAACAAGATGAAAAGGACGAGGAAATTGAACATTGGGAAGAAGAAAGAAAAACATATATCTGTGAGATTACTTCATGAGAGAAGGTTGGTGATTAGATCAATTTTTCGACATGCCAAACAATTTCGCAGTATTATTTTTTCGGGCCGTTACTTTATGGCGAAATTTCCATTTTTATTACAGCTTTTCGTCTAAAGAGCAGTGATACAACACCATGAAGGTATAAGATTGATTATAAAATGTATTTTATCAATTATTGTATGAATACAAAAACAAAATATCGACGGTATTTTGGCTGATTGATGTAAGCCTCAAAATTGAAATTGTTCAGGAGTTCAATTGTTGAGTTGCGTTGTGAATCTTTGAAATGCACTTTTGTAAGTTGTTATGTTTACTAATATGAGATTATACGTTGAGAGTGTCGATATAATAGTGGCTTAAATCAAGTGGTCGGCTCAGAATTTTTAAACTTAAAACAAATGTATAAAAATGTTAATCTTCCAAAAAGTGGTCAATTTATTTTTAATTGACATCATTTGTCCTAGATCTGTTCCGTCGTCTTTAAAATGAGATCCAATCGTTAACTAATTTGCGTATTTTTTTAGGGTTTCATCAAGTGACCAAAACACATTCGATCTGAACAGCAATGCCACTTACTAGAATCTGTCAATAAAATTATAATATCCATTAAAATAATACACAACAGATTGCCTAAGTATTCTCAAACATATTTTTCAATGATATATATCCTATTTCCTTGAGTCACAAGTTGGTCTCATCAATAGTTCGTCTAATAAATCTAGTTCAACGACCTTGATGAAAATGTAAGTAATTGGGACGTACGTAATAATTGTCTCCTTCTACCGAAAATGTTAAATTCTGGTGCTCGAAGGATTACTGTGCCTATTCTTACAGGTGATCTAGCTACGTAGGGTTAAGCAGATAGACTTCTCTAAATAATAAGTGTCAAATGGATTTAATTAAACTTCTGACTCTCCATTTTAACATCAGCTGAGAAGAATGATTTTTTGTCAAGGTATTGCAGTTTGGTCGGTCGACTAAGACAAGGAAATTTTGCACATTGATTCTGCTCTGAGAGCAATGAAATAAAAATATGTGTAACCACCGGTAAGATACTTTACTTGAGGAACTTATATTACATTTAATGCATTTGTATTACAAATAAAGTTTGAATCGTTTAACTTTTAAATGAATACTGTAAATGCTAAGCAGCTGTGTTGGATACCAACATCATAATTTGCTTTAAGTCCGTTTAAAATTGGGAATATAGATAAAGATTTAGAAAGGTATTACAGTTTCCAATAAACTAACTTTATTTTCATTTCTAAATCATAAATTCCACACCAGACCGAAAAATCTCATTAACCTTCCCGTTATCATAGATGCAACAAGATTACCAAGCGACTTGAAAACATTTATATCTCGCTTATTAGGTTATATATAAATTTAGGATTTTAGCCATTTGTAGATAAAATAGTTATGTATTAAAATTATGATATATAAAATGTTCAATTCAATGTTTTCATCATTACATTAATAAAATTACAAAACTCTGATGATAATATTATTATTCAGAACTCAATGAAAGTGATAGCGATATATAAAATTCTATGCGTAAGAGTGACGCACGATATATATTTTTTAAGATGAGACAATGCAAGAAATGGTATTAGTTAGAGGGAGAGAGGACTGGACGCCTAATGAAAGTGATAGCGATATACGAAATATTATACGCAAGAGTGACACGTGGTATATTATTGCTAAGTGGAGACAAAGCGAGAAATGGTATTAGTTAGAGGGAGAAAGGACCGGATGTATCATCGCTTGTATTTATTTTTTATGCATCGGCATGTGGTGGAGTTACTATCTCTATCGCACAACCTCACTTGTATATGAGCAAGTAGGATACAAGGGCGTACGGCCGCAAAGCCCTGTATCTCACTCGCACCCTTCACTTTACATAATATTGAGCGAGAAAGAGAGAACGGCACGTCACGCGCTTGCATGGTTTGTTATTTGAGTCAACTCGTCAAGTTTACATTTGAAACGGACTGTATAAGGCAGAAGCGAGACATACCTGCAGCTTATGTGACGTGCTTTTTCCATGCCTTTGATTATATTACATGAAAATTTGTAAATTGCAATCTCTAGGCAAAAGATAAAGTGTAGAACGATAACAGTATGATTTTTAAAAACAGAATAACCCTTTTAAAGCGGTCAATTAGCTTTGAAAATGCTCAATTACATGACCAAATCCAAGTGACAGCCTGTGTCGACCACGGCTGGTAACGTGATTTATTTAGCACGGACTGGAAAAGGTTAAAAGAGCAATATCAGGCAACGAGCAAACTTAATATTTTAGTTAGTTGAAACAAACTACAGAATAATACAGAACAGAAGACTGTAGAATCTGAAATTCGCCAAGACGAAATTTTTAAAAATAATTGCGTAAACTTTATATTTAAGAATATTATGGATAACGTTAAAATATAGTCTAATAAGTTCCTTGTCGCTGTTCACGAGTTATTTTACAAAAAAGATGTCAATTTTAAACAATATTACCTTGACATGCTTTGTAATTCTTCCTAAGTAATGTATCACTGCACTAGAGTTAAGAAAACTCTCTCGTCTTGAATGGTCGTCTCATTATTTTTCCCGAAGAATTATACTAACCCCATTTTTCTATGTTTAACTTGAAATGGAATTCCGCTATGGAGCATTACAGCTGTATTAAGCAAATATAACGCAGTAACATTAGGTATTTTCGTAAAACATTATTTGAATATCTAGCTGTTGTTTTGTTTGTAAACAAATGTAAAATAATGTTCAGCATTTTTCATAAATTTTTCGCGTATTTTTTGGTGTTAAAAGTTTAACACAAACGCATTTTTTGCATTTTGTTTAAAGTACATTTTAGCAGGATATAACTCGTGTTATAAATTTTTTATCATTTATCCCTCGCGTCTATAATGGAGCATATTTAAATAAGAATAGCTAGTTGCTTGTTGAAAGTCTGTTGCTAAAGTATGAATATAGGTATCTTACGAATGAATCAATGTAGAATTATTTTTATTTTTTTCTAGTTTATGGACTCTTTTTATGGAAGAAGCTGAATCACACTTGAGACTGATCAATAACTCTATGAATTCGGCGGTAATTTTGTGTAAAATGGTAATTAGTCTATCAGTGTATATGTCTTACCTCCTCCCTACGTCCAGTAGAATGGAATAAAACCCACCCTACCATTTATTTTTAATGTGAGAATTAGAATCATTGATTACAATAGAAATAAACAACCTTGCGTTAGGGTTAGTCTGAAGATGCTTCTTAAAGAGGCGAAACGCGTCACGTCTGTGATAAACTAAGTGGAATAACTAAGTTATCAATTTTAATTTTATATTTTTTTTTTTTTTTCCATGTCCGCTCCCAATGTGGAGCATATGGTCTCCTAATGGAGGCATCTTGACGGATTTTTTTCTACGAGAACTGCTTGTCACTCAGTTGCTCAACCTCTCTTTTCTTTTTCGAAGAGAGTAGGGATAGAAGGATAGGGCTATGAAAGGACTAGTGGTTAACTAATCGCTCTCGTGACGCCCCGTGAGGATGGGATTGGTGGGAGGGAGGACTCAGACTACGAACAGAAATCCATAAATCGATTGAAAGATCAATCTATGAAAACCGTCCGCACCGGGAATTGAACCCGAGACATCCGTAACCGTAGCCAGCGACGAAACCAACTGCGCCACGGACGCCGACATTTTATATTATATCATCGATAACAAATTGAATTATACTGTCAAAATATTATGACAAGTATTCAACTAAACACTTTCAATACGCCCTGTTTAGAATATCAGATAGAGTAAATGAGACGTACTGAAAATATACTAGACAAACGTTTTTATTAAGCGTACATAACCGACAAAAAATTATTGAAATTTGAATACATGAAAGTGTTGATTCGGGGATTCTGTTTATTGACCACTCGCGTAAGACCTTTGGGCTACGGCCCGATACTTCATTAGCAAATCAAAAAATTGTTGGGTCCACGGTCAAGTGGTGAAAGTCTTCGATTGCAGTGCTCACTCGTTCAAATCCTTGTACGGACAGTTTCATAAATTAATTTTTCACTAGATTTATAAAATTATGTTTGAAGACTTGGTTATTTCTGTTATAAAAACGGGATTTAGTAAGAGCAATAAGTTAATTAGTAGTCCTGCTCTAGCCATACTGTTTTATCGTTACTATCTTAAAAGGGAGAGGTGTATCAATTGAGTATCCAGTATTTCTCGTATAAAACTTTTATAGACACGCTTTACATTGGAAGCGAGTATAATTTAAAAAATGAGTTTTATGAACGCAAAACTTAATTACCAAATATTTTTATATTATAGACTCAATCAAAGATTGTTAAAGTGATTGAAATAACTACGTAGGTACTTAAAAATAATTAATCTAATAAATGATGACTGAACGAGGATAAGATTTATATAATTAATTAAAAATAAATCTTATCTCTCTTAATTGTGTTTAAAGCTTTTGTTAATAATTTATTGAACTGTTTTTAAGTGGCTGTAAATATCCTCTAGCCATAAAACGTCCTGTTCCATTCTTAGAACCCCTTATATTGCTCCTGTTTTGTCCTTTGAAAGGCAAAATTTACGATGAGATTCTTAGAACTGAAATTTTGTTCTAAATGCGACTGTCATATTGGTTGAATTACGATTGGATATTGATCACTGGGCTGGAATTTCTTTTATGGTATATTTACGCAGCTATAATGACTGATTTCATCATAGGATAAGAAACTAAGTCGTTCTGAAAATCAATATTGGTCTATTTCATTACTTACTAAAACACACATATCTTTTACTAAGCATTGCAAAACTGGTATCACAGAAAACGGTACTAAGAATGTTTTTTCTTCACGAACATATTGCGTTTTCAATTTCAGTACAATAATATTGTAAGGGGAGGAATGTTGGTGATATATTTTAGCTAATGTAAATTTTCGTAAGAGGATCAAAATTTGTAATTCGAAGCTGTTTTGGGCAATTGATGTAACCCTCAAAAATACGAAAACGAGTTAATGATTGGAACTCATTTTAACCCTTCCGTATTCATGGTGTATTCTGTGAAATATGTCATATAAAAAATTGAAAGTTTTGCTATTTGTAAATAAAATAGTTCTATATATTTATAATTATAAATAAAAATTCATTATTTTTTATGTCTTTTTTGTATAAATAATCATAATTTGAAAACCTCGTCAATTTTACCATTGAGAAATACAAAATTATAGTAGGTATGGTATAGCAACAATCTGGGATGCATGACCGTACCGTATGCAACAGTTTTGTTTCAAACGGCACCTAGATACGTTTTGAGCTTGTTCTGCTATGAAGAATTTTGATTAATGAGGCTTTCGATAATTTCACATAGTTTGATATATATTTCAGGTTTTACACACCAAATATGACGTAAAATAATTATTTAATACTAGATAAAGCCATATTTCTCTTTTTTCAATTATTATTTCGCTTTATAGATGCGTTTATATGACAAAACCCACACGATAACACAATGTGACTGCATGAGATCCGAAGGGGATTTGTTTAGGATGAAAACGTAAATGTAAAAGACGACAGATCAGGTTTCGGCCAAATGATGTAAATTATAAAAATAAATTGACCCCTTAAATTGATGTTTGCAATGCCGATATTGAATATGAAATACCGGTATTGCAATCCCTATCTATGATAAAATGTTATTTAAAGAAATATATAATATCTACCCCTACAAAGCGAATTTACTTACTGGTGTAGCATGATGTTGTTTTTTTATCATTTCACTTTGTTTACCGTGTATATCACCATAATGAAATTGGATAATAATTTTAGTCTATTTCAGAATATCTGTTCCGAGCATTTTCAATTCTCATGAAATAATCGTAAAAAAACGTTATATTATTAATAGTTCAGAATTTTTATTTGTAAAACATGACCAGTTTCGTCCAACTAACAATATTTACTTAATAATATATTTTTGCAGTGTTTTAAAAGGATTTTTTTAAATAATACTATTCTCACCCCCAAAAATACGGTCGTTATTTGTTGGATCCGTGGTGCAGTAGTCAGCGTCGTTGGCTACGGTTACTGATGTCTCGGGTTCAAGTACCGCTACCGACAGTTTCATAAATTGATTTATGGATTTCTGTTTGTTGGCATGACTGTTTGTTATGTCCGAAAAGCAACACAAAATATATGGAGAAATCTGTATGTTGGTATGCCTGTCGGTCATAACACCTACTCTCAAACGGTGCACGATAGTGACATTCTGACTGCCATTTCTATGTCAACTGAGCTATTTTCAACCTTCATTTGTTAACTTTTACCCTTTAACTAAATACGCTATATTTTTAGCGTCTCAAAGAAAATCAACAGAAAAAATCGTCGCGAATACCACTCCATACTAAAATACTCCGTCATATCATCATAACAACTCAATCTGTGTTAAATTTACTTATAGACTATAAATATTTTATCATATAAATGTAAAAACTTTTCATAAAAATTGTAAAATTTGTAAAAAATCAAAAGATTGAACAGAAAATTATCCATTATTTAATATTATAAAACTTAACAGTGAAATCCTCATTTTGTGGATTTTACAAGAAGCATACCCAAAAGGAAGAGCAAAGTCTTAAATGAACTAATGTAAGCAATCTCTTTCATGGGCAAAGTCGTGTAAAAATACTAGTTATATATGAAAAACAACAATTTTTCAAAACAGAAATAATTTTCGAAAAGTTTGTTTTTGTTTTATACAATCTAGGTAGGTGCTTGTTAAATGAAACATTGTGTATCTTTGTTAAATTATTTATGCAGACAACAATTTTTGATGGAAGGTATTGTTGTATAAAAAAACAAAATTGGGATGTTTTGAAAGCAAGCAAAATTTTTGCATACATCAACAAACGATAAAATAGAAAAAGTTTTCATAGAATTTCGTGCGAAAATTTTTCTTCGCATTTTTCGAAAAGTGGAAGTAGTAAATAGCAATCTGTCAGGCAGCCAAAAATTTATTGCTTGGGTCAGAGAAATAAATAAAAATATAAATAACACCCCATATTTTCCATAAGCTATTTTTTTGAACGGTCAACATTACACGGATTTTTTATGCTGGCGTTTTGAATTAAAAAAGACACGATTTCGATTAAGATCAAATCGAAAACAAATTTTCGACATGTATAATTTTTTTGAATGAGATATTTTCTAATTTAATAGGATTTTAATCATACATATTTGTTTAATCATGACTACAGCTGCACGTGGAGTAATGTGGCTTAAGGCAGGGGTTAATAACTCTGTCACCATTTAATCCGTCTAAAATTTTGTATTTATTAAAGGGAATAGTAATAACGTTAATCTTAATAGCATTTTTTATCAGACATTACTGAAAAAGCTCAATCCATACCGGAAAATCTTCAAGAATAAACATCAAAAATTCGACAAATTTTGGATTTTCAAAATGACGTCATATTAAAATCTCAAGGTTTGAATGAAACTTGTGAAACCAGTTGCCCATGAAAGTACCCTTTTTTCAAAAACAGGAGCTTACAAAATTAAATCCAGTTTTGTTTCCACATATTTATGCGAATCATTTTCCACCAGGAACATTTTTTTTCCACTATGAACAATTTATAAATTTGGCTTGATGTCGGTCCCAAAAACACCCTGATTTGCTTGATTGCTGCGCCAATAACTATTGTGATCAAATTTTAAATGCATAAAAAAATCGAAGATTTTTTAAGGATGTCGATCTTTTGACTCCACAATACATACTACGCCAACTCCCTCAAAGAATAAATTTATCACCCCAAAATATGTTTTTTTATAAAAAATTAAATATGCACAGTAATTTGCACCAGTTGATTGGATTCATTAATTTTTTGAACGCCGTCATGGAGTTCTGTTCGTTTAAACACTGAAAAAGACTTAAAATAGAAAAAAATTACACCAAATAATCGAAAACCTAATAATGTAAAGAACTTATTATTTACCGTGGAATATATTTCCGAGTTTATAATAAATAAAATATATTCAATTTTATTTTTTGTTTTAAGTGTTTATTTACTATGTACGCCTATTTAAAATACGCTATACAACTGTGGTCAGCAAACAGGGCTTCACGGGAACCACCACATCACGCGTAACAAAAGGATGCTAACATCTGCTCTACAGTGTATTTGTAAATGAACATAAAAGCAACCCAAAGCTACCTATGGTGTGCACTCAGTCATATTTATATAATTCAAAATAAAGCACCAGGCCCCGAATTCATAATATTTGCACATAATTGTTACAATGATTATTAATACTTAATACGAATCTGTTCAGCCAATCGCGAACGAGCTTGCGCAAATTAATTTGTAAGCGTTTTAATGATAATATGGAAGAGGCGGGGAAAGGAATTTCATCACGCGGGAAACTCCCACACGGAAAAAATAATTAAGCGGATGTGTTTTCCGTATTTTCGAGAGAGTCATTGAGTAATTCTTGGAGGCACATAAATATTTTCGTAATTTACGTTATTTACCGATTTCATAACATAAATAAAAACATCACAAATCCGAGAAACACAGATGCAGAAGTGAAATATAATCACGTCGACAATTGGGCACATCAGACAGTTGTCGTCGTCCGTGCGCAGTTAGTAGCGTCGTGTGCTACGGCTACGGATGTCTCGGGTTCAATTTCTGGTGCGGACAGTTTTCATAAATTGATATTTCAACCGATTTATGGATTTTTGTTCGTAGTCTGAGTGTTTGTGATGTCTAGAACTGCCTCCTCACCCACCCATCTGATCCTCACGGGGCGTAGCGAGAGCGATTAGTTAACCACTAGTTCTGTTCTAGTCCTATCTTTCTATCCCTACTCTATTCGATGAAAAGAGGTTGAGCTAATCGCTCTAGCTACAACCCGTTTTTAGGATTGGATGGGTGTGAGGGAAAGCAATACATCACAAACATACATGCCTACTAACAGAAACCATAAATCAATTGAATTGGTACGTATCACAGTGATTAACGTCGTTGGCTTCGGTTGCGGTACCTTGGGCATAGGTTAATCAATCCAAAAAAATATTAGTATTGTGTATCATTTAAGTAATCAGACTTTGAAGTTTTTCATATGCTTAAAATGGTATACACTTTTCATTTAGTTACTGTATTAAGGTAAAAGTAAAATTATTAAAAATAAATGTATTATTCCATACGGTGAAGTTTGAAATAACGTAATTTTTTCGATTAAGTGCTTTCTTCCAGAACAACAACGAAATTGGAAATAAAGGCAATGCAGAAAAAACTCAGTGCAGTGAGATATACTCAATGATAATATAAAAAAAAGTGAATATGCATGGAGAAGTTAAGCCGATAAACTAAATTTGTCGGCCTCTGTGGTCTAGTGGTTAGAGCTTTACCCTAGCGATCAAGTGATTCCTGGCTTTAAATTCCAGCAAGGTCAATATGAAATTTAAATTTTTTCAATTTAAATTTGTGATCTTGAATATCAGTGACTTATAAAAATTCTCATCGAGTTTATTTAGTACAAATTTGGATTATTGAGATTATGTACACTTCTATGTATTTTGTCACTAACGACCCGGGTTTCGCCTTTCGGCATCTTCAGGCATTCGAAACCCGGGTTGTTAGTGACAAAATACATGGAAGTGTACAAAATCTCAATAATCCAAATTTGATATTGAAATTCCATCAAGCACCCTCAGTCGATGTCTTAAATTATATCTTAAATTATTTAGTACAATTTTAAAAATATTTGGCTCATTGGCTGTCAGCTGTAATGGCAGATTTTTTTTTTTAACTTAAGTAATCAATCAAAAATCAAATAAAAATATAATGTAACATTTTTGTTGACTTTCGTAGGAATTGTATTCTGAAAACATTTATCGCTAAATACAAATGACGACTTGAAAATTGTTTTTAATAGGCGGCCATTTGTAAATTTTAATATTAACAAATATACTAAAAATATATCAGCTTTTTATTGAAATTCACGCTTTGATTGCTACTGTTTGTACAATATCCAGAAGCTCTCAAACTGTTTTTAATAGTTTCGAGTGTATTTTGCTTCAACGTTGGAATGTTTTTTCCGTACAGCAAATGGCTTTGAAAACTTTACCAATGCAGGCAGTTTGTGTGTAGATTCACGAATTTAACGGATGGATGGTTCACACAGAAATCGCGGCTATTAGTAAACAATGTACACAAAGGCGGTTTAGGAAACTTTTTAACAGTGAATCATTCACTTATTTATCGTCCGTGGGTCAATCACAGTTTGAACATCTCTATTATTAGCGATTCAAATTATTATTTCACCAGTATTATTGACTGACTAATTAAGATAATTTGTTTGATTTGCTGAAAATAAATATTATGTGTAATAAAATTGGTTTGTGGTGAAACACGTTTATTAGTTTAAATTAAACAGATATTTCAATTATTAGTTGTAAAAATAAACAATCATTACTCAAATGTGTTTACAGGCAAACCAGCAAATTCGGTAATGGACCTGTTAGTTTTAATTAAAAAATTACAGAATTTATCAAAGTGATCGATTTGATCTTTCCAATCGATTTATGTATTTTTGTTCGTTGGTATAGATGTTTGTGATGTCCAAAATTCTCTCCCACCTATCCGATCCTAAAACGGGGTTTGGCCCGTGATTACATAACCACTAGTCCTGTTTTATCCCTATCCTCCTGTCACTACTCTCTTCAAAAACGAATGGTTGAGCAACTGAGTAAAAAAACAGTTCCCGTAGAAAATCTTCTGTGGAGATACCTTCATTAGGATACCATGATATGATAAAAAAAAATAGAGCAATTTCAAGGATATCAGACTTTTTATTTAACGTTCGTCGGTAGATTTTTTTAAAAATCACATGGAAGCTTCTATAGAAATATATTTCCAATTGTTTTATGCTTGAAGCGTTTTAACTGTAAGTACTAATGATGATGATGACGATTATGTAGTTCTGGGGAGATGTCTCCAATTAAAGGGTTATGTCAGAATGAATCAGGTGCCTTCTTCTTTAATCATATGTACTGTCGTCGGCTGTGTGTTCTGCTTTAATCATCATGACTTGTCTTTTCATAGCGTTCACCGTTATGAAAATGTATGCAAAATCCGTTTCGTATTTCGTCACTGCTTGATTTTTCTGACTGCATTTTCAAGTACGCCAAAAAATATTATTTACCAATTGCTGACTAATAATAATGAAAAGCATTACGTTTCGTATATCTGCAGCATCATGTATCGCTACATTTAAATGATTATTTGATGACGCTCGTGACCTAATGCGTTCCGAAAGCAATCAAATATCAGTTTACCATTTATTTTTATTCTTAACTCCGTCACAACACGGATACTATATATCTCACCATTTGTAACTAGACCGTTACCACCTAAGTATGGCGATCGAACCTTAACACGGCAAGGACATCGTATATATAACCATACAGCGTGCATGATGGTGGCTTTTTTGTTTATATTATATGAAATCCATCTGTAATATTATGTGTTAATATTATGGGAATAAAAACTAAATAGCAAAGTATGTGAATAAAGCTAATAGTTTTGTATATATCTCTCAAAGGAATCCTCTTGATTTCACAAAACGCAAAATTTAAAACAAAGTTTTTAATAATTATTCAATAAAAGTGAAATTTGAATAAGTGGGTGTACGGAATTCATACTTCTTGTAAAACTTATTTCGCCTTAAACAATATAAAGCAATTTATACTTCTTCTGTGAAGTGCCTTATGAAATTTGTATGAAATGAATTATTATATTCCCCCGACGTTGGAAATCTGGGCGTAAAGTTATTTCATCAAATTATAACTGTTAAATTTATACCTTCTAGATATTCATTATTTCGGAAGCTTCACTAACTATTTTATTTACTATATTTTACTGAATATTTTACGCCAGTTGGAAAGTCACTGACAAGGAAAATTTTCACATCCCTAATTTAATTTATAATAATCTTTTGTTTTTTTTATGGTTGTCAATCTTGTAGCCGATTGAAAGTTTACTTTGGCTTTCGACCTATGTTATAGATTTAATGATTTTGGATCTAATGATTGGTATTGGGATGGCTAAGGCTGCAATGTCTAGGCTGAAAAGAATCTAGGAAAGTATGGAAATAACTTGACACACCGGAATGTGTCTAGTACGACCGTTGGTCTTCTTCATATGCATTTATAGCGTGGAGATAAAAAACAGCTAAACGAATTTTAAATGTAAATAAACGAATTTTATTCGCTCTCTGTGGTCTTGTGGTAAGAGCTTTGCCTTAGCGATCAGGAGGGTCCTGGTTGAAATCCCAGCAAGGTCAAGATCAAATTTACATTTTTTCAATTTAAATTTGTGATCTTGGACATGAGTGACGAACGATTTTAAAATTTTAAAAATATTTGACGCATTGGCTGTCAGCTGTAATGCCAGATATTTAAAAAATATGTGCTGCTGGTGAAGGATGCTTCGTATAGCATGGACTCCAAGCGCACTAATGCATCTATCTTGAACGAGCTACAAATCCAGTCAAAACAAAAATAAGTCACAATTCATCAACCATGTTATATCAAAACGGTGTTTTATAAAACCGTGTTATACCAGGTCCAAGTGTAGTGTCTTTTTTTTGTTTTAATTTACATTTGATCAGACTTATGAACATCTCTTCGATAAGAGGTAAATAAATATGATTTCTAACTTAAATAGCTTGTTTGAATTTTCCCTATCCTTAACTGACATTCAAACTTCCTTTAAAGACGAAACCATATACTTTTAAGGTTTCAAGTAAAAATTATTTGTTTCAGTCACCTTTTCCGAGAAAGAAATACCTGGGATAGAAAGAGAAGGATACAGCTTTACATCGTCTTAATGATCTTTCGATTGTATTGTGTCAATATAGATTATTAATTAAACGAATATCGGAGCCTTGCAGCTACATTTCAATCACTGCCAAACTAATTTGCCACCAGTTTAGTGGCAAACAATGGTTGTTTGCCAAAGTCCGTTTTACACGGGATCTATGGTATTGACGGTCCGTGGATTAGGGCAAGACTCGACAATCGTTGCCGGTCGGCCGAACCAATTATGATTCCGGCCTCCATCTCGTAGACTAATCCGGGCCGGACAATGCATGCATTGGGGTACCCTACGACAATACCAATTAAACCGCATATACACGTATCCACAAACTGACAACCTTCTTATATAAACATATATATATATATATATATATATATATATATAAATATCTAAAATAATTAGAAACACGTAAATTTTGTCAAGGAGGTATCATACACGATTAATTTAAACTAACGATTGCTTAAAATATTAAAACACACGAGTGACATGTTCAAATAAAAACTCTTTGGCAAACGACAGTTTATATTATTGAAAAAATAAAACAATTCTTATTTGATATTATTTTATTATATTTATATCGGTTTTTCACTTCAAGCTTCAAGCTTCATACTCGGGAAATTTGTATCACATAATGTAATATTTCTCGATCTGGTGTATGGAAAAGACAATATGAGGTTTTTTATATTAATGGTTTAGTAAAAATATTGAAATTTGTGGGGGACTAAATACCGAATACAGATAGCAATATAGACGGAATGGTAATACTGACAGGAAGCAAAGATACGTGCCATACCGTCAGCGGAAACGGACGTCAATACTTTCTCACCGGTTGGCGGCCACTCATTTCTAAGTCTCTGCAATTGTACAAAATTAGTTAAACGATTCCTGAAAAAAACAAGATTATTTATGTTTAAAATATTTACATTTTTTCAAAGCACACAGTAAGGTTTATCAAGGATTTTTACAATAATATCACAGATAGGCAATTAGCCAGATGAGTGAGAAATATATATTATTGTAGATAAATGAATTTTCATCGATGGGAAAAAGTTTCCGAAACACTTAACATTCAAGCATTATATTATATTATAAATAAATAATTTTATTTTAGTATATTTTTGTAAAACTAATGATAATTTTTGTTTTGCTTTCAGGTAATAAACGATACTTCATCATAACATCTTCTGAAAACAACTACATTACATAAAATGAAAAAAGATCAGGTATCTTTCAACTTTAAATATTATTATGCTTACCTCATTGTTTCCCTCAAATATCTGTCAATGAGATTTTACATCAAATATCATAGATAAAAGAAAATACAAACCAGCTTGATCAATGTACGTTAGGGGTCATTCTTTTCTATTTTCCTCTCCATCAGATTCTGATAGAATATAATACTCAATACTGATATTTCTTTTTATCCACTTTGTGTAAAAATGATATAAATGTAAAAAAATCTTTCTTATCACTAAACTTCTTTCCACAATTCTCAAAAAACCTCGAACACTTTAAGCTTTACAGAAAACACACAGATTTGATATGTGATTATTTGAAGCACAGTCTCGGCGCCCTGGTGGTTAAAACGTCAAAGAAAACTTATAATAGAAAAACAAACCAACACCATATAATCCTGCGATGTAAAAAATGTCTAATTTACCGTAAAATATGTAATGAAATTTAGATCCAAGTGCAGCTTTTAATGCACTTTGGCGAATATAAATTGCAAATTCTGTATTTCTAGGCCGCAAACCAATAAATTCCTGTTTCGTAGCATTATAACATAATCAAAATAGCTGATGACTGGAAAGTGTGATCGCATGCCTTCCACCGATCAACTCGAAATAGCTGCCTAGTTGCAGCTCATCAGAAACATGTTGTTAAAATACATACAGCCTTCATCCCCCTCACGCCGACCGGAAGTGTTATCTTAATGGGAGGCCGCAATTAGTAAGCGGATACCGCAACTTGCAAATGGCTCCGTGGGCTAACACGAAAGTCGCATTATGTATCGGTAATTGTTTTATAGAGGAAACGATTTGTTGTTTTTAGTATTTGAAGAACTGTTGTTAGAAATGGACTGTTTCGGTGAATTATATTTTTCTATTTTGTATGTTATTCATTCAATGTGCATATATTAATTCTAGATAATTAAAAGGACATTAAAAATACACCAATACGTTTACCATTGTACACTTTTTATTGTTTCTATCTACCTTCAGTGAAATGCAGTAAATAGTTTGTATTGTTGCTTTGTAGTGTAGCAGAGGTAATTGTGTTAGGTATTATTGAATGCTAAGCCCATTTGTCAAATAAAGTCAGAAAGTTCAAGCGTAGTATAGGTTTTCTTTTAAGAATGTTTTTATATTTTCTTGGGTTTTGACGCCACATTTTCAACACTTTTATCTCCTCCGTCACAAATCATCACATTATTTAAGACCCTCTCGCCGACTTTTGGGCGTGACTGTTTCTAACGATAATATATTATGTATAACATTGTAAAGACCATAGTACTGCAGTTTTTTAATATGTATACAAAAGGTTATGCCTCTCAAAAATATAACTTCGAACTAGGGCATCCAATCTCGGACCTTTTTTACGATCCCGGGATTTCGGGATTCAGAATTTCTCAATTTTGGGATCCCGGAATTTGTCATTAAGTGTAATTCCATTTGTTAAATTGTATATTTAAAATTTAATTTGTGCCCATTATTGCTTCAGTTGCAATGTATATATTATGACTTATGTTTTTGGGCATTGTAATGGTTTGTTTTGTTGATTTAAAATCACACAGTCATTTACAAAAAAAAAGAATAATATTTAAAAAAAAAAACGTAATGTTAAAAATATTTTTTTATTTTATTTTATTTATTCCATTATTATGGTAGGTTTTACTAAATGTTATCCGAAACTAGGTTTTTTAATTTGACTTTAAAATATTGTATTCCATTCATTTAAGAAGCGGAACTAATTTGTTCTCCATTTCACATTGGTTAAGAACGACTGTTACGAAATATGAGAAGGAGGGAGACCACAAAAAAATTATACTATTTTTATAGGTATTACAAAAAAACTGTACATGTATAACAAAACGGGGTACACGTTGTAGTTAATCGGGATTTTTTAGCATTTACATTGAATCCCGAAATTTTGGGATAACGGGATTGAATAATTAATCGAGACCCCAGAATTGGTAACCCTACTTGAAACTAAGCACGTTATCGAAGTTACTCATCATTTGAACTTATTCACTGAAAAACTTAATTTTTCACTTATCTCAATAAGGATTGGATAATGTTACGAATAATTATTAAATCAGCTAAACATTAAATTGAGTAGCATAATTTAATACGTTCTTAAATCATTTTGAGAAGCTGGGTAAAATCTGACATATAGCACAAAGTGGTGGTTGGCATTTTCTGAGTATAGAACTGGCGTCAAAATACACTATAATCCTACGTGGATGATGGTTTCCTATAATGTTAACCCTAATACAGCCTATTTGTACAAGACCACATTACGTGTACCAAGCTGTGAACTTTAGATGATCTGTCCAAGCATGAAGTCTCATTAACTTGTTAACAATAATTGTTTCACCAAATCGTCTATATTTAACGACGCTATAGCAAAGTTAATGTACGAAATCAATTACCTAATTTTAGTTTAACTTGAATTCACTTAAGATATTTTGAAATATTAAAAGCGTCGTAAAAGAAAATTGAATTATAATTGAACAAGGGATGACGTTAATTTATAAAATTTGTCCATCGATCAAAAGTTGAGCGTTTGACACATATTTAATATACTAGATTGTATTAAGCTAAAAAATAGCAACAGTATTTTAGTGTTTTACATTAAGTTATAATCAGGCGCGCCTAGTACATACGCACTGTGGAACTGCAACACTCCCCAGCAAGTTCAGAAAAATGTAATATTACAAAAAACATAAATGTATGTATGTTATATGAAAATATCAATATTATTTAAGAGTGTATTAAGCTTGCCCGCGCAACGATACATCTAATAATTAACATACACCGTGGTACTAATATCAGAAAGTGACGCATCTTTATGATTTTGTGCAGTCTGGTTTTCGATAGAATATGCTCGAGTAGTGAAAAAGTTGCGTGGGGATGAGGAGGCTTTCAGCTAGAAGCTTGGTCTGTTACTGCCATTTCAACAGTATTTCGTGCTCTGCGTGTTGTTGCGGGTGCGGCGCACACGCGACAGCAGTCTAAATAAAAGAAATATTTGCTCCTACTTAAGGATCAGAATCATGGCTTTAACTGTAACAGAAATAAAAACGATTAAATGATAATTTTGATCTTTTTGATTTTTATCCACTAGCCGCCACTGGTAATAATATATACGAAAAAACTATTTCAACATTACGCCATTGCTAAAACTATTCTATTGTGCCTATTTGTGATATAACTCTTATAAAATATAATACTTCGCTTTACTTAATAATTTTCGATCAAATAAAGATTTCAGATTTTTTGTTTCATCAGATCAGGACTGATTTTGCTTATCTCGAGTATTATCAATAATTAAAATGGCTATTTATACAAAATCGTATGTTAATTATTATCAAATATTATGTAAAACCATTTTAAAATTCAGTTCGAGTGCAAAATATTGATATTAATAAAATGAATAAATCACCCGATTTATTTTGTCTTTTCTTCAGTTGATTAATTATTTTGGAACAGCTTTGATAAGAGTATAAAAAGTGGAATAACATACGAAAAATTGTTTTAATCCATCAAGAATTGATAGTGAACAACATTCAAATTATAAATGGAGACGATTGTAGAGTTTGACTAATTGCATTTATTTTTATTTTCCACAATAATCCATTTTACCATCGCCTAATATTCTAAGTTACTTCTTTTCAAACATGATTATTTCCAGACTGAGTATTTTTATTATAAATCCACTGTCGTTCTCACAAAAGGACCTTTTTGGCGTTAGGAGTATGACGGTTTAGTCCTAAATCCAAGCGAGGAGAGATCCTGACAAAACCTTCCTTTTACCTTTCCCACGATAATTTATCTTCGTCCTTTTCAATTATTATACCCGCCCCAATCCAGCCAGCACTACACTACGGTATGACATAATAATAACACACACTGGATGTGTAAGAACGGCTAGTCATGAGGAAAATCACAGAAAACTTATATTAATAGTTTGCTTATTTCACATTCTAAATAACTGTGATTTTTTTGGTGAAATGTTTCAAAAAACATTTAACGAGTAATTCTTGCAAGTGCTTGTCTGATTTTTGGTTGGAAGGTTTCTCAACTTTTCTTTTTTAATAAGTAGGGGTAGAGTTATAAGAATATGTCTAGTGTTGCAAAAAACCCGGGAATTTTTAAATGGCAGGAAAAAATCCGGAAAAACAGAAAATTAGAAATAAACTGTTAAACATGATATTTTTCATTGATTTTTCAACATTTGTGTACAAATATGTTCATAGATACAAACCTATCAGTGGCGTGCCGTCCACACATGCGGTAGATGCGCCACATGCCTTAAAATCTGAAACTGAAAATGTTTTTTTTTCTCATTTTTGTAAAGCTATTAAATTATGCGCGTCCTGATTGGCATTTATTTTCGTTCTATTCAGCCGTGACCGTTAGATAAACATAGGGCCTCTGACGAAATTTGTTCTAAATTTCACATGCGTGCGCTAAGAAGTTTGCTTTACCCACGCATGCGCAGTAATGAAAAATACTATTTGCTCTATGGATAACGCATGACAGTTAGTATGTGAACGCATGCACTTCAATTTTTGCATCTCACCGTTAGTATTGTGATTCGGATTGTCAGATTAATCGTGTTAAATTTGTCATTACCCTTAACATAGATTGACAGAAAAGAAAAGAAAGGGGATTTAATAATACATTAGCGGAATATTAAATATGGAATATTAGAGACTGTAGAGGATTTGAAATTAAGGTGTAAAACTCGTGACAAGAATAAAATTGAATTTCAAAAACAAGATAAATTTTGCATATTTTCGTCCCTCATAGCATGTATTGCATCATAAGTCACCTATGTCACTGATACACTGATGTGTTTAACACCGAGCTTACCTTCATACATAAAAACATGAGTGTTACTGTAAATATTTTGTATTGGTTCAATTATACACAAATGTCATACGTGATCCAATATTGAATAAAATTTCTTATTTCCATCCATAGAAAACTAAACTTCCATCTAAATCATCAAACTAGTAGCTAAAATTTGATGATACAATGTTTGCATATGTCAAAAATGTCAGCTCTATAAAATAAGCGTTACAGAATGCTAAAAATGAGATACAGTTATCATTAATACTAAAAAAAAATTTTTTCTATTTTTTCCAAATTTTCCTATGCGAGCTTATTCCCAGGTTTAAACCCGGATTTTTACCATGCCAGCTTTTTCCCTGTCTCGCATCACTAGCTAGGACTGAATAGAGGTTAGTTAATCGCTCTCGCTAAGCCGTGATTAGAGGATCGGATGGGTAGGATAGAATTTACGACACCGTAGATATCTACGCAGTTGAAAAGAAATCCACAAATCGATTGAAAAATCATTTAATGAACCTGCCCGTACAGGGATTCGAGCCCGTGAGATCCTTAACCGAAGCCAATGATGTTGACTACTGCACCACAGATAATTAACGACGGCATAATTATTATATAGACTTTAAAAAGAGAAATTGAAGGACTTTTTTGATTTCAGCTTTTCTTATCACTTCTGAAGAAAGTAGCTCAGAAAATTTACTCAATCCCAGCACTTCTAAATCATCTCTACTTCATAAAAAAGAATTCGGAAAGTCTGACAAGTTGTTGACCAGCTCAATAAAGCTGTTCTTTGAATCGTTTAAAAGTAGTAAACTAACAATTCTTGGTGGAAATACATTATATTCAAAAAATAGTTAAAAAATAATGTTGCCAGACGTGACGAAATGATGAAAATTCTTAACTTCATACTGTATATTTAGTTTTCACTGTAAAATACTTGGGTTATAAGTGAACATAAAATACTTTTCTATAATCTACCGCAAAGATAATAATATATTCAGAGCAAACTATGAACAACGTGCAAACTTTATTGTTTAAAGTTAAAGTTACCGTCGACTATAATAGTTTGCTCTTAAGAAATCTAGGATGTACCATTATATAAAATACAATATTATCATAATTCTTGCCTTTGTATTATTTGCAACATTGTAATGTATGACATCGGATAAAATACATGTATGTAATTGGTTGTAATTTGAATTTTGAAGTTTTGTACATTTCCATGTATTCCGTCACTAACGATCCGGGTTTTGCCTTTGGACATCTTTAGGCAGTCGAGTACACTCAAACACTCACAGCAATTTAAATTTGATATTGAAATTCCTTCAAGCACCCTCAGTCGATATTTTAAATTAAAGTTATTGGTTCTATTTGAATTGATGAATATTTTTAATAGCTACTTTGATGTAAGAGATCTAGTGATAATGGTTTTATTGTTCTCTGATTATTGGGTCAATTCGACAATTTTATGAAAAGATCACGACCGGTATCGCTTATATAATAGCGGAGAATTAGGAAGGTTCAGCTGCTCATTCAAGATTGGTAAGGAGTATAACTGGCCTCTATTAATTTCTAAAATTTCCTGATAAAATAATTTATGATCCCCCATGTTTTTATGCAACAGTTTAACCCCATCATCCGCATTAAACGTATGGTTCTCCATTAGCAAGTGATTTGCGAATGTCGAAGTTTCTTTTTTTAATCTAAAGGCAGCTAAATGTTCTGATACCCTTATATCTAATGTACGTGTGGTTTTACCCACATAGAAATGTTGGCAATCATTGCATTCTGTGTCATTGCAATGTTGGCAATCATAATTCTCCGCTATTATATCCGATACGTTGAAACACCTAACAGATTTCACTTAATGTGGAATGATTGTATATATTTACCCATTCGTCGAATTACATCCCGTCAAAACCCACAATACTATTATAATTGTAAAATCACTGGTATTTCTAAAAGAAGTTGAAAAGCGGCAATTCGCCACTCTGGTAATATGGTGTTTACAAAATAAGGATTAGGACGATTTCCGAAATTTTAACTCAAGTATCGGTGTGGCTCTCAGACGTATAATGTATTGCCTCGTAAATGATATTTGTCGCATTTGTATCTTCTATATAAGCGTTAGACACTGTTTACTGTCTCTCAGTTCGAGTCCATTCGTGTGCTCGAATGCCTGAAGATGCCGAAAGGCGAAACCCGGGTCGTTAGTGACAAAATACATGGAAGTGTACAAAATCTCAATAATCCAAATTTATTTATGTAATGTACATTATGTTTGACTAATAAGAGACAATGCAAAACAGTCGGCGATTAATTATAAAAAAATATACAGATTCTCGTTCAAATAATCGACGGTGTTTTAACCAATTAACCGTCAAAAAATACGAAAACGAGTTAATGACTGGATCTCATTTTAAATACGACAGAGCAGGTCTCGGCCAAGGGATGTAAATTAGAAAATAAATTGACCATTTTTTGGAAGGGAAACATCATCTAACATTGGTTTTAGGTTTAAAAATTCTTATCAGGTCACTTGATTAAAGCCAATATTGTATCGGAAATCCTTTCATATAATCCCGTATCTGTAAACATTAGAATATTCAGGAGTTCATTTCAAAGATTCATAGCGCAACTCACTATACAATGTTTTCGATAAAAACAGTTTTTACTGTCCCCTGAACAATTTCAATTTTGAGGGTTACATCAATTGGCCAAAACGCCATCGTTATAATGAAATGAAATGAAGTTATCTACAATTTAAATGTCAACGACGAATACGCTCACGAGGCAAAAATCCAATCCAAATCATTTCCTAAAACCTCGATATCAAATGTTTTTTTTTTTAAATATCTACTTAAATATTTTTGTCTTTCCATCATAAATTCGGCCACGTAGCCATAAATTACAAACACTTAAGTGTATATAGTTCAGATTAAAAGGCACTGCTTAATACTCATTTAACTTAATTGTACCATTTTTAAAATTACAACTTTGGTTCAACTTTCACTAAAGAAAAAAATAATTAAAAACATTTAGGAATCTTGTGTAATTACAGATATTTTAAAATTTTGGAAGTTAATGAGAAATTATTATCGCCTATTTCAGTGTGTGAGGTAGTCCGGTTTCTAAGTAGTTCAATCGCGTTCTGTCTATCGCCAGTCTCGGTGTTTGGTATGACGCGTTCTGTTGGTGTCTCTTTGGATAGGTCAAGTAAAAAGGATTTAGTTAGAAAAAGACAAATAGTTAGTTAATCGTTCTCTTTATGCAGTCTTAGAGAATACTTTATTGATAGGAATTATATAGGGTGACGATTTAAAATGGGGCGTTCAAGTAGGAATGAAAATATTTCAGACATCCGCGCTTCTGGATATAGATTCATAAAACAATGTAGTATGAAAGTATCCATTCAAAGATTTGACTCCTTAACCACGCTACCTAGTCCGAGACTATTGACCAATTGGCTACTGGATGATTAATAGATACGATTTATTTCGTTTATAAGAAAGTTTTTTTTTTCAGATAGAAAAAAAGGAATAATGAAGCAGAATACGAAAACTATTTATGTTTTGTAGAATATTAAAATCTCTTTCTTTGAATTTTCTTTTGCAATAAAGTTAACAATTCAAAACGTAAATCGTCGGTCTCAATTTACAAACCATGGTATTAGTTCCACAGCGTTTGATCTTTTTGCCTTTCGATCCAGTCAAATAACTTAAGTTGAAAAGCTTAAGTTAAACTCAAAATAGTAGAAATAAAAATCGCCGGAAGTCAAGTGGGTACTTTACACCAGAAGGTTCTGTGTAAAGTTTTCACTCAACCGATACTGGAGTTCGCCGAATGTATTCTCCTGGTTTTATTTTATTAATAGTTCTCTTTCAATGAAAGTTTTAGTAAAAGCTTTATAAGTATTGTATTTATATATATAATTATAATATATTATAAAATTCAAATCGCATGTTTAAACACTGTGGGTCGATTTTTGATAACAAAACCGTCACAATAATATTATATTTAAAAAATGCTCTAATTCGCATGACATTATTCTTCAAATAATTTTTTTAAGTCTAGTATCATAACTCCAGCATATGTAAAAAAAAAAGTTTTGAATGCAGCTTTTTTTTTCGTGTTTACACCTACAATTTAAATTATAAAATATTTTTCCATACTTACTACATCCAATCTAAATTGAATGTGTAAATTTCGTTCATTTTAATATCTCATATTCTCCATCCTATAATTGTCTAAGCTAATAATCTCCTTTACAGTCTATGAGAATGTAGAATTTAATTGTGATTCTCACTAGATTGTGAACATTTCATGATGCAAGCGTATGTTCTATGCATTTGTAACTGTAGCATGAAAAAGTGTTTTTCGGGTCTGCCAAAAACAAGATTATTTATAAACAAGAACTTATCTATCATAAAAATAAATTTGGTGCAGTAATACCAATATTGCTATCAAATATAGAATGTTACTCTTGTTGTATAGTTTAATAAGTCCACTGTTTTTAATACAACAAGTCCTCTTTCATATATTCAATACCTAACTAAAAAATCAATGTCAAGAGCATTGGTTCTCATGTGCGGCCACCAACGGTTCTATATAAATAAATGTTGATAATTAAAAAAATGAGACGTACAAAATAAAAAAAATACGATATTTGTTTATTGGTATTTTATATTTTATGTATGTTGATTTGTCATCGTTTTTGTGAATTAAGTTCCTATCTTATAAATTGTTTCCTTTGACCATAAACCATAGATAGATTTAAACGAAAATCTTCAAAGTAATTATAATGAAGGGTCACTTATATTCCTGAATGATTTTTTGCTGCGTATTAGTTATATTAATAAACAACTATACCAAAATAACAATAATAGAGACCATATGTATAATTGATAAATTGAAAAGCACCACGAAAAGCCTTGTGAAAGAAGTTGAAAATGCCATTAAAAATTAAAATAGTATAGAGCATTTTTCGTGTGTATTGCTTTAAAATCAGTAGATGCCATTATGTTTCAATGTATTTTATTGAATAAAATATAAATCAATCAAGTTTTTTAGTAAATTCAATGACTTAATGGACAAATTTGGTGCGGTCACGGTAAAATTTTAAGTGAAAACCACTGGTCTAGAAAGGGGTCAATTGCCTTAATTTTAGTTTTTCTCTATCGCCATTTTTTATCTTCACCATCTCCAAAAAAGGAATTCTGAGCAACTAAATAGCAACCATTTCTCATAAAAATCTTCTGTTGCAAGGTTCACATGCTCTAATAGGACTGGCTTAGTTTGGCTTAATTTGATTTTATTGAGTGATTCTTAAAATATCTGATTATTTCTTGTTGTCAAATCAGCAATGCACTGTATTTCATAATATTAATCCTTGTTCTGTTATCAGTTCAAAAAATTTGAGGCCTCCTTTGGAGAAAAAGTTTACCTTCCCTGCCCATCACCTTTTAATCCATAATTATTACCTCACCATAGCCATTTTGGATATTTAAACTAATTGTTATTTCTGTCAGTTCGATTCCATTCGTGTGCTCGAATGCCTGAAGATTCCGAAAGGCGAAACCCGGATCGTTAGTGACAAAATACATGGAAGTGTACAAAATCTCAATAATCCAAATTTAATTGTTATTTGATGAATTTAATATATAATGTACTCATCAAATTACATTAATTGTTATATTATTATTCCTTATCGTCACTGTGTATTATAAATATTTATTGTAGACATCATTGAGGAGTCGTGATCTTCGGTGTGATACAATCAAGCTTATCGCAATAATAAAAATCATTGTTCTAAAAACATTTGGATTATTGAGATTTTGTACACTTCCATGTATTTTGTCACTAACGACCCGGGTTTCGCCTTTCGGCATCTTCAGGCATTCGAGCACACGAATGGACTCGAACTGAGAGACAGTAAGCAGTGTCTAACGTTTATATAGAAGATAGAAATGCGACAAATATTATTTACGAGGTAAGATATTATACGTCTGAGAGCCACACTGATACCTGAGTTAAAATTTCGGTAATCGCCCTCATCCTTATTTTGTAAACACCATATTAACAGAGTGGCGAATTGCCGCTTTTCAAGTGTACAAAATCTCAATAATCCAAATTTGATATTGAAATTCCATCAAGCACCCTCAGTCGATGTCTTAAATTAGTTCTAAAAACATGTTTATGTTATAATTAATATATGTTAGTTTTATTATTATATATATCATTAAGTTGACACCAATTAATTAATAGGTATTTCTAAGCAAGAAGGATCGAATTATATCGCAATAAATGCCAACCTTATATTGTTTATTTATTATTTTCCACTCGAATAACTAAGTTAATAATTTTAATTTTATGTTATGTATTTATTGTTTGAAGATTTTACTCAGCAATATTTCCAACTGCAAAAATCTAAACAATGCAATAAAAAGACAAAGAAATACACAAAAGAATAAAAAGTTTACAAATAACATCGTTGCAGAAAGAAAACTTAAGGAAGTATGATTAAAATTTTGAGAAAAATGCGCATTAAAAAAATCCTAACGACGTAAATTTTTAAGTATTTAACTTTTTAACCCCTGCTGCAAGCGGGAAACCGCCGTGGTAAGTTTTCCATTCAGTGAAAAGGAATTATTTTTCACTACTTTTTACGTTTCCCTCGCATATAATGTGGAGGGAAAAATAAAACAGGGCGCACAGTTTCAAAATGATTGTAATAAAGCAAACATCAAGCTCTTTATTTATTAAATATATACTATTACTTAATTTGTTTTACGGTTACAATATAAAATAAATTATTTTATAAACGCACACATCAATTCAACTATAAACACCTATAACACAGAAAAAAATTAAGCTTATTAAAGCCGACTCAAGGTGATAAAAAAATGATCTTAATTATGTTCTTGCAAGTTTATATTCTACATTGCATTTAATCATTAAATTCAGTAGAATAAAATAAACAATCATCACTGCAAAGGATAAGATTAAAATCTCGGTTCTTTGGTATGAATTATCATCCCCTTTCTTGCAACTTAAATAGCTCATTTCGAAGCATGACTCTCAGAGAATTTTCCTTGCACCGTGGAGTGCTTGCATCGGAACACGAGTAAATGTAAAAAGTACATTGCAAGTATGAAAAGAGTCCTTTGTAAGGGAGGGAAATGAGTTTTTATGGCGTACACTTTGTGCTCCCATCGCTGTGGGGGTCCGTCATCAATTACTGAAACCGTCGTTGGGGCCCTTTAAACCATTCCATAACTATACTGTACATTAGAGAATTCTTCTATTCTCCTTCAGAGCTGATGTTCTTAACAACTAACTGTCAACGTATCCAAGACGAAATTAATCAAGCTAAAATATTCTACATACGAAGACAATCAAGAAAATGGCTTTGAGCAATCCACTGAGAATTCGTTCGAGTTATATGCCAACGCCAGTCAGATGGAGCTTTGGATCTTTCAGAAACCAAATCGTATTCAGTACACGAGGCCACTATCAACTACTTATGTACCAAGAGAACCTAAATATAAATACAAAGCACTCTGTATCAATTTCTTCAACTTAAATACCGAGTTTTGAGTTCAATTTTATCTGATATGATGGTATCATACCTCATAATCTCTATCATATGCAAAGAATAAGTTATGAATGTAGCATTGTTTTTTGTAGCATGTAACACCTACCATTTAAATAATAAAATAATATTGTAAACGAACAAATTTCCACCCAAAATAATTGTGAAAATGCTGTTTATTTTCAAAATTCATGTTCTCTACTACCCAATAATTTTCGTATCTAAAAATCACTTTTCCAGCCAATGAAAGTGCAACATAATCAACATAGTCTGTTTACATATTATGGTGTAAGCGTCTGTTACAGAGTTTTATTTGTATCGGACTATGCATTTGTAACTATAACATTAAAATGGTTTTTTTTTGTGTTTTACGAAAACAATTCTTATTTTTATCATTTAGTCAAGTTTTTGCGTGAATACGTTATTACAGTCAGGATTTCCAGTGATGTCTTTCATCTAGTAGTCTCCATTTCTTGTTCACGTTAGACTTTCAATCAATTCTTTTATCCATCGAATAATGTCATAAAAGAATTGGCTACACAATACGCTCCAGTGACATAGAATATACACCATAATGTAGTATCGAAGTCTATTTATTCTGTATTCAAAATTTGTGATAAAAATTTATTAGTCAACAGAATATTAAAAAAATGTCAATTCACTTTTAATATAGAACTAAAACGTTTACTTGAACAGTTTTGCTTGAAATTGCAATGTATGTCAACCTTAATTGTCTAAGATAGACATATTTTCTGATTTTACAATTTCGTTTATAAAATATGCTTTGATTTCATTTTAAACGGTCCTGTTTTTATATTGAAGATATATGTTTGCATCCGCAAATATAAACTGAGAACATGCAGCTTATATCAATAATTTTTTAAAATTCA
This sequence comes from Himalopsyche phryganea, assembly GCA_022494535.1. Taxonomy (NCBI): domain Eukaryota; kingdom Metazoa; phylum Arthropoda; class Insecta; order Trichoptera; family Rhyacophilidae; genus Himalopsyche; species Himalopsyche phryganea. The sequence goes on from JAGVSL010000025.1 coordinate 4,427,454, forward strand.
TTTAAATGTCTAAAAATTAAAGAAAGAATTTACAAATACCTATTCACAATGTGGAGCATATTATTAGATATTGTTTTAAGAGAAGATTTTCTATAAGAGTGACGGTAGAACAATGGATTTATGAAATGATTTATATTAAGTTAATTACACTCCCTTTTAATTTGTGTTAATGGCATCAAAGTTTGTGATGTCCATATTGCTTCAAGGGTGGGGGAACAATATAGACATTAAAAAATTTCATTTCATTAAACACACATTCGTAAATCAATGAACAGATCAATTTATGAATTCGTTACCTTACTTTGGAAAAGTTCTAACTGACATTTTGACCCAAAATGACCTTTTGATTGGAAAATGTTGTATTAGCCACATTCTACCATATATGTTGATTTCAGAGTCATGTATTGTTCAATGAGGGAGTTACCAGTATTTTGGAGTTCTATCCACACATTTTTTTTGATAAGTATTGTTTTATACGGTTCTATAAATCAATATAACTGCTTACTATCATCTCACAGAAAAAAACATAGAAATCAGAGTTATTTTGAAAACGTTTTAACGTCATGTCGAACATTCTTCACTCGACGGTTGGTGTGTGTTTTACCGTTTACTTCTCTTGTTTTATCGATGTGGTCATTGACTAAAGTTTGCTGAGTTCATTCAAACATTTAAAGTATATATGTATTATTATTCTGTTGTATTATGGTATTATTGATAGCTTATATGACTCAGCAGGTCATGGTAATATATAATATTAATAAATTTCTCAAAAATCAGAACATTTGAACAATTAAAATATCCGATAAAACCTTTTTAAATAAAATGTTTTTGTTAGTTCTAATTAAAGCTTAGATACTCATTATTTTCCAATATAAAGGCTTTAGATAAAATAAATTATATAAAAACAAGCAATATATATGATAATTCAATAATTAAAAATACATTTTTTCCTTCAAAATACAAAATATAATCGGTCAAAACTTCAAACGCTCGTATCTCAAAACATGGTCAAGTGCAATCAGAACCTTTTCAAAGTAAGGTAATGAATTGTCTGTACTGGTATTCAAACCCGTTAAAACTGCATCCAAATGAGAAGCACAGTAGTGTTGACCACTTGTATAGTGATCAGGTGGGTTCTAGTTCAAGTTCAAGTAAGGTTGATATCAAAATTAGACGTTTTCAATTTAAATTTGTGATCTTGGTCATGAGTGACATAAGTTTTTTTCGTATAATTTTGCAATTCAAAAAATATTTGGCGCATTGGCAGTCAGCTACTACAGCTGTCGTTTAAAAAAAATGATAATGAAGATAATCATTTTAAAAGCTCTTTGAGCAAGCAAAAACAACTCAAAAATTTATGGGAACGAAAAACTTAACTAAACTCCTCTAGACTATGCTATCAAAACACATAAAAACACAAAACATTACATAAAATTTCAACATGGATTTCTCAAAACAAATTGTTCAACTTTTTTTAGTGAACTATTACAATAATATTGATAAATTTACAATATAAATAAAGTTTATGATATAAAAATTTGAGATACTGAAAGCAAATCTAACAAATCAAGCTTGAAAATGGATAATATTAAATATGAACTCAATTTCTAATGTCATATTATCACACAATTTTGAATCTCTCCTTTTCATGCTAAAAAAATCTTTATTATAATAATAATTTGACTCAGAATTAAATTCAAAATCTTTTGATCTACCGATGAATGCTTCATTGGCAATTTATCGTGTACAAAAAAAATTATTATGTAAATATTCATTTTAAAAGATTTTTTCGTCACTGACTTATTTCAATAGCCTATGAAACCCTTTGAATTTTCAATAAATAAAACCTGCAGATATTTCATGGAAAGCATGACTATCCGAATAATATTTATGCTTACAAGGAAAATGTTTACAGCAATAATAATTCAAGTCAAAAATGAAAACACAAAAGCCTAGCTTGCAGACTCTAACCTTTTGAGATACCGAGTTCAAAGCTGACATCAAAGAATTATAATACTCATTGAGACGTATAGGGCTATATTGTTCAGATGGCTGTACCGGTCTTAATATTTTATTATACTATTTACTTTTATTTATTGCATTCTTTTAAAATAATAAACAAGACTTTTTTACTAAAATAAGAATGAGATAAGCTGGACCGTTGAATAATACGTTACACTTTCATTTATTGGGTCAGTAGCAATTCCAATTTTTGGTAAGTAAATTTAATGAACGATAGGTTATTATTAATCATAACGGTCAATAAGTATTATAAACTTTCAGTTTACACGTGGTTAATAAAATAAACAGTCAGACATTTACATAAAACGGTAAATTTTTTAATTAAACCTAACCTAACCTAGACCATTTGAAAATAATTTACTGATCAAACATAATTATTAACTGAGTGCTTAATAAATAATTTGAATGGTTGAATTTTCGTATATTTCCATGTATTTTGTCACTAGCTTTCGGCATCTTTGAGCATTCGAGCACACGAATGAGCTCGAGCTGACAATACAAATACATGTAAATTTACAAAATTTCAACAAATCAAATTTACATATTTAAATTTCTTCAAGTACCCTCAGTCGATATCTTAAATCAAATGATCATTTATTATTTCTTGCTGACCGTTTATGGAATTATTTACAGACCAAATAATTAGTTCCGAGTGAAGTCAATCAATTCATTAAATTTTTGAATTCAGATATAGAAATGTTTTATTTTAATAAATTTAATGCCTTTTAAAAATTGTGATTCATTATTCATAAATATTATATAAAACCGTAGTTTTCATAACAAAAACGATAATCTTACTTTAATCCGTACGATGTGAAGGAAATAAAATGTTTATGACACAATTAAAATCAAAAATTTGGTTAAAAATAAATCACAATATGATGAGAAACTTTTTCATTCATCACATTTCATGTGGCGATAAATCTATGGAAAATTCGCATAGATCAAGCAAAATCGGCACGAGAAAATTTGCACAATGTTTTTTAAATAAATGTTTTGGTCGATCAACAAAGTCACTTTTAAAGTGTGAATTACCAATTTTTGTACATTATAATCAGGACTGGTTTTTCAACGAAAAAAAAAACATTTTTATATTTTTGTTGTAAGTTTTCACAGTTATTTGAATTTTGAGTGTATGTATATTTATGTTATCGTTATGAGATAATTTTCGGTTCAGAATACAATGGTTTTGAAAGTCCTCACCATTGAAAAGAAAAGGGGATATTTTTTAACGATTGCAGGAAATCGAAAATACTCAGCAATTGGTTGCTGTACTTGACCACTAAGCTAAGCTGTGTTGTTGTGGGTAAGCGGAAGAGGCCACTTAAAATCCAACTGCAGTATTGATTGAATCAGTGAAGTGAAGTATTTTTTTTTCCGTTTCTAGTGCCAATCGTGAAAAACCTCTTCAATTTATCAATCACGGGGCTGCGATTTTTTCTCTGACCGTTATTAGTTGTTAGCTTATCAAGAGTTCATTTGATATACTCTGGTATCCAACGTTGCATTCACAAGCAATCAAGCCATTCTCACGAGGTATATTCCGTAGCGTAACAACGTTAACTGTGTGGCAGACTAATCAATAGGGATGACAACACAGACGGGATGGCTATACTAACAGGAGTATAGACACGCTCCAGAACAAGCGTTGTCTTACGCTGCAAATTAAGTAGACGAAGTTTTGTGAGCGTGAGGTGGTGAAGAGGCATTTGGCGCGCTTGCCGCCTTATCGGCTCCCGTTGGTGGAGAACAATTGTTATATTCAAGCTACACCGCTCCGCCTCACGCTTACAAAGAATTCAAGACAGGGTGTTACGGACAAACAAGCGTCAATATTTTTTCACTGGCCGTCGGCTGGAAGGGTTCTCTCGTGCTTTCAAGCAGGTCGACGACCGCACTATTCTTAAAGTAATTATATAAACATGTCCCCGAGCTCAGTAGAAGAATATAATCCCACCACACACTTCATTTTTATGTTGAGAATAAGAATCATTGTTTACCTTATAGGTAGTCTAAAGATGCTTCTTAAAAACGCGAAACACGTGTCAACACAGCATGTGGAATAACATCGTTATTAACTTTAATTATATATTTACAAACTTATTTCAAAACAATATCTTCCATTAAATATAACCCACATTAAATGGAGTTTGGCTGATGTAAGAATAGTTAAAAGAATTTAAGATGCGGATGTGAATAGAAGTCGAAACTAAGGAACCCCGAGAAAAACCTAATATGATCAATTTTTAACCTGACACTATAGATTAATTAGCCAAGTCAAAAGTAGGTATAATCTAAGACATCGACAGAGGGTGCTTGATGGCAGTTCGACGTCAGTTCGAGTCCATTCGTGTGCTCGAATGCCTGAAGATGCCGAAAGGCGAAACCCGGGTGTACAAAATCTCAATCATCCAAATTTAATTAGGTATAATCGTAGAAAAAGCATAAGGGGATGTATAAAAGTTGAAGATGCTAAGATTGTATATCAATACATTACTAGTGCAGTTAATTATCTGCATACCCCTTAACTCAAATTCTGTATTTTTCAGTTTTCTCTTTGCATTATTTAAATTCTACAATATTGCTAATATTAGATATACTTTTCATTAAAATGGATGCTTTCACATTTGCCAGTTCATCCAGCTATACTAAATAGCCTCTGGAGGAGTAAATATTTTTTGAAAATAATTATCTGGCACTGCGATGAGGAAATCAACGGAGATAGTAATAACATTAATATTTCAGCATTATTGTATTCCGCTGGTGTTTATTCTTTGCCGAAGATTTTTCCATCACAATAATGAAATACGTAAAAATAAATGAAAATACAAAAGTTCACAAAATCTTTCACAGAAGCATAATATTGCTTTGAATTTTTTTCTGTTCTCTTAATTAAGAAAGTGATTTTTTTTCATTTATTAATACTAAAGAAAACGTTTTTTTTTATGACTGATTTCGACATTTCAATTAATGTTTTTCTTTTCAAGAATGTAAATACGTACATAAAAATATATATTTTATATATTCAAACCTATTCTATTAAATGAGTTTTGACAAGCATCGGTTATGTAGTGTATAAACATTAGTTACATTATTATTTAATAAGAATTTAAAATTTCAGCATCTGTAGTCTAGTAGTAAGAGTTTTAGTCTAGCGATAAAATTTACATTATTATTATACTTACAGGGTCAAATCCTGCAAGGTAATTATCAAATTAGGATTTTTTTAAATCTAATATTTGAGATTCTGGATATGGGTGTATATGATGTATTTTGTTCTTTAGTTGATTTTGAGAGAAATTAAAATTATCAAATAGTTTATCTCATTTGGTTAGAAAAAATATATAAGTATGGCAGCATGGTTATTATTAAGTATGTCAAATCATTGATTGGTTGATCGTGAATAAATTTTGCTTGCAGATGGCTTAATTTTTGAATATTTATTTACTTTTTCAATTATAATGAATGAAACGGAGTATTTCCACACTTAAAATTCAATACCTACAATAAATATTACAGTATTTCATATTTCTTGTAATTCTAAAAAATTAATGGGATTCTGGAGTTCCGCTGGATTTCAATATGGAAGGTAATTGCCATACAGAGGAAATTTAGTAAAAAAAAACAGTTTTATTGTTTTAAAATGACTGTAAATGATAATTATTTGTTACCAAATTGTGCGTTGGTATTTTTTTAAATACATCATAATATCGATTTGATAAAAATTGGCTCCCTAATCTAAAATTGATAATTAGCTTTGTGGTGTCAATGGAATAAATTAAAACACGGTGTAGTCCCTACTAAGAAAAGGTTCCAAGATTTTAACAAACAAGCAGTTTGCATTAAAAACCCAAAACTTATTTGTCCTATAATTACATATGAAAAGAAAAAGATTCGTGAGTAATTGGAGATGTTTCTCAATTGATACTCTTGTCTATCAAGTTCTTGAAGTTATATTGATGTATTTTAAATTGCCGGTTCTTAAGCCAGATATTCAATACTCTTCGTCCAAATCACCAATCGTCCAAATTGGTTGTAAGGTCCAAAGGTTTATTAAAAAAAATCTGTAATGTTAACATTCTTTCTAAGCCACAAATTTGCAAATCATTAAAACAAGTCTAACAGATAGCTATTACTTAATTTCTTATCATTTCTTGGCATAGCTCTTTCACTATATAGAAAAGAAGTATTGAGATACTGTTGAAATATTTCATTGAAAGTTTTTATGCTCAACACTTAGAGTGGAGATATGCAGTGGTTAACGTCGTTGGCTACGGTTACGGATGTCTCACGTTTGAGTGCCGGTGAGGACAGTTTAAAAAAAGCATGAATTTTGTGATGTCTAAAATTCCCTCCCACTCATCTTATCCTGAAAACAGTTATCCTGAAAACTACTCATGTCCTAGCTCTATCCTTATATCTCTACTCCCTTCGAAAAAGAGTGATTTTACAACTGAGTAACAAGAAGTTCTTGTATAAAGCTTACGTTAAGATATCTCCATTACAAGGCCATATTCTCTACACTGGGAGTGGATATGGTAAAAAATATCTCTATGTGAAAGGAAAGAAGCGTTAAGTCTTAGGTTGGTACTTTCAAAAAGAGCCAAAACAAGGTTTGTGTTTGTATGAAATTTGCTGAAAAATGTTATGTTTCATTGTAAAATTTACTAATACGACTCATAACTTTTCTCTTATATGCATTTTAGTTATTTTTTTATTTTATTTTTAACAGTTAAAACCGTTTTTCTTTCAAACATAGAATTCTATAATTCTTTTGAGTATCTGAATTACTTTTAAGACATCGACTGAGGGTGCCTGATGGAACTTCAATATCAAATTTGAGTTATTGAGATTTTGTACACTTCCATGTATTTTGTCACTAAGGAGCCGGGTTTTGCCTTTCGGCCTTACGATGCCGAGAGGTGAAACCCGGGTCGTTTGTGACAAAATACATGGAAGTGTACAAAATATCAATAACTCAAATTTGATATCTGAATAACTGTTAATCAGCTCTTTTCCAGATGTTCTACACTGGGAGTGGATGTGAAAAAAAACATTTTCAAAATAGACGAATAAAAAAAGTTGTAACGTATCTTTACTTAACGCAGGAAAATCTTTATTGCTTTTTGCGGAACATGCGAAAGTGGGGGTTTAGAATTCAATATACTTATCGCGCGTGTAAGCGAACGCATAACTCTTTAAACAAAAACACCAACTACACGGAAAAGGGCCCAAGATGGCGGGCGGCAACATCTCACGGTTTCTCGGAAACATTCCGGCGACAGATATGTTGCGTAAATTTCGCGAAAAAACATGGCGAAATAAATTGGCTGCTCCGCTCGACGAGTTTCCGCGGCGGGACCATGAACGCGCGTATCTTTAAAGCGGCCAACATAAATTTATCATCATATTATTTACAAGAGAAAACTGTGTGCCGCGAAAATGATAAGTAATGTTCGCGCCTTCTTCCTATTCCCCGTGGGGCATCTTGCGATCAATTTAACCATTCATTCCGTAGACCTAACCTAAAATATAACAAACAAAAATAAGAAGAAAAAAAAACCATTTGAATATATCCAAGTCTGTGAAGTAAGTTTTGTATGGCAAAATCACTATCGATAGAATTCAGTATACACCTAATCATCTTTTATTGATAAGCAAGTGTTTGCGGTGACACCACCTCGTTGTATTCAGACAAAAATAAATTCCGAGGGCCTTTCAATATAAGTCACCTGAATAATTCATTGCTTAATACGGGGTCTTCGAGACAGAGGTTTCCGTAGAGACAACGACACTACGATGCCTCACGGTGCTGACCGCCACTCGCACATACGCTACGCCACACAGAAGTTCTCCAGAGAGGCAAGCATTACTTCACTTCCTCTCTAGCACACACACAGCCACCCTTGGCTACAGGTCGGACACTTCCGACCTAGAACAGTGGAAACTCAAAGTCTCTAAAATCTTTGTTTACTTTATTGCTACAGCTTAGGCTTGGGAATTACAAAGTTTTATACACGTCTACAAGTTACACAGCTCACAATTAGATTCAATTACTCATTACAACAACAGATTAATACTCTCAGACACTCTCAACTTTACACGAATTTTTTACCAACAAACTCTTTTAACTTGACTTTCCACCGTTCTCCCCCTGCCACAGACCAAAGGCTTCCTCCTGTCGAAAACCTCGACATGAGTCACTCTCCTTTTGATCACGAGTACACAACTTGCGCCGAGCAACGGCCAACCTCTCCCTTCAATCACGAACAGACTACTGACTCTCAAAATATCTTTTATAAAATTTAATTACTAGCCCCCCACCCCTGACCTTACCGATTTCATATAAACCGGCAGATACACATGCTCGTCGTTGCTAGGCAAAAACCGGTTTGAGGAATTACCAACCCTCAGGCGAACTGACAAATTCTTAGAAAAATAACGGGACAGGTATAACTTCCTCGACCCCAGCGGTAATTGATTCTATAAATTATTATTGCTTGGCAACAAAGGGCGGCAAAATTTAAAACTTAGAAATTTAACGAAGAAGATGAATTTAAAACATTTATGCTTTTAAACCACCACATATAATATTTGCATTAATAGGAAGAGTCTGTAGACGGCATATTGAATGTCTTGATGACTCACGTCCGCCCCGTAAGTTTGAGATGGTGTCAAGTGTTATCTTTACGTAACTCAGTACCTCAGTTTCATCTAAACATTTGTAACTTTTAGAAATGGAAATGTTGGCCATCACCGAACTAATAATGCCAGCGTAAGACAATTCAGAAAACTATCATTTTCGGTTTCTCACAAGAAAAAAAGACAAACATGTGATGAGTTTGGACAGACTTCGTATTTTATTGTAATGGCTGTATCGTCACTACACCTTTGTAACCTGGATATCCTACGGCTTTATAATTAAACGTATATTCGTCTTTTTATGTAACCACATTAGACCGTGTCTCATATAACTTTTTAACGATTTATTTTGTTCACTTGTTATGCCCATACCATAATTCTAAAATATCTATACATAATATTATGTATGAGGGATTATCAAACAAAGTACCTCTACGTAAGAATGGTTACATAATGAAACTATGATTGTATTATATGTGTTGCTACTTATCAAAAACAGCCAAATCCAAAATGAATGAAGTAGAGAAAAACCACATTTTTGTTTCTTCGTGTACACAGTTACAATGTTGAAAGATTATAGAAATACTGATTCACTTGGTATTTAATAGCATTTGGGGCATTTTTTAAATACATAAATATTAAAAGCAAGTAAGTCAATAGAGATCGACAAAAAAAGCGAATATATCTAAACATGGATATGGCTGCTTTTGAAAATTAGCGACTCATATACAATATTATTTTTGATTGAACTAACTATTTGATCAGTAACTTATTCTATCAATTGTAGGGAAAAAATAATGCACGGTCAGTTAATAATTATTTCAGGTAAATAAACAATTGTCAAATAAATGAAGGTAAGGTTAGGTTCAGTTTAATCTAAAAAACTGACCGTTTCATATAAATATCTGACCATTCATTATTTTTTACTGACCAACAATTCAAATAGTTACTGACTCAATAAATTTGTTAAAACCTGTATGAAGAATGCTTCATACATACATACCTGCTTCATACTAATGAGATAACGTTTTGGTAAGATCGTTTTTAAAAGAGCTCCCTTATATTAACCACAAAAAACGAAAAACTAAATAATTTTCTATATATAGAGACCTTTTCTTGTTAAATTTAAGCAAAATAATCCAAAATAGAGTCCAAATTAAGATATAAGACGACTTAAATTCAGAATGAAAATAAAGTATCTCGTCATATTTACAAAACAGTTTTTATGTTTTATTCTCTACCCACTGATATACCTTTTTTAGAATGTAGGGAAAATCAAAAAATAAGAAGCACGCTAACATATGTTTTAATAATATTCGAAAACCATAAACTACCCCAATGTAAACTGAGAAGATTTCTTAATAAAACTTTTAAACAGTATTTAAACAAAAATTTGTTGGGAAATTTAAGGCTCACAACTGTTAACCACAAAAGATATGCTAATAATAATTTCGGAATTAGGAGTGAAAGCAACACGAACATTTGATGTATAAACTAAAAAAATATATGAAACCATTCTGAAATCCTAATCCATCAAATCAAGACATATGCTTAGAGACACTTACTACAAAGTCTCAACGATCAGCAATCTAAGATTTATAAATAAATTTTGTTTTATATTGAAAGATAAAAAGATACATGGTAGATTTTTTAACCCTTTCATGTCTCATCGTGAAAAATAATCGTACATCTATTGATTTACAACTGTAGGAATACAATTCCAACGCTGTTGCTTGGCGTGATTAAGCGGTAGAGACGGATGCTGGTGATGGTGACTGTTGATGCTGTCCAGGGTTCAGTTGGCGGGATGACGACAGGTATCGCGTTTAACGGTCGATACAGAATCCCATAAGCTGTCATTTGATATTGTCGATTTATATTGTGTTTGTGATCCAGTTTCGACACACATTAATGGTTGTTGATCTCTCGCGCGAAAAAACGGATATCGGTCAAATATTATTGCAAGCATTCGAAAATCTGCAACGTTGTGTCTTGTCATCGGTGTATTATTTATTAGTAAGCATTATTAATTGGCAAATAATAATGCTTGGCATATTTCGAAACCTGCAGCTTCAGGTCTAGCCATACAACTTTTAATGTTAACCTTTCATTTTGTACGTTGAATAGCAACATAAAGATATTTGTGGTATAATGGTACAAAGCTCTCTATTCCATTAAATGTTTCAGCGATCCACCGAACTAACAACAAAACACTTAGACAGGTTACTTGTATTGATATATTTCTACAGTTTCTATTGCTAGCCTTTGTCGTCATTTTAAAACAGAATAAACCAAAAAATAACATTGAAATATTTATAATTTAATATAATATATATTATGCTTGTGTAAAATAAGCCTCCTTTATACTCAATTCCTGTGCGTAACTCGGGGCCTTGATTTTTTCTTCCAGCAATGTTGGGGTGGCGAAAAAAATATGGCGACCAAAAAAACTGTGATCTCTTTATTGCTAATAAATTGCTAAGATGGGGTCATTTCGCCAGAAGTACAAGCGCTCCTTTCCCGTTCCACGCTATTTATTGGACAGCCTATGACGTATTTATTGAACCGAGTCACTTAAATCGGCCGCCCCTGGGGAGCTGTTTTTTCTCCTTATATCTATATATATATATATATATAAGTTCGGTTAATGTTTGTGCTGAAAAGGATTTTATGTATCAAGAATGCGGCCGGGTGTCGGGCGAGATATTTTTAATACGTACAGCATAAAGCGCCCATAAAAATTCAAATAATGAAACTCTATGTTAGTACATAAAAAAACCATTAAAAATGAGACGGATTCAATAGTTTATTTTCTGAGGTTTAGTTCATGCGTGTTATTAAACACTTGCAAGCAAACTTAATGTTTTCATATTAACATGAAACAAAGTGTACTCTTTGCACCAATAAATGATCAAGAAATAATAAAATGCAGATAACAAAACGTAAAAGCTTGTCATTCTCTATTACTGACTAAGCGTAATTAATTGGCAAATAATATTTTAATTGACCGATAATCGACATGGATTCTGCAATACTCATCAAAGCAAGTCATAACAGTATTTATAAATAAACAAAAAATGAAAAACTGGATTCATTCTGTGATTCCTCTCCGAGCGGGATTCTGTAATCACCACCGAATGTGAATCCTGTCGTCACTCGCCGAACAAAATCTGAACTGCATAATCGTCTTCATCATCATCTGTTCTACTGTTTAATCGCATGACGTATTCAACAATTGAAATCATATTCCTAAATAAATTAAAGTATGTATTCATTGATAAAATTCAATGTGTCAAATTTATTTATTTTTATAGATGAGTCAATAAACTTTCTCGCTTGTATATTGTTTCATTAAATTTAATTTTTATTACTGAATTGAAGTATTTATTTTATATATTGACGTATAATAAGTAGGGTGACTGCGATAGTAATTGGACACTTCAACTTTAAACGTCCAAAATAAGAGTAGCTAAGCATTCTTGTTGGTGTGAAGCAAACGAATATATCTAGTCTTTCTATCTCTTTGTAACTGCAGCTTTAATTATCCACTACTAGATGACAATACTGGGAACACTTCATTCGTATGTGATGTCAGGTTAAAATCGTGAAAAACGTGTTTGTGTTAGCAGACCTTTTAAGAAACAGTGATATTTTAGTGATTAGTGACCTTATAAAAATTTCGTGAATTTCATAACGAAACTTCTCAGGGAAACTTGAGAGACTACAAGCCGTCAATATTCATTGATATTTAAATAGTGGTATAACAACTAACATAAAAAGTATGTGCGTCTAATTACTATTTTTTTCCATATTTTTCAGTCTAACACTATCTAAAAAACGTTTTGTTTTTATTACCGTTGTGTTCATTTCCTTGAAACTCATTAAAATCCTCATCTCTACATATCTTACATGTTTCCTACATACTTTTTTTATTTGACTTATACACTGTCAAAGTTAAGTGTCCAATTACTATAGCAGTCACCCTTGTTACGATTTCGTCGCAACATTACAATCGTCACCTATCGGCGATACGCAACTCGCTACGTCGTTGGTAGGAGACGAAGGGGAAGCCTCGCCAAGACTTGCGTTAAAACTTGCTTACGCGCCAGGATGTGGAACGAGTAGGACGTGCCGGTAACGCACTGGAGATTGGCCTCGGACATCCGAGTTCGCCGCCGAGAGGTTTTATCATCCAAGGTCGTAGTTTTATATTTATATATTATAATAGTTTTTTCTGTTTTTGTGTAACCATCTGTTCATAAATATTGTTTCGTCGTATAATTTCTGTTTTATATGCTCATAATGTAAATTCTGTGCATCTACGGTTTCCGCATCTCTAATTAAATCTGTTTTTAACGGTAACCGTATTTTAATTATTATTATTATCTTTCATTTGGCGTGTATCTTCACGCCTGGCGCCCAAAATTTAATTATCACATATATTTCTCCGTACAGAACAAAGTAAAGTGTACCAAGATTGGCAAACCTTATCCACTTCCCTGTGAAAACTTAATCGTAGTTTCTCCGCTGAGCGATCCATTTTTCCATATTTTGTGATAACTATATCCTATATTCTCCGCTTTTTACTTGTAATTGCTTTTATTCGAAATAATTATTTCTATTTTTTAAAAAACACAACACCCTATTGCATTTAAATCATAAAGTAACATTTAATATTATTAAAATTGACAGAAAGCGGTAATGCTTTATTCGATTCTGTTGACTGTTTTTCCATGTTCTTAAAGCATGCAATTTTCTTAAAACTAGAAATACATAATAATTCTCACCAAGTTACATTTTTTACATTTTTGCTTTACTTACTTTCGTGTGCTGTCTTTATTTAACATTATATTAAACCTCTCTCTATCCTATTCTCACACAAACTACGCGTATTTGATAAAGATAATTTTATCGTAATTGAATGTATAATTAAATTCAAATTTCTCTCTAAGGTCACTGTTTTATGGCAAGTCATCCATTTTATGATTTCATTATAAGTGATCTCTAGAATAAGTTGTAGCATTTCCATAAAATTTAAAATCATATCACTTTCCGATTTGTTTGTTGGATATTCGAAGAACCAGTCATGATGCTATTTTTCTCGAAAATAAATAAAATAAAAATGTAAAATGTGCTTCTTCTTTATAACGTCGTGTGGTAACGTTAAGGGACTACCCTCGTACGTTCATCAAGTTTAGGGTCAAATTTTTCAGTTGACAATATTACAATAAAGAATGAAAATTGTTATGAAAAAGATCCTTATCATTTTCTAGACAAAGAACTTTTGTATTAAATGAAATTATTTAACTGCATGTGTCTTTATGATTGATTGCAATCGCCTTAAGTATACAGCAAAATTTTAGATTAAGCTTACAATTAAGGATTCCAACTCAACTATTCAATATTCGAATATATTCTACCTTTTTTGAACTATTCAATATTTAAATATTTGGGCAACTATTTGAATAGTATTTGTAATAATAGTAATGAAATATTTTACGAAATCGACGAAAGATCACACGGGAATTTCCCCAGATTTTAAAAACAATAATGAATACCCAAGGTTATCGAACGTCCTGGAAAGGCTGTGATTTCAAACAGACACCATTTCATATCCGTTTCAACACTTATTTATTTTCCATCGAAGATGCAATGGTTTACATTACACAAAATATAATCTTAACACCTAAAATTGATTCTCCGTTTACATTTACTTAACAACTGAATTTACTTTAAGTTATAATACAAATGACACGACAAACGATTTTAAATTAAGTCCAATGCAAAACAAACACAACCAATTCACATCGTCACCTCCACTCGATAGATCGTAATCGACTGTGTACACATACAATTTAAAAAAAACTCCCTGCATCGTCGGAGCTACCCCTTTCCGTCAAAAATGGACTCGTCCAGCGGGCGTGCTCGGCGGCTATTGAATGACTTGGCAACAAGAGTCGGCCGATTCTACGAATTATTGTCGTTACCGCTGGGTGATTTCAGTTCTGGACACTAATGAAGCTTATACTTAACAAAAACCAGGGTGTGTCAATTGTTATTAATTACACAAACAATTAAAAATGACGAATAGTTGGAATCCCTAGGAACGATGCAAAAGCAATCTCTGAATAGGATTTGAGAATTTATGTTAAATTTTTAAGAGAGTACTTAACTCCTAATCCGGCTATATTATTTTAAGAGGGATATTTTTAGTAGTACATACACTTGACAAAAAATCCAAGGCCTTTTTTACATTCTACAAAAATAAAATATTCCAATAATTAATTTATCGCACAACAAAAAAAAACGTTTCATGTTTAGTCAGACCTTAAGGTCATCACGATACATCTCCAAAAATCAAAGCGAAAATCGTAATAAGTCTTTTATTACGGCATTTTTTGTGCCATATTTCTTTCTGTTCATTCTAGATTTACTGGTTACATCCTATAGCCTTAAGGGCTTAAGAAAAGCATCTGTGACCGTCAAAGCATTTGATTTCTTACGTAAATGTTTGATGAAGGTAAACTCAAGTCGAAATAAAACATTTTCTTTTCATGAAGGATTCTATATTGGCTGTTTGGTTTATCGACGTTGTTTTTCCTCTATCCTTTTAGGGTATAACAAATTGATGAAAATCTTCTTGATTAATGTGAAGGATTCGGATATACGATACTCGCCTATTTATACTTCACGAAATTATGAGTTTGTTTTTTTTATTTTAATATATAACACTTGGTATATAACAGAAGTTGTATACCAAGTGTTAGTTGTGATTAACCGTATAGACTATCTTTTATATGGTAAAGATATAATAACAGGGTTACAAATAATAATAAACTAATTGCTCTTCTTGCACAATATTTAAGTGGTTGGATGGTTAGAAGAGAATTTTACATCATAATTTGAAGTAATATTGCGGCCTCAGGTACACAAGGCTCCATCTGCCATTTATTTACAAAATCACTGTTAAATGCATTTTTTTTTCACATTAAAAATACGGTTCTATCTGCATTTAAAAAACCTTACAATTATTCATCAATCCATCAAAATTCAAATTAGCAAAATTGTCTATCTAAAAAACATGCAAATGTTACAGTACGTACATTAAAGTTAATCTGAATATATAATTACGAGTACACTAATGCCTGATGATGCCGAAAGGCAAAACCCGGGTCGTTGGTGATGAAAATGTACAAAATCTCAACAAGCACCCTTAGTCGATGTTTTAAATTAATCGAACGGTTTCGTACCGAAATACAAATATTTGTAAAATACAGGAATGTTTGATAGTTAAGCGTAGTGTGAAAATTTTTTAAAAGTCATTTGATTCATATTTTTTGGTCTTCAGTGAGTAATACATGATAATATTAGTATTTTACGCATGCATGCCTGATGAAAGATGTGATCATCAATAATTTTTTATAAATCTAATGGAATAATGTAATTACATTAAGTCGAAATTCTCATGATTTTCAGCTTTACCTGGGCAGTTCTAGGTTGGCCATAGGCATGATTTATGTTTTACTTTGTAACGTGCTGACTTAAAGTCAAAACTAATAAGATATCACTTCAATTCTATAAACCGTTGATTGCTAATGAATAATTTCTTTATAACAATACATCACAACCTTGAGTATGTAATTACTTCTTATTTTATAATCTGACGACTATTTTTATTTTGCAAAAGAGTTTGACCAAAACCAGCCCTTAACATACAAAAGTTGTGCAATAAGCAATTTAAATTATTTTTTTCATTAATGCGTTAACTGTGGAAAGATATTATATTTTATTTGTACTCATTCCACATGTTGATAATGAGCAACACAAGCATTGTCAACAGATAAACTATAAACTAGTGGAAGTAGTACAGACAAGATGTTTTTATTTATAAAAAATTAAAAATTCTGTTTATCTTTTAGTAAAACATAACAAAGCTAGTTAGAAAATATTTAATATAATAATAAATATTTCGGCTTACAGTAAAGACAAAACTTATTATCTATAAGCATTGAAATGCCATTTTAGTCATGATAATCACAGTTTCCTAAAATGTTTTCCAATCTCGTCTATAAATAAAGATAATAAAAAATCACACGACGGGGGTTGAAAATAACACCACGCCGCAATAAGACAAGTCCCACCCCCTTACCCAAAAGAGGAATGATTTATAATTTGACGCAGTAGGCCAGATATTGAAAATTTTCTTAAGCCAAAATTCCAGTGAATTGCACAGCAGGCTTTTGGGCTAAAAATCACTGCTACTAAATTTGGTATAAAAGCTATAAATAATAATTGCATTCAAAGAGAGAGAAGAAACCCGTCTAAATATAAAATTGTTATCACTCCACTGGTTGAAGCTTTGAGCTTTTATTCGTGGCTTTTTTATTAGTTCATTTAATTTCTTGAAAATCGACACAGTAAATTAAAATGGATTCAATAACAGAAGACATTTTATTTTTTCGCTGTGATACTTAATTAGTTGAAGGTTGAATTATTTTAAGCTTTCTTTTATACCATCCCAAATTATTCAGCAAAGGGAATTTTTTCATTGGCTGAATATAGAAACGATTATAAATAGAAATCATTATAAAAAAATCACCCAATAATGATTTTTTAAATCTGGTATTGTGAGTACATTAATACTTGCGACGCTGATGAATGAAATAAAATCAGATCTCAGAAGTTTCACGGTATACGTTTTTAGTAATAATGTATAGATTCATTTATTGAAAACACTTTTGAAATAATCAATACTTTTTGCGAATCATTTAATTAAAAATAATCATACTTTTAATAAAAATGATAGCGTAGAAATACTCTATCGTGTAAATAAAAAAGGTATTAAAATGAATAGCTTAGAATTTTTAGAAATTAATAAAACCATCAACAGTAATGGAGGATTAGTAAATAACGTTTTAAGCAAAACAGGCGGCTCGCCATTATTAAATTTATTCCCTTTGGGTTTTTCACATCCAGGTGCCAGTAATTGATTTGTTTATAGTGTAACAATGTTTATAGCTTACCCCCTTCCACACGTCTAGTAGAATGTAACAAAACCCACCCCCACCCTTTTAAGAATAAAATTATCGTTCACCTTAGAAATAAATAACCTTACGATACGGTTAGTCTGAAGATGCTTCTTAAAGAGGCGAAACGCGTCACATTAGTGATAAACCAAGTGGAATAACTAAGTTATCAATTTTTAATTTAATTTTAAATTAATTTTACCTTTAGCTAATATTTTAACAATTACATTTCGGGCCGTTTTCGCATGAATTAATTTGCATTCAATTGATCTGTTAAAACGCACGCTATGGCTAAAAGTAGATTAATTTCAACAGTAAAAAATAAAGAATTATTTGAAATATGTAGTAATTATCCCAATTACATCAAGAAACCAACTAAATTCGTCGTATTCTTGCTAAAATAAATTGGTAAAAAAAAAAAGAAAATGAAGAAGCTGAAAAATATTTGATCTACTACTTTGGAAGCAAAATGGCTCCGGTCAGTCTTCATATACACCGCCAATACGCACATAAGCAAGTGCTTAGTAAGTATGTCTTATACATAGGGCTGAAGATTAGTGCTACGTATCGGCAGTTGAAAGCTGAAATTCAAAATATTGAATATCAAGAGCTATTTTCAAAAATATATTTCCTTGTGTTGTACTCGACATTTTCAATATATGTTGCCTAATTTCTCTACCTAAAGGCTTAAACTGTTTTTTAAAACATATATCTACAAGTGTTACCTTTAAGTTTGGCTGTAAATACGAGATAAAATCTTAGACATCGGGTTAAGAAAATCTACAGGACTTCATAATAATATAGTAAAAAAATTTAAAGAATTAGTTCCGAAAAAATATGTTATCTTTTTCAGCATCACAACATCATAAGAACTATTTTTTAATGACTTTTTATTAACAAATTGATATCAACATAGAAGAGATAAACAAAATAAAAACTTGATTGATTTACATATTGTATTGTTGTGAATACAGCTAAATTTATTATTTAAAAACACATTGAATTGATCTTAAAAAGAACATTTATTTATCACGCAATAACTATGTTTAATAAAGTTTTTGTACTATGTAAACTCTTGATTATTTTGTATTTGATTTCAATGAAAACTAATTTGTATTAACATCTCTACATTGTTCCAACGTGTCCAGAAGCCTCTCAAACCACTTTTCACTGCACAATTAGTGGTAAAATCGGGCAGTGGAAATGCAAGAATTCATTCACTCAGTAAATTCATTATTTTGCATTAAATTCATTGCTATAATATTAATAATTGTCAATAATTCACATCAAATAGTCATGTTTACCGTTCACGAAAATTCGTTGGAACTATTATTACTTGGGTATTAATATTTAAAACCAACCGGTATATATTTCTCTTTATTTTGGTTTCCTTCTACGTTATCCAACGGAACCTTTGCAAACGAAAATGCCGCGTTTTACCTAAACATGGTCTATTGTATCACAGCTTTGGAGCCGGTTGCACTTAGCGGTTGAAGGTTAAAATTCCAGCTCCAACGTAAGTATCGGCCATAAAAATCGCTTTTTGGGTTTTAAATTCAGAACTGTGTCTTTTAAAATTGTTTTTTTTAATTATTACTAACTTTGATAACTGTATGTACAATGAAATGCAATAAACGACATTGATCTGGAACGACAGGGGTGTTTTTCACTATTGAATGGTCCTGAAAGGTGTTTAATTTTTGCCAACGTCTACAGAATAGGACAGCTACTCTCTTTATCTCCACCCCCGCCTGACCAGGTGTGTCAGTATATATTATGAATCGGTGTCTTGTTATAGCTAAATTCAAGTAAAATCAAGCAAACGTAGCAAAATATTTAATAGAACGAACATGATTTAATTCATACCAATATGAAGGTTCACGGCAAACAGTTTTACTATTTACAATAATTAACGGAATTATATAACTAAATAATTTGTTTGTTTGCATTAAAAATTGACTATAATTTCTCACATTATATAACTACCGATAAAATTACAAGTGGGCTCTCCAGTTGAACCTTTACAGCTCAAGAGAGCTCAGCCATTTAGTGCCAGCAAAAGGTCAAAATAACTCTTGAAAATTATGAGCAAAGAGCCTTGCTAAACTTCGCATGGATAAAGGACCCTTCCGAATCGATTAAATAAAAATAACAAGCATTATTTCTTTTAACCCTGTTATGGATTATATCATATATATATATTTATCTGCTGGGAAGTTTTCTAATATCTTTGAAATAGAAAGCGATTTAATTATTTAAGCACCCTTATTTCACTCGTCTATATCTTACTGTGGATCATTGATTTTTCCTAACGTTGGTGTTCTCCACAAAATATTATTATAAAATTCAACTGTATTATGTATCTATCCATTACTGTGTATTAGTCTTTGTTGATATCTTCAACTGATGGCTGAAACTGAGATTTAAAAGCTACATTTAAGTCAGTAACTATTTTAATGTTTGGTCAGTAAGAATGGTCAGTAGTTTATTAAAATTTTGAATAATTTATTCGAGAAATAGTCATTATAAACGTGATTAGTCATTAAATTAAACTTAATAAATGGTGAGTTTTTTAATTAAATCTAACCTTCCGGTTCTGGTCCATGCAGTGGTTAACGTCGTTAGCTACGGTTACGGATACCTCGAGTTCATCAATCGATTTGTGAATTTCTATTCTTATGTATGAATATTTGTGATCTCTTAAACACCCTCCTACCCATCCGATCCTAAAAACGTGGCGTAGTAAGTGCGATTAATTAACCACTAGTTCTGTGATAGACATATTCTTTTGAATATGTCTATCACAGAACAGAGGTTGAACAACTGAATAACAAAAATTTCTCTTGATATACTTCCATTAAGAGGTCATTGCTGCACCTGTACCTTTCTTTTTACATATTGATAACAACATAACTATTGAATTATAATTGAGTAAATTAATCTTTTCGATAAATTTCTAGCTTGGCCGATTAGTAGATCAAAATCGTGGATGTGATTCGTTGGTTCTTCCAAAGTACAAAACCAGTCTGCCAATAAGAATGCTAATATAAACAGCTTTGACAGCTAAACGGTATTGCTATGGATATCGAAATATTCTTCCTGAACGTGAGTGAGTTTAGACGAGTAGTTTTTCACATTGCAAAAGCAATAAACTTATACCTGTAAATTTTAACAATCTATGCATAACAGAAAATTAATAAATAAAAAATCGTGTCCATCTATACTAATAATAATATATGCATTCTTATTGACTTTGCCCATCAATATCTTTTAAGGGTGGCCTAAGGGTTCAATCCCTATTATTGGAGCTTTTTAATATACCCTTTGAAGTGTTTTAGATTCTTCACATCTCACAACGTGACCTGCCCGTTTACGTTTTCTTTCCCTCAAGATATTAACCTTATCTGACTTAAATTTCTCGAAAAACTTTGAAAAGTGTCGTTTTTATATACTGTGTAATCAGCCATTTTAATGTAGAAAAAAAATGTTTGCCTCATAAGAAAAATAAAAATATGCCGCCTTGTGAAAATGAATAAATATACAAACCTTTTTATGACAGTTATTTAAGCTCGGACAATAACTTAATGTAAACTCTGAATATTCCTTAATTTCATGAAATTCAGATTTTCTTTATAAGCTCAAGTCTTTGTTGAGCTGTCATCAAGTTCTATTGGTTAGAACCTTTTTTATTCACTCTATCCTTCTACAACAGTGCTCTATCTAAAATATTGAACCTAGGGATGGACCTAAAAGCATAAACATCTTAGTCTAAAGTATTCGTTAAATAAAAAATGTAATGAGTAAAAGATTTTTCGGATTGAGTTTATCAAGCAATTGCATTTTTTATTGTTTATGGTTGTCATTTTACAAAAATACTTCAAAATCTTAGTCAAAAAGTCAATTGAAAAACAAGTTAAATATTCTAAATTAATTACAATACATGCATGCATATAAAAGAAAAATGACAAGGTGTGTCAATACAACTAAATAAGTAAAATTTACTTTTAAACAAAACATTTTCATCACAATAAATGGAAATCTTGTTTTGGCTCTCCTGAAAATTACCAGTTTTAGACCTAACGCCTTTTTCTCTTCCGCACACATTTATAATAGTTCATATGCAAATATATTTGAGGTTACAATAAACATTATTCACTGTGTTTGTCAGTAAATATTATTAAAACACGGAAAAACTGAATGTTCACGTATACAATTCAAAACATGAGTTATATCAGCAAGCACAAAGCTGACAAGACAAAATCAAAAACTCTCAAATAAGGAAGGAGATTTTTACTTCAGTAGTATTGATATTACATTTTATAATAGTAAAAACAACAATCGTAAATATTTACATATGACTTTGTTTTTGTTTTTGATATGAATTATAATAAAACATACAACAGAAGAAAAAAAATATTTTTCGTTTTGGCACAATGAATAAACACTTGTTTGTTATGTATGTTTTTCAAAAGAGAATTCGTGGTGATTTCCAAGGAAACCAATTTGAATGAATTGTCGATGAGGGGAATACGTTACTATGTAGATATTTAAGTACTTACAATTAAAAAAACGTATTTTCGTCATTTGTAACTGAAAATTTAATAAGATATTAAGTACAGTCAATCTGGGTAACTTTGAGCCAGTTCTGATGGTTTTTGTATTGTTATGGTTCGCGATTAATGTCTTAAGATAAAATTTAATCAAAATAAATTGATTTATTGTTATTATTGATATATAATATAGATAAAACAAGGTGGGAAAAATTTTCATCAAAATCGGGTAACTTTGGGCGATGTAAAATAATCGCTGTAATTACTATAAATTCAGTGATTTTAAAGTCTTTGAAACTTTTCTTTATGCTTTCATATATTCTGTACATAACTGGTATTGAAAAAAATATGCAGCATTTGGTTTACAGATTAGTAATACAGATTGAAAATATGGCTAATCCAATTAATTTCAAGATGAATTATTAAATTGTATTTTATCATTCTAAGCTGACAACTTACAAATTCAACGATAAAACAAACTACGTTGAACATTAATTCATATTTTTATCACAAGGGGTTACTCAATACCTTTGTTTAACTAAAAAATATTCATATGGCATTAGTATTATCATGGTATTATAACAGCACCTTTTTCCATGTAGTGGGCCAATCTTAGACCGATGGGTAAACTTACCCAAATACCCTACACTATGCTGGATTATTCGTGAGTCAATAAAATGGAGCTGTTTACATCCCTAGCTGAGACGTCAAGACTCGAGATCTAGATAGGAAAAATTAATACCGTTACAAACTCTATTCTTTCACCGTCTCCTTTATTTCTCGTGCCCATTCTTCTTCGGTACGGACAATTTGCGCAGTATGAAAATATCATAGCGAAAACGGTGCCCAAAATGTTATACTCATTTTGAAACCGATGATTTTTTAGTATTCTATGTTTTTAATGTAAACTGTAATACAAGAACTAACAATAAAAACTCACTCCACTTATCTTTTTGAAGAAGGTAAGTTCAGGAATATATTTCCAATGCTGAATGCGTGACACGATTGAGCCATAGGACAGATGATGATGGCGATAATGCAGTTCAGAGTAGATGTTTCACGCTCGGCGAGTAGCGACAGAATGATAGACCCTTTTCTTTATTCTTCACTCATGTCTTTTTTGTTCGCATTCTAATCATTTTCCAAAGTTCTTTTTATAATAAAATATTTATTTATTTGTGCACTTACGAATATCACGTTTCGTAACTTCGTTATGTCAAGTGATGACTTGACAAATGTGTCATTTTTATGGAATCTTTTTCATTAGTAACTATTATTAATTTTGCTTACACAATCTAATGCTCTGGCACAAAATAAAACTTTTCCTCGAATATCACATTTTGAAAACCTGCAACTTCATGTATCACAATATTAGTATTCAATAAAACGGTTAGTGGTCAGCTTATCGCTTCCTTTACATATTAATGTTGGGATGGGTGTTTTCTGGAAGGAATGTTAACATAATAAACATCCATGACTTCAAATTCCAATCAATAAATCGATTATAAAGTAAAAATATGATATTTTATTTCAAACTGATGAATGCTTGCCGTGATTAAACAGTAGGATGGACAACAACTATGCAGTTCAGAGGAGATGTTTCCCATTTGGCGAGTGGTGACAGAATGATGGTTCTTTTTTTTTTATTCTTCACACGTATACTATTTTCTATTCTTATTCCACCTTAGTTGTCATATTGTGTTTTACAAATATCGCATTTGATAAATTTCAATATTGCAGAATGTTGTCTTTAAATATCAATTTTGCTGATGATAATAAAGTTTGGTGAATACTTATTATTTGTCAATTTCCCTTCGTTTCTGACGCGACGTAATGCTCTGGCTCAAAATTATACTTTTCCTCGAATATCACATTTCGTAAATGTGCAGCGTCGTGTACCATTATATGTTCAAGAAATATTAATATTTAAATATTGACATCTTCTATTATTTCAGTTCTACACTATTGAATACAGTTGGTTTTCCTATCCTTGGTCAATGGTTTGATATTACCAACACCTTATTGGGCCACATACGAAGATGTTATATACAAAAAAAAATTCTTTCTTCTTAAACTGGATCAGATTCCATTTTTATAGCACAATGATGAGAATTAACTCATAATTTCTATTGCTAAACATGGTATGAAATATGAAGCCTTTCTGCGCTTCATCATCTTTTCATGTAGACTAGGCTCATTGTTTCAGCTTAAGCCAGTTTGAATCATGATCTCTCAGCAGAATTTTTCTCAAATTTAAAGATGATATCAAAGTCTTATATTCCATGAATAAAATATGGTTTAATCTTAAAATTTGATTTATATTTAAAAAAATGATACAAACTAAAATTGAAAACTGACATATTAATGTACATATTATAATATTCACGTAATACTAGCAGAAAGTGTTATTTCTAAAAACATAGTTTTTAGATAATCATGAAATTTAATTTTTTCTATTACCTTCAACATTATCTACCAAACTACCTGCTTTATGATATTCACTAATCATTTACAAATTCGGTTTAATTATTATTAGTTCTTTTTTGTAGTAATATTAACTATATTACTTGCCACTAATAACTGTAAAAGAAATTGACTTAGTTAATTTCTATATGGCTGAGTTTTTTTTTTATAGAAGATAGAGAACCGATTTTTGACATCTGCCTTCTGCCCCTCTGCCAACGATATGATAGTTTTTTTATGTGCTACTTTTTTCTGATCATCTTATCAGCTTTATAAGGCTGGCTTCACAAAGATAACATAACGTTGCGATATAAAGAAGCGAAACACGTGTAGATTTAGTAACACAGCCAGTAGAATAAATCAATTTTTATTTCATATTAAAAATGGATTTCAGAAAAGTTACCGCCGAATCAATCAAAAATACGTAAAAAAACTTGCTTATATAAATGCTTTGTGATTATCAAAAATGATTCGTAGAGGAAAAGGGTTGTAAAAGTGAGTTTTATTAGTCTACGTTTATTTCACTTACTAAATATGATTCGAAAGTTCTGCCGTAGAAATATTGAGTAACAAAATTGAAACCGTTACATTAAGTTACGAAATGGTAAGTAACAAAACAAAAAGGGTGTGGTGAGGTTTTGAAAGCGCTGGCAGTATCCCGTTTTTCCCTCTGCTAATTCTGAGCCGCAATGTCTAAGTGCCCCATCCGACATTTTGTGGTTAGGTACTGTTAGATAAGGTTTATGTTTTATTTTGTTTATTTATATGTGAGAGCTTTTTTAATCTACCCCATTTGTCATAGCGAAACGCAAGTCTAATGCGTACTTAATTAAACAATACAACTAACTGATAAATTTTCCAAAAAATATCGCACAGAATTTTTAAATTAAGTGCGCTAATTGAATAAAACAAAAGCATTAGCTGCCTTTGTTTCACAGCCGCCATCTATAACGCAATAACGATCAAGGAAATAAGTGAATTTACTGCTCATGTTATGGTCCGATGCAGAACTGCACGTGACTGATTTTCTAACCAATCTTAATAAATGAAATGATAGAGAGAGAAAAAAAGAAATTTTGACTCGCTCAGCCACTTGGTTTAAGCAATATTAAGTATTCTGTGTTAAATATACTGAGAATATCCCGGTCCTCATGTGATTTTGAAAATTTATCGAATGCCTCAAAGTTGGCCTTAGTTGAGATCAAGTCAGCGTCAGGGCCCATATGAAGACGGACCACAGCAAACAGATCTGCTCTTTCGGCGTTCTTCTGCGGATAGTCTCACAAAACGTGACTAGCGCCTTTTTCTTTTACTCTATTCAATTGCGTTGTCACGGTCTCAAACCCTCGAATGGAAACTTTAATACATTGACCTTTCGTTCGACTAATGGATTTTTACCTAAATGCATATGTTGTAATGGTTTCATTTATACTATGCCAGCTCCCAATTTGGAGCATATTGTCTCATAATAAGTTGTCTCAACAGAAGATTTCTACGAGAACTGCTTTTTACTTAATTGCTCAACCTCTCATTTTCAAACAGAGTAGTGATAGAAAGAATAGGGCTTGGACAGGGCAAGAGGGTTAGCTAATTGCTCTTGCTAAGAACGTTTTTTTAAGATGGGGAGGTAATTTCATACAACAAAAACATTCATGCTTACGAATAGAAAGCCATAAATCGATTGAAAAATCAATTTTTGATACTGTCCGTACCGAGACTTACCGTACCGTTACTTACTTACTTACCGTACCGTACAGTTACTGTAACCAACGAAGTTGGCCACTGTATCTCGAACCCGACATTGATTTATCACTACCAAGCGTCTATCCGATCTTAAATATGGAGTGTAGAAAGAGCAATGAGCTACCAGTTTATCATTACGCCTTCCAAAGTTAAAAGTTGAGCAACTGAATTACAACCAATTAATATTGAATTAACTTCAGATGAGACAATCTATTAGAAGCCCATGTGCTCCACATTGGTGTTTTAAAATGTATTTATAGAGAATAGAGTATCACAAATAAGCACCCGTAACATCATTAAGTAAATTACTAAATCGACTTCTATCTAATCTATAAAAAAATAATTCAAAATATAAACACTAAAATTATATTCACTTAGTAATCGTTCTCAATAATTTGTAATGGGAAGTACTCTCGTATCGAGCTTATCTGTTCATTGCCACAAAGATTTGTTTAAATATACGTCGAGATTTTGTCGTAACCCTCAGATAATGTGTGTTAATAACTTACATCAATCTTACTATGACGAAAGCAAAGGTTGCTTGTTGTCTATCTGGATTGATTTTTTTTGTTGAGTGGAAATTTTCAGAATGATTATGATGAAAGCATTTTTCGTTTATTTTTTTCATTTCATTTACAAGAATTGTTCACATGAGGAATATCAGTTCAATTTTCAATTTTCATTCTTACCGTTCTTTTCAAAATCACATTGAATCACAAAACAACAAATACTGACCATGCTCAATAATACTTTGTAATATTTTTGTCAATTATTAATTTTTTTACTACTGAACAAGCAATTTAAACAAAATAAATATACATTAAAAGTATAAATTTAGGGCCTAATGCTAAAAGTGTCTTTGCCATATTTATCAATTGTTCAGTACAGGCGATTGTGTATTTCTCGATTACAATATATATCATTATCTGTCACACTATTGTTGCCAAATACTGTGGTGATTTTTTTCTGCTGGAGCTGCTCAAAGGAATATAAACACTTATTGTATTATTAAGTCCCAACATCTGAAATGTTTATGTAAAATATGCTGACACACTATAGATTTTCGCTTCTTTCATTCATTTTAAATCGGTTGACATAGGGATTTCTACCATTAAAATAATGTACATTTAAAAGTACTTTTTGATACTAAAATAAAATTGGTCGACATCTGATATAGGCACTTCTAGCATTAGGTCCACATAAAAACAAGTTGACATAATTGAATTTATTCGAGCACTTCATGAAAACTAAAATTTCTGCTGCATATGTTATTATGATTTTTTAGTTAATTGATTCATTGTTATAAATTCGACCGTTCTCATCATAGAGCAAAATCCTTGGATGAGTCTAAGGGGTCTCTTTATTTCCTATTTCCTTAATACTTGAAGATAGCAAATATTCTATTTAATATCATATATGGTGAAAGTGTGTTTTCCCCGTCAGAATTACAGATTTGTGAACGCAAGTTTCCATACTAAAAAAAAAATGAATCATATCGAATCATGTTTTGGTCATTTGACTCAACACTCCTGTAAATTCTCGTGTTTGCAGATACGGGACTATACGTAGGGAGTGTCGATATAATAGTGGCTTACATCAAGTGACCCAGTCAGAATTTTTAAACCTATAACCAATTGTGAGTAAGACCTTCGTTCAGCGAGCTGATGATGATGTTCCTCAAATATAATCAAACACCAGTTCTCTTAGTCAACTCACTTTTTATTTCAGTTAGTAATTTACATTTAGTGCTTACAATTTTAAATTATAAACAAAAACACAATTGACGAAAAATTAAGTCGGCTAAATCGTTACGCGACTGCAAAAGTCAGCTTGACGGTCAGCGCCCACGGCCAAGTGACTCGTTCCAGACCACTCACGGCGGGCTACTGGCAAAAAAAACGATATCCCTGCAACAGCGAGATCATGCGACCTAGGAAAGATTCTCGCCACTTTATAAACCAGGCGCTGTTGCCAAATGAGTGATTTAACAAGTAACAATGTTGTATTTTTTCTTGACTGCCCAACAAGAGATGATTTGATGAAAGTTTTGGGAACAATGTCAAAAAGATTTTCCCTTCCAAAAAGTGGTTTTTATTTTTTCGAATTTACATCATTTCGCCGAGACTAGCTCTGTTGTCTTTAAAACGAGATCTTATCATTAACTCATTGTCGTATTTTTGAGGCTTACGTCAATTGGCCAAAACACGGTTGAATTATAATATGCTAAAAAAGATTAATGAGCCAAGTAAAAGTATCAGTAAATACGATTCATGGTTGTTGGTAATGGTCTTTGTATCACCTCTAAAGTGTAGCGATGGGAACAACGCTTAAGAATTTTCTTATCTTAAATCGAACTATATTTCCATAAAATTATTTGTAAAATATCATTTTTCAATAAATATTTTTTTCTTAGATATACATCTTTGCATTTTTCTAATGCCAACGTAACTTAACGTCTTTTACAATGAAGGAATTCATATCTTGTATTTTCATCTCTTTTTCTCGGCGTCTTCCGATAAAAAATATGAGAATTGATATTTCACTCTTATTTATATAAGGTTTATTTAACATTGTATTGCTTTCTTTCTGTAGTTTTTTTTTGAGAGGTCTTTTCAAAACAAGTGCTTATTAAAAAATAAATATAAAATATTATTTTGTTGACCTTTAATGTTTTTTAAAACTATTTTTTATTTTTAATTCAACTACTTAATATAGAAGAAAGCATGCTTAGTGAAAAAAAAGTTTACAGTTTAACTTTTTTTCCTGAATTATTTTAAATTTCAGGATTTTTCAGCGTAAATTTTCATTTCAACTTAGAAGCCGAGACGAAAAATAACATGTCGAGTTTTTAAGTTACGAGTGTAAATACAGCGAAAAATTTAGAACAATCGTCATTAAACAGGAGGTACTTGACGGAGCTTGATGCAGTCCGATTTGGTTGCCCCACCTTCACCCGTTTTGTGTATGCAGCTGCGGTTGCACAACCGCCTACGATAAGCGATTACGACCAAGAAAATAAATGAATTTACTCCTCACGTTCTTGGCCTGGTGCAGAGCTTCACGGGTTTGATCTTTTAATCATGCAACTGTTATGATTAAGAAATTAAAATAAAGAGAGATAAAAAAACTTGTTACACATACAAGTTGGTTGCCCCGTCTCTCCCGTTACGTGTATGCAGCTGCTGTTTCACGACCACCTTCCATTGCGCAATAACGACTAAGAAAAGAAACGAATTTACACCTCACGTACTTGGTCCGATGCAGAACTGCACGGATACAATCTTTTAAGCATGCAATTGTCATGCTTGAGAAAAGAAGATATAAAGAGGAAAAAAAATAAAATATGACTTGCTCAGCCACTTAGTTTAGACGATATTAGGTAAGCTGTGTATCAAAATCGCGAGAATCCACCGTAGCGCTAGAGTCTATAATATTATGATGTTGCAAATTTATCAAATGCCGCAAAGTTGGCCTTCGTTGAGATCAAGTCAGCGTAGCATATGTGTTGCATATATACAAAAAGACTTAGTAACTATTTAATGACAAATAAGTTTATTTACCAGATATCAATATTTTTTTTTCGTTTTCAAGTTAAGACGACTACCTATATTAAAAAAGCAAATATATTTTTTTGATTCTTAACATAAATTGAATGAAACTACTTGTTTAATATAATTGTACCTGCTAACGTAACTGATATCAAACTTAATGTTGTATTACAGTACTGAAACGCACAAAAAAGCTCTAAACGAGTATTTTTTTCTGATAAGTAAAAGTTTACGCATAGTTACCTTACAAATGTCATGTTCTATTTACCCGTTCATATAGTGTGTGTTTACGCTGATTTTGGGACCACACTAACTCATTCCATAAGCGGAAAAACACCCCACACCCTCCACTCTCTGCTTACTTTTCTAAAGCCTTGCTTAACGATGATGTAAAGGCGAGTATGAAAAACCGGCATACTTATTTTCGGTCCGCTGGAACCGAAATTTAAAACATAAATACTAACTATGCCGGTGTAAGCCCTGCATTATTTATGCGCCGTTCTCAATTTTTTTCAAATCATATTTTTTCATAAACCGTCTCCAATATGAGGTTTTCTGCAACCAAAATAACAAAACTACAGAATTAAAGACTTCAAAAACTCTACACAAATAACAAACTCACGTATTTCTATAAATGTTTCTTTTTAATAATAAAAATACAAGTATTTTTGAGATATTCTATTTACAAAAACATTTGAATTATCTTATACCTTGAATATAAGGGGAATTTTATTTTTAACCCTTAAATAAATACAAGACTACGAAAAGTACAAACTTTTGTTTATGTTTTTTATGAAACTGAAATAGATTTTACCATTTATTTTTATATTAAATAGTATAATACATATCAATATTTCATTTTTTTGTCAGATATTGTGGTGACAGGCGGTTGTTGGTTTTAATTTGCAATCAAACAAATCATTTCGGAGTTTTTGAAATTACTGATTTTAGGGAATGTTCAAATTCATTTTGAACTAAAAAAACATTGAATTTTCGTACCGAAAAAAATATTACTGGATTCAATAATACACGTTGATTGATTATTTGTGATAATATAGTTGTTAAAATAATTTCGACTTAACTAAATGTTCAAATGTATATTTGTACGTTTCGTAGTACACCATGCATTTGAGTATCGAAAAATGTGTCAATACTAAGAACATAAATTTTGATTTGTGTAATTTCTAAGTGCAAATATGTGTTTCGAGAGTACGCGGTCAATCTATTTCGTTAAATCTAAAGCTATTTCAGCATCATGACATCTTTCTGACGATGGCGTGATGTAGAAATAGCTATCAAATAATTGTACATTTTTATTGAACTAAGTATTTTGCTATTGTTTACTTTGTTTTAATAGATTTCTACCATAAAAATGCTAAATCAATCCATTATTAAATGGTATGATCAGCCTATACGAGCAGTCGACTCAATGGATTCATGGAAGCTAAAAAATACTTATTTTTATTATTTTATACAAGGTAAGCATAAAATTATTAAAATTATTAATTAAACAGTTATTAAATGTTAACATAATTTAATTTTTTTTGTAATTTTAATCTCCTAAAAATAATGTGTAAGTATCATATTTTATGTTGTTAATGCATGGTGGCATTTATTATGTACGAAGTGTTTTTGGGTGAAAACAACTTATCCATTGCATATAAATGTATTTTTTTTTATTTAAAACTAGAAAATCATGCATTTAAGGGTTAATGGTCAGGTTATATTTGTTATATTATCCAAAGTTAACTGTGCTTTAAAATAAGTTTTGAGAAAAGGACTACTTAGAATATTAAAACCGTACTAATGTAAGCACCAGACAACTCCAACGTCTTTCTTTTGTGTTTAAAATATCATGTTTAACCTTTCTTAGAAACATGTGAATACTTCATAAATTTACTATAAACTATGTAGTACTTTTTGACGCCTTTTGCATTGAGCTTATAAAAAAACTATAGTTGAAATGTATTTCTTTCCATTTTTAAATTGATAACAACAATATTCATTAATGATTCTAGTCCAGAGCATGGATGGCCAAAGTCTCGACTCTTCGGAGCCGCATTGATTTAATAACAGTTTTGTTGGGCCTCACGTCAAATATTTTAAGCAGAAAACGAATAATATAAACATATAATAATAAAACTTCGTAACACAAAATTAATGGAATGTTTGACACAGAATGTTTGTAAATTATCAACACTACTTACAGTGGTGATAATTTTTAATGAATTACTGAATTAGATATCAGAAATTTTGGCTCTTATTTCAAATTTTGTGTAAATCTTTCTAGAAAATAATTGTAAAATATTTTCTATGTTAAATGCTTGACGCGATTAAACAGTAGATTATACAGTTCAAGAGAAATGTGTCTGGTTCGATGGGTGGTGACAGAATCATGATCCTCTTTTTTTATTCTTCACTCATGTCCTCGTTTCTATTCGTATTACACCTTAGTTGTAATATTGCGTTTTCCAAATATCATGTTTGATAACTCTCACGTTTAAAGAATATTTTCTTTTACAATCACATATATATTTATTTTTGCGTTTAGGAATATCATATTTATATCTGAATTGACATAAGTGTCATTTTATCGAATCTTTTTCTTTAATAATTATTATCAATTTTGCTGATAATAATAAAGTTTGGTGAATAGTTACTAATTATTTGTCGATTTCGCAAACAAATTTTTTTGCAGCGTCATGTATCATTACAAATTCCATTTTATAATATTTTTCTCTCCAAAAATAAGTCTTACATAGTAAGATACATTCAAATTATTTAATTATAAAATTAAAATTAATAAATTAGTTATTCTACAGCCAGTGAAATAGCTAGGCTATCAATTCAATTTTACTCAAAAATTAATACCCACAAAGTTACCGTCAATTCATTTTATTTACATAATACACAGCAGTTACGAAAAAATGTAAATTTGCGAATAAAAAAATAAAACAAATGGGCAAAAAAGTATGTCGAGGAAATTCCAAAAATATTTACATGCAAGCTTGAAAAACATTACAAATATACTCATCTGGAATCACTCTTCTTTGTTGCATCACTTTTGGTAGATTTATTCTATATTATTTTGAAATACCTACAATCAAAATTAAACAATTAAAAAAGTTTCTATAAAACACATTCCGTTCATTATTTTAATTATATTTTTTAGAAAAGCAGTAACTCTTTTATCACATTAAAAAAATACAGACCTCCCGAGTGGTATAATCCTAAATGTTTAAATACTTTTGAGTTTAAAATTAATGTGTACCAACGTGCATATTTTAAATAAGCTAAAAATCCGTGCAAACATTTTTTGTTATTTTAAACGCTTTTGTGTGACCCTTTTCATTTCCAGAATGCTATTTATAGCTTTAATGTTGATTTAACTTTCCTCAGAGGGAATCCTACTCAGTCTACTGGATTACGTGCGGTGGAAAAAGTTCTATTCACACATTTTATTCACTTTGGGGATGAAAAAATAGTCAAAGAAAAACCGTTAGATTTTTATTGTTGTTACAAAGCTTCGGAAGAAAATAATTACTATTTCGTTTAACCTCAAATATAGCGTGCTAATTGAAATATTTTACACTTTAACCGCCACTGGTTGTTCTTAGATATGTTTTTGCCAGTAGTTATTAATTGCCAGTTATTATCAGCGTCATCATCCATAAAATTACAGTTTATGAAAAAAATATAAATGCATTTACTCTGATATATCAATAAACTATGTTTACAAAATTTTATTTGTTGCTTTATTATTATAAATTGAAATAAAGAAAAATTTGTTTATCTTTCAGTAAGGTTTGAAAGGCATTTAATGTTTCATTGCTTTGGATTCAAATGCTTGCTTGTGAACCGGCAAAGTCTTAACTACTGACTAGCGTACGGTGATCAACAGCAATTTCTCGAAAAATATTTTCTTTTCATATGACTAAAGCATATTATGCAATTATTTTTCAAGATTTTAGACTTTTCGTCACTTTAGTCAGTTTCTGGGTATTTATTATCAAAATGAAATAAAAAAAAATCCGAAAGAAGACAGAGTCAACTGAAAAAAATAGCCATCGCCAAAATTAGATTCACTTCCTTCAGCTTACCTTTTGTCAAATTCCTAAGCATTCCAGAATATCACTAGACTAGAATCCTTGACATAAATTGTGCTTTTTGACAAAAAGTAAAACTAACATTTCATTCTTGCATGGTATTAGTTAATTCGTCATGTTTAACGATGGCAATTCGGAATAAAGCAAAAGTAAATATCATTGGTAAAATAACCTAACTGCTGAGACATTTTATAAGTATTTATCGTTGTCATCCAAGACAAAGTTATTAAGTGTATTTTCAACGAAAATTGAGTATGGAACATTTTGATGTCAAACGACCGTAATAGACATCTGAAAAAAAAGTATCAAAAAAACTAAATCAGAATTAAATATGAATGCAATATTTTATTCTTCCATATTCACTCTCTATGTGGAGTATATGGCTACCACGTGGTGTCCCAATGATTTCCTGTAACCTACCAATCGCTTTGCTTCCTCCCATGACATGCCAAAGTTCCTCAGCTCCGCCGAGTACATTCTGTGGATAGGATCCGATGGTTTTCCAGGACGCAGGAATCCCACAGGTTGGATGAACATGCAAACAGGATTAAAGGCTCTCCGCAGGCATCCGCAGCATGTGACCCAGCCAGTTCCAGCGTCTCTCCATAACCGCCGATGTGACAGGGCGTTGCCCGGTCCGTTCCCTAATCTCCGAGTTCCTCACAAAGTGAGTTCCCCCAGTATCCGACGCAAGCATCTATTCTCCAAGATCATTATACGGTTCTTTTGAGACTTCTGAGGCTACAGTAAAGCAGATCAGGTGTAATGCAAGCCTTGAACAAATGGTATTTGGTCTTAATCGTGTACAGCTGCGTGTCTCAGACAATATCGAGGACATTTGAATTAATCAATAATGTTCAAGCGATTCACTTGAATATTTTGCTATTAAACATTTAGTCTTGTATGCTTAAGATGTGTTATGGTGAGTGACTGACTTTTAAAGTGAAATTTATTTTAAAATATTGAATGTATATAACACCCATCATTATTTGGTTTTCGTTTGCAAGATGTTAAGCTTCGCTCTGGTGTGTTTTTTTTACAATTCTTTAATATATGTTTCTAATGTTACAGTAAATATAATTTTAAATAAAGAATACATTATAATTAAATTCAACATAGAAAGGTCTGAAGGTCTTAGAATTTGTATAATTAAAACAGTTTGTGATAAGCTGCCAAGCAGTTATAATCAGGCCAAAATTTTGTTTCAAAGTTGACAGCATTTCAACCAGAATATTATAATGTAAGTTGTTTTAAAACAATAATATATACGACAAACACTGTCAGTCTGTGCAAAGTGATTAGGATTAAGTTAATAGTGTCATAAACAATTATTTCAAAGAATTACGCATAAAGCAATTGTTAATACCTATTAAATATATCGTTATTCTCAAAGATAACACTTAACTGAATATACTAGTTGTGAGCAATTTGTCGCTGAAATTTGTCAAATGATTGAAATGCTATTCTTTTTTCATTGTTTTTTGTTTGTACAATATTGGAGCGTATGGTTCCTTAATGGAGGTATCTCAACAGAAGTTTTCCACGAGAACTGCTTGTAACTCAGTTGGTCAACCACTCTTTTTTTTTCAAAGAGAGTAGGAATAGAAGGAAAGCGCTAGGATAGGACTAGTGGTTAGCTGATCGCTCTCACTACGACCCGTTTTCATGAGGATCGGATAGGTGAGAGGGCGCTTTAGACATCACAAAGATTCATAATTACGAACAGACATCCATAAATTGGTTGAAAGATCAATTTATGAAACTGTCCGCGCCGGGACTTTAGCACTAGACATCCGTAACCGTAGCCAATGATGTTACCAAATTTGCCACGGACGCCGTTATTGCATTAAAAGATTAGTCTACTACTTAAAAACAAATCTGATATTTTTCTTTTAGTCACTATTCTAAAGATTTTTGAGTTGGGCTCTTTTGAACCTTGCTGTTTAAAGTTGATAGGCAAAACCAGTCTTGATAAAAAGGTGGATATAATATAAAACAAAATGTGTGTTCTTTTTAATGTACTGCCTTTCCACCAAATATTGATAGTTACCACCTTAAAGGTGGTTGTTGGTTTCGGTTCCACTTTTTCTAAAATTTATTCTTCAGTTAATTTACCGATTTGTGCTCTAAGGCATGGATGTCTATATTGTCTTAATTCCGTTCCACTTATCCAATTTAAAAATTGAGATTACATGTCTACTTCCCTAGCTTCATCTTCTAACCTTACTATCTCTAAATAAGCCAGGTAAAGTGATCGCGTAAAAAGCAGTTCTCCTACAAAAACTTCTCTTGAAGTAAGCTTCATAAGGATTCTACATTGTCTACATTGCGGGTGGGTCGGGTTACATAAAAAACTTTGTAATTTTTATCTTAATAAGTATAAATAA
This sequence comes from Himalopsyche phryganea, assembly GCA_022494535.1. Classification (NCBI taxonomy): domain Eukaryota; kingdom Metazoa; phylum Arthropoda; class Insecta; order Trichoptera; family Rhyacophilidae; genus Himalopsyche; species Himalopsyche phryganea. The sequence goes on from JAGVSL010000025.1 coordinate 4,463,941, forward strand.
TAAATTGTATTTACATATTATAACAATCATGTACGGAATAAATATATTCACTTTTAAGGTGTTAACTGTCAATTCTTGTTGGAAAGACATTATATTTTAAAAAAATAAAACACAATTCATTTGTACTACTTCCACATATTTATAATGATCAGGACCGGTTTCGCTCATCACGAGCATTATCAACTGATAATAATACAAACATAACAGGCTTATTTATATAAAATTGAAAGTAAAAACGAAGGTATATAAAACTGATGGTTCATGAACTGAGACAAGAAAATACTGATTAACAAACAAATTATACGTAAATCAAATGAAAGAGTCTACAATTAAAATGTTATGGACCTCTTGCAAATCATTAAGTACTAATCTGAAATCCCAACTATAGCTACATTAAAAGTCCATTTAGCTGAACAAAATTTTTAATGACGTTACTACTATAATATACAATAATGAATCAGGGAAATTATAAGAAAAAATTAATGAACCATTTTTTTTTTTTTTTTTTTAAATAAATATATTGTTAAGATATTTGATGTAGTATTAATTGAAACCCTTTAATTGGATTAACATGATTGATAGGAGGAAATCATCAATCGTGTTAATATTAATTACTTGTGGGGAGGTCAACATAATTCACATATTATATTTAAAAGAAAACGAGCTTAAAGTGCTTAAAATTGATTATTAACTGTTTTTTACGGCTCCTATTATTTTTTAAGTATTCTAAGCTCTTTATTTTAATTTAAAACATTCCTTTATAATATAATACGGTGTGAAATGGAGAGCACACGGTCTTTCGATGGACACCGACACTTCGATGCCTCACGTGGCGGCGTCACTTAATACGCGCGGATGAAAGACACAGGGTTTGGAGACAAAAGCACTTCAATGAAACTCACTCTCGCTCACTCGCATTTGTTTTATTGTTGCAGAATAGGCTTGGTACATTTGGGACAGTTTATCGTGGAACCTCCTTTAATCACGAACTCACACAACCCCCCCGCCGCACACAGCGTCATTCCCCCCTTGACCGCCAGCACACTACTGTTAAAATAATCTGTTATAAAGTTTTAATATTAACCCCCACACCTGACTTTCATACAAACCAGTGGATCCCGAAGCTGGGCGTTGCTTGTCTGAACTCGGATTCAAAGCCAAAATGGTGTTGACACTCTCTCCGAAAAACAACGGGACAGGTATAAGACTTCCTTGACTCGAAAAAAATATTATTGCTTGGCAACACAGCGCGGCAAAATTTGAAACTTAAAATAAACAGAGGGAAGATGAATTTAAAACTTTTACTAATTATTACGATTTTACTCTTAAATAGGACAAGTCTGTAGACGGCTTTTGAATGGCTTGAAGACCCTGTCCGCCCCATAAGTTCGGGGTGGTGTCAAATTATATACAATATTTATAGATAATTATGTTGATTATATTTACGTTCATTTATTCTAATATTGAAAATGTCTTATGGATGTATTTGTTTAAATAGTTTTGGCAGATGCCACTTTTACTCAATAATTTAGTTTTGTACATAATTGAATTGTAGTCATTTAATCGTTATAAACTATAAATGTGTAATTTAGGCACGTATGGAATTAATTGACTCATTTGTAATGAAAGCACGTTAATGATTAATAAACCTTTTTTATTTTGCATTAATAATAAACAATAAAAAAGTATTTTTCAATAAACTATACCTCTCTACGCCTCTACATTACGAATAGTCATTCATATAATGAAAATTTCCAGCGCTGTCGACTATCGATCCATAGGGACTCAAATAATCCGTGCTCTGGCCAAATTCTGAGTATGGGCTGGATCGCGTTAATGGATTACACGGCAATATCTCACATTCTCACCTGGTCCCTGGGCGCAGTCTGTGGGCGTTGCGGCCCTGGAATATTTTAATAAATTTCCTCGGCATTAAATTGAATTCATTTTGTCCGTAATTATTTATTAAGCCCTGGAATCTCTTTTCCTGTAAACGAATTTGTTAAAAAGTGTTTAAAGATACTTTTTTTTACTTAACGCCGTTAATGTAATCAATTCTCAATTATTGTCAGCGAATATTTACTTATTTTTAAATATTTGAAATAGAATTCTTTTGCGAGTATTAACTGACTTTTCTTTTCAAATATATTATATTTAATTGTCTACACCTGAACAACAGAAATTTGATAAAAGAAAAAAAATACTCTTTGTCGAAAATTCCAAGTAAATATATCGACGAATTATTTTTGACGTCAAATTTTACACATAAAAAATAAATTTAAATATAGAAATTATTGTTCTTTCCATTTTCATTTGAATTTTTTAATGCTTTTGTGAATTACACGTAAAGCTTGTTAAATGTTTACTTTTGTAGGTTTTTCATTCATCTATGAAATTTGGTTGTTGACACATAATAATATATTTTGCTTTTAAGCTCACTTGTAAGGTTTAACTGCCAATTCTTGGTGGAAAGGCATTATATTTTAAAATAAAAATACATTTTCTTGTACTACTTTCACATGTCTAAAAATATTATCTTTTGCTTATTCAAATTTATTGAATGAACAAACTATTTTTGTGTCTTCCCCACTTTTATATCGATTTGATTAATCTTTAAATATATGTTTTGAATTTAGATTATTGAGATTTTGTACACTTCCATGTATTTTGTCGCCAATGACTCGGGTTTCGCCTTCCGGCGTCTGCAGGCATTCGAGCACACGAATGGACTCGAACTGACTCAAGTCCATTCGTGTGCTCGAATGCCTGAAGATGCCGAAAGGCGAAACCCGGGTCGTTAGTGACAAAATACATGGAAGTGTACAAAATCTCAATAATCCAAATTTGATATTGAAGTTCCATCAAACACCCTCAGTCGATGTCTTAAATTATCTTAAATTATATATATATTGAATCAACAAATTTATTTTTATAATTTTGCTGCAAGAATTGATTCTGGTCTCTTTAGTGCTAATGTTAATGGTACTTATTATTTATTCATTATTTTTAGGTGGTTTACAACTATCATTTAAAATTTCCAATTTGCTATTCTGGCCAATTTGCTATTTACGATTTATTTTTACGATAATTAATTTTTATTGTGGCTTCATTTTTTATTCCAGATTATTATTTATTGATTTGTAAGAGGTCCTTAACATTTTAATTGTAGACTATTTAATATAGTTTATAAATAATTTGTGTAATTACCTGTAAATTCTTGTCATAGTTCTTGAACCTACTGTTTTATAAACCTTGTAATTATTGTGAACATTTAATTTTAAATAAATAGCCCTGTCATGATTTTATTTTTATCAGTTGACAATGCTCGTCATGAGAAAAACCAGTCTTGATCATTATAAACATGTGGAAGTAGTACAAGTAAAATCATTATATTGAATATTTTTGATTTAACAAATCACAAGGATTAAAAGAAACAGTGATTCACATATATCTTATTAAATACTGAAGAAACACATTATGAATTCAATATTATGCTTTGACTAAATATGACTCAAATTTTGTTGAAAATGAAAGCTAGTTTCAATGATTAAATTTGGCCCATTTAAATTTTTTTTTGAGTAGAATACTCATGTGGTTTTTGAGAAATATTTATCGAATTTCTAGTCGGGAAGCTCCAGGTTTTGTTCACTGTAATAGGGTCACGTCTTGACAGATGTGGTAATTGACCCACATGTGGACGTTTTTGGAAACCCTACCTATGGTGTAGTGTGCAAAGCAACTAAATCTTTACCCATTGCATAGCAAAAGTACCAAAAGTCTCAGTTCAATTAAGCCGTATATTTTTTCTTCACCATGTCCGCTCTCAATATAGAATATAGAGAATATGGACTGCTAATATAAGTATATCCACAGAAGTTTTTTTCAACGATAACTGCATGTAACTCACCCGCTCAACCTCTCTTCTTCGATGAGAGTAGGGATAGACGGATTGGGCTTGGACAAGACTAGTGGTTGGTTAATCATTCTCGTGGAGCCCCGTTTTTAGGATGGGCTGGTTAAGAGGGAATTTTAGTCTTCACAAACATCCAAAACAAACAGAAATCCAAAAAAACGATTTAAAAATCAATTTATGAAACAGTCGAAACCAGGATTTAAGCCAGAGATATCCGAAGCCGAACCGAATGACGTTGACCGCAGCACCACAGACCCGACGTGTGTTATACTAACCATATGTCTTTCCGATGAAAATGTGCGATTCATCATTTTGATAGAAGTTTTTTATTGAAGACTAGTTGTAAGCATGTTGCTCAACCTTAATTAAATTAAAGTTACTGAAAGAAATCTAAGACAATGAAATAATTAATTATAAACTAATTACTGTTGTCGTCCGTGGCGCAGTTGGTAGCCTCACTGGCTTCGGTTAAGGATGTCTCGGGTTCAATTCCCGGTACGGACGGTTTTCATAGATTGCTCTTTCAATCGATTTATGAATTTCTGTTCGTAGTCTGAGTCCTCCCTCCGTAGCGATAGCGATTAGCTAACCACTAGTCCTGTCATAGCCCTATCCTTATATCCCTACTCTCTTCGAAAAAAGAGAGGTTGAGTAACTGAGTAACAAGCAGTTCTCGTAGAAAAATTCTGTTAAGATACCTCCATTAGGAGACCATAAGCTCCACAATGGGAGCGGACATGGAAAAAAAATACTTTCTCTTTGTGTATACAATTTTAAGAATAAAATTATTGACAACCCCAGAACATGCTGTTTAGAGTAAAGACTAAGCTGAATAAACAATACTGCAAGATAAATCTAAATTACAGCTTCAAGCAGTGTTTCTCAACCTTATTTGTGCCATGCTCTACTTCACCGTTTCAAAAAGTTCTAAAAATAATTGATATCTGATTCAAATAAAAAAATCACATAGTCATAACTATTTTTAAAGTGACTTTTTGAATTTATTTAATCGATTGAAATAAGAACGATCATTGTGCTTGATGTGTGCTACAAAGAGTTTTTATGTGAGGTTCTAATTTGGTCAATTTAATCATAAATCTCCACGGTTAATATAACTAATATATATATATATAACGAATAACTAATAATTTACAGCTCTAAAGCCGCATTAAGCTAAATATGACGATGAAAATGACAGCAGTAATTAAGTATTTTGTTTTTGTCTCGACACAAAGCCACGCCATTGTATTTTTTATGTTGAATAGATGTAACAAATAATAATGGCTTGCGCATTACTCTCCAGTGAGGCGTGCACCTCACATGGAGAAGCACTGGTTTAAAGTGATCGAGTAATCAAAAAAATCTGTTGAACAATGCCAAAAATACATCTCTTAAAAATGATGTAAAATCTGAATATTTTGGATCTATAAAAGCTCTCTACTGGCCATTCCAGTCGTTATGAAATAACTCTTAAAGAAATCATTTTTATTTGCCAATGAAATTCAATTGGACTGCGAATTTAAAATCCATATCTTTTCAGTACGAATGGAGCAGAAATTTTATCGCGCGATGGCAGCACAATGTCATAGTTAAAATTGTCACAGATAATAATATATTATTATAGAATTCCACCGATATCATTTTAAAGTTATTTTATATCACAGATCCCAGTTAGTACTCTTATATTCATATTTTGCCTATCTTTTATAGTAATACACCTTTTAAATGGTGAACGGATAAAACCGTACAGGAAAAAAGAGGACAGAAAAAAGCGAACAGGAAAAAACCGGATACGGAAAAAAGCGGACACAGAATACAAAAAGAAGTTTGGATTATTGAGATTTTGTACACTTCCATGTATTTTGTCACTAATGACCCGGGTTTCGCCTTTCGGCATCTTCAGGCATTCAAGCACACGAATGGACTCGAACTGACAAACAGTAAACAGTGTCTAACGTTTATATAGAAGATACAAATACGACAAATATTATTTACGAGGTAAGATATTATACGTCTGAGAGCCACACTGATACCTGAGTTAAAATTTCGAGAATTGCCTTAATCCTTATTTTGTAAACACCACATTTACAGAGTGACGAATTGTCGCTTTCCAACTTCTTATGGAATTACCAGTGATTTTACAATTATAATAGCATTGTGGGTTTCGACGGGATGCAATTCATTGTTTTTAACACTCCTCAATTGACACTGTTAATTTAAACCAGTTATCGTCAACCTTTTTATACTTACCGTCCATTTTTGCATATTTTTTATAATAAATTTAATCCTTACCACCAACACCGCAGTCATTCAATCCAGTGTAAGAACGCAAAAATTTTTAGAAGATGAAGGATTTGAAAAAAAACTTTTGAAAAACTGACATATTTAAGAAATAGTGTGAATTGAAAACTAAAATTTGACGAGTGACTTAACTCTCACACATCTAAGTTGGTACTGTGTTTACAAACAAACAAGTCAAATGTCAACCGCTAGGCCAGAATAGGACAAATATTTTGTTTTATTCGGACTGTTATAAGCGAGAAAGGCAGATAAAAAGTAATGGTCAATAAAAAAACAGAAAGACCCCATTCCTGAGCACTTTACTGTCGGCGGTTAGGTTAGCGTAGCGAATTGTCTTCAAAATGTCTTTAAGTAAACTTAGCCGCGAGTCGAGTTTAACTTTTGATGAAAAGAGACAAAAGATATTACTAAATCACCCACCACTCATCATGGAAACATTAACCGCCCACTGATGGGTGGTACAGGTTGACGACCTATGATTCAAACTAAAGTAACCATGAATATTTGTAAAAACAGACTTTGCTATTGTGCAGTTACTCTACATGTATCGACATTTTCAAACGGTCTTTTGCATTTACATAATTGAAAATTAATCGAGTCGTACATTTATTTACAAATTCAGCAATTTTGACCGGAAATTAAGCTTGAGGTTTCAGTTTTAAATCCAATCAAGCACTATGGCCTTAAGCTCTCAATATAAACGGTTATCAAATTCAATCATCCTCCAAATATTTACATAGCCCTTTTAATGTACTGTTTTTTTTTTCATCTGTCGTAAGCATGCATGAATTAATGAACTCGTAATGTATATAATACGTAAGTACATTAGTATGACCAATTATTTTTAACCCAATAAGAGGGTCAGACTTATTTTATATGTGGAATTAATATCAACAAACAGTTTCTGAATTCATTGAAAGCAACTTTCTTTCAAAGCAACTATCTGTATTTATGTAATTAGCTGATTATACTTTCTTCGTCCCGCTTTAAGGACGTTATAGAGATTGTTAGGGATGCATTACGTCACGGATTTGTAAAATGTGATATCTGAGAGAATTTTTTGTCTTCAGTCAGCAAAAATTATAACCCTTTCCATAAAATGAAACTAATATCAAGTCATCATTTTACTCAACAGTAGTTAAAAAATGCGATATTACTGAGTGCAAAGATGAGTAAATACGTGATTGTAAAAGGAGACCGTCCGCAAGCGTGAGAATCGTCAAACGCGATATTTGGAAAACGCAATACAACGAGTGAAGAATAAAGAAAAATGATCATCAGTCACTCGCCACCTTCCGACCGTGTAACATCCACTCTGGACTGCAGTAACGACATCACCATCATCTGTCCTGTAGTTTCACGTCAAAATTCAATATTGGTATCACATATTCCTAAATATCTTTAAGAATGTCTAAAAATATTACAGAAACCAATGGTGAATGAACACTGAGATCATCGAAGAATCCACAGGATCGACCATTCAACTACAGTGGCTGACATCATTGGCTTCTGTTTATGATGTCTTAGGCTTGAATCCCCGTACGGACAGCTTGATAAATTGATTTTTAAATCCATTTATGTATTTCCGTTCGTAGACATGGATGTTTGTGATGTATGGAATTCTCTACCACCTATCCGACCCTAAAAACGGGACACAGCGAGAGCCATTAGCTAACAACTTGTCATATCCTTCTATCCCTACTCTTTTCAAAAAAGAGAGGTGTAGCAACTAAGTAAAAAACAGTTATTGTAGAAAAAACTGTTGAAATATCTTTACAAGTAGTCCATATGCTCTACATTTGGAGTAGACATGGTAAAACAAAAATATCTTGAAGACAAAAAAGCTTTTATTTATAATAGACAAATCGGACACGCCTGCAATAGCACTTTATATTTCCGTGCAACAAATATACATAAACAGTCAATGGGAAAAGATAAAAAACGGAACAAATACGAAAATGATTTTTCTTTTTCTTTGCAATTTAATATTATTTACGTCAGGGTAAATCGAATGACAGCCATTTCAAAACCAACCTGACGTTTCGACAATGGAGATTGAAGCGGGATAACTATCTGCAACTGACGTGTTTTACCTATTAGATTTTAAAATAATGTTGTCGATCTTCTGCAAATGTAATAATCTTATGAAAATTTGTACTTGCAATAGTTTATTTGATTTTCATAGTTCCATGATAAACGCCACTTAAATGGTGGTATGCGCTTAAAGAAAGAAAAAAAAATTAATTCAGCAAATTCGATATTAAATTTGAATGGCATATGATTTCGATAGATTGAGATTGATTTTGCAAAATTTCGTATTAATTAATATGTACTGACTTTATTATTTTATGTTAAAAACGACTTTCCACAAAGCTATCTCCGAATCCATCGAAAAAATTAATTATAACTATTTGAAAACAGAGTAAAAGAGAACTTTTACAATCAATACAAATCTTCAAAGCAATAAATTAGATCTTTGATCAAACATCAATACAATCGATTAAATTTTTTACACTTACCCTTTGTTATAAATAATTAGTTTGCTGCAAAAATATTGGAATCTTTGTAAAGTAATCAAATATTTATTACATTACTACCACCTGTAATATTAATATTATAAAGTTGACTTTAGCAACAAAAACGTTAAAAAAAATATATATTTTCCTTAGCGTTATATCCTTATCAAGTCATTAAATAAACCACGATAAGTTTTATTTGCGGCCGTTCGAAAAAATTCCACAAAAACCTTAATCAAACATTTCAATCAGCGATCGTACCAATAATTAAATTGTTTCCGAACTTTCGCAATCATCGGCAAGCTGACCACGGATAACAAAATGGCCGCCCACTTTTCCCGCCCCTTTCGAATATCCGTTTGGCGCGCAAACGTGTGTTTAAACAAAACCATAATCGGAAAATAAGGCATTAAGAACGCAGCAGAACGCAGGATGTCTGTTCTTTGAAGTTGTATCTCATCCGGCAGAACAGTGTTACACAAAAATACTAAACTCCTTTCTCATGAATATAAATTTATATCGCCTATCAATATCCATTATATTTTGAAAAAACAAATGAAATTTTCTGATTATATGTTAAACAAACAAATAAATTACTATCACAGTAATGGAAAACAAATATTCAGGTATCTGTAATGTCATAAATAAAACTTGAAAAAATTAAATACGCTTCCATGATCTCCTACATAGTTTCTGTTTGTCTAGTTACAACATTTTCGTTTAGACCAGTAGTTCTCACGGAAAATTTCTCCGTGGTCACATAATGAACATCGGTGGTCTTTTGGAAATGTCTCGTGGCCGCACCAAATTTTTCAATCATGATTTAAAATATTTGTCCGATGCATTTAAGGGACTCATTAGCCAATTGAATTTTTTTGAAAATAATTCATCACGACATAGAAGTTTACGTCGCAGGCAGAAAATTTGTATAAATTATACAATTTCTTTAAAAATATGTACCAAATTTTAACAATCTTGTCATTTACAAATGTTATATTTAACATTATATTATAGTCACTGTTACACTTTATGTATTTGGGAAATCTTTCGTCAATGATAATTACACGGTTGCAAGATGAACAGCGTTGGTTATCGTACAACAGACCAAATTACTTGATGCACTGCAGCATCAATTATTTCAATAGGGTACCGTACTGTTCCTGATTAATTTTTATCTGAAAAAGGATTCCTATTTTATTAAAAATACCCATTCATTACAAAGACGTTTTGAGTCGTATACGTACGCAATACGAATAAAAAATGTCGTATTTATTTAATATTACTCATTTTTTAAATATCAATATTAATTATTATAGAACCCTTGGTGGTCACAGAAAAATCCTCTGAAGGTCGCACATGAAAACCACTGTTCTAGACCAATGATATGATGCTGTAACACAGTTTTCGATCACTTTTTTAACCGTTTTGTTTCTCTCACTATAAAAAAAACTGTTGTTTAACATCAGGTATTTAACAAAAAATAGTTTCTGTTATAGTCAGAGAGAGTTATCATTGTTAGATGGGATAATGAAAAAATATTTCAGAAGTGAAGTGAGCCAAGTGACAAAATGTTAAAACTAGTTTATTAAAAGTTTAATGATATTTTTACATTAATTGAAACGTTATTTTGTTTCCTACAAAATAAAATTCTTTTGCAGTCTATATTTACTTAGGTTACTTCACTTTTATTATACTTTATGACATGCAGAATATCAAAACGCATCAGTTGGCTCACTTCACTTTTTATTGGATAATTTGTTTTATAATTTCTCACTTTTAAGGTGTTAACTGTCAATTCTTGGTGGAAAGACATTATATTTTAAAAAATAAAACACAATTCATTTGTACTACTTCCACATATTTTTTGTACTACTTCCACATATTTTAAATATGTGGAAGTAGTACAAATGAATTGTGTTTTATTTTTTAAAATTATAATTTCTCCTTCTATTGCTCGTTTTCAGAATTTGATTTATTCAATTCTATTTCATAAAAAAAATTCACATTTTAACATTATTTTACTTTTGACGCCGGCACTGCTTAGATTATTATAAGTTGTTTTCATTGTGGGCTTAAAACATTCAATAAGTTGATGTAATATTGAACCAACACCTTTACATGGATTACAGCTTTATTAAAAACAGTCAACTTATTTTCTAAATTAATTATTTGGTCAGTATCTAATTCCATAAATTGTCAGTAACGTATTCAATAAATGGACAGTGGAAAATAGCAAATAGTCGTAGACAATTATTGCCAAATAAATAAAGTTTAGGTTGGGTTAGGTTAGGTTCAATTAAAAACCGGACCGTCATATACAGTATTCTGACAGTTTATTTTATTACCGACCACGTGTATATTGACAATTTATCGAATTAGTTACTAACCATTTTGAATTGTTACGCGCCGTTAATTATTTCTTACTGTCCAAAAATTTAAATAGTTACTAAGACAATAAATGCAAGTCGATTTGAATAAGGCTTTATTTTAGGCTTTTTACCCAAGATAATAAAATCATTCGTTTTCGGCCACAGCGTGTCTACCTACATATTAGTACCTAGGGCGAAACCTTTGCTCTGACCCTTACGAGTGGATGATCCTCCCTCACATTTTCACACTAGGACAATAATTAGGGGTGTGTTGACGGTTGTACAAAACTTTGGCCACAATTAAAAATATTTACGCTGAGTCTCAGTATTTATTTTTGTTGTTTGAACTGGAAAGTGCGAATTAAAATCGTGTTCATCTAAAAATACTAATAACTCTTAAATTATAAAGGTTTTGTGTGCAAAGGTCATATTATAATCGTTTAATTAATCTAAATTGGATTATTCACACATCTTTTTCATCCTACAACACGCAAAAACGTAAAATAAAAACACTTTTGTTATCTATGACACACTACGTTAAATAAGGCTAAATAAGACAACTAAACACACAAACGCATCTATCCTGAACGAGCTACAAATCTAGTATAGACTGTCGGCCGTTTATACAGGACGCCTACTCGGTTTTTTTGGATACATCGCCTGCAAGCCTACCGACAACCTTGAGAGGCTCATCGTCACAGGAAAGGTCAAAGGCAGAAGAGGACGTAGAAGGGCCCCAACTCGCTGGAGCAACCAGTTGAAGGACGCCACAGGCCTTTCCTTACCTTACCTTATTTTTCAATCCCAGAATGTTGACCAACGAACGTTTGTTTATTTTTACTTTTGAAAAAAAAACATTTTTAAAACTTTTGTTTGAAAACGAATTTTATTTAGAAATAGATAAAAGTTTTTAATACTGGATTCGTCTGATACTGGAAAGGTCATTATTTTCAGCAACACTCGCCAATGTGGCGTTACACCTAATTAATTATTGTGTTACAAAAAACCAGAATATATAAGCAAATGAAATAAAATAAGCAAACACGAAAAACGTTTCAAGGAAAACACTATTTATAAATACATTATTTTATAAATTACGAACAGTTAAAAGTAATCCGGTACTTTAAAAAATACGATTTATTCTTTTAATATATAGAATAATATAAAAAGAGAAAATTTTAACTTTTTATAAGTAGTAAAAAATTAGAAGGTCAAAAGATATTGGAATCCTTATTTATTATTTTAAGCATAAAAAATATATCAGCAATGTACTATTTATGTAGAATAATGTTCTCCCTGTAAGATTGTTAACTTGTAAAACCAAAAAACTGGGCAGGGCAAATAAACGTATGTGCGGCAAAATATGCACATATATAAACACTAAATCATATTTGAATATCTGTAGAATTTGTTTATTTAAGTTGTAATAATACAGAGATTTAATTCAGGGGAAGATCTGCCGCCAACCTACCACGGTCGACGGCCAGTGAAAAATTATTGTTGCCTGTCCGTGTGTGAGGTATAACGCTTTACGCCGTTGTCCGCGCTTCCTATCTCTTTAACGGTACAGACAGTTTCATGAACTGATTTTTTTATCGATTTATAGATTTCGTATTTTAGTATTACGAATTTTAATTGGCCGCTGCCGAATTTCTAAATAGAATTTTCAGTCTAGAATGAATTTCTCCAATTGCAATTTTATACAAAATAAATAGCTTGTCTAATTTTAATAACCGTCGCTAAAATATCAGTTTTGGAATTTATTGAAATTACAGTTCTGGTTAAGTATAACAACATTCCTAACGCGACGGTGGCACTCTCACTAGCGGCCAAGTTAAATCTAAAGTAATGTTTTAAAATTCTCTCCCACGCATCCGATCCTAAAAATGGGACGTAGTAAAAGAGATTAGTTAAACTGTAATAGCCGTATGCTTCTATCCCTACTCTCTTTGAAAAATAAAGGTTGAACAACTGAGTAACAAGCAGTTATCGTAGAAAACTTCTGTTGAGATACTTCCATTAGGTGAACATATGCTGCACATTGGGAACGGACATGGTAACAATAAAATATATAGTAGTCATGTGACACAGTTAGGCACACGTAAAATTTCAACAACAAGCGTTATCACGTAAGTAGTGAATTTATACATGAATACCAAAAACGTTGTGTTTTAACTAATTTAAGACATCGACTGAGGGGGCTTGATGGAATTTCAATATCAAATTTGGATTATTGAGATTTTGTACACTTCCATGTATTTTGTCACTAACGACCCGGGTTTCGCCTTTCGGCATCTTCAGCTATTCGAGCACACGAATGGACTCAGTTCGAGTCCATTCGTGTGCTCGAATGCCTGAAGATGCCGAAAGGCGAAACCCGGGTCGTTAGTGACAAAATACATGGAAGTGTACAAAATCTCAATAATCCAAATTTTATGTTTTAACTATTTTCAAAATTGTCCCTCAATTTATCTGCCAAATCCGTTGTACTGAGGTTTTGCTATTTAGATGTAAGCCATCCGTTATACTGTATATCAATGAGTAAAAATCTTATCATGGTTACGTATGAATTTTTGACTGTCCATCCCACCTTTATAATGATATTATTTCTGCATGTGTTAGTTTTCTATGTCGTTTTTTTGTTAACCCTTCCCTATTCATTGGGTTAAAATGAATTACTTTGACTTTTAAATTTTGCTAATTGTAAATAAAATAGTTCTACATATAATTAAAAATACATTACACGTTTTTTCATTTCACCATCGAAAAATATTAAATTACAGTATAATTTAGAAATAATTAGTTTTGTATAGTAACAATTTTAGATGCATGACGTACCGTATGCAACCGTTTTGTTTCAAATGGCACCAAGATACGTCTCGAGCTTGTTCTACTATGAAGAATTTCTTTCATAATGTATTTCAGATTTTACACACAAAAAATGTCGTAAAATAATTACTTAATACTTACATAAAACCGTATTTCACTTTTTAAGTTGTCATTTCGTTTTATAAATGAGTTTATATGACAAAACCAACACGGTAACGAAATGTTGCTGGATGAGATTCAAAAGGATATTCTAGCATGAAAACGGGAAGTTTAACACACAAACTGATGAATGATTCATTCAAATATTAATATATTGAAAGAAAACAATGGAATTTAGTCAATGTTGAAAACATGTTTGAGATCAAGATATAAATTTTAGTATTGCGGACAAATTTACAACTTTTTACTAGTCACGAAAACATAATAAAAAGCGCCAAAAATAAATCACAGAAAATAAAAATAAGAAAAGAAGTCCAATGGATTTAAAAATATGCTTACTTTGTGTAAACATTCGTTGCTTGTATAAAGAAGAGGAAAAAATGGCTCCGAGCTGTAAACTTTTCATTTGCGATGGAAATGTTGAAAGTTTTCCTTTTTTATTTATATTTTAACAACTGGCTTTCAGGAGGAGGAAAGCGGCTGGAGTCTAAGCGAGCAAACGGAAGAAAATCTAAATTATTCGTAAACAAAAAACGAGTACAATCGACAATTTCAGAGTAACGGTCCCCAGTGACGTAATTGGGCATTTTAATGCCGTAGTTAACTTTGATTCGCAAATAAAAATAAACTTGAAAAGGGGGTAAGAAGTACGCACTTAATTTAATTAGCCATAAAGAAGCTACTGATAACAATTGCTTATTATCCTTCAATAATTTATGGAGTAATTTTCATTTTAATAATTATTTCATATAAAATGTTAACTGAAAGTAGGTTATGATTTTGATAACGTTTTTTTCATATTATGACGTATTTGTCATAAAATATTTATCTATAATATAGGCAGTTTCAATTGAGATTTGCAATACCAGTATTTCTAAACCCGGGATTCCGGTACTGAAAATGGAAAATAACAATAATTTGGCATTACAATATGAATTGGTACAGTTCATTAAAATCTGTGACATCTTTTCTGCAGCTGCACTTATATTTTAATAATCCAGATTGATTCAACGAAAAAATAAATTCAATATATTTATGAAAATAAGCGTTCATAATAAGCTTTTTTTTAAGCTGAGATTGAATAAGAAATATCGAAATACCGATGCAGATTTATTTATCTGACATTAAATCCCAATTGGCAAGAATAATAGTAGTGCCATTTAATTTTGATTTTCTATCTATTTTTGTAAAACCAAATTACCAAAAACACTGGTATAGTAAAAATATCGTTATTGAAATACGTATTATGACATATTTTAAGGATTTATTTGAATATTAATATGTTTTCACCTTCAAACACTAGTAATTAATTTTTTAAATAGTAATGTTATAGCAATTATATCAATTGTGTCTTACCGTACGTCTAGCAGAAGGAAACAAACCCACCTTAACATTGATTTTTAATTTAGGTATTAGAATCACTGTTTATTTTACAAATAAATAATCTTCCAACATAGTTAGTCTGAAGAAGCTTCGTAAGGAATCGAAACGTGTTACATTTAGTAACACAGCCAGTGGTATAACTAAGTTATCAATTTTAATTTTATGGTATGTGAAATGTCTTTTCAAATTTAACTGTATGTCGAATTTGAATTATTGAGATTTTGTACACTTCCAAGTGTTTTGTCACCAACGACCCGGGTTTCGCCTTTCGGCATCTTCAGGCATTCGAGCGCACGAATGGACCCGAACTGACAAAACACGTGGAAGTGTACAAAATCTTAATAATTCAAATTTGATATTGAAATTCCATCATTTATTTTAATCGGTATACAGAACTGCCCCAACTCATTTTTATTTGTTTATATTATTTATTTCGTATTTTAACATAATGCAACCAATTTTTAATTGCATCTAAAGTGGATCTTAGCAATAAAGCAACCACTTCGACAGTGTAATATGAACCATTTGTCTTTTCGTTTCAAGAGAATTACTGGAAATCTCTTTGCGTACCATAATTACCATTTTCCTGACTACCGGTCTGTTTCTATAGTGGAGTCGTAACTTCTAGACCGATATAGGCACTTATTCGCAAAGTACAAATCCTTGTAAATGTGAGCGGTTACATTCATATGACGAAAAGTACCTGAAAAAAAAACAGAGCTGGCATGCCGCACTTTCGGCTATTTGTATGAAACTCGTAAAGAAGCCATACCCCTTACAATCTGGGGCAAACACTAATATATTATTCATTTACACAATGTCAGATATAAATAATATGCACTTATTTTTCCTTTTATCCAGTTCATAGTGAGATATTTTTGCATTTAACGTTTCAAATATCGGCTCGTTTTAAAAGCAGTGAAACGATTTCATGTCCTAGCAAAATTTCGGGAAGCGATTTTTCATAGGGTATAAATAATTGCACTTTGTGTTAGATAGTATTCACTTGGCACACTTGAACTTTCATTTTGATAGTTTGCACTTAGTCAGGGATTATTTTAACAAAGTGAGTTAAGTTGTAGTAGGTTATGTTAGGGTTGGTCTGCTTTGGTTTGTGTAATGTATTTTGATACGTGGAGTAAAGACAATATTGGCGGCTTAATAAAGGGTAGAAGAATAAGTGACATTTCATTACAGCTTCGTGCAACTATCGATATCAAAGTGTGAGTATGTATATTGAGTGAAAAATATTTTATCTAATATAAAATTAAATTAAAAATTTATAACTTAGTTATTCCACTTGGTTTATCACTAACATGACGCGTTTCGCCTCTTTAAGAAGCATCCTCAGACTGAAATTTTTAATTTAATTTTATATTAAAAATGAATTTCCACAAAGTTACCGCCGAATCCGTAAGAAATATATTTTATCTATGTGAAAATGTTTTTCGTAATATATTTCTTCAATGTTAAGTGAGATCACTTTATTTTTAGTTTTTTGTGGTACGTATTTGTTGAAGTGAAAACTGTTTTAATGAAAGTGAATATGATCTAAACATAAGTGCATTTAATTGTTAGCCTTTTTTTATTTGGTAAAGAGTAGAGAAATTCTTCTGGAATATTTTGCTTAACTTATTGCCAACTTAAAATTGTATGGATGGGTTTTTTTTTATTTCGGACAACTATTTTTCTATGTCTATCATATTTACAATGATTGAACATAAAACACTGGGAGACAAGCATTTTTGAGTTAAAAGACCAATATAGTTTGATAAAATCTGCTAGGCACTAAATTCACCACTTATATGTGACATTCAATTCAAGAAAGAAATGTTAATGAAAAATGATATGTTTACCTGCAGAAGGTCTGCGTGGCTGACGCATATTTGTTATGGTGTTTATTGTGAATCAGCTGGATTATTTCATTTCATGCAATTTCAAAGACGTGGATTTTTTGGGTAAATCGTTTTTTGTTTCGTATTATTTGTCAGGAATGAATTGTAGTTAAATTTTGTTCATTTCAAAGTTTTAATGTGAACACTTTAATATTTCAAATATCGTCACCGTATTAGTGAATGTAGGTAGGTAACAAAATTGACGGAAACTAGGTAAGTGTGAACAGTGATATTTTCGGATATCAACTTTCTATCTGGAATAACTCAGTGGGTGCAATAATAATGCCAGTTTAGAAAAGCACAGTAATTTATATCATTAGTTAGTAAATCGCAATGCGATTAAGGATAGCTGTAGCAACCTTTAACTCAATGCGGAAAGTCTGGGAATCACGGTTGTACTCGATCAAAACCAAGTACCACTTATTCAACGCATGCATCCTGACAGTGTTTTTTTACGGTTGCGAGTCATGCCAACTCACCAAAGCACAGGGTAACCGTATACTGTGCTTTGAAAACAGATGTTTGCGGTGAATACTAGGGGTACGGTGGGTTGATTTTGTCAGGAACTCGAAAGTAACAAAGCGGACGGACCAGCCTTTTATTACGTCCAAAATAAAAAAGCGACGCTGGACCTGGCTTGGACACTAACTGAGGATGCCCCAGGGGAGCCTGAATCCTGCCTGTCTCTTCTACCAACCAGATGGATTCCGTCACCCTGGAAGACCGCTGATGACCATCCATAGGATGTATTCGGCGGAGCTACGGGACGCTGGGATGACCTGGGAGGAAGCGAGGAGACTGGCGGGGGACAGTGAAGCTTGGAGGAACCGCGTGATGGCCATATGGTTCGAAAAGGGAGCGGATATGGCTAAAAAAAAATATTAATGCAGATTTCTTGGCTAGCAATTGCCCCTGTCTATTCGTCCCTTACTATATTTGTGTAAGATTGACATAAATCCATCTATATTTCGATACTAAAATAATTATCTATGCAACATAAAATACCGAGGCTAAAGACTTACTCAATATGTTACTTAACGACTTCTGTCAGTAGGGTGGATATATGTTATTTCGATAGTTTTTAACATTAGCACTACCGGTTTCGCGTTTTATCATCTTCACGACAATTAAAGCATGCAATGATGTAATATCCTTAATTAACTATTTATTTTATATCTAATCAGATATAGTTTACATTTTAATTGGAATACTTTTGTTGATTAGCAGTACCGTCTTTCGATGAAATATTTAGTACAAAACAACCAGTATTCCAATTATTGATTGAATTCTTACATTTGTATTTTTTGTTACCACAACAATGCTTTGTGCAATATAATTAGGTATAAAGTATTATGGTAGGTATTTACCTAAACTATCAACTCAGGTCACATTGGTCTGAAAATAAACGCAAGTAAGACCAACGTGATGTGTAAACCAAGCTTGTCATGACTCTGATAGGACCCTGACTAGTGCGGGAGAGTCAACAGCTTCAGATACCTCGCTGTACACGGGCTACATCTAGGTCGATGCAGACCGTCTAGGACACGCAGCTGTACACGATTAAAACGAAATATTGTTTGTTCAACGCTTGTATTTTACCTGTGCTGCTTTATGGTAGGGAATTATGGCACCTGAAGTCTCAAAAAAACCGTATACTGAGTTTCGAGAGTAGATGCTTGCGTCGGATATTCGGGTGAAGTGGTTTGACTTTGTAAGTAACGTGGAGATTAGGGAACGAACCATGCAACATCCTGTCATATCGGCCGTCGCGTGCTGCGGATACCTCCGGAAAGCCTCAATCCTGCTAGCCTCTTCTTTTGACCTGTGAGATTCCGGCGTCCTGGAAGACCATCGGGTACTAACCACAGGATGAACTCGGGTGGAACAGAGGGACTCTGGCATATCATGGGAGGAAGCAAAGTGATTTTCGGGTGACTGGGAATCATGGAGACACTGCGTGGTAGCTATATGCTCCACATAAGAAATGACTATGGAATAAGATTAACTTAATTATGAGGCTGGGAGATAAGATATTTACGTCTCAGTAATTCTAATGTGTGTTTTGTGCTTGACTTAGTAATCAAGTAGTCAACGTTGCTTATTAAACGAATTCCCACCTGATTAAACACATTAGATCGTATCTACAGTTAACCATTTTGAGTTACGTCTTTTGTAAGTACACCATCAAACTACAATACATGTAAAATGCAAAAGCTTTCAATTTTAGCGTCATAAAGTTATAATTTATGACATTGCGATTTTCGGCACTAAACTACCGGTGGCATGTTGTAAAAACCCATTCAACTAAGCTCCTTTGTATCGCCAGGCATATTCCTTTGCCATAAAGCCACTCCAAAATATGCGCATATAATTTTATTTCATGCCGACAGCTGACCCAAATTTTTCGATCGCTTTTTTCGACCGCAACATCCCCATTTTCAATTCCATCGGTTCGCCGATACGAGACCGCCGATTGTAAAAATGGATTTACCAATTTATTGCTTCATTAGGGGCTCTCGTATTGTAATGTCCAATCGGATTGACGTGGGTGTTCAAGGCCTGACTGAGTCACGCTAATTATAATGCTTTTCATATTAAATGTAATCAAACATATTTTAATTCACCTTTATTTGCTGTTTAATGTCAATGTTAATTACGTATTAGATATTTAAATAAATTTAATTATTATTTAATTGGTACCCAAACTTATTGTAAAAATTTTCCTATTTGCTATTTCTGTTAATAAATTCATTACATTTTTCTCACATAATTGACTTTTAATGTTCTTAATCTTTAATTTCAAATTAGTAGTTTTTGAATTGTAAGAAGTCTATAACATTTTAATGGTAGCTTGAAGCTCCCGATTCGCCCCATTTTCAGGATCGGATGAGGGGAGGGAATTTTCGACATCACATTCTGCTTACAAACAGAAATCAATAATTCTGACGACTATAAACACTTCATTTCAAAGATGTATCTCAATAAGAAAATAATTGGTACGAATAAAAAGCGTTAAGGTGCTTGATTTAATTTCAATACCAAATTTGAATTGTTGAGATTTTGG
Organism: Himalopsyche phryganea; assembly: GCA_022494535.1. Lineage (NCBI taxonomy): Eukaryota > Metazoa > Arthropoda > Insecta > Trichoptera > Rhyacophilidae > Himalopsyche > Himalopsyche phryganea. The sequence continues at coordinate 4,484,370 of JAGVSL010000025.1, forward strand.
ACATTTCCCAATTCGAGTCCATTTGTGTGCTTGAATGTCTGAAGATGCCGAAAGGCGAAGCCCGGGTCGTTAGTTCCGGGTTTGTCGGCGTCCGTGGCGCAGTTGGTTTCGTCACTGGCTACGGTTACGGATGTCTCGGGTTCAATTCTCGGTGCGGATGGTTTTCATAAATTGATCTTTCAATCGATTTATGGATTTCTGTTCGTAGTCTGAGTCCTCCCTCTCACCAATCCCATCCTCACGGGGCGTAACGAGAGCGATTAGCTAACCACTAGTCCTGTCATAGCCATATCCTTCTATCCCTACTCTCTTCGAAAAACAAAAGAGAGGTTGAGCAACTGAGTGACAAGCAGTTCTCGTAGAAAAAAATCTGTCAAGATACCTCCATTAGGAGACCATATGCTCCACATTGGGAGCGGACATGGAAAAAAAATTCGAAACACATTTTATACTAGTATAACCGTACCCGTCATAGATGACGGTATTGAAAGTGAAATACTGAATGATTTAAGCAGCTAGTACGTCGGAAATGTGTGTGCATTGCGTAACATTTTATTTTATATATACACCGCGAGCGCTTCGGTCATGAGATAACTTTATACCTAGATAATAAAACGTCTACAGAGCGGTCTGGGCTATTATATAATATAACATTTCAGTCATGATAAAAATGCTGTCGGTGTCCGTGACGCAGTTGGTAGCGTCGTTGGCTACAGTTACGGATGTCTCGGGTTCAATTCTCGGTGAGGACGGTATTCCTTCTATCCCTACTATCTTCAAAAACAAAAGAGAGTTTGAGTAATTGAGTAACAAGTAGTTCTCATAGAAAACGTTCTGTTAGGGTATCTCCATTAGGAGACCATTTGCTCCACGTTAGGAGCGGACATGACAAAAAAGAATTGCCAAAGTTGTCAAAATCTGAAATAGGCATTTCTAGCATTAGACCTCAGTCTTTTTACCAAGAATTGACAATCCTTAAAAGTGACAATTGATTGAAAGAATCGATTTATGAATTGCTGTTCGTAGTCTGAGTGTTTGTGATGAGCGATTATTAGCCAACCACTAGTTCTTTCCTAGCCCTATCCTTCAATCTCTACTCTCTTCGAAAAAAGATAGGTTGAGCAACTGAGTAAGAAGCAGTTCTTATAGAAAAAATCTGTTGAGATACCTCCATTAGGAAACCGTATGTTCCATGTTGGGAGAGGACATGGAAAAAAATGCTTAAAATCATCAGATAGCTTGTTTCTGCTTTAGGCACTTTTAGGTTTAAATGTGAAAACCACCCTAATTTTTGAAATGTATGTAAGTGAATAAATTTAATGTCCTTGTTTCGTTGCTATATGAAGCTTACGTGTTAACTGCCGCTAGAAGGAAAAGTTGCTTGTTCGCAAGCATTTTCAGGAGAATAACCGTTTATTTTAATATGGTAATTAGTGAAGAGTGTTTACAGAAATAAGTTCAGTCAAAGGAAATACCGGATGATTGATAGAGGAACAAAGAAAAGTCAAAAGGTGTAAAATTCTTTGTTTGGAAGAGTTTAGCCATTACGGTGACAATGGCGCTGTATAAAGTTGTATAATGCGGAAGTTTTTGAGAACTTAAAACGTTTTCTTTATAACATTTTACAAAGTCCTAAGTTGATGTCTATATTGGAGGTGTTCTGTTCCAAAAGCTATTATTTACAGTTTATTTATAAAACATTTTGTTTTTTCGAGCACATTAGTTTTACTAGCATTTAAAAATAAATTCTATATTCTAAAACAGTTCTGACTGGTCTAGGTAGCAACTGTGGGTCGCAGCGACCTTTTTGTCTGCGACAGTAGAAATATTTCAAACGTTGATTTAAAATGATTTTATCAATACTACACAGATTTACACAACTGAAGTTAAATTGAGCAATATATGTTTGCAAAAGGTGTAAAAAATAAATTGCCATTATTAAAGACGACTCAAGGTACAGTTCCGGGCACGCCACAAAGCTAAAAAATGTCAAAATATATAAAATACATACACACAAGACAAGTTCATTAATAGTTTATGCAAATTGTATAGAATCTTTTAAGATATCGAATCAGGGTGCTTGATGGAATTTCAATATCAAATATGAATTGTTGAAATTTTGTATATTTTTATTTGTATCGTCACTAGGGCTTCCAAACCGGTTTAAACCGAAACCGGTTAACCGGTTTATTGGCTGTTTTGAAATAAACCGAAAACCGGTTTATTTTCCTCGGTTAACCGGGGTTTCTAGAAATTTCTCTTTCCATGTTAAATATAATAGGGTTTAATACGTCTATTCATATGTAGAGTTATCAGTTATTTAAAAATATAAATATTGTTCAATTATCTAGTTCCTGCAATATAAATGAGGTAAAATTATGAACAACAATCATTTTTTAAATCGATTTGACGTTACATACAAATTAATATCCAAAATTTGTAAAGGATTCTCATATTATATTTTCGATGAGAATAAAACTAGTGTTACACAATAGCTCTTATTGAACTTACGACACATCTACGTTTATTATTTATTTTTCAGATGCAAATAAAATTTGGAAAACCCCTTGTAGGTACTATTATAAAATATATATATATATTTATAATCAATTTTTTTCTAATTTTTCACGATTACTTCTGATTTTTATTAGAAAGATCTGATTACTACCTAAGCTTGGTATTGTAAAAAAATATTTATAACGAGGAATATAATATTGCTTATCTTATCTTAATTATGAACAACAATCATTTTTTAAATCGATTTGACGTTACATACAAATTAATATCCAAAATTTGAAAGGATTCTCATATTATATTTTCGATGAGAATAAAACTAGTGTTACACAATAGCTCTTATTGAACTTACGACACATCTACGTTTATTATTTATTTTTCAGATGCAAATAAAATTTGGAAAACCCCTTGTAGGTACTATTATAAAATATATATATATATTTATAATCAATTTTTTTTCTAATTTTTCACGATTACTTCTGATTTTTATTAGAAAGATCTGATTACTACCTAAGCTTGATATTGTAAAAAAATATTTATAACGAGGAATATAATATTGCTTATCTTATCTTATATTTCGCATTTTTTTTTACCATGTCCGCTTCTCAGTGTGGAGCATATGACCTTATAAGGGAGTATCTCAACAGAAGTTTTATACGAAAACTGCTTGTTACTCAGTTGTTCAACCTCTCTTTTCGAAGATAGTAAGGATAGTAAGATAGGGCTAGGACAGGAGTAGCGCTCTCAGTACGCCACTTTTTTAGGATCGTACTGGTGAGAGAGAATTTTAGACACCACATACACCCATTCCTTCGAACAGAAATTGATTTATGGTACTCTCTGCTCAGGGGCTTAATCCCGAGACATCCGTAACCGTAGCCAACGACGTTACCAACTGCGCCACAGACGTCGACACCCATTACATCAACTTAAATATTTTTAGAAGGATTTTTCGTTGTTAGATGTTTTTTAATGTTGAGTCAACATCTAACATAACTGCTACCCAATAAAAAAATCGAGAAAGTTTTGTAAAAAAAAGGTATAGTGATTTCTAAGCCAAACGGGATAGTGTGTTTTATTATCTATTGGGAAAATAAAAAGTTTAAATAAACAAACACATATCCATAAAGTCAACGGAAACACAAAAATTCAATTGTAAAGCATGTTCGTTGGTATTTCCGACAATAAGTGTCATAAATCATAAATCGTTTGTCATAAATCGTTTTATTAGTAACCTTTACTTTAGACTTAATCTCTTGTAGTGCGAAAGGAACAATAATAATAATGTCTCACAAATATTCGTAGTTTAATGAAACACGAGATGCAAAGTGCATTAGAGTTTTTAAACAATAAAGAAAAAATGGTTTAAAATTGCGAAATAATGTTCTTGGAATATACAATCATAGTACCTATGATAAATATGATAATATACACATTAATAATTATTATGGTATCTGTTTAAATACTTATTTTTGGTTCTATATAATACACACACTACAATTATTGCGCCAAAGCTATATGCATACAGTAACAATTATATATAAATAAAACCATAATGTGGAGCATATGGACTCTTAATGGAGTTTATCGCAACATAAATTGTTTCTACGAAAACTCTTTATTAATCAGTTGCTCAGCCTCTCTTTTTCGAAAAGAGCAGGAATACAAGGATAGGGCAGGACTAGTGGTTAGCTAATCGCTCCCGTTACATCTCTTTTTAAGAATTGGATATGCGGGACGGAGTTTTAGACATAGGAGGCAACTGTATTTTCGAATAGAAATCTATCAATAGATTTAAAAATCATTTTATGACCTCAACCGAAGTCAACGACGTTGACCACTCAATTCATATAAAATAATATAGGTATTTATACATTCAATGAAAAAAAGTTTTGAATGAAAGTGACATTAATGATTTGATGTAAAGGCAAAATTTAAATTTTATGTCAGTTATTATTTGAGAGTAAATTAGTTTATTTTGTTTTTCTAATAATATACTCTAAGTTACATAATAATGAAATAAAAATAATTTAGATTATAAATTATCAAGATTACTAATTAATAAAATAATAGTATTTACTACATTGAAAACGTAACACATTATTTAATATTCATTCCTATTTAAGTATATAAAATTTTAGCATATTTTTATTTTTCTTTAAAATACAATACATACAAAATATGTATTCTTTTTACTCCGTGCGCAATTATCATGAATGCATTTGTCTTTTCTGCATTTGCATTGTGTGTATATGTTTCATCAATGCGTTAACATAATAATTGAATTATTACCAAATGTATTTTGCGTCTGATTAAATATTTTGTTATGGTGCGTTGTATTTTGTATTTGTGTTGGTGTATATTTAATTCACTTGTATAATAATAATACAGGGGCTCCCAGCCTTTAAGTACATTATTATATCAATTATCAAAATATATTAAATATACTAAAAATTATTATATCATTCTCAAAGTCAGTATGATCTTTAGCATTGCATTTCATTGGCCAGTGCTTCATAATAAGGAGAGCTTGATGATATTCCTGTCAGTAAACAATCATAAAGATGCATCCAGTGTTTAGCAGAGCAGCCAGACAACATAAACATTTCGACTTATGCAGACAAATGAGTTCGAATAACATTTTTATCAAATGAGTATTTTATAAAGTTGAGAAAATGAAATTGAAGTAATAAATAATCTGTCACGGTAATTCTACACCGGTTTCTATAGAATTGCCGAGATAAATTTGTGAGCGCCAAGCGCACACAAATCGGTGAGCGGGCGCCATGTCCGCCGGCACGGGCTTGAGAATCTCTGGTATAATACATACCTATTAGTTCATATTAGTAAATTTTATGAAGAAAAATACCTTGTTTTTCAATCGTTACACTATTACATCATGGTACCAAAACTGGTTTTTGGAAAATAGTTAAAACGTATATTTCGGTTTAAACCGGTTAACCGGTTTTTTCGTCAGAAAAAAACCGAAAACCGGTTAGTCTTTTTGGGCGGTTAATTGGAAGCCCTATTAAAAGTGGGTCTCACTGTTAATCTAATTTCATTTGATTTTTGGCCACTTACAACTATTAAATCCCTATTATTCTCTTAGTTATGAGTTTTTCAATGCGTTTGTTTTTCTAATTAGGATTAACCTTAGGGCGTGCCCAAAATCTACTTTGAGTTGCCTTTAATAATGACATTTCATTTTCTACAGCTTTTGCAAACGTATATTATTCAATTTAATTTCAGCTATGCCAATGTGCGTTGGAATAATAAAATCATTTTCGGTGAACTTTCGAAGTATTTCTACCACCGGAGGCAAAAAGGTCACCCTGAACTACAGTTGCTACTTAGATCAATCAGAACTATTATAACTATTATAAATATTAAAGTTAAAGTGACAAAGTTGATGACAAAGGCGAGATACTCATCTTTTAAAATTGGGGTGCCTAAATCTAAACTGAATCTTTTTTTATGTCCTGAAGTTTGGCCGTTAAATTCAGTTGTTAAAGAATGGCAAACAAAATTGACAGGTTCAATAAAAAAACTGTGACTTTTGGAAGATGTAAAGAAAAAATTCAAAAACTTAACCATATATTACCAAAATGTACGTGGACTACGGACCAAGTCTGTTGAGCTACGTAATGCTCTTATGGCGTACAACTATCAAATTATATGCCTGAGTGAGACGTGGCTCAACGACTCTATCTATGACGCCGAGTTCTTTGATAGCAAATATATTGTTTTCCGTCAAGATCGGAGATACGGCCAAAGGGGTGGTGGTGTCCTTATTGCCATACGCACTGACAGTGTTGATAGTGTTGCTAGGATTGAGTGCAATCCACGTAATGATGTTGATGCTGTCGTTGTTGGAGTAATGTGCGGTGGGTTACTTAATAAAATTTGTTGTATTTATTTTCCGCCCAAATGCTCACTAGAAGCATATGAGCAGATTTTCACACATTTTTTGAAAATATGCCGATACGAAACTCTATTGCTATCATCGGTGATTTCAATTTGTATTCTTCAGCACCGGGGTGGAATTGGAGTTTACTCATTTTTTGAGCTGTGTGAATCTCAAACAGTTCTCTCAGATCAAAAATGCGAGGTCGCGGGTCTTAGACTTGGTGCTGGCTGATGCAGATTGTTGCGTCTCGGTGTGCGCAAGTGATGACCCTCTTGTTCCTGAGGACACACATCATCCAGCTATAGTAGTTGAGTTTCCCATTTTAAATAAGAAGGCATCCAGTTATCAACGTGGACGATGTGATGTGAATGAAGATTACTGTGATAATTATAGAAATAGAGCCTCTTGGAATTTTTGCCGAGGTGACCTATTGCACATGTACAACGAGATACATGACATCGAATGGGACGATATGTACTTGATCGGAAATATTGATGAAGCTGTCAGCGTGTTTTATAGAAAAGTTTATGATGTTTTTAATAAAATTTTTGATTTGAATGTGTACTCGGCCATGAAGCGTGGGTATCCAAAATGGTTTTCCAAAAAAGTAATTACATGTATAAACTTAAAATATAAATGTCATAAAAAGTGGAAACGCTCTAAATGTCAGAGAGATTATATTATTTTTTCAGAGTTGCGCAATAGAGTGCACGAACTCATTAATCACGATTATAAAAAATATATTAACCGGATTGGTATGAATATAAATTCAGACCCAAAAGCTTTCTGGACTTATGTCCGTAATATACGTGACTCTTCTGCTCAGCTCTCATCCATGTCTCTTAACGGCAGTGTATTGAATGGTTACGGACCTATTTCTGAGGGATTCGCGCAACATTTCAGGTCGGTTTACTCAAAATTCCTCCAAAACTTATTCACTCAGAATCCGAGTACACGCATTCTTCTTGGCCCACTCTTAATATCAACTATTTTGATGAGTCCGATATGCGTTACGCTTTCTCGCGTCTGTACCCAAAATCTTCAGTGGGTCCTGATGGTATTCCTCCATGGTTACTTAAAGGCTGCAAACTTTTTTTAAGTGCCCCTCTAATGTATCTGTTCAATTTAAGTTTAAGTACCTCCACTTTTCCCGAATGCTGGAGTTTGACTCGTATAAGACCGGTCCATAAAAAAAGCTCTCTGTCAGAGATAACAAATTTTAGGCCCGTAGCAATTTTATCAGCACCGGCTAAACTTTTTGAATCAATGCTACATAGATATATCTATATGCATGTTGACTGTCAGTTAACTGATTCCCAACATGGTTTTAGATCAGCGCGCTCAACTATCACCAATCTAATGGTGTATAGTGAGTATATATCAAAATCTTTGGATTCCCATTGTCAGGTTGATGTAATTTACACGGACATTTCGAAAGCATTTGATAGTGTCGATCACGATATTCTGATAAATAAATTAAGTGCTATAGGAAGCTCAAATAAGTTAATTAAATTTTTTGTTTCTTATTTGTCAAAACGACGACAATATGTTGAATACGCTGGATGCGCATCAAATATTTTTCCAACATATTCTGGGGTATCACAGGGATCGAATCTCGGTCCAATTTTATTTCTTATTTTTATTAATGATATTGTGGAAAGCATGAGTGGAATAAAGTATCTGCTCTTTGCAGATGACCTAAAACTGTTTTTAACTATCAAGAAGGTGTCTGATTGTACTATTCTGCAACATAATATAGACTCGATTTTAAATTGGTCTATAAAAACAAACTTGACTTCAACTTTTCGAAATGCTTTTGCATTTCTTTCTCTCGCTCAAGATTGCCTATTAAATATAACTATGTGATATCGAATAATACTTTACAGCGTTTATCTGAAATTGTTGATCTCGGTATAACGTTTGACTCTTCTTTCACATTTCATTCACATATTAATTCCGTTGCTTTGCGTGCTAGCAAACTTCTCGGGTTTATAGTTAGGCAAAGTAAACCATTCGAAAACCCAACTGTGTTTCGCACTCTATACATTTCCTTGGTTCTCAGTACGCTTGAATATGGATCTATTATCTGGAGTCCATATGAAAATTCCTACAAGTTGAAATTGGAGCGAGTTCATAAGAAATTTCTACGATATTTCTATTTCAAAAATTTAAATATTTTCCTTTTAATAGTTCCCTAAAAGAGTATTACCCAACTAAATTTCTTTTAGGAATGCTATCTTTTCACTCTCTTGAAGCACGAAGATCGTTTTCGATTCTAAAGCATTTCTCTCTTCTTCTTCAGGGACGAGTTTATAATCCTGAAATTCTCATGTCTATTAATTTACATGCTCCTAATTGTTATCTACGTGGCCGAAACCATATCCAGACAATTTTTATTCTTAAAACTTGTTCTTCGCGTCGGTCATTCGAGTCACCAGTTGCCAGAGCCGTTCGGATGATTAATGCACTGCCTAGAGAGCTGGATATTTTCAACACTAAACTATGGATATTGTTCACTAAATATTTTTTTCCTTTTAAATTAATGTCTTTTTTTTTTATTATTTAGTAATTTAAAAAAATGTTTTTATTTTCATTATTGTTTTTATTAGTAGTACTGTTTTTAATAATTATTATTGTTGTTGTTACTGTTATTATGTTTGTGGAATGCATGGCGCATTGGCGTCAGCTGTAATGCCATGCATTTCAATTTTTTTAAATTTACAATAAATAAATAAAAAAAAAAAAAAGAACTGTTACAAATTACAATAAGAACATTTTTTGAATCTCTCAGCCATTAACTGTTTGTTTGTCACGTTTTAACACTTTTTTTGTAATCTTCTATTCGGACAGTTGGTCTATTGTTTGTTTGCCAAACGCTTTGTCGCCATTTGAATTTTATTAATGCTTAACGTGTCTTAACTTGTAAACTATATATAATTGTATCTTCTTTGTATTTTTAAACCAACCAAGTGCATCTATAAATAATAAAAACGCGACACAAAGCTGGTGTTTTTCCTGAGGATTGATACTGTCGTCCTCAAGCGACCGTGCCAAAATCGTTCGTTTCAATTTACAAATTATTATTCTAGAATAACATCTGCATATAGAATTATACGAATGCTTGTAACCCATTGAGACCTAACAGTATAAGACAGGTGTGCTAAATTCTAAGCTGTCTAGCAATAAAACCCTTTATTATTTTATTTTAAAAGTTACGTTATTGAATACCGCAAAATGAATTTTGGAAAGAAATTTTCGACAGCAACAAAAGGTTTTCAGAAGTCGCCATTTCATGGCAAAGTGCGCAATACACTGGTTTGTATAACTTTACAAAAAAAAAACTATATGCGTTGCTATATTTATTTAAAACTTGACGCCTCGTTTAAATATTAAAGTATTTATCAAATGCGATTTTTTTATTATAGGCATCTAGTATATTTGTAATTTTGTTTACTTTTTAAAATTTTAGCGGCTCATTAAAAAAAATTGCTGAATGTGGTTTCATTTTGTTAAAATTTTGCCCATATCATTAAATGAGCAATTTCACACATACGACGTAACACATGCAAGAAACTTAGATGTATTATACTTCAACATGTGTTTAAATACAGTATATTTATTTTTAATTCGTTTTCAGAAAAAATTCTGCAGGTTCCTCTCCTTTGGAGTCGTTGATAGTTTTACTAAAAAGCTGTAGAATTGAAAAAGTTTTGCTTTTTTATTATTTAAATTCTTACCCTACAATAAAACCAAGGTTTATTTTAAACATATTTTTTGTGTTGAATACAATATCATTTACGGTCAATTTTTGTGTGTCAACCGCGAATACTTTAGTTGCAAACAAATCGCAATAAAAAATAAATTCTTCTGTTTTACATACATATAGACTTTTTCACAACATCGTTTTCCGTACACCCGTCCCCACCCATTTTAGTTTTCTACCTGCGAGGAAACATGTCGCTTTAATAAAATCACATTTTCTAGTGTTCCATCACAAAAATTATCTTGTGTGTTTCACGCTGGGAGAATGCGATGGAGCGTATACTTATTTGTTTTTCGCGAAAGAATTCGACATTTATTATGGATATTTAATATATTTATTCCGCAAAAACCAGAAATAAAGTCCCCTTATATACAAATTTGGATTATTGAGATTTTGTACACTTCCATGTATTTTGTCACTAACGACTCGAACTCAGTTCGAGTCCATCCGTGTGCTCGAATGCCTGAAGATGCCGAAAGGCGAAACCCGGGTCGTTAGTGACAAAATACATGGAAGTGTACAAAATCTCAATAATCCAAATTTGATATTGAAATTCCATCAAGCACCCTCAGTCGATGTCTTAAATTATCTTAAATTTGTTATTTAAGTGCAGGATTTTGAAATTTTCTGTTATGTCAAACGTATGTTTATTTAGAAACAAATGGTTACAAAATGTAGACAAATCATTTCCTTTTTTCGCACAAGCTAGATGTTCCTTGATTCCAATATTGAAAGACCTTCCTGTTTGTCCGATATATCTAGCTTCACAGGAATTACAATTTAATAGATAAACACCACTTTGATTCAAAATATTAAGTTTATCTTTAGTATTTACTAACATCCTATTTAAGTTTTGAGTATTATAAAGGGTAACATTATAAAGTTTTTTTATCTATTTTTCTAGAAATAATCTCTGAGATTCTACCTAAGAAGCTTAATTTGACCAACCGTTTTTTGATAACAGGTTCGTCAACAATCAAGCTAGAGCTAACATTTAATAAAGCATTTTTTTTAGTTTTCTTAAAAATAATCCGATCAATTAAATCTGTATCATAACCGTTGTTAAGACATTGTTAAGAATTGACAGTTAACACCTTAAAAGGAATTTAACAGGACTGGCTCTTCGTACGCCGTCCAAGTGCCGGGATTGTTATGCCATTACCTAGTATACCACTGGCTGAATTCATGATGCAACGTTGTCAAAATGAAGCAACGTTTAAGAATGAAAATAATGTTGTCTTCAAATCACTGCTAAAATTGTCTTGGTGAGATGATTCAAGAAGGGTTTTGGCACAGTTCGTGGCTCGGGAGCACCAAATAAGATGTTACCTTGTTAAGTATTATATTCTATTAATACACATTCCAATATCGTTTCATTGTATTTCTTTCCATGTCCGCTGCCAATTTGGAGTACATGGTCTCCTAATGGAGGTATCTCAACAAAATTTTCCTACGAAGACTGTTTGTTACTAAGTTGCTCAACCTCTCTTTATCGAAGAGAGTAGGGATAGAAGCATAGGGCTAGGACAGGACTAGTGGTTAACTAATCGCTCTCGCTACGCTGTGTGAGGATGGGATGGGTGGGTGAGGAGGGAGTTTTAGACAACACAAACACTCAGACTACGAACAGAAATCCGTAAATCGATTGAAATATCAATTTATGAAAACTGTCCGCACCGGGAATTGAACCCAAGACATCCGTAGCCGTAGCCCACGACACTATCAACTGCGCCACGGACGCCGACAATCCATTGTATAACAATATTTAAAATTGACAGATACGTCGGATTACTCCAAAGATATTTCTTCAATTACTAAAATTACGGCATTTTTAAAGGGTTTTTTTTAGCCCGAGTAATTCGTTAAGCTCAAGTATTATGATAAGATTTTGAAAGCGCCTGAGTTTGGTGAAGGCAAAAAAATCACTACTTCAGGATTTCATATTGTTCTTGAAATCTGGAGAAATCGTGATTTGATCTCTCGGCAATTTTGTAGAATATTTTATTGAAAAATTTTACGAATTCTATTAGAATTATTTTTTTCCATATCCGCTCCCAATGTGGAGCATATGGTCTCCTAAAGGAGGTATCTTAACAGACTTTTTCTACGAGAACTGCTTGTTACTCAGTTGCTCAACCTCTCTTTTTTGTTTTTTTTTTCAAAGAGAGTAGTGATAGAAGAATAGGGCTATGAGAGAATAGGGCTAGTGATTAGCTAATCGCTCTCGCTACGCCCCGTGAGGATAGGATGGGTGCGAGGACTATTAATACACATTCCAATATCGTTTCATTGTATTTTTTTCCATGTCCGCTGCCAATGTGGAGTATATGGTCTCTTAATGAAGGTATCTCAACAGAATTTTCCTATGAAGACTGTTTGTTACGAAGTTGCTAAACCTCTCTTTATCGAAGAGAGTAGGGATAGGGCTAGGAAAGGGCTAGTGGTTAACTAATCGCTCTCGCTACGCTCTGTGAGGATGGGATGGGTGGGTGAGGAGGCAGTAAAGGAATCCCTCCCATCTCAGATTTGAAACCCTTATGTAGCATTACTGTTGCGCCTCTTATTTGAATATGTAGATCTAGCGGAAGTATACCAGCCAGGACTGGCAATGCATCTGTTGAAGTAGTTCTGTATGCTTTGGTTAGGGTTATCAACGCACTACGTTGGCCGCTTAGAAGGATTTTCTGGATGAACAGAAGGTCGCATCGCTTGTACCATGTACTAGCGGCTAAATGGATTCATAAGCGATTTTAAGAGCACTAGCTCTCAGGCCCCAGTTACTACCAGCTAAACGGGAGATTCGGTAGAAAGCAGTGGTAGCCTTGCTTACCGATGTTTTGGCATGGTATACAAATGAAAGTCTGTCATCCAGAATTATTCCAAGGTAAGTGACCCTTTTAGAAACTTTTATCGTGGTGCTTCCCATGCGGATAGTGGGAGGCCTATGTCTATTGAGTGCAAGTTACTCAGTTGCTCAACCTCTCTTTTTTCGAAGAGAGTAGGGATAGAAAGATAATTGCTCTCGCTACGCCCCGTGAGGATTGGATAGGTGGGAGGACTCAGACTACGAACAGAAATCCATAAATCGATTGAAAGATTAATTTATGAAAACCGTCGGCACCGGGAATTGAACCCGAGATATCCGTAACCGTAGCCAGCGACGCTACCAATTTGGAGTAACATCGATTTGATCAAAACTAGTATTTCTGACGTAAATATTAAAAATGTTGATTTATATTTCAGATGCTCTCAAAGTTTTATGATTACCCCAAGAAACGACATTCTTCTTTCACCTCTGCTGAATATGATAAAAATACGGCGCGCCATTTTTAATATCCTGAGCTGCCTGCCGCATTACCGAGCGCCATTATGGAGTCTCGTGTGTATGCATGTGGGTTCTCCTATTTCCATAATATCACCTCACCTGGTTATGTTATTCTTCGTAACATCTCATATTGCTGATATTACAAAGTTGCAAGGAAATTTAAGAATTCCTATGAAAATTTATACAGCTTTATTGATTTTATCGTATAAAACCATGAGTTCTCAACTACTCGCTACCTAGGGATTCTAACTCGAATATTCGAATATACAATATCACCGATATATTGGGCCGTTTTTTAACTATTCGATATTCGAATATTAGGGCAACTATTCTAATTGTCGGCGTCCGTGTCGCAGTTGGTAGCGTCGCTCGCTACGGTTACGGATGTCTCGGGTTCGATTCCCGGTGCGGACGGTTTTCATGGATTGATCTTTCAATCGATTTATGGATTTCTGTTCGTAGTCTGAGTATTTGTGTTGTCTAAAACTAGACTCCTCGACTAAATCCATACATTCTTAATGTTCATAAAATTACATCTCGTAGAGTAGCAATGGATGCTGCAATTCGGATATGGCAGAATTGATGGGATAACTCTTCTAAGGGCAGGCATACTTATTAATTTTGTGGCGAATGGAGATAACCAAAGTTTTGACTCCTGATTTCTGGAGTTCAATTCATAACTGGCCATGGTCACTTCGCTGCCAAGCTCTTCCAGCTAGGCCGGTTGGTAGATAGTCCACTATATAATTGTGGCAATATGATCCAGGATGCTGATCACATCCTTTGGGAATGTCCAGACATGAACAACGAACGGGAAAAATTGGAAAAAATCAGTCGGATCTGTCGGCCCCGTCGGTCATGCCGACTTGGTTGCATCTCTTACAAATTACAAGGCATTTAAAGAGTTTACGGCGTCCTATGGAAAGCGATTGGAACGCAATTCCTGAAGACATTAACCCAATTGTTTTTCTGTTTTTTAACACTTATTTAAAACGTAACCTCCTGCACACTAGAGTGCATGCAACCAAGTCTTGAGGAATTTCTCCTCGGATATTCCTGGCAAACATTTGAAACACGCATAACGTTGTAACGCTGCGGAATACACTCTGTAAGAGTGTGAAGCCGTAGTGGGTGGTGGTCGGTACAACGTTGAGTACCCTAGGGCATTTAAAAAAAAAACTGAGTAACAAACAGTTCTCATAGAAACAATCTGTTAAGATACCACCATTAGGAGACCATATGTTTCCCATTGAGAGCGGACGTGGAAAAAAAATTGTAATTTTGTGACTTGTTTACTTTTTAAAATTTTAAGGGATCATTAAAAAAATTTGTGAAGTTGTTTAAATTTTGCCCATTTCATATGGGCAAAATTTTACCTAATTCTTGAAAGATGAAAGCCCTTTCCTTCATTGATGAAAAAGACAAATTATCTGCTAAGTGCGTCAAAGCTTAGCACTATATAAATTAATAACAAAAACTAAAAGAAAAAAGTGACATTTCTCTATGGAATATTTGATGACATAAATTATTATTAATGATTTGTTTCCTAAAACTATACTATACTTTTTTTGATACGAGGGAAAGACATACTAACTGAAGTACTTAGTCATTATGAATTGACGATGATTTGAAATAAATTGCTGAAAAAAGTATTTAAAAAAATACAACTACAATTAAAACAGAGTGATTGATGCGTATGCTAAATCAAATAAATTGCCTGTTTTTTTGCTATCGGTCGAGTCCATTAGTTATAATTACTTTTTGTTTCTGTCTTTTAGTATATTTGTATTAACAGAAAAGAAAAATAAGTTATTTTACCATGTAAAGCACATCCGTAATCAACGGTAAAAAAGCTCATGATAATGTAATTTCGAATCAATTTTCCAAATTCTACGATGGTGTTACAGCTCAACTTGAGCTTTGACTAGAGACACCATCTTCCGAATATATTTGGCCCTTTTTTAACTATTCGATATTCAGATATTTGGGAAACTGTTCGTATAGTGATTTTTAATGAAATATTTTTTAAATCGACGAAAAATCACATCACAATTTCTCCAGATTTCAAGAACAATAATAAATACCCTAGTACCTTCACACAACTTTCGCTTTCAATATCTTATCATAATAATTGAGTTTGACGAGTGACTCAGGGCTAAAAGCCCACTAAAAGTGCCATAATATCAGTAATTGAAGAAATACTGTTGTAGTAATCCGACGCAGCTGCACAATTTAAATATTGTAAAACAATGAAACGGTGTTGGACTGTGTATTTATATAATGTTATGTTATTATTAATTATGAGTTGACGAATGACGAATGACTAAAAGACCTTTTAAGCACTCCATAATTTCAGTAATTGAAGAAATACCACTGTATTGATCCGACGCAGCTGCACATTATCAAACAATGAAACGATGTTGGAATGTGTATTTATATAATTTTTTTTTATTAATTATTCAAATAAAATTTTCAATATTATTTTCATACTTCAGAATCTATTCGAAACGTTTCAGATTTACTATTTGATGTTTGAATAGTTGACAATGATGAATAGTTGGAATCCTTGAGATTAAAACAAAATAATTATTATTTTCCAAAATGGCTTGCTTCAACACTAATTGTATTAAATTATTCAGAAAAGAGGACATTTCTCATATATTTATTCATGACCGATAAATATTTTTCTTTAAAATCAATAAAACTTTTTTCATCAAATATTATCTCACAAAATAAAAGATGAAAAAAGTTCGAGAAATAATATCACGTTCTTATTTCTTTATGGTTGATAAATATCTATGAATTATTTTAATAAAATACTTGTGAAATTAAATTTAATTTCTAGGAAATTCCCACGAGGCGTGACCTTGCATTTTTTTATTAGATTTCTTATACAATTTTTCATATCGCCCAAAATGGCGGCTCAGATGTATATCTTAATCGCAAACGTTCGTCATCGGAATTTGTAAAAAACGTCTAATAACTAAAGGTACAACGTCAAAATGTAAACATGTCTGATAATACAAAGTGCTTATAATGTATTTATCTGATTTTCACGAAATGCATTTATAAATATTATTAGCAGATGCGTTTAAGAATATTTTATAAATTTATCTAGAATTTATATCCAAAAAGTTAAACTTCAAGGTCAGATTAAGTGTAACCTTCCAACATAATAAATTTGAATATAAAAAGGTAAAAGAAAAGCGACAAAGCACAATTCATACTTATAAACTACGAATATAGTTGTGTTTTTGATATTCTACAATTCAACTATATAATATAACAGTAAAACAATTTAACGTAAACGTACCAGTAGACGACCACTTCAAAAAATTCAACAAAAATAACCAAAGCAAGTGTATTCATAATGAATCAAATGTATTAATTAATATGATAAGACAAAAATTACCAAAAGGTCTGTTACAAAAAAATTGAAGACAATTTTTAACAACCATGTCAATGTGTTCGTAGTTGACCATCTAAAAAATCGAAAGTTCCAGAAGTTGACCATGTCTAATCAGAAGGTTTCATGACAACTTTTTATCATAGTTGCCTCAGAGCTTCCAGTAAGACCACTCTTGATTGAATCAAGTAGCATATGCTTACATTCAATGATATCTTTAACAATTCTTTTCAGAAATTTTAAAATAAAATACTTACTGCATAAGGTGTTGTTTTCAAATGGCCGCTATGACACCCCTATGACATAACTGGTGATATGTTAGTTCCTCAATCCGACAATAGATGGTTTTATTTGTCTAAACTCTACAATTTAGAGCAATACCACATCTACGTTTCTTATTTTGGGCACTTTTATTGAAAAAAAGTCCACTAATGGTACATTAACCACATATATTTTTTAATAATTTTCGTTTTGATATAAAATAATGTTATTTTTATTCAATAATTATTAAAACCTTGTTTAAATAACAATATATATGTATGCATCATTTAATTTAAATTAATAATATTTTTTAAGACTGTGTTGGGCAAAAATTCATAATATTGATTATCATACTGTATTCTATTTGGCAGAAGCATAGATTGATACTTAAATAACTTTGATTATATTTGAAAAGCCTTGTTGGATTTTTTTTTCACTTTTTTGGATGTCATTATGATACAAAATAGAATCGCTATTCATTGTTGAAAATTAAGTTGTCATACCATAATATTTTATAGTAATGTAGATTTATCGATTGTCTAATGAAATCCTATATATCATTGGCTAACTGGAAAAAGGAGATACATCAATAGACGGCTGTTTTGAATTATGAATGCAGTAGGGTAGATTTTAGGACGGTATATCGTCTGAAAAAAAAGCTCAGCATATATTACATGTCTTTTTTACATAATTTGAAGAAATCAATTTGAATTTTCCTTCACAGTTATTAGTGGCAAAAAACTGTATAAAAGAATTACTCTTAATTAAATCGAATTCACAAATGGTTAACGAACCTCGTTAAGAGGAATTAGTAGGTTTTTCTCTCATTTCATTATTAATTCGTGAAATGAGAGAAAAACCTACTGATTCCTCTTAAGTGGTTAGTTTAATAAACAGAAGGTAAGTCGTCTGCCACTATAACGACGACTTAATTTGTATATTGATTGAATTTGCATTTACTTGGTAGAACTCCATTTGATAGGATAAAATATTAAAGTATTCAGTTGTACAAAATTTTATTGGGTAGCCTTCGTCATAACTATACTTAAACTTATTTTAGCTGCAATGTATATACTTTTACAAGAGATAGACAATGTTATGTCATCTCACGTATATAAATATCATAATATATATTTAAAATTAAATTATTCAAGGTAATATTTGTGTTTTTGGAAAAGGAGCTTACGAGATGATTTTAATTTATCATTAAAATAAATGCATTCAAGTTTTATTAAAAATAAATAAGTATAAGTATAGTTATGACGATGGCGTTAAGCCGAAATAGCTATCAATTACCTAATAAACTAATGTAGAACTAAAAGTTTTAATATTTTATCCTATTTATATGTATATGTTTAATATTTTGTTTACAGTTCTCCGAGCTTTGCGTTTAGGATAAAAGAAATTTTCATTCCAGTTCCCAAATATTATACAAGAATAACACTAAATTTTCATTTGGAAAATCTCACCCTGGATGTGAATATATACTTTTTGTGATCATTATTTACAATATTTTGATATCTTGAGTACGAATGCTTTACTCATATTTCACTGTTCGTATTGTATATTTCTTTGTGTAAATGGATGGAAATTATTCTTTGTTTGTGATATTTTTGAAGTTTAGTTTTGGAATACCGTATAAGCTAAAAGATCAGGTAACCCGCACATATTTCCTTTACTGCTCTTATAAAATTTAACGGATATTTGTGATATGATAGGCAGGCAGTGAGGCATACATAACAATCATTTTCGCGGAGATATTTCCATCCCCTCGCAGAACGGGGGCGATATTGAAAATGGAAAAAAAGGAAAATCAGCGATTTTTTCCATCCCACACGTATAAATATATATATATTGCATATATGCGGGCGTATATATTCTGTCGCCGTGTGTCAAGACATATTTACGGGTGATAAAGCATAAGAGACAAATTGATTTGCGAGAATGGCATATATGTGTATATATTTTCAATATTCGGCATATCGATTACAATAAAATCTTTGAATCAGAAAAACGTCAGGTGGTAAGGATGGGTCGTTAAGCACGATATGAGGCTTACGTTTCATTTCTGTTTATTCCATGAAAAGTTTAATAGTTATTATCATAGTATTTTAAATATTTTGTCATCTAAAACATAGATATTTTAATTTGTCATAGTAATATGTGTGATTTTTTGGTTTGTGTAGACTTTATAGTTTAGTCAAATATAAGGCAGAGAAAGTACTGAACATCAGAAAGAAGAGTGGGGACTGAAACCCTGAGGTGGGTTGCATGGTCCAAAATTATGAAACATTTTATCTGATAATGGTAATAAAGGCTGCTCACTGCTGCTGTTTGGCGTAAGGAAAGTATTATATAATTAGTAAAACAAATATCCTGATAATTGAAATGTTCTTTCAAAGTTGACTAATTCAAGGTATCGATCATCCAATTCATTACTCAGAAAGCAATATTCAAATGGTCACCGTAAATCAAATATTATTTATCTGAACTGGAGCTTTATAAACAGGTGTTTAAAAATTAAGTACTTTCCAAGTAAAGTCAGTAAAAGTATATTTAGAAATATCTTTTTAATGGTTCAGAAATATTGAAATTTTATTTAATTCATCAGAAGGTTATCTAATTTAGCATTTTTGAGTTATCTGAGCAATGAATCAGATAGAGTGCTAAATTTTACGTATTAATGTATATTTAACTATTTTTTTTCGTTTTAGTCATCTGACCAATGAACTGGACGATCGATGTGGAGTAAAAAAAATATTAAATAACGGGAACTTTGTTGATCATAGAATCGAAGTGGTAACGCTCCAATGAATTTCAAGAATACTTTGAATTGCTGTTGAATTCAAAAAAACGCTTTCATTCATTGATTTTTCAGTCGATTTTTAATTCACTGTCACCTGTGTTTTCGACCCAGTCTATCTGAACTTAAGAACCAGGTCTATCTGAGCTTACATTAATTCCTTTAATAACACTACTCTTATACTCTTATGATTTCAGAAAAAAGAACTTTGATCGACAGATTTAAAACTAGTTACCATTAAAAGGAAACTTATATTAGAAGTCCGCATTCTGACATTGTTGAGAAAAATTAGAACGGACATCGCTGTGAAAAAAATGGTGGAAAATTCAATTTTCGTAAAGAAAGTTGTAATTAGCTCTAAATATTGTTTAAATGAAATCGACATATTTTCAATAGATTCAGAGGTACATTTGTTAAAATTCATTTTAACAGGTTAATGGCTGCGGACTCATGTATGAGTCCTACATCATACATTCCATTCTATTGAAAAAGTACTGGGTTATAATCGAGTTTGATTTCAAATGTCAACAAGAGATGGTGGTGTACACATCAACGCATTATTTAACAAAACACAGTTTTATAAAACTACCGCTAGATGGTACACGTTTACTTCTTTCTCTCTCGTAGTATTGGTTATTATTATTTACATTGATTTATTGAATGGGCCATATGGCATTTTTTATGGTGCTTGAGTCATTATGGTAACCTTGTCCTGTTCCGGTGTGACTTGTAACATCTGCAACAGGAACGATATGGGAAGCAGGGATTTTTTAGTAGATTTAAGCTTTTTTCACTATACCACATAAGTATGCAATCCAAAAATATAAAACCATTTCTTAAATGGTATTGATTGATGTGGCAAAGTATCTGAAAGCTGTCAAATTAAATTTAGTTAAGATATCTCAGTTTGTTTACAAATTATTGTGAATTTTGTGAAATGACAGTGTTTTGCGAAAATGCGAAAAATCTTGCGACTGTCAAGCTGTTTCAATCTGAAATTGAAATTAACAACTTAGTTATTCCACTTGTGTTACTAAATGTAACGCATTTCACTTCTTTAAGAAACATCTTTAGACTAACTATATCGCAAGGTTATTTATTTCTATCTTTACGTCTAGTAGAAAGAAACAAGCCCACACTACCCATCATTTTTAATTTAATAATTTGGATTATTGTAATTTTAGTTACGATATTTGAAGAATGTTTTAATTTATATCTTGTGGCTGAATTCATTAACCATTTATTTATCTAGGATGAAATAACTTTGAATTACAGGAGGCTTTGTGATTACACGCTCTGTATAAATATATTGATAAACCAATCAACACAATGTGTATCCTTTATAACGCTCAGATATAATAATATGTAATATATACAAAAAAGGAAACCTCACAATCGGCGTGAACTAACTAAGTAACAGTACTCCAGAGGTTATGTTGATCATTATATATAATACATCACACGTTTCCCGGTTGTTAGCTCGAACCTCGAGTGTTTCAAACGTTTCAATCCACCCCAGTTCTCCCCTCGCTGTCACATACAAATTAATCATTTCGAACAAAATTTGCATAATAGGTAAAATTTGCAATTCGGCCTAGGAGTATGTTCGCCGGGGGGAGCACGAGTGCCATCAGGACGTAGCTCGCACGAAATTTTGCGGCTCAGAATTATTATTATTTCATTACAACTTGCGAACAACCCTCGAATCACCTTTTCATATGCTAAAGATTTTAAATATTTGATTTAGACATTTTGACAATTTGACGCTCGTTACGTACTTGCTGTCGGTAGTTAATGTCTAATGTCAAAGTGTGCTCAAAATAAGGAATTTGTTTCTGGCTTAATAACGAATTTGGAGACTTATTTTGAACATATTTCAAAATTAAATATAAATTATTGGTTCTAGGAAAAACGCAAACACAGAAAAAGCGTACATGGAAACAAGCAGACGCGGAAAAAATCGCACACATAGTAGAAAAAAAAGTATTCGAATTTTAAAAAAGTGTGAAATTAGATTTTGAATTTTAAATAACGTCAAATAATAATTATCAGAAACTCAGAACGTCTGATAACGAAAGATTTATTTGTTGCGTTCTATCTTTGTTTGAAAGTGTTGAGTTGTGGCTAAATTGTATTGTGACATTTATATGGGTTATTATTAGTACGTCATTATTTACTAATATAAAACTTTGTTTACTGTTATAGTAATTGGTGGCTAAGTCAGCTTCGCTGAAATGATTAGATAATATCGGCTTCACACATAGGAGCTCTCACGCATGATTGAGTAGTGTGTAGGTTAATAAGAACGTTATTTACTTTTTTCTCGTTTCAAAGCACACAACACCTGATGAACAACGCACATGAGATCACCTGTGTGTAAACGTTGCGATAAGAAATTTCTAAAACTAAAACCAATATAAAATGATGTTTCCCTTACAATTGTTTTTCAATTTATTCTTATTATTTACATCATTTGACAGAGACCTGCTCTGTTGTCTTTAAAATGAGATCCAATCAATAACTCATTTTCGTATTTTTTGAGGGTTACATCAATTGGCAATTACACCGTCGATATTAAGTTTTTCGTAAATTATACCAAACGTAAATCGATCATTTTATATGCATTAATTAATATTAATAATCCACTAAATTTAAGCTTAACGTCAAATTATAAATTAATAATGTTAAAAGAATACGTCGGAAGTAGGGTTAAATATTACAAGCGAGGCCTCATCATCCTAAACATAAACCAATCCATCAAGATTGTAGATTTTTGGTTATACAATAATCATTATTGAATAGATTTTCAAAAACGACGTCTTTACTATATATAACTCATTAAATTCTAACCACGTAAAATTGACGGGGTTGTCAAATCGTGCATTCTTCATAATAAGTCATCGTTAATTTTTATTTTGTACGAAAATTATTCATAAATAATATAAACGATAATTTTCAATTTAAAGCAATAAATAAATTAAAAATTTGTATTGATTTCAATGTAGTTTAAAGAAGAATTACGTGCTAATTACTAAGCTATTGAAAAAATCAATAGGTTTTTTTTACCTTTACCTGTCCGTGCTAAGAAAATTACGTTACCTGCCGTGGTCAACACAGCTGTGTCACTTGGATTTGGTAATGTAATTGAGTATTTTAAAGCTAATTGATCGCTTCAAAAGGGTTATTATGTTATTAAATATCATATTGTCATCGTTTTACACTTTATTTTGTGTCTAGAGCTTTTAATTAACATATTTTCATGTAATATAATCGAGCTATGGGTGACATGAAAAAAGCACGTCATATAAGCTGCAGAGATGTCCCGCTTCTGCCTTATACGGTCCGTTTCAAATGTAAACTTGACTCAAATAACAAACACAGAAAGCGAGTGACGTACCGTTCTCTCTTTCTTGCTCAATCCCATGTAAAGTAAAGGGTGCGAGTGAGATGCCACCACATGCCGCTGCATAAAAAAATAATACGAGCGATGATGCATCCGGTCCTTTCTCCCTCTAACTAATACCATTTCTCGCTTTTTCTCAACTTGACAAATATGTATCGTGCGTCACTCTTGCGAATAGAATATTATATATCGCTATCACTATCATTGAATTTGGAATAATATTGTCATCAGTGTTTTGTAATTCTATTAATTTAATGATGAAAACATTCAATCGAATCACTTATTTCTTTTAATTTTATTACATAACTATTTTATCTACAAATAGCTAAAATCCTAAACTTATATAAAACCTAATAAGCGAGATATTAATATTTTCAACTCGTATGGCAATCTTGGTGCACCTATGGTAACAGGAAGGCTTTAAAATTTGTAATTCTGTAGCTAAACCTATCTATTTAGAAAGGGTCAAGATAAAAAATGATCTAAGGAAAACACTAGTACACAGTTACTTAATCCCAGAAGCATTTCTTCAGATAAAATTAAAATGAAAAATCAGTATAAAAAGTCTTTTATTAAAAACTCAAAACCTTATGTTGAACGTTTAATGTAATTTTTATTTTATGTATTAAAGTAAAAATGGTTTTATATCATTTAAAATTGTTTTAAATGTCAAATAGTTGTAAATATCAGTCTCAAATTTATCAATGACGGTGTGTATTGCTGCAATAAAGTTATAATAGATCAAGGGTTATAAATAATTGCACTTTGTGTTAGATAGTATTCACTTGGTACACTTTTTGACAGTTTTCACATTGCATAAGATATTGTTAACTTAGTAACTCAAACTTTGTTTTTAATAGTTTCCACTTCACGAATTCCTTTAAAAAAGTGGGTTAAGTTGTACTATGTTATGTTAGTGTTGGTCTGGTTTGGTTTGTGTAATGTATTCTAATGCGTGGAGCAAAGACAATATAGGCAACCTAATATAGGCTAGAAGAATAAGTGACATTTCATTACAGCTTCCTGTAATGTAACTATCGATGGCGACGTGATGCTGTTTTAGTGGCTTACTAAGCTTTACTTTACTATTGTGTGTTAGATAGTATTCACTTAGTACACTTGAACTTTCATGTCAATAGTTTGCAATTTGGATTAGACAGTATTAACTTAGTCCACTCAAACTTTGATTTTAATAGTTTCCACTTAGTCACGGATTCCTTTAACAAAGTGAGTTAGGTTGTAGTAGGTTATCTTAGGGTTGGTATGGTTTGGTTTGTGTAATGTATTCTAATGAATGGAGCAAAGACAATATAGGTGGCTTAATATAGGGTAGAAGAATAAGTGACATTTCATTACAGCTTCGTGCAATGTAACTATCGATTTCAAAGTGTGAGTATTTATATTGAGTGAAAACTATTTTATCTACGTGAAAATATTGTTTCGTAAATGTAATATATTTCTGCAATGTATTTATTATAAGTGAAAACTGTTTTTATGAAAGTGAATATGATTTAAAAACATTGCATTTAATTGTAAGCCATAGATAAATAGATGAATGCAGTAAATGTCACGGCCTAAATATCTTCTTGTAGCCATTTTCATGTATTTTGAAACATGACAAGACCTCACAACGCAAGAATAAGCTACTGGCAGCTCCTCTAAGACAACAACTAGATGAGTTGAAAACGATCAACTTTGGAAAATTTTCGATTATCAAAGACCGTAAAATAAATATTTGAAGTTGTTGATCAAACTGAAAGAACAAAATATGTTCTAAAACAAAATATGTATCCACAAGGTCAAAAAACAAATAAAGTCAGAAATTTCATCAGTAATGTTTTCGTAAGGTTCTTTTTAGCTTAATACGGTATTTGTAAAGAAAGTGGAACGTTTTCAAAGAACTCGCTTTGTCACAGAATAGTATTATTTACTAACAATGTATACTATATTTGCTTTTTACGTATTGTATGTATTACTGGTAAAAACATTGTCTTATATTATACTCATAATTTAAGACATAGGTTCCCAAAGTGGTCCATATATTACTGATAGTCCATTAACGATCATAAATTGAAATACGTCTTGAGGTAAAAAAATCGAATCGACATATTTTTTATGACTTTATATGAGATGGTTTTTCTTCGTCTACAATCTTTTTACAGACTTCTTATTAATAAGTGGTTACCTTAATCATAATCCAGAAATCGAACAACAGACATTCATTCAACCCTTGGATAGTATTATTGAAATACACATGTAAGAAGCCCTACTGTTACAGAAAATATTGATTATGTTAAAACATTACGAGTTAGACATTGCAATATTTAACATTCTTGATTTATCTACCTATCAAATTTGGATTATTGAGATTTTGTACACTTCCATGTATTTTGTCACGGTTTTGCCTTTAGGCATCTTCAGGCATTCGAGCACACGAATGGACTCGAACTAACAGACAGTCAACAGTGTCTAACGTTTATATAGAAGATACAAATACGACAAATACTATTTACGAGGTAAAATATTATACGTCTGGGAGCCACACTGATACCTGAGTTAACATTTTGAGAATCGCCTTAATCCTTATTTTGCAAACAACACATTAACAGAGTGGCGAATTTAAATTATATCTACCTATCTTTATGTAACGCATAGTACAATGCTGTTGGGCACGATGTGGAGGCAGAGAAATAGTGTATGTGTTTAAGCGTAGGTGTTGCTAAATTTCGACAGGAGGCAGTTACACCTTGTGTATAATATGACCAGTTATCAAAAGAAACAATAACTGAATTACTTGTATTATAACTGTAATTATTTAAAGCCTTGTAGAGAAAAATGGTTCCTTAATGTAATAAGACTCAATAATTTTATGTAATCCATATTGTGTGTAATTTTTATATAAATATTTATTTAATATTGCTCACAATATTAGATTCAAAAACAACTACAAAGCATTAGATTTGAAATGTTTCACTAGTGAATTTAAATTGAGAAATTGTATCTGCCGTCACTCTATGAATTCATATTGATATCTCAGAAGTATAAAAACGACGTAAGCTCCCTAAGTAGAAAAAAAAATCAAACTTATGAAGTTCTGAAGAGCTTTTTTACGTTTTCCAAAATAAAACTATTAATTTTGTTTTATTAAGAGTAGTGAAGCTAAAATAGCATCCGAAAAATTCTGAATTTAACCAAGAAAGGTCAGACTCAATTATTATTTTAAAACGTACAAACGATAATAAAAAAATTGATGCTTTCTTCGGAGATAATATTTATATAGTGGGATTTGAAGCTTCGAGTGAGCACTTAATGATTTCATGTTTTTAATCCCATTCAGTATTTTGATCATAAAAATCGATGCGTACAAAAAAAAGCGATTAGTTTAGTCGGATTTTTTATTTCATTTCTTATCGTCACATTTTCTTAAATTGATTTAATTAGCAATTACTTGGTATAAATTCATTATATTAGAATAAAATATCAAAACGTTTAGTTCTAGAAACTTGTATTAGTTAGTTCTTCTAGTTATTCTAACATCATAACTTTTATTGATTGAGTTGGCATTTACTTGGTAGAACTCCATTATAATAGGATAAAATATGATAGTATTTAGTTCTACAATATTTTTATTATGTAGTTGATAGCCATTGTCAGAACTATAATTAAACTTATTTTAGCTTAGCTATATATACTGTTTAGAAGAGATAGACAGTATTATGTATGTCACCTCACTAGTTTATAATAAATATCATAATATTTATTATAAACTAGTGAGTACCCGGCATGCGTTGCCACTCAAATAAAGATCGGGTTTA
This sequence comes from Himalopsyche phryganea, assembly GCA_022494535.1. Lineage (NCBI taxonomy): Eukaryota > Metazoa > Arthropoda > Insecta > Trichoptera > Rhyacophilidae > Himalopsyche > Himalopsyche phryganea. The sequence goes on from JAGVSL010000025.1 coordinate 4,511,567, forward strand.
TGTTTTAATTTTGTTTATTCAAGTGCTTTTGGATTAGAGGTCTGCACAAGCTGAAATTTCATAAAATTATTCGGTCCAAGCCCGTCATTTTCAGGCCCGGCCCGACCCAAACCTGACTCTTAAACACTTTTTAGCCGAACCCTACCCGAAACCCAGATTTATTTTTCTCAGCCCGAATCAAGGCCAATTTTTTTTAATACAGTTTTCCATATTTCCAACGATATTCATAGCACATGTGAAATAAATTATTTTATTTATGAATACTATTGCCTTATGGCTGACTCATGACTCAAACATAGTAGGAAATATTTTTTCTTAAATTTGAGTTCCTTACCTTTTGAAAACAATTCCGAGATGCCGTTGTTTGTACGTATTTTTTTAGATTCCAATTTTTTTTCTTCAAAAATCTTTACGGGTGTACGTACAACAACTCACCAAAGTTTCATCGAAATCGGATTAATTGTAAAGGAATGCGTAGAGGACAAACAAACAAACAAATCTTCATTTATATATATAATATATATAGATTAAATTATTCAAGGTACTAATTTTGTTTTTCAAAAAGTACCTTATGTGGTGCTATTTATTAATCAGTAAATGCATTGAAATTGTATTAATTATTCTTATATTAATTTCATGGTATTACCGGTTCATTGATAAAGTAAATGCTTTGAAATTTTATTTGATTATTGTGTGTGATGAATTAATGTTTGTTATTAAGGATATTATTGTCATGATTATATCTATTAATTTCCAATTATTCTAATACATCAAATTTAAGGCTATTATTATACAAATGTAGGCATACAAGGAATGAATTCAGTCGCTGAGTTAGTGAACATACTCCCGAAGGCTTTTAGAGTTTTGAGTGAATCACGAAAAACTGTATCGGCAGTATGATAGTTTTAAATATAATTTAAGTTATCTTGTGTCTTCCTTTGTATAAATATTAGGATCGAGATCGTATAGAAAACAAAATTTTTAGGATTGAGAAAATTTTGAATTTCCAACAGGGGACGAAATAACAAAAAAAAATCAGACTTGCAAATGGAAAAATTGATAGAACACATACGTACATTAAAAACTTACTTGATTGAAAGACCTCCAAAAGCGTGTTTAGCGACTCAACGACTCAATTAGAAGTTATGTTGTGTGATTCATTTAAGAAGTGGCTTGCGAATGGACAATCTGCTTTATTATTATTAAATGATATTATTTGTTATTCAAATCTAATGTTAATTCCTGTCCGTAGATCAAATCGATGTTCTCGCTAACCATCCACTATTTATTAAACATCAAATTTTTATTTATATCATAACATATTTTCCTATAAGAAATTCATGAATCAATGATTTCGATGAAAATGAAATGGCTAAAAGAATAAATATATATACAGCTTATACAACACATCTGAGGATACAATTTTTTTTCAAATATCTTGAATTGCGGTGGAATGCGAGAAAAAAATACAAATCTAGATTTCGTTACACCGCACACCACACACAGAGATGCATAATAGGAATTCTAAGGGACCCACAATAAAATCATATGTAATGTTTCCAAAGCACATTTTGTGTCATATCTACGTCACACTTATGCTTCGTATTACATTCACAAGGGTACTACTCCCGCTTTCATAATAATATTTCCTTCAAATGAACTCGGTGATAAAAAAGTCACATTGAACATTCATTTTAATATTTCCTGAATTATTACATAAAAGTCTCACGAATAATAACATTGCAGTGATTTTCTTACCACCTTTTTTCAACTGTGTTTTGCCAATTGATCTGTAGCAATTAGATTCGCCGCCGATTATTGCGGTTGATTATTGTTGCCTATTCCGTGTGCAAGGTAGGTCCGGCTTCTATGACCTGCGATCGCGTTCTGTTCTATCGCCCGTTTACATCTATTTCAGTGACGCTCACACGCAGCCCGTGGACCGCATACGGCCCAAAATGGCATTTGTTACGGCCCAAAATAACAAGTAATAAGAAGTAAAATGTGGAACTATTAAATTAAAAATAATAAAATGCATAACATGTCTAGTATAGTATATTATTATTTTCTAACACTTTTACCCTCTACGGCCCGTGAAAGATTAGAAAATGGATAAACTGACCCTTGTTTCAAATAGCTTGTGCACCACTGGTCTATGGTATTCACGTAAATGTAGGTTTCTTAGCTCGTCGGTGATGTCCGTCGTATTTATTCGTTTCCGCACAGATCTATAATGGAGTATATTAACAATAGCTGAGTTGTTCAAGGATTGGACTAGGATAGAATTTTTTTTAACTTGTCTGCTCCCAATGTGGAAAATATGGATTCCTAATTAAGTTATCTCAACAGAAAAAAAGTCTGCCAGAAAAAACGGTTACTCAGTTGCTCAAACTCACCTCTTTTTCGAAGAGAGCAGGGATAGAAGAGTAGGATAGGACAGGACTAGTGGTTAGCTGATTTCTCTTGCTACTCCCCGTTTTTTAGGATCAGATGGGTGGGGGGGAGTTTTAGAAACCACAGACATTTATTACTACGATCCATAAATCGATTGAAAACTGTCCATGATGCAGCATATCAACAATAGTTCAGTCGCTCAACCTCTCTATTTTTGGAGAGAATAAAGATTTTTTAACCATGTTCTCAACATAAGCTTTTCTGCGAGAAAAAAAAATGCTTCGTTGCTCAACCTCGAGATAGAAGGATTGCTGTCACTATGGCCCGTTTTTAGGATTGGATGGCAGAGAGTTTTAGACATCACAAACATTCATACACACGAAAAGAAATACAAAAATCGGTCGAAAAATTGATCTATGAAACTGTCCATACTCGGACTTGAACCCAAGACATCCGCAACCAAAACCAACGAAGCTGACCACTGCACCATGAACCCGAAGAAAGGAATATTAGTAGTAAACTAATCGCCCTGACTACGTCCCGTTTTTAAGATCTGCTTAGCGGGATGAGGAATGCAAGCATCATAAATGTCAATCATACATTCGAAAAAAAGTCTAAGAATTGATTGATATTTTTTTCCAAAAAAATATCACCGGCTTAGATTATTGTTTATCGAAATACGCCATTAATAAAATGATAACATTCTTGACTACGAAACCATTTTTTTGAATGAATTAAAAACAAAATAAATATATCGTATTCACCCTATACTTGTGCAAGCAATTCATGATTTTCCCTTTTCCGGGTTAGGGTTTTCCCTTACATGCTAAAGATTTTCCTCGAACGTAAAGTTTTCCCTCCAGGGACATTGATTCGCAATCTATTGACGCCAGTTTAAAATTTTCTTCCTGCATCACTTTCTTTTCGTCGCACTATTTCGAAATCGTAAAGACGTAGTAATATATAATACTATATCGTGAATCGACTCCTTATTATTATCGTAAGTTTGATGTTCTTAACCCACTCTACAAACTTGGTGAGATATTGTTATTATATAATATAAATAATATACATATATTTATTTGAATTACTTTGATAGGCTTCGTTTAGTAATCAAATAACGAAAACAACTATAAATTTGTAATAAATCTTGTAGTTCTATAAGATTAAATAATATAATTAAAAAACTTAATTTGTGTACGAATACAAAATTAAAAATACACGTTCTCAAGAATTTTTGAAAATAAAATGAATTTCAAAAATGATTTATTAATGGCCTGCAGTTATTGGGTCAGTAACCATTTCAATTTTTTTTTCCTTAACATATTGCCTCGTAATGGAGGTATCTCAAAAAAACTTTTCTATGAGAACTGCTTTTTACTCAGTTGCTCAAGCTCTCTTTTTTCGAAGAAAATAGGGATAGAAGAATAGGGCTAGGAGAGGACTAGTGATAAGCTAATCGCTCTCACTACGACTTGCGAGGATCGGATGGGCAGGAGGTAGTATTTGTCAGTAAATTTTATAAATGGTTAGTGTTGGTATCCGTGGCGCAGTTGGTAGCGTCGTTGGCTACGGTTATGGATGTCTCCGTTTCGATTCCTGGTGAGGATGGTTTTCATGAATTGATCATTCAATCGATTTATGGATTTCTGTTCGTAGTAGGAGTGTTTATGATGTTTAAAACTCCCTCCCACCCACCCGATCCTTACGGGGCGTAGCGAGAGCGATTAGCTAACCACTAATCTTGTCCTAGCCCTATCCTTCTATTCTTAGTTTCTTCAAAAAAAAAGAGAAGTTGAGCAACTGTGTAACAAGCTGTTCTCATAGAAAGATTCTGTTAAGATACCTCCATTAGGAGGCCGTATGCTCCACATTCGGGAACGGACATGAAAAAAAAGTATTATAAATTATCAGCTTTCATTGGTATAAAATGATGTGTTTATCTACGGTTTTTTCAATGTCCGGTTTTTTTCGTGTGAGGTTTTTTCTGTTCACCGTTAGTTACAAACTATTTAAAGTAATTACATATTTTACAGTAATTAAGTACATGATTTTTAAAACACAGCTGATAAAACCAATGATAAGAGCAAAAAAACAAAACACACAGTTGTAAAATTTGCATCCCTTGGTAATTTCAAAGTGAGCGTTACTTTGGCCGATATTACATCCGACTGGTGACCGGACTATTTACCTTTCACGGATATATCTCTCTACCTGCAAATAAAAAAGGCACACAGATAAGGCTGTATGTAAAGTATAGAGCCTCCAGTCCCTTGAAGGATTTGTCGCTAGACGCAGGTGTTTGAAACTGCTCCCCAAATTGAGGGCTGTGATAAATATGACAGATTATATTATAGACGTTTATACAGGCTGTCCTAAAATATGATACAATTCTTCAAACCCCTTTTAAGCAGGGATATTTCAAGGGAATGATGATTGAGCGCAATTATTTTTATTCATTTAGGTAAACTGACATGAAAATCAAATGCCGGAGTTTACAAAATTTTTGCGTAACATATTAAAATAAAATACACTCTTAATCTTTGCGTATGTCTGTAGTGGAGTGGTAAATGTTGCAGCTCTCTTCGGTTGCAGTGCCCACTGGTTCAAACCCTGGTACACGAATAATTTCATTTAACAATCGATCTGTATTCAGCATTGATGTATATCAAAGAAGGGGAAAACTTTTTGAACGGCTGAATTCAGGAATTCAAAATGAGCGGCGGACCACAATTAAAATATCATTTTAATATGAACTATTTATTATCATGGCGTTAAAAGATAAGAACGTGGATCTTTTTATCTTTTTCAAAAATATAATATTGCTCGAGGGCCGCAGAAAAATACCGTCCTATGAAACTGCGCTATTGATATAATCCACGATGTTCACGATGAGTGTGAAGATGGTTAAAAGAACTGAATATTTATATAAGTATGTAACAATAAACAACCCTTTCACTTTTTGATTTATCAGAGTTTGCTAGAGTAAATGAAAATTTACAAATCATCAACTTTTTGAAAAACATACATAAAATACCAAAGATTTTTTTTGAGTAAGTTAAAGCTCTCAGTCATATAAGCTTCATTGATGTTTATGCTGCTTACGTGGCTCTCGACAATTACGTTTTTAAAACAGGCTGCATGGAAAGTGACAAGCTAATCACTTCCTTTTCCCAGCCCTCATCCTCCTAGTCTTGCCTTCATCGAAAAAAAGGAGATAGATATACTGAATTACAATGAGTTGTGAAGGAACAACTTGTGTTGAAATACCTTCATTATACATCTTTCACATTGGGAGAAGACATGGTTTAAAAATACTTAATAAATTGCTTGATAACTTCACATTAATTTAATCTATAAAGGTGTTTTTTTAAAAGTAAGATCAAATTTTTTTAAGTAGCTTTAGTATAACTGATTAAAAGCCTTGTTGTGACATAAATTATCTTAGATAAACGTATAAAAATGTAAAGATTTCTTGTTATTTAATGACAGTCTTCCACACCATTGACAGACATCACAAACTTCTTTGGAAATACAAAATTTAAAAACTTTGCTATCTTATGATCGAAAACAATTGTTAAAATCGCTAAAACGACAAAAGAAGATTTTACCTGAACGTTATAAAGCCCATAAAATACTTGTAATTGAAAATCAGAGTGATGAAAGACCATTGCCAAAACAAAAAATGTTCTACAGTTTTTTTTTTGAGCAACTCTGTATCACCTGTCGTAAGACCTGAAAAAAGGTAGTTTCAACACCAGGGCCTAAGGATAAAAAAAAAATGAATCCCTCCTTACAGTGATGGCAGTGTCACCAATGATGTATTATTAATATTTTGTTTATGCAACACTGGGGCATATTTTTTTTGGCCAAAATTCATCTCAGTACGCTTTTTTTTGTCACGACAAAAAAATGAGTACTTCCGGTTTTATATCACGATCCGAAAAAAAAATGAAAATATTGTTCAGGCAGAGAAACGTGTATTTTTATATGATTGTTTTTAGATATGACAGATTCTTTCTCCGAATGAAATATCTAAATGATTTTTTCCAACACAGTCGTATAAATGGAAAAGAGTATATATTTTTGTTTATACATAATATTATGTTACATAAAATGCGACCTTTCGTAACCCAACGTTTCCAACAGCTAAAAGTAATATTTTAACTACATACACTAAAATTTTATAATAACTTCTATAGGATGAGGTTTTCAATTTTGTTAGCATATTGTTTGACAAAATTTTAACCATTCACCATGACAATAATGGTTCCAAAACAGAACAGGAAAAAACACAACAATTTTAAAATAATATTTCTGTCGCATCTGTTATTTATTGAACATATAAGAAATAAACAATATTATTGATTTACGTAATGTTTATAAAAACAAAAAAGTATAATAAACTCTAATATACAATAAGAATGTGTTTATTGTAGATATTAAACACAAATATGTGCAGATGAGCATACTGTTTATTTCGTATAATAGAAGGCATTTTTATTCAAATATTTTAAAATTGGTTTGAGAAAAATATCTGATTCACCAAAATAATATTTTAGCTATCCCAAATACATCAAGCAGTAAACTAAACTCGTCGCATTCTCGCTAAAATAAATCGAAGAAAATGAAAAAGCCAAAACATATTTAATCTACGACTTTGCAAGCAAAATGGCTGCGGCCAGTCTTCACCGCCAACAAGTATGTGCATGTCAAAGTGCGTGCCCAAGGCTTAGGAATTTCTCCTCGGACATTCCTGGCAAACATGTGAAACACGCATAACGTTGTTACAGTACGGAAAACACCCAGGGCATTAAAAAAAAGGACATCAGTACAATGAAATGTATCAATTTGCAAACATATTTTATTTCATTGACATTATTTGATACAATGAAGTTTGTTGATTCCATTGGCAACTTATGCGGAAGTCGTTGTGAATAATTAATTGAAAAACAATTTATATTCAGATTGTATGGCTTGAAAAAAATATTTTACAATATTTTAGTCATTGAATAGATGTTTTCTCTGTAAAATATTAAAAATGAATTTCTACAAAGTGAAATTGGTTAAACATTAAATTTTTATTCAAAATGATTAAAAAATAAATATTCGCTACGCAAAAATAACAATAGTTATTATTGTTTGCTGTGTAATTTTCTATAAGAGGACACTTTTCATGAAATATTTTTGAAAGCTCTTCACCAACGCAAAGTTTTCGGGTTGAAAGTTTTGCCTGTCTCGAGGAATACAAAATAAAAAAAGGAACTTTAATAATTGAGAAAAAACAAATGTATTTGGAAGATAAAATAGAACTTACAGCAAAAATGTTGTAGTTTATTGTTATTAAAAGAGATTTGTACCGTTTTATTAATATTATATATACCAAAAGTTTTTTTATTACACTTATCGTATTTTATCATTTTTTTTTTCTTTTTGTCGATAGAAAGTTTGTTAAAGGATTTCTAAGTGTTTTTTTTTATTTGTCAATTTGACAATACTTGTTCGCATCTTTATCATTAAATAAATATTATTTGATCAAATCAAAACTATTTAATTTGTTTTGCAGAATCTTTCACATTCAAGAAGAAACGTTAGGTAAAAAGAGTCATTTAGTTAATGATAAATTATAATTAATTCATTTTAACAATTTTGTATAAATATAATGCATTGTCCACTAAATGAGATATTCAAAAGATTATAACTTTTCTAAAGTTTACTTGCTCTAAAGACTTACTAATCAGTAAACTATATACTCATCTAAATCGATTCAGATCAGCATCAATATTTTTTTTTCACCACGTCCACTCTTAATTTGGATCATATGGACTCCTAATGGAGCTATCTCAACAGAAGTTTTTCTACGAGAACTGCGTGTTACTCAGTTGCTCGTCTTCTATTTTTCAAAGACAGTAGGGATAGAAGGATAAGGATAGGACAAGATTAGTAGTCAACGTATCGCTCTCACTACGCTCCGTTTTGGGATAGGATTGGCTGTAGGGAATCTTAAACATCACAAAAATCCATGCCTACGAACAGAAATTCATAAACTGAAATGAAAAATCAATTTAAGAAACTTTCCGTACCGGCACTTCAACCTGAAACATTCCTAGCTGAAGTCAAGGACGTTGACCATTACAGCACGGACTTGACATCAATATAGTTAAACCTAAAAATTGTAGTTACAATAATTTCTACAAACTGTAATATTAACTCACTTACATTTGAATGGCTGAAACTTGTCTCGTTAGAGACAAAAATTAAGAAAGTGTACAAAATTTGTACCATTCAAATTTTATATTAAATTCCAGCACCCTCAGTTAGAATTTTAAATTTTAAAGCATCCTTTGTTAATAAATTGAAACATTGGAATTGTTTTTATTTTCGATAATTCATGAAATTAACATAAACTGTCAGTAAAAAGCATTCCTATAAGTGACCTTTACAAAATCAAAGACTTTACTTTAAAAGAGACACCTGTGTATGTATCGATAAATTCATATAAAATAAGTAAGCTTTTGACGGCTTATTTCTCACTTGATGAAGACGTAAGACAAAAAGCTCTATCGAAGCTTTATATGTACTATAGTCCACGTCTAGACTTTACGGTAGACACATTACGTAGAATCTAAATTAAAGCGACGGCGTAGTTTAAGGATAATCCGGAAAATTGCTTTCTTATTAAAACATTTAAGATAATATGAAAGGGTCCTTTATGTTTCCAAATTACTTTTAAGTGTATAAGATATCGGAATGGTATATCGTCATCTTAGCATGCAAAGCTAATAACTACTCGTTAAAAAGGAGCTTGAAAACGTAATAATGACGTAATGATTAATTTAAGATATTATAATTGTGGGAGAAAGGAAGAGGGAGTTAGGTCTTAAAAATTAAATGAGTTGAATATACCAAAGTAACTATGACGCATATATAATTTAATACAATGTTAGATCATTATTGGAAATCAATAGAGCCCAGTTAAATTCCTAACCAATTTTGAACGAACAACTTAATCTTCCAAACTGCCCTTTATTGTATCCTTTACGTGAGATGAGTTCGTGAAATAATCATAAATTAACGAACAAAATAATAAGATTACCATAGTAATACATTATCTTATATTCACCCTAACCCCAATAATTAAAATACACCCAATAATTAAAATACATTGGTATATCTATGCTTTCTACGAATTGCATTTTAAAACCCACCGTTGTATAATACGTAGATATCGCTATGTATATTGGTTCTAAGTCACCTGCAATTACTAAGTCGTATGAGATTGTAATTTTTAATGATTTTTTTTTCCCAATTAATTGAGTCGTTAGTGACGAAATCCATGGAAATTACAAAACTTCAACAATTAAAATTTGACAATGCGTATAATATGTGATGGAATATGATTCCGATTAAGACATTACGACGGATGCTGGAGATGATGCGGAGGATTAATGCAGTTCACAGTTCGTTCAGCGAGTGACGACAGAAATCACCTTCAGTGGTGAATTACGTTCGGCAATAGATACAGAATAAATCAGGTTGATTCTTATTTGTTTATTTATGCTGTCGACTATCTTTGATCTACGTTTGTCATGTCTTACTTTGATGAGTGTTCACCTGTTACACAGTGTCTGCAGAATATCGAATATTGGTCAAATATTATTTGCCAATTAATAATGCTCAGTGAATAACGTTGACGTAAATGACAAGCATAATGTTTTGCAACAGGTTACATTTTATAACCTACAGCGTCAAGTATCCTACATAAATCAGTCATATATCGAATCACTGGTGCTTAAGGAGTAAAATTTACGTTTATACATCCAATTTTTATCAAATTTCATACAAATGGAAATCTTGTTTTGGCTATCCAGAAAAATTCCAATTTTAGACTTAGCGCTCTTTTCCTTTCGCACTCAGTATTAAAATCATCCTTTTGTTAATACAGTTTTGCAAAAAACAATAAATTTGTTTTCATAGGAATAAATATATAAAATTAATGTAAAAAATATCAGAGCATTTATAATACCGACGGTGTTTTGGCTAATTGATATAACCCTCAAAAAATACAAAAATGAGTTAATGATTGGATCTCATTTTAAAGACCACAGACCAGATTTCGACCAAATGATGTAAATGACGTCAGTTCAAGTCCATTCGTGTGCTCGAATGCCTGAAGATGCCGAAAGGCGAAACCCGGGTCGTTAGTGACAAAATACATGGAAGTGTACAAAATCTCAATAATCCTAATTTGATATTGAAATTCCATCAAGCACCCCCTCAGTCGATGTCTTAAATTATCACCATGTAATGTTTTAAATAAAAACAGTTTTTACTCTCTACTGAACAATTTTAATTTCTAGGGTTATATAAAGTGGCCAAAACGGCGTAAGTAACGGACTAAGTAAAGTACCCAAAAAATTTCAGTTTTCATAAAAAAATTTGTGTTTTTATATTAATATCTATTAGGATTTGGCCCGGAGATATTGGTATCGTTTATTTTATCCGTATTTTTTGCTACAAAGGGGATTATTAAAAGTAATCACCTGGAGGTATGCCTTAAATTGATTCTTTTACAGGTTATAACTAATATTATATTGATTCTTCCGTTTTTTTTTTGAAACCATTTAAAACACCCGCTCGACAAAACTCACACTTGAATGAGCTTTGAAAAAAACTTTACCAAGAAATATATTATAACATCACAAAGACGACCCCGTACCCTTTTACAAAATCTTTGTACCACCGATCCCATTGTGTAGGCAATTCTACTGTCATGGAATTTATTTGAAATTATGGTGGTGATATTTTTATTGAAACCGTTTTTTTACAATGGCAAGATTTTTTTACGTGTCGAATTTAGAGGTGTCGACTGATTTAAGTCTCTGATACCCGGGTGGTATCATATTGCATGCAACGATATGGATGAAGGAAATAACATGTTATATTACAAAGTACCATAGGTTTTGAATATTTTGAAAACATCCTGCTAAGAGTTAATATGTAAAAAAATAACACGGGAATAATGAATTCGCTCTCTCAACTGAATTTTGGTCGGGAAAGGTTGAAGGATACTGCCATATAGACGATCACTTCATTGATTCCCGTTTGTCACTGAACGATAATATAAATAAAAAAATAGGTAATCATGGTGTTACAATGCGTTACTTAGATCTTTAAACCTTATCTGTAAAACAGGTGATACAAAAAATTGAAAATTGCGAACGTATCCGCCGGCGATTGCCAATCGCCCTTCACGACAAGAGTCGGGTCGACTTCCATGAATTATTGTCATTAACGCTGTGCGTTAACTTAAACTTAACAAAAAAACCAGGGTGTGTCATATGATATGTATTTCAGTTTTTACATACAAAATATGACGTAAAATATATACTCAATACTAAATAAAATGTCATTTTACTTTATAAATAACAAAACCCACACGGTAAAGCAATGTGGCATGAAAACGGAAAGGTTAAGAAAATTTCATGATAATAAATATCTCCATAGTAAAATAACATATACATGCATTTTACTCTGTAGATCTATTTGCAAATGGAATATAGTCGAAACACTCAAAAGACACGTTACCTGTCAAAATAATATTGAAGTATATCGATTATTTGATCCCTTAACTGATACTCCAAACGTACATCAGCCGACACGTTCGCTTTTCAACCTTTGTAAAATAAATAATATTTACGATACTTCTAAATATACGCTTAAAAATAAGAATTGAAAGAATTTGAGAAGACCCCGGATCTAAGAGAGGCGAGCGGCTGGTTATCCAGAGTCCTGGAAGGGCTGTGATCTCAGACAAACACCATTTCAAATCCGGTTCAAAACTTATTTATTTTTCCATCAAAGATGCAGTGGTTTACATTACACAAATATATAAACCCTAACACATAAAATTGATTCTACATTTACATTTACTTAGCAACTGAATTTACTTTAAGTTATAATACAAATGACACAACGAATTTAAATTAAGTCCAATGCAAATCAAAAAAAAAAACAAACAATACACATCGTCACGTCACCTCTGCCACGAGAGCACCGCTCGTCCTGCTCGGCAGATCGTAATCGACTGTGTACAAATACAATAAAAAAAACTCCCTGCATCGTCGGAGCTACCCCTAACCGGTGGCTATTGAACGCATGGTAACAAGAAATGGCCGATTCTGCGAATTATTGCTGTTGCCGCTGGGTGATTTCAATTCTGGACACTAATGACACTTATACTTAACAAAAACCAGGGTGTGTCAAATTATCGATTTTAAATTTATTGAAGGATTTAGGGTAGACTGCTTTATTAATATGCGTAAAAAGTTTACATTAACATTGAATAATAATTAAAGCCCATTTTCTTTATCCATAATAAAGTGATCTTATTGTTTGTGCAAAAATCGTCGCCGTTTATGTCAAGGATTTGATGAAAATGAATGAAGTGCACAAAAGCATTTTAAAAAAACTATCAGAGTTCAACTGTGGATGGGTTTGAGCGACAAAAAGCCCTTTTTATGAGTATTTTATAAACTGCCTATATACCACATACATCAAAGCTGTCAATGACGAAAAGCCGCATAAGTCTTTTTAACTTGGAATAATCTCATATTTATGATATGTATCGTAACGTTTTTGATCACAAAGTATCTATGATCAAAGTTTAACCGTTATATCTTTAAAAACAAAAAAGTTACTTTTTTGTCACACAAAATCTTTGCGAGCCGATTTCTCTGCTTTATGATTTTTTGGACTGGCTCACTTTTCTTCGGCGACAAAATGTAGACATTAAATATTTTGCTATATTAAATACAAATCGTTTTCTTGTATTAAAACAATGGAGATGTTTGTTACATTCATGAAGATTTAATTTTATAAGAAGATTGTTGACTTATTTAATTTCAGACGCCATAAATTTTCAAATCGATTGACGATTTTCCGAAAAGAAAAAAGGTATCTTCTAGTGTTGAAAGTTTTTGTATGTTATATCGATATTGCAGGTTGGTGTTATACGATTCATCTTTCGTTCTAAAAGGTCATTTGGATTGAATTTACATTTACTGAGTAAAACTACATTTTGTCATAAGGTTGACTGCATTGTTGAAACTATAATACCTTACTAAATGAGAAAACTAACATTATTAAAAATAATTTACAAATTGTTTTGATATCGTATGCTGTCACTATTTCTAAGACTTGGAGATAGTTTATAAGTTACCTTTTATAAGTAATATAATTTATATGTTTCCATTTTCCAGTTGGCGCTCGTGATACTCATTCACGGTATCCAGTGCTAGTCTTCGTCCATGGAGAGAGCTACGAGTGGAGTTCAGGAAATCCTTACGATGGATCAGTCCTGGCCAGTTATGGAGGACTCGTTGTCGTAACGGTCAATTACAGACTAGGAATTTTAGGTAAGTAATCATTTCAATGAAATATAAGCTGAAAAGTTTCAAGAAATAATGTAATTTTGAAACTAGATTTCATTCTTTTGCGGGCAAATAAAAGTAAATATATTTTTAACGAATTCTAATGATGAGAATAACAAATCAGTAATTGAAATTAACGTTAACTGCCAGAATCCAGGTGCGCGTTTTAATATTTGTAAAGTCTCAATTATTCCTTAATGATTACCAATAGCACTTTTTTCCAAGCGTCTATTGTACAGACGAGTGCCAAAAAATCAAGAATTATTAAATTGAGAATAAGACAACACATTTGCAGCTAATCTTGTAGATTCGATGAATATTTTAAATAACAATAAGTAATTAATCACATCATTAGGGAATGCTCACATTCTTATATAATACTAGTAAGGACCCAAACCCGAGTTTCAATATCACACTTGTTATAACACAATATTTTTGTTTTTCGTCTGGTGCGTACACGAATAAATCAGAAGGTTTTTCATAGATGTCGCTGTATGTACGTATTTGATTCTTTTTTTCAATTATAGATTTTCAATTTTTTTCTTCAGAACCATTCACGGGTCTGTGCACAACAATTCACCGAAGTGTCATCGAAATCGTATGATTGGTAAAGGAACGCGTAAAGGACAAACAGACATTTATTTTATATAATATTTCCCGGCATGATCACAATAAGTCCTTCCTGAAAGTTTCGTCGCGATCGGTTGAGTAGTTTAGGAGCCTTTATGATCCGGACAAACCAACAAACAAACAAACAGACATTCATTTTTATATATATAGATTACAATATGTGTTAAATTAATTTAATTATGTAGTTGTTTTTGAGTGGCATAAATCTTAGCACAAATAATTTCATGTTACATATTACATTTTTTCTTAGCGCGTTCACCCAATTTTCACTTCATAAAAAAAACATAGGCTTTTCCTATAAATAGATTATAAACATACAACGCACTAGAAAAAAACTCGCAAGAAACACTATATTATTATAAGCTCAATTTGTTTTTAATCTAAATTTTGACACGTCATCGGTCACTTATTCACCGAGACTTATTTTAAATAAAGTCTCCGTGGGTACATAAAAGTGAAATATGTCGCACATTATTGATGAGACTTACATTTTTTTCTGTTATTTTGATTTCATCAAAAATTTGTTACATCAATTATTGAAATGAGAAAATAAAATCACATAGCTTAAAAATTACGATTTCAAATATAAATAAAGTAATGAAGATATTTTAACATTTACTTAACCTGACTTACATCTAGTGTCGTTATCTCAAGAAATCCTTCGCTTTTTATTCTATTTTTTGTGTGAATTTGAGCTATTATTCTAGATAACTTATATTTATAATTTGACGCAACCTATTTGTATTTGGTGCGGCCCAGCCGCAAACTGTGCTAAGAAGTCAACTTGAATCATCTCTCCAAGGTGATTAGTCACACAATTAGGTAGTGATAATAAATGACAACGTCATTTCATTTAGTAAACGACACTTCATTTTAGAAACATCGACTGGTATTGTTTTAAATGCGGCAGTGGTATATTGGCCAAGGATGTAGGGATTGACCACTGGCTCTCGGAAGTTATACAAAGAACCTGCCCTTTAAAATTTCTCAATCGATCTTCTTGAGCGGAAGCACGTGGGCGTGTTTTTGCCACATACAAATTTTATGCGGATTATTATTTTTTTGCTGTGTAAAATGTATTTACTAACCTTACTGTAATAAAGATAGTTTTGGCTGAAACATAAAATCTGAGTAACCATCATCAGCACGCCTGATATATGTCCAAGCTTATCAAATTATATAGAATCATACGCAACTTTGCATAACTATAGAGAGTTATTCTAAAAGATATTATTAATTATATTAAAATACAATAGTTGTATATTGCTTACTGCATTGGAATAAGCCCTGTAATGTCTTTTTGACAATAAGTAAAGAAATACATTTATATATCTCTCTTAAAAATGAAAATAAACGGAAATTTTACAACCAAAATACTTTATTGCAGTTATTGTAGAGAATATAGCCTTATGAAAATGAGGACTGTATTTGAGTGAACAAAAACTCAATTTTTTTCAAATCATAGTGTTTTTTTTTTCATTAAAAGTTTAAGGGTATTTTGGGGCATTTTTAATAATCTTGAATGTTGAAAGAGTTGAAAATAGCAATAAGAAATATTTGCGTAAATAAATAAATCATCAATGTTACTGTATCATGGATTTTAGTGAGGTTCTTGACCCAAGCAAAGCCGCACTCATTTATTGTCATTCTATCGGAATTAATGTGGAATAGTAGAGTAAATATTTGATAAAAATAAATAATTATTAATAGCCATTTTGACAGCATGTATTAGAACAAATTTACAAATTCACTGAAAAAGACCTATAATATTTACCTAGAAAGATAAAAGCAAACATTCATTTAAATTGTGGGCCGATGATTTCATATGTAGACCGAAATTAATTTAGCAAACTGCTAGAGGCCTTTTGCAAATATAAACAAAGACCCAACCGTAAAACACTAAACTTTAAATATCATTAGAGCATTCATAACGCAAAATACAAAAGCTTTCATAAATTCAGTCTCGACACTTAACTGCCACACAACACCGAGGAAACAATTTTATGACCAATTCCCAGAACACCTAACCCAATCTGGTGTGGCCTTAAAGCATTGGGTTATCGCTGAACTTTAGAATTCTCATTTAAATATTCAAATACGTCATTCACCCGCGGGACTTCGTTCGCGTCCTTCGTCTGGCTTTTTGCTACGTTTATTTGACGTAGAAAAAAAAGCATTTGATGGATCTTAAAGTAAACGATTTTTTAAATATCGATTTTGTTGCCTTTCAAACAAGTAACTTTCATTTTTACATCAAAGTAAAAGGTGTTCTGCAAAAACGTTTTTCGTAAATTCTGAAATAATAAGCCATAAATGAATCTTTACTTTGACCACGGTATCGACAAGCAAATATGTTGAGTTCAGACACTTTCAGTCTCCCAGTTGGGGAATATAAATGTGTCTTTGAAAAGCACAGTGGTGTAAGTTAAACTATGCTCATTTGAGATACAGCGAGTTCTGCTAGAACCTCTCCAATAAATTCCATAACATTAAATTCTTTCAACTAGGATATTGAATATTATTAAAAGGGCCATTTTAAGGCATAAAAACTGAGAATTTGTGTATTATTTGCAAAAAAAGTATTGTCTCACTGATTTTAGTGAAGCTAGTACCATTTTATCCCAATTTTTATTTACGTGGCCAAAACCATAATCAAGCAATTTTTATTCTTAAAACATGTTCATCGCATCGGTCATTTGAGTCATCAGTTGCAAGGGTTTTTCAACTGATCAATGCATTGCCTATAGAGTTGGATATTTTCAGCACCAAATTCTGGGTATTATTCGTTAAATATTTTTCCCTTGTTGATTAATATCTTGTTCTCTTTGTATTTTATAATTTTAAAAAGGTTTTTATTACTATTGTTTTCATTATTATTATTATTTTTTATTATTCTACTATTTTTATGTTTGTGTAAATACATGACGCATTGGCGTCAGCTATTACAGCCAGGCATTTTAATTTTTTAAATTTATAAAATAAATAAAAATAAATTATTTCTTTCTACAAGTTTTTTTTAGTAATTGTCACTGACGACCCGGGTTTCGCCTTTCGGCATCTTCAGTAGTGAACTCGAACTCAGTTCGAGTTCACTCGTGTGCTCGAATGGTTGAAGATGCCGAATGGCAAAACCCGGGTCGTTAGTGACAAAATACATGGAAATGTACAAAATATCAATAATTCAAATTTGATATTGAAATTCTATCAAGCACCCTCAGTCGATGTCTTAAACTATAGAAAGACTTAAATTTTATGGTTTTCTTAAAAGTCGATTATCTGAAAACGAAGTTTTTTGGCTTAACCCGTTCAGCCACTATAACGACGATGCATAAAATTCTCGCTTAATAGCCTTACAAAAATAACAAGAAATATTACTAAATTTGATAAATTTCTTTCATATTATAAATTCACTATATAGGGTACCTACATAATTTTGAAAGCAACGAAAATTTTGCAAAGTTATAAAAGATAATATTTGTTGTGTGATTTTAACGATAAAATTGCTGGAAGGAAAGAAAAACATGATAATATTATTAAAAATATTTAATTTCCGTTATTACAACGTATCTAATCAGTTTTCATATGTAATATTATGAAAGAATGAATATTTTATTTGCTTTTAAAAAGCCCAGTAGGCTCAAATATTCAACAATATGTTGAAGTCACCACGTTCAGAAATCGTTCAATTACGGTAGAATAATTTTTTTCTAACGGTCATCCACAATACGGTTTTGCAAAATCTATCAATCCGCCTATAAGACTAAATAAAAACATTGCTTTTTTCCCCCAATTCATTTATTTATTATAAACATATGAGTCACTGAGTTCCTAAACACGCTCCTGGCGGTATTTCAATAAATAAGATTTTAATGTACGCATGTGGTCTATCGATAGATCTAAAATTTATTTATATTCCGTCCCCAGTTCGAAATTTAAAAAAAAACACGGTCAACGCGCTCCAAAACAACGACAGTGTAAAAGAATATTTTAATTTTCCTTACATACCAGAAGACAGATAATAACTTTAATTATACTTAAAACTATCATTCACATATCACGGTTTTTCGTGATTTACTCAAAACTACGTCAGTGTGTTTAGCAACTCACCAACTCATATTTTTTTATATTGGAGGTATCTTTAAGAAGATTTCTACGAGAACTGCTTGTTACTCAGTTGCTCAATTTCTCTTTTTCAAAGTGAGTAGGGATATAATGATAAGGACAGGACTAGTGGTTAGCTAATCGCTCTCGCTACTCCCCGTCTTCAGGATTGGATGGTTGGTAGGGGAAAACATGTATATTTATTTATATTACATAAGTTATTGCTCGTCATTTATTCAGGAGTGCACAATAATAATGGATGATTAAATATGAATTAACAACCAAAGCTTTCGTTATGTTTCAACTACTTTAAGTCAGTCAAAAAAAGTATTATCACTTAGCTATAAAAAAATTATAACAAAGTTAAAAAACATTTACTTCTAAAACAATTATGTAAAATAAAATTAAACCATTATGATACTGACTTAACTTCAACATGTTTTTCCTTAGAATAACTAAAACTGAATTTTACATGTTAAGTTTGTCAAAGTAAATGCCAATTCAATCAATGAAATACAATTTTGAAAACGTACATTCACAAACTAAGCAATTTAAAGAATTTTCTGCGTTTTTTATGTGACACTTAGTATTTTTTTATGAAATAACATTTTCCTACAAGCGTTTGAAGCATTCCACGAAATTTCTGAGTAAACTGTATTTTTTTAAATTCAAAAATAGAACGCAATTTTGCAGACACTTTTATGTACCCCACGCTGCGTGCATAGACATATCCACCGTGTCTACCTCTCACTCTACAACTCATAGACAGACGGTGACAAAAAATAAAATGAAGGACTGAAATTGAAATGCGATTCGGAATTGCCACATACGAACATGCATGATTGCCGAACATAAAATATGTAGACCGACATTAACTGACACATTTTACTTAATTGGGTTCATTAACACAAGTATTTTTATATACCCAGGAAAAATTTGTTGAGATTTAAAAAAATCCGTTTAACCCTCTGCAATTAAGGATTTTTTTGTTTTAATATCAATAAGCATATTTAAATCACGTAATTCATTATGTCTTTAGATAAAAACAACACAAATGGCAAGTTACCAGAAGCGGGATTTTAATCTATTTTATACATCAAAAAATCATTGAATAGCTCGTCGTTTTGGAAGAAAACACTAACTGAAAAATATTAGTCTTAAGTAATTCACCATTAACGCTTTTCATATGTTTGAAATCCTATACCTTTTTCATTAAGTTTGGTGGACAAACTGTTTTTTAAAAATAATTGTAATTTACAAAAAATCAGTACCGTCTTTTATACGGTAGAGTTTGAAATAAGAAACGTTTTAGTGTTTTTTTATCCATGTCCGCTCCCAACGTAGAACATATGGCCTCCTAATGGAGGTATCTCAACAGAAGCTTTCAATGAGAACTTCTTGTTACTCAGTTGCTCAACTTCACTTTATGTTTTTTTTAAGAGAGTGTATGGAAGGATAGGGCTAGGACAGGACTAGTGGTTAGCTAATCGCTCTCGCAACACCCCATGAGGGAAGGAATTTTTTAGATATCACAAACACTCAGACTACAAACAGAAATTGTTACCTTTATAACAATGGAATTTCTTCAATGATTCTCAAAATTGTGAGACGTCATGGGTAAAAAAACAAACTTTACTTAGCAGGTCAATGACGCAATAATAAAACAATTGTTCTGGAATAAGACTATAACTGGACTTAATTGGATCTTATTTTTTTGAATGTTTGAAAAGCTTCATCTTTCTCATTTAGTTTTTTTTTAGTAGTATCTATCACAAGGAAAATTTTAAATTATATACATAAATAGTCAGTCTCGATAAGTCGGGTACAGGGTCACGTTGGATAGGTATTGAAAAATCGCAGGAAAATTTTCCGATATTTCTCCGTAATGCCTGAATGTCATTTACGAGATAAACGAAATATTCTTTTTTGCTCCTTTTCCTGTTAAATATTCGTTTTTGTGATTGAGATTTTAGCTTGCGAATTTTTTCGTCCAATTTCCGAATATTATAATTATTTAGCAATAACGGAATAAATTTGAAAGTTATTAATTTGACAGGAAATTTTGTTAAGCTTCGAAAATGGTTATTTATTTATTATGAGGCTTGGAATTTTTAATGTGAATTATAAAAGTCGTCTGTAAGCGCTGCGATCACAAGGCTCGATATGGTGTCAATTTAATTTTTTTAATAATTGAGATCACGATAATGGGTATTTTAATATAATTTTCCCTCTTAGTGTTGATTTTTTATTACTTTGCAAAAATACTCGCTTTTATTGATTAAAATATCTGGCATATTGAAAAAAATATTTTTTAATTATAAAAATTAATATATTCGGATTGGATTTCAGTTTCAAACAACGAAAACCGTCTTGCCAGTCTTGCCACCAATGTTCCCTCTTAGACGAAAGGCTATCTGCGCTAAATCTAAAATTCAAAGACTGAGCATAGCAAACCAACAAATGCGTGACATTATTTTAAACATTTCGCAAAAATCAATATGTCAAATATGAATATTGGTTTCACGAATTTGTGTTTTATATGTTTATTTGTGTAGTTGAACATATTATTTCTTATTAATTTATACTAAATTACTGTTAATTTAAATTGCACTAATTTTTAATAGATACGTTTATTTCTTTAAAAATAAGTAGTAATAGAGTGGACACCTACTCGAGATGATGCGCGCGGACTCCAAAACTGCTGCAAGACCGCGCACGCGTGAAACTTAGAGATAACATGGCCTGGCACTGCTATTTTTTTAATCGATTGTAATAATTATTAAAAATATTTAACACAGTTGGTAGCGTCGCTGGTTACGGTTACAGATGTCTCGGGCTTAATTCCCGGTGCGGATGGTTTTCATAAATTGATCATTCAATCGATTTATGGATTTCTGTCGTAGTCTGAGTCCTCCCTCCCGCCCCTCCCATCCTCATAGGGCGTAGCGAGGGCAATTAGCTAACCACTAGTCCTCTCATAGCCGTACCCTTCTATCCCTACTCTATTCGAAAAAAGAGAGGTTGAGCAACTGGGTAACAAGCAGTCTTCTTAGAAAAATTCTGTTAAGATACCTCCATTAGGAGACCATGTATAGACGGTTTTGTTTTCATATGATACTTTATTAAATTTGTACTTTTTATTATCCACATTATTGGTGGTGAAAAAATTTAATATTTTAATCTATTTATAAACAACATTCGTCAAAACTACTTCATTTTCATATTTAAAATATTTCGTATTGTTTGTTTGTGAGTAAAAACTGGTCCCCATCGTAAAACAAATTTGTAGAATAAGTACTTTAAATTCTTGCGAATAGCTTTTTGATTTATATATAACAATTATTATACGGTATAATAATCTATATTGTTATTTATATATACGAGTCGAGTTATCCTTTTTTAATAATAATAAATACGTTACATAAAAGAAAAACTTAACACCTTTCGGAACGTTATATCCTGTATTTGTCAGGTAAAATTCAATCGTGCATGATCCTGCGCCGTCCCGTTATACTTTGTACATCCTTTGCAGGACGACGTTGGACGCCAGATGCGAGTTTTTCGGACTTTTATACATACTTAGGCGCTTAAACAATAGGTGACGGTGCGACCTTTTTTCCTTTACGGAAAAAGACTCGGTTATTTCGCTGTTCACTATTCGATTTTATTAGGAAGACAGATGCTTTCAACATAACATTAGGAATTAGATCCTTAATTTTTTTTTATAATTAAAGAAATTTTCAATTAAAATTGATAATTTAGTGCTTCCACTGGTTTTGGTTCTTTAAGAAGCATCATCAAACTAACCACATCGCAAAGTTATTTATTTCTATGATAAACAATGATTTTAATTATTAAATTAAAATTGAAAGGTAGGGTGTTTTTGTTTCCTTTTACTGTAGTGGGAAAGGGGTAATACACAAACAATGATAGTACTAATTATCATACAAATACTATTCACAAATTAATTACTGGTGTTTGGAGGTGAAAATCTCAAGTAAAATTAACACATTCGCAACGGGGGAAATATGACCAAAATACGCGCTGCGGCGGGACTAATTCGCAAGAAATTGGATCATGGAAAGAACAGCATGAAACTGACCAATCGAAAATTATGCGAAAACAAGTTTGAATGTTCTCCTAAAGGTGTTTCGTAATAAACTGATCAAATTCTTTCAATAATATTATGAATAAAACATGAATTCTTAGTTTTGAGCGATTAATATCACCTATATCGAATGACGCGAAAAACGCGTTCCCCGCCTGAATGCAATAAAACTTTGCGACGCGGAAAACTCGTCCTCCGGAGCTAACGTGTAGTGGTGGCCCACCTTTCCTATCAAAATGTTGTTTAATTTTTTAATATACGTATGTGCTCTATCGATAGATCTATCAATTTTTCCAGTTTCAAGTCTAAAATTTATTCCTATTTATTCAACTGTTTGAAATTTAAAAAAATTCTTCGTTTTACACGGTGGATGCGCTCTCAAAAAAACGACAGCTTAGAAATTTTTTTTATTTTTCCTCATATACCTGAAGACACAAAATAACTTAAATTATACTTAAAACCATACCTGCCTATTATAGTTTTTGTGAGACTCAGCGACTCATATATATGATAGTGTGTTAAATATTTGGTATTATCCGAAATACTCTCCTAGAGTTTGGTAATTAAATAATATGAAGTAAAGCGAGTTTTCATTATTCTTTTTTATGTCCATCCTGAAGTAGATCGAAATTATAGAGCGTGTTAGCATGCTAGTGGCACATATGTAGTTAAGAACGTCAAAAAAATATTTGAACGTATCTCGTAACTGTGTTTTTCTATTGTGGCTGCCAAGCATGGACTTGCTGCATATCAGCTAAATTATTAAACAACAAACTGATAAACTAAATAATTTAATAATAATAATAGCAAACATAACCTACTAAAAGTCTGCAAATTAAAATTCATCAATTGTTGCAAAAGAACAAATTTGACAACCCCTGCAATAAGTGTCGACCTGCCTTTGAATATATATATCCAGCAAGTTGGAGAAGCAGGTGTCAAGCACCTGCGATCTTTCTGGCCCGATGATCGTTTTCGGCTCCGTGAAAATCTGGAATATCATATTTTTCTTTACACCGAATAATTCCGACCCGAAATGAATGCAAATTATTATCTTGAGATTACAATATTTCCTCAGAAATATTTTGTTTTACCCATTAGGTATTTCATTTTAAGAGTTTAATATAATTTTAGTACGTTTTTAATATTAATAAGTACATTAGTATTCCCCTATCAGTCTGAATCAGGTTTTCCGATCCAGGTATTGATTAATCAATCCCGTAATCCCAGAATTCACTACAAATGTTTAAAAATAATTTTCACTTCATATTAAATACTTTCTGACAAAATAATATTATTGTTTTTTTTGTACTTTTTATTAAAAAAATCAGTTTCAACAATTATCTATAAATAAAATCTTGTCAATTAACCATTCTCACGACGAAGAACTATACAAAATCAAACATTCATTCCAAATGAAGCAATAATGAGCACACATTTAATTTTAGAAGTAAAATTAATTTAAAATTTGAAATTACGGCTAATCCTGGGATTCCGGGATTGAAAAACTGTGAATCCAATCCCGGGATGATTAAAACGATCCCGGATTGGATTCCCTATTCTGAATAAGATTTTTGAGTTGACCAAAATGGTTTAGTTTGTGTCCGCTGAAATTGTAAAATTATGTATGGCTATTAAGAAGGTATAATACTAAACAATCGATGTATGATTGAATGTAAACAAACCTTCTTTTTCTCTTTATCTAAGTACTTGCTAAGTTAAATCATTATACTATTTTGACAATTTTCAAAACATACACATGTTATCTTTAAGTTTAAAAATCATCAGCGAATATGTCTTATAATATACTCTATTTGATGAATATATTATCCTCTTTATAGAAGATAAAAGGTTATACATATATGATAATTTGAACATTGCTAAAGTTTCGTTTCTTTATAGCATTGTAATATATTGTTATCATTCGTGTAATGATACAGTGCAAATGGAGTTGATCATGTTTCAAAACAAGGATTCATCTGTTTGAATACATTTTTTTGTTTACTTTAACGGGTGCGTTCCATCATAAAAAAATTTAGCAGTGAAGGAGATATGATGCACGTACTAAAAGGGTATTAATATTGATAACTAACTGAGTTAAACCTGCATTCAATAAATATGGAATTATAATTTTTGCTTATCTTAGTCTTATTTACTGTAAATAAAAGTAGATTTTAATGGTAAATCGTGGAAAAAATAAAGTTTAAGTATTTTAGACTAGTTAAGTTAGACTTCCTCCCCCGTTATTGGATGAAATATAGAAAAAAAGTATCTAAACAAATCTTCGAAATCAATTTGTTAAGAAAATATCTCTTAAAATATTATAAGCATTCTTTAAATCGTCGTTATTCTGGAAGAAGACGTTGATTGAAAAATGCTGGTTTTGAGTAATTGGATTTTGAAGTTTTTCATTTAGCTTGTTTTAAAGTAAAAGTATAAATTATCACTAAAAGTGTGTTCTTCTATACGGTATAGTTCAAAATAAGGAACAATTTGGTATAACTAACTCAATATGTCATTGCTTAGATTTCGTGTTTTCTTCCAGAACAGCGATGAAATATTTATTTTATGCTGTAGATATCAAAACATAATTTACTTTTAAGTATATCGAATAGAAGTAACAATGTAAGCTTAGCTTTAGATTTACACATTTACTAATACATCTCGAAGAAATTTACTGTGAAATAAAACTTACTTTATTTTAGGCCGATATCATGTTCTTATGTTATATATTTAACACTGTCGAAAAACTGGATTGGCGTTTCGTACATTTTTTGAATCTCTAATATGCTTCTCTAGTATGGTTACCATGCTGTCTTTGATCGATTAATGTGACACATTGAGTTGCCAGACGACGCTGCCTTGACACGGCTAGGGCATCCAATCCCGGATCCATTGTTTGAACGCGGGATTCCGGGAATGGTCATTAAGTGTTATTTCATGGATTAAATTGTACATTTATTTAATTTGTTACCATTGTTGCTTCAATTGGAATATAAATATGATTTAATATTTTATTTAAGTATTGGAATGGTTTTTTATTGGCTAGGAGTCAGTAATTACGAAAAAAGATTTTAAAAAATCTAATGATCAAAATAGTTTTAGTATTTTATTTATTGTATTATTACAGTAGGCTTTAGCAGTATCCAAAAAGAAAAAAAATAATTTAAAACTAAATTAAAACCATAGAAAATAGAAAAAATTTACTTCAATTTCACTTTAAAATATTGTCGTATATCTATTTAAGAAATAGTCTTTCTTTGACCACTATTTCGAATTGGCTAAAAACGGCTATTACGAAATATAAGAAGGTGAGAGAATACAATACATTCTTAATATTAATTATATAAATATTACAAAATAACATTATTTAAATGAACAAACCGAGTTACACGTTGTAGTAATTATATGAATTATTATTAAGCATTTCTATTGAATTCCGAAATTCCTGGATTGATATTTAGACAATCCCGGGATTATGGGATTGCATAATTGACCGATATTGGAACCCTAGACACGACGTGTCGTCGCACCGCTGTACGCGTCTTGTCTTTTATCACCATGAGAATAAACTTTTTTTAAATTGAGGATTTCATAGAATTGAAAAGTGACGGTTTCATTTTTTACCCCTCCACCCCCGTGTTGCACTGGATGAATATAAATCGAAGAGGCAGCAAGTAAAGTTTTGCGAGGCGAATATTTAACCATTCCGCATACATAGCGACTGTAAAAGTTTATTTTTCATACGAGACACGGCGCGAAACTGAGTTTTACGATTATGTTTGCGAAGAAATCCCTGATTTGTTTTATTTCCTCGCTCGAGGAAAAAAAAACATGTTACGACCGAACGCGAAAGAAAAAAAACCAGCGCACTTACTTATCCCTAAAAAGGTTTGCAGATTTTCCTGTGCAATTTTTTATATGCCACTGGATAATGAATATGGTAATGTTCGTTTTAGTCTTAAAATTCTCTTTAAAACGTGAAAAAGAAAACCGCACACATTGTTGCAGAGAAGAGGTCAGACGCAGTTTTATCACAAATGTGACTGCCAAAAAACTGTTCAAATGATAATTATATCAGGCGATTTTAACTATGAAATATAAATGACTTAATGTATTTATTTAAATCAATAAAAGAAAAAGTGACAAAGCCATTTTACATTAGTATCTATCGTAGCTTGTTTTATGTTTTGAGAAATTATTCATTACAGTTATTATACATAAAAAATGGTTACGCCACATGGTATTCAGTGTTAAGTTTCAGATCCCTGAATGCACTCTTTAATTTTTCAATCGATTATCCACTACTAATGAAAAGTAAAAGAAAATGCATTAATCATTAATGAATTTGTATTCTTAAAATAAGAAGGGACGTAGAGTTAGAAATTAACTGCCTTTAATGTAAAAAAAATGTATGGCTAATATCAGTATGGAGTAAAAATTATGTATTAGTAAAACAAATATTTGATATGCTTTATTCATAATATATTTTATTTATGTCGTATCTTATAAAAGTATGCCTGTTTAGGTTTTTTTTGTGTTTTTTACCATATCTGCTTGCAATTTGAAACAACTGGGTTCCTAATGGAGATATTTCAACAAACTTTATTCTACGAAAACTGCGTGTAACTAAGTCGCTCAACCACTCTTTTTCGAATAGAGTAGGGATTGAAGGATAGCGCTGGGACACGACTAGTGGCTAGCTAATCGTTCTCACTACGTCCTGTTTTTGTGATGGAATATGTATAAGAGGGCACTTTACCCATCACAAACATGCATGCCTACGAACAGACATCGAGAAATTGATAGAAAAAAACGATCTATTTAATTTGAACCAGAGACAAATGTAACCGTAGCCAATGACGTTGACCACTGCACCATGGTCTCGTTGTTAAATTAAATTTATAATTAATAAAAAATGTTTAATGTCCCATCTTTTTTCGTTTATTTAGAAAAAAAATATTAGTTTCTACAAATACTTACGAGTTGGCGCTCCGACAAGACATTTAAAATATTTTAGTTTTGGTACGTACTTGACATCGTCCGTGGCGCAGTTGGTAGTGTCGTGGGCTACGGCTACGGATGTCTCGAGTTCGATTTGCGGTGCGGACAGTTTCCATAGATTGATAATTTAATCGATTTATGGATATCTTTTCGTAGTCTGAGTGTTTGTGTTGTCTATAACTGCCTCCTCACCCGCCCATCCGATCCTCACGGGGCGTAGCGAGAGCGTCCTAGTCCTGTCCTAGCCCTATCTTTCTATCAGTTTTCTAGCAGTTCTCATAGATAAATTCTGTTAAGCTACCTCCATATAAGATACTATATGCTCCACATTGGGAGTGGAAATGGAAAAAAAATTGATACGTAACCGTAAAAATTGCAATTTTTCAGGAGAGAGTAAAAATTGTTTTTATCGAAAACATTATATGGTGAGTTGCGTTATGAATCTTTGAAATGCACTCCTTTAAATTCTCGTTACTGCAGATGCGGGATTATCGGTAGGGAGTGTTGAAATAATAGTGGCTTACATCAAGTGGCCGGGTCAGAATTTTTAAAACTAAAACCAATGTAAAATGATGTTTCCGTTCCAAAAAGTGGTCAATTTATTTTTCTAATTTACGTACTTTGGCTGTGACCTGCTCTGTCGTTTTTAAAACAAGTTTGTAAAAGAATACCAATAACTTTTGTGCCAACAAGAATTGTAAGCATCGTGCAAAAAGCTGAGTTTTTAACATGTTTTTAAAATTTGTATTGTGACAATGATACTGGTAAGGAGGATTAAAATATATCTTTTTTCGTAGTTTATTCACGATAGACTGAAATCCCAAATATGTAAGTTTATGCTTAGCAGAAACTTCTAACGTTTATCGATCTATCTATTTTTAAAAATATTATGTAAGTAGTTTGTGTTACAAATACTTTCGCACCAATGACTTAACCCTGCAAATCCTTTGGAAGGGTAATATTTGTTCTTCCCCAGTGGCTTGCTACAGATATATGTAAAATATAATATACTTTATACAAAGTTAAATGATTACGATATGAAATTATTTAATTGGTAAAAACTGTTTTCGTAGATTAAACTGTAAAATTCACTGATTTATTAAAGAAAGAAAAATACAAAAGGAAATTTGAATTGTTGAAATGTCGTACATTTCCATGTATAATATTTCGGCATTAGCAATCCGGGCTTTACCTTTCGGCATCTTCAAGCATTCAAACACACGAATGAACTCAAATTGACGAAAGGTGAAACCCGGGTCGTTAGTGACGAATACATGGAAATGAACAAAATATCAACAATTCAAATTTGATATTAAAATTCCATCAAGCACCCTCAGTTGATATCTTAATTTATTAAATATAATATGATTAAATATTATATATATTTAGCTATCAACTACCTTTTAACAAAGTTTACAACTAAGTTTTAAATAAATGCCATTTTAATCAATACGCAAAAATATGTTACACTCTTGTATTAGATATCGACTGTGAAAAAGGAAAAAGGACGTAACCAACACAAAAAAAATATTGTGTATAGGCAGAATAAAACGTATATTAAATTGTATACATTGTGATTATTGAAAAAAATATTTTGAAAAGACGAGGGATAAGTTCTTTTGCCTTTCTACAGTCCATATATTATAAATGTATCTGTAAATATACTGTATTATCACGTTTTGTGCGAGTTATACACGATATTTTTTGGTGTGAGTTATGTCCTTTTTCCTTTCCGCAGTCGATATCTTCTGTGGTTATCGTAATTTACCAAATTTATTTATTTTCTCTTATAAATTTAATCGATTTAAACACTCGACTCGTTAATTAAGAAAGAAACATTTAAAAACATTTGGAAATGCTACAAGTAAAATTAAAAAACGTCTCTAATTAAATATCGTCACTGTTCTGGAAGAAAACACTATATCTAAAAAATGACATATTAAGTTAGTTATAAATTTTTTTTTCTTATTTCAAACTCTATCGTATTGAATAACAACCTTATTTTTATAAATTATACTTTTACTTAAAAAGAGTTTCGTTTAAACAAACTAAATGAAAAAGGTATGGCATTTCAAACATTCGAAAAATTTCAAAGTCAAATTACTCAAAACTATTATTTTTCAGTTAGTATCTTCTTCCAGAACAACGACGATATATCGACGGTGTTTTGGCTAACAAATGTATCCCTCAAAATTTAAATTGTTCAGGAGAAAGTAAAAACTGTTTTTATCGAAAACGTTATTTGGTGAGTTGCGTTATGAATCTTTTAAATGCTCTCTTATAAATTCGCCTGTTTGCAGATACGGGATTATACGTAGAGAGTGTCGATGTAATAATGTTTTACTTCAAGTGGCCGGGTTAGAATATTTAAACCTAAAACCAATGTCAAATAATGTTTTCCTTCCAAAAAGTGGTCAATTTATTTTTCTAATTTACATCATTTGGCCGAAATCAGGACCTGTTCTCTCGTCTTTAAAATGAGATCCAATTAATTTCTTATTTTTGAGGGTTACATCAATTAGCCAAAACACCATCGATGTAATCGTCGGCATAGTAGCAGATAGTGATAAGTCGAAAATTGGTTGTTTTGAGTTATGTATGCAGTACAATAGATTTTAGAACTGTATATTGTTTTAAAAAACAAGCTTAGCCATGTCCCAAGTATTTTTTTTACGTAATTTGAAGAAATGAAAATGAATTAAATCAATTTCGTTCACAGTATTGGTGATAAAAAACAATAAAAATAAATATTAACATTTAAACCAACTTTGTAAATGATTAACGAATGTCATAGTGTGGTTAACTTAATAAATAGTGGTTAAGATATGTAAGTCGGCTCCGTAACGCAGTTGGTAACGTCGTTCGCTACGGTTACGGATGTCTTGGGTTCAAGTCCCGGTGCTGAAAGATTTCTGCTCATAGTCATGAATGCTTGTGATGTGTGAAACTCTCTTCCGACCATCTGGTCCTCAAAAACGGGGTGTAGCGAGAACGATAAGCTAACCACTAGGTCTGTCCTAGCCGTATACTTCTATCTCTACTCTCTTTCAAAAAAGAGAGGTTGAGCAACTGAGTAAAATGAATTATGTTGAAATACCTCCAATAGAAGGCCATTTGCTCCAAATTGAGTGCGGACATGGTAAAAAATGTAAATCTATATTTCTATGATAAAAAAAATGGAAATTTTTTTTTTTAAATATTTCTTAAAAGTCGATTATCTCAAAAAAAGGTTTTTAGACTTCACCCTTCTGCCACTTCTTCTGCCACTATAACGATGATATATTTATATTTAAACTTGATTTAAATGTATTTATTAATCAAAAATATACCATACGTTATTATTTGACGGTTTGAGATTGTAACATAAACATTCAACGTAGATTGACTTAAAAACAGCATCTTTAACTGAACGTTTTTGTCAAAGGGTCGACAATATTTTCAACAAAAAAACCTTGCCTTAATGCTTGCTTTATAGATTATTCAAAGTTCGTACGCCCTTGTAAAGGATGAAGGGCGATTTGGCTATCCGACCCGCTTTGGGACTCTTTGTTTATTCTGATAATAGCAAAATCGTGAAATTAGATACTTTGTTTTCCCTTTACATTTGGACGTAATTTTCCCATGGTCAATTTTGTGTCATGCAGGTTATGTTTTATTTATAACACAACAAAATCTTTCTTTTATTATACTGGTGAACATTATTTTGGTGAATCGAGTAGTTTTTGTGATATTGCTAATTAAAATGTTGGCTTAACGGGTAAATTATATTATTATATTATAGTAGCTGTTCTGTTTCCATACTAACGGACTTATTTTTGTTTGTTTGCCTCATAATTTGCGTCATGTTGGAACTGTGTGTATTGTTTATATACACAGCGGACGCTTAGATCATGATAAAATTTCATACTTACATGTGTATGTGATAATAAATAATCTGGGCTATAATATATATAATTTTAATTAAATTTAGATGTCGGCGACCGTGGCGCAGTTGGTATCGTCGCTGGCTAGGGTTACGGATGTCTCAGGTTCAATTCCCGGTGCGGACGGTTTTCATAGATCAATCTTTCAATTGATTTATGGATTTCTGTTCGTAGTCTGTGTCCTCCCTCCCACCCATCTCATCCTCACGGGGCGTAGCGAAAGCGATTAACTAACCACTAGTCCTGTCCTAGCCCTATCCTTCTATCGCTACTCTCTTCGAAAAAAGTGAGGTTGAGCAACTGATACCTCCACATATACACGCATAACGTTGTTACGCTGCGGAATACACTCCGTAAGAGTGTGAAACCGTAGTGGGTGGTGATGGGTACAACGTTGAGTACCCTAGGGCATTGAAAAAAACTGATACCTCCATTGGGAGACCATATGCTCCACATGGGGCGGACATGGAAAAAAATTTTTGAGGAATTTATAAATTTAATACAAATAAAAAAATATATTGCAATATTTTAACAATAATAACAATATGCAGTTATTTCCGAGTTTTAGTTTTGCCATATTTTAAGACATCAACTGAAGGTGCTTGATGGAATTTTGATATCAAATTTAAATTGTTAAAACGATGTTCATTTCTTCAGGCATTCAAACACACGAATATAATTGGCCTTCTTGAATAAATCTGTGAATTTTACAGTTTAAGGTGCGAAAACAGTTTTTAAGAATTAAATAATTTCGCGGGTTTTGCCTTTGGCATCTTCATTAACACTTTTGGCAGCGATGGCTTTGCTCAAAATATTTCCCTGCGATTTCTTTATGAAACCTTTGTCTTGGCTTTAAATAAAGTTTAAACTAATAAAAGAAACCAACTGACTGATGAAGTTAGTAACGCTTGCGTGTGCCTGAAATATACGTAATACAAACTTTTAATAATTAAAAGAATTAGCCAACCCAATTCAGCAAAAAAAATTCACTAATACAATTCATTATTTGCTTCTGCTCTTTAATAATAATAAATACATAGTTGAAAAACAAGTCTTTTATTTATTAGGGTTTCAAAATTATTGACACGGCACCCGAGTAAAAGCTAGGTTTTTTCAGAATTTTGACACGTCGAACTAAAAAGGTTAGCCATACCTAACTTATAGGCTTAGCATAAATTATAAAATGACAAATGACTTAAAGCATATTAAAAAGAAAACAATCCATTGTCCAATCAGCTAAGATTGATTGAAATTATAAATTATCTTCTATTTCAGATTTTTGTCTAATACTTTTCGTTAACCTTTATCCGCCCGATCTTGTTTTTGAGCAATTATTGCATGACCCTAAGCTGTCATTAAAATAACTATATTTATAAAACTAGTCATTTTATTTGGGTAAAGTAAGAAACATTATCAAAAACAAAGATTGCTTAAATTTTATAAATGTTTTATTTACTATTTTTCACAGTGTATACAATTTTAAATAAAAGTTTTAGAATTCAAACTATAAAAATTACTTTTTTCATACATCAATTTTTAATATTTTTGTCAATATATGGACCATCTTTGAACTTTTGGGATTTAAATATCGACGATCCCGAAACGCTGATGTTTGTTTTACATATAATGAGATTTTTTTTATTGAATATTTAAAAATAAAACTATGGTTCGGTATTTTAAAGTCATTATTTATGTAATTTAATACTTATATTTTGAAAACTTTTATCATAAATCAGTGTATTCCGACCGTGAAATGTGTCATTATTGGTGGGTGGGCGGTTAAAGGTTAAGAACACTTAAAAAAATAATTTAAAAAAAATAAGATCCAAACATTGGTATGAAAAACGGTAAATTTGAACGTTACCACTCGGTGAAAGTGAGTGGTACATAATTATGTAACGAAAGTGAGTGGTACGAATTATGTAATTATATAACGAAAATATATTATTATCATTATCACGATATGTGTTATTGAAATATGTATGAACAGTAAAAGATAATACATATCTTAATAATCTTAATATTTTTATGTATTATACTACTGACAGTTGCCTACTTATTTTAATGATGACAATTCTTCAGATTTCAAGGCTCAGACAATTTTCTGGCGTAAGCCCACATTTGAATGATAATAATTTCCTCATTCTCGCAGCAAAAAAACCTATTATACCATCCATTTCATAAACATACATCGCTTAATTTTGCCAAATCTCTTTCTGTCACTTTATATTGCTGAGAAAAAGGATTTTCTCCACAGAAATGGTTAATATCCGGCCCTACAATCTGCATAAATCTAACTGTCGTTTTGAAGGAAATGAAAAAATACCGAGACTGCATTGTAAATTTTATTTCTACTATTGCGGCGCTTGCTTTAAATTTACGAGAACGATTGCTGAAACTATAAAAGGTGCAAAAAAATAAAATATAACTTTTTAAAATTTCGGCGAAAAATTGCCATAGAACATAACGATTTTTTTACTGTTATAATTCATAATGTATGTTGACGTCATAAAAGTTGACTGTTAGTGTTGTAGCATAGCGGTAAAAAGTGTGCTTAGCTATCAAAAGTTTTTGGATTAATCCCTGGTGTCAAGTTTCGGATAGGTACTAGGTTTATTCGGTGAAGGACGTTGAAATAATTCAAAACAACCTATTTTTCAGTTTAAATTAATATATATATATTCAATGTGGAAATACAAAACGTATTAATACACTATATATCACTGTAGAAATGCAAAAGGACGTATCCTACCGTCTTTTCAAAATATTTGTTTTCGATAATCACAATGTGTACTGTTTGGGCTATACGAAATATTTTTTGTCCATGTTTTACGTCATTTTTCCTTTCCATGGTCAATATGTATATCAGCTATGGAAAGGGAAAGGGACTTAACCTACACACAAAAAATATTGTGTATAGCCCAAACAAAACGTGTATTAAATTTTATACATTGTGATTATCAAAAAAATAAATTTTTTAAAAGACGGAGAGATAAGTCTTCTTGCCTTTCTACAGTAGATATGTTATATATTTGCATATAAATAAAGTGTGTCAGCACGTTTTGTGTGAGTTATGCATAATATGTTTTGGTGTGGGTAACGTCCTTTTTAAAATATGGCTAGACTACGGAATTTCAAAAAACATTTTTGCTATCAAGAAATCAACCTTTTATTATATGGAAACCTTAATAATAAAACTATTTATTAGACATGAAACCTTTTGTTCCACATTAGGGGCGGAGATGGTGTTAAAAAAATTACCACTTACTCACATAACAGTAAGGTTTTTTAATAACAACACATTGGAAGTCTTTCCTGTGTATACAGCTCGTAATATTCTTAAAACTTGTTCTTCGCGTTGATAATATGACTCACCAGTTGCAAGGGCCGTTCGGCTAATTTTCAGCAACGATCTCTGGGTACTGTTTTCAAAGATACTTTTTCTTAAATGAATTTGTATTTTAATAATATATTTCTGGTTCTCTTTTGTATTTAAAAAATCTTATTATCATTTTTGTTATGCGTACTGTATAAATGCAAGACGCATTGGCGTGAGCTGTAATGCAATGTATTAAAATTTTTAACTTACAAATAAATACACCATCTTAAAAATATAGTCCATTGAATCCGGTAATCTCCAGCTTAGAGAATAAATACAAATTTTACAGGAATGACAAATAAATGTACTAGACGCAAAGAGTTAAGTATCTTTCATTCTATGTATAATTATACTATTGTCGAGGATATATTGTAAACCAAGACCTATCAAAATTCATACATACACTGACTCTCTCTGTTTTAAAAGTACGTGCGCAAGTGTAGAGATGTGCGTTGCATACAGACATTACAGACAGATACGTGAAGAAAAGTTTATATCGTCGTTATTATGGAAGAAGACATTAAATGAAAATTACAAGTTTTGAGCAATTGGACATTGATGTTTGAAATGCTATAAAGTGAAGAATTTGAAAAATCTTTTTTTTTAACCATATCCGCTCCCTATTCAGAGCATATGGCCATGACGCGGATTCTTCAAGCTTTTCTGTCCCCCACCAGTCTCCTCGCTTACTCCCAGGTCATCCCAGCGTCACGTCTTATCTTGAAATAAATTGGATTACCCATATTTTCAATATGTATTACTAATCTGTAAACCAAATGCTGTATATTTTTCACATATCAGTTACGTACAGAATATATGAAATAATAGTAACTACAGTGATGCCAAAGTTACCCGATTTTGATGAAAATTTTTCCTATTTTGTTTCACCTATATTTATAATAATAAATCTGTTTATGTTGATTAACTTTCATCCTAAGATATTAGTTCATTTCTTTGTTGAATTATATCACACATAAATGCAATGGCGAACGATAAAATAAAAAAAAAACCTTCAGAACTAGCTCATAGTTACACTAATTAACTGTAATTTATAAAAATAAGTGTGTTCTTTCATACGGTAAAGTTTGAAATAAGGAACATTTTGTCTTGACTAACTCATTATGTCATTTTTTCTTCCAGAACAGCGATGTATTGTATTAATGACATTTGTTTTGGAAATGGAGAACGGAAAATTAATATAAAATAATCTACGTCGTGGCGTCACGTATCAATCACTCCAGAGCGTTTTGGACAAAAGTTCATATTTTCAAAAACAATTTTGACATTAATCCCAAGTTACAGCTCGTCAGTATTCTAGGGTAAACAAACATTCGTGAAACCTGAGCCGAAATCTGCGTAAACATCTACAACACTTTGGAAATGTGTTTATCAACAATCACAAGTTCGCATAAGTTTCCAGTAAACTAATATGGAAGCTACAGGCTATTGGGTCATATTAATAATTGTCAGAAAACTGAATTTAATTCGCTATATTAAATATCACTGCATCATTTAACATATTTGATTATAATTAATTGCAATATTAAATGGATAATACGAAATTAAAATTGATAGCTTAGTTATTCCATTGGCTGTGTTACTAAATATGTAACTACGCAGAATCAATAAAATCACAATGCATTTATTTTAATGACTAATTAATAACATCTGGTAAACTTTTTTCCTAAAAACACAAATAGTACCTTAAATGATTTAATCTATGTATACAAAAATGAAGATTTGTTTGTTTGTCCTGTGTGCATTCCTTTACCATTCATCCGATTTCGATCAAACTTTGGTGAGTTGTTGTGTGCACACCTGTGAAGGTTTCTGAAGAAAAAAAATCTTAAAACAAAATCTAAAAAAAAATCTAAAAAAGAATCATAATACGTACAACTAGCAATATCTCTGAACCAGTCGAAAAATTAAGAAAAATACAAGAGTAAGGAACTATGTTATTTCTTATTTCGATCTCACAAAAAGAGCAATGAAAAAACAATCAATTTACATTTCATTTCTAAAACGGTTATGTGTTTATCGAAATAAATATTGTTATACAGTCAAAACTATTGTGTAAATAATTTGAATTCAGTATCAATTAACAAACTTATCACGCTTTGTATCTCTTATTATTAAAATTCAGAACAATATATTCAAAGATAGATTTCTTTTTCGGAGAAATAAGGAATACAGTATCAAAATTTTCTTTCTTTAACGTTTTCTTTAAAAAATCAACAATTATTTTTGGTTAACTGAATAAATATCAATTCTCATAATAGCAACTTATATTAAATGCTCCATTAAGAGTCCATTTCCTCTACATAACTCCCATTGTTTGATAAAAACCAGAAGTAATTTAAGGCTATATTTAAATGAATTTAAATATGAAATATCAATTGATTGTAAACACTCGTCAAAGTTGTAAAAACTGCGTTATCGAAAATATTATACGGTGAGTTGCGTTATGAATCTTTGAAATGCACTGCGATATAATAGTGGCTCACATCAAGTGGCCGGGTCAGAATCTCTAAGCCCAAAATCAATATAAAATGATGTTTCCCTTCCAAAAAGTAGTCAATTTATTTTTTTAATTTACATCACTTGGCCAAAATCTGGTCTATCATCTTTAAAATGAGATCGAATCATTAACTCATTTTTGTAATTTTTGAGAGTTACATCGATTGGCCAAAACACATTAAATATACATATATAAACACATCATGGTCTTTAGCTACCACGTTTTTTAAAAAAAGGTCTGTTTAAGAATTCAAAATTCTTATTTAAGATAACGAAATGGTGATCTAATGCCTTAAATAGGTACTTAAAAAAAATACGTTTTGAGTGAAATATATAACTGGACGTGCAATTAATATTAAAGTAAATATGAACGTAAAGTTTAATGTAAAATGTCAGCGTAAGCTGCATTAAAATTTCTATGCATGCGAATATGTTTATTTAATGGACTCTAATATTTATTCAGGAGCACGGAGCTTAAAATAATAAGCTTTTTAATCAAGTGCATTGAAAAGAGCTTTAAAGCTCCGGCCCGCTGCATGTTGCATTTGCAAGTGCAAGTGGCTTCGCTCTAACTAATCGGACATTTGCAAATTGCATGCACTATTTCTAAACACTGTTGCAGACATTGCGAAATACCTACTGGCAAAATGTACGTTCAGAATCAGGCACGACCAATGTATTTTCATTTGTACATATTATTATCATTTGTCGTTATATTAATTAAAAAGTATTCACTTTTGTAAACGTTAAGATAAACTTAATAAAAAATAAATAATCCTTGAATTATATATTATGAGATTAAGTATTTTCTTAATTTAAAAATACATTATTATATAATTTATCTGTAAATAAAAGATAGCGCCACTTTGGATATTACAAGGCGCACGAACTGCGTTCATGCGTAGCTATTAAAACCTCCCTTTTTAAATATTCATTACCCAGAGACTAGAAACTATCTATCTAGCCAATAAGAACACTGCCTCCGCTGTTGGATTGGTTCTCATTTGATACGGTCATACGAAACCCAGGAATAGCACTTCCTCCACTGTTGGATCGGTTCTCATGTGATTCCGTTCTACAGATTCCATCCTATTGAAACTATCTCATCTGATAAGGCTCTACGCCCTCAAGCCCTATTCGATTGCTGGGTGCGTCAACTTCACTCATATCCTACAGTGCGTGTTATACTGTGCTTTTTCTAGTTAGCTCAAACTTACAAAATGTGTTAAATCTTGAAAGTATAAGCAATAAACGATTATCATTTGAGCCTTGAGAAGACTTCTTACTTTAATTGTGATATAATCTGATAACTGGTTCCTAACCTATAGTGCCTTTGAATCAAAATATTCTATACATAAAAATAGTTTACTAAGTACCACAATTTGTTTTTATATTTAAATGAAAACCGGTATTATCGAAACAGGGATCCCGGTAATTTAGCTGTTTTTTCAACAGTGAAATACCGTTTTGATGAGAAAAAGTACCGTTATTACAATAATTAATCGTACAGTGGTATTTAATAACGGCTTACAATTAAATGCGCTTTTGTTTAGATGATATTCACTTTCGTAAAGATAAACCACCATATAAAAATAAAGTGATGCCATATAATAAAATATATTGAAACATTGAAGAAATATGTTGCAATTATGAAAAAATATCATCACATTGACAAAATAGTTTTCACTCAATATAAAAAATACTCACACTTTGAAATCGATAGTTTCACAACGCTGTAATGAAATGTCACTTATTCTTTACCACTTGCAACATAGGATTTTCCACCATAGACTAGTTTACTTGTAGCAACTCTATATTAGGACAACTGTATTGTCTTTGCTCCACGCATTAGAATTTATTCACTGGTATATTATAGGAGTGGTATTTATGAAGAAGCAGGGTTCTAAGTGGACATGCAATATCTTAATAT
Organism: Himalopsyche phryganea; assembly: GCA_022494535.1. NCBI lineage: Eukaryota > Metazoa > Arthropoda > Insecta > Trichoptera > Rhyacophilidae > Himalopsyche > Himalopsyche phryganea. The sequence continues at coordinate 4,550,985 of JAGVSL010000025.1, forward strand.
AATTTAGTTCAATGTCCAAAACATACAGAATTAAAATAATCCGTTTCAAAGTCAAGCTATCAAAATGAGTATGTGGTACTTTCTTAAAAGAATCCGTTTCAAAGTGAAAACTATTAAAATCAAAGTTTGAGTGTACCAAGTGAATACTAGCTTACACAAAGTGCAAACTATCGAAACAAAAGTTCAAGTGTAAAAGTGAATACTACCTAACACAAAGTGCAATTATTTATAACCCTTTAATAACTCTTTGTTAGAAAAACTTTAGATCTGGGTGGGCTTTTTATGCAGCCAGAATAATTTACAAGAATTTCCGATTAATAAATTAACAATTTACAATTTAACTGAAAAAAAAATTAAGACAAGTATTTGCATCACACTACATGGCTGGCTGTAGCGAGTGAAAGAGATTTCGTATTTTTCCAGAACTGAGAGGTATAAATTGTAAACTGTATTTCTGTATTTGTAGATGAACATAACTGACTGCAATAAAAAGAATCCTGAAGATTAGAGGCGTATTTTGATTGATAGATAGTCCCGGAAGAGTATCCCCGACTGTGAGAATAGAATTTGTCATCATCATCAGAAGCCCTCCCAGAAGTGGCTTTTCGAAAGGCGTCAACGTTGGAGCTTTTCACTTTTAAATATTTCGTCCGGTAGTGCGATCCAAATTATAGTATTACAATTCTACAGAAAACCGAATATTGATACAGAATTTTGACACAAATAAACCGCAAATTATTTTATACATATTAAAAACACAAAAGCAAAATTAACCGTAAAACAATTAAAAAATTATCAGTTTTAAGCATCTAGGTTCTATTATAAAAACAAATTCAATAGAGTTAAAAATTATATCGCTTTCTATAAACTTACTAAGGCGTACCCATTACTTTATTAGAAATGTAACAAAGTTCTGCAAGAAGCTTAAATAGCAATGGGCTGGGCACATAGCCAGATGGAGAAACAATTGCAGAGCAAATTGAATAATTCAATAGAATTCGAGACGTTCAAAAATACCACAACGTCAACCTGCCGTTTTCCGAATATATCATGTTTGGTAATAGTTAAGAATAAAAATTATAATTCAATTGCGTGTTGAATATGGGCCCTCCTTATAATTTTATTACGGCAAATAAATTAATTTAAATACCATGATTATCACTAAACAAATTTCACCTCGTGGTGATAATTGTATTTAAATAGTGGCTTTGGTACCTTGGATGTAATATAAAATCTGCTGCAGCACCTTTTACCAATTTTATAGGTAATCGTGATAATCTAAGCTTTTAACCAAATATGAGTTGGTAACCCTTGCAACCCCAAATTATAAAATATGACATGCCCTGATGTTTTTTGTGAACATTTGTTTGCTTTCTTCGAAGCTCGGAATGATTCAGAACGGCCGTTCGGACGTTTTTAATATGCAATTCAGGGAAGCCAATTACATGGCCTTGTCGACTTTAAGCCTAATTAAAAAAGCAGCCTCTCTTAATTAAATTTGGATTAAATTTGGATTATTGAGATTTTCTACACTTCCATGTATTTTGTCACTAACCACCCGGGTTACGTCTTTCGGCATCTTCAGGTATTCGCTCGTGTGCTCAAATGCCTGAAGATTCCGAAAGGCGAAACCCAGGTCGTTAGTGTCAAAATATATGGAAGTGTACAAAATTTCAATAATCCAAATTTGATATTGAAATTCCATCAAGCACCCTCAGTCGATGTCTTAAATTATATTAAACTCTCTTAATAACATTTTGACTATCAAAATTTAGAAGCTATTGACAAAAGAGTGGGGGCTGTTTGAAAAAATGTTGAATTTTGATTTATGGAGCAGTCTCCCTCGAGTAACCAGTGGTTGACGTCACTTGCGTAAGCCACTGGGCCGTATAGCTGTCATTTACAATTGTGTTTTTTTGTTCGAAATTGTATTTAATATTAATTTAAAATCATTTCTTAATGTTAATTGTGCTCAAATTTAAATGTAAATTCATGTGTTAAGTGTAAATATAAATGAAGTCTCAATTGTGTGCTGTAATGGTAATTTTTGTTTTGTCAAATCACTGCATCTTATAAATAAAAGAGATTTCCCGGACCGAAGTGGCGTTTGCATTGAGACCTTCCAACTGATGCAGGACGAGCGTAACCAATCGTACGCCCCCTTTTGACCGGGCATTATCGAATAGTATTCATAACTGTCAACGCTCCGGGTCCATTAATGATTGTGGAATACACTTATATACACAATATGAATTTAAAATTGTTTTGGCTATATAATCAAACATCAGTTTTTTAAAAGGATTGTTGATATATTTGAATTGATCAAATATATAGTCTACAGTTAGACTTTAAAACAATATTTTCGTTAATTCACAAATATGTTGCACAACTATTTGTAGTTAAAAAAATAATTAAACTGCATAAAAAAACATTATTAGCCTTCAAGTTTTGATGCTAAAAAAATCGCTTTGGACCTCATGCGGTCAAATTTCGTTAACATGTTAACATAAACGCATTACACCACGTTAGAACGGCGTTCTATTGCAAAAGCTCTCTAGGCAAATTACTTATACACAATACAATATAGATAGAGTAAACTTTAAGAACAAATCTGGTATTTATAAATTACGATGCAATGATTGCCAACATTTCTATGTGGGTAAAACCACACGTACATTAGATATAAGGGTATCAGAACATTTAGCTGCCTTTAGATTAAAAAAAGAAACTTCGACATTCGCAAATCACTTGCTAATGGAGAACCATACGTTTAATGCGGATGATGGGGTTAAACTGTTGCATAAAAACATGGGGGATCATAAATTATTTTATCAAGAAATTTTGGAAATTAATAGAGCCCAGTTAAATTCCTTGCCAATTTTGAATGAGCAGCTGAACCTTCCTAATTCTCCGCTATTATACCCTATACGTTGAAACACCTAACAGATGTCACTAAATGTGGAATGATTGTATATATTTACCCATTCGTCTAATTACATCCCGTCAAAACCCACAATACTATTATAATTGTAAAATCACTGGTATTTCTAAAAGAAGTTGAAAAGCGGCAAATCGCCACTCTGTTAATATGGTGTTTACAAAATAAGGATTAGGACGATTCCCGAAATTTTAACTCAGGTATCAGTGTGGCTCTCAGACGTATAATATCTTACCTCTCTTTTAATGTCTCTCAGTTCGAGTCCATTCGTGTGCTCGAATGCCTGAAGATGCCGAAAGGCGAAACCCGGGTCGTTAGTGACAAAATGCATGGAAGTGTACAAAATCTCAATAATCCGAATTTGATAAACGCATTTATTAAGCGAAATGAAAATTTAAAAAAGTTTTATGTAGTATTAAATAATTATTTTACATCACATTTTTTGTGTAAAACCTGAGATACATCAAACTATACGAGATTATCCAAAGACGCAAGAATCAAAATCGTCATAGCAGGACAAGCTCGTGACATGTCTTCGTGTCGTTTGAAGCAAAACGGTTGCATATGATACGTCATGCATCTCGGGTTATTACTATATTATACTAACTACTATACTATACTATTTTTTTTTTCCATGTCCGCTCATAATGTGAAGCATATGGTCTCCTAATGGAGGTATCTTAACAGAATTTTTCTACGAGAACTGCTTGTTACTCAGTTGCTCAACCTCTCTTTTTTAGAAGAGAAAAGGGATAGAAAGATAGGGCTATGACAGCGCTAGTGGTTAGCTAATCGCTCTGATCGCTCTAATCTGTGAGGATGGGATAGGTGGGAGGGAGGACTCAGATTACGAACAGTAATCCATAAATCGATTGAAAGATCGATTTATGAAAACCGTCCGCACCGGGAATTGAACCCGATACATCTGAATGCTGAATAACCCATTGGTCCGGAACGGTTATTTTCGTCTACACGGGACGGGTGTTTGAATAAGTATTTTTTACACGAAGATATTTTTGAAATGTCAATAGATTTAGCCAGTGCGGGTTCAACCTTGTAACTTTCGATAAGTGTGTTATTTATTTGTAACTTTATTTAATTATCTAATCGTAGTGATTTACTAAGCAATATAAATAAAGCCTGAACAGTGTCGGCGTCCAATATACATTAAACAGTTAGCAGTAAAACGCATGGCCGCCATTTTAAATCTCTGCCCAAAATGAAAGTGTTATTTTATCTGACAATGGCAAAGACAATTGGTAGAGCGGCTACCATAGAGATTGTAATGGCCAAATAAACATTACCTTTATGGTGCCCATTCAAAACCTTTAACGCCTAAATACCAATAGAACTCGCCTAACAATGAAGCTTTGATTCGATATCCAATTTGCAGAATTTATGTTAGTTGCTTTTTGTTTCTAAATGAAATTATAATAAATTTTTGTTGTTATTAGAACTTAGCCTAGAGAAAATTTATTACTTTTGCACTATTTCAAAGTAAACTTGTGTTGTTCTTCTTACAGCACAAATTTTGGAAGCGTGGTATTGGAATCCGCATTATAAAAACTCTTTTTTTATAATATAATATTTTTTATAGTACCCGGCATGTGTTGCAATGCCACTCAAAAAAAAGATATTGTTCGTGTTTTAATTCTGTTTATTGAAGTGCTTTTTGATACACATTTTTTTTTTCGTTTGGTGTGTACACGAATAAATCAAATGACTTTCCCACCCGTTGGCAGGCCACATACAGCTGTCCACGGGAGAAGCATGGATTTTTCAAATTTAGTCCACACACGTGTAGTGATTATCCCTGTGCTTTGTTAATGGTCATTACAAATGCGAGTCACACCGGAAACTGCAGACATTTGAATTTGACTGGCATATCTGCTGGAATCATTAGGATGCGTGGCAAAATTATTTCTTCTCCTTAAATTTTCTATTTATGACCTGCAATTGGAATTTAACAATACCACTTCGCACACAAACTGAAATGTCGCTGTTTGTACGTATTTGATTCTTTTTTTATTTATTTGTTTTTGTTTAGAAACCTTCACAGGTGTGCTCACAACAACTCACCAAAGTTTCATTGCAATCGGATGAATAATATAGGAATGCATAAGGACAAACAAACAAACATTAATTTATATATATATATATAGATTATTGCAACATAAATTTTTCATCACTTTATTCTCGCTGTTATTCTTGATAGACATTTATCATTTAGTGGAAGTGACGATTATAGAAATGGAAGCATATCCAACGGAAGAGAAATCGTGCTATAAGAAACCGCGTTATAGATATTATGTTGCCAGTACTAAATGAAACTGAATTATTGGGCAGCTTGATATAGAGATGACCACGGCAATTTACAGTATATTGACTTTTAAGGCACGGATACACTAGGGGAGAAAATGAACAACATACCATGGAACATGACGTGAGACATTTACGTTGATGTTGCAGAAACAATGTCACGGAATATATTGCTTGTACACCCCAGGGCTCACGTCAGTTGTCGCAGAAATGTCGCCCGAGGAGGTTATGTTGATAATTTTTATGCAAAATTAGTTATAAATGTAGTTTTGTAGAATGTAAAATTTATGTTAAGCCCATGAAATCATGAGATTATATATATTTATTATTTGGCAAAGATTTTTACGATTATCTCTGAACTATGAAAATATTGACGTCGCTTTGACACTTTACGTTACATATTTATGATATTATTGTTGTGAAACTAATAAAGCTTTTAACCTCAAAAAAAAGTTGTATAAAAATGCATCTTGGTCATAAACGTTCGTGAAAATATATCACTCAGTAAAGGCATACATAATTCCGTCATATTTAGTTGATTTATAATTGTCGATAATAAATAAATTTATAATTGAAGTCACACGTAAACACACGCACAACATATTAGATGCCGCCCGCCTGCTCTATGTCGCGTGCAGCGTTGCGGGGCAGTGGGCAACGTTGCAGCGTCACGTAGAATTTTGGTTTGCCCTTGTAAGGAATTCAGAGATAAGGTAACGGACAATACAATTTTGTGTTACGTGTAAGACACGTGCTGCTGAAGGGATTCTCACTGAACGTCCACGCTGATTGTGGGAAGAGCATAATGTCTCAAGACCAGTTATGGTTCGGCGTAAAGTATCCTCAATTTTCAACTCGGTTAGCATTGTAAATTTGTAGTACTCTTTGTGGCATTTTCCATAGCAGGCTGACGACCACATTCCAATACGTTGCTGTATTCTGAGAAAGTAGTAAAAGGTCGGCAATGGTCAGGACATTGAATCACTTACTTCAGTTCTTACTAAGCCGCCTCAATAGTGAAATGATCAATCCACGGAAAAAAAGCTAATTTGAAAGAAGAAGATCAGGACCAGCTTCGCTCATCACAATTTATGAGAGGAACCGTTACTGATCATTGCAAACGTGTTTAAACGGTATAAAGAAATTGTGTTTTATTTTATAAATATAATACCTTTTCACCAAGTATTGACAGTTAACACCTTAAAAGTGATGAAATAAGAAGACTAAAAACGTTTTGTGTTTTGTTAATTATATCTAAATTTACCAATATGTTGGTAAAATTAAATTGATGATACGTAGCGAAAATACATAAACAGGAATCACACGAACTTTGCAAACATCTCAATAATTAATTATCCATTGACGCAAACATTTTCCGTGATGAATCCGGCAATATATTATATTAATATCTTATAATCTGATCTTTGGTCCAATTTAACGTACAGTAAAAGTTAAATCAAACTTTCAGGCAAACTTGAAGCATACGAATCACATTCTGGTCAAAGTTTTCTTTAGAAGCGAATAACTTTGCACGTTAGTAATATTAGCCGTGCTATATTATTATTCAAAACGTAATTTGAAGCTAAGAGATATTTACCCAATATCAGAATTTCCTCAACTTAATGCGATATTAAGGAAATTTTCAATTCTCTTTGCATAAATTCACACGTACCTACGTACGTTACTTTTAAGGTGTTAACTGTCAATTCTTGGTGGAAAGACATTATATTTAAAAAAATAAAACACAATTCATTTGTACTAATTCCACATATTTATAATGACCAGGACCGGTTTCGCTCATCACGAGTATTCATCACGAGCGCTTATCAGTTGATAATTATACATACATTACGTTTACCGTGAATAAAGAGTATTTATAAAAGATAAATCGGTACAGTGTAACGTATTTTGAACGAGAACTGGTCAGATCTTTTAAATCTAAAGCCAATGTAAAATGATGTTTCCATTGCAAAAAGTGGTCAATTTATTTTTCTAATTTACACCATTTGGCCGAGACCTGTTCTGTCGCCTTTAAAACGGCATCCAATCATTAACTCATTTTCGTAGTTTTTGAGGGTTACATCAATTGGCCAACACAACGAAGATATGATTACTGGAAAACTTTTCATTAAAAAGCATTTTTCATAAAAAAAATATGAATTTTTCTATTGGGCATTTTTTTTCGTTTCTTTTAATATGTAATAAAACAAAAATATATGTGCCCCAATCGATGAAAGTTTTAAAGGTCACTTTATGAAATTCTTTACAAAATGCATGAACAGTTAGTTGATGTTTTTCAACCCCTTTTATTGCTTCATCGAAAGCTGATCCTTACTCTAATACTGGTCTTAAAGCTTTAAGTAAAAGCTCTTGTCTAAACGTACTATGGTCATGTAAGGTTCAATAAACCCAACATATAAAAGAATACAGCTTAATCCGATATTAATATGTTATTCGCTGAAAACGTATTTCTGAAATTTATTATACTAACTTTTTATGTACAATTTTTATTATTTTACGATACCTTATAATTTTAATATCGGTTCCAGTGGTAAACGTCGTTGGCTACGATTACGAATGTCTCGGGTTCAAGCCCTGGTACGGACAGTGTCATAAATTGATTTTTCAATCGATTTATGAATTTCTGTTTGAAAGCATGGATGTTTGTGATGTCTAAAATTCCCTCCCATCCATCAGGTCCTAAAAACAGGGCGTAACGAGAGCGACTAGCTGACCACTAGGGCTGTCATAAATCCTTTATACCTATTCTCTTCGAAAAAGAGAGGTTGATTAACTGGGTGAAAAGGAGTGTTGAGATACCTTCATTAAGACCTCATATGTTCCACATTGGGAGTGGACTTGGTAAAAAAAAAAATGAATTCAGCCTTGCTGGATTCTGGAAGAAAACACTAAATCAAAACAATTACATATTGAGTTAGTTATCCCAAAATTAATATTTTGAACCCCACTGCATGCAAGAACACACTAATTTTTCTGAAATATACTTTTACTTAAAAACAGTTTTAAACAAAAACCAAAAAAAAATGAAAAAGATATAGTAATTCAAAAATTTGAAAACTTCATAGTCCAGTTATTCACATTCAACAACTACATTTTTATCAACTAATAAAAAAGCAAGTTGTCTTTGTATAAGAATTAACTAAATAATGGAATTGTCATGGTACTACTCGCGTATTTTTTTTTAAATAAGTCTAATTAAAATTCGTTTATATACTAAGCTCCACTAAGTTCTGGCCGTAAGCCAATATACAGCGGTCCCAAGCCCCAGACACCCCAAAGGCGCGGCGGCCTTCGGAAGTTTGAGCCGATTAGTGGAAATACTCACTTGATGCCTTTCTAGGCAAACATTGTTAGTTGGACGCCATCTGGTGCCGCTATTCGGACCCAACGAATGAAAGTTAACACTTTCGCCGTCACAGGATCGTGTTAAAAAGTTTTAAATATAAATAATATCAATACAACTTTGTTCGCCAATGAATTCGAAAGGTACTTCAAAATTTTACTCATTTTCGTTATTAAAACTAATTTAATATTGTTTTTGGTATACAATTTTAAGGGAAACGGAAAAAACTTCATCATTGTTAACCCTTCCTTACTCATGCTTATAAACCTTTAAATTATCTGTGTGTGATCTGGTGACACAAAAAATTGAAAATTTAGCTATTTGTGCATAAAATAATTCTACACATAATTAAATATTAAAAATGCATTTACGACTTCTCTGTATAATTAATCATAATTTTAAAATCACGTCAATTTTACCATCGAAAAATACTAAATTATAATATAGTAACAATTCGAGATGCATGACGTACCAGATGCAACTGTTTTTTTTTTAAATGGCACCGAGATACGTCTAGAGCTTGTTCTGCTATAAAAAATTGGATTCTTGCGTATTTCAGGTTTTACACACAAAATATGGAGTATAAAAATTACTTAATACTAAATAAAATCATATTTCAATTTTTGAAATTGTCATTTCGCTTTATAAGTGCGTTTATATGACAAAACCCACACGGTATTGAAATGTGACTGCATAAAAACGGGAAGGTTTATTAATGTCACTGAAACATGTAGAGATACAAAAAACAGTATTCATTTATACTACTTCCACATATAATTATCAGGACCGGTTTCGTTCATCACGAGCACTATCAACTGATCAGTTGATAATGCTCGTGATGAGCGAAACCAGTCCTGATCATTATACATATGTGGAAGTAGTACAAATGAATTGTATTTTATTTTTTAAAATATAATGTCTTTCCACCAAGAATTGACAGTTAACACCTTAAAAGTGACAAAAAACAGTGTTAATCATCTTGATTGTTTTATAATCGTATAGTTAACTATCATATTTGTAACGCCAGTTAGACAGAAAATAAAAAATATGTATTCATAATGTGAGAAGCTTCGACTAAAATCCAGCGTGCTGATGATGATGATGAAGTTTTCAGGTTTTTAATTTCAATCAAAACACGGCAATTCAGTCATAATCCTCTTTATTGCAGTCAGTTTAATACATACACATAATTTACAATTTAAAACAGAAACAAAAAAACACAATTTACGACAAAAATTAAGCCCGTGTAAAATCAATAGCTTATCTTACGGGCAGCGTTGAGAGACGAGTCACGTGTTCGTACCGCTCACAGCACCAAAATGTAATGTTCTGCAACATTTAAGGTCCCGCCCTTTTGTTTCTGTTAAGGGTGCAATGCTGGTTGGTCTAAGTGTCCGCTTTCGAAAAATCTATCCGACGACGTTACCCAAAATATTATTTGCCTCACATATTTCAACGTTATCTTTCTTTGACTTTACATCGTGATAGATGATCCGAGATGAGTTCAGGCACAGTTTGTGGCTGGGCCGCATCAAAACGTGTAGGGTCGTGTCAAATGCTAGAAAAATAGGTTATAGAGTATAATACATCGTATAATTTTGCGCTTTTTACTACACTGAGAAGCTTTGTTGTATCATACACAGAGCGTGTCAGTGTATTAGTATGTATGGATCACGTTGTTTTAGTATATGTGTATCTTTAAGTATAGATTCTAGAACCATGTATAGGTTCCATGATCTTAAATCTTAGAGCTGGACCTTAGAGTCAAAGTTCAAAGTTATACGGCGTGTACTCGAAGGCGATTTTCTTGACTAAGTAGTCAACACGAATGACTTCATGTTGAATTCGTTTTCAATGTAATACATCTGGCTCACGATAGACATATGTACTGCAGAATTTGGATGCCAAGATCCAAGAAACTTAATTATTGAAAGTAACGTTTAAGTATTATTTCAGAACTAATTGAAGATCTTGGTCTAAAAACAGAAAATGGCCACTATTTTCTTTTTTCATTCTAATACATTTCTCGATTCCCTGTGACTCAATATAGACCTAACTATGCAATGATATGTTTAAAAAAATCAGTTCTCAAAAATATACCGATTTTCAAAAAACAACAGTCCGGGCCATTTTGTATGGAAACGGTTACGAATGTCTCTGGTTCAAGTTCCGGTGCGGACAGTTTCATGAATTGATTTATAGATTTCTGTTCGTACTAATGAATGTTTGTGATGTCTAAAACTTCCACCCACCCATCCGATCCTAAGAAACGGGGCGTAGCGAGAGCGATCAGCTAATCATTAGTCTTGTCCTAGCCCTATCCTTCTATCCCTACTCTCTTCGAAAAATGAGAAGTTGAGCAACTGAGTAATAGGCAGTTTTCATAGAAAAACTTTCTTTGAGATACCTCCATTAGGTGGCCATATGCTCTACGCTGGTAGTGGACATGGTAAAAAAGGTCTTTTACAACCAAAATATTATCATGTATTACCCTCTCCAGAACAGAATGAGTTTTGTGGCATACTATTCATAATGTCATTCATGTAATTCATGTCGTAATTCATGTTTCAATGTGTCTTTTTTACATGTAACCGCAACCGATTTTCTTTGATATTGAATAAAACACTTTTGAATATTAATCATAGTTCTGTTAAATATTTTTTAATTACATCTTTTTCACAATAATTTAAATTTAAATAAGCTGCACACCTACATTTGAAAGAAAAAAAGTATCCAAGCTCATAGTTTAAACATTAAATAATGCGTAGTATCAAATTTCTCATGGATCAAATGATTCCAATCGTTTATCCATTTATAGTTAGAGGCAGTTTGCGAAATGAAGGGTTAATACGACGAGCAATAACGGGTTAAGTCCGGGTCAGCATTAGCTCCCGGCGGTCACAGACGTCAAGGGGTTTTTTCAACCCTCTAAGCGCTTTAAGCTCTAGACTTAGGAATCATAGAGTGGCATGATGTTTGTCAACTATGTAACCATGCATGTTAGGTAATCCTTCATAAAATAATTTCCATCAAGCTTATGACGATTTCACACCAGCCGCGTCTACCGATTTGAAAGCATTGCTTATTGTATTTAATTTTTTATTAGTATATACCTATTTGGTTTTGTATTTTTATATGTAATACTGTATTTTAGTTCTTTCAGTATTTATAAGCCTTTTTTATTTTGAAAAAATCATCATAATTGCAAATATTCATGATAAACTTTTGGGTTACGACATATTTCATCTCGATGCAGTAACGGCATGTAAAAAAAAACCTAAACTTAAAAAAAATAAACATCAAATTTGGATTATTGAGATTTTGTACACTTCCATGTATTTTGTCACTAACGACCAGGGTTTCGCCTTTCGGCATCTTCAGGCATTCGAGCGCACGAATGGACTCGAGCTGACAGACAGTAAACAGTGTCTAACGTTTATATAGAAGATAACATTCTTGCGCTCGAATGCCTGAAGATGCCGAAAGGCGAAACCCGGATCGTTACAGACAAAAAACATGGAAGTGTACAAAATCTTAATAATCCAAATTCGAATTTGGAAATTCCATCAAGCACCCTCAGTCGATGTCTTAAATTAAATAAACATCAATTGACCCCATATGCAGAAAAAGATCGTTGTCCTGAAAACATTTATCAGAGATAATACACGAATGGAAGATTTTGTACACTTCCATGGACTAACGAGACAGTAAACAGTGTGAGATGAAACGTTTATAGGTTTTAGAAGATAACATTCCACTGCGTTAGGTGTTTCGAATGCCTGAAGATGCCGAAAGGCGAAACCCGGATCGTTACAGACAAAAAACATGGAAGTGTAGAAATTAATAAAATCTTAATAATCCAAATCTCCGAATTTGGAAATTCCATCAAGCACCACAATACTGTTGTAATTGTGAAATCAGTCGATGAAAGGCGTTACTCTTAAATTAAATAAACATCAATTGACCCCATATGCAGAAAAAGATCGTTGTCCTGAAAACATTTATCTGAGATAATAGTGATTTATTGTTGTGGAGATACTCTTTGTGGAAAATATTTATCTTTGATGAATGAAGACGGTTTGAGTAATTTTATTGAGAACACGGTTTAGTGGTGACATAAAGAACAAAACAAAGACAAACGCTGTTTTTCCGCATATGTGCTCAATTATTTGATTTAAATAAAATATGTAATATTTGTTCGATGCGTCGTCATCAATTTCTAGTTTTTTATAAGATTGTCTAATGTGCAACAGTTTAGCTTATTGTTATTTTTTGTTAATTTATTATTAAAAAACGTTCAATTCCATTTTAAATTGGCCATAGCGAAACCGGGTAGTCTGTTTTAATATAGGTTACAGATTCAATTTCGAACAGACAACCGCTGGACAAATGCAGTCATTCAGTAATATCCGAGGGGCACTAAGCGGCCTCAGGGGCGTTCTAAAACCCGCTGGATTGACGAGCTTGTCAAGTTCGCTGGTAGTACGTGGCAGCGTAAAGCTAGGAACCGAGAACAGTAGAGGAAGCTGAAGGAGGCTTTCATCCAGCAGTGGATCGACCACAGCTGAAAACGAAACAAATAAATGTAATTGTTTTCGTTCATTTCCAAAATAATGTAATATATGTTTATGTGTGTTTTAAATGCGGCCTTCTGACTAGAAAAGGTTCACCGCATCTGGTCTAGAACAATCGACTTGCACTATCACTAACAATGAATGACTTGTTAATAGAATATTATGTATAAGTATTATATTTAAAATAAATATTTCAATGGTTCCAAGCGCCAAATCCATTCCTTGCCAATATTTTTAAACTGTAATAGAAGAAACTTTAAATAAATTAAAAAAAAATGATTTTTGCGTAGTCAACGTATTTATAGTTTCCTTTAAAAATAAATAATTGCGTATCTTTTTTATAAAAGGAAACAAAAGCCTTCAGGCAGCCATTATCGAAGGTTTTCCTAACGGATACATTATTATTTGTTCAGCTGTGGTTTACAATATAATAGAAAATACAAAAGTTTTTTTTGTTCCGTTTTATATTGAAAATATTTTTTTATGTTAGATTATTAATTTAACAAAAGATAACTTAACCGTTGTTTTATTTAATATTTTGCAGACAGCAAAACTTTTTCTGAAAAACATACATTGACTATTTTATGAATTATCTGGGTTACATTATTCAGGTTTTTATAGTAAAAGCTTTTAAACTTATAACTTTATAATATTTTGTTTCACGCAATTTTGTTTTTAGCCCGTTATATATTCAATTCTGGAACTCATGGTTGTACTTGAACATAACCAAGTGCCACTTCATTCAACGTATGCATTCTGACGGTGCTGCTTTACGGTTGCGAGTCACAGCGAACCGTATACTGTGCTTTGAAAACAGATGATTGCGACGAATACTAGGCGTTCGGTGGTTTGATTTTGTCAGGGAACGGACGGACCAGTCTCTTATTTGGTCCAAAATAAAAAGGCGACTATGCACCTGACTTGGACACTTGCTGTGAATACCCCAGGGAAATCCCGCATGTCTCTTCAACCAACCAGATTAAGTCACCTTGGAAGGCCGCTGATGACCATCCATAGGATGTATTCGGTGGAGCTACGGGACGATGAGATGACCTGGGAGGAAGCGAGGAGACTGTTGAGGGACAGAGATGCTTGGAGCAACCGCGTGATGGTCATATGCTAAGAATAAAGAGCGGATATGGTTAAAAAAATATATATTTAATTAAATGGTTAAACTTTTTTAAAGAAAAAATATTTTCAACAATCCACAACACAAGTTAGTTGCTAATCAGTCGCAATTCCTTTTTTTTTGTAAGGTGTTTATTCTTAATATTTTATCTGAGAAAAGTGTAATTTTACAATATTTGCTTTAATACCATAAGTATTTTAATCGTTTTCTCAACCCCCAAGATCGGATAGTGGTCTGTAGGTAAGTATGAAGTCATCACACTCATCCATTCGCTGATATCTATGTATATTGCAGGACAAGAAGATATTATAGGAATAAATAAAAATGAAACAAGTATATTAATACACGCAAAAATATATTTTACAGAAAAAGTAGTCTGGCTCACTCATTTTTTACGATTATTACTACGCCTTCTGCCAAAACACTGCGACTTTACGACTTTAACTCCTCAGCACTGATTAAAAGCGATAAGGTCACTGGACAAAATGATTAGCAAGAAAACTTTAAGCACTTTAAATAGATAGTATTAAGTGTAATTATATTCACTTGCTGCTTTAAGGAAACGAGTTGAATTTAATTATATGTGATTCAAATATTGATTCAAATATTGTTTTGGTAATGTTTCAATAATAATATTCAAAAACCGCTTATGTCTGTCGAGGTTTGGTATTTTTCTTTACAATATTGGTTGGATGTTAGATTATTACCAAACCTAAAAATGTTTTTTAGGTTTGGTAATAATCTAACATGATTTTTACGAAAATTTAAACGAAAAAAAACAGGACATTAATTAATATAATTGAAAACAGAAAAACATACGTATGAATTATGTATTTTTGGGTTAAATTTTTTCATTAGTCAGCTTTTAATATTCAGATACGTCAAAATTTAAATTGTTAAACTGTGCTCAAATCTGATCAATTATAAATCAGTATCAATGAATTTTATGAGCTCTTTTCCTGTAAAATATTTTGAATATTATTAAATAAATATTTTAATATAATGTTATAAAAATAGACGCACGGTCGTTAACAGTTATTCCCAACGTTATCATTTATTCCCATTCTACTTTGAATAAAAAAAAAAAGAATTATTCAATGTTTCAATTTTAAGATATCAACTGACGATGCTTGATGGAACTTCAGTATCAAAACATTTATTTAAATTTGAAATGTTTTTATCAAAATAAAATAATATAAATATCTTCGGTCGAATGAAAAGATTTTTCAACATTGGTAATAATATTAAATTCAAATTTGCGTGAGGAAATCTCGGAAAGATTTATTCAGCATAAACGAGGCATTTCCCAATCTTTACTTTTTGCAATGTTTTCAATTTATTGTTTTCCCATTTGCTGTCCAATTAAATCGAGATTTACATCGCCGTTGTACTCTGCAATTTTCAAAATACTAAGCAGAAAAAAGTGAATAGAATAATAATTCGAAACATATTTTCGAAAAATGACAAATGCGAATCGTTACGATATTATTCCGGCAAACAAACTTGTTTCAGAAACGATGCAAAACAAAAGAGAACAAATCACTTTAACGACTGTTTTTGTAGTTACACTTTCTATGGTAGTTTGTTTGGTTTATTTTTGTATTTTGCAATCGGAATTCGCTACCCCGATATTCAGATGAATCGAGCAATTTTACGCATTCAATTTACTATAAAAAAATATTAACAATATTTGTCACCGTGAAAGTTTTAAAATTTATTTTTAACAAAATTTTTTTTACAATTTTCGTATTTTTTTAATTCCCAGCTCATTCTCTCTGTAGGGACAGCATTTCGCCTTATCTGTGAAACATGATATCCCAGCGATAAACACTGAGCGCATAATTACTGCGTCACCTATTTGGATGTGCCATTGGATTTTTTTTGTACTATGTCCACTTTTAATTTTAACTTTAACAAGGATTTATGAATTCCTGTTCGTAGGCATGAATGTTTGCGATTTCTAAAATTCCCTCCCACCAATCCAATCCTTCAAACGGGGCATAGCGAGAGCGATTAGTTAACCACTAGTCCTGTTCGAGCCCTATCCTTCTATCATTACGATCCTCAAAAAAGAGAGGTTGAGCAAATGAGTAACAAGCAGTTCTTGTAGAAAACCACATGCTCCACGCTGAGAACGGACATGGTAAAAAAAACAAGTAGTTAACTAATTCTCAAGATTTAATAAGCATTGTTTCTACGCCCAGTATAAGAGTCGTAAAGACGGAGAGAAAAGTAAACATTAAAAAAACCCATTCTTTTAGACATTAATTTATCCTTAAATCAATAAAAAAACGCTAAAATTATAATTGAGCATAAGTCAATAATTTTAAATTTTGAAATATCTGGTATATTCTCGATCAGCTGTTCAATTCCAATTGCATTAAAATATATTAACTTCAAAAAAATTCATCACTAAGAACTTCTCATTTATAAGTAAAACCGTTTTTTAGAATATCTTAAACGTGGCTTAGGTATTAAAAATGGTATTTTATATTACAATAAATATCATTCTATCGCAAAATGATTATGCACAGCATTAATATTTTTTTATCAAATAATACATTTAACAAAAATTATTTTATTTATAATACGACTAGATGACTTATATTATAGATGTCTTTTAAAGGTGACGCAATACGTATTTTATTGAATGCTGGTGTGAATACGTTTTCCCTGTTTTACGCTTTCAAGTTAACGGTACTTAATCGTCGTTGATGGTTGAAATTTTTGACGACTTTGCAAATTTTCTGAATAAAGTAAAATTCTCTCCCATATATGGAAAAGCGTTGGTAAAAATAATGTCGAAAATACAAAAAGCGGTGCTGTTTTCAAATAATAGTAAACATCGATTTTACGTCACAGTCTGGCCAACTGTTAAACGTGTAATACCTTTTTCTTCCCAAGAGAAAACTGACGTGAATTTATACAAATATAATATAAATGTGTATTCCTTGCCGCGACAGTATGTAAAATATAAAGTCACTTCAGACAATCAATATTTGATAATGTAATTATTTATTTGTCTATCATGAATGTTAAAATAATATTAACGCCAATATAAACATTTTTTTAAAATAAGATGTTGATCATGTGACACACTCTGGTTTTGTTTGTTAAGTTTTTTATTAGGGTCCATAACTGACAGCGTACAGCTTTAATGGCAATGTAGTTGTAATGTAAGCAATATTCTTGGTAGTCAAACCGAGTTATTGTCGTTAAAAGCAATCGGTTGCTGTAGGGCTATAGCTTAGTATTAAAAAGCGTTCAGCGGACGGGTCTATTATTGACAACAAGGGGAGGAACATACAGTGGTTGAAGTATAATTTTTATTTTGGCGGGCAGTCGGCTCTCGGAGGCCTTCGGCTCAAGTGAGCCGGTCGGCATCGCAATTGTTTTGAAAGATGACTTAATTTAAATTTAAAATCGTGTACTGTGTCAATTGCATTATAACTCAAAGGTAAATTCTTGTGTTAAGTAAATGTAAATGTAGACTAAATTTTATGTGTTAGGAATAATATTTTTGTGTAATAAACCACTGCATCTCCGTTAATTAAATAAGAGATTTACTGGATTTAAAATGGTGTTTGGCCGTTGATAACCAAACATTCGCCCCTCTTCGATTCGGTCTTCTCACATGTTTACATCCCGTCTCACTAAACTGATCCTAAAAACGAGGCGTAGCAAAAGTGACTTCTTTTTCAACTTCTATTATATCAATGATCCAGTTCATTACGTCTTCAATTGACCCATATTGAGACAATGCGAAAATCAATATTCAAATCGATGGTGAACATCCAATACCTCGGAATCCCAAAAACTAGTTTGTTCAGGAAACACAGAAAACTAAATATACCTTTAGTCTTTATATATGAAGACTGTATTCACATTGTTAAGTGACGGAAGTTTTTTGACCTAAGTTACGATGTATTGCTAACAATTTTAAACATATCGGGGTTACGAGAGATATGTTTATACATATTTACGCACGCTGTATGATACATAGGAATACGATGAAAACCAAAAAAATGTGACAGTAAATATGGGACCAGGAATTATGAATCGTTCCAAGGTATTGCATCTTCACCATCAAAATGTTCACAATAGATCAAATATTATTAATTTTCATCTGGGTCTTATATATTTTAAAAACAGGTGCATAAAAACTAAGTACTTTCCGAGTATAGTCAATTTAGAAATATCCATTTACTGACAGAGAAAAATTAACATTTTGTTTAATTCTATAGAAAGCTATTTGCCTTAGCATTTTTTGGTGGAATTTTAGAGTTATCACACTGAATCAAATAAAGCACGAAATTTCATATATAATTACATATCTAACTCAATTTTTTGCAGTCGTCTTGCTGATAATGAACTGGATGATAATAATATATCTAATATATAAAAATCAATATGTGTTTGTTCGTATCTTATGCACTGCCATACCGTTCATCCGATTCCAACAAAACTTTGTGAAGTTATTGCCTACATCTGCACAAAGTACATAGGTATAGTACAATTAGACCCGGCCCCGCCCTAGCCTGACTCTCAACGTCTTAATTTTTAACTTACAGTAGGTCTTATCTAATATATAAAAATTAATGTGGGTTTGTCCGTATCTTATGCACTGCCATACCGTTCATCCGATTCTGATAAAACTTTGTCAAGTTGTTGCATGCACTTGCGCAAAGAACATAGGCATAGTACAATTAGCCCTGGCTCAGCCCGAGTCCGACTCTCAATTTTAATTTGTAACTTTCAGTAGTTCTTATTATATATAAAAATCAACCTCACAATCCAAATAGTCTAAAATAAAGAATCAAATTCGAACAAATAGTGACATCTTAGAAAACTTTCTGATTTATTTGTGTACGCACCAGACAGCAAAAACATAAAAAATTGTGTCTCCAAAAGCACTTCAATAAACAGAATTAAAACACAAACACTTACTTTCTTTGAGTGGCATTGCAACGCATGCCGGGTACTCACTAGTATTATATTGATTCTACGTCAGAGTATAATATTATAGTATGCTCTGCATTAGAACAAACATGTGAAACATCCTGGTTTTTTGTTAAGTTTAAGATTTATTAGAGTTCATATCTAAGAACGCACTGCGTTAATGACAATTATTCGTAGAAGTCGATCCGACTCTTGTCGTGAAGGGCGATCGGTCAATAGCCCAATCTATTTTTGACGGAAATGGGTGGCTCCGACGGTGCGAGAGTCCAATTTTTGATTTTGGCGGAAAGTCGTTTGCCAGCCTTTGAGCCGGGAGAGTGGCCGGCACCGTTGATGTTGTGGGTTGTTTGTGTTTATTTTGAAATTGGACTTAATTTAAAATCGTTTGTCGTGTCACTTGCATTATAATTTAAAAGTAAATTCATGTGTTAAGTAATGTATATGTAGACTCAATTTTATGTGTTAGGAATAATATTTTTGTGTATTTTAAGCCACTGCATCTTCGATTAAAATATTTAAAAGTTAAACCGGATTTGAAATGGTGTTTGTTTGAGATCCCAGACCTTCCAGGACGTCGATAACTAACCATTTGACTCTCTTCGATTCCCGTCTTCTCACATGGTTGAAAATAATAACAATAGATTATTCTCAAATGTCAGATTCTTGATTTATTTTTCGTAATTCATTTAAAATTTTATTATTTTCATCAAAAAAGATTTTATTATGTAATAACGCCACTGTGACGAGATAAAAATAAAACCATTTATGAAAAGAAAAAAAGCGGTAGCGAAGTCTTTAAGTAGAATAATAATTGCGAAAAGAATATTTTTGCTCAAAAGAAAAATCAAGGTTCATTTATTGGTGTAATTGATGTACAACCTCTCAAAGGGTTTACATGATGAGACCATTTCCACTAATGAGACATCCGGGAAAAGAATATTTTTACATAGACAAAAAGACTTTTCTACGGCAAACACAAGAGAGGTTTATTTCCAAAGGCCCAGTTTTGTAGGTAACAGAATATTAATATTTATGAATTAAAATATTACTTTGCTGAGCTTACTACAAAATCTTTCTATATATTTATTTACATAAATGTGTTTTACTTACTATTTTTATAGTATCGACTGGAAACAAATTGTTACTTAAAATACAATAAAATATTTCTTTCTGTTAAAACAAATATAACGATGCATATTAAAGTAGACTATCCGAACAATACATTTCAGGTATCAAAACTCATAATCTCCAGCATATGCAAAAAATGAGTTATGAATGCAGCAATCGTTCTTCGTGTTCACATCTTCCATTTAAATTATAAAATATATTTATAGACTTACAAACTCTTATTAAAAATGAATGTTAAAATGTAGTTCGATTTCAAAACTCATGTTCTATAATTTCCTATAATTTTCTTAACTAATAATCTTCGTTCCGGCCAATGAGAGTACAGCATTGTACTGTCATGGTCACCAGTGTTAGTTAAAATACTATCATAATGTAAGCGTCTGTTCCATAGTTTTATTTGTAACTGTAGCATGAAAACGGGTTTTCTTGATTTGCCAAAAAAACAAGCATTGGTTCTGAGTTATGATAATAGAGCCTTCAAATAAAAAGTAAGTGAGTTTTCTTTAAATAAATTGAAATGCAATATGATTAAATTAATTCGGATTGATGTAAATATAATACGTGGAATCCGATGTGACTTCCTGCACATCAACTCATAGACCGGCACACGTTAAACCTGATGGCAGGTATGTGATTCCACACTGAATTGAATTGAATCAATATTAAATACAGTATGTTTTAATCGTGTCTTAATCATTTATAATTAATTTAAGCAACATATTAGTTTTGAAATAGATTAACGTCTCTTTTTTTTATTTTCCTATCTATAACTTTATTCCTATAAATATTAATATTTTTAAATATAACTATGAATGCTTAATAATATTATGTGTTGATGTTGTTTCATACTCTTATAGACTAGTATAAAAACAAATAATACGAGAATGCCCGGTCTAAGAAGGGCAAATGCTTGGTTATCACCATCCACGATGTCTAAGATCTCAATCAAACACCACTTTAATCCGGTTAATCTCTTATTTATTAATGAAGATGCAGTAGTTTAATACACAAAAATTACCAATAACACGTAAAATTGAGTCTACATTCACTTTTACTTAACAAATGAATTTACCTTTAAGTTATAATACAATTGACACAACAAACGGTTTTAAATTTAAATTAAAGCCAATTTCAAAACAAACCAAAACAATTTATAATGAGGCCGCCAAAGCCAGACTGCCTGCTAAAATAAAAATTAAAACTTCAAACAATGTAGGCCTCTCCTTTTTGTCAATGGCTGTCGTTGTTGTCAGGTAGAAGAGGCAATTAAACCGTTAGATACCGGACACTTTCACCTTATCGACCCTTAACCGGTTGTCCAGGTAACGTTAGTTAGAAATTGCGATATTAAAATTGTTTGAACGCCGTTCTGGATCATTCCAACCTTCCAAGAAACAAATAAATGTTGGCAAAACTACCAGGGCATGTCAAATACTAGACTTGACGATGCCGTGATACTGAACACTAGTAGATCTTAATGAAAAACTTTTTTCTTAAATAAACCTACATATTTCTAGGTCAGTATGCTTCTGGCTAAATATTGTTTAAGAAACCTGGCAGACTTGTGTTCTACGTGAAGAGCAAATATTATTCAAGAATAGGAGGAATATTTCAGTTCATTATCCTCAAAAATATATTTCCCAACCTGAAAAGTGTTTTATGAGGCATTTAAAAATATTATGAACCAATGGTTGCAATTCACTTTACGAGTCCAATGTAAAACTGTAAAAAACAAGAAATTGAATATTTTTTCAATTCAATTGGTCACAGTACTGTGATTAATATATTTATCTAAATATATACATGGAATTTACAAAAAAAGATCGGATAAGTGATAAAAAAAAAACCCGGTTTATTGAGTGCATTCTTCTGCGCCAGCAAAAATACTTCGCCGGGAAACTTAACCGAGAAAAGCTTAATACAATACGTGAGCAAAAACTGTCAGCCGAAGTTCTTTGAATAGACCTTTTCTCTTTTTCCACATAAGACGTTTTCCATTTAAAACATCTGAGAGAAGGATTATGCCTATCATGATATGTTAGTAACCAAACTATAATCATATATTATAGAAGTATTGCACTATATCAATTTTAAAACTTATTACTTTTTTAGTATCTATTTTTTGTATTATTCTGTTAGCTTGGTATATCTTTGAGTTGAAATCGCTAAATTGCTTGAAGAATCAATGCGTGAAAGAGTCTATTTGAAGATTCGTTATCTTGACCGTGCAACTGGAAAGGACGCAATACCACTCGGATAAGGCGAGTGACATATTAAGCTTAGTTTTTACACTATATAAACTAAAAAAATGGTCACTTTTTAGGTTTGTCAATAATTCTTGGTGGAAAGACATTATATTTCTGGGGTCTAATGCTAGAAATGTTTATGTCAGATTTTGACAATTTTTTTTTTCCATGTCTCCTCCCAACGTGGAGCATATGGTCTCCTAATGGAGGTATCTCAACAGATTTTTTCTATGTTTATTACTCAGTTGCCCAAACTCTCTTTTTTGAAGAGAGTAGGGATATAAAGATAAGGCTAGGACAGGATTAGTGGTCAGCTAATCGCTATCGCTACGCCCCGTGAGGATTGGATGGATTGGAGGGAGTTTTTAAAACATCACAATCGATTGAAAGATCAATTTTTAAATACCGTCCGCACCAGGAATTGAACCCGAGACATCCGTTACAATTTGAACTTTTGTATCAGAAAGTACTCGTTCATTTTTTTAATGGTAGAAATCAATATGTCAGCCGATGTAAAATGAATTAAATAAGACAAAATTCACAGTGAATGTCAAAATAATGTGTCGGGATATTTTACACTAAGAAAATCCTTTTTGTATATATATGCAAATCAGATGTTGAGATTTAATAGTACAATAAGTGTATATTTTAACGTGGCAACCTATAGCACAAAAAATCACCAGAGTATTTGGCAACAGTAACGTGAAAGATAATGATAACGTTTGATAAATATGACATTGGGAACTCTAGTATTAATTTTATATTATTGCCCATTATCAACTAGTTATGAATTAAAAATTGTACTATTCGTATAACGTCATAGTTATGATGGTCATCAAATGATTAGGGACATCGATAATATTTATGTTTCAAACTCTCTTTTTGAGATATACCTTTTTTTATCCTCTGAATACAGAAATGATTTATTTTAATTTCTTTACCCCAGTACATTTCGATACTTTTTTTTCGACAGACTTTACAAAAATAGGGCGTCGAATAAACACACCCCGCTAACACTCACTAATGTGACAAAGACAAACGAGGCATCCCCGGAAAAAACGGATTCCATCATCGGCTCGGAATTTATTTCTGTTTTTCCCCGCCGAACGCGACGAAGAAAGCGATTTCTCAGCCACCCACTCGCGGGGGCGCCTCCCTTAGCGTAATTTTTAATGGGCCAATAATTTTCGAAGACGGCTGCACTTTTTCATCCCCTTGAACTTTTTCTCTTCACTGTAATTCGTCCAACGACCGCATTTGGCGGTATATACGCTGTGGCTGTCATTCAGCAGCGACTCTTGGTGAACTTTTTTCATTAATTATTACCAGAAGTTGGTTTGATTAAATACTGTTTTTTTTAATGAATATCTATTCTCCAGCACGGTGATACCAGTGTGGCAAGAGAGTGATAGCTAAGAAGCTTAGCGAGTGTTGTCTTAAAATGAAAAAAAAAATAACTTAGTCGACAGAATATACATACTTTTACACAGATGTGAAATAAGAAAACTTGTCGGGTCCGTGGTGCAGTGGTCAACGTCATTGTCTACCGTTTTTAAGAGTTCCACAAAACGCTCAGATCATTGTAAGTTGAAAGTCATCTCACAGCACATCAAAGTATACCTTCATTTTATTGCAAAAATACAAGTACAACGGGAAAAGAAAATACCTATATTTTTATCAAGAAATATTGGGAATCGCACTAAACCCATCTGTACCCATGGTGTAGCAATGAGTTATTTCAGTTTTTAAGCCTTTAAATTATCTGTGATATAGGTCATCAAAAAAATTGAAAATGTTGTTATTTGTAAATAAAACAGTTTCACATATAATTGAAAATTAAAAATATATTATAGTTAAAGTCTTCATAATTTGAAAACTTCGTCAATTCCATAATCGAAAAATACAACATTATAGTATAGTATAGTAATAATTAGTATAATAAAGTAACAGTTAGTATAATTTCGTGACAATCCGAGATTCATGAAGTATCATATGCAACTGTTTTGTTTCAAACGACACCAAGACATATTTCGAGCTTGTTCTCTTATGAACAGTTTCGATTCTTGCGTCTTTCGATAATTTCGCATAGTTTGATATGTATTTCAGGTTTTTCACACGAAATATGACGTAAAATAAATACTTTATACTATATAAAACCATATTTCACTTTATAAATGCGTTCATATGACGAAACCAATACGGTAACCAAATGTGACTGCATCAGATCTGAAGGGATCTTTAGCACGTTAACGGGAAGGTTAATCCAACGAAGAACCATATTTGAACAAGTCTGCTCTATGCTTTATTGTATTTACACCAAAAACACTTAATACAATTAATGAATAATGACAATTATTTTTTCATCGACATTTATAACTAACCAGTCCAGTGTCTGCCAAACTGTGTACCGCAAGAAGTCTCAGGTGTGCCGCGATAAGTAAAGACTAATTAGAACTGTGGACAAGACATGTTAAAAATTCCAACTTAGACGCTTTCAGAAAGGTTTTTGGGAAATGAAATAAAAAAAACGAGCGCTGCTAAAGATGGTGGTTTTATCAAATTTGGACAGGCGTTTTGACAGAATTTTTTCTGAAAATCAATTATGTCATTCCTACATTATATACCTATGATTATAAAACAATGCTGCTACCTTCACTCAGACTTTATTTATTTATATGTATTAATAAAGAACATTACATATTTTAACTCTATCACTTTTTCACTCATATCATTTTTGTTAAGCGTTTACTAAAAGTGTTATAACTATGGAAATAGTGGATGATGTCAAATGAAACTTTTTGGAATTGCTTGAAACATTTTAATATTTATTTGTTGTATGGTAAAATTGCCAACATTTCTCATTGTGAAGAGCCACACGACAATGTTTACATATGTACCTAGTCTCACTCCTTTTCTTGTGCTCTGCACACACCTTGCATGTTCTACAGGGCTTTTTTTTTTTCTGTTGACGGTATTGGTATCAATATGTGGTTAGATGTATCCCCCGACAACCTGTCTTGTAGATCTTTGAAAAATCTAGCTCGGAGTGGACTCCGTGTCAGCACAATATCGTCTCCAGAAGGGGGAGTATTATAGAACTAAAATTCGATTGATATTTTAAGTCGATGAAATCAAAACCTGTTTCAGCAAAAATTCAAATTTTATATCCAGACTATAATTAAAACCAGGATTACGTTGCAATATGTATCGACTAATGACTCAAACATGACTGTTTTTGATAGACCGGTCTACCACGTGAAAACACGGTTCCGGGACTCAATGTGTTAAGTTAATTTTATTTGGTATGACGTGTAACAAATCAGCATTCCTCAGTGTGTCGTGAGGTAAAAAAGTTTGACAGACGCTGAGCTGGTCTAAAGTTTACTCAAATAAACCACAAATCAAAAAACAACATGAAATAATTAGTGTCACAACAAATGAACAATTTATTTATTTACCCATACGTGTTAATAATATATATCCAATTTAGCTGTCAAAGCATTTACGCAAAAAAACTATTAACAACATCTCATTATGAAAACAATAGATTTGGGCGATCATAAATCACGTAAAAAAAAATTGACAGTCAAGTATCACAAAACATATTGCTTGGTGAAAATAAATATAAGTATGAACCAATGAGGCGGTTTCGTCTAGACAATTTTTTCCAGTCACAAGCGGCTATGTCGAAAGATACATATTATAGTATATCTTCAGGGGCTGAACACAAATCCAATCACCGCCGTATTTGGATAACCCTCTTTCCTTGCTGTGAAGGATTACAGTGGTTGGAAATAATTCAGAAGACAACTGAAAGATATCAGTGTGTAACGGAATTTTTCTTCTTAACCATATCTGCTTCAAATATACAGCATATGGACCAGTGGCGGCCGGTGACAAGAATATTAGGGAGTGCAAAAAAGACTCACCTATTTATACAAGAAATCCATCCTCCGATTCTTGGATTTTGAAAACACTTCAATAACACGAACATTAAAATCCGATATTGACGATACCAATTGTTTCTCTACACTTAACATCGCAAGAGCATTTAGTCTGTCTTGAGTCATGGTATTTCTCAAAAATGACTTGATCCTTTTTAATGTTGAGAAACAACGCTCACTTTCCACTGAAGTCATCGGTATTGTACAAATAATCTGTAATAACTTAACACTTTCACTAAATACTTCGATTAAATTATTGTTTGTAAAAAGTTGAAGTATGGACAATGCTCCATCGGTGACGTAAAAATCTTCCCTACTGTATATGACAGTTAATTCATTTTTAAGCTTTAGTTTGTCAATGAAATCGTAAGTTGATGTTGCAATATTAAAGTCCGCTAAAGGAAAACTTTTGTGATAATCCGAAAATTTTTCGCTAAAAAACAATTTAGCTGCTACTAAATGATCATGGTATGCGAAACGATCTTTCGTTTGATTCACTAAAGTATCGCATACTTCATTACAAATGACATAATGGGGTAAGTCATTTGGTCTACGTCTTTTGTAGGTTGGACTAGTGACATTTGGGTATTTTCTCGGATATTCTGAATAGAACGCGTAAAACTTTCGATATTCTTATTTATCTCCAAAACATCTTTCGACCTAGATTGAAGTTGCATAAAAAGTATATCACAGTGTGGCATAACTTTTGCAAAGAAATCTAGCCAGTAATTGAAATGATCTTCGTTTAAATATCGAAACAGCATTCCAGCTTGATTGATGGTATCAGCGTCTAAATTTACGGTTTCTAAGATGTGCTCCATACACTCTTTCAACTGCTCGCGATAAGTGTGCACGACAGTCACTGTTCTTATATTAAAATTCCACCTAGTTATTGGTGCTGAAGGTATTCTTCTATGAACTATTTCTTTTAAAATGTCAGCTCTCTTCGCAGATCTCGAAAAAAATGATGGAAAAGATCGTAAATTTGCAAAAAGTTCCGAACCATAGTGTTGGCTGAAGCACTTCTCTCCATTATCAAATTCAATTGATGTGCATAACAATGTATGAAATGTGCGTATGGATACGAAGCTTTTATCAAAGCCTGCACACCACCTAATCGCCCACTCATCACTGCTGCACCATCATAACTCTGCCCGATTAATTGTGCTGGTTTAATGTCGAGAAATTCCAGTTCCTTCAAAATTTCAGATGCAATACCTACCGCAGTATGATCTTTTGGGATAATAAATTTCCAGAAACGTTCATGTATCTTCCCGCGCAATTCGTACCGTATTACCAAAACGAGTTGTTGCGTAGTGGCTATGTCAGTTGTTTCGTCCGCCTGGATAGCGATATATTTGCTCTGCGATATTTCATTTTTAATTTCGTTGCGACACACCTCCAAAATTGAATCTAAAATGTCATTTTGAATTGTTTTTGAAGTTCCCTTGAAAACACTGCTGCTCTCTAAGTGCTGTTTCATTGCGATGTCAATCTCTGAGACGAAATCAATAAGCCCTCGATAGACACCTGGATTATGGGAATCTGCAGTTTCATCGTGTCCCCTTAAAGCTAATTCAAATGCACCACAGAACTTCACACAGTCAATTAACCTTGATAAAATATATCGATTTTTATCTACACGCTCATTAATTTGTTTCACTGACGCACGATACCCAGCATCCAATTGGGAACGAATATCTAACGATCCCAATACCTTTTATACGTTTCTACATTAAATTTCCGAGTAAACACTTTATTATTAAGCGTACACTTCTGAAATAAATTTAAGCTTGGCATAGGACGACCTGCTGCTTTAATTTCCAGCCTTTTCGAAAAATCCCGACGATTTTCTTTAATGTATGAGACAGAATATGCACTATTCATTATTGAAGCACGTAAATATTAGACGTATGTTAAAGAAAGTAAATAAATTTGATGGTATGCGTTTCTTTGTGGCAGGCTCAATACACTAGAGGGCCTTTCGACGCACGAACTAAACATATGCGACAGGTCTCTGCGAGTTTGAATACTTCGGGAACAGTCGTCATAATTCGGCAATACTGGTGCAATGATCCTGAATAACTAAAAACTTCGTATGAAAGTCGAATGTGTGACACAGATGACGTCACAAAAAAAAAAAGTTTCCTACGGAATCCCTTCCACTTAGGGAGCGCTGAACCAAAATTGCACCGCCTCGACGTATTATTATTAGTATTTTTTCTGGCGCGGAATACGAGGTAGCATTGTGTGAATCATCGCTTGATGCAATATTTTTTTTACGGGGAACACGCGGGAAATTTTAAAATGAGTGAATTGCTATGTTTGTATAATATCGCTTATTACTTGAATGAATAATAATAACTTGAATATGGGAGTACAAAGCACCATTTGCTCCTTTGCAAGAGCCGTCCCTGATATGGACTCCTAGTGTAGAAAATTTCAGCAGAAGTCATTCAGTCAGTTCAACTCTCTTTTTCGGAAAAAGTATGAATAATAAAATTTGACTATAAAAGGTCTAATAGTTAACTAATCGCTCTCTCTACGCCCAGTTTTTAGAATTGAATGGGTTTGTAGGGAATTTTTGAAATTCAATATATCTTTGCTTTGGAACACAAATCCATAAATCGAGTATTTAATAAAACATTTTTGATCGATATAAATAAATTTATTAATTGTGCTTTCGATTATTAGACCTCTATTATAATGAGATAACAAAATAGCTTTGTATTTATTTTGTTCTACAAGATTTATAAAATATAATTGATAATAATTTCGGCAGAAAGCTTTTATAATAACCTGTTATTTGGTTGCGAATACTTAATAAATGCCCCACGTTACTCAATATTGAACCCACCACTACCTGATACGGCTTCGCATTCTTATTATAGGATGTACTCCGCAGCGTAACATTTGAAATACACATAACGTTTATTTCAAATATTTTTCAGGAATAACCAAGGAGGAATTCATCAAGACTTGGTTGAATGCACTCTAGTGTGCAGGAAGTTAAGTTATAAATAATAATGTTAAAAAAGCTGATAATTTAATTTGTTAATTCTAACTCTCCGTCATATAACCGAGTAGGATACAATGGTAAAGCCACTCGGCTTTGATCTGGCAATAAATTTTTTTTTTAAACATGCCCCGGCACAAATCCACAATATTTAAAATAATATATATCACTCATAAATAACATGTTTAGTACCCCTGAAAAATGACAGTTGCCTTAACATAAAAAAACACATGTACTCAAATGAGTCTCGCGGTCACTCAAGCATGGAATTACGACGGATTTCAAGTTAAGCGAAAATTACATAAAAACTCCCAACTCTTTTTTGAATGATTTTGATGTATTTATATTCCTAAGATTTATTCGTGTTACGTCTTTTTCGTCTGATCATAAAAAATGATAGATTTGTTTATTTGATTCTGTACATTATTTTTATCCATCGTTTCGTAGTTTTTATTTGAAATAATGACATTTCACATTTTATCTTCCGTTTTTTTTTAATATAAAAAATATATAAATGTAGCAAAACATTAAATTTCTTACGAGCTGAATAATTTGAATTTCAAATTACTTTAGTTGACTTGATCAAAACTAAAATTGATTAAAGCTACTCAAATTTAGCTCGAGAAGAAACTTTATAACCAACTTAATTTGCTATATATTAACCTTGATAAGAATTATCATGAATATTTTAGTGGTTATAAATGTCCGCTTCCAACGTGAAGCATATGGTCTCCTAATGGAGGTATTTTAACAGAATTTTTTTATGAGAACTGCTTGTCACTCAGTTGCTCAATTTCTCTTTTTTCTAATATTATATGGATAGAAGGATAGGGCTAAGACAGGACTAGTAGTTAGCTAATCACTCTCGCTACGCTCCGTGATGATCGAATGGGTGGTAGGGAGTTTTTAGACATCACAAACATTTTGACTACGAACAGAAATCCATAAATCGCTCAATTTAAAAGGATCAATTTATGATAACCGTCCACACCGGGAATTGAACCCGAGACATCCGTAACCGTAGCCAACAACGCTACCAACTGCACCACGGTTGCCGTCGATTATAAATGATATCTCCAAAACACCTAAAAGCATTGAATTATCGCCGCGACACAAGCAAATTTTTTTCAAAAAAATAAACTAAACCACTGTTTGACGCTTAACGAAAATAATAATTAATGGGATAAAATAATCACGAGCATTATCAGTTGATAATCCTCGTGATGAGCGTAACCAGTCCTGATCATTATAAACGTGTGGAAGAAGTACAAACAAATTGTGTTCTATTTCTTTAAATATAATACCTTTCCACCAAGAATTGACAGTTAACACTCTTAAAGTGACGATAAAATAAGTATTTATTTAATTTTTGAAAAAATATATATGGTAGTTGATAGCTGTTTTTGTCAGAACTATACTTAAACTTATTTTAGGTTACCTATATTTAACATTTATTTAAAATTAAATACATTTAATGATGTTAGAATAAGTAAAATAACATAATATTAGCTTTGTCGGTAAATTGCAGCCGGTGAACTTTCCTTGAATCGTTGAAACGGCCGTAGGTTGATATTTCACATCAAGGTCCCTAAAAAAGAGTATATCACATAATTTTATTCATTGTAAATGTGGAGCAAATCGACTCATTACATGATTTCAAAGTTGTTGTTTTTAGTGACTTTTTGAAAGTTACTTTATTGAATTTTTGCTCTCAAACGGAGCCGTTAGCAAAATAGTTTGGGAAACATTGATTTAAAAGTTGTGGAATATTATGCTAGCTTATTTCTGTCATACTAATCACGTTATTATAAATATTTTCTATACAGTTACATAATCATATTTTTGGCAGTGATTGAATTCTATTCTATTGCAAATTTTACAATAGATGCTCATAATAATATATCAAATGCAATTTAAACTCAAAATACTTATGTAATCCAGATGGTCACTTGACTATGAAGTTAAAATATTATTCAATAAACTATTTTAAGTAATATTTTAATATTTTTTTTCAGGGTTTCTCAATCCTCGGTCCGATGACTTTCCTCGGTCTCCTGCAAACTATGGTCTGATGGATCAGATTGCGGCCCTTCATTGGATACAGGAAAACATCGCTGTATTTGGTGGAGATCCAACAAATGTCACCTTAGTTGGACATGGAACTGGTGCAGCGTGCGTTCATTTCCTCCTCACTTCTTTGGCAGTTCCCGAAGGTAAGATACTCGGTTGTTAATAAAATTTTATAGTTTGAAGATGTAACTTGTTATTATGGGCTGGACTGAAATGCCGGATTGCACTTGTAGACAAACAGAGCTGTTTGCTGTGGTTCGTCCTCATACGGACCCAATATGCTACGGTGACTTGATTTCAACCAAGGTCAACTTAGGGAACGGGATATTTTCGATTTCTAATTAGATTCAACGCGGAGTAGATTAAACTCTAGCACTACGGCAGATTCTCAGTATACTGATACACTGTTTACTTAATATAGCTTAAACTAAGTGGTTGGACAGTAGTCCGTGGTTAAAAGATCGGTCCCGTGCAGCTCTGTATTGGACCAAGATCATTATTCCATTATGGAAAGTGGTCTTGAAGCAGCGGTTGCACACTCATAACGGGTAGAAGTGAGGCAACAAATTTGTACTTTATTATTGATTTTGATTTAGTATTAAATGTAAAAAAAAACAATGACTTCGGCGTCCGTGGCGCAGTTGGTAGCGTCTCTGGCTACGGTTACGAATATCTCGGGTTCAATTCGGTTTTCATAAGTTGATCTTTCAATCGATTTATGGATTCCTGTTCGTTCCCTCCCGCCCATCCAATCCTCACGGGGCGTAGCGAGAGCGATTAGCTTACCATTAGTCCTGTCCTAGCTCTATCCTTCTACCCCTACTCTCTTTGAAAAAAGAGAGGTTGAGCAACTGAGTAACAAGCAGTTCTCATAGAAAAATTCTTTTAAGATACCTCCATTTGGAGACCATGTGCTCCACATTGAGAGCGGACATGAAAAAAAAAATTAAATATTAACTTATATGCCAACAACTAAGTCGGCGCTGATCAAAGACGAAATTTTCACACTGCGTGAGATTTCCGATTTATTGCAGTAACTTTGACCAAAACTTGTCTATACTCTAACTGAAGGCGAATGAAAAAAAACATTTTTTTTGCAATAAAAACATAAAATGAATTTTATAAATTGTGTAAGATTTGTATAAACAAGGAATACTTTACAAATAGCAATAAATTCAAGTGTTTTCTCTTTAGAGATGTCCATATTTGGTTTACATTACCATAATGACTCAATTGAAGTTATTAGTTTCAAAAACAACTCTTTCACGTCTGACCGGAAATTAGACTACAACTTTTTCGATGTTGCTGATAGTCGATATGGTAGCCGAGTGGTGTTGTCGGGTTTATATCCTGGGACCGACACTCTCATAGATTTATTTTTCAATCGATTTAAGTATTCTGGTTCAAAGTTTAAAAATTATAGCGTCAGAAAAGCAATTACCTTACTACCAAACCTTTTTTAGTCACATCTGTATTTTTTTATTATTTCTGAAAGAGGGATGTTGAGCGAACAAGACCAGTTCTTATAAAAACCACTTTATGTAAGATGCTTCATCAGAACCAAATTTAAATATCAAAGTATTTAGTTCCAAAAGGTGTTATCAGTAGTTGGACAGTATATAAAGCTAAGCTGAAATAAGTTTAAGCATAATTCTGACTGTGGCGTTAAGCTGAAATAGCTATCAACTTATTAATAAATTTTTGTAAAACTAAATAATTCGATATCGTATCCTATTATATTTGATTTCTATCAAGTAAACGTCTTTTAAATCAATAAAGTGCTTCATTCGAATTTTATTCGCTCTACATTGAAAGTGAATAATGTAGGAAAACGCAAAATAAATTTAACGAAAAAGCTTCACCAAACACCCACTATCAGTGTCAGTGTATGAAGTGTTTTTTGAATCTGGTATACATAACTTAATGTAAATATTACAGTTATTTGTGCCTGGAATTTTTTTCAACTAAATACGTTTATTGCTGTGTTTACAGTTTAAAAAAATAATTAAATTTCATCAATAATAACTATAATCAATTTATTTTCTGATCGAAAATACACTCGCTCTAGAAAAATCCATATAATACTCAGTATTGGCCAAGTTAATAACCATCGATGTTTATTAAATCGTTTTAGTGACTATAACCTTTTGGTGTAATAAAAGTAAATTGGCTGTTGCAGATAAGATCTAATGATTTCATTTCTTTTGTGCCAATAGCTAAGCGGTCTTGTTTTTGTTTTCATTGTACTTTGCATTCTTTTGTTGCTCGTTTTAATCGTCTCGGGACGCCACTGCTAGAAAAATCAATAGGCCTAACCATTTTAAAAATATCGCGGCAATTAAACTAAACTACTCAACCGATCGCGACAAAACTTTCAGGAAGGACTTATTATGATCATGCCGGGAAATCTATATATATAAAAATGAATGTCTGTTTGTTGGTTTGTTGGTTTGTCCGGATCTTATAGGCTCCTAAACTACCAAACCGATCGCGGCGAAACTTTCAGGAAGAACTTATTGTGATAATGCTGGGAAATATTATGTAAAATAAATTTTTGTTTGTCCTTTACGTGTTCCTTTACCATTCATACGATTTCGATGACACTTCGGTGAATTGTTGTGCACAGACCCGTGAATGGTTCTGAAGAAAAAAATTGAAAATCTATAATTGAAAAAAAGGATCAAATACGTACATACAGCGACATCTAGGAAAAACCTTCTGATTTATTCGTGTACGCACCAGACGAAAAACAAAAATATTGTGTTATAACAAGTGTGATATTGAAACTCGGGTGCGGGTCGGGCCAGACTTGAAGATGATGGGCTCGAACCGGGTGTCTATAAAATTTCGGCCTGTGCAGGCCTCTTATCCAAAAGCAGTTCGATAAACAGAATTAAAACACAAACCCTTTCTTTCTTTGAGTGGCATTGCAACGCATGCCGGGTACTCAGTAGTTATTTCATAAATTTCGTTTTTTGAATTAACGCCTTCTGCCACTATAACGAGGATATATTTATATTTAAACTGTATTAGTCATTAGTGACAAAAACACTTTAATTAATAGTACAAAAAAAAAGAATCGCTTATAATTTAATCGAATTCATAGATGATTTACGAATCTCATAAAGTGGTTAGCTTAAAAAATAAAGGTTAAGGGTTAAGATATGTGAATAAAATGATTAAAATTTATGATTTTCTTAAATGTACATTATCTCAAAACAAGGTTTTTTGACTCAACGCCTTCTGCCAGTTTGCCAATGAATATAAGTTCACATTGACAAATACGCATAGTGACAATTGCATAGTATAAAGATACATATACAACAAAAGAGGTTTTGTATTTTTTTAAATATATAATTCAAGAGACCATATGTGACTAACCTTTTCAGCAATCTGGCCAAATTTTAGAATTGAGATGTCTTGCCGTTCAACTCTACACATAAACATATTATTAGTATAATGGCAAAAGACTTAAAAATCTGACAGCTTTGATTTAGTAAGTTGATCTTTAATGAAGTCGTATATTACCCCCCGCGGGCGTTTTAGATAACATACTGCTATATTTAGACATCCTAGCTGGCTTATTTTTCTTAGATATACTAACAGAGGATCCTAATCCCAGAGGATGTAAATTTTAAAGTAACAAGGGGAGAGTTGCTGTCGCTTATTAAAGATTTTCAAAGTAACACATATGCATATTTGTAAAGCACTATTTGGGTTAGAGTTATATTTATTATTTTGGGAATGAAGAGAATTATTTTCTGAACATTGGTATCAGGGGGAATGGAGGAAAAAAGTTTGAGAACATCTTTTATAAAAGATCTCCTTGAGTCTATCTTCGGTGACATTCATGTGTATATGACGTAATAAAAACGTTTTCTGCATATACATAAAAAAAGCACTGGCAATTTTATGTAATGCCAAATAAGGTTATTGACTATAAATAAAAAAACTTTTATATATATTCATATAGACATATTGTAAAGATACATTTAAATTTGATTTTACTGTATATAAACATATTTCAAACTAAAACAGACAAGGTGAACAATTTAAAAAAAAAATTAAAATAATTTACGCTCCACTCTCGTACTTTTTATGCAATGTACTAATATTTATGGACACTTCATGCAAAACTGTACACACTGTACCAGATTTGTTTCAGTGTAATAAATACCCATAATGGTCACATAAATAAAAACTCACTATTTGAATGAAAAACTTCACTCGGTGTATTACTTTCATGAAAGGATTTTTGGTACATTTTTGTTTTAGTGGATGTGTGTTTATTTGTTTTAAAGAATGATGAATTTACACAGTTACTGCATTACGTTGTTTGGAGCAGAATTTTTTTACAATACTCCATTTTTTTTCAGGCAATTTCTTTTCGTTAAATGGAAAAATGGGTATTTAACTTTTAGCACCCAAATTTACCAGCTATATCGCCAAAGCATATATTTTCGTAAACGACTTTTTTGCAAACATAGTCGCTCAATATGTGGAGCATATAAAATCATAAACGAGATTATTTTAACGGAAACTTTCTCACAAGAACTGCTTGTTACTCGGTTGCTCAATCTCTCTTTTTTTCGAAGAGATTTAAGACTGAAGGATGGTGCTAAGGCAGGAATAGTAGGGTGGGCTTCAATTTAAGCATTAAAAAACACCCATAAAAAAATATAAATCGATTTATGAAACTGTCTGTAGCAGAATTTGAACTCGTGAATACTTCAACCAAAGTCAATGATATTGGTCACTCAACTTCAGATCTGGAGAATTCATCTAATTTGCTTCATTAAATACATACTTCTTAAAAACTATCTATATTATGTCGAAATTTATTTACCGTACGTTTAGTTGCATCCGTGTGTTGTCAAAGTAATAATTCGACTGTGTTTTGGGCAATTGATGTAACCCTCAAAAATACGTAATGATTGGATCTCATTTTACAGACGACAGAGCAGGTCTCGGCCAAATGATGTAAATTAGAAAAATAAATTGACCACTTTATGGAAGGGAAACATTGGTTTTATGTTTAAATATTCGGCCACTTGATGCAAGCCACTATTATATCGACAATCCCTACTATAATCCCGTATCTGAGATACACATAAACTAACAGGAGTGCATTTCAAAAATTCATAACGCCACTCGCCATGTTATGTTTTCGATAAAAACAGTTTTACTCTCTTCTGAACAATTTCAATTTGGAGGTTATATCAATCGACCAAAACACCGTCGATATTCAAATACCTCTACCGATGCTCAGGTATTCATTTAAAACATTAAACGTTGGTAACTTTATTACGAGAAATGATTATTGAATTCATTGATATAAATTAGACTAAGAATTCTGCAATGCTCTCGTCTTTAAAGAAATGCATCTAAAAAACATATTGTCGTATTTTTACGATAAATAAATTTTTATTTTAAATTTTTACTTTGGATAGCAAAAAAGATATTCTCCCCTGTTAACTTGAACTGATAACAAAACACTACATCACTTTACTATTAAATCTAATAACAACAACAAATTGAATTATATCTAACCCTTCAATAAAATAGTTTCAGACATTTTTGACGAAGATATGTTCTTACTTTTAGAAGTTTATAGACTTTACAGCTACAAAAATCGATATTCTGAAGACTGCTTTCTAATATTTCATATTTTTTTTTTTCGACAGTCGTTCGCCTTGGGATGTTTTTCTACGAAAATTGTTTCTGCGTAGTTTGATGTAATTTAATTATCGACAGTTTGATGGAATGGTCACATGAGATTTAAAAAGTAATGATGAGGTAAAGTTGATCATAGAATTGTGTACTCACGTATATGAAAGAGATGCGATTGAAAATTACATAACAACAAACAATTCTCACATATTTCTTAGACGAAATAAAATAACACAGTTTCTTTTTTACATATTACAATGGAACCCCGATCTACTGTTGTCGCATAAATCATTTTCCCGCATGGATCGTCCCGCCAAACACCCATAAGAACAATGTTAAATAACCCCCGATTTATCGATTTTCTCGATCTATAATCTAAATATTATGATCCCGTCACAAATAGTATCCATATTGACCGTTTTATATATGATAGCCTCGTTATAATCTTATTTTTATCTGATAATAATGCTTGTGAAGTAATATAAACATGTGGAAGTAGTATAAACAAATTGTGCTTAATTTTTAAAAAAATCTTTTACATTTTTACATAAAGTTATTACTGCATACTATTTTTCCTAAAACATATTTTTTAAGTAATAAATACAATCATCAAAATAATAAAACAGCCTAAAAATAAAATTACTGACTTTCAACCAAAACCATGATATTAGAAACCCGTTAAATCTGTAAACTCAAAGTGAAATCTATACACAACTCGTACATGATCGCTTCTCTACAACCTGTAGACTAACTACAAGAACAATTACGACAAGCGTAGACCAGCAACAAAACACGCAAATCATTCAACATCAGCAACGATTCATTAAACGTCACCAATACATTTCAGAATTCACAGTTCAAAATTACAACAGAAAACGGGAGGACATGCAGGGACGAAACTGGATCTAACAAAATTACCTCCTAATTTCTGGAGGAGTACTGTGAAGTATGAATTAATAAATCCCGATGACAACCCAGATGACATGGCAATACAAGATCAGAAGTATAAACACGGACAGAACGCGCAATACCGTCAGAGAAGCAAACTACCTAACACACAGACTAACAACAATGATTTCTTACTGGACGGCGACAGCGGTAGGCCAGTGGCTGATCTATCCTTAAATTTAATCTATGTAATAATACATTTACAGAATAAACGATTCAAAAATATTTATAAAATTCGTCAAATCAACTTAAAAAGCCGTTTTTTCTACCCATACACCTGAATTAAAAAAGACTCGTCAGAAACAAACTTACACAAAAACGTTCAACGATCTTCTCTTTGTGATGGCTTAATAATTAGTAAAAGTAAACGGTGAATGCGCCTCATATGTCAGAAAGGGTGAAGCAGTGACCTTTCCTCGCAGACGTTTCCACGTCGACTTTTGCGCTCAGTACCAATATTTTTTTAGATTTCAATAAAAAAATATTTGAAAATTAAGAATTTAAAAACTCTTAACATTATAATTTAAGACATCGACTGAGGGTGCTTGATGGAATTTCAATATCAAATTTGGATTATTGAGATTTTGTACACTTCCATGTATTTTATTTTATTTTATCACGAATGGACTCAGTTCGAGTCCATTCGTGTGCTCGAATGCCTGAAGATGCCGAAAGGCGAAACCCCGGTCGTTATTGACAAAATACATGGAAGTGTACAAAATCTCAATAATC
Organism: Himalopsyche phryganea; assembly: GCA_022494535.1. NCBI lineage: Eukaryota > Metazoa > Arthropoda > Insecta > Trichoptera > Rhyacophilidae > Himalopsyche > Himalopsyche phryganea. The sequence continues at coordinate 4,590,022 of JAGVSL010000025.1, forward strand.
CAAATTTGATATTAAAATTCCATCAAGCACCCTCAGTCGAGTCTTAAATTATATAAATTAATTGTAAATAAGATGTAGTTTTAACATAAAATTTATCATGTATAAGTAAATTTCTTTAAATGAGCAGTCAATAATCCATAATAATAAGTTACAAGCGCAAATGTCGGGGTTGTACTGCGAGCAAAGGTCGGCGCGCTTAAGTCCCTCGCGCAAAAATCGGGGTGCCGTCAGAAAGGTTGTCAATCCGTGATATATTCGTGATGAGTTTTATTTAAATATTGCATATTTTATAAATTGATTTATACAGTACAAATTGATATATTTCTCTCAATTGCTGATAACGTAATTATTTAATTTGCTCTACTCTGTGCTAATTAATGACATATTGTAAGCGCTGCGGTAGAAATTATTGAATGATAGTCAACAGAATAATTTTCCCATTATTTCAATACCAATTCAAGTTACAATAACAGCATTTGAAGTAATTCTCAACAGGCAATATCGTATCGTAAAACAACAATTCAGCAAGTGTAATAAAAACAGAATTGATAATTGGTAATCAATCTATGTTGTCACTTATTAATATGAATTGAAAATATTATTACAGTCAAAATATAAATAAATCAGAAGGGAGGAAAGTCGACGTTTGAATAACCATCATAAATTGATTTTTTTGCCTTGTCCGTTCCGTTTGGTGTGGAGCACAATATGTTATGGCCTCCTTATGGAGGTATCGCAACATCTCAACAGAAATCTTCCACGAGAATTGTTTACTACTCAGTTGCTCAACTTCTCTTTTACGAATAGAGTAGGGATATAAAGATAGCGATAGTACAGACTAGTGTTTAGTTAATCGTTCTCGCTATGTGGGAGGTGAATTCTAGACATCACAGACATCCATACCTACTAAAAAAAATGCATAAATCGATTAAAAATCAATTTAAGAAAATATCCGTGTCGGTGCTTGAACTCGAGGCATCTTTAACCGTATCTAACGACGTTGACCATTGCACCACGAACCCGACGCTTAACTTATAAATTACAAAAATTTAGACAAAGGGAGGGAAGACAATTAACCTTACATAATTATCTAAATAGCCTTACACGTGTTACAATTAGTTAGTAGTAGTTTTTATTTTATACCAGTGAGTACCCGGCATGCGTTGCAATGCAACTCAAAGAAAGAATGGTTCTGTTTATTGAAGTGCGCTTGGATAAGAGGTCTGCACTGGCCAAAATTTCATAAAATTACACGGTCTGAGCCCGAGTCTCAATATCACACTTGTAACCCGAACCCGACCAGAAGCCAGATTTATTTTACTCGTCCCGAAAAAATCTCGGTATATTTTTTAATATAGTAATTCATTCATACTTTTCGTACAATATTTGTTATTGTTTCCATATTTCCAACGATATTCATAGCACATGCAGATCTCTATTTTGGATATACGTACAATTTTTTTTTGTTTTTCCGTCTGGTTCAAAGATGTCGCTGATTGTACGTATTTGATTCTTTTTTTAGATTTTAGAATTTAATTTTTTTCTTTAGAAACTTTGCGCGCAAACTGTGTGCACACAACAACTCACCAAAGTTTGGTCGGAATCGGATGAATGCATAAAGGACAAACAAACAAAATTAAATTTTTTAGAATTATTTTTCCCATTATTTTATGTTACACAAAGTAATTTTATTTTCTTTTTTTAATTAATAAATCCATATTAAAACTACTAGGGAATGTATATAAATATAGCATTTGTGTATGAGAGGTTTTATTGTGCATACGGGCTTATTCCCGATGGCAATATTTGAGTATCAATCACACGGCCCTCTATAAAACTGGATTGGCTGCTTTCTGTTGGACGATTGAAAAATGCAGGCTGTATTGTGTCGAAGGCTCTATTTCAACGTACGGCATTGTTGCAGGCTCTCGACAACTGGTGCAGCCGCCTGACGAATGAAGTGTTTTTCAATGGGAAGGCTCCACACATAACGCGAAGCACATGCTATACGGGAGCACTGTTGCGCAAACAATGTTGCTTGAGTGTTGGGAAATCAATCATTAAAGTTTATAGATGTATTTCTAAAGTTTCATTATTTTCCAATTTATAAATATTAATAATGATCAAAAAATCTTTAGTATATAGCACATAATACATGTAGAAATCTGTATGTTTATATGTATGTCTGTCCAGCTCTTAAAATACGATAGTAAAAGACAAGTAATGAATGACAACTTTTCAGGGTGACTTTTACATCTCAATCACTACCATAACATGGTAGCAAAATAGATTCAAATTGCTGAATTGCGTAGGTAACTATATCAAAGTTACAGTTAAGGTATACTCGCGTTTTTTTAAAAGTATAAAATATCTGTTCTTAAAATACATACACATATTTGAATGATAAAAAATTGGTTTGTATTTGTCTCTCCTGACATAATTAAATCAGTCGATCACCATCAATAGTTTTATCAACTAGTTGCTCCTAGAAAAAAATGTATGGCAACCCCTGCTGTACAGGGTGGTAGGGCAGGGAGTAAGTGACATGCTTAAAATGTGGCCAATTATTTTTTCAATTGATAAATTCTATTTTTTGTACAAAAATCAAATAGAATATTTTATCATTGACAGAATCAAAACTTTTTAACCATACTTAAATAAACAAAAGTATCTTTGACGTTCTTAGCTATCCATCATATTTAAAGAAATGATATTAATATTTTTCGTTTGTACCAGTAACGATTTCACTATTTATGTTAATTTTCTAAGACGGCTTTTGTGTTTTCAAAGCTATTCATGTTAACAGTATTCAATTACCTAAACTGTATTAATAATAAATTAGAGTCCCACTTTCCATTGTGGAGCGACCCGGCTAACTTAATTATTTAAATAGTATTATTATTGTTTTATACAAGTTACCGAGACAGTTAAACAAAATAAACTTTGACTGAATACAAGACCTTTCTACGACAATATTATTAGTGTCGGCTTCTAAATGAAAATAACTCTTGGGTCAATTGAATTGTTGAACAATTTTATTAGTTGTGATGATGTGAAGGAAACCACACCACACACTTCACACTAGAAAGATTCACTCTCCATTTCGGTCAACAGTAAAACCCCGGTCTAAATGACGGGAATTTTTTATTTACAGTTTGGTATACAGGTAACAGATGGTAACTGATTACAGTCGAATTTTTCTAACTTTCGACAAGATACACTCTCTTTTGCGAAAGTGAAGGCCCGGCCTCACGTTGATCGCCAGGAATCCGCCCCAGCAACACAGCTAACGACGGAACGTGTTGTTACACGAGCCATGGACTAATCCTATCTGGCTAAAACTATACATAAAAATGCAAACGTGACTCTCACGGAATTCACCTAAGTCTCACGAAAAGGTCGGACAAGGATGCATCGGGAAGAGTAATTTTTTCGACCGGATAGCTACATACGGGTATAGGACAACTATGTCTCCTGCAGCTTAAAATACTAGGAACTTCGCTGTACGCCGCTGGCTTGGATAATTTAGACTCTCGGGTGGTTAAAAATTTGTAGAATTTCTCGGTTTTATGTATGAAGCAAATTTGTCTTGTCTCAAGCTACACGTATTATTGTTTTGCGACAGACGAGAACCGAAAGAACGAAAAACCGAAAGAACGGTATGCAGTATTTAGGTTATCTTATTTCGATACACAGTATAAAGTATATAACCCATTTTCACAACTACTGAAAGCGACTTTACTTTTTCTTCTTGTTGATAAACAATTTAATATGTAATAAAACAAATTATCAATTGAAAGTTGTTTATCCGAGAGAGGTTCATTAAAACACATTCGCTACGGGACATATTTGCGAAATTTAACAACCAATTAGATACTTCTGAAAAAAACGTATAACTCTTAAACAAATAAACATTTTTCAAAATAATTTGGAAACCAGTTGAAAAACACGTGGGTGCATTATATTTTTGACATTTTAACGTAATAATTTCAATGGTTGTTAATCTTTTGTGATTTTTTTGGCGGCGTCCGTAGCGCAGTTGGTAGCGTTGCTGGCTACGGTTACGGATGTCTCGGATTCAATTCCCGGTGCGAACGGTTTTCATAGATTGATTTTTCAATCAATTTATGAATTTCTAATTTGGATTATTGAGATTTTGTACACTTCCATGTATTCTGTCACTAACGACCCGGGTTTAGCCTTGCGGCATCTTCAGGCATTCTAGCACACGAATGGGTCAGTTCGAGTCCATTCGTGTGCTCGAATGCCTGAAGATGTCGAAAGGCGAAACCCGGGTCGTTAGTGACAAAATACATGGAAGTGCACAAATTCTCAATAATCCAAATTTGATATTGAAATTCCATCAAGCACCCTCAGTCGATGTCTTAAATTATGAATTTCTGTTCGTAGTCTGAGTCCTCCTTCCCACCCATCCCATCCTCACGGGGCGTAGCGAGAGCGATTAGCTAACCACTAGTCCACTCCTAGCTTTATCTTTCTATCCCTACCCTCCTCGAAAAAAGACAGGTTGAGCAACTGAGTAACAAGCAGTTCTCGTAGAAAAATTCCATTAAGATACCTCCATTAGGAGACTATATGTTCCATATTGGGAGCGGACATGGAAAAAAAAAATTTAAACATAGATAATTTGGCATTTTACATTCAATTGTCGTATTGAATCGGATAGCGAGTATTGGGCAGTTAATTAGAAGCCAAATATAAATCGGTTCATATATAACTTATATATAACTTGTAAGCATTGTCTTCAAGAACAAACCAGTACAGAGATCAAAGAAATACTGAGTTTAAAATTTTGAGAAAGAGGAATAAAAGGTATATTCCTAAAAAATATTTATTTTTTCGTTAATATCTGGATCATATAATATTGTTACCTTACTTTGAAAAGGTTCTAACTGCACTTGACCATGTTTTGAGATTCGAGCGTTTGACTAATCATATTTTGTATTTCGAATGAAAAAATGTATTTTTAATTAGTGAGTTAGTATATATTTATATATATTAATACTTTACTTGTTTTTCATAAAATTTATTTTAACTAAAGCCTTTATAGTAGAAAATAATGAGTATCTAAAGTTTTAATTAGAACTGACAACAATAGTTTGTTTGAAATGATTTTATCGGATATTTCAATTTTATCAAACAAAATGTTCTGATTTTTGAGATATTTATTAATATTTTATGTTATCATGACTTGCTGAACCCTATAAGCTAACAGTAATATTATAATACAACAGAATAATTATACATATATACTTTGAATGTTTGAACGAACTCAGCTAATTTTCGTCAATGACCACATTGACAGAACAATAGAAGTAAAGCGAAAAACATTCGACATGCCGTTAAAACGTCTTCAAAACGACTGTGATTTGTATGTTTTCTCTGTGAGATTACAAAAATTAGTTATGTCGATTCATATAACGTATAAAACAAATTTATCAAAAAAAAATCTCTGGATATTATTTCGAACTCCCTCATTGAACAATATATGACTGAAATCAACGTATATGGTAGAATGTGGCTAATACAATATTTTCCAATCGAAAGGTTATTTTAGGCCAAAATGTCAGTTAGAATCTTTTCAAAGTAAGGTAACGATACGTCATCCAGATGTTGACAAAATTTCCATGAATATTTTGAATTTAGAACTAAATGCCATGCATGTTATTTAAGTCATGTCGAGAAACTGACCAGCAAAAAAAATGTATGGCGATGTATCGTTTTTATCGCAGAACTAAGCGTTCGAATTACTCTTTATTCCATTTCGACTGAGGGTGCTTGATGGAACTTCAATATCAATACGAATGAACTCGAACTGAATCGTACGCTCGAATGCCTGAAGATGCCGAAAGACGAAACCCTGGTCGTTAGTGACAAAATACATGGAAGTGTACAAAATCTCAATAACTCAAATTTTTTATTCATTATTCAATGAAAATCAGGCAAACATAAAAAAAGTATCAGATTTTTTTCTGTCAGAGAAATTTAACTGTCAGTAAATTGCAGATTACAAATTGAATTCGTGAACATAACGATATGTTTATATCGTTATCTTCGAAAAAAATCGAAGGTATTCATCGCGTTGAATGCACGTGTTTCCATCCCGAATTGTGACGTACGCTAAGACTTTGAGACTGGCGAGTCATCCGTATATATGCAGCATAAATTAAAATTACAAATCCTTCAGTAATAATGTAATCAAAGGTATTTTTTTTAGTCATAAATCACTCTCGCTTTTTATTCAAAAATAATTTTCATACTAACTCTTTTGTGTAATACAATATCTCAAAGCGCACTTACGTATGTAAAGACGTATAAAACTTGGTGTTTTATAACATAATCCCTCTTGAAATAGGTGGGACAAAACAGAAAAAATATGCGCGTAAAAATATTTATATTACCATAAAACATTTTATGATATTGAAGATTTTTTTATATGTAAATAGCCTTGAATGGTATCAGTCCTGTAATATTTTACTGCGATAAATAAAGCGTTCAAAATATTGTATACGAAGAATCCGATTACGTGAGAAGCAATTTCCACCAGCGCTCCATCATAAACACACATACTGATAGTAAAAAAAATACATACATTCAGACCGACATTGCAAAACAAAGAAAATGGTTTTTCTCTCGCCATTTTCCGATCAAAGCAAAGGTACAAATACTTCATCTGAATTTTCAGAAAACATAAACCAGCGGAATCTATTGCCAAGTGTTTAAAACCATATATCTAATTACTTCATTCATTTTAAAATATTCGTGATGTTCAATTATTGTTTATAAGAAGGAACACTTCGCAAATCCATAAATTTTAACAGACGAACTTATTTATTGTGTTGGGTGTGTCATATCAATATTACAATACATACACAATTTTTTTCTCCTAATAGAGGTATCTTAACAGAATTTTTCTATTATAACTGCTTGTTACTCAGTTGCTCAACCTTTCTTTTTTCGAAGGGAATAGGGATAGAAGGATAAGGCTAGGACAGGACGAGTGGTTAGCTAATCGCTCTCGCTACGCCCCGTGAGGATCGGATGGGCGGGATGGAAGAGTTTTTTAAATATCACAAACATTCAAACTACGAACAGAAATTCATTAATCGATGTAGTGATCAATTTATGATACTGTACGCACCGGGAATTAAGCCTGAAACATCCGTAACCATAGCCAACGACGCTACCAACCGCGTCACGGACGCCGACATAAACAATACAGTATTATAATATAAATTCAAACATACACAAATAGAACTATTCCTGGTTTTCGTGGAACACCAATTAACTTTCCACGGAACACCGGTGTTCCGGAGAACATAGTTTGGGAAACCCTGGTTTATAACATATCTAAAGCATTATTGATTATTATAACATTAAAAAACTGCTTTATTTTTCCTGTTCCTACACATTAACTAAACGTGGTATGTTAAAACAATGAAACTTTTACTCAGAGATTAGGAATTAAAAATAGTAGATTTGTGCGAACTTCTTATCTTATATTAACCGCTCTGTAGACGTTTTACTATTATCACATATCACATGTGGGTATAAAATTTTCTCATGATTAAAATAATATGTGATGCAATGCACACACAGTTCCGACGTACTAGCTACTTTAGATATTCAGTATTTCAATTTCAATACCGTCATCTATGACGGGTACGGTTATACTAGTTAATATATATTGGAGAATAAGTGTGAAATCTTAATTATCATAGTAAAGCGTTTTGGAGGAAACTTTTAATTGTTAGATCTAAATTTTGATTTTTTTTAAGATACTTACTGATAGAGTTTCCATATCAAATTTATACTACTGTAATTTTTTACGTTTCCGTCTCGTGACTAACAACCCGAAATTTGTATTTCGGAAATTTAGTTTCATAGTTTGAGCTGTGTACTCGAATGCCTGAAGATGCCAAAAGGTCAAAATCCTGGTCATTAGTGACGAAATACATAGAAATGTACAAAATTTCCACAATTCAAATTTTTTTTATTTGTATTTAGTTGGACAAATGTTAAAATATTACAAATATATTTGGTATCTTATATTTATATGTACAGTGTACACTAGGGCTTCCAATCCGACTTAAAACGAAACCGGTTAACCGGTTTACCGGGTGTTTTGAAAAAAATCAAAACCCGGTTTATTTAATGCGGTTAACCGCGTTGTTTAAAAGTACGTTATTAACACTGTTTTAAAACTTCAACGTGTTTCAGAGAGGAAAATGTACATATAGTTGAATAATCAATCACCTATATCACAAAGCTGCCGAAATTATGAACAGAAATGATTTCATACGATAAGCAATTTCACGACATTATCAAAATTCAGAAAGATTCTTAAATTATTTGTGAAAAATAAGGCAGATGTTACACAATAGCTATTATTGTGAATGTGAGAAATCGTTGACTAGAATATTATTTGTAATATAACAAAAAAGAGCAATTTTAAGATTTATAATCTACGATACGTTAAATATTTTCATATCTTTATGTGCTAGTTATTTTATGAATATTACCTTTTCCCTTTAAGTGATAATTTTAAAGCCTTACTGTTTATATTTAACATTATACTAATGTAAATTTTAAGACTTTAAGAAAATAATGAAATGGGGTATTTCGATTTAAGCCGGTTAGCCGGTTTTTTTGTTAAAAAAATACCGAAAACCGGTTAGTAATTATCTCCGGTTAATTGGGTGCCCTAGTGTTCACACAATCCTTTTTTAAGCGATGCATTGGTTCCAGAAATCGACGCGTAAAAAGGAATCATGAATGTATATAAAAGTATATTTTTCGTTAAATTTGTTTAAAAAAGCTTTTATTTGCATGTAAACTTTGGAAATAAGAAACGGTGCCATCTTAAATAATTGCGTAAAAAGAGGACTGGGTATATTATTTCTAACATTAAACTTGGTGTGATTATTTGGTGTGATTACTTTTTATTTGCTTCATAAATATTCAACATTCAATACAAAATAAAAAATTGTTCAAGAAGAACGAAGAATACGTTATTTTATTAAAATATTTGTTCTGACAGTTGCCGAATTATGTAATCATAGATACGTTGCACAATACAAGTAGAAATGTCAGATTAATAACCAATAACTGTTTAAAATTAGATATAAATAAAATATAACAAAAATAGATACATAATACAATAGACTTTTAGCTAAGAATCAGTTGTTAATCGACCGCCATCTTAAAATATTTTTTTTTGCATGAATACATTCATATTGGATTCCAACAAAGTTCATTTCAATACACTTTCTCTTATTTGTTGGTTTTAAGCTCGATCTAAATACAGTCATTAATTTATTATTATTATTCACACAAGTGAACTGAGTGTACATGATTTTAATATAATCTTATACACTCAATAAAATTGATATTAATTTGAGCAATAAATTCATATCAAAATTGTTCATGTTAAAAATGGTTTTACACTTATTTTTTTGTTTAGAAAATTTGCTTACCGTTTGTGTGAAAATTAAAATAATAAAATCTACGTTCCTTTCAGTCCGGTACGCACTAGTGTAGCTCGTGTAGAAAAAATCTTCCGTAACTAAATATTCGTCAAAACATTATTCCATTTTCACAATATGAAAATTTCATGAAAAATTCAAAACAACATTACTTGTTTCAAAGAAATCACGATTTACAATATTATTTGTAAAAATCAAGGACTCACGTTATTTTCGAACAAAATCAGAACTTGACCGCCCCTTTATTTTTTTTCTCATCAAATTCAAGGGATTCAAAACATTAATGAAACCTACTAATGACCGCGATAACATTGACAAAGTTTATTCTTAACACTTTCATTATTATAATTTTCATCAGTTTGCCACAAATTAAACATACGATCAGAGTCATACGCTAATTCTCGCCAAGTTGTACGAATTTACCAATCACTTTCTACCAAATCACAAATATGAAACTCAATATTTAAAACAAATATCTACGTTCGCGTTACTATCTCAACGTTCACTTGCAGAATATATTAGTATTGAGCTGTTGCTAGGCGACTATTATTATTACTTTTTCATCCCGAATTGAAACGTCAAAAATATCGTGTTTTCAGTTTTAGGTTAAAAGTTAAACGTTGAGAGTTGAACGTTGAAAAAAGTGCAGTTGAACTAACAATCTCAGCCAAAATGACGTGTGAAAATCGTCACGTCGCTGGTGTACACCGTTTGGGAGGAGTTGTTGTGACCGACAGACATACACACATACAGATTTCTGCATGTATTTTGTGCAACATAGTAGAGATAAAATAAACATCTTCAGACTAACCATATCGCAAGGTTATTTATTTCTAAGGTTATCAATGATTCTACATTTTAATTTAAAAATGAAGGGTAGGGTGAGTTTGTTTTCTTCTTCAGGACGTAGGAATGGTGTAAGACACACATAATGATAATAGTAATTACCATAACACTACTCATTATAAAATTTATTACTAGTGTTTGGAGGTGAAAATCCCAAGGGAAATAAATTTAATAGTGTAGAAGAAAACAAACCCACCTTACCTTACATTTTCAATATAAGAATTAGAATCATTGTGTACTTAAGAAATAAATAACCTTGAAATATTGTCAGTAAGAAAATGCTTCTCAAAGAAGCGAAACACGTTTAATTTAGTAACACATCCAGTGGAATAACTATGTTATCAATTTTAATTTTATTCTCAAAATAAATTTCCACAAAGCTACCGCTGAATCCATTAAAAAAAACACCTGTATATCATTTGAGCACTATTACTTGCAAAATGGTCTAAACAGCAAACAGTTTATGTTGATTGAATTAAAAATTTGGAATTTAATTTCATTATATAATACTATCTGGAGTATTGAAACAGTATAGCGGCTATCATACATAATATGTGTAACACTTTACTTTTTATTTATATTGTTGTGACGTTTACATAAATTTGTAAAAATGTTATAAAGAATTTTTATATATATATATGTTACTTTAATTCTGCGTATTCTTTATTTTCAGGACTTCTTTTTCATCGTGCTGTATTGATGTCAGGATCTGGTCTTAGTCCTTGGGCCATCGTTCCTGATCCTGCGAAATATGCTGGCTTGGTGGCGAGGCACGTGAACTGCTCACCAGGTAAACCAATAGATATTAAAGTAACCAACCCTGGTATATTATCCACATTAGAAACAGACATGGCAGAGAAATAGAATAAAAATACGACTTCAGATTAATCGTTCGTATAAAGTTTTGTTATTCATAAAATGAAAGAATAAAATAAGTAAATGTCTTGATTGAATCTATCAGATTTTTGCGTGCTTATAATAATGAATTCAGCTTCTAACGTGCCACACCCTCAAAATAACAATTTAGCCTTACAAATTTCAACAAACTGAATAAAACGATTTGTGGAAAATGCGGTGATTCAAACTCTTGTCACGCAAACCGAACCAAGAGCGTTATTGCAGTGAAATTGCATAGCGCCGTCGGTATCTATTACGTGAAAATTCAGATATTTCAACATATTGTTAATAATATTCAAACGGAACTATTTCAGTATTACATCATTTACGTAAAACCAAAAATCACAATATTCCGACTCAAGGCATCGATTTAAAACTCAATTAAATTAATGATTATATTTCGTTTGTCAAAGATCGTAAGGGAGTATTACGATTTTATTTATCCACCTGCAGTATTAAGATAAAAGGTATAAATTGAAGGTTCTAATATCATAACTCATAATATCCATCATATGAATGTATCATTTGACACACCCTGGTTTTTGTTAAATATAAGTGTCATTAATGTCCAGAACTGAAATCACCCAGCGGCAACAGCAATATTTCACTCTTTCTTGTTGCCAGGCGTTTAATTGCCGTCGGGTACGTCCGTTGGACGAGTCCATTTTTAAGGAAAAAGGTAGCTCCGATGGTGCAGGGAGTTTTTTTTAAGTATTTGTAGACAGTCGATTACGATCGGCCGAGCCGGACGAGCGAGGTCTCGTCGCGGCGAAGGTGACGTGACGATGTGAATTGTTTTTTTTTTTTTTTGCATTGGACTTTATTTAAATTCGTTGTGTCATTTGTATTATAACTTAAAGTAAATTCAGTTGCTAAATAAATGTAAATGTAGTATCAATTTTATATGTTAAGATTTATATATTTGTGTAATGTTAAACCACTGCATCTTGAATGGAAAATAAATAAGTTTTGAACCGGATTTGAAATGGTGTTTGTCTGAGATCAGTCCTTTTAGGACTCCGGATAACCAGCCGCTCGCCTCTCTTCGATCCGGGGTCTTCTCACATTGTTATCCGTGTTCATACTTACTATTTAAGTTAAAAAATTATCTTTCTAAACTAACAAACTACCATTTAAAATGTTTTTCATTTTCAAAACTCATATTCTCTAATGCCCTATAATTTTCTAAACTAATAATCTCCACTCCAGTCAATGGGAGTGCAGCATTGCACTGGCATGACCACCAGTGTTTGTTTACATATTATAGTGAATGCGTCTGTTCCACAATCTTATTTATATGAAACAATGCATTAGTACTGTAGCATGAAAACGGTTTTTTTTTTGCCAAAAACAAGTATTAATGGAGATTCTGAGTTATGCTACTAGAGCCCTCAATTCATTAATATTAATTAAAAATAAAATATCTATTACAAAGTAACAGCCAAATCTATCAATAATAATAAAATCATTTACTTGCCAATCTTCCCTAGTATAAATGTCAGATATAATAATGTTTCATGCTTGAATTGTAAAATTTGTAAAAATCAGAAGATTGAGACGAAAATTATTCATTATTTGAAATTATAAAAATTGAAACAGTGAAATCAATAAATAACATTGAAACGAGTAAAGTTGAGTTCTTTCAAAGCTAAGCAGCTTAAATACAGGAATTAGTATCTCTACTGTATAGCAAAAAATTTATATGGAAATCTGTATGTTTTGTATGCCTGTTGGTCAAAACAACTCCTCCAAAATGGCGTACAATAGCGACGTGAAATTTTCACGCGTTATTGTGGCTGCAATTGTTAGTTCAACTGCGCTATTTTCAACTTTAAACTCTTAACATTTAACTAAAAACGCGATATTTTTGACGTTTCAATGCGGTATGAAAAAGTATTAATAATAGTCGCCTAGCAACAGCTCAATACTAATATATTAATATACATACAAGTGGCAGTTGAGATAGTAACGCGAACGCTAATATTTGAGTTAAATATTGAATTTCATGTTTGTGATTTGCTAAAAAGTGAGTTTGGTAAATTCGTACAATTTGGTGTGCATCTAGAATCTTCACTGAGAATTAGCATATGACTCTGGTCGTATGCTTAATTTCTGGCACTGCAGGAGCCATTATTAAATACAGATCAACAAGCTATCTACCGGGAAGTTCTGTGACGCCATAACAAGAGTGCAAGTAGCAAATTGTCACCTTTTATTTTAGCTGGTTTCAATTCCTAACATTATTATTAATTGGTGGGCTGTATTTTGTGGGTGTAACAAAAGAGGTTGACGGTGATATTTTCAAGTTTTAACATTATCTAGCCAACGTCTTAATATAATAAGCTAATATAAACGTCGACCATGTTAAAAAAAACTAGTTATTCATAAAAATACAAGCTGAAGATACAGAAATTGATCTACTTTGATACCACCCAAATGAGGAATAATTCTTTTCTGAGAGGATTTTCAGAGTATTTTTCTAGTTTTATTTTGTGTCTTATTGTCTTATAGTTCTTCGAATCTCTTCGTTCAAATACGTATTCAAAATTTTGCAAAAGAAAGTCTCCCAATTAGAAAGGTCAATCATAAAGTACACAACGAATAATGAAAATGAAAGAAAAGGGCGATTAAATGGGCGGGGTGGACTTTTTATTTTAACGATCTCTCTTAGCGGGTCGAAATTAATAGGACTCACTAAAGTTCATTAAACAGAAAATAATCTCAGTAAGAAAGGCGAGTGTTTCAATACGTACATAAAAATATTGATCTATGAGAGAAGTGATAACCATTTATTAACTGGGCTTCGTAAACTGGGTTTTTTTTCCTAAATATTGTACATTAAATAAAGACAAGCAATAATACAATAAATTTGTACAGTGTTAAATGATATCTAAAAGCTAAACAAATCAATAAACTGTGTTCCATTATATATTATTACAATTATTTCTACATAATTCCAAAAAAGTACCACAGGGGAATTGCCCCCTAAGGGTAAATCTTAGAGTCTTACGAAGGGAATTGCTGCCGTTTACTAAAGATTTTCAATATAAATTTATATCGACTGTGGAAAGGAAAAAGGACGTAACCCACACCAACAAATATTGTGTGTAACTCACACAAAACGTGCCAATACATTATATCTCTAATATATAGCACAAAATATATGTAGGAATATGTATGTTTGTATGTCTGTCGGTCACAACAACTCCTCCCAAATGGCGCACATTAGCGAAGTGAAATTTTCACACGTCATTTTGGCTGCAATCGTTAATTCAACTGTGCTATTTTCAACCTTCAACTCTCAACTTTTAAAATTTAACCTAAAACTGAAATCGATGTATTTTTGACGTTTCAATACAAAAGTAATAACAATAGTCGCCTAGCAACAGCTCAATACTTATATATTCTGCAAGTGAACGTTGAGATAGTAACGCGAACGTAGATATTTGTGTTAAATATTGAGTTTCATATTTGTGATTTGGTAGAGAGTGAGTGGTTAATTCGTACAACTTGGTGTGCATCTGGAATTGTCATCGAGAATTAGCGTATGACTGTGATCGTATGTTTAATTTGTGGCGCCATTATTAAACGCAGATCAACAAGCTGTTTATCGAGAAGTTCTACGGCGCCATACGGTTGACGGTGATATTTTCAAATTTCAACCAAATTTCAACATTAGCTTGCCAACGTCTAAATTTAATAATGTAATATAAGCGTTCTCTATCTTGGCAGACGCCGGGTAAAAAATACTAATAAATGTACAATATATCGACTGTAGAAAGGCAAAATGTCTTTTCAAATATTTTTTTTTCGATAATCAGAATGTATACAATTTAATTGAGCTATACACATTTTTTTTGTGTGTGGGTTACATCCCTTTTCCTTTCCACAGTCGATATGTATTTAGCATATCATTTTCTTCATTGCAAGATTTTACATTTTTTATTTTTAATACTGCAGAAATCACCTTTAAGTGCATGCATAATAAAATTATGGTTATATTTTTATTTAAAACTGTTCTTATGCTCCACTAAAAAATTCAGATTTTGCAGATATGCAATTTTGCAATGGAAACGTCCATATTTAGAAAGGACTTTTTGAGTTAGAGTTATCTTGGAAATGTGGGAATTATATTTTGAATTATATTTTGAAACGGAAATGAAGAAAAAAAGGTTGGGAAACCCTGTTCTAGTGTCTACCTATTGAATTGATCCTTAATTAAAAATATATGCTTTGAAAGAAGTGCTTTCGTTCGTCATGGTGTCTTATTGCTTTCATGAAAATTAATTATATTATATATTCTTCACTGGTACTTGGAGAAGACAGATTTAAAAAAACTGAAATAAATACCCAATTAATTAATTTAAAATTAATGACATTCCAATTAATTAAGTATTCCATTAATTATAGATAACCTCTGAGCGTATTAACACCATTACGTTCGGCTCTTTACCAGACATCCCCCTTTTCGTTTAAGAATCCAAATACATAGGGGCTGTTAGACTTGCGGGGCTGTTTTTGGCTTAATTGTCTAATAATTGGATCGGCGGGACCGCCTAAAATTGAATTTTCTGCAAAGATATATTGCATAAAGTTTTACCCCCTGGTGACAACTTTTCCCAACAAAATGCCCTACTGATCTCAGTCACGGTTAAAAAAGAATATTACTTTTTACACAGAAATGAACATTTTTTGCATAAAGTATAGTTCATTAAATATTTATTTCACGATGATATATGCATTTTTTTACGACCACGAATTTAATAAATCTTCATTGTGTTTTTTAGCCAACTTATATTTATGAAGGTAGTGATAAAAATCTTGTGATAAATAATATAATTTTTACTCTGCAGATGTCCACCCTATACAGGGTTGTCAGACATCCTTATTTGAGTAGGACTGTCCTAAGTACAACAAACAAATCCCGAATCAAGCATTGCCTCTGAAAATCTCAATTTTGAAACAAGCTAAAAAGTTGGAAAAATACTTTCAATAAAACTGTTATGATTGTATATTTTTTTGCATTTAAATCAATTTTTAATTGTATTAAATCCAGTGGTCCAAAACCTGAAATATATATCAAACTACGCGAAATTATCAAAAGACGCAAGAATCAAAATTGTTCATAGCAGAACAAGCTAGAAACATGTCATGGTATTGTTTGAAATGAAAAGGTTGTACTATCGTCAAACATCTCGGATTGTTACTACATATACTATTGTTATTATATTATAATCATATTTATTTTAGTATAATTTTGTATTTTTTTATGCTAAAATTAACGTGGTTTTTAAATAATGATTAATTGCACGAGGATGACGTAAATTATGATGTATTTTTAATTTTCAATTATATGTAGAACCATTCCATTTACAAATTGCAAAATTTTCATTTTTTTGTATGACCTATTTCACAGATAATTTAAAGGTTTAAATGCTACACCATGGGTACTAAAGGGTTTTAATGAGAAATCGTTATTGATATTGTGTTGTGTTTGTAAAAGCTGACACATAAAAAAGACTTAACGAATATTCAAGATCAAATATGGATTATTGAGATTTTGTACACTGTAAAATATTATAAATCTGGGAGCTACACTGATACCTGAGTTAACATTTCGAGAATCGCCTTAATCCTTATTTTGTAAACAACACATTAAGAGTGTGGCGAATTGCCGCTTTCCAACCACTTTTAGAATTACCAGTGATTTTACAATTATAATAGCATTGGGTTTCGACGGTATAATATTTTACCTCGTAAATAATATTTGTCGTATTTGTATCTTCTATATAAACGTTAGACACTGTTTACTGTCTGTCAGTTCGAGTCCATTCGTGTGCTCGAATGCCTGAAGATTCCGAAATGCGAAACCCGGGTCGTTAGTGACAAAATACATGGAAGTGTACAAAATCTCAATAATCCAAATTTGATATTGAAAAAAAGCACCCTCAGTCGATGTCTTAAAGAATATTCAAGAGCTAAAAAGATTGACTAACTCTATAGCATTGTTTATGCAACGTTTTTGTAACAAAAAAAGCTACCATAGTTTGAAAAAACAAATAGTCAGCTAATTTTAACTACTCTTTAAAAAGCCTTTTTGTGGTATAAAATCATGTAGAAACGTGAAAATGATAGATACATAACACACATTCATTTGCATCTAGCCCACAAACTTCATAAAATTTCATTGCATGTGATCTATCACTCAAAATTTCAACTTTTATTTTTATAAAACTAATATTTATGTTGTTTTTCCTAAGCGAGGGCCAAATTATTTCTTATCACAATTTTTTTTCTAAATATTTTTTTTTTGGAAAATTTAACAAATCGTGGCGTATCTAAGAAGCATATCATATATAAATTAAACCCGTTATCATTACGAGAACTTTTAATTAATGCAAAAACCTACACGTATTTTTATTTAAAACTGCCGCAGCCAACGTTTTGTGGCAATTTACATAATTTCATGCGAACAAAAAAACTCCCCAAACGTACAAATGACACACTGTCGGGTCGGGTCACACTACACATGTAAGTTTTTGTTAGAAAGCTTTAAAGATTTGGGGATGCGTCCATATTAAAATACCCCTTTCATAAACAGACACACACAAGTAAAAATTTGATAATTTATATGCCATAAATCTTTCATGAACCAAATAATGACTTTCCATTACTCAAACGTCTAATGACAACATTTATAATAGGATAAATAACAAAGTATTTAGTTCTACAAATTTTTTATCAGGTAGTTGATAGCTATTTCGCAATACGCATAATCAGTAAAATTTCAGTACACTTATTTTAACGACTAATTAATGACACCACTTAAGCTCCTTTTCTAAAAACACAATTATAAACCTTGAATGATTAAATTTTGAATACGTGAGATAACATGATTTGTCTATCTCTTCTAAACAGTATATATATCTAAGCAAAAATAAGTTTAAGTATAGTTCTGACGATGGCGTAATGCCGAAATGCTATCAACTACCTGATAAAAAATTTGTAGAACTAAATACTTTGTTGTTTATCTTATTATAATGGAGTTCTACTAAGTAAACATTTATCTTTTACTTACATGTTTAACCTTCCCATTTTCATGCTAAAAAAATCCCACATTTTGTAACCGTATGGGTTTTGTGATATAAACGCATTTATAAAACAGAATAAGAATATCAAAAATTGAAATATGATTTTATGTAGTATAAAGTATTTATTTCACGTCATATTTTACGAAATACAAATGCGAAATAATTGAAAGACACAAGAATCGAAATTCTTCATAACAAAACAAGCTCTAGATGTATCTCGGTGCCATTTGAAAAAAAAAACGGTTGCAGACGTTACATCATGCATCTCGGAGTTTACTTTAGTTTACTGATTGTTACTATACTGTACTATAATTGTGTACTTTTCGATGGTAAAATTGACGATGTTTTAAAGTTATGATTAATTAATTATACAAAGAAGGCGTAAACTGTAATGTATTTTGAATTATATATAGAACTTTTTCATTTACATTGACCTATTTCACAGATAATTTAAAGGTTTAAAGGCCAAAGTAACTCATTGTTACTCCAATGAATACGAATGGATTCACCTAAAAGTTATTATCAATAATACACAACTGATGACTGCTGTTAGAAAATAAAGAAACACAAAGAATTATGAAACTTTTCCGACGAAGAAGTTTAAAGATACAGTAAAATCCGTTCTGAATAAAGTAATTGCTTTATTTTATTCTATTCTTATACACATTACAGAACTTTTCCTTTTAATTTCTTTTCCAATGTAATGAACGATAACACACAGTAAAAAAAATAGTGAACATTGGGAATTAATGTGGTAGTGACTCTAGTAAGTTCAAACATAATTTACTATAATACTTAAAAAAAAGTAACCTTTCTGAACTCACTTATGTCTTTGAAGAATTAGTTGTTATCCAAATCGATACTATTGTTAAATGCTTTTCTCAGCAGCAGGCTGGCTTTTTGCTTTGGAAAAACAAATAATTATACTTGTTCACATCATAAATCTATTTGAAATTCACACATTATACTATTCTAATATATTTAAATATTCTTATATTGTAAGTTTTTAGTATTCTACATTAAAATATTTGGTATCCCTAGGTAATACGATCTAGTTTTGAAATTTATTTTGCAAACACTAATTTTCCTCGCTTAATAAGTAAGCTTGTTTCGACTGCCGTATTCCTACGGGTGAGCTTTTATAAAGTTTTTTGCGAGCTTTCTCGTCTCCGGGTATTATTTGTCAAATGGAATGTGGAAGAGTGCGAGAGTTGGAATTAACATTTGCCTAGTCGACTAGCTTGCTCCTATCCAATGGCTTGAAAAACAACACTATCAACCAGCATAATTTTAGAGCGTTCGCAAACACAGGATATTCCTAATGACATCAACTATTTATGCCATGCGATCTAAATTATCTGAATTAAAACACTTAGTTTTTTCTCTCTACTTTCATTATTTTTAATCACAGTAGTGCAAAGTTAAAATAGAGTTATAAATAATTGCACTTTGTGTTAGATAGTACTTGGTACACTTGAACTTTTATTTCGATATTTTTCACTTTGAATTAGATAATATTATCTTGGTAAACTCAAACTTCGATTTTAATGGTTTCCATTACGTCACGGATTCTTTTAACAACGTGAGTTAAGTTGTAGTAGGTTATGTTAGGGTT
This sequence comes from Himalopsyche phryganea, assembly GCA_022494535.1. Lineage (NCBI taxonomy): Eukaryota > Metazoa > Arthropoda > Insecta > Trichoptera > Rhyacophilidae > Himalopsyche > Himalopsyche phryganea. The sequence goes on from JAGVSL010000025.1 coordinate 4,609,977, forward strand.
GGTCTGATTTGGTCCGTGTAATTTATTATAATGCGTAGAGAGCAAAGGCAATATATGCGAAACGTATTTTCATTTCATTACAACTTAGTGCAACTATCGATTTCAAAGTGCGATTATTTATATTGAGTGAAAACTATTTTATCTATGTGAAAATTTTTTTTCGTATGTTTAATATATTTGTTCAACGTTAAAATATATTCTATTATGTGGTATCATATTATTTTTAAGTGGAAAAAATGGTTTTTTGTGGAATGTATTTGTTAAAATATCGACCTAGGTCAGTTCTCCATGAATTCAATGAAATGAGGAGTAAATTCTTTGTTGCGTTATGAAACGTAGCCATGAAACAGCGTGATGTATGATGGTGGAACTTCTCACAAAAAAAAAATTCAGTTTTTATAAATTATTGAAAGTGAACATTAATCATAATAATTGACGGGGTTTTGGACAATTGATGTAATTCTCAAAAAATACGAACACGACTTATTGATTAGATCTCATTTTAAAGACAACAGAGCAGGTATCGGCCAAATTTTGTTAATTAGAAAAATAAATTGACCACTTTTGTAATGGAAACATTATATCCCTAAATATAATCCCATATCTGCAAACGTTCGAATTTACAGGAGTGCATTTCAAAGATTCATGCAACTCACCATATAATGCTTTCGATAAAAAAAGTTTTAAATCTCTCTTGAACAATTTAAATTTTGAGGGTTACATCAATTGGCTAAAATACCATCGATTTGCTTCATATTGATTTATTTTGTTCTTCTCAATTCAATATCTAGACACTAACATTCTATCTTTTAATAATTATCGTCAATGAATGAACCAACCTTGGCTAGAATAGAAAATATGTTTACAAAATCATGATTAAGATCTATAATGTTTTACAAACACGGTGTGTTGAGGCTTTTTTATGAGGTTCTGTACACCTTTCTAGTTTTGCGACAAACGTTCACTTCAGTATTCTCTGCGTCCAAGTTTGAGATATCACCTATGGGAAAATTTGGGTCAAAAATATGAAAACTCGGCATATATTACATTAAATTAATTCTATTTTGGCATTTTCAATACCGTAGACACAATGATAATATCTTTGTTGTAAAAAATATCACTACAGTAATTTTCTGTACTTTGTTTTCTTGCTGTTATTCTAATTTGTTATATTTTGAATCGAATTTATCTTACTATTCTAGTCAGATTTTTTTTCATATTTTCTACGACTTTAATTTAAAAAGAACTAAATAATTTATTCAGTAACTTATTTCATAAATGGTTGGCAGTTAATTCGATAAATGGTCAGTCAATAATAATGTTCGGTCAGTAAGTAATTGTCAAATAAATAAAGGCTATGTTTATTTTGATTAACTGACGACATGTATACTGTTCATTTATCGAATTAGTTACTAACCATTTTGATTAATTACTGACTGTTTTCTATTTCTTACTGACCAAAAACTGAAATAGTTACCGAACAAATAAATGCAGGACAATTTTAAATAGGCTAAAATCACTCATTAGGAATAATTCCTGATATGATTTAAACACTTTTGCTTGCCACACAACCACGATCAGTATTCGTGAAGGTTTCTCTTATTTTTGTTTCCCATGCAAACTTTTTATCTAATGGAATTTTTATTATTATAGGAGATAGCTAGAATATATGCGAGAAAGGAATAAAAAGGTTCGAACTCTGCCCACCATAGAAATAAAAAAAACTCAGGATACTGAGAGCCAAATTTGCAGTCTCCACATGGTTTTAGTAGATTAATATAGGTAGGAAAAAGGACATCTTTCAGTTTACTGATTGATTTGACAGTTTATTATCTTGAATTAAAAAAACGTACAAATTACGCTTTTTGCAATTAAACTGTGGAATAATATATTCTATAATCGAATACGTCAATTTTCTTTTGATTTTCTCAGTAAGTTAAAGCTTTTTTCCAGTTTAAATAGTAAAAAATAATCTTCATAACCTTATGAGCCACGGAAATGGCTGAAAAAATATTGTATAACAACCCCTAGAAATAGCAGATAATCGAAGTGTTAAAAAAATTATATGTTTTTTTTTTAAAATAAGCTCGATTATGTGAATCCCACTGTTTCATTCTTTAAGACAGCTAGTATCACGTTTAATGTATATATCTTCATCAGATAACACTTAAAAATATCGTTAAAATATCGTCTACTTTTAAAAAATTGCCATAGTTGATAATTCGGTTTATATTTTTAATCTTATAAACCATTAATCGAACAAACAATATTTTGCAGCTTATTTCGTATTTCATCAATTAATAAGGACCTTTTGTTAGTTAATGTCCCACTGTCATGTATTCGTTATGACGGAATTTTTTATTTATCTATTTTGTTTGTAAAATATTCGTTTGCATTGTTTTAAAAATATTTCAAGTCATAAGGATAAAACAAAACTTCTCAAACCTCATACTTTCGCGTTCACTTACTCGCCAACGATGTCTTTGTTCTTTGTATTGCATTTCTTGTTAATGTATATATCTTTCAAATAGTCCAACAATGGCAAGGAAAAAAAGAAAAACTTTTTAATTAAATTCCTTCTTAGGCCGCCTCGAAGCTTTAAAAACTGAATACATTTGCATTGCTTTGTTGCTTCATAGATTTCTTTATAATTGAGAATAAATGTGATTTTTTCCCACTCACCGTATCAAACTTTTTTGTTTTAATATCCTCTTAATCAGAAAAAAGTTTGATATTCATCTAAAATAATGCAATTAAAAATATTTTAAAATAGGGTAACTCAAAACTGACTAAGCCGAAATATATTTTTAAAAGTCAGCCACTCGAATCATAGTAAATGTGTATATGTATGTATATTTCGTCGGTGTCCGTGGCGCAGTTGGTAGCGTCGCTGGCTACGGTTACGGATGTCTCGGGTTCAATTCCCGATGCGGATGGTTTTCATAGATTGACCTTTCAATCGATTTATGGATTTCTGTTCGTTGTCTGAGTCCTCCCATCCACCCATCCCATCCTCACGGGGAGTAGCGAGAGCAATTAGCAAACCACTTGTCCTGTCCTAGCCCTATCCTGCTATCCCTACTCTCTTCCAAAAAAAGAGAGGTTGAGCAACTGAGTAACAAGCAGTTCCCGTAGAAAAATTCTGTTAAGATACCTCCATTAGGAGACCATATGCTTCACATTGGGAGCGAACATGGAAAAAAAATATACTATATATCGATGGCCCAGTTCCATACGACGATAAGTCAAAAATTTGATGTTTTAAGTTAGTCATTATATTCGGTATATATATTGCTCTTCTACAGTTCCACAAAAGTACAGCTTGTAAAATGTACGGGTTTTCTCTGAAAAGGTAGATATTTGCATATGGAAATCAGCAAAACTAAAAAAATTCTCAATTCCATATACATACGTATCGAAATATCTTATTGTGGAAATAAACTTTTGTAAATCGTGGCATTCCATAAAGAAACAAGTTTTATTCCTAAAACTATAAACTATTGACCACCTATTTGAATAAAAAAGTAATAAAAATAATAAACCATCACTTTTTACGAGTCAGTTATGAGTCAAAACTTTGATCGGTCGTATCTCAAAACTACCACTTTCTAATTGTATAACTATGGAACTAGGCCATCGATATACATATAATAATTATGTGAGAAGATTAACAGCCAAAACTCATCGCTATATACTTCTCAAGGCAATACTTGGTAAATGGGACAGCCCTTGCAACTGATGTCTTATATGACTGACGCAAGTTTTATGAAGAAAGGACGTATTGTCGCCCATGCAGATTAAAACTGTGACCATGGAAGTTTAAATACCTGAAATTCTTATGACTATAAGTCTCGCTAATAGAATAAAGTAAAAATACGTTAATATCGAAAAAAAATTATACGGTCACACCAGGGCAGCGAACCGTCTTGCGTCAGTTCCATAACTATGTACTCCTTAATTAATTTAAAGATTTTAACAATATTCGAACGTTATAACATCAAATGAATGGTACTTGAAATGAAAAAAGGCAATAGAATAATTGTAAATTCATTTTCAAAGTGTGCAGTAAAATGTCGAGTCCAGCTCGACATTCCATAACTGCCATGCATACTTTCAACCTGTAACTGCCGATTCCACCTAGCAGCGGGCTCGTCTTACTTATTTGCACGATCAAGGTTTCATATATTTGTATTCTAAATCTCATTATAATGTGTGCCATTTTCAGTCCATGGCATAAACAAAGAGAATAATAAGCGTGTCGTTTTCTAGTCATATCCGTCTCTTCTTACTTCCTATGGAGAGAGAATTCAAACGACTGACTTTAATACGTTTAAAAAAACTTTCGCAAAGCTCTACTAATAATATAAATCAATATGTGCCCTACATTGTAAGGGAAAATAGCTTGTTTCCTTGTTCAATTAAGAACTGTCAAGAAGAATTTGGAAAATTATTTTTGATTGTTTATTTATCATTTATTGTTTTATTTCAGATCTTCCACCACCACACTTATTGAAGTGTCTTCGAGAACGACCTCTTGATCAACTACTATCAGCACCGGTTCCTGCGCCAGATTTTGCATACGCTTTCGGCCCCAGTGTGGATGGCGTTGTCATAGGTAAACTAATTTATTTATACGTTCATTACCCTGATAAAGCGAATGCCACTAGGCGACCGGCTAGTGCTTTTAATATTACACAAAATCAGAGCCAGAGGTTGGTTTATGAGTTGTAAACTTTTTCCCACTGCAAAAATCTGCCGTTAGGCATTGACATAGTTTTTCAGTTGTGGTATATTTTAAATACTTAAAAATGGTTCCACTCATTACGATGATGTTAATAAACAAATAGAAGACGCCAAGAATATCATTAAAAAATATTAGATATAAACCAGGGTTGTCAGACATCCTTATCTGAGACTGTCCCGAGTTCAAAAGACAAATCCCGAGTCCCATATTAAAAATCCCGAATTAACAAAATTTGTATATGTTACCTATATGGTTAAAGAGACTCGCTTAATTTGTATCTATTTTGAAACAATTTGAAAACTCGGAAAAATGCTAATAATAAAACTTTATTGGTGTATATTTTTTTGCGGCGTATTTCGTCGGCGTCCGTGGCGCAGTTGGTTTCGTCGCTGGCTACGGTTACGGATGTCTCGGGTTTAATTCCCGGTGCGGAAGGTTTTTAAAGATTGATCTTTCAATCGATTTATGGATTTCTGTTCGTAGTCTGAGTCCTCCCTCCCACCAATCCCATCCTCACGGGGTGTAACGAGAGCGATTAGCTAACCACTAGTCCTGTCACAGCCCTATCCTTCTGTCCCTACCCTAAAAAGAGAGGTTGAGAAACTGAGTGACAAGCAGTTCTCGTAGAAAAAATTCTGTCAAGATACCTCCATTAGGAGACCATATGCTCCACATTTGGAGCGGACATGGAAAAAAAAATATTTTTGCATTTAAATCGAAATGTAATTTCTGTTTTTGTATCTAATCAATATATTTTGTCTTCTGTATACGTATGTAACATTTATATAATGTGTAATATACTTGTATTTGTACTTCTCTTTTTTTGATCGTTTCAAATAGTAAAAGTCCCGATCTGTGATTTTGGAAATTTGGCAACCCTGATTTAAGCTGACATTAAAAACTAAACATAATTAAACATAAAATTAATTTTTGCGAAACTATAACTGGTAATGTCTTTTGATTACTTTGATTTTTGTTATAATCAATATGTTAGAGTTAATTTTCAAAGCATCGTTGGGGTTTACAATGTAAGTTGTTTAATTTATATACTCAATGTATGAAATACTGAGTAAACCGCTTCTAGATTCGGATTAATTTACATACCGTGTTACATAAATAATTTGTTAAAAAGGTAGTAAAGAATAATGTCATTAAAGATGTATTTATAATGCGTAATTGAAATAATAATCTTATATTATTTTATTTAAATCTGCCCATATACATCAGGATTGATAAATTACACACCGTGGAAATTGTAAAGGTTTTATTTTGTAGGAAATGAAAATCGTTTATTTCAGTTACCTACTAAAAAAGCACCATAACATAAATCTCCATAGCAAAACGTATGCTCTGGCAGAGGTGTACGAAAGGCAATAGAAATATTTGACTTATACAAATATTGATATCTATATGTCCGAAATATATATCCGAAAGATGTTGATTAATCAAATTCAAACTTTTTCATTAGTAAATTGGCATACAATTTAAGAAGAGTAAAATAATACCACAGACATTAGTTTGTCGAATAAAAAATTATCGTGTTACATTTTTTGGTATAACGCTTACATTCCATTTTTTTCCATTTTCGCTCCCAATGTGGAGCATATGGTCTCTTAATGGAGGTATCTTAACAGAATTTTTCTGCGACAGCTGCTTGTTACTCAGTTGCTCAAGCTCTCTTTTTTCAAAGGGATAGAAGGATAGGGCTATGACAGGACTAGTGGTAAGCTAGTCGCTCTCGATACGCCTCGTGAGGATAGAATGGAGTGGGAGGGAGGACTCAGACTACGAACAGAAATCCATAAATCGATTGAAAGATCAATCTATGAAAACCTTCCGCACTGGGAATAAAACCCGAGACATCCGTAACCGTAACCAGCAACGCTACCAACTGCGCCACGGACGCCGCCGAATATATTGAATTGTTATTCACTTGATGAGAATTTTAATATGGTCACAATTAGTTATTCTATAATTTTAAATAAATGTTTTGAGATAAAATAAATAAATTGCAACACAATATCGATTTCAAGCGTCTTATTTCAAGGGTCTTATATACATAAATGAGTAAATGAAAAAATGCTGAACATAAAGTTATTTCCAGCACGGACTCCACTGCACAATTCCAGTCTTCATTATTTCAAAATGACATTTTTTCGACCCAGCGTGTAATGGATTTTTGTATTTTATAGACAGCAAATTGGATTCGTTAGTCGAAAATGTAACCTTAAACCTAACTCCCGATTAAAAACATCTGAAAGATCATTAATTTTCAAAGCGAATACTTCTTTTTGAACTGGAAACTTTTAATATTTCATTATTTATTTCAATTTAATAATAGCTTTTTTCTTTGGTGCATCTTGCCACATTTATCAGACGATTGAGACAATGCAGTTTATTGTAATGAGTGTAAACTTTAATTAACATCAAGTATTGATTTCTTCATTTTAATGGTTTTGACACCTACCTACATTTTTATCACTAAAGTTTAAACATTTTGTGAGTTGAAAAATACTTTAGCAATTAATTTCATCAAATATTTTCAGAATTATATTATATTAGTGATTCTTTCGTAATTTTTCTTTATTATACTTTATTATAAAAGTAAATTGATCCGACATGGTAAATTTAACATGCTTAACTTTGTAATGGTTTTAGCTCTTGACTGACTGACCCTACTCAAAGTTTTCTCAAGCGCACATGCGTATTTTGTAGACTAAGTCAACGGTGTGATTTTAATAACGGAACCCTATTACATATTATTATTATCACAACTACAGACACCCTTATGAGATAAAGTAAACGTAACCGTTTCGAACACAGATTTAACATTGTCAAATGGTATATGTAAAAAACAATTTTTTTTTGTAAATCATTAATATCCATAAATTTAAACACAGAAAATTTAAGTTGAAAACGAGCTTTTGTGTTGTTCAATCCCTTTCTAAAAATAATATTTTTGGCTCCAAGATATTTATTGGTTTTACGTGATTTTGCGGTAAATAATTTGAAATATTTGGTATTCACAGAAGCATGTCAAACTTTTTTCTCTCGTCATAGTTGAAATCATTTGTATTCATACAAATTCACATCACCTTTGGGAATCAGAATTTTCCAAGAAAGTTCACATTTCCTTCAAGTGACGGATTCACAAAATGCTGACCAAACGTTTGTGAAAAAAGATTTAAATCATACAACAATTTATTGGTCGACTGTCATTTTTGTGGATGAACTTTAGCGTAAGTATTTCAACAAGCTGGCGTTAGTGGTGCAGTTGGTAGCGTCGTTGGCTATGGTTACGCATGTCTCGGGTTTAATTCCCGGTGCGGACGGTTTTCATAGAATGATCTTTCAATCGATTTATGGAATTCTGTTTGTAGTCTGAGTCCACCCATCCGATCCTCACGAGGCGTAGCGGGAGCAATTAGCTAACCACTAGTCCTGTCATAGCCCTATCCTTCTATCCCTACTCTATTCGACAAAAGAGAGGTTGAGCAACTGAGTAACAAGCAATTCTCGTAGAAAAATTCTGTTTAGATACCTCCATTATAAGACCATATGCTCCACATTGGGAGCGGACATGGAATTTTTTTTATATATAGTAAAAAATAAGTTCAATCGTAAGTCAGTTAATCGAAAAAGTTTTTTCAGAGATGGTATGTATATGTTAAATTCAGCTGCCGAAAATTCATAAAAACATCTCAGAAATACGTTTTTTAAACTTTGTACACTCCCAATGTGGAAGATATGGCCTTCTTATGTAGGTATCTGTAGGTATTATTCCCACGAATTTTATTATAATTAAATTTGACCTGTATTAAGCTGGTTCTTCAAACCATTGTAACGAGTATATATAGGCATCATGTCGGGTGTCTAACCACCATCATCATGTCATTGATTTATCGTCCACTTTCCATTATGCAATGACAGCTAATTGAGTCATTGAATCACTAAACACGCCCCTTGCAATTTTTCAATTAAACAAGTTTTGGGTGTACGTATGTGCTCTATCGATACACCTATCATTTTTTCTTCTTGCAAGTCTAAAATTTCATCTCTCTAAATTTTAAAATCTCGTTTTTTTACACGATTTCAATCTTCGTTTCATACGGTCGACGCGCGCTCCGAAAAAACGTCATTTTTTATACACCGGATGACACAAAATAACATAAATTATACTTAAGACTATCATACTGTCGATACCAGATTTTCATGATTTCCTCTAAGAACCTTCGGGAGCCTGTTTAGCGATTCAGCGACTCAATTAAAAAACAAATTAGTTTTCAGGTTTTCTATGTGACTTATTTATTCATATTTTTTCCGAAAAAATACATTTAAATAAAGAGATAAGGCTTGACCATTGTGATAACTTATTTCGTGTTTCTTTTTTCTGCTTTTCTAATATATCTTATTCATTTTTGTGTATTATTTCATTGAATTTTTAGCAAAATTTAATAATTTCGTACGCGCGATAATACAGGAAACTGTTTTATCAAAAGCTCTCACACGCACGCACGCACGCGTCTCGCAAAACATGCACACACACCCACACTGCTGAACCTTAACACGCAGCCCACACAATGGCCGTCTCATCAATCAATCACTTAATCCTACCTTATGAAAGAATCCCTTGCCGCCATTTTGTGTTTTGTTTTTGTTTATTTTCCCGCCAATTTCGCGAGGCAGTGCTGCCAAAGGGCGGGTTTGAAAGGCAGAGGTGGGCTTAGCGAAAATCGGGGACAATCGGTTTTTTACGACCACACAAACAAATATAACATTTTCTCTGTAGGAGCTATTTTTGTAATTTTATCTACCATCAATATGTGTGGAATTGTGACGATGGATAGCAGGAATAACAAAAACTCTTAATTTTATTTTTTAATTCAGTATTTTCTAGTAGAAAATACAAACATAAAAAAAATAAAGTTATTATGCATCCTCATATTTTTGCCGAAAGATCGGGCTCTAGATACAATATCCTCTTTTAAGAAATCACAACTACCAGGTAAACCAAGCTTCATAATTATTTGATTGCAAAGAAAACCACATTTGTACATCCCCTGACAATAGTACAAAATTAAGATACACACGGCTATTATCAAATAACAAAAACAATCAATTGCAACAAACTGTCAATTCTTGGTGGTAAGGCATTATATTTTTAAAGAATAAAACAAATTGCGTACAACCTTCTGATTTATTACGCACCAGACGGAAACAAAAAATATTGCGTATACGAAAGCAGTTCAATAAACAGAATTAAAACACAAACCCTTTCTTTCTTTGAGTGACATTTCAACGCATGCCGGTTACTCACTACTTATAAATATAATTCAGATATGTTTCATTCGATTATAAACAGGGTAACTTTTACATTACTCTAATGGGTCATATTGTTAAATAACTGTAGTGTAATACATTACAATCAAATCTAAAAAATATTTATCTACTATTGATTGTTACCATCTGTCGGCTCCGAGGTGTAGTGTTCAATTTTACGCTCAGAAATAGAAATAAATTAACATAATAAATTAGAATAATACATTTTTTTTTTCATATTTCACGGTTTTATAGTTATTTGTCGGGTCCGCAGTGCAGTGGTCAAACGTCATTGGCTACGGTTACGGATGTCTCTGGTTCAAGTCTTGGTCCAGACCGTTTCATAAATTGATTTTTCAATCGATTTATGGATTAGGTGTCAATGTTTGTGGTGTCTGAAATTCTCTCCAACCCATCCGATCCTAAGTGCTGGTTATATAACTAAGACAGGCATAGTCCTATCCTTCTATCCCTCCTCTCTTCGAAAAAGAGAAGTTAAGCAACTGAGTAACAAGGAGTTGTCTTAGAAAACGTCTGTTAAGAAACCTCCATTAGTACACATGGTAAAAAAAACTGTTTCTTCTACTGTAGTATTACCAACATTACTTGGCCACGGCCGAATTTAAAACTAGAATTGTCAATCTAGAATAAATTTCTCCAATTGCCATTTGATGCAAAGTATGTGTATTATCTAATTTTAATATCCGTCGCTAAAATATCAGTTTTGGAATTTATTGAAATTTCAGTTCTCGCTTAGTATGGCAACGTTTTTAACGTGACGGTGGCACCCTCACTAGCGGCCAAGTTAAATTGGTACAACTATAGAACTAGACAATTGTAATCTTCACTTTTTTATTCACAAATTATTGTTGATAAGTCTCAACACTTTTAAGTTTTACGTTTTTATTTATTTAAACAGTTGCAAATAAATCAGATATTAATATTCATATAAACAGTTAACTTCCTAATTAATTTCAATCTCAATTAAAAGCATTCAAGTTATATAACTTGACTATTCACTATGACAAAACGGATTGTGATTCATACATATTACGCTTTTGACTTTTCAAACAAACTTTCTCGTTTCTCGGTAAAGCTGCAAAACTTTAAATAACAAAATATTCTACTCGAGTGGTTTTATAATAACAACTCTAACTTACTTGAACAGCTTAAAGAGCATTTTAATTTTTATTAAAGTCATTTTTACGTTGATGATTCTGTAATAAATATTATAGTTATATTTTCAAACGACTAACTAACTTTCAATTTTTAAATACAACGCGTTCCGAAAACACTCGTGTGAGAATGCTTTTCTTATACCATTTCCTTTGTTTTTCCTCTCTTTTTCTGTGAGGAATTATACCTTTTAAAGGTTTTCCGATGCTTCAATGTTATACTTAAATTTGTTAGTGATTTGGTGTCTTCGCCTTAAGGTGGTACCCGAGCTATGTATTATTTAACATTACATCTGTAGTTATTTGTTATTATTTGAATCACTTTTTTATATACTATGTTGATCATGTAGCCGAGCGCTCAATGCTTTAAGTTTTTTGTCCACACGGCAGCGATGCCACGGTTCGATCGCTAAAATGTAAATTTCGAGATATTGTTTTTTCAATCGATTTATTATTTCGATTGATTTATAAGTATTCCAGTTTTGTGTCAAAATTGATTATTCGTTACCACAATTTGTACTAATTTAAAAAGTTAAAATATATCTTTTTTTTTAATTAAAAGTATTGTAATAAATACAAATCTAAAAAACAGGTTTTTTGAAATAGTGAAAGAATCTTTTAATTTAATATACATACGTACGCAATATATTTATTTAAAAATATATGTTATTAAAAAGTTGGCATACGACTGGTCAACTTTTTATCATAGAATTGCTAATGTATTTCAAATGATCGAAGTCGATGATGAGTCGAATTGAAATAGTTTTTCCAAGATCGCAAATGTTAAATTGAACAAATATAAATTTGAGTCGTATTGTATCAAAAGAAGAACTATCCCATATTTGTCGAAATTGAACTAACGCTGCCATACTATTTTTTTGGTCATAGTATATGGCTAGAAATTAAATTTTGATGGTATAAAAACGTAAAAGAAAATGATGCTTGCTACCAAAATCAGAACAAAGCAGAACGAACAACTTTGGAAACAGACGTGAACGGTTTGGTAAATCATTATTTCGACTAATCACGTTACCCTAAGTGATGTCACAATATGGCCGCTCATACAAATTTAAAACTTTTAAAAATTCGAAAACTCAAAAACGACATAAAAACTTTTTTGTATTCATCTAGAAACGTCAAATAATGAATAGTTCTACCATTAATACTATACGATTCATTTGATAATTACCTTGCCAGAGTTAAAGCCAAAATCGCATGGTCTCTAAGCTTTTACTATTAGACCACAGAGGTGTGAACGTGTTCATATCTGAAAATATTAGTTATAATAGACATTTCCAAACATTATTCTAGTTTTATCCTCTTTCCAAAGAGAGAAACTCCCCTTTCAACACGAGTGAAAACAGAACTTTAATTCCAGGTGATGATTTTTTTTCAAAACACGATTTCAATTACTCGTCCTATAATATAAAACACTAGCCAGACTGTGTCAACTCAGTTAGTGAGTTAAGTCTTCAAAACTTAAATATGAAATTGTAGAACAAAAACCACAAATTCAACTATTTTTCTACAAATACTGTAAAGCGATATTACGCCTTAAGTTTTAAAAATAAATCACCTCTTCTTTGTACTCATTCCCCGATTTAATATAATGAAGAGAACATCGCTGGTTGAGAATGCACACGATTAGTAAAATCTGTCGGATAATTTTATAAAAGTGTGGTAATAATACAAAAAACCTTTTTATTTTTATAAATATACTAGTGAGTACCCGGCATGCGTTGCAATACCACTCAAAGAAAGTAAATGTTTGTGTTTTAATTCTGTTTACTGAAGTGCTTTTAGACACACGATATTTTCTGTTTTTTTCTCTGGTGCGTACAGAAATAAATCAGAAGATTTTCCAAGAAGTCACTATTTGTACGAATTTGATTCTTTATTTTGGATATCAGATATATCCAGATTGTGAGATTGATTTTTAAATATAATAAGATCTACTGTAAGTTACAAATTAAAACGTTGAGAGTCGGACTCGGGCCGGGCCAGGCTTGATTGTACTATGCCTGTATATTTTGTGCAAGTGCAAACAATAACTTGACAAAGTTTTATCGGAATCGGATGAACGGTATGACAGTTCATAAGATACGAACAAACACACATTGATTTTTATATATTAGATGGCCTTTTCACCTAGAATTTGACGGTATTGTGCAACAAGAAACCAGCCCCCAACATGCTAAAATAATAATAAATTCTATTATATGGTTCCCATAAGAGCCACTTAGCAAGAATTTTTTGTTTTTGGGAAACTGGGAAAGACAATACTCAAACCGCTAAGTTCAATGGTTCGGGAATGTTCGAAAATGAATATGAGGGCTGGTTTGACTTCAGTTCGTGAAGCGTATTTTTTAATTTTGTAAGAAAGAAGCAATTGACATTTTTTTGTTAAAAAATGCATTAAACTTTCAATATTTTCGAACATCAAAATATTTATTTAGTTTTCTTACATTTTTTACCAACACATAAATTGAAGTCATTTATCTCAGTAGTAGATTTTTGTGAATTGGTTCTTTGTTGCATAATACAGTTCAATTGACAGTAAACACCTTTAAAGTGATATTATTTATAATAAATAAAAAGTGAGAAGGAATAGAAACATCACATACACATATGCCTTTGGGTGCAGATTCAAGAACGATATTAAAAATGATATATATTTTTAATAAATTGAATAGATAATAATTTGAAGTTGTGTTTGTTGCAGATACAGGGGACTTAATATCGAACCAAGACAGCAACATTTACGATTACACTGGAAATTCTGGAGACCAGTTCCATCCAAGATTCAAGCCCCCGCAGAATGCCATCAATATTCTCAATCACGTCCTTCTGAGAAAGAGTGCGGTCGCCCAGTTGACGAAGTAAGATATTATGAATTCACCATCCGTGTTTTTTTTTATTAAATACAAGTTTTCCTTTGAAGGTTGATACTTTATTAATAAAGCGAAAGCCAGTTAGATACTGGTCAGGATTGTATTTTTGAGCACTCACAATCTGTGTTAATTTTTTATGGGTTTTTTTGAATTGTTTTCTCTCGTACAAAACCTTTAGAAAATAGAATCTTGATAAGACGTCACTTATATATTATAGAATAAATAGGGGAAAGAGAACTGACGGCAGCATCGCAGGCTTGACTTAGTGTCAGTAGGTATTACTATTCACTAAGCCATATTTTTAATATTGAATATCTTGAACGATTTCACTCAGCAAAAGAGCATTTAGATCCATTACAAAGACAATCACAAAACAAAAAGTTAAGGAAAACGTAGAAATTAATTATTTTCGATCGATTTGGCGGTAACTTTGTAGAAAATCATTTTTAATATAAAATTAAAATTGACATCTTTGTTATTCCACTGGTTGACAAATAACTTTATTCATTGAACTGGTGTTTATTAGGTAATACTCCAGTTTTTAATTCACTCTCGCGGACACTTTTTGTATATTTTCCATTTTATTTAGATAACAATATGATCGTATTTACTTCTACAATTAATTTATAAAATGATTGATAACTTTTACGGCATTTTGCCATCGCCAGAACAATTCTGTGTGCGAAAGGAAAAAAGAATCATATCGAGTTGATTGAAAAACAAATTAAACATTTTAAAATAACAACAATACATACATGTATATAATATAAAAACAAAGATTCGAATCAATGCTGCTGAATTGTTAAAATTCATGTTTAAATATCATATTTTTCATCAAATTTAATACAAATGCAAATCTTGTTTTGGCTCTCCTGAAAAGTAACAATTTCAAACATAATATTATTTTCTTTTCGCACACAGAATTGATCTTGTGATACCAAAAACGATATGAAATATAAAGTTGACTTAACTGGCAATTCTTGGTGAAAAGGCATTATATTTTAAAAACAAAACACAATTTGTTTGTACTACTACATTTTTATAATGATCAGGAAAGGTTTCTTCCGTCACGGGAATCATCAACTGATAAAAATACAATCAAAACAGTGCTATTTATATAAAATTGATTGTTATTAATCACAACGTATATAAAGCAGTTGGTTCATGAACTAAGATAAGAATTTACAAATCATCAAACTAATTGCATGTTATTTAAGACTGAGGGTGCTTGATGGAGTTTCAATATCAAATTTCAGTTATTGAGATTTTGTAGACTTCCATGTATTTTGTCACTAACGACGCGGGTTTCGCCTTTCGGGATCTTCAGGCATTCGAGCAGTTCGAGTTCGAATGCCTGAAGATGCCGAAAGGCGAAACCCGGGTCGTTAGTGACAAAATACATGAAAGTGTACATAATCTCAATAACTCAAATTTAATTGCATGTAGACGAAATTAAAATGTTAAGGACCTCTCACCAATCAACAAATACTTTCTTTTTTATCTTAGTTAAACAGAAAAAAATACACAAAGCATTGGTATTAATTTGATTTCTATATAAATTGTTTATTAGCCTGCATGATTCCATTAAGAATTACTCATTTATACAATAAAAATAATCATGAATATAATTTAATTACAGGTATGATTTGATGCTTGGTGTAACAAGAGCAGAAGCATATTTCGCGTTCAGCGGTGATGATGTGCAGTACGGTATCGAGGCTGACAGAAGGTCGAAGATATTGAGGACCTTCGTCAAGAATACCTACAGTTACCATCTTTCAGAGATCCTGGCGACTATAGTCAACGAATATACAGATTGGGAGAGACCAGTTCAGCATCCAATCAATATCAGGTATTTTTTTATTACATACTAGTGAGTACCCGGCATTCGTTGCAATGCCACTCAAAGAAAAAAAGGGTTTGTGTTTTAATTCTGTTTATTGAACTGCTTTTGGATTAGAGGTCTGCACAGGCCGAAATTTCATAGACTTACCCGTTTCGAGCACATCATCTTCAGGTCTGGCCCAACCCGAACCAGAGTTTATATAGAATATCACACTTGTTATAACACAATATTTTTGTTTTTCGTCTGGTGCGTACACGAATAAATCAGAAGGTTTTTCCTAGATGTTGCTGTATGTACGTATTTGATTCTTTTTTTCAATTTTTTTTCTTCAGAACCCTTTACAAGTGTGTGCACAACAACTCACCGAAGTTTCATCGAAATCGTATGAATGGTAAAGGAACGCGTAAAGGACAAACAAACATTTATTTTATATAATATTTCCCGGCATGATCACAATAAGTCCTTCCTGAAAGTTTCGTCGCGATCGGTTGAGTAGTTTAGGAGCCTATAAGATCCGGACAAACCAACAAACCAACAAACAGACATTCATAATTATATATATAGATAATTAAATAATTTAAGATGAACGTCAATTCGAGTCCATTCGTATGCTCGAATGCCTGAGAATGACGAAAGGCGGAACTCGGGTCATAAATGACAACAAGACTTGATAAAAATACTTTTTCAAAGGAATTTTTCGTATCTTTCAAATATAAATTCATATAGCATTTATCGATTATCATACGATTTTTTTATAAAGTGGCATAACAGCTCATTACTAATCTGCCGCGAGAGAAAAGTATCAAAAAATATCATACCCAAGATCGCCTATTTTAACATAATAAAAAATATTCACATAATATTGACCTTCTTAGGACTTAAGCCCAGCCGCTAGATTTCATAACTCGGTATAATATAGATATTTTGTTTTACCATATCCGCCCCCAGTGTGGAGCATTTGGTATTCTAATGGAGGTAATTCAACAGATTTTTTCCACGACAACTGCTTGTTACTCAGTTGCTCAACGTCTTTTTTCGAGAGAGTAGAGATAGAAAGATAGGGCTAGGACAGCGCTAAGCCTTGTTTTTAGAATCGGATGGATGAGAGGGAATTTTAGAGATCACAAACA
Source organism: Himalopsyche phryganea (assembly GCA_022494535.1). NCBI lineage: Eukaryota > Metazoa > Arthropoda > Insecta > Trichoptera > Rhyacophilidae > Himalopsyche > Himalopsyche phryganea. The sequence continues at coordinate 4,627,082 of JAGVSL010000025.1, forward strand.
TTTCATCGATTGAAAAATCAATTTATGAAACTATCTGTACCGTGATTTCAGCCCGAGACATCCGTAACCGTAGCCAACGACGTTAACCACTGCACCATGGATCCGAAGGGATAATAACTAGGCGTATGTAAAGAAAATTTTAAAATAGATTAGACGGCTAATTTATTTCTAGACCAGTGGTATCCAACAGATGAGGCGCGCCTCCCAGGGGATGTGCGGACTATCGCAAGGAGAGGCGCCAACATTTTGTAATTAAAAAATAATCTTTATACCATAATATTCACAAATAAATAAAACTTCATATAGTAGCATAACAGTACAAAATTCAGTGAATGAATGTTTATTTTACTCATAGACAAAATATACTCTTGGAGGCAGGAACAGAAAATAAGGCAGATAAAAAACCTGGCAAAATTAGACTTTTTTTAATCGTAATCTGAATCGGAGTCTGGTTGTTGGTCAATGTCAGAGTCGGAGACGCTTTTTATTTGGATGACTCCACACCCCTGCTAATCAGTTACTCCATTCAACTCATTTCGCTTCTGATACTTGTCTGATATAGCGTTCCTGAAACAAAAACAAAAGAAGTACTATTCAGATTGAAATAGCAAATTTTTATCGCATCAATGTTGGAAAAAAATCTCAACCCTTTATAGTTAAAAGTGTATAAGTTACTGAAAACGTGTGAAGCTTTTAAGGCAAAAGATCCTTGGTGGTGAAAAGTGACAGGTCGTAGACGGATGACATCGGTAATTTAGTGCGTGCAGCAAATTCGTATTGACAAAGCGGCTTGTGACAGAGAATCAATCCGGCTTCTTTGATATAGCGACTTCTACGATGCTACGAACGCTACGAGAATCGCTACGACTCATTACATGGATCATAAATTATTTCAATTATCTATATTGCGTTGTTTATTTGTCTTTCTTTAGCTGGTAAAAAGGTCACATGGTAAATATCACTTAGTTAAATGATACGAGTGAGATCCTACCGAAGTTGGGACTGATTTCAGTAACTCTTCCCCATCATGGGTGTAATTGACATTTAAATATTGTCTGTGAAATATAAGTTTAATTAATTATTGATAGAAATATCGATAAATTTTGGTCTCTGTGGCTTAGTGTAGGTTCAAGTCTCGGAAAAGACAATACCATTTGTTGATTATTTCCTAATTTAACATATGAGGTCTTTCACGTTGGTCTTTTTTCCTCTTGTAAATCTCGAGTGAAATACAAAAATTAATAATTTTTTCTCATGTGATATCTGAAATAATTATAAACATTTAAAGAATCGTGTTCCTTACTTACAGAGATTTAGTTTAAGAATATAGTGGCCGATGGCAAGTGAGAAAGTATTGTCGTTTGTTTCTGCTGATGGTATTGCACGTTCTGGTCGTATCTATGCTTGCCATCCGTAAATCAAAAATATCTGTAACCTTTGCTATTATTAACTGAAATGTCAAATAATGTCTACTTATTTTAATATTATAATACTTCCCTCATAGTCCCTCTGTTGGAAATTCCTACATTATTGAAAAGAAGAAAAAATGATAAGATTACTATGGTTAATATAGTTTCAGATGTACATTTATTTAAATTCATCGAATATTTTCAAAATAATAAAAACGGAACGTATTTTTGAGTACGATTTTCTTTCTAACGAAAAGACAAAAGCTTCATACTTTTTTCACTAGGCACGCGAAGATTGTCGACTTTTATTGCAGAGTTTTATTGCAATGACAGTATTGTAGCACTCACGCGACCCTTATTGTATCGCCGTATCGAATCGATTTCGCAATAAATAAAAGATGAATAGCTACTACTTTGGTTCACAATGGTTCCATTCATAAGAGATTTATTTGCCTTTTCAATGACGAGAGGACACGCTGCCTGAAAAAGTGTGTCAACCCGTTTTAGCCGTGACGTGTTATTACATTTTGTCAATGTCTAATTTTGGTTCTCTTATTTATTGAATAATTTAACTATTATAGGGATGCAATAGAAAACTGTTTTTAACCATGTCCCTGTGTAGAGAATACGGAATTCTAATGAAGCTTATTTTAACAGTTTTTCTACGTTGCTCATTCTCTATTTTTTGAAGAGAGTTTAGGATATAATGATAGGCCAGAGGGTTCAGATAATTGCTGCCGCTAATCCTTATTTTAGGAGCACGTCTCTGGGAGAGAATTTCAGACATCACCAACAGCCATTGACTTATGAAACTTTCCGTGAAACCGAGCACTCAGCCGTAGGTCCAACATTATAAAAAAAAATGCGAAATTAAAAAAAGATGTTTACTTATAATAATATGAAGATAATTAAGTAAAATTGTCAGCAGCTGATTATAATTCTAATACGTTCATTAAATTAATAATCACTTTGTAACACTGTGTTTTTACTCTGTCGACAAACCAATCTAAAAGGTAACGTTGTCGGGTCCGTGGTGTAGTGGTCAATGTCGTTGGCTTCGGTTAGATCAGTGCTCCGCAACCGTGGCAAAGCGATTCCAGGTGTGCCGCAGAACAGTGCGTCCAAAATGAAAAAGAATCGGTGTCTAAGATCTATACTTAAATATTCTTGTTGAAACAAATATTGTATTATTTTGATATTTAATGGAGTAATTGTTTTAGTGTTTGTGCGGATAGTGCAACTGTAATTACGGGGAGGAATATATAATCCGTCTGTTGTAAAAAACAAAAAAATCCTGAAATGAAAAGTTATTGAGATGCTCTGACAAATAAAACAGACTCAAACTAAAACTAAAACATTTGCAAAGTAAGTTACGGCTAGGAATATTAAAAATGTTCCAAAGGACCGACGAAACTATTATTGATAACAGAAAGATAATTTTAGATTTGGTTAAGCAAAAAAATGGGCAACATTTATTCATTCAACTCAGCTCCGCTAATTTTTAGTATTTTAACTTAGTTAATTTTTTTAGTTACAACTTTTACAAATGATTTCTTTATTTTAATGTTTTTTATGTGCAAATAAAAACAGTTTTGTTTACAAAATTTACATATTTTGGCATGTGGTGTGCCGTAAAATATTAATAAGTGCTTAGGTGTGCCGTGGGTGAGAAAAGGTTGTGGAGCACTGGGTTAGATGATGTACGTAAATGATTTCCTCTCACTCATACCATTCTAAAAACGAGACGTATGGAGAGCGATTAGCTTACTACTAGACTTATTCTTGCCCTATTCTTAAATCATTTCAATATTATAACACATAATAAAATTTTACACAAAACAATTGAACTATCTTCATCGTACATTTTATGGTTCTCAAGACCCCATTAATAGGCTCTCATATATGATTATACCCTTTTATATTTCGTTACACTTCATTTCCAGTCGAAGCCTAACTTTTACGTCTTTTTATGTATATAATATATCTTTAAATTTTAATATATGTCATAATTTAAAATATTATATTTGATATTCATAATTTTTCTGTCCGAAGTTAACAGTTTCTCAAGTACTGTCCAGATTTTTTAAATTTATTTCCCATCCGTATTCATAGTGTAACAATAAGTTACTTCAGCCTTTAAAGATTTAAATTATCTGTAAAATGGAATACAAAAAAAACTTGAAATTTTTCTGTTTTGTAAATAGAATTGATATATATATACATATTTAAATATTAAAAATACATTATAGTTTACTCCTTCTTTATATAATTAATCATAATTTAAAAATCTCGTCAATTTTACCATCGAAAAATACTAAATTATGGTATAGTATAGTAACAATCCGAGATGCATGACGTACTGTATGCAACCGTTTTGTTTCAAACGACACCGAGACACGCCTCAAGCTTGTTCTACTATGAATAATTTCGATTCTTGCATCATTCGATAAATTCGCATAGTGTGATATATATTTCAGGTTTTACACACAAAATATTACGTAAAAACATTACTTAATACTACATATAAACATTTTTCACTTTTTTAAATTGTCATTTTACTTTATAAATGCGTTTATATGAATAACGTACAGGTTAACACAATGTGACTGCATGAGATTCGAAGAGACTTTTTAGCATGAAAGCGGGAAGGTTACTGAAACATTTACTTTAAATAGTTTTAATATGATCAAACAGTTAAGACATTTAATAAAAATCATGATGTGTTGACCTTAGTCTTTATTTAATATAGCAGTTAAATAATTGGAAAAAAATGGTCTTAAGCGGGTTGATAATTTTTCTATGAGTCGTATATCGAAATACAGTTGACAGCCTGCCGGCTTCGCCTATTCAGAAATAACTGCCTAACGCCAAGTCACTCCGAAATTGATTTTAGGAAATATTATTATGAAATAAATGAACGGGCCAAAATATCTGCAAGTCATACTTGAATCGTTTTTCAAAAATTTATTCCGGCCGTAATTAAAAGTCTCATTAATTTTTGAAGTACCGCTTTGGTTCGCGAAATGGGTTTTTCTTTCCACCCAAAAAAGGAATTGTGATGGAATTCTCATGAAGGCCTTTTCCATGTAAAAGGTAAGCTTTTTTTAATGTAAAAGGGTTGGGTCAGTCTTGTGTGAGATTTTTTTTTAACTACGTGTTCCAATGTTTTTTTATAATTAGTCCCGTCTAATTTTTATAATGGGATATTTTACTTCGTGAACCTTTCCGACGACAGGCAGTTTATTTTTACAGGATTCTGGCGATCAATATTTAACATTTCGTACATAACTTTTTACATAGATTGTTTCCCTACGCAGGCCCCATCGTAATTTTTGGTTCTTTTAGCAAATATGTATAATTCAGTGACTAAATTTTTCATGAAACGAACTTTTTGTTTCTAGGACAAAATTGTATGAGAATGAAATGTGTTATTCCATCCAAAATTCGTATTCCGAGAATACATCATTACATAATTATGATGGTGAATTAATAAATGATTCATTTTAATTTTTATTGCGTCCTAATTGCGACTCATCTTCTAACCCTACTTTGACTTTTTATATATCTGGAACCAAATGCTAGAATCAGCCGATTTAAAATGAATAAAATAAGAGAAAATCTACAGTGCATTTCAAAATAATATGTCAGCATATTTTACGCCAATAAATATGTTGACATAAGCTATTCAGATGTTGGAATTTACTAGTACAAGAAGTGTCTATCTTCACTTGGGCAGCTCCAGCGTAAACAATTAACACAGTATTTGGCAACAATGTAAAAGATAATGATATATATATATATTGTTATTGAGAAATAAACAATCGCCTGTACAAAACAATCGATAAATTTGACATAAGATTTGAATTAAGCCCCAGATATATACTGCAGAGCGATTTGTTAATAGCCAGTCTCGATAGACTAAATTTATTGAAAACATAATCTAAGCAACTCATTCACTCACTTATGATAGTACCAATAACCGGTTAAATCCTCTGTAAAGCAGAGTTATTTATAGTAAAAATCTTTTCTTTTAAAAGAGAGATTGAGTGACTGAATAACAATCAATTCTCGTAAAAAATAGTCTATGTTGAAATGCTTGAGTATAAAGAGTCCATATGCTTCACATAGGATGTGCACATAATCCTTTTAGGCCTAAAGTGCCTATCAATTAAATTCGGTGAGGAACTAATCTAGTGATTAATGACGTACCGGTTGCCATACAATTGCTAATTACGTTCAACGCGCGTCGCGCGTGCCCAGCACTAAGTAAATAAATTTCTTCCACACGATTTTTCACTCTAAAAAACCAAATTTTTGAACGAATGCCTTTTTGCTTTGAGAGTGACGTTACAATGTTTTTAAGATGATTAATAAAAGTTTCAGCCGTAAGATAAATTCTGCGAGTAATTTAAAACATCGACCGAGGGTGCTTGATGGAATTTCAAAATCAAATTTGAATTGTTGAGATTTTGTTAATTTCCATGTATTTCGTCACTAACGACCCAGGTTTTACCTTTTGGCATCTTTAGGCATTCGAGTACACGAATGAACACGACGAGTTTATTCGTGTATGTACAAAATTTCAACAATTCAGATTTTATATTGAAATTCCATCAAGCACCCCCAGTCGATATCATAAATTATTAAAAAATAAACACATTTTCTATGCTAACCTAACCTAACCTACATTTAAAAATACAGTTCTGCTTAAAAGTGACGAAATACATGGAAATGTACACAATCTCAACTATTCAAATTTTGCGAGAGCACGATTTCATGGATAAAATGAATCGTTGCTGTGAGGTTCTAGATAGAAATGAGTCACTGAGTTGCTAAACACGCTTCCGAAAGTTTTTAGAGTTTTAAGTAAATCACGAAAAACTGTTATGGGCAGTATGATAATTTTAAGTTATTTGTGTCTTTCGGTGTATAAGCGAAGGTTTTAGAAGCGAGTTGATGGTGTAAAACGAGGATCGAGATCTTGTAAAAAACGACATTTTAAGTGTGGATTTTTTTTTTCATTTCGAACGGGGGACGAAATAGGAAGAAATTTTCAACTTGGAAGAATTGATAGATCTATCAATAGAGCACATACGTACATTAAAGATCATATTGAAAAATCGTCAGGATAGTGTTTAGCGAATCAAATATATTCCTAAAATATATGCTCGCTTCTTGTAATGAGTTCAAATGCTTTATGGTAATAAAAAGAAGTCCAAACTTAATATGTCATATTTGTAAAAAACGTCTGGTTATTACGTCATTAAATTGTCTGCTCATGCAATAACTAAGAAATGCAGCACGATTTGTCATAACTGGAAATCTTTATCCGCGTAAAAACACTTTAGTGTGAAAAATCGCTGTGTAATTCCTGTGCTATCCCAACTGACAAAGTTTTACGAGGGTTTCGCTCGCCGAAAATAAGATATTGTTTTACTTGCAGGTGTTTGCACTTTGGAATCATAACTCACAGAGTCAGACGACGAGGCGAAATCTTCAAAGAAAACAACGCAATCTCCCGCTATCACTGTAACGGATCTTTTAATTATTTTCGTAACTCCATAGTTTTAATAAAATTCACGAAATATTTGCTTTCTATGTTAACGACCTTTTGTATAATATTATCCATCGTAAGCGAGTTAAGTAATGTTTGAAGTTTGGCATTTACTTTATTAGAATAAGGTAAAAAATAGCTAAGAATGTCTACCAACAGAATTACGGTATACTAATATATAGACTACGTGTGCTCCAAGAGTTTGCTTAAATTTGTAAGGTATTAGTATTATATTGAGGGTTTGGAACGTTTGAATCTGAATTCATCATTATTCGTACGCAAATATCAAAAAAAAAATTATCATGTCAGCTCCCAATATAGAGCATTAAGCTTCTAATTGAGATATCTGAACTGAATTTTGTATAAGAGAACCGCTTGTTACTCACTTGCTAAGTCTTTCTTTTTCCATGTGAGTCGGGATAGTAGGATAAGACTAGGACAGGTCTAGTGGTTCACTAATCACTGTCGCTACTTCCTGTTTCTAGAATCGTATGGGTGGGAATGAATTCTAGGCATCACAAACATCTATGATAACGAACAGAAATCAATTAATGAAACCGTTCATACCGGAATTTGAGCTCAACACATTCTTAACTGTAGCCGAATGCACTACCCTTCTGACCCTTTGACCATTCATTGTTTCAAAATAATAAACTATTATTTCAAAGATATTTCTATATTTTCTGAAAATTCGCCTTAAACTTTTTATCTTTCATTCCGTTTTGCAAAGCTTCCATATCATACAAAAAACTAATATTGGGAACGGTTATCACGAAGCATTGTAACTTACTTGACTTGTTATCTATACATGTTGCGTTTCGTAGCTTTATCTTATCTAACTTCTTTACTTCCAGATTATGTCTTCTATTGGTTTTGCTACATTTAAACAGCGTACATAAAATCAAGTGTTTATTTGAGTTAATAACAACACTTAGGAAAGAAGTCTAAGTAAAGTATGGCGTTGAAAACTCTCATCAGAATTTAACATGTGGAATAGTTTTTATGTTGTGAAATCTTGGTATTTTATTCAAATTGGTAGAATGTCTATGAAAATAAATAAAGGTGCTTGAATTGATTATTTATGTAATAAGCGTAATATTTGACTACTTGTAGATTTGGTGTGATTTGCCCTTATCATGGAAGAACGTATTATGTAATATCAAGCAATAGTTTAAAAATTATAACTACATTATTTGAACATACCGTGTTTATTCCACGAGGTAGTTGATACGGTCAAGATTTTCGTTTCAAAGAATCATTTCGTTCTTTCTCTGTAAAACGCCAAACCAGAACACAGTAGAATCTTTGAAGTTAATATGTAATCTGTTGAGCATACATCTAGCAAAAATCGATGCACCGCCAATGCATGCAGTGCATCCAGACTGCAGTTTGTTCAAATATTGCTACGTCGTTTCGTTCCAGTGGCTTCCGTAAAAAGGGTTGCGCAATCCAGCCGTGCAAATATTTGTGCACTGTGACAAATGAGCGACTGCCTCTCATTGTTGAAAACTCACTGCAAAGAAACGCCATGGGGTAAAATCTCTAAAGAAAATAATAAAATAACGTCTGGGGATATTTTCCAAGCAATGAAATCTGGAAAATGTAAACACGCACTTGACATTTGAAAAGGGAAATGACAAGATGTTTCAATATATCCAAAATAAATCCAATCCAAGAGATTATTTTAACTTACTTTCTCCTTAAGTTGAGGATGATAGAGTAATTAAGATAATAATATAATGTATTATAGTGTCTCTTCTAAAATGCTGTATATAAATATACAGATAAACTAAAATCAGTGTAAAAACAATTCTTTAGGAATGTATCTCCATTTGTCGAATGCCTGACGTGATTTAACTGTAGAAACGGATAATGATGATGATAATTATGCAGTTCTTGATGTGTCTAGTTCAACAGGCCACTACAGAATTTCGTTTGGCGGGCGATTTAATAATGAATGCGGTTCTTTCTTCATATATACTCTCCTCGATTGTATGTGTCCTACTTTAGTCATCATGACTCGCCTATTCGGAACGTTCACTTTTATCGCAACGTATGCAGAATCCGTGTCGTATATCGGTCACCGCTAGATTTCTCTGACTGCATTTTCAAGTGCGTTAAGAAATAAAGTATCATTTGCTAATTAGTTTTGTGTATATTGCTGACGAATAATAACAAGCATAATGTTTAGTAAGTCCGCAGTCTTAGGTAAATAATTATTATTTATCAATTTTTCTTCGTACACAAAACAAAATTTTTCCTCGAGTATTACGTTTCGTAAATTTAAAGCGCCGTGTGCTACAGACGTGAATCTGAAAAGCTATCAAACAATTCATATAATTCTTGTACAACCATATATTTCGAAATGTTTAGCTCACTAACAATCTACGTTTGAATAAATTTTGTATCATATCAAATAATGCAACATAATTTTTTAATATTTTTCAGTATTGCAGTTCAAGAATTATTTAAAAAATTAAAATAAACCTAAATAAAATTATAATAGTCTTCCTCAATTTTTTGCCCCGAACGATAACCTAAGCTACGACAAAAACACCACTACGCAAGTAAGTAGTCACCATAAACTTTGTCAACATTGTTAAGTTAGGGTATGCCGGCGTAGATAAAGCGTAGTTAAATCGCTACGAAGGCCTACGCCAAGTTACAATCGTAGACAGACAAACAACGAATATTTTATCACTAATGAGAGGAATGGATACATCGATTACAGCTTGGCAATTAGTCTGTAGGGTGTTTCACAATTAAACTAGATTCATAATTGATTTATGTTAAGCTTTTCCAGATGCTAACTACCCGCTTTCAATCTTTGAGCACTTGTCACTACCACAGGTTTTTTATTTCAATTTTATTTTAAGTAGCTACTTAAATATGTTATATAGCCTCCGATTTCTGCGTAAGTCAACGTGCTTATGTTGTCTCACTACTCTGTTAGAACACTGGATGTAGATAGAATAATTTTAACTGTACATTTTGGAACTGCAGAATGAAATAATGCTAAAATCCTTAATATCGAATGAGGATTTCCGGAATATAAATAGTGGACAGAAAAAAGCTTCCATTTTTAAAAAAGGCGCATGGAATACAATTATCCGGTTTCACATACCTTAGAAAATCATTGTTTTTAAATATGAATTTATTTAAATCAAAATATATATCTTTTTATGATTGTTTACTAACAGGAATAATATCATCATACTCTCGTAATTATGAGGCACTTTCCAATGTAAAACAGTGTTTGGCACTGACTTGAGATTAATATTATAATTTGTTAGAACTTTAAATTGTGAAATTGTGCCACATTTTTTAGTTTGATTCTTAATTAATTTTTACCATGTCCTAATGTGGAGCATATGGAGTCCTTATGGAAGTATTTCAACAGAAATTTTTCAACAAGAACTATATGTTATAACTATAATTCTGACTTGATGTAAGCCACTATTATATCAACCTTCCTTACGTATACTCGCATATCTGCAAACATGAAAATTTACACGAATGTATTTCAAAGATTCATAACGCAACTCACTATATAATGTTTTCGATAAAAACAGTTTTTACTCTCTTCTGAACAATTTTAATTTTGAGGGCTAAATCAAATACCAAAACACCATCAAATTTTCCATTAAAGAAATTAACGGGCATATTTCAGAGAAATAAATATAAACCTATTTCAAATAGTAAAAATAAGGGTGGTTTTCAAAACTTTATAAATGTATTTACTACAACAAAAAGACGTGTTACCATTTTGAAATATGGTTTTACCTTACAATTAACAATTCTCAACATGTTAACAACTATATTTTGAAACTTTATTCAAAACTAGACGAAAAGTGAAGCGTTGCAAGGGAAAATGTCAACCGCAGACTTGTTCAAGAGTGGCAACAAAGTTTAAGATTTCAAATGCAACCACACTGCATTTGAGATCATAAAGAAACAACTTCTTACAAGTGAGTGGTATTCATTAATATAATAAGAGTAACAGTTGTTAAGGTAAATTCATTTAAACCAATAAAATAATATTACTACAATGTATATAAATAGTTAAACAAGTCCGTGGTGTAGTGGTCAACGTCTTTGGCTAAGGTTACGGATGTCTCCGGTTCAATTTCCGGTACGCACAGTTTCATAAATTGATTTGTCAATCGATTTATATATTTCTGTTAGTAGACATGGATGTTAGTGATGTCTAAAATTCTCTCCTACCCATTTCAAAAAACGGGGTGTAATGACAACGATAAGCGATAACCAATATTCCTGTCAAAGCCCTATCCTTTGAGAAGACCCCGGATCGAAGAGAGGCGAGCGGCTGGTTATCCGGAGTCCTGGAAGGGCTGATCTCAGACAAACACCATTTCAGATCCGGTTCCAAACTTATTTATTTTCCATTCAAGATGCAGTGGTTTAACATTACACAAATATATAAATCTTAACACATAAAATTGATTCTACATTTACATTTACTTAGCAACTGAATTTACTTTTAGTTATAATACAAATAACACAACGAATTTAAATTAAATCCAACGCAAATCAAAACACAAAAACAAACAGTTCACATGTCACCTCCGCTGCCACGAGACCGCAGCTCGTCCCGCTAGGCGGATCGTAATCGACTGTCTACAAAAATTTAAAAAAAACTCCGTGCAAAGTTGGAGCTACCCTTTTCCGTAAAATGGACTCGTCCAGCGGCCGAAGCCGGGGGCTTTTTGAACGCCTGGCAACAAGAAAGAGCGTATTCTGCGAAATATTGCTGTTTGCCGCAGGCCGATTTCAGTTCAGGACACTAATGACACTTATACTTAAGAAAAACCAGGATGTGTCACCTTATATCCATACTCTCTTCGAAAAAGAGATGTTAAACAAGCAGTTCTCGTAAGAAAAAGCTTATGTATAGATACCTCCATTAAGACGCCATATGTTCCACATCGGGAGCCGATATGATAAAATACATAATTACATAAATATCTTGATTATGTTGTAGCACACAACATAAGACAGCACACTGCTAACCCATTCACTGCTTCGATAATCACCTAAATATTAGTGCTCTATCGATGAACACACATTTAGTTTCTAATTACTATTCATTAACACTCAATGTTTTTTTTTTCCATGTCCGCTTCCAATGTGTAGCATTTGGTTTGCTAATGGAGGTATCTTAACAGACGTTTTTTACGAGAACTGCTTGAAGTTGCTCAACCTCTCTTTTTTCGAAAAGTGTAGGGATAGAAGGATAGGGCTAGGACAGGACTAGTGGTTAGTTAATCGCTCTCGCTACGCCCCGTCGAGATGGGATGGGTGGAAGGGAGGACTTGGACTAAGAACAGAAATCCATAAATCGACTGAAAGGTCAATCTATGAAAATCGTTCTCACCGGGAATTGAACCCGAGACATTCGTTACTGTAGCCAGTGACGCTACCAACTGCGACACGGACGCCGACAAATAAATGAATGAATGTAAAAAGTTGTAAAAATAATTCAATTTTCAATTAAATTACATTAATTTTATACAGTACAGTTTCGGAATGACAAAAAACCAGTATATTATTAAATAAATTAGTTACTTTAAGTTTTAATTCTTGAAAATCAATAAAAACCTTAAAAGCAGGCAATATCTACGATGGTAAATAATGTGCACAGAAGAAACGATGGATCTGCCATTTCATTGTGAGCTTAACCCATCCCGTATTCAAAATAAGTAATATTCGTGTGGAAAAGTTTTCTTCTCAACGTTTGGTCAAAGAGAAATATCTTCAGCTATTTTTCTATTCAGTTTTACATAGCATCAAAACTTACGGGACAGAAATCTTCTACGATAAGTATATACCGTGACACCATATTTTTAAGCCAATTGGGGAATCAATATTTACATTTAAATGCTAGCGTTAACAGGATTAAAATGTTTTTCTCGAATAAGTTTACAATGCGATCTTGAACACAATTCATCCAGCTATTCAAAAGAACTCAGAACCTCAGTAGGTTCATTAATTGTACCAGTTTGGAAAAACACAGCAATTTATTTTATCATTAAGTACATTAATGCAGATTCCTATACAAGCAATTGTTCCTGTCTCCTTATCCCTAACTTGATTGTCAGACTGTAAGATTGGCATATCTCCTTCAATATTTTGATACTTGTGTTTAAATTAAAATACAGAATGTCTAAAGTAGCTAATCTTTATACATAAAAATTTATTGTTATTTGTTTGTTTGTTCCTTTATGCATTCTTTTACCATTCATCCGATTTCTATGAAACTTTGATGAGTTGTTGTGGACACACCCGTAGAGGTTGCTGAATAAAAAAATGAAAATCTAAAATCTAAAAAGAAGAATCAAATACCTACAGACAGCGATATCTCTGAAAAACTTTCTGATTTATTCGTGCAAAAAACAAAATATATTGTTTGAAAAGTATAAATGAATTACTATATTTAAAAACAATCGGGTTTTTTTCGTGATGAGAAAAATACTTCTTGGCTTCGGGACGCGTTCGGGTAACAAGTGTGATATTGATACTCGGGCTTGGGCCAGGCCTGAAGATGACGGGCTCAGGCTGGGTAATTTTGTGAAATTTCGGCACAAAAGCACTTCAATAAACAGAATTAAAAAATAAACCCTTTTTTTTTCTGAATGGCATTTCAACGCACGCCTGGTACTCACTAGTAACAAATGAATGCATTGTTGTGTGTGTACATTGCATAACCCACCTTCATGTGATATGTGATAATAATAAAACGCCTACAGACCGGTCTGGGCTATTATATACTAAACTAGTACCGTACCCGTCATAGATGATGGTATTTGAATTGAAATACTGAATGTCTAAAGTAGCTAGTACGTCGAAACTGTGTGTACATTGCATAACATTTTATTTTATATCGTCGTTATTCTGGAAGAAGACACTACTCGTTTTGAGTAGTTGGACTTTGACGTTTGAAGTTTGCCAAATGCTTGAAAATGTTTTGTTTGTTTGAACAAAGCTGTTTTTCAGTAAAAGCAAATTTTTGTATAACTAACTCAATATGTAATTTTTTCGATGTAGTGTTTTCTTCCAGAACAACGACTATATACACCGCGGATGTTTTACGTCATGAGAAAATTTCATACCTAAATGTGATATGTGATAATAATGAAACGTTTACTGAGGGGTCTGCGCTATTTTATATAAAATTAAAATAATCCATGCAACATAAAATACCGACACTAGAGACTTTATCCAACGAGCTAAAATTTTCATTTGATGTTTACTTATAACTGTCGATATGCTACTTACCAACTTCTGTCAGTACGATGACGATATATAATAATGTATTTATATTATCCAAATTACAGTGTATAGTTTAAGTTTTATAGTTATTATAGTCATCGCTCTCTCCGGGTCAATTTACCTCATCTTATCATGTACCCTTCTAGGAGACACGAGCACATCACACAGGTCACAATGCGAATTTTAATGGAAACGTTTAAGAGTTTCGCCCCTTGAAAAGCAGACAAGTACCACTGTGAAGTCCCAAAGAAACTGCCTGTGAAACTATATATGTGAAGTAGTTATGTCTCCGCAAGAATGAAAGTGTTACGTTTTATGTTACACAATCCAACTTGAGAGATTATCATTCTCTTAGATATATAACCCTTTACAAGGTGATGTTTCAATATGTTAGAATCGAATCGACATGGAATATGTACAGTGAAAATCAATTCACGTAATCGATTGCAGGGTTGAAGTATAAACTTAAAGCCATGACTTACTTTTTCAGTTGAAATCGATTTCCAACAAGGCAATGAATTCAATGTTTGTATTGCTTTCATTATTTCATAACGAAAAGATACCTTTTTAATCAATTTCTTTTAAGGTGTTAACTTCCTGTCAATTCTTGTCGGAAAAGCATTATAATTTAAAAATGAAACACATTTTTTGGAGTATTTCTAAATATTCATAAGGATGTTATTAGGAGCGAGAATTAAAATATGATCATAACAGTGATATTTATATGAAATTGAATGTTGACAATTATAAATATATAGAACAGTTGGTTCATGAACTAAGACAAGAATTTACAAGTAATCAAACAAATTATATATAAACAAAATTAAATAGTCTACAATTTAAGTAGGACCGCTTAAAAATCAATAAATAATAATCTGAAATAAAAAATAAAGCTACATGAAAAGTCCATTACCTGAGTACAATATAATAAGCTTACATTATGCGTAAATATTTATTAAACAAAATAGTAGATTGGAGTTTTTTTAAAAGAAGTTAGTGAACCATTTAAAAATAATGAAATATTAACCCGATGAATGCGTTGGACATGTTTTATCTTTATCTCGTATTTCCGGTCAAACTAAAGGGAAGCACTTAAGGATATATACTTTAAAAAAATGTTTAAACCTTCAGGTAAAGAAATTAGGCAACAGATCATGATATTGTCAAGTAAAACACAAGGAAATATCAAATTTGGAATATTGAGATTTTGTACACTTCCATGTATTTTGTCACTAACGACCCGGGTTTCGCCTTTCGGCAACTTCAGGCGAAACCCGGGTCGTTAGTGACAAAATAAATGGAAGTGTACAAAATCTCAATAATCCAAATTTGATATTGAAATTCCATCAAGCACCCTCAGTCGATGTCTTAAATTACAAGGAAATATATTTTTGAAAATAACTCTGGATATTCAGCTTTGAAATGCCAATACCCAGCATTGATCGTCAACCCTATGTATAACACATACTTATGCGGCTATGCGTTTGTTTGTGTGCGTGTTGGTGGTGTATATGAAGACTTGCTTGTTGAGTCGTAAATTAAATATTTTTCAGCTTCTTGATTCTCTTCGATTTATTTTAGCGAGAATGCGACGAATTTAGTTTATTTCTTAATGTATTTGGGATAGCTTATATATATTTCAGATAATTTTTCATTTTTACTGTTAAAATCGATGTATTTTTAGTCAAAATGAGCGTTTTAAAATCAAATCAATTGACCGAAAATAAATTCGTGCGAAAACGGCGCACGCTGTAAGTGTTAAAATTAAAAAGTTTAATTATTTGCATTGAAAATACTCTCGTTTATTTATATCAAGCAAACAAATGAAAAATATTTGTTTTGTTGCTTAAGCTGTGTATGTAGTTTGGATTATATAAAATTAATTTATGATGCTGTAATCATAACACTATACGCGCAATATAATGACACATCCTTGCAAAAATCCAAACAACCCTTGGCCAGGATTATAATGGCGGGAATTTCGTTTAGCGGCGCCGCCGTAACGCAGAAATCATGGCTAATATAACGGAATGATGCTAAGGGTAGTTTTGTTTCATCCCCGTGGCTTTGTTTCCCGCCCCGGAAAAGCCATTTTCCGTTTCGAGTGCAAAATAAAGCGTGAAATGCGACATGTCCCGTTCTGAAATAAAGAGTATCGTATGACGTGATTGTATCCTCGCTGAAGATTGCTTTGCAAAAACGCGGATTTAGCGGGTATCCCCTCGGGATTGTCGACGCAAATTTTACTCATACGGGAATATATTTATCTATTCATAAAAGTTCATGTTAATATTTTGAACAAAAAATAATTTTAGAAAGTAATTCATTTTGTCATGTTGTGTACCTTATTAAAAATAAAACACGATTTGCTTATTACTACATACTTCAATATTTGTATAATAATCGGGACTAGTTTTAATCAGTCGATAGTAGGACTTGCTTTTAATTATTAAATCTCCTAATCCAAGTATTATCTAAACATCAATCCCGGGATTTCAGGGTTCACTAAAAATGCTAAAAAATAAGTCATATATCAAATTAAAGATCCTGATTAACTACAACCTGTAACTTGGTTTGTTCATGTGTATATATTTTTTTAAATATTTATATAATTAATATAAATGAATTGTGGTCTTCTTCCTTCTCATGTCTTCTTCCTACACTTTACGACACATCTCGTTTTGATGGTGTTTGAACATACAACGGGAACTCAACAATAAGAAAGACATATATATATATACAATCTATAGATAGAAAATTGCATTTCAAATATTCAGTATAATATTCAGAAAATTATTTTGAATACAACAAAACTATCTTCACAGTAAAGTTGAACGCGCACATTCCATTTAGATTCCCTAACATGCCGTTCACATTAAATAATGCGTCCATTTCAAAACTCTTAGGTACTGTACAGCTTTTATCGAAATGGCTTTTATTTAAATACAACAGTAGTAAATGTTAACTAAGAATATCTTTTATGTGAAATGACGAGTCGTCATCATTATTATAAGCCAATACTATGCAACATGAACTAATTTTAAAACCAAATCATTGGAGTGATCAATTTCTTACTTTAAGTGTTGTGAAACATCTGTACGGTAGACATTGTTTGTAATCTCTACTATATAGCACAAAATACATGTAGAAATCTGTATGTTTGTCGGTCACAGTAAATTCTCCCAAACGGTGTACAATAGCAACGTAAAATTTTCACATCTCCTACTGGCTGCCATTTCTAGGTCAACTGTGCTATTTTCAACATTCAAATCAAAACGCTATATTTTTGACGTCCCAATGAAAAGCAGCAGAACAAATAATAGCGAATAGTTGCTTAGCAACCGCTCCATACTAAAATTATCCACCATATCGTCATGAAAACTCAATATCTGTTGAATTTCCTTAGCGGCTGTAAATTTGTTGTTATAAAAATGTTACAAATAATAACTTTTAATAAAATGTAAAAAATCAAAAGATTAAGAAGTTATACATCTTAAAACAGTTAAATCTTAATTTTGTGAGTTTCACAAGAACTATGCCGAAAAGAAAAAGAATAGTTGTTAGTGAAAAAATATAACAAACCCCTATCTTGAGCGAAGAAGGGTAAAAATGCTAGTCAATATATATATATATATATAAATGTTTTGTTTGTTTGTCCAGTATGCGTTCTTTTACCATTAATATTACCTTTGGTGAGTTGTTGTGCACACACCCGTGAAGGTTTCTGAAAAAAAAAGATTTAAAATATAACGGAAATCGGAAAACTTTCTGGTTCATTCGTCTACATACCAGGAGAAAAATCAATAAATATTGTACATCCAAAAGCACTTCAATAAACAGAATTAAAACAAAAACACTTTCTTTGAGTGGCATTGTAACGCATGCTGGGTACTGGCAAGTACTTTAATAAATGAATGTTCAAAAGAAACACAAATTTCTGTCTATTCAGTATAGTACGACGGAAGGCCGCAAATGTAAGCCTTTTGGATATTTTATTTACTATATTATGCTTTTCAATCATTTGAAAAGTTCATTTTAAAATTGTCCAGTGTGATAGTGTTATACTGAAGAGTTTAGAGCCTGAATTTAAAATGTTAATTAAGTTTCAATGAACACTATAATGTCCGCATTCCGTAGATAGTTGGAAAACTTTCAAGGAATAGCAACGGGTAGTTTAGCAGGTAGAGTCAGTAAACAAAGTAAGAAACCTTAGTTTTAAATGTATGTTTGATGCACTTTAAGACTTGGACACATTCCAAATTAAAAGTAAGTGTCTCTTAATGACTAGGCAAGTTTCGTGTAGAAGAATCGTTTAATTTTACGACAATATACATGAGATTTTGTCGTCAAATCTTAAGGGAAATGATACAAAAGGAAAACTTTCAATAAAGGTTACATTATGCCGAGAAATAACTCAAATTATTTTTTTAGAGTAGGAAGAATAAACAGTTAATTGCTTAACATCCGTTTATATTTCAATCAACATGTGGACTGAGGCGTTCAATCCTTATCTCTCTTTATGATCCCGGGATTTCGAGATTCACAATTTTCCAATCCCTAGACCCAATCGAGATAACGGGATTGGTCATAAAGCGTATTTTCATGTTTTTAAAATTGTATATTTAACACGAAATCTTTGTCCATTATTGCTTCAATTGGAATGAATATTTGATTTTATATTTTTTTTTGGCATGAGAATGATTTTTTATTTATTGAGAAAATTTATTTATACGAAATATAAGGAGGGAGACCACAATACATATATGTATTAATGATGTAGGTATTATAAAGACGTATATACATAAACAAACCGTTATATTTGGACCATCAAGGGATTACAGGATTGGCTAATTGACCGGGATTGGAAGCTCTAGTGTGGACGTAATTTACTGGATAAAATTAACATTAATATTATATTGATATTAATCAATTTTAAAAAATTTAATTATGTTATCAGATAAATATTATGTTATTTATTACGTTCAATTTTGTAATAATTAGTATTGCTAAGTATGTAACGTATTAAGCTCTTTCAAAAAACAAATACAAAATAAATTTTAATTTATCATAAATTATGTATAAACATAAAGACATCTTATATTTTAAATCAAAGAATGCATATAGAGCAACTGGTTAAATAATAAATTTGAAGGATTTCTTCTAATTTTCTTGATGTACAATTCCAACTTAAAAACGACAACATAATTACAAAACTCTTATAGAATACAATTTTGTTTATAAGTCAGAAAATTTCTACGAGTAAATGTTATTATTTTAACGTAGTATTTACTTATTTGGGTACTTGTGAACTAATTAACATGAAAACATCTTATACGAATACCTACTAGCACTTGTATAAAAAGCTGTCTAGGATGTACGAGCAGCAATTCGAGCTTTTTATATGCAAAAAGCTTCCGCATCTTCTTTCGTCGAGAAAATTCCGACTTGCTCTTAATTTCCACAATATATGCCCAACTGAAGTATGAGAAGCTTTTTCTAATACATGTAAATACCGGTATAATATGGAAAACTTAAAATTATTTGAGGGAACGCAGAAATGGTATATCAACAGAAAATGATTTTCACTATACCAAATAATTTAAAACTCCTTTCTGTCGTCATAAATATAATACCCCTAAATTGGTCTCTTTTTTCAGACACTGTTTACCAGTTTGAGTCTCTTCACATTGTATGATACGCCTTAAGTGACAAATTGATTCAAGTAAAGATTCACACTACTTTAACTCCCTTATTTTTCTCCCTTATTTAATAATTTCATTAATAATCAAAGAGCCTTATGCATTTAAATCGTGATTTTTGTAACTTTTGAGCTCAACGTTTCGCATTTATTTTTGAAATCGTAGAACAAATCCGTTACGTTTATTCAAAACGCAATTTCTCATTGTCGAAATCATATTTTACCTTTGTCAACGTTCAACCGTGATGCACCAAATTAATTATACAAAATTAATAACTGTGATTAGGGCTTCCAATTGAGAGATTTCTGTCAATTTTCAACCCCGTAATCCCGGGATTGATATTTAAATAGTTTTGAATTTTGCTTTAAATGCTAAAAAATAGTTCATATTTCAAATTAAATACTTTTTGGTTAACTGCAACATGCACCGTGTCGGTTTGCTCATATACATATTCATTTATAATTCATATATAATAAGTATTAATAAATGTATTTCGGTCTCTTTTCTTGGTATAAACAGCCCTTATTAACCATTTTAAATGGTGGAAAAAGTATAACCACTTCTTAAATGGATGGACGACAATATTTTAAATCCTACCCTTAATAATTTAATAAATAAAATTGATCACTATGTTTTTTATTTTATTTTTTCTCTTTTTTTTGTACATGGCTAACAGATTCCCAATCAATAAAAAAAACCATTCCAATTCGCAAAAAAAAATATTAATTCATAAATATGTACATTTCAATTGAAGTAATAATCGACACAA
The DNA here is from genome assembly GCA_022494535.1 of Himalopsyche phryganea. Lineage (NCBI taxonomy): Eukaryota > Metazoa > Arthropoda > Insecta > Trichoptera > Rhyacophilidae > Himalopsyche > Himalopsyche phryganea. The sequence continues at coordinate 4,647,803 of JAGVSL010000025.1, forward strand.
TTAAATTTTAATTGTACAATTTGACACGTAAAATTACACTTAATGATAAATAACGAAAGTCCCGAAATCCCGGGATCTCAAGGTTCCGGGATTGGATACCCTGCCCTAGCTGTGAATGTCAAAAAGAATACTGATAAATTATATTAATTAAATTGGCCAACTATCAATCTAACATTATTAAATTATAATAGAACAATGGTATTATATTTCCACCGAAAAATCTACCCCCTGTTTAACCCTCTAAATCACTTTAAAATTATGAATAGTCATTTTTATATTGAATATTACAAAGGTAGATATTGACTAAGAATATTTCATAATACATTACATTACGTCATTAACCCATTATACATTGCAAAAACTATTTTTAAACGTTGCTTTTTTAAATATTCGCATGTAAAATATGCAAAAAAAAACATATCAATATTTTCAATGAGTTCGGCAGAAAATTTTTGGAACTTTTTATATAACTTGGTTTATCTATTAGTTGTTGGTACAGATGGGAAGGCCGTTTTAATTATATCGCAGATATTGATACTTATCTTTTACTTCAGTTAAAAAAGAGAAATTTTGAGTGGGTTTTTTTTCATTTTCTGTTCGTAGATCTAATGATGATCAATAACAGTAACCATTCAAATTTAATATTGAAATTGCATCAAGCACTCACAGTCGATGTCTTAAATTAAACTAATTTTAATATTAATTATTTGAATTGTATTCAAAGGGGAAATCTTATCTAAAATAAATGTAATAACGGGAAGCTACTCGTCTTCATTAATACGATATTAAGTAATAATCTACATTATTTATAAGAACACTTTTATTTATATCTTAGAGCGCTTCATATTTATGCTTTACTTTTTAATCAGCTTAAGTTTTACTGCATTAACAATTAAATTGAATTTGTGACCACAAAATTTATTTCCTTTGAGATAATTTCATATCGCAACTGTTAACAACTTGAATCTTTTCACTGATGCCTTTCATAATAATCAAGAGGGCTGAGAAATTATTTTTAAATTTATATTTTTTATGATAATCGAATTTGTTTATGGAAACGTACTGTATAAAAATCAACAAAAACTATCAATTAATATTTAATCAGAAGAATTAAATCAACTCAACCTCAAGCTCGAGTAGCAAAAGAAACTTCAGATTATTTATTTCTTAAATTTTCTAATTACAATTTAATGCCTTTTTGCAAGCGCTGACTTTAAACTATTCCATCGTAGTGTTTGCGAAAGCTCAATGAGTAAAGAGTGCAACCTGCTACTCCAAGTGCATGGTCGTCCTACTCGCTCATAGTGCATTTTTATTCCGGGAAACTCCCGCTCGTTTTCTGAGCGTAATGAAAAGGCAGAAGAAAACCTGAATAAAAGACTAAAGAAAATGACATCCTTCTACGGAAATAACTGCGCAGCCTGGCGGGCAGGACATAAAACATGCATGCTTTGTGTATTCGTTTTTTTACTTGCCTTGGGAGGCATGATTGTTTATGAATATTGCATCTAGTCTCAAACACTAGCATTCTTAAATGGCTTCAATGGATATTTCATGTTATTTCAAATTAAATAAAACTTCACGTTTAAAAGAAAAGTTTTACCCGTCAAAGAATATACCCTCTCAGATAATAAAACATATTTTGAAAAAGAAGTTTTATTAATCAACATTGTTTTCTGAAATATCAATAAAGCATATCTCAAAGCTCAAGATCAATAATTTAAATATGTTTAATAAGTGATTTTGATTAGTCAAAGATTTTTATCGTCTATTCAATTTAATCGCGGATTCGAATCCCCAAACAAACCCACTAATAAATGTATGTGTTATAGTAAAATTAAAAAGATAGATCATTGTATTACAGCAGAGGCTGATGTACCCCGTGTTCAATAAATATAATTTAATGATGGCAGTAAATAATAATTAAAAAACACACACACAAATATATATCGGCGGTGTTTTGGTCAATTGATTTAACGCTCAAAATTGAAATTGTTCAGACGAGAGTAAAACTTGATAGAGTGAGTTGCGTTATGAATCTTTGAAATGCAATACTGTTAATTTTTATAACAGTGGCTTACTTTTACAGTGAAATTTTTAAGCCTAAAACCAATGTAAAATGATGTTTCACTTCCAAAAAGTGGTCAATTTATTTGTATAATTTACATCATTTGGCTGAGACCGGCTCTGTCGTCTTTCTTCAAATGAGATCCAATCATTTATTCGTTTTCGTATTTTTAGAGGGTTACATCAATTGACCAAAACATCGTCGTTATATAAACGAAACCGGTCCTGATCATTATATTACATGTGGAAGTAGTACAAAAAAAACATATTTTATTTTTAAAGTATAATGTCTCTCCACCAAGAATTGATAGTTAAAACCTTAAAAGTGATATAATTATATTGTTACCGATAAATACACAATTGCCTTTACTGAACAATTGATAAATTTGACATGAGCATTTATAGCATTAGGTCCCAGAAATATTCTAACGACTGTTAGACTGTTAAATATTTTAATGAAGTTAGTAAAAAATAAAATCAACAAAAAGAAAATATTTAAACAGATTAAATTATGAATGTGTCCTAAATTTTTATTTTTATTTTCTTTGAGGTAAGCCTCACCAAACTAACTGAATTGTCATTTGAAATGGTGTGTTCCAATGCGGAGCCATTCCCGTAATAGCTTTCACAATCAATTTCTTTCATGAGCTTTTTTCACCTTTTCAACGAAGCCGGACTGCAAAATTCAAAGCTTCTGCAAATAATTCAACTCAAAGCTTTTAATAAAACGTGAACGACATAAAAAAAAACAATACTCACTTATTTCTTCCGACTTTTGTCTTTTGAAGTCTTTATTTGTAAACATCAAACTGTGTAAATAATATTTGAGCTATATTTTATTTTTATTAAGATTAAAAAAAATACAAATAGGTTTATATCTTTCGTGTTATGATTAAAGATATTAAATTCTGAAACAAATTAGTATAGATCGGGTTCACATAAAGGCATGATAATAATCCATAACAATATAAGCATAAAATTTAAATTCTTTCTAGTATAAAAGCACAAAGGTTCAGTCCATTGAATGTCCTTTTAATAAAGCGTAAATTCAAATAAGATACTTACTTTATTGTGTGTAAACAAAAAAATAAAAACTTTTAAGGCGTTAACTGTCAATTCTTAGTGGAAAGGCATTGTATTTTTTAAAATAAAACACAATTTGTTTGTACTACTTCCACATGTTTATAACCGGTTTCGCTTATCACGAGCATTATCAACTGAGCATCAGTTGATAATGCTCGAGTTCCGGTTGATATCAGGGCTTCCAATACCAGGTGAATTAGTCAATCTCGTAATCCCGGGATTGTCGAAATATAAATTCACTTTAAATGTTAAAAAAACAATTTCATATTTAAAATTAAATACTTCCTGATCAACTATAACGTTGGTTGATTTTTTTACGTACTTTTTTACAATGCATAATAAATTCATGTATGTATTGTGGTCTCCTCTCCTTCGCATATTTCGGAACTTTTGTAGACACGAACAGATAATTTTGACAACAAAATATTTTATAATTTTGTTTTTCATTATTTACATCAAAAATCGATTTCATCTATAAATACAATTTTCTTAATATATAAAAATAAATCTGATTCTCAATAACTAAAATATCCAGCTAAATGCCCAAAAATATGTTAAATCATATATTTATTCCAAATTAAAAAAAAATAATAGAGACAGATTTAATTTTTGATATACCATTTGAAACATGGAATATAACTTTATGGCCAATCCCGGAATTGAGAAATTGTGAATCTCTAATCTCGGGATCATATAAAAAGTCCCTGAATTGGATGCTCTGCTTTCTAAATTTTTTTATTAAATGTATGATTCATTATGTTTGGAAAAAAGATAATATGCTTAGTATTTTTATTATGAAAATTCATATCGCTGCTGGTTAATATGATTTCTCAAGTGAACTCTATCAATATATTGCGTAGATGCGATACGTAGCCAATAATACTTTTCTGCCATTTGTGTATTTTACAAAGTTCATTACAGCACTATTTTCATGACGATTTAATTATCAAATAAAAATAACAAATTAGTTACCGGCAACGTAATCAGATAGCTTAAAAAGCTCTGCCCTTTGCCAAATGCTTTACGAGGAAATGGCTCAATAACTGTAGAGCTTTTCCACTGGCAAGTACAATCTTCACCGACCGACAAGTGCGACGACTTGTCGACTGCGAAAGCTTCCTGACGAACGAAAATATTTACGACTCGGAGCTTTACATAGCCAGCATCTTGGAGCTTTTTTTGTGTCGAGTAGCGATAAACCTTAGTGCACTTGAGTCATCTGTTTAAAAGCCGTATTAGGGTCAAATTATTACAATTCTTAGGGAACAAAAAATTTTGAAAAGCCTTTGGGTTATTTATCTTTACTAACTAAAAAAAATTATTATGAAATCGACATCGCATATTCTTTTTCGATGGTTGTTATTCGGCATCTGTATTTTATTTTTATTGGTGACTTTAAAAAAAATAATACTCACCTACAAGGAAGTCCAACTGTTATTCGTTTTCATTACAAATCTTAAATTTTGATTAAATTTAAAAAATGTAATTTTAAAAATCAAATATCCGTGAGTAATTCCGTATTTAGTTAGTTATAATTGACTCTAGTTTGTTTTTGAATTAACTCTAGCAAATGATTGAAATATAGCTCAAAAAAAATTATAAGATTCCTAAAATATATATTTTTGGCAATACAATAGCATAGTTAAGGTTGGTAATCGATGTTTCTAGAACATTGTAGGTATTAAAGGTCTGCACGGGTCTAGATAAGGAATTTAATTTTAAGAAAAATATTCCGGATTATGTTCGGGTCACGAGTCATTCATAAGGCAATACTATCCATAACTTGAATAATTTATTTCATCTTTCTTACGAATATATATATATGTATACCATATATTGTTAGTAAATAAATTTCTATATTGAAAAAATAAATCTAGGCTTCTAGTCGAGTTTTGGGTAATACGTGTGGTATTAAGACTCGGGTTTGGACCAGGTAATAGTAGGTACATTTCATTTTTTAGTGTTTTGGTAAAAATACATATAGATGGAGTGTGATTGAGGACTTATATCAATTTAAATCGAAAAATGAAATTTAAAAAACATTATTCTGTATATTTATAAAAGTACAAAACACACCTCCTTTTTAGAGACAAGCAATTTTTATGAATCATAATATATATCCATTATCAAATATTTATAATTATATATATGTACAACCATTGACATCGTGTCGTGTATTAGCTAGTGTATTTTCACATAGTTTTATTTAATACAACAATCTTTGATAATGACACCAGAAAGTCTTTCCTAATTTTGGTTGATTAATACTAATTATAAAACAGTATTTAGTAAAACAAAATATGAGAAATACAGATACAAACCTTGAAGACTCTTAAATGTCCGCGTCCGTGGCGCAGTTGGTAGCGTCGTTGGCTACGGTTACGGATGTCTCGGGTTCAATTCCCGGTGCGGACGGTTTTCATAGATTGGTCTTTCAATCAATTTATGGATTTCTGTTCGTAGAGTGTTTTTGATGTCTAAAACTCGGTTACAAGCCTTGAAGACTCTTAAATGTCCGCGTCCGTGGCGCAGTTGGTAGCGTCGTTGGCTACGGTTACGGATGTCTCGGGTTCAATTTGACAAGGTGCGGACGGATTTCATAGATTGACCTTTCAATCGATTTATAGATTTATGTTCGTAGTCTGAGTCCTCCCTACCACCAATCCCATCCTCACGGGGCGTAACGAGAGCGATTAGCTAACCACTAGTCCTGTCATAGCCCTATCCTTCTATCCCTACTCTCTTCGAAAAAGAAAAGAGAGATTGAGCAACTGAGTGACAAGCAGTTCTCGTAGAAAAAATTCTATCAAGATATCTCCATTAGGAGACCATATGCTCCACATTGGGAGCGGACAATGAAAAAAAAAAACAAAAAAAACTCCCTCCCACCCATCTGATCCTCACGGAGCGTAGCGAGGGCGATTACCTAACCACTAGTCTTGTCCTAGTCATATCCGTCTATCCTTATTCTCTTCGAAAAAAAAGAGAGAGATTGAGCAACGGAGTAACAAGCAGTTTTAACAGAAAAAATCTGTTGAAATACCTCCATTAGGAGACCATATGCTCCAGGCTGAGAGCGGACATGCAACAAAAAAAATTTTGAAAAGTACAATGTTTTAATAGTATTATTATTACGAGATTTTGTCTAACGTTCAAAACTGTGTCTCTGGATAAAAATAAATTTTATTTTTTTCTTATTTAACATAAGAAAATTAATCTATCAATCAAAATAATTATTGAGAACTTTTATTCTTCTCTTTATAGGGACGAGACTTTAGAAGCATTAAGCGATGCTCAAGTTGTGGCTCCAGTCGTCCACACAGCTGATCTACATTCTGCCCTAAGAAGGAACTCCTACCTGTACGTCTTCGACTATCAGACCAAATTCGGTGACTATCCTCAGGTAAGAATTATTATAAAACTCTTAAACATATCAAAATGTCAATTTTCTATGAAGATTGATCATTGCTGAAAATATCACTTTTTTCCTAACTTTATAAAGATTTATAAAAGAATAGAGCGACCGTCGACCTGTCCGGAAGCACGGATGGACCTATAAGGCCAACGGCCAGTGAAAGAGTATTGACGTCTTCTCATCCGTACGGATGCGAAGATTGCCATCCCATCTGCGTTACCATCCGTATTAATTATTCCCACACACTTTCTTTTCTATTAAATACACCATAAAAATTGATTGATATGCAGTTTATTGTGCTTGATATTTCTGCATAAATGGGGCTGTTTTAAACCTGTTACGATATTCATGAATCGTGAAAGATAAAATTAGAATTTTTATTCTGTTTGATGCCAGCTAATAAAGATAGTTTTGTATAAATACTTGTCAATGACACATAAATAAACATTATAGACCCATTAAATAAATTTCTATTTTGTTTTGCTTAACCCATACCATTCAGTACCAAAAAATTCATTAAGCAGCCAAGATATAACGTAGCGATACTTGTTAAAAGTATATCGTACTGTATAGCAAGAGTTAGCAATATCTTCAACGAATTGAAAAGTTCAAATAGTTTGCTTGGGTAACGGGACCTAATTTTTGCTGAATGATATGATCGATATGGTGTCTTGATTACCATTCCAAAGATTTAATGACATACTTTCGTATTTATTGTGATTGAATTGGCATTTACTTGATAGACATCCATTGCGATAAAGCATTTAGTTCCGCAAATTTTTACTAGATACTTGATAGCTATTTCGGCTAAACACCACCGTCAGAACTATACTTAAACGTATTTTAGCTTAACTATATACACTGCTTAGAAGAGATAGACAATAATATTATATTATCAACATTTATTTAAAATTAAAATATGTCACGTACTAAATGTGTTTTTTGGAAATGGAGCTTTCGTGGTATTATTAATTTATATTTAAAGTAAATGTATTTAAATTTAATTGATTTTGCATAAACACATGAGATTCAAGGATAATGAACTAACCTCAATTCAAACAAACGTTGATTAAATACTTTGATATTTTGTTCTATGACACACTCTCTTATTTCTCCTACATAGCTTTATTTAAATACTTAAATGTTTAATATCAAATATCACCATGAGTAAAATCGGCCCTTATTATTGCTTAAAACTGTGAAATAACTATAAAATATTGTATTTTATATTTATAAACATAAATGTCTTTCCATCAATAGTTGACAGTTCCCATAAAAATGATATTTCTATTCCTTTTACGTGAGTAAATTAATTTATTGAAACATTTTACTATAAAGCTCTGCTACAGCTTTATTTATGAGAAAATGTGCTGCTATTACACAGTAGTTTGCTTTTAATTGCAATTTAAAATTTTCAAATAATGTTTGGGCTTAAAATAATTGAAAGTGTCTAGTACCTGTTTATTGGTTGAATTTAGGTATTCAAAGCACAAAATTTTCCCCAGAGCTTGCAGTTTTTGAATTTAAGAAACGACATCATTTAGTTAAAATATTTATGTTTCTGAAAGGTTTTAAAGATAATTCTAAATTGCGTTTGAAATTTATAAGTACACTTTGAAAACTCGTCTAGACCATAAATAAGTAGCAAAATATTCAGCCATTTTAATGTTATAAAGTATTCCTTAGTTCTTGCTCTGAATTATATCTTTGATTATTTTAGTTCAGAGGATGAAATGAATAAATTTAAATCACAAATTATGTGAGTTATTTGGTAACGGTGTCAAGGGTTGTAATCGCAATATATATGAAATAACGTTTATTTAATTTATTATATGGATCAAGGGTACCTGATGGAATTTTAGTATCAAATTTGAACCGTTTAAATCTTGTTCACTTATGTGGGAATACACGACGTGCCGTATCTTTCAATGTGATAGTTAAAGTGTCTGAAACGCGGAGACGACGAGTCATCATTTTCACACAATAGCAGTCGCCAAACGTGAGAACGTTTTGCCAACCGAAGTCAGCGGAAATATGATTGTGTGTGACAGATGTGTGATGGTATCGGGGACCTTCTGTGACCGTTTGAATCTTCATATACGATTCTCGGTAAACGTGACACAGCGAGACAAAAATATAAAAGAAGAATTATCAGTCTCTTGCCAACCTCTGATCAAGAAGTATCTATTCATACGTCATCATCATCCGTTGTCAACATCGGAAGAAACATACAAACATAAGAAGCAACATTAATTCCTAAACTTCCATAAACTTTGTCACTAATTACGCGGATTTAGTCTTTTGATGTCTTCGGGCATTCAATTAGACGGTTGAATTCGAGCTGAAGCAAATTATTCGATCAAATCTAAACTTAAACGATGGAAATTTGTTGAGTGTATTTATTTTAATATATGGCAGTATGAAGTAAATGCTATATAACTAAATGAATCGCATATAACACAAACACTGCTTGGTTGGATTGGCTTAATAGTTTGTTGCATAGTTATGATTATGTGAACAATTAAGCATTTTATTGAACTTTGCTTAGAGGAGGGCGTATGAGTTGTAAACAAGCAAAAACGCCACTGTCCTTCAAAAACATATCCTGAGAAATCAAATAAAACCAAAGCTGAAGTCATTCTAATGTGATGCGTGACTTTAAAGTGAATTGGATTAGAATATATTAAAAATACACAAACTATAATCATATACTTACTTATAAATTCATATTTCACTGTTTTCTGGGTACATTGCGTTTCGTCACCGTACTGGCAGAAGTTGGTAAGTAACAAAATTGACGGAAACTAGGTAAGTGCACAATGCGATTATTCGATATTAATTTTTTTGTCTGGAATAACTCAGTAGTTGCATTAATTATACCAATTTGTAAAAACACAGCAATTTATTTTATCAAAAAGAATATTAACCTTCCCGTTTTCATGCTGAAAAAATTCCTTCAAACCTCATGAAATCACATTGTGTTACCGTGTGGGTTTTGTCATATAAACGCATTTATAAATCAAAATCACAATTTCAAATTTGAAATATGGTTTTATGTAGTATTAAGTAATTATTTTACTTCATATTTTGTGTGTAAAACCTGAAATACATATCAAAATATGCTAAATTAACGAAACACTCAAGAATCGAAATTATTCATATCAGAACAGGCTCAAGACGTGTTTCAGTTTCGTTTAAAAAACGGTTGCATACGGTACTGTCATGCATCTCAGGTCGTTATTATATTATATACTATACTGTAATGTTGTCTTTTTCGATGGTAAAATTGACGAGGTTTTCAAATTATGATTAATTATACAAAGAAGAAGTAAACTATAGTGTATTTTTAATTTTTAGTAGAGCTATTATATTTACAATTTTTTGTATGACCTATTTCACAGATAATTTAAAGGTTTAATAGGCGTAGTTACACCATGAGTACGGAAAGGTTAATGCAGATTTATTTCCAAGTCCCTGTTTATTGATCCCTAACTTGATTAGTGTCAGATTGGCATGGATCCTACTGTAATATTATGATAATCTATTAAACATAAAATACCAATGCTAATTATCCTATAACGTAAAATTTTCATTCGCTGATTAATCAGAACTGTCAATATGTTACTTACCAACTTTTTCCAGTAAGCTGTCATTTTTCACTTTTTGTGGACAACTGCACTTTTGCTTGTATACAATTTATATCATATAATACATTATGTAGGAGTCAAAAATAGTAACGAAGTCTTTTCAACTGTTTACAGAAATGTGTAAGTTACAATATATTTATAATATAGATATATAACTAAAATACTAGCTTGATGTTAATTTAATTCGATGTGAAATAATTCAGAAAGTTCGTTACAGAGTTCGACCCTTGACCAAGTCAAAACTTTCCGAAACTTATTATTTATAAAATCTTAATTGCCAATATTGAGTTAAACGACTAATAAATTGTAACGTTCAAAGAGCTAAAGTGTTGTAAACGTAATGAATCGAGCACTTTGAAAATTTCAATTTCGGCTTAATCAATTTTAAATTTAAATGGGCCGCAAAGGGTTAACAATTTATTGAAGGTTGTCACGTTATTTATATAGCCCAACATCTGGCGCTATTTCATTGAAGAAAAAGTGTTCATTATTATATCGTCTCGTTTCTTACAAACAGCATTAAGTCGAAAAGTCGAGTCGTGAGTTATTTATACCTTTTTTCAAAGCTCTATCGTCTGGGGAAAGAATATTCGTTAAAATTTGAACTTTTTTACAAAACAAACTTTTTAAGTGAAATATGAATATCTCATACATAAAAATAGATTGACATGCATTCATTGCCTAATAAAAATATAATGTATTTTAATAATAATAACCCAGATCGGTCTGTAGACGTAGACGTTTTATTATTATCACGTATCACATGTAGGTATGAAATTTTAAGCGTCAACGGTATCTATAAATAATATACACAGTTTTGACGCGACGCAAACACCGAGGCAAACAAACAACAATCAGTCCGTTAGTACGGAAACTAAAGAACAGCTATTTCAGACATTCGTTATTTTAATTTCAATACTGTCAATTTTTTAAAAATTTCAATATTAAATTTGTGTTGTTGAAATGTTGTGCATTTCCATCTATTTCGTCACTAACGACTCGGGTTTCGCCTTTTGGCATCTTCACGCATTCGAGCACACGAATGAGCTCGAACTGACAGACAGTAAACAGTTTATATCGTCTATATTTATATATAAAATAAAATACGACAAATTAGTGAAGTGAACTTAGTGACATTAATTTGTCATATAACTACTATTTTCAACCGTGTACGTTCCTGATGTAGCATATGAACGTTTTTCTACAAGAACTGGTTGTGTTCCAGTCGTTCAAATGATTATTTTTTTAGAAAAGTAGTGTCAGGCTAAAACAACACTAGTAGTTAACAAATAGCTCTTGTTGTGCTTCGTTTTTATAATCGGCTTGTGAAAAGGAATGCAGACATCGCAGTATCATAGACAACCCTTAATTACCATAAAAAAAAATCTGTAAAGGATTGAAAAAATAATTTATGGAAATGTTCGATTTTCATCGACCCTCGAAGTCATCACAAACGAAAATAAAAACGTCGAAAATCAACTATAGGCCTGGTTATTGGTTATTGTTATTTTTTTTCTTAATTAAGGAATTTAAATAGATAAATAAAAAAATTTCTTTCTCTGTATGAATATGGCACACTTTGGATTCACACAAACTCATATATCCAACAGCGTAAAACGTATTTCTAGTCGTCTTCTTTGATGGTAATAAAATTTCGAAATGCAATTGCTGAAGTTTCTTCGAATGAAAGATGGCGGGATCTCAGCACGGGATCTACCACTTCCAGTGGCGTATCGCATCTACATCCGCGGCTGTAATAGGATGTTGGTTAACACTAATGACTAAAGTTTCGTAGCAAGAATCTAGCAGACAAATTATTGGTTGTCAAATAACACCACCCTCGACAATTTGTCGCCGCAGAATAATGGACTTTTGATCTGTCTTTTATTACGAATATCTAGTGTAAAATATGAAAAAAAATAATTTACGTATTGATAGCTTAGACGTCAGGTATATTGATTTTTTACAAATTGTCAATTAACGTTAAATTACTAGGACAGGACTAGTGGTTAGCTAATCGCTCTCGGTACGCTCCGTGAGTATCGGGTGAGTGGGAGGGAGGAAGCAAGACATCACATACAACAGAAATCCATAAATCGATTGAAAGATCAATTAACGAAAACCGTCTGCACCTTGAATTGAACCCGAGACATCCGTAACCGTAGCCAACGTCGCTACCAACTGCGCCACGGACGGCGACAAAAAAAAACCTGATAATTGTCCGTAAATCCATCAAAATTTAAATTATAAAAATGTACTATCTGAAAAACCTACAAATTTTACAGTGCATCTAGGTTCCATCTGCATGCATAATTAGAAATACCGCCTCTAAAGCGGTTGTCTCTTTGATTCACGTATGTGGATTCAGAAACATTTTTTTAAATCTTGAATTGCTTTTTCTAAACAGTTTTAGTTTTTGCAGATAGTACCCTTTTTTATCCACTTACTCTAGATGTTGTAAAATATTATAATTTTTCCGATGGAATTCGCGTTCACTTTACTGTTTTACTACGTTTGAAGCTAGGCGTGATGAATTTTAATTGTCTTAAGTGTCAATAATTAGGACGAAAATTATAACACTTTTATTATGTAAATGAAGAAGGTGTATGAAATTAATAAACGAGAGAATCTTAATTAAAATTGAACTTCCACAAACTTACCGCCAAATCCATAGAAAGTAGAGACAATCTTAATGTGGCTAGTAGAGAATAGATACAATATTATTTTTATGCTAAGCGGGATGTCACTGAAAAATATTATTGATGATTTAATTGTTAATGACGAATTGTCGTGATGCGAATCGTATATATTTACGCCGACAAATTATTATACCAGACGGTAGGAAGTGCTTGCGGAGTGATCGCCGTATCCACTGGACCGGGATTTAAGACGTTAACGTAGCCTGATAGAAAAATTTTAATCTGATTTAAAACACCCTAATAAAACCATTAAAATCGACCCTTAATCAATGTCTGCGCTTAGAATGGGTTACTTAATGAGGATAAAAAATCGTTTATACGACAATTCAAAATCTAAATTAATCACTTTATAAATACAATACTTTTTATAATATTAGAACGCGTGAGACGGTTTTCCTTTTTTGGATACCGATGAAATAGTTTATATCATCTAAAAATCAATTTAAAAATAACTTTTTTAAAAAATAAATTTTGAAAAATTAAATTAATGTTGAGAGGCCTTATGAGCGATGTGCAAAAAGATTAAAATTGAGTGCTGATACTCACAAGCAATTTTGAAACTTCTTAAGGTAGTTTGATGCCATGTTGTCAAAAATAATTATAGTAGACACTTTTAAGGTGTTAACTGTCAATTCTAGGTGGAAAGACATTATATTTAAAAAAAAATAAAACACAATTCATTTGTACTACTTTTACATATTTATAATGATCAGGACCGGTTTCGCTCATCACGAGCATTATCAACTGATAAAAATACAAAGATCACAGGCTTATTTATATAAAATTGAGAGTAAAAATGAAGGTTCTGAACTGAGACAAGAAAATACTGATTAACAAACAAATTATACATAAATCAAATGAAAGAGTCTACAATTAAAATGTTATGGACCTCTTGCAAATCATTAAATACTAATCTGAAATCACAAATATAGCTACATTAAAAGTCCATTTAGCTGAACAAAATTTTTAATGACGTTACTAATATAATATATAATAATGAATCAGGGAAATTAAAAGAAAAAATTAATGAACCATTTAAAAATAATCAAATATTAAGTATGTAATTAATATGAATAATAAACAGCCATCTTAAGTGGAGAAAGCAGAGCAGCTATGAGTATCCATTAAATTTTTTAATATCGAAAAACAAAAATTACAGAGATATAATCAATTCTTACAAGTTAAAAATAACCTTAAAAAAAATTATGGTAGACTTTTATAAAAACCCTAAAACATTAAATAAGGATATTTATTGTAATAAAAATTGTATATTTTTTGATAGTCTATAAAACCGTTCAACGACAAATCTCAGTTCTACGAAAGTAATGGTGATATTGTATCTATGAAACAATAAGTTAAAAACAAGTCAACTGATGGAAGTTTTCAATAAAATATTCATGGTAAAAGAATTAATAGTTTTTGTAATGATAAAATAAAAGAATATGATAAATAGTCCGTGGCGCAGTGGTCAACGTTGTTGGCTTCGGTTACAGATCTCACGTGTTCAAATCCCAGTACGGACGGTTTCGTAAATCGATTTTTTAATCGGTTTACGGATTTTTGTGTTGTCTAAAATTCCCTACCACCCATTAGATCATAAAACGGGACGTAGACAGAAAGCTCTATCTTTCCATCCCTACTCTCTTCATTGAGCAACTGAGTAGCAAGCAGTTCTCCTAGAAAAAAATTCTGTTAAAATACCTCCATTAGGAGTCCATATGCTCTACATTGGGAACCGACATGGTTAAAATAGTAATAATATACTGCATTGAAATTTTAATTTTATCGAAACTCAGAAAACTACCCATCAGCAACGATATTGACTGTGAACAAGAAAAAGAATGTAAACCGCACCAAAAAATATTGTGTATAACTCACACAAAGCGTGCTTATACACTATATTTATATATAAATATAAAATATATCGACCGTAGAAAGGCAAAAAGACTTTTTTTCGATAATCATAATGAATATAATTTTTTTGAGCTATACACAATATTTTTTGTATGTGGGCTACGTCCTTTTTCTTTTCCACAGTCGATATATTATGGAAATTTCATTTTCTTAAATCAATATTGTACAGTACTTTTTATATTTATTTGTACGCTTAGTTTTAGCTTTATTTGTACGACAGATGTATAATATTTTCTTATTCGTTGCGAAATAATTGTATCTAAACTTCCATGGATAATTGTTCTGTCTGGCGTACTAAATATTATAAACTACA
This sequence comes from Himalopsyche phryganea, assembly GCA_022494535.1. Classification (NCBI taxonomy): domain Eukaryota; kingdom Metazoa; phylum Arthropoda; class Insecta; order Trichoptera; family Rhyacophilidae; genus Himalopsyche; species Himalopsyche phryganea. The sequence continues at coordinate 4,662,941 of JAGVSL010000025.1, forward strand.
CGTTCAGTAAAATTTACAGAACAGCTGTTACGCAATCTGGTACTAATAATATATTTGAATAACACCGCCACCTCTTAGCAGTTATTCGTAAACTTAAAATATTACTCAGTACAGACCTGTTTATTCTTTCTAATAAATAGTTATTCAAAACTTTACTTGCTCTTACGTTTTACGAAATAATACGTTCTTAGTTTTAAATTCTAGCTTAAGTGGTAAAGTGAAGCAATTAAAAACTATTCAGCTTTCAGTGATATTAAAAGCTTAAAGGAGAATAACTTTACGCAGCTACAGTTTCAATTTTTTCAATTGATTTTATTTTAAAAAATAAAACACAATTCGTTTGTACTACTTCCACATATTTATAATGATCAGGACCGGTTTCGCTCATCACGAGCATTATCAACTGATAAAAATGTAAACATAACAGACGTATTTATATAAAATTGAGTGAAAAAATGAAGGTATATAAAACTGATGGTTCATGAACTGAGACAAGAAAATATTGATTAACAAACAAATTATGCATAAATCAAATGAAAGAGTCTACAATTAAAATGTTATGGACCTCTTGCAAATCATTAAATACTAAGTAAAAATGAACCATCAGTTTTATATACCTTCATTTTTTCACTCAATTTTATATAAATACGCCTGTTATGTTTATATTTTTATCAGTTGATAATGCTCGTGATGAGCGAAACCGGTCCTGATCATTATAAATATGTGGAAGTAGTACAAACGAATTGTGTTTTATTTTTTAAAATATAATGTCTTTCCACCAAGAATTGACAGTTAACACCTTAAAAGTAATTTTGCAATTGAATCAATTTATTTGCAGACCTAGTCTTAAAAACAGCTAATATTCACATTTTTCAATTTTCCATTTATTACATTTCTTGATAGTATATGACTTCATACAACTGTGCAAAGATATATTTAAAAAAATCATTTATTAACCCCTCAAATCAGTTCTCAAAAATATGCCGCTTTTGTAAAAACAAATATAATAAATTTAATAATGGCGAGCCGCCTGTTCTGTTTAAAATGTTCCATAGAAAAGTTTAATATTGTTCGAGAGCGTCTTTTTACACAATTTTATTATGAGTTGTTATTCAACAAAATGAATTCTAAGCTTATTACAACTTTCATAAATACAAATTGATATGCATACATTTTTACTAAATATGCATTATCTTTCGTTGATAATTTCAGAAACACTTCAAAATTATTGGCAGCATTATTGAAAACCAGGTTTAAAGGGGGCAAATAATTGGTTATCCGCATTCAGGATAGGCAGGAACATCTCAGTACAAACGTCACTTCGGTCTGGTTAACCTCTTTTTTTTGATTCTGTGAAGATAACAATACGAAATGAGTTTACATTCATATATATAATTACATTTAAGACATAATTGTCAATTAAACAATTTTAAAATGGTGACCCTGACTGTACATGGGGCCCGTTGGCTGAGACAACTATAAAACGAGTGACAAAAATAAAAATAGTGTATCCAGAAACATTCAAAATGCTGCACCACTTTTTTTTTCAAACTATCATATATGGAGAGCGGGATATTCTCGATTGTTTGATAGATTCAACGCGGAGTAGATTAAACTCTAGCGCTACGATGGATTCTCTGTATACGGATACACAGGATACTTAATATCGCTTAAACTAAGTGGCTGAGCAAGTCACATTTTCATTTTTTTTCTTTCTATTTATTATTTTTTTTAAAAATCGGTAATTTTAAATTGCCTGTCTAAAATCTTTATCAATGTTAGTAAAGTTGAACGTATTTTTTGACGGTAGAAAAACTTTGTCAAAGACCTAATTAAACAGTCGTAACATTCATCTTTACATAAATATATGTCATAAAATTATGGCCATTATTTAATGTCTTGGTTGATCATAAACTAAAAAGCTGTTGTTTTGCAATGGATTTTATTTTAGCCATATCGAAACTTCTACAGTGAAAATTGCGAGCACTCTTGTTTTGTCGCATTAAAACTTTTCAGACTTTAGGATTAAGTTTTATAATAAATTGGCAAAACGCACTTTCAACGTTGAAACATTCAGAAGAGAAACTGAGACAAGGGGAACGGCAATAATGACATTGCGCTGAGGTTGCGCTAAAAACTTTTCGTTTAAGCACTTTTTAATCTGATTTACTCAATTTATATATTTACCAGTCGTGTAGCCCAGTGGTCAACGTTTTTCGTAAAATAGAATTACTAGGTCATGGGCTTGAATCTTGCTCGGACAGTTTCGTAATATATCGATTTATTCATGGCATGGATTTCTGACATTAATAATATTAAATCCTACCCATCTGCCTTACCATCATAAAATGAGATAGACTAGCCAGATTGGCACTTTTTAGCATAATTGTTTTATTCTTGTGAGAAGACCCGGATCGAAGAGAGGCGAACGGCTGGTTATCCAACGTCCTGGAAGGGCTGTGATCTCAGACAAACACCATTTCCAATCAGGTTCAAAACTTATTTATTTTCCATTGAAGATGCCGTGGCTTACATTACACAAAATATAATTCCTAACACATAAAATTGATTCTACGTTTACATTTACTTAACAACTGAATTTACTTTAAGTTATAATACAAATGACACGACAAACGATTTTAAATTAAGTCCAATGCAAATCAAAAAAACAAACAATTCACATCGTCACCTCCGCCGCGACGAGGCCACAACTCGCCTGGCTCGACCGATCGCAATCGACTGTCCACATACAATTAAAAACTGCCTGCATCGTCGGAGCTACCCCTTTCCGTCAAAAATGGACTCGTCCAGCGGGTGTGCCCGGCGACTATTGAACGGCTTGGTATCAAGAGTGGGCCGATTCTGTGAATTATTGCCGTTGCCGCTGGGTGATTTCAGTTCTGGACACTAATGAAACTTATACTTAACAAAAACCAGGGTGTGTCGCTTGTTAGCTCCGAAAAATTAAGTTTAATGAATTTCTGTTCTGTGTTCTCTTAAAACAACAACTCTCAATAAGTAACACCAGGAGTCAATGTTTGCTAAGCCACATCCATATAATATGATTAGTCACTGTCTTCGTATATATATATATATATATACATATATATATATATATACTAGTGAGTATCCGCCTTGCGTTGCAATGCCACTCAAAGATAGAAAGTATTTGCGTTTTAATTCTGTTTACTGAAGTGCTTTTGGATACACAATATTTTTTGTTTTCCGTCTGGTGCGTACAGGAGTAAATCAGAAGGTTTTCCAAAGCGTGAGCAGGCCACATACAGCTGTTCATGTGTGAAGCATGGATTTTCCAAATTTAGTCGATACACTTGTAACGATTGTCCTTGTACTTTGTTGATGGTCATTGCAAATGCGAGTCTCACCGGAAACTGCAGACGTTTGATTTCGATTGGCATATCTGTCGGAATCATCGAGATCCGTGACAACAGTACATCCTCTCGTTTAAACTTTTTATTTAAGACCGGCAATTGGAATTTAAAAATTAACACCACTTTTTATGTCACACACGAAATGTCTTTGTACCTATTTGATTCTTTTTTTTGAATATTATTTCTTTTATTCAGAAACCCTCGCGGGTGTGCGTACAACAACTCACCAAAGTTTCATTGTAATCGGATGAATGATATAGGAACGCAAAAAGGACAAACAAACAAACATTCAATTTTATATATATAGATATATCTATATTTTAACCATGTCTGCTCCTAATGTGGATCATATGGACTCCTAACAGAGGTTTTTTCTACAAAAACTGCCAGTTACTCAATTTCTTAAGCTTTTTTTCTAAAATATTAGGAATCAAAGCGTAAGGTTAGGACAAGAATAATGGTTAGCAAAATTCTCTTTCTCCTTTTATAGCATCGCTTTCAAACAGAAATTCATAAATTAATAGAAAAATCAATTTATGAAACTGTACGTACTGCGATTCGAAATCGTGAGCACCACAACTAAAGCTGATGACTTTTACTTCTCGACCACGGACCTGATTATTAATTTACAACGTCATTATTGATTTCATCTAAAAAACGCATACAAAATAGCTAATTTACTGAAGCCTGCAAAGTAGATGTTTATTTTTAGAGTGGGTACAGACTATTATATCCGTCTCCCGCATTTATTCCATTAATATTCTCTATTATTGTATTAATAAAGATATAACTAAAGACTTTGCATAGGGAAATATTTAATGAAACTCCCTTACGAATACTGGTTGTGCATAACGGACATCCTCTCGATTCACAATTTAGATAAAAATCTCGACCCAATTTGAATATAAGTAACATTGTTAAAGAAATTGATGTTCATTTGAAAATTACGTCACCATAAAGGTATGTAAATGTTTTTTCGTAGATATTAATTTATTTAAATATAAATCTTTTAAATGAAAAACAAAATCAATACACATAACGCTTCTTTCTTGAGTATGCCACTAGCATATTGAATAAATCGCTGTATTTGGTTTCCTACTTACAATTCACGAAGATATAGGGGGTACTCATAAATCGAGATTTAACAGTTCAAATAATATCCTTCTATAGATTTAAGATATGTACAGAGATAAAAAAATACTTGAGGAAGGCTATGTGTTTTCTTAACAGACCAGAGATTCTCAATTTAATCGAAGTGCAAAAAGATTGCAAAATTTTTAAAAACACACTTTTTCTTTTAGAAACATAAATCTACAAAAAATATGTTTATTCGGTCCAGCTACATCAAAAGCTGTGGCTAGGCCTCGTTGAGCGAATACTTTCTTCCTGTCAAATTCTTTTCGCATCTTCTGTTATCTCAATAATCTTTTACTTTTCCGTACAAAAAAATTATATTAAGGCGTTTTATTAGTATCCAACTAAATAGAACTTCTTCTACCACTGTTAACCCTTCCATATTAATGGTGTAATAATGAGAAACTTCGGCTTTTAAGCCTTTAAAATATCTTTATATTCTTTGTTATCATAATTTGAAAACCTTGTCACTTTTACCAACGAAAAATACAATGTTTTAGTATAGTATAATATCAATTAGTATAGTATAATATCGTTAAGTATAGTATAGTAACAATAAGAATACTATAGTAACACCCGAGATGCACGACGTACCGTGCAATCGTTTTGTTTCAGACGGTACCAAGAGACGTCTCGAACTTGTAGCGAAAAAATCTTAAATCTACTAAAAAATCCCTGCTTCTCATATCACCCCTGTTGCAGATGTTACAATTCACCCCGGGAAAGGACACGGTTATCAGAATGACTCGAGCATCATAAAAAATGGCATATTGCTCATTCAATAAATCACTACGCAATGTGTAAATAATAATAACCAATACTACGAGAGAGAAAAAAGTAAGCGTGTACCATCTAGGGGTAGTTTCACAAAACTGTGTAGTAAAACTACTGTTAAATAATGCGTTGATGTGTATACCACCATCTCTTGTTGACATTTGGAATAAAACTCGATTGTAACCCAATACTTTTTCAATAGAATGGAATGTATGACGTACGACTCATATATGAGTCCGTGGTCTGTTAAATAAGTTAAAAATTGTAACTATAGGAATTACAATCATTATCAAAAACACTATTGCTGTAACACAAATACTCCTGACGTATTTTTTTTTAAGAAAATATTAAGAATCCACACGCTTTATGTTGGGAACTACATTATGGTTCGACAACAATATGATTCCTTTGTTATTTTTATTAAAATATTTAAATAAAATTATTGTTTCTCATCTTGCTTGCAACGTTTAAGAACAACTGCTCTTATACTACAGCCTACGACTGCCAAATCGGAAGGAAACTTCGCAGGGAAGGGGTTAAGCTAAAGTAGAGGGGGGGTTACTTCCGGTCTTATGATTTATTCTCTCCAATTTTCTCGGAAAAGGCGTGGAGCGCATGCGCATGGGGGAGAACCCCGACGAGAAATAGACGCTGGAATGGTTTTATTGGAATTGGGGAAAAAATAATATATTACTTATCTGTGTCGTGATGGTTTTTTTTTTTTTTTGTTTTAAAAAATATGGCAGAAATATTTCAAGGAAAGTGCGTGTGGCTTTCGAGAGCTTTTTTTAAATTTGTTTCATAAAATATTCATAGTATCTCTCAATGCGCTTTAAAAGAATTTTTGTGATTCAATTTATCTGAAAAACATATGAATGTTTTTGTTTTTTACACGTAATCTTCGTCTTACCATTCTGTCGTACAGATATCTTTCAATTTGCAATAATTTTATTTCTTTACAGTAGGTGAAAAAATATCCCAGATAAGCTAATCATATTATGCTATAAACTTCCTTTTATTCGGTTTATTACTATATAGAATATACAAAATTCTAGTAATCCGTAAATACAATATACTCTTAGAATAAAGGTGAATAGAATCATTCGTACGTAAATATTTCTATATCATTTATTATAAGATCTTTAAACGATTTTACAATGTAATTTTTATAATCATTCTGAAATGACTATATATGAATGTTTTTTACCAAGTCAGTTCATTGTATTCTTCGTTTGTAACTCTATCCACAAATTATTGTGGGTATATGTGTTGACTGATGGTAGAAATGATTTTTGATTCACTCACATAGTTATATTGAATCCGCGTATCACTGGAATTGCGTTTGTAAGCACTTCTCGATATTTTATTTATCAAATATTATATTATTCTTGATTCTCACCTTCTCCAAACATCAAAGGTTTGTTTTTTATATGTTGAATTATTCATGCAAGGATAATCTGCATTCGTATATTCGTGGTAAGCTATATATATAATAATTGTAATAAATAATAATAATAAATCAACACAAATTACCAATTATAAATAATAGAATTGTTAGAATAGCCAGAAACGGTCTTGAAAATTAAAATAATTCTTACATATCTATTTAGACAAAAAAACGGCTTGACGCATTTAAAATGTGGTGTTGGAGAAAGATGTACCAAATACCACGGACGGCCAAGCGCACAAACGCATCTATCCGGAAAGAGCTCCAAATCCAGGATAGACTCTCGCCCGTTTATACAAGACGACTACTCGGCTTTTTGGCGACATCGCCCGGAAGCGCCTACCGACAATCTTAAGGGCTTGTCGTCATAGGAAAGGTCTAAGACAAAGGATATGTGAAAGAGCCCCAGCTCACTGGAGCAACCAAGTGAAGGACGTCATAGGTGTTTTCTTACCGATGGTTCTCAGAGCATCAGAGTTCAGGAGCGAGTGTCAAAGGATCGTCGAAGGACATGGAAGTGTTGCGGTAGGCGGAGGTCGCAACCCTCACACGTGAAGAATACGACTTATAAGAAGAAGTATAAGTTTGATTTTTATTTTTATTAAACGTCGTGTGTTTAAACAAATTGTATTTTATTTAATAAAATATAATTGATAACGTACAGCCTAAAAGTGATAAACGTGTAAATCAAAGGTTTATGCCGTAAAAATCGTATAATTGAAAACAAGATAAACGCATAATTATAAAATTTGGATTATTGAGATTTTGTACACTTCCAGTGTACAAAATCTCAATAATCCAAATTTAATATTGAAATTCCATCAAGCACCCTCAGTCGATGTCTTAAATTGCATAATTATAAAGTAAATGTACCAGTAGTTGACCGCTTAAGAGAAAAATTCAACAAAAATAACGATTAACGTTTAGCATTAGACCGAATGATGACAAAGCAAGTGTATTCATAATGAATCAAATGTCTTCATATGATATTTTTTTTTTAAATGAAACACAATTCATTTTTACTACTTCTACATATTTATAATGATCAGGACCGGTTTCGCTCATCACAAGCATTATCAACTGATAAAAATACAAACATAACAGGCTTATTTATATAAAATTGAGTGTAAAAATGAAGGTATATAAAACTGATGGTTCATGAACTGAGACAAGAAAATACTGATTAGCAAACAAATTATACATTAATCAAAAAAAGAGTCTACAATTAAAATGTTATGGACCTCCAGAGGTATAATTTGTTTCTTGTCTCAGTTCATGAACCATCAGTTTTATATACCTTCATTTTTACACTCAATTTTATATAAATAAGCCTGTTATGTTTGTATTTTTATCAGTTGATAATGCTCGTGATGAGTGAAACCGTTCCTGATCATTATAAATATGTGGAAGTAGTACAAATGAATTGTGTTTTATTTTTTTATAATATAATGTCTTTCTACCAAGAATTGACAGTTAACACCTTAAAAGTGATTAATATGATAAGACAAAAATATGGGTATGTTACAAAAAAATTGTGTTCAATTTTTAACAACCATGTTAATGTATCAGTAGTTGACTATATAAAAATTGAAAGTTCTAATAGTTGATCATGTTTAATCAGAGGGTTTCATGACAAATTTTCGTTAGAGTTGCCCCATAGCTTCCTATAACACCACTCTTAGTTGAAACACGTAGCATATTCTTCCATTCACTGATAACCTCAACAATTCTCATAAGAAATTCAAAATAAAATAATTACTACATAAGTTTTTGTTTTCAAACGGCCGCTATGACACCCCAATGACATATATATGGTGTTGTGTTATTTCCTCAATTCGATAGATGGTTTCACTTGTCTGAACTCTACATTTTAAAGCAATCTTGCGTCTACGTTTCTTATTTTGGGCACTTTTATTTAAATAAGGTCAACTACTGGCACATGGTCAACTAACAGTTTATTTACCTTAAATAAAGTATCTATTTTTCTTCATATAACGAGTGTGTGTTAACAGACCCTTTAAGAAACAGTGATATTTTAGTGACGTTTACTTTATAAAAGTTTCTTGAATTCCATAACGAAATCTCTCAGAAAAGCGTGAGAGACTACAAGCTGTCAATATTCATTGAGATTTAAATAGTGGTACAACAACTAACCTAATAAGTAAATGTGTCCAATTACTATGTTTTTTCCATATTTTTCAGTCTAATATAAATATGTAAAAAAACTTTTGTTTTTATTACTGTTGTGTTCATGTCTTTGAAGCTCATTAAATTCCACATCTCTACATATCTTACATGTTTCCTGCATACTTATTTTTTTTGACTTAAACCCTGTTAAAGGAAAGTACTTCCTTAAGCTTCCACTTACTATAGCAGTCACCCTACGTATATTTGCATATGTATGTATAAATACAAATTTATTTTATAAAAACATTTATATAATATAATATTTTTATTTATTTTGAATTTGTTTTCACCATTTTGCTTAGTAAAGTGTTCAAAATATTGTATTTGGTAAAACTACCCGCGGATAGTCGTTGCCGACCACTGCTGTGAAATTTAAGTTGCTTCTATCATTCTTTTTACTGAATGTAAAATGCTTAATTTTTACGCTTCCATACATTTTCCTGCTGAAAATTTTTCTCCTGGAATATTCATAATTCGTCATAACTAACTTTCATTTTACAAATTTTAGGCACGTTGATACGCAATACGGCACAAAATTACATTTTAATTTTTAATGCCAGTCTAGACTTGTTTTGATATATAATTAACGCTGTTTTGGCACTTTTCAGCGGTTTTAAGTGCCAGTGAATATTTAAATAATTTATTTGCATATTTTTTTAGATGTTTACAACGACCGCTAACAATAAAATAGCACACAAAGTGGATTTTAAGCTTAGTTAAAAATAAAAAAAAGCCTTTTTCATTTCTTGGACATTTTTTCCGTTAGCTAAAATAGAAGTGAAAATTTATTTGTGAATTAAATAAAAAATAAATTACGAACTGCTATAACCGATAAATGAATTTTTAATAGAAATAAAAAATAATATTTAGACACAAATATATCGTTTTTATAGAGCAGAAGGCGAAAAGTCAAAAATTAGCTGTTTTGAGTTATTAATGCAGTACGATAGATTTTAAGACGGTCTATCGTCTGAAAAAACATGCCGAGTGATATTATTTGTATTTTTTTCTGTCATGTGTGGCGCAGTTGGTAGCGTCATTGGCTACGGTTACGGATGACTCAAGTTCAATTCCCGGTGCGGATGATTTTCATAAATTGATCTTTCAATCGATTTATGGATTTTGAGTTTTTGATGTCTTAAACTGCTTCCCACCCAACCGATTCTCACGTGGCGTAGCAAGAGCTATTAGCTAACCACTAGTCATGTCCTAGCCCTATACTTCTATCTCTACTCCCTTCGAAAAAAGAGAGGTTGAGCAACTGAGTAAGTAACAAGCTGTTCTTATAGAAAAATTTTGTAAAAATACCTCCATTAAGAGACCATATGCACCACATTGAGAGCGGACATGGAAAAAATTATGAGTTAAGTCTATTTTATTCACAGCTATTAGTGGCAAAAAGCTTTAATTAATATTACTGTAAAAAATAATTACTTATAATTAAATTGAATTCGAAAATGATTACCGAGTCTCATAAAGTTTTTAGTTTAATAATTAATGGTTATGGTATGTAAATAGAAAAACTTGTATTTCATGATTTTCTAAAAAGTCGATTATCTCAAAACCAGTTTTTTTGACTTTTCTACCACTATAAATACGATATATATTATTTTTTCAAACATTGACAAGAGAAGAATTTTCAAATGATCGATTTCGTAAATTTAGTAAATATACAGGTTTCTACATGATGTTGATTGAAATACCTATCCTCGTTTACTATCTCATCATAGAATAAATTTTTTAGTTTTTTATTTTCAACATTAGTCTAATTGGCAATTAGAACAAATGAATATTGAATATGTTCACGAATTTCAATCTATAACGTGCTTCGTACTTTCATGTCTACATTAAGTATCAAACGATAGGATTTTATCTGCAAAACTGTTTTTTAATGGTTACAAAATGAATGGTTACACAATTTTAAATAGTAGTGAAAGTAAAAAACTCAACACCCTTTAATTCGTGTTTTTTAAATTGTTTTAATATCTTCTCTACTTTACTAATCACAGAATAATTAAAATACCATCAATTTGGGCAAGTTCTATCGGTCTAAGATTGGCTCACTACATGGAAAAGGGTGCTGTCATAATACCTTGATAATAATAATGTCATATGAATATTTTTTAGTTAAGTAAAGTTATTGAGTAGCCCTTGATGATAAAAATATGAATTGTTGTGCAACATAATTTGTTTAGTTGTTTAATTTGCAAGCTGTCAGTTTGGAATGATAAAACACAATTTAAAAACTTATCTTGAAATAAATTGGAATAGCCATCTTTCCAATTTGTATTACTAACCTGTTAACCAAATTCTGTATATTTTTTCCCATCTCAATTATGTACAGAATATATGAAAGCATAAAAAAAAGTTTTCAAGACTTTTAAATCACTGAATTTATAGTAGTTACAGTGATTGTTTGTATTGTGGGCCAAATATACCCGATTTGGATGCAAACTTTGGTCCACCTAGTTGTATCTATATTTATATGTCAATTGTAACGTAAATTTCATCTTAAGACATTATGAAATTTCTATGTAGAACAATACTATACATGCAACGGCGAAGCATAAAAATACAAAAACCCTCAGAACTGCGCCAAAATACCCAAATTGACCGTACAGTATTTTATATTTAAATATTCAACTTTCACTTTTTAAAACGTTTTTGTTCAGCTTTGATTGAGAGACATTATAATTTATAATAAAACAACAGCAAATTGTACCTGACTGAGGTGTCGCCATTGCCTCCGATCTGAGGCTATGTGCCGTCGAGTTTGCTGACGACGCTGTCATATTTGACAAATCTGTCAAGGGTGTTCAGGAAACAATGGACAGGCTGGAGAGCACCTCGTATCATATTGGTCTCAAAGTGAATGTGAGTCAAAGCAATGTGCTGTGCAACAGCTTTTATCCGGACACAGACTTTCCTCTGACGAGCGTGGAGTAAGACATCGAGAGAATCGACGACTTCAGGTAGTCAGGGGTACACATCATGGGAAATGGCAATACGCGAAAAGAGCTTGCAATCCGATTAGTAATAGCTGGAGCAACCTTCAACTCAATGTGGAAAGCTTGGAACTCACGGTTGTAATCGCTCAAAACCAAGTTTCACTTATTCAATGCATTCATTCTGATGGTGCTACTTCAGGGTTGCGAATCATTGCATCTCACTAAATCACAGGGTAACCGTATACTGTGCTTCGAAAACAGATTATTGTTTTCAATTAATACTATGGGCATGGTTGTTTGACTTTGTCAGGAACTCAGAGTTCAGAAAGGGACCTTTACTACGTCCAAAATAAAAAAACGAATGTGCCATGGATGCCCCAGGAAAGCCTGAATCCTGTCGGTCTCTTCTACTAACCGGATGAATTCCGTCGCTCTGGAAGACCACTGTAACCATCCATAGGATTTACTCAGTGGATTTACAGGACAATGGGGTGATCTGGGAGGAAACAAAAAGACTGGCAGGGAACAAAGAATCTTGGTGGAACGTGCGATAGTTATATGAAAATTACATATTTCATAAATTTGATTTAAAAACGTTATTAGTCTACTGATGTCTATTTTTCTATACGTTGAAACGGTTGCAAGTTGAAGAAAATCCGTCTGAAATAAAATGTGTGGAAGAAAAATGATTTTTCGCTATAGTTTCCTGTATAAATATAAATCCATAAGTAAAATGGGAATATTTACTGAGAAAACTGTTTCTTCTATTAACATACATTTGAAATGTATGGAGTCTATCAAAATACATTTGGTTTTAAACTAAATTTAAAAAACACACGTACCATCGCATTTCTGAAATATGAATAGCGAAAAACTCTTAAAATGATTATTTTATAACAAAAAAAACTTTCTCTTTTTACAGCGGCAGGGCTGCGTTCACGGAGAGGAACTCCCCTACCTATTCGGGGCCCCGTTAGCAGCCGGCCCCCTTGCCCACTTCCCGAGAAACTACACAAAGGGTGAAGCCCTGCTTTCTGAGGCCGTTATTCTTTATTGGAGCAACTTTGCAAGGACTGGGTAAGTCAGTTTAATAATACACTAATAATAGACTTTTCGGTTATTGTAGGGAAACATTTGTAAAGCTGTATTAAGGATATGTCCTGAAAAGATCGCCTGTAGTTTGGTATTATATTATTAGAAAAGTTTTTATTAAGTAAGAAAGTATTTGAAGGATACGCTAAAAAGATTATAATAATATTTGTATTGTATAAAACTTGGTTTTTTTTCAAAAATCCTTATAATATGATATTTAGCTAGTTCTCTAGCCTAGTGGTCGATCTTCTTCAGTTTTCGTAAACTTAGTTGAAAGGTTTAGGGTTTGAGTACCCTCAAGAAAACCCTAATACATTGATTTAAAACTGATTAATGAATTTCTATCCAAACAGCGTAGGTGTATAAGATCATTTCTTCCATCTCCGAGCATCCCTTAGTTTTCGATAGTGAAAAATAGTTATAAAGGGAGCTGTTTTAGATCAGTTGCTGAATCTCTCTCTTTGGATTGGGTATTAAAAGAGAGATAATATCTATTGGCCTCACGTTGGTCGTGCTGACTTGGTTGCCACTAGGGAAAACTACAAGTCCAGTTCATGATTTTTTTTTCTTGACAAATAATTGAAACACGAATAACTTTCTAACGCTTTCAAAGTTACACCCTGTAAGAATAGTGCGAATCCGTATCGGATGGCGGGCGTTAAACCGCTTAATATCTGAAGAAACATTAAATAAACCTGCTCTCTATACATCGGATAGATGACGGTTGTAAATAAATAGAAATAATAAAGAAATCCTCTCATTTAGAGTATAAATTCTTAAGCCGATGTCTCTTTTATATAGCTCAAAATACGTGTATAAATCTTTATGTCGATCACAAGAACTCTTCCCAAACGGTATACAGTAGCGACATGAAATTTTCCCACGTCATTCTGGCTGCAATTGTTAGTTTAACTGTGCAATTTTCAACATTCAACCTTAAACTGAAAACGTTATATCTTTGACGTCTCAATGAAAAGCAACAGAACAAATAATAACAAATATTTGCTTAGCAACAGATCCATACTAAAATAATCCGTCATGTCGTCATAACAATTCAATATTTACTGAATTTGCTCAGCGATTTTATATATGATATAATATTAGAAGTGTCACAAATATTAACTTTTAACGCCACTATGTCTTGTCATTAGCACTGCAGATAATATTTCTTGCGAAATTGGTATGCCATAAAACGTTATTTAGATTGTAATTAAAGTTTGTTTCACACAAATCAATATAAGCCTTATGGCACTAAGCCTATTGAAATTATGAAAGTTGCACAGAAATAACACTGGCCAACCCTAGCCAACTCTACTTGATTCACTCAAATATTTAACCCGCCAAACAATGCGAAATACTTTACTTGTGTTCTTGCTAATTGTTGTAAGCAGTTGGCTAACCCTGGATTACAGTGGCGTAGAAAAACTGAGTGTAAATATCTTTTATTCGATAAATACCGTAATTCTGTGATGTCCAAAAGTTCCTTCAATCCATATGACCCTAATAAAATAAGCGTCTTAGCACTAGTCCAATCTTAACTCTATCCTTCTATCCATACTATCTCCTAATAAAGATACATTGAACAACTGAGTTACAGTTAGTTCTTGTATAAAAAATCTTCTTAATATAAGTTCCATTAGGAGGTCATATTCTCCACATTGACAGAGGAGATGACTAAATAAAAAAATCGAAAACAATGTCCACTCCCATTGTTGAGAATATTGACTTTCATTAGAGCATTTCAACAAAAGTTGTTTTAAGAGAACTGGTTGTTATTAACCTTACTTTTTGAGAGTAAGAATTCTAAATTATGTCACAAATTAAAGGCTAAACAACTGTATCCATATCCTAATCCTCTTTAAATAGTAATCACAAAATGGTCATGCACGTATTTAGAAATATGTTAAACGTTTAAATCGTCAGTATATTGGCAGAAGGCGTTAGGTCAATAAACCTTGTTTTGACACAATCGACATTAGGAATGTATTTCTAATGCTGAATGCTTGACGCGATTAAACAGTAGGACGGATTATGATGATGATTGTGCAGTTCAGGGTTGATGTTTCCCTTTCGGGGAGTGGCGACAGAATTCCCGTTTGGAGAGCGATTACTTCCTTGTTTGTTATTCTGTGTTTTTCTGTTGTTGATTGTCTGTGTCCTACTTTCGTCATCATGACTTGTCTTTTAAGAGCGTTCACCTGTATCGCAGCGTATGCAGAATCCGTGTCGTATATAGATCAAATAAGTATTATTTGCCTCTTAAGCCTCGTTTACAATGCTAACGAAAATGACAAGCATAATATTTCGTAAATCTTCAACGTCATATATCGTTACGCGACTTTTTAAAAAATTATGAAATTTAGTTCTTTCTATTTACACACCTTAACCATTATTTTTTAAGCATCCGAATTTATGAGATTCGTTAATCATTTACGAATTTCATTTACGTATAATTTATTCTGTTTTATAATAATATCAATTATAGCTCTTTGCCACTAATCACTGTGAAAAAAAATTGGCTTAATTTATAGAGATTTCTTAAAATTACGTATAAAATAGATGGAATAAGACTGAGCTTGTTTTTTTCAGAAAATAAGCCGTCCTAAAATCTATTGTACAGCATTCATAACTCAAAACAGCTGATTTTCGACTTTTTGCCTTCTTTCATCTTATTACAAAACAAACGTAGAAATAATTACTGCATATTTATACGCTACGGCACTGATTTTCATATCTTATTATTTGTTTGAGCTTACAGTAGAGCCTTTTGGTCATATTTCGACACTCATTCATATGCTAATGGGCAGCAGACGCCAGTGGTGTTTTAGGCAAAATTGCAAAATGAAAGGGGTAGGTGTATTTATTAAGTTTCCGGCATTGTGAAATTTTAATAGGGTTACGATACGCCTAAAGATGTATACATAATTTCACTTTCCTGCAAGGCATGTTGACGTGAGCGTATTAAATCTTTGAGAAAAATCTAACCCCGGAAAATTTCGGCAAAGGAATTTTGATGAAAGTAAATATTTTGTTGCTTTTCTTTTGTGTACCTACCAGAAAATATTTTCATATCAGTAGAATTATTTCGTGGAAGCTCGGCTATTGGTTAATATTCTTTCCTAATTTTGCGAGTCGCATTACTTCGCAATAATTTTTCATAAGCTTGTTTCAATTAAAGATATTTTTGAAGCAAACCAAATTTTAGTATATTATTTACTTATATTTCTAAAAAACATATATCACATACAATGAACCAAATCTAATAATTTTACCATAACTCTCGGGTCTAATGCTACAAGTGCCTATGATATATTTATCAATTATTTAGTACAGGCTATTGTGTATTTCTCAATAACAATATATTGTCGTTGACACTAACTGAAAAATATTAGTTTTGCGTAATTGAACTTTGAAGTTCGTCAAATGTTTGAAATCCTATAGCTTTTTCATTTTGTTTGTTTGTACAAAACTGTTTTTAAGTAAAAGTGTAATTTATATGAAACTAGTGTTTTTCACCCGACTTCGCCCAAAATGGTGAACGTTTATATTGGGTTATTAAATTTAGACGTTGGCTAGCCAACGTTGTAATTTTAAAATATCACCGTCAACCGTATCTCTTTTGTTACACCCACAAAATATAGTTCACCAATTTATAATAATGTTAAGAGTTGAAACCAGCCATAATAAAAGATGACAATTTTGCCACCTGCACTCTTGTTATGGCACCGCAGAACTTCCCGATAGACAGCTTGTTGATCTGCATTTAATAATGGCTCCTAAGTGCCACAAATTAAACATACGATCAGAGTCATACGCTAATTCTCGATGACGGTTCCAGATGCACACCAAGTAGTATAAATTTACCACTCACTTTCTACCAAATCACAAATATGAAACTCAATATTTAAAACAAATATCTACGTTCGCGTTACTATCTCAACTGTCACTTGCAGAATATATTAGTATTGAGCTGTTGCTACAGCGTTTACAGTTGTAGGTTAAAAGTTAAATGTTGAGAGTTTAAAGTTGAAAATAGCGCAGGTGAACTAAAACGGACATACAAACATACAAATTTCTACATGTTTGTGCTATGTAGTAGAGATATGTTTGTTCTTCCATACGGTAGTGTTTGAAACAAGGAACATTTTGACATAACTAAATCAATTTGTCATTTTTTCGATTTAGTGTTTTCTTCCAGAACAACGACGATATATCGTTATCTTTCACATTACTGTTGCCAAATACTGTGGTGGTATTTTTTTGTGCCAGAGCTGCCCATGTAAAGATATACACTTATTTTACTAGAAAGTCCCCATATCTGAATTGCTTATATCAAACATAGGCATTTCTTGGTATAAAATATCTCGACAAATTATTTTGACATTTTGACCGTTTTTCTATTGGCTATCAAAGTTTCAGCGACAGTGTTGAGATAAATAACAATCCTACAGTCAGTTTTATAGCTCAAAATATCCGTAAGTTGCAGCAAAACATTTTTTCATTAAAAATAATCTTGAACCATTTCGTTTATAGCCTTTCCCATGTAACGAATTCGATTAATTAATTGTATCTTTTTATTACTTTTGAATTTTTTGATATCAAGGAAAAAAAGGAAAAATTTTTTGAAAAAGTTACAATTAATTAATTGACTGTAGGTGCTGTTTTGGAAGAAAGCACTAAATAAAAAAATCACATATTGAGTTGGTTATACCAAAATTCTCAAACTCTGCTGTATGGAAGAACACATTAATTTTTATAAATTATATTTAAACTTAAAAACAGTTTTTTTACAAACAAACTAAATGAAAAATATAAAAAAATTTATAACTTTAAAGTACAATTACTTAAAACTAGTGTCTTTTTCCAGAACAACAAAGATATACACTGTATTAAAAAACATTTTAAATTCACAAGAAAATGTTACATTCATACGTAATCTAATATCATCAAAATAATTCAGCCCTTTCATTAAAATTTTTGAAATAATATTTTTAAAAATATTCAAAAGTGCTTAATCAAACAAAAGCCTTTTGTAGAACTTTTGAGCTTTATTAATTTCACATTAGTTAATAGTCGATGAAAATTTCTGCGAATAACTTCAACAATTTTCCCTTTTGCGAAATAAAGTTTTAAATTTTCAATCGGCGCCCAGAATGTGTCCACCGCAACAGTTCGCCAAAAGAAATTCAACAATCAGATTAATTATTATTTGAAACCAATAAATCAAATAATGCTATTAATGATTCCCAGAAGAGGACTTTATAATTTTTGAGCACTTTACAAAATTTCAGGAAATCATTTGATTATTTGTATTACTGAACAAATATTAACTGAATTATAAACTCCATGCGGATTCTCAATTACAAACATTATTTTTGTTATCAATTCATTAAAAATTCGTTCCGCGTGTGGTCCGCGGGCCGTATTTTCACCAGGCCTGCTGTAAACGAATAATGTAACAGTCATCAATGTTGCAAAATATGAATTTATTTATATCCTCTTAATATTAGGAAGAATAAAGAAAAAAATAGTTGGTAGATACTTTTAACATTTTCCTCGTATTAAAGCGGTAATAGAAAGTTTATATGGTGTGCATTTACTGGATACATTTAAAATACATTTATTTATTTAATTATTTCAATTTTTCATTTACCAAGTCCGCTCCGAATGTGGAGCATATGGCCTCTTAATGGAGGTATCTCAACAGAATTTTTCTACGAGAACTGCTGGTTACTCAGTTGCTCAACATCTCTTTTTTTCGAAGAGTATAGGGATAGAAGGATAAGGCTAGGACATGACTAGTGGTTAGCTAATCACTCTCGATAATCCCCGTTTTTTAGGATCAGATGCGTGAGAAGGGAATTTCAAACATTAAAAACATCCATGTCTAAGCACAGAAAGCGATAAACCGATTGCAAAATCAATTCATGAAATTGTCCTTACCTGGATTTGAACCCGAGACATCCGTTACGTCATTGAACAAAGCACTGCATTCACGTGGTCAGCTAAAAAAACAGACAGCAATTTATATCGGCGTCCGTAGCGCAGTTGGTAGCGTCGTTGGCTACTGTTACGGTGTCTCGGGTTCAATTTCCGGTGCGGACAGTTTCATAAATTGATCTTTCAATCGATTTATGGATTTCTGTTCCTAGTCATGAATGCTTGTAATGTCTAAAACTTCCTCCCACCCATCGGATCCTCGAAAACGACGAGTAACAAGGGTGATTAGCTTACCATTAGTCTTATTCTAGCGCTATTCTTCTACTCACTTCGAAAAAAGAGAGGTTGAGCAATTGAGAAACAAGCAGTTCTCATATAAAACTTCTGTTGAGATACCTCCATTAGGAGGCCATATGCTCCACGTTGGGAGCAGACATGGTAAAAAAAATATATGAAATCGTCAGTTTTTTAATTAAACCTAACATAACTTAACTTCACCTTTGTTTATTTGTCAACTGTTTACTGAACAAACATATTTATTAACTGACCATCTATTATTTCTTATAAAATTAGTTACTGACAAATGATTAGTTGCCAGATTATATTGACAATATTGTTACATACGCACTTTATTAGTTTGTTTTTTTTTTGTGATTACAGGAATCCAAATGAAGTCACAGATGGTGAACAGGTGCACGGATCCCGTGGTGAGAAGAGTCGTTTCAAGAATATTGAATGGACGGCGTATGAGGCTGTCCACAAAAAGTATCTAAACTTGGACATTAAGTCTAAATTGAAGAATCACTACAGAGCCCATAGGTAATAAAGACATTGTATACACAAGCAAAAGTTTTTGTATAATCTATCATAGAATATAGAATATAATAAAACACAATTCGACGAGAATATAAATTTTCAGAACAAAATTTAAGAGTTTAAAGTTTTTTAAATAATAAAAGGATTTAAAACCTTCAATCATTATTTAGACATGGGGTAGTAATTCGTAACGCACAGCACGCCCATCGGCTATCTCTGCCGCAATGAAATATCCTTAGCACTTGCCCATCTGTACCAACTAAAATAGCGAACGGAGCGCTACACCCACGCCATACACTATAGATATCTCACTTGCCAGTTAGTCTCAATACGAAAACTACAGTATGTTTGTATGATGAGCTGGCTAGGTTTTGGCCCTTGGGACTCTTAGGCTAAAAAATTTGTAGACCCCTAATTTAGACAGAGTATTAAAGATTGTTTTTTTTTTTAATGTAAAAATATAAGGAGGGAAATGAAATCCTGTATAATATTGATAAAAAGTTGTCAATTTTTGAACATAAAAGATATTATAATTAATTTTAGATCCTTTGATTTATAGAATTCATGTCGATTAAATTAATATATATACTTTTACCTACAGGCTATCTTTCTGGTTGAACTTGGTACCAGATCTCCACCGACCTGGTGGAGCAGACGTTCCGCAAGGCCACCATCAGCTGGACGATGACGACAGCCCTCCGAATCATCCGAGAATCCCAATACCCGGCCGCAGCTTCCCGACGGAGATAGCGCGCATTATTCCCGCGATCGATGCTCCACGTACCCCAACACTAACCTTCTTGAACATCAGTTTCCCCTCCAACAACAACAATCAACCGGGCGGAGGTAGATCAAACGATAAGACTTCAGTCACCTTGATACCGTCCAAAGACTCAGGATCTGAAGCAGGTGGGAGAAACGACGAGTATAACAACGTCATGGGAACAACGTCTTCGACACCGGAAGATGGCTTCGCTGCATACTCAACAGCGCTTAGTGTCACAATAGCAATAGGGTGCTCGTTATTAATACTTAACGTTTTAATTTTTGCGGGAGTGTACTACCAGCGGGATAAAACGAGATTGAACGGTCACGAAGGGCATGGAAATGGGTCACATAATACAAAAAAACGTTCGGAAAATGGACAGATGCCAAACAACATATGCGGCGATATTGAAAGTGCGTTAAATTTTCAGACAAGTTTAAAAAACGATCCAGCGACAATTTTAGCCCACCACCATACTCATTCACATCATCAGCTTCCTCCTCCTGAATTCGCTGATCTTCCTCAGAACAATGTCGCCACACTGCCAAGAGCGCCTCCGCCTCCGAAGATTGGTAAAGGTGGCATTAATACGTTAGCTTCTAATCAGATGCCCGAAAATCAACCGCTCCTAGCCGCGCACAGCATTCAGTTGATAAACACTGGAACACTGACAAAGAAAAACACCCAATTGAACGCCAAGTCGAATGTGACGATGGAAGAGTTGAGGGTGTGACGCCAAGGTGGGTGATTGCGGCGCAGCACAAGTCACAGCAGTGTCTCCCTATCAGGATATGATGAAAATCTTGTCTGACAGCTTGGGTATTTAGATTAGAGGAACATTGAAAAGAAAACGGTTTTTTGACATTGAAAAAATACTAGTTTAACCTAATTTTATTTTTAAATATCTTATCTACCACATTTTAAACGTATTTGACATTAATTATTTTAATTTTAATTAATACTTAATTTTCAAAAACAAAACCTCTTAATCATGTTTCATTTTGGTAATTGAGTCTCTGATTCGTTTGCTAAGCACGCTCCTGGCGATTTTTCAATAAAATAAGTTGTTAATATATATATCGTCGTTGTTCTGGAAGAAAACACTAAAAAGAAAAAATGACAAAAAAGATTTAGTTATACCGAAATGTTCCTTATTTCAAATACTACCGTATAAATGTATATAAATTACACTTTTACTTAAAAACAGTTTCGTACAAACAAAAAAAATGAAAAAGCTATAGGATTTCAAACATTTGACAAACTTCAAAGATCAATTACTCAAAACTAATATTTTTCAGTTAGTGTCTTCTTCGAGAACAACGACGATATGTGGTCTATCAATTTTTCGAGTTGCAAGTCTAAAATTTCTTCCTTTTTCATCCGGGAGCGTGTTTAGCGACTAGGTGAACAACTCATTTGAATCAACAAATCATTTGGTAAATAAACAAGCTAATTTAAGAAAATTACGGTTACTTCAAAGCAGTAAAGTACGTTATATTACGCACATTAATCACGTAAAATTGTTGTTATTATCTAATGCAAAATTTGTTATTCTCGTCTTTCATATGAATAATTAGCTGACCCATATTCAAAAATAATTACAAAAAACGTCCTTTCAATGTTACCGAAAATCTCTGCATGACTTGTGCGCGTTTTATGATGAACGTTTCTTGTGAGCGCACGTGTTAGGTTACACCGTGATATCATGCGCCGTCAAGCACTAGTGAAAAAAACCAAAACATTTTTTTTATAAACAAGTATAATAATTTTAATATATTAAAAGAATAAAATATATATAAACGATAAAATAAAAATATGTGGACGTGCATAACGCAATCTTAATGTGATCATTCGAAAAATATTAGTTTTTAATAATGATATAACTACTACACATATTAATAATAGAATAATATTAATTATAAAATGATAAACAGGTTTAAAATACTATAAACTTATAATGACTATATTAAAAAGACGGTGCTTTTAAGAAGTTTGCTAATAGCCATTTAAAAAATATATTGAAAGTTTGTGCGAAATTATTATGTAAAATATTTCATTTGATATAAAAATATGTAAAATTCAGCAAAAAATTTTATTTCATTTTAATTTCCATTGCTTCTCAAACTTTTCGCAAACTTTCAAAATTGTTTTTATTGTCATGGCAAGTGAATTCAAAGTTGGAACGAAAACTTAAAAGTGGAAAGACTAATGACTTACCTATGTAATTACTATTGAAATTGGAGACATTTATATACAGTGAATTTAAAATATTATTGGTATACTCAAACACCAGCTCAAAAAAAAAATTAGCACTAAGTTAGAAAGCACATTTTTAATGAGTTATTCTTTAATATTAAATTAGTACAATGTTTTTGTTTATTTGAATCATCTTTATAACTTAATTTACTGGTTTCAAAGCTATTATATAATATCTAATTTAAGAATTGATGTTAATTTTTTGTACTACAATAATTCAATTTAATGTTACAGGTAAAATTTTTGAATTTGTGTTGTGTTTTACTTCAACCTAAATGCTCATATGGGAATCAATGACAGAGTTTAAAAGAGTTTGATTGTGCGTGGACAGTAACAATAATATTGACCGTAAACGCTTTTGTACTAGCGGAGTGTCAAGCGATATAATTCTATATGATAGTCAGCTACTTTTACACTTGATGAAACTGCCTAAATGCATTCTAAGAATCCTATATATATCAATTTAAAACTATTCAATTCACTTTTTATCATTCTAAATCTTCTTCCTCTTAGTCGCAATCTTTACTTGTGAGGGTTGTGAACTTCTCCTACCGCAACAACTTCATTTTCTTTGACGATCCTTCGCCACTCACTCCTGTACTCCGCTGATATGAGGGCTATTGGTCAGGATAAGTCTGTGGCATCCTTCACTTGGTCGCTCCAGTAAGTTGGGGTCCTTTCACGTCCTCTTTTGCCTTCAACCTTTCCTGTGTCGTAAGACTTGCGGGCAATGTGACCAAACAGCTGAGTAGGCGTCTTGTATAAACGGCTGAGAGTCTATCCTGTACATGGAGCTCTTTCAGGACAAATGTTCTTTGTGCGCTTGGTTGTCCATGGTATACGTAGCATCTTTCTCCAGGACCACTTCTCAGGAGATCTAAAACAAGAAACATTCTGGTCAGACTATAGCAAATCTTATCAACAAAAAACAATTTTCATTTGAAGCTAAATTTATTTTTAAATTAAATATCATTTAGAATTTATTAAAAACATTCCGTTCTGTTGAGCTTAAATAAATGAATTCTCATATAATATACACATCACATAATGATGAAAATTAATCCACACAATTTTATAAATATCACGAAACGAAACTGGTTGTCAAACATAAAAAAATTGAAATTCTAAACATAGTACATAACGCAAACACTTTTTATATACCTCAACACCACAATTTGTATTATTGTAGTTCATAATATTAAAACATCAATTTGTTTTTTTTTTCACAAAAGCCATCAAAATATTCTTGCTCTATTGTTCATGTTTGAAGTGTATGCTGTGATATTATCAATTAATAATAAACAGAAAATACTTATTTATAGTTATTCGATTTCCACTTCGACAAGGGAATCCATATCTTGATTTAGCCTGAAAGCTTTTATGTATGTCAGTATTTGTGTGAACTCACTCACGTTCACGTGGGACAAGTCAATATTAATGTTGTTATTTATAGAAAAGTCATTATTCATTTTGACAGAAGGAAAAATTCAATTGCAAGACCCTTCAGTTCTCAGATTCACCACTTTTAAAATATTGTAAAATGGCTAAATTCTAATGTTGGTCTTGTATAAGTGAAAGAATAAAGATGAGAGGATAGTTTCATTTCTTTTATTTGAAAACATCATTAGATGCTTTAACAGTATTTGACTGATAAAAATAGGTGGTTTACTTGACAAAGAAATAATATACTACGATAAGTCGTAAACCACATTGAACCACTCGTTGCTTAGTAATTTATAATGTCGTGATAACCTGAAAAAATAATATAGCAGTATATACTTCAAACATTATAGAAATATTTCAAACCATGTCATATTTAACAGTAATTATCCAATGCGTATTCAAAATAGGTATGTTTATATCGGATTCTGTTTGAATACGCAAAGATATTTTTTTCATTGTGCGTTAAAATGACATTTTTCTTTATGTCTGTAACATTATTATTCTTATGATATAGTTGAAGTTATCATTTTGATTTATTTGTAACGTTTCATGGACCAAGTATATGCAAAATATAAATTTATCGCAATAAATTATGTAAAATATTATAAACCCTACCTATAATATAAAAGATAGGTTCAGAAAAACATGCAATCTTGGTGACGGTAACATGAATATGTAAATATTTTATTTTGAAGTCAAAATTAATTAAAAAGATTACAATGTGTTCGAATAACACATTTCCTGCCAAATGTAGACTTAAATATTGGGCAATTTCAAGTCGATAATTAATATCTAAGAGAAACCACTGAGTACGTTTTTAAAAAATTATCTCGGATTCGAAAATCCTTTGTGCGATAATGTGAAAGTAGTATAATGTGTTACAGACTTTTATCAAATTATTTTTAAGAGTTTATAAATAAAAAAAATATTTTAGATTGGAAATATGTCTCACAGTTTGTGAACGACTGGGGTCGAAAGTTTGTACATATATTATTTACATTATAAATTATAAAATGTGTCTGTTAATAATTTTTGAAATGGTGGATGATTTAATTACTTTATTATTGTTTTTGTTTCTAAATAATTTGGCGAATTGAATATGAATTTTATCAAACAAATACAATTGTTTCAAAAATAATATAATATGTACTTAAATAAAAAAAATATCATTTCTGGCCATTGAAGGTGGTTGTTCAAATATGTATGCATTCAAATTGTGTATTGTTTCTTTCATTCATAAGATATTATGTAAATTTTATTATTGAGTTTTACAAAAAGTGTAGCGTGGGGATACATGTCGCCGCGTATTTGCGAAATGTGATATCCGAGAAAAAGTTTTGTCTTCGGTCAGCAAAAAATTATAATTTTTTTTTAATGAGAAAAGTTTCCATAAAATGACATTTATATCAATTTCATCATTTCACACAACAGCAGTTACTAAGTGTGATATTACTGAGTATAAAGTAAATACGTGTTTGTAAAAGAAGACAGACCGTCTGCCAGCGTGAGAATAATCAAATGTGATATTCAGAAAACGTTTTTCACAAATTTGTCAAATGGTATTTTATAATTATAATTAATTACCACAAATAAACCGTTTATCGTGAATTAAAATAACAAGGAATTGTTTTAAAAACGTCAGTTTTTTGTTGTTACAGTTTTAATCATG
This sequence comes from Himalopsyche phryganea, assembly GCA_022494535.1. Taxonomy (NCBI): domain Eukaryota; kingdom Metazoa; phylum Arthropoda; class Insecta; order Trichoptera; family Rhyacophilidae; genus Himalopsyche; species Himalopsyche phryganea. The sequence continues at coordinate 4,688,805 of JAGVSL010000025.1, forward strand.
TTTTAAATGAAAATATCATTATATGAGATTGGCATTATGCGGGAATCGCTAGGAGCAGTGGAATATATTTGAAGCTGACAATAATTTATTTTGGGATTAAAATTGAAGTGTTTATGAGAACTGATAATTTTCCTCATGATACAACCTACAAATAATTCATTGGTTGTACATATGTAATCAGTTGTGCAAATAAAAATGCTACTTTGAAGACCTCTCGAATAACTTGTACCTATTAACAAAATAAACTCGAGGTTTCCTTTTGATTTTATGATTTTAATCATCTGAATTATATCAAAATATTCTATTTGGGTAAAAAGTTATTTATCTGGAAAGACAAATGTACTTCATGGAATTAAAATTATTGGTAAATGTTCGTATTGGTGGACGTTGTCCAAAAATGCGTTTTTTTCATCAATAAGCATGCGAAATGAATTGTCTTAGGGTAGAACAGTCTTTTACCAGTTTAAATATATGGAAAATATTCAATAATGATGAAAGGAAACGGTGGAATAGTGGTTTATTAACGACACGTCCAAGGCACAGGCTAACCGTATACTGTGCTTTGAAAACAGATGCTTGCGGCGAATATTAGGGGTACGGTGGTTTGATTTTTTCAGGAACTCGGAGGTAACAGAGCGGATGTTAGAGCGTTCAAAATAAAAAAGCGACGATGGGCCTGGCTTGGACACGTGCTGTGGATGCCTCAGAGGAGCCTGAATCCTGCCTGTCTCTTCTACCAACTGGATGGATTTCGTCTCCCTGGAAAGCCGCTGATGACCATCTATAGGATGTATTCGGTGGAGCTACGGGACGCTGGGATGACCAAGGAAGAAGCGAGGAGACTGGCGGGGGACAGAGAAGCATGGAGGAACCGCGTGATAGCCATATGCTTCAAATAGGGAGCGGATATGGTTTAAAAAAAATATTGCAATAAATCAGGATTGGCAACCTAAAAACCAAATATATATTCATGACTGAATCAAACCTATAAGGAAATTTGGATTATTGAGATTTTGTACACAATCTGTGTACAGGTGTACAGGTGCACAGGTGTACAAAATCTCAATAATCCAAATTTAATATTGAAATTCCATCAAGCACCCTCAGTCGATGTCTTAAATTATATCAAACCTATAAGGGTTTAAATGAAGATTCCTATGAATTCACCTATTTTTATTTTACGTAAGGCGTTTATTTGGTAGAAATCAAATATAATAGGATAAAATATCAAAGTTTTCAGTTCTACAAAGTTGTATTAGTTAGTTGATAGCTTATAGGTTTGATGCATCCATGAATATGTTTTGTTTTTTGGTTGGTAATTTTGACTTTATTGCAATATGGATGTCAAAAATAAAGTTTGTGACATACACAATTCTTAAACTTAAACCACTGTCATAATGTTTCATTTCGTCGTTATTGAATATATTTAGCGTGATGAAAGACTATTCTACCCTCAAACATAACATTTCGTCCGCTTTTTGGTGAAATGAATGCATTTTTAGATCACGTCCACCAATACGATAAATTACCAAATTATTTGAAAAAAAAACACATTTTAAAATAATAAATTACATTTGTTTAGTCCAGCAACTTGATTCAAGTGTATTCATTGCTCTTATAAACCAGATTGAATATTTTTTCTTTGATAGGTTTAAAAAACTTCGCAAGATGCCATCTTCATCATTTTTCTGGAATTCTTTTATAATCATTATAAATTTCAAGATTTATTTCTTTTAACATATTTTAATCTAACTTAAATCACATTTTTATAATACTGTTAAGAAATATTTTAATACCAATTCATATTCAGTCGCCAAAATATATTTTTAACATATTATTTGTTTCAGAGATTTTACCGTTGTCTGTAAATAAGTACAAGGTACATGTATCGTTCATTTTTACACAGAATGTATGTTTTGATTGTACATATAACGATAAATTATTCTGACCCACCTATTTTAACACGATTAGTTTAATAATACATTGTTATCACCGAACCTCGTGAAGATGGTATGAATAAACATTTATTAAACAAATAAGCGTGTTTTATTTTATAGGTTTTTGACAGAAATAAAAACAAAAGATTTCATTTGCATTTACTTAGAGTTATAGATAAGTAAAATTCCAATAAATTGAGGTGTCAAAATATCAATGAACTTACTTCCACAAGAATGATGTCATTGATAGCAATCACACCATAATCCAAACATTAATATAATTGAGGAGTCTAGTATTAAAACTCATAATATTTACCATATCGACGATATTTTAGCCAATTACTGTAACCGTCAAAATATAAATTGTTTGGGAGAGAGTAAAAACTGTTTATATCGAAAACATTATAGTGTGAGTTGCGTTATGAATCTTTTAAATGTTGTCATGTTTAAAGTTACGGGATTATACGTAAAAAGTTTCACAGTAATGTAGGCAAACATTATAACCCAACGATCTCTTACTCATAAAATTACGATGAGACAATACTTAAGAATCGGCTTAGACCGAGAGCTGTTGTGATGTGATAGATGTGAATAGGGATTTTCTTTGTTTAAATTGAATAACACGACCCCTTGTAATAGAAAATGACTTTCCTTTGGATGATTTCTTGCGTATTGCATGTGAATATGTGTATGTGTGTATGCGTTTGTATATATATGTATATATGTGTGGGTGCGATATGCGGAGAGGTATATTTATATAAATGCTATTGGTGCCCACGTGAATTGGTTTCATTGTGGATTGCTTAGCTCTGCAGTGATTACGCCCTTCAATCTGCAGCGATGGAAGTGGAAAAAAAATTATATTAGAGATGAAGGAGAGTCAAAGAGCTATGACGGTTAACGCGCCTTAGGACTTAACGTTCCATCGAATTGATATCCAAAAAAATAGACTGTCGATATAATAGTGCCTTGCACCAAGTGATCGAGCCAGAATTTTTGAACCTTAAACCAAATATAAAATGATGTATCCGTTCCATAAAGTGGACAATTTATTTTTCTAATTTACATCATTTGTCCGAGAGCCGCTATGTAGTCCTTAAAATTAGATCCAATCATTAACTCATTTTCGTATTTTTTGAGTGTTAAATCAATTGGCCAAAACACGTCGATATGCAAAAAATGAGTTATGAATGCAGCATTGTTCTTCGTGCTCAAAACTCATATTTTCTAATGCCTTATAATTTTCTAAGCTAATAATCTCCATGCCCGCCAATGAGAGTGCAGTATTTTATTGCCATGGCCACCTGTATTTGTTTTCATATCATGGTGTAAGCGTCTGTTCCGTGTAATAGTACTATAGCCCTCAAATATAACATGCCTAATACTATAAAATGAACTAAAAAAAGTATTTAAGTCTTTGACACAAACAATGATGTATATACATTAACGTATTCTTAAATTTTATACGCTTGTATTTGTTTATTTAAGCCAAGCGCTACTTATCTATGTAGATATATTTCTGTGGCGTTATGGCAGAAGTTTATTTGTCAATTTTACTTTAACTTGTAGGAGAATAAATTTTCGTTGTTCTGGAAGAGGACACTAACTGATAAATATTAATTTTGAGTAATTGAACTTTAAAGTTTGTCAAATGTTTGAAATCCTATCCATTAGCTATTTTTTAATTAGAATTTCTTAGTTTATATGGATTAAAATTAAATAATAAATATTAGTGAACGTACTGGGCAGCTCCTTGTTATGTCAGCAGTCATGGAGTGACGTTGAAACTGGCTGGGCCGCGTGCTGCGAATGTCTCCGGAGAGCTTTAATCCTGCTTGCCTCTTCTTCCGATCGGCGGGATTCCAGCCTCTTGGAAAACCATCGGGTATTATGTATAGGATGTACTCGGCAGAGCTGAGGGACTCTGGCATGTCATGAAAGGAAGCAAAGTGATTTGCGGATGACAGGGAATCATGGAGGCTCCACGTGGCGGCCATATGCTTCAAATAGAGAACAAATATAGTTAATGAAGAAGAAAAATAAATAAAAAAACTAATTTCAATCTATCACTGATAAAGTGTGCAATATTTATTTGTGTCTCTTTTTGATGGCTGCTTTAATCAAAACCAACTGTGTTTTCTTAAAATTATTTCATGTTTATATAAATTCAAAAATAAATACGAGAACTATTAAAAGCCTTCATGATTTTCAAACTCGGGAAAAATTCGGCATTTAAAATAAATTCCATTATGCAAATCGGTTTCCAAAAACCGCCCCTAAGTCTTGGGGGTTTTTAATATTTATTTATTTTACTTTGACGAACGGGCCGTGAAAAAAAAATCTGCGCGTGCTCTGGGGCCAAATTCTGATTTCCAATTACTAACTTAATGAATTCCCTCAAAAATCAACCCCATAACAAATTTTAAGCCTACGATTTGCATCTCTCCCAGGGATGAGTGATTTACCCCTACACTCCGTGCAAATACTGTCTTGTCGAATATTTTAAGCCAACCCGGCGGCTCGAAAATTGTAAAGTTGTGTCACAAAACGTGAGATTTTTCAAAATCTGTAATGTATATTTGTTGTACAATTATGGTTTCTAAAAAAATATTAATTCTGAACCCTAATATTTTTTAAGTTCTTCTAAAATCTAACCAATACATCACAATTACAGTATATTAAAATAATTTTTAAACGTATTTTGCGTCATATATGTAACCATACGCTCGTTACATCATAATGGAATGCATTCATTGGATGAATATTTATTTAAAGTTTTGGTCAATAGGAAATAATAAATTCTCAGTATAGTTCAGGAAACAATGGACAGGCTGCAGAGCAACTCGTATCGCATTGGTCTCAAAATCAATGCCGAGTAAAACCAATGTGCTCTGCAATAGTTTCTGACAAGACCCAGACTACCCTCTGACGAGCGCGGGGAAAGACATTGAGAGAGTCGATGGCTTTAGGTACTTGGGGGTACACATCACGGGAGATGGCAATCCGCGTAAAGAGCTCGCAATCCGATTAGGAATTGCTGGAGCAACTTTTAACGCAATGCGGAAAGTCTGGGACTCACGGTTGTACTCGGTCAGAACCAAGTACCACTTATTCAACGCATGCATCCTGATGGTTTTGCTTTACGGTTGCGAGTCATGGCACCTCACAAGGCACAGGGTAACCGTATACTGTGCTTTGAAAACAAATGTTTGGGGCGAATACAAGGGGTACGGTGGTTTGGTTTTGTCAGGAACTCGGAGGTAAGAGAGCGGACGGACCAGCGTCTTATTACTTCCAAAATAAAAAAGCGACGATGGATCTGGCTTGTACACGTGCTGCGGATGCCCCAGGGGAGCCTGAATCCTGCATGTCTTTTCTATCAACCAGGTGGATTCCGTCGCCCTGGAAGGCCGCTGATGACCATCCATAGGATGTATTCGGCGGAGCTACGGGACGCTGGGATGACCTGGGAGGAGGCGAGGAGGCTGGCGGAGGACAGAGAAGCTTGGAGGAACCACGTGATGGCCATATGCTACGAATAGGGAGCGGATATGGTTAAAAAAAAATAGTAGTCGCTCTCTATGGTCTAGTGGTAAGAGCTTTGCCCTATCGATCAGGTCCTGGTTCAAGCCCCACCAAAGTCGGTATCAAATTTAGATTTTTCAGTTAAAATTTGGGATTTTTGACATGAGTGAGTTATAAGAATTTATATCGAGTTTATCTCGTATGATTTTATGAGCTGTTGTGTCAGATATTTTTTTTAGCAGTTAGGCCCTCCATCTCTCTGCCACTAATAAATAATGCCTGTAACATGATGAATCCGTCAACAATTAATTTTCGCAAAAAACGAGGAACTGATATATCTCTACGCCTATTTCTTACCTACTACATTATTTAGTAGCTTCCTTTTACTATCTGAAAATTCTCAAATTACACTTATATAATCTTTATTTTTCGAAACCAAAATTGTGTTTATATGGAAAACGATAAATATTTCTGTTTGCGAAAGGTAAGGGGTGTTAAGTCTAAAATTGGTACTTTTCAGGAGAGCCAAAATAAGATTTGCATTTGTATGAAATTTGATGAAAAATGTGATGTTTAAACATGAATTTTACCAGCATTGATTCCACTCTTCCTTTTTTACGTTATGTGAATATATGTATTGTAGTTATTTTAGAATATTTAACTTCCTTTTCTTTTCATACACACATTTAGCGTCCCATTAATTTAGATAGCTATTGAAGTGATCTTTTATATCAACAAAGATGTTTTTTATTGCAAGATAAACTTTATAATATGAATATTTAGGGGTTTGCAGCTTTCGTTTACAAAATTATTATTTTGTGGAAACTTCAAGCCATGATTGATGACCATCACTTGGCATTTTAAAATCATTGTTCGTTTCCTTTTTGTTACAATATTTTATCATTATTTATTATTTTATTGCTATTAATATTATACACAAGCGCAGCGATGCCCAACCTGTGGTTCGCAAGAGAACCTCTAATGACGTTTGTGAACCTCTATGCTCAGATTTATTAGTGTCCGGACGCTGTCAGTACTAGTCAGCAAGGCTTAATACGTTTATGTCTAATCTAATGACTTTGATTTTGATTAATTTCAAATGTGTATAATAAATTATCTGTATATATGACTGTTGTTATTTTACATAAAGATTTTAAAAGAAAAAAAATAATGATGTCACTGTCAAAATAATTACTTAAATAAGAAAGTTGGAAAACACATACTTACGGCGAATATTAAAGGTACGGTGGTTCGACTTTGTCAGGAACTCGGAGGTAAGAAAAAGAACAGATCAGCCCCTTATTGTGTCTAAAATTTAAAAAAAAAAGACGATGGACCTGACTTGGACATGTACTGCGGATACCCCAGGGGAGCCTTAATCTTGCTTGTCTCTTTTACAAACCAGATTGATTCCGTCGCCCTAGAAAGCCACTGATTACCGTCCATAATATGTACTTGGCAGAACTACAGAACGATGGAATAACCTAGGAAGAAGCAAGAAAACTGGTACGGGACAGAGAATCTTGGAGGAACCGTGTGATGGTCATATGTTCTGCGTACGGAGACGACATGGTTAATAATAATAATAAAATGTTAATCATGTCTTGAAATGTCTTGAAAGTTGAAAAATTTATTTAAATATCGACGTTGTTTTGGTCAATTGATGTAACCTACAAAATTTAAATTTAAATTGTAAGACCTATTTTCATCGGAAACATTAAATGGTGACTTACGTTAAGAATCTTCGAAACACTCCTGTAAATTCCCGTGTTTGCAGATACGGGATTATACGTAGGGAGTGTTGATATAATACTGACTTACATCAAGCTGCCGGGTCAGAATTTTTAATAGTAAAACCAATCTAAAATGATGTTTTCCTTCCAGAAAGTGTTCAATTTATTTTTCTAATTTACATAATTTGGCCGAGACCTCCTCTGTCGTCTTTAAAATGAGATCCAATCATTTACTCATTTTCGTATTTTTTGAAGGTTATATCAATTGGCTAAAACACCGTCGATATTATCCTGATTCACAAGACATCAATATGATCTTATTCTGTAATAAAAAAAATTTTTATTGAAAAAATGTCTAGATCTAAAAACCGAAAAAAATTGAAAATCTCGTGTCCTAAATTTAAAAAAAAACTTGAGAACCCTTATCGTCAAATAGAGCACCCTTCTTGTGTGATCCCCGACGCCTGCAATATTAAAATTTGGAAGTCATTAGGCGCGAAAATGAGATGAATGGTACTTGTACAGTCAAAATGCGAGAAAAAGATCATCCACTTTAATATTTTAAACTGCCCCTCAAAAGCGCTGAAATATTGTAGGAGATTTAAATATCTAATTATAAATGATAATTTAAATCAAGTATGAGCTAAGGCCTTTTCGGCTGCCTTATATATTACACTCGTAAAAACTTTTTCGTACATTAAGCCCCTGAAAACTTTGACCCAAATTTTTCCGTAAAAATATTTTAAATAGAATAATGAAATCTTGTTTATGTCACCATACAACTCGTAAACTTTAGAAGCGGCATACAAATTATACCATATTCGTGGAATTAACAACGTTGAATCTTCTTGATTTACGTTTCATGTAATATAAACAAATTTTCGTTAAAAATAATTTTGTCTAATCACAGATTTTTTAAATAGATCTACCGGCAATCTTCGCGGTCGACGGCTAGTGAGAAATTATTGTCGCCTGTGTCAGTGTGTGAGGTAGTCCGGTTTTTATGTCGTTGGGTCACGTTCTGTCTATCGCCCGTCTCTGTGTACGTGATATATCACTTAATATAGGCATACATAGTTCCGTCAAATTTAGTTGTTTTTTAATTTTTAATAAATTAAATAATTTATAATTAAAATCACACTATACGCTCGCCAACATCTGACATTCTGCCCATATCACGAGTCACTATGCCGCGCGCAACGTTTTGGAACAGTGTGCAATGTTGAAATATCAATTTAATTTTTTTCATTTTATTTAGTTGTATTCGTGATAATAAAACTTTCAAAATATATGGCACCTTGGCAATTATTATGAGCAGTGCTACATATTTATAAAAATATTAACAAAATAGATTTATTGCTGATTTATCATAAAATATTTGATGTATTTTTCAGAATTCAATGTGCTTTTACTGTTTGTATTAAGCCCCGTATTCACTAGGGGACTAAATGCCGCGCAACACTGCCCGCAATATAGAGCCTACGTGACGCTGCAGCGTCGCCCACTATGGAAAGAGGTCGTACGCTACATTGTGCGACATTTTTACATGACACGGGAGATGTCGCATGTGCTCGCTTCGGAAGCTAGCGGAAAATGTGATTTGTCGGATGTTGGCAAGTGTATACCGTGTTCTTTCAATTGTAAATGTATTTATTATTGAAAATTACAAATCTACTTAAATAACGAAACTATGTATTCCTTTACTAATTGGTATTTTCGTATCACGAAATATTATGATCATGATACACTTTACTTCACTTTTTGAGTTTTTCATGAATATGTGACGTGCAATGACATCCCTATTTTCATAGCTTAGAGATGAACGTTAAAATATTTGCCAAATATGTCACTTTTTCAAAATATTTTATTAATTTGTTTTTATTCAAAATGCATCGAATTCATAAGATTATGTAATTTTATGGGCTTAACATAAATTATATATTCTACAAAACCACTCTTCTGTCAGCGTCTGTGGCGCAGTTGGTAGCGTCGTTGGCTACGGTTACGGATGTCTCGGGTTCAAATTCCGGTGCGGACGGTCTTCATAAATTGATATTTCAATCGATTTATGGATTTTTGTTCGTAGTCTGAGTGTTTGCGGCGTCTAAAACTCCCTCCTACCCATCCGATCCTCACGGGGCGTAGTGAGAGCGATTAGTTAACCACTAGACATGTCCTAGTCCTATCCTTCTATCCCTACTCTCTTCGAAAAGAGATAGGTTGAACAACTGAGTAACAAGCAGTTCTCATAGAAATATTCTGTTAAGATACCTCCATTAGGAGTCCATATTCTCCACATTGTGAGCGGACATAAAAAATAACCTACATTCATAATTTGTCGGGTGACACCTGACGTGAGTCCTGGCGTGTACAGGTAAAATGTTACGTGGCATTGCTACCGCAGCATGGACGTAGATGCCCCGCCTCTAGTCCCGCGGCTTGTTGCTCATTCTCTTCCTTAGTATAATCGCTGCTTTACGATTCAAGTAGCATTTTTAATTCTCTTCGTTGACAAACTATTTCAGTCACATTTGTTCCATCATATGACAGATAGCACAAATACCTCATATAATCCACTAACGTTTGTAATACGATTGTACATGTAGTAGTCATTGAATTAAATCCACAAAGCATACCTTTTGAATCCAGTGTACCGGGTTTTAGCACTAGGCAGCTCCTGCGCTAAGTCTCGTCGCAGTGTCCCGACATATTTCAGGCCAAACCGAACCGAACCGACACCAAATGGTCCGGACGCTCAAGTGCCTCCGGGACTCTAGGAATAAATTACATCTTTAACCCTTTCGAATAAATCTATGCAATAGTCTGGAGACTGCAATATGAATAAATATATATTTTTTTTGTAATACCAAAATATCTTACTCGATTCTGATAAATTTGTAAAATCGTAAAAACTCTTTAGTTACTTCGTTTTCATATTTTAAGACGATTTATATATTACTATGTAATATGTATAACAATCAGGAATTCATTTTCGTGAAACAAATGCATCGCGACATCAACTGGTTCCAAGAGAAATACTTATCACGACTATATTATGAGAACTCAAGTAAACTGCAATGAAATAGTAGTCGAAAGGTCAATGCTATTGAGCGTATGTCCTTTATGTTGCGATATCCACACAATCCTCCATTCCATTGTACTGTATGAACCATTCCATAAATTAATTTTGCTGGTATATTTTTAATTTTTATATTCCACCCCCCTATATCCTTAAAAAAGAGACATAGTAGGAGCAATTAGCTAACTATTAGTTGTTTTCTAACTCCATCCTTCTAAAATCCTTAAAAAAATAATAATTCTGTTGAAATGCTCAATTAGGAATACATATTATCTTCATTGGGACGAGAGTGGTTGCCTAAATTTCAATAATTAAATTTTACAGTTATCTTCGATAAATTGTTCATAGCCTTCTGTTCTATTTCCGCTAACATTTTTTAGGAATCGTATTCTTAACTTGTATGACAACAAAGATTTAATTCAATAATAGAGCGGCCGTTGACCTACGGCAACCGACGGTTAGTGAGAAAGTATTGTCATCCGTTTCTGCTGACAGTATATTGTGTAATTTCCGTCGTTTCTGTTCCAGTATTGCTATCTCGTCTGGGTTGCCATCCGCATTGATAATTTTACTGCGCTGCTAAATCTGAAATGTTTTGTTTTAGAGTAAGGAAAAAAATAAATTTTAATAATTAAAACAATGATTTATCTAAAATTGGTGAGTGCGTTGTAATTAAAATAAGGGCCATCTTTTTAAAAAGAAAAGGTAGTGTAAAGTTTTTGAGTTTGATACACACATGTCAAGCACTGTAGGGGTTAAGTATTCTGGTTGTAGGGTAGCTCATACGCGAATAAATTACATCGTTAAACTATTCAGCGCTGCCAACGCATATCGCCGTCATAACCACACACATAATGAAGCCGTTTCCTTTTCCTCTGTGTTTCATATTACTGACATAATTGATGGTTACATTGTCTCTGTGAAAGAGTGTCTCAAGCCATTCAAAATCAGACATTATTAAAATAAGTATGAGCTCCATAGACTTCATCATTATGTTTTATGCAATGCAAAGAAGATGAACAATTATATGTTAATAAAACTTTTGGATCAGTTGTCAAAAATAAAACAAAGAGGAAAACGTATTTGTAGTTAGTAAAAGAGAACAGCTCTTCACAAAGAACTCCAACTCAAATATTCAATATCCAAGTATATTTGGCCTATTTCCCACTATGCGATATTTGAATATTTAGGCAACTATTCGAACAGCATTCGTAATAATTTTTAATTAAGTATTTTACAAAATCGACAAAAGATAACAACACAATTTCTCCAGATTACAAGAAGAATAATGAATACCCCATGTAAAGTCAATCTGGGTAACTTTAAGCCAGTTCTGAGGGCTTTTGTATTTTTATGGTCCGTCATTGCATTTATGTGTGATATTGTTCTAAATAGAAATGAACTAATGTCTTAAGATGAAATTTAATTGACATAAATAGATTTATTGTCATAATTGATACATAAATATAGATAAAACAAGGTGGGTAAAATTGTCTTTCAAATTGAGTAACTTTGGCCTACGATACAAATAACCACTGCAATTACTATAAATTCAGTGATTTTTAAGACTTAGCAGCTTTTCTTTATGCTTTCATATATTCTGTACATAATTGAAATGGATAAAAAATATACAGCATTTGGTTTACAGATTATTAATACAAATTGAAAATATGAGTAATCCAATTAATATCAAGAAAAAATTGTGTTTTATCATTCCAAGCTGACGACAGCTTACAAATTCAACAATAAAACAAATCATGTTACACATTAATTAATATTTTTACCGCCAGGGGAAGGGGCTACTCGATTCCATTTGCTTAGCTAAAAAATATTCATATGGCATTAGTTTTATCATGCTATTATAACAAAACTTTTTTCCATGTATTGGTCCAATCTTACACTGATGGGCAAAATTACCCAAGTCGAAGGAAGAGTTTTATTGTATCTTCACGTGACTGAAGAAACACTTAAAAAAACACTTAAAAAATTTCGTTATTTCATTAATTGTAAAAATACTGCTGGAGTAATCCGACGCAGCTGCATATTTGAATGAACTAACAAATATTCTGTTTAATTTTCATATTTTTTCAACCAATAATTACGATACAATTATATTGTATTATAATGTCAGATTGCGTCCGAGAACCACCCCTTGACCAGAGATATTTACTGGACAAATAATGGTATAGGATTTTTATTTAGTGGGCGCAATTACTCTTGGCTTCCGTCCCTTTTTTTCGCGTGTCCGGCAAGCGGGGGTGTAGCACCCCTCGTCCTTGTCTTGCATGCAATGAAAAATGTGTCACACGCCTTAATTTGACAGTGACGTCTTCAGAAAAGTCACCTTTAAAGAGAAAAAAAATGTAGACTTTTAATGCCATTAAGAAAGGTGCTAGAAACCTAGGTACTGATTATTTTTATATTTCACGTTCAGTATTAAATGCGAACAAAAAAGACATCACACTTTATTCAAAACAGGCTCTAACGATGGCGTAAAGCTGAAATAGATATATTCTATTTTACAGAATTGTTTTGGAATCAAATTTTATCCTATTGTAATGGATTTTTACCAATTAAATGCATGTTCACTAAATAAATTAATTGTTTTTCAAATATTTTCCATGAATTCGGCGTTAACTTTGTGAAAATTTATTTTTAATATAAAATGAAGTAAGCCTAGGTCATATGACACCGCTGGTAAGTGTGGTTGGCCGATTCAGATTTGACAAGATTTGATATGAAAAGAATATATAAGTTGCGCTTTTCATTGAATAATTTTGGATTTGTGTAAGTTTGAATTAAAATTCGAATCGTTGAGATTTTGTGAAAATTTGTGAGAAGGCAAAAACCAGGTCGTTAGTGACGAAATACATGGAAATGTACAAAATCCCTACAAGTCAAATTTGATATTGAAATTCCATCACGCACCTTCAGTCGATGTCTTAAATTATTTAAGTTTGTTAAACTATTTCTGTACATAGTACATCAGAGTTTCACACTGCATATTCAGTTGAGAAAAAGCTAAATATGGATTTGACCTATTATGATGCCATACGACACATATGTGATCAAAAACGATAATCACCATAACAACGCTATCGCATTCTCGTTGGTCGCTGGTATAGCAATCCAAAATACAAAATATATGTTTCCAATTATTGTGCTTCAAACTCAAAAGTTAGAGCGGAAAGTTATTTTATGGTCACAGCCATAAATTCAAATTTATTGCAGTCATTATTTATAAGTTCAAGATGTAATTATTTAAAAGTTCCTGCCGCCAAACAATTTTTCTTAGACAATCAGTTTATATCCCTCTCTCGTGTCTGAGTAGTCTAAAATAATAATAAAAAAAAACTTTTACGTACCCTCAAAAAAAGTCCTCCATTGAAAATTGTTGACAAAGCAAGAGGGGGTGGCGCGGGATTGGAGGGGTTTTACACTTTATCGTTTGGAAACTTTAAGTGACAATTAAAGTCTTGAGTGACAAAAAGAAAAGCCTTTATTGAAATTTCTGTCACCTTATAATCTGACAACGGTCTTTACTGCCGAAATACAAAATTGATAACGAACGACGCGATTCAAAGCTAACTACAAAGACCGAGTCATTGGATCTTTTGACAAAATTATTGCTACCCACTGTTTAACAAGAGACGGGTTGACGTAAACTGTTTGAATCAAATATGATTTTCTTTATTATTTCTCACGTAATTTTATTTCAGATTTTGTAAATAGTGGTAGCGCAATTCATCTTGACACATTTAATAAGACGATATACATATTTATAATTCAGAAAACAACGTTTGATGCGGGGTTTCTCAATTATATATCGTCACGGAGGCCGTTTACATGGTGTACAACAGTACAGAACCCCTAAAATAATATATTAATAATCGAACTGTGCTGAAGAAAAATCTTACATATGGGAACGAATAAGTTCAAATTGCAACACAGACGAGCTGCCAACACCGGCCTCTCGAGGTAAGTGTTTGCCCTAGCGATCAAGTGGGTCCTGGTTCAATTCCCAGCAAGCATTCAATACCGAATATCGAATAGATTTTTTCAATTTAAATTGTGATTTTGGACATGAAGATTTCTAAAAAATTTCATCCAGTTTAATTCGTTCTAGTTTTCAAAATATTTGGCGCATTGGGCGTCAGCCATAATTCCAGATATTTAAAAAAATATACATATAATCACAGGTAGAAGCAGAGACAAGTACAGCAATATTACTTTACTGGCCATCGACCGCGGTATGTCGGCTACAGATCTATCCTTAATTTTATTCTCTATATTTAAAAACACTATCAAACAATAAACGATGCCTAAAAAAACATAAAAATTAATTTTAATTTGTAAACTGTCAATTCTTGGTGGAAAGGCATTATATTTTTAGAAAACTTTTATTTGTCTTGTGTAATTACAGATATTTTACATTTTGAAATAGATCGCCGCCAACCTTGCGGTCGATGGTTAGTGATAAATTATTGTCGCCTATTTTTTTAGTGTGAGGTAGTCCGGCTTCTATCATGTTCGCTTGCATTCTGTATATCATCCGTCTTGGTGTATGATATGACGCGTTCTCTTACTGTCTATGCTGTCTTTCAGTGTTGTCAGCTCATCCGTGTTGTCCCTCGTATATATTCGTTTCCCCACATATTTTAAAAATGAAGCACAATTTGTTTTGTACTACTACCACGTGCTTATACAAACAAAGTTAGTTTTTTATTTAGAATGAAAAATAAATGAAGTTGTTCTAGCCCCATACAGATCACATACTTTTTTAATATCATTTTATGGCACCATCACTTCGCACATCAGCACATGTGTCCCATCTCATATTGCATTTATTCATAAAATCGTTGATACATCTAATGCTCTCTCTCCTCAGCATGGTGTGATTTTGTTAACTAACGCATAACAAATCTTCTTCAATCATTTTTTTCAAAACCATCTCTTACTAGCCTGTATAAAACATGAATATGTATTAACTTCATTTGGCTGAATTCGCGTTAAAAGAAATTACTAATCATGTAGAAAAATAATTCTTTTATGGAACACGGTAGTGCTTACTACAGAAGTGTTTTTAAGGCGTGCCTCATTTGTAAAACCATTTTATGACACACTTTAGGCACTAATCAGAAACCTTTGACGAAAAATCGTGCAAATTTAAGGTGTGTCGGTAATATTTCAAAGTACAAACTTTCACTTAATGGATGCTATAACAGCTACGGTTATATTATTTAAAGAGGCCATATGTCACCTTTGTTCTAATCTGCTTAGATTGGCAAATGAGTGTTGCGTGATTTTTGTTATTTGTTGCATTTTTTGATGCCAGATTGAAATATGAAAAATTACAATAAAATATATCGTATAATTTTGTATCTCATTTCGACTTGTAATTTTTGGGATCGAATCCCATTTTTTTTTTGTCACGTCTCAAACGTAATAAATGATGAATGTAATAAAACCCTTACAATGAATTTTTTCGAATAACGGCCAATTTATATATTATATTCGACTTCTGTGGTATAATGGTCTAACTTTGCCCTAACGATCAGGTGGGTCTGGATTCAAATTCTGACAAGGTAATTTAAATGTAAATTTAAATGTCTTTTTTCCTTGAGTTTTTGACACAACGACTGTAAGACAGATATTTTTGTTATGAAACACACAAAAAATAATTTCAATGCAGAAGATCTCGGACACACTTACTCAAATGAAAGAGCACGTAATTGAGAGAGGTAACTGATGCAATCACCTGATCAGATTTTAGCAGTGCCTCATAAATACTAAACATATAAAAACAACTCCAAACATAATTAAAACAGATGAAATAAATTAATTATGAACTTTTTTCACTGACACGATTAAAAGTGTATTTTTTAAACCTCTCCTGCTACGCATGTGGAGCATATGGACTCCCAGTGGAGTTTCAAACAGGTGTTTTCCTATAAGAAGTACTTTTTATTTGGTTACTTAACTTCTCTTTTTCAAAAAGAATAGGGATAGACAAAAAGGCTAGAACACGCCCTGTGGTTAACTTCTACCATATTGGTCCGACTTTAAGGCGAGGTTTTTATTTAAAAAAGTGACACGAAAATAAACGGTCGTCTTATATTCAAGTCTCGGAAAAATGAACAAGAACTCTGATAATGAAGATGCCAAATCAATTCAATCCAGGAAAGTTTGATTTCTTCTTTCCGTGCTTAACTTTTACTTCTTTGTTATAAAATAAATTATCTAAGTTTTTGGAGTTCAAATATCAAAATTAATTAGTGTTATTGTCTAACTTGTAAATATATACATAATGCATAAATAATTCTTATTCTTATATAAATACTTTTAAACATAATATGTATTCAAATACGTATAGATGTACCAATTTAACTTGGCCACTAACGAGGGTGCCACCGTCGCGTTAAGAATATTGCCATACTCAACTAGAACTGAAATTTCAATAAATTCCAAAACTGATATTTTAGCAACGGTTAAAAAGTAAACAAGATATTTTGCATAAAATTTCAATTCGAGAAATTTTTTCTAGACTGACTATATATTCTAGACTATAGTAATAAATATTTTACTTATTTATATTTTCGTTCTTTTATAAAAATTATTAATAATTAATCGGACATTTTTTTTTTATGAAAAGGTTGATTAAAAAATGAAGTCGCTTCATAGTCTAACCATTACGATAATTAGGAATTTTATAAATCGATGCCTTCAAACATGAATCCAAAAAATCCACGCAATATTGTTCGACGTGCATGACTGAATGCTTTATTTTTATTAACTTATGACACACCCTGGTTTTTGTTAAGTATAAGTGTCATTAATGTCCAGAACTGAAATCAGCCAGCGGCAACAGCAATATTTCGCAGAATAGGGTCTTTCTTGTTGCCAGGCGTTCAATAGCCCCCGGCTACGTCCGCTGGACGAGTCCATTTTTACGGAAAGGGGTAGCTCCGACTTTGCAGGGAGTTTTTTTAATTATTTGTCGACAGTCGATTACGATCCGCCGAGCCGGGCGAGTTGCTGCGTAGGTAACGATGCGAGTTGTTTGTGTTTTGATTTGCGTTGGACTTAATTTAAAATCGTTTGTCGTGCCATTTGTATTATAACTTAAAGTAAATTCAGTTGCTAAGTAAATTTAAATGTAGAATCAATTTTATGTGTTAGGATTAATATATTTGTGTAATGTAAACCACTGCATCTTGAATGGAAATTAAATATGTTTTGAACCGGATTTGAAATGGTGTTTTTCTGAGATCAGCCCTTCCAGGACTCCGGATAACCAGCCGCTCGCCTCTCTTCGATCCGGGGTCTTCTCACTTAGTATATTTTATTTCAATCAAATAAATTATTTGCAAAACTATAATGTTTTTTGTCTGTTTTGTAAAATAACGTTACCCGTATTACTAGCTACAAAAACGATGCTATGTTAACTAATTTATACAGACAATATTCACAACTATAATCTTGATATTATTTTTAAATCTGTAAAATAGTTACGAGGAAGCTTAGCTTGCATCATCTCAATGGCTTAAAATATCTTTATTAACTGCGGTTGCCTACCTGTCATTCCACTCGGCGTCTTATTTACTCTTTAGTATAACCCTATTATAAGGTCGAGCCGGGACGTTGTCGTAATACAGATGAAAATTCGGGACAGGGTTGACTTGCACCCCCAACAATGACGGAGGGATGGTACAGCCGTACGTCGTAAAAGAGAATGAAATGCGTCACGCACCTGTCGCCCTACGTGCTAGTTAATTCAGATACGCCCCACTGACCTTAACATACGATTTCTTAGCCCTTATTTTGCGACGTCAACTTTACTGACTTGTGTGTGATTTCATTACGTCAGAGATTTATTTTAAAACAAAATTCAAACGGACCGTTAAATTTTATGGTCAATGATTGACATAATACTGTATTATCAGTAATTTTCTCTAGTCATATCCACTGCCTACTAGGTGAACATTATCATGGACCAATCTTTTTACATCCTTGTTGGTCATGTCAGTGACTTGTAACTTTATAAATTCAATTTCAAATGTTGTATGATTAAAGAGATCTAACTTTAGGTAAAGGATAGTATTTTAAAGTGACAATTATGTGAATCCGGATAGATGTTTTCAATTCGGGGAGTGACGACAGTATATCGGTTCTTTCCTATCGTTGTCCATTTATACAATTGTCGACTACATTGTTTTCTGCTTTGGTCAACACTTGTATTGATGACCACTTTATCACCTTTTCCGTTCACCTTTAGCAACTTTGCAAATTTACCTTTATAAGTATTACGCCGAATTTGCAAAGTCTGTATTGATTACTTGTCAAATAACTTTCCAAGTACATCTGACAAATCAACAGTATTCCATGACAAATGAATCAATCTAGTTGGAAGAAGGAGCAGGTTGGTCTAAGAATCGTCTCGACTCTTGCAACACGCACCACACAAACCAGATCCATCTTCGGGAGTAATTTCTGGACATTTAATGACACTGCTTTATCCACCCCCTTAACCGGGAATTCTTGACAAAATCAAACCACCATACTCCTGATATTCAGTCTTCAAATCTCAGCATATAGTAACCCTGGACACTCGTAAGGTATTGAAAATGTATCACCGTCAGAATACACGTTACGAGAACATCCGAAATTTTTGGTATTTCGTTAAAATATGTTTTCGAGAATAGAATCATACACTTGCGCAATTTCTCAAGCTATCTCTTAAAAATCCTCCAGGTAACTAACTGCTTGAAATTTATTGATATGTTTTTCCTGTTTGAAGGGCGTTTCATTTGTAATTATATCATAGTTTATATAATTACGATAAAAAAATACGTACTATTATTTAATAAATTCATACTATTATTTAAAATTCCCTGTTACCTCTGACTGACTTTGTTTTCTAAACATTTTTTTGTACAGTCTTCTTCATTCTTACAAAAATAAAAATAGCAACCTGACTCTGTTTAATATTTTAATATCACTTATTAAGAATTATTTGTGCATCATTGAAAAAACATTTTATATCACATCAAAAGCAACCTGTAAACGCACGGTTTTTCACCAGAATGATTTTATAAATATTTTGTAAAGGATTTTGGTTATAAAAAAGCGCTTTATCTAACATACGCCTTATCAAATCTATATATCTTAGTAAAATAATGTTTTAATACAACTTTGTATATTCCTTTTTATTATAATAGAACGTCGTAAACCGTTGAAATAAAAAATTACTTCAATAAAAAACAATTATTTTCAGTGAAATTATATTAACGATCGAAATACATATTGAATTTTAATCTTATCATCGAATATATGGCGTGTATGTGCTCCTTCCAGATAGAATGACACTATTAAGAAAACGACTGGACTAAGCATCCAGAACAACGCAGGATCGATTCAGATGGAGAGAGATTGTTGGAAAACCATTTGGTGACAGTGACCACTAGCCTCACTAATGAAGATAGAAATAGGAGACGTTTCTTTACACTCCTTTCAATCGAAATAGTTTTAAACGAAAGAACAACTCTGAATATTTTGGCAAATCGAATGAAACATAATTATTTTCGTCTACTTTCAAATTCACTTAATAAACTTTAATACAATTAGTTCGATTTATGACTGATTGAGAGATTGGCAATAAGTTGTCTTACACTGGAAATAAGATGCAACATTAATTCTAGAGGCGTTGCCCGCCGATGAAAAGTGTTCAATGTGTGACGATTCATCAATATGTCGATGCAGATTTACAAATACTATAATATTTATCAAGCACAACGTTTATAAAAGTAAACGCACTTGCAAATGCAGTCAGCTAAATCAAGCGATGACTGATAATTATATGGCGACAATTCTGCAGACGCAATGATAAAGTTAAATGCCTTCGAAAAGGCAAGTCATGAGCAGAACACAGACAGCCGCCGACGGTATATATGGTCGACCAAAGAACGACGAATATTCTATACATATAATTAGTAGTGTCTCACGTCCAATAGAAGAAAACAAACCTACACTACCATTAAATTTTTAATTTAATATTTTTTTTCCATGTCAGCTCCCAATGTGGAGCATATGGTCTTCTAATGGAAGTATTTTAACAGAATCTTTCTATGAGAACTGCTCTTTACTCAGTTGCTCAACCTCCCTTTTTTCTAAGAGAGTAGGGATAGAAGGTTAGGGCTAGGACTAGTGGTTAGCTAATCGCTCTCGCTACGCCTCGAGTGAGGAGGGAGTTTTTTTTTAGACATCACAAACACTCAGACTGCGAACAGAAATCCATAAATCGATTGAAAAATTAATTTATGAAAACTGTCCGCACCAGGAATTGATCCCGAGACATCCTTAGCCGTAGCCAACGACGTTGCCAACTGCACCACGGACGCCGGAATTTAATAATTAGAGGTAATTTTAAACGTTAGAAATAAATAACCTTGCGATACAGTTAGTCTAAAGATGCTTCTTACAGAAGCGAGACGCGTTACATTAGTAACACAGCCAGTGGAATAACTTAATTATCTATTTTTATTTTATATTTAAAATGAATTACTACAAAGTTACCATCAAATCCATTGAAAGTATTAAAATAATCATATTATTTATACACTTTTACCATTGTATTGAAGAAAACATGTACAAATTGAATAGTCGATATTTTTAAATGTAAATTATGGTATTCGAACTTTTAGATAAAGAAGATGTAATGAAGCTTTATACTTACATCACTAAGCCACAGTGACCGACTAGTAGTCAGTCAGATGATGATGACTGTATATTATAAGGATAGTGGCTATAATAACGAGACGTGACATTTCCAAGCAAAAAAACTTTTCTAGAGTGCCTTTCCTGAAACTTTGAAGTGAAAATTAATTTCCCGAGACAAGAAAAAATGAGACGGCGTCTAATAAGCCAGCCGGACAGAAGCTTAGTGATAAATCCACTTTGGACAGAGAGATGAGACGGGGTTCGTATCCCTACGCAAGCCTTCGAGGTGTCATGGACCACCCTTCCATGTCGTTAAATGCTCAACTAATGCCCGGGAGTTAACCTTAAATTCAGCTGAACTTTCATTTTCATTTATTCCAGAGAAAATTACAGTCGTTGTAACGAGAAAATGTTTTTGGTTCATCAAAATGTATTGACAATTAATTATTAAATTTTTCCCCTAAAAAAGTGTAATTCAAGTTAATATACTGAATCTTACATTCAACACCAAAAAAGCTCATGAAATGCCTATATAATAATATCATTCCAAAGCCCCAAAAATTTGTATTAGTCGGCCTCTGTAGTCTAGTGGTAAGAAGTTTTTCCTAACAATAATGTGGGTCTGAGTTCAAGACCTAGCAAGGTTAACATCAGATTTAAATTTTTTCATTTTTAATTTGTGATCTTGGACATGGGTGTTTGTGATGATTTATAAAAATTCTCATCGAATTTATCTCGTATGGTTTATAAAATATTTCTAGTATTTTTTTGACAAAATCAAAAAAAACCGTTTTCATAATACAGTTACAAATAATATAAAACATACTGTCATTGTTCTGGAAGAAAACACTGACAAATACAAGTTTTCAGTAATTTGACTTTGAAGTTTGTCAAATTTTTGAAATGCCATTCCTTTTTCATTTTGTTTATTTGTACAAAACTGTTTTTAATTAAAAGTATAATTTTTAAAAATAAGTTTGTTAGTACATACGATTGAGTTTGAAATATGGAACATTTAGGTACAACAAACTCAATATGTCATTTTTTCGATTTAGTGTTTTCTTCAGGAACAACGACGATACGCTTACAAAATGATTTTTTAAACAAACACTGGTGGCAATGACAGTACAATGCTGCACTCTCCTTGGCTGGGATGGAGATTATTAGTTTAGAAAATTATAGGGCATTAGAGAATATGACTTCTTTTAATGAACAACATTTTTGCATTCATTTTATATTGGAGTTTGTAAATTTAGAAAAAAAAAATATAATTTAAATTGTAGATGTGAACACGAAGAACAATTCCTCTTTTATAACTAATTCTGGAGAATATGAGTTATAAAACTAGACCTTTCAAATCTTCTTCGCTCTAAGTGATTGTCAAGTAGGTTGAAAAATATTTCGACATGAGGATATAGCCAGAAATATGATTTTATTTGAAAACAGATTTTAGTTCGCTCAGAATAATGTCACTTATAAAATATATGAATTCATTTACTCAATCATATATTATGTTTGATTGAAATAAAGACGGATCTATAAATTTATATTTAAAATTAAGAGTCCACTATTCCACTTTATTTAAAAAAAGGTTTGTTTTAAACACACTTTAATGGATTACTGCAATGTTTATGTATATCAATTTATAATTACCATAATATGAAGCCATTCTTCTTTGAAAAAGTTATTCACCTTAATTGGCAGTAAAAATCTTATGTATTTTTTTAAGTATCTTATAATAGCCCAGACCGCTCTGTAGACGCTTTATTATTATCACATATCACATGTAGGTATGAAATTTTCTCATGACGTAAGCGTTCACAATGCACACACAGTTTCGACGTACTAGCTACTTTAGACATTCAGTATTTCGATTTCAATCCCGTCATCTGTGACGGGTACGGTTATATTAGTTTTGTAATAATTTGCTATTCTTTCGTATAATTGTATATTATTTAATTTTTGTGATTTTTAATATTGAGATATTTTTAGAAATACATCGTGCTTTTTAATTGCAATCACTCTATGTTTTGAAAATATTCTAAGACTCATTCACAAGGCTAAAAACAAAATACACCTACATCTTTTTTTTATTAGGTGCAAGACTTTAGAACTAAGCCTACAATGACATAGAAACTTAGAGTGATTACTATTAATCGCGCTGTGTTTATTTTAAATAGTGTGCTATCAAACGCTATAAAATATATGTTTGGTAATTATTTAGACATTTCTTCAACATTTTGAAACCAGACCGATATCTGTTATTATATAGTCTTTATATTGTACTTATCATCATTCCATATTGGCCCGACTATAGGGCGACGCTGATTATAAAGCGAACCCATTTTTTCAATTTACCATTTGGGGAAAAAATTCACTCATTAAAATATATTGCGATGGAAGTAATATAGTCATCTCGCTCAATGCGAGGCAGTGAATTTATTGTTCACTTATTTGAGACTTGAATATAAGGCGACCCCCCTACTTTCATGTATTTTTTACTTTAAAAACCTCGCCTTATAGTCGGAATAATTCGGTATTAATTTTAGAATTGTTTTTTAATAAATAAGTTATTCAAATAAATTTATCAACGGCTCAATTCCAGGTTGAACTTGAAACTAAATAATAATACGACTGTGCTTTGGCAGTAGTTGGCTGACCAACAATAAGTCTGTCAAATTTATGGAGACGGGTCACAACAATAGAGACAAACAAGGGTAAGACAATGAATGGACATGTCACGTGGCTGTGTCTATTAAGTAATATAAAATATATACACATACAATCATTAAACTTCTCAAAAGATCCTGGTGCAGAATAGAAATTTAGAACTCCATGATAAATATTTATAAATTGCTTTTATCAATGATTTAGAATGTATTAACTAGGGTAATCCAACTGAAATATTCAATATCCGATTATATTCAGCCGTTTTTTAACTATTCGATATTATTCGTATACTATTCTATTCAAATACTATTCGTAATAACTTTTAATGAACTATTTTACGAAATCGACGATCAGAATTTCGCAAGATTGCAAGAACAATAATAAATATCCCATGGAGTGATTTTTTTATCTTTTCTCATTATACTAGAGCTTCACGAATGACTCGGGGCTTACAAAGCCCTTAAAACACGCCGTTAGTTCATTGATTGAAAAAATACCGTTTGAATAATAAAATTAATAATAATTAGCTGCAAATTTTTAATATTGTAGTATAATAAAACGTATTAGAATTGGTGTCTCTATCTATCCGGGATTTGACAGAAGTGGGAGAAGATTTAGTCGTAAATTATTATGAGATGTAGGTTTCTCATCCTCGAAAATATTGTATGTATATCAGTAATTTAAAATTTGATTTTATTATAAACTAGTGAGTACCCGATATGCATTGCATTGCCACTCAAAGAATGAAAGTGTTTGTGTTTTAATTCTGTTTATTGAAGTGCTTTTGGACACACTTTTTTGTTTTTTTATCTGGTGCGTACACGAATAAATCAGAAGGTTTTCCGAGATGTCGCTACTTTTACGAGTTTAATTATTTATTTTAGATATATCTAGATTGTGAGATTGATTTTTATATATATATAATAAGACCTACTGTAAGTTAAAAATTAAAAAGTTGAGAGTCGATTGTACTATGCCTATATCCTTTGCGCAAGTGCAAGCAATAACTTGACAAAGTTTTATCGGAATCGGATGAACAGTATGGCAGTGCATAAGATACGAACAAACCCATATTGATTTTTATATATTAGATAAGTTCCTTACAAATTGTAATGTTATGTTATTAATTATTATTCAAATCAATTTTTTTAGAATATAATCATACTTCAGAAACTATTCAAATATTTGGAGATATTCGAACAATTTCAGTTTTACTATTCAATATCCAAATAGTTGATTATGACAAATAGTTTGAATCCATTATGTTAACCATTCTATATAGGTTAATACTTTTTTTGTGTGTAAATTACCTATTTTTCATTTTAAAATTGTATTTGCAAATATAATCACTGCAAGACGAATTTAAATTTATCATTTATTTGATAAAACATCTATTATATTAAACTTCATGCTGATTCGTTACGATACATGGAGTGATTGTGATTGTTAGGTGATTGAGGCTCTTTGGCGATCGTTCTGTTCGGTTGCGACATAATGGGCTCGAATCATCAATGTTTGTAATTTTAATCTATGAACGATTTATGGATTGATGTCAAAATTGTGTGATATTTTAATTCCTCCCCACTAATGAATCTCTAAATAGAGAGAGTGATTGATACAGTACTTGTTTTGTCTATAATTACTCTGATTGATAAGACAGGGTGTGTGACCAAGTTTATCAAAACAATTTATGATTCTGGAACAAACTGTACTTTGTACATATACGGTGAAACACGTTTGTGGTCCATTTATGCACAATTTTTGACAGTATTTTATTAAAATTTCGGAGCGAAATGAAAACAATAATCATTTTACAGCAGCACTCGAGAATCAAGGCGAGATTTTTCAGGAAATGCCCAAACTGAGTGAATAACAAACCGAGCGTCGTTTCAGGAAAATTGATAGCGGTTAGGGTTTGTCGCTTCTTTGTCTCAGGAGAGGCTTCCACGCTGAAAAGGCAAACCGGAACTGCCCTTAAACACTTTACCACACGACATCCATACATGCCTTTTTAGAATAGAGTCTGTGTGCCATTCTTTTCGTAGCATTCACGTCATACACAAACATGCATCCTTTTTTATTTCAATTTTGATTTATTTAAAGTAAAGTAGGTGCTAATGTTTCTTTTTCTTTCGGCTAAAAAGTGTCAAATGAAAAATTAAATTGAAATTAACTTAATAACGTTTTCTTAATTATATATGTAGTTTTGTTTATAAGTTAAAAAATATGAATAAGTCCCTACAGAATTTTATGTATTGACTGAGTGTTTAAAATTTTAAATTAGAATGGATAATTTTTTTGTACGCTTCCATAAGTTTTGTTACTAAAAATCTGGGTTTCACTTTTCGGTATCTACGAAAAACCCAAACAAACATCATAAAAAAGAAAGTAAAATTGATGTAAATAAAATTCCATGTTGTGCTATATATAAGAGATGAATTTTTTTCTAAAAAATCTTGTTTGTTATTTAGGGCAGTGCTTTCAAACTGGGGGGCTGTAGGGCTTCTACGGGGGCCACAAATGTTCCAGAAGAATTACAAGTGTTTATTTATGCATTTTTTCCTTTTAAATTATTCATGATTTTACTAAAATATCGCCTTTAAATCGATAATAGAATGCAGGTTTATGTATTTATAATGATAAATAAAACTTTGGTAACTGAATTAATTAAAATTTTGGGGTAGAAGGCAGTGGCTTATTTTTTGTAAATTTTGTGTGCCGTGGAATGAAAATGTTTGGCAAGCACTGGTTTGAGGGATGCTATAAAAATAATAATTATAATTACAACGACTCAAAGCGATATGATGACAAATTGAAAGTACAGACATTGCAACAGGATGACTATTGCACAATGATCGACGTGATTCGTAAATCGAGCCACATGAATAATAGAACTGCATCGCTGCAACAAAACTGCATACCACGCATGTTGGCGACCCGCCACAGGATCGTGGTAACTGACCGCGGACGGTATCGGAGGCCAACACTCTCAAAGTGATGAGAAGTATTCTGTAAACGTGCAACCCAATTCGTAATAATGAATACTGGACGATGGCGTATTGGAAGCTATTGATGATCAGGAATTTATCTGATAAGCGAAATTTATCGTTTATATTGGTTAAGAGCTGTGGGGAAGATTTTTCCGTAAGGTTTACCTTGATTATTTTAAATATGATACATACAAATATTTAATATATTTAGGTCCATAAAAAATTGATTGTTTTATATAAAAAAACTGATAAAAAGAGTTATATCATTAGAAAAAAAATATATATACATCATTTAAGACATCAACTGAGAGTGCTTGATGGAGTTTCAATATCAAATTTGAATTATTGAGATTTAATATATACATAAATTTTAAGCATTTATTTATCTATTGATTAAATTGTCATTTACTTGGTAGAACACCATTAAAATAGGATAAAATAACAAAGTATTTAGTAAATACTTTGCTATTTTATCCTATTGAGTATTTACCTCTTAACTTTCCATATAATAAAAGATAAGATTCAACGTCATTTTTTAACAAAGTTTGTTCGCAATGTATAAAAAATGGATTTATAATTGGCTATCTAGACAAAATGCCAGAAACATGTCGTCGTCAAATTTGTATATCTGAAAAATCTAAATTTGTCAGGAGAGCAGTTAATTTAAACAAGATATGTAACTAATGTTGAATGTAAATACTAATAACGATTCAAAAAATCTGCATGACGTTATATATATCACTAAATACCCCTTACAATTTTATGTATATGATTAATAAACACACCTGGATATTCTGTGATTTTATCTTGTTCTCACTACGCCAAACTGAATCTTGAGCTTTTGAAAGCTTAGCAGAACTGCTGCGGCCAATGGGAGACTGTTATAATCACAGCTTTTTAACGGCCGTTGGTACAGATGTCGTCGTTACCTACTTGTCCGCTATTTTATGGTACAAGGCAAAGTTTAAACTAAAACCGCTAATGTGTTTGTCTGAACATTATTTAGTTTATGTTGACACGTTTGCATTATAGTGTAAAGTCAAACATTTTGCAATGCTTCCAAAATAGTACCGCAGTTCTGATAGTTAACTGAGATTTTCGATAGGTTACAGAATGGATATTTCATAATTTTATTACAAAAATAAAATATAACAGCAGGCTGTTTTGTGGTAATAAGTTCACATGCATCTAGAATGAAAAGTTACCTTTTCTACAATATTTGAAAGACACATTCATTGGAGCCGATTGAGAACACAGATCCTTAGCATAGATGTTACTAACATGTTAACCTTCCCGTTATTATGCTAAAAAATTCCTTCGAATCTCATGCAGTCACATGTCGTTACCGTATGGGTTTTGTTATATAAATTCATTTATAAAGTAAAACGACAATTTCAAAAAGTGAAATATGGTTATATGTAGTATTAAGTAATTATTTTACGTCATATTTTGTGTGCAATACCTAAAATACAAAAGAATTGAAATTGTTTATAGCAGAACAAGCTCGAAACATGTCTTGGTGTCGCTAGAAACAAAACGGTTGCATACGATACGTCATGCATCTCGGATTGTTTCTATAATATACTTTATAATAATTTTGTATTTTCCAATGGTAAAATTGACGAGGTTTTCTATTTAAAGAAGACGTTAATTTTAATGATTTTTTTTTTGTATAACCTATTTCACAGATAATTTAAACGTTTAAATGCTGAAGTAACCCATTGTTACACCATGAATACGGAAGGGTTAAAGTAAATAGTGAATTAAAAAAGCACTCTTTATAATGGATACATATTATATTAATCTAAATATTGTGCATAAAGAAGAGAATTTCCTTAACAGATAGCGTCGATTGAGGGATTATTGATAATTATTACGATCCGACATTTTCCGTATTATTTTGTAGTATCAGCAAAATTTCAAACGTTGTCTTAAGTAAATATTCCTGTATAATAATTTGAAAACAACTGCAAGAGTGAAACCATTCGCTTTCGAATGACTTCATTACAAACATTTATTGGCTGACGCAGTATTTAAAACTCGAAACTAAATTCGTATAATTAACCACAATAGGTATTGCACTTCGAGATACTTCAGTCTGATTTAAGGATAGCGATAAATAAAACAAACTGTACAATCAATTTTTTTTTTGCGTTAATTAAAAAAAATATCTGTTTGATAATTTTTCGACTAAATCTGCCTTGGGTATCGCAAGATGTTTTCAATTTTAAAACATTTTCTCTGCTTCTATGTGGCTGAGCTTAAATTTCTAGGGAATCTATTGGGTGTAAGCTTTCTTGCAAAAGATTTCTTCCTACGTGGCCAATGCTATTATTTTTTTTCCTGTTAAAACTTTTTCTTTACCTCGGTCATATGAGAATTCAATACCTAGGGTAGTTTGTCTGATCAATTCATTGCCTCTAGGGGTGAACGTATTCAGCTGTTAACTTGGTTTGCTCTTTTATTGTGTTGATTAACGCCATTTGTCAATATTATTTCTTTTACAATAAAAATATTTTATACCGTTTTACGTTAATTACCATAGTGGTCCAATACATGATGCACAAGTATTACATTTAAAGCCTTATATTAATATCGATGCTGTTTTGGCCAACTGAATGTAACACTCAATAAACACGAAAATCAGTTATTGATTGGATCTCATTGTAAAGACGACAGAGCAGTTCTAAATAAATTAACCAGTTTTTGGAAGGGAAACATTGGTTTTAGGTTTAAAAATTCTGACACAGCCACTATTATACCGACACTCCCTATATATAATACCGTATCTGCAAACATGAAAATTTACAAGAGTGCATATCAAATATTCATAACGCAACTCACCATATAACATTTTTGATAAAAACAGTTTTTACTGAACTATTTCTTTTTTGAGGGTTACATCAATTAGCCAAAACACCGTCGATATACTTAATTTACTTTTTTAAAGGAAAAAATATCAACTAATATTCGATGTAGTATCAAACTATTAAGGATTTACATGATCAGTAAAAAATTACAATCGTATATTATTTTTTTAACCATTTCCGCTCCCAATGTGGAGCATATGGACACATAATGGAAGTATCTAAATACAAGTTTTTTTACGGTAAATGTTTGTTATTATGTTGTTCAACCTCTCTCCGAAGAGACCAGTGATAGAAAGCTAGGGCTAAGACAGGAATACTGCTAACTTCCTCAATGAACAATATATGACTCTGAAATCAATGTATATGGTACAATGTGGATAATACAACATTTTCCATTCAAAAGGTCATTTTTGGCCAAAATGTTAGTTAAAACCTTTTTAAGGTAAGGTAATGTAATCACTATTTTTAAAAATGAAAAGGAAGGAACCTCACCAAAAAAAGTTGAAAAGGGGTGTAAGTAATAAATTAATATATCCCTTGCTTAATATATATACATGATAATACTCTGTGCTATTGTTATAGTTATGTACATTATGTTCTCGTTGTCAACCCCATTACCTCTCTAGAGTTTAAACTCATGTATATGCAAAAACAGTCCATCTCGAAGTCGTCGGTGCCAACAAATGACTTGGCCACAAATCGACAAAGTTTAACTGGGGATGAAGGTACTAGGCCCTTAGTAAACCACAGCCTTAAACGTTTATTCCACTTAACAAAAGCTATCACTGAAGGTAACGACCCTAAAGCTTAAATCACTATAGTTTATCAGGGTGCAAAACTATCGGCATACTGATTGTGTTTTTTGGTTTCGACTTGTTTGGGGTTGCTAATGGACCTCGTGAGTTCGGGGAAGTTTTTAAGTTGCAATATGCCATTTGTTTATTTCATTTTAATTATACGCACACCTATCGGCCCAACCAATATCAATGCTTTATCCCACTTTATGCCATTATGATGAAGCTCATTTAAATATATCTAATTATTAAACGCTAAATAAATACGCTTTTAATATCAATTAAAGGTATTTCGTTAAATTTTTTGAACTGAATTTAACACAATACATAAATAACATTAAATCTGTATTCGTAAAAATGAAATAAGCGGAAGTTATTAAATTAACAGCGTGTATATAAATCACTTCTCAACAAAAATACTTTTAGATATATATTTCCAAAATTGTTGAATGCTTTACGAGATTAAACAGTAGGATGGATTATGCAGTGTGCAAGGTAGATTTTTCCCGCTTGGTGAGTAGCGACAGAATATTAATCCTTTTTTCTTTATTCTTCACTCCTGTCCTATTTTCTATTCTTATACCACTTTGTTTCCTTTTACAATCAAATATTTATGAATATCACGCATCGTAACTCTGTTATATCAAGTGATGTTGATATAAGCGTCATTTTATGGAATCTTTTTCTAAAATAATTATTATCAATTTTGCGCGACTGGCACAAAACAAAACTTTTCTTCCAATATCAAATTTTGTAAATCTGCAGCGTCATGTGTCACTACATCCTTGTAAGTAATCAATCAGCTTTACTTTTAGAATTCTTCTAGATCTTATAGTAAAACTTTTTCCAAAATATTATAAGAGTTCTATCAAGAAAGTGTGATTTTTTATATTTTTTTTATTGTGTCAATTTGGTTTCTTACCGAACTACATGTTGAGTGTATAATAGTGTTTACAATATAATCATTTTTTTGGAAGAAGACACTAACTGAAAAAAAAAATTCCATACTTACGAACAGAAATCGGTAAATTGATTGAAAAATCAATTTATCAAGCTGTCTGTAACGGAACTTGAACCAAAGACTTTTTGTAAACGAAGCAAACGAAATTCACCACTGTGTCAAAGACCGACAATTCTTATTTTCTTAGAAAAAGAAGAGAGGTTGAGCAACTGAGTTACAAGCAGTTCACTTAGAAAAACAATCAATCTGGGTAACTTTGGCCAAGTTCTGAGGGTTTTTGTATATGTATGGTTCGCCACTGCATTTATGTGTGGTATTGTTCTACATAGAATTGAACTAATGTCTTAAGATGAAATTAAATCAACACAAATAGATTTATTTTTATACTTGATACATAAATATAGATAAAACAATGTGGGCAAAATTTTTATCCAAATCGATAACTTTGGCCTACGATACAAATAACCACTGCAATTACTATAAATTCAGTGATTTTAAAGACTTAGCAGCTTTTCTTTATGCTTTCATATATTCTGTACATAATTGAAATGGATAAAAAATATACAGCATTTGGTTTACAGATTATTAATAAAAATTGAAAATATGACTAATCCAATTTATATCAAGAAAAGTTTTTAAATTGTGTTTTATCATTCCAAGCTGACAGACAAACAAATTCAATAATGAAACAACTTATGTTGAATATTAATTCATATTTTTACCACTAGGGGCTACTAAATACCTTTGCTTAATTTAAGACATCGACTGAGGGTGCTTGATGGAATTTCAATATCAAATTTGGATTACTGAGATTTTGTACACTTCCATGTATTTTGTCGTTTCGCCATTCGGCATCTTGAGGCGGACTCGAACTGACAGACAGTAAACAGTGTCTAACGTTTATATTTTAACACTAATTTACTATAGAGTTCAATCAATTTTGCTGTACTAGCAATATTGATATAATTTAAGACATCGACTGAGGGTGCTTAATGGAATTTCAATATCAAATTTGGATTACTGAGATTTTGTACACTTCCATGTATTTTGTTGTTTCGCCTTTCGGCATCTTCAGGCGGACTCGAACTGACAGACAGTAAACAGTGTCTAACGTTTATATTTTCACACTAATTTACTGTAGAGTTCAGTCAATCTTGCTGTACTAACAATATTGATATAATTTGTTTACTGTTTGTCAGTTCGAGTCCGCCTGAAGATGCCGAAAGGCGAAACGACAAAGTACATGGAAGTGTACAAAATCTCAATAATCCAAATTTACCTTTGCTTAATTAAAAAATATCCATACGGAATTAGTATAAAATTATAACAGCATCTTTTTCCATGTAGTGGGCCAATCTTAGACCGATGGGTAAACTTACCAATAATTGATGGTACTGCGTTTTATTTCTTCACAGTATTAATCCGATTCTAGTACTAAATCCTCTTATAATGAGTTTATTTTTTTACGTCAATCTTTTGTCTCTGAAGAGACGCCTTGCGAAGTCATAAGTTTGACTCTGTACAGTATTAAATAAATTATGATTGCCGAAATTAGGGGTGCGGTATTTCTTAAGACGCACTTTAGAACTAAGCACGTGCAAGGATATGTTTCTATGGAAACCAAACTGTCTTTCATACGTCATCTAGAGGAATTCCTTAAAATTAATATGTTTGTCCATCCATCAAATAAAACGTCTTCAGCACATGATTGTACCAAGAATAAAGCCTAAGGCGTCATATACTTTATACTAAAACGCTTTAAATGAAAATGTACATATTTTCAGAAGTCTTACAATTAAATGCACCTTTTTTAAGATCATATTCACGTTCATAAAAAATAGTTTTCACTTATAACAAATGCATTCCACAAAAAACAAATTCTTTCACTAAAAACAAAGTGATCCCATATAATAAAATATATTTTAACATTGGAAAAATATATAAATATTTTCACATAGATAAAACAGTTTTCACTCAATATAAATACTCACATTTTAAAATCGATAGTTGCCTATATTGTCTTTGCTCCACGCATTAGAATACATTACACGAAATCAAACCAGACCAACCCTAACATAACCCACTACAACTTAACTCACTTTGTTAAAAGAATCCGTTACTAAGTGGAAACTATTACAATCAAGGTTTGAGTGTACTAAGTTAATACTATCTAATCCAAAGTGCAATTATTTATAACCCTTTTCAGAATAAACATTTCATATTATTCAAGACACAACGTTCTTTTCATTTTTTTTCCATGTTCGCTCCCAACGTGAAGCATATGGTCTCCTAATATAGGTATCACATCCGTAATCCTAGTCAATGACGCTATCAACTGCGCCACGGACGCCGACAAAATTCTTTTAATTTTGCATGTTTATTTTCTGGCACAACGAACTGTCGACCATCTAAAAACAATTGACAGCAGATACGTCATAATATTCACACTTCCTTTGTGTACGAAGGAATTTTTTGAGAATGAGTTGCATTCGGCTCATTCAATTCTATTTCTCAGCTTTGAATTCTTGAAAAATATCTATGATGACGCCATACCTTTAAAACAATAGATTTTATTGCTTCTAACGATAGTCAATTAACAATTTTTATAAATAGTTTTGCCACATTGCTGCTTGATGAACTAAAGATAGTCGTACATACGTATCTTAAAAATAAATTCATTACGCTGGCTCGTGCAGACCACTAACACCGACTGATAAATTAATAAATACAATGTAATACAATTGAATCTAAATATGTTTGTAACGGTAAAAAATTTGATAATTCTTTTACGGTAATTATGAACTAGTTTGTAGTCTATCCCAGTCGGTGTATAATGTAGAATATTACAGTTTAATCTAATATTCCGGAAAGAAATAAAGTGGGCTTCCTTCTTCCAGCGTCAGAAGGAACTTTCAAGAGTGTAAGATTGGCTTGTTGAAATTGAATTTCACCTTACAGTAACAGGCAATCAGGGGATCGCGAGAGAAAAATTTAATTTTCCCCAGGCGAAAAGCACTAGAAGGAAAGAACACATAGAAAGAGTACGCAATCTTTCTCACCTTACATTAAGTCTCCACATCAATTCTTTATTGTTTATTTCATATCCTTACAAGCTTCATAATTATATGTAGATATTATTAGGATATTGGATTTGTATAACTGAGAAAGACGAAAGACATTAAGCTAACATCAATTTGGGTAAGTTTTCCCATCGGTCTAAGATACACTATCACTACATGGAAAGTAGTTTGAAATTATGCTGTTATAATACGATGATATTACTAATGCCATTTGAATATTTTTTAGTTAAACAAAGATACCTGGTGGTAAAAATATAAATGAATGTAGAATATAATTGATTTATTATTGCTGAATTTGTAAGCTGTCAGTTTGGAATTATAAAACATAATTTAAAAACTTTTTTTTAAATAAATTGTATTAGCTATATTTTCAATTTGTATTACTAATCTGTAAACCAAATGCTGTATATTTTTTCCATCTCAATTATGTGCAGACTTTACGAAAGCATGAAAAAAATTTGAATTGTTGAGATTTTGTACATTTCCATGTATGTTATCACTAACGACCCGGGTTTTGAATTTCGGCATCTTCAGGCATTTGATCACACGAGTGAACTCGGACTGACTCAAATGATCTTGTACTTTGTTTGTCCGAGTTCACTCGTGTGCCCAAAGACTTAACATACCGAAAGGTGAAACCCAGGTCGTTAGTGACAAAATACATGAAAATGTACAAATTCTCAACAATTAAAATTTGATTTTGAAATTCCATCAAGCACTCTCAGTCGATGTTTTAAATCGCGTAAAGAAAAGTTCCCAAGACTTTAAAATGACCGAATTTACAGTAGTTACAGTGATTATTTGTATCGTGGTCAAAAGTTAGTTGAATGCAAACTTTGGCCCACCTTATTTTATCTATATGGTTTAAAAAAAAAAAAAAAAGTGATGCATCACGCCATAGAGAACTATACTTTTATAGAGAGGCCACTTACGTACATGTGATTTTAGTGCAGTTACCCATCTTCTTTCAAAAAAAAAAAGAAATTGGTTGGAAATCACTGAACGTGGAGATTTACGACTATAGTTCACTAATTTGAAGCCAAATATTGACCTATTGATATCGGAGCATCACGTTTATCCCTCTCATTAACAATATTTATTTGTGCACTTATGTTAGAATTTAACAAGTTTTTGATTTGTTTCCTTCCAAATCCAAATGTTTACTTGCGTTTTATTATCATTAAATAAATTATTTTTTCAATAAAGATAAGAATAAAAATTATATTTACAATTGCCCACTACACAAAAAAAACCTATCAAAGTGAGCAGTATTGTGTTCACATTTATATTTAAATAGTATAGACAACTTCAATATTCCTCCTGTCCTTCACAATCCTCAATCCTGGGGGAGGGTTCCACGGGGGAAATAAGTTTGGGTACCTATGATTTAAATGGTAGGTGTGCACACGAAGATCAATGCTGTATTCATAACTCATTTTTTGCATATGCTGGAGATTAGGAGTTATTACACTAGACTATCGTTTCTTCACCTTATTGGAGATATAGCACTCTCTTCCGTATTTAAATAACTGAACACCCCCTTCCCAATCAAATATCTTTTGGACTTATCAAGTTTTTAAAAATGATTAATGGACTATTTTTCGAAAGCATCTATTTTTATGATGTTTTAATTCTCCAATTCAAATCGTGGCTGATTATTGTCAAAACAGGCTGATTATTGTCATGGTCTAGTCTCATCTTTCTATCTCACTCACTCCAAAAGAAAAGAGAACTTCAATTACTAAGTAACAAGCAGTTCTCGTAGAGCGTTTTCTGTTAAAATCAGCTCCATTGTAAGTCCATATCGTCATTTCCATTGCAAAACTATATATCTACAAAGTCAATTTTTTCAGAAGAGTTTAAAAAACAACTTTATCGAATTAAAACAATAATAAAAAACATGTTTTTAATATTAAATATATAACCACACTAATAACTTGTTTTTTATTTTTGTTTACTTGTAGTAAAGTAATTGATTAAGCAGATATACAATTTTGCAATGGAAAAGATGACATTCAACTAGGGCTTTCAATCCCGGGATCCCGAGCAATTAGTCAATCCCGTAATCCAGGACTTAATAGCAATACCGGGATTTCGGGATTCGCTATAAAATAGTAAAAAGTAATTTATATTAAAATGCAATTTCTTATTCTTATCTCCGATGAACTATAAAATATAGAATGCAAATTATTACTCGATTAACTATACGAACATCGTTTTCGGCGGCAGAGTGTTAGGTATGTTCGATTTATATATTTTAAACATAATTTATATATGTGTTGTCTTCTCTCTCACACTCATATTTTGCGAGAGGACAGGAACAGATAATGTATTATTTTTTGTATCATTATCTACAAAAAACAGTTGACCACTATTCTATTTTTAGATGCAACAGTGAAGATTTTTTGTCATTTAACTGTAACATGTCTTCAATTACTAATAAAATACAAAGCAATCGAAGAAAATAAGCGCGCAAGATTCTGCTTGCAAATACTTTTTGCATAATTTTGAAGATACCTAGGTACTTACATATTTTACAAACATTTTTTGTGTGTTTTTCACAATTATTTTAATTTTGTATTTTAAAAAAATAAAACACCTTTCGTTTGTACTACTTCCACATATTTATAATGATCAGGACCGGTTTCGCTCATCACGAGCATTATCAACTGATGATAATGCTCGTGATGAGTGAAACCGGTCCTGATCATTATAAATATGTGGAAGTAGTACAAACGAATTGTGTTTTATTTTTTAAAATATAATGTCTTTCCACCAAGAATTGACAGTTAACACCTTAAAAATAATTTTCTATTATATTTTGTATTCATATTCTGTAACCTAAAATAAAATCACCGTATAGGTACCTAGGTATTATGTTCTTTTATGCGTTTTTAAGAACATACCTACCTATCCTCCTATTTTGTATGAACTGCAAATCCATTTTCATGAGATTTTATTTTCATTTTGTATAAGGATTATTATGTTTTTTCCTCGGTTTCATTTACTTGGTTTATCGTGGAACATATTACCTACAATTTTTTTTGACAATTTCAAATTTGAAAAAAAAGTCAATCCCGAAATCCCGGAATCAGAAAAAGAGTCCAGGATTGGTTGCCCTACATTCAACACGTTGAAAGCGAACATAGTCACAAAAAAATAATCCAATTGTTTTTATTAATATGTGTCACTAAAATAAAAACTTCAGGGTTGCAATTATCATATTTATCCATCCGTAATCTAATTTCTATAAAATTCATATCCAATTATCAACGCATAATATGTATTGTTTTGTTTATATTCTAAATGTTATAAAAATCGTAGGTGGAAAGTTCAGAATAAAGATGTTATTTTAGTTGCAAAATCAAGAAGAATTCTTATAATAGTTCTGAAACACTCTTTGATGATACCCTCATATTTTTTTCTGCATTCACCCTATCAAACAATCCTTCTCAAACATGAAAACTTACTTCTTTCGGTTTCTTTATATACAGTCTTCGAAACGCATCTGTTACATTCTCATGGCTTTATTTTTGAAAATACAATAGAAAACTTACGAAAGTTTTATGAGGGTAACGATCCTTATGTAATTAAAACATTTGTTCTCGTAGTATATTAGAAAATAAGGTTAAATTGATATCACACATTTGCATAGATTGTGTACAAATAGCAATATTTATTTGTCTTATTTATCTGTCAAGCGGTATTTTTTATTTAAAACTTAGTTAACTTATACGCTGTTATATTTCTGAGAGCAAAATTTTAATAGAATAAAAATACAATTTATATACAAAATGGCAGTATAAAAAATTTACCACAATATTTACGCTGTTTTTGTTTTATTGTTTGACCATATCTGCTTCCAATAAGGAGTATGTGTCTTTACGATTTCGTCGCAACATGACGATTGTCACCTATCGGCGATAAGTACGAGACCAAGGGGAAGCCTCGCCAAGAATGGTTGAGAAATTATTGCGTTAAAACTTTTCTTACGCGACGGTATGTGTGACTGACAGGACGTGTTGTGGACGTGCCGGGTGTTAGTCTCGGACACCCGAGTCCGTCACCGAACTGTTGATATCCATAAGTTCGCAATTTTATACATATATTATAAGAGTTTTTGTTTAAGTGTAACTATCTGTTCATAAATATTGCATCGTCGTGTTATTTCCGTTCTTTCTTTTGTTTTATAACTTAAATTCAGAACATCCAAATCTACGGCTTTCATAATCCTAATAAATGTATCTTTAACCGTAACCATATTTTCATTATATTCGGCGTTTATCTTCACGCCTGGCGTCCAAGTTTAATCACCACATGTATTTCTCCTTACAGAACAAAGTAAAGTGTACCGAGATTGACAAACCTTATCCACTTCCCTGTGACAACTCTATCTTATTTCTCGCTGAGCTATCCATTTTCCATATTTTGTGATACTTTCCTTCTATTAAGTCCTTTCATTTCATTTCATTACACATTTTAATTCTTTTTTTCCTTATTCACAACAGTATACTCTTAATAAAGGTATCTTCAACAGTTTTCTTTTTCGAAAACTACTTGTTACTCAGTTGCTAAACCTCTCTTTTTTGAAGAGAATATGGATAAAATGATAGAGCTATGACAGAACTAATGGTTAGTTAATCGTTTTCGCTACGCTTATAAGCTACAATAAACATTTCACATGACACTGTTTAATGTTTATCTGTATTAGAAAAAGAGTAAAATACAGAATAAAAAGCACGATGTATCTCACATAATTCATTATTATTATTTTAAAAGAATCGGTTTCGTGATGACTAATTTTGGAATACGTTAATAGAGTAAATATCTCAAATTTAGCTTAACTATACAATTATCATTCTGCAGATATTTTTCTACATAACAATGTTAAACTCGCTACAAATTTCTCTCGCAAAAAAACAGTAGATTCTGTTACAATTACGATAATAATTCCAGCAATTGCATGCATGCGAAACCTCACTAAATCCTTTCTCGCACGTAGGTAGCTCTATCAGGAGTTCTTATTTGACAAATCGCAGCCATAAAACCACTCTACAAATAACAATCTCTATCATTTTCTTCTACATTAAATTCTTTTACAATGTAGGAATTTAGGACCACTTTAGGAATATTATTAAAACGTTGTTGACCAAGTATGATTCCAGACAAACACATAATTGTGTTTCTAACAGGTTTTTCAAATTAAATTTCATACTTCATGAAACATGGATTCTTAACCTTCCCGTTTTAACATTCAGTCACATTTCGTTACCGTATGGGTTTTGTCATATAAACGCATTTAAAAAGTGAAATATTGTTTTATAT
This sequence comes from Himalopsyche phryganea, assembly GCA_022494535.1. Taxonomy (NCBI): domain Eukaryota; kingdom Metazoa; phylum Arthropoda; class Insecta; order Trichoptera; family Rhyacophilidae; genus Himalopsyche; species Himalopsyche phryganea. Next base: position 4,728,485 of record JAGVSL010000025.1, read on the forward strand.
AATTTAAATAATTATTTTACGTCGTATTTTGTGTGTAAAACCTGAAATACATAACAAACTATGCGAAACTATTGAAAGATGCAAGAATCGAAATTGTTCATAGCAGAACAAGCACGAGACGTGTATGGGTACCGAATGAAACAAAACGGTTGCATACGGTACGTCATACATCTCGGATTGTTACTATACTATTGTAAAGTTTACAAGGTTTTCAAATTATGATTAATTATACAAAGAAGGCGTAAACTATAATGATTTTTTAATTTTCAATTATATTTAGAACTATTTTATTTACAAATAGCAAAATTTTCATTTTTTGTATGACCTATTTCGCAGATAATTTAAAGGTTTAAAAGCTGAAGTAACTAATTGTTACGCCAGGGCTGATGTAGCCTCTTAACAGATTTTGTCAGCCTCTGAGCTCTAATGGCAAAAGCTGTAGGTACCTTTTACTATTAATTTATTTATTATTTTGGATTTGATTAAGATTGTTAAATTAATTATGTTAACGGTGTACCATGGATTCACACTGCATGCTCAGTTGAACAAAAAGCTAAATGTGGATTTTACCAATTGAACTGAAATGCGGAAAAACAGCGTCAGTCTTTATTTGGTGTTTTTTGTCAACACATTTAACCAGTAAACCGTGTTCTCAATAAAATTACTCAAACCGTCTTCATTAACTAAAGATAAATATTTTCGCTACAGAGTATCTCCACAACAACCAACCGCTATTATCTCTGATCGATGTTTTTAGGACAACACTGTTTTTCCGTATATGGACTCAATTATGATACCAGACATATTATGTGGTCCACAACCTCTGATAGAAGAAGAAATTTTTTGAAAAATTAGGTATCAATATGTAATTTATATTAAATTTAAATTAAAAGGCGCTTTGATCAAATCTCTATCTTGAATCAAACAATTCCGGGACAATAATGTGTTCCAAAAAAAACATTTAATTAAGATATAACAATAAATTCAATTCACGACCACATGTGTAAACATTATCAAAACACAGATTGCACCGGGAGATATTTGTTGACCTCTGAACTAGGGTGTTTCAAAAATAAGCAAACAAAAAAGTAGTCTTTTCGCCCGAGAACAAATTGCAGCGAAACTTTTAATTTGGTTTCAACTTTTTCCCGGAGCGAATTTATAACCCGCCCGACGTATTGTGTTTTATGCACTTTCTAAACATATATTATAGAAGATTGGATACGCGAGAATAAAACTATTTGAATTTTTAAAATCTGAGTAAAAAAGTGACAAAAATATTAGGATTATTGATGTGCTTAATTTTTTGAAACATTTGTTTTTTTGCAAGTTGGAAAAAGTTTAATTTTACTTCAATACAAAAAACGAACGATTTCGACCACTTTTTCTATAAAGAAGAATTTCTGCTTGTATTAATGTATTTTTTTCAAGTTTATTTATATCTATAACATCTTCTTGTCGTGCAATATACATATATATGTATCAAATTTGGATTATTGAGATTTCGTACACTTCCATGTATTTTGTCAATAACGACCCGGGTTTCGCCTTTCGGCATCTTCAGGCATTCGAGCACACGAATGGACTCGAACTGACATACACTAAACAGTGTCTAACGTTTATATAGAAGATACAAATACGACAAATATTATTCACGAGGTAAAATATCATACGTCTGAGAGCCACACTGATACCTGAGTAAACATTTCGAGAATCGCCTTAATCCTTAAACAACACATTAACAGAGTGGCGAATTGTCGCTTTCCAACTTCTTTTAGAATTACCAATGATTTTACAATTATAATAGAATTGTGGGTTTCGACGGGATGCAATTCGACGAAAGGGACATTCGTGTGCTCGAATGCCTGAAGATGCCGAAAGGCGAAACCCTGGTCGTTAGTGACAAAATAAATGGAAGTGTACAAAATCTCAATAATCCAAATTTGATATTGAAATTCCATCAAGCACCCTCAGTCGATGTCTTAAATTAATTCTTTTTTCGAATTTTTCTTTTAAGTTTTTTGCCGGTACAAGGGCTAAATCGTTACCATCAACAATTACCATGGCTTCCAAGTAATTCAAAGTACCGTATCATCTTTGCTGTATACAAATCCGCCGCTGTTAACGTGTTTTGGGCTTTGAGCTTTCACAATAAGGTGCGAACAATAGCTTTGCAAGAAATATTTATAATTACTGGGGAAATGCATTATTCTACATTATCACGTTGCAAAACCAACGAGAAAAGTTTAACGTCCATTCAGATTTAAAAACAAAACTTTACCTGCAATACGAATATCGTTCACTTAATTGTTTGGTAAACAATTTTCTTTAATAACTCGTCATTTTTTTTTATTTTTACATACAAGTTTAGTGTTTTCGTTCTTGATAAATCATTTATGATAAACAAACAAGCAATGTATTGTTAAAATTGCACATGAATTAACAATTTTTATAAAAAAATAACCAGACATGCGTCTAGTAAAGTGGTTCTCATGTGCGGTCACCAGATGATTTTGCTGTGGCCACCAAGGTTTTATATTAATAAATATTGAAATTAAAAAAATGAGTAATTCAAAATAAATACGATATATGTTTATTCGTATTGCGCACGTATGCGGCTCGAAAACAATTTTGAAAATGAAAGAATATTTTTAATAAAATAAAGATCCTTTTTAAGTAAAAAGGTAAACCTATTGGGTTAATTTATGCTGTAGTAATTAAATTAAGTAATTCGGTCTGTTTTTTGATAACCAATGTATAAATATCATTGACGAGAGATTTTCCAAATACATAAACTGTAACAGTCATTACCTTCTGTTTTTTTTTTGTAAATATGGAAGCATTTAATTTAAGACATCGACCGAGGGTGCTTGATGGAATTTCAATATCAAATTTGGTTTATTGAGATTTTTTACACTTCCGTGTATTTTGTCACTAACGACCCGGGTTTCGCCTTTCGGCATCTTCAGGCATTCGAGCACACGAATGGACTCGAACTGACATTTCTTCTCACTGACAGTCAGTTCGAGTCCATTCGTGTGCTCGAATGCCTGAAGATGCCGAAAGGCGAAACCCGGGTCGTTAGTGACAAAATACATGGAGGTCTACAAAATCTCAATAATCCAAATTTAATGGAAGCATCTGTATAATATGTTATTCTTTATTTTTCTATTTTTTAAAAGAATTTGATTCAATCCCAGAGTTAAAATGGATATAAGAAATTATCTATAAATAATCATTCAGAAGGATAAAAGTGTAAAAATCTAATGACCAATACATATTTTAAAAAACACCTCCAGGACTTAATAATATTATTAAGTCCTACAGGACTTTAACATTAATATTAAATATAACATTTGTAAATCACAGAACTGTAAAAATATAGTAGATATTTTTTAAGTAATTATATTAATACATAAAAAATTTCTGCCTGGGGCCCAAACTTCTGCACCGTAATGGTTAAAAATAATTCAAGTAGGTAATGTGTTCCCTTTTAAGTCAATGCATGAGCCTAATATTTTAAATAACGATTGAGAAATTTGGTGCTGCCACGAAACATTCTGTTGTTCATTATGCGGCCATGGAGAAACTTTCCGTAAAAACCAGTGGTCTAGTACGATCTCTGGTTCAATCCATATGCCTTTACGGTGTGGATACATGGACTCTAAAGGCGAAAGAAAAGAAACGGTTAGATTCATTTGAAATTTGGAGCTGGAGAAGGATGTTCTGTTTACCATGGACTGCCAATCGCATCTTTACTGAAAGAGCTCCAAATACAGGACAGACTCACGGTTGTTTATACAAGACATTTAAGTAGTTATAAATGTGCATAGTATAATAATCGTTTTTACTTAGTATGTAATGTTCTTGTGAGCTTCGTGGCGCAGTTGGTAAGTTCAAGTCCGGGGGCGGACAGTTTCATAAAAAAGTTGGGACTTCTATTTGTATTCATGAATATTTGTGATGACTAAAACTTCTCCCTCCCACCAATTCGATCCTCAAAAGTGGGGCGTAGTGAGAGCGATTAGCTAACCACTAGTCCTGCCCTATCCGTATCCTTCTATCCCTACTGTCTTCGAAAAAGAAATGTTGAGCGACTGAGCAACAAGTAGTTCTCATAGAAAAACCTCTGTTAAGATACCTCCATTAGGAAGCCATATGCTCAACGTTGGTAGTGAAAATGGTTAAAAAAATGTAATTTTCCAATTCAATCAGTAATTTCTTTATTCAAAAGCAAGATACAGTCTATGTGCTAAAGGAAACGAGAGTAACGTCTAAAAAATTTAAATTTGAAAAATGAATTGAATATACCTAAATAACTACAATACATACTTGCATATAAGAGAAAAAAGACAAGTCGAACTAATGCTGCCTAATTGATAAAATTCACGTTTAAACATCACACTTTTCATTAAATTTCGTATATTATTATATACTTTAATTTTAGTATTATTTTGATTCAAACTTTTAATTCTTAACAAACAAATATTCGTTTGGTATACGACGAAGACAGCTTTGCCGTGAGGCATTTTATTATTAACACTGACAGTATAAACTTAAAGCTGGCTTTATTATTAATAAAGCTAGTCTATCACAGATCACAGCGTCACTTACTTATGTACGCCTGTGCAATGTTATGCATCGACGCTTTGTGAAACATTCCTTCACTGCAGTGCACCTCAAACCCGCTAACGCATCTTTAGCATACCTTACTTATGTATATACTGTATAAATACTAATAATTGATTAGAAAGGAGGTTATTATCCTTTTAAGTCACGGACTCCCACTGAAAATAAATGTTTTTAAATGCATACAAAGTAACAGTTATAAGAGTAATGTTTTATTTAGTAATATATTAGTTGACACCTCCACGTTGCGCCAACGTGCCTGGAATCTCCCTCGAACCCCCTTTACTGCAAGTTTAGTGGGAAAAGCAGGCAGTGGAAAAGCAACAATTCATTCATTGAGTAAATTCATTATTGTGCATTTAATTCATTGTTAATAATAATTGTAAATAAATCACATCAAATAGTCATGTTTACCGTTCGATCGGCTACCGGAACACGGCCTCGAAGCCGTGGCTTAGCGCTTGAGGGTTGGAAATTCAACCTTAACGTAAACCACTCGTAAAAATTGCATGTTGTGTTTTTAAGTTCTAAGTTGTGTATTTTCAACTTGTTTTCTTTACCTGTTACTAACTTCGATATCTGTATTCAATTTTGTACAACCAAATGCAATTAACGACATTGATCTAGAACGACAGGGGTGTTTTTCGTTGTTGAATGATTCTGGAAGGTGTTTATCCCTTACCGACGTCTACAAAAGAGGACTGCTGAGAGGTGTGTCATAGTTTAAATGCCAATGTAAAGGCTGTTGTTTATATTGAATTAGTACATTAATTTCTGCTGTGGTCTTTGACAAGGCAATACGGATGTCATTTTGGACACCAAATTTATTTCGATATTTTGTTTTAATTACTACAAGGGCTGAAATTCCCGATATGCGGAGATATGTTGTGGCAAACAGTATTAAAACTTTCATAGCTCACTTCGTAAGACTTCACTTCACGAGGAACATCAGAATCTCCAAATTTTTTTGATTTAAACTTCAATTGAGTGGCTAAGAGCAAAACCAGCTTATATAACAAATATTTTCAAATAAGATAAATGTACTCAAAGTTTACGCATAAGTATAAATCAAAGATTGTGTTCTAAATGTTTATTTACTTTTGTATTCATTGCACAGATAAATTCTTATACAATTAAAACAGATAAGTCCGTTAATATACATATGTCAAGATAATAGATGAATGGATGAGGAAAATCGTACGCATGTTTAGCTTTAGGGGAACAAAAATATGTATCAAAATTTTGTGGCTTATGCACCAGTATAGACGCATAGAGGCAATAGTAATACTGTCTACAATTTTGAGGTATAGGCACTTGTGACTTGATAATAATAAAGAGACATCATACGACTTAAATTGTATCAACAACACATTTAATTTAGTTTTATTGTATAGGCTGGTTTGCCTCTTTGGAACACAATTGTTGTAATTTTTTTTTTCTAAGATCAATGAGTTCATCCTCGTGTAGATCAACTTATATAAAAAAGAAAAGGGTTACAAATCGATGGTTTAATTTCCATCTCATCAACATCGAAATATATTTAAAAAAAAAAACGTTGTGCTCACAGATATTTTTTTTGTTTTTGTGCAATACTCTCTTATCATTTGGGATTTTTCAAGATTGTTGAACTGTTATACGTTCTTCCATATTCCACTTACAATATTTTCAGCCCTTAAATTTATTCCTCTGACTCCTTGGGGTACCATGGACTACATGGTAAATAAAACAAGAATTTAACACTTACAATAATATAAGTATTTAAAGTTTTTTCAATAAAGGAAAGAATAATATTCAAATACCACAAAATTATTGACTCTCAAATTGACTACTTTCCTTTCAAACCAGTTAACTACACTTCTCACGACATAGAAAATCTCTTACAATTGAACCAACGAGCAGAATTTTACAATTGTAAAGTAAGGAAGTGTATTTTATGGATTTAATTTATTTAGTTTTTTTCTATCCTGATAAATTTTCTGAATTATAGTGATCCAGTTTGCAGTTAAATCAGTCGAAATGAATCTTGTACCAATCCTTGCCCAAGCAGACAGGGCTTATTCAAACGGTGTGTACTGGGTTTTAGCTTCATAAAATATCAAATAACGAAAATTATTAATAACGTTGACGGTTGAAAAATTTTGTTACACTAGTAATCTATAAAAATATTTTGTATCAAAACAAAAAAATAGAAAAAATACCTCGGCAAATACCGACTACCACGAAAAGAATTATATAATTTATGAATATAAAATAAGTTCAAAAATAAGCAGCTTGGTTTTTTTGTCCATATTCATCTACATTTTGTAAAGATTCTAGTAAATGTACCTGAATAGTCAATCAAAAAAATTGACTAGCTTCTTAACTTTCCACTCGTGTTCATTGACTGAGCCTCGCTCATGTTTTCCTGTGAATTCTCATTTTATTTTGAGGAATTAATTTCATCTTTAGTTCAGTTTTATTCTCCTAAACACTACCATTTTCATAACAAAAAGAGACCTATCATTTTTTTGTACACTTTCCTGGAAGACTATTTTTATTTGAACACTTTGCTCAGATTTGTAAAATAATCATAAATTTTTCCAGCACCCAAAATTTAATTTTTACAGAAACATTAAACATCGTCTGATATTTATCATACCAATAAAAACCTAACACATAGAGTCAATAAGTATTTCTAGGTTACGGTCTTTCCCAATTACCATTTAATGATAATTGATTCTTGCAACCAAGTGTTACTATATTTTTTTTTTAAATAAAGCACCATTTGTTTTGTACTACTTCCACATTTTTTATGATGATCAGGACCGTTTTTGTTTATTTACAGCTTTATCACATATAATAACAAAAATACAAGTTTACATATCGACTAAAGAAAGACAAAATGACGTAACCCACACCAAAAGCTGTTGCGTATAACTCACACAAAACGTGTTTAAACACTATATTTATATAAACGACATATATATAAATAATATATATGGTGTATTAACACATTAGATACGTTCTTTTGCTTTTCTAGAGTCAATATATTATATTTTTTTCCATGTCAGCTCCATATAGCCATTGGGTATCTCAACAGAATTTTTCTATGAGAACTGCGTGTTACTAAGATACTCAACCTCTTTTTTTCGAAGACAGTAGACTAATCGATATCTAATCTGTCTCGCTATGCTCCTTTTTTTGGATCTTATGTGTGAGAAAGAATTTTCATACATTACAAACATTCAAACTTACAAACAGAAATTCATAAATCGATTGAAAATCAGTTTATGAAACTGTCCGCGCCGGGACTTGAACCTGGAGATACGCAACCGTAGCCAACTACGTTAACCACTGCACCAAGCAGCTGACAGATACATATCGGTGAAAATTAACTAGTAAACTGACAAAATAACAAATAAACACACGCATTAAAATAATCTGTTAATTGCTTAATTCTCCGTATTTTTTTTCATTTTCATTTTGATGTTTATAAATAATACAGTTTTTAATTATTTTAACCCTTGCTTATTTATTTTTTGCAAGCATTAAAGTTTATTCAGGTTGTTAAAATCACATCAAATGTGATTCATTTACCGTTATGGTCAAAAGCGTTGACATTTACTGTATGCATCAAAATTTTAATTACCGTCACGGTAATAAAGCCATAGAAGCATAAAAACAGGCGTATTAAATCTCGTTTCTTATGGGTGTTCCAGCAATTTTTTAATTTATTATGGATATAACGTTAACTTAGAGTCTATTTTTTAATTAACCTTAAGCGAGTTTAATTCTCTGTTCTAACTTTTAAGTAATTGTGTTTTTTGAGCTATTTTTCAAATTGCTATCTTGAGCTTAAAATTAGTGATATTTTGTCACACTCATGTGTAATTACTTCTCTAATCTATCAAACTGATTTGAGAACGTCTTCTATCATGATTTTTATTAAACAATATCCGCTCCACGTGTGGAACATACGAACTCCAAATCGAGTTAGTTAACTATTACTCAGTTACTCAACCTCTCTTTTCGAAGAGAGTACGTATATATGGATAGTATGTGTGGATAGAACAGGACTAGTGGTTGGCTAATCGCTCTTGCTTTACGTCATTTTTAGGATCGGGTGTAGGTATGGAAGGAAATTTAGATAGATATCCATGCCTTCGAACGCAAGTGCATAAATAAATTTATTTTACGGTCCTTACTGGCATTTAAACTCGTGAGCACTTGACCATAGGCACAGCCTATTCATATGTGTATCAAACACGATTATTTTAGTTCGGCGTCCGTGGCGCAGTTGGTAGCGTCGCAGGCTACGGTTACGGTTACGATGTCTCGGGTTCAATTCCCGGTGCGGACGGTTTTCATAAATTGATTTTTCAATCGATTTATAGATTTCTGTTTGTAGTCTCAGTCCTCCCTCCCACCCATCCCATCTTCACGGAGCGTAGCGAAAGCGATTAGCTAACCACTAGTCCTGTCATAGCCCTGTCCTTCTATCCCTACTCTCTTCGAAACAAGAGAGGTTGAGCAACTGAGTAACAAGCAGTTCTGGTAGAAAAATTCTGTAAAGATACCTCCATTAGGAGACTATATGCTCCACATTAGGAGCAGACACGGAAAAAAAAAGATTCTGTTTTGATTCTGATGTACTAAAACGTGAAAGATTGAGTGACTGATTAACAAAAAGTTATAGTAGAAAAACTTACATTCGCATAAACTCTATTAGTAATTCAAATGTTTCACATCGGATCAGATTTGGTTACAAAAAAAACCCGTGGACGAGTTGACGTAGTGCAAAAAAACATTAGTTTTAGTCAAATTTGTATTATTGAGATTTTGTACACTTCCATGTATTTTGTCACTAACGACCCGGGTTTCACCTTTCGGCATCTTCAGGCATTCGAGCACACGAATGGACTTGAACTGAATTCAGAATTGGCAAGGAATTTAACTGGGCTCTATTGATTTCCAAAATTTCAAAATTTAAAAAAAGAAACTTCGACGTTCGCAAATCACTTGCTAATGGAGAACCATACGTTTAATGCGGATGATGGGGTTAAACTGTTGCATAAAAACGTGGGGGATCATAAATTATTTTATCAAGAAATTTTGGAAATCAATAGAGCCCAGTTAAATTCCTTGCCAATTCTGAATGAGCAGCTGAACCTTCCTAATTCTCCGTTATTATATCCTTTACGTTAAAACACCTAACATATGTCACTAAACGTGGAATGATTGTATATATTTACCCTTTCGTCGAATTGCATCCCGTCGAAACCCACAATGCTATTATAATTGTAAAATCACTGGTATTTTCTAAAAGAAGTTGGAAAGCGGCAATTCGCCACTCTGCTAATTAGTTGTTTACAAAATAAGGATTAAGGCAATTCTCAAAATGTTAACTCAGGTATCAGTGTGGCTCTCAGACGTATAATATCTTACCTCGTAAATAATATTTGTCGTATTTGTATCTTCTATATAAACGTTAGACACTGTTTACTGTCTGTCAGTTCGAGTCCATTCGTGTGCCCGGGTCGTTAGTGACAAAATACATGGAAGTGTACAAAATCTCAATAATCCAAATTTTATATTGAAATTCCATCAAGCACCCTCAGTCTATGTCTTAAATTATATTATTTTTAGTATTTTTAAAGATTTGAAGATTACATATCTGGTAATACAGCTGACAGCCAATGCACCAAATATTATGAAAATTGGAAAATCATACGAGATAAACTCTATGAGAATTTTTATAAGTCACTCATATCTAAGATTACAAATTTTAATTTAAAAAAAAATCTAAATTTGATATTGACCATACCGTGACTTGAACCAAAACTCATCTGATCGCTAGGGCAAAACTCTCACCACAACAGAAGTCGACAAAAATAGTAATAATAAATTTAATGAACCACATACACCATCAGAAACCTCATTTTAGAATGATAAATAAATACCGTGGAGAGTTCCCGGTTTGCTAAGATAGATACCTGAGAAGTGAAAAGACATTTTGCTATGATGATGATTGACTACTCTCTATTCTTGACACAAATTAAAAGATCGTTATTGAGAACCATACTACACTATTTCGCTTTAAGTTTTGATGTTTCTTTTGTTCCTAAAGACAAAACGTCTAGCGCCTGTAACATGAGATGTTATATATGTACCAATTAGCTATAGTTTAATTATTGAATCAAACAATCATGTCAAAATGTATTAGCAATTACATAAACATTATCTGTTTAAGCCAGTAATGCGTAAGTAGTGTTTCACGTGCCTCTCTTTGCACCGGTGTTTCGTATTATTTTACTGATAAATAACTTCTTAAAATCTTGAAAATTTGAGGTCATTATGAATACATTTTTTATATATGAAACGTTTCTATAAAACCGAAAAAAAAAAATTACCACTATTTACAAATATGCCACTTGTCTAAAAACATACAATAATCAGTATTTCAGTCATAATGTCTTGATTATCTATACAAAACTGTTTTTAAGTAAAAGTATAATTTACAAAAATAAGTGTGTTCTTCTATACATTTATACGGTTGAGTTTGAAATAAAGAACATTTTGGTATGACTAACTTTACACTTCCGTATTCATGGAGTAACAGTGAGTTACTTCGGCATTTAAACCTTTAAATTATCTGTGTAATAGGTCAGACAAAAAATTAAATATTTTGCTAGTTGTAAATAAAATAGTTTTACATATAATTAAAAATTATAATGTACTATAGTTTACGTCTTATTTGTATAATTAATCATAATTTGAAAACCTCGTCAATTTTACCATCGAAAAATACAAAATTATAGCACAGTATTAAGTATAGTATAGTAACAATCAGTTCAATTCAGTTTCAAACAGCGACGAGACATGTCTCGAGCTTGTTCTGCTATGAAAAATTTCGATTCTTGCGTCATTTGATAATTTCGCATAGTTTAATATGTATTTCAGGTTTAACACACAAAATATGACGTCAAATAATTATTTGATACTACATAAAACCTCATTTCGCTTTATAAATGCGTTTATATGACAAAACCAACTGCATGAAATTCGAAGGGATTTTTTTAGCATGAAAAAGGGAAGGTTAATATGTAATTTTTTTCTGTTCAGTGTTTTCTTCCAGAACAGCTACGATATGAACAAATTAGTAAAAGAAAGATACTGCGAGAGATAAGGTTACGCACTACTGGAATACATTTGTTGAAATTGATCTCTATATTCTAAGCTTGTCTCCTCATGATAACAATGTAGACAAAACAACTTACTGATAATTTCCCAATAACGTAATTAAGTATTAATCTGAAACAGTTATCCGAACCAACCGATATGCGCTGTAACTCAAACCAAAGCGTCGTCTCGATACAACCGCGAACCACAGTTTAACAGCGCTCGATGAAGCCGAAACAGATTTCTTAAGCCTCTGAGAACTGTTCTTGTTTGTTCGGCTTAGCTAGCACTTAAATTATAATTATTATGCATATTCCGAGATTCCCAAAACATTTGACTTGCGCCCTGTGAGTTTCGCCCAAAATCAGGGGTGCTGATTCAAGCGTGCGTTATATGTTTGATTTTATTGAATTCTTCATGAGGGATATGGAATAATATGCTAGCTATCAAGTGTAAGCGATCGTACGTAATCCCTTGGCAGTTTATCACATCCCCTGACACTAGGGCCTCGTGACATATTTTTGTACAACACGCTTTATATAACATGGTTTAAGCATTTTCTTTTACAGACAATGATCCTATAATGAAAATAAAATTGAAGTTCAAGAAGGAATTACAACAGATCTTGTCCCCTTATACGTAAAGATTTATACGTTAAAATCAAAAAAATCGCTGATTACATAACTTTTAAAGCCTAAATTCAAAAATATTTCAGAGTCCTCCGATAATGAAAACTCACAACCGATCTCGATCCGAACCGATAAAGAGTCGAACGTATAGAATTGTAAGTGATAGCCATGATGAATGAATATTTTTCAATAAATACATGAATGTATATTTTTTCGATGAACGCATACCATAATTTTGTATGAACTTCAAACCTCGTATAACACCGATTTTTATTACATAACACGACGTTTTTTTGGAACCGTATGACCGTGCTATACGAGTCGCACAATCATCGACGCATTTAGGCTTTCGTTATTTTCAATTGCAAGACCATGGATTCGACTTCCCACGCGACCTTTTTCATACATTGCTTTTTCAACCAATTTACGTAAACATGCTCAAGGTAGGGTCACTAATCGACTACTGGATATTAAAATATTTGGATGTTATAAATACTTTTACAAATTGACAAATAACCAATAAAAATTCACAGTCTTATCAAGAATAAATTACGTTATCAAGCATAGTAATAAATGAAGGAGACGAACAAAGTTAGATGAAGATGGCATGTTTGGGGAAATGATTGTAGCATATCGTCGTTGTTCTAGAAAAAGACACTAACTAGAAAATACTAGTTTTGAGTAATTGGACGTTGAAGTTTGCCAAATGCTTGAAATGGTATACGTTTTTGATTTTGTTTGTTTGTAAAAAACTGTTTTTGAGTAAAATTGTAATTTATAAAAATTAGTGTGTTCTGTGATACTGTAGAATTTGAAATAAGGAACAGTTTTTTATAACTAACTCGATATGTCATTTTTTTGATTTAGTGTTTTCTTCCAGAACAGCGACGATATAATAGTCAATGCCCGTTTTGAGGTTTCACGAAAATTGCATTGTATGAAAAACTATTTCAAGGGCTTTAATTAGTTACCAAAATTTGTGGTCTGAAAGGAAAATAATTACGGTCAAATATAGGCAATATTTATATTCCCCGACTCTCGTAAATTACATTGTTTCTTCTCAACGTACAAAAAAAAATCATCTAGAATAAAGAACACATGTTTCAGATATCCGCATTTTGTCTAGTCAGTTTTTAATTTGCTAAGTATGGAGTTAGTTTGATGGTAATTAATACTATCATTGTTTGCGTCTTACTCCCTCCCCGCTTCCAATAGAAAGAAACAAACCTACCCTACCCTTCATTTTTGATTTAAGAATTAGAACTATTTTTTACCTTAAAAATAAATAACGTTGCGATACAGTTCGTCTAAAGATGCTTCTTAAAGAAGCGAAACACGTTATATTTAGTAATAATGTGGAATAACTAAGTAACTATAGAGACAAAAAATGGTAAAACAATGAATGGACATATCACCTGGCTCTATCTATTAAATAATATTAAATATATACGCATACAATCACCAATCTTCTCAAAAGATCCCGATACAAAACAGTAATTGAGCACTCCAGGCCAAAAATATATCAATATAAAATTAAATTAAAAATTGATAACTTGGTTATTCCAATTGGTTTATCAGTAAGGTGACGCGTTTCGCCTCTTTAAGAAGAATCTTCAGACTGAAGACTGCTTCTTAAAGAGGCGAAACGCGTCACGTTACTGATAAACCAAGTAGAATAACTAAGTTATCAATTTTATATAAAAAATGAACTTTCACAAAGTTACCGCCGAATCCATAGAAAATATTAAAATATATCAATTACTTTTATCGATAATTTAGTATGTATTGACTAGGATATCCGAATATTGAATATTTGAATATTTAATATCCGAATATATTCGACCATTTTTAAACTATTCGATATTCGAATATTTGGGAAACTATTCGAACGCTCTGAAGATGCTTCTTAACCCTTCCGTACCCATGGTGTAACAATGAGTTACTTAAGCCTTTAAACCTTTTAATTATCTGTGAAATATGTCATACATAAAAAATTAAAAGTTTACTAATTGTTAATAAAATTTTTCTACATATAATTGGAAATTAAAAATACATTATATTTAGTTCATGTATGATTTGTATAATTAATCATAATTTGTAAGGCTCGTCAATTTTACCATCGAAGAATACAAAATTATAGTGTAGTGTAGTAAAATTTAACATTATAGTAACATTTCGAGATGCATGACGTATCGTATTCAACCGTTTTGTTTCAAACGGCACCAAGACATGTTTCGAGTTTGTTCTGCTTTGAAAAAATCGATTCTTGCGTCTTTCATAATAATTCATAATAAAATATTTCACTTTTTAAAATTGTCATTTCGCTTTATAAATGCGTTTATATGACAAACCCAACATGGTAATGAAATGTGACTACATGAGTTCCGGAGGGATTTTTTTAGCATCAAACTGAGAAGGTTAAAGAAGCGAATCACTTTCCACATCCAGTAGAATAACTAAGTTGTAAATTTTATTTTTTTATTAAAAATGAATTTCCACATAGCTACTGCTGAATCCATGAGTTGGTAAACTGTTTTCCATCCCTTAAAGTTTTTGATCTATCTAAAACGGTTTTAAATTAATTTGTGAAAAAACGTATCGAATCCAAAGCCTGCTTTTAAAACGCCTGCTTACAAATCTGTAGATTATCAAACAAACAAGTAACTCTAGCGCTCTGGTGAAATAATAACAAAGCACACACTACTTGGCGTATGATTGTGTATTATATGTAAGTACTGTTACACAGTACGTATTACGTTCTTGTTCGACTGAAAATTTTGCATTTTCTGAGAATTACTCGCTATATTTTAACATAGTGTATATATGCTGGTGCAAGATTTACTTGGTGAAATCTTTTGGTTAATACTTTTTACTGTCAGCTCTGCACCTCTCTTACAATGCATCCCTAAGCATAATTATGCTAAGCATATTTCAAATGGTTCTCGTGAAATTATGCAAGAATTTTACTCAGCACTTGATCGCATGCAGAATTATTTTTTTCAATCAACTTTACTCCCAAATAAAAAGTTAAATGTAATTAGATTGAGAACTGATTTTCAGTCAATTTCCCAAACTGTCTCTTCTCCTTGTATCCAGTATCAGCTAGGAGAAGGTGGCAACTATAGAGTGAAGAACATTGTCAATACTTTTGGATTCAAAAACCGATTATAAAAGTAGACAATGGCAGTATTCAATTTTAGACTGAGCAGTCTTGTATGAAAAAATCTTATATTTCACACAAAAATATTACTTTTTTTAATATTTTCATTTTCAATTAAGAGTATCTTAACGGAAGTTTTTCTACGAGAACTGTAGAGAACAGTAGAGACAGAAGGATATAGCTGGGATAGAACTAATGGATACCTAATTGCTCTCCCTACGACACATTTTTAGATTCAAACATTACAAATATCAATACCTATGATCATATATCTATAAATTGATTAAAAAAAACTGTCCGTACTTAGATTAGAAGAGGAGAAATTCGTAACCAAAGACAATGACGTTGACCACTGTCACGGACCTGACATTCAATATATATATATATTTTTTCCATGTCCGCTCCCAATGTGGAGCATATGGTCTCCTAATGGAGGTATCTTAACAGACTTTTTTCTACGAGAACTGCTTGTTACTCAGTTGCTCAACCTGTCTTTTTTTTCAAAGAGAGTAGGGATAGAAGGATAGGGCTATGAGAGAACTAGTGGTTAGCTAATCGCTCTCGCTACGCCCCGTAAGGATGGGATGGGTGGGAGGGAGGGAGGACTCAGACTACGAACAGAAATCCATAAATCGGTTGAAAGATCAATCTATGAAAACCGTCCGCACCGAGAATCGAACCCGAGACATCCGTAACCGTAGCCAGCGACGCTACCAACTGCGCCACGAACGTCAACAAATATCAATATATTAGTTTACACTTAATAAAGTAAAGGTGATGTTTTACTGGTTTTACATCCTGAGGGCTTGTGGAATACCTCGGACGATGGTGTGATGCCGAAAAGGCTGTCAAATTTTTCATAGTACTCTTTTGGAACGAAATACTTAGCAATCTTTAAGTTTATTTTAATGTAGTTCTACCAAATATACGGCAATTCAATCAATGATAATATTTTTGTTATCATTAGTTCCAAGAGTCAGTACCTCAGTAGTCATAAAACTATTTAATTAAAATCTAAAAAAAAATACTCTGACCAAAATAGCCGTTATGAAAATAATAAAACAATACTTGAATTAAAAGTGTTATAACTGGCTTTCACTGAACATATTAAATAGATGCAATGATTTGAAATAGGCCAATACATAATGAAGTGCTCGTAAAACTCTCAATTGAACTTATTTAATTAAAAACTTATAAGGTATTTGCTCAAGATATCCCAAATAATTTCTTAGTAATAATCTATTGATCGCTTTACGATAGTTTCTTCATTCAATGTATCTCATTCGACTAATCTTTTTTTGACCTTTTGGGAAGAGAGAATGAAAAAAGAAAAACTTTTTATTACGAACTTCCAGAGTAAAAGCTAAGCAAATAAGTTGTCAGAAGCTTTCTGATGAAGCTTTTTCAAGCATATAGACTAAAACATAGCAAAGCACACTTCAAAAATAAGCTAATTAATAATAAAGGCTTGCCTTTTTGTGCTTAAAATTTATATTAAACTAGTGTTTTTACCCGGCTTCGCCTAAGATGGTGAACGCTCATATTAGGTTATTAAATTTATAAATTGGCTAGCAATGTTGAAATTTGAAAATATCACCGTTCACCGTACATCTTTTGTTACACCCACAAAATATAGTCCACCAATTAATAAAAGATGACAATTTTGCCACCTGCACTCTTGTTATGACGCCGTAGAACTTCTCGATAGACAGCTTGTTGATCTGCATTTAGTAATGGCTTCTGCGGTGCCACAATTTAAATATACGATCAGAGTCATACGCTGATTCTTGATGATGATTCAAGATGCACACCAAGTTGTACGAATTTAGTAAGCTCACTTTTTACCAAATCACAAACATACAACTCAACATTTAACAGAAATATTTGTTTCCGCGTTGTCACCTTTGTCATATTTGTCACCTGCAGAATATATTAGTATTGAGCTGTTGCTAGGCAACTATTATTATTACTTTTTTTGACCCACCTTGAAACGTCAAAAATATAGCGTTTTCAGTTTTAGGTTAAAAGTTAAACGTTGAGACTTGAAAGTTGAAAGAAGCGCAGTTGAACTAACAATTGAAACTACCGCAAATGGGCGCCGTTTGAGAGGAGTTGTTGTGACCGACAGACATACAAACATACATATCCCTACATGTATTTTGTGCTATATAGTAGAGATGTTCATAATGTATCGGTCAAAATTACAAAGGGCAGAATAGATATTTTATAATTAGTATTTCTAACCTAACCTAACGTTTTATTCTGACTGTATAGTAATTTTATTCAGACCGTTTATATTTTTAATCTGTCGAAAAATTGAATTTTAATCTGACTAAAAGTTGATTCGAATTCTTACCAAAAATTGATTTAATTACTCACCATTTAATCTGTTACTATTAATAAATAGCACCCTTTTTATCAAGGGTGCTTTAATGTATGATTTAATTGATATATAAAGGTATTCATAAATAATATAAAATTTTATGACTTGGACAAATTAGAAGATTGGATAAATTGTATTTTCTTTGACAATATTATTGATGATTGACTTATTTTTTTCCATTTTTCAACATGTTTTATATTTTATTCTGATATATGTGAATATTCATTTTTATTAAGTTAATAATACAGATGTGATCAACCGAATAATAAAGATATGTTTCTAATACTTAATATGAAGTTGCATTATCACTTTGTTTTGAAGAAGTGTGCGGTGATACATGACGCTACGGATTTAGGAAATGTGATATTCGAGAAAAAGGTTTGTTTTGTGCAATAACATTACGTCACGTCAGCTAAATTGAAGTATTATAGAGAAAGGTTCCATCAAAATGACACTTATGTCAAGTCATCACTTGACATAACAGAGTTACGAAACGTGATATTCCTGAATGCAAAAAAAAAATGTGATTATAATAGAAAACCGTCTGCAAGCGTGAGAATTATCAAATGGGATATTTGGAAAATTCAATATGACGACTAAGGAGTAAAGAAGAATACCAGTGAAGAGAATACCAGTGAAGAATAAAGACAGAACCGGGCTTGATCATTATAAAAATGTGGATGTACCTAGTATAAAATAAACCATATTTTAAGTATATTGCTTACTAAGCCGACAAACATGTCCAATAATTTATCTCGCATTTCCGGCCAAACTAGTGTTGTGATTTAAAAAAAAAAGAATAATTGAAATACGGTTACCTTTAAAATATTAAAATGTGCAATGAAATGTAATTAAATGAAAAGATGCGACTTATCAGCGGGAAGGGGAGGAATCACAAAATATGAAAAAATGGGAGCTCAGCTTAGAAATAGGATTATAAGTTATCAGAGGGAAGTGGATAAGGTTTGCCAATCTCGGTACACTTTACTTTGTCCTGTACGGAGAAACATATGTGGTAATTAAGTTTTGGGCGCCAGGCGTGAAGATACACGCCGAATGAAAAATAATAACAATTAAAATACGGTTACCGTTAAAAAACACATTTAATAGAGAAGCGGAAACCGTAGATGCACAGAATTTACATTACGAACAAATAAAGCAGAAATTACACGACTAAACAATATTTATGAACAGATGGTTACACTTAAACAGGAAAACTATTATAATATATAAATATAAAATTACGACCTAGGATGATAAACCATCTTGGCGGCAAACTCGGATGTCCGAGGCCAATCTCCAGCGCGTTACCGGCACGTCCTACTCGTCCCACATCCTGGCACGTAAGCAAGTTTTTAACGCAATTCTTGGCGAGGCTTCCCCTACCAACGACGGAGCGAGGTGCGTATCGCCGATAGGTGACGATTGTAACACTAGAAGGAATCACTTGTGGACATATGCTTTAAAAAATAGTTCAAACTTTTAGGTAGAGAAGTTAGGCAACAGATCATGAAAACGTCCAGTAGAACACAAGGAAATATATTTTTTTAAATAGCTCTCGATACTCAGCCATTCAAATTTTAGTTTTTAACAGTGTAAGTCGTCAATCTCTATGTATTACGCATACTTATGTGGCTACACGCGCTTGCTTGTGTGTGTTGTTCACGTTGTGTATGAAGACCATCCGCAGCCATTTTGCTTGCAAAGTCGTAGATTAAATATTTTTCGACGAATATACAACGAGTTTAGCTTACTCCTTGATGTATTTGAGATAATTAATATATATTTCATATAGTTTTGCATTTTTTACTGTTGAAATTGGTCTGTTTTTAGCCATAGTGAGCGTTTTAACAGATCGATTGATTGACTGAAAAGAAATTCGCATGGAAACGGCTTGCGAAGTAATAGTTAATTTTTTTTTTACTTCAAATCACAGTTATATTTTTCTTTTTAAAATTTAGTGGATTCCCGTATGGTTGATAAGTGCATCTGACAAATAAAAGTTATTGTAGCTCTCTGAATTATGTGCTAATACAACATTGGAAAGTTTTTTAAGACGCTGCGTGAATATTAATCGAGCCCTTTTTCAGCTTCTACGCCGTTAACGATGAAATTATGCATTCAGACATTTTTTTACATCATGTGGAGATTTACATTCTGTTCGAATACCCGCCATACATCTTTAATAAATAAAAAAATATATTTCTCTTTCTTTGTTGTGTGGGCATTTATTTTATTTATTACCACTGTATTGCTGAATGTTTGTGTAAATGATGAAAACAAATATCGGGATAAGATTGAAATCTTAGATGATTTGAATTGTTGTTTAGATAGTTTCATCATTTTTTAATCGTTATTCTAATGGAGTCTAAATTTAAGTCACACTAATTCAATTTTGAATACAAAAATTTTTAGTTTATGACGATTTTTCTCGACTATCGGGTACTAGCCGTTTAATGTACTCAGCGAAGCTGAGGGACTTTAGCATGTTATGAGAGGAAACAATGCAATTGGCGGTTGACAGGGAATCATGGCTACGCCGCGTGGTAGCATATGTTCTACGTAGGGATTGAATATCGATGAAGAGTATAAAAAAAATGTTTAAATATCACATAAAGTGTCTTACCCACTGCAAAACGACAAGAAATAATTGTGAAAAAGTGATTGCCAACATGTCTATGTGGGTAAAACCACACGTACATTAGATATAAGGGTATCAGAACATTTAGCTGCCTTTAGATTAAAAAAAGAAACTTCGACATTTGCAAATCACTTGCTAATGGAGAACCATACGTTTAATGCGGATGATGGGGTTAAACTGTTGCATCAAAACATGGGTGACATATGCATTATAAACATGAATTATTTTATCAAGAAATTTTGGAAATCAATAGAGCCCAGTTAAATTCCTTGCCAATTCTGAATGAGCAGCTGAACCTTCCTAATTTTCCGTTATTATATCCTATACGTTGAAACACCTAACAGATGTCACTAAATGTGGAATGATTGTATATATTTACCCTTTCGTCGAATTGCATCCCGTCGAAACCCACAATGCTATTATAATTGTAAAATCACTGGTAATTCCATAAGAAGTTGGAAAGCGACAATTCGCCACTCTGTAAACGTGGTGTTTACAAAATAAGGATTAAGGAAATTCTCGAAATTTTAACTCAGGTTTCAGTGTGGCTCTTAGACGTATAATATCTTACCTCGTAAATAGTGTTTGTCGTATCTGTGTCTTCTATAAAAGCGTTGGACACTGTTTGCTGTCTGTCAGTTCGAGTCCATTCGTGTGCTCGAGTGCCCGAAGATGCCGAAGGGCGAAACCCGGGTCGTTAGTGACAAAATACATGGAAGTGTACAAAATCTCAATAATCCAAATTTGATATTGAAATTCCATCAAGCACCCTCAGTCGATGTCTTAAATTAAATGCATTTGTTGTACAATACTTAAATACTTTTATAATAAATCAACAAATTTTTGAGTTATATTTTAAACAAAACAGGATTTTAATTCAATGTTTAACCTAACGTTTCAAAGAAAAAAATTACATTTTGTCACAGCGAGTAAAAAAGGTTCATCTGCAAAAACTAAAACTGTTCAGGAGGATCAATTTAAGATTTCAAAAAATATACCTTTCTGAATGAAATAAACGTATTCATTCATCCTCATACATGAATTTAATAGAAAACCTCTTTAGAGACTGAGATTTCCTTCACGTGGTATTTTTAATTATGTATACAGATGGAACCTTGATGCACCGAAAAATTTGTATGTTTTTCAGATAGAAAATTTTTTAATTTAAATTTTGTAACGTTTTTTTAAATGCAGATAGAACCGTATTTTGAATCCGAATAAAGCTGCATTAAAAAGTGATTTTGTGAAAAAACAACAGATGAAACCATGTTTACCCAAGACGATGATTTGTTTAATTTTTCTGAACTCCCTTGCTACATAGAATCAATTGCAATAAAAATATTTTAAAAAGTTGATGGTGGACTTAGGTGCATATGTTATTTATCAACTTAATTGTAGACAAGATTTGTTATCTTCTTTTACATTGAAACAAAAATTATTTGGTGCATATACGACATAGAAAAATACAGACCAACTCGCTTTAAAAAGTAGTAAATAAATCATGTCCAGAAAACTGTCAAATATTAAAAACAAATGAACATCGATTGCTTGATTCAAATATGCGACTAATTATTTAGTCAGTAGCTAATTTTATAAATGGTCAGTAAATAATTATGTTCGGTCAGGATAGGTAAGGTTTAATTTAACAGATGACCGTTTATTTTATTAACTGACCAATGGATACTGATCATTTATAATACTAACTGACCATTTTGATTAATTATTGACGAAAAAATTAAATATTTACTCACCAAATAAATGCAATGAAGCAGATTTAAAGCGGAGAGCAAAGTAATATTTTGTTTTAATTTTTTTAATTCTAAATAGTGGCGATATTCAATTGTCGTGGCTGCTAATATAAGAGAGAAAAACCAAGCAGCTGATAAAAATGAGAAACAGTGATAAATAATCTTGTTGTACGAATGGTTATAATGAACGAACCAACGCACTGAATTTTTTTAAGCATGGAATAAGACCGTAAATATTACCGTCGTTACTATGAAAGAAAACTTAACTATCGATACTTTATGAGAGATACAGAGCGACGATCTGTAAAGTTATAATCAGTCATGTATTTACCGGTCAATAAGAATTAGCAAAAAATCACTCAAATCTAAGCCCACTTGTGTAGTTGAGCTACAGTGCGTCGCAAGAGAATGTGGCCTCCATTATTGAAATGCAATCGCGTCCCACACTACTCGTCCCAAGCAAGTCATTGAAGGCTTCTCCTCCCTTAGGAAATCGATTAAGACCGTCGCTTGGTATGGGGAATGATACGGGGCTGCCTTAATAATAAAGCCTCCGAGGTCGACTGCAAACAATTCGTCAAAGTATTTAAAAGATTCGATAAATTAATTTATCTTTATTCATAATAATCTCGTGTATATTCTTGTTGTAACAGTTTACTTCATTTTCCTATATGTATCTTAACGCCTGACTGTAACACACAGTACCACACTATGCTTGAGCACATGGCAAGACAGAGAAGAAGTGTGTGTGTAAGCGTTCTGTATAAATATTATTGATAAATATAGTTTTTTTACCATGTCTAGTTACTCAGCTGCTCAACTTTTATTTTTCGAAGAGAGTGGGTATAGAAGGATAAGGCTAGGATAGGACTAGTGGTTAACTAATCGCTCTTACTACACAAGGTTTTTAGGATCGGATGGGTGTGAGGAAATTATTGACAACACAAACATCTATGCCTACGAACATAAATCCGATAAATCGACTGAAAAATCAGTTTATTAAAATGTCCGTACCGGAATTTTAAGTCGATAAATTTGTAACCACTGCACCATGGAACTGACGTTATTACTTATATATTATAGAACTACATGTGTTATAGTTTTTTTCGAATTTTCATCAATCAATAATTCACGGCTTTCACGATTGATAGTTTAAAATCAATTCAAATCCATAACTTTTAGTGGTACCTTTCCATGATAAGGTTTTAAAAAAAATGGGTTGTAATTCAGTCAATGCACAACTTTTCAAAGAGGATACACAAATAAAAAGAAGATTAACCGTATTCTTAAGTAAAGTCGTATAACGTTTTCACTCGGCCAAGAGGCTGAGAAATTATTTGCATGTGTATATATTACACATGTTTCATTTATTTAAGTGTGAAAATATGGGTCAGATAATCTTAGCTCAAACTGTTAGTGGAGTTTTGCTCCAACGTGCCTGGAAAATTGCTTGTCTAATGGGCCAAGTCTTACAAGCTGCAATTACTAAAGTAAAAACTATCAAGCAGTTTTCTTAATTAAGGAGATTGCTTTCAGAAACACTTCGCTTTTAATATTGCCCAGTTTAAGAGCTTTTGATTGAAAATTACCAAACTTCTAAGTTTCAATACGTCACTTCACCGTGAGCTTTTATCAAGTTTATTTAAATATGGTATAGCCAATATGCTCAGTAAAAATCATTTTACAGTTCTATTTTACTTATGTGTGAAGCATTTTTGCATCGACTCAAAAGATAGAACGGATAATTAACCAGTATAAAAAACCAGAAAACGGTACAATTGAAAAACATGCGTGACAAAATATTCCTTACGATTTTAATATCGACTGTGTTTTATCCAATTGATATTACCCTGAAAAATACGAAAATGAGTTAGTGATTGGATTTTAAAGACGACAGAGCAGGTCTCGGCCAAATGATGTAAATCAGAAAAATAAATCGACCACTTTTTGAAAGGGAAACATCATTTTACATTGGTTTTAGGTTCAAAAATTCTGTCCCAGCGACTTGATGTAAGCCACTATTATATCAATACTCCCAACGTATAATCCCGTATCTGCAAACATGAGAGTTTACAGGAGTGCATCTCAAATATTCAAAACGCAAACTGAACAATTTAATTTTTGAGATTTACATCAGTTGACCAAAACACTATGGATATATTATATGATATACATTTGAAAATTTAATATCTTAAAGGTTAAGTTTTGTAGAGCTTAACATAAAATTGAATAAATATACTCTAATATGCATTGCCCTACGAGTTATTTCTTAGTGTTGTGAAAGTTGCATTCATTGATACTGGTACTTCCGTCTAATTACAACTTGTTAGTAAGCTCTCTAAGCTGGATGTTTAGAGAAACTCTAAATGATAATTTTAGCTCCGATAATTTTTTATAGTAAGTAATTTATAAGATGTAATATTTACTATAAGGTACGTATCTTATCTTTTTTTATTAAATATTTTATTCAACATTCAGCACAAACTAATTTATATACATATTTAAATGCAGTAAATTTTAGCTCAAACTTGTAAGTACAAACTAGGGCATCCAATCCCGGACCCCATTGGTTATGACGCCCAGCACACTTAATGATATTGCATTCAAGTGATCGTGTTCTGTCTTTTCAAGATGCTGGCGAAGACCTTTAAATTTATTTGTCCTAATTCCAGATTATTTATTCTAAGTATTTAAAATATTTAAACTCAAGCTTGTTTAAATCCATCTCATCCGGTTCCATAATAAAGCTAAACATTAAACCGTACTTTTTTAAATCCCCGAATCGTCTAATATTGTTTCATAGCGCTGATGTATAGACAAAAAAATATTATCACATTTTCTTGTTGAGTAACTCCAAATATTGTAGCAGGCAATTCAATTACTCACGAGTAGTAGGTTGCCGACCACTGGTCTATACTCTAGACTTCCATTCCGTGATGCAATGTTAGAATATTTAATTTATTACGGTCGTTGTAAAAGAGTTTCAACGGTTAAAAAACGGTTTTCTATAAAATAAAGTTTCAATAATTCAAAACAAAATAAAAAATTTCTATTAACATAAACTAGTATGCAACAAATAAATAACTCAAAATATTCGAGAATTCCGACGCCATCTTTCAGTGAAATGACAACGACTGGTATATATGTAGTTTAAAAATCGGTTACTATATTACATAAAACATCGAGTTGAAACTACCATCAATTTGGGTAAGTTTGCCCACCGGTCTAAGATTGGCCCACTACATGGTAAACGGTTCTGTTATAATACCATAATAATACTAACGCCATATAAATATTTTTTAGCTAAGTAAAGGTATTTAGTTGTAAAAATATGAATTAATGTGCAACATACTTTGTTTTATTGTTGAATTTGTAACCTGTTAGCTTGGAATGAAATAACACAATTTAAAAACTTTTCTTGAAATAAATTGGATCAGCCGTATTTTCATTTTGTATTACTAATCTGTAAACCAAATGCTGCTCATTTTTTCTCATCTCAATTATGTACAGAATATATGAAAGCGTAGAGAAAAATTTCCAATACTTTAAAATCACTGAATGATTATTTATATTGTTGTACCAAAGTTACCCTTTTTTTAATGAAAATTTTTCCCACTTTGTTTTATCTTTATTTATGTATCAATTATAACAATAAATCTATTAATGTTAATTAAGTTTCATCTAAAGACATTAGTACAATTCTATGTAGAACAATACTATACATAAATGCAATGGTGAACCATAAAAATACAGAAACCCTCAGAACTGGGCCAAAGTTACCCAGATTAACTGTAACGTAATTTATTTTCTTAGAGAGATTAGAAATTTACGATACAGTATACACAAGTATTTCTTAAATTTTAATCAACTATGGTTTTAACAAAACGTTCCCGTTTTGAAACAAAATTATTCGAATACGAATAATACCTAATTGCTCCCTTTTCATCAAGGATTAACAACCATCAGTTTAATAATTTATACTTCATCACCACGTCTTGTAGAAAGAAATCAACCCAACCTACCCATCATTTTTAAGTTGAGAATTAGAATCATTGTTTACCTTAGAAATAAATAGCCTTACGACATAGATCTAGTCTGAAGATAATTCTTATAGAAGTGAAACAGGTTTTACATTTCGTAACACAGCCAGTTGAATAACAAAGTTATCAACTTTAATTGTGCATTATATCGACGGTGTTTTGGTCAATTGATGTAACTATCAAAATTGAAATTGTTCAGGAGAGAGTATAAACTGTTTTTATCGAAAACACTATATGGTGAGTTGCGTTATGAACCTTTGAAATGCGCTCCAGTAGATTCTAATGTTTGCAGAACCTGATTATATGTAAGGAGTGTCGTTATAATAGTGCCTTACATCAACAACAGAGAGAGGTTAGTATTTTTAAACCTAAAACGAATGTAAAATGATTTTTCCCTTCCAAAAAGTGGTCAATTTATTTTTTTATTTTACATCATTTGGTCGAAACCTGCTATATCGTTTTTAAGATGAGATCCAATTATTAATTCATTTTCGTATTTTTAAGGGTTTCATCAATTGGCCAAAACAGTCAATATGCATGTATGTATTGTAGTTATTTTAGCATATTTTTATATATTGGTGTATATTGTTAACATATTATGTTAAGCCTTTGTTCCTTTTGAAAATTACGACGATGAAAATACGATCTTTTTTGTGTATCTAATATGATTCCAGAACTTTAAACTTAATCCAACTATTTGAATTAGACATTTTTGGGGGTTGTGAGAACTACTCGACACGTTCTTCCTACTTGAATTCGTTCGAAGTTCTTTTTCAGGCCTCTTATACTTAATACGGGTGGCTATAAAAGATGCGTGTTTAACTTTTAAGGCTGTAAGTTTATCTTTCAACGTATTAAGAAGGGATGTCACTGTTGACTTTGTTGAAATGCTTAATCTAAAGATTACCTTTTTTACCATGTTTACTTCTTGAGTAAACCATAAAAATTCGTGAAAGCAGTAAGTCCAAGAAATACTTAACTTAACTACTTAAATTGATTGTTTTTGGTCGTAGTCAAGTAATCACACTTTACAGCACAGGTGGGTAATTTTATAGTGTATAAATATGTACGGATTCCGTGATCCTAAAGTCATGTTTATATCCGACTATCTTAGATCATAGAGCCAGAGTACAAAGTTACAAAGTTGAAACTCTACATAAAATCCTATAACTGTACTGTCATTATCAATTATTATATGACATTTAATCTATATACATAAAAAATTTTGTTTGTCCTCTATGCATTCCTTTACCCTTCATCCGATTTCGATGAAACTTTGGTGAGTTGCTGTGGGCACATCCATGAAGGTTTCTGAAGAAAAAAATTAAAATCTACAATCTAATAAAAAGAGTCAAATACGTACAACTAGCGACATCTTGCAAAACCTTCTGATTTATTCGTGTAAAAATAACATCTATTGTTTGAAAAGTATTAATGAATATTGAAAATAAATCGGGCTTTTTTGGTCTCAGAAAAATAAATCTGGGCTTCGGGACGCGTTCAGGTAACAAGTGTGATATTGAGACTTGGGCCGAGTAATTTTATGATATTTTGCAGACCTCTAATCCAAAAGCACTTTAATAAACAGAATTAAAACACAAACCCTTTCTTTCTCTGAGTGGCATTGCAACGCATGCCGGGTACTCACTAGTTCTTCATAAAAACAATTCTTTTATTAATCATTTTTAGTACTAATTGATCTGTAAGAGATCCTTAACTTTTTAATTGTGTACCATTTAATTTCGCAGTGAATAGTCCTGCAATGTTTTTATTTTTATCAGTTGATAATAAATTTTTGTTAGTTGATAATGGTCGTGATGAGCGATATCGGTATTTATTAGGGCATCCAATCCCGGACCCTTTTTACGATCCCGGGATTGGCCATTAAATTTAATTTCATGTGTTAAATTGTACATTTAAAATTTACGTTGTGTCCGTTATTACTTCAATTGGAATTTATATATTATTAAATATTTTTTGGGCATTGGAATGATTTTTTGTTGTTTTAAAATCAGACAGTAGTTTATAAAAAAAGATAAAAATATTTGAAAAACGACACATTGCATTATTATGGTAGACTTTACCAAATTTATCTAAATGCCCTCCATTCGTTTAAGAAGCGGTCTTAATTTGTCCTCCATTTAAAACTATTTAAAAATGGCTGTTAGGAAATATGAGAAGGAAGGAGACAACAATAAATTCATTTTAATTCTATAGGTTTTTTAAAATAACTATGTATGTACATGAAAAAACTTAAGATTTGATCTATGATTTTTTAGCATTTACAGTGAATGCCGAAATCCCGGGATTACGTGATTAAATAATTGAGTAGGATCCCGGATACCGGCCCTAGTATTTATCACTATAAACATCTGGAAGTAGTACAAAACACATTTTGTTTTTTTTTGAAATACAATTCTTTTATTAATTGAATTTACATTTACTAAATACCTCTCCATTATAATAAGATACAACTATCGAAGAATTTAATTATACAGAAATCATAGGACTTGATGTTGAAAGTTATCCATTACAAGACGCTCGCGTAATCATTAAAAATTCAACACATTTGCTTTTAGAATTAATTAATAATGAGTGTTACTTTTCATAGAAAAACTTAATCTTACATTATCCCATTGAATAATTTATTATAAAATATAACAAAGGATGTTGAGCAGTTAAGATAAAATAATTTTTATCTCTTCTAAGCCAGTATATGATTTGTATAAAAGCAAAACCGCCACTGTCCTTTTAAGTCACATCGTGAGAAATCTAATAAAACCGGATGAGTGGTAGGTAATTCTAGACATCATAAACATTCATGCCTGCGAACAGAACTCCAAAAATCAATTACTGAGACTGTCAGTACCAAGGCTTAAGCCTGAGATATATTTTTTTTCCATATTCGCTCCCAATTTGGAGCATATGGTTTCCTAATGGAGGTATCTTAACAAATTTTTTCTACAAGAACAGCTTGTTACTCAGTAGCTCAACCTCTCATTTTCGAAGAGAGTAGGTATAGAAGGATATGACAGCACTAGTGGTTAGTAAATCGCTCTCGCTACGCCCCGTGAGAATGAGATGGGTGGGAGGGAGAACTCGGACTACGAACAGAAATCCAAAAACGATTGAGAGATCAATCCATGAATACCGTCCGCACCGGGGATTGAGCCCGAGACATCCGTAACCGTAGCCAGCGACGCTACATATAATTACCATAAGTTATCTACCAATGATATAAAAACTTTGCAGTTGTCTGATGTGATACTATTCAATTTTTTGTACAACATACAAATATCACAATGAATGAATATTGTAGTATTAAGTAGGCTTCATTTCCAATGGTTCCAAAGAACTACGATATGATTTAACCTAAAACGATGGTTATCATCAACCAAAACACGGTGTTGCAGCAAAATATAATAATACTTATTAAAAAAAAATTACTTTGTCCGCTCCCAATGTGGAGCATATGTACTTCTAATGAATGTATCTCAACAGATTTTTTTTCTATGAGAATTGCACTTTACTCTGTTGCTCAAGAAAGTATGGATAGAAGGATAGGGCTAGGACAGGACTCACTAGTCTAGAAGAAGTTTCAAACATAAATTCTTAAATCGTTTGAAAAATCATTTTATGAAACTGTCCGTACAAGGACTTGCTCACAAGACATCTGTAACCGTAGCCAATGACGTTGACCACTGCACCACGGACCCAACATACTGAGAAGACCGAATCGAAGAGAGGCGAATGTTTGGTTATTAACGTCCGGGAAGTCTGGGATCTCAAGCAAACACTATTTCAAATCCAGTTCATCTCTTATTTAATTAACGAAGATGCAGTCGTTTATTACGTAAAATATCAGTAACACATAAAATTGAGTCTACATTTACATTTACTTAACGCATGAATTTACCTTTAAGTTATAAAGCAATAGACAGAACAAACGATTTTAAATTTAAATTTAGTCCAATTTCAAAACAATTTATAATTACTTGACGCCGGCCGGCTTTTTAGCCGAAGGCTTTCGAGAGCTGACTGTCCGCTAAAATAAAAATTAAACTTCAACCACTGTAGGTTCCTCCACTTGTTGTCAATAATACACTCGTCCGCTGGACGCTTTCTAATTTTTAGCTATAGCCCTAAGGCAACATTGCTTTTAACGACAATAACTCGGTTTGACTACCAAGAATCATTGCCATTAAAGCTGTGCGCTGTCAGTTATGGACCCTTATAAAAAAACTTAACAAACAAAACCAGGGTGTGTCAATACATACATACAAAAAACTAATTAATAGGATAATAGTTATGGAATATTACTTTAATTTATCAATCAAAACAAACAATTTACCAAAACGATGCAATATGTCAGTGCTTATATTTTTTATAAATATAACAAAAAAAGATAAACTGTTAGAAATATGGCCTTTAACAAAATCTCAACTTTCGAAATCCAATTATGTATTTCTGCCTTCCGTATGGTTTGCAGAAATTAAGTTACACTTGAATTTTTGTGCTTTTTATTTTACTTTGCCAAGCTTTTCGCTGCACGTTCCTTCATATTACTATTATTCTTATTATGAAACAAACAATTCAGCGAATTTCTCAGTTTTCTCATCGCCATTTTTCCGAAAATTCTCTTCCCTGCATTTAATCCTATTTTGGAAGTTTGCTTTGGTCCGTTCTAGAATAGAGTGCTCTATAAATCTAGATTCGTTTATCATTTAATGAACAGTTAGCCAAATTTGATGTATCTTTATAAACTGTAGCAAATAAAGCATAAAATTTAGTAAAATTACTAAAACTTTCATCATTTAAAAATCAAAGAAATAAAATATTATGTCCTAAATAGGCTAAATGAAAGAAATTTAAATAAGAGTTCAGAAATCTCAAAGTCAATGCGAGTAAAACCAATGTGCTCTGCAACAGTTTTTGTCCGGACTAGACCCAGACTACCCTCTGACGAGCGCGGGATAAGACATTGAGAGATTCGATGGCTTCAGGTACTTTTGAATACACATCACGGAGATGACAATCCGCGTAACGAGATAAAAATCGGATAAGGGATAGCTAGTGCAAGTACCACCTATTCAACGCGTGCATTCTGTTGGTGCTGCTTTACGGTTGCAAGCCATGGCATCTCACCAAAGCACAGGGTAACCGCATACTGCGGTGGTTTGATTTTGTTGAAACTCTTTAGGTAAGAGAGGGGACGGACCAGCCTCTTATTAAGTCAAAAATAAAAAAAAAGACGATGGACCTGGCTTGGACATGTACTGCGGATGCCTCAGAGAAGCCTGAATCCTGCCTGTCTCTTCAACTAACTGGATGAATTCCGTCTCCCTAGAAGGCCGCTGATGACCATTCGTAGAATGTATTCGGTGAAGCTACTGGACGCTGGCATGACCTGGGAGGAAGCAAAAGGACTGGCGGGGGACAGATAATCCTGGAAGAACCGTGTGATGGCTATATACTCCAAGTAGGGAGCGGATATGGTTTAAAGAAAAGGTAAATCTAGATTAGGATATCGCACATTTTACCCTTTCAGCATAATCGTGTTTTAAAGCAATACCTTTTGATTTATGAGTATCTTTATATTTTTTATCAGTTAAAAATACGTACCTGCTCAGCGGAACCGTTCTTGATGTATTGAAACAAAAATTTATCGTACAGGGTTAGTTTCATTTTGTAAGTATTAAGGCCACTCTGTACGACCTACAACTGACGGCTTAAGTGAATAAAAAAGTAGAGATATATTTAATCCTTCCGTAAGTTAATCAAGAAGTAAGCCGGAAGAAAACTCTAAAGTTGATGTAACAGTGAAAATACGTACCTGTTTCAAAATAAACTGTTATTGTCAAGTGATATTTTTATGAGAATGTCAGTACACTTGAAATCGTAATCAGCTCTTTTGTTTTAGAAAACAAGTTTTTAAAATAATATCATTTGTCTAGGTTAGTTACTTAAGTTTCAAATATTGTTTTGAAGAATAAAAAATGGGATAATTGGGCCCATCCACGGAATTAAATGTTTTTTTTAATTGAAGTTTTCTCTTTTAAACAAAAAATATATCTGGATTTGAGGTCAAACAGTACCTTAAGCTGTTTCTCAAATATTTCCGTAAAAATAGGTTTTAAGTCTGCCAAGGCTTATAAAAAGAAAAAGGATTGTCCAAATTGGTGATGCAAGATTAATTTAAATATATATATTTTAACTGGTAAGCAAGGGGGATACCAAATGTCTTCAAGGAACAAGCGCAAAACGCAGAATGTCGCCAGAATTTCTATTTATATAATAAATGATTGGATAGCTGTATTTAGGTGCAGAGGTTGGAAGACCTCGTATCTTTTACATCTATAGTTTTGAAGGCTGTTTGCTTGGTGCTGGAAACATCTTGGTCCTCAGCGTATATCTGATTGCGTCATATACAAATACATACCCAAAGATATATCTTCACCGTACTGGCAATAATTGGTGAGTAACATATTAACAATTTTGAGTAAACAACAAATGAAAATTTTGTTCCTAGTATAAAGTCTTTTGCCTTGGTATTTTATGTTACATAGATAATTAATATATCAAAATATGGATGGATTTATACCAATCTAAGTTTAATCAAGTTAGGGATAAATAGACAAGGAAAATTACTTGCGTAGAAATCTGCATTAATATAATTACTAATAAAATAAATTACTGTGTTTTTTTTCCAAACTGGTAGATATAATTAATGCACCTGCTTAGTTATTCCAGACAAAGAATTAATATCCGAGAATCTCATTGTGCACTAACCTTGTTTCAGTCAATTTTGTTACTTACCAACTTCTGCCAGTGCGTTGACGATATATACTTTTTTTTAATATATCCGCTCCCAACGTGGAGCATATGGCCTAATAATTTAGGTATCTGAACATAAGTTTTCTATTAGAACTGCTTGCAGTTGCTCGCCTCTCTTTTTTTTCGAAGGATAGAGGACTAGTGGTTAGCTAATAGCTCGTGGGAGGAAGGAGCTTAGGACATCCCAAACATGCATGACTACTAACAGAAATCCATAAATCGTTTGAATGATCAATTCATTAAGCTGTCCGCACCGAGAATTGAACCCGAGACATCCGTAACCGTAGCCAACGACGTTACCTACTGCGTCACCAAATTAAAATATTATAAAATGCATCTATTATTTTTAACATCAAAACCAAATTCGTTTTTAAAAATATAGCTTAAATTCGGGTTTAAGTTGTATCAAAATTAAACGTTTTCTCGACAAATATGACCATAATTGTTCAATGATAGAAAGATGAACAGTTTGTTTTTAATCTCATTTTTTATGGGATTCAATAATATTGTGTACTCGAAACAGCTTAAACTTTTGGACCATTTCTGTCGTATATATTACGTAACGCTTACTTATGTAAGTTTTCCTTTGGATTTGGAGTTGCGCTAAGTCATGGAAGTTTCCTTTTAAGCCTTAAGGGTAAAATGCTCTCGGGATGAATACATAATCCCGTGGATTGTTGAAACTTTATCGGAATACTGATATTTTAGCGTACCGCAACTGTGTATGCACGATATTATTTGTACGACGACACGTATGGCATTCTACTGGTTATTTTATATTATACAATGTACTGCTGCATTACAAGTTACAAGAACACTTACCAAACTGTATCTTTGAATTTTTTTTTGTTAAACTTTGCTGTAAATATAATACATAAGTAAAAAAAAAATAAAAAGCTCTAAATTTCTTTCATCAGATAATAATTAAATCGACGAGATTCAAAACTTTTTATGGTAAAGGTTCGTTTTCGTGGACATTGTCTATAAATGATTTTTTTTCACCAAACACTGCTTGAAATGATGATAATTAGGTTAGAATAGTCTTTTATTAATCTAAATATGCTCAATAACGACGAAAGGAAGCATTATAAGACTGGTTTATCGCGTAATAGTTGCATATGTCAAACTTTATTTTTTCAGCCATGTTGGAAAAAAAATCAGAATTGCCAACCTAAAAACCAAACATATGCATGTGTACATGAAACCAATAAGAATACAATCATCACAGGGCTGTTTGTATGAAATTGAACGTTAACAATGACCTGTGATGATTGTATGTTTATCAGTTGATAATGCTCCTGATCATAATAAACATGTGTAAGTAGTACAAAAAAATATCTTTTATTTTCAAATGCCTTTCCACTAATAAGTGTTAATAAGTTTTGTTAATAATTTGCTACGTTTTCCATGGCATCCAAAGTAATCGTTAAGTTTATGTCAAGATCCTTATGCACTCTCTCCTCTTCTATTCGAGGTATTTCTCCCATGAAGCATGTGATCGACCACAATATTGGCAAGAAAATCGATGGTCCAAATAATGCCTTAAGCTAGATTGTGTACGCAACCTTTTTATGATTGGTATATGCGGTCGCATTCGAGCTAATTTCGAAAGTCAGTGAGGGACTGGGCAATTACTACAATACGAACAATTTGTAATAATTATTTTGATAAACACTTTTGCTTACTGCTCAACGGCAATCAGTATTCTTAAGGGGTTTTACTTGATTGTTTTCCGGTTTAAAGCCGTGTAACCTGACAGAATCTTTACAGAAAAGGAATGTAAAGACTAAGCTTTTACCCACTTTTGAATTAACTTAAAAAATAGCAAGGAACTCAGAGTCCGCTTCACAGACCATATAATTTCAGTAGGTTTAATATAAGTAGTCGACAAGTGTGTTTTTTGTATCTTTTTTTTAATTATCTGATATAAATCTGAATATTTTAAACGCTCTAAGTAACAAATTTAAAAATACATTCATTATTAAGAATAAAATATGAAAGTACCTGGCACCATGAATGCTACTTTTAGTGAAACGATAATTACCATTATTTCATACTAGTAACCATACCGGTCATAAATGACGGTATTGAAATTGAAATAGTGAAAGTCTAAAGTAGCTATTAGTGATATGTGATAATAATAAAACGTCTAAAGAGCGGTCTGTTCTATTATACATAAGAAAATGTTGTATAGTATTATACCATACATAATTCTTTTTTGTTCGAGCTTGACTGGTTTTTGCTTCCCATGAAAGAATCAATCAATAAGCGTACGAAAACAAAAATAAGTTTGCATAGCCACTCATAGCCGACGAAAACATAAATTTCACAAATCACTTGCCCCATTGTATAGCATTAGTGAAAGTTTCTATTACTTTTCATAAATAGTCTTCGGCTACACCCCAGCTAGGTATTCAATTCAAGCCAATTGTCGTAGAGTTACGTCCTACGGCGCCTTTAGGCCTACGACAGACAGTGAACTAACTGAAACATTTGTAATCGATTACAGTTTGAATAATTTAATTTACTTATACATATTATATCAAATGTAAACAATCATCTGCTGCTATGTCCGAGTATTGTCGTTTTAAAACTTCCCACCGAAGGCTGTTCCACAAATGTCAATTTTCACTCTTTCATTTATCAATCCATTTACGATTTTTATTCAAGAGCACAGATGTTGGAATAGAGATTGGTTAGCTTACAACATTTAGCATAGCATTATTGACGAACAATATTTTATTTGACAGATATACGACACGGATTTTGCATACACTGCAATAGTGGTGAACGCTCTGAAATGTCAAGTCACGATGAAGGAAGTAAGACACTGACAGCCAACGTCAGTATATATGAAAAAAGAAGAAATGCCCACATTCTTTCTGTAACTACCACCAAACATGAATTCTGTCACCACTCGCCGAACGGAAAACATCTCTTCTGAACTGCATAATCTTACTCATCATCATCATTATCCGTCCTACTATTTAATCGCGTCCGGCAATAAACGATAGGAAATATATTCCTAACCTTGTGCATTTTTAGTTAAGACTGGTTTTGTTTTAAAGTATATTTTGAAACGAATTGCTGGCTTTAACAGACATCAGTCCTCTAATATAAGAAATTGTCAAATAAACCAAATTTATAACAGAAATTTTCCGGTAATTGAGTCTGTAAACTTAATATTTTATTTTAAGATGTATATTTGATCTATACAAAGGATTTTGTTATTAAATTCTTTTATCTAAAAAGTTAACTGTGAGAAGCGCGCTTCTTTCAGTAACTCTGTAACCCAGCTTTAATGCTGCTAACTCGACACCATCTGAAAGTTTTTCCGCTTCAAAAATATCCAATAATTAAATACTCAAGTGAGAAGGAAACTGAACCTTCTGGTTGTAAAGTTTCCCGCCTGAGAAGCAATAGCGCCTTTTATAAAATGTACAACATCCGGAAAATGGAGCGACATCCGGCAGAATGTGTTTATTTTGAAATTGCATCCTTGTTTCATTTTTTGTAATTCTCCTAATCAAAAGATATTTTTTAAATCTTTTTTGTTGTTTTGTTTTATTAAAAAAAACATATTCTTGATTCACGTATACTAAAATTTTCGTTGAAGCAAAAATAATATTTTTTCTTAACTGTAATAAAATATTCTCTTAGAAAACCCCAACAAATCCAACCAATGAATCAATATCTAAGATTTGTCATAAAGAATCGTTCTAAAAATCTTACTCATGTAGACCCTGCTGATTGTTTATTTTATTTACATATGGCTGCTCCTATGGAGGAGCATACGGACGCACTAACGCATTTCAACCAGAGACGTTTTGAAGAAAACTGCTATTTAGTCACTCAAATTTTCTTTAAATGAACAGAGTAAGAATATATGCGGTGGTGCAAAAGTTTTGACGTATTTGTAAGATCCCAGATCCCAGCGATATTTTTTTTCCCCTTGGAAATGATGAATACTATCTGAATTAAAATGATTCCATTGTATAAAGAATGCTTCCCTTCTACTTTCTATTTAGTTTTCGTCTGACCAGGGTACAGTGATGAGCCCTTTTATTTTTTTTAAATGGCAGTCGATAAATGCATTCATGTCATTGTTTACTTTATGAATTCTCTAAAGGCAATACTGCGACTGTAGCAACCAAAAACATTTGTGATGTGTATGGAGCAAATGTCATCAAAGTTCGACCAACACAAAGGTAGTTTACAAATCTACCACGGCCTGGGCGTACTTTGAAGTCTGATGACGACAAGTTAAAAGTCATAATTGAAACCAATCGGCGTCAAACCACCAGGAAGAGCATCCATCAAACCACCAAAATCTCAATCAGCCGTATTAAAACATTTAAAACGGATAGGGATGGTTTCGCGGTACGACGTTTGGATTTCTTGTCAATTCTCGGCTGCCAACGCGACCACATGTAGCGATAATGACCCAACATAAGTTAAATGAGTTGAATTGGGATGTTATCAAGCACCCACCGTATTCTCCAGATCAGGCTCCTTATGATTATCATTTATTCAGTCACTGCAAATTTTTTGAATGATAAAAAATTTGATACAATAGAGCAAGTAAAAACATCCCTTAAAATATTTTTCGCATTGAAGTCAACGGAATTTTACTCCAACGGTATTAATAAGTTAATAGAAATGTGGTAGAAGATTATAAGAAACGATTGAAATTATATAATCGATTAAATTTTAAATCGATTTTATTTATTTAAAAAAAAACTTCAAAACTTTTGCATCAACCTATTAATAATGGAGTAAGGAAAATACAATTATAAAAATAAACTAATCGTTTTCGCTATGCACCGTTTTTAGGATTGTATAGGTCGTGAGGATATTTTAGAATTACAAAAACCAAAAATCAATTAATTAAATCATCGATTCCAACCCTCTGTAACCGCAACTGAATGGAATTAATACCCAAGAGCGTTGTTCACTCGGTTACTCACCAGACTGTTTGTTTAACCTTGTATTCATTGTACTTTTTATAAAAGCTTTGCTGTACTCATATTTTTTTTCATTAGAATATCATCACAGCTCCACAACCATATTGCTTGCGAATGTCTCTTCTTTAATTTAAAAGAAAAGTATAGAATCATAACTATATCAGACAGTGTTTTTTATTTAAATAAATCAACCAATCAAAATACTTTTTCATGGAATTAAATTACCAGGGCTGTGGAGACGGAGTGCCGTCAAAGTCGCGGAGTCGTGATATTTTTGGTAGTGTGGTAGTCGTACAAAGCTATTCTGGCTCCTTTTGTATACCATTTTTTAATTACAAAAGATATTTAAAAAATAACAAATGCGTAGGGTTTTTGTGCCAGTGGTGAGAACAAATCTATGCAGATCTTCTGTGCTTTTGGTAAAATTCCTCGTTGTGTAACTGTTTTATTTTTATTTATGCCTCAATCTTTACTAACGTTTTAATCTGTCAATACAAGGGCATTCAATCCTAGAGATTATTTATGATCACGGGATTCAGAATTTCTTAATCACAGGATTGGTCATTGTTACGATTTCGTCGCAACATGACAATCGTCACCTATCGGCGATACGCACCTCGCTGCGTCGTTGGTAGGAGACCAAGGGGAAGCCTCGCCAAGAATGGTTAAGTAAGAATTGCTTTAAAACTTTCTTACGCGCCAGGATGTGGAACAAGTAGGACGTGCCGGTAACGCGCTGGAGATTGTCCTCGGACACCCGAGTTCGTCGCGGAGATGTTTTATCATTCATAAGGTCGTAATTTTAAATAAATATATTTTAATAATTTTCTTGTTTAAGTGTAACCATCTGTTCATAAATATTGTTTCGTCGTGTATTTTCATTATAATTATTTTTTCATTTGGCGTGTATCTTCACGCCTGGCGCCCAAAATTTAATTACCCCATGTATGTCTCCTTACAGAACAAAGTAAAGTGTACCGAGATTGGCAAACCTTATCCACTTCCCTGTGACAACTCTATCCTAGTTCTCCGCTGAGCTATCCATTTTTTCATAATTTGTGATATCCACTTTCCTTAATTCTATATTCTCCGCTTTTTACTTGCAATTGCTTTATTCGCAATAAAAACTCTTTTTAAAACACAACACCATTCTGTTTTATTTCATGTGTTAAATTGTACTTTTAAAATTTAATGCGTGTCCATTATTGCTTCAGTTGGAAGCTATACATATGATTTAATATTTTTGTTGTGTATTGGAATGGTTTGTTTTTGTTGATTTAAAATTAGACAGTTGTTTACAAAAAAATTTAAAAAACAATGGTAAAAATTATTTTATTATTTTATTTATTTCATTATTTGGTAGATTTTACCAGGACGAGAAGTTGTCCTTCAATTCAACTTTAAAATATATGTCCTTTATCTATTTAAGACGAGGTCTTAATTAATCCTGAACCGCTGAATAGGAGAGAGGGAGACCACAATACATTTCTATTAGTTATATAAGCGTTATAAAAAGATACGTATTTACATGAACAAATAAAATTAAATGTTGTAGTCAATTTGGAAGTTTTAATTTGATATATGAAATATTTTTTAGCATTCACAGTTAGTCTCAAAATCCAGAAATTGTCCGAATATCAATCCCGGGATAACGGGATTAAATAATTGAACGGGATCCCGGGATTTCGGGATTGGAAGCCTGGTCAATACGTATATAATACGACATGAATGTTAAACAGTAGTGTAGTACTAAATAAAAAAGTTCTGGAAGCGCTGATTAACTGTAATATTTGATTACCCCCTACCCACAATGATCCAATTTCCACATCAACAAGTTTCCAACAAAATGTTTTCAATACATAGTTCCGAAAATATTTCAAGAAATATTTATCAAAATAAAATAAATGTTTTATTCTGCAAACTTCAATAAAGAGACGGCTATAATCGACGACGAATCTATAAGACCGAAAACTATACATGTGGTCAATGAATTGCTTGAGGGTCGAGCATAATTTTTTCAAATGTATTAAGCACCAAAAATACAAAAAGGTAAAAAATTACATACCCCATTGTGTATTTTATTTAATTTATGTAAAACTGGAAACAGATATCACAACATTATTGATGTATTCGTATACGTTTTAAATAAACAATATTTCGAAGGGAACATATTTTTGAGTACTAAAAAGTAAGCAAAATTTTCAAATCATCTAGAAAAAAGTGTAGAAGCACCAACCCCATACGCCTCGCTCTCTTACACCACTGATTTTAATACCATGATTTGACATTTTTTAAATCAAAATCACAGTCGAATAGTTGGACAATATTCTTTGTGATTTTTTTTTATTTTTAAAACCCTGTAAATTACATAAATAATATAAATTTAGAATAAAAAGTCGTTGTTTTGTACGTTATCTGCTTTCAGTTTTTAAAAGAATATAGGATAGGGTAGGTTTAAAACTTTCATGAATTTCCAAAATGGCATTGTGGTAGAGAATAAGTTTAAGATAATAGGTAATATTCTTATATGTGCCTCCTTTTTCCTTTTTTTGTCTGTGAAATTTAGCAAAGACATCTTTTGTAGTTTTCTAAAATATGACTATCGTGCTGGGAATTGACCGTCGCAACTTGGGGGCTCGGCGCGACCCTTTTTTTACGTTTCTTTTTACATTTTATAATATAGAGATTTTTTTACGTCCAGCCGTTTGCTAAAAAACAACTTTAGCACTATTTTATAGTGGAGGTTGTAAAAGCTTCAGTGTAGTTTTGTGTGTTTAATACAACAAATAGAATTTACAAAAAACAGCGTAAAAAGACGTCTTAAATTTATAATAATCTTTTGACCACGTAGATTTCCACTTTTATGAGTTTTTTTACGACTTAAAATCACTTTCTCAGTAAAATAAGCATAAAGCGGTTGTCCAAACATTTAAATTTTTTATAAGTTCTTCAATGGTTTTTTTTATTATTATTTCAGTGTAAAAAAAATAAAAGCCTTATTCTTCATCGTATGCTCCGACCTTCGTGGCTATTTCCATCGTCCTTCACCTTCGTTCTTCCAGAGTAGCAATTACTGATATTTCCCAGAATGAAAACTATTTTTTCATTCGTTATCTCTATATTATACTCCAATTATTGGCCGATTTAATGAGCGACCAAACACAAATCTTTTTTGATAAATTTTATATATAATATCCCAGACCGGTCTGTAGGCTTAAATGTAAACGTTTTATTATTATCACATACCCATGTAGGTATGAAGTTTTCTTATGACCTAAGCGTCCTCGGTGAATTTAAACAAGGCAACTTACTATTTGGTCAGTTTCTAATTCAGTTAATGGTCAGTGAATATAAAAGAAACGGTGAGTAAAAAATGCATAAAACGGTCAGTAGAAAAATAAAAATGGTAACTTAATATTAAAGATACGGTCAGTGAATATTTTAGCTTAGGTTAGGTTAGGTTATTTCATTTTATGTGTTCATTTTTCTGGTCAGTAAATAGCTGACCGTTTATTTTATTAGAAGTACATATACTTTAGACATTCAGTATTTCAATTTCAATACCGTCATATATGACGGTGTTCCCAATAGTAATTACATATTATTTGACTTTTAACGCCACTGTTTTTAACATTTTAGAAACAAAAATGACTTTAAAGTCTTTTGGAAGTATCCAAAACATATTTTATGAAAAAAAATTGATTGCAATGTCATTGACTTGTTGGAACTTCATTAAAATAACAATGTATTTGAATGCAAATGAAATATTTTAAATTTGTATTTGTTACGTCATAGACCATATACATAAAGTTGTCAACTATATTTTCTCTACCACATCCACTCTAAACATGAAACATATGAACTCCTAATGAAAGAATCACAAATGAAGTCTTTCTACGAGCACGGCTTGCTACTCAGTTGTTCAACCTCTCTTTTTACAAGAGAGTAGTGCTAGAAGAATAGGGATAGGACAGAACTACTGGTTAGATAATCGCTCTTGCTACGCCTAAAAATCAATCAGTACCGGGAATTGAACCCAAGACATCCGTAACCGTAGCCAACGACGTTACCAACTGCGCCACGGAGCCGAAAATCAATTGAAAATTAAATTTAAAAAACCGTCCATACTGGGATTCGAGCCCGTGAGCATGGCAACCGAAGCCAATGGAATTCACCACTCGGCTTAAGGCCCGGAAAATCTTCTTAACAGATGAAGCTTTTAGTCGAAATGTATCTTTAATTTACTTGAAAAGGTCCACAAAGAATATCGAATAGTGCTCAAAGCTCACCGGAAATGGACTTACCCATCTAAAAAGCTTGCAGCACCGATTTGTTTGGCCGACTGCACCTTTAGATGAGATTGTTGTTTCTTTGTCTTATAAATGAACTACTTCATCCCCCTAATTAAGGCGATTTTACAAGTTTGCCTTTTTTCCTTTTAAACAGCGAAAGCAAATAGTTTATTATCTACGTCAAGGGAAATTAAGTACAAGAACTGCTGAAGGATTCATTTGTTAAGCATTTAATCCGTATTCAGAGATCCGAAGGTAAGGCTTTATTTAATGAATGAATTTGTTTGAATAGAGTTCTCTTCCTTAACAAATGCATTTTCAATTGTTTTTCTCGTAAAGTCTTCATCTATTTTTAAATTTTATTATAAATATCTGCTTCTTGTTTAAGACTTCTCATTTCATTTGAATTGTAATGTTTATTGTATAGCAGTGACGCCCAACCGGCGGTCTAAGCAAAGCCCAAAAATGCAAATATGTTAAGGCCCGATATGTCAAGTACTTCATTACCAAATGCATTTTACTAAAGCACAGGGTAACCGTATACTGTGCTTTGCAAACAGAAGTTTACAACGAATACTAGCGGTACGGTGGTTTTGCTTTGTCAGGAACTTGGAGATAAGAAAGAGGACTAACCAGCCCCTTATTACGTCCAAAATAATAAAGCAACCGAGGTCTTTTCTTGGAAATGTGCTGCGGATGCCCCATGGAAGCCTGAATCTCGCCTGTCGCTTCTACCAACATGATAGATTACGTCACCTTGGAAAGCCACTGATTACCATCCATAGGGTGTACTCGGTGAAGCCACGGGAGGCTGGAGTGACCTGGAAGGAAGTGAGAAGACTGGCGGGGGACAAAAAATCTAGGAATCGTGTGATGGCCATATACTCCGAATGGGGAGCGGATATAGTTATATAAAAGGAATATAATATGAGGCGTCACTGACAAAACTTAAGAGTGACTGAAATATCTGATAAATAACTATTAAATGAAAATAGCATAATTTTTGTAGAGTATGAATCTATACATCATAATTTTTAAAT
Organism: Himalopsyche phryganea; assembly: GCA_022494535.1. NCBI lineage: Eukaryota > Metazoa > Arthropoda > Insecta > Trichoptera > Rhyacophilidae > Himalopsyche > Himalopsyche phryganea. The sequence goes on from JAGVSL010000025.1 coordinate 4,772,003, forward strand.
ACTTTTACCAACTGTGGGCCCGTTAACAATTAGAAAAAAGATAAATTGGTCCTTCTGTGCAGCCCTGCTGCATAGTGTATCGTCGCGATCCCGCCAGAAGTTGGTAGGTAACAATTTTAAAGTTCTCACTAAGCAGCATATGACAATTTTAGCTTTTAATATAAAGATTCTATCATATTGATTTTATGTCAGGTAGTTAATGATTACAATGCATTTGCATTTTTTAATAAGTCTTTACATAAACTGGATTACTCAGTTTTCCATATCAGGAACCAAAAATAACTTAATACATATACAGATCTGCAATATTTATAAATAATTAGAAACATCCATACCTACAAACGGAAATCCATAAATCGATTGAAAAAATAATTTTTTTAACTGTTCGTCCTGGGATTCGAGTCCGTCAATTTCGTAACTGAATCCAGTGACGTTGATCACTGCACCACGGACCCGACTTAAAATAAAATATTAAAATAACGTGATCTATTCAGTTTCAGTGCAGAAAATAAATAGATGATCAAATATTACACCATTAAATATTTTGACCGTTTTTTATGCGAGATGTTAAGGACTCAAGTGTATCATAATTTATTTTATCTAATTTCATTGTTTTCTTTCATCGTCAAAATATTATTCACATATTTTTTTTAGTATACTAAATTATAGTTTCTTAAATGTGGCCATATTACATTACAGATAAATCAATGTGAAAGACTCTTTTCATGAATGATTCCCTAACCCTACCTCGAACCGGATACCATCCTATAATATATCGTCGCTGTTCTGGAAGAAAACAGTTAATCGAAAAAATGACATATTGTGTTAATTATACCAAAATGTTCCCTATTTCAAACTCTGCTGTATGAAATAACACACTTTTTTTATAAATTATACTATTAATTAAAAACAGTTTTGTACAAGCAAACTAAATGAAAAAGGTATAGTATTTCAATCATTTGAAAAACTTCAAAGTTAAAATACTCAAAACTGATATTTTTCAGTTAGTGTCTTTATTTTTTTATTTATACTATAAATCACACATTATTGTCTACGCCATGCCCCCACTGCGGTCTTCAAGGTCATCAATTGCGGTCTTTTGACCGCATTTTTTATCATTCATTAATAAAAATAATTCAAAACATTTTCAAGCAATCTTATTAAATTTCAGATAAATGAATGCAATATTCTGATTTAAAAAGGTTTCCCAGTCCTGGTGCTTACATTTTTCTATCGTATTATCCTACACTCTCCTACTACAAGTCTACTCCTTTCTTTTTTAGGCAGGAACTGTAATGCAAGAATGTTTGAAATAAAGGTAGTCGTGACGTACAATAAAAGAAGTTCTTTTGTTTCTGCAAGTGACTCAATGTCCAAGGCTTGGATTATTTGGAAAAAAAGGTCTTGCACAGGGAATCACTCTATAGTTAAGTCACCAACCTTTACCTTGCCGATTAGTTAACACGGAAAACGGAGCTATGAAACCTTCAGAACCAGTTCTAACGTGTGTACCAGGTGGATGGACGCTAAGTTTCAATTTGAAATTGCAAGCGTTTGAACGTAAAACTATCTGAAAGATTATCGATCATATCTGCGAGGATAACATTTAACAACCTTGCTCTCCTCTATCGACCACTGCTTTACCATTCGTTAATTGTATACGACAGAATCCAGTAGTTTAATTTGTTAAGTTAAGCGTATCTAAAGTTTTTTTGCCCGTTAATTGGTTGTGTCTTTGGAGCAACTGCCTAAGACTTGGTAGCGTGCACTTAAGTGTGCAGAAAATCAATCCCTTCAGATAAATGAAAAGTTTCTATGAGTTGAGTATGGACCTGGTAATTTGCCGACATCAAATCAGAGTGTCGATCGGTCCTATGGAAGGTTGGACAAACTTACACAGTTCTTCCGTTTCTTCGTGCATTAAATGACACTCCCATAGGCTGTCTTCAGCGTCCTGTTTTATAGCACTACATTTTAATGTTGGTCTATCCATTGACAGAGCATGGTGGCGAAACCACCTTGGCCAGTAATGAATTGACTCTTCCAGTCATTTGGATTCAAAACTTTAGTTATCATCCGTCAGATAACATTTAACTGCGTCCAGACAACTATTGTCTCAATACTCTCTATGGTGAGCAAGATACATTCAGATATCTCAACCCCAACAAATATAATACAACCCCTAGATGAGTCCAAGTCTCGAAAACGCTTCATATCTTTAGCATATGAGGAGAGCGCAGCGTTTGAAGACCATTACTTTGCTAGATGGTCTGGTGTCATAAGACCTTCAAGTTCCATAGATCTCCAATTTATATAGTAAGGTGAAGAGTCAAACACGACGAAAGAGATTGATTGTGACCAATATTTACCCTGAACTGTAGCGTCAAAGAAGTATCCAAACTAAGCTTTATTAATAAGTGTAATAGTATTAATGCAATTTAATTTAGAAACAACCAGACTGATATTGACTAGCTGTGATAAAAGAAAAGACAGAATATTTCGACTCGGTTAGTATTATTATTAATAACGTATGTTAATTCTGTATATTCGAAAAAAGTTTGGCTCAGCTCTGTCGGTGGAATTTTGCCAACTCGGGATCTGGGCTATAGCGACGTAACTAAACTTTTCTCTGTGCTCCGGGTGAAATGAGACGTACTGTGTTAAGCTACAGACTATTCATAAGTCATTTTTTCTACAATACTAACATATATTTTATTTTTTTAACACAGTTATCATAAACTGGTGGTGCAGATTCTTTAGCGAGCCAAATTAAAAGCATTGATCGATGGTAAAAATGTTTTTCTTCGTCGAGCTTTAACGGCGTCAAATTAAAGGGTATATTAAATCTGGCAATCATTAAAATATCTTTAAAAACTCTTTATCAAGTACTTACATATAAAGATATGAAAAACAAAAGACAAAATTAAATGTAGTTATACAGAATTTAGCCAATCCACAATTATGTCAAGGAGAAATAATGGTACTTTTTTAAACACATGAAATTAAAAACGTATACAAGCCACAGCTCTGAGCTATTATTTATATGATAGATCTAGCGATAATTGAATTTTATTTCTATTAAATGAACAATATTACCAACTGACTGACTGTTTTATATATAATATAAGATAATTCATTTTTTTTAAATAAAACACAATTCGTTTGTACTACTTCCACATGTTTATAACGATCAGGACCGGTGTCATTCATCACGAGCATTATCAACTGATAAAAATACAAACATAACTGGCCTATTTATATAACATTGAGAGTTAAAAATTAAGGTATGTAAAACAATTGGTTATAAATCTATAATAAAAACAAAAATTCTTTTTAAAGTATCTACAATGTTTTTATTGTTCTTAAAAGCATTGAAAATCAAAAAAAATATTTTGAGTTACCCCTCTATACAACAATGGAACTTGCGTTTAAAGAGAACGTCTCCCGTTTCTCATTTTTCGAAAAGTTTTCCCACTGAACGGCTTTGGGGAGGGGGTTTGCAATGAACGGGGGTGAGAGTAAAACAAATAATTCCTAGCCCCCCTTTAAATAGGAGCAATTAATTAACCTGAAAACGTAAGACAAATAAACTGACTCCGTATAAACCTCTTACAAGATAAAGTGAAACCATTTTTTTTCTTTGCTATCGGAATTGCAGCCAGTTCGTTGTTTATGGATTATTTAGATACTTGGATAAAGAGTTTGCACTTGCTTAGCTGGCATTGCCCACTCATTAAATGAAAGTTTGAGACAAATTTATTTAATTGCAAATGTTTGTCGAATGCTTTTGTTGCGTTCATTCTGGGGAATTTTCTGCTAGCGTTATTTTACTATACTATTTTGATTCATTTCCGTGTGCGTCTCAATACAATTTCTACAGCCTAAGAAGGCGTTTCCTGGAAGATTTTGAAGTGATCAGTTGTATTTCGCAGTTTTTCGTTTTGATAGAAATCGCAGGGAACTATTTTTGTTAAATATGCATGATGATGTATAAAAAATGCAGACCTTACAAATTTAATGTCCACATTGTTCCATTTCCATTCGTATTTCTCTATTCCATGTCAATGACTCCATACAACTGGATAAGCTCGTATAAACGTAGCAGACTTGCTAATAATGATGATGATTGTTACAAATATGTTTAGTTTTCAAGGTGATTCAGACTGTCAAAATACGCCAGTTCAGTCAAAACTATCTTTATTGCAGTTAATTAGTTCAATACACAGTTAAAGAATTTACAATTACCAAAGCACAAATTAAAGAGAACAAAACAGCGCGCGTAAAAGAGGCGCGCAGCAGTCAAAAGGATAACTTTCGGTCTGTGTGGGGAGGGGGACAGAATAACGACGCATCGCTCAGCAATACTCCATCATAAGAGAGTTGAAATAGGTTGGAATCCATAGAACCGAAGTAAGTGAGAACCAATCTAACAGTCGAGGCAGTGGTTCATCAGTCGATAGTTACTAGTTGCTGGGTTACGCATAACCGTATCAATTGAGAACCGATCCAACAGTAGAGGATGGGCTACATCAGCCAGATAGCTCCTTATCGCTGGGTATCAGGTATTTGAAAAGGGGGGTAATGTACAACGTAGCGTCATCTATTACTTATAGCAAAAGGTGAATTATCTATTGACACACCCTGGTTTTTCTTAAGTATAAGTGTCATTAGTGTCCTGAACTGAAATCGGCCTGCGTCAAACAGCAATATTTCGCAGTATAGGCTTTTTCTTGTTGCCAGGCGTTAAAAATAGCCCCCGGCTTCGGCCGCTGGACGAGTCCATTTTTACGGAAAAGGGTACTTTGCACGGAGTTTTTTTTAATTTTGGTAGAAAGTCGATTACGAGCTGCCGGGTCGGACGAGCGAGGCTCGTCACGACGAAGGTGACGTGACGATGTGAACTGTTTGTTTTCGTGTTTTTATTTGCGTTGGATTTAATTTAAATTCGTGTGTTATTTGTATTATAACTTAAAGTAAATTCAGTTGCTAAGTAAATGTAAATGTAGAATCAATTTTATGTGTTAAGATTTATATATTTGTGTAATGTTAAACCACTGCATCTTGAATGGAAAATAAATAAGTTTTGAACCGGATTCGAAATGGTGTTTGTCTGAGATCAGCCCTTCCAGGACTCCGAATAACCAGCCGCTCGCCTCTCTTCGATCCGGGGTCTTCTCACTATATATATATTTATATATAATATATAAAATGAATGTTCGTTTGTTTGTTTGTTTGTCTTTGGGTTTCTTTACCATTCATTCGATTTTGATGAAACTTTGGTGGCTTGTTGGACGCACACCCGTAAAGGAAAAAAATGAATTTGAAATCTTAAAATAAGAAAAAATACATACAACTAGCAACATCTGTGAACCAGACGGGAAAAAAAAATATTGCACATCCAAAATTGAGATTTGCACACATTCAAAGTCTGTACTGGTAAAGACAATTCGGATTCGGGCTCGGGCCGGGCCCGAGTAAAGAATTCAAATTTAAGAAAAATATTTCGTACTATGTTCGGGTCATGAGTCAGCAATAAGGCGATAGTTTTCATAACAAAAATAATTTATTTCACATGTGCTATGAATACTGTTGGGAATATGAAAACAATAACATATATTGTTTGAAAAGTATAAATGAATTACAATATTAAAAAATAAATCACACTTTTTTCGGGCTGAGAAAAATAAATCTGGGTTTCAAATCGGGTTCGTATAACACGTGTGATTTTGAGACTCGCGCTCGAGCTGGGCCTGGTCTGAAGATGATGGGCTCGAACCAGGTAATCTTATGAAATTTTGGCCCATGCAGACCAATAATCCAAAAGCACTTCAATAAACAGAATTAAAACACAAACCCTTTCTTTATTTGAGTGGCATTGCAACGCATGCTAGGTACAACTTTGGTGAGTTGTTGTGGGCACACCCTTGAAGGTTTCTGGAGAAAAAAATTTTAAATCTAAAAAAAAAGAGCTAAATACGTACGAAAAGCGACATCTCGGAAAAACCTTCCGATGCATGTATACGTACCAAACGGAAAAACAAAAAATATTGTGTATGGGAAAGCACTTCAGAATTAAAACACAATCCCTTTCTATCTTTGAGTGACATCGCAACGCATGCCAGATACTTACTAGTATATTAATACGCTTTAAAATTGGTTGGCGACATCTATGTGTAATTATCGCTCGCTATAACTTTTAATTTAATAAATATTTAAAGTGTGTAATCCTTAGAACAATAGATGTTATCACAGTAGATAATTTCGACTTTTACAAAAGCTTTCAGCATTGGGGCGCAGTAAATAACTGTTATAGTTACTTTAGTTCTCAAACAAGCGTTCTTCGAGTGAAACTATGAAGCATCACTTTCAAATAAAATTTTAAAATAAAATCATGGCGCTTACAATATATGCCAATGTTTATATTAAAGAAAATAATCAATGGTTTATCAACTTTGATAGGTTCTTCTCAATTTATTCTTTTGGGTCTTCTAATTAAATGTACAATTAACATTTGTTTCCATCATATATCAGAACATCATTCACTTCGAAGAGAATTTTTATTACTATTAACAGTTTTCTAAGTAATTAGTTATCTGATTGTCACGGAAACGGGCTGGAGAGAGGGATAAGCTTCTTTCCAAACCCCTTCGTTCTTTTCATAGCCTCTCTGAAGAGAGTTTGACTACGACGACTAACATTAATTTTGAATTATTAAACAGCATCTATTCATGCTCCATGAGTAGTCCATGTTCTCCTCAAAGTGAGTGAATATAGTTGGTATATACAGACAATTTTCGAAAAATATTTGTGAAAAACGAATACATACGAATAATAATATATACGATAAATACGAACACAGACAAGCTGCCATGTGTGATAGGAAGCAGAGACACCGGCAGAACAAGCCATACCGTCCGACAACAATAATAATTCGTTGGCCGTCGACCGCGGTAGGTCGGCGGCAGATCTATTCTTAAATTAAATCTCTGTAATAACACAGTTGACAAATTTGTCGAGGGTATTCAGGAAACAATGGACAGGCTGCATAGCAACTCGTATCGCATTGGCTTCAAAGTCAATGCGAGTAAAACCAATGTGCTCTGCAACAGTTTCTGTCCAAACCCAGACTACCCTCTGACGAGCGAGGGGCAAGAGATCGAGAGAGTCGACGGCTTCAGGTACTTGGGGGTTCACATAACGGGAGACGGAAATCCGCATAAAGAGCTTGCAATCCGATTCGGGATAACAGGAGCAAGCATTTACTCAATGCGGAAAGTCTGGGACTCACGGTTGTACTCGGTCAGAACCAACAGCCACCTGTCGGCCACTGATGACCATCCATAGGATGTATTCGGTGGAGCTACGGGACGCTGGGATGACCTGGTAGGAAGCGAGGAGACTGGCGGGGGACAGAGAAGCTTGGAGGAACCGCGTGATGGCCATATGCTCTGAATAGGGAGCGGATATAGTTTAACAAAAAATAATAACACAGCTACATAATAAACGATTCGTAAATAGCCTTCAAATAAATTTAAAACTGCTTATAATAATCAAATGTTATTTATTTTTCTTCAAGCAAAACCAGTCATGTTCATTGAAACATATGAAATTGTTAATAACTTTTGCAAGTTATTATAATTGTTTGCAACATTTTCATTAAGAATTGACAGATCGAGTTCAATATTCAATCAAAAGTTGGTCATTATTATAATGTTTTCTGTAATTATTTTAATTTATGACACTAAATGCACTATTTACCATCCCGTGTCGTCGCCACAAGTGGAGATATATAATTCTCGCTACTAAATATTGAATCTAATACCTCCCTCCGGCTGCAAAATGTTTCCATGGCTGACCCGAACGGCCCGTCAGCTTTCTGCATAATTCACTCCAAAACTGTGCTCTAACCCTTGCAGGTATCATAAAGTCCGCCGATCACGTCTGCAGCCCGAGAGAGGTCATTCGTAGACTCATCCGGATAGAATATTCAGCCTGTGAAATCCAGTTCCGGTTAACACGGCCATTTTAGCTAATGCCATGTCCGGTCAATTCCGTGACTGATTATGATGACTGCCTTATTTTGTGTGTATTAGCATGTTCGACAAATTCGTGTTCTATTATAAACGCTCATAAAAATCCTTTCATAGAAACAAAGGGACAGAATATCACAACTCAGCAATGAACTCAACGAAAATTGTCTGATTTTCTTTTTGAAAAGATTTTTTAAGCAGTCTAAAACTATGGATAATTTCACTAAAAGAATTTTCCGCATTCATTTATCTGTTACCTACTTGATAAGAATACATTTAATAAACTTTAATTAAATTTTCTGAGAGTCATTCAAAAAATAAATTCAATAAAAAGGATTGAGTTTCTTACATCTTGCTTAGTAAAACGGTCAAAATATTTAATGCTGTATTACTAAGAATATTTGTACATCTATTTATTTTCTGCACTGAAACTGAATAGATCACGTTATTTTAATACTTTATTTTAAGTCGGTTCTGGGGTGCAGTGATCAATGTTGCTGGCTTCAGTTACAAATTAGACGGACTCGAATCCCAGGACGGACAGTTTAATAAATTATTTTTTCAACCGATTTATGGGTATCCATTCGTAGGTATGAGCGTTTGTGATGTCTATAATACCCTCTCACCCAACTGATCTTAAAAACGGAGCGTAGCGAAAGCGATTAGCTAACCACTAGTCATGTCCCTGTCCATTCCTTCTATACCTTATCTCTTCAAAAAAATTGCAAACATCCATATCATTGTAAAAATATCATTGATTTAATTGATATATAAAATTAGTTAGCAAAATAGATCGAAATACTCCTTATTAATAATCTAGAGATCCCCCATCTTATCCTTTGAATAAATATTTAATATGAAGTAGAGATGGGCTATCCATAGTAATTTATTTTATTATAGATTCTATTTAAGGTCAACCCTACCCAATAACGATAATTAATAACTTGAACACTATGTCCTTTCCCTTTTCTTGTCGCTTTTTCAGTTACATAACCTTTTACTTAATGTGTAATATCGTATATTCAATTCAAAAACTATATTAAACGCCAAACCATAAAATGTGCAGGAGAGAGAAATTAGGAAATTATGAACAAACTATATTTCGATTAAAATTCTGTTATATCGAAATGTTGAAAGACGACGATTTGGATTTTTAAGAATCAAATATTTTAAACTATTATTACGTTTCAAAGCTATCTTCGGGGCTTGGGAAGCTTTTGAAGGAGAAATTTTTAGTGTTTGGTATTTAGGATAAAAAATTATTATCGAATAACTTGGAAAGTAACGCATATTTTAAAATGCAGGAAATTTTATAATAAATCCATTGATGGAAAAAAATGTGTTTCGAAAAATTGTGCAACGACCTTTGCGCACCGATGTTTGCGCACATTACCAATATTTTTTACTTTTGAATAAAAAAATATTTGAAAATAAAAATAACAATTATTTTAAAAAATTTAAACAAATACGTGAAAAAAGAACCATAAGAAACAATTTAAAAAATATGTACATTGAAAAAAACAGACATTTGAAATAAATCTTAAAATATTAAGAGTAGATAAACGCTCACATATGTACTAACTAATTTTAAATAAATTTAACTTTAATAGAAAAGATATATCAGTAAATTTTCTTAAATGAGCAGTCACTACTACAAAATAATCTTATATTGCACGCAAACGTCGGCGCGCTTAAGTCGCAAGCGCAAATGGCGGGGCTTACTGCGCGCAAAAGTCCCGAGCGCAAAATTCGGAGTGCCAAATAGACGATATGCGCAATAACTATAGGATCAAAATCTATACTTTTTTATCGCTTTTACTAAAGTTTTGATTACAAAAAAGTTAAATAACAAGATTATCAACTGTATTTATTTAATCAATTGTGATACGACTTTAACTCAAGAACCAAGATACAGTAAAAAATTTTCAATGCGCCCTTATCTTCGCAAGCCCCTGCAAAATAATACATGTCAAGATTGTCGTAACTATGATGTCAGAATTGTGTCGTAGGCATGTCAGGGTAATAATTATGTCAGGGGCTGGTGTCAAAATTATGTCTATCTTGCCACCTCGGTATTATGTTCCGAGATTTCACTTCACTTGCGATTTTTTGATAGAAACTGATTGAAGGCTTTTGCGCATTTTCTTGTACAAGTTTGATAGCGAAAACCTCATATCTAGTTGGAATTACATCTTCCGGCTCGGTAATAAAACCTTAGCTCCAACAGCCCTCAAACTGTCTCATAAGATGCTATTTGGAATACGTTATTTACTGCCTGCATTTATTGGGTTAGCAACTATTTCTATTTTTAGAGGGTAATAAATAATGAATGGTCAGTAATTAATAAAAATGGTGAGTAACTAAATCTATAAATGGTCAGTTATTAAATTAAGCGGTCAGATATAAAATAAATATATAATAGTTAGTTTTTTAATTTAAAATAACCATTACTTATTTGGCAATTAAAACATAATTATCAACGGACCATTTATTATTTCTTACTGAACATTTATTGAATCAGTTACTGGTCAAATAAGTTTATTTAAATGTGATAAGAATTGCCCGATACCTTTTTATTTGTGGTAAGCAATAAGAAAATAAGACGGTCAACCCAAATGACTTACTTATGTCAAAAGACACTATATAGAAAAAAATTCTGAATGGTTTTGACACACCGCAGTTTTGCAGTCATCCAAAACCATGCCTTGAGTCACCTATAATCATTGCAATTCATTTTTGTACCGGTTCGGCAAACAAATATTACTTAATTTAGCTTCATTTCTGTGAATCGGCGTGGTAACGTATAATCATTTTAAGTGAGGGTTTGAAACATTTCTATCGCCACGGGCAAAAAGGTTGTATACCTACAAAGAAATAATCGTTTTGAAATAATGCTATCTAGATGTCAGAAATGGTGCAAATTGTAATAGATTCGGTTTTTAAAAATCTCTTCTTCATTATTCCTTCGGCAGGCACCTCGTAAATATCCGTTTTTTTGCCCCTTTGGACGAGGTGATCTATTAATTTTTTTAATTTCATAAGTTTTTGTATAACTGTAAATAATGAAACGTGCTTTTGTTCTATTTTATTCTACCAACTGCATCGATCAACAATGAAGCAGAACACAGGACTGAACTTTTTTCTTGAGGATTATCCTGGAAGGTAAGATCCTGTCATTCTCGAGTGAACCTCACCAGGGGAGTTGGTTTCAGTTTTTTAATCGATATATAGATATATCTTTAAAAATATGGATATCTTGTGAGAGAAGTAGTCTGATGCTTGACGGGAAGGTGGAGCGTCAACACACTTTGACTGCCCCAGGTCCGGCGTGGTGACAAGGATAATTCACAGGTTCCTTCGTCTTCTATTAAAACCCGGTCGTATTCAGTATACTTTCTTTTTAATTGCAGTTAGTTTACCCTTATAAATTCCTCGAAGGCAATAACAGATACATAAACAGCGTTTAAAATACACAATTTCAATTTAAAAACGCAGCAAGTGGCTTTACGATAGGGTCGTAAATTTCGGACTCAGTCGCTGTAGCTTTGTCGGCAAACGACCCCCTCAGGGTAGGCCGAGTGACAAGTGTCCGTTTCCCTAAGTCTCGCCTGCTTTTTGTTTACTGCAAACGGTAAACAAATAACGGTAAAAAAACAAATATGACAAATTATTTTTGAACGCATTAGGAGAGATATTACATATTAAATTTGCATGAATAGGAAGAGTCTGTAGACGGGTTTTGAAGACCCCTGTCCGCCTCGTAAGTACGAGGCGGTGTCACTTGATTCCCTTCTATCCATATGATCTCAAAAATGGGACCTGAGGTGTATGGTTAATGAAAATAGAATACGCCGGATAATTTTTTACTTTTTCCTACACTGATACGCTTTCTGTATAATCCACAGAGTGTGTCAGTGTATTAGTGTGTTTGGATTCCGTGTATGTATCAGTACGAATCCTTGACTTGGGTATGGATCCCTTGGTCCTAAATCTTAGAGCCAGACCTTAGAGCCGTAGTGCAAAGTTATGCGGCGTGTACTCCACCAGTCTAACTTTCTAGCTCCATACTTTTACCAAACTTAGAAAAAAAGAGAATTCAAGTTACTGAATAGACGACTTTTTCTTGAGGAGTCTTCTCGTTGAACACGTTCTTTACATTGGCAAAAAACATGGTTTAAAAATAGCAATCTAGTTTAACAGCGATGAGGTCAATACAGCAAGAAGCGTTTCCACACTTTGAGAAGGTGTAGATTTGACAGTAAAACCTCTTTACGGCATCTCGTAATCAAATAACCCCAAGCTTTTCTGATAGATAACAAAGAAAGTGGAATAAATTATTCACCGAGGCGCAGGCCTAACTGCTCCCATGCCACCTCGATAAGGGTGTCCGCCTGCAAAACACCAAATATAGTTCAATTATACAAACATGCGTTATGTCATTGCTAGGTATGTAAGACTAAAAATTTGTATATTTTCCAGCTCTGAATGTTACCATTATTCTATAAAAGTGCGAATTTCTAATGGAAAATAGGGAAATAATATGCGTGGTGCAGTGTTTAACGTCGTTAGCTTCGGTAACGAATCTCATGGGTGCGAATCCCTATACGGATAGTTTCATAAAATGATTTTTCAATCAATCTATGGCTCCTCTAAGTCCAGTATGTATGTTTGAAGGACATATGTTCCACATTGGGAGCAGGTATGGTTATAAAATAATTATAATGTCAACAACCGTTTGACAAAAATTAGCTCTGTGTCACAAATGTGAATTTGATGATACGCGTTCAAACGCATGATGTATGTGGTGTTTTTATACACCTTCACCCACCGTCTATCCGATTTACTAGCCTTTTCATAACTCTACTCTTCTTTCATTACTCTGTCCAAAAAACGATTTTGAACAAATGACTTACATTCAGTATTTTCGACCGATTCTGAGGTAACTTTATGGAAATTCATTTTTAATATAACAAAGTTATCAATTTTAATTTTATACAACTCACAACAGTTCCATTGAGAAGTTTCATTAAGATTTCATATGCTCCACATATTGGGAGAGCACATGGAAAATAAATGTTTTTTCCGCCAATGTTTTATTTGTGATGAACCAACAATAATATAAATTTAACTGTGTCGAAAATAGAAAAGGCAAATACCAGATACCAATTCTACAACAACTTAATTTGTATAATACACCCAATAATAGAACGCGTCTGAGGCAATGTATATGGAAAGTTAGTGATGTCATCATATGGCACGTCCTAATATTTTTGCAAACATATTTTTTCCTTCAAAAGTTGGAATGATCCAGAACGGCATTCGAACACTTTTAATATCGCAATTCTAAGAATCATTTCTAAATAACGTTACCTGGACTGACCGAGTTATAGTCGTTAAAGAAAAAGTGGCCGGTATCCGACCACTTAATTACTTCGTTTGCATGACAACATTGGTAGCTATTGACAAAAGGGAGGGGGCTTGCAATTTCGAGTTTTTAATTTTGAATTCTGCAGGCAGTTTGTTTTCAAAGCTCTCGGCCGATGGGTGAGCTAGTCGAGGCCTCCGCCACATCGCAGTCATTATAAATTGTTGTTTTTTGTTTTTATAAATTGGATGTAATTTAAATTTAAAATCGTTTGCTGTGTCAATTGTATTATAACTTAAAGGTAATGTGTTGAGTAAACATAATTGTAGACTCAATATTGTACTAGTAATTTTTGTGTATTAAACCACTACATCTTAAATAAATAAGAGATTAACCGGGCTGTAGCGGTGTCCTGATTGAGATCCTGGATGGTGATAACCAAGCATTCATCCCTCTTCGACCTGGAATTGTCACATAGTATTCTTTTAAAACTGAAATGAAATAAAATATTGCTTTTTGACTCCATAATACTTAAAACTTCAACTGAACTACAAAACGTGTTTGTATGTATTTAGGGATCTGTTGGGTCGAAAAAATTGTATTTCTTAAAAAATATATTAAATCTATCTTACAAAATATGTTATTTTATAAATAAAATAGCGTGTACGAAAGATTAAGATTGAATATATTTCTCTAAGCTACGTTTTCAGGATCAAACACGATTACCGAAAAGTAAAAAAACTTACAAATAACAATAATCAGTATTTGAAATTATCCACACAAGGATTTGAACCTTCAACTGGATAATTGAGAAGTTTTTCAGCTGGAATAAGCGAATATTCACTATTTAAAAGAAATAAATTTGACAAAACTGATCAATTAAATATTTTTTTAAGTTCCTTCACGTTTTTGTAAAGGTAATAAAAAAAAATACGTAGCTCATCTTTCGTGGACTTATCAAAAATCTTCAGCATTTTATTTACTACTCAAACAATATGTAGACAAAAAATAAATTATCTGCTTACGTTAATGTATTCTTTTTAATTAATAAGAAAAATTACACACTCTAAGTATCAAATATATTTACTGCGATTAATAATACCTTTGAATTACGTTTATTATCTCAATATTTATAAATATACAATTTTTATGCTGTCGACACTACCTACATATAATCATGTAAGTTTTACACGCGTGATTAGGAATAGCTGGAGCCACATTTAACGCAATGTAGACCGTCTGAGACACGCAGCTGGACACGATTAAACCAAATGCCATTTTTCAACGCTATCATTCTACATGTGCTGCTTTACTGCAGCGAACCGTATACTGAGTTTCGAGAATAGAATTGCGTTGGATACTGGCGGTAAGGTGCTTTGACTTCGTGAGGAACATGGAGATTAGGAAACTCTTCTTCCAACCGCGGGGCGCCGGCATTCCGTTGTAGGCATATGGTCCACACAGGTAGCGCATATGGCCGAAGAAGAAGAGAAGAAACATAAAAACCTCAAAAGTGAAACATTACGGTCAATCTGGATAACTTTGGCTAAGCTCTGAGGGTTTTTTGTATTCTTATGGTTTGCCATTGCATTTATGTGAAGTATTGTTCCATGTAGAAATGAACTAATGTCTTAAAATGAAATTTAATTGACATAAATAGGTTGATTGTTATAATTGATATATTTTATAAGTTTGTATCCAAATCGTGTAACTTTGGACCACGATACAAATAATCACTGTAATTACTATAAATTCAGTGATTTTAAAGTCTTGACTACTTTTCTTCATAATTTCATATATGCAGACAGCATTTGGTTGACAGATTAGTAATACAAATTGAAAGATGGCTATTCCAATTTATTTCAAGAAATGTTTTTAAATTGTGTTTAATCATTCCCAGCTGACAACTTACAAATTCAACAATAAAACAAATTGTGTTGCACATTAATTAATATATTTCCACCTGAGGCTACTCAATATCTTTGCTTAACTAAAAATTATTCATATGGCATTACAACAGAACCTTATTCCATGTAGTGAGCTTAATCTTAGACCGATGGGCAAACTTGTTTTTAATAATCTTAATAATAGTTGTTGACGAATTATTAAGGGACGCATCATTCTCAAATGAAATTAGATTTAACACGATAAACTCGCGAAAGATTCCTCATTGACCACAAATTAATTTGGAGTTTGTTGCGAGGCCCTGTTTTGTTAATATCGATTCGTAAACGATTTATCAGAAAGTCGTCCAATTACTGAACGTTTGATGTTTTGGATAAGAAGAAATTTTAACCCAAAACAATTTTGGCGCTATCACACCAAGCGCATAACAGAATCAATTTATTAAAAGTTAAATTTAGATCGTCAACGAACCATAGGACGTTTCTTGCTTGGTGATGGAAACCGAAACCCGAATTGAACAATTATTGTAGATGGCAAAAAGAATTTACTACAGCAGCACTATCAGCTCCAGCCAAAATCAGGTAAACCAACCCCTAAGTCTGGCCCATTTTTTAAGAAATATCATTTTTCTTAAGCGTTTACTAAAAGTATTATAACTATGGAAATAGTGGATGAAATCAAATGAAACTTTTTGAGCCTGCTTAAAACATTGAAATGTTTAATTAAATCTATATATATATAAAAATGAATGTCTGTTTGTTGGTTTGTCCGGATCTTATAGGCTCCTAAACTACTCAACCGATCGCGACGAAACTTTCAGGAAGGACTTATTGTGATCATGTCGGGAAATATTATATAAAATAAATGTTTGTTTGTCCTTTACGCGATCCTTTACCAGTCATACGATTTCGATGAAACTTCGGTGAGTTGTTGTGCACACACCCGTGAAGGGTTCTAAAGAAAAAAAATTGAAAAAAGAATCAAATACGTACGTACAGCGACATCTAGGAAAAACCTTCTGATTTATTCGTGTACGCACCAGACGAAAAACAAAAATATTGTGTTATAACAAGTGTGATATTGAAACTCGGGTTTGGGTCAGGCCAGACCTGAAGATGATGGGCTCGAACCGGGTAAGTCTATGAAATTTCGGCCTGTGCAGACCTCTAATCCAAAAGCAGTTCAATAAACAGAATTAAAACACAAACCCTTTCTTTCTTTGAGTGGCATTGCAACTCATACCGGGTACTCACTAGTTTATTATAAAATTGCCAACATTCTCCTTTGTGAAGAGCCACATGACAATGTTTACACATGTAACAAGTCTTGCTCCTTTTTTGTTCATTGCATGTTATACAGGGCTTCTTCTTTGTTGTTGACGGTATCGGTATCAATATGTGTTTAGATATATCCCCCGACAACCTGTCTTGTAGATCTTGCAAAACTCTAGCTCGGAGTGGACTCGGTGTCACCGTAATATCGTCTCCAGAAGGGGAAATATTAAAGTACTAAAATTCGATTCAGATTTTAAGTCGATAAAATCAACACCTATTTTGGCGAAAACGCAAATTAGATTACTGTTTTGGAATGTTTTAAGTCTTGACTATAATTAAAACTAGAACTCCGTTGTAATACGTATCGCTTGATGACTCAAATATGACTGTTTTTGATAGGCTGGTCAATCACGTGAAAACACGGCTGCGGGACTCAATATGTTAAAAATTGGAATACCATGCAGATTATCGGTTTCTTAACGTGTCACAAACCATCTCAAAACAGAGTACATACATTACTTCGAAAAAAGTGGAAACAACATAATGATTTCTTTCAATAATTAAATTTATATGACAAGAAGGTGAGATATTATATTTATTTATTTATTGAGTTTCCTATTTTGACTAGTAAATATCTATGAACATTTCTCACATTGTTGGTATGGATTGTTAATATGGCTCAATTTTTATTTCAGATAAGTATTTATTAATTTGTAAGATTGCAATTGTAGACTATTTAATTTAATTTACAAATAATTTGTTTGATTAACTGTAAATTATCGTCACAGCTCTTGAACCAATTGTTTGATATACCTTGTAAGTAAATATCAACATTTAATTTATATAAATATAGCTTTGTTATGATTTTTATCAGTTGATAATGCTCGCGATGTGCGAAACTGGTCCTGATCATTATACACATGTAGAAGTAGTAAAAACAATTGTATTTTACTTTCAAAATATTTTTTTTATCATGCCTGCTTCCATTGTGAAGCGTATATCCCCTTAACGGAGGTATCTCAGAAAGAATTGAATGTGAAGTGATGTTCGCATTAGGCCATCATCAACTGAATATAGTCAATACACAATAATGTCAAGCTGATAAAGTGGCACTTTTTCAATCACATGAAATTAATAATGTAGGTACTCGCAACATTGAGTTATTATTTATGTGATAGATGTATCGATAATTTAATCTGAATTCTATTAAATTTTGGATTTGGATTAAATTTGGATTATTGAGATTTTGTACACTTCCATGTAAAATACACGGAAGTGTACAAAATCTCAATAATCCAAATTTGATATTGAAATTCCATCAAGCACCCTCAGTCGAAGTCTTAAA
Source organism: Himalopsyche phryganea (assembly GCA_022494535.1). Lineage (NCBI taxonomy): Eukaryota > Metazoa > Arthropoda > Insecta > Trichoptera > Rhyacophilidae > Himalopsyche > Himalopsyche phryganea. Next base: position 4,789,922 of record JAGVSL010000025.1, read on the forward strand.
TTATATGAATTCTATTAGATTTAATGTACAATATGACCAACAGACTTACTGTTTTATACAGAATATAATATCATTCAATGTATTTCAATTGTAAATTAAGTGGCGTAACTATCCAGAGTGCCTGGCTTTTATGATCAGCACAACATTTCCATAGTGCTTTATTCAAAGAATATATTTTTTTCCGCCGAGCTATTTTCAGCAGAACCTAGAGTCAACTTTAACACACCTGATCTATGCTATATTTCATTTATTTTTTGTGGATTTGCTACTTTCTGCATGACACCGTCCAACTAGTTGTGATGATTAAGTGGTACTGAAATAGCCTCAGACAATATCTGTAAATTCTTGTTGAACGTCGTGGATTAGTCTTTTTACCTTATCACGGAGTCCTACCAACATGAGCTAAATTTTATTAAAACAACATTACTTTGTAAATGTAAAAATAACACGTTTTATTTTAAATTTAATAACAAAGTTAGTTCAACTAGTTGTGTTACTAAATACGACACATGTGTCGCTTTTTTAGAAGTATATTATTTCGACTTACTATATCGCAAGGTTATTTATTTATAAGGTAAGCAATGATTCTAAATTCCAACTTAATTATAAATATATGTGTGTTATGGTATTTATTACTAATATCGTTTGTATTAAGCCCCCTCCCCACGTTTAGTAGAAGGATACAAACCCAACACACCCTTCATTTTCAAGATGGTAAATAGAATCATTGAAGAAATAAATAACCTTGCGATATAGTTCGTCTTAAGATGCTCCTTAAAGAAACGAAACGCATGTCACGTTTACTAACACAGCCAGTGGAATAAAGAAGTTATCAATTTTAATTTTATATTAAAAAAGAATTTCTACAATTATACCGCTGAATCCATCAAAAATACTTAATATTTCATAAAATTGACTGTGTTTGGCCAATTTATGTAACCCTAAGCAAATAAAAAAATGAGTTTATTAATTGAATCTCATTTTAAAGACAGCAGAACAGGTCTCGGCCAAATGATGTAAAATAGAAAAATAAATTGACTACTTTTTGCAAAACAGACATCATATTACATTGATTTTAGCTTTGAAAATTCTGACCCGGCCACTTAATGTAAGCCACTAGTATATCGACACTCCCTACGTATAATCCCGTATCTGCAAACATGAGATTTTACAGTAGAACATTTTAAAGATTCGTAACGCAACTCACCATGAATTTTTTTCCAAAAAAACAGTTTTTACTCTCTCCTGAACAATTTCAATTCTGAGAGTTACACTAATTGTCGAAAACACCATCGATATTAAATCATTAGTGTGAGAACACACAAAAATTAAAAATTTCTTATAACAATTCCGAAAATGATTTATTTTTTAAGTACCATTTTAATTGTTTTTTCTCATCAATGTTTACTCCCTTGTCTCGTAAAGATTTCCCTGTCTGCCCATCTTTTCTTTTCTTCTGAGCAAAACCTTTTTTTTCTTTCTCAACCCTAAATTTACTATCAACCCATAATGAGAGTTTGTTTTTTTGCAAGCGGTCGTCTCAACTGAACCCCTGGTTTTTGCAAAAGGTCCCGCTGTAATTTGGAGACCGTCGTATCCAGGACTGGCTCTAGGGTGCACGCAGCCCACTTAATAGGCACGACTTATTTCAAAACACCTTTACTTTTCTTCAAAATTAACCTTATATACAAAATAGTCAAGTTAATATTGAATGAAATAGATTAGATTAATCAAAATATCTGTCTATATTTTCGATGGATCTTGTGGTAACTTTATAAAAAGACATTTTCAATATACTCATTCAAAATAATAATCAGAAGTTCCTCACCCATTACCAAGGATGTAACACAAATTATTATTTCATATTTTGTTAAATCAAATTGCTCTCGTTTATCTACTTGGTTTGATGATGACATAACCTTCCACCTATCTCCAAAGACCAGTAAGAGCGATTAGATAAGTTACTTATCCTATAATTTGAGAAAGCCAGGTTGAAGAGGGGTGAATTACTGGTTATGTATGGTAAGGGATCTCAGTACAAACGCCATTTTGGTCCGGTTAATCTCTTTTATTAGATGCATTGGTTTATAAAAGTACAAAATTGAACTATTGATTAAACACTTTTTTAAAATAAACAAATGAATTTACGTTTAACTTTACTTTTAACAGAATCATTAATTAACAATTTCAAAAGAACAAACGCTTGTAAACATAGAAACGTTTACAAAACGAATTTTAAAAATTTGCGATCGATGCGTACGTGAAGCCCGTCGTTTGACCCCGCTGGAAAACGAAAAATGAATGACAAACATAGAAAAAAAAATATTCAAAAATATTGTATGCTGCCCCTTCTCTTTTTTGGGGGCTTATAAAGTGGCCGATTAGCGTTAATTAGTCCCAGGTAGTTAACGGAAACCTTCTATTACCGATATTTTCCTAGAAAAACACCGTGTGATGCGTCCCGTGAAAGATGAACGTCACATAATAAAAATGGTCTCGCAAAAGTTGAGCGCTGTCCGTTTTGAAACTTTTAAAGGTCTAGGGTTCACCTGAAAAGATTGGGCTGTATCATCTTGTATACTTAACCTCTCTGAAATGCTGAGCGACTGAATGGTTCAACAACAGTTATCGTAAAACAAGTGTTGTTAAGATGCCCTATTAGGATTCCGTATACTCTACAATAGAAATGAATATGGCTGAAAAAATGATACCGGAAAGATATCAAAGGTATTTTTTTAGACGTTTCCACTCGATCTTTCTTTGACGTAGCTTTTCAGCAAATCCACCATTCCTATTTATGACTTTTCTCTGCGTGAAAATAGCTTTGTCCTTTGACGATTTATATATTGTTTAATATTATTTCTTTTAGTCAAACGAGCCATTTCTTAAGTGCAGATCTGTTGCTAAGCCCGTCGCCTCCCATAACAGGGATCCACAACTGATGGTCCTTTCTACCTGCCCGTTGAGGGGAAATCTATTCAACTCACGTAAGACAGGAGCACCCACTAAACCATTTGCCAACGCCTTACCATGCATGTTAAATAAACTAACTAAGAACAAAAAAGCAACACTACTTGACAAGTACTAAAGGTAAACTTGTTTCTGATTTGAAAGCTACATTGAAACTTGAGACAGCCATTATAGAAACAAAACAAATAAACAATGGCCAGCTAAAAGAGTTTTTTAATAATATAAGAGTCTCACAAAAAGTCACACAATTGTATAGCACTGTTTCTTAGAAATTGGATAATTTTTTATCTATTTTGGCCTCACGCCATCTTCAGTTCTATCTTTTTGAAAAGCCGCTTTTATTCATTTCAGATCTCAATATAAAGCATCTGGACTTTTTATGTAATCAATATCAAATGTAGGCTATTTTTAAATAAAATTTAAGATTTTGGACAAGGAATTAGTAACGTCTTTTCTTCTCGTGTTGCTTTCGAGAAGCTTTAGTAAATTTCAAGTAAGTGCTACGTGAAAAATATTGGCCTGCATTTATTGGGTCAGTAAATATTTCGATAAATGGTCAGTATACATGAATTTAGTTACTAAAATAAGCGGTAAGTAATTTTTATATTTTGTCGGCTCCGTGTTGCAGCGGTTAACGTCGTTGGCTACGGTTACGGATGTCTCGGAGTTCAAGTTTCATAAATTGATTTTTCAATCGTTTTCAACGTTTGTGTTGTCTAAAGTTCTCTCCCACCCATTCTATCCTAAAAACGAGGCGTAGCGAGAGCGATTAGATAACCACTATAGGCTTAAAACCCGCCGACCAAACACTGGCCCTTGCAGACCTCTAACTCACTCTATACTCAATAAAATATTTTAAATCAGCATCAAAATATATTTTTAACTGTCATATTGTAATTTTGAAGAATTCTATACACTGCTTAACTCACGCATTCTGCAAATAAGATTTCCGAATTTCATATAGTCTTTTAGGATACCTGATGCCAAGTGATATCCGAGAGAATGTTTTGTCTTCAGCCAGCGAAAATTATAATTGTGTGTAAAGAAAAACGTTTCTGTTAATGACACTTTTATCGAGTCATCAGTTTATACAATGCAATGATAAGTAAATACGTGATTGTAAAATGAGACTGTCGATTTTTGGAAAACGCAATACAACGAGAGAAGTTTATAGAAATGGGATCATCAGTCTCTCGCCACTCTCCAACCATGTAACATCCACTCTGGACTGCATTACCTACCTCGCCACCATTATCATTCTGTGGTTCAATCACGTCAACATACATCATTGCAATGACAAACCCCTAAAGTATATATTCTTATTAAGTAAACCAATTTTTATGGTTTCAGTTTTCATTTATAACTTTAAGTTATAACGTCGTATTTAGCTTTAAAAAAACAATAATTCATCAAGATCAAAAAACCTTCATGAAATTAGGTATCGAGTTTTATTTTTTACCTGAAGTAAACATTGCAACCCCATTAGCATTGATTAACCTTTCGCATGGAGCTTCAGGGGTTGTTTGTGAAAAGCTACAACTTTTTTCAAACGCGTTCACGCCACTATGTACCTATTGATGAAATTCATCAGAACCCTGCAACGGCTCACATATCGTTAACAGTTATTTATTTTAAAATAAAACTTGCTTTTTATGAACGTTGAACCGATTCGCGACAAGTTCATCACTTGCTTATTTTGTATTAACATTAAAAATATTTAAAAATAAACACTTATTTCAACAGTGAGTTATTCCATAACCATTGTAATGTGATTTCGTTCAGCGGATGACGTTTTGAACTAATTAACTTAAAGTTTTTTTTAATATAGTGATATTGTAGACTTTGATGATATGTATTGACATTATTTACCCTGTTCACTCCCAATGTGGAGCATATGGCCTCCTAATGAAGGTATCTCCATAGACCTTTTCTACAAGTACTACTTGTTACACAGTTGTTCAACCTCTCTTTTTCAAAGAGAGTAGAAATATAAAGATAGGGCTAAGGCTCGAAGGATACCTTAGGATCGAATGGATGGAAGGGAATTTTAAACATTACAAACATCCATGCCTACGAAAGGAAATCCATAAATCGATTGAAAAATCAATCTATGAAACTGTCCGCACCGGGATACCCGAGACACCTTAACCGTAACATTGACCACTGCACCGTGGACCAGACAAATTGACATTAACTTACTATAGTAACCATTACAATAAGGTATAAGTTAGATTCTTTGAGAAGACTCCCGGATCGAAGAGAGGCGAGCCGCTGGTTATCTAGAGTCCTGGAAGGGCTGTGATCTCAGACAAACACCATTTCAAATCCGGTTCAAAACTTATTAACGATTTTAAATTAAGTCCAACGCAAATCAAAACACAAACAACTCGCATCGTTACTTCCGCCGCAACTCGCCCGGCTCGGCGGATCGTAATCGACTGTGCACAAATACTTAAAAAAAAATCCTTGCAAAGTCGGAGCTACCCTTTTCCGTAAAAATGGACTCGTCCAGCGGACGTGCCCGCCGGCTATTGAACGAGCGCCCTTCGTGACAAGAGTCCGGCCGATTTCTAGGAATCATTGTCGTTAACACTGTGCGATTTCAGTTATGGACCCTAATAAAACTTAAACTTAACAAAAAAAAACCAGGGTGTGTCAAATAATAGTACAAACATTTTTTTTAAATTAAAAAATAGATAAGGACGTAGTCGGCGGCTATTGACGGCATGGTAACAAGTTTTGGGCCGATTCTGCGAATTATTGCTGTTGCCGCTGGGTGATTTCAGTTCTGGACACTTATGACATATATACTTAACAAAACCAGGGTGTGTAATCTTGTGGAATTAAAAACTTTTTTTAGTATTATATTCCGAGAATCAGCCACTTATTTTCACCAATATGAAATTCAAAAGATTTTTTTTTGTTGAATCTCACATTTGATCAGAATGAATAAACATTGCTAAAAATAATTTTATCGATTACTCATTCTATTCCAAAGACTTGCAATAATTAGCAGTCTCATCTACAAGACAAGAATTCAAATAATTTTAAGACACATTACCCACTGGAAAACTTTGTCGTAAAAATAAATCTTTATAAAAAATGTCGCTGCAGAATTCTTAAGAAGAAAAAAACAGGTAATACGTATACCTAAAAATGCGAATGAACCGTAACTTTCCTCTCAAAGCCTTCAAAATAATCACGAAAGTGCGAGCAGAAAAGGCCTAATATAGTTTTCCCCATATATTGATTGGTTGCTTTCCTTTCCGCATACTTATACGTTTGCAAAAAAACACGAACTGTCTGAATTATATAACATACGGGTTTTATTATGTCGAGAAAACTTCGGTCTCATTTTGTCGACGATATGGAAAAAGTCATTAAGTTTCTACTGTTTTACTATGAATAATATTTTTATGTGTCTGTATTTATATTTAAATGCACCATTGTAGATTTTGTATGAACTTCATTATCTTTCATTCCTTTTCTTCTTTTGTTGACAACACACAATGGCATCAAGATTATCCGTATCCTGTTTATTTTTCGTTTAGTTTCTTCCCAAGTCAGTATTTAAATCGTCAATTTTGAAAGTTTTTAAAAAGATTTAAACACCATGATTTAACACTTTTACATTTAACGTTTCAAAAAACTTTAACTTTATCAAGTTGATACTAGGGCATCTAATCCCGGACCCTTTTTGTGATCCCGGGATTTTGGGATTCACAATTTTTCTATCTCGGGATTCATCATTAAGTGGAATTTCATGTTTTAAATTAAATTTGTGTCCAGTATTACTTCAATTGAAATGGATGTATCATATTGTATTATTTTTGTTATTTATCGAGAGTCAGATTATATTTTTGTGTTTATTCAGATGATATTATTTATAGATGAAATTTTTTTTTATAAAACAGTAAAATATTATATATTTAAATATATTATAAATATAAATCAAATAAAAACAATCAAATATTTTTGTCCATCTCCGCTCCCAATATGGAGCATTTGGTCTCCTAATGGAGATATCTTAACAGAATTTTTCTATGAGAACTCCTTGTTACTCAGTTGCTCAACCTATCTTTTTTCGAAGAGAGTAGGGATAGAAGGGTATGACAGGACTAGTGGTTAACTAATCACTCTCGCTACGCCTCGTGTGGATGGAATGGGTGGAAGGGAGGACTCAGACTACGAACAGAAATCCATAAATCGATTGAAAGATCAATCTATGAAAACCATCTGAACCAGGAATTGAACCCAAGAGACATTCGTAGCCAGCGACACTACCAACTGCGCCACGGACGCCTGCTGTCAAAATTAAGTCTGTTTGCGAAAGGAAAAGGGCATTAATTCCAAAAAAGACCAAAACGAGATTTGCATTTGTATGAAGTTTGATGAAAAATGTGATATTTAATCATGAACTTAACCAATTCAGCAGCATTGATTCGACTCTTCTTTTTTAAATTATATGCATGTATATATTGTAGTTATTTGAGAATATTTAACTAGTTTTTCAATTAACTCGACTCGCTACCTTTTTCTTTTGCACACAGATTTGTTCCTGTCTACACATGTTTCGAAAAATAATATAGAAAGAGACCATAATAAATAAATACATATTAATCATGAAAAAACTATAAAAAAGTATGCACATAAACAAACTGAGGTACACTTTCTAGTCAATCAGGAAGTAATTAATTGTAAATATGATTTACTTAAACATTTACACTGAATCCCGATCCCGGGATTGTGGGATTGACAGCCCTAGTTGATACAAGCTAGCTTCCGCATTCTGGGTTCATGTCGTGGTAATTTCAATACCTTATATCCTGTGTTGCGGTACATTTTCTCGTCCAACTGATCACAAATCACAAGTGACATTAAAAATTCTCATTAAGTCGTGTAATTAAAAAAAAAACACAAAATATTTAGTGCTTAGGCTATTATTAGCTGTAAAGCATCAGAGGTCTATACGGGCTGAAATTTTATAAAATTACCCGATCTGAGCAAAAAAAATTACACTTTTTACCCGAACTCGACCCGAAGCCCAGATTTATTTTTCTCAGAGGAAAAAAATCCAATTTTCTTCCAAATAGAAAAAGTATTTATACTTTTTTAACATTACATGTTATTGTTTCCATATTTCTTACTATATTCATAACACATGTGAAACAAATTATTCTTGTTATTAATAGTATTGCCTGATGGCTGTTTTATGACCTGAACATATTCAGAAATATTTTTCTGAAAACTAAATTCCTTACCCGGGCCCGGCATGAACCCGAATCTAAATTTTCTTTTCCCGCCTAATCCCGGACCACGGGTCGGGCCGGGTAAAGGCCCGTGGGCCAATCTCGGGCTCGTGCAGACCTGTACATCAAAACTATGCTTTATAAATATTCTTTTTCTTATCTTCGCATTCCTTGTCTCTCTCCAATCACACTGTTTCTTACCAAGTCACGCCATCGTATCGCATCTCGGCTGATTACATCCTATGTGAGTTCATCAAAGGTCTTCCAGGTGACATGTGCACGAGGTGCGTTTGCTTTATTATGGCCACATCACTGATGTCTTATTTAATAACTTTGGGGCATACGCCCTGGACAGATAATATAGACCAGTGCTCCGCAACCGGTGTACTGTGAGTTGATCCCAGGTGTGCCGCGGTGCAATGCGTCAAAAATGAGTGTTTTTGTATTAGGAAAAGATTAAAACCATTCGTTTGATAAGATCTCCGATGAAATTTTTCTCGTTTACATTAACATTATATTATTTTGATATTTAATAGAATAATTGTATTGGTAATAATGTAAAATACCGACTGAGGGTGCTTGTTGAAATTTAAATATCAAATTTGAATTGTTGAGATTTTGTACATTTCCATATATTTCGTCACTAACGACCCGGGTTTTGCCTTTCGGTATATTCAGGCATTCGAGCTCACGAATGAACTTTAAATGAGAGACAGTAAATAATTTATATATCTAATATTTACTATTTCTATAATTTAAGACATCGACTGAGGGTGCTTGATGGAATTTCAATATTAAATTTGGATTATTGAGATTTTGTACACTTCCATGTATTTTGTCACTAACGACCCGGGTTTCGCCTTTCGGCATCTTCAGGCATTCGAGCACACGAATGGACTCGAACTGAGAGACAGTAAACAGTGTCTAACGCTTATATAGAAGATACAAATGCGACAAATATCATTTACGAGGCAATACATTATACGTCTGAGAGCCACACCGATACCTGAGTTAAAATTTCGGAAATCGTCCTAATCCTTATTTTGTAAACACCATATTACCAGAGTGGCGATTGCCGAAGGCGTTGCCGCTTTTCAACTTCTTTTAGAAATACCAGTGATTTTACAATTATAATAGTATTGTGGGTTTTGACGGGATGTAATTCGACGAATGGGTAAATATATACAATACAATATATACAATCCGCAATCACAGTAAATTCAAGCCATTGTATAGTATTAAAAATTCATTAGAGTTAGTAGATAAAATTAAAAATTATAACATTCCGTTAAATGCCAAATTAATTTCTTTTGACGTTGTTAGCTTATTCACTAATGTACCTGTAAACAAATGTAAACAAATCATCAAAGATACCCTTAATACGCGTAGAGTTAATCCTGTCATTACTACGGAATTACTTAATATATTAGACGTTTGCGTTGACCAGAACTATTTTCAATTTGATAATAGATTCTATGAACAAACCGAAGGCCTTGCAATGGGAAGTTGTTTGTCACCACTATTAGCAGAATTTTACATGAACCATTTAGAAAACCTTATTTTTAGCAATAAAACAGAAGTTAGAAACACAGTTTATTGGTTCCGTTACGTAGATGACATCCTTTGTCTATTCAATGGAACTGAGAGACAAGTTTCTAACCTTCATAATTTTCTTAACTCACTAGATGATAAAATTCAATTCACTTTAGAAGTAGGGGGCAAGAATATAAATTTCCTTGACCTTAATATTGATATTAAAAACTCCATTCATGAATTTAAAATTTACCGAAAACAGACGTTTTCAGAAGCCACGATCCATTTTAAGTCAGACCATCCTTTCTCATATAAATTGGCTGCTTTCCATTCTCAGGTTCACAGATTAGTCACTATACCTCTAAATAAATTTAATTTTGAAAACGAACTAAACATTATTAAACAAATTGCCATTAATAATGGCTATGAGGCGTCTCTTATAGATAGTCTTGTATCAAAAAAACAACGTAAATTAGCAGAAAAGATGCTATATTTCGGGAACTTGTCTAAAGACATAGATCGCCCTAGAATCTGGCATAGAATAAGTTATTTAGGTTGCACAAGCTTTAAAATTAAAAAACAACTCGCTGATAGTGTTAGACCGGCGTTCTATTGCAAAAACTCTCTAGGCAAATTACTTATTAACAATAAAGATAGAGTAAACTTTAAGAACAAATCTGGTATTTATAAATTACAATGCAATGATTGCCAACATTTCTATGTGGGTAAAACCACACGTACATTAGATATAAGGGTATCAGAACATTTAGCTGCCTTTAGATTAAAAAAAGAAACTTCGACATTCGCAAATCACTTGCTAATGGAGAACCATACGTTTAATGCGGATGATGGGGTTAAACTGGGGTTAAACATAAAAACATGGGGGATCATAAATTATTTTATCAGGAAATTTTAGAAATTAATAGAGGCCAGTTATACTCCTTACCAATCTTGAATGAGCAGCTGAACCTTCCTAATTCTCCGCTATTATATCCGATACGTTGAAACACCTAACAGATTTCACTAAATGTGGAATGATTGTATATATTTACCCATTCGTCGAATTACATCCCGTCAAAACCCACAATACTATTATAATTGTAAAATCACTGGTATTTCTAAAAGAAGTTGAAAAGCGGCAACGCCTTCGGCAATCGCCACTCTGGTAATATGGTGTTTACAAAATAAGGATTAGGACGATTTCCGAAATTTTAACTCAGGTATCGGTGTGGCTCTCAGACGTATAATGTATTGCCTCGTAAATGATATTTGTCGCATTTGTATCTTCTATATAAGCGTTAGACACTGTTTACTGTCTCTCAGTTCGAGTCCATTCGTGTGCTCGAATGCCTGAAGATGCCGAAAGGCGAAACCCGGGTCGTTAGTGACAAAATACATGGAAGTGTACAAAATCTCAATAATCCAAATTTACTATTTCTTATTATACTTTACTACATCTTACGTATAAACGATATATTTACTGTCAGTCAGTTTAAATGACGATGCCGAAAAGCGAAATCCGGGTCGTTAGTGACAAAATATATGGAAATATACAAAATCTGAACGAATAGTGCAACTGCAAGGATGGGCCATAAAATGAGGGCTGTTTCGTGTGTTACACACTGTTGCATTTATTGGGAAACATTTATGACGAAAAATTATTTAGTAATAATTAAATGACAAAATATGTAAGTAAGTAACAAAATTGATTAATTATTATGTTATTTTGTTGCTTACCAACTTCTTCCAGTAAGATGAAAATATATTGAATCGCAGTAATACAGACAATTTTAACCCCGCCTTAATTCGTTTCGCAAACCTTCTAGGCGCTAGCCTAGTGTTACAACAATCAAATAGAAACCATGTTACTCACTAATCTCTTAATAATTGATTCCAAGTTTTTCACTTTGTCTCAACTAACTTTGCCAACACTGTGTTGAACTTTTTAAATAAAAAAAAACTAGCTAAATAAGCTATACTTAGATATAGTATTATTAACCTCAGTAAGCATGCTATTTTGTGCACTTAATGTAATAAGAATTACGAATGTACCACAGAACGTTCATTAACTCTATAAACATAATTACTTTCTGAATCACTTATTATAAGTATAGTATTACCAACACTACTTGGCCGCCGCTGAATTTGGAACTAAAATTCTCATGATAGGATAAATTTCCCCAATTGCCATGTTATGCAAAATAAATATGCTTAGAAAATTCATGTCTACTTTTGATAATCACTGCTAAAATATCAGAGAATTCTTTTAACGTAAAGATAGGATTATATTATCCAAAACTCTTTTTATTGTTGATTCATAAATGTTAAAGTTTGGTGACGTGCATTTAGAACAGTTTTCATCCTAGGTTGAAATTCTTCTTTAGTAACTATCAAACACGACCATACATATTACGTCAAAAAACAGTTTTGTTATTAAAAATACAATGGAAATAAGAGGCCACGACATATTAAATAATTCAAAACGAATCTTTGGGAAATCCCGGGTAGTTATATCCAACGTTTGTCAGTTCTGCAAACGTAAAAATCTAGTAAATAACGAATAATTTCTATCCACCGCCATTGCAAAACAATCAAATTTTTAGTGTTGCCAAGTTACTCGTCATTAAATACTTTATAAAGACTTTTTATATATTTTTTTAAATATTCTATAAATATAGCCCTTACTTTGTGGAAAATAATTTTAAATACAAAATTTTAATTGATAACTTTGTAATTGTATTTTTTCCACAATTTTAATTTTCACACTTTTTATGAAAGTATATAAAAATATTTTTAAGACAGCGCTTAAAATTGTATTTCGATTTAATTATAAGTTTTAAAGTTTTAATAAAAAAATATTATTTACATACTAAAGTATTTTTTATTTCCATAGATAACTCATGAATAAGATATCTGGACTTTATTTTATACTTAATTTTTTCGACAAAAAATTTAGTACAAGTAGCATTTTACTAAAAGTGACGACAAATGAACCGGATATAAAGTATTTGGCATCTAATGTATATCAACAAAAATCTCACTAATAGTCATAACTTAAAGTGTATTTTTTAAGCTTTTTTAATATTTTTTTTCATTTTGGAATGAACCCACTATAGCCCACTAATTACCGCATAAAAGGTAATTGATTTTTTATATCAATAAATTTACTAAAACTTGCTCGGCACGTCAGACAGTCGAATATTAATATTATTTGGGAATTTTTGGGACGCGCATGTAAAAAGGTTTACCACCCCTGGCCTAGATGTGTGAATATATTCAACGATGATTTTATATATAAAATACATATATTTTTATGATGCTAATGTAATATTAATTTAAATGTTTTTGTTTTTACAATCTTCTCTGTCGACTGTTATTTTAGAAGAAAAATTAATTGATTTAATTTTTCTTGTTGAATTCTTGGTGCATTGACTTCAACTGTATTTCCATGCATTTTTCTTTTTTTGATAAATAAGTAAGCTTATACTAAACAAAATAAAATATACAGAAAACAGTTAGCAAATTGTAAAATCTTCCCTTGCGGCAATATGATTCAGGTTGCTGATCGCATCCTTTGGGAATGTCCAAGTATGAACAAGGAACGGTCGGAAGGAATAGATCGGATCTGTCGGCTTCGTCGGTCATGCCGACTTGGTGCATCGCAGACAAATTACAATACTTTTTTTTTTTAAATAAAACACAATTCGTTTGTACTACTTCCACATATTTATAATGATCAGGACCGGTTTCGCTCATCACGAGCATTATCAACTGATAAAAATACATTTTTTTTTTCCTACCTCTTTTTTCCTACTGAAACTATTATGTGGAGTCCGCGAAGCGGGCTCCTAGTTTCCTGGCTAAAGTCAGTGCTAGGGTGGGTACAGACTAAGTCTTTATATCCCTTTCCCGCATGTAAGCTAGCTACGTACTGATGTCTAAGAGATTCTGTCAGCTGAAGGCTTTGTGTGGGGAAAACATTTAAGAAAAAACCCTAATTCAAGTAACTAATTCAATTTTTGGTCAGTAAGAAATAATAAATGACTTTTAAGGTGTTAACTGTCAATTCATGGAGGAAAGACATTATATTTAAAAAAATAAAACACAATTTTGTACTACTTCTACATATTTATAATGATCAGGACCGGTTTCGCTCATCACGAGCATTATCAACTGATAAAAATACAAACATAACAGGCTTATTTATATAAAATTGAGAGTATAAATGAAGGTATATAAAACTGATGGTTCATGAACTAAGACAAGAAAATGCTGATTAGCAAACAAATTATACATAAATCAAATAAAAGATTCTACAATTAAAATGTTATGGACCTCTTACAAATCAATAAATACTAATCTGAAATCACAAATATAGCTACATAAAGTTCATTTAGCTGAGCAAAAATTTTTAATGACATTACTAATGCAATAAGCAATAATGAATTAGGAAAGTTATAAGAAAAAGTTAATGAACCATTTAAAAACAATCAAATATTACGTATGTAATTAATACTAACAATAAACAGCCATCTTAAGTGGAGAAAGCAGAGCAGCTATGAGTATCCATTAATTTTTTTTTTTAATATCCGAAAAACAAAAATTACAGAGACAGAATTATTTTCTCGATAGTTGATAATATGAACGATGTTTTGGCCAATTGGTGGAACCTTGAAAATCGAAATTCTTCGGGAGAGAGTAAAAAACCGTTTTTATCGAAACCATTATATGATGAGTTGTGTTATAAATCTTTGAAATGCACTATTATACATTATTATACGTAGCGAGCGTCGATCAGAATTCGGGTCAAAATATTAAAACCTTAAACCAATGTAGAATGATATTTCTTTTCCCAAAAGTTGTCAATTTATTTTTTTAATTAACATCATATGTCCGAGACTCTGTCGTCTTTAAAATGACATCCAATCCTGAAATTATTTTCGTATTTTTTGAGGGTTTCATCAATTGGTCAAACGTAGTCAATATGCTCTACATAATTTTTCGGCATAGTGACAGAAGAAGATAAGTCAAAAATGGGTTCTTTTGAATGCAGTACAATAGATTTTAGGACCGTTTGAAAAAATAAGTTCATCCATATTCCATGTATTTTTTACGTAATGTGAAAAAATCAATATGAATTGAATTAATTTCGTTCACAGCTATTAGTAGCTAAAACCATAATTGATAATTTAACTATTAAAAAGCTTTACTAACAAATTATGTAGTGGACATACATATTTAAATTTCGTAGATTAATTCATATTTCAAAAACACCCCTCACAGTTTCAAAAGTATTCATTCAATATCAATAATCAAAGATTTCAGTTATCTATGGGTTTTTGCGTTCATATAATTATTATAATACTTCATACGCCTGAGGGTTGTAAACATTTTCCCATATTTTTCTCTCCAAAGAAGGTTTTTCTATACATAATCGTGATTGCATGTAATACGGAGTTTGCATGTAGAAAATAGAAAAACTTATCCTATTTTGGGCGCAGCCCCTGACTCAATTATTATAATATATATTATAACCCTGAAAATGATCGATTATACAATTTCTTTTCTAAATAGTATTAACACTTTTATATTAAAACTATATTTTTTAACAATTTAACGTTCAATTTATTAATTTTATCGCAGATTTTAAATCCGTAAACATGCAAATAATAAAATGTTTTATAATTTAAGACATCGACTGAGGGTGCTTGATGGAATTTCAATATCAAATTTGGTTTATTGAGATTTTGTACACTTCCATGTATTTTGCCACTAACGACCCGGGTTTCGCCTTTCGGCATCTTCAGGCATTCAAATACATGGAAGTGTACAAAATCTCAATAAACCAAATTTGATAAAATGTTTTGTTTTATCAGTAATATTGTAAAATACGTACGTCTTTGGTAACTTCATCATTTCAACACATTATTATATTTTAAAAATAAAACTCAATTTGTTTGTACTACTTCCGCATGTTTATAATGATCAGGACCAGTTTCGTTCATCGCGAGCATTATCAACTGATGAAAGTAAATATCATATATAATCTTTTTATTTAAAATTTAATGTTAAGAATTAGAAGTAATCAAACAAATTATATAAAACCGAAATTAAATAGTCTACAATTGTAATCTTACAGTTCAATCAATACTTCAAGCTAGTTGCCCCACCTCCACTCGATACGGCTATGCAGCCACTGTTTCACGGTCGCCTTCCGTAACGCAATAATGATCAAGAAGAAAAGCGAACTTACGCATCATATTCTTGGCCCGATGCATGGCTACACTTTTGTGATAAATACTAATCTGAAATCAAAAATGAGCCACATTACAAATTAATTAACTGAGAAAAATAAAATGAGTTTAAAAATATACAATAGCCAAAATAGCAAATAGAAAATTATTAAAAAAAGTCGTGAACCACTTTTTTCGATGGATTCGGCGGTAACTTTGTGAAAATTTATTGTTAATTAGTATTTTTACCCAGCTTTTCCTAAGATGGTGAACGCTTATATTAGGTTATTAAATTTATACGTTGGCTAGTTAATGTTGAAATTTGAAAATTTCACAGTCAACCGTATCTCTTTTGTTACACCCACAAAATATAGTCCAACAATTAATGATAATGTTAAGAGTTGAAACCAGCTATAATAGAAGGTGATAATTTTGCCATCTGCACTCTTGTTATGGCGCCGCAGAACTTCTTGATAGACAGCTTGTTCGTCTGCATTTAATGATACGATCAGAGTCATACGCTAATTCTCGATGACGATTCCAGATTCACACCAAGTTTTACTAATTTAGCAAACTCACTTTCTACCAGATCACTAACATGAAGCTCAATATTTAACATAAATATCTGCGTTCGCGTTTCTATCTCAACTGTCACTTGTAGAATATCATCCCGTATTGAAACGTCAAAAATATAGCGTTTTCAGTTTTAGGTTAAAAGTTAAATGTTGAAAAAAGCGCAATTGAACTAACGATTACTGCCAGGATTACATGTGAAAATTTCATTTCGCTAATGTACGTCGTTTGGGAGGAGTTGTTGTGACCGACAGACATACAAACACACAGATTTAAAATTTATAGCTTAGTTATTCCACTAGCTATGTTACTAAATAAGGTAAAAATATTCTTGTAATTAAAAAAGGAATTAAAATGGAGAGCTATGAGCTTTTGGCATATGCATATATTATATCGATGGCCCAGTTCCATATGAGGATAAGTCAAAAATTTGATGTTTTGAGTTAAGTTAGCCATTATATTCAAAAACCGCTCTTCTACAGTTCCACAAAAGTACAGCTTGTAAAATTTACAGGTTTTCTCTCAATAGACGTTTATTTGCATATGGATATCAGCAAAATTAAATAATTTCTCAGTTCCATATACATACGTATCGAAATATAATACAGATAATAAGCCATCACTTTTTACCAGTTAGTTTCGATAAGTCACAACTTTTATCGGCCATATCTCAAAACTATTAATTTCTAGTTGTAATCAGTAATTGCTATGGAACTAGGTCATCAATATGTAAAACATATTTTTATTGCATTTACGTATGTATAGAAAATTATATCAACCTTTAAAAAATATAATAGAGATCATGAATTTAAATAAATTTATTTTAATATGGTTATTTTTCTTGTGAAATTTGAACTGCAGTTTCCATAATAAAATCTTTCTACTGCAATCGCGTTTCGTGAAGCAATAATAATATCGTTCTTTTCCAAAATTCAAATTTGGAATAAAACGAAAAAGTAGCTTGTTTTATTATTCCACGAATAGCGCACGTTCCATTCTAAATTCAAATGTTCATACTTTTTGATTGTCTTCAATCAAAAGATGGCTTAAAATTCAAAAAATGACATTTCCATTTTACTTACCTACTATTATTCAATGAAAAGAAAGCAGCATTCCAAGTTTATTCTTGTACTTTTTTTACGCTGCGTCGGCTTATTCAAACACAATGACCGCAAAATGGCGCAGATTTATTTTTTATTCATATTATGCCATAACAACGATCTTTTTCGTTTTCTGGGTTGGAATGGCAACGAGGCTATTTTTTTCTATTAACAAATTAAAAACGTATGCATATTCGATGCAAAATTTCAGTAAAAAATCATCATTAACCCGATGAACCCACTGGACATGTATACATATCAAATAGTTTATCTCGTATTTCCGACCAAACTAGAAGGAAACACTTATAAATAAATACTTTAAAAGATAGTCCAAACTTTTAAGTAGAGAAATCAGGCAACAGATCATGAAAATGTCAAGTAGAACACAAGGAAATATATTTTTGAAAAGAGCTTTCGATATCCAGTCTTTTGAATTTCAGCTTTGAACTGCCGATACTCAGCACTAACTGTCGACGAAGGTCCATCGTCGCTTTTTTATTTTGGACGTAATAAGAGGCTGGTCCGTCCGCTCTCTTACTTCCGAGTTCCTGACAAAATCAAACCACCGTGCCGCTAGTATTCGCCGAAAGCATCTGTTTTCAAAGCTCAGTATACGGTTACCCTGTGCCTTGGTGAGGTGCCATGACGTAACCGTAAATTAGAACAAAGTGTAAGTGGTAAATCTTTGCTCCCAAGAACGTGAAAAATATTACTGATTGTGAAAAGTTAATTGTATTATAATAAAAAAGAAAATACAAATGCTTTCAACCGCAAATCATCTAAGTTCCATTCGACACTATTTAATTATTTATTAGAACAACCTTTCATCAGTTTTTTAATAAACTGAACGCATCTATGGATAATCAAATGCGTGTGTCATTTTTTGAAAATGGAACGCAACGTGACATCTCGTGGAAAATATTGGAACGCATATTATTATGCGCTTTAAAAAAATGTATAGCGGAGGGCTGATTAATATAGGAATATAAATAACCGCACTGTGTGTTAGATAGTATTCACTTGGTACACTTGAACTTTAACTTCGATTATTTGCACTTTGGATTAAATAGTATTGACTTAGTACACTCAAACTTTGATTTTAATAGTTATCACTTAGTCACGTATTTTTTTTAACAAAGAACGTTAAATTGTAGTAGGTTATGTTAGGTTTGGTCTGGTTTGGTTTGTGTAATGTATTCTAATGCGCGGAGCAAAAGCAATATAGAATGGTTAATATAGGGTAGAAATAAGTGACATTTCACTACAGCTTCCTGCAACAATCGATTTTAAGGTGTGAGTATTTATATTGAGTGAAAACTGTATGTTAAAAAATATTTTAATATGTAGGATCACTTTATTTTTAGTGAAAGATTTTTTTTTTGTGGAATGTATTTATTATATGTGAGAATTGTTTTTTTATGAAAGTGAATATGATCTTAACAAAAGTGTGTTTAATTGTAAGCCATTACTATACTACTTATGTTTAAGAAGAGTAAATTATTTTTATACAACGGTGGCAATAGAGATGAATAATAAATTTAAGGATTTCAGATGTTTTTCTTTCCTAGTGGGAAGCATATGGAAGCATTTTTTTGTCTATGTTCACTCTCAACGTGGAGTATTTGGCCTCCTGATGGAGTTGTCTCAACAGAAGTTTTTTCTATAAGAACTGATTATTGCTCAGTTGCTCAACTTTCTTTTTTCAAAGAGAGTAAGGATAGAAGGATAGGCCTGGGATAGGAATAGTGGTTAGCTAATCGCTCTCGTTACGCCCCGTCTTTGAGAATCGGATGGGTGGGAGGGAGTTGTAGATATCACAAACACTCAGACTTCGAACAGGAATACGTAAAATAAACTGAATCCGAGAAATCGGTAGCCGTAGCCAGCGACGTTACCAACTGCGCCACGGAGCCAAGAATATGATATCATAATGAAGCTTATCTCAAGACGTATTTATCTACAAGAACTGTTTGAAATTCGTTCGTAAAAGCTCATTTTATTCAGAAAGAGTCAGGATAGAAAAATAAGGCTCGGACTGGACTTGTACTTGGCTAATCGTTCTTGATGTGTGCCGTTTTTTAGATCGGATGGGTTGTAGGGAATGAGACATCACAAACATCGATGTTAACGATCACGATTCCAAAATTAAATTTAAAAATTTGATGTCGGGTCCGTGGTGCAGTGGTCAACGTTGTTGGCTATTACGATTACGGATGTCTCGGTTCAAGTCCCCTACGGACGGTTTCATAAATTGATTTTTCAATCGATTTCTGTACATAGGCATTGATGTTTATGATATATAAAATCCGATCCCAAATACTGGACGTTACAAAAGTAATTAGTTAAACACTAGCCTAATCCCTCTATCCCTAATCTCTTTGACCAAATGAGTCACAAGTCTCGTATAAAATTCTGTTAAGACACCTCCATAAGGTGGCTATATAAGCATGTTAAACAAAAACTGCGATGCAAACCTGCGGATCGTGACGAAAACTAACGAATTTGACTATTCGGCTACAGACAGAAAGAAAGAATAAATAAACAGAAAAAAAATCTAATTTGTCGTATTATTATGTAGCATTCATCTATTTAAATTTCCAATCGTATCATTTTAATACATAAATGGTATAAAAACCCGTCATATATGTTGAATCGTCAAATGGTACACGCAATATGCCGTCATGAAACATGAATATATTTTTCATTTAAAATGTGCGCCATGTTTTAATGGTGCGCAGTTCATTCAGATTGGCTGTGCACGTTTGAAATTCGAATGAAAATGGTCAATATGTCTATACAAAATGCAAGCGTTTGTTTCTATCATTTTAAAAAAATATTTTACACCCAATGTTCGTTTATGTTAATTTTACTTTGACATCAAAGCCAACAAAAAAGGATTCTTTTAATTGTAACCATTTTTTTCGCAACTTTATCGCTCTTTCTTCGGATAGAGAAAGAATACAAAAATAGGACTAGCACCGTTTTAAGATTGCGTGGGTGGAAGGTGATTTAACAACACAGTCATCCATAAACCTTAGCAAATAAATTCATAAATCGATCAAATTATGAAATATTTCGTTCTATAATTCAAGCTTATGGTCACTATAACCAAATGGCAAACCAAATAACGTTGAACGATCGCTTAAAAAACGAACAGATAAACTATTAATATCAAATCTGCTAATTTACAACACAGTTTTGTAGCTTTAATGCCCGGGATAGTCGTAAATTCAAATTCTGATTTCATCTTCCTCAGCTCATAACTCAGAAAGGAAACGACGTTACAAGCTAATAATTTTCACATGTTATAATGTTTTGATGTAGCTTTTTTGTCATTTAGTTCATTTTTAGTTTTTTTAACTAGATATATGCCATAAGCGCGTAAGCGCGCTCCATAATCCCGTGCATGTGAAACCGGTCATTGAAAGATAGCGTGCTTACGCGCCGTACTCAAACACTCGATATCTAGCCAAGATTAATTGTTTTGAATAATCAATATTTTTTACGCACGGTAACATCTCTTAGAATCATGGTGAAATACCTAGACGTGACAGTGACATCAACATTATATTGATATAATTTAAGACATCGGCTGACGGTGCTTGATGGAATTTCAATATCAAATTTGGATTATTGAGATTTTGTACACTTCCATGTATTTTGTCACTAATGACCCAGGTTTCGCCTTTCGGCATCTTCAGGCATTCGAGCACACGAATGGACTCGAACTGACTGAAGATGCCGAAAGGCGAAGTGAGAAAATACATGGAAGTGTACAAAATCTCAATAATCCAAATTTAACATTATATTGATTTTAATTAGAGCTTCGTTGGGCAAGCAAATTTTTCTAATACATTCCAGGCTCGCCATCTGATTACCTCCAGGCTGTTAAAAAGTTATGTTCGCTATGGTTAAACTATTACTACTAAACCACAGATGCCGTCAATTATGATGACGATAGACAGCAGACGATAACCCTATTTTCGTTGTAATTTCATATCAAAATGTGCATAACTAATCCACATTAAATGATATATGTATTTTAAAAAATAAAACACAATTCATTTGTACTACTTCCACATACTTATAATGATCAGGACCGGTTTCGCTCAGCGTCAGGTCTCGCCATATATATATATCACTTTTAAGGTGTTAACTGTCAATTCTTGGTGGAAAGACATTATATTTAAAAAAAATAAAACACAATTCATTATAAATATGTGGAAGTAGTACAAATGAATTGTGTTTTATTTTTTAAAATATAAGGTCTTTCCGCCAAGAATTGACAGTTAACACCTTAAAAGTCTTACATATATTATGCCAAAAAATTTAAAGTGTATAGTATAGTACATACAGTACAGTAAGCGTATAAAATGAAATAGTTAAAAATATTCCTCGTTCGGGGGTTATTGAATGGGTAAAGTGAGCTAGACCAAAAAGTGGATGGCGAGTTAATAAATATGAAAGTCCCTTTATACTCACGTCGCTTTTCTCGATGTCCGTGGTAATATTTTCACTCCGTACATAGAATACTTACTAAATATAACTGAAGGGGAATAATTGTCACAGGGCCGGATTTCATGATACTATTTTTGCGGCAGAAATGTAGCAGTACTAAAGCATATTAAAAATATATTTATTTAGAACAACTGATGATATTTGCTTCTTTTTGGCTAAAATTTTTAATTACTACACGAATTTCATCGCATATTTTGCTTCAATATTCAATTCAGCATTTTTTTTTACTAAAATATTTTTTATCGTAACTTTAACAATATTTTTCTATTAAAATCACTCTGGTGAGTTTGTGTAAAAATATTTTACTGCTGTGTAAAAAAAATTAAATGTAGTCGACAAATTTTGTAACTCTCTGTGATCTAGTGGTAAGAGCTTTACCCTAGCAATTAGGTGTGTTCTTCAAGGCTCAGCAAGTTAATATCAAATTTAGAATTTTTCAATTTAAATTTGTCACCTTGGACATGAGTGAGTTACAAAAATTCTCGTAGAATTTAGGTCATACGATTTTCAAATTTTTAAAATATTAGGTGCATTGGTCAACTGTAAGCCAGATATTTTGTTATACATTAAAATGATATGCATGTTAATTACTTTAATTTTTAATATGAAACTAATGTTGATAATTTTGTTATTTCGCTGGCTGCGTGACTTGAACTAGGAACGAATTTAGGAATCCAGCCAGTGGAATAACAAGGTTTTAATTGTAATTTCGTGTTAAATACATTGTTACTACATAAAAAGGATAAAAAATATGACGGCAATTGTTAAAGACTTCAATAAAAGTATTTTGACATATAAAGCTTCAGAGTTGTACTGCGTGACACAGTATTAAAAATATCAAATTACATTAAATAGTTTAATTTAAGACATCGACTGAGGGTGCTTGATGGAATTTCAATATCAAATTTGGATTATTGAGATTTTGTACACTTCCATGTATTTTGTCACTAACTACCAGGGTTTCGCCTTTCGGCATCTTCAGGCATTCGTGTGCTCGAATACCTGAAGATGCCGAAAGGCGAAACCCGGGTCGTTAGTGACAAAATACATGGAACTGTACAAAATCTCAATAATCCAAATTTTACATTAAATAGATTTGTGATTTATGATTCGCGATTGAATTTCAGGTGATAACTAAACGTTCGCACTAATAAACCGTTGGTGTGAAACTTAAAACGAAACTCCATTAAATCTTAAAAAAATGTAACTTTATGATAGAACAAGTGTTTTATATACCTTCATGGTTTTCCAATCATTGTTTTCATACTATAGCTTAAATTTAGAACAATTGTAAGGCGCATTATATAATATTCTATCGTACATATATTAAGTGCTTAATTTTTCACGGTTTTTATTAGACATAGTTCTATGATGGGTAAACCCCATCCGTTTTTTTGACCGCAATGCATATTTCATTCTCAATAATAATGATAAAATAATATAATCCTTTTTAATACAGCTTAATTGCGGGCCACGCACTTACGCGTGATATTAATATAAAAGTATGACTCTCTCATCAGCTGTCGTTTTAATTATGGCGATTAAAAACGTAGCTCAAAATACTTTTTCTTCAATTCAAATAATCAATTAAACGAGTAAAACATAGGTTTTTTTAATTGAAAAAAAAACAGCATACTTGCCCTTCTCAAGGGTTAAAAGCATAAGTTTTTAATTAATACAAGTGGCTTACCACAAGGTCACAGAGTATAATGATATTATGAGCGACATGAGCTTCAATTATTAATGTAAGAAAGTCTGCTCATTGATTTGATTGTAATTTGTATTTAAATCACAGTTGGCCCCTAATGCCCTCAATTCAGCGCTGCCCCCATGTTTTAAACATATCTTAAATGCACGGCGACGTGACGTGAATGGAAACGGATAAAAACACGCGAATTTGTACGCCAGAGGCACACCCGGGCATAAACCTGGCGCGAGTTATACGATATGTCGCATTGTGGGGCGGCCTCGGTCGCATATCATAATGCGGAACTGCTCTTGCGGTGGCAATTTTAGAAAACAATTTAGATGATTTTTTTCTCAAACCCCCCGGATTGAATGTGGATCTATGTTTTATTGAGTGTCAAATATTTCTGACACACTGTACATCTAACAGTCTTAAGGTTAAAGGCAACCCTTATTTTTTTGTCGCAGTGACATCTATTGATGATGGCTTTTACCAGGAATGCCCAGTGCGTCGATCGTGAATGTATTTTTAGTCGACCGCGGACTTATGTTGTAGTTTTTCTTGTTCAAACATTAGTCAAAACGATGAAAATTAAATTAATATAAAATTAAAATTGATTAGTTATTCCACCGGATGTGTAACTAAATGTACCAGGTTATAAAACTATATTCCTACTTACTATATCGTAAGGTTATCCATTTACTAGTGGAAACGTCCGTCATAAATGACGGTATTGAAATTAAAATAACGACAGTCTAAAGTAGCTGTGCTGTAGTACTAGCTTCGACCGAGCATTATCAACTGATGTGTTTATGATTCATATTAAAAACAAATGGAAGTTAGTACAAACAAATTGTGTTTTATTTTTAAAATACAATGCCTTTCCATCAAGAATTGACAGCTAACACTGTTGTGTTTTAAAAAAGAAAAGTATTTATTTCGAATAAAGCAATTGCAAGTAAAAAACGGAGAATATAGGATAGAGGGATCACAAAATATGTAAAATGGGAGCTCAGCGGAGAATTAGGATTAAGTTATCACAGGGAAGTGGATAAGGGTTGCCAATCTCGGTACACTTTACTTTGTTCTTTACGGAGAAATATATGTGGTAATTAAATTTTGGGCGCCAGACGTGCAAATACGCGCCGAATGAAAAAATAATAATAATAAAAATACGGTTACCGTTAAAAACACATTTAATTAGAGATGCGGAAACCGTAGATGCACAGAATTTACATTATGAACAAATAAAACAGAAATTATACGACGAAACAATATTTATGAACAGATGGTTACACTAAAACAGGAAAACTATTATAATATATAAATGTAAAATTACGACCTTGGATGATAAACCATCTCGACGGCGAACTCGGCTGTCCGAGGTTAATCTCCAGCGCGTTACCGACACGTCCTACTCGTTCCACATCCTGGCGCGTAATCAAGTTTTAACGCAATCCTTGGCGAGGCTTCCCCTTTGTCTCCTACCAACGACGCAGCGAGGTGCGTATCGCCGATAGGTGACGATTGTACTGTTGCGACGAAATCGTAACAACACCTTAAAAGTGGCTAAAGTCCTTTAGTTTCCACACTGACGGACTGATTGTTGTTTTTTTGCCTTGGCATTTGCGTCACGTCTGAACTGTGTGTATTGTATACACCACGGACGCTAATTTAATGAAAAAATTTCACACCTACATGTGTATGTGATAAAAATAAAACGTCTGCATCTAAGCTTGCTGACCGGTCTGGGCTATTATTATAAGTTACGCATACTATATAATACAGCGTGTCAGTGTACTAATATGTATGGATCCCGTGTATGTATAAGCATGGATTCTAGAGCCGTGTATGGATCGTGTGATCCTAAATCCTTGAGCTGGACCTATTAGCTAGAGTTATTCGAAGTTTACTCTACACTACGACAAAATTGTTGCAAATTTTTAATGCAAAGTATCGAATGCAAATAATAAATAAATTTTATTATATTACTATGTCAAAATTAAAGTACAGATTTTTTTAATGTGAAATAGGTACATAATTATATATTATTGTTTTGATTCATTTTTTACATATAAATTTAAATCTGTTTTGAAAATACATATTAATATTCAATCATAAAAATTGTGTTTGTATCGCTCTCTCGTGATATATTTACAAAAGATGTCAGCCGTTTGCCATCAATAATTTTACCTTACTGATTGAATTGGCATTTACTTGGTAGCACTGCATTATAATAGATACGCCACCGTCAGAACTATGACGATGTTCTGACGATGGCGTCAAGCCGAAATAGCTAGCAACTACATGATAAAATTTTTGTAGAATTAAATACTTTGTTATTTTATCCTATAATAATTTTACCAACTAGTCGCTCCAAGAAAAACAAATGTGGCCACCCCTGGCTTATCCAATCGTAAAACAAATTTTGTTCAGATGCTCCATTATCTTGGGGACAAAAACTTTAATATTATTTCATAAGATTTTTAAGAGTAAGGAGAAAGCTTAAGTTTCTGTGACATCTATCAATGAACAAAAAATTTTTACAAATTTTAATTTCATTAATAAAATCAATTCTCCTAAAACTTCGAACGTATTAGTTTATTAAGATATTTCATATAACAATACTCACAACATCCAACTTAACAAGAAAGAATACGGGGCTCTTTAAGAGTGACGCCTCATTTTTAGAAGATATTTTAAAATTAAATCAATAAATATTTGTTTTGGTTCGAATTTACTTTCATTCACTGAGCAAAAGCGATTTTGATCATATTTGTCATTTTTTTATTGTAAAACAAAAATAGCAATACGTGGCATTTAAACTGACACCAATACGCCATGCATTGGAAAAATGAAAATTTGACTGTAGATATGCTAAGAAATGAATTTCACATAATTAACAAAAATAGAAAAAAAAATACTAAAATCATTTCATTCACTGCTGAATATATCAACTGAACTACCCTTGGAACTGGTGTCTTATATTATGGACCCACGTAAAGAATAAGTTCTTATAAAGAAAGAAAAAATGTTGAAATTTTTTGTTGTTTTAACAAATAGTCTGTTTTCCTTGATGCTATATTACACGCGCATAGATAATACAATATAAATATATATGGTCGCTGTTTTGAAAGAAAACACTAAATTGAAAAAATGACATATTGAGTTAGTTATACAAAAATATTCCTTATTTCAAACTCTACCGTATGAAAGAACACACGTATTTTTATAAATTATGCTTTAACTTAAAAACAGTATTGTTTAAACAAACAAAATGAAAAAGGTTTGACAAAATTCAAAGTCCAATTACTCAGAACTAATATTTTTCAGTTAGTGTCTTCTTCCAGAACAACGACAATATATAAGGAGAAAAGTGTGTGAAAATGAAGTTTCAGTACTGTTCCTGAGATGGTTTCAAAATAATAATAAAAAAGTAAACTCAGTCATTATTTTTTACTCACAAAGTTAAGTTTGGTAATTTATTTTACGCTTACTATACGAAATGTAACTGACACCTCGTAATTAGTAAAAACTTTTTACTATCAAAATCCAAAAATAAACCTATTTTTAAGACCAAGGGGATGAATAAGAGTACGTATGCATACTTTATTCCAAGAAAATTGATATTCACTAATGATAAATTGACATTTTATTCAAATTACTGAAAGTAAGTTAATTTTTAAGAGGGCTTCAACATTGTGGAAATTTCTTTTGTGTAGCCTTTTCAGTTCGGAGATTTTTCGTGAAAGCGAAACCCGATATAAACGTCTACCCATTTTCGCTAACTACCCATTCGACTAAAAATCATGAACTCGTTATGCCCCACCAATGTACTTTAACTGTCTCTGGTTTTAAAATATTTTAGTTTAAAAATCCATGCTATTTTTTTAGTCAATATTAAACTTTCTGAAACTAGAGTCAAAGATGAATCTTGGCTGCCTCCAAATTCTCAATTTGGTACTCCACTCTTTTACGCCAATCGCTGTCTCCTAACAATCGCAGGACTTTTATCATGGTCTTCCAACGCTTCACGTTCTCTCAGGAGTACAAAATGAGAAACATTTTTAAACATACATTCATCCGATCGTGATACATTTCGGGCATAGTTGAAGAGTGTTTTGACAAATCTAAATATGCGCGGCTAGCAAAAGACGGTATTAATTTCAGAGTTGTACCGATTCTGCTATCTTATCAGACAGAACCAATGAAAAATTAAATATTAATTTGTCATTATTTTGGAGTACTGGAAAACAGTCAGTCGCTAATAGGGCAACCAATCCTGGATCGGTTTTTATGATCATGGAATTTCTCAATCTCGGTATCCCGAGATTGGTCATCAAGTGTAATTTCATGTGTTAATTTTATAACTGAATGTTCTTTCGGGCGTTGGAATATTGGAAAGTCAAAAAAACATAATCAAAATATTTTCATATAATCGATCATCGATCGGAAAAATTTTGTTTGGAAGTATACGTTCGAGAATTCAGCTTTTTCAAGGAGCTTTTGGCCACTCAACCAAGTAAGACAAAATGATTAGATCTTTATACGTTTTCTACAGGAATCATAAAGATATAATAAAGATGAAAAAATGATTATGTCTACACAGTTTTAAAACCACTGTCACGCATTTATTCTTTCTTTGAAAAGTTAATTAAAATGGCGTCATTAATTAATGCTTTGAAAACGATATCGTAGTTTTTAATATTCATAAAAAAACTCGTTTTGTACGTCAATTTTTTCCCGGTTTTATTATAATGGTGAATAGTAATCGAGTTTCTATTATGAAGAATTATTAATCACGTATTTATAGCACGGAATTATTTTTCTACTGGTTTCAAAAGGATTTTATATACGTGATATTATTTGTACAATATATCACATTAAAATAAAATATGGAATTGTCATATCGACGCTTAAGTCATAAAAAATACGACAATGAGTTAATAATGATTGGATCTCATTTTAAAGACGACAGAGCAGACCTCGGCCATCTGATATAAATTAGAAAAACAAATTTAGCAATTTTTGAATTTAAGATTTTAAAATTCTGACCCGGGCACTTACTGTAAGCTACTATCATACCGACACACCCTACGTATAATCTACTGGAGTGCATTTCAAAGATTCATAATTCAACTGACCATATAATTTTCTCGATAAAAACCGTTTTTACTCTCTCCAAAATAATCTTAATTTCAAAGGCTACATCAATTGGCCAAAAACCGTCGATATGTTTTCTAATTTTTTTTTCTTACAAGCAAATAGGTAGCTCTAAATCTTGGTTTAAAGCAAAAGATGTCGGTTTTTAATTAAAATATTTACGGAATCTATTTTTACAAACATACATAGAAAAGATTAATAGGATAAAATAACAAAGTATTTAGTTCTACAAAACTTTTATCAGGTAGTTGATAGCTACTTTGGCCTTACGCCATCGTCAGAATCTGAAATTTTATAATGGAGTTCTACCAATTAAATGCCAATTCAATCAATAAAAAAGATTGTTGAAATAATTTGCGCACATTGGAGGGTATTTAAAAGTTTAATTAAATAAGTCACTCGAGACGAAAATTCAGTAAAAACACTAAATTTGGTATCAACATTGCTAGGACTTGAACCCATACCCATCTAATCTCTAGGGTAAAGCTCTTACCACTAGACCAGGGATGACAAACATGTGGCCAACATGTGACAAACATGTTAATTGGGTCTAAAATGAGTTCTTTTGACTAAAATAAACAAGTACCTAATTAAATAAATTTCATTGTTTTTCTTAATTTACAAAATAATGTACATACATTTATATGTGCGTTTTTTAAATGCGTCCTTATTTGATTTAAGACAAATGAACGCGGCCTTTCGATAGGAAAAGGTTTTTCGCCACTGCACTAGGCCAAAGAGGTTGACAGTAATGTTTCATTCAAAAGATATTTGTTTTGATGTTGGTAATGTCTTCAAATCCCGTACGGACAGTTTCTTAAATTGATTTATGAAGTCATTTTTGTAGGCATGGATGTCTTTGATAACTATAATTAATAACCAACTATCTGATTCTAAAAACGGGGCGTAGCGAGAGCTACTCTCTTGGAAAAGACAGGTGGAGAATTGATAACAAGCAGTCCTAGTAGAATAACTTCTGTTGAGATACCTCCATTACGAGTCCATATGCTTGATTAGGGCTTCCAACCCGACTTATACCGAAACCGGTTAACCAGTTTATAGCGTGTTTTGAGAAAAACCGAAACCCGGGAAAATGAACACATTGTTTAATAATCAATCACCTACGTCACAAAGTTGTCGGGATTATGGACGGAAATTATTTTATACGATAATCAATTACATGACACTATCAAAAGACACAAAGATTCTTAAACTTATTGTGATAAATAAGGCACATGTTACACAATAGCTATTATTGTAAAAAAAAAAGCAATTTTAAGATTTATAACCTACAATATGTTAAATATTTTCATATCTTTATGTGCTAGTTTTTTTTTTTTT
Source organism: Himalopsyche phryganea (assembly GCA_022494535.1). Classification (NCBI taxonomy): domain Eukaryota; kingdom Metazoa; phylum Arthropoda; class Insecta; order Trichoptera; family Rhyacophilidae; genus Himalopsyche; species Himalopsyche phryganea. The sequence goes on from JAGVSL010000025.1 coordinate 4,820,289, forward strand.
ATTTTTAAAAAATAAAACACAATTCATTTGTACTACTTCCACATATTTATAATGATCAGGACCGGTTTCGCTCATCACGAGCATTATCAACTCATGCATTATCAACTCATGCATTATCAAAATGCTCGTGATGAGCGAAACCGGTCCTGATCATTATAAATATGTGGAAGTAGTACAAATAAATTGTGTTTTATTTTTTAAAATATAATGTCTTTCCACCAAGAATTGACAGTTAACACCTTAAAAGTGCTAGTTATTTTGTAAATATTCCTTTTTCCTTTTAAATGATAATTTTAAAGGTGTATTTGTTTATATTTAACATTATACTAATATAAATTTACAAACTTATATAAGATATTGAGGTATTTCGGTTTTAGCCGGATAGCCGGTTTTTTTGTCAAAAAAATACCGAAAACCGGTTAGTAACTATCTCCGGTTAATTGGATGCCCTATGCTTGACGTTGAGAGCGGATATGGTAAAAGAAGACATTACTTATAACTTTGCAGAGTAGCATAAAAATAATATAAGTTGGGAAATTACAATTAATTTTAAGTAAATGATATCATTAAATAAATAGTTTCACGAAGCGTGAGCATTTTGTAGTATTCATTAAAGTGAAATAAATAATATATAACTTTATCGAGGGTAATAATAAGAATTTTAATTGTCTGTAATGAACCACCCCGGCACTTTGGTGGTCCCGAGCCGGTCTTAATGCGCGAACGAAACTATGATAACTATCCGCATTAAATCGAACTTTGGGGTTGTGGCTTCGGCCAACCTGTTTCCATAAGTTGACCTCAGACGTGAAACGTGCACGCCTCAGGATTGTGCTGATTCTGGCATTTCTCTACGTGGCTTAGCAGCTTTTGCTTCTTTGGCCACATTACCTTAAACCCAAATGACTTTTACTTCGCCGTTCATATTAACTTTGCTTTTGCTCAATGAGTTTGAAAATGATACATCTTAAAAATAAAGCGCTGAATTGTTACTGAAAACATTTTTTCCATCACCTCTTATAAGGTAAGGACCCTAGTACATTTTTTTAACTATTTGGAATGAAAGTATGTTTAAAAGGTGTCCAAATAATGTATGGTATAATCTACTTTTGTTATTACTAAACAAATAAATGGCATTGATTGTTTTTTTTTAATAATGAATACAGAAATTTGCTGACTGCACGGAAATGTATAAGCGATGGATTACATTTAAAAATGGGATTCTCAATCTGAAGTTCTCAGAGGTCATACTGGAATCTGTAAATTATTCACAGTATGAACATTTAATAAAAAAAACATTTATAATGCAAGGTTGATTAGGAAAATTAATTTGCATAAAATACATTACATAAATTCTAAGTGTTGATAGGGGATAAACCTAATAATATTGAGCATTAAGTATTCATTCAATTATAGTAATTAATAATGGCTTACAATTAAATGCACTTCTACTTAGATCATATTCACTTTCAAAAAAATAGTTTTCACTTATAGCAAATACATTCCACAAAAACAGTTTTTTTCACTAAAAATGAAATGATCCCACGTAATAAAATACATAGTTATACGATTGTTGTAATTAAATGTCACTTATTCTTCTACCCTATAATAGGCTGCCTATATTTTCTTTGCTCCTCGCATTACAATGCATTATACAAATCAAACCTGACCAACCTTAACATAACCTACTACAACTTAACACACTTTGTTAAATGAATCCGTGACTAAGTGGAAGCTATTACAATCAAAGTTTGAGTGTACTAAGTTAATACTATAGAATTGTGGGTTTTGACGGGATGCAATTCAACGAAAGGGTAAATATATACAATCATTCCACATTTAGTGACATCCGTCAAAACCCACGATACTATTATAATTGTAAAATCACTGGTATTTCTAAAAGAAGTTTAAAAGCGGCAATTCGCCACTCTGTTAATATGGTGTTTACAAAATAAGGATTAGGGCTTTCTCGAAATTTTAACTCAGGTATCAGTGTGGCTCTCAGGCGTATAATATCTTACCTCGTAAATAATATTTGTCGTATTTGTATCTTCTATATAAACGTTAGACACTGTTTACTGTCTGTCAGTTCGAGTCCATTCGTGTGCTTGAATGCCTGAAGATGCCGAAAGGCGAAACCCGGGTCGTTAGTGACAAAATACATGGAAGTGTACAAAATCTCAATAATCCAAATTTGATATTGAAATTCCATCAAGCACCCTCAGTCGATGTCTTAAATTAAATAATACTATAGAGTCCAAAGTGCAAACTATCGAAATAAAAGACACAGAGTGCAATTATTTATAACCCATTAATAATTTGTATTACTATTATTTAGTTTTTTTTAGCTTCCATTCATACTTAGAGGATATATTGTGGTGTTTATTTTACAATCCAATCGCGATGTGTGGAATATGTTCCTTGGGTTACCTAATCCTTTATAGCTATTCCCGCAAGATATCTACCTTAGTAACTAGTTACCAAAGGCCAAGGAAGGTCGCTGATTGGATTCGAACTTAGTGTAACGCAGTGGTGTAGCGAGAAACTTTGCGGCGTGCTACATGCAAATCGCATCTCAGACACTTTGCTTCTAAGCAGTGAAAGATATACTCACCTGTCTAGTAACGAGATAATTCCAAGCGATGGCCAGGTGCATTAGTCTAAGAATCACTTACGGGATGTATATAATCAGTCAGGGGTAATGAAATAAGCCATGCATCCGTGGAAGCTTACAAGTTTGAACTATCTCAATATTGTATTAAAAACTTACAAGCGACAAGTCGTAAATTGGTTGTTTTGATTTATGATTGCAGTACGATACATTTTAGCACTGTTTATCGTCTGAAAAAACAAGCTCAGCGTTATTCTATATATTTTTTACGTAATTTGAAGAAATCAGTCCGAATAAAGTCACTTTCTTTCACAGTTTTCACTTTGTGTTAAATAGTATTCACTTGGTACACTTGAACTTTTATTTCGACAGTTTGCACTTCGGACTATATAGTATTAACTTAGTACACTCAAACTTTGATTGTAATAGCTTCCACTTAGTCACGGATTCATTTAACAAGGTGTGTTAAGTTGTAGTAGGTTATGTTAAGGTTGGTCTGGTTTGGTTTGTGTAATGCATTGTAATGCAAGGAGCAAAGAAAATATACACAGCCTAATATAGGGTAGAAGAATAAGTGACATTTAATTATAATTTCGCGCAACTATCGATTTCAGAGTGTGAGTATTTATATTGAGTGAAAACTGTTTTATCTATGTGAAAATATTAATTTATTTCTTCAATGTTAAAATATGTTTTATTATGTGGGATCACTTTATTTTTAGTGAAAGAATTTGTTTTTTGTAGAATATATTTGTTATAAGTGAAAACTAGATAAAAAAAGATGATGGTTAAGATATGTAATTAGAGAGATTATAATTTCACGATTTAATTAAAAGTCGATTATCACAAGACAAGGTTTTTTGGACTGGAAAATGATAATTATTCTGTTGTTTTTGACAGTGTCAAACATTAATTATCTGATGAATTGTGTACATGGATTGTTTCATTTTCCAAAATATAGGAACTGCCAAAGCAATTGAATGTACATTAATATCTGTAGACGTCGTTCAAAGTAAATATCCAACTTTAAATGCTATTGTTCTTTCCCCTATCTATATTTACCGATTGCAACCATGTCGGGGTATGCAAAAACTGACTCAATTTTCTGAGTATATTTTACGGGCTAAGTCTTTATATGAGAAGCAACTTATCAGATCAAAACTGGCCGTCATTTAATTTGAAGCGTACAATTATTCATTTTTTCAAAGCCTCATTGATTCTCTAAATGATATACGACAAAATGTCTTCTAAACCGTTGAAAATAATATTTAAATTTGGGTTATCACATTATATTAGGTGTCGTTTTTTTATGTTAGTTATATTATTTCGTTGTAATATATTTACAATTAAAATTTTAATGCAAAGTAAATTTACCATTTCTTTTAAGTACTTTCATCAAAATGCATTTTGTCACTATGTTGTAAATCCGAAATGCATCAAAACAAGTTTTGTCCTAAATTATTTGATTGATATTTCTTGTATAGAAAATAAAACTCAACTTTTTGTTTCATTCCATTCTTTTTCTACACCATTTTGAAAACGATTAACATTCTTTAACAGTGCTGAAGTAATAAGATATCAGTGTTTCCATTATTTTGAAAAACTAGTTAATGTGGACAAAATACGATTGGAAGAGTCATAATACTGTTTCCCTCATATACTTGAGCAAAGTCTGGTATCAGAACAAATTATATCAGATGAAATTCTTCCAATAGAAAACAACATTTTGAAATAACACTCTTGTCATTACTTGATATTGAAATTGAAAACTTTACTTGAATCAGCTGAGTCACTAAATGACTTTTGAGAGCTTTGAAATACAGAATAATTCAAATTATTCATAATTATTTTCAGAATATTTATTTTACTCTACTATGATGAACGTCCTTTTTGCTATGGCGTAATTAAAAATTATTTTAAGTTCAAAAAACTTAAACATTTTATTTTTTTTACTAAACGAAAAGAAAACAGCGGTAACAAACGTAGCTTTGCCTTTGCCAAAAAGCTTTCTTAATTAAGCTTAAGTGAAGAAAATAAAATTCATAACCTTTGTTACACTGAGCCCGCCGATTCAATGCGTACCTTATTTTTTTAATTAAGTTTAATTAAAGAAATCCCAGCTTTTTCTTGCTCACATTAATGATCTCTTGAATTTGAATTTCTATAAAAAGGGCAGGTTATTTATGTCCTTTGTAGTTGTTTTCAATAAAAAAACTAATTTCAATCAACAATACAAAAAAAATGTTTTTTTTAACATAGCAATAACGGCTTGGTTTCACTAAAAACCATTTAATTGAAAATATAAATTTTTAAAACAGCAATATTGAATTAATGCATCAGTAATGTCATTAAAAAATTTTGCTCAGCTAATGGACTTTTAATGTATCTATATTTGTGATTTTAGATTAGTATTTAGACATGGAAAAAAAAAAAATATATTTTTTTGATAATCAGTAATTTCTTATAAACATGTGGAAGTAGTACAAATGAATTGTGTTTTATTTTTTCAAATAAAATTTCTTTCCACCAACAGTTAACGCCTTAAAAGTGAATTTTGAAAATGATAAAATTTCGTTCTACAAAGTTTTATTAGGTATTGTAACACCGTCGTCATAACAATGTTCTAATAATTCTTATACAATTTTGGACAATAAAATACTGTAGTAAATGCCAACTCAAACAATAACATTGAATATTTTGCGGTCAATCAAACACAAATTAATAATCATAGTTTGTTCCAAATATCGTAAAAATACGGTAAAAACTGTTGAACAACGAATATTTATTTTGAATCTAGTAATAATATTTGAAGGTTAGTTTGCAATTTAAGCTGAAGAATATATCATAATTGAAAGAAAATAATATAAAAAGTCGCTAATGGCTGCGAGTTTAAAACACGAAACAAAAAGTGCTGAAATCCTCTTTTCCACAGTAACAGCTAAATTGCTCGAACCTTATTATTTACAGGTAAACTATCTCTAGGAAAGCTGACAGCTTAATTAGTAGAAAGTACTCTTTGCAAGGTTTAAAAGCAGATCTCGTAAACAGATAGAAAATGTAAAATTGTTTTCATTAGTTAGGTTACGAGTTTACTAAAAAACAGGAAATAATTTAATTATATTTTTAACGCCTACATTTTATTAACATTTATATTATTTAGCCCTTTCAGTCCTGAATTAATATTTTCCATCAGTTTTGTCTAAGTCAAAAACAGATATTCATTAAAAATGCCAACTAGGTTTTGTTAGAAAGTATGCAAACTGTGGTATTTAATTTAAGTAACTAATTATTTGGTCAGTAACTAATTTAATAAATGGTCAGAGAGAAATAATAAATGGTCAATTAACAATTGTGGTTGATCAGTAAATAATTGTCGAATAAATAGAGATTAGGTTACAACTGACCGTTTGATTTAATAACTGACTATTTTATATAAATTACTGACGATTTTTTTATTTTATTAACTGACCACATATATAATGATCATTTATCGAATAAGTTACTGACTATTTTGATTTAATACTGACCGAACATTGAAATAGTTAGGGATTGACCCAGTAATTTAGGCCTTTAACTGAGCCATAACAGATTATTTTATAATCACTTTTAAGGTGTCAATTCTTGGTGGAAAGGCATTATATTTTAAAAATAAATCATTATAAACATATGGAAGTAGTACAAACAAGTTGTGTGAGGCCTCAATATGCTAAGATATTAATTAAATTAAACAAACTATTTGAAATTACAATTAAAAAGCCAATTTGGTAATTTAATCCCTTTACTACATAACGAGACTCGTTTATCACACGTCTTTGGAACCGAACTATAGTGGAATTATTGATATTGGTCATGCTGACTTGGTTACACCTAGAGCAAGCTACAAGGCATTCAAATGATAATATATCCCGATGCCCTATGAAGACTGAATGGATCATAAATTATAAAAGTTTTTCCATATCCTATTTTAGTCTCTATTATTCAAGAAAAAAATTCGAAACACACAAAGCCATAGCAGGTATCGTCTTAACTCTAAAGGCTAATTGAAAAAAAAGCGAATTATTCTTTTCCAGTGTTTTGAAAAAGAGTAAATAAATTGTCAAGCGATATACTATTAACGCGTTTGCGCCTTTCTGGCCGGCGTCAAAATACATCGATCCCAGTGTATGGCTTTCCAGTTTAACGCGCGTGAAAGCCTTTTCTCCCTCAATGCGGGGCGCCATAAATTTTAAATGAGCTTTTCATGATATGAATACCGTACTCTTAAACAAGTTTTTTTCCCATACTGTTCATGTATATACCTACACGTTTTTTTGTGAAAATAAACGCAGTGAGTGATAGTGTATTGTTTTTAAGGGAGATGGATATTGTTTAACGTTTTAACCGCAAAGTGTAAATAAAACTTTATTTTTTAAACATAGATTTTTTCTTAAGATTACAGATTTTATCATGACCGCTCATTGAGTACATAGCCTACTAATGGAAGTATCTCAACATAAGTTATTTTCTACGAGAATTGTTCCTTACTGCGTTGCTTAACCTCCCTTTTTCATAGAGAGTAGGGATAGAAGGATTGGGCTAGGACAGAACTAGTGGTCATCTAATCGTTCTTGCTTGTTTGCCCATTTTTAGGATCGAATGGGTGGGAGGAAATTTTAGACATCACAAACATTTATGCCTACAAACAGAAATTCCTAAATCGATCGAAAATTCAATTTATAAAACTGTCCGTACCGCGAATTGAACCCGAGACATCCGTAACCGTAGCCAATGACGTTGACCAATGCACCACGGACCTGATAAACATTCATATTTGGTGTTTTAAAATAAATATACATTTTTCCGGATCAAAAATGCAAAAGATATAATAATCACATATTTGGCACATATTTAAAAGTAGGGATTGTCGATATGTACACTTCTTCAAACCAAAACATTAATCGGCCTTGCAACTGACGTCTCACATGATCTATTCGATATTCAGGTTATAAGAAAAGGGGTTGTATTATCGGCCATTTTATTTATCTATTGTATCTCGCAACAGAGCGGCTTTCAAATAGTTTTAATAATTAAATTTTTTAACTGAAAAATAGTCCTTATTTTTTGTGCGTGTGTGTGATCTAACCCTGATGCGTATAGTCTTAATTCCATCACTGGATTGATTTGCAAACGCGAGTATTACAAATTGAATATCGGCGTTATTAAAAATTCTTTACGGTCAATCTGGGTAACTTTGGCACAGCTCTGAGGGTTTTTTTGTATTCTTTTTGTTTTCCATTGCATTTATATGTTGTATTGTCCATAAAAATGTACTGATGTCTTTAGATGAAATTTAATTGACATAAATTTGCATCCATATCGGGTAACTTTGACTTACGATACAAATAATCACTGTAATTACTATAAATTCAGTGATTTTTAAGACTTAGCAGCTTTTCTTTATGCTTTCATATATTCTGTACATAATTGAAATGGATAAAAAATATACAGCATTTGGTTTACAGATTATTAATACAAATTGAAAATATGAGTAATCCAATTTAATTCAAGAGAAGTTTTTAAATTGTGTTTTATCATTCCAAGCTGACGACAGCTTACAAATTCAACAATAAAGCAAATCATGTTACACATTAATTAATATTTTTACCGCCAGGGGAAGGGGCTACTCGATTCCATTTGCTTAGCTAAAAAATATTCATATGGCATTAGTATAATATTGTCATGGTATTATAACCTCACTTTATTCCATGTAGTGGGCTAATCTTAGACCGATGGGCAAACTTACCCAAATTGATGGTATTTGAAAAATTCTCAAATGTGTAATATTACGCTATTCGTATTTTTAAATATCGAATAAAAAACAGTAAAATTATTTACGATGCAAAAACACCCAATAAAAACAATTGTTTCCTTTCACACAATAATCTGCAACATCTTTGGAACTTTTTCAAAATTTAAACCAAATTAAATGACATTAAATCTTTGGCGGTGTATTATGAAAGCAACCAACACCAAAATTGTACATTATGTCGTTAATAATCCAAAAGGAAGTAAGTAACAATACACTTTTATGGCAAATACCAGGCGAACATAAATCTTTAGAGACGTTTTTAATTCTTTACAAAATAATAATGTGTGGGAAAACAAACAAGTGTGGAAAATAATAAATTTTCCGATACATAAACCGCAATCCCTTCTAAATTTTCACAGACCGCTGCCTCAAATGCTCAGAGAATACGTTTAAATTAGGGCTTCCAATCCCGGGATCCCGAAATTCCGTTATCCCGTTCAATTATTCAATGATTCACTGTAAATGCTTAAAAATCAAAACTTCCTAATTAACTACAACGTGTACTTAAGTTTTTTCATGGACATACATAGTTTTTTTAAAAAACCTATAAAATTAAAATGAATTTATTGTAGTCTCTTTCTTTCTCATATTTCCTAACAGCCGTTTTTAAATATTTTTAAATGGAGGACAAATTAAGACCGCTTCTTAAATGAATGGAGGGCAATATCTCAAACTGAAGAACATGTCCTCTTTTTGGATAAAATTGGTAAAACCTACCATAATAATGCAATAAATAAAATTAAAATTATTTTGATCATTATGTCTTTTTTCAAATATTTTTCTCTTCTTTTGTAAATGACTCCGATTTTAAATCAAAAAAAAATCATTGCAATGCGCAAAAAAATATTTAATCTATATTTATAAAAATGAATTTCTGTTTGTTGGTTTGTACGGATCTTATAGGCTCTTAAACTACTCAACCGATCGCGACGAAACTTTCAGGAAGGACTTATTGTGATCATGCCGGGAAAGTTTGCTGTGAAAAAAAATCGGGAAAAAACGGGAACAGGCTTGCTCACGCGTCAGATAACGTACTAGGATCGGGAACGGAAGCACATGGGATGAGTGGCATTGCAAAGCATGTCTTATAGGCTCCTAATGATATATAAAAATGAAGGTTTGTTTGTTTGTTTGTCCTGTATGCATTCCTTTACCATTTATCCGATTTTGATGAAACTTTGGGGAGGTGTTAAAAGCACACCCGTGAAAACCTTGACCTTTTATTTTGTATGAAATGTACACAGAATCTTTAACATCTTATAGGTCTGCACGGGCTTGAGTAAGAAATTCAAATTTAAGAAAAATATTTCGATGTTCAAGTCATGAGCCAGTCATAAGGCAATAGCTTTCATAACTTAAATAATTTATTTCACATGTGCTTTGAATTTCGTTGGAAATATAGAAACAGTAAGATATACTGTTTGAAAAGTATAAATGAATTACTATATTAAAAAATAAATCGGGCTTTTTTCTGGATGAGACAAATGCATCTGGGTTTGGTGTCGGGTTCGGGAAACAAATGTGATATTGGGACTCGGACTCGGGCTGGGGACCGGGTAATTTTATAAAATTTCAGCCCATGTAGACAATTAAAACACAAACCCTTTCTTTCTTTGAGTGGTATTGCAACGCATACCGGGTACTCACTAGTCATATATAAATTCCAATTGAAGTAATAATGGACACAAATTAAATTTTAAATGTACAATTTATTAAATGAAATTAAACTTAATGACCAATCCCGGGATCGTAAAAAGGGTCCGGGATTGGATGCCCTGGTTCAAATGCTTTTGATTGCCAGTGTTTGAAATTATTTATCTTGGTTACTTCGAAATTTGAGTTAATAGTGTTGGCCAGAATACATATGTTTTATGTAATAATTTAAATAATCTTTTCTTAGAAATCGAACATTAAAATTTTTTATATTTTCGACGTTTTCGTGTTTTATAAATGTCAATCCAGTTTGTGCTTTTCGTCATATTTCGTTTCTCTTGAATTCGGATGATCTCAAAATAACTGCTATTAAATTTTTTATTTGGCACACATCAAAACTTGACGGCACCGTGGTGCAGTTGTCAACGTCGTTGGCTTCGTATGTCGCTGTTTTAAATACTGGTACGACATATAATTATTTAGTGATGACCTTTGTATATGGTTTTTTCTTAATTATTATTAATGTTTATGATTTTTTTGTTGTAGTTACTCTATTTTAATTGTTAAATCTAGTGTATCTTTTCTATAAAAGTAAAATTAAATACAGTTATATTCATTATGTTCTTTTTTTATTCCCATCGAGATTTCACTGACAGCAATGGTTGACGTCGTTAGTTACAGCGACGGATGTCTCTGGCAAAAGTGTCGGTACAGACAGTTTCTTTAATTGAATATCAATTCGTTTGTGAATTTCTGTTCGTAGGCATGGATGTTTGTGGTGTCTAAAATACCCTCGCACCCATCCGGTCCTAAAAACGGAGAGTTGTGTATGTCCGCTACCAATGTGAAGCAAATGGACTCCTAATGGAAGTATCTTCACAAAAGTTTTTCTACAAAAACTGCCTGTTGTTTATTTATTCAAACTCTATTTTTCTAAGAGAGTAGTGATAGAAGGTTAGGGCTAGGCCAAGACTGTTGCTTAGGTAATCGCTTTTGCTATTCACTGTCTTTAAGATCGGATGTGTGCGAGGTAATTATTATTATATCAACATGACGTGGCAGATTTACGAAAAATTATACTTGTCAATAAAAAAGGTATTAAAATGAAAAGTTTGTTTTTAGAAATTAATAAAACCATTAACAGTTATAGAGGATTAGTATATAACATTTTAAATAGAACAGGCGGCTCATCATTATTAAATTTACTTCCTTTGGGTTTTTCACCTCCAAGTACCAGTAAATAGTCTATCAGTGTTTATATCTTACTCCCTCTCCCCCCCACATCTCCAGTAGAAATTTATATGTATAGATTGTCTCATATTTCCATGACGTATAAACTTGGATGAGTATCATACTTCACATAGTTCGGGCGGGTAGAGACAATTGATATTCGGGCTCGGACCGGACCCGAGTAAGAGACTAGTTCTTCAGAAAAATATTTCGGACTATGTTCGGATCATGAGTACTCTTGATAACCAAATAATGCTGATAATAAAAAAGCAATAACTAAAATAATTTATAACGTTTCGAATATCATTGGACACAATAGAGTCTTTTATTTGATAAGTATGGAGACATTTTTTTATATTTTGGTAATTTGAAACTGAGCTCATAAAATTGTTATTGATTCGAGAAAAAACGCTTTGTTTATTTTATCATCAATAATATAAAGTTTAAATAGTTCCTAAATGAATAAAATGTGATATTATTCAGTATCTGCTTTCTTTTCGTTTTAGATAGTCGACTGTTCCGTGTGTCGAAAAATTCATTATAAAAATTACGGAAGATTTGTTAAATATGAGTTTCAACGATATAAAGAAAATGTTCAAAAGTGGTGACTGGTGATGTGTGGAAATCATTTCGTGAAATAATATTTTTTTCTACTTGTGAAAAAGTTGGGTAGGTACGTTAAGTGTGTTAAATCTCAATCAATTTTATGCCACTGTATTTTTTTATAATCGGGCTTCATTCGGGCCGCGATATATAAATTTAGGCTTCGGGTCGGGTAACAAGCGTGGTATTAAGACTCGGGTTCGAGACGGCTCGAGCCTGAAGGGAACGGGCTCGGGCCGGGTAATTTCATCACATTTGCACCCGTGCAGACCTCTAAGGTGGACACAAGTAAGTAACCAAATGTTGTTTTTTTTCGAATTTAATTTATTATAATGTAGCATTATCAGGTGTTTCTTAACATTTATGATGAAAATTATATCTTAATGTATTTTCAAACCGTAACGTTGCTAGACGTCAATGAAAACACGACAGTTCTCCATCGTAACAAATTCTCTAGATTACTCTAGTTTGTTTCGAGTCACAAAGCACAGTTTCCGGGCCAAATTGGTGGCAATGAATCTTGTATTGTATTATGAATTGTTTATGCGTTCAATTAGTAAATTGCCTGGAACAAAGTTTTCGGCAATTTATGCCAATTATCTGAGCACACATCAGCTGTCTGCGAAGCAAGAAATGTTGAGTGAAACTACTTTAGCAGACATACATAATTACTTTCGAAAACTTTTCCTAATGGTGCTATAGAATAAGCCATATACTATTCTCGTTCACTAAATGTGGGAAAATCGCACTATTAATTAAGTGTCACAAGTTGCTTCTTATTGTGTTACGACAAAATGGTATATACATATGAATGAACATAAAATGTAATTTACATTAAATTAATGTACATACAATACATTCGACGGTGATTTCGCCAATTAATGTGTCCCTCAAAATTAAAATTGTCCAAGAGACAATAAAAACTGTCTCCTGAACAATTTAAATTTTCTGTGTTATCGAAAACATTATATGGTGAGTTGCACTATGAATCTTTGAAATGCACTCTTGTAAATTCTCATGTTTTCAGATACGGGATTATACGTAGGGAGTTTCGATGTAATAGTAGCTTACATAAAGTGGAGGGGTCAGAATTTTTTAAAACCAATGAACCCTTCCAAAAAGCGGTCAATTTATTTTTCTAATTAACATCATTTGGCCGGGAACTATTCTGTCGTCTTTAATTAATAATTATATAATTACCCTTTACACAAAACTTCATTTTCACTTTGGTGTCAATATCTTCGATTGGCCACAACAGCAATTAAGTAATCTCTGTTGCCGTTTTTCAAATTAAACTATTTTCACAATACGCTTCAAAAACATTTGATATTCATATAAAATGATCTTAAAAAACGGTGTTCCAATTATTCAAATATTCACATTCTCTAGCGTTTATCTTAAGCTTCACGCGGAAAACCCACATGTCTCTTGGAAACCTATTTCGCTTTACAACGCTTTCACACATCGCCGTATTTTCAACACTTCACTTTGAGTCCAGCCTCACAAACAACGGAGGCTCTGTTCGAACACCAACCCACTACACAACTGGCCTTGTGACACAGTGCGTTTCAAAATGTATTTTTTTATCTTTAAAAAACACGAAATGTTTCGTTGGTAATTAATACAATATTATACAAAATATCGACAGCGTTTTGGCTAATTTATGTAACCCTCAAAATTGAAATTGTTCAGGAGAGAGTAAAAACTGTTTTTATCGAAAACATTATATGGTGAGTTGCGTTATGAATCTTTCAAATACACTCCTGTAAATTATCGTGTTTGCGGATACGGGGTTTTACGGTAGGACATGTTGACATAATAGTAGCTTACATCAAGTGGCCGGATGAGAATTTTTAAACATAAAACTAATGTAAAATGATGTTTCCCTTCCAAAAAGTGGTCAATTTATTTTACTGATTCAAATCATTTGGCCGAGACATGCTCTGTTGTCTTTAAAATGAGATCCAATCATTAACGCATTTTCGTATTTTGAGATTTACATCTATTGGCCAAACACAGTCGATATGATAATATTAAAAGCAAAAACGCCGCTGTCCATCAAAATCATATTGTGAGAAATCATATAAAACCGATACTGTGGAATGTCATTGCATATATTTTGCATTTAAACTTATTTTATAAATTCATTTTTTACAGTTTTCTAGGGATGTAACAATTGATCTGTTGAGTTTTATACGTATACAGGAATATAGAGAATAATTATGTCATTTTCGACTTTTTGTAGACAGGAAGCGTTTTTGCTTTTAACGTCTTCATATAATATATTAATGCAGCCAACTGAAATTATTTGACAATTGAATTAACTCTTGATGTCTGAGTATTACGGTATGCACGAATTAATTTCAAATCGTATATTTTATAAGATTTGATTGTATCGTCATTATTGTTCAATGGCATTTAACGTTTAGCCTACCACCATCCACTTTCAATTCACACCCTTCTTACAGGGTCTTTTCCATAGCCTAATCGCGTTTAAAAATAAGCCAGAAATGTATGAGGGAAAACTTTCAACGCTTAGTTGCGAGAACTATAGCGTACTGAAAATGAAAGAGGATTTGGACAGCTTTTTGATTTGAGATCTTCCCGCTATACGTGAAACAAATCCGACTGGCAATAGTCTGAATAAACAAACTTTTCGCATATCTAATAACTGTGTTATTACACTGGTTGTATAACGAGGGTTTACCACGCTCAGATTAAATCTGATGTAGTCTGAAGTCATTAAAAAAACCAAGCACGTGTACTAGACTTACATTCTACCAGAGCTTTTTAACGTTATCTAAGGAAGACTTTATACTGAGCTTCGAGACTATATGCTTGCGTTGGATATTGCAGGTGATGTTTGATTTCGTGAGGAACTCGGAGATGAGGGTACAGATCAGGCATCGCCCTATTACATCGGTGGTCATGGAGAGACGATGGAACTGACTAGATTACGTGGCTTTTGCAAAGTGTCAAACCTTCCCACCTCTCTATCCAACCGATGAGACTCCGATATCCTGACGTACGGAGAATGTTGGCATGAATTGGAAAAGAAATTGGCGGGTGACAGTGAATTATCGCTCTGTTACCATAAACTCTATATTGGAAGCGAATATCGTAAATGAAAAAGTTTTTAAGTAAAATCTAGCACTCTTTTTTTATCACATTATTAATAATTATTTACCAATTAAAAAGGCTGTCTTTTTCAATGTTGAAATCAAATCGAATTTTTTTCACTGTTTACATTTTTACATTTATGCCTCACAGTTTTCGTCACTTTGGTAGCTGACTGCGCGTTGTGTATTGTTTCCGGTATAAACACCTGAATTCACTTTGCGAATTCCTTTGTAGGCGCATATTACGTTGTATTCAGCTGTTTTCACCAGGGATATCCAATAAAAAATGCCTAAACTCCGTTAATTTCACTTCAAAAATACGTTTTTAGGAACATAATACCAATGTTAAATGCTTGACGTGCTTAAACAGTAGGACAAATGCTGATGATAATGCTGACAATTAATGCAACTTAAAATTCATTCGATGAGTGACGACAGAATCCCGCTCAGTGGGCGATTACAGAATGAAGTTTGGCACTCGATACAGAATGAATACGGTACTTCCTTATTTGTTTATTTATACTGTCGCGTTAACCTATTTCAATCGTCATGACGTTACCTTACTTTGAAAAGGTTCTAATTGTACCTGACCATGTTTTGAGATACGAGCGTTTGAAGTTTTTTCTGGTCACATTTTGTATTTTAAACAAAAAAATGTATTTTTAATTAGTGAGTTAATTTATTTAAACTAAAGCCTTTATATTAGAAAATATTGAGTATATAAAGCTTTAATTAGAACTGACAACAATAGTTTGATTGAAAAGGTTTTATCGAATATTTCAATTTTATCAAACAAAATGTTCTGATTTTTTAGATATTTATTAATATGATATATTATCATGACTTGCTGAACCATATAAGCTAACAATAATATTATAATACAACAGAATAATAATACATATATACTTTGAATGTTTGAATGAATCCAGCTAACTTTCGTCATTGACCACATCGATAGAACAATATAAATAAAGGGTAAAACACACACCAACCATCGAGCGAAGAATGTTCGACATGACGTTAAAACCTTTTTTAACTGTGATGTGTATGTTTTTTTTTCTGTGACATGATAATAATTAGTTATATCAATTTATAGAACCATATAACACAAATTTATGAAGAAAATGTGAGATAGAACTCTGAAATACTGCTTACTCCCTTATTGAACAATATATTACTCTGAAATCAAAGTATGTGATAGAATGTGGCTAATACAACATTTTTAAAATTAAAATGTCATTTTAGGTCAAAATGTCAGTTAGAACCTTTTCAAAGTAAGGTAACGATAACTTGCTTTGATGAGTGTTCACCTGTTACGCAGCGTCTGCAGAATCCATGCCGAATATCGGTCAAATAAAATATTATTTGCCAATTAAGTATGTTTAGTCAATATGCTGACAAAAATGACAAGTATAATATTTCGTACGTCATTTCTTGATAAACTTTTTTAATACTTTTTCATTAAATTTAATTCGGATTCATCTAATACAGTCAGTATTCAAGGACACCACTCCCTGCGATACTATGCTTCTACCTTTAACCTGTCCGTAAAAAATAGATTAACCTCTATCCGCCCAGTGGTCGCGTACGGGACTGTTGATAATGACACATTTCGTAATCGGAATACACTAATTTATGATAAAAATATTCAAAATAAAAATATCACCTTACATAAATAATGACATTGAGATACCGAATCATTATTTTATTTTCGCATTCAATAAATATATGTGTCGTAATAAGTAATGCAAACATTTACGTTTCGGGGTCGTCGATATTCAGGTTCAAAGATGGTCCATATATAGACAAATGTTTTAAAAATTGGCATACGAAAAAAATATTTAATCTTTGAGTAATTTTAAGGTTTTATTTGTATTTTTATAGTTTTAATTCTTTAAATTTAATTTAAAATTTGTAAATTTTGAAAAATAGTAAATAAAGCTTTTATAAAATTTACCCAAATAAGTTGACTAGTTTTACAGATATAGTTATTTTAATGACAGCATCATACAATAATTGCTCAAAAAAATGGTCAAAAAACTGAAAAAAGCTAATTCTCCTACAATAACAACTTCTTTTGAATTACTCCATTTGGAGTAATATATAAGAAGCAGGGAAGTCAAAAAAACCATAAATACTTTTATTTAATATATAAACTCATATCCCAAAAAATCCCTTCCACCCATCCGATCCTAACGGGGCGTAGCGAGAGCGATTAGCTAACCACTAGTCCTGCCCTAGCCCTATCCTTCTATAACTACTCTATTCAAAAAAAAAAAGAGTGGTTAAGCAACTGAGTAACAAGCAGTTCTCATAGAAAAATTCTTTTGAGATACCTCCATTAGGAGCTCATATGCTCTACGTTGGGAGCGGAAATGGATGGAAAAAACCTGATATCATAAAATTGTGAAATATCTACAGCATAACGTGTTCTTTAAATACATTTTATGACTTAGATTTCTGAGGGTTTTATTTTAAATTAAAATCGAAAAAGACAAGGGATAACTAACACGTTTACAAAAAAAAACCATATAAAAAGACTTTATTCGATATTCACTATTGCTTCAAGCGTTTTTATTTACGTTCATTATTCAATAAGTATGATTTTTAACTTATGACTAACAAATTCATTAATTGTCACATTGAGTTGAAATACTTATCTTATACCTAATAACATTCTCTCTATTATATATAATATATAAAAACAAACTCTCAAGCAGTTCATTCCGGAAAGTTTTTGTTATTATCAGATCGCTGTGTCATTCCTCCTTCGTTTAGTTATGATCTAAATTGCGCACAAAACCGGAAAGAAAAAATCATGTCTCATCTCAAAAAATAAATATCTGATTCAGCTTGGGTAAAAATTTTGCACTTTCAGTGTGCGGAAGTACAAAATATTGGCAACCCGATTTAAATTTAGAAAAACCTGAATGAATTATTTACATATTTATAAATATATTCATCGATAAAGTTTTAATGCCCTGCCGTTAACTGCCTACTGCCAAAAACTCTTTGGGAGGCTTTTTTACTCACCGATGTCATCTCGACATGCGGAAACGGGTAAAAAAGCTCTACCGCGAAACGGAAGTGAGAACGAAAGCTTTCAATAGATACCCATAATACCAAGGATTTCTCCCAGTAAGTTATAAGTATTTCACTTGCCAAATATAACATATTTTATATTATATTTGTATGGTGTGAATTTCCTGCATGTCTGCCCTAAAAAATATAAATATCTCCGAAATAAATAATGAAATACTTTATTTGGAGTTTTCATTTGCTTTTCAAATACTTGGACCGGGCTAAAAACTTGTTTCAAAAATTACTTTAAGGTGACACAAATGCTTACTGTTTTAACCTTCCCGTTTTCATGCTAAAAAATCCCTTCGGATCTCATGCAGTCACATTTAGTTACCGTGTGGGTTTTGTCATGTAAACCAATATACAAAGCGAAATAACAATTTCAAAAAGTGAAATATGGTTTTATGTAGTATTAAGTAATTATTTTAGGTCACATTTTTTGTATAAACCTTAAATACATATCAAACTATGCGAAATTATCGAAAGACGAAAGAATCGAATTTCTTCATAGCAGACCAAACTTGGTGCCGTTTGAAAAAAAATGGTTGCATCTCGGATTGTTACTATCCTTTAATAATTTTTACTATATTATATTGATTGTTACTGTACTATTCTATAATTTTGTATTTTTCGATGGTTAAATTGATTACGTTTTCAAATTATGATTAATTATACCAAGAAGAAGTAAACTGTAATGTATTTTTAATTTTCAACTATGTGTAGAACTATTTTATTAACAAATAGCAAAATTTTCAATTTGCCGCATGACCTATTCGACCGATAATTTAAAGGTTTAAATGCCGAAGTAACTGATTATTACACCATGAATACGGAAGAGTCAACCTTAGATTTTGGTTTATTCTCACATTGTTTTTTTAAATATTGCTGGATTTCACAATGTTTCCTGTTTCAATATAGACCGTGTTTTTCGGTGCATTTTTACAATTCTAAAATAATAAATGAGGCAGCAAATTAGAGTATACAGAAAATTTTCACGAATTAATTAGAGTTGGAGACATCTAAAGTATTGTAGAATAAGTATATCACTATTTTTTTTAAATAAAACACGATTTCGCTCATCGCGAGCATTGTCAACTGATAAAATATAAAACATAACGAGGCTATTTATATAAAATTGAATGTTGATTATTACAAGGTATATCAAACAATTGGTTCAAGAACTTTGACAAGAATTTACAAGTAATCAAACAAATTATATAGAAACGAAATTGAATAGACTACAATTAAAATGTTAAGGACCTCTTACAAATCAATTAACACTCTCTCAAAAATTAGGCCACATTAAATGTCAATCACGTGAGAAAAATTTATTGAGTGTAGAAATACATGACGATGACGATGGCATGGGATGAAATTGTCCAATTTGATTAAAATCTTATATATAATAACCCAGATCGGTCTGTAGTTGTAGAGGTATGAAATTTTTGCTTTGTATAAAAACAATATAGACAGTTCTGACGTGGCGCAAATCAGTCCGTCAATATGGAAATTAAAAAAACAGCTATTTGAGTCATTCAGTATTTGAATTTTAATACCGTCATCTATGACTGGCTTTTCCACTAGTATATAATACTAACATAAAGCGTTTTGTGGGTGACAGGGAATTCTAAAACAACGCAGTGAAATATTTTCTCCATAGGAAATAGATAATATAACAAAAAGAAGGGAATCAATATAAATAATATTTTTACGGTACAACTCCGTGCAGGAATATAGGACATTACCAACACAAATGTTCATATATTATTGCTTACCACAGTCAAACAGGGAACTGTTGCTTTTTGAGTTTGAAAAAACACAACGAGAAGTATTAGATGTGTTTGCCGTATTCCAGTACAACTGCACAAAAATGATTTAACACGACATTTGTGAGGTCGTCGTAACAATATAAACAGTGTTAACGTCGCCTAGCAACCAAAAATACAAAATAAATTTTACAATAAAATACCCTACTGAAATCGTAAATTCCTGATTCAAAAAATAAAGCGAAAAAATTGATTAATAATCATATATCTTTCTGGGTGACTGATTCATACGGATGGCAACACAGGCGGGATAACAATACTGAAAAACAGGCGTCAATACTCTTTCACTCGCCATCAGCCAGACGGGTCCATTTCATAGTGTAAGAAGTACAAGGTGAGCTGAATAAAAGTTGACAGTCATCATTTTTGTGTTTGTTGACGTCATTACGTGCTAATCCAATTACAATGTTTACAACGGTCTTTTGGTGACAAAAAAAATTGGTTCGTCAAAGTGACGTCACATATAATATAAAAACAACGATCCAGCTCACCTCTTACACCATGGGTCCATCCGAGCTTCCGAACAGGTCAACGGTCGCTCTATTCTCAAAATAAATCTCTGTAATTATACAAATTAGAAACACGACTTCTAAACCTTTAAAAAATAATCGTGACTGTTTTGAAAATATACAGATATGATATTTAAAACATAATAGTTGATAAAGGGCCAATACCCTCGAAAAATCCGTTGTTTTTCGCTCGCTTTGACATTATGCAGAATACAAAAAAAGTATAGACATTCACTTTGCGGGAACTTCTCTTGTTTGCAGCGGTTTTACACACGCAAATAACTTGTCAAACTTTTTCTTTTTTTATATGTCAAGTTGAATGTGTCATTATGCCATCACTCTACGTTGTGTGAATCTATCTCGTATTGCGTGTTTTATTCGAATTCAAATTGCTTTGTAATAAAAAGTTTGTGAACCTCTGCCATCATCAGAAGACATCGATAATAGAGAATATTGTTTTTAAAATATAAAATATTTGACACTTCAGGCAACTCAATGATGTCAATTTGCCAGGTACATATTCTTTTATTGATTGAATTGGCATTTATTTGTGAGAACTCTAACATTTTAATAGAGCAAAATATCTAAGTTTTATTTTCTACAAAATGTTATTACGTAGTTGATAGCTATTTCGGCTTAACCCCATCGTCAGAACTATACTTAAACTTATTTTAGCTTAGCTTTATATACTGTTTAGAAGTGATACACAAATTTATGTCATCTCACGTATTCCAACATCATAACATATATTGTAAATTAAATTATTTATCTTATTAATTGTATTTTTCGAAAATGAGCTTACGTGATGTTATTAATTAAACTTTGATGACTTTGTTTAAATTCATTTTCGATATAAAATTAAAATTGATAACATAGTTATTTCAGTGGCTGTGTTACTAAATGTGACACGTGCTTCCCTTCTCTAGTAAACATCTTCAGACTAACTGTATCGTTATTTATTTGTAAGGTAAACAAATAACCTTTCTATACTTATTAAAGAAGCGAAACACGTATCAGTTTTAGTAACAGCCAGTGGAATAACTTAGTTATCAACTTTAATTTCGTATTTCAAATGTTTATTTGAAAATATCAAATTTTGATTTGTTCATTACAAGGAATTGATCCGGTAACCATCTGGTTTCTAGTGTGAAGCACTAATCACTTAGCTACAGAGCCCAATATTAATTCATTTGATAAACTGTATACAGGTGTATCTATACATTTTTTTTACATTGCAAAGACTGAGAAGTCACCAGGTATTTATTATAAAATGAATAGACATTATTTTTTAAGATATTTTTTGTTTTCAAGTGAATTGCTCAATCACTATTCAATTTGAAAATGTTTAGATGGGACGGCATAGATTATAAAAAAGGTTTGTTATTCAATCTTGCAATATCTTTAAAATCTTTCGCAAGACCCTAAATAGATACCAATATTTTTTCTTACAAATTTTATTTCTTTAAGCCTTTTGTGAACTGATATAAAATGAAAACAAAAATTGTATATGGTCAATCTGGGTAACTTTGGTAAAATACTGAAGGTTTTTATATATTTATGGTTTGCCATTGCATTGATATATAAATATAGATAAAACAATGTGGGTAAATTTTTCATTCAAATCGGGTAACTTTGGCCCACGATACAAATAATCACCGTAATTACAAGAAATTCATTGATTTTAAAGTCTTGGCAACTTTTCTTTATGTCTTTATATATTCTGTACATAATTATAGGAAAAAATATACAGCATTTGGTTTAATGATTAGTAATACAAATTAAAAATACGGCTAATATAATTGATTTCAAGAAATTTTTTTAATTTGTGTTTTATCATTCCAACCTGACAAACAAATTATTTAGCTCATAAATTCATATTTTTACCATCAGGGGTTACTCAATACTTTTGCTTAACTAAAAAATTTTCATATGGCATTAGTATTATCATGGTATTATAACATCACCTTTTTCCATGTAGTGAGCCAATCTTAGACCGATGGACAAAATTACCCAAATTGATGGTAATACGAATGAAAACCTTTTTATTCAAATTACGAAACGGTTAATTCATTTATTGGCATTTTTACAATTCACGCTCTCAATGTGGATCGTTTGGACGAGAACAGATTTTTGCTAATCTCCCAAGCTCCCTCTTTAGATTTTATCACAATCTGTCAGAGGCAATTTTCACAATCGGACGAAGTGTAGATAAGAATATATTTCCGCATGAAAGACTTGTAATTCGTCTTTGAATTTTAAATTTCTTTCCATTAAATGTTCGTTGATTTAATTCAATATTTTAAATTATTAATAAACGCAGCTTTGCACGATTAAAACCAAATTCCATTCACATGTTCAACGCTTTCAGTATACCTGTGTTTCTCACGGTACCTGACGAAGACTCAGAAAAACCATGTGGAGAACGAATAGCAACACAGGGGAACTGCCAAAGAAGCAGAGACACCGTCAGAATGGTTAGACAACAATAATTTTTCACTGGCCGTCGACCGCAGTAAGTTGGCGACATATATATCCTTAAATTAAATCTCTGTAATAACACAGTTATAAAACTATGTCGGATACTAGGGGTGAGGTGGTTTGACTTCGTGAGGAACTCTGAGATTTGGAAGCGTGCCGGGCATCGCTCTTTTACGCCAGCGGTCATGAGAAGACGTCGGAACTGGCTGTGTCACGTGCAGCGGATGTCTACGGAGAGCCTCAACTCTGCTTGCTGTGACTCCAGCGTCCTGGGAGATAATTGAGTATTATCCGGGAGATATACTCGATGGAGCTGAGGAACTATGGCATGTCAGAGAAGAAAAGACAATAAACATGTTATTATCATCTCAACAATCCCGAAGCCGTGTTTGTACGTGATATAACAACCATCGCTTGAGTCCCGGAACCGTGTTTTCACGTGATAGACCAGCCTATCAAAAACAGTCATGTTTGAGTCATTAAACGATACGTATTGCAACGTAATCCTGGTTTTAATTATAGTCAAGACATAAAACTTTCCAAAACAGTCATTTAATTTGTGTTATTGCCAAAATAGGTTTTGATTTCATCGACATAAAATATCAATCGAATTTTAGTTCTATAATACTCCCTCTTCTGGAGACGATATTGCAGTGACACCGAATCCACCCCGAGCTAGACTTTTCCAAAATCTACAAGACATGTTGTCGGGGAATATGTGTAACCACATATTGATACCAATACCGTGAACAGAAAAGAAAATTAGCCCTGTAGAACGTGCAAGGTGTGTGCAAAGCAAAACAAAAGGAATGAGACTTGTTACATGTGTAAACATTGTCGTCTGGCTCTTCACAAAGGGCAATGTTGGCAACTTTACCATACAAAAATTAAATATTAAAAAGTTTTAAGTAATTTCTATAAGTTTCATTTGATTTCATTTACTATTTCCATAGTTATAACACTTTTAGTAAACGCTTAATAAAATTCTTCCGGGCCGGGCACAGGGGTTGTTTTATCTGATTTTGGCCGGAGCTGATAGTGAAACACGAAAATGTTTCATTGCAATCGTTTTTTACCATTATATTGATAACATATAAAATTTTAAACAAAGTCTCTTCATGAAATGCAAAGTCTGATAATATTATGAACACTTGTTACCGTGCCCGTCATGATGACGATATTTCAATAGAAATACTGACTGTCTAAAGTAAATATTACGTCGGAACTGTGTGTGCATTGTATAACATTTTATTTTATGTATACACGGTGAACGTTAACGTCATGAGAAAATTTCACACCTACATGTGATATGTGGTAATAATAAAATGTCTACAGAGTGGTCAGGACTATTATTTATAAGATAAATAGACCAATTCAATCCGAAACGATGTTCAAACCATATATACAATATTTGTAGTTGATACTATTTTCTTACAACGTGATATTATATTTGAAAAATGGGAAATTTTGTATTTACAACTTTTGCATATTTATAATGATCAGCACTGTTGTGCTGCTTTGTTTTAATGTTATTTACATATTTCAATATTGTTAAGTGGTTCACTAATTTCTCTTAAAATTTTCAAATTTGCTATTTTGGTTCATGAATATTAACGATCTAATTTCAAACTCGTTATATTTTCCTCAGATAATGGATTTGTAATATGTCTTAATTTTTTTTGATTTCATATTAGTATTTATTGATGCAAGTCCGTGGTGCAGTGGTCAACGTCGTTGGCTACCGTATCGGATATGTCGGGTTCAAGTGACGGTACGGACAGTTTAATAAATTGATTTTTCAATGGATTTACGAATTTCTGTTCGTAGGCATGGATTTTTGTGATGTCTGACAATTCCCCCCCACCCATCCGATCCTAAAAATGGGGCGTAACGAGAGCGATAATCTAACCACTAGTCCTGTTCTAGCCCTATCCTTATATTGCTACTCTCTTCAAAAACGAGAGGTTGAGCAACTGAGTAACAAACATTTCTCGTAGAAAAACTTCTGTTGAGATACCTAAATTAGAAGGGCATATGCTACACATTGGGAGTGGACATGGTAAAAAATTCTCATCATATTTCTTGAATCAACTGTTTTACCTATATACCATCGGCGTGCGGTGGACTTGGAATTTAACAATTAACACCACATGCTATGTCACTCACGAATTGAAATGTCGCTTTGACTTTTTGTTTTTTAAATTTTGTTTTAGATTTTTTTTATTTATAAACTTTCTTGGATGTACACACAACAACTCACCAAAGTTTCATTGCAATCGGATGAATGGCATAGGAACACACACAGGACAAACAAACAAACAAATCTTCATTTTTATATACATAGATATCGTCGGCGTGCGGTGGACGTATCATTATCTCCATCGCACAACCTAATTTGGGTATGAGCAAGAAGGATGCAAGAACATTTGCCGCATGCTCTTGCATCTCGCTTGCACCTTCACTTTTCATATGATTGAGCGAGAAAGAGATAAAACCAGCGCACGCACCTGCTATATACCTTGTAATTGTCAACATTTAATTTTATATAAATAGCTCTGTTATGATTTTATTTTTGTCAGTTGATAATAATTTTGATGATCGAAAACGGTCCTGATCATTATAAACGTGTGGAAGTAGCACACAAAAATTGTGTTTTATTTTTTTTAAATGTAATGCCTTTCCACCAATAATTGAAAGTTAACACCTTAAAAGTGATATTATATTTATATCAAAACAATATTACAATTACGAACCTGCATCGTTAAGGCCACATGCTACCTTATGGGGTCTCAAGTGAGGCCTTTTGACTGAAATAAACAAATACATAAATTAAATAATATCAATGTTTTTCTTCATACAGAAAAATGTATGTACATCATACATTTTTCTGTATGATTCTTAAATGCAGTTAGGGCTTCCAATCCCGGGATTGATATTCAGACAATCTTGGGATTTCGACATGCACTAATTTATAGTTCATATATCAAATTAAAACTTCCTGACTACAACAAACTGTATATAGTTTTTTATAATACCTATAAAATTAAAATAAATTTATTTTAGTTTCCCTTCTTCTCATATTTCGTAACAGCCGCTCTTAACCAATTTTAAATGAAGTGCAAATCAGGATCACTTCTTAAATGAATGAAGGAACATATTTTAAAGTCAAATTGTAGGATATGTCCTCTTTTTGGTACCATTTGGTAAAACCTACCACAATAAAGCAATAAATGAAAAATTTTAAAACAAATTCTGTAGATGAGTTCTAATGTAAATATTTTTGTCAACTACTGAAATATATTTACAAATGAAGCAATAAAATTTTAAATATTCAATTTAGCACACGAAATTACTCTTAATGACCAGTTCCTCGTCGGCCTCTGTGGTCTAGCGATCAGGTGGATCTTGGTGCAATTCCCAGCAAGTTCAATATAAAATTTAGATTATTTCCATATAAATCTGTGATTTTGGACATGAATTATAAAAATTCTCATCAAATTTATCTCGTATGATCTTCTAATTTTCGAAACATTATTAATATAAAAATATATAAAATATCCCGAGATTGAAAATTCTGAATCCCGAAATCCCGGAATCGTAAAGAGGGTCTGGGATTGGACGCCCTTGAAAGGGTTCGTCGCCTCTACTCTACGCCCTCTACGGTTTATAACTATATTCGCCATTTTACATCATTCGAACTGATACTCAAGGCGATATGTGTTCATATTACCCAAATAGCCATAATACTAAAGCTATTAACAATACAAAGTTTGCCGAAGACTCTGTTATCTTTCTATGATTTACAAAGCCATTTTAATAAATCGTTATTATCCAAAGAGGCGCTTAGCTGAAACGGTTAGCGCGAATAACGCTGTACGCAAACAGATATCTGATGACTTTGTGCCTGCATGTACTGACTCTATTATATTTACGAGCAATTCAAATGGTAATCATTCTCAAAGTTTGCAGCGTTTCTAATACCTCCTCTTTGTAAACACAATGAACCCAGGTGAGTTCCTAAAGATTTCCATAGTAAAACTTTCCTCACAAAGTTTATGTCTGTGAGATGATTTTTTATCAAAATATTTAATTATACGTTACCCAAATATTAATTATACATTATTTTACCAAAATATTAAAACTGAATATTGCTCGGTTCTTGTCAGTTTTAGCGGCGTCAATTTCATTTGTGGAAATAAAACAAATGCGAACAAAAGTGTTACGGATACATTTTAACACGTCAAAGCACACATTTCAAATCATATATTATAGCTGTTAAATGAATCACTATATTTATATAAATACATATCCAAATTTGTAAATGCTTTAATTTTTGGTCGTAAATGCAAATCGAGTAGAAGTTGAGGACTACCTGTATATTTAACTTAATCAGTATCATATGCCTTTGAATGAATTAATTTCTATTTCATTCTTTTAGGGATTCGTATCCAAATGCGTTTGTCTGTCATAAATTTTTCCTTCCCTATCCACTTCATATCTTAACTTGAAAACTTGGCGTGAAGTACGAAATAAAATTGATATTAGAATTTATTTTTTTATTATTTATGCAATATATCGATGACCCAGTTCCATAAGACGATACGTCAATAATCTGATGTTTGGAGTTAAGTTAGCCATTATATTCGAACACCACTCTTCTACAGTTCCACAGAAGTACAACTTGTAAAATGTACAGGCTTTCTCTCAATAGGCAGATATTAAATAATTTCTCAATTCCAGATACATACATATATACTAAAACTACAAACTATTGACCACATATTTGAATATAAAAGTAATACAAATAATAAGCCATCACTTTATACGAGTCAGTTTAGATGAATCAAGACTTTGACCTGCCATATCTCAAAACTACCAATTTCTAGTTGTATTACTATGGAACTAGGCCATTTATAAATATATTATAATATAATTATTTATCTTTCTGTCTATCTGCAATGCATTTATACTGTGACACACCCTGGTTTTTGTTAAGTATAAGTGTCATTGTGCCCTGAACTGAAATCAGCCAGCGGCAACAGCAATATTTCGCAGAAAAGGCTCTTTCTTGTTGCCAGGCGTTCAAATAGCCCCCGGTTACGTCCGCTGGACGAGTCCATTTTTACGGAAAAGGGTAGCCCCAACTTTGCAGGGAGTTTTTTAAAATTTTTTGTAGACAGTCGATTACGATCTGCCGAGCGGGACGAGCTGCTCTCTCGTGGCGGAGGTGACGTCACGATGTGAATTGTTTGTGTTTTTTTGATTTGCATTGGATTTAATTTAAATTCGTTGTGTCATTTGTATTATAACTTAAATTAAATTCAGTTGCTAAGTAAATGTAAATGTAGAATCGATTTTATGTATTAAGATTTATATATTTGTGTAATGTTAAACCACTGCATCTTGAATGGAAAATAAAAAAGTTTTTAACCGGATTTGAAATGGCGTTTGTCTGAGATCAGCCCTTTCAGGACTCCGGATAACCAGCCGCTCGCCTCTCTTCGATCCGGGGTCTTCTCATATTATAAACAAAATGGCTGTTTTTTATCGTGTGATGTTTAAAAATAACACTTTCTATTAATTTCTGTACCACTACCTCACTTTTATCATAATCAGATGATCGGTTTCAATTGAAAATGCTCACGATAAGCAAAACCAGTTCTGATCATTGTAAAAATGTGGAAGTAGTACAAAACAAAATGTGTTTTATTTTTAAAATAAATATAATGCCTTCCCAACATGAATTGACTGTTACCTAGGGCTTCCAATCCGGTTTAAACCGAAACCAGTTAACCGGTTTACTGCGTGTTTTGAAAAAAACCTAAACCCAGCTTATTTCATAAATATTTTTCAAATTGTTTTATTTACATTATTTTAAAAATTCAACGTGTTTCAGAGGGGAAAATGTACATATTGTTGAATAATCAATCACCTGTGTCACAAAGTTGTCGAAATTATGGACAGAAATGATTCTAAATGAGAAGCAATTACACGTTATTATCACAAGACACAAAGATTTTTAAACTATTTGTGATAAATATGGCACATGTTACACAATAGCTATTATTGTAAATGTGAGAAATCATCCGTAGAAATCTTGAAGAAATCGTTGAACGAGAATATTATTTGCACTATATGCAAAAGTAAGCAACTTAAAGATTTGTAACCTACAATACGTGAAATATTTTTATGTCTTTATGCGCCAGTTATTTTATGTATATTTCATTTTACTTTTAAGTGATAATTTTAAAGATGTATTTTTTGTAAAGCCATCTAACGACCCGGGTTTCACCTTTCGGCGTCTTCAGGCATTCGAGCGCACGAATGGACTCGAATTTAGTAACAAAATACATGGAAGTGTACAAAATCTCAAAAATTCAAATTTGATATTGAAATTCCATCAAGCACCCTCAGTCGATGTCTTAAATTATGTATTGTTTGTATTTAACATTATACTAATATAAATTTCAAAACTTCTATAGAATCTTTTTCGAAAATAATGAAATGAAGTATTTCAGTTTAAGCCGGGTAACCGGGTTGTCAAAAAAAACCGGTTAGTAATTATCTCCGGTTAATTGGATGCCCTAGTCACAAGAATTTTGACGGGTGATTTCAGCTATCGATGAAAGGTTTAGTATACTGATTTCAGATTTTACCTGAACTTCGTAAGCATTTTGGTGAAAACAAATATTTCTAAATGATATGATTTTACCAGAAGATTTATCACGTATGAGGTTTTCGATCTGAGTCGAACCTTCCCATATAATATAATGATCATTAGACAAGCTTCAACTTCTAAGTCCTGTGGGTTCTTACACAGCAAAACTTTGACGATTTCTCCCTCGAAGATTATCAGTGGGAGGTCCCACAACGTTAAGGATATCATCTGCATTGTTCCACAATCCACATGCTCCTAATCTGGTGTAACGATATTGCCCTGGCGGAAAGGTTATCACAAAGTCGAAGCTAGCGTATAAATATACGAATGGCTGCCCAGCCCAGCCCAGCCCTGTGTTGGCGTACAATTTTCACGAAACAAAAAACTTTAATTAGGTTTTCATTTAACAATAATATTATTTTGAGGTCCAACAAAAGTTTTTTTTGTCCACTATTTTTTGGGTGGTTCAATTATATACAACAAATTCTGTTGAATATTTTATTTATATTATTTATTATTCTCATATGTTAAATTATTAATAAAAATAATTTGTTTGTACAACTTCCACATGTTTTAATGACCATTACTGGTTTTGACCGAGCTTTATCAACCAATGTGTTTATCATTCATATTAAAAACATGTTGAAGTTAGTACAAACAAATTGTGTTTTATATTTAAAATACAATACCTTTCCATCAAGAATTGACAGTTAACACCTTAAAAGTTGATAAATTTTTACGTTTTTTATTTTACAAAATTCGCTACTGTTTTTTTTTAAACTAGTGAGAAATTGAAATACTGTATGTCTAAAGTAGTTGTTCTTTAATTTCCATACTAACGGACTGATTGTTTGTTACCCTCAGCATTTGCGTCACGTTGGAACTGTATATATTGTTTATATACACCGTGGACGCTTAAGTGATGATAAAATTTCATACCTACATAATAAAACGTCTACATCAACGTCTACAGACTGGTATGGGCTATTATATGTAAGATATTATATATTATTCTATTATGTTAAATTATTACGCTTTTTATTCTAC
This sequence comes from Himalopsyche phryganea, assembly GCA_022494535.1. Classification (NCBI taxonomy): domain Eukaryota; kingdom Metazoa; phylum Arthropoda; class Insecta; order Trichoptera; family Rhyacophilidae; genus Himalopsyche; species Himalopsyche phryganea. The sequence continues at coordinate 4,850,952 of JAGVSL010000025.1, forward strand.
AGTAGTCACTTGAAAAGTTTCTATACGAATTTCTGTAGTGTCTTATTGTAAAAATATGTTTCTTAGAATATATCTTCGTTGTATTGGAAGAAGACACTAACTGAAAAATTCTAGTTTTAAGTAATTGGACTTTGAAGTTTTTCAAATATTTGAAATGCTACCTTTTTCATTTAGTTTGTTTGAACAAAACCGTTTTAAAGTAAAAGTATAATTTATAAAAATAAGGGTGTTCTTCCATACGGTAGAGTTTTACATAAGGTACATCTTGGTTAAACTAACTCAATGTTATTTTTTCGATTTAGTGTTTTCTTCCAGAACAGCGACGATATATATTAAAAACTACTAAATAAGTTTTCATATTTTTTGAGTAAGATCCTGATAGCTCTAGCTAAATTTTGCGCCATGAAAAAAAAATACAATTTAAAGATAAAATGATTCGACTTATAATTAATTCGGCTTCCGTGATGCCATACGAAGAGGTCTCCAACTGATGTTTGATTAATCTACAACCATTATAGAAATAAACAATGTAATTTTTTCGATTTAGTGTTTTCTTCCAGAACGATATATAAAATACGTTTATCTTTTAATATACCCTATTACACCGCGAATTAACATTGAAAATATTTTTAATTTATTGATAATTTTTAATTTACGGTAACTAACGAATTCTCTCTTTTGAAAAGAATAGGGATAAAATAATAGAACTTGGACCGGACAAGTGGTCAGCTTACTGCTCTCGTTACTCTCCGATTACTAAAATAATTTATAATAAAAATCTTCTCCTGCGACACAACAATGTAAAGAATTCCAAAATTATTGATTTCAACTGACAATTATTAAGATGTCTTCACGAACAAGAAATTGAAATTGGAATAAGTACATAATGGAATAGACAATAATTTTAAAACGTATAGCAAGTCAGTTCAAAAAAACTCATTTTGAAAATGGAACATGGAAATAGTTACATACCTAAGGGAATTAAAACATTTAATATGTATGGTTCAATTGGTGATTCGAATCTAGAACCGTTGGCGTAGAGTTTTGGTGTAGAGCGTGGCGTAGAGCTTGGCGTAGAGCTACAAATATTTGAGTTTATAGGTATGGAAGCTTACTAGCATAAATATATTATACGTCATAATACATACCGCATATATGTCACCCATGTAGGTATACAATGGGGCCCTTGTCATAGAATAGATGGGTCCGTACTCTCGCCTCGCTCTTCGGGCAAAATTGACCCTTCCACATTCAATCAGACACTTAGGACCGAACTGAGCTAATCCGGAATGTGTGTCACGAACCACACTAGGCCCCGTATCAGGGTTACAGCAAGAATTTCCAAAAAATGGAAACTATTATACGTTTATTTATTTATCAATTTCACCTGGCATAACAATTTTGCATAACTAAAAAAAATAATAAATTTATATTTATGTGGTATTGTAAAAAGATACTCACAACAATATGGTAAGGGTGCATATGGTTGCATTCGAGCTTCTCTCTAAAGTCAGTTAGTGACTTGAAAAGTTAAACCATACACTTATTATACAAATTTATTATCACGATAGTATAAAATAACAACGTATTTAGTTCTACAAATTTTTTATCAGGTAGTTGATAGCTATTTCGGCTTTACGCCATCGTCAAAACTACTGACGATATTTCAGACGATGGCGCTAAAACCCGCTAGGGTCCGGGATTGGATGCCCTAGATATCACGTGGCAACCAATTTACGCTAGGTTATTTTAGGAATTTTGTCACATCGAGCGCAAAAGGTTCACCATCTTTGTTCAAGATAGATTATTTTATTCACTTTTATAGTCATCAACTTATTCTTCATATTTTTTGGCTTTGCTTAATATAATTTTATATAAAGTAAGTCCAATCAAAAATTGATTTTGATGTATGGTAAAATAGTGAAACAAAAACGCAGTGTCACCCCCGTAGTCTTAGAAGGGTGAGAAGAGGTCATGCAAGGTGGGATGGGGGCACCACGCTTTGCAGACCCTAACTGGGACGGACCTTTAAGTATAGCCTCCATCCGGTGGCGATAAATCGACAATACCTAGCCAAAAGAATATATACACGCAGGGTAACTTTATTTTATAAATTGAGATAGTTTGACTTCAACTGTTAATTGTTTGGGACGAAACTGTTTCTAGAAATAGACAAGGGTGATTATAGACAATTTAATTGTCTCTTTATTGACCTGGAAACTATGTGGTATAATTAAATAATATTCTATGGTACTTTTAATTCAATATAATTTGGTGTGTAAATTGGTTCTTGACAAGAGATGCGAATTTCTTATTCAAGCGTTACAAGGTTACGTCATGTTTGGCCATACATAAAGTGTGCATTATTAATTGCCAAATAATAATGTTTCGGTGGGGGAGAGTATTCATATTTCGAAGCCTGCAGCGTCAAGTCTAGTTATAAATATTTACAAATTCATCAAAAGGAAAAATTGTCAATATACCTTTGCGTAGGTAACTTTATATTTTCTTTTGCAGATATGTGTGAATTACTGTCGATTTAAAAAATTAAAATGTATGGCATTACAGCTGACGCCAATGCTCCATGCATTTCACAAACATAACAACAGTAACAGTTATTGAAAACAGTATTACTAATAAAAACATTTTTTTTAAATTGTTAAATACCAAAAAAAAACAAGACATTATTAATTTAAAAGGAACAAATATTTACTGAACAATACCCAGAGTTTCGTGCTGAAAATATTCAGCTCTCTAGGCAGTGCATTAATCATCCGAACGGCTCTTGCAACTTACTTAACTCATCGTATGCAGTTTTTAGTAAGGCTCTTGAGGTCATGATCTTCGACATGTTGGGTGCTAGTTTTAATAAAGTCAACTATACGAGAGATTAGACACATAAACACATACACCTAAAAACTAATGTTAGAACGATCAGAAAGCTTCAGTTAAAAACCATGGCAAGGACAACATCGATGGCGCTTTGCTTACATCGCTGATGAAACCCTCAAAAAATACGAAAATTAATTAATGATTTGATCTAATTTTAAAGACGACAGTAAAGGTCTCGGCCAAATGATGAAAATTATAAAAATGAATTGATCACTTTTTAGATCTTTTTACATTGGTTTTAGATTTAAAAATTCTGACCCGGCAACTTAGTATAAGCCACTATTATATCGACAATCCCTATGTATATAGCTGCAAACATAAGAATTAACAGGAGTGCATTTAAAGATTGATAACGCAACTCACCATTTTTATGTTTTCCATAAAAACAGTTTTTACTCTCTCCTGAACATGTCTTTATCAATTATGTATGATAAATTTTATCAGTGAGTCACTTTTTTAATTTTTTTATTTCTGTCAATACCTGTTGCATTGGCAATGAGCTGTAACGTCAAATAATATTTAAACAGAATATTATGGAAAGGAAAAATTACGAATTCAATTAACTCGTCAAAGTCACGTATAGATGTAAAATAAATTCAAGTATTTTTGGTTGTGTAGGTGGAAAATGTAAGCAGGTTTATATTTTATTTATATTTATTTACATACAATACAATACTGATGTAACGGGCGGAATCTGAATGAGAATGCGAAAAAAATCCGCAGTACAAATAATACTCTTTCATTCGGTGAAAAAATGGGGTCCTTTTGTCCCCGCCGCTTGTTTGTACCCGACAGGGACCGCGCGTCCCTGGGGACATCCAAAATAAATAAGGGAACAGTGCGGCGGATGCCGGAGACAACACGGAATTGTCCCAACCAATAAAGGATCGGAATTGGCGACTCAATGTTTGATGGAATGGGGAATTTTATTTGTTATCACCGTGAGTCTAAAAATATTACAATGTTTTTTTTCAACAGATTCTCTGCAAGTTATATAATATATTTGTAATCAGCCAAATAAAAAAACAATACATCTTTTAATATCAACGTTTTCTAGATGAAGTTACGCGAACCAAGGCAACGTTTTCGAAATGTAGTATAAAATTATTGTAGGTTACAATTTTATAAAGTCATGTGATGTTAATATTTCTGTAGGGGAAAGGAAAAACGAGTTTAATATTCAAAAAAAACTACAATACATTTATACGTTTAATATGAAATGGAAAACTCGAATCAATGCTGCTGAATTGTTAAATTTATGTTTAAAGATAACTTTTTTCATCGAATTTCATCAAATGCAAATCTTTTTTTGGTTCCCCTGAAAACTACTAATTTTAACGCCCTTTTCTCTTCGCATACAGATTTATTCCCAGCCATCTATTGTCCGATCTTTAAAACTGGGTGATGAAAAATTGATCATCTTACCACTAGATCAGTGGTTCTCATGTGCGGCCACTAGAGGATATTTCTGCGGCCACCAACGATTCTATAGTAATAAATATTGATATTAAAAAAATTAGTAATATACAATAAATTCGACATCTGTTTATTCGTATTGCGTACGTATGCCGCTCCAAAACGTATTTGTAATAAATGAATATTTTTAATAAAAAAGGTATCCCTTTTTAGATAAAAATTAATCGGGATCAGTACGGTAACCTTGTGCTGCAGTGCATTAAGTAATTCGGTTTGTTGTACGATAACCAACGCTGTTTATCTTGCAATGGGGTAATTATCGCTGACGAGATATTTTCTAAATATATTCTTGTGTGTCAATGGTTTATGGTTAAAAAAATTGAAGTAGGTAATGAGTCCCTTAAATGCTTCGGCCTTATATTTTAAATGACATTTGAAAATTTGGTGCGGCCACGAGACATTTCTAAAAGAGCATTGATGTTCATTATGCGGTCACGGAGAAATTTTCCCTGAGAACCACTGCACTAGATTGTTCCCAGCGGTGTCATCCTTCTATGTCTACCCTTTTCAAAAAAAGACGTTGAACTCTTTCGAAAAGAGAACTGATGAATTACAATAATATTAAATATGGACGCTCTGAAGACAGCGTGATGCTAAAATAGCTATTCAATATACAGAACTATCAACACATGTAGCGTTTTTTTAAACAAATTAAAATTCAATTAAAAATCACATTTCTTCTCTTTCCTCATCTTCTCCGAAAAGGAAGGTTGGTCAACTGACTTACGTCTTAAAACGAACTTGAAAACGTATAGCCAAAAAAAAAGAAAAATTTCAGGTCCCTGGTGCAGTGATCAAAATCGTTGGCTCCAGTTACAGATATCTCAGGTTCAACCCTCGGAAAGGACAGTTTCATAAATTGATTTTTCAACCGATTCATAGATTTCCGTTTGTAGGCATGGTTGTCCTGTCCTAGCTCTATCTTTATACCCCTACTATCTTCGAAAAAAAAATAAGCAACTGAAAAACTAGCAGTTCTGTTAAGATACTTCCATAAGGAGTCCATATGCTAAACATTGGGAGAGGAAATTTTAAAAAATAGCTCCTCGTTGACAATTGTGCAGCATAACTTTATATTTCAAATGTTAAAATATAATAAATATTTAAGAATTCAATCCCAAATGTTGTGTAATTGAAGAGATCTAACTTTAGGTGTAATATGGTATTTTTAACTAAAGATTGTGCTAATAGAGCAAACCGTCTTTGCATCTTCTCCTTTGTTATCTCCGATTCATTAATTTGTATTATACCTGTAAGGTTATTTTTAACTTGTAAGAATTGATTCTGTCTCTGTAATTTTTGTTTTTCAGATATTTAAAATTTAATGGATACTCATAGCTGCTCTGCTTTCTCTACTTAAGATTGTTGTTTTTTAATATTCATATTAATTACATACTTAAGATTTGATTATTTTTTAATGGTTCACTAATTTTTTCTTATAATTTCCCTGATTAATTATTGTATATTATAATAGTAACGTCATTAAAAATTTTGTTCAGCTAAATGGACTTTTAATGTAACTATATTTGTGATTTCAGATTAGTATTTAATGATTTGCAAGAGGTCCATAACATTTTAATTGTTGACTCTTTCATTTGATTTATGTATAATTTGTTTGCTAAACAGTATTTTCTTGTCTCAGTTCATGAATCAGTTTTCTATACCTTAATTTTTACACTCAATTTTATATAAATAAGCCTGTTATGTTTGTATTTTTATCAGTTGATAATGCTCGTGATGAGCAAAACCGGTCCTGATCATTATAAATATGTGGAAGTAGTACAAATGAATTGTGTTTTATTTTATTAAATATTGTGCTAATAATGGCCACAGAATATCGGTCCTTCTCTATGGTTGTCCATTTAAATTGTCGTCGGCCGTATTGTTTCCTACCTTAGTCGTCACTTGCATTGATGACCGCTCAGGGCATTCACCTTTGTCATTACGTATGCAAAATCGGAGTCGTCTATATTGATTACTCACCAGTCATTACATATACCTGGAGTGTTTTCTTCCTAATACCACACCGAAAGTATGACCGATAGACACGGAGATTTAAAAAGAAATAAATCACAGACTAGGATCTTTTCATGAAAATTTATTATTGTAGGAGGAATTCGATTAATTGAAACAGCCGTTTAATTGGGTCAAAATGTGATGTGTCCTAATTTTGCGGAATCTATTGTACTATCGACACTTCTTACGTATAATGCTGTATATTTTACTGTAGAGCATTTGAAAGATTCATAACGCAATTGCAAAGTAACGACTTCATGTATCTTCTTAAAAATTGGGACAGTGCTACAATTTTTAATCTAATTTTCGCTCTCGTTTGATGCCTAACTATATTACAAAATATGAAGATAACGACAATGCATAAGATATATAATCACATATTTATTTACGTACGGAGTTTTGTTTTGTTCCTCATTACGAGTGTACATTTTAAAACATTAACATTACATTTTTATCAAATGGCAGATACTCACGAAATTTTCCATACTGGGTGTGGATAAAGATAAATAAATATCCATTTTAAAAACGAAAAAAATATCCAAATTAAACATTTTTCTTTTTTGTAACTGAACAGACAAAAATCAAAAGTTTAGAGTGTTAAGAACATCGCCACCGGCTTATCATCGTTAATTTTAACTACGAAAATTTCACCCGTTCCACGGCGAACATCAAACTTTATTTGTCAGGTACCCGCCGACTAAAACTTTATAAGTAATAGTCATAATTCAGAAAGTTTTGACGCGGCTTCTTGCCGAAAGAAAAATCTAATCTCCAAATTGTTTTGCAAGCAGACCGTCCAGTCGCTGCGGATCTGGTGGAATTTTTCTTGCGGTTTTTTTCTCTGTCTAGCTATAACAATGGGAAAACTTCGCCGATGTGTTCCATTATTCGGTATTATTTTTTTACATTTGTCACATATTGAATACTGTAGAAATTGGTTGGTGCTCGGCCATTTATAAGCGAATATAATGCACAGCTTTCAATATACATATTAAAGAAAAAATCGTTTCTTTATTTACCGATTTAATTGGTATTTACGTTATTTCACCTGGGCACAGGGCTTGCCAGTTTATAACCGGCCATGGCAGGTTTAACGGAAAACTATTTGGGCTGGACAAGTTGGTTGAAAGACCGGAGTGCACTTGTGGACATAACCATCAGTTTTGTGGTACTGCCCCGATATGAATGTCGATCGAGCAGAGCTTTTTGCTGTGGTCCGTTCTCGTACGGGCCTAATAGAACACGCTAGCTTGATCTCGACCAAAGCCAACCTTGAGGCATTTGTTAAATTTGCAAGATCATACGAGGAACGGAATATTATCGATTCCTCTTTAGATTCAACGCGGAGTAGATTAAACTCTAGTGCTACGGTGGATTAATTCACTATACGGATACAAAGGATACTTGATATTGCTAGTGATTGAGCAATTCACATATTCTTTTTTTTTTTGCTCAAGGACATTTAGTACGTGGTTAAAAGATCGGCCCCGTGTATCTCTGCATCAGGCCAAGAACGTGATGAGTAAATTCGTTTCTTTCTTGATCGTTATTCCGTCGCTAGGGGTTTTATTAATCATTTTACTGAACGCATAATTACATTTGTCGTTTTGACATACGTTATGCTGGAATACTCGTTTTTAATTAATGTAATCTTAAACAGTTGAGAAATGGTTTGCCAAAATAAAGTGCAAACGATGATATGTTGATAAATTGAATAATAAAATTTAATTATATAAACACAGATCTAATGTTAAAAATTTATGTTTTTCATAAAATATGATACATGTGTTTTCTGGTATCATAATTGGTCAAATCCATATTTATTTTTTTATCAATTGTGTATGCAAAGTTAAAATTTAATATACCATCTACAGAAATAATTTACCAAACTTGAACAAATCTTATAATATTCAATGAAAAACGAAAGTTAAATATTTTTTTCGTATCAAATCTAGTCAAATCTGAATCGGCCAACCACATTCACCAAAAGTGTCGTAAGACTTAGGCTTAGTTCATAGTGATCAATAGTAATGACTGACGACTTGTAGTGGGTTTGTTAAAACTTTGTATAAAAGGTAAATAAATTTTCTTGAATTTGTTTCAAAAGTGGTCAAATCCAAAATTAAATTATTTATAATCGAAAAAGTATCTAATATTAATTCATTTTACTGTAAATAATAGTTATTTAATTAAAATGTTGAAGAATACATAAATAAACCTTCTTTTAATATTTGTTTTACTTAATAAAAAGTGTTTTCTATTTATTTAATTTTCTATAAAAATGGATTTGGCTACTTTTAATACTTGACAACACACATCAATGTTTTTGTCGACAAATTGGATCGTGAGGAATAAAATAGTTCAACCGCTACGTTATTGACAATAATAGTGTTGTATTATTTTACAATAGTATTCATTGTTTTATTATAAACAGCTAAATTTAAAGTAGTGCGTGTTTTTGAAAGGGCGTTAAGTTGGGTGTAATAATGCGTGACTGTTTGAAGTACGAAGAATCCGATACGCCTACGGAAAGTTCAAAAGCCACAAGTAAGTAAAATACTATGCGCAAACAATATCTGAACAACATAAAGGGAAGTTCATCATCGTCCAAAACTTTTAGTGATAGTTATTAAATTAGTGTTGTTCTTCGTGCGGCTTACCCTCACGTGCTGGGCTTCAAAATTTTAATGATCTACTTAGGCCAGGGCCTTTCTAACTATTTAACAGTCGAACATACCGTATTATTAGATCATTTCGATAGTGCGAATCACGATAAATAGCTATAAACATGGGGACGATTTAAACGAAATATTCTTCCGCTTAGTCATGTTCCTCACGTGTGAGGGTCGTAGCCGCAACAACTCCGTTTCCTTCGACGATCCTTCGTGACTCGCTCTTGCACTCCGCTTTTCTGAGGGCCATCGGTAAGGAAAGGCCTATGACGTCCTTCACTTGGTGGCTCTTCCACGTTCCTTTCTGCCTTCGACCTTTCCTGTGAAAACGAGTCTCTTGACACTGTCGGTAAGCTTGCGGTAAAAAAAACCCGAAGAGGCATCTTGTATAATAGACAGCCGAGAGTCTATCCTGTACTTGGAGCTCTTTTAGAATAGAAGCGTTTGTGCGCTTGGCCGTCCATGGTATACAGAACATTCTTCTCCAGAACCACATTCAAGTGAATCTAAACGTTTCTTATCTTTCGCTTTTCATTTGCCTTTTCGCCATGTCTACGTGCCGCAAAGGCATACGAAGTGAATCAGCGATCGTAATAAAAGCATTTTGGTGTGACTGGTTATTTTCCTGTTCTTCCAAATTCTCTCCAGCCTATATATTGAGGCCTTAGCCATCCCATCTGGTTAGCAACATTTCCGGTGATGCATGAGCCGAGATAAACAATGTAATTGACGATTTCCAAGCCATTCAGTGCTTTACTCGTCACTGCTGGCAGTATATTGGATCTATCTATGATCATAAGTTTGGTCCTGGACTTGTTTATCTCGAGCCCCGTAAACGAAATACAATAAAACTAAAAAACAAGACGCAAAATAAAATTATTTTAAATTGCCGTTGAGACGTTTATAAATAATTTCACAACTCTCAAAAATATTTTTAGAAAATGAACAAAACTGTCATTTAATGTTTTTAATAATAGTCACTCTAGAAAAATCAATTATCGTAACTTTTAGAAAACATGTGAGCTCGTTTTTGTTTCTTTATCGAAAAAATCTTTTTTATATTTTCGTCATACAAGGAAGAGAAACTGAAATTTGTAATCAAAACGGTTATTTTTAACATTTCTTTTTTGCTTTTTACTTTGACGACGACATATAATGTTTTTTTAAAAATAAAAGCACTTTATTTATGAAAAAATAAAGGTACAATTCGAATTCAAAAATATCAAATGTCACCAAATTACATGTAGTGATAATAAATGACGCTGCAGATTTACGAAACGTAATATTCGAGGAAAGTTTTTTTTTGTGCCAGAGATAATAATTATTAATGAAAAGGTTTCGATATAATGACACTTATGTCAAGTCATCACTTGACTATAATATAAAATATAATATGACAACTAAGGTGGAACACAAATAGAAAAGAGGACAGGATTTAAGCATACAGAAGAAGGACCACCATTCTCCCGCCACTCGCCGAACGGGAAGCATCGTCTCTAAACTGCATAATCGTCATCATCATCATCAATATCCGTCCTACTGTTTAATGGAGTTAATCATTTAATAAACATAAAAAATATATTCCTAAAGATATATATCAGTGGCGTGCCGTCCATTCATGCGGTAGATGCTTTGCATGGCTTACAATTTGGAAATGAAATGGTTTTTTTTTTCTCATCGTTGTAAAATTATTAAATTATAATTTTACGTAATTATCAATCAAAACTACTTCAAAGTTCCACTTTATACACTAAATTTAGAAAGTGTGCGCGTCCTGATTGGCATTTATCTGCGTTCTGCCATGACCGCGCAATAAACGTAAGGCTAAGAAGTTTGCTTTACACGCGCATGCGAACTAATGAAAAAACCGATTTACGCTATGGATCGGGCATGACAGTTAGTATGCGGATTAATGTGCTTGGATTTTATAATACAACAAGGCAGCATTGTATAAAAAAAAACGAATAGCATGATTTTTCATATAGATACCTCAGTTTCATAGTGTAACAACTCAAAAAGTATAGTTCTGCGATAATTAAGAAACAAGATTTTGGGCCGGCTTAATCTGTTATTTTACCTAAATCTGTTTTGTAGATTTTAATGATTTTTTAGGATTACCTAAAAATATATTTATATTTATGATATTATAAAGATGATTTAATTTTATTTCAGAAGTTTTCACATGATTTTCGTAGTTGAAACATTTTGAATCCAAAGTACTATATCCAGTGTCAATCAAAAATGACCACATATTACCAATTGTTACATTTTGAGACTGGTAGATATCGGTATTCAAAGCATGTCCTCATACTTAACTCAAAACTGAATTTTTTTGAGTTGTTACACTATAAAACTAAACTATCGACAAGGTTTTATTTGACAAGGTAAAAATATAAAAGTATTTAGTTCTATTAGAGATGATTGCTATTTCAATTTCATGCCATCGTCAAAACGTCACTTACCTTATTACAATAACAATAACAGTTCAACCAAATAAATGCCAATTTGAACAAATATTTAACTTTACAAATTATTATTATATTTAAAAAAAATTTCTACCAACTCCGTAATATGTGAGCCAACCCCAGTTTCCTCGCTGACCAAATTAATATCGTATGATATTATGTTAGTGAATAATTCAGTCCATAGCAATGGCCAGCAGGAGATTTCATCAAATACACGAATAGCATCATTAGTCAAAGCTAAACTTGATTTGCAATCGTAAGTGAAAACTTTACAGCAATTCTGAAGGCTGTGGCGGCAGCATGTGTTTGCTTGCGGGAACGTGTAAACACGTGTCCTACCAACTCGAGAAAATAGTTATTTGTTACGTGTTCGTAAACTTTTGCTAAATTAATTTAATTTTTTAGACATTTCAACTAGAACATCCAATTACAGACCCTTTTTATGATCCCGGAAACCTCGGGATTCATAATTTCTCGATCCTGGGAGTGGTCGTTAAGTGTCATCGATGATGTTCTAAAAGAAGACAATAACTGGAAAATACTTGTTTTGAGTAATTGGACTTTGAAGTTTGCCAAATGCTTGAAATGCCATACTTTTTCATTATGTTTATTTTTTTGTACAAAACTGTTTTTAAGTAAAATTCTAATTTACAAAAAAATGTGTGTTCTGTTATACGGTAGAGTTTGAAATGAAAAACATTTCGGTATAACTAACTCAATATGTCATTTTTCGATTTAGTGATTTCTTTCAGAATAGCAACGATTTTAATCTAGGAGTGACAAAAAAATAACCAACTTTATGGGTTCAAAATAGCACGCCATTTTGCATCAGTATGTAAGTGTTATACGCTTTATATAGATTGTTTTTCGTATTGATTACTTGACGACTGCCTGAAAGTTTACTGTGAATATATCATTTTAAATTAATGCTACGTCAAAGCTACCTTAAGGTAAAATATTAATAATGTGTACATATTTCGAGAAATGTTTCGCAGCGTAACTTAAAGCGAATTTTATCGCGAGTAGAATCGAAAGCACCTGCTTCTCAGTCTAAGCACTTGGCAGCGCTATTTGTCGAACTCGTATGCGGAAATAAGTCAAGCGAATTTCTTTTGATTTGTTCCTGCTTTATCTATTGTATATATATGATCGAATGTAAAAAGAATTCTCGAGGACCCCTGCGCCGAGAAACCTTATAAAATAATATATACTTTTTATATCTTTCATTCAAACTGTCGATAAATTACACTGTGACTTGTATAAGTTGACCGATGCGTTATTTTGGCCGCTCAGGGAACTGAACTTTCCTTTCAACATATTCCCCTCACGTACAGTGTGTGATCTCTATTTTGTCGACCTCTGTTGTATAGCGGTAAAAGCTTTACCCCAGCGATTAGGTGGATACTGGTTCAAGTCTGAACAAGGTCAACATCAAATTAAAATTTTTGAGCTTGGACATGAGTGGTTTATGACAAATTTCGAATGATTCTCCATTTTTTACAATATTTGTTTAATTTTCTGTCAACAAAAAAATTAATTCTTCAAGTTACATGAATTTAAATGTTTGTTCATTTAAAGACTTAAAATGTGCTCTAAACGAGTGAAGGGCAAGTTAAAATCCCCAAAAGGCTAGGATGAAAAATCGGCCAACTTATAGAATTCTTAAGATTAATCAAAACAATCGTATAAGCTCATTAATATACGTATTTGTAATGCAAATTTCATTTAGGAATGCTATTGTTTCACTCTCTTGAAACGTTAATATCGTTTTCAATTGTATGGTATTTTTCTCTTCTTCTTCGGTGAAGAGTTTACTATCCTGAAATTTTCAAAACTACAAATATACATGTTCCCAATTGTAATCTACGGGGCCGAAACCGTAACCAAACCATTTTTCATTCTTAAAACTTGTTCTTTGAGTCGATCATATGAGTCACCAGCTGCAAGAGCCGTTTGGTTGATCAGTACATTGCGTAGAGGGGTGAACATCATCAGGACCCCATATCCTTAATACTGTACAGCTTTACAAAATCAAATCGAAGGCAATTAAACGTGTAAAAATCCACTAAACAATTATTATTGGATAGTGTTGATTTTTTATTTGAAATATTTTCGGCGCACGATCCTAGACTGTTGAGCAAAAGAGACAGGGCATGCAAAGTAAAGCGATTTGCGAACTCTTTTTATTTCCGTCTCTCTCTTTTAGTACTTGTTGGTGCACCTCGCCGTTGAATAGGAAGACGGCAGATATTATTGACAATTTTGATATTCCTTAAAAAGGAGGCAAACACTTTTTTAAAGGTTTATAATCACTGGAAGATGTAGAGATGATTTTAATCAGTTTTTAAATGGTTAATTTTAAAATTAGTGATATATCGATCATCCAGTTCATTAGTCAAACAACTCAAATAAAATGAAATTTGACTTAAATATGCAGTTATATGTAAAATTTTACGTTGAATCTGATTTTCAGATATCTCAAAAATACCACCAAAAATGCCTTCTAAAGAATTAAACATTTTTTTTATATTTCTGGGTCACTAAAAGGATTTTTCTAAATAGCTCAACATATTTTTTCAATCGTAGGGCAAGAACTTGCACATAAGTAATTTCTGCCTTCATTCATACCTCTGAAGACAAATCAATGTGTGAATATTTCCATTCAAATCTTGGACCGCACAGTCAAGTGGAACTCAAGACCGTTTAGCACACGGCTTCAGAACACGCATATATTTATATTTCTTATATATATAAAAAAAAAGTAAGTGATAATTAAAATCAATTTTTAATTTCCATATCTGTGGTCATGTTTAGGAAACTCTACTTTAGAAGTTACACCGTTTGTCAATAGGTGGTATTGAACTGATTCATAACTGTGAATATATTATAAATAGCGAGTTATACTAAGCGTCAAATACTGCATCAACCATTGATTTATGTACTCGAAAACAATAGGAAAAATGCATTTTTCCAGGAATAAAATTGCTTTGTGATTGGCTGTCTGGTCTAGACATAGCGTGTCACTATACAAAATTACATACAGTCGATTCCGTGAACAATTCTATGGACTTTTTCATTCTTTCACATATATGATATATGAACGTTGCGCGTCAGTGGATTCGAGGTAAATAGTATTTTTTTTCGTCATGTTTATTTTTCACTACTGTTTTTTAAAACTTCTATAGTACTGTTATAAGACCACCAACTATTAATAAGTGGAGTTGTCTTTAGCTAGTAGCATAACAAGAGTTTGGTCCGTCCTTATTGCGTCCAAAATAAATAGGCGGCGATGAACCTGGCTTGAACATATGCTGCGGATGCCCCAGGGGAGCCTGAATCCTGCCTGTCTCTTTTACCATCCGGATGGATTCCGTCACCCTGGAAACCTGCTGATGTCCATCCATAAGATGTACTCGGAGGAACTACGGGATGCTGTAATGATCTGGGCGGAAGCAAGAAAACCGGAGGAGGAAAGAGGATAGGCAGCGGATATGGCTAAAGAATGGCATAAAATAACAGACGAACTACAAATGATGTCAAATTTTACTCTACTTTCTTACCGAGACTTTACAAAGTTCATGATGTTGAAAGATATTATTTGATTTGGTAAAATTGTAGCGTTTTTAGCTATGTTTACCAAATGTTCAATTTTTCAAGCTGTATTGTTTTTAAGCTAGCAAATGAATAAATCGGATTTCTGTTTAAAATCACCTATACCACAAGATATTCGTAATTTCAAAAATAATTAATTTCAAATTAAATAACGCAAAACCATTAAAACTACTATTTTTATACAATCAAATTGTCATTTACCTATTAGAACTCTTTTATGATGTCTATAAAATATAATAACAACCTTTTAAATTATAAACAATAATTGATATTTAAAAAAAAAAAAATACAATTTATTTGTACTACACGTGTACAATGATCAGGGCCGGTTTCATTCATCACGAGCATTATCAACTGATCGTCAGTTGACAACGCTCGAACAACAATTTATTTATAAACATGTCTAAGTAGTAAAAACAAATTGTGTTTTATTTTTTAAAATATAACGCCTTTCCACCAATAATTGACAGTTAACACCTAAAAAGTGATCGTGTGTTGTAGGCCTAAATACGATATTAATATTTCACGGTTTTATGCTAAAAATATAAATTCGTTACACGTAGATTAATTTCAGACCTTTTTTATTGTAATAATGTATTCCTTCTATTCACTTTATTATCGAAAAGATTGCATATTTTCATATCACTCACTCGTCGCATCTACGCAATTGTGTGGTCGAAGACAAAAAATTTAAGAATGAATTTTGTTTATAAATCGGCCAATGAAAACGTATTTACATAGACTCTTTCACCGATATGTAAATAAATTACTACTATAAAATATTGTTTTATGCATAAATATACAATGGTTTTTGTAAATGAATTTAATTTAAAGTAATATTCTATGTACAATAGCTTCAATAGTAACACTAAGATTTGAAAATTTCTCTCAACGCTCAGCTATTGTATTGTAGTTTCGTATAGATTTTCTCTCACGTGATTTCGCCAAATTTGGCTGATTTGCTTTCACGCCCATGCTATTCACTCGTTTCTTTTGTTTTCCAAACCACTATGACACTGCAATAGTCGTTCTGACAAATAATATTAAATCGTTTATACTAGTTTTGTGTGAATTAATAATGATTATTTTACATCTTATAATATGTCAATCATAGTAAATATTGTGATAAAGCCAAATCTTGTGATTAGATTCAAAATTATAATATTTTTTTAACCATTTTACTGTAGGATATCTGATTGTTTAAATACAATTTAAATTTCAATGTATTATATTTATATAATTTAAGACATCGACTGAGGGTGCTTGATGGAATTTCAATATCAAATTTGAATTATTGAGATTTTGTACACTTCCATGTATTTTATCACTAATGACCCCGGTTTCGCCTTTCAGCATCTTCAGGCATTCGTACGAATGAACTCGAACTGACAGACAGTAAACAGTGACTAATGTTTATATTTTTTTTCCATGTCCGCTCCCAATGTGGAGCATATGGTCTCCTAATGGAGGTATCTTGACAGATTTTTTTCTACGAGAACTGCGTGTCACTCAGTTGCTCAACCTCTCTTTTCTTTTTCGAAGAGAGTAGGGATAGAAGGATAGGGCTATGACAAGTCTAGTGGTTAGCTAATCGCTCTCGTTACGCCCCGTGGATGGGATTGGTGGGAGGGAGGACTCAGACTACGAACAGAAATCCATAAATCGATTGAAAGATCCGTCCGCACCGGGAATTGAACCCGAGACATCCGTAACCGTAGCCAGCGACGAAACCAACTGCGCCATGGACGCGAACAGAAGATAAAAATACGACAAAAAGGCTAGGATTCACACTGATATCTGAGTTTCCAAAATTTAACAAAAAATACAAAAAAGAATTTAGGCGATTCTCGAAATTTTAACTCGGGTATCAGTGTGGATCCTAGACTTATAACATTTTATCTCGTAAATAATATTTGTCGTATTTGTATCTTCTATATAAACGTTAGACACTGTTTACTTGTCTGTTAGTTCGAGTCCATTCGTGCGCACGAATGCCTAAAGATGCCGAAAGGCAAAACCCGGGTCGTTAGTGACAAAATATATGGAAGTGTACAAAATCTCAATAATTCAAATTTTATTATATTTCTGTTTTTATCCAGACAATAGAGATTGAAAAAAATGAGTGTTTTAATCTAAATAGCTCAAAGTTTACATTTTTAATTTATTACCGATGTATCGTTGGCTAAAGGCGCACAGAGTCTATATTGTAATGTATAATAATGTATTCAGTGGTGGCTCGTGGACAAGATATCTGGGGGTGCTACGGTTGATTAAAAATAAAAATAAATTTTTATTTCGATTATATTTTAATATTTACACCAAAATTAGTAAAATTAAACACTACATGTATTTTATTTCATTATAAAATTGATTCTTCTATCTTTTTTCCTTGAAAAATATCGCTTTTATTGAGACAGATGTCGCGCGCGAGGGTAAACTCTGCACTCGCGCCCGCACCCAGAACACAAAATACTGTGAATTTGGCAGTACATTTCAAGCTTATAGATGCGAGTCCGCCTTCGCCCACTCGAGCATATTCCATCGAAAACTGTACTGCACATAATCATGAAGCTATCCCACTTTCTGATATTTGTATCGCGGTGTATGACAATTATTGGATGTATCGGTACGGGGGCGAGCTTAATAAACAAACGCTTAAATAATATTGATATTTTCATATAATATACATAAATTTATGTATATTATAATATTACATTTTTCTCAACATGCTTGGGGGTGCTGTAATTTCGCAGCGCGTGCGGACGAGCCGCGCCTGAATATGTTGTAAATTAGTGAATTCGTGGAAAGGTCCATAAACAAAACACACCGTATTTTTCAAAATAATATAAACAGTTTGCAGAACAAACGTAAAGATCGAAAACCAGAAATTCCCGGGAACCGCCAGGATATCCGGTCAAAATATCAGGGATACACTGATATCTAACAAAGAATATACAATCACTTGCATAGTAAAATTCAAGTCAAAGGATAGTGAAATTTTGTGTCAAGGGAATTATTCAAATCGTACCTTCCTTTGGGAAGCTTTTGTAGCTGAAAGAATGGCGTGCTGAATAATATTCAACAAGACAGTAAGTGAATTAAATTTGTTTTATAATCTTTTTGATCAGTTTTTATTCCTACACGAGTTGTGGTGGCTTTATTTTAACTAAATTTATTTTATATTATTTTTTTTATTAATGTCTCAATGTGGAGCTTATGGCTTCCTAATGAAAGTATCTCAACAAAAGTTTTCTACTACAACCTCATGTTTCTCAGTTGCTAAGCCTCTTTTTTTTAGCTATAGATATTAGCGACAGAAGGATATGACTATGACAGGAATAGTGATTAGCTTATCGCTCTCGTTTCGCCCCGTTTTTTGGATCGGATGAGTGGGAGGATATTTTAGGCATCACAAACATCCAATCCTAAAATCAATTTATGAGAATATCTATAGAATTATATTTTAGTTTATTTAATATTTTTGCGTAGTTTTAAATAACGCATAATAAATGGTAAATATTCAAAGGTATTTCTTAATGGCATCTAATTATTTTATCAGTAACTAATTCCAGTCAGTATTAAATAATAAATGGTCAGTTAATAATTATTTTTGGTCAGTAAATAATTTTCAAATAATTAAAGGATAGATTAAGTTTTATTAAAAAGCTGACCATTATGAACATCGAACCTTTTAATTTAATAACTAAACATGTGATATAAATAACTGAACACTTATTTTATTAATTAACCACTTGTATACTGACATTTTGATTCATTATTGAGCTTTTTTTCTTTTCTTAATAAAATTCATCCTCATATTTATAATGATCAGGAACGGTTTCGTGTATTTCGCGTATTCGCGATTTTAATGTAACTATATTTGTGATTTCAGATTAGGATTTATTGGTTTGAAAGAGGTCTATAACATTTTAATTGTAGATTCTTTTATTTGATTTATGTATAATTTGTTTGCTAATCAGTATTTGCTAGTCTTAGTTCATGAACCATCAGTTTTATATACCTTCATTTTTACACTCAATTTTATATAAATAAGCCTGTTATGTTTGTATTTTTATCAGTTGATAATGCTCGTGATGAGCGAAACCGGTCCTGATCATTATAAATATGTAGAAGTAGTACAAATGAATTGTGTTTTATTTTTTAAAATATAATGTCTTTCCTCCAAGAATTGACAGTTAACACCTTAAAAGTCATTTATTATTTCTTACTGACCAAAAATTGAATTAGTTACTTACCCAATAAATGCACAGAACACAGCTCAGAAGTAATATAACGTAAATAAACTTAGCGTTAGTATTTCGCTACGAATGAATTTTTTGATATCACAAAATACATATGATAATTTAAATAAGTGAGAATATAAGAGTTTTCGAAATTCCTAGAAACGCACTGTTTGTAAGAACTGGCAAGTAGAACTAAGGCTTTCTCGAGACATGACCGAAGCCCTAACTTATATGGTCAGACCATATTATATGCACGTCACTGCTTAATGTGAAAGTTTCCTTTGCAACTTGAGTTTTGGGTACAAATTTGCCCCTCTTCGAAGTTTAATCAAGTACCCTGTCAGGGAAACTCTATAATATTATGTAAGCACATGCCAGTAGCGTTACTGGTACACAAAGTTAGTTCTGTGGAAAATTATTTGAACGCCATTTTAGTCAAACACCCATCAAGTCGCTTATTTATTTAACTAATATTTAACGTATTGACAGTCCCGTGGGCGAATGATTGTCGTCACACTCGGCTGCGTGGTCGGTTCAGACGATGACAAAACAGAACAGTGACTTAACTAAACAATGCCAATTCATATTTTCGATGGATTCGGCGGTAATTTTGTGAAAATCAGCAAACACACTCATGGTTAATTAATTATATGAATAAAAATCATTACTATTTTTACTAACAAATGTATGAATTTTAGAAACTGTTTTGTTATTTTAAATTTAATACCTATCCACGATATACGTACTTGCAAACATTATTCACTTCTAATATAAAATTAAAACTAAATAATATTATATATAATAACTTAGTTACTCCACTGGAAATCTAAAGAAATAACAAATTTATCAATTTTAATATTATATTTATGAGAATTCAGATTAGAGGAAAAATAAAACATAATTTATTTTTATCGTGTCTATTTATGAATTAAATACAAATACATGGTTTTAGGATAAAAAATTCTTACCCGTCCACTTGATGTAAGCCACTATTATATCGACACTCCCTACGTATAATCCGTATTTGCAAACATGAAAATTTACAGGAGTGCATTTTAAAGATTTACAACGCAACTCACCATATAATGTTTTCGATAAAAAAAAATTTTACACTCTCCTGAACGATTTCAATTTTGAGGGTTACATCGATTGGTCAAAATATTCCTCTCACCCATCTCTAAAGACAAGGCGTACTGAGGGCAATAAGCTAGCCACTAGTCTTTTTCTAGCACCAAGGTTGAGCTTTTCAAAAACTCAAAAAAACTGGCAAAAACTCTTCCTTGAGAAATATATGTAATTTATCTGTTGTCAGCGACATATCAGTTATGACGAAATTTACATTGGATACAGTTTTTAATTTTCTCAGCGTGTAGATATTGTATATCAAATATTTATTTTTGTATGTAAGGTAAACGTACCAATAGTTGACCACGAGAAAAATTCAACAAAGATAACGATTAACTATAATTTAAGACATCGACTGAGGGTGCTTGATGGAATTTCAATATTAAATTTGGATTTCGAGCACACGAATGGACTCGAACTGAGAGACAGTAAACAGTGTCTAACGCTTATATAGAAGATACAAATGCGACAAATATCATTTACGAGGTAATACATTATACGTATGAGAGCCACACCGATACCTGAGTTAAAATTTCGGAAATCGCCCTAATCCTTATTTTGTAAACACCATATTAACAGAGTGGCGAATTGCCGAAGGCGAATTGCCGCTTTTCAACTTCTTTTAGAAATACCAGTGATTTTACAATTATAATAGTATTGTGGGTTTTGACGGGATGTAATTCGACGAATGGGTAAATATACAGAATCATTCCACATTTAGTGACATCTGTTAGGTGTTTCAACGTATCGGATATAATAGCGGAGAATTAGGAAGGTTCAGCTGCTCATTCAATATCGGTAAGGAATTTAACTGGGCTCTATTAATTTCCAAAATTTCTTGATAAAATAATTTATGATCCCCCATGTTTTTATGTAACAGTTTAACCCCATCATCCGCATTAAACGTATGGTTCTCCATTAGCAAGTGATTTGCGAATGTCGAAGTTTCTTTTTTTAATCTAAAGGCAGCTAAATGTTCTGATACCCTTATATCTAATGTACGTGTGGTTTTACCCACATAGAAATGTTGGCAATCATTGCATTGTAATTTATAAATACCAAATTTGTTCTTAAAGTTTACTCTATCTTTATTGTTAATAAGTAATTTGCCTAGAGAGTTTTTGCAATAGATCTCCGGTCTAACACTATCAGCGAGTTGTTTTTTAATTTTAAAGCTTGTGCAACCTAAATAACTAATTCTATGCCAGATTCTAGGGCGGTCTATATCTTTAGACAAGTTCCCGAAATATAGCATTCTTCACCCGGGTCGTTAGTGACAAAATACATGGAAGTGTACAAAATCTCAATAATCCAAATTTAATAACGATTAACGTTTAGCATTAGAGTGAATGATAACGAAACAAGTGTATTCATAATGGATCAAATGTCTTAATTATTATGATTAGACAAAAATTAGAAAAGGGTCAGTTACGAAAAAATGTGTTCAATTTTTAACAATCTTGTTAATGTTTCAGTAGTTGACCATGTCTAATAACAGGGTTTCATAACAACTTTTCATCAGAGTGGCCTCAGAGCTTCCTGTAAGACCCTCTCGTTTGAATCAATTAGCATATGCTTACATTCACTGATATCCTTAACAATTCTCTTAATAAATTCAAAATAAAATACTTACTGCATAAAGTGATGTTTTAAAATGGCCGCTATGACACCCCAATGCCATATACGGTGACGTGTTAATTCCTCAATCCGACAAAAAATGATTTTACTTGTTTGAACTCTACAATTTAAAGCAATCGCGCGTATACGTTTCTTATTTTAGACACTTTTATTGAAAAAAGGTCAACAACCACTACATTTACCTTATATTGTATAACAATTAAATGAAAATACCGTTCGACAAACCTTCCGTGTCAGATTTCTTTTCTCTTCTAGTCTTTAAAACATTGAAAATCAATTATTTTCTTCTTTTTTTTTTAATCTGAAATTTAACCTTTTTGACTACACAATCTGAATATTGTGAAATATTGATATTCTTCTCTTTATCAGAGATATATTTTACGAAGTTCTCTTACGTTTGTTGAACGTTATCAAAGTTATTAGCCAGTCAGCCATATTTCCGCTTTCCCCGTGAGGAAATTCATTATTTTCAATAGATCGAACAATTCTTTGTTTTAATTGGAAGTTCCGTCCATGCACTTTCGCTCTCGTCAATAATTGATTGGCTCTTTCGAAAAATAAAAAAGCTACTCTATATCTCTTGAAATTTTAATTTCATAAAAAATTTTAGCATATTCCTTCTCGTTACTGCAGTGTGAAATTTTACTTATTTTATTATGAATCAACGAAAGAATAGTGAAGTCGAATTAACTTTTTTCGATTTATTTTTATAGTTGATGAAATAAAATATAAAAAGGCAACAAATTATTTGGTCAATAAGTAATTCCAAAAATGATCAGTAAGAAATAGTAAATAGCCATTTAATAATTACATTTATTGAGTAAAATAAAAAATAAATGATAGTTTAGGTAAGGTTTATAGGACCACATTGTATAAATTGCTGACCGTTTATTTTATTAACTAACCATTTTGATTAATTAATGACCATTTATTATTTCTCACTGACATAAAATTCAATTCCGAATTCATGCACCAGGCAGATAATTTTCCTAATTCATGAATTAGACAAAATTTTGCCCACTACATGTAATAAGCAATTTCACACATTCAGCATAACATATATATAATATTATAACCATATAGGCCTTATTAAGGTACTTTCAGATAAAAATGAAGGAGAAAACTATTTGGAAACTCTCTTTACGAATACTGATTGTGAAGGGTTCGGTTATCAAAATTGTTCATTTATAATCCGGAATATGCTATTTTAAGCTCAAGTAATTTACTTAGTCATAAAAAAAAAATTTATAATGTTGATAACTAACTACATTTCCAAACTTCCTCTTTTTCATTTAAGATATAATTTAAGATATCGACTGAGGGTGCTTTATGGAATTTCAACATTGAATTTGAATTGTTGAAATTTACTAAAACACTATAAACTAACTACCCGGATTTCACCTTTCGGTATCTTTAGACATTCGAGCACACGAATGAGTCAATTCGAGTTCACAAAATACATGGAAATGTACAAAATTTCAACAATTCAAATTTTACTTTTTTTGTTTTTACAATATGAAACATTTCTATGGATTCGGTGGTAACTTTGTGGAAGTTCATTTTTAATATTAAATTAAAATTGATAACTTGGTTATTCCATTTGGTTTATCACTAACGTGACGCGTTTCAGCTCTTTAAGAAGCATTTTCAGACTAACCATATTGCAGGGTTATTTATTTCTAAGGTAATCATTTAAGGTATTAAAATGAATAACTTAACGTTTTTAGAAAGCAATTAAACCATTAATAGAAATGAAGTATTAGTAAATAACATTTTAAATAAAACATGCGACTCACCATTATTAAATTTATTTCTCTTGGGTTTTTCACCTTCAAACACTAATAATTGATTTGTAAGTAGTAGTGTTATGGCAATTAGCCTACCAGTGTTTATGTCTTACCCCCTCCCCACGTCTAGTAGAATGGAATAAAACCCACCACACCCTTTGTTTTCAATATAAAAATTAAAATCATTGTTTACCTTAGAAATAAATAAACTTGCGATATGTTTAGTCTGAAGATGCTTGTTAAAGAGGCGAAACGCGTCACGTTAGTGATAAACCAAGTGGAATAACTATTTTTAATTTAATATGAAACATCTCGTTTAGTTATTTCAGATTTCCTTCAAAGAAAATCATTTCAACGCTATAAATATTTTTACCTTCATGCTTTCACATTGAATACTTTACATTTAGCATTGTTCGGAGGTACCCCAGGCCCACCCGACCACCCCCTCTGTGCTAGACCCTTCCTTCTATCATCCGTCAAATAATGACAAATACATATTATATTTATACACGGGTATAAAGTATGGCACATATTTATCTTTCGAGCCCTACCATAAATGTTATTAATACATAGATTATTCGGCAAAGAGAGCAACACCACCTGTCGGTAAAGCAAATAAATTTTATTTCGACAGCAAGAACATACGCCAGCGTCCAAACCTTTCACCGCCTTTTCTTAGCATCGCGCGGATTAGAGGCTGTCTTCCAAAAGATGAGGTTTGGCAAATGCTTCATTATCATAAATCTGGTCAAATAGATATCGCTTTCTCTCAATATCTCTAGGAAGTGTGTTCCAAATTTTGTATAATTAAAGAGATTTATTTCAGTAATTGAAAAAATACCGTTGGATTAATCCGACGCAGTTGAAAATTTTAAATATTGTAATACAATAGAATGGTGTTGGAATGTGTATTTATATTGTCTCTGATATTTGATCTCTGATGAAGTGGAAAAAGGTTTACTCACAAACTATTATAAGATGTAGGTATCGCATTCTTTATAAAATATTATATGCATGTCAGTATTTCAAATTTCAATTAAATGAGATATTTATTATAAACTAGCTAGTACCTGGCATGCGTTGCAATGCCACTCAAAGTAAAATAGTGTATGCGTTTTAATTCTGTCTATCGAAGTGCTTTTGGATAGACAATATTTATTGTTTTCTGTCTGGTGCGTACACGAATAAATCGGAAGGTTTTCCGAGATGGCCTGTTTATGCATATTTGATTCTTTATTTTAGATTTCAGAAACCAGAAACCAAACGCACAACAACTCACCAAAGTTTCATCGAAATCAGATGAATGGTAAAGGAATGCATACAAGACAAACAAACAAACAAATAAGCATTTATTTTTTAAATATATTACATAGATGAGCTCATTTACTTACAAACTTTAATGTACTATTAAATTACTATTGTATATTATGTAATTATAATTACTAAAGTATATATCGACTGTGTTTTGGCCAATTGATGAAACCCTCAAAAAATACGAAAATTGGTTAATGATTGAATCTCATTTTAAAGACGACAGATCAGGTCTCGCGCAAATGATGTAAATTAGAAAAATAAATTGATCACTTTTTGGAACATCAATTTACATTGATTTTTGGTTTACAAATTCTGACTCGGCTACTTGATGTAAGCCACTATTATATCTACAATCCCTAAGAATAATTCCGTATCTTCAAACATGAGTATTTTCAGGAGTGCATTTCGAAGTGAGATGGATTTCAAAGATTCTTAAAACAACTCACCATAATATAATGTTTTCGAAAAAAACAGTTTTTACTCTCTCTTGAACAATTTCAATTTTAAGGGTTACATTAATTAGCCAAAACACCGTTGATATATAATATAATATTATTGTTGGCGTCCGTGGCGCAGTTGGTTTCGTCGCTGGCTACGGTTACGGATGTCTCGGGTTCAATTCCCGGTGCGGACGGTTTTCATAGATTGATCTTTCAATCGATTTATGGATTTCTGTTCGTAGTCTGAGTCCTCCCTCCCACCAATCCCATCCTCACAGGGCGTAACGAGAGCGATTAGCTAACCACTAGACTTGTCATAGCCCTATCCTTCTATCCCTACTCTCTTCGAAAAAGAAAAGAGAGGTTGAGCAACTGAGTGACACGCAGTTCTCGTAGAAAAAAATCTGTCAAGATACCTCCATTAGGAGACCATATGCTCCACATTGGGAGCGGACATGGGAAAAAAAATCTATTCAAATCGAATTTTTAATATTACTTTCATACTTCAGTTTTACTATTCGACAGCCGAATACTTGATATTGATGAATACTTGGAATCCCTAATCGTACGGCAATAAAATTTAAAATTTTTATGACCATCCAAAACCAATGCCAAGAATTTGTCAAAGTATTTGGAAACAATTTTAACAATTGCGTATCTCTAGAGAGATTGAATGCGCAAAAAATTATATGAAAACACTACCACTGAATAAAAGTTGCTGAATAAAAGGGAATCTTATATATAATAGTCCAGACCACTCTGTAGACGTTTCATTATTATCACGTATCACATGTAGGTATGAAATTATGTATCATGACCTAAGTGTTCGCGGTGTATATATAATCTAAAATCTTATGCAATGCACACACCGTTCCGACGTACTAACTGCTTTAGGCATTCAGTATTTTAATTTCAAGACCGCCATCTATGACGGGTACGGTTATACTAGTTAACAAGGTTTCAGCAATACTGCACCAATCGCTTCCTTTGTAATCATTCTCATATCAGTGCAGCTTCCTTTTAGTAAAGAGAGAACTTCTTCAGAACAGATTCTCAATTTGTTAACCACCTATTGGAAGAAGCAGACAACACAACCGCTAATTCAGCTTTGACGTGCTTACATTTGTATAGAAAGCCTCAAGATTAATCTTTTGGAACAACTCGAAATTAATAGATACAATCATGACAATAATCTCCTTAATGACCAAACAAATATTAATCCATCATCCTTACTTAAACCATTACAAGAAGCCCATGTAATTACGCATAATCAGTAAAATTTCAATGCATTTATTTTCACGACTAATTAATAACACCACGTAAGCTCCATTTCTAAAAACACAATTAGTATCTTGAATTATTTGATTTTAAATAAACATTATGATGTTTTAATACGTGAGATGACGTGATATTGTAGTGATATTGTAAATAGCTATCAACGACCTAAAAAACAATTTGTAGAACTAAATACCTTTTTATTTTATCCTATTATAATGGAGTTCTACCAAGTAAATGTCAATTCAATAAATTCTTTAAAAGCGTTTATCGCAATAAGAAATCTATTCGTCAAGTAAATTGCACGAGAAACATCGTAGACGGGAATCTGCTACGAGATTCGTACCCTCGTCGTTATTACGCCCAACAACCATTGTAAGTGTGTATAATAAATAAAATAGACTTCGCATTATTTTCTAGTGGGCCATACGAATCATAGCTCACGTAACGCGAGTGATTCTATATACAATGCTGCGAGTACACAGTTCAATGAATAATCCATGACGCGTTTTTGTCAAGGGTGAGACTTCTTGGAGTATCTACCTACCCCGGGGAAAGTCAAGAAAAACCTTTTTTGTGTATTTTCCAAGAATTATAAAAAACGGAAAAACGTTCAATTTATTTGATAAAATGCATATGCAACAATTGAATACACATAAATCATTAAAAATATTCTTACTACATTCAGGAAAACCAGTTTTCCAATAGTGGCCTTCTTAATAATTATGAAGGTAGTAAATATTTAGGTTTTCACCGTTGGTCTTAATGTTTTGATACCAAATCATGAATTAAGTTATCAAGAAAGGAATAGTTAAAGACGTTTGATCGTTTAAATTGTATTGCAATTTTTGAACTATGTCCGCTCCCAATTTAAAATATAAGACATTTCTTGCTCCGTTTTTCCAAACTCTCTTTTTCGAAGAGAATAGATATAGAAGAATTGGGTTAGGACAGGAACAGTGATTAGCTAATTATTATTCATTCACGCTATGCCCCGTTTTTAGGATCGGATGAATGGGATAGAATTTCATACATCAAAAACGACCTAATGAAGAATCTTTCAAACAAACTTTGACCAGAAATCCATAGAATAATTGAAAAATCAATATATGAATCTGTTCGTACTGGGATTCGAACGCGCGAGATCAGAATTGAAGTCAACAATGCTAACCACTGCACCAAGGACCCGAAATTTTGCATTACTCGGAATAGTCTGTTTACGCTTTTACTGAGCAGATTTTGATATTGTATCAGAAACTAAAATAATCAATAAAAAAAAACATTTCAATCCAGAAAGTATGGCGTCTGGTATTCAAGGCGATAACGTTACACGTTGAACGTCCATGCTTTGACTTCGTTAACCAGGATAAGATGTTGAATCCGATCGCTTACCATCAGGATAATAGGGTTTTGTCTGTTGTTTTTAACCATATCCGAGCATATGGCCATTACACGGTTCTTCCAAGATTACCTGTCTCCCGCCAGTCCAGCGCCGTAGCTCCACCGGGTACATCTTATGGATGGTCATCAGCGGCCTTCCAGGACGATGGAATCCACCCTGTTCGTAGAAAAGACAAGCAAGATTCAGGCTCCCTTGGGGCATCCGCAGCACATGTTTTTATTTTTGACGTAATAAAGGGATACTCCATCCGCTCTCTTACCGAATTCCTGACAGTCAAACCGTACCTACCCTTAGTATTTGTTTTCGAAGCACAGTATACGGTAACCCTGAAAACTGTAATGCTACGAAAGGTAGACTCATTAAATTAACGCATGTTTTATTTTTAAATTTAATTTTGGGACAAGGCCGTGTTTTAATCGATGGTAAGGATTAGATAAAGCATCATTTTATATTGTTTCAGAACAGTGGAATATAAATTTAAATGTTTGATTAGTCGAAGAGAAATTTCACCGATAGTTCTCAATAGCTGTACACGAGCACAGCTTACCAAAAAAGAGAAAAAACAAAAAGCCAGCGTTTGCTTTTGAAATGGATCGTGGGTCGTTGCGAGATGCTTATTCACAGTGGTTTTATATTAAAGTTACAGTTGAAACAGTCGAAACTCTACTCATGATGTAATGGATACTTTTTCATGTTTTAAAACACTTGACAACTATTTCCAGATGTAATACAGTAAGCTTCTACAAATCGTGAAACGTATGTGCCCATTACTCGCCGAAAACTCAAGCAAAATGTTCTACTCCCATACCACTCAATAACTAATAATATGCTCCTATACAATTACTTCGACTGTGAATTGAGAAGATTACAAGCATTGAAAATTTAATTTCTCATAATGTAAAGCTGATATTCCACAAAATACAATTTTACATGAGGAATATAAAACTGTATTATCTTTCAAAAAGTTGTTTAAAATTTACTTGAGAACACACTATATACCTTCGCTCCTTAAGGTAGAAGATATTGAATTAAGATTTGTTATTAAAATAAAAAATACTATTTAGTTGTCAATCTGTACTCATTTTTAATCTCAAATAAACACAAACGTAATGGCGCGTCGAACCGGTAAACGCATTTGATTTTAATAATTAAACTTCATTTTTTTTTAAGCTTAAAACATTTTTCTTTATGATTACTGTATTCATCTGTTATTTATTGTCATAACCCTTCCGTGTCCATGGCGTAACATTGAGTCACTTCTGCCTTTAAGGCTTTAAATTATCTGTAAAATAGTTCTACATATAACTGTCAATTCTTGGTGGAAAGACATTATATTTTAAAAATAAAACACAATTCATTTGTACTACTTCTACATATTTATAATGATCAGGACCGGTTTCGCTCATCACGAGCACTATCAACTGATAAAAATACAAACATAACAGGCTTATTTATATAAAATTGAGTGTAAAAATTAAGGCATATAAAACTTATGGTTCATGAACTAAGACAAGAAAATACTGATTAGTAAACAAATTATATATTAATCAAATAAAAGAGTCTACAACTAAAATGTTATGGACCTCTTGCAAATCATTAAATACTAATCTGAAATCACAAATATAGCTACATTAAAAGTCCATTTAGCTGAAAAAAAATTTTAATTATATAAGAAAAATTATAATTAATAATAAGAAAAAATTAGTGAACCATTTAAAAATAATCAAATATTAAGTATGTAATTAATATGACTCTAAGCTTTCCACTCTTTTATTCCGATGTCATATTAACAATTCCGATGTCTAAAGAGAGTTTTGATTTACAGTTAAGTTCTACATATATTTTAAAATTAAAAATACATTATTCTTTACGTCTTCTTTGTATAATTTATCATAATTTGAAAACCTTGTTAATTTTACCATCGAAAAATACCAAATTATATTATAGTATATTATTAAGTTTAGTATAGTAAAGTAACAATCAAAGATGCATGACGTAACGTTTCCAACCGTTTAGTTTCAAACGACACCGAGATTTATTTTTTTTGGATATCAATTTGATGTAGCATTAAGTCCTAAGGCGCGTTAGCGTCATAGTTCTATGAGTCTCCTTCATCTCTAATGTTATTTTTTTTTCCCACTTCCATCGTTGCAGATAGAAGGGCGTGATCGCTGCGGAGCCAAGCAATCCACAATGAAGCCAATTCACGTGGGCACCAATTGCATTTATATAAATATACCTCCCCGCATACCGCATCTACACAGATATATATACCAACGCATACACACGTGCACATGCAATACGCCAGGAAGCATCCAGAGGAAAGTCATTTTCTATTACAGGGGGTCGTGTTTATTTAATTTAAACAAAGAAGATCCCTGTTTACATCTATAGGGGGTTATTGAGCAGAACTGCTCTCGGTCTAAACGAATTCTTAAGTATTGTCTCATCATAATTTTGTAGGTAAGAGATCGTTTAGTTGTAATGTTTGCCTACATCACTGTGAAACTTTTGAGACATTTCGTGAACGAACTCTCGAATTGTAGGTACTTTTAAGTCTCTGTGTAGTAGCGAGTTACGTACGCCGAGATACGTCTCGAGCTTGTTCTACTATGAAGAATTTCGATTCTTGCGTCTTTGATATGTATTTCAGGCTTTACACACAAAATATAACGTAAACTAATTATTTAATACTAAATAAAACAATATCTCACTTACTGAATTTGTCATCTCACTAATGCATTTATTTGACAAAACCCGCACGGTAATAACATGTGACTGCATAATATCCAAAAGGATATTTTTAGCATGAAAACGGGAAGGTTAAAATAAAATTTTAAGAACTATTCAAGTACATAATCTGTAGCAATTAAATAGTATGACAAGTATCGGTTAGAGTGATTAATCTCAATTGATAAAAAAGTACAATTGATGGGGGTTTATCACGA
This sequence comes from Himalopsyche phryganea, assembly GCA_022494535.1. Taxonomy (NCBI): domain Eukaryota; kingdom Metazoa; phylum Arthropoda; class Insecta; order Trichoptera; family Rhyacophilidae; genus Himalopsyche; species Himalopsyche phryganea. The sequence continues at coordinate 4,882,258 of JAGVSL010000025.1, forward strand.
ACGAAATTGAGTTGTCGCTGGATAAACTAATCCTGACTTTATTTTTAAATTGTGGGAAAATAAAAAGGAATTGGTAACTGGTGTTTATGTAAAACTTTATTTCCCAGATTAATTATAATATATTTAAGATTTATTCGACTATTTATTTAACCCTTTACGCACTTTAATTTCGTGCGTATCTCCAACGACGGCAATAATTATTTGATAACTCTTTTAAATTGCCGCTTCTTCGAGAAGGGATATCAAATAAAAAAGTCATCTAAAAGCAATAAAATGCAGACGAGAAATATTCCTCTGGGTTTTTATTATTTTATCCATATAAATAACCCTAAAAGGGCGTCGAAACTCATCTTAATGATTTATATTCTTTTATTGTATTACGAAAGAAGAATTTTTATTATTTCAGAGGGATTTTTAAAGTTTAATTTTTTCCATAAATAACATAACACTATCATATTATTTATGTACGTCACTGCAAATCAAAGGTTTTTGTTTTAATTTATTTTAAATATTTACGCGACAATTGTGTATGATTAAACTTTATTATTATTTTCGATGAATTCGACGGTAACTTTGTAAAAATTCGTTTTTAATAAAAAATTTAAATTCAAAACTTAGCTACTCCACTGGCTGTATTACTAAATGTGACACGTGTTTCGCTTTTTTAAGATGCATCTACAGACTAACTAAGTTATATATTAATTAAACCATGAAATGTTATCAATGCTTAGTAAATAGCATCTTACATATAATAGTCCATACCGGTCTGTAGGCGTAGATGTTGACGTTTTATTATTATCACATACACATATAGGTATTAAATTTTCTCATTCATTGAACGTCCGTGGTGTATATAAATAATTCACACAGTGCCGACGTGACGCAAATTCCGAGGCAAACAAACAACAATAAGTCCGTCAGTATGGAAACTAAAGAATAGCTACTTTAGACATTCAGTATTTCAATTTCAATACCGTCATTTATGACGGGCGTTTCCACTTGTTTAAATAGTACAGGTGGTTCACCACTATTCAATTTATTTCCCTTGGGATTTTCACCTTCAAGCACTATTAATTAATTAAGTTTTATGCTATTAGTACTATTATCGTTTGTGTCTTACCCACTCCTCACGTCCAGTAAAAGAAAATAATCCTACGCAACCCTTCATTTTTAATCACTTTTAGGGTTTTAACTATCAATTCTTAGTGGGAAGGCATTGTATTTTAAAAATTAAGCTCAATTTCATATTTGAATTGTTGAAATTTTGTACATTAGCATATATTTCGGGGTTTCCCCTTTCGACATCTTCAGGCATTCGAGCACACGAATGAACTCGAACTCACACTGATATTAGATATTGAAATTCCGTCCTCTCAGCATCCTCAGTCGATATCTTAAATTGTGAAAAACACAATTTGTTTGTACTGCTTTCACATGTTTATAATAAACAGTTTATGTTGAGAATTAGAATCATTGTTCACATTAGAAATAAATAATCTTGCGATATAGTTAGTACGAACACGCTTCTTAAAGAAGCGAAACACATGTCGCGTTTAATAACACAGACAGTGGAATAACTTAGTTTTAAATTTTAATTATATATTAAAACTTTGTATTATTCAAATATTTTAAACAAAATAGCTGCTGAACAATGAATTCGTGCAAATCTGGCTAAAAATATTTATGAAATATATTACGTATTTTTTTGCATTTATGAATGTTTTTTTCCAATCAACTTTTAATTTCAATTGATTTGTGTTTTAGCAAATACAAGAGAAGTTTAAAATGAAAATTTTTTATTAAAAATAACGATGCCTCTGGCTTAAAATGTAAATAACGAATTTCGGACTGAATGTCTTAAATAAAATACTACTTATTTGTGTGATATAATCACTTTTAGCATTGTTTTAAGACCCACTTTGCATCGCAAATAATATACGGTAGGTTAAAAAAGTTTTCTTTACAGCTATAACTAAACTTTAATACATTTGTTTATTCATGAAAATTTGCATTTTAATCAAGTTCCTTCACCGTTTAAGTGTTCTTCCTCTGTACCTACCGTCTTACTATTTTTGTTATAAAACGTAAGGTGACTTGTTTTTTAATACGTTCGTTTTTTACAGAGGAAAACAAAACAACTTAAAAAATGTATATTTAACTGTGAAAAACATTCTGTAGGAGATTGTACATTTTTATACTGGTATTATTGTTTCCGCTACCATAAATATTTCGTAAATATAGCGTCGTATATATCTTGAAAATATTAATTTCTATATAAAAGACTTCATATATTGACTGTTAGTTCTTGGTGGGAAGGTTTGGTAGAAGAAACCAAAAACCTTCCCGTTTTCATGCTAAAAAAATCCCTTCGGATCTCATGCAGTCACATTTCGTTACTGTGTGAGTTTTGTCATATAAACGCATTTATAAAGTGAAAAGACAATTTCAAAAAGTGAAATATGGTTTTATGTAGTATTAAATAATTATTTTACGTCATATTTTGTGTGTAAAACCTGAAATACATATCACACTATGCGAAATTATTAAAAGACGCAAGAATCGAAATTCTTCATAGCAGAACAAGCTCGAGACGTGTCTCGGTGCCGTTTGAAATAAAATTGTTGCATACGGCACGATTATACGTCTTGGATTGTTACTATACTATGCCTAATATTATACTGTATTATAATTTTGTATTTTTCGATGGAAAAAATGGTGAGGTCTTCAAATTATAATTAATTATACATAGAAGACATAAACCATAATGTATTTTTAATTATATGCAGAACTATTTTTTTACAAATAGCAAAATTTTTAAATTTTTTTATTACCTGTTTCACAGATAATTTAAGATTTAAAGGCCTAATTAACTCATTTTTAAACCATGAGTACGGAAGGGCTGGTAAAAATAAAACACATGTTCATTGTAATGACCAGGACTGGTTTCACTCATCGTGAGCGCTTTCAGTTGAAAATCATTAATAATAGAGGAGCTTTAAGATTGAATCATAATATGGTTATAATACTTTTAGATATGAAACACAAAAAAGCTTTATTCGATAAATTTATACATGAACTCATTTAACTGAAATAGTTAATAGTTTTCATAAAATCGAGATTGTCATTTTCTATAATGGTATTAAAAAGTAATTAAAAAAACAGCAAAGGAGCGAGATATTTTTGTAATTTTTTAATAACATGTGATCAATAAAATAAGATTTTTTTAAAGTCACTCGAAACCAACTCGAGGAGAAAAAGCATCACAAGCACCTAGGTCTGAGATCTTAAATATTTTGTTGAAAAAATCTTATATTGGAACTTGCTATGACTTAGAATTTAAGCCCATCTGATCGTTAGGGTGCAGTTTTTACCAATATACTGCAGATGTTGATATCTGTAGGAGATTGAATTATCAACCAGTGGCATCCTATATATCTGTACATCCGTGAAAGGCACCCAAGAGCCTGCTGGATTGGCTCAGTAACTATTTCAACTTTTGATCAATAATAAATAATAAATTATTAGTAGTTTATTCGATAAATGGTCAGTATACACGTAATCGGTTAATAAAATAAACGGTCAGTAATTTATATAAAATTGTCAGTCATTAAACTAAACTGTCAGAAATTCATAAAAACCCGTTGTGTAAACCAATTAAACCTAACCTTACCTAACCTCACCATTATTTATTTGGCAATTATTTACAGACCTAAGATAACTATTAAATGACCATTTATTATTTCTTATTAACCATTTATCGAATCTGTTACTGATCAAATAATTAAAATGAATGTCGTCGATAAGAATTTTTATCGCCGAAGATTTATCAAGTTAATAATTCATTGCATAGATAATTCCTCGCGAGTTATAAATTATACTTATATATCATATTCCGTTCACCATGTTAATAAACTGAGGTAAAAATACATTGCTATGAAAATATTTTTATCGAATAGAAATATGTTTATTTTCTTCATAGTTGCATTTTTTGCTAATGAAGCTTTTCAGGTTGCTACTGTATGTTCTAAGCAGTGTACGCGAGCTTTGCTAAATTTCTCGAAAAGCATGCGTTACGAAATAAGCTCCCGCATAACAAACCGCTAACGAAAAATAATTTCCTTGCAATTTTTGAATAGTTTTTTCACGAGGCTCCTTATTTTCGCAGTACAAAAGCCTTAGCAATGCATATGGGTCGAGTGTTCGTGAATGCATAAATCTCTTCCTTAACAAAACGCTAAGGCAAAAGAGGTTTTCTCTCCGCACGCTATTTTCCTGATAAATATTCAAAAATGAAAAATTTTGGTTTGTTTACTGTATTGCGAATTCATTATGTTCTATTGGACAATTTTTGCATAAAGTTACGGTGTCCAAGTCTCATACGAGATTCAAATTACTAAATTCCACAAAACGTAGAACATCGACTGGTCAATTTTATACAATACATTGTATACAATGAAAATTCGATTTAAATTATGTATTAAACATGAAAATACATTGAAAAATATTCTTAATTTAGCCAACCAAAAGAAAATCTTCGATGTTTCGTAGAAAAGTGCGAATCATCAATTTTATCAAAATAATATAAGTATGTGTAAAAGAGCAAAATTAACCATTATTATTTTGTATAGAAAAAGGTCCTTGGCTACGGTTACGGGTGTCTCGCGTGTAAGTCCAGGTACGGACAGTTTCATAAATTAATTTTTCAATTCACAGTTTACGGATTTCTGTTCGTAGGCATGAATGTTTGTGATGTCTAAAATTCCATTATTCTTGCCCTAGTCCGATTCCTCTATCCCTACTCTCTTCGAAAAAGAGATGACGAGCAACTGAGTAACAAGCAGTTTTTGTAAAAAAACGTCTGTAGAGATACCTCCAATAGGAGACCATATGCTCCACATTTGGGGCGGAAATATTAAAGAAATCAAACTACCCATAGATAATTATTAAAATTATACAAAAAGTCGTGTCTTACTTTGATGAGTGTTTACCTGTTACGCAGCGTCTGCAGAATATCGAATATCGGTCAAATATTATTTTTTTTCAATTAATGACAAACGTCATGTCTCACCACACTCCTATAAATTGCATTTCATCACAAACTACTACTGATTTACTTCAGGGTCAGTGTTAAGCGCTTTGAAACAATTATTGTTAGGGGTGTCTCTAAAATAGTTCTCCAAAACGTGGTTGCTATGTATTGAAGTAAATGTGTGTTATTTATATCTTATTTCACTCGAATATGTCTGTTCTCTGACACATCTTGCTACAAATAATAACTTTACTGCAAAAGCTATATAAAATTATAATTAACTTAAAATAATGCGACATGAAATGAGAGTTACACCTTAATGCTGAATAGCTAGTAGATAGTTGAAGTGCCACATTTCTTCAGTATAGCGGTAATAATACGTGGAACCTTTACCACTGTGCCACAGGCTCGCTCTATTTTCCAGGTTTTTAAGAGTTGAGCTCGTTGCAGGGAAGTTTCGCATAATAGAACTGTGAATTTATTGTATTGCAGCCAACCAACCTCGGCAGTTGCACTTATTTGTCTTATTATCCCGTTGCATACTTTTTAGCGGGTTCAATACTTCTAAGAAGGCGTCGGCAACCCTGCAGCTCGTTATCTTGGCCCATTCTTTTTATACTTTTGACAAACTAAAAACCATTGTACCAATATTTTAAATATCCATACCTACTACAAAAAACATTTTTATAAAATACTAGCGAGTAAGCCGCACGCATTCAATGCCACTCCAAGTACTTTTGGATACACAATATTTTTTCCGTTTTCTGAGATGATGCTGTTTTTTTAAGAAAACTTCACTGGTGTACGCACAACTTTTCACTAATGTTCCATCGGAATCAGATGAATCATATAGAAACGCATAAGAGACAAACAAACATACATATTTATTTACATAGATTTTTTAATATAATATGTATATTTGTGCAGTGGCGTAGGTAGGGCTTGTTGCGCCCGGGGTAGTCATTGAATTTGCCGCCCCTCCCCGCCCCCCTTTTCTTCAAAACTTTTTGTAACCATTACGACACAAACATTGCGCTGCAGGCAGGAAATTTTTATGAAGAATAAATATAATTTCTTGAAAAGCATACTACATTTTTACAATCCTGATAAATTTTATGATTAATATTACTAATTTTTCAAAAAAAAGGTTGACTTTATATTGACAATTGTTTTAAATTGAGCCTTAGAAATTTTTTTATGAATAAATATAATTTCTTTAAAAATATGTACTATATTTTTACAATTCTGTCATTTACAAATGTTGTTTGAGTTCCGCAGGTTCTTTTTTTCAAGTATCAAAATAAATCTGTAATTCATTTAAATAAATTTCATATTTTTTATTAATATGGAAAAACACAAAAACGTATTAAATATTATGAATGGATTTAGAACAAGATATTCAGTAGTTTTACCAAAACAACATTTTAAAAAATTTTACAGTATTGCAATTTTTTTAATCGCACATTTCTCACTGTTGATATTAAATGTGCCGCCCCCCCCCTCCCCCCTCCCCCCCTCAAGCCTCCCTTACTACGCCAGTGGATGTGTGTGTTATTAAGGAAGCGCGTTCTTACACATTCATAGCCTTCGCAGTGAAAATATATATTTAATACTATTTTTAACTATAGACACTTCACGATTGGTGCAGATACAATCACAGTGGTCAAGTGGTAAAGGTTTATTTTCATCTGTTTCCGTTATCAAATCTCAATTGATGAATACATTTGTTCTGTGCCAGCACGACGGCTTGCGAATGTCTCAGGTTCAAATCTCGGTACGTTTTACGTACGTAAAACATGATTTATAAATCGGTTTATACATTTCTGTCCATAGTCATGAATGTTTGCAATGTCTTGAATTCCCTCCCGCCCATCCAATTCTAAAACAAGGAGGCGTGGCGTGGTTGATTATCTTTGATTAGATTAAGCCCTATCTTTCTATAACTCCTATCTTTGAAAAAGATAGATCTAGCGGTTTACAACGGCGATATCGTCGCTGCTCTGGAAGAAAACACTAAATCGAAAGAATGGCATATTGGGTTAGCTATAACAAAACGTTCTTTATTTCAAAAACACACCTATTTTATAAATTATGCTTTTATTTAAAAACAGTTTTGTACAAACAAACAAAATGAAAAAAGTATCGCATTTCAAACATTTGGCAAACTTCAAAGTCCAATTACTCAAAACTAGTATTTTCCAGTTACTCTCTTCTTCCAGAACATCGACGATATGAAGGCGTAAATTTATTTTAGTATGAAGATATCACTCATAGTGTCCTGCTACCGTTATCTCTATCCATTAGTTTTTTTAACACTGATACTGTAGAAATAAATTCTTAATATCATGAATGTGTGAAAGTTCGCTTAATGATTCAGCAGGAAAGGGTTAAATTTTATAATATAACTTATTTTTCACCCTAAATAAGTGGTTTATAAAACATCCCTAAGCTGCACGACGTGAAAGAGGTCTAAACATGTCGTTACTTAGTGATTTAGTTCTCCAATATAATAAGGACTGCCAATAAAATTTCAAATAATCCTTCATCATAAAGTAGGTTTACGACACCTCCTAAAAATATGGTTTAAGCTATGTGAGGTGGCATGAATATTTAAACGTGACTGATGCACGCTGCATCGAGAATCTTTTATGGCACATTTTCACGAAATCAAAATGTCGTTATGTATTTTATATACGACAATTCCTTGCCTGTGAATTGTTGCAATGTCACTTTGAAATATTTGCTACTCTTTTCCAACGAACTAAAGCTTATATAGTGACATTGTTACAAATAAAATTTTCTGATACACTTTTTTTTTAACACTGAATACAGACTTCTTTATGTGCATTTTTCCATTACATTTGGGCTGGGCAAGTTGGTTGAAAGGCAGGATTGCACTTGTGGACACAATCATCACGACGCTAATCACGTTCTGTGGGAATGCCCCGAGATGAATGCCGAACGAGCAGAGCTGTTTGCTATGGTCCGTCTTCATACGGGCTCAATAGGCCACGCTGACTTGATCTCAACCAAGACCAACTTTGAGGCGTTCGATAAATTTGCAACATTATATGGGGAGCGAGATATTCTCGATTCCTCTTTAGATTCAACCTGGCGTAGATTAAACTCTAGCGCTATGACGGATTCTCAATATACGGATACAAAGGATACTTAATATCGCTTAAACTAAGTGGCTGAGCAAGTCACATTTTCTTTTTTTCTTTTTTTTCTTAAGCACAATAGTGCGTGGTTAAAGAATCGGTACCGTGCATACCGATGCAGTGTACTGACACTGCATCGGTTTGCACGGTACCGTTCTTGTGTTGGTGTAGGTGGGGCAACCAACTTGTATGTTAGTATGATGAGGAAGCTAGGTCTTGGCCCTTGAGACTTCCTGAAAGTGTGGCCCTTAGGCCAAAAAGTTTGAAGACCCCTGATCTACATACATAGACATTTTCTATTCAATATCTATTCCATAACATTCCTTATTTCATAACTTCCTAGAGTAGTATTAGCAAAATCTATATTTTTATTTAGTACCTACAGTAAAATTAATTTCGAAATTTAGTGCTATCTACTGTTTCGGATAATATTATATTGAGTAAATTCCAAGAACACGGATCATGAGATTACATGGATTCCTGGAGGATTAGCTATAATCCGGCTTTATTTTGATTAATAAGCACACTTATAGATATTAATATTACACCGACATAAATTTAAAGTAGGATTTGTTTTACTTGTGGATTATTTATTTGATTCTTTAAGATACATGAGTGAAGGCAAAAATTTATCATAACTTATTACAGTCAATCTGGGTAACTTTGAGCCAGTCCTGAGGGTTTTTGTATTTTTATGGTTCGCCATTGCATTTATGTGTGGTATTGTTCTACATGAGAATGTACTAATGTTTATAGCATAAATAGATTTACTGTTATAATTGATATATATTATAGATAAAACAAGGTAGGAAAATTTTTTATCCAAATCAGGTAACTTTGTCCTACGATACAAATAATAACTGTAATTACTATAAATTCAGTGATTTTTAAGTGTAAACTTTTCTTTATGCTTTCATATATTCTGTACAGCATTATACAGCATTTGGTTTACAGATTAATAATACGAATTGAAAAGACGGCTAATCCAATTTATTTCAAGAATTTTTTTAGACAGCTTGCAAATTCAACAATTAAACAAATTATGTTGAACATTAATTCATATTTTTACCTCCAGGAGCTACTCTATGGATTTGCTTGGTTAAAAAATATTCATATGGCATTAATATTAGCACTTTTTTCCATGTAGTGAGCCAATATTAGACCGATGGGCAAACTTGCCCAAATTGATGGTACTTGATGTACGATTGTGTTCATGTGAGTTTTTCAAACAACTTGAACCGCAATTACTAAAAAGTATGATCATACTGCTCATAAATCATACTGCTTTTATAAAGCCACTTCAGAAATAAATTAAAGAATAAAATTCCTTTTTATAACTCCCTAAAAGAGTACTACACAACCAAATTTCTTTTAGGAACGCTATCGTTTCACTTCCTTGAAGCTCGAAGATCGTTTTCGTTTCTAAAGCATTTTGTCATCTTCTTCGGGGACGTGTTTATAATGCTGAAACTGACAATTAACTTACATATTCCCAATTTTTACTTGAAACCATAACAAAACAAATTGTTATTCATAATTTCTTATGTTCGCATAGGTCACATATAGGTCATCAGTTGCAAGAGCCGTTCAGCATTTTCGAACAGCAACGGGTATTCTGTTAACTCTGGGTATTATTTTTTTAAATATTTTTTTTGCATGAATTTGTATGGTAATAATATTTCGTGTTATCTATTTTTTAAATTTAAAAAAATGTTTTTACTATTATTTGACACACCCTGGTTTTTTTTGTTAAGTTTAAGTTTTATTAGGATTCATAACTGAAATCGCACAGTGTTAACGACAATGATTCCTAGAAATCGGCCGGACTCTTGTCACGTAGGGCGCTCGTTCAATAGCCGGCGGGCAGTCCTTTTAATTTTATGTGTGAACAGTCGATTACGATCTGTCAAGCCGGGAGACTCACCGGCCTTGTGGCCCGCACCATTGACGATGTGAATTGTTTGTGTTTGTTTTGAATTGGACGTAATTTAAATTCGTTTGTCGTGTTATTTGCATTATAACTTAAAGTAAATTCAGTTGTTAAGTAAATGTAAATGTAGAATCAATTTTATGTGTTAAGAATAGTATTTTTGTGTATTGTAAGCCACTGCATAGTCGATTAAAAATAAATAAGTGTTGAACCGGATTTTAAATGGTGTTTGTTTGAGATTCCAGCACTTCCAGGACGTTCGATAACCAGCCATTCGCCTCTCTTCGATCCGGGTCGTCTCATATTATTGTCTTCGTTATTATTATTTAACTGTATAATACATGACGCATTGGCGTCAGCTGTAATGCTACGTAATGTTATTTTCAATTTCGAAATAAATATTTTTAGGAATATATTTTCAATCGTTTTATGCTTGACGTGATTTAACTGTAAGTACGTTTGTGATGATGATGACGATTATTTAGTTCAGAAGAGATGTGACCAGTTCGACAGGTGGCGATATTTCATATATACTGTCGTCGACTGTCTTTGTCCTACTTTAGTCATCATGACTGACCTTTTCATAGTTTTCACTTTTAATGCAGAGTATGCAAAATCCGTGTTGTATGTCGGTCACTACTTGATTTTGCTGACTGCATTTTCAATTGCTTTAGGAAATAAAATACTATTTTCTAATTAGTCTCTTCTTTATTGCTGACGAATAATAACAAGTGTTATGTTTCGTAAATCTACAGCGTCATGTATCAGTAAATATTTTTTACTAAACTTCTTTTCGTAAAATATGATATTTTAATACGACGTACTTATACTCTTCAAATTAATGAGACAGCTCGGTGGAACGTGCACAGTGTATAATCCTAGTGCATCCATAACGTCTGAAATTTAATGAGATTTGTTTATCAATTTAACACTCATTAAAGGGATATTCGATTTCCACCACAGGCAGAGCGATACTGCTTTTAAAGAGAAAATTTAAATCGTTTATTCCCAAACATTTATTTATAATAAAAAAATATTTAAAATTGTCAATTTCCATAGATTAGAGTAACACGATTCTACCTAGTTGCGCAACATAAATATGTTTTTTTTTTCATGTCCGCTCCCAATGTGGAGCATATGGTCTCCTAATGGAGGTATCTTAACAAAATTTTTCTACAAGAACTGCTTGTTGCTCAGTTGCTCAACCTCTCTTTTTTCGAAGAGAGTAAGGATAGAAGGATAGGGCTATGACAGGACCTAATCGCTCTCGCTACGCCACGTGAGGTTGGGATGTGTGGGAGGGAGGACTCGGACTACGAACAGAAATCCGTATATCGATTGAAAGATCAATTGAACCCGAGACATCCGTAACCGTAGCCAGCGACGCTACCAACTGCGCCACGGACGCCGACAAATATGTTGCGCAACATAAATATGTGTCATCAGGTATCAAAAGTGGTTAAGTCCCTTTTAAATTAAAAAAGTTTTAAAAAAGTTTTATTTAACATTTTAAGTAAAGCAATTATTATTGACATGTAAAATGAATTAATATGAAGTATATTTTGTATTACAAATTTAACTTTCGTTTTTCATTGAATAATGATTGATTTCATTTAAGGTGTTAACGTTCAATTCTTGGTGGAAAGACATTATATTGTAAAAAATAAAACACATTTCATTTGTACTACTTCCACATATTTATAATGATCAGGACCGGTTTCGCTCATCACGAGCATTATCAACTGATAAAAATACAAACATAACAGGCTTATTTATATAAAATTGAGTGTAAAAATGAAGGTATATAAAACTGATGGTTCATGAACTGAGACAAGAAAATACTGATTAGCAAACAAATTATACATAAATCAAATAAAAGAGTCTACAATTAAAATTTTATGGACCTCTTGCAAATCATTAAATACTAATCTGAAATCACAAATATAGCTACATTAAAAGTCCATTTAGCTGAAGAGTGAAACCGGTCCTGATCATTATAAATATGTGGAAGTAGTAAAAATGAATTGTGTTTTATTTTTTAAAATACAATGTTTGATTTGTTCATGTGCGTGAAATTACTTCAGTAGCTAGTATACCAGAATTTCACACGCATTCAGTTAAAAAAAAAAACAAAATATGGATTTGACCAGTTATGATACCAGACAACAAACACATTATATTATAGTGATGTTTAATACTTCATGAAACATGGACTCTTAATTTAGCTTCTTTACCGATTTTGTCGGCCTCTGGCCTAGAGCGATAAAAGCTGTACCTTCAACTACCGATTTATTTATTTTTATCAATTTTAATCTGAGATCTTGGACATGGGTATTTTTTATGTCTTTTCAAGGTAATCTCAAACAACTTAAAATTCCCATAACGTTTATGTGCTGTGATTTAAAATTAGCTTTAAAGCCAAATATTTATATAAAAAAAGGAATAATTTCATTATTTTTAAATGGTTCACTAATTTCTTTTAAAAAATTCAAAATCCGCTATTTTTCTTAACGAATACTTACGCATTATTTAAAGTCATTAAAATTTTGGTCAGTTAATGAACTTGTAATCTAGCTTTATTTTTTATTTCAGATTAGTATTTATTGACTGTTAAGAGATCCTTGACATTTTAATTGTAAGATATTTAATTTCGTTTATATATAATTAGTTTGATGACCTGTAAATTATTGTCTTAGTTCATGAACTAACTGTTTTATTTTATTGTAATTATTACCATTCAATTTTATATAAATAGCTCTATTGTGATTGTACTTTTATCAGTTGATAATGCTCGCTATGAGCAAAACCAAAAAGAAGTAGTACAAAAAAACTGTGTTTTATTTTTTTATATGTAATGCTTTTTCACCAATAATTGACAGTTAACACCATAAAAGTGATAAAAACAAAGGCTTATATAGTACAAGTATCTTTTACCCGGCTTCACCCAACATAGAGGGCGCTTATATTAGGTTATTAAATTTAGGCGTTGGCTAGCTAATGTTTTAATGTGGTTGAAATTTTAAAATATCACCGTCAGCCTACCTCTTTTGTAACATCCACAAAATAAAGTCTACCAATCAATAATAATGTTGAAAGATGAAACCAGCTATAATAAAAGATGAAAATTTTGCCACTTGCACTCTTGTTAAGGCGCCGCATAACTTCTAGATAGACAGCTTGTTCAGAGTCATACGTTAATTCTCGATGACGATTCCAGATGTACACCAAGTTGTACGAATTTACCAAACTCACTTTTTGCCGAATCGCAAACATGAAACTTAATATTTAACACAAATATTTGTAAAATCACTGGTAATTCCAAAAGATGTTGGAAAGTGGCAATTCGCTACTCTGTTAATGTGGTGTTTACAAAATAAGGATTAAGGCGATTCTCGAAATTTTAACTCAGGTATCAGTGTGAATAATATGTGTCGTATTTGTATCTTCTATATAAACGTTAGACACTGTTTACTGTCTGTCAGTTCGAGTCCATTCGTGTGCTCGAATGCCTGAAGATGCCGAAAGGCGAATCCCGGGTCGTTAGTGACAAAATACATGGAATTGTACAAAATCTCAATAATCCAAATTTTATATAGTAGTGATTTATATAACCTTTCAATGGTCTCCTGGTTACCCTTAACAAACTTTTTCTACTAGTAAAGCGAAACCACAACTGTATAAATATCTTTTTTAGAATACATACCATACAAATCTCTTTCACTATGTTTTGGGTGTCAATTCGTGCATCCTTTTTAAAAAATATGTCATTTTTATCGGCGAGCCAAATAAATTTCAACGAGAAAGTTTGAGATCCAGCCGTCACAGCATGTCCCCGGGGTCTGCCCTGCCGGTTCAATAACACGTTGGGCTTAATAACTTCATGTCGTACATTTCGCACCGTGCCTCCTATAATTTGTAGATTTCCAATGAGAATACGTATGCTGTTCAGTATTGGAAATGATTCATCGAAACGTACGTTATAGGTACATATTATATACAGATCTATATTATTTCATAATCGCAGCCTCAGTACACGGGCCTGGTTATAATATATACAAGGTAATACACTGAAAACCAGTGCTTCACTAACGATTTCCTCCCATGGTACTCCAGATTTTTTACTAAAGTTCCGCTGCGCTTCACAAGTATAAACACACTTACACCTCGTATAGCACGGTTTTGATATTACACGGTTGATGAATTGTGACATATTTTTGTACAACACACTTTATATAACACGGCTTCAGCATTTTTTTAATAGAAAATGATCTTAAAATGGAAAGAAGTTTTCGCTCATTATCGCGAAATACGTAAAGATTTATACGCTAAAAGCAAACAATCGCTTACTACAGAATTTTTAAAGCCTAAATCTAAAAATACTCTAAAGTCTTAAACTAACAATCGAACAGAAAAAGAGTCGAACATATATAATTGTGAGTGATAGCCATGATGAATGAATGATCTATTACATATTATTAAAGTTTTATTCAATACGTACCTAAATATAATTTAAGACGTAATAAAGTTTAATTTCAATATCAAATTTGGATTATTGAGATTTTGTACACTTCCTTGTATTTTGTCACTAACGACCCGGGTTTCGCCTTTCGGCATCTTCCATTCGTGTGTTCGAATGCCTGAAGATGCCGAAAGGCGAATCCCGGGTCATTAGTGACAAAATACATGGAAGTGTACCAAATCTCAATAATCCAAATTTGAAATACCTACATGTGTATTGTTTCGATTGTTTATTAAAAAAAACAAAGGATATTTACAAACTTCGATATTTTTTTGGAACGCATATCATAATTTTGTATGAACTTCAAACCTCGTATAACACGACGTTTTTGTGGAGCCATATGACCGTGTTATACGAGGCCCAAGTGTATATATGAAATATGCATTCAAATAAATTAAAATTGGTTGTGTTTTTCATTGTTTTCTTAGTTGTTATTAATTGTTAGTAATTTCTCCAGCCCTTGACTAAATACATAATGTGACTCAATAAAAATATACAAATTGTCGTGAAATGCATTTGAAATTATAGATACGTTTTTTGCGACCTGTGTATGTATATTTTTAACCATCTCCGCTCCCAATATGGAGCATATGGACTCTTGATGGAAGTATCTCAACACAAGCTTGTTGCTCTGTAGTTCAACCTATCTTCTTCGAAGAGAGTAGGGATAGAAGGATAGGGATAGGAAAGGATAATCATTCTTGCCCGTTTTTGGGATGGGACAAGAGTGGGAAGAATTTTAGACAGAAATCCATAAATCTAAGTAGTTTTGTAATTTACATATTAAAAAGACAAATAATTTAATGATAGATATTTCATTTATACGGGAATAATAATTTTCTGAATACAAATTTCATCCTATCAATTTATTTCTATAAAATATTCTGCATATGATGACTGAATTTTAAAAACTATTTTGAATTTCACAAATTTAGTTCCGGAGTTTTTGTTCATCTCTGGTCAAGCGCTCTCTATCGGAGTTTGTCAACAAGAAATAATGGCCCAAACGAATATTGAACATCCATAATTAAAGCCACTTAATTAAACATTTTTAAAAATAATGTTTCATCCAAATTAATAGTAATAATAATAATAAATGTTTTTTTGACGGTCAATATCATATTTTCAATAATTTTGATTCATTGTTGAAAATTGCCACTTAGAGCAAACCTGTCTTCTTGAAAGAAAATTGTGGAAAATGTATGCCGCATGCTTTCTTCTCTATAGGGATATTGAAACACTTCGCTAGATATTAAACAAATTTGATGATATACAATGGATTTAAACCTTTCTACTTATAATTCCACAATTTAATGGTACAGCTGTAAAACTTTTCTCACCCTGAAAACCGGACCCGGATCATTAAATGTTTTTTTTTTGTTTATTTATTTTAAAAAGATTGATATTACTTTTTAAAAAATAAAACATAATTCGTTTGTACTACTTCCACATATTTATAATGATCAGGACCGGTTTCGCTCATCACGAGCATTATCAACTGATAAAAATACAAACATAACAGGCGTATTTATATAAAATTGAGTGAAAAAATGAAGGTATATAAAACTGATGGTTCATGAACTGAGACAAGAAAATATTGATTAACAAACAAATTATACACAAATCAAATGAAAGAGTCTACAATTAAAATGTTATGGGCCTCTTGCAAATCATTAAATGTAGATTAGTATTTGTAATTGTAGATTAGTATTTAATGATTTGCAAGAAGCCCATAACATTTTAATTGTAGACTCTTTCATTTGATTTATGTATAATTTGTTTGTTAATCAATATTTTCTTGTCTCAGTTCATGAACCATCAGTTTTATATACCTTTATTTTTTCACTCAATTTTATATAAATACACCTGTTATGTTTGTATTTTTATCAGTTGATAATGCTCGTGATGAGAGAAACCGGTCCTGATCATTAAAAATATGTGGAAGTAGTACAAATGAATTGTGTTTTATTTTTTAAAATATAATGTCTTTCCACCAAGAATTGACAGTTAACACCTTAAAAGTGATTGATATTACGTCTTATAATTGCCAACTCTCCAAGTATTTCGAATTTTTAATTGCATTAGCATTCAACTCGAGAAGAAAAGAAATCACAAACATCCATTTCAAATTAAAATTGAAAAAAAAACCTTGCCGGGAGTTAAGCCCAAAGCCAACTGAGTGTTAAGGTGAAGCTTTTACTTACCAATAGATCCCAGAGACTGGCGTTTAATGTATCCTCTCTTTTTACTATGTCCATTCCCAGTGTGGAGCATATGGTCTTCTAATGTAGATTTCTCAACAGAATTTTTCGACGAGAACTGCTTGTTACTCGGTTGCTCAACCTTTCTTATTCTAAGAGAGTAGAGATAGAAAAATAGAGCTAGGATAAGACATGTCGTTCGCTGATCGCTCTCGCCATGCCCCGTTTTTAGTATACGATGGGTGGGAGAGAATTTCGAACTTCACAAATATTCATGCCTACGAACAAAAATCTATAAATCGATTGAAAAGTTAATTTATGAAACTGTCCGCACCGGGATTTAACCACTGCGCCACGGAGCTGATCTCTTTACATCGATAATTGACAATAAACACCATTCAAAGGAATAAAAAAGCTTAAACATTTTTTTATTGACTCCTACAATAGGTTTTTTGAATACCGTTAAAACTTGATGATGAAACTATCGTTACATTCACTTGCAGCAATAAGGATTCAAACCCATCACTAAAAAGTAATATTTTATTGAGTATTTTCTTAGAAATTAGCTTGACAATTATGTCTAAGAATAATATTATAAATACGTTCGTAGGTAGTATCACCTATAAGCATTCACTCAATACGTTCCATGCGCAGTCAGAGAGTGAGTTTTCGTGCTGGGTTGTGCTGTGCGTTACAGACAGCAAGATAAACTAACAAATATATATTGTTTTATAATATATAATTAATTCCGATACATTATTGGTGATATTTACTAAATTTAAAAGTAGTTTTCGTTAAGTTTTAGTAAACTATGTTATTCCTTAAAAAAATGTATTGTTACTTCTCAGCTTATGATGTTCTAAACGATTTATATGAATCTATTATTTGAAACAAAAATGAAATGTTTGTTGTTTTTGTTTTAATTTAAACAATAAAATGAAACAAACTGACTGCGTAATTATTACTGAAAAAAAATGCATTTGTTCAGAACTTCATTGAAATTTATTTCAACGTATAAAATTGTTTTATTGTCGATGCAGCATTTCAAAAAAGTTCATTGTATTATTTGTCATTCATTTGTTAAGAAATATAGCTTAGTTTTTCTTGAAATATATTAAAAATAGTCCACAGTCATTTTTAAAAAATGACTGTGGACTATTTTTAAAAATAAAAATATTTTAAAACATAAAACACAATTCATTTTCACTACTTCCACATATTTATAATGATCAGGACCGGTTTCGCTCATCACGAGCATTATCAACTGATAAAAATACAAACATAACAGGCGTATTTATATAAAATTGAGTGAAAAAATGAAGGTATATAAAACTGATGGTTCATGAACTGAGACAAGAAAATATTGATTAACAAACAAATTATACACAAATCAAATGAAAGAGTCTACGATTAAAATGTTATGGGCCTCTTGCAAATCATTAAATGTAGATTAGTATTTGTAATTGTAGATTAGTATTTAATGATTTGCAAGAAGCCCATAACATTTTAATTGTAGACTCTTTCATTTGATTTATGTATAATTTGTTTGTTAATCAATATTTTCTTGTCTCAGTTCATGAACCATCAGTTTTATATACCTTTATTTTTTCACTCAATTTTATATAAATACACCTGTTGTGTTTGTATTTTTATCAGTTGATAATGCTCGTGATGAGAGAAACCGGTCCTGATCATTAAAAATATGTGGAAGTAGTACAAATGAATTTGAAATGGATGTTTGTGATTTCTTTTCTTCTCGAGTTGAATGCTAATGCAATTAAAAATTCGAAATACTTGGAGAGTTGGCAATTATAAGACGTAATATCAATCACTTTTAAGGTGTTAACTGTCAATTCTTGGTGGAAAGACATTATATTTTAAAAAATAAAACACAATTCATTTGTACTACTTCCACATATTTTTAATGATCAGGACCGGTTTCTCTCATCACGAGCATTATCAACTGATAAAAATACAAACATAACAGGTGTATTTATATAAAATTGAGTGAAAAAATAAAGGTATATAAAACTGATGGTTCATGAACTGAGACAATAAAATATTGATTAACAAACAAATTATACATAAATCAAACGAAAGAGTCTACAATTAAAATGTTGTGGACCTCTTACAAATCAATAAATCCTAATCTGAAATCACAAATATAGCTACGTTAAAAGTCCATTAGCTGAGCAAAATTTTTTAATGACATAACTAATGCAATAAACAATAGTGGATGGTCCTGTTCATTATAAATATATGGAAGTAGTAAAAATGAATTGTGTTTTATTTCTCTTAAATATAATGTAATATCATCAATAATTTCCCTCAAAATTAAAATTGTTCAGGAGTGAGTAAAAACTGTCGACAACATTACATGGTCAGTTGCGTTATGAATCTTTGAAATGCACTCCTATAAATTCACATGTTTGCAGATACGGTATTATACGTAGGCAGTGTCAATATAAAAATAGCTTACATCAAGTGGCAGGGTCAGAATTTTTAAATCTAAAACCATTGTAAAATGATATTGATCAATTTATTTTTCAAATTTACATCATTTGGCCAAGACCTGATCTGTCGTCTTTAAAATGACATCCAATCATTAACTCATGTTCAAACTATTTTAGCTTTACATATTAGCTTAATTTATTAAAACTTTATTACTTAAAACTCTTTTTAACAAAAATTGTCAAACGAAAGGTGACCTTAAGTCCACTTCTCTTTTGAATGTACTTAGGATTGGAAAATGATATGGAAAGCATTATCAAGTTAGTTTTTCCCACTACATGTATTTTTATGTATGTGGAGTCAATGTCATAGCCGCTTACTAGGAAAAGACTAGTTGTACATTTTGTTATGAGGCATGGCTTAAGTATATAAGGATGAAAACATTTTCTTCTTCTAATGTGGAGCATATCGTAAACCTAAATTTGGACTATGACAAATCAAAAAATGACATTCTGAGATAATTGGATTTTAAGATTCAAACCCACTCAACTATATCTGGAAATGTATGTACTAAGCCAATTGTCTTGTCAAGTGTCTACTTTTGGATGAAATAATATTTATATTAAAAAATTATAAAAAAAACTGGTATTTTTGAAATGTCATAGTCTAAAACTAGATTATTTTGACTATGCATTCAATATAATTATTATAATTAAACTAGCATAACCGCACCCGTCATAGATGACGCTACTGAAATTGAAAAACTAGATGTCTAAAGTAGCTAGTACGTCAGAAATGTGTGCATTGCATAACATTTTATTTTATATATCACAATTAACGATAAGGTCATGAGAAAATCTCATACCTACCTGTGATATGTGATAATAATAAAACGTTAACAGAGCCGTCTGAGCCATTATAATATATAGGATACTGAAATCGCCTGATTTGATTGAAGACAGAAAAAACCACTACCTTAGAGTATTCATTATTGTCCTTGAAATCTGGAAAAATTGTGATGTGATCGTTCGTCGATTTTGTAAAATAATTCATTAAAAAATATTTTGAATAGTTTTTCAAATATTCGAATATCGAATAGTTAATAAAATGCCGAATATATTCGAATATTTGAGTTGCAATTCCTACTGTCTATCCATCGTAAAAAGAACCGATTAATTGGAAGCCCGATGGCAACTTCATGTGGTTTCAGTAGAAATGTATTGATAGGTATTAAGGGAAATAATTATAATAATGAATAAATCGCTGGGGAGCAAAATTATCGACACCTCACTTCCATAGTGTAACAAGTCAAAAAACACAGTTTTTAGTTAAGTATGATTAAATGTTTAGAATACCGATATCTACTAGGCCCAAAATGTAACAAGTGGTAATCTGTGGTTATTTTAGATCGACAGTGGTTATATTTCTTTGGATTCAAACTGTTACAACTACAAAAAATCATGTAAAAACTTCTGAAAAAAAATAAAATTATATTTATAATATCTTAGAATTTCATTAAAATCTACAAAAATAGATGAAGGTAAAACAAAAGATTAAGCCTGTCTAAAATCTTGTTTCTTTATTATCTCAGAACTATGCTTTTTAGTATCGTTATGACTTAAATGATTGTTGATAAAAATGATACAAAGTTTCGATTACACCAGACCGAAGTAAAAATAAAAAATCTACATTCACTTATAGAGGCAATTTTTCTTGTAGAATTACGAGAAACCCTTGAGGTAGTTTATATTTCAAATCGACACGCCAGGGCTTACACATTCCGTACTGTAGGTCTTCGTTTATATAGAATATAGGGTACCCATATTATCTAGTATGTATGTAATCCACCCCTAAGGCTATTTTATGAGACGAGGTGAGTGATTTGCATATGTGGGTTTTCACTAGTATATAAGGGTATATAGAATTTCAATGTGTTCAGTTATAAAATGATATTAACCCCGTATTTTATTAAGCATTTAAAATAATAAAACCAGAATATTCGAAATCGCAAGAATTGTCTCTTGTAAAACTATAATACTTACATGTAATTCAAAAGAAATAAGCATTAACTTTAATTTTCTTTTCACATGTTCGCTCCCAATATGGGGCATATGGATTATTAATGGAGGTATCTCAACAGAAGCTTTCTACAAAAACTGCTTGTTACTCAGTTGTTCAACCTCTCTTTTTCGAAGAGGTAGGTATAGAAAGATAAAACTAGGACTGGAGTAGTGGTTAGCTAATCGCTCTCGCAACACTTCGTTTTTAGGATCGAATGCGTGGGAGGGAATTTTAAATATCACAAACGATTAAAAAACTATTTATAAAACTGTCCGTACGTGTGTGCAAAACCGGAAATACATTTTAAATTATGCAAAATTATCGAAAATCCAACAATCAAAATCATTCATAGCAGAAGAAACTCTGTGCTGTTGGATATAAAACGGTTGCATATGGTACGGTCATGCATGTCGGATTGTTACCATACTGTACTATAATTTTGTATTTTTTATTGTAAAATCGACAAAGTTTTCAAATTATTATTGATTATACAAAAAAGTCGTAAGCTCTCATCTATTTTTAATTTTTATTTATATACATAACTAATTTATTTACAAATAGCAAAATTTTCATTTATTTGTATGACCTAATTCATAGATAATTTAAAGGGTTAAAGGCCAAAGTAGCTCATTGTTACACCGTGAATATGGAACGGTTAACTGATTTGCAGTACAAATCAATACTTATAAATTCTGATAAAAACAGCTTGCAAATATATTTGACAAACATTAAATGAATTTTTGTAGTCTTCAGCTGAGTAGTCATGTAGTATCCATGATACATTGTAATCTCCTATTTCATCTTCTGGGTCCGCTAGTGATTTGTATTAGGTGATTCTTGTTACATAGTTTGGTTAGGTTAATCAGCAACAACCCAAGATTGAAAATTGTGAGAATACAATGTGCAAGACTCGCATAATAACAGAAGTATATGATTTCATTTATAAAAATAAAAAAATTCTAATGATAGAATATCTGCAGCATACATGACGATGCAGATTACGAAACGTAATACTCACCTGTAGTGAAACATTGTACTTTTCATTTTCGTCAACATTAGTGACTTAGCATAATTAATCGGTAAATAATATTTGACCGATATTCAATATTCTGCAAACGCTGCGCAACAGGTAGGCACTCATCAAAGCAACAGATGACGATTAAAAGAAGGTCGAGACGACAATTTAAATAAACAAAGAAGGAAAAGCCGGATTCATTCTGTAAGCGCTCTCCGAACGTGACTTCTGTCGTCACTCGCCGAACGAACTCTGAACTGCATAAAATTCATCATCATCATCCGTCCTACAGCTTAAATCGTGTCAAAAATTTAACATTGAAATCATATTCCTAAATGTATATTGATTGAATCGGCATTTACTTGGTAAAACTCCATTATAATAGAATAAAATATCTATTCATTTACAATAAGAGCTTAGCGAAATCTCATCTTTAATGTTATAAAAAAAATAATCAGTAATTCTGTCGCGAAATTCATGACTCACTTTTTGGTAATCCACCCTTACCAACACTTACAAATATAAACGAGCGGTTCATCTATCCCTGTCAGCACCTCTTCAGGGTAACGACCACCTCCCCAGCATCACTTTTCGCCATTTGCCACCCATGATCAGAGCTGGACGTAAGACACAACCAAACAAAAACAAAAGGATATAGTACAATGAAATATTATATTTAATACTTATTTATTTAATTTAAGACATCGACTGAGGGTGCTTGATGGAATTTCAATATCAAATTTGGATTATTGAGATTTTGTACACTTCCATGTATTTTGTCACTAACAACCCGGGTTTCGCCTTTCGGCATCTTCAGGCATTCGAGTACACGAATGGACTCGAACTGAGGACTCGGACTCACGTTAGTGACAAAATACATGGAAGTGTACAAAATCTCAATAATCCAAATTTGATATTGAAATTCCATCAAGCACCCTCAGTCGATGTCTTAAATTACTTTGAAAAAATATTTGGATGCAATTAATATCGATCAATTTCAAAGTGCTAATTTGATACTATTCGTTACTGATTTAATGCTACTTCTGAGTTTACTCTTTATGAATAATAGTATAATTTTTACCTTTAAAAAATCTTAATATATTTTAACATATTATATACATGTATTTTATATCTGAGGCCTTAAGTTAAGTATTAGAAAACACTTTTAAATTTTTATTCTTGTAAGACCGATTTAAAATTAATGAAAAATAGAAAATCTATAGTGTATGTCAAAATGTGTCGCCATATTTTACACCAAGATATTCCTATGCTGACATAAGCAATTCAGATGGTGTGATTTACTAGTAGAAGAAGTGTCTATCTTTACTTGGAGAGATATAGCACAAAAGAGTCACCACAGTATTTGGCAACAGTAATGTGAAAAATAATTACATCCATTTTTATTGAGAAATACACAATCAGCTGTACTGAACAGTTGATACAAATGACATAGGCACTTGTAGCGTTGGACCCCAGATATATATCTAACTTATTGAGTAATTAAAATACTTGTTAACCCATGGTTTTGGATAAAATGTGTATTGATCAACTAGATGTCCCAATACTAAGTATGTGTCACTTTTTTTTTGTTTACGCCAATACGCCATGACATGGTTTTGTGAAAATAAAATAATGTTCAAATAATACTTACTGTTATTAAGTCAATTTAAATATTACATACCTTATCTTTTACCGATTTTACATATCGTATCGCATTTGGATTGTTGAGATTCTGCACACTTCCGTGTATTTTGTCACTAACGACCCGGGTTTTGCCTTTCGGCATCTTCAGGCATTCGAGCACACGAATGGACTCGAACTGACAGACAGTAAACAGTGTCTAACGTTTATATAGAAGATACAAATACGACAAATATTATTTACAACGTAAAATATTATACGTCTGAGAGCCACACTGATACCTGAGTTAACATTTCGAGAATCGCCTTAATCCTTATTTTGTAAACACCATATTAACAAAGTGGCGAATTGCCGCTTTTCAACTTCTTTTAGAAATACCAGTGATTTTACAATTATAATAGTATTGTGGGTTTTGACGGAATGCAATTCGACGAAAGGGTAAATATATACAATCATTCCACATTTAGTGACATCTGTTAGGTGTTTCAACGTATCGGATATAATAGCGGAGAATTAGGAAGGTTCAGCTGCTCATTCAAGATTGGCAAGGAGTTTAACTGGGCTCTATTAATTTCCAAAATTTCTTGATAAAATAATTTATGATCCCCTACGTTTTTATGCAACAGTTTAACCCCATCATCCGCATTAAACGTATGGTTCTCCATTAGCAAGTGATTTGCAAATGTCGAAGTTTCTTTTTTTAATCTAAAGGCAGCTAAATGTTCTGATACCCTTATATCTAATGTACGTGTGGTTTTACCCACATAGAAATGTTGGCAATCACTGCATTGTAATTTATAAATACCAGATTTGTTCTTAAAATGGACTCTATCTTTATTGTTAATAAGTAATTTGCCTAGAGAATTTTATATTATATCGCATTAAAAAAATTGTAATAAAATTAATAGGTTTCACAATACTTCCAGAGAGACTTCATCAAAAAACAGATTTTCCTTGCATTCATTTTTAACGATAAATACAGTTTCGTAAACTGACTCTCTAGTCGATTTATGGATTTCTGTTCGTAGACATGGATGCTTTTGATGTCTAGAATTCCCACCAATCCCATCCCATCCAAAAAATTGTAGCCAGAGGGGTCAGTTAACCGCTAATCCTATCCTAGCCGTATGCTTCTATCTCTACTCTCTTCGAAAAAGAGAGGTTGAGTAACTGAGTAACAATCAGCTCTCGTAGCAAAGCTTATGTTGAGATACCTTCATTAGGAGTCTATATGCTCCATATTGGGAGTGGAAATGGTAAAAAAATGCAATATGTCATTTTTAAAGATCAGATAATTAATTGTCATTAGAGCTTTTATTTACGTAAAGTCAAACCCGATTTTTACAATAGAAATATGAAAAACCTGATATAACGTAGATTCTATTTTTGCTTATAATTCTGCATGCGAAAGGAAAAGGGAGTTAAGTTTAAAATTAGTACTTTTCAAGTGAGTCAAAACAAGCTTCATGCAACTATCGATTTCAAAATATTGAGTGAAAACTATTTTATCTATTTTTTCGTAACTGTAATATATTTCTTCAATGTTAAAATATATTGTATTGTGTAGGATCACTTTATTTTTAGTGAAAGACTTTTTTTGTGGAATGTATTTGGTATAAGTGAAAACTATTTTTATGAAAGTGAATATGATTTAAACAAAGTGCATTTAATTGTGAACCTTTTTCTTATCTCTAGGCGTTGATAATTCAATTTAAAATAATTAAATTAAATTGCTAGTATGGTCCGGTTCTGGCATATGCCGGAGTACTGTTAGAACGATTTCGTCCATTTGTCTCAATAGACAACGCGCCTGGCTCACCATTCAGGAAGAATCTGATCTAAAAATCAAACACTCGTCACTTCCCTTATATAAAATAATCTAATTCTTACATAAATACGTCATCCGATTTTTAAAATACTAAAATACCACTTAAAAATCGGTAGGTATCTCCATGACACAATTTTTTCTAATTGCTTTTTAATGGTGGTTGATTCTTGTACATTTCTGAAATTGCAAGGCGCTACAGAGTTTTTAATTGTTTATGTGTTCATGCGATTATGTCCTCAATTAAGATTGGACGTCATGAACATACAGTTCATTTTACCATCAATATACAATATTTCTTAGACTTAGTGCCCATAATATTTCTTAATTCTTCTTAGATCTGCGTGAGAAAGGAAAAGGGCGTTAAGTCTACAATTGATACTTTTCAGTAGAGCCAAAACAAGATTTGCGTTTGTATGAAATTTGATGAAAACTGTGATATTTAAACATAAATTTTACCAATTCAGCAGCATTGATTCGACTCTTCTTTTTTATAATTATTATACGCATGTATGTATTGTAGTTATTTTAGAATACTTTACTCGTTTTCCAATTAACTCAACTTTACTCCCTGTTCCTTTTGCACACAGATACAATATCGTTGTTGTTCTGGAATAAGATACTAACTGAAAATTACTAGTTTTGAGTAATTGGACATGGAAGTTTTTCAAATGTTTGAAACGCTACACCTTTTTCATTTAGTCTGTTTGTGTAAAACTGAAAAGTAAAGTACAATTTACAAAAATAATTGTGTTGTTTCACACGGTAGAGTTCAAAATAAGAAACATTTTGATATAACTAACTCAACGTCATTTTTTCGATTTAGTATTTTCTTTCAGAACAGCGACGATACAATTATAGTTGACATATAAACTGTTTACTAATAATTATCAGTTCGAGTTCATCCGTACACATTAACGCCTGAAGATACCAAAAGGCGACAACAGATTCGTTAGTAACAAAACTTATGGAAGTGTAGGAAATTTAAACGATTCAAATAAATATTTTATAAAAATCACATGAAAATTTCACTCGAGATTAACTCGAAGGGAAAATACATCAAAAATTTTAAATTTTGACCTTGCCGGAACTTGAACCTATGCCTATCTTATTGCTAGGATTAAGCATTTACCACTTTCGTTCAATTGCTGATCACTGTCTTTCCACTTGTCTTTTAGGAAGGCGTTTTAACAAATCATACACCAAAAATAAATTACAATACAAACTGAAATAAAAAATAATTATTCTTTCGATAATTTATTTATAATATTTTTAATGTAATAACATTTTACACTTTTTCAGTTATTACTTATCTAAAACAGTATTGAAATTGATTATACTGAGAACATTTGCCTGTAAATTTCATACATTTCACGAGGAATATTGTTGCGGTTTTTAAATTTGATAAATCGTTGTAGACGTTTTTATGCTTTTCCTGGCAACTTCCTTTTCTTTGACAGGTAGGTGTAGAGTAACCCAACAACAGTATTACGATACACTCGCAGCCAAAATAATGTAACTTATATATTTAATAAAAGAATTTTCTAACTAATTTACAAATCTAATAATGTTTATAGCTTTGTAAGCTTTATGGTTACATTGCAAAAGCGATTTGTTACATGGTACAATACATTTGCATTAAAAAAAGCATTGGTTCTATAGCTGAGTGGTCAACGCTCTTGGTCGTTCATCTTATTCGGTTGTGATGGTCACAGGATTGAATCCTTCTAATTTTTTTCATATGCGTAAACTTATGTTATGTTTATATTCTCTCTCACCTATCTGATCTTAAAATGGGGATGTAAAAAGAGTGATTATTATGTATTTTCCTTTGTATTTATTCATATTGTTATACACTTGGGCTTTGTATAACACTGTCATGTAATACAAAGCTGTGCCAAACGAGGTTCATGTATTCATCATCGCTATCACATACAATCCTATTTGATCGACTCTTTTTTGAAATCGGTTGTGAGTTGTAAGTTTTCACTATCGTATGACTCTGGAGTATTTTTGGGATTTAGGCTTTAAAAATTCTGTAATAAGCGATTGTTTACTTTTAGCGTATAAATCTTTACGTATTTCGTAAGAAAGGGTCAAGATCTTTTGTAATTTCTTCTTGAACTTGAAACTTCTTTCTATTATCGGATCATTTTCTGTAAAAAAAATGCTGACATCGTGTTATATAAAGCGTGTTCTACAAAAATATGTCACAATTCATCAACCGTGTTGTATAAATCCATGTTATACAAGGCCCGAGTGTATCTTTAAATTGTATCTACATTATTATGCACTTAATAAATGTATTCAAATATATTAAAATTGATAATTATTTGAAATATAAGCTCAAAATACTTATATTTATTTTATATATATTATTATATACATTACAAAAATTACAAATTATAAGTGCATGGTTTTTGCAATATGAAAAACATTTATAACAAAATATTTAAAAAAAAAATAAAAATAGTGAACATTGGAAATTGGCAAGAAAGTCATCTTAGTAAGTCCAAAAAAAATCTACTTCGATTTATTAAAAAATAGTGTTCGTATGAACGTATGTCGGCGTCCGTGGCGCAGTTGGTTTCGTTGCTGGCTACGGTTACGGATGTCTCGGGTTCGATTCCCGGTGCGGACGGTTATCATAGATTGATCTGTCAATCGATTTATGGATTTCTGTTCGTAGTCTGAGTCCTCCCTCCCACCAATCCCATCCTCACAGGGCGTAACGAGAGCGATTAGCTAACCACTAGTCCTGTCATATCCCTATCCTTCTATCCCTACTCTCTTCGAAAAAGAAGAGAGGTTGAGCAACTGAGTGACAAGCAGTTCTCGTAGAAAAAATTCTGTCAAGATACCTCCATTAGGAGACCATATGCTCCACATTGGGAGCGGACATGGAAAAAAAAAAAAAAAGTTCGTATGAACTCATTCACGTCCACGCAAAATATGTCAAAGATATATCCGTATCCTTAATAAAAAGTAGATATTGAGATAACAAATAACAACTTATTGTAGTTTTAAAAATTTCTGGTGAAATGCTGTATAAGTAGCTCATATATTACGCTACACATGAAGATCGGACAGAATTGTTATCTCTCTTTTAAAATCAACCTTTCTCTCTTTGTTCCACACCCGCAATTTTCCATTTTTACACTCATATAAAACCATATTAGTATATTTTCTAAAAATTATAAACATATTTAAATACGAAGGTTTTTAATATTTCACCATTTTTCACTAAAAGTATAAATACGTCACAGTTAGATAAATAAATCAGCACCTGTGTAATTATATTATTATGATTGTCTAGTTAAAACTTTGACCCTGTGGTGTACATCTGTCCATCCTTATAACGATGCGATGTCGTGCATTTTAAGAAACCCGACACTGCATTTATCTTGCAACAAAATGCACATCGGTGCAACAAAGGTGGGTGGGTTTATAATATATATTTATATATATAGTAGAACTACCATACTTAATCCGAGCACATAGCATTTCAACGCCGCATTTCATACTTTAAGTATGACATATTTATGGAATTATTATTTCACGCAATCTTGACATTTTTCTATGAGAAACAAAATGTTTTTTTTGATGATTCTTTACGAATATATACATATCATCAATGTCAGCCTAAATATATCCACTGTTGGATGAAGGCCTCTTCAAGCTGCTTTAACTTCTCTCGGTCATGTGCGTTGCATTGCCACGTACTTCCGCAGAACTTAAAGAATATCCACAATCATTTTTTACGCGATACATTAATTACAAAAATTGTCACATAAAAAAGTATAAAGAATATATCGAAAACTATAATTGGTACTTTAAATCCGTGTGAAATTAGTCTTTTATTTACATATAAACGTTTAATTTCCGCAAAATGAAACGGAAAAATTGTAAGATTGTTTTTGGTGAAAATGCATGTAGACTAATGCAGAATAAGAATGTTGTTTGAACAGGCACTTAGTTCGCTCAACCGGTAATTACAAACTGCTTAAATTGCGTCGTTTGGTTAGGATTCGTCGAAAACGACGCGTGTTTTGGGAAAGTGAAGAAACAGACTGCTTAAATTGCTAACTGTTTTATTTTTAACGAAGTAAAAGATACTATCGCAAATTTCCAGGTACTCTGTATTACATGAGATATTTCATTTTCAGCGATTGTTTTAATATAAACATACAAATTAAATTACTTTCATATTGCAGTCACTCGCTGTATAATATTTATAAATGTATTTTACTAAGAATCGGTAGCAGGGTAATCACATCACATGATTTTATACAGGGTCAGCACTTGGAATAAAAATATTGTATTATGTCTATTGGTCGTTCGTACCCATTATTTTAAGTGTCACATTTAAATAAGAAACCAATCTTCATTATCACTTTTTAGGTGTTAAATGTGAATTATTGGTGGAAAGGCATGATTTTTTTTAATAAAACGCAATTTGCTTGTACTACTTCCACATTTTTATAATGATCAGGACCGGTTTCACTCATCACGAACACTCTTCATTTTCGTATTATTATAAAACACTTTTCAAAAAACTATATATGGGTTACTTTACAATGATGCCCTCTCTATATGGTGCATAAGAACTTCTAATTTTCTGAATAGAAGTGGTTCTAAAAAAATACGATGAGTCTTCAGTAATAATATATTTTTCCTTCATAAATAATTTTTTAACATTCTTTTTAATAAAACTAATCCAAAATTGGGACTTATTACGTAAAGATTTTGTCGAATGTGTGAGAAAATACACAGGGTAGTATGCCATCACTTTTAAAACCAAAAATTGAAGTGTTACACATAAAAGTTGACCACCCCTGGTTTCCAAAACATATGAATAAACACTTTTTAAATTAAATAATTTTTCAGCACACACATTTGTATTCCTTCATTAATAAACATTACCGTAGCCGAGTGGCTTGGTTTAAAACCTGAATGGAGAATTTTTAAAAATGTATCGTAAATAGCTTTATCAATTCGTGTGGAAAGCCATGGATGCCTATATCTTTTGATCCCTTCCTATCCAAATTTGACCCAGTCTTAAACCAATTTATTGTACAGCTAAAATACATGCTAATTTAAGCACTCTTGTTAATTACTGGTTGATCGATCAACATAGCGTGGTGCCAAAGTTTTACAATAAATGAATTCATTAGACTAAACGACTCCAGGCTTAAGTTATACCAAGTTAAACTTTAATTACCTGAAAGTACTTTTAGTTTAATTGCATATAAAAATACTTTGTTTGTAGAATACAAAATGGATGCCAAAACGTCTTGTAGCCCGCACCCGGAGAATTTTGTTTCGACGCGACTTCTGTATAATTATTGATTTTTACCAATATGCCCATTTTTCTATTGAATACTAGTGAGTACCCGGAATGCGTTGCAATGCCACTCAAAGAAAGAAAGGGTTTGCGTTTTAATTCATTTTATTGAATTGCTTTAGGATTAGAGGTCTGCACTGGCCAAAATTTCATAAAATTACCCGGTCCGAGCCCATCATCTTCAGACACGGCCCGGCCCGAGCCTGAGTCTCAATATCACACTTGTCACCCAAGCCCGACCCGAAGCCCAGATTTATTTATCTCAGTCCGAAAGAAACCCTGTTTTTTTAATATAATAATTAATTTATACTTTTCAAACAATACATGTTATTGTTTCCATATTTCCAACGATTTCATAGCTCATGTGAAATAAATTATTTGAATTATGAAAACTATATCCTTATGGCTGACTCATGACCCGAACATAGTACGATATATTTTTCTTAAATTTGAATTCTTTACCCGGGTCCAATCCGCGCCCGAATCTGAATTGTCTTTACCCGTCCGAGCCCGGGCCTAGTAAAGGTATTTTGAATAGGTACAATGTTTTTTGTTTTTCCGTCGTGTTCAAGGATGTCGCTAGTTGGACGTATTTAATTCTTTTTTTTTAGATTTCTTTTTTTTTATTTTAAATTTAATAAACATAAGGTAAATAAACATAAGGTAAAATTAATTAAGTATTTTGTTGTACAAGAGTTATAGGAATTGGATGATTTAGATATATTTCTGCGACACGCCATTGTCAGGATATGATTTTAGTTTGGCTATATGAACTGGCTTAGAAGAAATATACAGTATAATCAGTGATGGGTTCGCACCGCCTCTGTTGAGTCGTTTGCTAAAATAATTTTGCTTCGAAGAGCTGGTTCTTAAAATACGGATTAATTATCTTAATTCCGAGATCGAATGTTTATACGATCGCAATGCTTGATTCTATATGGATAAAGTAAAATCTTGCCGCCGTTGCCGCGAGCTGGTTGATAGAATTTTAGTAGCACATCACTGACTATACTTGTCTTTAAGTTGACCCACTATCCTAAATTATTAACACTTCCACATAGAGTGATCATTGAATCTTCAGTTTAAAACATTTTTTTCATGCTTTAACACATATTTGTTCTTGCCCCGAAATTTAACACAGTACTTACGTGTGCCGTGAGAAAAGGCTGTGGAGCATTGCAGTCTACTTGATCCTCTAAACCAGACCAGGTCAACGTGAGGCTTGCGGGCAGCACGTGGCCCGCTGGGTATACACATGTGGCCCGCAGAGCTTGGTCATAATTATGAATATTTTTTTTAACTTTTAGTTTACTTAACACCACCAAAAGAACATTCCATCATGTGGGGTTCATATCATATTCTATCTATGGAAGTATCTCAGTACATTGACAAAACTGTGGATATCAACATTAACGCTATTAGCTCTGACAAACAAAGTAAGACGTCTCACTAATTCTTTTTTTTTAACTATAAATATGTTTTATTGTCAGTTCAAATTAGAAAAATAAATTGACGACTTTTTGGATGGGAAACATCATTTTACATTGGTTTTAGGTTATAAATTCTGACCCATTTACTTGATCTAAGCCACTATTATATCGACACTCCCTACGTATAATCTAGCATCTCCAAACATGCGAATTTACAGGAGTGCATTTCAAATATTCATAACTCAACTCACCATAAATAAATTTTCAATAAAAGCAATTTTTACTCTCTCCTGAATAATTTGAATTTTGAGGGCTACATCAATTATTGTCCAAAACACATTGTGTAGTATTTATTATCAATCAATCCTTACACGTATTGGCAGATGATGATGATATAATACTTATCACTGGACTATTTGATACAATTACAATCACCACTATCAGAAATCGTTTCGTACATCGAACACACATCTCCAGGGGTAATGCGATCCGGGGTCGTAAACCTTTTGCGCCCGGCATTATTATATCCAAGAGTGGCCTCCCATTGGCGCGCGACTCACAAAGCGTATAAAACTTTCCGATCGTAAATGCGCTCGCGATCCACACTTGCCGGCCGCTGCAATAAAAAGAATCATACATTTTAACAGTTACATCGCTTGTTTGGAAGTTTGTGTGATCTACCTGTGTTTTGGAATATACGATATTGCAACATTCCTTCCAATCTGCCATTTTAACATCTGAAATTTGTGACTATTCTGTTTACACAACACTACGATTCGCAAATGTACACATCGATTTACAAAATAAATTAAAACATTAGTACTTTGTTTTTTTTACCTATGTAAGTTCTCTTTGCACGAGCCACGGCCTCGAATCTCCCAACGGACCTGTACTTAAATAATTTTTTAAATCAATATCTTTGATTTTTCATTCAGTTCGTAGGCATGGATGTTTATGATGTCTAGAATTTTCTCCTACCTACTCTATCCTAAAAACGGATCAAGAGCGATTCCTTAAACACTTATCCTATCCTAACCGTGTCTTTCTATCCCTACTGTCTTCGAAAAAGAGAGGTTGATATGTGTCACACAATGATTCCACCTGATTTTTAGTGTTCAATAAAAGTTTACCTAAATTATAACGATATAAAAAAACTGAATAAGTTATTATCCTATATCAATATTATCCGACACATCATGGTTCACAAATGCTATAAAGTGACTTTCAAAATCGTGCAATATATTGTCGTTGTTCTGGAAGAAAACACCTAATAGAAAAAATGGCATATTGAGTTAGTGATACCAAAATGTTCTTTATTTTAAATTCTTGAGTTATTTTTATAAATTACACTTTTACTTAAAAGCAGTTTTGTACAAACAAACAAACAAAATGAAAAACGTATGGCATTTCAAGCATTTGACAAACTTCAAAGTCCAATTACTCAAAACTAGCATTTTATAGTTAGTGTCTTCTTCCAGAAAAACGACGATATTATACTCGATAAATGTTCTTGTCGGGTATTTAATCCAGTGGTCAAGGTTATTCGCTACATTTACGGATGTATCCGGTTCAATTTCCGGCACGGACAGTTTCATAAATTGATTTTTCAATCGATTTATAGATTTCTGCTATGCTACACATTTGGAGCGGACATGGTAAAAAAACGTTGTATGGCTAACATTCCATGAACGGTCTTTATAAAATTTAGGGTCGATATTACTGTTTTCCGTTACTATTATTATTTTTTGCTTATCAATAATTTCAACATAATTTTTTGTAAATCAATTCTTTAAATCTCTTAATTCATGAAAGGTTAAGGATATATACTTAATGATATTATCAAAGGATTAATATTTAGTTAATCGTTCTTATCCCTTGCCAGTTTAAAGAACAGATAAGGAGGTAAGGAAAGTTGAAAACAAAAACAGATCTCCGCTAGTCACTCAACTCCTTCTTATAGAAAGTAAAATACCTTGTTTTGTGAAAAAGAATGAAAACATCACAGATATGTATACCTTTTGAATACGGTTTCAAAAACCAATCTACGACAAAGTCAATTCGAGGTTTCAAACCCTAGACTTTGCAAAAGGATCATACGGAAGCACAAAAGCGTTCACTACTTGGATACAGTATCAGCAACAGACTTTATTCGTCAACCTTTAAAAATGAAAAAATATGTAAAATCTTTACAGTTCAACACATAATAAAAAAAATTCTATATTGTCTATTAAAGATAATTGCAAATGTTTTACTTGCTAAAATTAAAAACTTTCTTATTTACTTACTTACAAATGTTTTTTTTTCAACTTTCTTTCGCTTTAGTTAATTAACTTTGCAGTTGTGTAAAATGTAAAATGCAAGCTGCAACGTTAACCGTACGTAAAAACGTACGTATTTCGAGCTTAAACACCATCAAGTAAATGAAAGAAGCTTTTTGCTCATTAAAAATATTATTATTCTGAAACTTGCAGTGAACACAACACCTAAATTGAACGATTTTTTACCGGTTTTAAGTTTTCGTCCAAATTGCGGATTGACCAATCTTGAATAATTATTGACTGCAATATAATTTTAGGAATACGTTTCCAAGTGTGCTAATGCTTGATGCGATTAAACTGTAGGTGTGGATGATGATGATGATGATAATGATGACGATTGTGCAGTTCCAGTGAGGTGCTTTCAGTTCGACGGGCGATGACAGAAATAATTCGGTCCTTATAATAGGATAAAATAACAAAGTATTTAGTTCCGCAAATTTTTTATCAAGTAGTTGATAACTATTTCGACTTTACGCCATCGTCAGAACTTGTTCATTAGTTCTGAAGATGGCGTAAAGCCGAAATAGTTATCAACTACCTGATAAAAATTTTGTAGAACTAAATACTTTGTTATTTTATCCTATTATAATGGAGTTCTACCAAGAAAATGCCAATTCAATCAATAATTCGGTCCTTTCGTCTTTGTTCATATATACTGTCGTCGGCTGGCTGTGTTCTGCTTTAACTTGCCTTTTCAGAGCGTTCAACTTTACGTATGCAGAATCCGTGCCGTATATCAATCACCGTTTGATTTCGCTGACTGCATTTTCAAGTGCGGTAAAAAATAAAACATTATTTGCCAATTAGCCTTGTCTATCTATATTGCTGACAACTAATGACACGTAATGTTTCGTAAATCTGCAGCGTCATGTATTGCTATATAATTAAGCGTAATTATCGAACTTAACACCATTTGACATGTTTATTATTTAATAGGATACTCAAAGCTTACACACCATCACCCGATACGGCATAGAACTCTTCTTAGAGTATATATCCAGCTGCGTAACCACGCTTTCTGTGTTCAAATTCTTATTTGAAATGTCCAAAGTAAAATTTTCAAAATTTGTTTGCATGCACCATAGTGCGCATCTGATCGCGCTGCTCCATTTGATCTCTACATGATACCGTGAACCGTTTGAAAGCCTTGCCATACGCTACCAATTTAACATGTTATTATACCTTGGTTGTTGTAATGGCCTACTCTCCAAAAAGTGTCACAGTCGCTTGGGCTACTTCTGCCTTTGATTATTTACAAAAAATTTTAGTGCAACCAAACACAAAAGTGTTATATTTTGCTCCTTCTTTGTGTGGACTATCTAATTTCCGCATAACTTTGCTCAATCGTCAATTAAATCACACAAACATCCATGTTTTCGAACAGAAATCTATAAATCGACTGAAAAATCAATTTATGAAACTATCAGCTCCGATTTAAATCCGTTTTTATCGTATTTAAAGCCAATGACGTTAAGCTCTCAACCACACACCAGTCGGAAGCGTCGTTGGATACGGTTACAGATGTATCGGGATCAAGTCCCGGTGCGGACAGCTTCTTAAATTAATTTTTCAGTCTATTTATGGATTTCTGTTCGTAGTCATAAATGTTTGTGGTGTCGAAAACTCCTATACTCTCTTCGATAAAAGAGGGGTTGAGCAACTGAATAACAAGCAGTTCTCATATAAAAACTTATATTAAGATACCTCCATTATGAGGCCACGTGATTCACGTTTAGAGAGGACATGGTAAAAAAAATATTTTACAGTATTATAAATACTCTTCACCACAAGGAAGTGTATTCTTTTGTAGCAACCCTAAAAAGAAGAAAAAAAACGTTTCTTTGTAATGCTGGCATATTTTTTTGAAGCTATTCCACTAAGCGTTATAAAATAACGAATGGTTTGCTATTTATGCATATTAACACGAAAAAAAAAACCAGATTCGTGGCTTAGAGTTGTGGAAACACAAAATAAAAATAATGTGAATTCCCTTGGACCGTGTTGAACGTGCTCGACCAAAATCCACACTTCGCCGCGAACAAACTATGCAAAGGAAACCGCTATAGAATTCAAAAACATGAGCAAAAAATATTCTTTTAGCTGGACCGCTTAATCTCTTACAATATTACAGTGTCACAGCTAAAATAGAAAACATTTAAAATTACACACATTAAGTCCGTTCAAAAATTAAGGTTTGGATATATTTATAAATGTAAAATTAATAAAAAAAACTATTCATATATATTTATGCACGAATGTTTGTAAAATACTTACCATCTTTGTTTGTTTTCTTGGTGTCTTTCACATTGTATAAGGTACCTAAGATAGAACTCGTATTTTTTTTTCGTCTGTCTAGGGATTCTTACTATTCGTCATTATCAACTATTCAAATATATTCAAATATTCGACTAGTTTCAGAAGTATAAAAGTAGTATACCCGATAACACTGTATATAGGAGACGAGCTATCTGGAAACGACTCATCGGGGCTACCACACTCATACAAAATCAGAAGATACACATCCAGGGCAGGAGCATTTTAACGTGTAATCAAGAAGGTATCGCAAATTTTAATGAAAAACAAATTGTCAGCAATCGTGTAATCGGGGGGTCTACTGTTCTACATTTTTACTGTATTTAAAACCTGGAATAATTATTAAGATAACATTATTTAGATACATATTCCAATACCGTTTCGTTCCATTCAATTAGGTACTGAAATTACGCCATGTATAAAAGGTTTTTAGCTTCGAGTCATTCGTTAAACTCAAGTATTACGATAATTCATTGAAAGCGCACGAGTTAGGTGAAAGAAAAAATATCCACTACCTAAGGTATTCGCTATTGTTGCTGAAATCTCGAGAAATTGTTATGTGATCTTTTGTCGAATTCGTAAAATATTTCATTAAAAATTATTATGAATGCTATTCGAATATCGAATAGTCAGAAAAGAAGCCGAATATATTAGAATATTCAAGTTGGAGTCCCTAATGACGCTCCACTGATTGAGAACCCATGATTTATACGATAAAATCAATAAAACAGTATATTTTTTTTGTACGAATTCTTAAATTTAAAAATTTAAATAGATGAAAATGTACAAAATTTCAACTAATTATAAATATAATCAATAAATAGCATTTCATGTCATCACCATGTTGCTGTATCAACAGATTTTGAAACCACGGGTAACTCTGTTGGACTTTCGTCCATTCGGTTGCGGTGTAACGGTAGAATATAAACTATTTTTAATCGATTTTTGGAATTGCACTAAAATACTTTTTCAATTCTAATAGGGTAAAATATCAAAGTATTTAGTTTTACAAAATTTTATTAAGTAGTTGATAGCTATTTCGCTTTAACGCTATCATCAGAACTGTTACTCAAACTTATTTTTGCTAAGCTATATATACTTTTTAGAAGATATATACAATATTAAGTCATCTAACATATTCAAACATCATAAAATTTATTTGAAATTAAATTATGTAACGTAATAATTGTTTTTTTGGAAAAGGAGCTTACATAGTGTTATTAATTAAACGTTTTCAATTCTCGTTAGAACAACTTACATTGTATCTTCGGATATAGTTAAAAAAACATCTTTAAATTTTCCAAAAATGATGTTGTAGTGAATGTAAGCTAGCAGTTTATTTATATATTTTCAAGATTAATCTTATCGGCTGTAATTGAATAGATATTTATCTCTTTTGCAGTACCGAGCATGTCAATTGACAGAAGTCAGCCAATACTAGTTGTAATAAGAGAAAAAATACACTTTAAAAGATAATGTGTTTTCCAGCTTTTCCTACGACCTCTCAGAAAAACATAACCTTTTTGTTTATAAAAGTGTTACCTGATACAACGCATATAGACGACCGCACTTTTATGCCACCCCTTTAGGTTTTTCAAATGAGCACGTTTTTTTTAAATGACCGTCTCTTTTTTCTTCCCTTTGTAGAATAAATATAAAATAATAACAAGCAAAGAAAACAAACCCGTCTAGACTTCAGACAAAAACCTTTGAAGTTTTCATACTTGGGCGTATGTACACATAGATATATATATATAATAAACATACATTTATCTGTCTACGTAACTTACTAATACTAAAAGAACATTTCAAACATATATGTATGTGAATAAAAACAAAGGTTTCTGCATGTTTTGTATTAATGTAAAGTTGGCACGATTGACTATGAGGACATTCTACTTTTTCATATTTTCGGGATCGTTCGGTTATTTTCGGAGGTAAATTAGTTTCAATTTAACTTATGATACGCGTGAAATTTTAACTTTATTTGTTATTTTTAATATCCAGGGATACATATACAGGTGTCGCCAAAAACTGTATTCACAATTTTGAGTCATATTATTTAAGAGTCAGAGGTTAGTAGCATTACTAACAGATACTTTAAGAAGTTTTTACTTTCTCAAGACCATCGCGTACTATAAGTTATCCCACATCTTACAATGATACGTGATCTTGTTTTTAAATCTCTGCTTGAAAGTAAATATTAATCGGGTTGTAAAGAAACATTATCAGTTATGCCATGAAGGCAAAGATGTATAAAATTTACTTGGCTAAAAAATATATAGATTCAGGTGGAGCTTGATGACAAAAAGACAACAATTCTTCAATGACAAAAGGCAATATAAAACTACTGTCGTTTTATTGTCGTATTGGTTTTAATTTGCAACAATAATATTGCAAATTAAAACCAACATTATGTGTAACTGAGAGATGACCTACATTTTTTCAGAATAAACGTTATTAAAATGAATTCATTCAACGATTTATAAATACTAACGTCATTAACTGCAAAATCAACGTTTGACATTTGATGGATCTTCTTCTGTGCACTTATTTGTTTTGTTTTGTTGAAACGTAGTAAAATAATATTCCGTCAGTAAAAATATGTGATATATATGACACATGTCCAATATTGGTTAGTAACTACTGAATTTTTAAATTATACAATACATTACTAATTAAATAATAAAAAAGTAATCCAGATGTCATTGCTCATCGTTGCAACTCTACATGCGTGCACACAAAATCCTGTATGTAAACATGTTCAAAAAGTTGTGAACTATGAGACTCGAGATATCTTGAGCTCACCAATTAAGGGGCTTTATTTTTGCTCCCCCTTTCAAAACTTTGAGAATCTGTTCAAAACATGAATCATCTTAGAGATGTATTTCTTATTTGTTTTAAATAAAGAAAGTTCATGGTTGAACAACTTTTAAGCTATATTCCAAAAAAGTTTGGTAATCTTTCTGTCTACAAAAATGAAAATAAACAAAATTGGTTTTTTTTTTGTACCTTTTTTTAAATACTGAAATTGTGTAGAGCCTGTGAAGTGGGCTTTCAGTTTCCTAGCTATTTTTATTTCTAGGGTGGATACAGACTGAGTCTTTAGATCTCTTTACCACTGTGTTTTAGCTGAGTATTGTATCTTATATATAATATCCTAGACCGGTCCATAGGCGTAGACGAAGACGTTTTATTATTATCACATACACACGTAGATATGAAATTTTCTCATGACCTAAGCGTCAGCGGTGTATATAAACAATACACACAATTCCAACGTGACGCAAATCCATGGCAAACAAAGAACAACCAGTCCGTCAGTATGAAAACTAAAGAACAGTAGAAACTCAGTTTTTCAATTTCAATACCATCATTTATGACGGGCGTTTCCACTAGTTAATAAAGATTCTGTCAGCTGAATGCTTCGAATGTGGAAAACAACTAAGAAAAACACTTTACGAATACTTATCACAGAAGTGTGTTTGCTATGACTGCTGAGCTGCGATATCACCAAGTGTTATATTTTGGAATATTAGTAGTAATAAGGCTGCAATGACTAGGCTGGAGAGAATCTGAAAAAGTAAAGAAATAACCAGAGACACCAAAATGCGTCAAGTACGGTTGCTAGTCTACTCCATATATCTTTACGGTGTAGAGACATGGACTCTAAAAACAAAAGATAATAATCAGCTAGACACATTTGAAATGTGGTGCTAGAGAAAGATGCTCCGTAAACCATGGACGGCCTGAGACAAAAATTCAGGATAGACTCTCGACCATTTATACAAGACGCCTGCTTGACTTTTTTGGCCACATGGCTCGTCGTCAAAGGAAATCTCAAAGATATAAAGGGACGCGAAAGGGCCCCAACTCGATGGAACGACCAAGTGAAGGACGCCAAATTCCTCTCCTTACCAATGGCCCTCAGAGCAGCCGGAGTGCAGGAGTGAGTAACAAGGGAAGCGGAGCTGTTGCTATAGGCGGAGGTCATGATCCTTCATCAGTGAGGAATACGACTAAAGAAGAAGTATTAATAATAAAATGGTATAAGACATAGTAACAATAACTGTTTTTGGATCTCGTAGTCAAATGATTACTGCTGGTCCACGCAATTGCTTAGTTAATGGTTCAAATCTTTGAACAGAAACTTCATACACTTAGGACTCGTATAACACGGATTTATACAACACGGTTGATGAATCGTGACATATTTTTGTACAACACGCTTTATGTAATACGGCTTCAGTATTTTTTTTAGGAAAAAATGATCTTATAATGGAAAAAAGTTTGAATTTCAAGAAGGAATTACAACAGATCTTGACCGCTTATCACAAAATGTAATAATTTATACGATAAAAGCAAACAATCACTTATTACAGAGTCCTCCGATAATGAAAACTCATAACCGATCTCGAAAAAGAGTCAAACATATAAAATTGTGATAGCGATGATGAATGAATGATTTGATACGTTATTAAAGTTTTTTCGATTGTTTATGAAAAAAAAATAAAAGATATTAACTAACTTTGATATTTTTTTGGAACGAATTCCTTAATTTTGTATGGCTTACAATCAAATGCACTTTTGTTTAGATCATATTCACTTTCAAAAAAATAGTTTTACTTATAACAAATAGTTCCACAAAAAACAAATTCTTTCACTAAAAATAAAGTGTTCCCACATAATAAAATATATTACACTTACGAAAGAATATTTTCACATGGATAAAACAGTTTTCACTCAACATCAATACTAACACTTTCAAATTGAAAGTTGCACGAAGCTGTAATGAAATGTCACTTATTCTTCTATCCTATATTAGACCGACTATATTGTCTTTGCTCCAATCATTATAATACATTACACAAAACAAACCAGAACAACCCTAACATAACCTATTACAACTTAACTCACTTTGTCAAAAGAATCCGTGACTAAGTGGGAACTATTAAAATTGTAGTTTCAGTGTACTAAGTTAATACTATCTTACACAAAGTTCAATTATTTATAACGCATTTTGTATGAATTTCAAACTTCGTTTAACACGGATTTGTATTGACGTTTTTGTGGAACCATATGACCGTGTTATACAAGGTCCAACTGTACATTGATTTTTTTAATTCATTTTATTATATATATCAAAAGACATTTAGGTTTATGATTTTGTAGAGTTTTAATGCGTTTGCTGGGCTCTGTACTCAGGCAGCGAGACCTCTGATTATCAATCAGACTGTTTCGGTTTCTAGTAATATAACATGAATGGAGTGCTGCATGTACGGTTTCAATTAGATACGACCACAATGCATGTAGCTTAAATGTTTTTGTAATAATAAATAGTAAGTATATAAAGTGACTTATAGAACTCAAAAAAGAATGAAGTTGGCAAAGCGTGTATGAAGAATTTGTCGTTTTAAATTGAGCACAAATTGTCCAAACCAAAGCTGATCGCATGGAAAACACGTCGCAAAAAATAATTAAAATTGACACTGATATCGCATTAAATGTTATCGGCGTTTGTTTCATTTGCTTCACAATCGATTTGGCAATATACAAGTTACGTATTTAATATTGTATTATATATTTTAACAATGTGCCAAATATTTATAAATTGGAAATTCATATGAGATAAATTCGATAAAAACTCGAGGTGAATAAACATCATAAACACCCATGTCCAAGGTCACAAATTTAAACTATTGACTTTTTTGGAACATGAACTCAGACTTACCTAATCGCTAGGATAAAGCTCTTTCTATTAGACCAAATATAACGAAATATAAGCTTTTCAAATAGGTTCTCGAAAGTGTGACATTATATCGTCGCCTTCAGGCGAAAGTCACCAACCATAAAACTACTATTTTGAGATATTGCAATTTGAAATTTGGAGTTGAATGAAAAATCAGATTTCAATTTTTTAGGCTATTTTAACTTTTTATGCTAATTAATACATCTGTTAGGCTGTGAAGGAATCTCCAGTGATTCATTTAATGAAAAACAAATAAGGA
The DNA here is from genome assembly GCA_022494535.1 of Himalopsyche phryganea. Taxonomy (NCBI): domain Eukaryota; kingdom Metazoa; phylum Arthropoda; class Insecta; order Trichoptera; family Rhyacophilidae; genus Himalopsyche; species Himalopsyche phryganea. Next base: position 4,925,504 of record JAGVSL010000025.1, read on the forward strand.
AAATTTTACTGCCCTTTTCAGGGTTGGTGACTTTTTCCTGAACGGTGACGATATGGACCAATGGTCGTCAACCTTTTTTTACACACCGCCAATTTTTACATATTTTTAAAAATAAAATTTTCTTACCGCCCACTAACAATGCAATAATTCAATCCATTGTTAGGATGTAAAAATTTATAAAAATTTGAAAAAAAAACTTTTTAAATCTAGCTTTTTATTTATATTATAGAATGAGTATATTAAAATATAATATTAAAGACATAGTGTGAATTGAAAATTGAAATTTCAAGAGTGACGTTTACTCTAAGTAGATACTGTGTTTATAAACAAACAAGTCGAAAGTCGACCGCCAGGCCAGAGTACCCCTGCCGTCGGGTTAGCGTAGCAAATTGTCTTCAAAATAAACTTAGCCGCGAGTCGAGTTTAGTTAAATTAACCACCGCCCACCATGGAAATATTAAAAGTACCAGGTTGACTACCAGTGATATAGATTGAGAGGTCTAAGATTTTGTGATAATGACGAAACAACTGTCAAAATCGTTGGACGCAAATCATGACAGATGGTGTAATAAAATTTCGGCATCCAAATAATGACGTTACAATCCCTAATTACGGTTGACTGTGTGAGAATTTATAAGTTTCTAATTTATTACATGACTTATTACAATCTATATATAAAATATATTATTGTATGATAATCGTGCGAGTATGCGAAAAGCTTCTTTGTTCAGCTCCTCGTGATTTTCTACAACCGATTCATTCTAGAGGCTACGTTTCTACTTTGGGGGGATTTTCAATTAGTTTCTAGTTCCTACAATGTAATTCGTTATAATATATGCAGCTATTTGCTAGAAGCTAAGTACATCTTACAACGTCATGTGCTCCTGGCACAGCTAGAATTAAACCACGTACGTATTAACGTTAAAATAGTTGCTCTACATATTATCACTGCCATCAACATCATCCATGCTACATCTCTTCTCGCTGAGTTGGCTTATTATATGGTTAAAAATAGCATCATAAATCACTGGCGAAAACTGTTATATTTCGGAGAAAGTTCATTAAAAATACCAGAATTACAACAGCATTTTAATATTTTAAAAAATGAAACACAATTTATTTGTACTATTTCCAGATATTTATAATGATCAGGACCGGTTTCGCTCATCACGAGCATTACCAACTGATAAAAATACATAAATAACAGGCTTATTTATATAAAATTGAGAGTAAAAATGAAGTTATATAAAACTGATGGTTCATGAACTAAGACAAGAAAATACTAGTTAGCAAACAAATTATACATAAATCAAATAGTCTACAATTAAAATGTTATGGACCTCTTACAAATCAATAAATACTAATCTAAAATCACAAATACAGCTACATTAAAAGTCCATTAGCTGAGCAAAAATTTATAATCACATTACTAATGCAATAAGCAATAATGAATCAGGAAAATTATAAGAAAAAATTAGTGAACCATTTAAAAACAATGTATTTTTATCAGTTGATAATGCTCGTGATGAGTGTTTTATTTTTTTAAATATAATGTCTTTCAAAGACGACAGAGCAGGTCTCGGCCGAATTACGTAAATTAGAAAAATAAATTGATTTTTATATTGTTTTTAGGTTTTAAAATGTCACTTGATGTAAGCCACTATTATAGTGACACTCCGTACATATAATCCCATGTCTGAAAATAATGAGAATATACAGGAGATCATTTCAAAGATTCATAACGCAACTCATCATATAAAGTTTTCGATCAAAACAATTTTTACAAATTTACATGACAAATTTAAATTTTGAGGATTACATCAATTGGCCAAAACACCGTTGATATATTGATTTCTAGTCATCCTAGAGCATTAAGGTATGGTATTTTATTGAAATGAAATATTAATTAATGTTTCAAAAAATATGAAAACAGCTGTCAATAATGCCTGTTAAAGCTATGATTGTTCATATTAATGGAAAGCTAAAATTGATAGTGGTACATATTTTCTAAAGAAGCCTTCGACAAATTTTCTACTTCGAAAACCCTTTAGAACATAACAATTTATCAGCGCCACGGCCTCCGTTTTGGCATGTATTCAATATTTTATTTTTCCTCGCGGTACGAAAATAAAAATTCAACTGGAAAAACTATTAACGTCACTACAGCTCGCTTTGGCTTTGAGAAGAGATTTTCATAACATTTCAATGAATTTCTAAGTGTTATTGGTAATATAAACCTTAAACAAACATATTGGCTTTATATTATATTTTTTCGGAATTTGGGATATTCAGGAAAGTCATGCATTATTAATAAATAATAAAATTAATTTCAATAAATACACAGCATGTACAAATAATGATCTAGTTTCAATCCGCTGGTAGATATAGGTATTTTCATTACGACGTCAATTGTATTAATCGTGTACATCGGATTCCGTCAGCGTCCAAAAATTATTATGTAATGCAGTATAAGTATATTTCTTATAACACTTCGGTTCTTTGTGAATATTGAAATCGACATTTTTGCCATTTGACTAATTTTAAGTTGCAGACGTAAATAATAATATTTTTTTTAAAAAAATATGCGTATTGTTTTCTAAATGAATTGTTTTTAATATTATATGCTTTCATGTTGGGAGTGGCCAAAGTTTTTTTGAAATAAACATGTTTTGGCCAATAGATGAAACCCTCAAAATACGAAAATGCGTTAATGATTGGATTTAAGTTTAAAGACAACAGAGCTGGTGTCGGCCAAATGATGTAAATTAGAAAAATAAATTGATCACTTTTTGAAAGAGAAACATCATTTTACATTGGTTTTAGGTTTATAAATTCTGACCCAGCCGCTGGATGTAAACCACTATTATATCGACGGTCCCTGCGTACAATACCTTATCAGCGAACATGGGAATTTACAGAAGTGCATTTCAAAGATTCATAACGCAACTCACCATATAATGTTTTCGATAAAAACAGTTTTTACTCTCTCCTGAACAATTCCAATTTTGAGGGTTACATCAATTAGCCAAAACAACGCCAATATGAGTATTTTGAATCGTATTTTAATTAAAGCCAGTAGTAAAAATTATACAGAGACTTTAAATTAAATTAGGAAATCTGAAGTCGTAAAAGAATTTAACAGATGTCATTTATTCCTCAAGCGTTCGCCAAGAAAACAGAATAAATAAAAAGGTCCAAAGTTAAAAGTTCAATTCTGAGTAAGTAGAGACGTCACAGACGGCGAAATGCTAGAAGAGAATGCATTAAAATAAAATGCATTTAAAATTCATTTCACGTGGAAGCAATGTGCAGTAGTTTTACTCTTCTATCGATGTTAGAGTAGCTACGATTGCTGAAGTACGTTACCATAGCTCGATATAAGAACTGTGATGTCTTGATTACTCTATTTGCCAAGATATCGTGGTAGATTTGTCAAAAAACTTTCTTTTTTCAACCGTGTACTTTACCAGTGGAGATAAAACCCTATCCCATACAGCGCGAGCCGTTTTCGCGCGAATTTATTTACAGTCAATTGATCTGTGATAACGCTCACTCTAACTAAAAATAGATCAATTTCAATAGTAAAAAATGGAAAATTATGTGAAATCTATATTAGTTATTCCAAATACATCAAGAAGTAAGCTAAACTTGTCGCATTCTCGGTAAAATAAATCGAATAAAATGAAGAAGCTGACAAATATTTAATCTACGACTTTGAAAGCAAAATGGCTGCGCCCAGTCTTTATATACACCGCCAACACGCACAAAAGCAAGCGCGTAGCTTCATATGTATGCGTAATACATAGGGCTGACGACTAATGCCCTAGGTCGGCAGTTCAAAGCTGAAATTCGACTTAGGCAGTACTTATCATAACAGTTTTTCGTGATTTATTCAAAATTCTTAAAACCTTCGGGAGCGTGTTTATCGACTCAGCGACTCATATTGTAAACCAACTTATTTATAATAAACAGTTTATATGTAGCCAATTTAAAATAAGTTTGAGCAATATGGCGACAGCGTAAAGCCGGAATAGCTATCAACTAATTAAATAAATTTTAAAAAACTGAATAACATGCTTTTTTTGTCTTATTACCGAAATATTAAAATCTAGATTGTATTTACTCAACTCTTTCATACAAATATGAGTGTCCGTATTGAGATTCGAACCCGTTGACACCACTACCAAATACAACGATGGTGACCACTCGGCAATCAATATATAAACTAATATATTAAAATCGCATTCAGTGTAACGTATAATGTAGAATGATTGCGAGTAGAGCATGCAATCCCGGACCCCTTTATGATCCCGGGATTTCGAGATTCAGAATTCATCAAACCCGGGATTAGTTGTTAAGTGTAATTTCATGGTTTAATTTTACATTTAAAATTTTATCCATTATTGCTTCAGTTGGAATGCATATATCATTAATTATTTTTTGAGCATTAGAATAAATTTTTTGTTGATTTAATATCAGACAAGCATTTATAAAAAAGAGAAAAATATTTAAAAAAAAAAAAACATAATGATCAAAATAATACGATATTTTATTTCATTTATTGCATTATTAATATAAGTTGTCGTTAATCAGAAAGTTTTAATTTGAAATTTGAATTATTTTTTATTGGCATTTATACTGAATCCTGAAATCTCAGGATTGTCTGAATATAAATCCCGGAATTTAATAATTGATCCCTGGATTAGAAAGCCTAACTGGGAGACATCGCTAGAGGGGAAGTCCTCTTTTATCTCAATTTAATATATCTTATTTAACACCGATCGTGATGTCTAGGGGGTTAGGCTGCTGCAGATGTTAAAGTGCAACCTCATGAATTGAATGTTCAAGATATTGGTATAGCAAAAAATGCTTGGGAATTATTCAATACTACATTTTCTTCCAGGTGTGTTAGCTTAGATTGATACAGAGCTTTGAAAATATGCAGCGCTTATGATAGTATAAAGTTTAATAATTGGTTAAAAATATCGGCATTGTAACGAAGGGGGGAAGGATTTGGGTTTTCATCACTTTTTCGAATCCGGAAATTTTCAGACATCAATTTTGCAATCGATTCATGAATTTATAACTGAATACATTGATATCTTTTAAAGTGATAACTGTTAATAATTCTTGCTGGAAGCAATATATCTCTAGTATATAGCACAAAATACAAATGTAGAAATTTGTATGTCTGTCGGTCACAACAACTCCTCTCAGACGGCGTACAATAGCGACGTGAATAGCGCTGCAATTGTTAGTTGAAATGTGTAATTTTCAGCGTTCAACTATCAACATTTATCTTTTAACCTAAAACTGAAAACGCGATATTGACATTCAAAATACCGAATAAAAAATCAACAAACTTAAAACAAATAATAATATTGTGATTGTCATCGTCAGTGGTGTGTTGCTTAGTAACTATAAATAATAGCATACACGTCACAAATCATTACTGTTCATGCTTGAATCGTAAAATTTGTATAAAATCAAAACATGCAGAAACTTAATCGTTGAAAATTATAAAACTTAAAACAGTGATATCCTCATGACAATACGCAGACTTGAAGCGCCGTTTGCTGAACTAAATGTAGTTTTGCATCAATAATAGGTGGATATGTTTGCCAAAATTGAGACGGAGGGGTTATTATTTTTCAAAAATTAATCAAAAAAAGTTGCGTGTTGATGAATATATACATGAAAGATGCGATTTTAAATGATACCAATACAGCTCATCATGGAAAATTGATAATTTTACGCTCAACTGGTAAAGTTAAAATGAAATCTGATAATGTCGGCATTGATAGTCGGTGGATCGTTCCTTGCAATGCTTTGCTTCCGAAGATGATTAATGCCCACATCAATGTTAAATGCTGTGTCTACACTGTGCATTTCAGAAACATCAATTGCTATTAGCTACGAATGTTGTTGCACAAAGTCAAATGTCCAAAAAGATCTCCGAACCGAATGTGGAATTGAATTTTAAACGTAGCATGGTAAATGTTTACATCTTGATTTGAACGAGCTCTCAAAGATGTTAGTTTTGAGAATACATTATTATAGTGTGATATTCCAAAATTTAAGTCAAAAAATGTTTTCAGTCGACGCAAAGAAGGTGCAATTGTTAAAGTAAATGATAGCATTTTATATTAAAGCAACGATCTTACACTGTGCACTCCAGAAACTTAGTGAAGTTATTACATAATATGTAATATGGCTGATGTTGCACAATGTCAAAGGTTCAACGAGTTTCAAAGATCTTCAATCCGTCGATGGAATTGAACTGGACACGTATCGTTTAGCGTGCCTTCTAGGACTACTGGACAATGATAATCAATAGAAGAATGCTGCAAATTGGGATTCACCGTTGCAAAAAAATCAACAGTCTTTGCAGTAATATTCTTATTTTGTAACGTTCCACCCAAAAAATGATTTATTAGTATAATAAGGACTGTATGTCTGAAGAAATATTATTTCGAATATCTTGCATTGAGAGAATCCTCACATTGCCTTGAATATACTATACTATATGGCATCTATAACGAGGCACTCATCAAGAGTGAAGGTGGCGAATTTTTTAACTCTGACTCTGTGGTCTAGTAGTCAAGGCACTATCCTAGCGATGGGTCTGGGTTCAAGTAGAAAATGATAGTGTAGAAAAATATCTTACTTTTTATTATATACTGGAAGACACCAAATAACTTAAATTAGATTATGAACAACTGAGTAACGAACAGTTCTCAAGAAAGATTTTGTTGAGATACTTCCGTTAGAAGACCATATGCTCCACTTTGGGAGTGAACATGGAAAAAAACAACATGGAATCAAAAGCAACTTTAGTTGGATTTTGTTCAAAACACAACAGTTAATGTATTTTTGTATTATGCAGAGCCCACTTGAGATATTCATATTACAATTTAAAACGTTAAATTAGATGCAATTTACACCAACCCCGAGGTAAAAATGCAATTTTCTAGGAACTGAAAATTATAGCCGTCAAATTTTGATTTAGAGAGGGTGGATCTCAAACTTTTTATAAAATCGGATGATCTTTTTAATAATTATTGTAAAAATAGTTATAAAAATTGTTTGTATGCATGTTTACTTTGGATGATAAAACAATAAAATTTGTTATATTAAAAACCCTTATTAACTGCGTTTTTTTCGCATTTTTGTACAAGCACTCTTACCGGAAAGATTTCGTCGTTTTTCTGAAAGAAGGCACTACCTGGAAAATACTAATTTTTAATAATTGGACTTAGAAGTTTTCCAAATGCTTGAAATGTCATAAGTTTTTCATTTTTTTGTATGTACAAAACTGTAAGTAAAAGTATAATTTATAAAAATAAGTGTCTTCTATCATACGGTAAACTTTTAAATTTTGAACATTTTGGTATAAGTAACTCAATATGTAATTTTTTCGATTTATTGTCAGCGACGATTTATTCACAATATTCTTCATGATGGTTTTACACGATTGATAATTGAAAATTTAATTCATTTTCACGGAGGCGTAGACCTTATCCACTCAGCGACAGTGATTGATTACAAGATTTCAAATGAAAAATTAAAAAATTATACAATATTTTTTCGCTTTGCTATGACTTGAACCCTGAACCTAATGATCGCTCAGTCGAGCTCTCACCGCTTATCTAAAGACCTATCTTATAGATAATACACTTCTCTCATGCAACGCTGAGCTATTCTAGTATTCGAAGCTATCCGTAAATATGAATGTATGAGATTATTGTGTAAAAAAAAACATTTTTAAATTTAAAATATCGACTGAAGGTGCTTGGTGGGCCTTTATTCAACTAAATTTACTGTTTTTTTTCAAAGCCAAGAAAATAGAAAGAAATTGCATACAGTTTGACATTAAAAACAGAAAATCTTCAAAAACTGTCAGTATAACCACAATGTAACCTAATTATCATAATTATTTATATTTATATAAACAATACAAACTGTTTATCAACTCTCAGCTTGAATTCATCGTCCACTTGAATGCCTGAAGTCGTCAAAAGGTGAATCGCAAATCGAAGTGACAAAATCTATGAAAGTGGACAAAATATGAACGATTGAAAATAATACAATATTATGATCATGTTGTACCAAAATTTTCCATTGACCAAAAAGATAAGGCAATGGAAATTTTTTGTATTTTAAAACATCGAACAATTATAATTATCTTATAAATAATACAATTTTTTTATACGATAATTACATCACATTATTATTTATTATAGTTAAACTTAACCTATGATTTTATTATGATATCATTTTTGAGTGTTATTCCTAAACAATTAAAATTATCAGCGTTTTTCTATTCGTAAGGCATAAAAATATGTTTATTACCATTGTGGAAGACTACATAATAATAAAAACTGTTTACAGATAATTTATCTAAAATTAATTAGAAATGTTTATTTAATGTTTTTTTTTTCTCTCAAAAGTAAGGTATTATATTAGTTCATTGACCTATCGAACCCAAAGTGTATCATTCATTATTTTTTACATGCCGTAATCACTTTCAATTGAGATAAAAAAAAATGTGTAAATAAATAATATTTTATTTCACGAATTTATTATACTCGGTTCATTATTTTTTTTACAGCATTAGGTTGTTTAGAGAGATTATTTAGGTCATTGATAATTTTAAACATTTTAAATAAATAATTGATAACGAATAAATAATACATTTTGTCTTGTATAATATATTATGACTTTATAAAAAAACAAATTATCTCTAATGGTGTAATGGTGGTCCATCTTTTTGGCTATTTCCGCACCTCACTCCCTCCAAGAGTCTATGTCTCCGACCAGCTTCTTTACTTCCTCTTTAGCCAACCCAGCGTCTCGTAGCTCCGCCAAGAACAACGTACGGATGATCATAAAAGGCTGACGTAATTCACCCACTTGAAAGAAGAGGCAGGCAGGATTCAGGTTCTCTTAGGCCATCCGCAGCACATGTTGAAGCCAGGTCTATCGTCGCTTTTGTGTTTGGACATAATGAGAGACTGATAAGTCCACTCTCTTGACCTTTGAGTTCCTCACTCCATTCAAACCTACAATTCAAGATTCAATGTATGCCACATTTTGTCTGAAAAAATGGCAGAAAACGATCTTTTTTGTAGATTTCAAAAATCTTTATAAAATTTTCGTATTCAATAAATAGCAAATTTCATTTCAGTCACTATATAAAATAAACCTTTTTCTACAATTTTCTGAGACATCAAATCTCAGTAACTTACAATATACTCTAAAGTAGTCATGACGTAACGCAGTTAAAAGCATAAATGTGAAAAACACTGCCCTGCCAAGGAAAAACACAATATTTAAGGAAAATGTTGAAATTAACGGTATGATAGAGTGAAAATTTTCAAATATTTGACGTAAGAAAAACTTCAGTAAAATTTATATTTTGTACTAAAAAAAGGTCAAAATGTTTGTATACTTATCTTTGTAAATTAAAACACAGCTTCATTATGTTTGTAAATGAAAACACCGTTATAAATTATCCCAAAAAATCACTATCTAGATATAACAAAAAGAAAGGGTAAATTTAAATAGAAAGTCTGATTCTGACGAATCGTTGAGCATGCAAATACTGTGTTTTTATTTAGCAAGAACAAGTGTTAACTACTTGCTAGACAGACTTTAAAATTATGCAGTTTACATGGAAAAAGTGCAATATTGTAAAGAAATACCCTGAGAATGCATTTATAAAAAAATATATAATTTTTTTCAACGATTCATGAGTTTTAGGCGACGGTTGTGGTGGTTGTGGGAAAAAAAACCTACTTTTTTCTCTTACAAAACAATATATAATAGTTATGTACCGCACCCACAAAATATCTAACTATCGAAAAACTTTATTTAAATAAACGTATTATCGCCGTTCACAGTTTGAGAATGTTTTCGAAAGTCTATACTCAGGTATCAAGGTAGTGTTGAATTCCCGAAAGGCAATTTGCCCCTCGCAATTCGCCACTGAGAGGTTAGCGTCAACCTACCACTAATAGTCTTATATAAGATCCTTAAATGTTTTATGCGAGGGTGCTCTTTTATTTATCACAATTACAAAAAAATAGGTAAATTATTTATTTTTAATATTATTCATACTGCTTTCTCCATATTGTCTATCCCAGCGATTTCCAACGTGGGGTACGTAAAAGATAAATCAGTAATACTGGGGGTGCTGAAAAGGCACAATCTTCTGTTGTTCAGAGAGGTTAAAATATAAAATACTACGACGAATTCATAAAATATAGATTTTCATACACGGGAGATGAAGAATGTCTCAAGTCCAAGTGTGTAGCGTGTGATAAATCTCAGAGAAGTTTACGTTATAAAAATGGGACTACCTTGCACTCCTCCACCCATCACTGCTTTCCCATCCATTAATTTTATACGGCAGTATCCAATGGCGTAACAAACGTTAAGCGTATCTACAATTTTTTTTCTATTAGTTGGGAGTGTTCTTGGAGCAACCGCTCAATACTTAGTGGCGTGCACTTAAGTGTCCAGAAAATCAATCCCTCCAGATAAATGGAAAGCTTCTATGAGTCGAGGTCAACTCGCTCTCCGTATGTCACCGCAAACATTTTTAAAGGTCTCGTAATTTGCCTTATTCGCCACCAAATCAGGGTGACCGAACGGTTCAATGGAAGGTTGAACTGACTTGCGCAGCTCTTCCGTTTCTTCATGCATTAAATGACACTCCCATAATATGTGTTCAGCATCCTGCTTTATAGCACCACATTTGCATGTTGGCCTATCCACTAACCGGCCAAGCTCAATGAGCTTGCTTGGCAGTGAAACCACCGTGACCAGTAATTAATTGGCTCGTCCAGTGATTTTGAGTCAGTATTTTTGGAACTAGGAAAATCTTGATCGGGAACTCCCAGCCATTGGTAAATTCCCGCCTAGGTGTGAATTTTAGAGCTCCAGAGGGGGAAATTGACGCCGTTTATCAGCAATTTTCAATATTACATGTATGCAGCATATTTAGAAAGCACTTTTTGAGTTACAGTTTGATTATCTTGTGAAGAGTGGAATTATATTCTGACCATTGGTGAAAGGGGGAATGAAACAAAAAAGGTTGGGAGTTCTTGTTTTAAACGAAAAATAAATTTGAAGATCATTTGAGGATTGATTTATGAAACTGTCTAGGTCTTGAACCCGTGGCCACTGCATCTTAATAGAACGGCAAAATAGCGTGTCGATACTTTTTATATTAAACCATGATATCGACGATGTTTTGACCAATTAATGTAACCCTCAAAATTCAAATTGTTCAGGAAAGAGTAAAACTGTTTTTATTTAAAACATTATATTGTGAGTAGCGTTATAAATCTTTGAAATGCGCCCCTGTGAATTCTCATGTTTGCAGATACTGAATTATACGTAGGGAGTGTTGATATAATAATGAAGTGGAACAAAGCAGTGTAGAAAAAGTACTTGGTTCGTTTTCTTAAAACATGCAAAAAGAGAATTTAATGTACACGACAAATACAATTATTGTTGTCTTAATGAAAATACCAATATCTACTAGCGGATCGAAACTGGATTATTATTTGTACATGCTGTATATTTATTGAAATCGATTTTATTATTTATCAATAATAAATGGCCTTCCTGAATATCCTGAATTCCGAAAAAATATAATACAAATTTAATATGTTTGTTTAAGGTTTATATTACCAATAACACTTAGAAGTTCATTGAAAAGTTATGAAAATCTCTTCTTAAAGCCGAAGCGAGCCGTATTGACGTTAGTAGTTTCTCCAGTTGAATTTTTATTTTCGTACCGCGAGGAAAAATAAAATATTGAATATATGCCAAAATAATAATTCTGTCATCGACTCATTTTCGTATCTTTTGACGGTTACATCAATTGACCAAAAGACCATCGATATGATTTACAGGAAGCAAAAAGCTGGTGATGGTGGATGGTTTTAGGGTTATAAATAGTTGAACTTTGTGTTAGATAGTATTCACTTGATACACTCAAACTTTTATTTTGATAGTTTGCTCTTTGGATTAGATAGTATTAACTTAGTACACTCAAACATTGATTTTAATAGTTTCTACTTAGTGACGGATTCTTTTAAGAAAGTGAGTTAGGTTGTAGTAGGTTATGTTAGGGTTGGTCTGGTTGGAGCAAAGACAATATAGGCGGCCTAACATAGGATAGAAGAATAAGTGACATTTCATTACAGCTTCGTGCAACTATCGATTTCAAAGTGTGAGTATTCATATTGAATGAAAACTGTAATATATTTCTTCAATGTTAAAATATGTTTTATTATGTGGGACCACTTTATTTTTAGTGAAATAATTTGTTTTTTGTGGAATTTATTTGTTATAAGTGAAAACTATTTTTATGAAAATATATCTGTTAAACAAAAAGCATTTATTTGTAAGCCATGGTTTTATTCGTATTCCTTGAGGGTGTAAAAGCAGTTTCACACACTTTCGGAAGCAGTTTCCCGTGAGACTTGAGAAGTCAATACGTACAGTGACGGAAATAAGGCACGGGTCCTGAATCTCGATTGGCTATTTAAAATGCAGCGCTTTAAATTAAGCGCCACGACGTTTACGCTGGTTCACCGATCGTTTTAATATTTGCTTTAAGTCAACGGTCACATACCGAATAGTGGCATTACTAAGGTTAGGCTATTAGAGGTTAAGTTACATTGCCGATTCGCTAACGATAATAGGGTAGGACTTAACGATCCCCAGTTAACTTTAAGAATTCTAATGGCTCCTAGTGAAAATTTCCGAAATTTTAGATAACTACGACAGTAACTTTGTGGCTCATTGTTAGTTACATTAACACTTTCTGTACTGTTGGTATTACATTGTGACTGAAGGATTGTTACCTCGAAAATTATATTTAATAATTATGTCACTCAACAAACAGCCATATACAACATAGGGATTTCAACTCGAATATTAGATCATTCGAATCCGAATATATTCGGCCACTTTTTTACTATTCGAAATTCGAATATTTCATTTGATTCAAATATTTTTAATAATTTTTGAATGAAATATCTAAAAAAATAGACGAATGATCACATGAAAATTTCTCCAGATTTCAAGAATAATAATGAATACTTTAAGACATTGACTGAGGGTGCTTGATGGAATTTCAATATCAAATTTGGATTATTGAGATTTTCTACACTTCCATGTATTTTGTCACTAACGACCCGGGTTTCGCCTTTCGAGTCCATTCGTGTGCTCGAATGCCTGAAGATGCCAAAAGGCGAAACCCGGGTCGTTAGTGACAAAATACATGGAAGTGTACAAAATCTCAATAATCCAAATTTAATAATCAATACATTTTTTTGTCTTCACCCAACTTGGGCATTTCCGGTATCTTATTACGAACTACTAAAAAACCCTTTAAACATGTCGTAATTTTATTTATTGAAGAAATACCATTGAAGTAATCCGACGCAGCTGCAAATTTTAAATATCTAAATTCAATGGAACGGTATTGGAAAGTGTATTTATATTTTCTCTCTCTCTGGGAGTTGGCAGAAGTGGGAAAATATTTAGTCGTAAATTATCATAAGATGTAGATCCTCCCATCCTTGAAAATATTAATATTTACTTCATAAATTTAAAATTTGAATACATTTAATTTTTTATTATGAACTAGAACCCGGCATGCGTTGCAATGCCACTCAAAGAAAGAAAGTGTTTGTGTTTTAATTTTGTTTATTGAAATGGTTTTGGATTACACGGGTCGAAAATTCATAAAATTACCCGGCCCGAGCCCGAGTCTCAATTTCACACTAGTTACCCAAAGCCCAGATTTATTTTTCTCAACCCGAAAAAAGCCCGATCATTCAGAATTTTCAAACAATATATGTTATTGTTCCCATATTTCCAACGATATTCATAGCACATGTGAAATAAATTATTTAAGTTATGAATACTATTGCCTTATGACTATGACCCAAACATAGTCTGGTGCGTACACAAATAAATCAGAAGGGTTTTTCCAAGATGGCTAGTTGTACGTGTTTGTGTGCGTACAACAACTCACCAAAGTTTGATCGAAATTGGATGAATGTTAACGGAACGGATAGAGGACAAACAAACAGAAAACATTAATTTTATATATATAGATGAGCTCGTTTTCTAGCACATTTGAATTTACTATTAAATTACTTTTAAGGTGTTAACTGTCAATTCTTGGTGGAAAGACATTATATTTTAAAAAATAAAACACAAATTGTTTGTACTACTTTCACATATTTATAATGATCAGGACCGGTTTCACTCATCACGAGCTCTGATTATCATCAGTTGATAATGCTCGTGATGAGCGAAACCGGTCCTGATCATTATAAATATGTGGAAGTAGTACAAACAAATTTTGTTTTATTTAAAAAAAAAAAAAAGTACCATTAAATTATTATTTTAGTATGCATAATGTTATTATTTATTCAAATAGAATTTTCAATACTTTTTTCACACTTCAGAAACTATTCCAATATTCGATTAGTTTCAGTTTTACTTTTCGATAACCGAATATATTACTGTTTGTCTAGTTTAATATATGTTCTCAATGCGGAACATCTCAACAGAAGTTGTTTTAACGAAACTGCATGTAATTCAATCTCTCAACATCAGTTTAGAATGCTACTAGGAAAAGGCTAGCATATCATTATCTCTACAATTCAATAAGAGAATTCTGGAAAGCAATCACAAATCCATGAATTGATTGTAAGTATACGTGTGAACAGTTGAATACCTTGACCTCACAACGGAATAAAATAAACACTATATAGTTACATTTTGTATTCAAAATGAGTAATTAATAGCCAAATTTGCTTAAGCTTGTAATCGCTGAGTGATTATTTACTCTATTAGTCAATTCAATTTAACTTACAATAATGACATTTCACAATATTCGTAAAAAATATTTTAATGTATGAATTTTTTGAACACACAGCTTTTACCAATACTATAAAGTTTTTTTTATCTCAGAAAAATCTATCCTGGCATTTTAAGTGTAACCCTATCTTTTTGCTGCAAATAGTTGGCAATAAAGAAACAATGGAGTGGTCAAAATATATTTTTATTATAAAAATTGGTAAGCTTCTGTAAATACCAGCGAAAATAACATTTATTTCTTTGGTGCTATTCAACACAATTCAATTACAGAAAAACAATCATTTAAGCGGAAAACGGGGTCGCGTTATTGGGGGAGTGAATCTCAAACAAAAATTAAGGGTTACGTTTTTTTTCGCGAAAAATGCAAAGCTGCCAAAACTAAGAATAAATGAAAAAATATATATGGACGAAATATTTAGTTACCAGTTGGTAAAATGCATAGCTCTCTCCAACTTTTGATTAAATGCACCACATATACAGTCACCCCGCTGTATGTGTACAACAACGACAATGAAATGAGGTATTTGCGGCGAATATTTCTATTCGACGCGTAATTCGAGGTAGCGTAATTGGTGGTTCCACTGTATAAGATATTTAATAACAATTCACTATGAACTTCTTATTATTCATATAAAGTCTTTATCGGAAGTTAAGTATTGTCCAGAATTTAAATCATGAATACTATGACAGAAACATCAACGTTGCTTTTCATGTACCCTTTGGTAAACACTGTTGGAATTTCGTTCATTGTTTGAGGTATCACGGGGTTAGATTTTGAAATGAAATCTTTCATACATTGATTTTTAAATCGTTAAATGGATTTATATCCAAAGGTAAGGATGTCTGTGAATTTTTTATATCACCCACCCCATCCCAGATCCGACCCTACAAATAGGGCGTAGAGAAAGCAGCTAGATAACTTCCATATCGTTTCCTAACTCCATCCTTATTCTCCCACTCTTTCCGAAGAACGACTCACTTAAAACCAGTTATCGTTTAAAAATTCTGCAAAAATGCTCCATTAGGTGTCAATATGTTTCACATTGGGAGCTGACAAGGTTAAAAAAGAATTGTTGAGAGTAGTTGATACTTAAACGGGATATAAAAACTCAAGAACAATTTGTGGTATCTTGAACAATAATTTTGCGATGCCTTTTCTCCTAAAGTTGACCACACACGTCGCTTGGGTTTATTTCCTAGGATTTTAAGTATACATAAACATCAGACACACTAATAATATGCTTCAATGTTGTATTTTACAAATTTTTTGTAACTAATTTGAAAACGAATAAAATTTTCTATTTGAATTGTTGAAATTTTGTACATTTCCATGTATTTTGTCACTAGTGACCTGTATTTTGAATGGTACTAGAATTTCTGAAGATGCCGAAAGATGCAACCCGGGTCATAAGTGATGAAAAACATAAAAATGTACAAAATTTTAACAATTCAAAATCTATATTTAAATTCCATCAATCACCCTCAGTCGATATCTTAAATTATATCAAAATTGTCTGTTATTTGTAAAATTGTAAGTGGAATTATTACATCAGTGATTCCAGTCGTTCATTGTCTCATACTAGGAAAGCTTTTCATTAAATCATCTCACATATCAGAGCTTTGAACTCCTACAAAAGGTTCGACTGGCAATATGTCACGAGGCTTCACTGTTTTTCACGCGTCACGTTTCGCCGTTGAAATATTTCAAAATTAAAAAAAATGTGATATGATTTTTGAAAAAAATACCAAATGCAGAATAAGCAAACATTTTTTTGTTTTTCTTAAATCGTCACCAAAATGAGAAAGTTTTGTGGTAAATGTTCAGTCATGGAACGCAAAAGATGTGCAATGTGAAATTTAGCGCTTTTAGTTCATAGTAGATTAAATTTATTTGTGCACGTTGATGCTACGAACAATAAAAATTTTTCTTAGACTAAAATTTGAACTTACTTATAGTAAGAAAAACCAACTCCCAACGTGGAGCATATTGTCTCGTAATAGAAGTATCTTAACAGACGTTTTCTATGAGAACTGTTTGTTACTCGATTGCTCAACCTCTCTTTTTTTTCAAAGAGAGTAGGGATAGAAGGATAGGACTAGGACACGACTAGTGGTGAGCTGATCGTTCTTGCTACGCCCCGTTTTTTTTACGATCAGATGGTAGGAAAAGAATTCTAGACATCACAAAAATCTATGCCTTCGAACAGAATTCTATAAATCGATTTCAAAATCAATTTATGGAACTGTTCCTTATCAGTACTTGAATTCAAGACATCTTTAACTGTAGCCGACGACGTTGAACACTGCGTCACGGAGCCGTAAAAACATATTTCTTAGGTAAACAATGATTTTAATTCTTAAAGATAGGATGGGCTTGTTTCCTATTACTTGATAAGACACAAACGATAACAGTACTATTTTTTTTTCCATGTCCGCTCCCAATGTGGAGCATATGGTCTCCTAATGGGGGTATCTTGACAGAGTTTTTTCTACGAGAACTGCTTGTCACTCAGTTGCTCAACCTCTCTTTTCTTTTTCGAAGAGAGTAGGGATGGAAGGATAGGGCTATGACAGGACTAGTGGTTAGCTAATCGCTCTCGTTACGTCCCGTGAGGATGGGATTGGTGAGAGGGAGGACTAAGACTACGAACAGAAATCCATAAATCGATTGAAAGATCAATCTATGAAAACAGTCCGCACCGGGAATTGAACCCGAGACATCCGTAACCGTAGCCAGCGACGAAACCAACTGCGAAACGGACGCCGACAATAGTACTAATTACCATGTTTGATGATGAAAATCCCAAGGGAAATAAATTTAATAGTGGTGATTAGATTAAAATCACTATTTACGTTAGAAATATAACAACCATGTCATATAGTTAGTCTAAAATGCTTCTTAAAGAAGCGGAACGAGTTGGAATAACTAAGCTATCGATTTTAATTTTGTTTTATTTTATTTTCATCATTAAAATATAAATTTTCTTAATAACCTTATTATGTTGCAGAAAGATATACGCTTCACCAAGCGTATTGAATTTTGTCATAAATTAATTTCAAACAAATCTTATTCAGGGATTTCAATTGATAGAGATCGGCTTGCACCTGGCACAAACCCTCCATTTGTTGGGAACTGCAACGAGCCTGGGTACCAAAGAGGGGTGTAAATCTATACTTGACTCCGTCGACAGGTTTCATTTGTTACACCCTCACCAATTAGTCGCCGCGGTGCGAGAGGGCTTCCAGAGGGCTGGGAGGCTGTGTTGGACCCACTGTCGAGGGTCGGAGGGGTATCGATCCTAAAGGGGGTCCTGCAGAGGCTTGCAATAGGAGCTTTTTTTAAAACAGAAAGTTCATAAAAAATAATTAAGGAATCATATACTTTTATCCGTCTCAATAATTATGAAGCATGTAATTTACCAATGAGGCATTCCAACAGAAAGTATTTAAGGAATGATCTTAAGTCTCGTATACCTATTCTGTCTTATTTTAGAAAAATAAGGGTTGATTGATTTGTTATATAGAACGGCATTTATTTTATACTGTAATATTGTCGGCGTCCGTGGTGCAGTTGGTAGCGTCGCTGGCTACGGTAACGGATGTCTCGGGTTCAATTCCCGGTGCTGACGGTTTTCATAAATTGATCTTTCAATCGATTTATCGACTTCTGTTTGTATTCTGAGTGTTTGTGATGTCTAACAACCCCACTTCCATCCATCTGATCCTTACAGGGCGATTAGCTAACCACTAGTCCTGTCCTAGCCCTATCCTTCTATCCATACTCTCTTTGAAAAAAGAGAGGTTGAGCAACTGAGTAAAAAGCAGTTCGCATATAAAAACTTATGTTAAGTTACCTCCATAAGGAGACCGTATGCTCCACATTGTGAGCAGAATTGGAAAAAAATATAGGACTGGTTGCTGACCAATCGCCATATATAATACTTTTCATACTTGTATGTGTAAAGCAGGAAGGGTTGCAGATATACAACTATACTATTCATCTATAGTTGTCGGGTCCGTAGTGCAGTGGACAACATCGTTGACTTCGGTTACAGATATCTAGGATTTCATTGATTGATTGATATATGGATTTTTGTTCGTTGGCATAGATGTTCTATAGTATTCCCTTCCACCCATCCGATCCTAAAAATAAGACATAGCGAGAGTGATTACTTTACCACTAGTCTTATTATAGCCCTGTCTTTCTATCCCTACTCTTTTCGAAAAAGAGAGGTTATGCAACTGAGTAACAAGCAGTTCGCGTAGAAAAAAAATTCTGCTGCGGAGTCTATATGCTCCACATTGGTAGTGACATGATAAAAAATAAATAAATAAAGTACTGTATATTAGAAAAAATATTGAAATAGTCAATACAACACATTATCCAAGGAGAATTTTATTAGTCACTCAACGCCAACTCGAGCACAAAAGACATCACAAACACCCTTCCCCATCACTCATATCCAAGATTTTTTTCAAATTGAATTATAAGCAATATAAACTAGGTTGTATTCTAAAAGTTGGGTGCATCTGCGTCAGACTTTCGTGGAAGCAGGTTGGCTGTTAGCCAGATGCAAGGCGCCGCCGGTTCTCGGTTTCACCCTATTAAAAGCTCCTCCCCAAAACTGCAGCTGAGTGGTTAGCGTGATGCACTATCCATGCAAACAAATCTGGTTCAATTCCCACCGTAGTACTCCATAACACGGAACAAGAAAATCTTCAAACAAACTTATTTTCATGCCATATTTTTTTTTCTTCTTACACCACGATATGTAAGCAAACACTGGTGACCATGACAGTGCAATGCTACACTCTCGTTGGCTGGCATTGGAGACTATTAGAAACTATCATTTTCACATTCATTTTAGGTAGGAGTTTGTAAGTTTAGAAATATATTTTATAATTTCAATGGTAGGTGTGAACATGAAGAACAATGCTGCATTCATACCTTATTTTTTGCATATACTGGAGATTACAAGTTATGATACTAAAACTCTCATATCTTCGCTGTTCTAGAAGAAAACACTAAATCGAAAAAATTATATATTGTGTTAGTTATACCAAAATGTTCCTTATTTCAAACTCTACCGTATGAAAGAACACACTTATTTTTATAAATTGCACTTCTACCAAAAACATTTTTGTACAAACAAACTAAATGATAAAGGTATAGCATTTCAAAAACTTCAAAGTCCAATTACTCAAAACTAGTATTTTTGAGTTATTGTCTTCTTCCAAAACAACTACGACGATATTACCCGGTCACGAAATATCTCAATTTTCTTATCCTTTGATTTCAAGATATTTTTTTTATTTTGAAGACAATAATATCTGACATGTTGCTTTTTTTAAATCACTTAAGAGAACAAAAATATTATATTGATGAAATTAAATTTGGCATTGATATTAATGATCCCTTGCGAAGATTTGAACTAAGACCTACGTGTTTTCGAATGAAAACTTTTATCACTAGACCACAGAGGCTGACAAGGCATATCTGAAAAACGTTCCTACATAATACTATTGTTAAATACGAGACACAGTTCATAAAGATGCCTACATTCACAATCATTCTTCAATATTAGCGGTTTTTTTAATTGAAAGCTACAGTTTATATCTACTCGCTCTCTGTATGACGCCATTAAGTAATTATGGAGCTTAAGAAAAATAGGTCGGAATAGCTATTTACGTACAATTAAAATAAATATTGTGCGCAATGTCGAGGCAGACGACAGACTTAATCACAATAGAAGGTAATAAAAACATATCACCCCAAAAATGATTACTATTTATTACTCTTATTAATTTTTTTGAGATTTTTTTGTTAAAAGACGTACATAATAGAGTTTTTTGTTGCTTGGTTTTTTTAAAAAAAAATGTATTCAGTATAATTCTAATTTAAATATCAGTGCAGTAAAATGAACTCTTTGGTACATTTCAAAAATCTTTATAGAATCGTTATATTCAATAAATTGCAAATTCTCTTCCCATCACTTTCTTAAAAATACTTTGTTCTACGATTTTGTTTTAGACATCAAAATCTCGATAACCTACAATAAACCCTAATCTAGTCACGGCGTAAAGCAAATAAAAGCATTTCTGAAAAACAGGTGTATTTCTTTTTCAACAGGCATGAAAATTTCACTATTTCCATTTAAATAAAAGTGCAATAGTGTAAATAAATACTTTGAGAGTACAATTATTAAAATCATGTTTTTTTAATTTCGATGTTTCATATTCTTTAGGCGACAGAAAAGGATTAACGATTTTCACGAAATGAGAGAAAAACCTACTTATTCCTCTTAATGCTAGATTGATATTTATCAATTGTTCAGTACAAGCGATTGTGTATTTCTCAATAACAATATCATTATCTTTCATGTTACACTTTCCAAATACTGTGGTAACGTTTTTTTCTGCTCGCGCTGCCAATGTGAAGATAGACACTTCTTGTACTAATAAATCTCAACATCTGAATTGCTTATATCAAAATAGGCATTTCTTGGTTTACAATATGCCGACACATTACTTTGACATTCAAACAGATTTCGTCTTACTTCATTAATTTTAAATCTTCTGACACGCATTTCAACAATTAAAAGGATGAACATTAGGTTCCAGAATTAAATTGCAGTCTAATTTACTTTCGTTTCCATCAAATCAGGGTAGGGTGGCCAAACGATTTGACCGGTCCGGATAAAATTTGACGTCATAAAAAAATCTGTGTAGGATGTAAGTATTATTAGTTTCGATCAAATTTTAAAAAAGAAAATTTGCGCATTTCGTTTTATTTTATATAAATTATGGGAGTAACTCCCATAACATACCTCAAATAAAGAAATCACTACTAATCCACTTCAAGTAATCACAAACAAGCAATGCACACTGCAAACTTTGAAATACAACTGAATATTTTCGATTAGGGTTATTATTTGGACATTTATATAGTTTTATTTTGCCTGCACTACAATCTTAAATTTTCAATAAATAAGTACATCTGATGGCCTCCAACAATACACTTCATACCTAATTTCTTTCACTTTAGCTCCAATATCTGATAGTCTTATCGCAGTTTACGAATGCTTTAGTTTACTCAACGACTTATCCACTACCAACCGCTACGGCTTCATACTTTCCTTACGAGGTGTAGCGTAACAACGTTATGCTTGTTTCAATTTTTTCCAAAGTGAAATTCTTCAAGACTGATTTGCATTCATTTAAACAGTTCACAGTACCCTATGGAAATCGATTGGTACTCAATTCATAAAAACATTAACCCTTTTTTTAAATATTATTTATTTATCACTGTAATGTGTCAATGAATACTAAAAATCGTTTGACGTCATCAATGAATGACTTCTTGCAGCTAATGACATAATTTAGGCTACGCCAATTTCATGACGTCGCTATTGATCTTTTGTAGGATAATTTAATTAATTTTCTCATTAGTTTAACGTAATGAAACTGTTCTCATTTTAGAAGTTATATACGTTCATGCATAAGCTCCAGTTTAGCTGAAATTCCCGTTTCCGGACTGAATGTCTTGAGTAATGAGTCTCCGGGTCAAATGCCGGGGAGGCACTCGCGAGGGTGGTCCAGTAACGCCCCTCGTTTGGGTATTTACCGACTGACAGGACTGCGAACGCCCCATTTGGCGGGAGCTTTAAAGTAAATAGACAATTTAAGTGTCCAAAGACAATGTATCAATTATTACTGAACGGTGAGATTTTTCAGATTGCAAGTATGCGACTTGACAAAATAGCTCGAAATTAAATATAAAAAACAAATATTTTATTTGTATTTACATTAGTTAAAGTTCGCTTATAAAATAATTAAAATTAAGTGGTGTAGTGGTTAACGTCGTTTTCTTCGGCTACGGATATCTTGGATTCAAGTCCCTATACTGACAGTTTCATAAATACGTTGGCCTCTGTGGTGTAGTGGCAAGTGTTTGCCCTAGCAATCAGGTGGGTCTTGTTTCAATTCCCAGCAAGGTCAATATCAAATTAAGATTTTTTCAATTTAAATTTGTAATCTTGGACATAAATGACTTCTAAAATTTCTCATCGAGTTTATCTCGTATGATTTTCTAGTTTTCAAAATATTCGGCGCATTGGCTGTCAGTGGTAATACCAGATATATTTTTAAAAAATTTAAATATGTAAAAACTTAAATTGATTCTTCAATCCATTTATGGGTGTCTGTTCGTAGTCATGAATGCTTTTTATATCTATAATTCCATCCTACCCATCCGATTCTAAAAACTGGGTGAAGCAACAGCGATTATCTAACCATAGTCTTCTCCTAACCATATCCTTCTATCCCTAATCTCTTCGAAAAAGAAAGGTAGAGCAACTGAGTAACAAGCAGTACTCCTAGAAACATTTCTGTTGAAATACCTCCATTAGGAGCCTTTTTGCTCTACATTGGGAGCAGACATGGTAAAAAAATAAAGCTTTTATTTTAACATGTACCGATATTTTGTAATATCTATCTAAAGATTAAATAAATAGACATTATTAAACGTCATATTTGTAAACATGGTCTCTTGTTAAATTTATTTTTCTGATTACCCTTGTCAGAATATATTTAATTAGTTATAAGAATCAATGGATGCATCTTTTAATATGTGGTAATTAATTATAAATTTAATAATAAACTGATAGTCACATTTAACGTGGTAATTATAAATTATTGGTGGACAGGCATTATATTGTAAAAATAAAACATTCTTTGTTTCGAACTACTTTTAAGTATTCCGGTGCGTGTAATAAGCTAAACAGTCCTGATCATTAGAAAAATGTTAAATTAGTACAAAACTAATTGTGTTTTATTAAATATATATACACACCCATCCTTCGCTTAACACGGTACTCGCTTGACACGATTTCGGTTTAAGACGGTTTTCATTATGGAGATTTTTTAAATAAATCTTGCATTGCAGTGTCTTGCATTTCAACTATATAGAAGTTCATTTTCTAAATAATGATCCGGATATGAATCGAGCTTTAAAGTTTCAACGAAAAATAAAACGATGCATTGCTAGATATGAAGAGATTTACACGAATCTCAAAACAGATAGACAATCAAAGATTACAGAGTTGTTGATATGGCCGACGGAAAATGACGGAAATATAATCGAAGGAATATAATCGAATAATATTTTTTTATGTTCCATAATATCAAATTTGAATTATTGAGATTTTGTACACCTCCATGTATTTTGTCACTAACGACCCGAGTTTCGCCTTTGGGGCATCTTCAGGCATTCGTGCGCTCGAAACCCAGGTCGTTAGTGACAAAATACATGGAAGTGTACAAAATCTCAATAATTCGAATTCGATATTGAAATTCCATCAAGCACCCTCAGTCGATGTCTTAAATTAGTTACATTATATGTTTCAATAAATTTTCAAAAGTAATATGTTTTTTTTTTAGTAATATTTCTAAAAAAAAGAACCTATTCCATTTTTTCTATACGTTTGTTAGTCTCGCTTTACACGGTTTTGTTCAAAACTGTGATCTAGCATAACCTATCTTTCGTGTCAAGCTATGGGTATAGCTCAAATTAATCTACCAAATTCATCTAAAATGTAAATTGTACTGTCTGTCGTATTTTAAATTTGAGTTCATTCCCGTTTTAATCACGGATTCGACAATGGTTTGATGTCGTACTTTTTATTGTAGTAAATAAAAACTCCCCATCAATTCCCTCTCTAAAGTCGTAAAGAAACTGTCAAAATCAAATATTCTTCATGATAAAAATAACATTACAAATAATAACTGATCTGTGTTTGCTTTATAATTATGTTCCCCGTTCGTAGCAATCAGTTCACAAAATCTTAATACACAGTTCTTATGTAGAATTCTTGCGGAAAATATATCCAGGAAAATGTTTATTATATCAGTTACTGATAGATAAATATGTTCAAGTATTTTTATTTGACAATATTTACTCTCTAAATACATTGATTTTTTATTATCTAATATAGAATTGTGAAATACTATTCTATGAATTTTTTTATTTTAAACGTATTTTAGAATTTTTCGTGAGATACGCAATCCAGTCATAACATAAATAGATTCAGCCTTACATGCAAGTGGAACTTTTCTACGAGACGAGAGTTACCAGCAAATAAAGAGCCTTAGAGGAAAGTGGAAATGCATGAACCAATCTTCGCAGATGGAACTGCCATTCGCTGCAATCCGAACACGCTGTATAATAACCGTAGTGCAACCACAGGGTGATGATAATTTGAATCTAAAAAAGAGCAATAATTTTAGTATTGACTTACATAATATTTTACTTTATTTTTCGTTATTATAATCATTTAGACTAAAATTCTAATCCAAATTAATGTATTATTCAATCAAAAACTGATTCTATATTTTTTATTAAAAAGGGTCAATGAATGAATGAATGGGAAGAATGAGACATGTAACGTCGGTTGCATCTTAGCCAAATTAAAAGGCACTCAACAAATGCATTATTAATAATGGTGAGCGAGTAGATATCAATTTTTGAGATTTTTTTTTCGAATATTCCTGGAAAATAAAATAGATATGTGTCAGACATAACGGGTGGAGTGATAACGACGTCAAACGTTACAAACAAATTCAGGTGTTCATGTGCTCAAAACCGGGTCGTACGAAATTTCAACAATTCAAATTTTATATTGAAATTCCATCAAGAACTCAGGGTCGATATCTTAAATGATATGCATTTTATTGCCAGATATAACACGCTATTGGCCAGAACAGTAAATTTTGCAATTATATACAAAATAATATAAAAAGTATAAAATTATATTATTTTGTATATAATGATGTTTATGTAAGAATAAGTGATTAAGAAAAACTAATGAATAATTGAAACCGCCTGATGCTGTTAGTCAAATACAGAGCTGCACATGACAGAGCATTTAATCATACTCTATTTAGATTTTTTTTAAATATAATGCGTTTAAAAATAATTCACAAATTATCTAAAATAGCAAATGGGAAATTTTAAAAATTAATTATCAACCACTTTAATATTAACAATTAATGAAATATTAAATATTTAATCAACATTAACATTATACAGTACATGATAAATTGAGAATGAATATCGGTCAGGAGTATCCAAAAGATATCTGAAAAACAAATTTAAAGTGACCAAAATCAATTCTTAGAAATTAAACTAAAATCAATTTAAATTTGGATTATTGAGATTTTGTACACTTCCATGTATTTTGTCACTAACGACCCGGGTTTCGCCTTTCGGCATCTTCAGGCATTCGAGCACACGAATGGACTCGAACTGAGAGACAGTAAACAGTGTCTAACGCTTATATAGAAGATACAAATGCGACAAATATCATTTACGAGGCAATACATTATACGTCTGAGAGCCACACCGATACCTGAGTTAAAATTTTGGAAATCGCCCTAATCCTTATTTTGTAAACACCATATTACCAGAGTGGCGAATTGCCGCTTTTCAACTTCTTTTAGAAATACCAGTGATTTTACAATTATAATAGTATTGTGGGTGTGAAAGTGGGTACGAAAGGCGAAACCCGGGTCGTTAGTGACAAAATACATGGAAGTGTACAAAATCTCAATAATCCAAATTTAATATTGAAATTCCATCAAGCACCCTCAGTCGATGTCTTAAATTATAAAATCAATTTGTTTATATAATTAATATGCTTAGATTACCATCAATTTGGGTAAGTTTGTCCATTGGTCTAAGATTGTCCCACTACATGGAAAAAGGTGCTGTTATAATACTATGATAATACTTATGCCAAATGAATATTTTTTAGTCAAGCAAAGGTGTTGAGTAGCCCCTGGTGGTAAAAATATCAATTAATGTGCAAAATAATTTATTTTGTTTTTGAATTTTTGTAAGCTGTCAGCATGGAATGATAAAACACAATTTAAAAACTTTCCTTGAAATAAATTGTCTTACCCATATTTTCAATTTGTATTACTAATCTGTAAACCAGGTGCTGTATATTTATTCCCATCTCAATTATGTACAGAATATATGAAAGCATAAAGAAAAGTTGTCAAGACTTTAAAATCACTGATTTTATAATAATTACAATGATTATTTGTATCCTGGGCCAAAGTTACCCGAGTTTCATGAAAACTTTGCCCAGTTTGTTTTATGTAGTAATTATAACAATAAATCTATTTACGTTAATTAAATTTCATCTTAAGATATTAGTTTATTTCTATGTAGAACAATATCACACATAAATGCAATGGCGAACCATAAAAATAGAAAAAAACCGTCAGAATTGGGCCAAACTTACCGTAATAAATATGCTTAGATTAATGAAACGGATATAAAAGTGGCGACATTATTTACACGCTTATTTCAGAACGAACCTTCTCCACGTTACAGTAAAAATCAAAATCGATAAAATCCATTTAAACCAATCAGAGCCTACACGTACCGTCCAATATGATTTAATCATTCAGTTAAAACCTTCATTGTTCCATTAATAAAATGGCCGCAGGCTTTTTGCTGTAAAAGTTTTACTCTCAATTATCTCGAGCTTACGTTGGGTGGAGATATCCACATTTGATCAGTTCTAACTCCTTTGTAATGTTAACCTTTTTATGCTCACAACAACCATTTTATGCCACTTTTATAGCGTACCACTAAAATAGCAGCGCCACGATTCCCCATCGCAAATAGTGTTCACAATACCCACAACTGCCAATTTCTTTTCGGTTCTAGTTTCGAACAAAAATTCCACATTCCGTGGAGTAAACATTTTTATTCCCGCCACGGATGCAGTGAATAAACAATCACCCTGTACCCTTCATGATTGTCCTATGTCGGATTTCCAGTGCTGGAAATGGGAGTCTTCTCGACTGATTGGTAAAATGAAAATAAAAACAGGCAAATACCAATTTCGCTCCAATTCCGGAGGTGAAAAATAATAATATTGTGTTCGGTTACTTGGTTACTTGAAATAAACACAATATTGTATTGAATTGTGGAATAATTTTTGTTTGTGCGTAATAGCATCTCTACTATATAGCACAAAATACATGTAGAAATCTGTATGTTTATATGTCTGTCGGTCACAAAAACTCCTCCCAAACGGTATAGAGTAGCTACGTTAAATTTTCACATGCCGTGCTTAGTTCAACTGTGTTATTTTCTACATTCAACTCTCAACTTTTAACATTTATCCTTAAGCTGAAAACGCTATATTTTTCACGTTTACAATGCGTATTAATAAAATCAAAAAAAGCCAAGAAAGAAAGCAGCTATAAATGTTTTATAGTATAAAAATTATAAATAATACAATTTAAGACATCGACTGAGGGTGCTTTGATGAAATTTCAATATCAAATTTGAATTGATGAGA
The DNA here is from genome assembly GCA_022494535.1 of Himalopsyche phryganea. Lineage (NCBI taxonomy): Eukaryota > Metazoa > Arthropoda > Insecta > Trichoptera > Rhyacophilidae > Himalopsyche > Himalopsyche phryganea. The sequence goes on from JAGVSL010000025.1 coordinate 4,953,793, forward strand.
TTTTGTACATTTCCATGTATTTCGTCACTAAAGACCCAGGTTTCACCTTTCGGCATCTTCAGGCATTCGAGTACACGAATGGATTCAGATATGCATGATACTTAATATTGCTTAAACTAAGTGGTTGAGCAAGTCACATTTTCTTTTGTTTTGTCTGTCTATCTTTTCTCTTCTTAACAAAATAGCGCGTGGTTAAAATATTGGTCCCGTGTGGACTTCATCAGGCCAAGAAAATGAGGACTAAATTCGTTTATTTTCTTGATCGTTATTGCGTTATAGAAAGCGGTCGTGAAACAGCGGCTGTATACACATAACGGGTGTGGCAACCAGATTTTAATATTGTCGAATAAGTGCAAAAAAGTTTAATTAATTCTAATTTTTTTTTCATGTAGCGCCTCTTTATCATGAATAATTGCCAGTTGACAATTTAAAAAGCAATTCCAGCAATTAATCAGGCAAAACAAAACAATTAATTCTTCAACGTTTACTCATATAAAAATTGCCCGTCTTAAGTTAATAGTAGACAAAATTAAAACACACGAGTAACGAATAAAAAAAAGTGTTTAGAAAAGAGTATAATTAAAATATTGTCACTAATTTGGACTGGGATAACGGTTGCCAGCTGGTATCTGTTACGACACAAAACCAAAACAAACTCTATACGATAAGACAATTCGCATCGTAAGATTTGGTATAAAAAGAGAGTAAATCGTCCAAAACGCACAGTTGAGTACTGCAGGAGTTCCAAGATGAAGTTCCTTTTCGTATTCTTTGTGGTGGGCTTTACCTTCGTTTCGGCAGCTTTTTTGAGCGCCGGAAAAGACTTCAAAAATGGTAAGAAACATTACAACTGATTAAAACTATAAAATTCTTTAAATTTAATAAAATAAGTTAGTTAATTAAAACCTATCATATTTTGATGAAGTTAGGTTGAAATCTAATAACACAATCGAGTCGATAAATAACATACGCACCAAAGTCCACCAAAAACTTTTTTTATGATTTTGATGGCAATCGAATCTATGTAAGCGGGAGAATATTACAAGTTCAGAACAATCAAATAAAAGTCTATTTTTTTTGTTGAAAAGTTTTGTTTATATTAAAATCCTGTTTTCTTTAAAACATAGCCCAAAAATTTGATTTAATTAACTCAAGAAAAATCGTTATACTCTAAAAATTCTTGCTATTCAAAATTGTGCGCGCATGAAATCTATTGACTCAATTATCAGTGGTATAGTGCTAAATATAAAAGTCTGGGAGCGATGGTTAATTATAATATTTTATTACTCCCTACCCACAGTGATTCAATTTCCACGCCAAGTTTCCAACAAAACATTCATCTGATATATAGTTTAAAAAATATATTTCATTATATTTACAATGAATTCACTGTATTGCTTGAGGGTCGAGCTTTATTTTTTCGTTAGTATTGAGAACCAGAACGAAAGTGGGTAGTTAAAATATCCCAACGTGTCTTTGATCTATGTAGAAATAAACAACACGAAGTCACTGATGTGTTCTTATAACGTGTTAAACAAAATTTCCAAATCGTCAAGAAAAAAGTGGGAGGCCACCGACCCCACGCTCCCCTCTCTCCACTACAGCACTGACAATGTTCACTTACATTAATTTTATATCTAAAAATTTTATTTATTTCAATTATTGTTATAAAAATTAAGATTATTTTGTTATACTATTAACGAAGTGATAAATTTGATAAAAAGTGTTTGCTTTAATTATATTTGATTAAAGTTTGCGACAATAAAAATAGAATTACTTTTAAGGTGTTAACTGTCAATAGAATTAAAATAAAAACAGAATTAAATAGAATTAAAATAAAATAAAATCAATAGAATTAAAATAAAAATGAGAGTAAAAATAGAATTAACAAATTATGTATTAGTAACATTACGTTTTGTTCAGGCATTGTTGCATTAAGAGAATTATTAATATGATAGTTAGAAATGCGTTTAGTATGAAATCATTTTTAGCTTGTTCATGATGTAGACATTAAAATCTGCTTTAAGACGTTTTAAAATCATGTGTCAAATTTTAATAATATTTATTCTTTGAACGAAATAATTTTCCATAATCTTCCTATCATCTTACTGAATGATGCAAAAATAGTGTGCTTCATACGTTGTATAAATATGAACATTACTTGTCTACAATCCTTAAAAATTGACAACAGTCTGAAAAACATCAATTTCTTGACAGAATGCGTTAAATGAGTTTCTTCTTTCACATTGTTTTTTTTGTCAAGGTTATTAAATTTCGACATCACTCGAATTCAAACCCATTCCAAATCAAAGAATTTTCTTTAAAATTAATACTGATGAAATATTCATAGCCATAATTGTCTTTATTAAAACTAAAATAAAGGTATTTTTCTAGTACAGAACATAAAAAAATGCTGTAGATAAATACAAAAATTGAGTATATCACAATATAAACAGTAACTTGATGGCTTAGCTTATAAAACGTTTGAAAACTGAAATAAAATTTGTGGGAATTTTATCGACAGTAAAAATAAATGGATAGAATTTTTCGTCTGTAGACATATTTTTTTAAATGGTTCCTGGAATGATTTTTTGTATTCTCTTGACTTACAGCTGATAAGGATTTCTTGGGTAAGCAGAAGCACGTTTATGATCTGTTGAACCATATCAACCAACAAAACTTCAATGAAGATCAAGTGAAAAGAGCAAAAGAGTTCACATTCGAAGCTAACAAGGAAAATTTCGTGGTAAGTTGAAATAAAATCTAAAAGTAAATAATAAATTTTGCATGAACTTATTTGTAAATAATTTCAATCGTGTGTGTGCCATTTTTAACAGAAATATGAGGTCGTCACCGAGTTCATGAAATTCTACAAGCGAGGATTACTCCCCAAGTACAAGATCTTCTCTCTTACTCACGATCAGTACAGAGATGAAGCCATCGCTCTCTTCCACGTGTTCTACTACGCCAAGGACTTCATGACCTTCTACAAAACCGCTTGCTGGGCTCGCGAATACATGAACGAAGGTCTCTTTGCGTACTCTTTCACCGTCGCCGTTCTCCACCGTACCGACTGCCAAGGACTCGTAATCCCTGCTCCTTACGAAATCTACCCATTCTATTTCGTCAGCGCTGACGTTATGGAAAAGGTTAACTACGTGAAGACCCAAGGATACGTTATCGACAAGAAACTAGCTGAACAAGAAGGAATCTTCTCCACAGAAAAGAACGTATACACTATCTACAACAACTACACCGCCGGTTACGATTACAATGACGTCGAACAACAGCTGTCCTACTTCACCAACGACATCGGTCTTAACACATACTATTACTACTTCCACATCGACTATCCATTCTGGATGGCAGGTCAGGACTTCGGCCTCAACAAGGATAGACGCGGAGAGCTTTACTACTACTTCTACCAACAGCTGATGGCCCGTTACTACCTCGAGAGACTGTCCAACGGACTCGGAGAGATCCCAAGATTCTCATGGACCTTGCCAATCAAGACCGGCTTCAACCCCAACATGAAATATCACAACGGATATTCCATGCCAATGAGAACTCAAGACTTCATCTTAGACAATGAATACAACGTATACCTTCTTCAAGAGGTTGATGACTACGAAAGGCGCATCCGCACTGCTATCGACCGTGGATTCATCACCTTGGTAAATACCATTCTATTTTTGATGTATTTGTCTTATTAGAAATTCATTTGTAATATAAATTAAAATCAGATAAGTTTCACCTATTGATAAAGAATAACACCACATGTGAAAACCAGTGGTAGAAAACGCTTTAATTTTATTTATTAATATTATACATATGCCAAATACATTTTATTAATCGAAGTTCAATAATTTCACGCCAGGATTCAAATATTAATCGTTTATTTTTAATTCTAGTACGATGGAAAGACTGTCTCTCTGAAGAGCTACGACGACATTGAATTCTTGGGCCGTTTCGTCCAAGGAAACAAGGATTTGGGAGACATTAAGTTCTACGACTACCTTTCCGTCATTTCCAAGTTCCTTTTGGGAGGTGGAATCTTCACATACAAAGAGTGAGTATAATTCCTACCATTTTCGATACATTTCCATACTTCAACATATTCAACCAAATCACATCAATAACTGAATGCAATAACCTTATTATTTCATTTTTTTTTCCAGGGCCAACTATGTTCCATCTTCTATCGAGCAGTTCCAGACTTCCATGCGCGACCCCATGTTCTACCAGCTGTACACTCGCTTCATGAGGTACTTCTTCCGTTTCAAGGATAACCTCCCAAGCTACACTAAGACTGAACTCTTCTTCGAAGGTGTCAAGGTCGATAACGTCGCCTTCACTCCTCTGACCACCTATATGGAAGAATATGACTTTGACATTACCACCGGATCAACCTTGAACAAGGAGGAAATTGAAGCCAAGAAAGAGAAATACGTCTTCTATGCTCGCCAGTCTCGTCTTAACCATAAGTCATTCTCAGTGAACTTCGATATCACATCAGAGAAGGAGACCGATGCTTCCGTCAGGATTTTCTTGGGACCCAAATACGACAACTTTGGCCGAAAAATGAACATGGATTACAACAAGTACAACTTCGTTGAACTTGACTTCTTCGTCTACAAACTGAAATCTGGAAAGAACTCCTTCACCCGTAAGGATGTAGACTTCAGCAGGACTGCCATCGATAGCACCAAGAGCCGCACCATGTACGAGAAGGTGTCCAACGGACTCTCCGGAAAGGGAGAATTCCACCTTGACCAGAGCGAATCCCATAGCGCCTGGCCACTCAGACTTGTCTTGCCCAAGGGTAGGATGGGAGGTATGAAGTTCCAAGTGTACGTCATCGTGACTCCATTCCAGCCAGCTAAAGTAGCTTACGGAACCGGATTCCCTTACCAATACGCCAACGGAGTTGGCTCAGGTGCTAAATACTACGAAGACAGGCCTTTCGGCTTCCCTCTGGATCGTCCTATCATCGAAAGTAACTTCTTCTTCCCCAACATGTTCTTGAGTGACGTCACCGTCTACCACACCTACGACTTCTCCAAGAACAATGTTGCTGGAGACTTCGCCAAGAAAGAAGTTACCGAAAATAAACTTTAAGTTGCATTAGCAACAACTTACTTGACTTCATCCAGATTATATTGTGTTTACAATGAAATGTGGCACTTTTAATTTGTGACCTGGCTTTTCACATGGCTAATGATTGATGTTAACTTTATTATTTAATAAAAAATATAAAATAATACCTTACTTTTTTATTTTGTATATATCAATTTATGATGAAATATCTAGTGGTAGAAAAATTAATTTTTATTACAAAAACACAATTCGCTGATTTCGAATTCGGTTTTCTTTGAGAGGAATGTCCTGATGTGAAACTGTTTATACAAGGCTTCAAGAACAACCAAAGCCCCCTTTAGTTAAAAGCCATACTGTACCGTCCGTTATTTGATATTTTTGCAGGCGAGTGGTCCATTACATTTACTTTAAAGTAATGAAGTCAAAACAAAATATTTGTGCTATTATTTAAGATATCCTTTTTGGATCATTACAACTTTCTTTTGATTAATTACGTTCAAACCTACCATATTGTAATAATATGAAATAGTGGGTAATTAAATGTGATATGTTTAATTTAAATAGGAATAAAGATATTTAGTTATTTTAAAGAGAATAATAATTATGTAGTCTAGTCGTAATCAATGATTGTAGTAAATCGACAGTTCCTATTGTGTTTTTTCGATACATTACGATTCTAATAAATCTACCCTGCCACACATCGCATGCTAAGCCATTCAATAGATATATTATGACGACTGTACTTATCTATCTGGTATTTATAAATTACAATGCAGTGATTGCCAACATTTCTATGTGGGTAAAACCACACATACATTAGATATAAAGGTATCAGAACATTTAGCTGCCTTTAGATTAAAAAAATAAACTTCGACATTCGCAAATCACTTGCTAATGGAGAACGATACGTTTAATGCGGATGATGGGGTTAAACTGTTGCATAAAAACATGGGGGATCATAAATTATTGTATCAAGAAATTTTGGAAATCAATAGAGCCCAGTTAAATTCCTTGCCGATTCTGAATGAGCAGCTGAACCTTCCTAATTCTCCGTTATTATATCCTACACGTTGAAACACCTAACAGATGTCACTAAACGTGGAATGATTGTATATATTTACCCTTTCGTCGAATTGCATCCCGTCGAAACCCACAATGCTATTATAATTGTAAAATCACTGGTAATTCTAAAATAAGTTGGAAAGCGGCAATTCGCCACTCTGTAAATGTGTTGTTTACAAAATAAGGATTAAGACGATTCTCGAAATGTTAACTCAGGTATCAGTGTGGCTCTCAGACGTATAATATTTTACGTCGTAAATAATATTTGTCGTATTTGTATCTTCTATATAAACGTTAGACACTGTTTACTGTCTGTCAGTTCGAGTCCATTCGTGTGCTCGAATGTCTGAAGATGCCGAAAGGCGAAACCCGGGTCGTTAGTGACAAAATACATTGAAGTGTACAAAATCTCAATAATCCAAATTTGACAATTTAATTATTACTTCACTCCCATATATAGTGAATTATTCAATGATAATACTGAAGAATCACAGATTAACTATCAAGAAATGTTTTCAAATATATGTTATATTCGTCGAAGAACAGAATTGAGATTCTATATACGTACAACTAGCATAGTATTTGTTGGTAGAGACTGGAACTTCTAGGACTACTCATAAATTGCGAATTTTCTTATAGCACTGCTTGTAGCTTAAGGTTGCATTCGAACAACGCATTTTATTCTCAAGTTTTCTTAAGAAATTATTAGAAGAGGAGACGGTTAGAAGTATATAATTAGCAAAGGACTGATAGAAACCATTGGATAGGCTGTTGGAAGGTAAGAAAGCATCAATAACATGTACCTTTGGATTCAACGTAATAGAAAAATCAATATATAAATGTCGCATGTGACTCGGGTTTTGCCTTTCGCCATCTTCAGTCATTTGACAGTTAGCAAAAAGTTGATATCGTTTGTATATAAGATAAATTAAGAAGAATTGTGATCGCTAGGTCTAGGTCTAATATAAAAGATGAAATTATTTCGTCAGATATGAAGAAGAGCTTCTTCTGCCTCAACAGTAAATAATGATATTTTTTATTTGATTACATGATATCACTTTTATATGTAGTAATATTAATATTTTTCATACACAGCCATTAAAACTTTACATAATAATATTTATATAAACTTAATATAAGTAAATAAGAAGTTGTATCCATATTGAAAACGCCATTTTTTATAGTTATGTAAATCTAGAATCAGAAGTTTTCTGTGAGAACTGCTTGTTATTCAGTTGCTCAACATTTCTTTTTTCAAGAATAGGTATAAAAGGATAGTGCTAGGACGGGACTAGTAGTTAGCTAATCGGTCTCACTACGACCCTTTTTTGTGGATCGGATGGGTGGGAGGGAGTTTTAGACATCACGAACATTCAGGACTACGAACAGAAATCCATAACTCGATTGAAAGATCAATTTATGAAACTGTCCGCACTGAGACTTGAACCCGGGACATCCGTAACCTTGACCAATGACGTTACCAACTGCACCACGGAGCCGACATTATTACAGTTTTATAAACAGAATTTTTTTTTTGTTATATGTAAGTATATCACCATGCAATAAATATAATTTTATAATCCAAATAATAATAATAAAAATAATAATAATAATAAAAAAAAATACTTCGGGCTTTAAAAAAGGTTGTAATAACTTTATTACCTGGCCGCTCAGCTACATGCAAGGCCGACTTTTTGAAACTGATATGAGTGTCTCAAAAAGTTTCCAATAACACCGCTCTAGCTAGACTGCTCTAGCTAGATCGCTCTAGCAACTTATTTGTGTCCAGGTCTAGACAGCGTTGACATTGCGCTAGACACTGAATGTCCAGATGTATGCTCACCTTTAGACTAAAAATTTTGGAGACCCTTTGTACTAGACCACAGAAACCGATTAATATTGACCACTCGATTTCGGACGTTCGAAAACGTTTTGCTGACCGTTAATAATTGTAACTCGTCGACACAAACAAAATTATTCTATTGCAGGTATTATTATATTACCGTTAAATTTTTGATATAATTACGCAGTTTATTAGACATAGAATGAAAAAAACAAATGAAAGAAAATAATTTATTGATATGATGAAGACAAAAGATAGTGGCATAATAGTTTTAACCTCAGGTTCAATAATTAAAAACATAGTGCGCAACAACATAGTTTTTTTTTTTTTCAAATAAGAGCTAGTAACGAAGGATTTAATTTCGTTTGCGATCTGTTATTCGTTGATAGTCAACCATTTTCCAATAAAAAACCGTTCGTCTTAGGAAACTTCTACAAAAATATACGATGGAATATTTTGGAACTTTTATTAATTTCTGGCTTACATTTGCTTTGGCTTGGTGCATCTGAATATTTTGAAGTCAGATCTCATTTGCATTAATTATTTATTTACTAGTGGTAATGCCCGTCATAGATGACGGTATTGAAATTAAAATACTGAATATCTAAAGTAGCTATTCTTTAGTTTTTATACTGATGGACTGATTGTTGTTCATTATTTATTATGCCAATAAGATTATATTCCACTTACTGTTTAGTGTAAATACTAATTACCTGTTAAATAATTCATTAGTTTTTATTAAATTATGTAAGTGATTAATAACATTATTGTAAAATTTTCCCAAATTTACTATTATGGTATTGATGATAATTTTTGAGCTAATTGTATTTTTCTGATTTAATTGGTTTTTGATGAGGTTTTATTTTGGATTTATGATAAATAGTTATTGATTTCAAATTTGGATTATTGAGATTTTGTACACTTCTATGTATTTTGTCACTAACGACCCGGGTTTCGCCTTTCGGCATCTTCAGGCATTCGAGCACACGAATGGACTCGAACTGACAGACAGTAAACAGTGTCAAACGTTTATATAGAAGATATAAATACGACAAATATTATTTACGAGGTAAAATATTATACGTCTGAGAGCCACACTGATACCTACCTGAGTTAACATTCCGAGAATCGCTTTAATACTTATTTTGTAAACAACACATTAACAGAGTGGCGAATTGCCGCTTTCCAACTCTTTTTAGAATTACCAGTGATTTTACAATTATAATAGCATTGTGGGTTTCGACGGGATGCAATTCGACGAAAGGGTAAATATATACAATCATTCCACATTTAGTGACATCTGTTAGGTGTTTCAACGTATAGGATATAATAGCGGATAATTAGGAAGGTTCAGCTGCTCATTCAGAATTGGCAAGGAATTTAACTGGGCTCTATTGATTTCCAAAATTCCTTGATAAAATAATTTATGATCCCCCATGTTTTTATGCAACAGTTTAACCCCATCATCCGCATTAAACGTATGGTTCTCCATTAGCAAATGATTTGCGAATGTCGAAGTTTCTTTTTTTAATCTAAAGGCAGCTAAATGTTCTGATACTCTTATATCTAATGTACGTGTGGTTTTACCCACATAGAAATGTTGGAAATCACTGCATTGTAATTTATAAATACCAGATTTGTTCTTAAAGTTTACTCTATCTTTATTGTTAATAAGTAATTTTCCTAGAGAATTTTTGCAATAGAACGCCGGTCTAACACTATCAGCGAGTTGTTTTTTAATTTTAAAGCTTGTGCAACCTAAATAACTAATTCTATGCCAGTTCCTAGGTTGATCTATGTCTTTAGACAAGTTCCCGAAATATAGCATCTTTTCTGCTAATTTACGTTGTTTTTTTGATACAAGACTATCTATAAGAGACGCCTCATAACCATTATTAATGCAATTTGTTTAATAATGCTTAGTTCGTTCCATCAAGCACCCTCAGTCGATGTATTAAGTTATTGATTTGTTAGAAGTCCTTAATATTTTAATTGTAGACCGCATATTTCATTTCTTATACACTCAATTTTATTATAAATTGCCTTGTTTAAACTATTTTTATTGTGCTAATAACATTTTCAACAAAATATTAGATCACTTTTATGTTGCTAACAATCGATTCTTGGTGGAAAGACATTATATTACAAATACTGGTAAGTGTCAATTAAAATTACCTATTTAATAATCCATTGTCTGTTATTAAATTATCTAAGCGATACGCAACATTATTGTAAAATTTTCCCATTAGCTAGGGTCGCTTCGCCAGTGATCAGCCAGTTAAACGACAGGTGTACTTTCAAAAGAGATTTTGAATCAACGAATGATAAATACATATTTTTTTCGCTATTATTCCATTAAACAGGAATTAAGTAATGTAACCAACTAAGAATAAAATAGTTAATATTGTAACAAGCATAAAATAATAGAAGTTTACAAAAAAAATGCCAATTGTCCCAGTGGTCGGGCTTTCGTTGCCCAGTGTTCGGCCATCACTATGAAACTTCATGAATATCACGAAATAATTTACTGATAGTGGACAGAACAATAAAAAACGTAATGATGCAAAGCATGACAATATAACGTATATTTTGTTAGCAATCTCCATACAACATGAATTTGTCGAAACTTGCGAAGTAAAAATATGCTTTCTTAAATTGCGTATTGTATCATATATGTCAGTATAGTGCAGATATACATTTGCAAGTGGCAAGACTACCGACACGAATTAAAAAAACTGTTTTTTTAATATATCCACTATTATTTAAGTTTTAAGCTCAAAAGGCCAACTACTGGCGACGGCTGTCTTTAGGAACAAGCACCCTATTTCTGCTAATGAATATTTATGACTAATTTTTAAACTCATTTCATTTTTCTCACATAATTGGCTTTTGATGTGGCTCATTTTTGGATTCCAGATAAGTAGTTAATGATTTGTAAGATGTACTTACATATTTCATTTCGTCTCCATATAATTTGTTTGATTATCAATAAAATTCTTGTCATAGTTATTGAACCAATTGTTATATCTTGTAATTATTAACACTTAATATGATATAAATAGCCTTGTAAAACCAGTACTGATTATAAAAATGTGGAAGAAGTACAAAACAAATTTTATTTTATTAAAAAAAAAATACTAGATTATTAAGTTTAACTTTTAAACACCGTGTACAGTTTGCGGGAAGTTACTCATCAGTTTCAAATTTTATGGGCTCTGACTATTCCTTTGTTTCCTGATTGAAGGGAAGGTACATTCAAGCAAGTAACCAATAAAAAATAAGTACTAAATATCTTTTTTCAGCGTCCGTGGCGGAGCTGGTAGCGTCGCTGGCTACGGTTACTGATGTCTCGGGTTCAATTCCCGGTGCGGACGGTTTTCATAGATCCTTTCAATCGATTTATGGATTTCTGTTCGTAGTCTGAGTCCTCCCTCCCACCCATCCCATTCTCGCGAGGCGTAGCTAGAGCGATTAGCTAACCACTAATCCTGTCCTAGCCCTATCCTTCTATCTCTACTCTCTAAAGATTCTGTAAAGATACCTCCATTACGAGACCATATGCTCCACATTGGGAGCGGACATGGAAAAAATATCTTTTCTAGTTTTACGACCAACCAAACATTTGGAAGTTCGCGTACTATGCGGTTAAAAGTGAACCTTTTAAATACCGCTGTTGCAAGCCACAAAGAAATTAGAAAGTATCCTCTCCCAGAATTTGTGTTCGGTTTTTTCGTCATAAAACCTATACTATACACAATTATTGTTGAGACATATATAGAAATAACGGCTACAAACACATTGAAAGCATATGTATTATTGGTCAGCTTATTTAATTCCAATAAAACAAATGTTTTTATCGAAGTGTACCAAAAAACCATTTCATCAATACAGGTCATACGAATGACGAGATACAATAGCCAAAATCTAATGAAGCCTTTCTCAAATAACTAATTTTAAAAACTAAGCATTTTTGTCCATATAAATACATGTATAAAACCCAATTATTTTTACGTTTCGAGCTAACTGGAGTAGTAATTAATTATATGTTATTACGTGCAAAACAAATTTTCTACTTTGAACTTTTTCGATAATATCCGAATTTTAATCCGAGTAGCTGATCAGATTTGAGAAAAGGTGAAGGGAATGGAAAAGGTTAATGGACCGATTTTAAAAAATCTGATGGTTAAATAAGTTGTAGGGATACACGTCGCTGAAATTATGCGAAATGTGAGATTTAAGAAAATGTTTCGTCTTTCGTCAGCGAAAATTATAATTGTGTGAAAAGAAAAAATTTCCATAAAATGACACTTTTATCAAATCATCATTTCACACAACAGAAGTAGCGAAATGTGATATTACTGAATGCAAAGATAATTAAATACGTGATTGTAAAAGGAAACCGTCTGCAAGCGTGAGAATCATGATATGCTTTTTTTGGAAAACGCAATACAACGAGAGAAAAATATAGGGAAGGAATCATCAGTCTCTCGCCACTCTCCGACCGTGTAACATCTACTCTAGACTGCATTACCGACGTCACCACCATCATCATCCATCCAGCAGTTTAATCACGTCACCATACAGCATTAAAAGCATATGTTCCTACAATTTTTTTCTTTTAAATTTTTTTTTCGGGATCATTTATTGTTTTTTATGGGTCGAGGTTCAACTGCAATAAGAGCAAGAGTGTGAATGAAGTCTTTTCTAAAATTACAATAAATGAATTTGATATAATAAACATTTGTATAGTTTGTTGTCATTGGAATATAGAAATTATATTTTAAATAGCCCAGACCGCTCTGTACACGCCTTTATTATTATCACATATCACATGTAGGTATGAAATTTTCTCATGACGTAAGCCTTCGTTTTCGAAAACAACACACACAGTTCCGACGTACTAGCTACTTTAAACATTCGGTATTTCAATTTAAATACCGTCATCTATAACGGGTACGGTAATACAAGTGTTAAATAATATTGATAAATACTTCATAATAGGATAAAATAAAAAGTATTTAATTCTACAATTTTTTTTTATCAGGTAGTTGATGGCTTTTCTTGCTTTACGCCACCTGATCAACTAGCTGATTAAAAAAATTTGTAGAACTAAATACTTTATTATTTTATAATGGAGCTCTACGAAGTAAATGCCAATTCAATCCATAAATACGTCTGTCGTAAAGACTAACAAAACTTTTAAATGTTTTGTTCAGGTGAATATTTTCAATTTATGATTGTATTTCGCTTATATTGAAATACTTAAAAAATATAATACTATATTACTTTTGTGTTTATTTGACATGAAAAAATGAGCCACGTCAAATTTAGGAAATTACCATTAAATATTTTCACAAAATTTTGACCATTTGATGACATTGAGAACTTTAATATTTGACCACTATATAGAAAACACATTTTTGAAAATTGATGTTTTCACCCATTTGAAAGAAAGTGTAATGCAAATAAAAAATCAAAATATTCACCGAAAATATAAATATCTCGCTCGGCGAAAAAATGTTTTTAATCACTGATTTGGACCGTTGCCAGCTAAAATCGTTACACTTACCAATCACAAATATGATAACGAATTTTCTTATGTTTAGATTTAGTATAAAAAGAGAAGCGATCTTCCAATTGTCACAGTCGAGTGCTGCAAAGAATTCAAGATGAAGTTCTTGTTTGTATTCTTTTTTGTGGGCATTACCTTCGTTTCGGCATCGTTTTTGACTCCTGGTAAGGAGCCCAAAGTTGGTAAGTAACAACACAGTATTACATAATATTATTTTTAAATACAGAATGATAGAAAATATTATTTTTAGAAATAAACGTGAGACAATAAAGAAAATTTTAATAAAAAAACAAACAAATGGATGTAAATACCCAATCTTTATCATGTACAAAGAAAACGAATAATTATATACTGTCTTTTTATTTGCAGCTGACAAGGATTTCTTGGGTAAGCAGAAGCACGTTTATGATCTGTTGAACCATATCAACCAACAAAACTTCAATGAAGATCAAGTGAAAAGAGCAAAGGAGTTCACATTCGAAGCTAACAAGGAAAATTTCTTGGTAGGTTGCAATAAAATCTAAAAGTAAATAATAAATTTTGCATGAACTTGTTGGTAAATAATTTCAATCGTGTTTGTGTCCTTTTTAACAGAAATATGAGGTCGTCACCGAATTCATGAAGTTCTTCAAGCGAGGATTACTCCCCAAGTACAAGATCTTCTCTCTTACTCACGATCAGTACAGAGATGAAGCCATCGCTCTCTTCCACGTGTTCTACTACGCCAAGGACTTCATGACCTTCTACAAAACCGCTTGCTGGGCTCGCGAATACATGAACGAAGGTCTCTTTGCGTACTCTTTCACCGTCGCCGTTCTCCACCGTACCGACTGCCAAGGACTCGTAATCCCTGCTCCTTACGAAATCTACCCATTCTATTTCGTCAGTTCTGACGTTATAGACAAGGTTAACTTTGTCAAGTCCCAGGGAAAAATCATTCGCGAGCAAGTGGCTGAACAAGAAGGAATCTTCTCCACAGAAAAGAACGTATACGCCATCTTGAACAACTACACCGCCGGCTACGATTACAATGACGTCGAACAACAGCTGTCTTACTTCACCAACGACATCGGTCTTAACACATACTATTACTACTTCCACATCGACTATCCATTCTGGATGGCAGGTCAGGACTTCGGCCTCAACAAGGATAGACGCGGAGAGCTTTACTACTACTTCTACCAACAGCTGATGGCCCGTTACTACCTCGAGAGACTGTCCAACGGACTCGGAGAGATCCCAAGATTCTCATGGACCTTGCCAATCAAGACCGGTTTCAACCCCAACATGAAATATCACAACGGATATCCTATGCCAATGAGAACTCAAGACTTCATCTTGGACAATGAATACAACGTTTACCTTCTTCAGGAGGTTGATGACTACGAAAGGCGCATCCGTACTGCTATCGACCGTGGATTCATTACCTTGGTAAATACCATTTTATTTTTGATGGATTTGTCTTGGTAGAAATTCATTTGTAACATAAAATTCTTGTTTCACTTATTGATGTAGAATAACACCACATGTAGAAACCAGTGGAATAAAAAGGTTATCAATTTTATTTTTTAATATTATACATATGCGTTCAATAATTTGACGCCAGGATTCAAATATTAATTGTAGCAAATAATGACGTTTATTTTTAATTCCAGTACGACGGAACGACTGTTTCTCTGAAGAGCTACGAAGACATTGAATTCTTGGGCCGTTTCGTCCAAGGAAACAAGGATTTGGGAGATATCAAGTTTTACGACTACCTTTCCGTCATCTCCAAGTTCCTTTTGGGAGGTGGAGTCTACACTTACAAAGAGTAAGTACAATTCATTTCAATACAAGTTTGTTGCCCCACCTCTAGCCAATATGTGTGTATGCAGCCGCTGTTTCACGGGCGCCTTCCATATCGCAATAACTATCAAGAAAAAAAACTAATTTACTCCTCATATTCTTAGTTTAAGCAATATTGAGTGTTCTGTGTATCTGTATAATGAGAATCCATCGTAGCGCTAGAGTTTAATCTACTCCGCGTTGAATCTAAAGAGGAATTGAAAATATCCCGCTCCCCATATGATGTTGCAAATTTATTGAATGCCTCAAAGTCAGCCTTGGTTGAGATCAAGTCAGCGTGGTTTATTGAGTCCGTATGAGGACAAACCACATCAAACATCCTGCTTGTTCGGCATTCATCTCGGAGTAGTCCCGCAAAACTTGTAGACACAACCATCAGGATGCAATTTCAATACATATACATGTTTTAAAATGCCTAACCAAGTCGTATGAATCAATAAATGTATTTTTTTCCTTATCCGCTCCCAATGTGGAGCATATGATCTCTTAATGGAGGTACCTTAACAGAATTTTTCTACGAGAACTGCTTGTTACTCAGTTGCTCAACATCTCTTTTTTCGAAAAGAGAATGGATAGAAGGATAGGGCTAGGACAGGACTAGCGTTTAAGCTAATCGCTCTCGCTACTCCCTGTGAGGATGATAAGATGGGTGGAAGGGAGGACTCAGACTACGAACAGAAATCCATAAATCGATTAAAAGGTCAATCTATGAAAACCATCCGGATCCGTAACCGTAGCCAGCGACGCTACCAACTGCGCCACGGACACCGACATGTATTCAATAACCTAATTATTTAATTTTGTTTCCAGGGCCAACTACGTTCCATCTTCCATCGAGCAGTTCCAGACTTCCATGCGCGACCCCATGTTCTACCAGCTGTACACTCGTTTCATGAGGTACTTCTTCCGTTTCAAGGATAACCTCCCATGCTACACTAAGTCTGAACTCTTCTTCGAAGGCGTCAAGGTCGATAACGTCGCCTTCACCCCTCTGACCACCTATATGGAAGAATATGACTTCGACATTACCACCGGATCAACCTTGAACAAGGAAGAAATCGAAGCCAAGAAGGAGAAATACGTCTTCTACGCTCGCCAGTCTCGTCTTAACCATAAGTCATTCTCAGTGAACTTCGATATCACATCAGAGAAGGAGACCGATGCTTCCGTCAGGATTTTCTTGGGACCCAAATTCGACAACTTCGGTCGTGCAATCAGCATGGACGATAACAAGTACAACTTCGTTGAACTTGACTTCTTTGTCTACAAACTGAAATCTGGAAAGAACTCCTTCATCCGCAAAGACGTAGACTTCAGCAGAACTGCCATCGATAGCACCAAGAGCCGCATCATGTACGAAAAGGTCTCCAACGCACTCGCCGGAAAGGGAGAATTCCGTCTTGACCAGAGCGAATCCCACAGCGCCTGGCCACTCAGACTCGTCTTGCCCAAGGGCAGGATGGGAGGTATGAAGTTCCAAGTGTACGTCGTCGTGACTCCATTCCAACAGGCTAAGGTACCATTCGGAACCGGATTCCCTTACCAATACTCCAATGGAGTGGGATCGGGAGCTAAATACTTCGAAGACAGGTCTTTCGGCTTCCCTCTGGATCGTCCCATTGATGAAAGCAACTTCTTCTTCTCCAACATGTTCTTGAGTGACGTCACCATCTACCACACCTACGACTTCTCCAAGAACAACGTTGCTGGAGATTTCGCCAAGAAAGAAGCCACACAAAAGAAATTTTAAGTTGCATTAGCAATATTTACTCGACTTCACCATGATTATTATGTGCTTACAATTAAATGTGGCACTTTTAATTTGTGTCCTGGCTTGTCATATGGCTTATGATTGATGTTAAATTTAATATTTAATAAAAAAACATAAAACAATAGTTCACTTTTTGATTTTATTAGGAACATATCAATGTATAATTTAAGATATAATTTAAGACATCGACTGAGGGTCAGTTCGAGTCCATTCGTGTGCTCGAATACCTGAAGATGCCGAAAGGCGAAACCCGGGTCGTTAGTGACAAAATACATGGAAGTGTACAAAATCTCAATTATCCAAATTTGATATCAATGTATGATGAAATACATTTTAGGCGTCTAAATAATTACATTTTTTTATTACTTACAATTGAATAGAAATTTTCAATAATTCCAGCAAAATAAGCAAGCATACATAATGTTAATTATTATAATTTTTTTGTAAAACACTGAAGCATTATCAATATGGTTTTCATGATGTAGAACTAAAGGTTCAGCTTTTTTGTCAATCACATCTATTCATTATGAGATTAACAGGTAAATGATTTATTTTACGAACATTCGCTTAATTAATAAACCCAGCTTTCTTAAAATCAGAAAGCGTTTCATTTGATGAAGATATTTCATTCAATACTGGTCTACTTTGCGTTTACGACACGGGTTACTAAAAAGATATTTTTTTATTGCTCAAAAGAACACATCGTCAATATATTTTTATGAATATGATTCAAATGTTTATTTATTTCAAATTTAATAGTTCCCTAAAAGAGTATTACTCAAACAAATTTCTTTTAGGAATGCTATCTTTTCACTCCCTTGAAGCACGAAGATCGTTTTCGATTCTAAAGCATTTCTCTCTTCTTCTTCAGGGACGAGTTTATAATCCTGAAAGTCTCATGACTATTAACTTACATGCTCTCAATTGTAATCTACGTGGCCGAAACCAAATCCAACCAAATTTTTTTCTTGAAACTTGTTCTTCGCGTCGTTCATTCGAGTCACCAGTTTCAAGAGACGTTCAGATGATCAATTCTCTGCCTAGCGAGCTGGATATTTTCAGTACTAAACTCTGGGTATTGTTCACCAAATATTTGTTCCTTGTAAATTAATAATGCCTTGTTTTTTTGTATTTACTAATTCCAAAAAAATGTTTGTATTTTTATTACTATTGTTATTATTGTTGCTGTTGTTATGTTTGTGTAATGCATGACGCATTGGCGTCACCTGTAATGCCATGCATTTCAATTTTTAAATTTACAATAAATAAATAAAAATGTTGAATGCGTGACGTGAATAAACAGTAGGACGAATGATGATAATGATAATATATATAATGCAGTTAAGTGTTAAATGTTTCACGCTCGGCGATTGGCGATAGACTGATGATTATTTTTGTTCATTCTTCACTCCTTTCCTCTTTTTCGTATTCAACATTAGTCATCATATTGTGTTTTCCTAAACAAAACTTTTCCTCGAATATCACATTTTGCAAACTTTCAGCGTCATGTATCAATACATATTTTTCGCTATAACATATTATTTTGACGCTATTTTTTGAAATTATATCAAGGTTGCCAGCTTTGAAATCCACTGGAGAATGTTTCTATAGACAACCCTGGGTTAAATCAAAATGTAAGTTAAACTGAAATTGCAAGCATGACTACATTTAAATATAACTGGTACATAGAAAACAATAGTTTTTGTGAGAGTATATGTGTGTCCAGAAATCGAAAAATTCATTTTGTACCTCACTGGAAATGATGTTTACGTAAGATAGTCAGGGAATGGTTTCCATGCCACTTGTCAGTTAGAAAAATAAGTCTTCGAGCTCGTTTCCAGATTCGAAATGTGTGAAAATCTCCTCCTTCAAATTGGTGACTCTAGGTGGAGTATCGACATTTACAAAATTAAGTATCGACCACCTTTTTTTGTTAATAAATATGTTTTCTTTATTATTCTCAAGTGTTTATATTATATTAAACGCATTTTTTAGAAACACATTCCCTAGGTCAGTGCTTCGCAACTGGTGCGTCGCGAGACGATGCTAGGTGTGCCGCGGTGCAATCCGTCCAAAATCAGAAATAATCGAAAATAAAGCTATTTTGTTGCGAGATATCTGTTAAGCGATGGGAGATAAAACGGGGTTTGTCTTGAGTGGAAAACAAAAAAGTCTTTCACTTGAAATTACACATTGCTCTATCGGGAAGCATTAATGGTGAACTTGTGATATGAGTTTTTAAAATTAATGAACGAATGTATTAAAACAATAAACATCGAATCAAGAGTCTTCGTTTTTTTAAATATGAAGAAATGGGATTCAAATATTAATCCAAACTGTGCTTCACATAAATATTGGCTATTTTTAATTCAAATTATTAAATGTGAATTTCGTTTTTGAAATTTACTTATATTTTTATTTGTGGTGTGCCGCTAAATTCTAAGGAGTCATTAGGTGTGCCGCGGATGAGAAAAGGTTTCGGAGCACTGCCATAGGTGATCAAATTCAAATATCTTTTCGAAGTTCAAAATATGATTACAGTCTTTTATAAAAACAAATAAAATGTAATATTAAAAATAACAAAGTAGAAACAGTCCATTAAGTAAAAAAAAAAGGTATAATAATGAATAGCTTCGAGTTCTAAGAAATTAATAAAGCCATTTACAGTAATCGAGTATTAATAAATGAAATTGTAAATAGAATAGGTGGCTCACCACTATAATATTTATTTACTTTGGGATTTTCACCTCCAAACATTGGCAATCAATTTGTAATAGGTAGTGTTATGGTAATTAGTAATATCAGTGTTTATGTCTTACCCCCTCCCTACTTCTAGTAGAATGAAATAAAACCCACGCTACCCTTCATTTTTAATAACAGAATTAGAATCGTTGTTAAGAAATAAATAACCTTGCGATACGGTGAGTCTAAAGATACTTCTTAAAGGGGTGAAACGCGTCACTTTTAAACACTTCAGTGTGATGCTTATTTTGTTGAAATTATTTAAAATTTCTAATTAATTGTAGGGAAATAAAATTATTTCAAAGCCTGAAAGAAATTTCATCATACATCGATATCTACTTCAAATAAAAAAGTGGAATATTCTTTTACATTTTTTTATTAAATATTAGATTTAACATCAATCGTAAGCCATGTGATAAGCCAGATCACAAATTAAAAGTGCCACATTTAATTGTAAGCACATAATAATCATGGTGAAGTCGAGTAAATGTTGCTAATGAAACTTAAAATTTCTTTTCTGTAGCTTCTTTCTTGGCGAAGTCTCCAGCAACGTTGTTCTTGGAGAAGTCGTAGGTGTGGTAGATGGTGACGTCACTCAAGAACATGTTGGAGAAGAAGAAGTTGCTTTCGTCAATCGGGCGATCCAGAGGGAAGCCGAAAGACCTGTCTTCGAAGTATTTAGCTCCTGATCCAACTCCATTGGAGTATTGGTAAGGGAATCCGGTTCCGAATGGTACCTTAGCCTGTTGGAATGGAGTCACGACGACGTACACTTGGAACTTCATACCTCCCATCTTGCCCTTGGGCAAGACGAGTCTGAGTGGCCAGGCGCTGTGGGATTCGCTCTGATCAAGACGGAACTCTCCCTTTCCGGAGAGAACGTTGGACACCTTCTCGTACATGGTGCGGGTCTTGGTGCTATCGATAGCAGTCCTGCTGAAGTCTACGTCCTTGCGGGTGAAGGAGTTCTTTCCAGATTTCAGTTTGTAGACGAAGAAGTCAAGTTCGACGAAGTTGTACTTGTTGTAATCCATGTTCATTTTACGACCAAAGTTGTCGTATTTGGGTCCCAAGAAAATCCTGACGGAAGCATCGGTCTCCTTCTCTGATGTGATATCGAAGTTCACTGAGAATGACTTGTGGTTAAGACGAGACTGGCGAGCATAGAAGACGTATTTCTCTTTCTTGGCTTCAATTTCCTCCTTGTTCAAGATTGATCCGGTAGTCATATCGAAGTCATATTCTTCCATATAGGTGGTCAGAGGGGTGAAGGCGACGTTATCGACCTTGACGCCTTCGAAGAAGAGTTCAGACTTAGTGTAGCTTGGGAGGTTATCCTTGAAACGGAAGAAGTACCTCATGAAACGAGTGTACAGCTGGTAGAACATGGGGTCGCGCATGGAAGTCTGGAACTGCTCGATGGAAGATGGAACGTAGTTGGCCCTGGAAATAAAATAAAATAATTAGGTTATTGAATTCATTTATAGGTGGCTTTGATTTGGTTAAGAATTCGACAGCATGTACATGTATTGAATTGTACTCACTCTTTGTAAGTGTAAATTCCACCTCCCAAAAGGAACTTGGAGATGACGGAAAGGTAGTCGTAGAACTTGATGTCTCCCAAATCCTTGTTTCCTTGAACGAAACGACCCAAGAATTCAATGTCTTCGTAGCTCTTCAGAGAGACAGTCTTTCCATTATACTACAAATATAAATACAACATATTAGTTAGAATTATAATATTATGTTAACATAAAAAACTGTTTTGAAATCGCAAGTTACATGATCAAGTATTGGTAATGAACGATTTGAAAATATTTACCAAGGTGATGAATCCACGGTCGATAGCAGTGCGGATGCGCCTTTCGTAGTCATCAACCTCTTGAAGAAGGTATACGTTGTATTCATTGTCCAAGATGAAGTCTTGAGTCCTCATCGACATGGGATATCCGTTGTGATATTTCATGTTGGGGTTGAAGCCGGTCTTGATTGGCAAGGTCCATGAGAATCTTGGGATCTCTCCGAGTCCATTGGACAGTCTCTCGAGGTAGTAACGGGCCATCAGCTGTTGGTGAACGTAGTAGTAAAGCTCTCCGCGTCTATCCTTGTTGAGGCCGAAGTCCTGACCTGCCATCCAGAATGGATAGTCGATGTGGAAGTAGTAATAGTATGTGTTAAGACCGATGTCGTTGGTGAAGTAGGACACCTGTTGTTCGACGTCATTGTAATCGTAGCCGGCGGTGTAGTTGTTGTAGATAGTGTATACGTTCTTTTCTGTGGAGAAGATTCCTTCTTGTTCAGCCAGTTTCTTGTCGATAACGTATCCTTGGGTCTTCACGTAGTTGACCTTGTCCATAACGTCAGCGCTGACGAAATAGAATGGGTAGATTTCGTAAGGAGCAGGGAGTACGATTCCTTGGCAGTCGGTACGGTGGAGGACGGCGACGGTGAAAGAGTAAACGAAGAGACCTTCGTTCATGTGTTCGCGAGCCCAGCAGGCGGTCTTGTAGAAGGTTTCGAAATCCTTGGCGTAGAAGAACACGTGGAAGAGAGCGATGGCTTCATCTCTGTACTGATCGTAAGTAAGAGAGAAGATCTTGTATTTGGGGAGTAATCCTTGCTTGTAGAATCTCATGAAGTCGGTGACAACCTCGTATTTCTGTTAAAACAGACACAAACAAACACGATTAAAATTATTTACCAACCAATTCATGCAAAATTTGGTATTTACAGATTTATAATGAAACTTTTAGATTTTATTTCGACTTACCACGAAATTTTCCTTGTTAGCTTCGAATGTAAACTCCTTTGCAAATTTGACTTGCTCTTCATTAAAGTTTTGTTGGTTCACATGATTCAACAAGTCATAAACCTTCTTCTGCTTAGCCAAGAATCCTTTGTCAGCTGTAAGTTAAGAAGACAGTATACAATTATTCTTTTCATTTCATTGTTTGTATCTGATAACGATTAAGTATGTATATCCATCTGTTTGTTTTTTATAAAATCTTTCTTGTTGTCTCACGCTTGTCTAAAAATAATGTTTCTATCATCCTTTATTTAAGAATAATATTATATAATATTGTTTTGTTACTTACCAGTTTTGTATTCCTTTCCAGGAGTCAAAAACGATGCCGAAACGAAGGTAATGCCCACAAAAAAGAATACAAACAAGAACTTCATCTTGAATCCTTTGCAGTACTCGACTGTGACAATTGGAAGATCGCTTCTCTTTTTATACTAAATCTAAACATACTAAATTTTTATCATTCTTATGATTGAGAAGTGTTACGATTTTGGATGGCAACTATCGTCCTGGCATGAAAAATTAGTGATCGCCAACATTTTTTACTATTTTCATTCTGCACTCACACATTTTTCAAGTAAAGTTTATTTGACTTTCACTTTATGGTCAGAATAATATATATATTTGTAAATCAATAAGAACTTTTATATTTTATAGACCTAAATCTCTCAGGGTCTCTCAGAAAAAGTCCGTATTTAAAAAAAATTAACAATGAAGAAGAAAATATTACACTATAATAAATTAACAATCCAAGTATATTTACCAAATAAAAGCTTGTGAGACCCTTCCCCCCTTTTTCATCAGGTTGGGCGTCCAAGGGTTCGAATCCCACTACGAACAGTTTCATAAACCAATTTATTTATAGAAAATCCAGGAAAATTATAACAACAACTAAAATTACAAAAAAGTCAGTTTGCAGTGGCGAAAAAAATTGAATATATACATTTATAATAGATTGACACCTTCACGTTGCGCCAACATACCCAGAATCTCCCTTGAACTACATTTCACTGCACAATTAGTGGGAAAATCAATCAGTAGAAAATCAAAGATTCATTCACTCTGTAAATTCATTACTGTGCATAAAACTTATTGCTATTAATAATTGTAAATAATTCACATCAAATAGTCATTTAGTTTTCTCTTTCTTTCCTTCTCTTCCCGTTGTCCGATGGTTACTTATCCAACAAAAAAGGCGTGTTTTTAACTACTGGTCAATCGGATCACGGCTTTGAACCTGGGTTAAAATTCCAACCTGGACGTAAGCCGGTAGTAAAAAGGACTTGTGTGTTTTAATTCGAAACTGTGTATTTTAAACGTGTCTTTTTAACTGTTACCAACTTCGATAACTGTTTTCAACTTTGTAGAACCAATTGCAATAATGACATTGACTTACATCGAGCTGGCGTGTTTCATTGATTGACTCACCCTGGAAGCTTAACTTTGTGATTGATCTTTCGTCTGTTTCTGCACCCCTGCCTGAGAGAGTATATCATGATGTACAATTAAAATTTAAGCAATGATAATAATTATTACATACAAAAACAATACATATTTTATTACATTAATATCAAGATGGAAACACAAAAAGTATTAAGTGGATCACTAAAAATATTCTTATCTATCGGGAGTGAATTGAGAAGTCAAGTAAGTTATGAATATGTAATTCAAGACATGACTTTCTGCGATGCCTAAATTCCCTCTTACATTTACTTTCCCAAAAACAAGGCGTAGGGATAGCTGTTATGTAACCACTAGTTTCGTCCTAGCTCCATCCTTCCATCTATACTCTCACAAAAATTGAAAAGTTGAGCAACGTAATAATAAACAGTTCTTTTAAAATAGCTTCTGTTATTATAAGCACAATAACAAGATCATATTATGCTCTACATTGGAAGCAAATATGGTTATTAAAAAATATATATATATTGTAGTGTGCCTAAATTGAATGGTTTTGACTCACTGACACTTTCTTCAGATAGCACCTCAAATCAACTTAGTTTCAACTTGGGTCAAATCAACAAGCGGCCGATGAACTTGGCGTATAAGCATTAACGCTTCTTAAGATTAGTTATTGTTAAAATATTTTATCATTAAATTTTGATAATATGTCAATTTGCTTTACAAGAAAAAAATAATCAATGGGGTTCGAATTTGATCCATGGTTGAACCATATTACTCTTTTTTTTCAACGACATGCGCTAACCTCTTTTTCCGACACGGTAAAGATAAGGGTACGATGGGAGGTATGAAGTTCCAAGTGTGCGTCGTTGTGACTCCATTCCAACAGGTTAAGGTACCATTCGGAACCGGATTGCCTTACACATACTCCAATGGAGTTGGATCAGCAGCTTACAAAGACTGGTCTTTCGGCCGACGACTTCTCCATAAACAACACTGCCGGATAGTTTCCCAAAAAAGAAGCTACATAAACCACTTTGAATATTCAATATCCGGATATATTTGGCCCTTTTTTAACTATTCAAACATTTGGGCAACTATTCGAATAATATTCGTAACAATTTTTAGTGAAATATTTTACAAAAACGACGAAAGATAACATTACAATTTCAAAAACAACAATGAATACCCCAACACCAAGTAGTGGTTTTTTTGCCTTTATCCAACTCGGGCGTTTTCAATACCTTACCATAGTACTTGAGTTTGACAAAAACCCTTTAAATTTGAATTATTGAGATTTTGTACAATTCCATGTATTTTGTCACTAACGACCCGGGTTTCACCTTTCGGCATCTTTAGGCATTCGAGCGCTTGAACTGAAGTCAGTTCGAGTCCATTCGTGCGCTCGAATGCCTGAAGATGTCGAAAGACGAAACCCGGGTCGTTAGTGGAAAAAATACATGGAAGTGTACAAAGTCTCAATAATTCAAATTTGATATTGAAATTCCATCAAGCACCCTCAGTCGATGTCTTAAATTGAAACCCTTTAAACTTGCCGTTCTTTCAGTAATTGAAAAAATACCGTTGGAATAATCCAACGCAGCTGCAAACTATATTTTTTTAATACAATGGAATGGTATTGGCATGTGTATCTATATTGTCTCTATCTAGGATTTGACACAAGTGGGAAAAGATTAATTCGTAAATTATTATAAGGTTCCGTCGCCCTGGAATGCCGCCATCCATATGATGCATTCGGCGGGGGACAGAGACGCTTGGAGGAACCACGTGATGGTCATATGCTCCGAATAGAGAGCGTATATGGTTAAAAAAAATTAAATTATTATTTTAGTATTTATAATCTTGTTATTAACTATTCAAATATACTCGAATATTTAGTTTCAGCTTTACTTTTCGATATCCGAATAGTTGGAATCATTCTTTGTCATCTCAGGAAAGAAGTCCTTGCGTTTTGTTTTTAAAGAATTCGAAATGTGCTGAAATCTCCTCCGTCAAATTGGTGACGCAAGGTGGAGTATCGATATTTAATTAATTACCAATTTTTTTATTGATAAATACTTTTTCTTCATTATTCTCACGTGTTTATATTAAATTAAAGTTTAGTAAATCATTCTCCAGGTAATCAAATTTAAATATCTTTTCGATACCCAAAATATGATTATTGATTTTGTATAAAAATAAATAAATTACAATATAAAAATGATTTTAACGGTATGTAAAACAGCTTTAAAAATACTTAAAGGCATGAAAAAGGTGCCGCTTAATCCTTTGGGAGTATAGACGCATATTTGCGCCCTAGTGTTGTGTTGTCTGATAGTTATCAATTACCATTCTCATATTTTTTATTGAATTATTACTACACATATTTATCAGTGATTTTTGGTAGTTACGTCATCTTTGTTTCAAATGAACAGTAGAATTTTGTAAAAAGTTTATTTTATTTAATATGCAGCGTAAAATTCCATTTTGGTTCGGTCGCTCCCTTTCCTGGAATCAACGTTAGTAGAAAATCACATACCCACAGAACGTTATTAAGATCTATGCTCAAATTGGAAATAATAGCTTCTGCTAAATTATTTATAAGTTGTAATGAATTGTGGAAGTTCATTTTTAATATAAAATTAAATTAAAAATTGATAACTTAGTTATTCTATTTGGTTTATCACTAGCGTGACGCGTTTCGCATCTTTGAGAAGCGTCTTCAGACTAACCGTATCGTAAGGTTATTTATTTCTAAGGTAAACGATGATTTTATTCTTAAAAGGGTGGAGGTGGGTTTTATTAAATTCTACTGGACGTGTGGAAGGGGGTAAGCTATAAACTTTGTTACACTATAAACAAATTAATTACTGGCACCTGGATGTGAAAAGAAGTTAAATATTTTAATTAGATAGTTTGTAAAAAATCATTTACCTATTATTCTCGTGATGTGTAGATGTTACTGATACAAAACCACCTTATCTCACCTTATTCAATGTTTGATAAAAAAAAATGATTTTATGTATGCTTACTTATTTTGTTGGAATTGTTTAAAATGTCTGTTAAATTTTAGACAAATAAACAAAGAAAGAAATATAATTAAATTTCAAAGATGTTTCATCATAAATTTTATACACTTTTAAGAAATAAAAAAGTGAAATATTGTTTTATATTTCTTTATTAAATATTAAATTTAACATCAATCGTAAGCCATGTGACAAGCCAGATCACAAATTAAAAGTGCCACATTTAATTGTAAGCACATAATAATCATGGTGAATTCGAGTAAATGTTGCTAATGCAACTTAAAATTTCTTTTCTGTAGCTTCTTTCTTGGCGAAGTCTCCAGCAACGTTGTTCTTGGAGAAGTCGTAGGTGTGGTAGATGGTGACGTCACTCAAGAACATGTTGGAGAAGAAGAAGTTGCTTTCGTCAATGGGGCGATCCAGAGGGAAACCGAAAGACCTGTCTTCGAAGTATTTAGCTCCTGATCCAACTCCATTGGAGTATTGGTAAGGGAATCCGGTTCCGAATGGTACCTTAGCCTGTTGGAATGGAGTCACGACGACGTACACTTGGAACTTCATACCTCCCATCCTGCCCTTGGGCAAGACGAGTCTGAGTGGCCAGGCGCTGTGGGATTCGCTCTGGTCAAGACGGAACTCTCCCTTTCCGGAGAGAACGTTGGACACCTTCTCGTACATGGTGCGGGTCTTGGTGCTATCGATGGCAGTCCTGCTGAAGTCTACGTCCTTGCGGGTGAAGGAGTTCTTTCCAGATTTCAGTTTGTAGACGAAGAAGTCAAGTTCGACAAAGTTGTACTTGTTGTAATCCATGTTCATTTTACGGCCAAAGTTGTCGTATTTGGGTCCCAAGAAAATCCTGACGGAAGCATCGGTCTCCTTCTCTGATGTGATATCGAAGTTCACTGAGAATGACTTATGGTTAAGACGAGACTGGCGAGCATAGAAGACGTATTTCTCTTTCTTGGCTTCAATTTCCTCCTTGTTCAAGATTGATCCGGTGGTCATATCGAAGTCATATTCTTCCATATAGGTGGTCAGAGGAGTGAAGGCGACGTTATCGACCTTGACGCCTTCAAAGAAGAGTTCAGACTTAGTGTAGCTTGGGAGGTTATCCTTGAAACGGAAGAAGTACCTCATGAAACGAGTGTACAGCTGGTAGAACATTGGGTCGCGCATGGAAGTCTGGAACTGTTCGATGGAAGATGGAACATAGTTGGCCCTGGAAATAAAATTAAATAATTAGGTTATTGAATTCATTTATAGATAGCTAGATTTGGTTAAGAATTCAGAAGCATGTACATTTATTGAAAAGGAAGTCAATTGTACTCACTCTTTGTAAGTGTAAACTCCACCTCCCAAAAGGAACTTGGAGATGACAGAAAGGTAGTCGTAGAACTTGATATCTCCCAAATCCTTGTTTCCCTGGACGAAACGACCCAAGAATTCAATGTCTTCGTAGCTCTTCAGAGAGACAGTCTTTCCATTGTACTACAAATATAAATACAACATATTTGTTAGAATTATAATATTATGTTAACATAAAAAACTCTTTTGAAATTACAAGCTACATGATCAAGTATTGATAATAAATGATTTGAAAATATTTACCAAGGTGATGAATCCACGGTCGATAGCAGTGCGGATGCGCCTTTCGTAGTCATCAACCTCCTGAAGAAGGTATACGTTGTATTCATTGTCCAAGTTGAAGTCTTGAGTCCTCATCGACATGGGATATCCGTTGTGATATTTCATGTTGGGGTTGAAGCCGGTCTTGATTGGCAAGGTCCATGAGAATCTTGGGATCTCTCCGAGTCCGTTGGACAGTCTCTCGAGGTAGTAACGGGCCATCAGCTGTTGGTAGAAGTAGTAGTAAAGCTCTCCGCGTCTATCCTTGTTGAGGCCGAAGTCCTGACCTGCCATCCAGAATGGATAGTCGATGTGGAAGTAGTAATAGTATGTGTTAAGACCGATGTCGTTGGTGAAGTAGGACAGCTGTTGTTCGACGTCATTGTAATCGTAGCCGGCGGTGTAGTTGTTCAAGATGGCGTATACGTTCTTTTCTGTGGAGAAAATTCCTTCTTGTTCAGCCAGTTTCTTGTCGATAACGTATCCTTGGGTCTTGACGTAGTTTACCTTGTCCATAACGTCAGCGCTGACGAAATAGAATGGGTAGATTTCGTAAGGAGCAGGGAGTACGATTCCTTGACAGTCGGTACGGTGGAGGACTGCGACGGTGAAAGAGTAAACGAAGAGACCTTCGTTCATGTGTTCGCGAGCCCAGCAGGCGGTCTTGTAGAAGGTTTCGAAATTCTTAGCGTAGAAGAACACGTGGAAGAGAGCGATGGCTTCATCTCTGTACTGATCGTGAGTAAGAGAGAAAATCTTGTACTTGGGGAGTAATCCTCGCTTGTAGAATTTCATGAACTCGGTGACGACCTCATATTTCTGTTAAAAAGGGCATAAACACGATTGAAATTATTTGCCAATAAGTTCATGCAAAATTTATTATTTACTTTTAGATTTTATTTCAACCTACCAAGAAATTTTCCTTGTTAGCTTCGAATGTGAACTCCTTTGCTTTTTTCACTTGATCTTCATTGAAGTTTTGTTGGTTGATATGGTTCAACAGATCATAAACTTGCTGCTGCTTACCCAAGAAATCCTTTTGAGCTGTAAGTTAAGAAGACAGTATATAACTATTTTTTTTCTTTGCACATGTTAACGATTGAGTATGTATATCCATTTGTTTGTTTTTTCATAAAATCTTTCTTTGTTGTCTCACGTTTTTTTCTAAAAATAATGTTTTCTATCATCCTGTATTTAAAAATAATATTATGTAATACTGTGTTGTTACTTACCAACTTTGGACTCCTTACCAGGAGTCAAAAACGATGCCGAAACGAAGGTAATGCCCACAAAAAAGAATACAAACAAGAACTTCATCTTGAATTCTTTGCAGTACTCGACTGTGACAATTGGGAGATTGGTTCTCTTTTTATACTAGATCTTAAACATACTAAAGTCTTTATCATTCTTATGATTGGGAAGTGTAATGTTTTTGGATGGCAACTGTTGTTCTGGCTTGAAAAATTAGTGATCGTCAACATTTTTTATCATTTTAATTGTGTATTCACACATTTTTTTGGTAAAGGTTATTTGAATTCCACTTTATGGTCAAAATAATATATCTATTAATTTTACAATGTTGTTTATATTTTATAGATAATTCTATTACAGTTCATATAATATAATAATAATGTATGATAATTCACTATCATAAAATTATTAACAGAATTATTAATTATGCAGGGTATCACTTGTAAGAAAATGTAAGGCCCTGAGTATGAAATCTTTTGAGTCCAACCCATTTAAAAAAAATAACAATGACCCATAAAATAGCACACTAAAATAAATTTTAAAAATAAACTTCAGCAACATCAAAGCATATTTACCAAATAAAAGCTGGTGCCTAAATTGAATGGTTTTGACTCACTGATATTTTCTTCAGATAGCACCTCAAATCAACTTAGGCTCAACTTGGGTCAAATCAACAAGCGGCCGATGAACTTTGAGTATTAGTATTAACTCTTTTTAATATCAGTTTTTGTTATAATATTTTTACATATGTAGTTTACTATAATATATGTCCATTATCAAAAAAAACTTTAAATAAATTCTTTTCGGGTTTGATCGATGGTTGAAACATAAAAAACAATTTTCAATTACATCCGTTATTTTTTTGCAACGTCCACTCCCAATGTGCAGCATTGAACTCGATTCCACTTATTTGGGACACCTGGGGCCCAAGGATTTCGTCTTAAATAAGCAAAGTGTGAAGAAAAAATTAAAAACAATTTTGCCTTCTTAATGTATTAAATTGTTGAAAACATATTCAAATTACAGAAAATAAAGAGTAGCTATTAACTGTACATAAGAACATAATACACTCGGGCCTCGTATAACACGGTTGATGAGTTGTGACATATTTCTGTATAACACGCTAATGCGATTTTCTATAATGGAAAGAAGTTTGAAGTTCAAGAAGGAATTACAACAGATCTTGCCCCCTTATCACAAAATACGTAAAGATGAACTCGCTAAAAGCAAACAATCGCTTAATAAAGAATTTTTAAAGCCTAAACACAAAAATATTGCCTTCTGATAATAAAAACTCACAACCGATCTCGAAAAAGAGTCGAACATATAGAATTGTAAGTGATAGTGTGAAATACCTAAATGTTTATTTTTTCGATGGTTTATTAAAAAAAATAAAGCGTATTAACAAACTTCGATTAGTTTTTGGAACATATACCTTAATTTTGTATGAACTTCAAACCTCGGATAACACGGATTTGTATTACACGTCGTTTTTGTGGAACTATATGACCGTGTTATACGAGGCTCAAGAGTATGAAGAAAAATAATTTATTTCTTCATTATTCATCAAATTTATGATTGTAGTATATCTCTTGTTTTTACAGGATTGCAATAGATTGTACAAAATCACCACAGATTTTCAGTACATGAATCTTAAAAAAATTAACAGATTATAGTTTTATTGGAGTTTTTCAACGTTTCCATATTGACTCTCCAACTTTCATGGACAGTAATTTCATTAATCACAATCATGAAGCAACTCCAAGCATGTTATTCATGGCATGGTCAACTGTTAAGTATCGCTTAGCATCAGTCAAACGATTTTACATCGAAAAATCAACTTAGACCATTTTGTTGGTTTCAACTAGGAATTACAACTATTCGTCATTATCAACTATTCGGATATCGAATAGTAAAACTGAATCTTTTTTTTACCAAATTCACACCCAACGTGGAGCATATGGCCTCCTAATGGTGGTATTTCAACAAAAGTTTTTTCTGGAAACTGCTTTTTACCCAGTTGTTAAAGCTCTGTATTTTTTTTTAGAGAGTAGGAATAGAAGGATAGGACTAGGACAGGACTAGTGGTTAGCTAATCACTCTCGTACGCCCAGTTTTTGAGGATCGGATAGGTGGGAGTGAGTTTTTGACACCACAAAAATTCATGAATCATGACTACGAATAGAAATCCACAAATTTACGAAACTGTCCGCACCGAGAATTGAGCCCGAGACATCCATAACCGTAACCAACGACGCTACCAACGACTATACGAACATATTCGAACAGTCTCTGAAGTATGAAAATAGAAATAAAAAATCGATTTGAATAATTAATAACATAACATTATATGAGGCCCTGAGTCGCTAAACACGCTCCCGAAGGTTTTTAGAGTTTTTGGTAAATCACGAAAAACTTTTAAAGACAGTATGATAGTTTTAAGTATAATTTAAGTCATTTTGTGTCTTTCGGTATATAACGAAAAGTAAAATATTCTTTTACATTGTCGTTTTTTTTGGAACGTGTCAACCGTGTAAAACGACGATCGAGATCGTGTAAAAACACGATATTTTTAAATTTTGCAAAAATTTTCGATTTTGAATAGGGAACGAAACAAGAATTTTTAGACTTGTAATTGGAAAAATTGATAGATCTGTCGATAAAGCACATACGTACTTTAAAAACTTATTTTGTGAATAATCGCCAGGAGCGTGCTTAGCGACTCAGCCACCACATTTATTCAAATTTTATATCATATGCATCTTACAATAATTTACGACTAAACCTTTTCCCACTTCTGTCGAATCCCAAATAGAGACAATATAAATACACATTCCAATACCATTCCATTGCATTGCAATATTTCCAATTTGCGCCTGAGTCTAGTCACTTCAACTGTATTTCTTCAATTACTAAAATTATGGCATTTTTAAAAGGTTTTTTTAGCCCCGAGTAATTCGTCAAACTCAAGTATTATGATTTATGATAAAATACTGAAAGCGCCCGAGTTGGGTTGAAGACAAAAAAAACGACACCTGGGGTGTTCATTATTGTTCTGGAAAATCTGGAGAAATTGTAATGTGATTTCTTAAAAAATTATTGCGAATATTTTTCGAATAGATGCCCAAATATTCGAATATCGAATAATTAAAAAAACGACGAATTCGGATATCGAATATTTGAGTTGGAATCCCTAGTTACAACTTTTTCCACATGATCTATTCAATTAGTGTAAGCTGTACAATTAAATTTTGTTTCTTATTGTCTTATTAAAATTACTGTTTTTTAAAAAAATGTATCAGTACAAATTACATAGTGGTTTTGAAATTTCTTTATTAGAATACATTACAAATAGTTACTTGAATAATAATATTATTATCTGCCGTAATAATTAAATTGATAAGTGTTTTCATGTTTAATATTATCGTAACAAAAATATTTCATAATCACAAAAATGTTTTTTTGTTTATTTCGCATGATGGAAAATTATAATCATGATTAATTTCATCGTTTGACCCCTTTAAAATGTCTGTTACCTATATACTGAGGGTCGATAGGTTGAATGAGTCAATAAACTATATAAAAATAAAATTGTTTTTGTTTATAGCATTATTCAGATATGACAGTATACATTGGTCCGCGTCCGTGGCGCAGTTAGTAGCGTCGCAGGCTACGGTTACGGATGTTTCGGGTTCAATTCCTGGTGTGGACGGTTTTCATAGATTGATCTTTCAATCGATTTATGGATTTCTATTCGTAGTCTGGATCCTCCCTCCCACCCATCCCATACCAACGGGGTGTAGCGAGAGTGATTGGCTAACCACTAATCCTGTCCTAGCCCTATCCTTATATCCCTACTCTCTTCAAAAAAAAGAGAGGTTGAGCAACTGAGTAACAAGTAGTTCTCGTAGAAAATCCTGTTAAGATACCTCTGTTAGGAGACCACATGCTTTACATCAGGAGTGGACATGGAATATATATATATATATACAATAGCAGGAGTTTTTAACACTGTCCCCGCGGGCGCACGTGCGCCCGTGAAACTATTTTATGTGACAAGGATTGGTGAATATAGTTTTGACCTCAAATTATTTATTACGCATTTTATGAAGATTTTGGAATAATTTGAAAGTAGATTCCAGCAATTTACCATTATCGATAAAATTATCTACTGAAAATCCTAAATCCATAGCGGGAATTCTTCAATACGAAATATCAAAGATTGAAGAAGAGATTTTGGGTTTTCAAAATGAGTCATATTAAAATCTCACGGTCCGAATGCAATCTGTTGGAATTTAGCTAACAATAAAAAATACCCTCTTTTGAAAAAGGTAGCTTATATTGTTATGGTTTTACATATTTGTGCGAATCTTTGTTTTCCACCATGAACATAATAAAATCAACAACCAAATCTCAACTTACCAATACCAACCGTGATGATTTTTTTACGATTGGGATTATCTTTCATCTTAAACCTCCAACATTGAGAAATTATCAAGTGAAATGCAACGTCAAAGCTCGCACTATCTCTTTTTATTTTGTATATTAAACTGTAAAGGTTTTTTATGTTTTTTTTGTAAATCCTCTCACAGGCACATAAATGTAAATAAACGTATAATTAACCGATTTATAATAATTTAGTAAAAATATAATAAGTGTAATATGTGAATGATACAATTTAGTTTTTTTAGACGTCCGACATGTGCCCGCCACTATTATTCTAATTCCATTAATTGATTCGAAAAATTATTATTGCTTGGCAACAAAGTGCGGCAAAATTTGAAACGATGAAGATAAATTTAAAACTTTTAATATTTGCTGCGATTTTACTACAAAATTTTCTCAGTGCTTTAAAACCATCACATATTATAATATTTGCATTAATAGGACAACTCTCGTCCGCCCCGTAAGATCGGGTGGTGTCATAAGATTAAGAACCCCTGTAATATGGGACCTAGGTAACTTCATTATTCTTCTTTTCAATCCGTTTGATAGATGCGCCAAAGTTCTTGCAGGGCTAATTTTTCTTTAAATCGGATTTTGAGCTTGCATGCAAAAATTTGACTATTTCCTGCGAATGTCCATTATGAAAATTAGTTGTATAGCAGGGAGTATATCAGCTTATAATGGATAACATAAGACAGCTATGTCCACCCCTAAGATGAAACAATTGGTTTTCTTATTTCTAATGCAACATAAGTCTGTACCCGAGTTGTCAACGACGTTCTTTTCGGTCGCAATGTCCACGGGCTAAACTCTCAGTATGATCACACTTTCATAAATTTTTTTATGTATTTGTTTTCGAAGTCCCAGATGGCTGTGATCCTTCTATCATTAAATTCACAAATAAAATGAGGTTGAACGACTGAATGACAACCAGTATTTGTTGTCATTCAGTCGTTAAAATATGTTACATTGTCGGCGTCCGTGGCGCAGTTGGTAGAGTTGTTAGCTATGGTTACGGTTGTCTCGGGTACAATTCCCGGTGCGGATAGTTTCGTAAATTGATCTCTCAATCGATTTATTGATTTCTTTTCGTATTCTGAGTATTTGTGATGTCTAAAAGTCCTCCCTCCCATCCACCCATCCGATCCTCACGGGGTGTAGCGAGAGCGATTAGTTTACCACTTGTCCTGTCCTAACCCTATCCTTCTATCCCTACTCTTTTCTGAAAAAAGAGAGGTTGGGCAACTGAGTAAAAAGCAGTTCTCATAGAAAAGTTCTGTTAAGAAGGGAAAAAAAGATGTTCCATTATATCTCCATATCGTCGCTGTTCTGGAAGAAAACACTAAAATCGAAAAAATTACATATTGAGTTAGTTATACCAAAATCTTCATTATTTTAAACTCTACCGGATGGAAAAACACACTTATTTTTATAAATTTTACTTTTACTTTCAAAATAGTTTTTTACAAACACACAAAATGAAAAAGGGTATAGCATTTGAAACATTTATCGAACTTCAAAGTCCAATTACTCAGAAGTTATATTTTTTAGTTAGTGTCTTCTTTCAGAAAAACGACGAGTTGATCGTTTAGAACAGACATGGTTGAAAATATATATGTTTTTTTTACCATTTCTGCTCCCAATATTGAATAATGGAGCATATATCAATGGAAGTTGTTTTTTCGAGAACTTCTTGTTACTCAGTCGTTCATCCTTTTTGAAGATAGTAGGAATAGGCCACGAGTAGTGGTTAACTTGCCGCTCTGTAGGAGGTAATTTTTTAGACATCACAAACATACGAACGAACAGAAATCCATAAATTGAAAAATCAGATTCTTAGAATGATTAAATTTTTATCAAAAACTACTTCCATTTTGTTTAATCAATAAAACAAAACAATATACAAACATGAAACTATGTCATTACTTGAAAGATGGCGAAATATTATATGGGAAAAAAATGGTCGATACATAATTGAATAAAATATTTCTTTCGATGAAAAACAATCGTTTTATTTTGATATATCGACCGATGGATATCAAAAAACACTTGTTTTTCATTTTCAAGAAAAACAACCCAAGAGCATATTATTCACTAGACATGAGCAAGAAAACTTAACCCGATGAATACGCTGGACATTTTTACATGTACAAAACTTTATCTCGTATTTCTGGACAAACTAGAAGGAAACACTTGTGAATATATGCTTTAGTTCAAACCATTACGTAGAGAAATTAAGCAACAAATCATGGAAATGTCAAGTTGAAAACGCAAGTAAATGTATTTTTGAAAATAGCTCTCGAATTTCAGCATTGAACTGCTAATACGCAGCATTAATCGTCAGCCCTATGTATTACACATACTTATGCGGCTGCGCGCTTGCTTGTGTGCGTGTTGGCAGTCTACATGAAGTCTGGCCGCAGGTATTTTGCTTGACTACTAATTAGTCACTTTTGAAACTAATAAAACAAAGTTATATTACAATATGTTTATTGTTTATTCAACATGGACAGTAAGTATATAAATCGCATGTCATGGATGGATTTTATGCGTAATTTATATTGTTATGTCAATTTCAAATGTATTATTAGTTGGCCTTCACATTCATAAACATTGAGTTACGTTGCAAATGGCATCTTTTGTAATGATTTCTAGTGAAAATCGATTGCTGTGGGATGGTTTCCTATCATTAGTTTTCATTTGTATCGCAGAAAATACATGTATAAATTTTTCAGTATAGTTTATTTAATAAATGAACTCTCAGATAAAATTCGTGTTTATCATACATTAAAAATTCTTTTCTCTGTCCAAATGAATACATAATAATTATGTAATTATTTATTGTTTTAAAATATTACTGACATCTATGGTACTTTAGCGAAATGTATATATTATACGACTTAGTATAGAATCACCATTTATTATTATTTTTTAATTGATACAGACATCTTTTGATCCAACATGTAAATTTATTTTTGATTTATCTATGTTATTTAATAATATTTTTATTCTACTATGAAGCCGGTTTTTTTAAATTCATTATTAGTTATGATAAACTCTTCATAGATGGCCGTTAACCACCTACAAACAGTTTTTTCAGTTGCTAGATATAGAAATTACCAGATGGCAGTGCCGCCTGGCAACATTTGTTTAATGCACAAACAGAGAAAGTGTGTACTTATCAGTGGCGTGCCATCCATACATGTGGTAGATGCGGCGCTTACCTTAAAATCATGAATAAAAAGTGTTTTTTCTCTGTGTTTCTTTGTTAAATATTTATATAACGTAGCGATGAACCAAACTACTTCAAGGGTTCGTATTTATGCACTAAAATCTTACAGTTGTTGCAACCTGAGTAACGTGTTCATCCTTCTTATCGTCCGTGGGCCGGCTACCATTGAAGCGCGTTACCGTTACCGGCCACCGAAATTCATTCCAAATGTGTTCGCAGATTTGCATTTTTCGCGCATCCATAAATAATGAAAGTACAATTTGCACTATGGATTATTTGACAGTTTGTATAAGACTGCATGCGCTTTCAATTTTGCTTTTTTATCTCTCTTTGCCAGACAGGCTTGAAATATTTCCATGTAAATAAAAGTGCAATAGTGTAAACAAATACTTTGAAAGTGCAATTTTTAAACGAAAAAAATTTTATTTCGATGTTTCATATTTTTTAGGCGACGGAAAACGATTAACGATTTTCGCGAACCTATCGATATGTCCAAGTTCACAAATTTAAATTGAAGAAATCTAAACTAGATATTGGCCTTGCTGTGACTTGAATCAGGACCCACCTGATCAATAGGACAAAGCTCTGACCACTAAAGAGGCTAGCGTTTTGTGGTAAATATAATAGTTGAACTAGAAATTTTTGAAATTTCTCTCAGTTTAAAGCTTCCGCGAATCGCTGAAATAAATATAGTATGCTCTGAAATTTTGTCGATGATCCAAATGATTTAGAACTATTCTGAAAGTATGATAACTTTTAAATGAACAAATCGATTATTCATCGCCTTGGGTAAACAAGGTTCTATCTGCAAAAACTAAAACTGTTCAGAAGCAATTTTAGATTTCAGAAAATGTATCTTTTGAATGAAAAACACTTATACATTAACATACGTGAATGAAAGAGACAACCACTCTTGAGACTGTGATTTCCTACAGGCGGTATTTCTAATGATGTATTCAGATTGAACCTTGATGCACTATAACATTTGTATGATTTTCAGATAGGAGATTTTTCTAATTTGAATTTTGATCGATTGAGGGACAATTGTAAGGTTTTTTTAAATGCAGATACAACCGTATTTTTAATGCGAATAAAACTGCATTTAAAAGTGATTTTGTAAATAAAACGGCAGATGGAACCTTGTTTAAAAATGATGGCAAAGATCTTTTGAACAGGTAAAATCCTTTTCGAATTACAATACTTTTTTAAATGCAACAAGGGCTCAATAAAAAACAGAAATGATGATTGTTGCAAGAACATTTTATTAAATATTATATTATAATTACCATCAATCAAATACAATCAATAATAATATAAATCAAATCAAAAGACGAGAGAATAGCCAGGTCATCATTTATTAATAGTCCTTGTTCATCGTGTTCATGTTCATGTTGTTGGCACCACCATAATAATCACGGTTGTAGTTGCTGAAGTGTTCATAGTTGATTCCGGAATCCATATTTGTGTTCATTCCGGAGTTTCCGTCGAAGTTCATTCCAGTTTTCATGTCCACGTCCATGTCCAAATCCAAACCCATGTTCTTGCCCATAAAGTCTTTCTTGACGTATCCTCCGACGACATTGTTCTTAACGTAGTCTTTGCTGTGGAAGATTACAATATCAGTCATGAACATGTTGGGGACGAAGAAGAAGCTTTCGTCAATAGGACGATCCAGAGGGAAGCCGAAGGGTAAGTCTTCATAGAAGCGAGATCCGGTACCGACTCCTCCGGTGTACTGTTGAGGGAATCCGGTTCCGTATGGCACCTTAGCTTGACGGAATGGAGTTACGACGACGAACACTTGGAATTTCATACCTCCCATTTTACCTCTGGGCAAAAGAAGTCTGAGTGGCCATCCGTTGTGAGCTTCTGTCATGTCGAGTCGGAATTCTCCGTTTCCGGAGAGTCCGTTCATAACCTTGTTGTACAGGAAGCGGGTCTTTGTGCGATCGATGACACACCTGCTAAAGTCTATGTTCTTGCGAGTGATGATGTTCTTTCCGGATTTCAGAGTATAGATGAAGTGGTCCAACTCGACAAAGTTGTACTTGTTGTCGTCAATGCTCATCGTGCGGCCAAAGTTATCATATTTGGGTCCCAAGAACATCCTGACGGAAACATCAGTATCCTTGTCTGACATGATGTCAAAGTTAACAGAGAACGGCTTGTGGTTGAGACGGAACTGGCGAGCCAAGAACATCATGTTCTCTTTCTTGGCGTTGATTTCATCCTTGCTCATGATCGATCCGGCGGTGATGTCGAAGTCGAATTCTTCCATGAAAGTGGTAAGAGGGGTGAAGACAACGTTCTCGACCTTGACACCTTGGAAGAAAAGCTCAGACCTGGTGTAGCTTGGGAGGTTGTCCTTGAAGCGGAAGAAGTACGTCATGAAGCGGGTATACAGCTGGTAGAACATGGGATCGCGCATGGTTGTGTGGAATTGCTCGATGGCAGCTGGTACATGGTTCATCCTAAAACAAAAAATTAAATTAATAAACTATTGCATAACCTTGTTAAATATTTCATAGAATTTTTCATATACATAATATTATGTCTATGGAAAATACGATGATCTGTACTCACTCTTCGTATGTATAGACTGCACCTCCCAAGAGGAACTTGGAGATGACGGAAAGGTAGTCAAAGAATCTGATGTCTCCCAAATCCTTGTTTCCTTGGACGAAACGACCCAAGATTTCAATATCTTCGTAGTTCTTGAGAGAAAGTATGCTTCCATCGTACTGAAATACAAATGCAATACAGTAAAATTTGTTTGTATTATTTACAGCAATTTTTTTCCATAATAATGTACAGTTGAGAAATATTTACCAAGGTGATGAATCCACGGTCGATGGCCAAACGGATGCGTCTCTCGTAGTCGTCAACTTCTTGCAGAAGGTATACATTGTATTCGTTGTCCAAGATGAAGTCTTGAGACCTCATTGGCAAAGCATGTCCGGTGTGATATTTCATGTTGGGGTTGAAGCCGGTCTTGATTGGCAAGTACCATGAGAATCTTGGGATCTCTCCGAGTCCGTTGGATAATCTCTCGAGGTAGTAACGAGCCATCAGCTGTTGGTGAACGTAGTAGTAAAGCTCTCCGCGTCTATCCTTGTTCAAACCGAAAACTTGACCTCCCATCCAGAATGGATAGTCGATGTGGAAATAGTAATAGTACGTGTTAAGACCGATATCGTTGGTGAAGTAAGACAGCTGTTGTTCTTCATCGTTGTAATCGTAACCGACGCTGAAATTATTGTAGATGGCGAAGACGTTGTTTTCGACGTTCATGATTCCGTTGAATTCAGCCATTTTGTTGTCAATGATGAATCCTTGAGTCTTGACGTAGTTAACCTTTTCCATGACATCAGCGCTGACGAAATAGTACGGGTAAATTTCATAAGGAGCGGGGAGTACAATTCCTTGGCAGTCGGTACGGTGGAGGACGGCGACGGTGAAAGAGTAAACGAAGAGACCTTCGTTCATGTATTCGCGGGCCCAGCAGGCGGTCCTGTAGAAGGTGTCGAAATCCTTGGCGTAGAAGAACAAGTGGAAGAGAGCGATGGCTTCATCTCTGTACTGATCGTAAGTAAGAGAGAAGATCTTGTACTTCGGGAGTAATCCTTGTTTGTAGAACCTCATGAAGTCTTTGACAACTTCTATGTTCTGAAATAAATTTTAATTATATTATTATATCTATTCTATAAGCAATAATAACGTCTCATAATTAACAATAACATTCATTGTAATGTACCATGAATTTATCCCGGTTGGCTTCCAGCATAAACTCTTTTCCAATACGGACTTGCTCTTCGTTGAAGTTGTTTAGTGTGACATGGTTTAACAAGTCGAAAACCCTTTTCTGCTTAGCCAAGAATTCTTTATCGGCTGTAAATGTAAAAAAATTAAAAACATCTCAATGTATTTCCCATAAATTATAAAACACTGTACTGTTAGATCTCACGCCACTGTCAATTTTAGATATATTTTTTAGCAGCTAATATGTCACGTTATCAACAAAATAATTTGAATCAATAATATCTCATATAGTGGCTGGTTTATCCATTATAAAGCTATACAGAAGACGGATCGAAATTCACAGATTTTCACATATTTTACATAAAAATTGAGTTTGTATGTATGTTAGATTATAATAATTATTGTATTTAGAAATAGACACTAATTTAAAAAGAAAATTCAAATCATTTAAATTTAATATAAAACTTAGCTTTCATTATTCCATTCAATAATTCCCATCTAAATAATATAATTATGATAGATATAAAATAGACTCAGAATACTCGACCAAACCATAATTAAATGTTTTTTCAATATTAGTTTTGAAAAGCTTCATGGATTTGTCAAATGCTTCTATTTAGTATTGTTTTCTTTTGCATTTGTCACTTGAAAAGAATATTTAATTTTTGACTATAAAACAATGTAAACAGCAAGTCATGTTTTTATAAAATTATTAGAACAAAGTCTGTATATAAAGATAGAAAGAATTGCAGAGAAAAGGCTTGAAGTAAAGTCAAATGAAAACGCAGATTTAGTATCAAATATATGTGTGTGTCATTCCTTACCAGTTTTGAAGTTGGTGTTAGTCTTCAAAAAGGATGCCGATGCAACGCTGAGGCCCACAACAAGGAATACAAAAAGGAACTTCATCTTGGAACCCTTGCAGTACTCAAACTGTGACAATTGAGACGATACCGTGGCTTTTTATACCAAATCCAAATGGTATGATGCACTTTAATCACAGGTTGAAATTTTGCCATTGCAAAGAATCCAGATGGCAACGACAATCGATTTCAATCAGCTATTGTAAACATTTGGCACTTTGTGATGGCAGTTTTTCCATATTATTTTTGAAAACAATGTTGTGAGCGTAATTATAATTCGTGTACAGCTGTGTGTTCCAGACGGTCTGCTTTGAGCTAAATTTGGCTCTGGCTATCCGGATAGCGAGCTCCTTCTTTTTGTTACCGGCGGTTATGGATAGACGTTGGAACTGGCTGGGTCACGTGTTGCGAATAACTCTGAGTAGCCTCAATCCTACTCGCCTCTTCTTACGGCTATAAGATCCCGGCGTTCTAGAAGACCATCGGATACTATCCTCGCGGGTATAATGTACCCGACAGAGCTGATTGACGCTGGCATGTCATGAAAGGAAGCAAAGCAATTAGCAGGTGACAGGGAATCATGAAGACGTCGCATGGTAGCCATATGCTCCACATAGGGAGTGAATATGGAAGATGAAATATAATTCCATATTATAGAATTATAATAGAACATTTCAAAAGACGGTTGGTTTGCGATTCAATTGTTCAACCTATCTCGTAGTGAGAGGAAAGCTAGAAGAATTGCTTTTGGAAAATACTAGTAGCTGACTGACCAGCATCCATACCTTTAGATACAAATTCATTAGTTTCCATTTGTAGTTTCGAATCCTTGTCTATGCAATAGAGTAAGGTGCGGACATTATTCATTCAATAATTACACAAAAAAATTGCAATTAGACTCCACTGATGATAGACGACAAAATATATTATTATGTAAATTAATATTGTGTTATATCTCTTCGCAATGCCATCACCATTCGCAGTTTAGTTTTACAGTTCGCGAAAAGATGCTTCCCGTGCACACAGCTCTTTGGATTTTAAAAATAATCATTTAAGTATTTTCCTTTACAATAAGTAATAAAAACACTTTTACTATTTCAATTATTCATTTACCTTTCCTGAACAGCTTTCGAATTTATCTCATCTTCTGCATTTTCTGTTGATGAATGTTCATCAGCCTCTATCAAACATATTCTGGAAGGTACTACCTCTATCCCTCCAATGTCTTGAGTGTCAGGCCTGTTAATTTCATTGCTAGTTAATTTTTGTCACAATAATTAATTAAAAATTCTCAAAATATGTACAACAAGTAAAATGTTTTAGTCCGCTCAACTTTATTGATGAACTTAATTCTCTCGTGATAACCTTTAAAGCAATCAAATGCAGAATATTTTGCTGCATTTTTATTATAAAACATAATTGGTTAGGCATATTGACAAAAATTATCTGTGATTTATTTATTTGTTCAATTAGCCATAAATAAATAATTGATAACGTTTATTTAAATATTTTTTACGTGTATTATTTTTATTTAACAGCAAAGCTTATCAAATGAATTATATTATATGTGCATAAGATTGCAGGGGAAATGAGCCCAAAAATAAACAGTTGGGTAAATTTGTACATTGTAATATTCAATGTTTCCTTTTCAACATAATTAGGTCAGCTCAAATATTAATTAACAGTAATCAAGTATTATTAAATAACATTTTAAATAGAACAAGCAGCTCACCACTACTAAATTTGTTTCGCTTGGGATTTTCACCTCCAAACACTAGTAATTGATTTGTAATTAGTAGTGTTATGGTAATTAGTCTATCATTGTTTATGTCTTATCCAACGTCCATATGAATGGAATAAAACCCACCATAACCTTCATTTTTAATGTAAGAATTAGGATGATTGTCTATCTTTAAAATAAATAACCTTGCTATATGTTTAGTCTGAGGATGCTTTTTAAAGAGGCGAAACGCGTCACTTAGTGATAAACCAAGTGAAGAACTAAGTTATCAATTATATTAAAAATGAACTTCCACAAAATGACTGCTGAATCCATAGAAAACGTTTTTATTCAATTGCACTGCCTTTTCTTTTCACTTTTCCGAAGAGGATTAAGATGGAAGGATACGGCTTAAGTTAGATTATCACTCTCGCTT
The DNA here is from genome assembly GCA_022494535.1 of Himalopsyche phryganea. Lineage (NCBI taxonomy): Eukaryota > Metazoa > Arthropoda > Insecta > Trichoptera > Rhyacophilidae > Himalopsyche > Himalopsyche phryganea. The sequence goes on from JAGVSL010000025.1 coordinate 4,998,291, forward strand.
TTTTTAAGCATTAGATTAATGAGAGGATAATGTAAAGATCACAGGCATTAATGTCTTTTAACACATATCCATAGATCGTTAGAAATATCAATCAATCAAGTGTCCGTACAAAGACAGGGTCAGCTCAAATTTCAAAAACAGTCCGACAATTGGCAAACATTGAAAGTTAGAACTTAGATGGACTACTTTTTGGAATAGATTTACCTTAATTTCGCAATGTGCCCTATATGAAGGACCTTATTGGATTCATAAATAGCCATAAATATTTCAATAAATTTACCGTGAAGCTGCCTTTTCAAAGTATAGATGACACATTTCAAATAAACAATTCTTTTTGTCTGTCTGTTAACTTTTTTTTTAATTTCCGATTCTGTGGTGTCATCACATTTTTTTGTGGAATATCCACTTCCACTGAGGATATAGACGCTTCTGATTGAATTTTTATCTGAAAGAAAACAAATAATACTTAAATATACATTTTCAATCTCCAATTCACCGATTAGAAGAAACAGTATTTAAACTATCGCCTCACTCTTGAAACTCGAAGATCGTTTTCGATTCTAAATCATTTTTCTCTTCTTCTTCTTCGGGGACGAGTGACCAGTTACAAGGGCCGTTTGGCTGATCAATGCATTAGCTAGAGAGGTGAACATTTTCAGCAATGAACTCTCGGTATTGATTTCTAAATATTTTTTTCTTGCATATTAATAATGTCTTGTTCTTTTCTCTATTTTCTGAATTTTAAAAATCTTTGTAGTACTGTACTGTATAAATGCATGGAGCATCGGCGTCTGCTGTAATGCCTTACATTATGATTTTTAATTTACAAAATAAAAATAAATTAATAACGTGACCGAATTCAATAATAGCTATGTACACATTGTAATATGATAGGTTTTACGGTTGTATCACGGCCAAATTAGGGATGTTTTTTCAAAAAAGTGCTTGTATAGAGCTAGAGGCATTGGTAAAGGTTCTTTTTTGTGGACATTGTCTATAAATGATTTTTTTTCACCAAACACTGCGCGAAATGATGATAATTAGGTTAGAAAAGTCTTTTATTAATCTAAATATGCCCAATAACGACGAAAGGAAGTATTATAAGACTGGTTTATCGCGTAATAGTTGCATATGTCAAACTTTATTTTCCCAGCCATGTCGATTATAAAATCAGAATTGCCAACCTAAAAACCAAACATATTCATGTGTAGTTGAAACCAATAAGATACTAAATTAATATTCCTACATATTCAACTATCTTTATTTTTTTACGTATCTGGTTTTAGGCTGCCGGCGATATTCAACGTAAAATTCGATGCTTACGATTAAATTATGTATTTAAATGTGTTAGAATATATAATTGTTATTATCTTTTATACTCTCAAACATTAATTTGGCGGATTCCAGATACGTAAAATAAAGAAAAACCAAATACGTAAAATAAAGATAGTTGAATATTAATTTAGTCTCTTATTGGTTTCAAATACACATGCATATGTTTGGTTTTTAGGTTGGCAATTCTGATTTTTTTTCCAACATGGCTGAAAAATAAAGTTTGACATATGCAACTATTACGCGATGAACCAGTTTTATAATGCTTCATTTCGTGGTTATTGAGCATATTTAGCTTGATAAAAGACTATGCTAACCTATATAAAGACTATTCTAACCTATATATTATCATTTCGCGCAGTGTTAGGTGAAAAAAAAGCATTTTTAGACAATGTCCACAAAAACGAACCTTTACCGAGGCATTTAGTAAGTTTTCGTTGAGAAAAAGAGTAGAATGGTGTAAAGCATATGTACCCCTAACCCAACTTAACACATCATTTTGTGTAGTTTTCGATAAAAACTTTAATTTTTAGGCCATGTCACAACTATCCGTAATTTACATTATTTTATTACAATTCGTTTATTCATCGAAATACGTTATTCAATGTAGTCAGCGGTCAGTAAAATAAACCACTTAAATACGGTTTTTAATTACCTGTGAAAAGTCACTCATTGTGTTATTACAGCCCCACTTTTACACCCAATCACACTACACACAATCATATTTTATTGAAATATAAAAAAATATTTATTTATCTACAAAACAACAAACTGAAACAATTTTTAAGTACATACAAATTTCATGTGTTATGACAGTAAATTTCCATAGACATCACATATTTTCTGAACTCTATTCATAGGTAATAAACTCTATTTAATGCTGCCAGCACTCGTCGACTGAAAAAAATCGTTGTATTTGGAAAAACTACAATAATAATTTTATCTTATATAGATATAATAGCCCAGACCGTTCTGTAGACGCTTTATTATTATCACATGCAGGTGACAACATTTTTTCAATTTTTTTCTCAATTTCAAGTAGGAATTGGTTTCAAAATCACAGAAAATTTGTTAACTTCACGATTTTACCCCACTTTCCTTTATTGAACAATAAACCAATTGATCAATTTAATTTTTGACCTCTATAAAATGTTCTTTACCAATAAACAGGAACGGACAAACTTGCTGGAGCGAAATAAATAATGCTTATATTTATATTGTGAGTAGGTTTTACAGTAAAAATAATAATTTCTAAAATACATAGCTGTATAGATAGATATTGGTAAAAATGATAATGATTTTCAAATAAATTATAATTAGGTAGTGTTGGTATTTGCAGATACCTTTATTATTGATTTGTTTTTTATATGAAATATTCAAAAAATAATTAGATACCTACTACAGTGGAATCTCAATTTTTCGTTTTTCAAGAGTCCCCGAAAAAAACAATAATTGCTGGAAAGTTTCCAATATGAAATATTTTCAATCTCGGCTGGATTCTTAACTTTCTTACTAAGGAGCATGCTGCAAGTTAGAATAATTCACAATGCGAAATAAAAGGCAAAAATAAACTTCGACCGACTCAGCAAGACGACGTACCAGTTTGTAGATCAGTGCTCCGAAACCTTGCCCACCCACGGCACACTTAAGCACTCATTAATATTTCGCGGCACACCACAACCTAAAATAATATGTACAAAACTTACAATTTATCAATTCGTTTTTGTTTGATGAATTTGAAATAGTGGCTTATATATTTTTTAATAAAAGCCAATTAAACCGTTTTACTTATTAAAGTGATGGAACACTGAACACGCAAACAAAAATATTTTGAAAATAAAGAATTATAAAAAAATAACTAAACCTAACTATTACTATGTAAGTTGAGTGTATAAAAGTATTGCTCAATTTTTTGTTTAGGTACTAAAAAAGTAAGTTCAAAGCTAAGTTGAAATCATCTTACTAAAACTTTGCCTGGGAACAACCAACATATTTCCGTGTGAAACAATCGGGATCGATATTTTGTCAAAAAAAATGTGTGTTTTGGTACATTTGTTCATTGTTTGTAATAATTCCATTGGGAAACTTTTTGCTGTCAATGCCAATATATGCAGCAATGTATAATTTCTACGGTGGGGTTTCACAACGGTTACGGAGTACAGCTGTAGATGGACGCTCAGTAGGTGAGTCATCAGCGGAAAAATTATGAACTGGCATCATAATGACAAGCCGACTTATCGGTGTTTTTTACCATAGTGGTTGAATGTGGTTGCTAGTGCTAATGAGCGGAATGACAAATCTTTGACAACAACAATCAATCGGGTTAAATTTTGTGATATTATGACGGGACCATAATATTTACCCGGTAAATCGAGGAAAACGATAGATAGCCGAATACTTCATTGTTTTAACAGCATTCTGTAGCTATTTTCATGTTTTTCGATTTTTGTTGAGTTCAAAGTACCAAGACTTCAAAATGTTCTAGTGAAAAATTATGAACCGACCATTTGTGATTAATGATCTCTCGAAATAGATTATTATAATAACTGTAGGTACACATTTTTAGTTACTCATTCCAAATTGCACCCTAGCTATACCCAAAGTGTATTGATAAATAAATAAAATTATCATATTCTCCAACATTTGAATCAAAAATTTTGACTCCCTTTTCAGTGTACTGCATGAATCGTCAATATGTAATCTAAAAGTGATTGTAATCCTTTCACTTATTGGACGCGTTGTTTTTCCAATGTACATGTCATAACAGTCATTGCATTGAAATCGTTTGAAATAGGAGCGATCAAATACCTTCAGTTGTTGCGATTAGTCAGACTCGAATTAAAATATTTATAAAATTAATAATCTTAAAAATGATGTGTTGATTTTTAAATATTTAATTTATTACGTGAAACGTTTCAACGCACTAATTCACTACTGATTTAATAAACAATCAAAAAATACGCTATCAATCTGTTGTCCGCTTTCGTAGATACTTGTTTTTTGAGATTGCATAAATAAAAACACTGACGTGATTATAAAATATCTTTTTTATTAATTATCGATTGTTTTAGTAATCAAATTAAGAAACTCAGGTACTGCATCATTATTTTATCCATATCTATCAACATGAAGGTTCTAGACCAGTGGTTCTCATGTGCGACCACCAACGGTTCTATAGTAAAAATGGTAATATTTAAAAAAGGAGTAATGAAAAATAAATACAACATTTGTTTATTCGTATTGCGTACATATACGGCTCGAAAACGTATCTGTAATTAATGAATATTTTTAATAAAATCGGGGTCTTTTTTAAAAATATAAATTTATCGGGATAAGTACAGTTACCCTCATCGGCTCATTTTGGTTACAGTGCAATAAGTAATTTCGTCTGTTAACCAATGATTTTCATCTTGCAATCGTGCAATTATCATTGACGAGAAGTTATCCAAATACTTGTGTATCAGTGAGTGTCTTGATGATCTGATTTTTTTTATAAATATGGAAGCATGTGTATATTATATATCTGTAAATGACAGGATTGTAAAAATATTATACAGATTTTTAAAGAAATTATATTTAAACATACAAATTTTATGCCTCATAGTGGTTTATGGTTATTAAATACATGTTGATAAAATACAACTTATTATTAGTCGCCAAATTTCATTTTCTATCCATTGGGTTTTGAGACGTTCGGTCCCTGGGTGACCTTCTGCTTTGAGGAAGGTGGCGGAAATTGGTCGGAGGATGACGGACAGGACGGGTGAGTGCCACTCAAGTGAAAACCTTAGACAGCGAATAGGCATAGAAATCCAACGAGGGAATGCGGTCGCCGTTATGGGTACGCTCAAGGTATCCAGGGGGATGGAGAAAATTTTTTTCATTCTGGGCGACAAGTTTGTTCAAATGTTTGCTTAAACTAGAAAAATGTTTGTGTGTTTGTGGTAATTATTAAATTGATTAAAAAATTAAAATAAAATTATTATACTTATTTGTTGAACCCTTTTTTAGTAAATGCATTGGCATAATATTTTAAATCACGATTGAAAAATTTGGTGCGGCCACGAGACATTTCCATAAGACCACTGATGTTTATATTGCAGCCACGGATAAATTTTCTGTGATAACCATTGTTCTAGACTAAAGTATATCAACAGCGAATATTTGCGGAGTAGCTATGTTATGTTTTTATATAGTATGAGTTGTTCGTTATTTAACCTATCCAGACAAGGTTTTGAATAATATGAATAAATAAATAGCAGCGCTAGGGATAGCGTTGTGAAATTCTCGAGAATAATATCTAGCGGAATATAGATCTACCCAAAATATTGAGGTCGTCTGCATAGCCAATCAGTTCTCTTGGTTTAATACGGGATAAATCGACGGACTCCGAATCCGATTTATTAAAATAATAATAATATTACATAATAATATTGTAGAATCTTTTCCGATTTTACATGATTACAGACCGCTGAAACATTGGGTAAAACAATCAACGTAACCTTCTATCAAAAAATGGGTGTTTTGCTACTACTATGTTTCATAAATATTTTCGTTGTAAATATATTTATAGCATTTAAAGAAAATACGAATACAATAGTGAATAATATACATAATTATGTAGTATACCTATTACCAACCTATTAGTTAGGTATATAGAATTACTTTGATCGAATTTACCAATCGCGTACATTTGAGATTTTGACACAGAGGACCATAGATTATTGGGGTAGAGTTTGTAAAGCGTAGCATAACATTATAAATTGATTCTTCATAAATAAATTTAGTAAGGACATCTATACTACAAAGTCCAACGCTCTCATCGGGTAATGGAAATTTCTAAGACTACATTTTTTAGAAACAGCTTTCTGCTTTATTATAACACATTTTTACTTTTTATTGTTAGGTGTCATTACAATGCTTCCATAAATTCCGTACAGATGTCCGTGTGTTTTTTGAATATCATTATTTCAAGGTTATTTCGCCGGGTGAATTGTCACGTTTGAGCGGTACTTATTTCATTACGAAACAGTTCCTCATTATTTTATCCGTTTCACGAGTAACAAATTTCGTCAGATATTCTAGTTATCTCACTTTGTTTCTCGCAGTTGCCCCAGTACAACGTCAGGTGAGCGAATTCAAATGTATTTTATATCGCCGGCTTCGTGCTTATTTCTAATGTCTATCGATTTTGTTTTCAACGGTTTGTTTTTGTGTTTTATTAATAAACTGTTGGTGTTTAATAATACTTCAGTGCGCACAAAACTTGCCCTTTATCTCATAAAAGTGTTATTATTTAGACGTCAGATAAAACGCGTGTTCTTACCATTGATATATTTTAAGCATGCTTTTTTAAATTACGAAATACTTTGCGTTGTATTTCTGCCAGACTTTCCGTGGACCCTTCCAGTCCATTCAAAATTTTGTTGTTGCATCATATTGTTACAAAAAAGTTAATCGGTAACGTATAATGCAATGATAGAGTATTTCGACACTCAGCTTGTCTTCTATTTCATTGTGCAACAATGTGAAAGATCATAACGTCGTTTTCTAGAATTTTCGATAATCTCGTTACATCCGATTATTTTGTTGTAATCTACTGATCGTAAGTATAACTAATTGAACTTTCTCATAGTTTTTGATTTTATTTAACACGCTTTTGCCTCGATGCCTCTATTAATTATTGTTGGAATATTCTTTATTCAAATCGACCCGATCTATTTTCCTCTATGGTACATAACTAATTTCAGTTTTCTCCTGACGTGTTTTTAATGACCATTTTCCCTTTCATTTGTAAAACGGCCGGTATTATAAATAACGTACGGTTTTGAACATTCTCTTTTTTGTATTTTATTTTTCCTGCTCCTATGTGTAATAGACTATCTTAACCTTTCCCGGTAAAAGTTTTGTTTAGTTTATACTATAATGTTCCTGTTGCAAAGTCTATTGTCTGAAAAAACACAATTAAACGAAACGAAAAATTAATTAAACACACCATGTCAAAAAAAAATGTAGAAATGCCAGCCATTACATTTTGAATGAAATAAAAAAACTAGTATAAAATTAAAATTGATAACTTTGTTATTCCACTGGCTGTGTTTCTAAATGTGACGCGTGTTTCGCTTCTTTAATGAGCATCTTCAGGCTAACTATATCGCAAGAATATTTATTTCTAAGGTAAACAGAAACGAAAAATGTGTCACATTCATTAACGCAGCCAGTGGAATAACGAAGTTATCAATTTTAATTTTATATTAAAAATGAATTTCCACAAAGTTACCGCCGAATCCATCGAAAAAAAAAACTAGTTTAAAATCCATTCCTTCCTCACAATCAAATTTGATTTATATTGATTTTTGACATAGTTGCTCTGGGGTTGTTTTCTGACTCTTCTGATACTTGAAACTATACATTATTTAGTTGTATCTCATTGAACCCAGAATACTCATCATAGATTCACCCAAAATGAGTAGTTTTAACTTTAAATGATTCAGTTTTTCTTTAAAAGGGAAAGGCGAATTGATTTCGCTAAGTTAACTAAGGTTTTTTTTTTAAATTTATGTATTTTTATTAGACAATTAATAATCAATAACCTTGTGCACTATCTGAAGTGCCAACTAAGTTTATTCTAAAATTATTTTACAAAAAAGAGTAATAAGAATATTTTCCAATGCTTATTTTGAAATTGATCAAACTGCTTGTAGAAAAACATCAGAACCTTAATACATAATTTTTGAAATGAGGAAGGTGCCCCTCCTCCCAAATTTATACTGCTAGTTCCCTATATCCCTCGCTAGTCATCTTTAATGTGAGTGGTGAGTCCTTGTTCTCACCGTGCCCAGTCACCGGTAAAATCCTCATCTAGTGTCGCCATTAATATTCTTATTCAATTCATTTTTTGTATCAGTTGAAAATGCACACCACCTGAGCAAAGAGGGACATTTTATTTAAATAAACATTGTGCAATATATGCTGTACATAATTGTTTCATTGTATTTTTCCACCATGAATTAAAAGTAAACAAGATTAATTGTTTTCATCAACAATATTTAAAGTATTCTCTCAGCCTCTGTGGTGTAGTGGTAAGAACAGTACCCTAATGATCAGGTAGGTCTGGGCCCATGTTCTGGTTAGGTCCATATCAAATCTAGATTTAATTTTAGACATGGATGTTCATAATGTCTTTTTTGATGTTCTCACTATGTTGTGTGATTTAAAATTTGTATTATTAATATCTGTACATAATGACAAATATTTTCTTTATTATTTATTTTACAATTTCGTAAGCATGGATTATTGTTAATCTTTTAAATCCGAAAATCGTTATCACTCATTATAATTACTCATGAATGTATTATTTGTATTTTTCGGCCAATTGAAAATTTGCATATTGCTCAGTATTGTTATTTTACTCACCGAGTTTTATCATAATAATATTACTTTACAATCAAGAATGGCTGAACATAGATTAAGTAATTTTATAGCTATTTTATTAAAACTTCCTTCATGGCAATACACTCTACTTACACGAAGAATCGTGAATTGTGACTGTTAGACCATGAACGACTGTTTAATGGTTTATGTAAATTTAGCTATTTTCAAATATCCAGCAGTAATTGGACACTTGAATATAATTGCCAATTTATGCTTTTTATTGATGAAATATTTATTTCAATTGGAAGGAATGTGCATTATAATCACTTTACTACACTGAAATCAAAGTTCTCAACAACCAAAACGTTTCTTTTCATACAGGCTAAATCAAACCAAATATCGACTCCGTGCTATGCAAACCTGCTTGAGCATTTTTTTCAGGAAAAAGAGAAAACTTAATAATTTACCCATCTAGTGAAATTTAACATAGGCATGCTTTCCCAATTTAGAAAAGATGCGTAGGGAGAGTGATTGATAACTACAACTAGTCATCTCCTAATCCTTTGATTCTCATTGTTGTGAAATACTAAAATAAAGAGATGTTCAAGAATTCACTGTAAATAGAAATTCTAACAACTTTTGTGCCAGTCATGTTTTGAAAACTTAAGACTGCTGCCTTTTTACAGTAAGGTAAACGTACCAGTAGTTGACCGTTTAAGAGAAAAATTTAACAAAAATACCGACTAACGTTTAGCATTAGACCGAATGATGATAAAGCATGTGTATTTTCGATATATCAAATGTGTCAAGTAATATGATACGACAAAAAATAAAATTGTGTTAAATTTTTAACAACCATTTTTTTGTGTCAGTAGTTGACCATCTAAAAAATTGATAGTTCCAGTAGCTGAACACTTTTTTTTCAGTAGTTGATCATGCCTAATCCGAGGGTTTTATGACAACAGAGCTTCCTGTAAGACCATTCTTGGTTGAATCAAGTAGCATATGCTTACATTCACTGATATCTTTAAACAATTCTTGTAAGAAATTAAAAATAAAATACTAACTGCATAAGGTGATGTTTTCAAATGGCCGCTATGACACCCCAATGACATACGTGGTGATGTGTTAGTTTCTCAATCCGACAAAAGATGGTTTCATTTGTCTGAACTCTACAATTTAGAGTAATCCCGCGTATACGGTTCTTATTTTGGGCACTTCTTTGAAAAAGGTCAACTACTGGTACATTTACCTTAACTGTGATTTAACGTCTCATTGAACTTTATTATATTTTGGGTAAACCAATTCATCATTTCATATTCAAGAAAAAATAACATATACCTGGTAATGAATAATCTAAATTTAGCTCCAGACTCCAGACCCCAATGTGTCTACTTCCTATTCGGAAATTCCCCTTTTATCATGCTGTGACTAACTTTGCATTCATTTATATTATTTTTACAGTATGTCAGATATGTCAAACCTTTTATAAAAACTTATATTTTTTTTTATTTAGATAATGCCACCAAAATAACTGAATAGATTTAATTAAACTGTAGCATATATGATGAAAATAATGTGTAGTAAATATTTTATTAATTTAGAAATCACAACCACTTTTGCTAATTATCACATACAAACTATCTTGTATATGTAATGCAATTTATGTGAATACAGCTGAAAGAAGTATCTAAAAACAAGTGAAAATTTTCATCAGTTAAAAATATTCACTAACTGAACAAAATTGATCCTCTTTTTAAATAAAAATTGTGGAATATGTATTTACATTTTTTTTCTATTATTTCCATTACAGATTAAACAGTAAACAATATAAAATTTTCAACTGACTTATGTAAATATCTCTTTCATATCAACAGTGTTTTCGCCAAAGATGTAACCCTCAAAAAAATACGAAAATGAGTCGATGATTAGATCTCATTTTAAAGACGTTAGCAGATGTCTGCGAAGTGATGTAAATTAGAAAAATATTTTGAGCGCTTTTTGGAAGGGAAAACATCATTTTACATTGGTTTTAGGTTTAAAAATTGTGACCCGGCCACTTGATGTAAGCCACTATTATATTTGACACTCCCTTCGTATAATCCCGTATCTGCAAACATGAGAATTATAATGTTTTCGATAAAAACAGTTTGTACTCTCTCTTGAACAATTTCAATTTTGAGGGCTACATCAATTGGTCAGAACACCGCCGAATTATTTATCTTTCACATGCTTTTTTCACTTACAACCTAGATTTAGTCACTTTTAAGGTGTTAACTGTCAATTCTTGGTGGAAAGACATTATATTTAAAAAAATAAAACAATTCATGTGTACCACTTCCACATATTTATAATGATCAGGACCGGTTTGGCTCATCACGAGCATCAGTTGATAATGCTCGTGATGAGCGAAACCGGTCCTGATCATTATAAATATGTGGAAGTAGTACAAATGAATTGTGTTTTATTTAAAAAAAAAACAGCTTAGATTTAGCCTTTTAGTATCTTCAGGCATTCTAGTACATGCTTTGAACTCAAAGTGACGGGCAATTGATGGTTTTGATCGCATATATATTTAAAAAATTGGTAAAATTATTATCATTTAGTCAAGCAACCATATTAATACTGTTTTGACTTCAATGTCGAATAGTAATAATATTATTATAAAAACATTTATTAATTATTTGCAGTTGGTAGCGTCGTTGGCTACGGTTACGGATGTCTCGGGTTCAATTCCCGGTGCGGACGGTTTTCATAAATTGATCTTACAATCGATTTATGTATTTCTGTTCGTAGTCTGAGTCCTCCCTCCGACCCGTCCGATCCTCACGGAGCGTAGTAAGAGCGATTAGCCAACCACTAGTCCTTCTATCCCAACTCTCTTCGAAAAAAGAGAGGTTGAACAACTGAGTAACAAACAGTTCTCATAGAAAAATTCTGTTAAGATACCTCCATTAGGAGACCATATGCTCCACAGTGGGGAAAAAAATAGAATTATTTTATTAGATTAGGAATTCTTTCATGACATTAATTAAACTTAAATATTTAAAATAAAGTATTACTATTTTGCAGTTTTTTTATGTGCGATTATTAAAAAGCCAATTAAACTGTTGCACCTCACTGCTCAATGTAAAATAATTTAAATCACTTGTAGATAAGTGTGGTAACCACATTTCAAATTTCATTCAGAACTATCTCTTTATTATAACTGAAATTATAATCACATAATACACTATGTTTAGTTAAGCTGACAGCTCGTGATAAGCGGCTATCAAGGAAACTATGCTTTTTGGATTGTATACCAGACAAGTGTTATAGTAAAATATGTAACCAGTGATTACAAACTATGTATTTACTGTGCTCAATAAAAATCTTTTGTTAATATTAAAATCAACATTGATATTATGGCTAGTATTTTTTACCCGGCTTCCCTCAAGATAGGGGTCACTTATATTAATTCATTTTACATTTTTCTCTTCCTTTTGGGCCTACTTCTTCTAAAATCCATGAGGATTTCACTGTTTTAAGTTTTATAATTTTCTGCACAATCTTGAATTTTTATAAATTATACGATTCACATGAAAAGTTGTTAATTGTGACTTTTATATTGTAACATATTTATAGTTGGTAAGCAAATTCAACACAAATTGAGTTCAAATTTGGATTATTGAGATTTTGTACACTTCCATGTATTTTGTCACTAACGACCCAGGTTTCGCCTTTCGGCATCTTCAGGCATTCGAGCACACGAATGGACTCGAACTGACAGACAGTAAACAGTGTCTAACGTTTATATAGAAGATACAAATACGACAAATATTATTTACGAGGTAAAATATTATACGTCTGAGAGCCACACTGATACCTGAGTTAACATTTCGAGAATCGCCTTAATCCCTATTTTGTAAACAACACATTAACAGAGTGGCGAATTGCCGCTTTCCAACTTCTTTTAGAATTACCAGTGATTTTACAATTATAATAGCATTGTGGGTTTCGACGGGATGCAATTTGACGAAAGGGTAAATATATACAATCATTCCATATTTATAGTGACAAAATACATGGAAGTGTACAAAATCTCAATAATCCAAATTTGATACTGAAATTCCATCAAGCACCCTCAGTCGATGTCTTAAATTACAAATTGAGTGTTATGACAACATGACGTATTATTTTAGTATGAAGCAGTTGCTAAGCAACTATTAACTATTATTTTTTCTGTTGCTTTTCATTGAGACATCAAAAATATACCGTTTTCAGTTTAAGGTTAGTTAGTAGATGGTTACTGTACACTGTTTGGTAGGATTTTGTGTGACCGACAGATATACAGATTTCTACAAATATTTTGTGCTGTATAACCGAGATAAAGAATTCTTTTAACAGTAGAGAATAAATTTCATGTCCACGTACATGAAAAAGTATTACATCGGTCATATAATGTAAAACAAGCTTAAAGGATCAATGAAAATTCTTCAATTGAAGGATCTATCGAGGTCAATTTCTGGTCATTTTAAATCCACTTTCACTCCAAAATTTACGAATGCTTCTTTTCTTAGTTATACTGTGATTGTTCCGATGAATGGAACAATATTTTAATTTCCAAAAGGTTACCCCACTCTCATACGACACCTGTCATAAATAATCACTAAAAGCAATCAACTCTCATAATTTATACAGCTCGAGTCGGTATCAAAAAAGAAACCGGTTTGTTCTGATCATTGACTCAACATGAGGATAACCCGATGACTTATATAATGCATTTCATACACTTCAAGATTTTCAATGGTACTTGGATCCACCATAAAGTACTGGACTATATTCCTTCTAATACTGAATATGCTTTTTGTATATCCGTATAAATGTTAGTTAATGTCAGTTTATGAACTATAATGTTTATATCGTTGATAAGCCGAGAGATCAATTCTCTTTGGCTTTTGTTCTTTCTGTCAAGGGTTTGAACACATTCTGTACATCGTTTTTTCAATAAATAAATATCTTCATTCCTGAAAACATAAAATGTTGATAACGGTTGGCTTACTTTCATTCTCTAAAAGAGTTTTGTCAACTAACTTACAATCATGTCTCGTCAAATATCTGCTTTTTTTAAGTCAATCCAAGTTAATCCACTGCAAACAGATATTAAAATTATTTAGTAACTGAGGAATAAAATAATGGCTGAAAGGAGAAGGTCATTTAAGATACAAAGTGAAAGTTGATGACTGCACTATTGAGCATGTTTATGTATATTTTTTGCAACTTCATAACTGCAGGGACTTGAATTGAGAAAACCCCCGTAGTTCATTTGCTATATGCTATTGATAGCAAACAGATTTTATTAAAAAAACTCCCAATATTTTAAACTTCTTAACAGTTTTATCGCTGTGAATTTTATCCGATTAACAAACATATGACAATCTGTCAAAACATACCGCCATTTGTAGTCAATGCCAATTTACATATTTAGTTATTTGGACTTCACACTGTGACGCGTTGCGACATTCTCATATTGAACTGTAATGATTGTTAAATACTTTTTTATCGTTCATCTGCCACTCTGGTATCACACCATGAATTGAGTACAGTTCAAACAGGAATATCCCCATTTAATTGACCTAAGTAAATGCAAGTAAACAAATTTTACTGATCTTCTATAATTCATTTTTTTTTATAATGCTTCAAATGAATACTCAGGTATAACGTAATCCCTTAAATCACGGGGGGCAAACCTTTTCACATTGGAAACATTAATTAATCTGTAATCAAATAATGCCACATTCTAGAAACTTCGATTAGATGTACTTACCTAAAAATGTATATACATTATTTTGTAAATAATTTAAAACAATGAAATGAAAATTCTGGCCGCATTTGGTCTTAATACTGCAGTCCACATTTTATTGTTTAATTGACGTGTTATATTTACAGTGAATTAACATTTCTAATATAAAATTGATAACTTAGTTATTTCACTTGGTTTATCACTAACGTGACTAGTTTCGCCTCTTTAAGAAGCATCTTCAGAATAACCAATCGCAAGGTTATTTATTTCTAAGGTAAACAATGATTCTAATTCTTAAATTAAGAAAGAAGGGTATTAGGGTTCGTTTCGTTCTTCTGGACGTGGGGAGGGGGTAAGACAAACAATGACAGTACTAATTACCATAAAAATCTACATTTCATTTAGGATTATTTGTTTGCATTGGCTCCTCAAATATATATTGTAGCAAAATTGTTATTTCATTAAATTGTTTCTTATAGCAGACATAAATCGACTGGAAAAATGTTTATTTAGTACGAAGTACCTAATGCAAGTCATTCTCAAATAATATATCTATTAAGTAAAACCCTTGCAAATAAATTTTACAATTGTATTTAAGCGATTTTATTGTATAAACACAAGTAATTGTGCAGTTGTTGAATTAGGAGACGCCTTATTAGCTTGTTATTTAATCATGATATATCTAGGAGGTGCATTTTTTTTTCCATGTCTGCTCTCAATGTGGAGCATATGGTCTCCTAATGGAGGTATCTTAACAGGATTTTTCTACGAAAACTGCTTGTTACTCAGTTGCTCAACCTCTCTTTTTTCGAAGAGAGTAGGGATAGAAGGATAGGGCTATGAGAGAACTAGTGGTTAGCTAATCGTTCTCGCTACGCACCGTGAGGATGGGATGGGTGGGAGAGAGGACTCAGACTCCAGAACAGAAATCGATTGGAAGATCAATCTATGAAAACCGTTTGCAACCAGGAATCGAACCCGAGACATCCGTAACTGTAGCCAGCGACGCTACCAACTGCGCCACGGGCGATCTAGGTGCATACTAAATAATAACTACACAATCTTCTAATGTTACAATGTTTAATGTTTGCCTTTGCTCATAATTAATGTTTGTATTGTTTATTTTATGTAAATAAGTCATTAATACACGAACATTTCTTTTCACCTAACCCTCGCGAATAAGTCAATATGTATTGTTGACTTAATTAATTTAATATATTTGATACAGGCGGCTATGTGTCATTTGACAATTAAAGTTGTCCACATGGAATGTCTGGCAGTATTTACTTTGCTTGAACAAAAACAATGTTATTAGGTTACATTCTAAAGTGTTATATTTTGTTACAAGAAAAATAAGAATTAAAATTTAATGCGGTAAAAAATAGCAATGCATTTATTTCCACAAGGATTGTCAAGCATTGTTTTAAGTTATTGTATTACCGTCATGCGATTTTGCAATTAAATACCTTGATGAAATGCGCCAGAGCAATTAGACTTAAATAGTCTAATTAATAATCAGTGAAGTTCATTTGATTATGGCTAATTATTACATGTTAAAAATGTCAATTATTTCCTAGACAACTTGGAACAAAATTATCAGATTATTAATTAAGTATATTTGGTTTTAACTTAATTTAAGTAGGTAAATAGAAAGTTTTTTTTATTTTATTAACGCCATTAAACAAATGACCTTAAAATGTTAAGGACCTCTTACAAATCAATAAATACTAATCTGAAATCACAAATAAAGCCACATTAAAAGTCCATTAGCTGAGCAAATTTTTTAAATGACAACCTATCCTGTCTTGATCATTATAAACAGGTGGAAGTAGTACAAATAAATTGTGGTTAATTTTTTAAAATATAATACATTTCCACCAAGAATTGACAGTTAACACCTTAAAAGTGACTAGTAAGTTTTTTATTATCTTCTTTTATTTCTAGATTGGTATTTATTATGCAAGCGAAAAAAACTATTTAACCAAAGGCATGGTAATAAAGCTATTGAAATAATACTTCATTGATTGAATGAAGCATTTACTTGTCAGCGATTTATAAAAATACGTTGAAAATAAAAGTGTTTAGTTAATATATAGTTCTGAAGATTGACTATATTTTATAATAATTATTGTTGTGTAACTTAATACTTCGCTATTTTTACCTTGTGACGATATTTGACAATCCTCGTACAGCTAACCCTGTGATAATATTTAGAATTTCAAAAGTAGTATCTTAAAATTTTGACAGACATCGTTTGAATTATAAATTTTGATGATTTGCCCGTAGGATATCTCCTTTGCAAGTATCTAGTCTTTTTTCTCTCCACGCTTGGTCAATTATAAAATCAGCAATTCAATACTTTAATAATTGTAACCAATACATATAATGTGGATACATTTTGTTTTGAAGATGCCTCTCAAAGACCGAAACATACGTCACACTTGGTTACACAAGAAACGGAATAAAAATATTATCAATCATAATGTGCAGGCTTTGTTACCAATATTTTGAACTAAAACGTACCATAGAATTTGTGAGGTTTGTGAAACTTATGTTTTTGTCAAACGTTTCTGTTAAAAAAAATGGAAAATTTGGTTGAACCAAACCTTTCTAGTACGTCATGTACAAGTGGAATTTTACTACTTATCAGAAAATCTTGTTTTATTCATTTATTAATTGATTTCCGTGAACATGAAAATTGTATAGATAATCTTGCGCAAAATAATGTCTCATAGATACAAATATGCAATTAGCATATGTGATGTTTATTCCAGATATCAGTTTTATCCGTAATTGGTTATCTTACTAGATAATCTACCGCCCAAATTAAGCTTATCTTCGTCATGTAATACAGTGAAAATCAGCTAAAACCACACGTTTTTTTTAGCCTTGACTGGAGTCCATACAAAACTTATCACTTGTAAAAAGGTTGTAGCAACTTTTCAGTTTCAGCGATCGGTTTTCTATATAACATTGAAAAAGTAATGGTACTGCCATAAATGCAGAATTATCAAAAATATATTTAGCTGAGAAAATTCAGTGTATACTGCGATTTGTTTTGTAATTGTCCGATTCTTGAAACAATGCTTGAATCCCCAAAGCCCCCTTTGTTTACATTTAATTATCGGGTGACTGAAAATACCATTTTTTTTAATCTAAGTTATTAATTTTGTCATTAATCGTTACATATATAGATTGTTTATTTAAAGGCGAGCCAACACCAAACAAGTCATTGAAATCTGATGTGAGGTGTGGATGCTACAAAAATTTTTGTCAGATGCTATTAAAATTGCTAAACGGTGCCTGCAGATTTAGTGTCGGTAATCCCCAATAGTATTACATGTTAGAACTGTTCACAGCCAAATAAATAACAACATGACAGTATTGAAACTGAAATGCTGAATGTATAATGTAGCTAGTACGTCGGAACTGTGTGTGCATTGTTTATGTCATGAGAAAATTTCATTCCTACATGTGATAATAAATCATCTACAGAGCAGTCTGGGCCAACTGCGCCACGGACACATATAAGATATGTATAGTATAGAATTTTTATTTATAAACAAAGTTGGTCAAAGTATACTAATTTAATAGTCACTAAAAATATTGTGGTTCTGTTTTTAGTAATGTGCTATGTTTTGCTCGCCTGTTTGTGATAGAATAATATTGGAAATCTGCCTAATACACGCAATGAAAACGACGAGAAAATGCATGTATGGAATTTCCAGTTTTCATGAGTAAATCATTAAGGTTACCATTCTGAACATAGATTGCACGGAAAAAAAATAGTGGTTAACACATATATAAAATATATGAATGATTTTGTTATTTTATAAGATGGTGCATAATAGTATCAACAGGAAATGTGAAATGGTCAACCACGTAAATATTTGTTTTTATTTCTCTTATCGTCTACGAGCACATGTCGTTAGATAACTGTTGTCATTGAGTATTAACAGTTAGGTTAGCTCTGCGTATGCAATGCGTGACTGATAACTGGTCTATGCAATCAGATAAAACTGTGTCCATCCAAAATACTATTTCACTCAAGTTTAATGAAAAATACATATCGATACAATCTTTGATTGTCTGGATCGATTGCAATGGAAATAATTATCTGTTCTACGTGAGTGTTTCAAACAAGCTGACTAAATAGATATTGGATAGTCGTTTGCTAATTTTCTCATGCAAACGAATATCTTTGATCCACTAAAGTAAATCTCTTTCAGTTGGGCACCAATATTCTATCCTAAGACAGTCGTATTAGATCACTTGTGCCGTGGATACTGAGCCACTTGCGTAGGTTTTGTGGCCAAGATAGTTTCCTTTAGCGCAAGTCTCTGTTACCCTCTATTTTTCCTTGCATTATAAGTTGAAGTAATTTGTATTCTTCATTGCTGAAAATTATTCTGAAGTACACAACTTTACTGCATTTGATTTTCGTTAGTTTCTGAGTAATAAAGGAGTTCTCGTAGAGATAAACTCCATTAGGTTGTCTGTGTATTCCACATTGGAAGTGGATATGGTTAAAAAATCTCACTGCCATATGATACTCTAATCTACCTGTTTTTTTTTTTGCTAAGAAATGGCACTATGGATATTCCTCTGACCATCTTTGTAGAGGAAATAACATCATCTTACATTTCAAAGTCAAAAAAATGCAAAACAGTTATTTTGCATTCATGCTGCTAAATGTCTCTTTCAGTCAAAATAAACAAATCATTTTATAATTTAAGACATCGACTGAGGGTGCTTGATGGAATTTCAATAAATTCCTAGCCAATTCTGAATAAGCAGCTGAACCTTCCTAATTCTCCGCTATTATAACCTATACGTTGAAACACCTAACAGATGTCACTAAACGTGGAATGATTGTATATATTTACCCTTTCGTCGAAACCCACAATGCTATTATAATTAAATTTGGATTATTGAGATTTTGTACACTTCCATGTATTTTGTCACTAACGACCCGGGTTTCGCCTTTCGGCATCCTCAGGCATTCGAGCACACGAATGGACTCGAACTGAGAGACAGTAAACAGTGTCTAACGCTTATATAGAAGATACAAATGCGACAAATATCATTTACGAGGCAATACATTATACGTCTGAGAGCCACACCGATACCTGAGTTAAAATTTCGGAAATCGTCCTAATCCTTATTTTGTAAACACCATATTACCAGAGTGGCGAATTGCCGCTTTTCAACTTCTTTTAGAAATACCAGTGATTTTACAATTATAATAGTATTGTGGGTTTTGACGGGATGTAATTCGACGAATGGGTAAATATATACAATCATTCCACATTTAGTGAAATCTGTTAGGTGTTTCAACGTATCGGATATAATAGCGGAGAATTAGGAAGGTTCAGCTGCTCATTCAAGATTGGTAAGGAGTATAACTGGCCTCTATTAATTTCTAAAATTTCCTGATAAAATAATTTATGATCCCCCATGTTTTTATGCAACAGTTTAACCCCATCATCCGCATTAAACGAATGGTTCTCCATTAGCAAGTGATTTGCGAATGTCGAAGTTTCTTTTTTTAATCTAAAGGCAGCTAAATGTTCTGATACCCTTATATCTAGCTATTATAATTGTAAAATCACTGGTAATTCTCAAAGAAGTTGGAAAGCGGCAATTCGCCACTCTGTTAATGTGTTGTTTACAAAATAAGGATTAAGGCGATTCTCGAAATGTTAACTCAGGTATCAGTGTGGCTCTCAGACGTATAATATTTCACCTCGTAAATAATATTTGTCGTATTTGTATCTTCTATATAAACGTTAGACACTGTTTACTGTCTGTCAGTTCGAGTCCATTCGTGTGCTCGAATGCCTGAAGATGCCGAAAGGCGAAACCCGGGTCGTTAGTGACAAAATACATGGAAGTGTACAAAATCTCAATAATCCAAATTTAAATAATCATTTGTTTTCATCGCAGTAACTCGGATCATTAGGAATAGCAATTTATCCAATTCTTATCGTCAAAATAAATCTTCCACAGTATTATAACAATTGACATTTGACCCAAATTTTTGTACATGGCAGTTTCCATAATAAACATTTTTCTATTTGTTATCTTGAAGTGAGATCTTTAGTAAAAACCTACATAGCACTTTGATAATCTTAGACCTTGAACGATTATGAATGCTGACTTCTTGGAAGCTTGCTGTTTGTCTATAAAATATTTGCAACTTTATTTTACAATTATTTGGCATACTGTATCCGAATAATGTTGGACTTTTATTTTTCTCATTTGCATAGTCAAACTTTCAAACCCCGAAAGCCATGAATGTTTCATATTTTCATTTCTTTCCACTTGCCTATAAACAGGCATAGAGAAACCGACTTGCTAGTTACCAATCATTACCCAATCCCATCCTTTTATCTCTGTTCTCTCTGGGGAGAGGTTGAGCAAATTTTCTCATTAAAAATTCTGTTGAGATCCTCAATTAGTAGTCCATTACGCTTCACATTAGGAGTGGACATGGATTTAAAAATAAACGACTGTCATTATCCTCTTGTCGATTAGTCTCAGCATTTATAAGTTTTTTCTTTGTTTAAGCAAATTTTAATATCAGTTGAAAATACTGACTAGCCGATCGAAATCTGTCATGTTTTTTTTTTTAAATATTCTTGCGGAATATATACACTGTATAGTTTCTTCATTAATTCTGTTTATAACTATTTCCTACTTCCACCAAGGCTTTACTGTAATGAATATTAAATTTACTTTTATAGATATTTTTCGAGTGTCAGCAATAATTTGTTTAAAATGATGCGTTTGAAGAATATTTAATTAATAACTGTATATTCATTCGTTTTCAGATAGCCCAAGATGCCTCTTCAGATCCAGAAACCCGCTCCAGCCTTCAAGGCCACCGCCGTCATCAATGGGGAGTTCAAGGACATCTCATTGACAGACTATGCTGGCAAATACGTAGTTCTGTTCTTTTACCCGTTGGACTTGTAAGTATTACTACATTAATATGGAAATGTCAGCTTTTTTTTTATTCAAGAATTAGTTTTAAACAATTCAATTTTACTTGTCGCGTAAAAAAACATTAATGGACGGTTTTTATGTAGTTTTTTTATTATATACGAGGCTTCTAAAATAAAAAACCGACAAGTCCACCTTTTGTCAAAATCAAACTGAAAATGGGTGTGTATACTATAGGTCATTTCACACAATATATAATGAAAAATAAATTTCTAACGACGTAGAGAATCTGATAAATTCTATAGTTACAAGCATATGCTGATAGATTTTATTTTTTGCAGTTAATGGTTAACTGGTTGATAAAAACATGCATACTCTTCTTAAAAGCAAATACAATAGGATAGAAAAAATAAAATATTGGTAAAACCAATAATTTAAGCGTGAAACACAAAAGCATTGTATACCGCTGACATTGCAATGTGGACATATCCGTTTTCGCTTTTAAGCACCTCATATCATCTTGTTGGAATACGAATTGTCAGTATTTTTCGTACACTGTTATTTGTAAAACAATATGACACGCCTATTTTTAAAGTTACAAGTATGCCAAACTATTGAAGCATGAACCACAGACAATTTTCACAGCAATAATAGTCTATGCGAGGTCATTGTAGGCATAAAAACATTTTTTTATCGATGAAAGGCAATTTTATACATACATGAGCAAAGTTTCCCGATTTGATTTAATATCTTGAGCTGCCCTTGAGTGTTGTAAACAAGCAAAATATTGTTTTAAATATCATTTTTCTAGTAAGATTAAACATTGATTAAATTTTGTTGTTATACATTCCTTGAGTGGAATAATGAAGTTTTTAATTTATATTATAAATGAATCTCCACAAAGCAAACACCCTGAACCCATTGCAAATATTTACATTAACCCAATGAACGCGCTGGACATGTTTATATGTCGAAGACTTTATCCTGATTTCCAGCCAAACTAGAAGGAGCACTTGTGGATATTTACTTTAAAAAATATTTCAAACCTTTAGGTAGAGAAATTAGGCAACAGAATGTGAAAATGTCAAGTACAACACAAGGAAATATATTTTTGAAGAGAGCTCTCGATATTCAGCCTTTCGAATTTCAGCTTTGAACTGCCGATATGCAGCATTAATTGTCAGCCCTATGTATTACACAACTTATGCGGCTACGCGTTTGCTTGTGTGAGTGTTGCCGGTGAATATGAAGACTGGCCGCAGCCATTTTGCTTGCAAAATCGTAGATTAAATACAGCTTCTGAATTTTCTTCGATTTATTTTAGCGAGAATGTGACGAGTTTAGTTTACTTCTTGAGTTTAGTTTACTTCTTAGTGTATCATTGAGGAGACTTGATCTCCGGTGTGATACAAACAAGTTCATCGCATTAAAAAAACAAAAATGTTTACTTCTTGATGTATTTGGGTTAACTAATATAGATTTAAATTTGGATTATTGAGATTTTGTACACTTCCATGTATTTTGTCACTAACTACCCGGGTTTCGCCTTTCGGCATCTTCAGGCATTCGAGCTCACGAATGTACTGTCAGTTCGAGTCCATTCGTGAGCTCGAATGCCTGAAGATGCCGAAAGGCGAAACCCGGGTCGTTAGTGACAAAATACATGGAAGTGTACAAAATCTCAATAATCCAAATTTGATATTGAAATTCCATCTAGCACCCTCAGTCGATGTCTTAAATTATATAATGTAGATTTCATATAATTCTCCATTTTTTACTGTTGAAATTGATCTATTTTAGTCATAGTGAGCGTTGTGACAGATCAATTGACTGAAAATAAATTCATGCAAAGACGTCTCGCGCTGTGGGGTTAACTGTTCTATATTTGACGAAAATAGTCAATAATGACATTATGAAATGTAATAATTCACAAGATTAAACATTTAACCATTTTTATAAATAGTAAAAATATGGTATGACTGAAAGAACTCTATTATAAGAAGGTGAAAATATCCCTGTTTTGATCAAGACATGGTAATACTTTATTAAAAATGGCAGTTGCTAAACAGCTGATTAACACAATGGAAACATCCTAGACTCAATCCATATTTCTTACACCAGCTGGTATTGTTTTGTGTACCTTACATTATTAGACCCATTTCACATTTTGTATTAATTTTCAAATTGCTGCTTATGAAATGCATTGTTCTTATCGATCAAAAAATCGAAAATAATCATAATTTTACAGTCTTTATCATAAGATAAAAGATTAATAATTGCATTTT
This sequence comes from Himalopsyche phryganea, assembly GCA_022494535.1. Lineage (NCBI taxonomy): Eukaryota > Metazoa > Arthropoda > Insecta > Trichoptera > Rhyacophilidae > Himalopsyche > Himalopsyche phryganea. Next base: position 5,022,009 of record JAGVSL010000025.1, read on the forward strand.
TCGGTGATACTATTTTCCAACGAAAACATCTTTACATTTTTATAATCCCATAATACCTCAGCCACGTAAGTATTCATTTTTAAGCGAACTTGGCCAATAACACATAACCGAAACGATTTAATATGTGGGGGTCTTTTTTTTGTTATTATGTAACATCATTAGATATCTAAATTTAATCCCAACGTATATTTTTTGGTACTAACTTGTAAACCTGTATTTTATGCATAAATGGCAGCAAATTAATCAGTAATATCATTCATTTTTAATCACATATTTCTTATATAACCTATTGGAGCAATCAAATGTTGAATTTTTAGATTAGTTTTGATACACAGGCCCTGTAGGTTAAGTGTCAAGTAAAACGCAGGTCACAATTAAAATAAGAAGACTTCTCAAGGCTCAAATGATAATCGTTTATTGCAAAGTCTTTTAACACACTTTGTAGGTTCGAGAAAGGTAGAGAAACACAGTAAAAGTTTTTAAAGGGTTAAACCGTAGCGGTTAACCCTCGTAGCGGTTGAAGATTTATTTAGGTATCTTAGTGTAGAGACGACAGAACAGGTCTCGACCAAATGATATAAATTAAAAAAATAAATTGACCACTTTTTGGAAGGGAAACATCATTTTACATTGGTTTTTAGGCTTAAAAATTCTTACCCGGCCACTTGATGTAAGCCACTATTATATCGACACTCCCTATGTATAATCCCGTATATGCAAACATAACAATTTTCAGGAGTGCATTTCAAAGATTCATAACGCAACTCACCATATAATGTTTTCGATAAAAACAGTTTTTACTCTCTTGAACAATTTCAATTTTGAGGGTTCCATCAATTGGCCAAAACACTGTCGAATTATGTAATAACTACCTATTTCTCATATTGTCACATTATTTTTCCAGCACATTTGTTTGCCCGACTGAGATCATCGCATTCTCTGACAGAGCCGATGAGTTCGATAAGATTGGATGCGCCGTGATCGCCGCTTCAACCGATAGTCACTACACCCATTCAGCGTGGATTAATACACCTAGGAAAGAAGGTATTTCCTAAATTTTGAATATCTATTTTAACATTGCGTTTTCAAAATTTCATGCTTGCTTTAAAAATGTTAGGAGCAGGGCTCTAAGGTCACTTAAAAATCTGCTAATTGCAGCTAAAACACAGTAAATCCACGACTGACTCCTCAGCCCTAGGCAATTGCCAACCTCTATTGATTTCCTGTAAAGAGAGCAATAATGCAAGAAGAAGGTGGCATTCTTAAAAGTATTTTTATTATATTGTTGTTACTGTACCGATTTACTCTTGTAATTTTTACAGGCGGCTTGGGCCAAATGAACATCCCTCTTTTGGCTGACAAGTCTGCAAAGATTGCTCGCGATTACGGTGTACTGGATGAGGAATCAGGCATTCCCTTCCGAGGACTCTTCATCATCGACGACAAGCAGAATCTCCGCCAGATCACCATCAACGATTTACCTGTTGGCAGGTAATATACTCGATCATTTGAGGTATGCGATCTCGCAGAAAAACTAATGATTTGCATGAGAAATACAATAATATACTCCACTATAACTTCAGATTTTTATGGACTATACTAATTTTGTTATGTTGACGTTGCATTAGTTTTTACCAACATTAAATAACTTTTCCTGTTTTTTCGTTAATTACAGGGATGTGGATGAGACCTTGAGACTGGTGCAAGCCTTCCAGTTCACCGACAAACACGGAGAAGTGTGCCCCGCCGGATGGAGGCCCGGTCAGAAGACAATGAAGGCCGACCCGAAAGGAGCCAAAGAATATTTCCAATCGGCTAACTAATTTTTAAATTTGGTTTTGCACCGCAGTCCTTGAATACATGTACTCACGAATTTAACATTTGCAATTGATTGGTTTAATTTTTGAAAATGCTTGTATTTCCATACTGTTATCGTGCATTATAAAACTTCATATTCAAAGACACGGTGAAATATAATATAATACACGGCTATTCATAAGAACTGCTGGTTGTAAGTATTATAGAAAATCTCATTTCTAATGATACATAAAATTAATAGTTAATTTTTTTTTATTCTTGGTTATTCAAGTCCATTGCAGCTTTTAATTTTGTATTTCGATAAATTTATTGAAACAGAAGGTCAACTTAACTTTCTCACTGCAATTTCTATTTCTTGTGTCGATATAATTTCTATTGAAAGTATTTGAAATTCTGAGGGTCTATTCTTAACTTTGTTTCAACAGTTCCTGATTTATTTTTTTTACGTTATAAGATTTCAATTACAAGACAACTTCCAATTTACTTCCCAAGAAAATAATTATATTCAATATTTTAACTACAATATCAGATATTATGTAATAATCTGGCTGATGTATAAGTAAGACATGACTTTATTAAATTATTAACATTCTTGCCACTCGTAAAAGACGTGTTATACCTAAATCTACCCAAGTATTATTAATATTTAGTGTGTTTTTTTTTTTAATAAAATATCGACCATATCTGTGGAAAACGTGAATATTTAAAAGGTTTATCAATTTTTGTACGTAATGAAATTACTTTTGTGTTTAACAATTACCAAATGTGGAATCCAAATAATTTTTTTATACCTACATACCATAGTAAATTTTTACCAAATATTTCTTATGTTATTCAACTGGTCCGTGGTCAAATGGTATAACCCTCAATCAGCCGTAATTTTTTTGCATTTCAATGAATGGCAATTAAAAATACTTTTGCTGATTAAAATATACGCATGGTATTTTTAAAACTATTATTGTAATTTCTTGTTGATTGAAATAGTTCATTCTAGGGTTAAATCAGTTTTCCATTGCTCAGTTGAAAACCTTATCGGCGTGTATTCGCTGTACTAACAAAATGTGATAAGTATTTTAGATACCATACTCGAGTAATATTTAAATATTAAATAAATACATGTTTTCACCATAATATATCTTTTTTTATTCACAATAAAAGCCTCTGCTATGGGCATCTTTTTAGAGTATTGCTGCAATTTTCTCATAGATCATAATATGTGATCTCTATGTGGATCATTTGACCGCCATTCGACGCCCTACGATTCTCTGTCACCTGCATGGGGGATCTTGACGACTTGAATTGAAAATATTGAACATTTAAATATAAAACAATCTACCATCTATTATGTTTTTCCTATCATTTGTAAGAGAGAATATATTGTAATATACTTGTGTGCTGTGGAACAGAGAAATTCTGTAACATACTAAATTTTTATTATGTGAAGAGTTATATCACACGTTTTATATGTATTATAAGTGGAGAATATTCCGGCAAAATTTTAGTGCATTCAAATAGAAGTAGTAATTATTTTCTACGAAAGGACAAGCTATGAAGAATAAATTCTCATAGCTGCCATCTAATATATTATAATAAATCCCTGCCAATAGGAGAACTTTGACAATGAATAGTCCTCGAAAGGTAACGCCTGATTCCTCATTCAATTACCATCCGTAATCGAGATATCTTAGCAGTATTACCAACCAGATAGGGATTTTTATCTGTCCAAAACCGCCTAAAAATGTTAAGTATTGAATAATAAAAATCGAAACAAACGTGCACATCATGGGAATCATAAAACACTTCTTGGGACGGACTCGCCTGCACATGAAAACAATGCTCTGTTTTATCATCTATTTATAATAGCAAAATTCACCGATTTCATTCAAATAACTTGAGTTCTATAAAGATTTGATTGAAGTTTATTTGATACTTTTTTTAATGTGTTCAGAACTTTTATGCATTATCATATAGTGCCGGTCTGAGAGTAGTAATTTAAAATAAAGTCTGAACATTTTAACTGCCGGGAGGTATTCATATGGCTGTTCGAGAATTTCTCAGAAAAATTTGCTTGCCCAACGAAACTCTTATTAAAATGGCAAAAAATTAAATGGTTAGATTTTAAATCAATTTTTACAGAATTCGAATTGACTTTCGGCCAGAATAAAAATCTGAATGGATTGAATAAAATTATTATTCCGTCAGAATAAAAGAGTAGGTTAGATTAGGAATACTAACCATAAATTATTTATTCTGACCGATACATAATGCCCATTTAATATAAATTCTGACCAGAAAAATGGTAAGCTACAATAACATATTATTATGTCACATCTAAGTACTTCACCATGATTCACAATAGATGTCATTGTACGTCCAAAATATTTGATTATTTAAAACAATTAATCTTGGCCAGATATTGAGTGGTTACGATGCGTATACGATTTCTTTCTATAACCGGCATCTCATGCACGGGATTATGAAGCGCCCTAACGCCTTATGGCATAGATCTGCTTGACAGTCACTACTGACAAAATTTGAAAAACACGGTGAGATTCTGAAAAAAATAAGTCTGTCCACTGGCACCCTATCCATCTTACACAGTAAAGTTTCAGTGGAATAGTGTAACAAGGAGCACTGTTATTAACTGAGATGTTTTTAAAATGTCAGTTAGTTAGATTTTATGAATTACATTAATATTTGACATTTCTTTTTTATCCGTAGGTATCACTAAACCATTTCACTGACACTTATAATAGCTTTTAAGTAAAAGAAAGATTATTTTAAGAATAAATATGTTTTTCAAATCATTGATGCAGCAATCGTAATTTTTATTAATAATTATATTATAATATATATCTTCTGACGTCTGCTATTGAGTAGATGTAGCTTTTCTAACTGAGGAAACTGTAATTTAAATTATAAAATAAACTCACAATAGCTTAATTAAATATTGTACAGATGGCAGTAATAATAAATTTCAAGTTCAATTATTTCAGTATGTATACAATTTGTCATTGTTATTGTTACAACTAACAGTGACAAATAGTTTAGTTTTATTTATTTATTTATTTATAAGGTTGTGATAACTAGTCCATATTTATTTGACGGATAATGAAATTATAGTATAATTGGTGAGTGGACGACATTATTTAATTAGCATGATTGTTTCTTGTGAATCGAAATAATATTTTGTTGTTTGTTAATTATTCCACGAATGTTTCTCGGAAAAAAATGTTCGTCAAAACGTCACCTATTCAACATCAAGAGATTCGTTTTGAATCTATGTTATCACTCTACGGTTCATTTGTACAATATTTTGCCCAAGGTGTATATATTATTGTATATGATACAATATTCAAAGCTATTAAATTAGCTTGTATGTATTCGTATTACCTCACTTGCTGAATTAGTCTTAAGGTAGTAATGTACGTCTGAGTTTGGAAGAATTGAGGGGAGCGTTAAAAACGGGAAATGTTAAATCAATGTAAATAAATGAATGATTGAATTCATAGTGTGCGTTATTAATTGATAAACACTTCCGCAATGTGAGGTGCTGTCGATAGTTTGAAAGGCTTCCGAAATAGTGGCCTGCTAATGGAGATAACTCAAAAGAAGATTTCTACTTGAACTCAGTTGCTCAGGCTCTCTTTTTCGAAGAGAGTAGAGATAGAAGAATAGGGAATAGTGGTTAGTCAATCGCTCTCGCTACACCCTGTTTAAGACATCACAAACATCCATGCCTACGAACGGAAATCGATTGAAAAGTCATTTTAAGGAACTGCACCCCGACCCGACTTACATTTAATTATTGATTGAAATTGCATTTCTGTCATCAGAATAAAATAGTATGATAAAGCGAAACGTGAAGGAAAAGGCAATGCTACTAATTAATCAAAAATGTTAAATTATTTCAATGTCTTACACACAAATAACAATGTAACAAGATGAAGTAAAAGATTATTTCTACTGCAACTCTAGCTATATAAACAGTATTAAATTTAAATAAAAAAAAATTATGATCTTTAAATTATATTGAGAGCAACTGGAAACCAAATTGATGTATTCAAAAATAAAAAGTTAATTACAGAAAAATGTAAGGGAAGTCTAGGAAAAACCGAAACCGAGCATGTGGTTTTCAAAACTTTTGATGTCTCCAAACTCCACTTTACAACTATTATTGTAGTATAATTTAAGACATCGACTAAGGGTGCTTGATGGAATTTCAATATCAAATTTGGATTATTGAGATTTTGTACACTTCATTATATTTTGTCACTAACGACCCCGGTTTCACCTTTCGGCATCTTCAGGCATTCGAGCGCACGAATGAACTGTCAGTTCGAGCGTACAAAATCTCAATAACTCAAATTTATTATTGTAGTAAGTAATTTAAAATTCTGTTAGCATGAAAGGTGTTATTTTGGTTCAAGCTAATGTTGAAAGTTGGAGTTCGAGAATGTAATGGAGTAATATGGACTCCTAATGAAAGTATCTCAACATATATTTTTTTCTCCGAGGACTACTTGTCGCTCAGTTAATAATCTTCTCTTTTTCAAAGAGAGGAGGGGTAGAAGGATAGGGCTAGTGCTTAGCTAATCACTCTCGCTACAACCCGTTTTTAGGATGGGATAGGTTTGAGGTAATTCTAGACATCACAAACATCCATGCCTAAGAAAAGAAATCCATAAGTCGATTAAAAAATCAATTTTTGGGATTTGAGCACCAATGAATGAAAGTTGCCATCATTGGATTCGCACCCGTAACCCCATATCTTAGTAGGATGTAAGCCCAAGAACATTGTCTATTTGGCTGTATTTAAGGCATCCAATCCTGGGCCGTTTTTATTATCCCGGGATTTCGGGATTCACAATTTTTCAATCCCGATCATAAAGCATAATTTCATGTTTTAAATTGTATGTTTAAAATTAAATCTTTGTCCATTATTGCTTCGATTGGAATGAATATACAATCTTATATATAATAGCCCACACCGCTCTGTAAACGCTTTATTATTATCATATATCACATGTAGGTATGAAATTTTCTCATGACGTAAGCGTTGTAAGCAATGCACACACATTTCCGACGTACTAGCTACTTTAGACACTCAGTATTTCAATTTCAATACCGTAATCTATGACGGGTACGGTTATACTAGTTTTATGTTTTATCTTTGAGCCTAGAAATGGATTTTTTATTTTTTGAGATGTTTTTATTTATAGATGAAATCAATTTTTTATGAAAATAATGCAAAAAAAACTAATAAAATATTTTGTTGTCACAGTTATCTGTTCCCGTCTATGGAACTTACGAAATTCGATGTTCTGGTATAGTACATATTTGATAGAATAACTAATTACATTTTTTTAATGGTATTAATTACTTTTTATTAATACATAAATGTTACATTTTAATCGCCGGAAGTAAGGCAGTGTTGCTCGCATTAAAAAAAGTATTATTCAGGCAGAACACACACTTTTAAACTTATCAAACGCTCGGTGCTGGTTCGTGCCTCGCCAGAAAAATATTGGCAACACTTCTTTGAATGTTGCAAAAGACGGAGTGAAGAAAATGCTTCATAATAATTATTATAATTGATTTATAAGAGGTCCTCAAAGTGCGCCGCTGCATACGGGAAAAGTGAACACCATGAAATGTCGCCTTTTACGTATCTATTTATCTTAGGCTTACGATTAAATGCACTTTTGTTTAGATCATATTCACTTTCATAGAAAAAGTTTTCACTTATAACAAATACATTACACAAAAAACAAATTATTTCACTGAAAATAAAGTGATACCACATAGATAAAATAGTTTTCAGTCAATATAAATACTCACATTTTGAAATCGATAGTTGCACAAAGCTGTAATGAAATGTTACTTATTATTCTACCCTATATTAAGCCACCTATACTGTCTTTGCTCCAAGCATTAGAATACATTACAAAAACTAAACCAGACCAACCCTAAAATAACCTACTAAAACTTCACTCACTTTACTAAAAGAATACGTGACTAAGTGGAAAAATTTGTTTGAGTGTACCAAGTGAATACTATCTAACACAAAGTGTAATTATTTATAACCCTTTATTTTATACAATATGTCTTATATTTGAAGGATACAGATATAAACGTAGTTTGTAAATATGTAATATAGGCGTATTAAGGTTTTGGATTTATCAATAAGTTCCCTGTCTGGTCCGTGGTGCAGTGATCCACGTCGTTGACTTCGGTTACGGATGTCGCGAGTTCACATACGCGTGTCAATAGTAGTTTATTCTTCTTTTTATAATTAGTTCTTTCTAAGTCTGTATAGAAATTAAATATGTATGCATTTATTATTCTGTTCAAATATTATATAATTAGCGACATCATTGAATATTTAATATTGATCTATCATGTAGAAACACTTTGAATCAAGAATTCCGCTTGTGATTCGTAACACGCCGAAAATTTACCACTGGTTAATTATTACTACACAGCGCTTATTCATTTTTAATACCACTTAATAATCCAGTTATATTCCTAGTTATTCACGTAAAAGTTCTCTTTACAAACACATAAAATAAAAATATTATTATTATGACGTAAGAGAGTTGCAATATTATTATATTGGGAGTTTTAGAAGCACTGCTCAAGTGCAACAATATCGCACAGCGAGGCAACCAATCAGAGCACGACAAAAAATGCGAGATATTTCAATGGCGAATACGATAAGAATTTTTTTTCAAAACAGTAAACTAATCGCGAAGAATCCTAGCCCTTTGAAATAATTTATATTCAGTCTTGTAATGTAAATAGAATTGCAGGAATCTAAAAAAAGATTCCACTTATATTTAGATACTTACTTTAGTTTCAATCAATTTGTGAAAAATCATTGATATCTTTGTAATATTCTTTACAGTTTAACTGTTTTGTTAATTGTATTAAGAATTCCTTGAGTCTTCTTTTTTTAACATTGAGTGGTTGCCTCCCTCTTAAATAAGTTGGCATTAAGATTTTTCTTGCATAATTAGTAATGCTAGTGGTGAGTCTTGACAGATAAATATTAAAACAATAATAATATACATTTAGTTTAATAATCAAATTAGTGGATCGCTTAGTGCTTACCGATAAACCGTCATACAAAGAATTTGTTCCTACCACACTACTGTGTCATACTTTCTAAGGGATTTCTGGCTGCCATTTCTAGTTCAACTGTACTATTTCCAACTTTTAACCTTAAACGGAAAACGATATATTTTTGACGTCTCAATGAAAATCAATAGAAAAAATAATAACAAATAGTTGCTTAGCAACCGCTTCATACAAAAATAGTCCGTCATGTCATCATAACAACACAATCTGTGTTGAATTTTCTTAGCAACTATAAATTTATTATAATATAAATGTCACAAATGATAACTTTTTATGCGAATCTTGAAATTTGTATAAAATCAAAAGATCGATCGAGAAATAACCCATCATTCAAAATTATTTAACTTAAAACAGTGAAATTCTCATTTCGTGGGTTTTACAAGAAGTGTGCCCAAATGGAAAAGAAAAGTATTAAATTAACTGATATAAGCGACCCCTATCTTGGGCGAAGCCGGGCAAAAAATACTAGAATACACTATTATTATTATTTTTTACCATGTCCGCTCCTAGCGTGGAGCATATGGCCTCCTAATGGAGGTATATGAACAGAAGTTTTCTATGAAAACTGCTCGTTACTCAGGTGATCAACCTTTCATTTTTCCAAGAGACTAGGGATAAAAGGATAGGGTTAGGACAGGACTAGTGGTTCGCTAATCGCTCTCCCGTTTCTGAGGATCGGATGGGAGGGAGGGAGTTTTCTTAGACATCACAAATATGAACGACTACGAAAAGAAATCCAAAAATCGGGAATTGAACCCGAAACATCCGTAACCGTAGCCAACGACTCTACCAACTGCGCCACGGACACCAACATATGCTATTATAAGAATGGAATATTTCAAAATTCTCAACGCCTCATTACTCACTATATATTTTAAGTTTTTTGAATAGTTCTTGAATTATCGGGTACTGTTTTTTTCTGTCGTTAGAAAAACTATTATCCTAATTTTAAAAGAATAATCTCTGATACAAAGATATCCCAAAATATTTACCCGCGATCTAGTCGACAGTGTGTGGTATTGGCGTACATTAAATGTGTACAACATTTTTGTAACGCTTTTGTTAAAAATGTACGCACAATAGCAGCCCAAAGTTTTCGAAGTATTGCGAATTTATTTTTGTTTTACCATTGTAATTACCATCGTGTCACATAGCTAGTAACTATGTGACATGATAACTATTAGTTAAGCGTGTCAATAGTAGTTGATTCTTCTTTCTCTAAGTTAAAACCAGTGATTAAAAACTCAGGGTGATGGAGCGTCATTGTAATAAATCATAATTCATATGAAGCCATAACTAAATGAATGATTAAGTTGCTAAAAACTTTTTTTAATGAATACAGTGTATGCATACAAAGAAAAATAGTCAATTAACGAAAAAATGTTTATGAATTAATACTTAGAGTAAAAAAATAATGTTGGCGTCCGTGGTGCAGTTGGTAACGTCGTTGGCTATGGCTACGGATGTCTCTGGTTCAATTCCCGGTGCGGACAGTTTACACAAATTGATCTCTTAATCAATTTATTGATTTCTATTGGTAGTCCGAATATTTGTGATGTCTAAAACTCCCTTTCACCCATCCGATCTTCACGGAGGGTAGCAAGAGCGATTAGCTAACCACTAGTCCTGTCTTAGTCCTATCCTTCCATCCCTACTCTCAACGAAAAAAGAGAGGTGGAGCAACTGAGTAAAAAACAGTTCTCATAGAAAAATTCTGTTGAGATACCTCCATTAAGAGACCATATGCTCCACTTTGGTAGATGATATGGAAAAAAATAAAATAAAGTACAATCTTTATATTAATGATTTTGATGAGTGAAGCTAGAAACGGAAAACCGAAAAACGTAATGCCTTTTCTTGATTTGATTGACTGAATACCATATTATATCGTCGGCGTTATGAGAAAAAAATCGTTCCAGAAATACCAATTAAGGGTTAATTGATGTTGGACATACAATAATCAATCATCTTTGTAATGCCACTGGTTGTGCAACTAGACGTGACACTTGTGTCATCACTTTGAGAAGCATCCTCAGATGTACATTGTTGAGAGCTTTCTAAAGAGTGAGATGTTTCAAAGAGAAATTTATTTAATTTTAAGGTGTTAAACTGCCAACTTCTAAAATAAATTACTTTTTAATACTAATTATAGAATTTTAATAAAAATAAGGAAAGTGATATTTAATAATTTTTTTACTTCTTTACGCATTTATGCGTCATAGCGACATTGGCATATTCAACTTCATGTTTAAAACTAAACGCCCTATTCCTTTCGCCCACAGTTTTTCGACCGAATTGCTTCGAGCTACAGCTTAAATAAAAAATAAAGCATTCAATTCTTTTAAGAAGGCTAATAATAGCTTACTGTTTTAGACGACATATGATATAATAGGTCTGATGTTATTCATACAAAAAAATCTTGAATAATATAAAATTAAATTAAAAGTTGATAACTTGGTTATTTTACTTGGATGAACTTACACAAAGTTACCGCCGAATCCATAGAAAAAAAATCTTGATTTATTATTGTGATATTTTGGCATACACTTAAAAAATGTTGCGAACTACTGAAACTTAAGTATACAAAATGGTAGATATTTTTAATGGTCACATATTAGTATCATAAATAATGGTCTGCAACGTAAAAACAATGTGTGACATTATGAGAAGAGTATGTTTTGAAATTCAATTCACTCAAAAAACACACAATGCTGCGTAATTAAAATTTAATGTGCCAACTTTGTCAGCCGTTTAAAAAAACTCATATGGTATCATTATTATTTTACTTTCCAAGAAAGAAATTACCCGAAATCGACGAAGAGAGTGTAAAGACTTTGCTTTGTTTAAGCTTATTTAGTATTATTTATGACACACGACAACTTGAAAAGATTTGCTTGATTTTGTGCTGTATTTTAGGATGGAAACACATATAATAAACGAATTTAATCATTCATCCCTATGTTGTTTTATAACTAGATGAAGGCGTCCGTGGTGCAGTTGGTAGCATCGTTGGCTACGGTTACGGATGTCTCGGGCTCGATTCCCAGTGCGGACGGTTTTCATAAATTGATCTTTCAATCGAATTATGGATTTCTGTTCGTAGTCTGAGTGTTTGTGATGTCTAAAAATCCCTCCCACCCATCCGAGAGGTTGGGCAACTGAGTAACAAGCAGTTTTCATAGAATTTTTTTTTTGAAATACCTTCATTAGGAGACCATATGCTCGACGTTGGGAGCGGATATGAAAAAAAAATGTTTGCAATATTATGTCATATTTTAAACATATAAGAAAACTGTTTATCTGCATGTTATTGATCCGAAACTGTCCGTATTGGGATTTGAACGTGTGAACACCGTAACCGAAGCCAACGAAGCTAACCACGTTGCTTCAGGCCCGGTATAATATTATTGGTAGAAATATATTAAAAATAAAAAAATTAGAATAGTGGTATTTTCATTTAAATTATTATTTATTCATGTTACCTCACTGGTAGAAACTAAACGGATATCAATTCTTTGTCTGGAATAAATCAGTAGATGCATTAATTTTACCAGTTTAAAAAACACAGCAATTTATTTAATCAGTAACTATACTAATGCAGATTTATTGGCAAGCAATTGTCTCTGTCTATTGATACCTAACTTGATTAGTGTTAAATTGACATAAATACATCTATATTTTGATATTATAATTACATAATATGTAACATTAAATTGCTCGGCTCCGTGGCGTAGTTGATGGCGTCGTTAGCTACGGTTACGGATGTCTCGGATTCAATTCCCGTTGCGAACAGTTTCATAAATTGATCAATCAATTGATTTATGGGATTCTGTTCGTAGTCATGAATGTTTGTCATGTCTAAAACTCTCCCCCACCCATCCAATCTTTAAAAACTTAGCGAGAGCGATAAGCTAACCACTAATCCTGTCCTAGCCCTATCTTTCTATCCTTACTCTATTATAAAAAAAAGAGAAGTTGAACAACTGAAGCAACAAGTAGTTCTCTTAGAAAACTTCCGTTGAGATACCTCCATTAGGATACCATATGCTCCAAGTTTGGAGTGGACATGGTTAAAAAAAATTATGAGATACCGAGGCTAAAGCCTTTTTCCAAAGAGACAAAATTTTCAATTTCTTTTTATTCAATACTGTCAATATGTTACTTACAAGCTTCTTTTATACGGTGAGGATATTTTAGTTACACACTGCGCATCTGTCGTTTGTGTTACTGTCATGAAAGTACAATATTTCCATCGAAGTACTGACTGATTGGCTTCACGTCATTTTTTTGGAATATGTACCTACGAATCGGAAGAGGCCCGAGACCTTCGTTGGAATTTTGTAAATGTCTTTTTTTGCAGACGAGTGATCCCGTACTTTATTGCATCCAATAAACCAATGTCGCTTTGGGAATATATTAAGTTATGACTCTTGCATAGCACTAAAATGTTAACAATATTTTTCATAGTTCATCGGTTATTTTGTAGTCATTCATGTCACCGTACTGGCAGATGTTGGTTCGAAACCATATTTAAAAAAATGATATAAGTGCATAGTGAGATTTTTAGACAAAAATTCTTTCTCTGGAATAGCTCAGCAATTAATTAAATTTATTAGTAAGTACACCCAATTCTCTTTTTTTACTGACTAAGAAAACGTCGGCGTCCGTGGCGCAGTTGGTAGCGTTGTTGGCTACGGTTACGGATGTCTAGAGTCCAAATCCCGATGTGGACGGTTTTCATAGATTGATCTTTCAATCGATTTATGGATTTCTGAGTGTTTGTGATGTCGAAAAAAATTCCCTCCCGCCCATCCGATCCTCACGGGGCGCACCGAGAGCGATTAGCTAACCACTAGTCCTGTCCTAGCCCTATCCTTCTATCCCCGCTCTTTTTAAAAAAAAAGTGAAGTTGAGCAACAGAGTAACAAACAGTTCTCATTGAAAAATTCTGTTGAGATACCTTCATTAGGAGGCCATATTCTCCACTTGGGAGCGGACATGGATTTAAAAAAAGAAAACCGACCAATTATTTTTTTAAGTAGATATTTTTGTTTTTAAACGGTTATAAAGCACGAAATGTATCATAATTTTTTTTTACCATGAGAGCAGAGCATGTGGCCTCCTAATGAAGGTATCTCAAAATACGTTTTTTCTGCGAGAACTGCTTGTTATTCAGTTGCTCAATCTCACTTTTTCGAAGAGAGTAGGATAGAAAGAAAGGTCCAGGACGAGAATAGTGGTTATATAATCGCTCGCGCTACACCCAACAATTCACAAATCATTGAAAAATCAATTAACGAAACTGTCCGCACCGGGAATTGAACCCGAGACGTTAACCACTGCACCACAGAGCCGTAGGGATAGCGGGATAAGGCTAGGACGGAACTAGTGATTATCTAATCGCTCGCGCTGCGCCCCGTTTTTAGGATCGTTTTGGTAGAAAGGACTTTTAGACATCACAAAAATCTATGCCTACGGAGAGAAATTCATAAATCGATTGGAAAATCAATCTGTGAAACTGAAACGAGACATTCGTAATCGTAGCCAAGGACGTTGACCAATGCACCACGCAGCCGAAATATTTATTTTAAAACTTACATACAACATTTACTTCCTTACAATTATTTATATACAGCATTTCAAAAATAACAATGCATAACTAACGCTCTGACGTAATACAAAAATATTTTAGCTACTGTTTTATTCCAAAAATATAGTGCAACTTTTGATGGCGATTTCCAAGGTATATTTTTACAGGTAAAGGAAACTGACAGTGCGGTTATCAAATCAATTGGTTCCATTACCTTTTTTACCTTTTCTTAAATAGCATAATGAAGCCGTTGGTTAAAAGTTAAACGAAATATGCGTAACAAGCCCTAAGTGTAGAACAATACCTGCTGTAAATTTTCCACCTGTCAAATTTTTCTGACGTAAACAGGTTGGGCCCCGAACTAAACAGCCGTCAAAAAACTAAAACGTATATTTTTAAGCGAGTTAAATTTACAATGCATTCACCTCAGTTTCAATGGGTTATACATTTTTTTTATTTTACTCAAAATCAATGCGATTTCAGTAATTGAAAAAAATACAGTTGGAGTAATCGGACACAGTTGCAATTTTTCAATATTGTAATACAATGGAACGGTATCGGAATGTGTATTTATATTGTCTCTATCTAGGATTTGACAGAAGTGGGAAAAGATTTAGTTGTAAATTATTATTAGATGTAGTTATTTCATAAATTTATTAAGAAAATGTGTGACGTAGGTAAATCAGTGATTTAATATTTGAATAAATGTCATTTTTATTTTAAATAAGTTCGTTTTCTTACAAATTTTAATTTCGTGTTAAATTATTATTTTTGTACTAGTGGGTACCGTTATAGATGACGGTATTGAAATTGTAATACTGAATGCCTAAAGTAGCCGTTCTTTCATTTTTAATGCGTTAACTGTCAATTCTTGATGGGAAGGCATTACATTTTTAAAAAAATCAGTTGATAATGCTCGCGATGAGTAAACCGGTCCTGATCATTATTTACATGTGAAAGTTGTACAAATGAATTTTGTACTATTTTTTGAAAAGAAGCTGTTCTTTAGTTTCCATACTGACGGACTGATTTTTTTTGTTTGCCTCTGTATTTACGTCACGTCGGAACTGTGTGTATTGTTTATATACACCGTGGACGCTTAGGTCATGAGAAAATTTCATACCTACATGTGATATGTAATAATAATAAAACGACTAAATACATTATATATAAGATATAATGTTATGTTATAAATTATTCAAACCGATTTTTTAATACTATTTTCATACTTTAGAAACTATTCGAATATATTCGAATAGTTTTAGTTTTAGTTTTACTATTCGATATCTAAATAGTTGGAATGATAGAACTACCGACAATTTTGCTTAAAATAAAAATTGCAGAATAACTATAGGTAGTTTTGTGTTATAACAAATAACTGCGTCACTAGGCACGGGATTTAACCAGTTTTGCTCCCAATAATCCTTACTATATGCATGGAAACGTTTTTTTGTTACATTCACATAGGAGAATTTTCTATTGCATGGGAAATTGTAACATTAAGTATCGGTCCAAGCTTAAATTATACAAAACAGAAACGTGTTTTGAATTTTTTGTTCTGACGTATTTGTCAAATCGTAATTGTTACGAACGACCCAGTCGGCGAGCAAGAGACAATACAGGCATGTTGCGTGAGTTTATACAAAATATTTTGACGAAATTTTTAGGGATAAAATCAATTATAAGTTATTTTCGTAAGTTACAATGTTTTCGTTCAATAATTTCGGTAAAGCTCTTGGTGATATTTATCCATTACATGATACCGACACTCCCTACGTATAATTCCGTATCTGAAAGCATGACATCTTAAAGGAGAGCGTCTCAAAGATTCAAAACGCAAGTTGCAAAGCAACGACTCCATCTATCTTCTTCAAAATTGGACAGTGCAATTATTTTAAATCTAGTTGATTATTTCATATAAAGTTTTGCCGAAAAGTTTATAGTTTTTGAAATATTACAAATACGACATTGGGTTTCTGATTTTAGGTAAAGACATTCGTATAAGAGTGGCTAGTTACGTGTTTATACTTTACGACAAAACCGTGCAGTAGGTAGTTTCTCAATGTTTTTTGATACTTATGTGAATATACGTAAAGAATGTCGATACGAAAAGTCAATGCTCAATAATTAAGTATTGTGTAGGACCTTCAATACGAGATCTTTGTCAATTATTAGATCTCGTAATCCCGGAATTTTTTAAATATCAATCTCACGATTTAAGGATTCATCATATCTCAAATACTTTCTGATTAACTATAAACGTGTACCTTGGTTTTATCATAAATGGGTTATTGTCTACCCCTTTCTCGTATTTCGTGAGATAATTTTCTCATAAATCTTCTATGAATATTCTCCTGACGATAATTATTCTTGTGGTCCTTATATATATATATGTAAATATATTTTTTTTTCCATGTCCACTCCCAATGTGGAGCATATGGTCTCCTAATGGAGGTATCTTGACAGAATTTTTTCTACGAGAACTGCTTGTCACTCAGTTGCTCAATCTCTCTTTCCTTATTCGAAGAGAGTAGGGATAGAAGGATAGGGCTATGACAGGACTAGTGGTTAGCTAATCGCTCTCGTTACGCCCCGTGAGGATGGGATTGGTGGGAGGGAGGACTCAGACTACGAACAGAAATCCATAAATCGATTGAAAGATCAATCTATGAAAACCGTCCGCACCGGGAATTGAACCCGAGACATCCGTAACCGTATCCAGCGACGAAACCAACTGCGCCACGTACGCCGACATATAATATAATACCGTTGGAGTAATCCGACGCAGCTGCAAATTTTATATATTGTAATACAGTAGAGCGGTATCGGAATGTGTATTTATATTGTCTCTATCTGGGATTTGACAGACGTGGAAAAAGATTTAGTTGTAAATTATTACAAGATGTATTATGGTATCTCATAAATTTATTAAGAGAATATATAACGTTTATCAGTGATTTTGTCGGCGTCCGTGGCGCAGTTGGTAGCGTCGCTGGCTATGGTTACGGATGTCTCTGGTTCAATTCCCGGTGAGGACAGTTTTCATAGATTGACCTTTCAATCGATTTATGGATTTCTGTTCGCAGTCTGAGTCCTCCCTCCTACCCATACCATCCCAACGGGGCTTAGCGAGAGCGATTAGCTAACCACTAGTCCTGTCATAGCCATATCCTTCTATCCCTACTCTCTTCGAAAAAAGAGAGATTGAGCAACTGAGTAACAAACAGTTCTCGTAAAAAAATTCTGTTATGATACCTCCATTAGGAGACCATATGCTCCACATTGGGAGCGGACATGGAAAAAATATCAGTGATTTAATATTTGAATAAATGTCATTTTTACTATAAATAAGTTTATATATATATATATTTAATATCTGGCATTGCAGCATTGAGAGCCAGTACGCCAAATATTTTGAAAATTGGAAAATCATAGGAGATTAACTCGATGAGAAGTCACTCATGTCCAAGACTACAAATTTAAATTTGATTTTGACCATGATAGGACTTGAATCAGGACCGGTCTGATCGCCAGGGCAAAGTTCTTACCACTAGACCACAGAGGCCGACATATAGACTGCGTGTGGCGGGATCTGCAACGAGTTGTATGTAATAGGTACACCGTTGCGTAATCTAGGAATATTGAGACTCGGTTATCAGTTTGATGTGCAATATTTAGTCAGAATAAACCATTAAAAAATCTCTCGAGCGTATTTATTCTTATATTTTATATTACGTGAAACAACTAACATACATTTACTAAAGCTTTAATAAATTACCTTACCAAAGAATTGCTCTGTTTTCCGTTGACAGGTATGTGTAGATAAATTCTTTTTCCCTTCCTTACAGTAGCAAATCATTTCAAAAAAATCAATACAAATCTCTGGACCACGCTGTGTCATTGAAATTACAGGTAAAACAATATGCCTACAGGTAAATAAAACACGGAATCTTTCATTGTTATGAAATACACAATATTTTGCTGAATTTAGATACGCCTGGCCTTTCAAACCGGTGCAATAAAAGTATTTAACCATTCTTAAGCGACAATATTTACTTGCGGTAGACTTTACCTATTGTTTTGCGCTATAAATTATATTTTTTTGTTATTTTGTTTTATCTTCTCGCTTCTACCTTGAGTAATTTTTCAGGTATACATATAAAATATTGCATTTCGGGTATATAACCATACTCATTTGCTAAGTCCTAGCCACATCGGTATTAAATATAATTATAAAAATCATCGCCTTTAAATTACGAAAATAAAAATCCTCTCAATGTCACAATTTTTAGTTTATGCTGGCAATATAATAATTTTCATAGATTTTGTCATTCGATGAGTCCAAGATTGTAATAATTTTGTTACAGTTTCATATCAACGGAGCTTTTTTGCTGATTGATGTAACTGTTTCAGGGGAGAATAAAAACTGATTTTATCGAAAACATTATAATATATTATGGTGAGTTACGTTACGAATCTTTGAAACGCACTCCTGTCAATTCTCATGTTTGCAGATACGGTATTTTACGTAGGGATTGTCGATATAGTAGTGGCTTACATCAAGCGGAGGGGTCAGAATTTTTAAACCTAAAACCAAACTAAAATGATGTTTTCGTTTCAAAAAATGGTCAATTTATTTTTCTAATTTACATCATTTAGCCGAGATTTGCTCTGTTGTCTTTAAAATGATATCCAATCATTAACTCATTTTCTTATTTTTTGATGGTTACATCGATTGGCCATAATACAGTCAATATATGTGTTACGAACTAATAGAGAATAGGAAACTATGTTAACGTTCGATTTATTACAGTTGTACGTATCTAGGAAAAATTTATCCAGTATTGTTTCAAATACTCTTCGGCCATTTAAATTTTTGAAAAAAAATTGTTTCAATTCTTAAGAAAACTCTTTATTGTAGTAGTGTAATGAAATATAAATACTTACGGGTATGAAATACGCAACCCTTTCTAAAAAAAATACCCACAGAAGCTTGTCACAGCAGTAGAAAAAATGCATGAAATTTTAAATATTCGTTTTACAGTTTAGAGTTTTTAGAATCATCCATGATATATTGGCAAACGTTTTTTTTTTTGTTAAGTTACAAGATGTTATTATGACATTTCTCCTTTTTTGGGATCTTTTGTCACAGTATTGCGATACAATTGTAATGCACATATTCCTAACACTAGTTATTCGATTCGCAATCTGTTTTAATATCCGCTACCAAATTGGAGCATATACACTTCTAATGGGTATTATCACACCAGAAGTTGTTCTACAACAACTGTTTGTTACTCAAGCTCTCTTTTGCAGACAAAGCTATAACGATAAGGCTAGGATAGGAGCAGTGTTTGGCAAATCGTTCCCGATCAATGTTACCGCTAATATGAGAAGCTGTCTGCATGGGAAATGCAAAGACTCAGCAAGCCAAACCAACAAATGAGCGGCATATTTTAGCATTTTGGCAAACATCAATAAGTCGTATTTGAATATGTGTCTCATATTGCCTCCAACAGAAGTTTTCTACGACAGTTGCGAATAAAAAACGGCGATAGACCTGGCTTGGACATGTGCTGCAAATTTCCCAGGATAAATCGTATCTGTCTCTTTTGTTATGGGCTGGATGGCTTCTGACGAGGGACAGAGAATCTTTAAGGAACCGTGTGATGGCCATATGCTCCAAGTAGAGAGTAGTTTAAAAAAACGTATCAAGAGTATAAATAATTGTCGTAGATCCTAGGAAAACAGCAATATTACTTGTTACCACTACCAGAAAAAAATATTCAAATGTTTGCTATTTTGTTTCCCGACATGCCGACAGTTATTATAGGTTGGCTTATTTTTATTACTACATATATAAAAGTAACAGTAAATATTCACATTTGTCTAATAATATAAATAAATACGAAATACAATCCAATTGTAGATACGTAAAACATTTTATTTCAGATGAAAAAAAAATATCGTATAACGTCAAACAACGCAACATCTAACTTAAATATTAAATAAATACTTTCCTATTGATGAGTGCTTTATGAGAAAATTGAATGATAAATATTTATAATACAGTTTTTAACTGTGTCCGCTCCAAATTTGTAGCATATGGACTCTTAATTAGAGGTTATCACTATATGCGTTTTTCTATGAAAACAAATTGATAATCAGTTACTCAACCAAGAGAGAAGTAATTTAAGATATAGACTGAGGGTGCTTAATGGCATTTCAATATCAAGTTTGAATTGTTGAAATTTTATACATTTCCATGTATTTCGTCGCTAAAGACTGAGGAGTTCATTCAGTACGAGCTCATTCGTATGCTCGAATGCCTGAACATGCCGAAATGCGAAACCCGATCGCTAGTGATAAAATACATAGAAATTTACAAAATTTCAACAATTCAAGAGAGAAGTGATCAAAAGTTAGAGCTATGACATGACTAATGGTTAGTTAATCCTTTTCGCTACGACGCATTTTTAGATCGGATTAGAGGGAAGGGATTTAGACATCACATACATAAATGCATTCAAACAGATTGAAGAATCAATTTATGAAACTGTCCATACTAAGATCTAGGCCTGGGAGTACCTCAACCGAAGCTGACGGCGTTAACGACTCAACCACGGAATCGGCTATACAAAATCAGCATTATATTTTCAAAGCATACACAGCTTTAACAAATACAAAGTCATTCATAAAAAGAGTATTTTAATTAAACCATTTAAATATACTATCTTAAAATACTATTCTATTTATTTTGGGTATCGCTTTACAGGTGTTTTTTGGCTATTCAGGAAACAATGGAACAGAAATTGATAAAGCAGTTTCTTTCTCAAACAATATGGCATTATTCATATAGCTCGTTTTCGTTGGACATTCTATTAAACGTATTTTAACCGAGTATTAGAACCCAAAACTTCCTGTTATTAAAACATACGCATTTAACTACAAATTATTCAATTTAGTCATGTTCTATTCCAATGTGGAGAGCAAACACTCTTTTCAGATAAGAATTTTCTTAGAAAAGAACTAGTTGTCAGGTTGTTTCTACATGACGCTTTCAAGATCTGATTGGTCGAATGAGAAAAGATAAAAATATCATAGATATCCATGCATTTGCATTCAAATCTATAATTCAATTGTATAATCAATATATCGTTGGTATAGTGGCAGAAAGCGTTAAGTCAGAAAACCTTGTTGTGAGATAATCGAATTTATGAAAATCATGAAATATAAGTTTTTCTATTTACATACATACCGTAACCATTAACTATTAAACTAAAAACTTTATGAGATTCGTTAATCATTTACGAATTCGATTTAATTAATAGTAATTCGTTTTTATGGGAATATTAATCATAGTTTTTTTACAACTAATAATTGCGAAGGAGATTGTCTTAATTTATATTGATTTATTTAAATTACATAAGAAATACATGGAATATTACTGACCTTGTTTTTTTAGACGATATACCGTTTTAAAATTTATCGTACTGCATTCACAACTCAAAATAGCCAATTTTTGACTTATCACCTTCTGCCACTATGCCAACGATACGAAAGTTTTCATTCAGCGATTCAAATACTTGACCGCGTAACCTTGTAAATTGAGGAACGTTACCACTCGGTTAAGGCTGTTTCATATTCTTCTAATATAACGTATTTATGAAACTGTATTACAATGCTATTTAATCAATTTTAAGGTGTTGACTGTCTTGGTGGAAAGGCTTTATATTTAAAAAAATAAAACACAATTCATTTGTACTACTTCCACATGTTTATAATGATCAGGACCGGTTTCGCTCATCACGAGCATTATCAACTGATAAAAATACAAACATAACAGGGCTATTTATATAAAATTGAGTGTTAAAAATTATGGTACATAAAATAGTTGGTTCATGAACCAAGACAAAAAATTAATGATCATCAAATAAATTAATTTTTTATTGTTATTTAAGACAACTGTATCCTTTGGTAAAGTTGTTTTATCTTTGTGTATGAAATAAAAATTAGCTACGCAAATAATTTTGTTCGAGAGTCAAGTATGTTTTTTTTGAAAAAACCGTATTGTTATGTTTGAGAGTACACGCACACTTGTGCAGTTTATTATTGCAAAGGAAGCCGACGGGACTGAAAACTGATGGGGTAAGATTTTATTTTATTGCCTGCAATAAGTAACGGTAAAGGCAAATTGCTGCCCTTGTCCTTCTACTAAGTTGAAAAATCTGCCGTGGAATTATGAGCTTACACAGACATGATACAGTTATGATGGTCAGTTAATTTCTGTGTAATAATATTTAATATTTCGGTATATTTAGTAAATCTTGAGTAGATCACCCCATCATGCAAAGAAAACGAAGGTGCAAGCTCTATCATTAGCCACGTTTCCCATAACAAGTTTTTGTTTTAGTTTGTCTATTATTAAATCCGTTCCCTCGTTCCCGGAACGGACCAGAAACACTTTGTTAAATCAGTGGTCATAAAGAGACGATGGAGCTGGCTGGGTCACGTGCTTCGGATGCTTCCAGATAGCCTCAATCCTGCTTGCCTATTCTTCCCAACAGTGGGATTCCAGCGTCCTGGAAAACCATTGGATGTACTCGGTGGAGCTGAGAGGGTCTGGTATGTCATTGAAGAAAGCAAAGCGATTGGTGAAGGGAATCATGGATGCACCAAATAATGGCTATTTTCTCCACATAGGAATCGAATATGGTCAAAGAAGAAGGTTTTTAAAATAATAAAAAAATATTGTCAGGGTCCATGGTGTAGTGGTCAACGTCTTTGTCTTCGGTTACGGATGTCTCGAGTTCAAATCCCGCTCCTAAATCCGATCCAAAAAACCGGGCGTAGCGAGAGCAACTTCTATTAGGAGGTCATGTGCTCCACATTGGGAGCGAACGTGGCTTTAAAAAAAGGTTAGATTATTCCCTATGGATTCGGCGGTAACTTTTTTTTATATAAAATTAAAATTTTAATTTTATATTAAAGTTAGGTTAGGTTTAATTAAAAAACTAACCCTTCAATATAAATATCTGACCGCTTAATTTAATAATTGATCGTTTTACATAAATTTCTTTAACTGACCACGTTTATACTGACTATCGAATTAGTTACTTACCATTTATTATTCCTTACTGACAAAAATTCGCTTAGTCACTGATCCAAAAAATGCACGACGCTTAAAATGTGACATTATAACACGGATGACACGGTGGTTAAAAAATATCCAACATTATTTTACATTAATGTAAATTAAAAGTAGCATCACGCAACCTTCCCATGTCGAATCTTATTTTGGATTTTATTAATGCCATAATATTATAATACTATGAAAAGTAACCGCGAGTTTATTATACAAAATGTATTATGCATTCATTTTTTATTATATTATGAGTTACGAGCTATATGTAGATATGTAGTTGCTTTGTTTCTCGCTGCTCGTTATTCGTTACTGCGAGCAGTATGCCGTTGCAAGTTGCGTCCTTCTCAAGGCTGTGTCGCTTCCTGCCATTTGAAGCGATGCATGAAGTAACGCCCGTTTACTTTATTTTATTTCACACATCGCGAGCTCAATTTTGCAATAAACATGAATACAACATAACATAAACCAGAAGTGTTCAATTTATAATTCATTCGCTCTTGAAACTTGATCGTTTTAGAGGACCGACTTTACAATCTTGAAGTTCTTCCGAATCGATGTCATATGCTTTTATCTGTTCTTTGACTAATAAGTGAATAATTTAAGACATCGACTGAGGGTGCTTGATGGAATTTCAATATCAAATTTTGATTATTGAGATTTTGTACACTTCCATGTATTTTGTCACTAACGACCCGGGTTTCGCCTTTCGGCATCTTCAGGCATTCGAGCACACGAATGGACTCGAACTGAGTTCTCTCAGTTGTGAGTGTCTGTGTCTGTGAACTCTCAGTTCGAGTCCATTCGTGTGCTCGAATGCCTGAAGATGCCGAAAGGCGAAACCCGGGTCGTTAGTGACAAAATACATGGAAGTGTACAAAATCTCAATAATCCAAATTTAATAAGTGAATGTTTTGAGCAATGAGATTTGTCTGTTTATTTTTGTAATGCGTTTGTCTTTGTGTCGTAAAAAATTTGCTTTAGTGAAAAATGAAGTTTCTTAAAAACATATTTTTCAAAATAGAATAAAATTAATGATATTCCTTTTCCTGTTTAAGAAACAAAAATTTCACATATTACTTCAACATTTACATTATGATTAAATTAATTTGTGTTTCTTTATCTGCAAGTAAATATACTCTTATAATTGTGATTCGGCGTCGGCTTTGTCGGCGTCCGTGGCGCAGTTGGTAGCCTCGCTGGCTGCGGTTACGGATGATTGACCTTTCAATCCATTTATGGATTTTTGTTCGTAGTCTGAGTCCTCCCTTCCACCCATCCCATCCTTACGGAGCGTAGTGAGAGCGATTAGCGAACCACTAGTCCTGTCCTAGCCGTATCCTTGATCCCTAATCTCATCTAAAAAAGAGAGGTAGAAAAATTCTGTTAAGATATCTCCATTGGGAGTAATATACTCCACATTGAGAGCGGACATGGAAAAAAATTGTGATTTTACATCGCCACATATTTTGTTGAAAATTAATATTATCTCATAAATTGTATACATTTAAGTGCGATATATTGTCGTTGTTCAGGAAGAAGACACTAACTGAGAAATATTAGTTTTGAGTAATTGGACTTTAAAATTTTTAAATGGTATACATTTTTCATTTAGTTAGTTTGTACAAAACTGTTTTAAAGTAAAAGTATAATTTATAAAAGCAAATGTGTTCTTCCATACCATAGAGTTCAAAACAAGGAACGTTTTGGTGTAACTAACCCAATATGTCATATTTTCGATCTAGTGTTTTCTTCCAGAACAGCGACGATATAATAGTGAGGGATCCAGTATCATAACTCATAATCTCCAGTTTATGCAAAAAAATGGTTATAAATGAGCATTGTTCTTCGTGTTTACACCTACCATTCAAATTATAAAATATCTTTCTAAACTAACAAACTCCCTGTGTGGGTGTAGAGATTTTGTTCATTTTCCAAACTTATATTCTCCAATGCCCTATAATTTTCTAAACTAATAATCTTCATTCCAGCCAATGAGAGTGCAACGTTGAGCTGTCATGGCCACCAGTGTTTGTTTACGTATCACGGTCTAAGCGTATATTCCATAGTATTTCTTTTAGCATGAAAAAGGTTTTTCTTGGTTCACCAAAAACAAACACTGACGGAGATTCTGAGTTATGATACTATAGCCTTCAAATGATTTTTACCGTTTAATGCATTGAAAAAATAAAATTTCACCCAGCTAAGATCATTGCGTCAATTATGATATTTATATGGCTATAATAGACGTTTTGAAAGGCATTCCTCTGATAAACTTTTATCCAACATTAAATTTTCTACGATGCTCATCAAAATGATAAGACAACTTTTTAAAATCAATATTTAATTTGCGACCCGGTCATTAAAAACACTTTCAATTGGTATGCAATAAATATAGCGTTAATATTTTTTTGCCTAGGCACAGGTTTCGTGCATGCGCGCGTTCAAATAAAAACACACCGTTCATAAGGCAATGTTTATTCACGTTCGTTACAATTAAAAAAATAATAACAATCAAATTGGCTAGCTCGGAAATAATAAGACACAATTAAAAATTATTTCCTTGCCTATTAAAAAGAATTGATAGATTTACGTGTTTATTTTGCTGCAATTAAAATAGGGTAAAAATATTCACTACATTGTGACATCAACATTATTTAAATGACATAAAAATCCTTTTATTTTAATCGTTTGTTTGTTTACACAGACTTTAACAACACTTTCACCTATTTACCCTTTTTCTATTAATAAAACAATGGAAGTTGTTATTATAATTGTCCAGTTTATAATTACGGTACTTTTAATAGACCTGTGTTAATTTAGAATATAGATAATATAATATTCATTCTACAATATATCGTCACTACACATTTAATTTGTCCTAAAAGTATTTTTCGAGATAATTGAAAAAAACTGTTAAAAAACATAACGAAACAGCCACATAGTGATTATAGGTATTTTACATCTACTAACTCAGTTCTATAGGTACGCATAAAAAAACATTGAGAAAAGTACTTATTTCATCGTTTTATCGTAAAGTATAACCACGTGACTACCCACTTGTACGAAAGTCTTTATCAAAAATCCAAAGTTCAATTTCGTATTTGTGATATTTCAAAGATAGAAGAGCGGATGGATAAGCCTCATTACGTCCAAAATAAAAAAGCGACGATGAACCTGGCTTGGTCACGTGCTGCGGATGCCCCAGGGGAGTCTGAATATTGGATATCTCTTCTACCAACCAGATGGGTTCCGTCACCCTGGAAGGCCGCTGATGACCATCCATAGGATGTATTCGGCTCAGCTGATGCTGGGATGACCTGGGAGAAAACGAAGAGACTGGCCAGGGGACAGAGAAGTTTAGGGTTTTAAAAAATGTATTTCAAAAAATATAAACGTTATATAAAATAAGAAACTAGATAAAAAATAATAGCACTGTCCCAATTTTAGAAGATAGAAGATAGGTGCACCAGTTACTTTGCAATTTCGTTTTGAATCTTTGAGACGCTCTCCTGTTAAATGTCCTGTTTGCTGATACGCGATTATACGTATGATGTGTCAAAATTATTTATTTCATTATGATCAATTTATTTATGATTTTAATAATCGTATAATTTTTATTTCACTAGAAAACAATAATTTTTCATATTTTTTGCACATAGGACATATTCTATGCATTAAATTTCAAATAAAATTTGGATCTGATTGCATTTTGAAAAATTTAATGAGACAATGTCTCACATAATACATATTTCATTTCGCCATAATTTAGTATTTATCCATAATTTTTTAATGATACATATTATAGAAGGTGAAAAAAAAATGTACGATTTCGAATTACATTTTCAATGAAAACCTCACATAGGACAAATTAAATGTGCAGCGACGACATACCTGCTTCCCGATGAATGATCAGAATTACCAACAACTTTATTTGATAAGAGAAATTTTGTACCTGCTCCTCAATATAGCATATACAGGTACAATTATTAATTTAGTTTCAACAATAATTGAAATAATATTTAAGTGAAATTATGAATATGATATCGACTGTAGAAAGGAAAAAGGACGTAACCCACACCAAAAATATTGTGCAGAATTCACACAAAACGTGATAATACACTATATTTTTTTCCATGTCCGCTCCCATTGTGGAGCATATGGTCTACCAATGGTGGTATCTCAAAAGATTTTTTCTATGAGAACTGTGGAGAATGGATAGGAAGGGCTAGGACAGGACTAGTGGCCAGCTAATCGCTCTCGCTACGCCCCGTAAGGATCGAATGGGTGAAAGGGAGTTTTAGACATCACAAACATTCAGACGACGAACAGAAATCCATAAATCGATTGAAAGATCAATGTATGAAAACCGTTCGCACCGGGAATTGAACCCGAGACATCCGTAACCGTACCCAACGACACTACCAACTGCGCCACGGACGCCGGCTATTATTTACTATATTTTTTTAATACGAGTAAATAGTACATTATGGTGAAAAAGTTGGCATAGTGTCATATGTTGCGTGAGATCTTTGTGAAACAAAATTGAATGTTAATAATTACAAGGTGTATCGAACAATTGATTCTAAAACTATGACAAGAGTTTTCAGGTAATAAAACAAATTATAATATTGTATAAACGAAATAACTTAGTCTACGATTAAAATTTTAAGGACCTTTTTTACTCCGAGTCCGAGTTGCAGTAGTCAACGTCATTGGCTACGGTAATGGATGCCTCGGCTTCAAATCCCGGTAAGGACAGTTTCATAAATTAATTTTTCAATCGATTTATGGATTTCACTGCTACCCATCCGATTCAAAAACGGGTTGAAGCGAGAGCAATAAGTTAACCACTAGTCTTATCATAATCGTATTCTTCTATCCCTACTCAATTCGTATAAGAGAGGTTGAGCAACTGAGTAACAAGCAGTTAGGAGTCCTACTTTAGGAGTCAAGCGGAGTGAGTGGACATGGTAATAAATAAATAAATATCTTTATATATATGTATGTTCAATGTACATTGGTTGCGGAAGTAAAATAATAAACAATGAATAAATAAAATTGATCAAATAATACATGGAAGCAACTTCACGCATACTATTAATTAATACTATAAATAATTCATTAGTCATAAAATTTTCCACGGAACAGGTAAATCGGAAGTAACGATTAAATTAATATGATTCTAAAGTGGACGAAGTGTTAAAGGATAATGGATATTATAATTAAGGTCCTAGAGTGGTTGTTCGTAGAAGATGCCACAAATTATTATAAATATTAAACAGCGATTCTAAAACTGTTCAATTAAAAAGGAATTAAATATTTTTCTGTCAAGTAAAACTAGTGCAGAATGGGTTTCCACTCAATTATACCTTTTTTTTAATCCGTGGTCGAATGACAGCATTACAATAAATATTTGCATTCATGTATTAATATACCTGTCTAAAACGCATTTATATTTTTAGTCTATTATGCAAATCTTGCTTCTTGAAATATTGTAACAGTTTTAAGTTATTTGATTTATACGTTATAATATTTCTGACTATAAAATTGTGAGCCAAAGATTTTCACATTAATTTTCCGTTTTTAATACACATTATTATTATCTTTTATCAAATCAAATTGAAATGTATTAATCAATTAGAAATTATTTACTTAATACGTTTGATGTGCGTTGTGCTGTGCGTTAAAAATTAGCTGTCACACACTATCTCTATCTGCGCATGCGTGCATATAAAGTGTGTATGTAATTTAAGACATCGACTGAGGGTGCTTGATGGAATTTCAATATCAAATTTGGATTATTGAGATTTTGTACACTTCCATGTATTTTGTCACCAACGACCCGGGTTTCGCAATTCGGCATCTTCAGGCATGTAAATAATATTTGTCGTATTTGTATCTTCTATATAAACGTTAGACACTGTTTACTGTCTGTCAGTTCGAGTCCATTCATGTGCTCGAATGCCTGAAGATGCCGAAAGACGAAACCCGGGTCGTTAGTGACAAAATACATGGAAGTGTACAAAATCTCAATAATTCAAATTTGAAGTGTGTATGTGATGCGTTACTGATATACAGATAAAAAAAGACAAATATACATTTTAGTACATCACAAAAAAAATGTTAAATAATGCTTCCTTCAATTAGAAAATCATTTCTTTTTTAAATTTAAAAAAGTTATTAATTTAAAAAAGTCAATCACAGACTTGAAAATTATTATTTAAGCAACAAAACCGGTCCCGGTCAGCAAGCGGCCATTTTAAGCGGACGCAGAAATAAACCACTCCATAAAAAATGCTGAAAATACAAACCTTCGATTTAAACAATTCACATGTAAACAATTTTTGCTTAAAAAGAAGCCTTAATAGAAAGTAAAATAATATCTAATTTGTTCTTACTGTAGTTTGTGTAAGTCGTGTATTGATGCATTATTGATATTAGCGGTTAAATTATATTTATTATGTAACTTACATAGTCAAATCGAGAAATAATCTAATTATCGTTTTATTTTTATTTTATCCATAGCACAGAAATAAATTTACTTACTGTTGAAAATCAATCATGATACCTTGTGTGTGATCACCTGTTATTTCAGTTTTATAAGTTTGAGAAGCGCTGGGTAAACCAGGTAATAATATAAATAGTCAAAATAATTGACGACAAGTCAAATATGTACTTGTCATTATTGTTAATTATTGTACAGGTTAAGACAGAACCAAACTCTTGGATTAAATCATATGCATTTATGTTTGTATAAAACTGACGTTAATTGAAATCAATTTACGAGGAAAGTTTACAGAAAGCATGAGAAATGACGAATAATAAATATATTATAAATATAAATGTGTGTTACTCATGTTCGCCTTCAATGTTGGATCACATAATAAAGTCGTAATTTCATAGATCATTTCAACAAAAAGTGCTTTATGTTAAATTCAATTAAATCAATAGCTGAATTCACCGTTCATTACGTGTAAAATATAAGGTATTAGAAAAGGTTTAGAAATAAGCCAATCGTGCTCTTTCTCTTTCTCTTTGACCCCCGTTTTCATGGTCACATAGAAATTATGTGGAAATAAATACAAAAAAATATATATAAAATAAGGTACTCGGTTGAGGAAGTGGTCCTATTTTCAATCTGCTTTTTCTGTTAAAACAAATGAAGAAATTTAACTTTTCATTTTTATTCTGAACACATAACTGATAATCTCCAGTATGTATGCAACAAATGGGTTATGAATGCAGCATGGTTCATCGTTTTCACA
Source organism: Himalopsyche phryganea (assembly GCA_022494535.1). Taxonomy (NCBI): domain Eukaryota; kingdom Metazoa; phylum Arthropoda; class Insecta; order Trichoptera; family Rhyacophilidae; genus Himalopsyche; species Himalopsyche phryganea. Next base: position 5,052,967 of record JAGVSL010000025.1, read on the forward strand.
CCTACAATTTAAATTATAAAATATCTTTCTAAACTTAAAATGAATGTGAAAATTTTGTTAATTTTCAAAACTTATATTCTCAAATGCTCTATAATTTTTCAAACAAATAATACGTATTCCAGCCAATGAGAATGCAGCGTTGTACTGCCATATCCACAAGTGTTTTTTTACATATCATGTTGTAAGCGTCTTTTCCACATTTTTATTTTTATCAAACTATGCATTTATAACTGTAGCATAAATACGGTTTTTGTTGATTTGCTAAAAACATGCATTGACGGAAATTCTGATTTATGATACTAGAGCCTTCATATTATATCAAACAAATGTACAATTTTATTTTAGTTATGTAAAAAAACTTTGGTTAACGTAATATCCTTTTTCGATATTACTTGAAGACACTGTTCGTATTATAATTGAGCATCGAGAGATCCAACATCGATTAATTTTAAAACGAAATATAATATTTACTCAATTTATTGTATTTTGCCAGAGCTCCAATAATATGTGCATTATTCTTATTAATCCGCCACTGTACATACAATCAGAAACCTTAATATTGTTTTGTACATATTATGACTAATTAATCAATAGTCATTATTAGTAGAGCTGAAGGGTAGTTTCACTTTCTTATTTGGACAATGTTCCATTGTCTGTTTGATGAAAGCCTCTCTACTCATACTTAACACAATACATTAACATATCTAGAATCATTGTTAAACTCGATACCTTGATATATATATATTATACTAGTGAGTACCCGGCATGCGTTGCAATGCCACTCAAATAAAGAAAAGGTTTGTGTTATAATTCTATTTATTGAAGATCCGTACCGAAATTTCATAAAATTACCCCGTCCGAGCCCGTCATCTTCATGCCTAGCACACCCTGATCTCGAGTCTCAATATAACACTTTTTACCCGAACCAGACTCGAAGCCCAGATTTATTTATCTCAGCCAGAAAAAAAGCCAGATTATTTTCCATTTTGTAATTCATTTATACTTTTCAAACAATATAAATTATTGTTGAACGAATAAATCAGAAGGTTTTTCCGAGATGTCTGTACGTATTTCATTCTGCTTTTTAGATTTGAATTTTTTTATCCAGAAAACTTCACCGGTGCCCACAACAACTCACTAAAGTTTAATCAAAATCGGATGAATGGTAAAGAAATTTACAGAGGACAAACAAAAAAACATTCACTTTTATATATACAAATTAACAGCTATATATTTCAGTGATTGATTTGGTAGAACTCTAATAAATTATGGTATTAATAGCATAATATAATTTCACATCATTTGTGTCATAAATATGATAGCTTTTTATGTATTTAGCATAGCATTATATCGGCATTTTGAATTTTGACCTATGCAATTTAATATACATATAATTTAAGACATCGACTGAGGGTGCTTGATGGAATTTCAATATCAAATTTGGATTATTGAGATTTTGTACACTTCCATGTATTTTGTCACTAACGACCCGGGTTTCGCCTTTCGGCATGTTCAGGCATTCGAGCACACGAATGGACTTGAACTGACAGACAGTAAACAGTGTCTAACGTTTATATAGAAGATACAAATACGACAAATATTACTTACGAGGTAAGATATTATACGCCTGAGAGCCACACTGATACCTGAGTTAAAATTTCGAGAATTGCTTTAATCCTTATTTTGTAAACACCACATTTACAGAGTGGCGAATTGTCGCTTTCCAACTTCTTATGGAATTACCAGTGATTTTACAATTATAATAGTATTGTGGGTTTCGACGGGATGCAACCCGGGTCGTTAGTGACAAAATACATGGAAGTGTACAAAATCTCAATAATCCAAATTTGATATTGAAATTCCATCAAGCACCCTCAGTCGATGTCTTAAATTATATAATATACATATATTTAATTTTTTTCTGAACCTTCCAAACTCCCCGTTGCTGTATCCTATACGTTGAAACACCTAACAGATGTCACTAAACGTGGAATGATTGTATATATTTATCCTTTCGTCGAATTGCATCCCGTCGAAACCCACAATGCTATTATAATTGTAAAATCACTGGTAATTCTAATAGTAGTTGGAAAGCGGCAATTCACCACTCTATTAATGTGTTGTTTACAAAATAAGGATTAAGGCGATGTTAACTCAGGTATCAGTGTGGATCCTAGACGTATAATATTTGTATCTTCTATATAAACGTTAGACACTTTTTACTGTCTGTCAGTTCGAGTTCATTCGTGCGCTCGAATGCCTGAAGAAGTTAGTGAAAAAATACATGGAAGTGTACAAAATCTCAATAATCCAAATTTGATATTGAAATTCCATCAAGCACCCACAGTCGATGTCTTAAATTATATTAAATTATACATATATTTATTTAGTATACCATCATTTTTCTCTGTCTATACAAAAAATAATATTTTTGTTAAATTTTAGTCATTGTTAATTATTATGTTGAATAATTTTAAATCATTATTCATATAACATATGTGAAATTAAAAAATTACATTGTATAAAATAGAATCTATTGAGTATTAAAACTCACCTGAAAATTTTGCTGATATGTAAATATTTTCTAGTTAAGCATTCTGTTAGTTCATTCAACCTGAATTATCGTATTTTTAAATTATATTAGTAATTTTTTGGCTTAGTAAAAAAGACATGCTTTCAGTTCACATATATACTCACTCATTAAATGTACGAAAAAATATTGGCATGGCTTACTCAAAATTTCTAAGCAGAAGAGTCAAAAAATATTTTTTTCAATTACAATTTAGTGCACAATATGTTAATTAGACATGAAACATTGTCAAACCTGTATATTTGACACAGTTGGGAATCAACGTGTTAATGAAACCATGTTTTAATTGAGAAAATTGTCGGTTATGAAAAAAATATCAAACTGTGTCAATATTATGTTCTTTTTAAGTATATTTTAATTGTTTTCTTTTATCGCAATCAATAGATCTTTGGTACAAACTTTAATCTGATTATGTTCATAGTGTCAGATAGTTTATTCGCCCAACCAATCTCGGTCGTGGAGAGTATAATATTGCTCATGCGAAGCTTTACTCAAAATATTGGCTCTTCATAAAGAATGATGCAAGAAAGTACGTGTTGCAAGCAACATGCTCGATATCACGCACACATTTCGGGGCACATAAAACGAATGGGCAAGGAAGCAAACTCAATAAGACACTGAAAATCATACAATATAATTTATTATATCAATGAACAATGTTTAGACACTCTCTCCTTATTGGATAACAGTTCTCTGATAAAAGTTGTTTTTTTAAAGGTATATAACTGTAAAATGAAATAAAACATTTAATAATCGTGGTTATGTTCATTATATTGGATTTATTGAAAAGTTCATTAAATGCCATTAGCTTTTAAAAATGATTTCCGGCACGTGGGCGCCACGGTTGGCTCAAAAAAGTGCAATCTCAAAGTCCAATTTTCAAGCAATTTCTGAAGCAGCTGCTTCGGTATATCAGCGATAACGTGGCGAATGTTGGTCTTCAAGGTCATTAAACGTTGCTGGTTTATCGACGTAAACTGATATCGGTGGCCAATTCACAGGTACATTCAGCGAAATTATTAGCTCATTGAAAGTTTCCTTTAGCAAATTGATTGCGGCGTGCCATGTTGTGGCATGTTGAAACGAAAGCTCGTTTAAATTGTAAGGTGTTAACTGTCAATTATTGGTGAAGAGTCATACGTTAAAAAAATAAAACACGACTTCTTTTGCACTATGACCACATTTTTGATATAGATAATATCGAGAGTGTTTTTGACAATTGATGTAACGCCCAAACATTGAAATAGTTACTGACCCAATAAATGCAGGCCGAAACATCACATTGTACTATGGTGTTCTTACATTGATGGATCTTAGGTAGTTTTTCTACGAGAACTGATTGTTATTCAGTTGCTCAACCTCTCTTTTTCGAAGAGAGTAGGGATACATAACGATAGAGCTAGGACAGGACTAATGTGCAGCTAATCGCGCTCGCTATACCCCGTTTTTTGGATCCGATGTGTGTCAGGGAGGTAATTTGAGGGAATTACAAACATTCATGCCTACGAACAGAAATCTATAAATCCATTGAGAATCAATTTATGAAACTGTCCGCACCGGAACTTGAAACCGAGACATCCGTTACCGTAGCCAACGTTATTGACCACTGCATCATGGATTCATCATCGAATTAGTTACTGACCATTTATTATTTCTTACTTCCCAAAAAATCAAAAAGTCATTATTTCTTACTTTCCAAAAAAAAAAGGCCCAATAAATGCAGGCAATGCAAATAATAATATATTCGATTCAAAAACTATGTTCTGATGTTAACAATGTGTAGTTAGTTATGCGTATAAATATCCTTGGTATGAAAAACGGAATTTAATTGATCTGGCACTGATGTATGCAGGCTGTATGAGCAATGATGTTTGTAGGCTCGCGGTATGAAAGGGGAAAAAGAAGCGCGGCGGGGGATAAGCGGCGGAAGTTAGTGATCGTAGGAAGGCCGCGGAGAAATGCGAGTAGTTACGTCAACCGACTAAAACACGCAGGAGAAATTTCGTCGCACGATATTGCCGTGTACGAAAAATAATTCAATTTTTTAAATATAATATTTATAGGAGAACTTGATTATCTCCTATAGAAAGTCTTCGGTGGATACAGAAATTTATTATTTACTAATAATAATAGTTAACTGAAAAAATCATTAAAAAAATTAGATGTAAGGAAAGCGAAAACAAACATTACTAAAAGAAGTCTTATAGAAATCATTATAGTCACAATTATTCAAACGTCATTTAAACATACATACGAATTATAGATTATCTTATTATAATATTATATAACAATAATAAATCAACTTTGTAGGTACAACAAATATAAATTAATTAATATTATTTATTTATTAATTAATGGTTTTTATAAAAAGAGTCACAACTGCTTTGTAGTACTTATTTTTCAATTAATTTTAGAATATTACCAGTGCTGGTTTTTTCTATTTTTTTTCAATATCCGCTCCCAATGTGGAGCATATGGTCTCCTAATGAAGGTATCTTGACAGAATTTTTCTACGATAACTTCTTGTCACTCAGTTTTTTTTCGAAGATAGTAGGGATAGAAGGATAGGGCTATGACAGGACTTGTGGTTAGCTAATCGCTCTCGTTACGCCCCGTGAGGATGGGATTGATGGAAGGGGCAACTCAGACTACGAACAGAAATCCATAAATCGATTGAAGGATCAATCAATCTATGAAAACCATCCGCACCGGGAATTGAACCTGAGACATCCGTAACCGTAGCCAGCTACGCTACCAACTGCGCCACGGACGCCGGTTTTTCTATACTCACTACTTACTAAGCTAAACCGATTCTTGTCATATTGAAACATGGAAATAAGTATTTCAAATTATATATTATGCTTTTAAGTCTCAGGGCTGATACATTTGAATGATTGAGACTTGCTATTTTATTTACTTGATACGTAAATTTTTGTGACGATAGATAGACCTTTTTAGGCTTGAAGTGTTATTATAAATTTCTTCAAAAAATGTAAAAATATATGTTTCTGTTTTCTTAATTTTATTAATACTATTAAACAAAACATTGTTTTATATCAATGAGATTTGAATTATTTGTGAATTAAATCATTTGTTTGGTTCTAAAAGACGATTTTATTAAAACTGTTTATGAATTAAATATGATGAACCTAGCATTTTAATGAAACATTTGATTAATAACAATACATTAAAACAGTCATTACCTACTGTAAACAAATTAATTTTATAGCATTAATTAAATTCGATGTATTTTCCGTAAATTATTGCAAGACAAATTTAAATTGTTTAATTAACGTTCAATCAACTTGTTCAATCATACTTCCGGCCTTATTATTTCAGCATTCATCACTGTAAGAATAATCTGATATACCATTATTCCGACAATACGCGTGATATCTTTTGGCAACATTATTACGCGGGATAATTGAACCCTTCGTTGTCACGTGGATAACGGAATCGGCCGCCGCCGTAGAGTGATTTTCATACGAAAGTGGGGTGGATGTAATGAACTCAGTTATTGCTCTGACACCGAGCTGCCAACATCAAACGCGACGCTACGTCTACTCTCACCAAATCGCCGCTCGAATTCTCGACTGCCGAAATTTAGTCCCGTTTACCAATCGAAGTTTACCGAGTGAAAATAAATACAGTGCCACTTTTGAATTTGACCGTTGACTTTTTAATGCAAAGTCGAATCGTGCAAAACTATTTTCAAAATAAATAAAACACCGGAAGGAAATAAATTTTAAAGCGGTAAAAGATTCAAAGTTCGAACTTTACTGATATGTGCTACTTAATTCTGGTGTATAGAAGTAAAATATAAAATCAATCTTTTTAATAATAAATTCTTTATTTAAAAAAAATGTGAAATATTAGTTACATTTACGCACTTAATGTATTGTTATATGTGAAATTTTATGCGTTTATGAATATAATAGTGTGAGAATTAAACGTATCGAGTGCTGCGTAGGAAATTAATAATTGTTGATGGGAAAACGATTGTTTCAATTTTCCTGATCAAAAAACAGTGGACTTTTGAATACTGAGTGAGTAATAAATACTGTCAATTGGTTCGCAATTTTTAATTAGTGCGTTTTAATATTTAAAAACAAAAATACGCAGTTTTAAATTGTTGTGTGATGCTATAAACAAATTAATCGTTTTGATTTTGTAAATGAAACAGTGTCATCGGCGGTTAATATACAAAATTTCTCATTCGTACTGCGCGGAGAAATGTACAGTGGGTCGAAGTCGGCGTGAAGTATAAGTTACCCGCGCTCTTGCCGGTCGGTTCGAAGTGGCCGCGTCGTGAGAAAGAAAGCCACCGGGCTGACTGTACTGTGCATACTACGAAAAGTGTTACAGTGACCTGGATTCGAAGGAAAGCGGAGGGAGACAACTCCGCGGCTCAAGTCGTGTGATATAAACCGATTTGGATACAAAAATAAATTTAACACCGATAAATTATACATATACGTATTGTAAATCGGGGCTATGTTGATCACTGAGCGAAAAGGATAGGGTTTCTTGTATTCCGAACGGCAAAAAACCTATCGTCTTTCTTCCGTCTTTCGATACCCTGTCCATCGTGTCTCTATCGTTTTAAATCATTCCTTTTTCATGAGCGAAGGAAAGCATTTTTAACATAACATCTCTGTGAGTATCCTTTTCTATGTCATATTTTATTTTCTTACTATTTTTCTGTCAATTTCTCTAACCTGTTTCTTGTTCCTTGGCTCGTATTGGCGGCGAGATATCTAATACATCTGTAAACATATCGATGGCCTAATTCCATAGTGATACAACTAAAAATTGGCAGTTTTGAGATATGGCTCATCAAAGTTTTGACTCATCTAAACTGGCTCGTAAAAAGTGGTATCTTAATATTTGAATTACATTTTATTCATATAGGTTATTAATAGTTTATAGTTTTCGATTCACAAAAATATATTACCACAATAAGATATTTTGATATAACTGAGAAATTATTTAATTTTGTTGATTTCCCTATGCAAATATCTGCCTTATGAGAGAAAAACTTTTGTGGTAGAAGAGCGGTGTTCGAATATAATAACTAATCAAACATCAATTTTTGACTTATCGTCCTATGGAACTGGGTCATCGATCAATTCCATATTTCACTAAACTCACGTAAACAAATTAATTCTCATCTTTAACAAACTTATTTAATATTATTACTAAAATAAACAATAAAGTAGTATCTTTTGACATAATAGTGTATTAAATAAATTGATATTTAATCTATTAAAGTACAAATAAATAAATTCATTATGTTTGTCATTCACAGTTAATTAAAATGAAGATCCAATTAGATATCTACCAGTCCAATAGGAATCATGTTTAACGTTTGCATGCTGCGTTTATAAATATATATTTTTTATTGCCAATTATCATTGAAAAGATAATCATAAATGTTTGCTTATTTCTCTGAATTAAATACATTTTAATTTGATAATTAATAAAGTTTATTTGATAACTAGAGCCTTGCTAATCAAGGAAGCTGAAAAATAAAGGAGGTTTTTGTTTGATATTAAAATTAACTGAATAATATTTACTTCCGTGTACACATACGTTTACTAAAGCTCAAATAAATTATCGTATGATGAATTTTTGGATCGTGCTAATAATTGAAATTATGATATATCTATCAGAAATGAAGGATTAGGATGAAACACATTACGTAACATATTTGATATATTTAAATTGACATTCCCCCTTTGGGTTATTCATGAATGACTTACTCAGTGTTACGAGCGCAGATTCCAACTAGAAACGGTTGCAAAATTTCATTCAAATTCGCCTTGAGTCACAGTATATAAAATTTACAACTTTACTGTATTACGAAATATGAAGTTGTGCGTAAAATACTGATAAAAATAATACCTGTGACTCACTGTTAAAAAAGCTCAGCATTGAAAGCTTTGAAAACCACAATGAAAGGTCAAGCGACAAACCTGAAAATTGTAATCATTTTTTAATAATAATTATTTACTTCTTCTATTCTTTTTTCATAACTTTTCTTCCAAACACATATAAACTGTGTAATATAAACACAATAAGATATATTTTTCTACATTCTGCCTCTGTGTAATAAGGTTTCGTTCACTTGAAAAGAAATCATTATTTACGAACAATAAATACCATACATCTACGATAGAATAGTGTAAAGTTATTCGTAAGGATTCTTTTCTATTCTATTTAATATTAACTGTGTTTTTTGGATAAGTACTCGAGTACTGTAATGAAGTATATATGTTAAATATTTATATTACAAATGATTACTTTAAAGACTTGCAAATATTAAATGTGTATACTAAATACAAAAATACGGTTTATTTAATTTTTATTTAGACTAAAAGTTTAACCGTGTTCTTTTTTAACGGTTTTAAAATCTTATAAGAATTATTTTAAGCTGAGCTACTTCCCAATCAAAACACAGTTGATATTATGATAAAGAAATACTCTCAAGTGAAGTAAATAGTTTATTAATAATTTATTAAATACAACTCACTAATTAGCTACTAATTTTTTTTCACTCCTTCCATAAAAAAATATTTATGAGCTTGAAAATTTAAAACGAGGATGCTAAAAAAGAGTGTTTTATTAATAAATTGTTGATGTTATAATTCCAAAAATAAAAATGGTAAAACTATAAACTTATATTTAAAATATTGAACCTTGCATAAACTGTGTGTCGACGCATGTGCAATTATTAAAACAGATTTAAAAAAAAGTTTAGTTCGAGAAAAGACACTTCAAAATTATTCTCAGTTGCAAACCATGCTATGGATTATATGACACAAAGGTAGGATATAATTTTATATTGCTTTACTCTAAAAAAGGAATATTATGTTTAATTACTAATCCTTAATATTGTATATACTATTAATTTAAGCAAAACATCCCTTAAAGCAACATTGAGCTATTTACTAGGAATCTCATTTATAAATATTTTACGAAATTAATTAATTACTAAGTAGTGTACAATAATAACCGCATCTATCAAAGATGACGGTATTGAATCTGAAATACTGAATATTAGCTAGTGAGTATCCGGCATGCGTTGCAATGCCACTCAAAGAAAGAAAGGGTTTGTGTTTTAATTGCACGTGCTGAAATTTCATAAAATTACCCGGTTCGAGCCCAACATCTTCTCATCCGTCCCGAGCCCGAGTCTCAATGTCACACTTGATACCCGAACCCGACCCGAAACCCGATTTATTTATTAATATAGTAATTCATTTATACTTTTCAAACAATATATGTTAATGTTTCCATATTTCCAACGATATTCATAGCGCATGTGAAATAAATTATTGAAGTTATGAAAACTATTGCCTTATGACTGGCTCATGACCCTAACATAGTAAGAAATATTTTTCTTAAATTTGGATTCTTTACGCTTTAATATTTATTAAATTTGTTTTTTCATCTGGTTCAAAGATGTCGCAAGTTGAACGTATTTTGATTCTTTTTAGATTTAATTTTTTTTCTTCAGAAACCTTCACAGGTGTGCAACCAACAACTTACCAAAGCTCGATCGAAATCCAATGAATAGTAAAGGAATGCATAGAGGAGAAACAAACAAACAAATCTTTATTTTTATATATGTATGTATAAAGGTCATGAGAAAATTTCGTGCCTATATGCGATAGTAATAAAACGCCTACAGAGCGTTCTGGGCTATTATTTATAAGATAACACCTTAATTAAAATATTGTTCATATTAGGCACAGTGAAAGATTTAAAAAAAATGTATTGCATTAAAACAAGGGTACCCAACTCTTTTTAGGTTGAAAGCTACTTTTAATCTTAATTTTCATGGCGATCAACTTCTAAAGCGAAATGTATAAGAATTTTGGTTAACGATTCTTTCTGTTCGTTAACTTTACAAGCCAAATTGCATTTGAACTTTTGTCAAACAATGCCACAAAAAAGAGTTCCGTCTTGATCCCCTTCATTATCACGAATCAATTAGTTCGACGGCCGAGATATTGCTTTTTTCAACCATGGTTGTAAATTGTGTTTTTTACCATGTTCGCTCCCAATGTTGAGCATATGGACTCCTAATGGAGGCATTTAAACAGGAGTTTTACACGAAAACTGCTTGTTACTCAGTTGTTGAACCTAGCATTTGCGAGAAAGCAAAAAAACTAGCGTGGGACTGAGAAACTAGGAGGAACCGCGTGATGGCCATTTTCTCCGAGTAGGGAGCAGATATTGTTGAAAAAAAAGAGAAACAAGACTAGGACAAGACTAGTGGTTAGCTAATCACTCTTGTTACGCCCCGTTTTTATGATCGGATGCGTGGAAAGGAATTGTAAATTTAAAATATGAAAATCTTAATTAATTTCAAAATTCTCAATCGTAATTAGGATCAACAGAATTTTGCTTCACGACCTACCGGTTGCGCACACTTGTACAGTATTTAAAAAAATCAAAGTCAATTAAGGTCAACTGTTAAAACCTGTTGTAAAAAAAAGGCTTTATCTACAAATCCTTCTTACTTCATGAACTTAATGCTTTATATATCTTGTATTTGTCATCAAATTTTGTATAAATATCCTGGCTACGTTTTTATTTCTATCAGTTAATAATGCTCGTGATGTGGAAGTACCCCGTCAAGACTTGACAGTTAACACATTAAAAATGAAATAAATTTTGTATACATATGTTATTGATTTTATTACGCCATTAAAAACAACGCACGTCTCATTTCTTTGACTAATTTTATGAAAAATAAAGATAAATAGCCATGGGAGAATATAAAATTATATTTTACAAAATAATTTGTAGGTTGTAGGTAATGAATTCCTTAATAAAAAAGCTGTATTAAACAAATTTTATACGAATGTGATTTAAAATATTAGACAGCAAAACAATCATTTCAAAGCTGAATTTGTAGCAACAATAATTGAATTGCATGCACTGGAAATGCATTAACAAGTTCAATACACGCTACGTTAAAACAATGAAATTTCTACATATTTATGAACATTATACCAGTGTGGGTGATATGAAACCTTTTCTAACACACGTTTCTAATTTCTTTACAAAAAAATGAATGAGTCGATCTAAACAGAAACTTACTAGAATGTTTTAAAATTAAAACATCATTGTTTGTACTGCTTCATCATGTTTCAGGTTTAAGTTGATTATTTTCGTGACGAGCGAAACCGGTCCTGATCATTATAAGCATGTTAAAGTAGTACAAACAAATTGTGTTTTATTTTTTTAATGTAATGCCTCTTCACAAGGAATTGACAACGTATTTTAATAACTTTATATGGATTTTCACTTAACACTAATTTTTCACATCAGACATCACAAATGCCTGTAAACAGAAACCCATGAGTCTATTGAAAAATCAATTTATGAAATTGTCTGTACCGGGAATTGAACCGTATCCCTTCTAAACAGTATATATATATTTTTTTTTCGTGTCCCTTCCCAATATGGAGCATATGGCCTCCTAATGGAGGTATCTTAACAGAATTTTCTACGACAACTGCTTGTTACTCAGTTGCTCAACCTCTCTTTTTTCGTAGAGATTAGGGATAGAAGGATAAGGCTAGGACAGGACTAGTGGTTAGCTAATCGCTCTCGCTACGCCCCGTGAGGATGGGATGGGCGGGAGGGAGGACTCAGACTACGAACAGAAATTCATAAATCGATTGAAAAGTCAATCTATGAAAACCGTCCGCACCAGGAATTGAACCCGAGACATCCGTAACCGTAGCCAGCGACGCTACCAACTGCGCCACGGACGAACAGTATATATAGCTAAGTTAAAATAAGTTAAAGTGTAGTTCTGACGATGGCATTAAGTCGAAACGGCTATCAATTCTCTAACAAAATTTTGTAGAACCAAAAACTATAAACAAATATTTAACCCTATTATAATGCAGTTCTACCAATTATATGACGATTCAATCAATAAAATTGCAATTCCCAAAAAATAATAATAAGTTATATTTTATTCTAATTGAAACAGTAAAGAACAAAAAAAATACAACTTAAAACCTGAATTTTCGATTTATGGTTGCGGAGTTCCAGGATTGAAAAATTGTGAACCCCGAGATCATAAAAAGGGTTTAGAATTATATAACTTTACCAATGTTACCAACGTTATTTGACACTTGAAAAACAATTGCGAAACAGAAGAAGTGCTTATTTCAATCAATCGAAACTTAAATGTGTTTTGTACCGCTCTTTTTCACTGAGTTACCTAACGCCAGTTATTTTTTTAAATAATATTTGACCCGTTCACCAATGGTTTAGATCTAGCACTAGGCAGTGAGTCTGTTGCTCAGAAATAGGTCGCATCAGTTTTTAAACCGAACCCAAGCAAATAACATTCGTCGCGTAACAGTCACCCTGTGGATTATAAGTAAGGCTGTGCGATCATCGAATTAATTATTGGAAATTGGTTAATTTTATTATATGATTGATTCAATATGACACAATGGAAATTTGAATAATTGATGATTCGCAATCTATGAAAAACAATACAAATACAAAATGTGCACTACTTTGACAATCGTAATTCAATGTAGTTCTACAGAATGTAGTTTTTGAAATCTTTTACTGACCATTCGAACAGTCAGTTTGAGTTCATTCGTGTGCTCGAATGCCTGAAGATGCCGAAAGGCGAAACCCCGGTCGTTAGTGACAAAATACATAGAAGTGTACAAAATCTCAATAATCCAAATTTGATATTGAAATTCCATCAAGCACCCTCAGTCGATGTCTTAAATTAATTCCATATTTGTTTTGCCAGGGTCGTTAGTGACAAAATACATGGAAATGTACAAAATCTCAACAATTAAAATTTGATATTGAAACTCCATCAAGCACCATCAGTCGATGTCTCAAATTATAGTAATAATAGTTCTGACGATGGCGGCTATAGTCCAGCTCTAGGATTAAGGATTACAGGATGCATACACGGCTCTAGAATACAAACTGATAAATACACTGGATCCATATATACCAATGCACTGACGTGCTCCGTGTATTATACAGAAAGGGTATCAGTGTGGTGAAAAGTATAAAGTTATACGGCGTTTAATCGACAAATGACAAGAGTCAGTCGTTCTAATCTAATAGAATATAAATTTTTATCATTGTAGTGCATACTAATTAGTGTGTGTATAGGTCAGGAATAAGCCGTCTGTCTAATAGTCCAACCTCAACAAATTTCTATTTGACACAAACCGTACTAAAGCGAGCTCTAAAAAAACAATGAAAACGATTAATGGTACATCATAAGGCACGTGACTTTATAATGCCGTGAAACCGTTTTAACATACAATAGCAACACTCGGCGCAACACAAATTTGGCTTCAATTTTATGTAGAACCACTACAGAAGGCGCATAAATAATTAAAATATTAAATATATATTATATTTTAAAAATAAATCAAAATTTGTTTTGATATAAAATAAAAATTGATAACTTAGTTATTCCACTTGGTTTATCACTAACGTGACGCGTTTCGCCTCTTTAACAAGCATCTTCAGACTAACCATATCGCAAGGTTATTCATCTCTAAGCTAAACAATGATTCTAATTCTTAAAGGGTGGGCTGTGTTTTATTCCATTCTACTGGACGTGGGAAAAGGGTAAGACGTACCTTCTTAAAGAGGCGAAACGCGTCACGTTAGTGATAAACCAAGTGGAATAACGTTACTAATTTAAGTTTTGTATTAAAAATGAATTTTCACAAAGTTACCGCCGAATTCATAGAAAATACAAGTTGTTTGTAGTACTTAGCATGTTTATAATGGCCAGGACCGATTTCGCTCATCACGGGCAATATCAACTGATGAACATGTATAATTTAAGACATCGACTGAGGGTGCTTGATGGAATTTCAATATTAAATTTGGATTATTGAGATTTTGTACACTTCCATGTATTTTGTCACTAACGACCCGGGTTTCGCCTTTTGGCATCTTCAGGCATTCGAGCACACGAATGGACTCGAACTGATTCGAACTGACACGAATGGACAAATTGTGTTTTATTTTTTAAATAACTAAATCTCGATTTTACATATGGATTAATTTTTAACATAACCTATAAAAATACAGTAAGCGTAATTTTAAATTCAGTATTTTCTATTCGAAACGCGTCTTTTTTAATTACTTCTTATCTATTTGCCAGATTAGTACTAAACAAAAGTTGAGATAATATATTGATCGGTTGAAAATGCTCGCTATGTGCGAAACCGTTCCTAATATCACGTACAATTATATTTTATTTTTATGAATATAATTATGAGAAAAGTTGAAGGTTAAAATACGAAATATCTTTTTAATACAGAGCGGTATATTCTTTTGTACTAATTCTTGAACTTAATAATGGCGCGGCCTTCTGTGGTTATCTCTTCATCCAATTTGAAGCGAAACTGGCTCAGTGCGTCGCTGAAGCCGTGGTGCGTATATTTAATATGACATACATTTCCAACGTACAGTAGCGGAAAGAAGCTTTTCGACATATCTCACTGTACAAATGGCGTTTTTTTTAAATATCATTTGCAGAACTCAGCACTCGAGCAATACCAAAACATCTGCGGCATCTCGGAGAAGTGAAGTACTGAGTTAATTACACAACTTTTATCACCCATAATCAACAGTTAAACTGTCTCTAGATATAATTTTATGGCAGTTATACTTATATTCACCTAAAGTTCTAATTTCAATGGGTATTCACTGGAGCTAGACTGTAGCAAAATACAACAATACCTGATCTGCATGTAAAGATTATATTAGGTTTTGCATTGATAAATGTCCGACGAAGATATAACAATCTGGAACAGTGCGGCAATTTATTGATAGAATTGGCATTTACTTCGTAGAATTCCATTATAATAGGATAAAATAACTTTCACGTAGTTAATAGCTATTTCAGCTTTACGCCATCGTCAGAACTATATACTGATTTTGTGAGTAATTAGACTTTGAAGTTTTTCAAACATTTGAAATGTTATATTATTTCATTTAGTTTGTTTATTCAAAACTTCTTTTAAGTAAAAGCATTATTTATAAAAATAAATGTGTTATTTTATACGATAGTGTTTGAAATAAGGAACATTTTGGTATAACTAACTCAATATGTCACATTTTAAATTTAGTGTTTTCTTCCAGAAGAGAGACAATATATGCTGGAATAGCTATGAATCAAATCCTTTAACTATTGTATAACTAAATACTTCGATATCTTTACCGTATTTTTTTATAACGATATTTTAATTCATTTGAAGCATAGGTCAAGATTTTCAAGAAACAAAATTATTATCTGAGTTTATTTTATATTTCACAGTAATCCCCAAATACTTAACATTATATTTTAACTTTATTATTAACTGAAAGTTTAACGTAAATTACTATATTTAATTGGAGTGCTACCAAATAAATATCAATTTAATCAATCACTAATTATTATTGAATTAAGTTCCAATATTTTATGACTGAATTGTTCTATTACGAATCATCAAAAATATAAGAAATTGAAACGAAGTAAATCATAAAATTTGACAATGGAATTCATTTTTTTATGAAATGTGTAAGAAATTTTGTCGCACACTTTTTGAAAGTTTTTCCAAACATATTTTCCGGATACAGTAAAGTGATAATTAATACGGCGTATCGCCTTTTTGCTGCGTTTTAATAAAACCTGCATGCGGGTATTTTTTCATACGGTTTATGGGAAAGTAATAGGTTATCTTTAAAATTGATAGAAAATATTTCAACCTATTTCGTATATGCAAAGCGAAATTTGTTAATACACAACCGAATTTTGTAAATTCATAATTATTGTTTTTCCATACGTGTACACAATTTATTTTTGATCTTTCAACTTAAATAACAGTACAAAGATTTATATTTATGATCTTCGTGACCTTAAATGATTTTTAAATCCATGGAAAAGCATACTATAGATAGCCTCGCATATCTTTTAAAATAAGATTATTATGTTTATGAAACCATATAGCATTTACTTTAATAATTGAATTAACAAACAAGTAAATTGGTTTCCATGTGCAATGTTGTAAAATATTTACTGAGAAAAAACCAAACAATCCATAGATTAACGTTATCTTGATAGAAATCCATCTTAATAATGCCCGATTCCGAAGTACAGTAGTCAACGTCGTTGGTTTCGATTACGGTGGTCACGGTTTCGAATCTCAGTAAGGACAGTTTCATTAATCGATTTCTCAATCGATATATGGATTTATGTTTGTAATGTCTAAAAATTCCCTCCCACCCATCCGATCCAAAAAACGGAGCGTAGCGAGAATGATTAGTCAACCACTAGTTATTCCCTAGCCTTACTTTTTTCTACTAGAGGTTGAGCAACTGAATACAAAGCAGTTTTCGTATAAAAACTTCTGTTGAGATACCCACATAAGAAATCCATGTGTTGACATTAGGAGCGGGCATGTTTTAAGAAAAAAAAACACAAATTGTTTGATATTGCTCTTGTGGTATTGAAATCAGTTTTTTTCCATTTTCGCTATCTCCTAATGAAGGTATCTTAACAGAATTTTTCTACGAGAACTGCTTGTTACTCAGTTGTTCAAGCTCTCTTTTTTTAAAGAGAATAAGGATAGAAGGATAGGGCTAGGACAGGACTAGTGATTAGCTAATCATCGTTGTTTTGGCAGAAGACATTAACTGAAAATAATAGATTTGAGTAATTTGAGAGTTTTTCAAATATTTGAAATGCTATATATTTTTCATTTAGTTTGTTTGTACAAAAAGATTTTTAAGTAAAAGCTTAATTTATAAAAATAAGTGTGTTCTTTCATACGGAAGAGTTCAAAATAAGGAATATTTTGTTATAACTATGTCAATATGTCGTTTTTTTGATTTAGCGTCTTCTTCCAGACCAGTGACGATATTTTTTATAGCGTAATTTACAAAATATGTTAAATAGAATCTCATTTTATTTCGACATTGTGTTAGGCTCTCAAACTGTACTAACCAAAGTTGCTGAACCAAAAAATGCTCTCAACGAATGCGAAAGTAGAACCAAACCAATCGGATGAGACGAGACGAAATTCTGCATCGTGTGATACCGGCCTAATGTCAGAATCGGAGTGACATACTTTGGACGCTATTCAGACCGCGCCGTCGTCAACGAATCGTTACGAATTTTAACCCGAAAAATATAAAACCGTTATAATTAAAGACCAGCCGAACTGACAGTCAGTTGATGCACAAATCGATAACTGCCCTGGTTTTAGTGAGCGGATTATCTTTTAATTTTAAGCATTTAAAACTACGAAATAGTTTTAATTGTTTAATTTATTGAAACACTACGCTACTGCCCTGATTTTAAAGGATACATTCGTTTTACATAATGTGAGTCATGTTTTGTTCGATTGAGAAAAGTAAGTCAAAAACGTATTGAATCTACAATTGTTTTTTCTTTCAATAACGTTAACTAGACAGTGACAAAGTATTTAGTTCTACAAGAAGCATGTAATAATGATATCGTCAAAACTAACTGAAAAATACTAAGTTTGAGTAATTTGACTTTAATGTTTTTCTAGTGTTTGAAATGTCACGTGCGTTTTTTAATGGTCCCAATCGCGGACTTTCAACTAAAATAAATAAATTTCATTGTTTTCCTTCATTTACAAAATAACGTACGTAGATTTTTGTGTATGTTTCTTAAATGCGGCTTTATTTGATTTTAAGATAATTGACTGCGGCCTTCCGACAGAAAATCTTCGCTACCCCTGTTCTCTCTCTTTCATTTAGTTTGTCCGTACAAACTATATATATATATAAGTAAAATTATAATTTATAAAAATAAGTGTGTTCTTTCATTCGGTAGAGTTTGAAATAAGGAACGTTTTGGTATGTTCAACTAACTCGATATGACACTTAATCGATTTAGTGTTTTCTTCCAGAACAGTGGCAGAAATTATAGCGACAGCATAATTGTACTTACTTTAATATTAGATGTATATATATATATATATTATAATTTCATTTATGTGGTAACAGGTAAAAAAAAATACACGAAGTATATTGAATGGATAATTAAGCAATGAAAGGAGCTTAACGGTTTGAAAATTGGTAGTTTGATTTTTATTATTCAACGATTCTGTGTGTTTTTTTAAATCTTTCCTATATTCAATGCATCGCACATTCAGCAAGACAACACATTCCCTCCGTATTATATTGAGAAATATTTATTTTTATTAAGATTTTGTTTTTTAAATACTGTTTACTTCATTTTTTTGTACTAATTCTAACTAAAAGTAACTACATTTTGAACTGTGCTCATGTTTAACAAAAACAGCAGACAAGATGGCAATACTGGAACAGAAGCATTGGTAAATGCACCAAGTTACACACGGACGCGACCACACAGGTTGACGTCCGCTGTATTCTTTAATTAAATCTCTATAATAATACAAGTAAGGAACAAATAAATATAATTCTTTTACACCAAGCATTGACAGTCATATCTATAAAAATTACCTTATATTACATAGAAATAATAGAAATTAACAGCCTGTTATTGAAAGTCTCTTACTATAAAAGTTAACTGATAGACTTATGCATTTTTACTCGTCACGCGCGATCAATTTTCATTATTGAGTACATTTCATGCTGTAGGTATGCAGGTATCACGTACAATTATTCATTATAAAATAGGATAACTTAATCATTTCCGTCTCGCAAGAAACGCTTTTTTAAATCTACTTTCTTTTCATATTTTCTATAGATCGATAGCAATTTGACTACAAGATGAACTATGTAATTGATTTCATGAAATAAATTATTCAATCAGTTCTATTGAATCAATAAGTGTTATAAAAATAAAGTGGGAGGACCATCATAGATATTGGTATTGAAAATGAAATACTGAATGTTCGAGCTTCTTCAGCTCTTCGATGAGCTTCCACATTACAGGCACGCCGTGACTTTGCTGCTTCCAGAGTTGGCCTCGCTCTCCATCTCTGCTGTCACTCACGACGTAATCGCAACCGCCGCTGTTCTTTAGTTTCCATACCGACGGACTGATTGTTATTGTTATTTTTGTTCGTCTACCTTGAAATTTGCGTTACGTCAGAACTGTGTGTATTGTCATGAGAGTATTTCATACCTATATGTGATAATAATAAAACGCCTACAGACCGGTCTGGGCTATTATATTATATAAGATAAAAGTAACGCAAATCACTGAATTTTAAATAAAATAGTAAATTTATTTACACTACTTTCTTAGCTATCAGAACTAACTGAACATTATATTGGCATGTGACGAACTAGAAGCTCGTAAAATTTAGTTTCGAAATAATATTATATGTACAGAAAATTCGCATTTTTTATTTGTTATAATTCTCAGGTATTCTATATTTTATCCAGAGTTACACAAAAGGGAATTGTTTCACGCTGGATTTATACTTTTATTAAGTTGAAGTGTGCCATTTTATAAATTGCCACAAGGTTACTTTTACTCGAGTACAATTTTCCAATCTTACACATTTTTATATAGCCATCTATGAAATATATTATTAATATATTTGTTTTTACATTTTTTTACCATGTCTGCTCCCAGCGCGGAGCGTATGGCCTCCTAATAGGTATATTTACATAAGTTTTTCCGTGAGAACTGTTTGTTACTTGGTTGGTCAACCTCTCTTTTTCGAAAAGAGGATATAAGAATAGGACTAGGATTGGATGTGTGGGAGGGAATTTAAAATATGACAAACATCGATTAAAAAATCAATTAATGAAACTATCTGTATCGGAACTTGAACCCCTTGAGGACCACGTATGTATTCTTACACTTCCATAATTTTATAAAAAATATTCCACCGTTGTTAATAAAAAGGAAAAATTATTTTATTACATATTATTATCATGCATAAAAGCAATCAAAATAATGACAAAGGTAAAATCTCAACTATTTTTTTAACGTTAAAAATATATTACTTTTACCGTTTCCTTATTACGATAATAGTGTTTCTTTGCAATTTAAAGTCGTCTTCGTGTCTTTTTGTTTTGCAGATAAGCTTAGTTGTAAGCGATTTATAAATTTAATATCGTTTACAGCCAAAAGTTAACGTATTTTTTGGTTTTCTAATAAAAAGAAGCACAGCTGTGAAATATTCGATATTAATAATTGTCGACATCGTGATTATTTTCAACTGATAAAGAATAAAATATCACTAAAATACCCTCTGTTTTCTCTGTCTCTAGCCAAAATATTCAATTATTTTGATCTAGTAAGCTCATTGTGACATTATTTTTTTTATATATTCTGGAAAAAGGTCCACAATGTTGCCTTCCAATAACTCTCGAAAGTCATTTAGGGACTAGGCAAGTCAACATCAATTTTTCAACATTAATATCACATTCCTAATAATTTCTAACAACGTACAATCTGTATTTGTAACAGATCTTTCGTACTTGTTTTCCTCATTCAAAGTTCTCAGCCAACAGATTTAAAATGGATACATTACTTATCTAGAAAACACGTGAGACAAAGATATAAAGACTTAAAATTTAAAAAATTTAAATTAAAAAGTTTCCTCGAAGATTATTTCTTCCCCACCAGTCTTCTTGTTTCCGTCCAGGTCATCCCAGCGTCCCGCAGCTCCACCGAGTACATCCTATGGGTGAACATCAGCGACTTTTCAGAGCGAATGAATCCATCCAGTTTGTAGAAAAGACAGGCAGGATTCAGACTCACCTGGGGCAGCCGCAGCACATGCCCAAGCCATGCCCATCGTCGTTATTTATTTTCAACGTAAGAAAAGGCTCTTCCGTCAGCTGTCTTACTCCAGAGTTCCTGAAAAAGTCAAACCACCGTATCCCTAGTATTTGCCGCAAGAATGTGTTTTAGACTTATTATAATTATGCGTCGACGTCCGTGGCGCAGTTGGTAGTATCAGATTCAATTCCCGGTGCGGTAAATTTTCATAACTTTCAATCGATTTATGGATTTATGTTCGTAGTCTGAGTGTTTATGATGTCTAAAATTCTCTCCTCATCCACCCATCCGATCCAAACAAACAGTTCTCATAGAAAAATTCTGTTCATTAGAAGACCGTATGCTTCACGTTGTGTCAATATAATTGCAGTTTTATGAAATATTTATTTAATTTTCTACTGTAATAACATAGGATAAAAAACTACAGATTTTACTGATATATTTGTTTATAAATACACCGAGTAAATTTGCGTCCAATCATATCCGCCATGTTATTGTCTATTCATAGCCCTGTTAGCAAAATGCAAGTAGAGTGTGTATATGTGTTTGAAATAGAAAGAAAGGCAGGTAGGTATTTGATGCACACATGCTAGAAACTTTCACTCTTGCGCGGCAGCAAAAATTACGGTAAACTTCGCATCACTATGAATGCTAGTGTGACGCACCCAGGGCCGGACTAGACCCGCATGTTCCGATTTACATATTGTTTGTGCCGTACGATTAAAACTTACAATATTAAAGAAATTGTTGTACGTTGGTGGGTCAAAAATAATAAATGATCAATAAATAACATTTGAATTGTTCAGATTTTGTACGTTTCAATGTATTTCGTCGCTAACGGCCCGGGTTTTTCCTTTCGGCATCTTCACGTACAAATACACGAATGAACTCGAACTGACTTCATTCTTGTACTCGAAAAATTCAAATTTGATATTGAAATTCCATCAATCACCTCTTGTCTTAAATTAGATCGATAAATAATCAAAATACTTAGAATACACGTTGATAAAATAAACTGTAAGTAATTTATATAAAATAGTTTTTCAATTTAACCTTACCTAATCATACCTTATCTATTTGGCAATTATTTACTGAACAAACATAATTATTAAATTTGGATTATTGAGATTTTGTACACTTCCATGTATTTTGTCACTAACGACCCGGGTTTCGCCTTTCGGCATCTTCAGGCATTCGAGCACACGAATGGACTCGAACTGAGAGACAGTAAACAGTGTCTAACGCTTATATAGAAGATACAAATGCGACAAATATCATTTACGAGGCAATACATTATACGTCTGAGAGCCACACCGATACCTGAGTTAAAATTTCGGAAATCGTCCTAATCCTTATTTTGTAAACACCATATTACCAGAGTGGCGAATTGCCGCTTTTCAACTTCTTTTAGAAATACCAGTGATTTTACAATTATAATAGTATTGTGGGTTTTGACGGGATGTAATTCGACGAATGGGTAAATATATACAATCATTCCACATTTAGTGAAATCTGTTAGGTGTTTCAACGTATCGGATATAATAGCGGAGAATTAGGAAGGTTCAGCTGCTCATTCAAGATTGGTAAGGAGTATAACTGGCCTCTATTAATTTCTAAAATTTCCTGATAAAATAATTTATGATCCCCCATGTTTTTATGCAACAGTTTAACCCCATCATCGATTTCCAAAATTTTAACTCAGGTATCGCTGTGGCTCTCAGACGTATAATGTATTGCCTCGTAAATGATATTTGTCGCATTTGTATCTTCTATATAAGCGTTAGACACTGTTTACTGTTTCTCAGTTCGAGTCCATTCGTGTGCTCGAATGTCTGAAGATGCCGAAAGGCGAAACCCGGGTCGTTAGTGACAAAATACATGGAAGTGTACAAAATCTCAAAAATCCAAATTTAATATTGAAGTTCCATCAAGCACCCTCAGTCGATGTCTTAAATTATAAACATAATTATTAATTGACTCTTTTATTTTTCTTACTGAAAATTTTTAGAATTAGTTACTGACCAAATAATTAGTTGTCTTTAAGACTCCTGCCGTGGATTTTTCTCTTTCTCGCTCAATCACATTTAAAGTGAAGAGTGCGAGCAAGATCATAATTATCATCAGATATTGATTCCGCCATAGTATCAAATTCTAATCATTTAATTGAGCACTGATACGGGTACGAGAAATGCAATGTTTTGCATGCACTTTTTTTAATTTTATTACACAGTCATCTCCGAGCAAGATTAAGCTACGGATCTGTTAGGAACCCGGACCTCAGATGATTCAACACCAGCCACGCGACCCACTTTACCTCTGTGCTCGGACATAAAACCAAAAGTATTTTTCCATGTAATCCTGCGGCGGAAGATCGGAAAGTATGCCATCCGCAACAGAACGGATCTTTTTGTCATAAAATTAAGATATCTTTTAAGTTTTTTCTGTACTTTAATCTTAGAAACTGTGCTAACTGTGTTTCGTCATATTTTATTGGTTCAGTAATCATCGATCTCCTATTAACACACCCATATGGTATAGCCCGTAACATTTAAAAAGGAAACTAAATATTTGGTCAGTACTTAATTCCATAAATGGACAGTAATAAATAACAAATGGCCAGTTAATAATAATATTTGTTCAGTAAATAACTGACTGTCTGAAAAATTATCGGTTTTTTTACCATGTCCGTTTCTGATGTGTGAAGCAGTGACCTCCTGACGAAGGTAACTCAATAAAAGTTTTTTCTTAGAGAAATACTTGTTACTCATTTGCTCAACCTCTCTTTTTCGAAGAGAGTAGTGATAGAAGGATAGGGCTAGGACAGAACTAGAGGTTAGCTTATCACTCTCACTGAGCCCCGTTTTTAGGATAGGATGGGTGGGAGGGAATTTTAGACATCATACACATTCATGCCTACGAATATAAATTCACAAACCGAATGATAAAATCAATTTATGAAACTGTCCACACCGGGACTTGAACACGAGACATCCGTAACCGTAGCGAACGACGTTCACCTCTGCAGCACAGAACCGGCTATTATTTACTGACAATTTTTTATTTATAACTAACCTAATAAAGAACAAAAACTACCCTACATCTCTAAGAAAATAATTCAATTATGTCATCTGATAACTTAGTGAAAAATAGCAATTTATTGTATTGTAAACTTTTATATTTTACTAGTGAGTACCCGGCATGCGTTGCAATGTCACTGAAAGAAAGAAAGGGTTTGTGCTTTAATAATGTTTATTGAAGTGTTTTTGTGTTACCCGAACCCGACCCGAAGGCCAGATTTATTTTTCTCAGCCGGTTTTTTTGTCAATATAGTAATTCATTTATACTTTTCACAATATATGTTATTGTTCTCCAACGATATTTATAGCACATGTGAAAAAAATTATTTAAGTCATAAATATTGCCCTGTGGCTGACTCATGACCCGAACATAATAATAGAATAAATCAGAAGGTTTTTCAGAGATATCGCTGGTCGTACGTATTTGATTCATCTTTTTAAATTCTAGATTTAAATTTTTTTTTATTTAGAAACCTTCACGGGTGTGTGCACAACAACTTGCCAAAGTTTCGTCGAAATTGAATTAATGGTAAAGGAACGCATAGAAGATAAAAAAACAAACAAACACTCATTTTTATATATATATATAGATAGATAGATTGAACGCTATTTACAATTTCATACTTATCCGTCCTATCTAATGGTACTAAGATAATCACAATCTGGATTGGTTCAATTAAAAAATTACGTTTCTGTATGAAACAAATAAAATTTTTACGATAAGTAACATCGTTTTATTTTTTTGTATACCGTATCAATTGTTCTCTTTCAAAACAGCATATTTTTTTTAAGTGGTGTTAATTATTGGTGGATATATATATAAAAGCCTTTTTAATTCACAAAGTCTGTATTAGCAGTTATGTTTTTTGTAAAAAAAACATTTATTCTTGCCCGGATTTTACCTTTTCAAGTAACTTCCTTGTGTAATCAAGAATACAACATCATCACTTTGGAAAGTATGTCAGTAAGACTTTGTAAATCATAATAAAAAAAATATGTGTGTATCCTCGTGTGCTAAAATAATAAAGGGGTCAAGGATGTTTCACTTTACCCTTATAACGGAATTTACAGTTTCTGCTGTATATACATACAATAATAACGGGAAAGTTTATTTGTTCGTCTGCATATTTTTATGACAGTGCGTTGTGCAATAATTTAAATATCGCTAAGATTTTTACGCAGTTATATCAATATATATATATGATATATCAATATGTCTGTCACTTTGAACAGTAATGGTGTAACTCCAGTTTTGAAGTTTTGAGAAAATCAAGGTTTTGTAAAATGTTGTTAGGATCAAATAATAACCATTAATGACTGAAGAACTTAAACGTTAGTTTAGTAGTGAAGTATTTCCGGACACTTCACTCTTATTCTGATATTGTAGGTTCCTCACTATTATTCCGAAAAATATCGTTTAACGATTTTGTAAAGAAATTAGGAGTATATACGGAGGCGCACTATTATTAAACTAATAAAATAACATCTTTTGAACGTGTTTGAGGTATAAACTGATTTTTCGTAAACAAGTTTGATTTTATATTAGGGATAAAATTGTTAACTTACTTTGAAAGAGTATAATTATAAAGCCTAGTCGTAATAAATGATTGTTATTAATCAACAATTAAAAGTGTGTATTTGGCGGTAAATTACGATTCTAATAAATCTACCCTGCCACATATCGCATTTCGTGCCCTTCACTACATAAATTGTGACAATTGTACGATATAATTTATTGTGGTGATTTAATTATTACTTAACTTACATATAAGTTGGTATTTTATGAATCGTAAATTGTATGATTATAGTAAAGAAACACTAAATAAACTCACAAGAAATCTTTTCAAATATATGTTATATTCGACAAAAAACGGAGTTGAACGACGACCTTCGTACAACCGCCTTGCAATTTTTTCGTAGAGGCTGGGACTCCCAGGACTACTTGTAAATTGCAAATTTTCTTAGAGCACTGCTTGTAATTTTAGGTGGCTTTGCTTTACGTCATTACCATGACTATCGTCATGGTGAATTCCGATGTAGTCTAATCTATCGTTTGATTTATTTGACATTCTTAACCTGCATTATATTTAAGCTACAAATAAATAATACTCTGACAATTAACTATGGAAAGTATATCTTTTCACTTCGAAAACGATTTATATCATCAAAACTACAAAGATATCTGTTTATATCTTAATATTTTAAAAGCCCATTTATTACGCTGTGTACTTTATGGTCCACTTCTATTGTTTTAAAAAAATAAGTCAATTGGTTTAGTAATAATTTCCAAAATTTCTCTTCTGCGCTGCCACGCACGAATAAAGCCAGTCACATGACCTTCGCATTGAAAAATATTACTAGAACACCTCAAAAAAGCATTTTTTGATATTATTAAAATCGCATTGTTGTTTTTACTTTTATGATTTTATTTTCACATGGTTAGATAAATATAATGTTCTCATTTTCCTTCCTACTTAACTATCATAAGCCTTTTTTGCTTAACAACTAACACGAATTGCTAGTTACTTAAATAATTCACAACTCTTTTTAAGATGGATTCGGCTGTTACTTTGTGGAAATTCATTTTTCAGTGTTTGCGAATCATTTAATTGAAAACGATCATAATTTTAATAAGAATACTAAGAATACGCAGAAATACTCAATCGAGTAAATAAAAAATATATTAAAATTAATGGTTTAGAGTTTTTATAAATTAATAAAACCATTAACAGAAAGCGAGATAAGTAAATATCATTCTAAATGGGACAAGTGGCTCACCACTGTTAAATTTATTCCCCTTGAGATTTTCACCTGCAAACACATGTAATTAATTTGTAATTGGTAGTGTTATGGTAATTAGTTAGTAACCGCATCCCCACGTCCAGTAGAAGGAAACAAACACACTCTATCCTTCATTTTTAATTTAACAATTATAATCATTTAGAAATAAATAACTTTGCGATATAGTTAGTCTGCAGGCGCTTCTTAAATAATCGAAACGCGTTACATTAGTAACACAGCCAGTGGAAGAGCTATGTTATCAATTTTAATTTTCTATTAACAATGTTTTAATTTCGTAAAAAAACTACTGAATGAATGCTTTTTTTATTAAGGTTTTTTGTGAATATATAACTATTTTATATAGGTTATTAATTGAGGTTTTGTGAAATGGCGTTATACCTAAATACTTAAAAGCATTTTAAAACTTAATTAACACGGTTAATACAGTTTCATTTTAAATATAACAGGAGATCGTTTAAATGATTTTAATTATTTCTCAGCGTGGCCAGTAAAATCACACATTAACCATATTTCATATAACTCGTAGAATTGTAACGAATGCTTGCAAGAAACACGTTTTGTACAGTATCGTTCTCAATTTTCGCAGAGCAACAAACAGATAGAGCTAACACAACAAGTAAAAAACTGTGTGAAAAACTCGCAACGGTAAAGCAGCAACGCCGAGTGTCATACAATCTGACCTTAAATTTTACTTTCTTCGGCTCTAACGAGATCGCAACCTCGTTTCCTCGTTCTCCACAAATTTAAACAAATACTAATAGCGGTGGTGATATTCTTTAATGATTTATGAAAGAAAATGTCAAGCACGGACTTTTTATTTTAACATATAAAATGAAACATTCTTTACGATAAATTTATTTTAAGTTAAACTAGATTTTTTCTCCATTTTACTATCTTTAACATCGAAGAGGTTGAGTGACTGATATTTTTTCCTTATCAGATTCCAACGTAGAACATATGGCCTCCTAATGGAGATATCTCAACAGATTTTTTTAAGAGAGTAGGGATAAAAGGATAGGGCTAGGGCAAGACTAGTGGTGAGCTAATCACTCTCGCTACGTTCCGTGAGGATCGGATGAGTGGGTGAGTGGTAGTTTTATACATCAAAAACACTCAGACTACGAACAAAAATCCATAAATCGATTGAAAGATCAATTTATGAAACTGTCCACACCAAGAAATGAACCCGAGACATAGCCAACAACGCTACCAACTGCACCACGGACGCCGACTAATTTACAACCAGCTATCTTTGATACATCTTCTATTGTTTCATTAGGAGACCATTGAAAAATCAAACTTGATTTTGAAACAATATAACAAAGCAGGAATACCTCACCAAAAACCCTACAAACTTTTTATCCACCGCCTACTAACTACCATGCCTTGTCGGCGTCCGTGGCGCAGTTGGTAGCGTCGTTGGCTACGGTTACAGTTGTCTCGGGCTCAATTCCTTGTGCGGACGGTTTTCGTAAATTGATCTTTCAATCGATTTATGGATTTGTGTTCGTAGTTTGAGTCGTCCCTCGCCCCGATCCGATCCTCACGGAGCGTAGCGAGAGCGATTAGCTAACTACTATTCCTGTTCTAATCGTCTCAATGTCTAGAGCAGAGGTGATGAAGGGTCTCAAATGTGACCTTTTGACTAAAACAAACATATACATAAATCAAACAATTTCATTGTTTTCCTTCATTTACAATTGTACGTATGTTGGATAAATGATTTTAAGATAAATGAATGCGACTTTTGAAAGGAAAAGGATCGTTACCACTAGTCTAGAGCAGTGTTATCCAACTTTTTTACACCTGCGGACCGGTAAAATAAGAAAAAAAATTCGCGGACCACTAATACTGAAATAAAAATTGTTTTATACAACATTTTTTTAATATTACGTTGAGACAGAAGGACATAAGTATAGCTAACAAATATAAATGTAAAATTTTTGGATATATATTTAGATAGGGTTTTGCATCTGAGGTTCACTATCCAAGAGCAAATATTTCCGTTCTCCCGGAGTGTACCTGAGAAGATTTATGATTGTGGATTCTGCTAAAACCGGCGACCATCGTGTCGCATCATCCTACCAATTATTAGTATTTTACAATAACTAAAAATACAAGTAAACGTGCAGGCGAAAAAATCGTACACTTGGTATTTTTGCATAGCGAATTTCTTGATATTTGGCATAATGTCCGCGGCTTGGCACTGGCCAGCAGACCACCGGATGGAAAACACTGGTGTTGAAAATGTTTTAAAGTATTTTCTTAAAAAAAAATGTTAATATGTTAAGAAATAATTTATTGTAAAATTAAAATGTGTTTTTAGTTTATTGGCATTCTGACGTCACATTTTAAATAGTATACCATATTCCTTAGGTTATTTATCTAAACAATTTTTATTTATTCTTACTGAATTATAATATCTTAATATTTGTCATGAACAATTTTGCATCAGAACATTAGTACATTTGTATTTTCTTTTATCTGATTACAATAATATGGCTATAAAATCGACTACTTCCAACGGTAATTGTCATATAATTGGTTATATCTAGGTTCATAGCATTGGTGTTACGTGGATATATAACCTGGATACAACAAGCCTATATATTATGTTCATGGCGTGGGTAACTATCTTGCACATAATAAAATGAAATACTATCTTATAGTGGTTGCGATAGTATATTTCCAACTTAGTGTTACGATTTATATCACATATGCAAATACGGTGACCCTCAATTTTAATATTAATATAAATTGTTAATTATTTTGATAACATACATATTTAGATATATTATCATATCCGATTTTTAATCTTTTGCTAGTCTATTTTCTTCCTCCCATATCACCCGAGCGTCTTGTAGAGTATACGCCGTAAAACTTCACTCTGCAGTCCAGCTCTAAGATCCGACCATAAGACTTAGGAGCAAGGTATCCATCCATACACGGTTCTAGGATCCATACACTGTATTTTAAAATTAAAAAACAATTTTTCGTACTACTACCACATGATTATAACGATCAGGACCGGTTTCACTAATCGCGAACATTAAAAATGTCGAGCGTTTTCACCAAGAATTGATGATTGCCACATTAAAAGTGATCGATACACTGCTTTAGGATCATGGAATCCATACATACTAATATACTGACTGTGTACTTCCAGAGGGAGGAGGGGAGGTGCAATCAGGCCTCAAGCCAGTCACATTTTTATTTTGAACGTAACTAGGGGCTGGTTAGTCCGTTTTCATACCTCCGAGTTCTTGGCAAAGTCAAACTACTTTCCATCTAGTATTTGCACACGAAAAATATATCACATGATACTTAGTAAATAGTTCATTGATTGAACTGGGATATTCACTTTCAACTTAGGTATAAAAGTTTTTTTTCAGAAACTGTATTTTTTTATAGAACTAAATAAATTGATGCATTGGCTTTATTTAATATTGATAAATAAGTAATCATTTCAATTTAATTTTTCTGCTGTTAATTCTTTGTCGGTTCCGTGGTACAGTGGTTAACGTCGTTGGCTACGATTACGGGTGTAATGGGTTGAAATCCTGGAACGGACAGTTTCATAAATTGATTTTTTAATTGATTATGAAATGTTTCATTCCCTCTCACCCATTCAATCCTAAAGGCAGGGCATTGCGAGAGTCATTAGCTAACCGCTAGTCCTGTCCTATCCCTATCCTTCTATCTCTACTCTTTTCGAAAAAAATATAGGTTGAGCAACTCAGTAACAAGCAGTTCTTGTAAAAAACTCCTGTTGTGAATCCTTCATTAGAAGGCCATATGCTCCACACTGGGATTAGACATGGTAAAAAAATATAAATATATGAAAAAAATTCCCAATAAGTTGTTGTTTATAAACACCAGACTATAGTATCATTTTAGGGTGAAATAATATTTATTTTTTCTTAATAACCTACTAAACCACTCAAAATTGATTCAAAAATTTTTTTCTTTTCAAATATTTTTGTAATGATAACTATGTCAGATCAAAAATAGTACTTTAATCATGAAGTATACATTTTGCGATAATTGTAAGCTTTTTGCAATCTGCAATTGCAAATATGCAACAAATATTTCATAATATGATAATTCAAACTAAATTCACAATAACAATAATATTCACTCATAATATAATGTTGCTACGCCATTTCTCTAGGTTTGAAGCTTACCCATGCGTTGACATAAATTTCTCTAAGCGCTACGACGAAAATAATATCGAAGAAAATCGTTATTCTATTCTCAACGAACGGAGTTGAAATGTAGAGTAGGTTTTCCGCCGCTTTGAATTTCATCGCTCCATTAATCACCTAAAAACAATTACTGTGTCGCTAAAAATTTGCCATAGTACATTGATATTCGTTTGGAGGTTTTGTTTATAACATCGTGATTCTTTGTTTTCGTCAAAGCAGTACAGTACCTACATTTTGTAATGGATATTGATAATAATCATTCCTTTTTTTTGCAAGCAACAGCTCTGTCGCAAAATTGTAAATGTCTTTCTTAAATGCTTTTTTTTAACCATGTCTGTTTCCAATGTAGAGCATATGGCCTCGTTGTGAAGAAATCTCAACAGAAGCTTTTCTACGAGAGTAGCGTGTTACTCAGTTTCTCAAACATTCGTCAAACGTTAGAGATAGAAACATAGGATTAGTAAAGGACTTGTGACAAGCTAACGCCCCGTTTTTGGGATCGGATGAATGTGAAGGAGTTTTAGACATACAAATCGATTAAAATATTAATTTATCAAACTATCTACACTGGAATTTAAAGCCAACATCATTGACCACTGCACCGTAAACGGAATAACCCTTTGCATATCACAAAACATAAGTAAATCATTGCTTAATTTTTGAAATCTAGACTCTAGAGCGTAAATTATAATAACGTATGTTTAGCCTATGGTTTGATTACATAAAATAAATTATAATAGAAATACGATACATATTGGCTACAGCAGATATTATGATTATGACACGTAGTTTCAGTTAAACCCCAAAATATATTATTTTTAATAAAATATATCGACGGTGTTTTGGCCTATTGATGTAACTATAAAAAAATACGAAAGTGAGTTAATGATTGGATCTCATTTTAAAGGCGACAAAACAGGTCTCGGCCAAATGATGTAAATTAGGAAAATAAATTGACCACTTTTTGGAAGGGAAACATCATTTTATGTTGGTTTTAGATTTAAAAATAGAAGTCGCTAGTATACCGGCACTTTTTTTCCATGTCCGCTTCGAGTGTGGAGCATATGGAGCTATCTCAACACAACTTTTCTATGAGAACTACTTGGTACTGAGTTTCTCAACCTCTTTTTCATCGAAGAAAGTAAGGATAGAAGGATACGGCTAGAACAGGACTAGTGGTTGGCTAATCACTCTCGCTACGCCCCGTGAGGATTGGATGGGTGGGAAGGAGTTTTAGACATCACAAACACTCAGACTACGAACAGAAATCACTATCACTTGGCACTCCCTACGTATAATCAGTGCATTTTAAAGATTCATAAAGATGCAACTCATTATATAAATATAATTTTTTTCGATAAAACCAGTTTTTTCTCTCTCCTGAAGAATTTCAATTTTGAGACTTACATTAATTGACCGTAAAAATTCGATTATGATATTTTTAATATATTTAATTTGATAAATTCCTTACACAAAATATTCGGTTTACTTTCATTGTCAAATAGTTTAAATGAGGCACTTTACAAGTCAAAAGGGTTAATTTCGCAGGCTGCTGAGGGTTGTTGAAATGATTTATACTATTTT
Source organism: Himalopsyche phryganea (assembly GCA_022494535.1). NCBI lineage: Eukaryota > Metazoa > Arthropoda > Insecta > Trichoptera > Rhyacophilidae > Himalopsyche > Himalopsyche phryganea. Next base: position 5,085,994 of record JAGVSL010000025.1, read on the forward strand.
GTTAGTCAATCTGAATCGTTACACAAAACACTTAAGTATTTAATTTAAATAATATAATAGATTCTGTCAAAGTTTGTACCATTATTTGCCATGTATACACTAATAAATGAATTCAATACTAAATTAAATACGGTCATTCAAATATACCGTAACATAAGTTGAAGTAATAATAAGTAACTGCGTAAAAGACCCAATTTCCCTCAATTTGCAGCCATGAAAATGTCCAGAAACAAAGCAATGTACGAAAATATGTCATTTAAAGATAAACATTGAAAGAAATGTCGATGTTTGAGCTTGTAAACGTTACCTCCATAAACAATTCTTTATTTAAATGACTAAACGTAAAATGTCCGAACCGGAACTCGTATACAGAACAATCTTGTATACATTTTACACAACCTATGTCTGTATCGTATACATAAATGATGGACGTTTGTATATATACATATGCGTGATCCGACATGCCTTGTGTCGATTTTCAATGAGTGCAACTGAGACGCGTGTACGCGTTGGAGTAGACAGGCGATAGAGTTGAAAGGGTAATGTCAAAGCGTGGTGCAATTTTTTGTGTTGCATATTTTAGTATCTCCATACAAAAATATGCTTTATCAAGTCGATTACATCATTTTAATAAAAGACAGAAAAAAATATTTTTCGATTCCAAATATTATTTTTTTTTTCAAATATAGATACTGTTAATTTCTATTTTATCATTCGGTGTTACATTGGAGAGGTTTATAGTTTTATCTCTTTCTCGTTCAATCACATGAAAAGTGAAGGTGCATGCTCTTGTATCCTTCTTGTTCATACTCAAATTAGGTTGTGCGATAGAGATAGTGATAAGTTTACCGCACACCGATAATATATACATATTTTACCATGTCTGCTCCCAACCTGAAGTATATGTCCGTCTAATAGAGGTATGTTAAGAGACGTTTTTTCTATAAGAACTGCTTTTTACTCAGTTGCTCAATATCTCTTTTTCGAAGAGAGAAAGAATAGACGAATAAGGCTAGAACAGGAGCAGTGGTTAGCTAATCGCTCTCTCTACGTCTCATTTTTAAAGATCGGATGGGTGGCAGGTAATTTTAGACGTCACAAGCATCCATGCCTTTGAATCCATGAAGCAGTTGAAAATCAATTTATGAAACAGGAATTGAACCCGAGATATCCGTAACTGTAACTAATGACGTTGACCAATGCACCACAGAACCGTCATATTGTTGTATACCTTGGTACAATAGTTGTATATTTATCATCGTGAAAATGATACAAAAGTGTAGAACCTACACAAGGCTTCAATGTTCAATATGTGGTTTTTGAAATATTGTACTCTATTTACTGAAGACAGTTCAACCCACAGTTAGACCGGTTGCCATGCTGACTTGTTTGTTATATAGACGAATTAAATCTTATCTGTTAAAATTTGGCGTCATAAGTACTTCTCATTAGATGGTGTAATTTTTTTCAAGGAATCTTTAGTTACCGGCAATCTTGTCTTGGATATATACTAATAAGAATCAACTGGCAATTATTTGAAATGCTTTAACCATGCTGTGTTACGAGAAACATCTGGTATTGTGGTCTTTTAATCCGTATGGCATTATGACTGCTGTTTAGATAATATAATTTGATATAGTAATAACATGAAAATTAAATAAGCGCTTAAAATAATTTACAAAAATAAAGTTAATGTTTCAATCGCCCTGTACGGTTTGAGAAGTAGTGGCGCGGAGAAAGAAGAAAGGCCGCTGAGGTAGAGCGATGTGGGAAGGTGCGCGCGCAGTATGTCGACTGTCGCGGAAGTGGGTCACTGGACTACTTGCCGGCCGACGCCGTCTCTCTCTCTCTCATACCACAACATTGTCTCTACGTCAGGAGCTACCAACTAAAGTTTTTTTTTTTAATTCTTAATTTAAAATTATGTTATTTTTGATTTGATGTTTTATTGCGGATTCAGTTTCATTGGACAAGAAATTCTAAACTTCGTACAACATCGTTAAAGTTTTTATGATAACACTTGTAAAAACGTACAAACGCGTTTTGTGTATAAAATTATTAATATATTCACTTTTACAAGGCTTACCGGTCAAAGTTTTACATAAAATAAAACTATTTTTTTATAAATGATAAGCAACTAAAATTTGTCTGATTTATACTGATTTCGTACGGAAACAAACGGCCACACTGATAATTAAATAATAAAACAGTTATTTTTAATATAATACAATATCAAAGTATTTAGTTCTACAAAACTTAAGTAGTTATCTGAGTACATAAAGCTAAGCTTAAATAAGTTTAAGCATAATATGAAATTAAAATTGAAAAAATTAAAATTGTTGAGGTTTGTACATTGCCATGTATTTTGTTACTAACGACCCGGGTTTCGCCTTTTGACATCTTCAGGCATTCGAGCACACATATACATGGAAATGTACAAAATCTCAACAATTCAAATTTGATATTGAAATCTCATCAAGCACCCTCAGTCGATGTCTTAAATTATATAAAATTGATAAATTAGTTATTCCACTTGGTGGAATTGATTCCACCGATTGAAATAACTATGTTATCAATGTTAATTTTACATTAAAAATGAACTTCCACAAAGTTATCACCGAATCCATAAAAAAAAAAAGGTTAAGCATAGTTCTGACGATGACCTAAAGCCGAAATAGCTATCAACTACCTGATAAAAATTTTGTACGACCAAATACTTCGTAATTTTTTCAAATGCCCTAGGATACCTAACGTTGTACCCACCACCACCCACTACGGCCTCACACTCTTACAGAGTGTATTCCGCAGCGTAACAACGTTATGCGTGTTTCAATTTTTTTCCAGGAATGTCCGAGGCGAAATTCCTCAAGGCTTGGTTACATGCACTCTAGTGTGCAGGAGGTTATATTTAAAATAAGTGTTAAAAAAAAAGAAAAGGCAAAACAAGGGGTTTAATGTGTTAAGGAATTGAGTTTCAATCGCTTTCCATAGTACGCCGTAAACTCTTTAAATGCCTTGTAATTTGTCAGAGATGCAACCAAGTCGGCATTACCGACGGGGCCGACAGATCCGACGTCGTGTCGTCTTGAGCAATTTTTTTCCGTTCGTTGTTCATGTCTGGACATTCCCAAAGGATTTGATCAGCATCCTGGATCATATTGCCACATTTACATAGTGGACTATCTACCAACCGGCCAAGCTTCGTTATTTTATGCTATTATAATGGATTTCTACCAAGTAAATCCCAATTCAATCAATTTAATTTTATATTAAAAATGAGCTTCCACAAAGTTACCGCCGAATCCGTAGTAATATTATGTTTCTTGTCGTTTGATGTCTTTGCTTTTCATTGCAGTATAGTGGTTAATTGCGCATTTCTCACTTTGTTCGACACAAACTTTTCATTGGAAACAGTTGAGGCATACCTTGAGAATCCATTTCTCTAAAATAAATCGTTGACGAGCCCCTATACTGAATATTTATCAGTCAACACTTTACCAATCTTTGTATGTGGTCGTGATAGTGTAAGAAGATGATGCATGTCGAGAGGCGGCTCGTGATTAATAATGAAGGATGATTAAATTCTCATTTTAGTGAGAATAATTGAAAATCGGAAACATTTACTTGGTGACATATAACATATTTGAAAAATTATGTTCATTTTTATATTTGCTGCAGATATTGCCTCTGAAGAAAAATTCCCATTAAATAGCTTGGGTAATAATGTCGGCGTCCATGGCGCAGTTGGTAGCGTCGCTGGCTACGGTTACGGATGTTTCGGGTTCAATTGACGGTGCGGACGGTTTTCATAGATTGATCTTTCAATCGATTTATGGATTTCTGTTCGTAGTCTGAGTCCTCCCTCCAACCAATCCCATCCTCACGGGGCGTAACGGGAGCGATTAGCTAACCACTAGTCCTGTCATAGCCCTATCCTTCTATCCCTACTATCTTCGAAAAGTAAAAGAGAGGTTGAGCAACTGAGTGACAAGCAGTTCTCGTAGAAAAAATTCTGTCAAGATACCTCCATTAGGAGACCATATGCTCCACATTGGGAGCGGACATGGAAAAAAAAGTAGCTTATTTTGATATAAAATAAATTAGTTATCAATGTTTAATTTAATTTTCTATTAAAAATGAACTTCCCCAAAGTTACCGCCGAATCAATAGAAAAAAAAGCTTATTTTGAGTCTAACATTATTCACGAGTGAAAATTAGTGGTAAACGTCGTTGCCTACGATTACGGATGTCTCTGGTTCATGTTTCCGTACGGACAGTTTCATAAAATGATTTGTGAACTTCTGTTTCTAGAGATGAATGTTTATAATGGCTAAATTCTCTCTCAAGACCTAAAAAGCGAAAGTGATTAGATACCCACTAATCCTGTTCTAGCATTTTTCTTTTGTCCTTATACATACTCTCTTCGAATAAGACAGGTTGAGCAACTGAGTAACAAGCAGTTCTTATGTTGATATGCCTTCATCAGGAGGCCATATACCCCAGTATATTTTTCTGCGTCTGTAGCACAGTTGGTAGCGTCATTGGCTACGGCTGCGGATGTCTCGGGTTCAAATCCCGGTGAGGATGGTTTTCATTAATTTATTTTTCAATCGATTTATGGATTTCTGTTCGTGGTCTGAGTTTTTTTATGTCGAAAACTCCCTCCAACCCATCCGATTCTCACAAGGCGTAGCGAGAGCGATTATCCAACCACTATTCCTGTCTTAGCAACTGAGTAACAAGCAGTTCTAATAGAAATATTTTGTTAAGAAACCTCCATTAGGAGACCATATGCTCTACATTGGAACATGGAAAAAAAATAACGATGTAATTTAAGACATCGACTGAGGATGCTTGATGGAATTTCAATATCAAATTTGAGTTATTGAGATTTTGTACACTTCCATGTATTTTGCCACTAACCTTTCGGCATCTTCATGCATTCGAGCGCACGTGCGCTCGAATGCCTGAAGATGCCGAAAGGTTAGTGACAAAATACATGGAAGTGTACAAAATCTCAATAACTCAAATTTAAATAACGATGTGCTTAGATGATAATTATTAAGCAATAGAGTTGATAGTTTTTTCACCATCACACTATCCTCAGAATTAAAAAAAGAATTTCCATAAATAAATTTAAAATGTATACATAATAATTTTTCCTGTCCTCCTATTCCTACCGTCTTTGAAAAAAGAGAGGTTGAGCAACTGAGTAATAAGCAGTTCTCATAAAAAAATTCTGTTGAGGTGCCTCCATTATGAGAGTATATGCTCCACGGTTTGAGCGGACATGGAAAAAAAATAATGATACTAAAAATTCTACTTTTCGACATATCTCACGAGTGAGCACTGTTTATTTTTTCATAGCTTGGACAAAGTGGCATGGATGTGTTTTAAGTTACATATATGTGTACAAAACGCATACAAACAAGTTCAACATACAAAGTCATGCTGTACTTCATTTTATGGGCATGCTTTATCATTTTACCAAACAGGTACATAACAGACCATGTACTTAGTATAGTTATACCACAACACATATAATATAAACATAATGCGTCAAAGAAATGCGTTTGATTTTTCACCATATTGACGAGAATCTAATACAAATAAGAAATAATAATGGTATGTAACGAATCATCGGCGTGCGGTGGACTTATGACTATCTCTATCGCACAACCTAATTTGGGTATGAGCAAGAAGGATAAAAGAGCATGCGCCACGTGTCCTTGCATCTCGCTTTCACCTTCATTTTTCATGTGATTGAGCGAGACAGAGATACAGCCACCGCACGCGCCTGGTAAGGATCTATGAATAAGTCAGATTTAATACAATCCACATGCCCAATCGTTAAAGTGAAATCATAAACTGGCATTTTTGAATAATCATAATTTTATCCAAGATATTCAAAACTATTTCACCTTCAAATTGGTAAAGATAAAACCCAAAGCTTAATGAACGAATAGCTTATTTTGTACAGAATAACGAACTGTTTTAAGTTCTATTAAATAATAAGCGATCTTTAAAACTGTTTTCTATAACTCCCGGAAAAGCAGGAAGTATGGAGACAAAATGAGAAACACAAAGTTTTTTCTCTCTCTCACAGTACCCAAAGACTTCAGGTCGGGATAACTCTCCAAACAGGTCCACAGTAAACACCCCAGTTTCAACGGTGAATATTCTTTTACTAGTATAACCGTACCCGTCATAGATGATGGTATTTAAATTGATATACTGAATGTCTACAGTAGCTAGTACGTCGGAACTGTGTGTCCATTGCATAACATTTTATTTTGTATTTTGCACCGCGAATCGCTACGCTTAGGTCATGAGAAAATTTCATACCTACCTTCTGCAATGTCTGCAGTTAATGCGCAGGCACTGGAAGTTCGCGCATCTTGTCTTTTGAGCGGATTTGTATTTTAGTTTTAAACGCCGCGCTCGCCCCGCCGTCGCACGTTGACTCCGGCCGAGCACCAAAGCGTCTACAGAGTTCTCTGGGCTATTATATAATATGTGTTAAGTGATGAACTTACCATCTTAAAACATTAAACATTAATGATTCCTCAGTTTGCGGTGAATAACACAACTCTTTTAAAAAATGTGGGCGAATGAAATGTCTATTTATTTTGCGTATCACATCACCTTTATTTAAAATGACCTACAATATCCTTTGTTAAGCGAACAATAACTTTACTGTAAAATCTGAATTTGAATATTGTAGCAGTTCGATCAATCTACGGTAGTCAACTAAAGATCTTTATTATTATATCGTAGAGTTAAAATGTATCTAAATTCGAATTCACAGATTGAACACACGTGTTTTCAGTTGGAAATGTTCCAACTTTTCCTAACATAGACTTTGAATTTATTTTCAATTATGTTGAGTTATAAAGGAAAAAATACTCTCCATTATTTACACATTTTAAATTAATTATAACTGTCATCAAAACTAAAACAAAAGTTACAAAAATAAAAACAATGATGTCGATTTCAAGCCTCATAATACAGTCAGGCGTTACAAACTTTTCAATGCGCATGTAATTCACATGTTTTTAATTGTAATCTAAACATGTTTATCGCTACAAATTTTTTATGACATAAATAATATTAAAATTATTATAATTATATACGAAGAGCCGATTATTTGATCGGTAAAAATATCTATTTTTACCATGTCCGCTCCCAACGTGAAGCATATGGCCTCTTAGTGAAGATATATCAACAGAATTTGGATTATTGAGATTTTGTACACTTCCATGTATTTTGTCACTAACGACCCGGGTTTCGCCTTTCGGCATCTTCAGGCATTCGAGCACACGAATGGACGAATGGAAATTACAATGCAATGATTGCCAACATTTCTATGTGGGTAAAACCACACGTACATTAGATATAAGGGTATCAGAACATTTAGCTGCCTTTAGATTAAAAAAAGAAACTTCGACATTCGCAAATCACTTGCTAATGGAGAACCATACGTTTAATGCGGATGATGGGGTTAAACTGTTGCATAAAAACATGGGGGATCATAAATTATTTTATCAGGAAATTTTAGAAATTAATAGAGCCCAGTTAAACTCATTACCAATCTTGAATGAGCAGCTGAACCTTCCTAATTCTCCGCTATTATATCCGATACGTTGAAACACCTAACAGATGTCACCAAATGTGGAATGATTGTATATATTTACCCATTCGTCGAATTACATCCCGTCAAAACCCACAATACTATTATAATTGTAAAATCACTGGTATTTCTAAAAGAAGTTGAAAAGCGGTAATTTGCCTTCGGCAATTCGTCACTCTGTTAATATGGTGTTTACAAAATAAGGATTAAGGCGATTTCCGAAATTTTTAACTCAGGTATCGGTGTGGCTCTCAGACGTATAATGTATTGCCTCGTAAATGATATTTGTCGCATTTTTATCTTCTATATAAGCGTTAGACACTGTTTACTGTCTCTCAGTTCGAGTCCATTCGTGTGCTCGAATGCCTGAAGATGCCGAAAGGCGAAACCCGGGTCGTTAGTGACAAAATACATGGAAGTGTACAAAATCTCAATAATCCAAATTTAATATTGAAATTCCATCAAGCACCCTCAGTCGATGTCTTAAAGTATATCAACAGAAGTTTTCTATGAGAACTGCTTGTTACTCAGTTGCTCAACCTATCTTTTTTCGAAGAGAGTAGGGATAGAGGAATAGGGCTAGGACATGGATAGTGGCTAGCTAATCGCTCCCGCTACTTTTTGCGCGGTTTTTGAGGATCGGATGGGTGGGAAGGAGTTTTTAGACATCACGAACATTCATTAATACGAACAGAAATCCATAAATTGATTGTAAGATCAATTTATGAGACTGTCCGCACCAGGACTTGAACCCGAGACATCCTTAACCGTAGTCAACGACTTTACCAACTGCACCACGGAGCCGACTATTTAGTTTAATAAAATATGAATATATATATGCAAAAAATGAGTTATGAATGCAGTTTTGTTCTTCGTGTTCACAAATCATAAAATATCTTTCCAAACTTACAAACTCTCATCTGAAATGAATGCAAAAATGTTCTTCATTTTCAAAACTCAACTTATATAATGCCTTATAGTTTTCATATCTAATAATCTCCATTCCAGTCAATGCGTGTGTAGTATTTTATGTTCATGGCCACCAGTGTTTGTTTACATATCATGATGTAAGCGTCTGTTCCACAGATTTATTTGTATCAAACAAAGCATTTGTAGCTCTATCATGAAAACGTTTTTTCTTGATTTCCCAAAAACAAGTTTCGACGAAGGTTATGAGTTATAGTATTAAAGCCCTTATATATGGAAATTTAGCCAGAATAATAGAATATAAACCATTTCAATTCGTTTACATGCTTATTTAAGTACAGTATAATATTAAAATAATGATTAATCCCAGTCTCTAAAATGCAAAGACTTAACGAGAACACTTGAATGAATGTGCATGAGACGTTTCATCTATAAGGAGGTTATTGAAATTATAATAGGTAACCCTGTAGTTTAATGTGTACCTGTCAATGAAAATAAAAACGCACTTACCCACAAAAATCCTTGGCCTATTTAAATCAACCCTTTCAATTGACCCGCTCATACCTGAAACCAATTTTATTTAGTTAAATTATTTTATGATTAATATCACGAAGATATTTTAAATTTATTTATGGAAATTCTTTTTTTAATTCTGACGATATGGTGAAAAAACTATCAACTCTATTGCTTAATAGTTATCATCTAAACACATCGTTATTTTTTTGCCATGTCCCAATGTGGAACATATGGTCTCCTAATTTTTCCATTAGAACTGCTTGTTACTCAGTTGCTCAACCTATTTTTTTTTTCGAAGAGAGTAGGGACAGAAGGATAGGTCTAAGACAGGACTAGTGGTTAGCTAATCGCTTTCGCTACACCCACTGAAGATGGATGGGTTTGAGGGAGTTTTAGACATCAAAAACACTCAGACTACGTACAGAAATCCATATATCGATTGAGAGATCAATTTCTGAAAACCGTTCGCACCGAGAATTGAACCCGAGACATCCGTAACTATAGTAAACTACACTACCAACTGCATTGTATATATTTTCGTATGATAAACCTGGTAGTGAATAAAAACCTCTTATTAATACACAATTTTAACCTCCGATTTCGGTACAAATTGAAAACAACTCAATAATATATATTTTTAAATCGTTACATAGCGCTTTTTCGAACTGTTTTCTTCTTTAACCAAGGGTGACGAACCTGTGGCCTTATACTTCTTATGCGGCCTTTTGACTGAAGTAAACGTATAAATAAATAAATTTCATTATTACATCCGACAGGAAAATGTTCGTCACCCTTGCGCTAAACCAAAATACAGTACATCTTACACCGATTATTTTTGCAACACACATAGAGAATCACGATTGGAAAAGATTAAAAAATCAATGCTTGCCACTACACTTATTTTACGTTATTGTTCAACATGTAAGTATTTTGGTGTGAAAACATTTTCCTTACACTTTAAAACAGGTCAAAAGGTCCTAGAATTTAATGCTAAAAAATGTAAGTAATTGAAATATAAAAATACAGTTATTCTCAATAGGTTAAATATATTTAACAAAAAAACATCTCAAGAATTAAAAGCCATGCAATCTGATATCGACGGTGAAAAAAAATATTTACTTATAAAATAAAAAATTTAAAAAATATTGACGGATGAATATTAGTGTTATAAAAAAGGACCCAACTAAAAAAACATGATCAACCAGAGCGATGTTTCTAAATATTACTTACAAATTTTAGCATGTGAACGCTACAATTACGGAATAAATGAAACAATGCAATGATGTTACAAAAGTACAGCATAGGAAAGTATAAAATTGCATTTTTACTACACAGAGCGTGTCAGTATGTTCGTATGTATGGATCCCGTGATCCTTAATCCTATAGTGCAAAGTTATACGAAATATACTCTAGAGTGCTAAGTTGATAGAGTTCGATATCGCAGAAATCTGTTTTCCTAAAAAGTTGATAACATCAGTTCACAATTGTAAAGCAAAGCAATTGTGCGGGTGACAGGGAATCATGGAGGCACCGCGTGGTGGCCATATTATGTTCCATATTGGGTGCAAATATTGTCTAATAAGAAGTCCACAAATATATTACAAGGCATTAAAAGAATTTCCGACATTGAAAGTGGTAACGGGAAAGTTAAGACGTTTTCTTTTGTTATGTAATACAATAATACCAACAATAATTACATTGAAATAACAACAGGAAATGTTTAATAAATATCTTAATTATTTGGTTTCGTTGCACTCACCTTATGCCAACAGACCAGCATTTCTTTTTTCGGTAGTCAAATAGCAATCAAAACGATCACGTTAGCCGATCCATAGTCTAGTCAACTCCAAACATCTGTTCGCCGATCTATTACGTCCTCAAAAATATTTGATTAAGATCTGGGTCCTTTTTTATAGTGAACCTTTTTTATGAATTTTACCGGATATAAGATTTTTTCACAAAACTTGTATATCTACCTGACATAGATATTTTTTACATTTAGTTAGTTGACAAGATAATATTATTATAATATAATACATGTATATATTCAAAATTGAATGGAACCGCATGCAGCTTAAGTATATACAGGACCGCGTTCCAAACGTGTAATGTGCTAAACTGCACTACATTTTATGGCAATTTAGGACAGTAGAGATTAACTAAAAAACTTTTATTATATTTAATTAAACTTAGTAACATGCGATCGTTCATGGATAATATGTTATTTTTTCTACTAATAAGTAATTGACACATATATTTCAACTAGATTTAAAGAACAAATAAGACTATTTAGTAATATTTTAAGTAAGATTTTCAATCAGTGAACCACCTTTTAAAGGATTACTCAACATAACTTCTAATAATTCATCCCCAATATGTCTACATTTGTGTGATAAGAGCCTTAGGCTGAATTTCTTAGACTTAACTGGAAATTAATAGATACAATCAAGGCAATAATCTCCTTAATGACCAAACAAACATCAATTCATCAACCTTACTTAAACCATTACAAGAAGCTCATGTAATTAGAAATAATTTATTTTAACGATTAATTAATAACACAACGTAATCTCCTTTTCCAAAAACACAATTAGCACGTTAAATATTTTAATTTTAAATAAATGTTAGGTTGGAATACGCGCGGTGACAAAATATTGTCTATCTCTTGTTTTTTTTCATGTCCGCTCCCAATGTGGAGCATATGGTCTCTTAATGGAGGTATCTTAACAGAATTTTTCTACGAGAATTGCTTGTTACTCAGTTGCTCAACCTCTCCTTTTTCGAAGAGAGTAGAGATAGAAGGATAGGGCTATGGCAGGACTAGTGGTTAGCTAATTGCTCTCGCTACGCCCGTGAGGATGGGATGGGTGGTAGGGAATTTTTTAGATATCACAAACAGATCAATTTATGTAAACCGTCCGAGCTGGGATTTGAACCCGACACATCCGTAACCGTAGCTAACGATGCTACCAGCTGCGCCACGGACATAACAGAATTATCCACGAATTTATTTTCTTACGTAGAATCGTGACATAAAAAAAAATGTTACATGCGCGTGCTGATTTTTAATTAGTGAACCCCTGTGTTAACGGAACAATTATCTTTGACGAATTCGATATGTCAAGTGTTTTCAAATTGCTGTAACCTAATTTCTTTTAAAAAATATGCATAATAACCCTTCGCAGATCAAAAAATGAGATGGTAGGTGCTTTTGAATCCACAATTAAGGATAATAATATCAATGTAAATATGCATCTATGTTAATATAACAACACGAAAAAACATCATTTTTAATGTAGGGTGGCCATATTTTAAAATGTTTTCATGTTTTCAAAGTAACTGCATGCTGGTCTACAATACATATATTAAATTACCTTTACTTTTCGGCATTCAGAAAGTTTTCTTAATTAATTTGTTTAATTATACACAAATTAATACACTGCATAAAATTAAAATCGTTACCATAAACATATTTTTACAACTGATAAGAGTGTAAATTAAAATTCATAAATCGGTGGTGTTTTAGCCAATTAGTGTAAAAACCTTCAAAATTGAAATTGTTCAGGCGAGAGTAAAAACTGTTTTCATCGAAAAAATTATATGGTGAGTTGTGATGTAAATCTTTGAAATGCTCTCCTGTAAAATCTTATTGTCGATATAATAGTGGCCTATATCAAGTGGCCGAGTCAGAATTTGTTTGAATTATGTTTGCCTTCCAAAAAGTGGTCAATTTATTTTTCTATTTTACATCATTTAGCCGAGACCTGTTCTGTCGTCTTTAAAATGATATCCAATCATAAACTCACTTTCGTATTGAGGGTTGACATTACCTTTGAGGGTTACATCAATTGGCCAAAAGACCGTCGATACAACACCGTTAATACAACAATTTTTTTTGTTTATATATAAATTTACTTACGGTTGGGAAAAAATGAATTTATTTACGAAATTGAAATCCAAACTATAAAAAATTGAAAATTTGGATTATTGAGATTTTGTACACGTCGATATATTTTGTCACTAACGACCTGGGTTTCGCCTTTCGGCATCTTCAGGCATTCGAGCGCACGAATGAACTCGAACTGACAGACAGTAAAAAGTGTCTAACGTTAATATAGAAGATACAAATACGACAAATATTATACGTCTAGGATCCACACTGATACCTGAGTTAACATCGCCTTAATCCTTATTTTGTAAACAACACATTAATAGAGTGGCGAATTGCCACTCTCCAACTACTTTTAGAATTACCAGTGATTTTACAATTGTAATAGCATTGTGGGTTTCGACGGGATGCAATTCGACGAAAGGGTAAATATATACAGTCATTCCACATTTAGTGACATCTGTTAGGTGTTTCAGCGTATAGGATACAATAACGGAGAATTAGGAAGGTTCAGCTGCTCATTCAGAATTGGCAAGGAACTTAACTGGACTCTATTAATTTCCAAAATTTCTTGATAAACGTGCTCGTGTGCTCGAATGCCTAAAGATGCCGAAAGGCGAAACCCGGGTCGTTAGTGACAAAATACATGGAAGTGTACAAAATCTCAATAATCCAAATTTGATATTGAAATTCCATCAAGCACCCTCAGTCGATGTCTTAAATTATATGAAAAATTGTATCCATCTACTAAAGTAATGGTCACATTAATTGCAAAAATTAACAAGTTTTCGGCTGGTCAATTTCACCGTGAACTATCATTACATTTTATGTATACAATGCACATTGACCGAAGGCGTCCGGCGCCTTCCAGCATGCGTGTGTAAATTGTATATACACGGTATATAATATATATACATCACAATATAAAATTAAACATAAATAATATCCAATCAATTAACGAGTGAAAGTTTCACAGCTGTAAGAAATTAATTTTACGACAATACCATCGTAGACATGTTTCGAATTTGCATTTCATTAAACATAGACCACATGGACGTAACACTTTTCATATAAAATTGAAACTTGTTGACATTTTGAAATAATATAATTAATATTTTAAAATAATTAGAATTTAATATAATTAGAATTTATAAACAACATAGCTACTTTAAATGTTTTACTATATAATGTGATTCAGAGTTATTCCACTGGCTATGTTACTAAATGTGACACGTGTTTCGTTTCTTTAAGAAGCATATTAAGTCTAACTATTTAGTTTAGAGTTGAGACGAATAGCTAATATTTTTTTAGAAATAAATAAAACCATTAACAGTAATCAATAATTAGTAAATAACATTTTTTTTCCATGTCCGCTCCCAATGTGGAGCATATGATCTCCTAATGGAGGTATCTTAACAGACTTTTTCTACGAGAACTGCTTGTTACTCAGTTGTTTAACCTCTCTTTTTTGTTTTTTTTCCAAAGAGAGTAGGGATAGAAGGATAATAGGGCTATGAGAGGACTAGTGGTTAGCTAATCGCTCTCGCTACGCCCCGTGAGGATGGGGATGGGTGGGAGGGAGGGAGGACTCAGACTACGAACAGAAATCCATATATTGATTGAAACATCAATCTATGAAAACCGTCCGCACCGGGAATCGAACCCGAGACCCGTAACCGTAGCCAGCGACGCTACCAACTGCGCCACGGACGCCGAAATAACATTTAAAATAAGGCAATTGGCTCACGACTATCAAATTTATTTCCCTTTTTCGTTTTTTCCTTTAAACACATGTAATTAATTTTGTAATTAGCAGTATAATGGTAATAATAAATATGATCGCTTGTATCTTACACCCTCCTCACGTCGAATAGACAGACCAAACCCATACTACAATTATTTTTTAAATTGAAAATTGGAATGATTGTTTACCTTTGAAATAAAGAACCTTGCGATACAATTAGTCTGGAGATGCTTCTTAGAGAAGCGAAACACGTGTCACATTTAGTTAAAAAACCAGTGGAATAACTTAGTTATCAATTTTAATTTTATATTAAAAATGAATTTCTACAAAGTTACGGCCGAATCCATCAAAAATGTTGTATTTCTCCTATTTTCTTCATAATAATCACGAACTGGCCAGTTGTGACTAAATTTCTTCGTCCGTTATATGCGATATGATGTGATACTTTTATAAATTAATATCGAAAAACGTGTATTTTTTAAAATTTCGGTTTGTAACATATGCGCATAGATCGGCAACATTTAAGTTATCTATATATATCAACGATCATTGAATTTGTTTTGAAAATCATTACATATCGACACACAGATTTTACAGGAGAGCATTTGAAAGATTCATAACGCATTTGAAAAGTAACGACTATTTGTATCTTCTTCAAAATTGGGACAGTGCTACTATTTTAAATATAATTTTCCCTGTTATTTGATGCCTACCCATAGAGAGTGTAATGAAAATGCAAAAGACATAATAATTACATATTTTGAACTTACGTGATTATACGTACGGAGTGTCGATATGACGTACATGAATTCAAAATTCGTGTATCTGATATATTGAAAAAGTATACAAAAAGGTAATTTAAGAGATCAGCTTGATGAATTTTCATGTTCATTCGTGTGCTCGCATGGCTCAAAAAGCCGAAAGGTGAAACCCGGGTCATCTTATCAGTGACGAAATACATGGACATACATACATGGTTGCTATTCTCCACCAGACAGTCCTCGTTCAATAATAACTGAATCAGATAGTTAGTTCTTGGCAGTTAATCATAAGAAGACATGCTGAAGGTCTTAGCAACTGAAGTACACTGTCGCTGATTAACTCGATTATTCATCTCAAAACCTTTCGAAAAGTCAAAACATCTTCGGTATTCGATTTTCCACGTGTCGAAAATCGAAAAAGCGGTGGTTTATCTTGATAGGATACCCGTTAATTTGAACAAAACGCATAAACGGTTTCATAGTTAATTCAGTTTGCTGGTGTATATTAAAAAAAATTACTTAGAGTGTGACACTGAAACATTGAAAAGTTGTATGGGCATTTTAAAACACAACACAGGCTATCTCGCCTTGCACTTGACTCTGTAAAATACTAACTCTATTGACAATCGACAAAAGATGAGCGCTATTGAGTCTCGGTGTTTTGACCAATGTAACCCTCAAAATTGAAATTGTTCAGGAGAGAGTAAAAACAGTCATTATCGAAAACATTATATGGTGAGTTGCGTTATAAATCTTTCAAATGCACTCTTGTAAATTTTCATGTTTGCAGATACGGTATTATACGTAGGGAGTGTCGATATAATAGTGGCTTACATTCAGAGGCCGAGTCATAATTTATAAACCTAAAACCAATGTAAAATGATGTTTCCCTTCCGAAAAGTGTTCAATTTATGTTTCTAATTTACACCATTTGGCCGAGACCTGTTCTGTCGTCCTTAAAATGAGATCCAATCATTAACTCATTTTCGTATTTTTTAGCGTTACATCGGTTTTCCAAAACAGTGATATTGTGTGTTAAATACAAGTTTTATGAATTTTTATTCATATTTAAAAAAATAAAACACAATTCATTTGTACTACTTCCACATATTTATAATGATCAAGACCGGTTGATAAACTGATTGATAATGCTCGTGATGAGCGAAACCGGTCCTGATCATTATAAATATGTGGAAGTAGTACAAATGAATTGTGTTTTATTTTGTAAAATATAATGTCTTTCAACCAAGAATTGACAGTTAACACCTTAAAAAAACATATATATTCAATCGTAAAACTTCGTGTGATATTTAACTTTGTCTAATATGCCTCCGAAAACGAGATCCAGGGAGATTGGACTGAGCATCAAAACCACGGGTGACAAACCTACGGCCTTTTAGAGTCTCGAGTGCGACGTTTTGACTGACTTCAAATTTTCTAAAAAAAACTGCAAAAATTGCATATTTAAGTAAATATTACATCGGTTTCAAATTTTAAGATTTTTGAGTTCTCCACATTTTACAATGTGGTATAAATGGACGTATCTCAACAAAAGTTTCTGTACGAGAACTGCTTTTTACTCAATTTATGAACCTCTCTTTTTTTAAGAGTAGGGATAGAAGGATAGGGCTAGTACAGACTTATTGGTTAGGTTTGGCTCGGATGGGTGGGAGGGTGTTTTCAGACATCACAAACATCCATGCCTACGAACAGAAATCAATAAATCGATTGAAAAATCAATTTACGAAACTGTCCGCACCGGGACGTGAAATCGAGACATCCGAAACAGTAGCCAATGACGTTGGCTTCAGCACCACTGACCCGACAATAATACTTATTCAAAATATACTATAGATCCAAAAAACAGTTCCGTATGATTTTAACTTATTCTTTTAGTAATATATATTTTTTATTATTTTATAAATTATTAACGTAGCGTTTGCCTATTGTCAACTCTGTGATGTATACAAATCTTGTACCAGCTTAGGAATTATTTTTATTCTCCATCTAGCCTTAATAACCGGTTTTCTTACATTTCTCCGAGTACAGGCTGCTTAGAAAGCCACCCGTTAGTCTGTACTAATTGCATTAAATTCTAAAACTACACCAATTAATTAAAACATGTCAAATTGTTCCCAGTTATAACACATTTTGATAGAAAGCTTGCATATTTCATTGGATTATCTTAATCTTATAACTCCTATGCAAGATATTTTTATTGATTAACAATAATAAAAACGTAAAAAGTATTTCAATTTAAGAAAAAAATGTGTATTTCTCTATATATATTTTAAAAGAATGAATCTTATCACAACAGAAGTTTTCCAATGAGAAATTCTTGTTACGGAGTTGCTCAACCACTCATTTTTGAAGAGTGTAGGGATAGAAGAATAGGGGATGAGAACAGGACTTACGGTTAAGTAATTGCTGTTACTACACCCTGTCTATAGTTGGCTGGAATTTTAGACATCACGAATGGGAATCCATAAATCCATTCAATAATCAATTTAGGAAACTGTTCGTACTTAAATTTCGAAGCCGTGAGTACTGTTACCTAGGCCAACGACGTTTACCACTCAGCTAAAGACCCAACAGTATCTTAGACGTAACATATTTATGTCACACTAATCACTCTATAAAAAAATGTATTAAATTAATTAATTTAATATACGGACATTGTAAAACTCTGATAAAAATTAACTGGAAATATGTTTTGTTACGGCAAAAATGTTTTTTAAAGACTTTGTCAATTTCATCGACATCGTTACATAAATATATTATTATATTGATAATACCTTTTTATTCACTTTTAAACCATATCCGCTCCCTATTCGGAGCAAATGGCAATCACGCGGTTCCTCTAAGCTTCTCTGTCCCCCGCCAGTCTCCTCGTTTTCTCTCAGGTCAACCCAGCTTATGGATGGTCATCTGCGGCCTTCCAGGGCGACGGAATCCATCTGGTTGGTAGAAAAGATAGGCAGTATTCAGGCTCCCCTGGGGCATCCGCAACACGTGTCCAAGCATGGTCCATCGTCTATATAATTATATCTATAGATAAAACCTGTCAGGGTGTTAACTGTCAATTCTTAGTGGAAAGGTATAAATAAAACATATTTTTTTTGTACTACTTCCACATGTTTATAATGATCAGGTCCGGTCATCAGTTGATAATGCTCGCGATGAGAGAAACCTGTCCTGATCATTATAAACACGTGAAAGTGGTGCAGTCGAATTGTGTTTTATATTTAAACTATTGGTAATAATTTGGCTGTGGTAAATTTGATAAATGACTCCGATATACTTAATATTTTAAAAATACTGTATAACTTATACTAAAACCGTAATGATTGTTATATATGTATTGTTTTTTATATTTATTTGATAACCTTCAGATTATTTTGTTTCAATTACTCATGAATACTACAATTTTCCAAAAGTCATAAATATTATTTCTCTATTGTTTTATATTCCAGCGTTAAATTTACTATCAATTTACAAAAGAAAGTTATTTATCTGTCAAATAAAATATTTATTTCTACAGAAATAAAATTAAAACAACCGTAAAACGTCGAGACGAGAAATTTTATAATTAGAGCAAATATTTATTGTTTGATTCTTTTAACGAGTTTATACCTAAATTACAATGAAAATATTGTTTCGAGAAAGTCAAACAAATATAATATACATATTATTTTCCACTATCTTGGAATATTGATAGCTTATTCTCTGTAATAATTTCTTTGATCTATCGGATAAATTTTCTTTTTTAGTATTATTTCATACTTCTATATTTCATCCGTAATTAGATTCTGACGTTATATGCCACAACCCGAGACGTGATGACGTAGCGAGCTTAAGATATCTCGGGTTCTGTAGTCTAGTGGTAAGCGCTTTGCTCTAGCCATCAGGTGTGTCTGGGTTTAAGTACCGGCATGATCAATACCAAATTTAGATTTTTTCCAAGTCTTGGACACATGTGTGTATGTGATGTATTTTCTCATTGAGTGATTTATAAAAAAAATCGCAGTGTCCATTTTGGAATTGAAAGTTTTAAATGAAGAAAACTCCCTTACGAATATGGATCACAGTAAACAAAGGTATTCAATTGTTATGAATCGGTTTAGACCGAGAGCAGTTCTGCTCGACGACCCCCCCCATAGATGTAAACAGGGATTTTCTTTGTTTAAATTGAATAAACACGACCCCTTGTAGAATAGAAAATGACTTTCCTCTGGATGCTTCCTTACGTATTACATGTGCATATGTGTATGCGTTTGTATATATATGTATATGTGTGTGGGTGCGGTATGCGGAGAGGTACATTTATAAAAATGCAATTGGTGCCCACGTGAATTGGGTTCACTGTGGATTACTTAGCTCTGCAGCGATCACGCCCTTCTATCTGCAACGATGGAAGTGAAACAAAAAAAAAATTAACATCATAGATGAAGCAGACTTTTTGAAGTAGAAAATCTCGTTTTTTGTTTCAATGTCAGTCATCTATAAAATGCTGAATTTTTATCAAATATCTAATATACAAATTTTTGAAGTTTATGTTTGTTTATTATTTAATAAATATTTGATGAATCAAACTGGTGATTTGTTTTGTAATCATCCTGTGGGGCGTCATCAGTCACGGGGTCTAGGCAAACTTCTTTCACCGAACCTTTCTTCGGTAGTTTTATTTTTGATTATTTTTTGTTCGGTACTCAGTTAAACTAGTTTTTTTGTCAGTAGCCTCTCCTGACCAATTTACTTCAATTACCTTTATCGGCCTCACGATACCTTTGTTATTTATTAAAAAAACACATTCTTCTAAATAAAATGACTCGATAAGAATTCATTATAAAAATATACTTCGATGTTTTTCTTTATATAGGGCTTTACACAAATACTTATCATATTGTTATAGTATGCCCATTAAATTGAAACAGGGTATGTAACTAAAGCTATTATAAATAATATCAAATCAAAATTTGAGCGCTCCTATATGTGCCACTTAGAATAGTAATGGTGTAACTCCAAAATTACGAAAAATGAGTTCATCCCTCAAACACGTTCAAAAGATGTTATTCCATTAATTTAAGACATCGACTGAGGGCGCTTGGTGGAATTTTAATATCAAATTTGAATTATTGAGATTTTGTACACTTCCCTGTATTTTTTCACTAACGACCCGGGTTTCGCCTTTCGGCATCTTCAGGTATTCGAGCACACGAATGGACTCAAACTGACAGACAGTAAACAGTGTCTAACGTTTATATAGAAGATACAAACACGAAAAATATTATTTACGAGATAAAATATTATAAGTCTAGGATCCACACTGATACCTGAGTTAGGATGCCGAAAGAGTTGAAGATGCCCAAAGGATGTTATTCTATTAGTTTAATAATGGTGCACCTTCATATATTTACTCCTAATTTCTTTGAAAAACTGTTTTTTGTTTTTATATTCCCATATTTAACTATACTTTTTAGAATAATAGTGAAGTTCTTCCAATATCGGAATAAGAGTGAAGTGTCCGGACAGACTGTACTACTACACTAACGTTCAATTTCTTTAGTTGATTGACAAACAGTTATTAATGGTTGTTATTTGATCCTAAGAACATTTTACAAAACCTTGATTACTATTCTAAGTGACACATATATCGACTGTGTTTTGGCCAATTGATGACCCAGCCATAGAAATATAGGTACAGAACAGATAAATTATTGCGTTTCACTAAGTACACAAATAACTTTAATTACGAAATTATATCATAAAGAATGTATTTTTTTACCATGTCTGCCTTTAATGAGAATACTATTTATGAAGGTATCTCAACAGAAGTTTTTCTACGAAAACTGCTTATTGCTCAACCTCTCTCAACCTCACCACTGCACCACGGATAAAGACAATGTAAAATATAGTATATTTTAATTATTCATCGCATTTTTTTACGTTGTTACGCTGCGTCAAACTATCTGCGGGCAGCTGTTGAGAATTCATTGGCAGCAAACAATCACACACCTAAGCTATCTCACGCACTGCAAATGAAATCTACAACGTGCGATATCGCTTTTCATTAAAGCATGTGTTACTCTATTACCATATCGGTGTATATTGTATTTGATAACAAAATTCGATATTTTGGGCGCCTACTCTTGAGGTACTCTTAACCATTATAGTTCGAGCCGTTTTTGTACGAATTTATTTTCAATCAATTAATTTATTAAACAGCTCACTATGGCTTAAATGAGATCAATTTCAACAGTTGAAAATGCAGAATCATGTGACATATATTTTAGTTCAAATACATCAAAAACTAAACTAAACTCGTTGTATACTCGCTAAAATAAATTGAAGCTGAAAAATATTCTGCCAAAACGCACACAAACAACTGCATTAGTATGTTAAATACATAGGGCTTACGATTAATGCTGTGTATCGGCAGTTCAAAGCTGAAATTCGAAAGACTGAATATAGAGAGCTCTTTTCAAAAATATATTCTCTTGTGTTTTACTTGATATTTTCATGATCTGTTGCCTAATTTCTCTACCTAAAGGATTGAACTATTTTTTAAAACATACATCTACAAGTGTTTCTTTCTAGTTTAGAAGGAAATACGAGATAAATTCTTGGATATGTAAACATGTCCAGAGTGTTCATCGGGTTAAGGATAAAACTGTGTATGGTATGATTTATAATCGTTTTACCACGCGTTAGCGAGTATAAAACAAACGTACATACAGTAGTGATGAGCGGAAGAAGAAGGAATCACAGAATACTGTAAAAAAAGTGTATTATCTGTTTTAAATTAAACATTCCACATGTTTCTTATTGCAACGTGTCTATGATTTGCAATCGTTTTGTCGGCCGCTATAGTCAAGTGTAACGTATTTTTTCCGTAGGCAAAAAAACCTATGGCGACAATTTTAATTTTGAAAAGGTGAACAAACTGACTATATCGAACCAGGGTCAAAAGTTGCGAAGCGAGACACGGCAACCACTAGACCATGAATCACAATAATTCAATAATATGCGCATTTCCACATACTTCGGTTGCTCGCAGTTATACTTTTGCATTTTTTCACGTTTTTTTATTACAAACCTCCAAGAAAACCGAGGCCCTATTATTCTCGAAACATATTTTATGAAAATTTCTGATCCAATAATTTTGAACCATAGTGTACCGTCCTGAGAAAATATATTGAGCTTAATACCAATGTTAATGGTTACTTACTGTTTAAATTATCGTATTCATGTTTCTTCTGTTTGCATAAATACACCTAGCTTATCTTATCGTGAAAAACTTGTTTCCTCCCAAGTCATCCCAGCTCCGCCGAATACAACCTATGGATGATAATAAGCAAATTTCGAGGGCGACAGAATTCATCTGGTTGGTAGAAGAGACAGGCGGGATCCAGGCTCCCCTGGGGCATCCGCAGCACATGTCCAAGCCAGGTCCACCGCCGCTTTTTTTGTTTTGGATCTGGTTCGTCCGCTCTCTTACCTCCAAGTTCCTGACAAAATCAAACCGCCATGCCCCCAGTATTCACTGCAAACGTCTGATTTTGAATCACAGTATACGGTTACCCTGTGCTTTGGTTAGGCGCCATGACTTACAATCGTAAAGCAGTGCCGTCAAATACTAGCGTTGAATAAGTGGCACATGGTTCTGACCGAGTACAGCCGTGCGTCCCAGACTTTCCGCATTGAATTGTAGGTTGCTCCAGCTATCTCTAATCAGATTGCAAGCTCTTTATGCGAGTCGCCATCTCCCGTGATGTTAACAAATATTTATAAACAAAAAATCATATCGAACTCCTAATGAACTAAATCAAAAGACATTGTTTCACGAAAACTTTTTAGTATTCAGTCGTTATTAATTAAATGTAGTTAATTACGTACTATTTTTTTAAAACATATTTAATTTTTTGACTAACTATAATGCAGTATTTTATCGTTTGCTACATAACTGAAACGTATGAATCATCGCTTTGCTACCAATCAAAGCAATAAAATATTACGGCATATCTCACTTCGACAAAACACTGCAAGCTTATTGTATTGGCCCACCATTTAATAAATGCACCATAAATAATTTAAAAATAACTGTTTCATTGCAAAAAAAATCTTTCAAGGATTCATTATTTTATTCTGCAATGAAATTTGTTTAATCAATTTTTATTTACGAAATGGTAGTTACGCTACCGATCCTGTCGCAGAAAAGATAGTTTTCTAACAGTGATTTTTTTTCCATGCCCGCTCCCAATGTGGAGAATATGGTCTCCTAATGGAGGTATCTTAACAGAATTTTTCTATTAGAGCTGCTTGTTACTCAGTTGCTCAACCTAGTCTTTTTTCGAAGAGAGTAGGGATAGAAGCATAGCGCTAGGTCAGGTGGTTGGCTAATCGCTCTCGCTACTCCCCGTGAGGGTAGGATGGGTGGGAGGGAGGACTCAGACTACGAACAGAAATCCATAAATCGAGTGAAAGATCAATCTATGAAAACCGTCCGCACCGGGAATTGAACCCGAGACATCCGTAACCGTAGCCAACGACGCTACCAACTGCGCCACGGACGCCGACTTATGCCAACATTGATTTTCAATTTATTTAGTTATGTGTACCCAAAAGCAGAAATGTTAATAATGGTTTCCTCACATTCTAACCACTTTATTTGTTTAAGTTCTGTTATACTAATTGAGTCAGTATTTATATCAATTTGTCAATAAAAAATATTAAATCGTCAGTAATTAATTCGATAAATGGTCAGTATAGACTTGCTCAGTTAACAAAATAAACTGTCAGTAATTTATAAAGGATGTTCAGTTTTTAAATTAAAATGGCCAGTAACTAATTCGATAAATGGTGGGCATACACGTGGTCAGTTAATAAAATAAATGATTAGTAATCTATATAAAATTAGTTATTACATTAGTTTGGGACTCACGGTTGTACTCGGTCAGAATCAAGTGCCACTTATTCAACGCATGTATTCTGACGGTGCTGCTTTACGGTTGCGAGTATTGGCACATCACCAAGGCACAGGTTAATCTTATAATTTGCTCTGAAAACAGATGCTTGCGGCGAATACTAGGGGTAAGGTGACTGATTTTGTCAGGAACTCAGAGATAAGAAAGCGGATGGACCAGCCTCTTATTACGTAAAAAAAAGGGATGATGAACCTGGCTTGGACACGTACTGCGGATACCTCAGGAGTACCCGAATCCTGCCTGTCTCTTCTACCAACCAGGTGTATTCCATCGCCCTGGAAGTCCGCTGATGAACGTCTATAGGATGTATTCGATGAAGGATGACCTGGGAGGAACCGCGTGATGGCCATATACTCTAAATAGGGAGCGAATATGGTTAAAAAAATTGAATAAAATGGTCAGTAACTAAATTAAACTCTCAAGTATTTATAAAAAACTGTCAGTTTTTTAATTACTCCAAACGTAACCATTGTTTATTTCGCAATTATTTACCGACTTAGCGTCATTATTAACTGACCATTTATCGAATTACAGACCAAAAAAACAGTTGCCTTTGATAGAGAGAGTGACAAGTTTTCAACTGGTTCTCTCTAACGCTTATTTTTCCATCTCTGTCTTATCAAAAAAGAGAGGTAATGCAGGCTTCTTAATTATAGTTTATGTTAAGGGCTTCTAAATATGTAAATATTGTTTTTTGACATTATGTGCAAATATAGTAAAATATCTTTTGATGGCAATTCTTGGGCTTTACCTTATTTATATATTTTATATATAATTATTTATTAAATACACATCAAACATAGTTATAACAATTCGGTAAAACATTAACAACGGTTATTTTGCAATTATCAGTACACCCAATGAATTCACATTTTTTCCCCAAAGGTGAGATGTTGTAATCTAATAAAAAATACTATTTTTATAATCATTTTTAAGTAAAATAATTTTTAAGAGCAAACCCACAAAGTCAACGAGTCGATGGCGAAAACCGCTGTTTTTCGTTGTTTTTTTTCGTCGATTCGTTGCCAGTTGAGTGGTTTACTGTGCTACAAACAGTAAGAAATTGCTTAAGTTTATTTATTACAGCAATAATTGTGTGACAAATGAACGAAACTTAAATCCAACTCTTTTTACAAAGTATCGCCACACGTACGTTTGGCAGTTTTACGTGAATAAGGTTTAACACTTTACACTCCTTAATTAATTTTAAGATTTTTATAATATTCGAACGTTATCAAATCAAATGGGCGATATACATCCAATAATTAATTAACAACAAATTTTTAATTATTTCATTATTGATAAGTTGTAAGGTATCAAATAAAAAAATGTAGCATTTCAAATTGTAATATTTTCCAAAACATTCCCCTGTGTAAATGCCAGGTTTTCTCTCACAACAGTCTTTTTCATTCCTCCTGAAACCTTCCTGTTGGAACATACGATACAGTCCTTACGTTTTTTATGTGAAAATATGAAATGGATGCGTCCATTCAAGCGCCGGACGGTGTCTTCTGTAGAAAGTCACTGCGGTATATAATGCTCCATAAATTTGCTTATTTATTACTATTATAATAATAATGTTTTCTTATAACTAATTTCGCGATCGGACAAAACACATCCTGTAGAATACCAATAAATGGTACTTGAAATGAAAAAAGGCAGTAAAATAATCGTAAACTCATTTTCAAAGTATGCTGTAGAATATATAGTTCTAAGGGTTAAAATTTGTGATCAAAAACGACGTGCAATTTTTGTTGCAGTGAAATCAGCTCATGATATTAGCAATTTCCTATTAAAAGATTCAATTATCCGATTAGTTTTCCGATTTTCGTAGACTTCTACAGTGATATTAATTAAAATGGATATAGAGAAAATTAAGTGTGCGAAATAAAATGGTCGTTATGTCTATACTTGGTAATTTTAAGGAAAGCCACAACAAGATTTTCAATTGTATAAAATTTGATGAACAGTGTGATGTTTAAACATGAATTTTATCAATTCAGCAAAATTGATTTGACTCTTCCTTTATATATTATATGCACGTATGTATTTTAGTTGTTTTAGAATATTTAGGTCGTTTTTCAATTAATTCAACACCGTTTTCCTTTCGCACAGAGGATTATTCTTAATTATTAACTGAAAGAATGAAAATACAAGTAATAAACAAAAGCCTTATTTAAAATGCAGAAGTAAATTAGAGACAAATACTTTTAAATGAATTCTAAGTCAACTGTTCGTGAAAAAATATTTAAAAAAACAGGTTAATAATAAGGTATTATGTACAAAGATGTTGTTTACTGTTAAAAAAAGGATTTTATTTTACAACTATAATATATATTGTGAGACTTGAAATAAAAAATCAATCAAACGAAATGGTTTGTTCAACAAAATATGGTCTCATTTAACCATATTCGCTGCCTATTCGGAGCATATGGCCATCACACGGTTCTTTCAAGATTCTCTGTCCCCCGCCAGTCTTTTAGCCGTAGCTCAGCCGCGTACATCTTATGGATGGTCATCAGCGGTTTTCCATGGCGACGGAATCCATACGGTTGGTAGAAGAGACATGCAGGATCCAGGCTACCCTTGGGCATCCGCAGTACATGTTTTTATTTTGGACATAATAAGGAGCTGGTCCATCTTCTCTCGTACTTCCGAGTTCCTTACAAAGTCAAACCACCGTACGTCCTAAGCATCTGTTTTCGAAGCACAGTATACGGTTACCCCGTTTATATAATGTTTGTTTAATTGTGTTAAATCATTTAATCGAGATCCTTTAACGAAAACGGTTTATTAGCTTAGTTTTATTTAATGATTTGGGAGTTTTAATTTTAATTTTTAAGTTATCTAAGATACATTTTTTAAATCTCTGAGCTTTTATGTTGATTCATACATACATAGCGGTGCAAACATTTCTAAAAGAATATAGATAAAACGCGATGAACTTAACAAATCCAAATATTATGTATAGATAAACTAATTTTATACTTATGACACACTACTCTTACTTTCAAAATTAACTACTGTTTCCACTACATATTTAAACGTCTTAATAAGATTGTTTTTGAAGAAAACGTGACAAGATAGTTTAGTGAAAAATTAAGTTTACTTTCCAAACCAAAATAATTTAGAACACTTGTTAATTTTAAATGAGATATAGGTTTAATTGTTTTCCCAACAACTTGTAACACAGAGCAGCATTGTAAAATTTTTGTCGATATTTTTCTATTTTTTAAGATAACAGTCAATATAAAAAACTTGTTGGGAGCTACTTTTCAATGTAAATTTTTTTCGGATTAACTTCTTATATAATTCTCATTAGAAATTTTATTTTACAGTTTTTCCTTTCTTCAAACTTAAGAATTTTAACAAAAAAATCTTGAGACCCGTTGTGAAAGAATGCCGTGACCACGGTCTTGCCATTCGTTAATCCACTAAATAACCAGTTAAGCACGAATCAGGTCGAGCCGAATAGTCGATTTTATTTTTCATCGCCGGCAGTAAATATGTTTTTTCAAAATTCACGGAAGTTTTCGGGATCGACCAAATTTTGCTTTGGGATCGACCGGTCGATCGCAATCGACCGATTGGGCATCCTTGATTTAACACGTTGAAAGAATGTATTGTGGATTAATTGTTTATGGAATGATATATTTAATTATTGTATAATTATTTCTGTGTGCGAAAGGTAAAGAGCGTTGAATCTAAAAAAGTTACTTTTATTAATTTAACAAGATTTGCATTTGTATAATATTTGATGAAAAATGGATGATTAAACATGAGATTTTTCTAATTCAGCAGCATTGATTCCTTTTTCTCTTATATACATATATTCAACTCATTTTTCGATTTTTAAGACATATCTTTTTGCTTTCGCAAATAGAAATGTCCATTTACAATGATAGCCGTTGAACACAGATTTATAATATTTTTTGCATAACCCGCTATAAATCTGTATGCGAAGAAAATTAAAATATGTACATGCATATAAGAGAAAAAGAACGAGTGGCTGAATTAGTAAAATTCACGTTTAAACATTACATTTTTCATCAAATTTCATACAGATGCAAATATTGCTTTGGCTCTACTGAAAAGTACCAATTTTAGACTTAAATCCCTTTTCCTTTCGCACTCAGAAATAATAACCCGAGTCCGCGGTCTCGTGGTCAAAGTTTTCGGCTGCGGTGCTCAAGGGCTCAAATCCCATTACGGACAGTATATAAATTAATTTTTCAATCGATCTATTGGTTTCTGTTTGAAAGTATGCTTGCTGCGATACCTTTAATTCCCTCCACCAATCCGACCAAAAAAAAAACAGGGCGTAGCGTGAGCGATTAACTAACCAGTAGTCACGTGCCAACCTATTTTTCTATCCGTACACTTCTCCAAAAATAAGGAGGTTAAGCCATAGAGTAACAAGCATTTGCCTAACACAAAACAGTTGAGATAAGGTTCATCAAAAGTCAAAAGGAAAACATTTCAATTAACATAAACGATATAATAGTTTATAAATCAATACGTAAGTCTACATTGTTTATTAAATAATATTATTTGCTCTACAATATCTCACTAAAAATATAACACAATTTAGATAAGTAAGAAAGAGTCATCTCATTCGAGATTAATTGTAAATTAATTTAAATGCGGTCCTGTATTTACAATGATATTTATACGCTGCGAGGAAAACTGTCTTATTTTACAACATTGGTTACATGCTCCGTTTAACTACAGTGGACTACTTGATGCGCTGATTAAATACGAAATCTTAAAATAAAACACTTTGTCACCACTGTCTTTGTTATGGAAATTAAATTTTGAATATTCGCTATGTAGGGGGTAATACGAAACCTTTTCATTGTCCACATATTTTTTTTGTAAGTAAGTGCATTGTTTGCCAATTATATTTTTTTTATTGTTATATTAATATATTATTTCGTCGCCTTGAGTAAACATTGCTCCGTTTGCTCTTTTTTCACAGAATAACTTTTAAATTCAGCTTTATTCGCATTCGAAATACGGCTCTATCTTCATTTTAAAAAAAACCTTACAATTATCCGTAAATACATCAAAATTCAAATTAGAAAAATGTTCTATCTGAAAAAAATACAAATTGTACAGTGTATTAAGGTTCCACCTGTTTATATATGTAATTACTGACAGAATAAATTGCTGTTTTTGTGGTAACTGGTATAATTAATGCACCTATTGAATTATTCCAGACAAATAATTGATATGCATGAATGTTATTGTAGACTTCTATCTAATCTAGTTTCCGTCAATTTTATTACTTACCACACTGCTAGTACAGTTTAAAATATCAAATGATACAATGGAAAGATTTGACTGTATAACTAGAACGATACCAAACGTATATTGAATAATAATAGTCAAAAATCACATATTTGTATTAGTGACATTTAATAATCGTCAGTGTCCGTGGCGCAGTTGGTAGCGTTGCTGGCTACGGTTACGGGATGTCTCGGGTTCAATTCCCGGTGCGGACGGTTTTCATAGATTGATTTTTCAATCGATTTATGAATTTGCGATTAGCTAACCACTAGTTCCGTCACAGTCCTATCCTTCTATCCCTACTCTCTTCGAAAAAAAGAGAGGTTGAGCAACTGAGTGACAGGCAGTTCTCGTAGAAAAAATTCTGTCAAGATACCTCCATTAGGAGACCATATGCTCCACATTGGGGGCGGACATGGGAAAAAAAAAATAACAATTTTCAATATTTTTTACGTGTCTGAAAAGAAAATTTATGTTTCTTACTACCGCTGATGAGGTTTTTTATTCATGCAAGTCAATTATTAGTATGAATTTTCTTACAAAAAAATAAATAAAAATGGCACGGTTACCCCGTGTTCAACTCCACTCCAGTTACACTTTGACATACGACACTGGTGTCTATGTGACTCACCGCTATGTCCCGCGTACCCAATAACTGTCATTCAATTTTCGATGCGCTACAATACGAATACATACTTGTGATACTTACAGCTTACTTAAATGTCCCGTTTACGGATTTTCACGGCTTTGTACGTTTACAAACTGAGTTAATCCTTTTTTCGTTGTGCGCTCGGAAAAACATCTAGCGCAAGCTCCCGGAACAAGGAAAGCTTATTTGTTCGAGGCACTATGTACTTACTATTACCAATATAATATCACCGGTGTAGTGCCAGAAGGCGTTTTGTTTGCAAACACTGTTTTGAGATAATCAACTTTTAAGAAAATCGTAAAACTAATTTAAGCCTCTCTATTAAAATACCTAAAACATTATTTATTAATTAAACAGACTACTTTATGAGATTCGTCAATAATTTACGAATTCGATTTAAGTATTGGTATTTTTTTTTTGCCACAAATACTGTGAACGAAACTAACTTAATTCATATCGACTGTGGAAAGGCAAAAGGACGTAACGTGTATTAAATTTTATACTTTATAATTTAAGACATCGACTGAGGGTTCCTTATAAAATTTCAATATCAAATTTGAATTATTGAGATTTTGTACAAATGTTCGCTCGGTCAGTTCGAGTCCATTCGTGCGCTCGAATGCCTGAAGATGTCGAAAAGCGAAACCCGGGTCGTTTGTGACAAAATACATGGAAGTGTACAAAATCTCAATAATTCAAATTTGAATTATATACATTGTGATAATCGAATTTTTTTTTTGAAAAGTTGGAGGGATACGTCCTTTTGTAGTTTACAGTATAAAGGGAAAATGACGTAACACACACCAAAAATATTGTTTAAAACTCGCACAAAACGTGCTAATACAGTATATTTATATATAAATATCGACTGTGGAAAGGCAAAATGACTTATCCCTCCGTCTTTTAAAATATTTTTTATTCGATAATCATAATGTGTGCAATTTAATACACGTTTTGTTTGGACTATACACAATATATTTTTGTATGAGTTACGTCCTTTTTCTTTTCCACAGTCGACATATCACCACGTTTTGTGTGAGTTATACAAAATATCTTTTGTTGTGGGTTACGTCTCTTTGGCTTTCAAAAGTCGATATGTATTTCTTCAAATTACGTAAAAAATACATGATATATGGCTGTGCTAGTTTTTTTAGGCGATAGACCGTTCTAAAACCTATCGTACAGCATTCATAACGTAAATCAGCCGAATTTCGACTTATCGCCTTCTGCCACTCTGCCGAATATTATAATTATAATATAGATATACTAAAATCTTGTTCCTTTTTTGTTTATTATCAGTCGGGTTAGCAATAGAAAGTTGCATTCTAGTTAAGTTTTTTTTATTCTGCGTTATTTCGTTTTAATGTTTAACGACTAGCATTGTATAAACCTACAAAGCGAAAAAAAAAATGTGGAAGAGATATTTAAAAATGCTTATCTTTTATATTTACGAAAAGGTAAAATAATTAAAGTTTTTCAGTACTAAAAAAATAACTTGAATTCGTGGTTATCACAGAATAAGCATTTAACATCAAAACCTACTTCTTTTAATTAGTTAACAACCGTCATATGTTGGCTATTAGTCGATGGAACATAGTTTAAGCTTAACCAACTGGTTCTAATGTAGATAAAAATTGGTTTTAATTATTTATGTTCACAATTCTATTATTTTTGTGAAATTGCCTATTAAATGAAATGAGCAAAATTCTGCCTCATTCATAAAGTAGGCAAATTTTCTGCCGAGTGCATGAATTCGGCTTGAATGAACTGCCAAATTCACTCACTCGGCTGATAATTTGCCTAATTCATGAATGAGGTAATGGGCTCGCAGTTTTCATGAAGTAGACAAAATTTTGCTGATTTTACGTAAAAAACAATTTCACTCATTTGGCGGAACATATCGATACCTCAGTTCCGTAGTGTAACAAGTCAAAAAATAAACAGTTTTTTTATTTAAATATATATATAAATATATTTTTTATAAATATACATATGTTTTTAGATAATCCTAACATTCCATTAAAATAAAGGTAAAATAAAAGATTCCTTATTATCTCAGAACTATACTTTTTGCCGGCGTCCTTGGTGCAGTTGCTAGCGTCGTTTCCTACGATTACGAATGACTCGGGTTCAAGTTTTCATAAATTGATCTTTCAATCGATTTATGGATTTCTGTTCGTAGTCTGACTGTTTGTTATGTCTAAAAACTCCCTCTCACCCATTCGATCATCAAGGGGCGTAGCTAAAGCGATTAGCTAACCACTAGTCCTGTCCTAGCCGTATCCTTCTATCCCTACTTCCTTCGAAAAGAGAGATTGAACAATTTAGTAACAAGCAGTTCTCATAGAAAAATTCTGTTAAGATTAATCTCCATTAAAAGACCATATGCTTCAAGTTGAGAGCTCCACTTTTTGAGTTGTTACACTAAATATCGATATATACAAATAAATGTACTAACAAAAAATCTTAATAAATCACAATCGCCAATCCCACGTATTTCATCCTGTTTCATTGTTGCTATGGGATATTAAAAAAATAAATTCTAAAAATCCACTTCAATCCAGTGCTGTATATAGGACACAAAACAAAGAAGATAAAGTCGCATTTAAATAACAAATTACCCATGTACTTATGTACGTAAAGGAATATTTTTAAATAAACCGATGGTTAAATAGACATCTCGAGTTGGACTGTTTTGCATATGGATCTAAAAATTTATTCAGCTATAGCTGTCGAAAATGCACAGGCGCGTATCCAGGATATTCCAAAAATACACGAAACATTGTTTGTTGTTTATCCATAGATGGAAGACGTTATTAGATATCATTAAACATAAATAATCATACAAATAAAATTGGTGAACTAACTCACCAAGTAAAACGGTCGTTGATAAATCGAAAAAATGGCTTATTGAGTTAGTTATACATTCAAGAGCGACCTTCCATTATGCCTGAAGTGTAAAGTATTCAAACAATGTATGCTAGCAGTGTTGACGTATACTTGCGAAACATGGACTCTCAATACACGAGAGGTCCAAACATTTTGAGTGGCGCAACGTGGCATAGAATGGTGCATGTTGGGCATTACGCGTAAGACACCAATGGATAAGGACGCAAACAAGAGTGAGAGATGCGATAGAGGTCACCAAATTGATTAAATGGCGGTGGGCTGGACAACCGCTGGACGAATGCAGTGATTCAGTGGTACCCGATGGGCACTAAGCGACCACAGGGCCCCTGTAGGCCCTACCAAAACCTGTTGGATTGACAAACTTGTCAGGTTCGGTGGAAGTACGTGGCAGCAAAAAGCAAAGAACCGAGAAGAGTGGAGGGAACTGTTGGAGGCCTTCCAATGTGGCCTTCCAATACCAAAATGTTCCTTATTTCAAACTCTACCGAGGAGAACACAGTTATTTCCATAAATTATACTTTTACTTAAAAACAGTTTTGTACAAAAATGTATTTATTATTAAATTTGGATTATTGAGATTTTGTACACTTCCATGTATTTTGTCACTAACGACCCGGGTTTCGCCTTTCGGCATCTTCAGGCATTCGAACACACGAATGGACTCGAACTGAGCGACAGTAAACAGTGTCTAACGTTTATATAGAAGATACAAATACGACAAATATTATTTACGAGGTAAGATATTATACGTCTGAGAGCCACACTGATACCTGAGTTAAAATTTCGGAAATCGCCCTAATCCTTATTTTGTAAACACCATATTAACAGAGTGGCGAATTGCCGAAGGCCTCAGTCGATGTCTTAAATTATATCTTAAATTATATCACATATTTGTTATACACTATTAGATCATACACAGTGCATTCACTGTAGCCCAGTGGCGAATTGCCGCTTTTCAACTTCTTTTAGAAATACCAGTGATTTTACAATTATAATAGTATTGTGGGTTTTGACGGGATGTAATTCGACGAATGGGTAAATATATACAATCATTCCACATTTAGTGACATCTGTTAGGTGTTTCAACGTATAGGATATAATAGCGGAGAATTAGGAAGGTTCAGCTGCTCATTCAAAATTGGCAAGGAATTTAACTGGGCTCTATTAATTTCCAAAATTTCTTCATAAAATAATTTATGATCCCCCATGTTTTTATGCAACAGTTTAACCCCATCATCCGCATTAAACGGCGAAACCCGGGTCGTTAGTGACAAAATACATGGAAGTGTACAAAATCTCAATAATCCAAATTTGATATTGAAATTCCATCAAGCACCCTCAGTCGATGTCTTAAATTGTATTTATTATTATTTGAAAAAATTCACAGTCCAATTACTGAAAACTGTAAGTAAGTGTTTTCTCCCAGAATTACGATGATATACAATGTTTAATATTTCTGATTGATTAGGCAGTTACTTTGTGGAAATTCGTTTTTTTCATTATAAAATTTATAACTTGGTTTTTTTGACATTGCGTCTAACTATGTGTGAGTAATGAACAACCGTGTAATACAGCTCTTCTCAAACTTTTCCCTCAGTGATAGAATTGAAGTTTAACTAATAACAACTACTTTTCTGTCTCTCCCAACCAATTCACTATCGTTAAAAATTATTGTATTATTGTGAATAGTCACCTGATATTCTTATCACTGAAATATCTCAGTATTCCATAAAAAAATTATCACGGAATTATTAATGTAGGTTTTAGTTATTAGCAATAGCAAACATAATTTCATTCAAACGTATAATATGTTTTTTTTGCCGTGGTTTTACCCAATATGGTGCATATAGATTCCTAATGGAGGAGGTTAGTCAGTTGCTTAACCGCTCTTTTTCAAAGATACTAGGGATAGAAGGATAGAGTTGGACAAGACTAGTGGTTAGCTTATCGCTCTCGCTAAGCGCTCCGTTTTAAGGAACGGATGGGTGGGAAGGAATTCTAGAAATCACTGCATCACGGATCCGGTTATACAATATTAAAACGAGAGTTTTTTTTTATTTTTTAATCTCTCATAATTTATTATTTAACGTTGTTTGTTACGAGTGTGTCGCGGCACAGTGGTTGAGAATGGCTGTGTATTAATTTATATTAATATTGAAAGTATTGATATCAATTCCTTTATTATCAAACTAACTATACAATTTACGATAAAGTAGGATATAATATAGTGACTGATCGAGTAGAGCAGAAGGATTCATCGTTCGCATTCATATAAATATTATAAGTCTAGTAAATTAATATTTTGTTATTTATTGAAATCACGGTGTTTTTTATAATCATATTTTAAAATACTAATTTCAAAACTGAATTCATCTAAATTGGCATATCCTTTATTTGTTTTGAAAAGTTCTATCTACGGAAAGTACAAATATTGTAAAGCAAAGTTTACTGTTGTGGACCTAAGCAATTTATCCCTCGGCACGTTTGCAGTGTCTATGCTTTCTTTCAATAATAACTAACTAAAACATAGACTTCAACGAGTAGACAGACAACAGAAAAACTTTTAAGGATTTTGTATCTACACATTCCATAAAGTAAAACATAAAATGTTCTTTTATGTAAACTAATTGATATTTTTAAGAAAGAAAAAGTGATTATTTATTAGGCTGACTGCTCGAAATTCATTTTTGACTATCGTAAAAAAGCAGGAGTGACGAACCTGCGCCCTTCAAGCCACATGTGGCTTTATACGGTCTCAAATGCAACCGTTTGACTAAAATGAACAAATACATATTTAAATAAAATTTCATTGCTTTCTTTCGTTTGAAAAATAATGT
Source organism: Himalopsyche phryganea (assembly GCA_022494535.1). NCBI lineage: Eukaryota > Metazoa > Arthropoda > Insecta > Trichoptera > Rhyacophilidae > Himalopsyche > Himalopsyche phryganea. Next base: position 5,122,130 of record JAGVSL010000025.1, read on the forward strand.
AAAAACATTTTTGTGTATGTTCCTTAAATGCGGCCTTACGACAGGAAAAGGTTCGTCGCCCCTGGTATTAAGTATAATATATTATTTACCAATGAAAAATATTTAATTTCTTATTCAGTCCAGTTCCGAATGCGTATAGTTACATTTGAAATTTTAAATTACTGTAAATCAGTGCACATCAAAATTAGATAAAAAAAATATTAACCCAGTTATTAAATAACTTAACTAATAAATTGAAATTTACAAAAGATTAGATGAAATAATATTTACTAAATAATTAAGTAGTAAATAGCACTTTTCTGTCATTAATAATAACACCTATTTTATTTCAGTTATTTCCATAAATTATACTTTTACTTAAAAACAGTTTTGTACAAAAATGTATTTATTATTTAATTTGGATTATTGAGATTTTGTACACTTCCATGTATTTTGTCACTAACGACCCGGGTTTCGCCTTTCGGCATCTTCAGGCATTCGAGCACACGAATGGACTCGAACTGAGAGACAGTAAACAGTGTCTAACGCTTATATAGAAGATACAAATGCGACAAATATCATTTACGAGGCAATACATTATACGTCTGAGAGCCACACCGATACCTGAGTTAAAATTTCGGAAATCGCCCTAATCCTTATTTTGTAAACACCATATTAACAGAGTGGCGAATTGCCGAAGGCCTCAGTCGATGTCTTAAATTATATCTTAAATTATATCACATATTTGTTATACACTATTAGTTTTTTTATTTTAAAAAATAAAACACAATTTGTTTGTACTACTTCCACATATTTATAATGATCAGGACCGGTTTCGCTCATCACGAGCATTATCAACTGATTATCGCGAGCATTATCACGAGCATTATCAACTCAGTTGATAATGCTCGTGATGAGCGAAACCGGTCCTGATCATTATAAATATGTGGAAGTAGTACAAACAAATTGTGTTTTATTTTTAAAAATATAATGTCTTTCCACCAAGAATTGACAGTTAACTCCTTAAAAGTAATACACTATTAGATCATACACAGTGCATTCACTGTAGCCCAGAAATAACGCTTAAGGACTTATGTCATATTGGCTTGCACAGTTGAGTGTTCAAATAATCAATTAGACATCTTCATCTGTCACATTTTCAATCGTTTAAGGATGTATGTTATAGTTTTCATTACTTCCTGCCGCTTATTAAAAGAATCAAAACCTAAAACTTTCACCTAATCTAATTACGTCCTTCGTATTTACCGCTCCTGGAATGTACGTAAGTTGTATGACTGACTGCGAAGCCAATTCTTGACAAATGTTCCATATATGAAGCCAACAGGTTCGGATATGGTTATAAATTCTTACGATTTAATTCAGGGAATCTAATAAGATTTTATAATTAAAGATATCGACTGAGAGTGCTCGATGGAATTTCCTAATCACTAACGAATCGGGTTTAGCCTTTCGGAATCTTCATAATTTTCGAGTACACGGATGTGTCAGTTCAGTCTCACAAAACCTATGAAAATGTAAAACAATAAATTAAATGATTTGATAAGTTTGACGCTGTTACAAACAGTACAACATTGTTCCAAATATTTCATTCAACGCTTACTTAGTTTTTCTTTAGCGGTAATGCGGGGATCAGAGAAAAGGGGCGGGAGAGGTTTGTCGTCTCCTCCGTCTCTATCGCATCGCACTGGTTTGAGCGAGTCAGTGATACAATGCATTCGTATTGGTGTCTCGCCTACTGACTGACTGACTTATTTGACATGGCTGCTTGAGATGCCGACATTGACAATTTATCTCAGTTACAAAAACACGACGTGCAACAGCTTTATTTTAAAATTAAATATTACTGAATAATATTTCGTATCATGTTCTATAGTTAGGCATAACGTTGCCATTAATGATTTTTTTACCATATCCGCTCCCAGTGTATATCATATGTACGCCCAATTTAGGTATCTCAACAGAAGTTTCTCTACGACTGCTGCTTGTTACTCAGTTACTCAACCTATCTCTTTCTAAGAGAGTAGGGGTAGAAGGATGCGATAAAGACATAACGGTTAGCTTATCACTCTCGCCACTTTCCTTTTTTCGATAAAATTCGAGTCATTAATAAAAAACTTCTACAATAAATTTTTACGGTGATAGATTCTCTTGACAGCATCTCCTTGCGTTTCATTTTCGCTTTAAGAGCAGCCTCGTCTATCTGGCATTCATTTTAAACTGGCATTGAAACATTTAAGGCGAGATTTGTTTTTAACACTACGGTTCATTTAGGTGTATGAAGTACAACCAGCCAACAGGCATCTTTGTCATGGACACCAACTCTGCATCAGTTTTTATATTGTCCACCTATCACTTCTTGGGCAGACCAGAGATCAAGTCGTTACTAGTATCCCTTCATTTGCCGTGATGAGAGGTCTAAATTCCTCGTTTAAGACTTCTATTCCTCAATTTATTGAATAAGCTAGAGCTTTTTACATAATACGGCAACAGATTTTTTAACAGGGTTCCCAAAACAATTAATTTCAGAGATAATAACAAAGTATAGTAAAAACAAAATGTTGACAACTATTTTAAAGAAATGAACTCATTATAAATTCCATCAGAAATGGTGCGCAAGATTCGCAAGTGAGTAAGTTGGTAAGGAACATATCGACTGTGTTTGCCCAATTGATGTAACCCTCAAACTCTAAATTGTTCAGGGGAGAGTAAAAACGGTTTTTATCGAAAACATTATATGGTGAGTTGCGTTATGAATCTTTGAAATTCACTCCTGTAAATTGTCATGTTTTCAGATTAGAAATTATACCTAGGGAGTTTCGATATGTTAGTGGCTAACATCATGTAGGGGGGATTGAATTTTAAACCTTAAACCAATGTAAAATGATGTTGCCTTTCGAAAAAGTGGTCAATTTATTTTTCTAATTTACATCATTTGGCCGAGGCCTGCTTTGTCGTTTTTAAAGTGAGACCCAATCATTAACGCATTTTCGTATTTTTCGAGGGTTACATCAATTGGCAAAAACACCGTCAATATTGACGGTTCTGAGTAAAACAACAAATGAAAATTTTAACTCCTGCAATAAAGTCTTTTGCCTTGGTATTTTATGTTGCATAGATAATTATAATATCAAAAAAGAGATAAATTTCTGCTAATCTAATACTAATCAAGATGGAAAGCAATCGACAGGGCAATTGCTTGCCTAAAAATATACATTAATATACTTACTTATTGCCGCTGTGTTTTTACAAACTGGTATAATCAATGCTTCTAGCGAGTTATTCCTGACAAAGAATAGATATCCAAGAATCGCATTGTACACTTTAAAAATTAAAATTGATAACTTAGTTATTCGACTTGGTTTATCAATAAAGTGACGCGTTTCGTCTCTTAATTTCCGGAAATAAATTTATTTCCCTTGGGATTTTCATCTCCAAACACTAGTAATTGATTTTTAATTAGTAGTTTTTTGGCAATTAGTCTATCAGTGTTTATATCTTACCCTCTCCCCACGTCCAGTAGAATGGAATAAAACCCACCCTATCCTTTATTCTAAATGTAAGAATTAGAATCATTCTCTACCTTTCAAATAAATAACCTTGCAATATGGTTAGTCTGAAGATGCTTCTTAAAGAGGCGAAACGCGTCACGTTAGTGATAAACCAAGTGGAATAACTAATTTGTCAATTTTAATTTTATATTAATCTCAACTTATTTTGTTAGAAGTGTTGTCTAAACATTTTGTACCAAATTCATTATTATTTTTAAAACACTGTTTCGCCATTTTTTTCCACGGATATGACAAACACATTGCAGTGCAGTCGAGCAACACGGAATATTTGCGTTTTTCTTCATATATAGTATATAGAAATAAATAACTATCACGATATATATCTTGGAGCACGCAAGCGGAATTCAACGTCCGGAATGAATTTAAAAACACAACTCAATAATAAATAATGCACGCTATAATTTATTGCATTATTTTAAAAACATATTCGCTCCCTACTCGGAGTATATGGCCATCACACATCAATGCATGCGTTGAATAAGTGGCACTTGGTTCTGACCGAGCTCAACCGTGAGTGTCTGACTTTCCGCATTGAGTTGAAGGTTGCTCCAGCTATCGCTTACGGAATTACGGATTGTCATCTCCTTCAAGTATCTGAAGCCGTCAGCTCTCTCGATGTCTTGCTCTGCGCTGGCCAATTTGTCTATAGTCTGGGTCCGAATTAGGGTTGCCAACTTTTTCTGAGACAATTCCTGGACATATTGCCCAAAACTAAAATATATGTATGTAATTTCACAATATTCCCTACTGAGAAACCATTGGATTCTGGACAATAAATTCAATTCCTGGACAATCCAGTCCAATTCTGGACGGTTGGTAACCCTAGTCTGAACAGAAACTGTTGAAGATCTCATTGGTTTTACTCGCATTGAATTACCAAGAGTATTCAGGAAACAAAGGACAGGCTGCAGAGCAACTCATCTAGTATTTGTATTTTTTACATTCCAGTCCCGTAGCTGGGTGGTTAATGCTATTGAGGATTTATTACACTCGATTGCGGTGTCTTTGATTCCCAAAATGAACACGTCAATTTACAAATTTTTACCCAAATGCATAATTAATTGTTTATGATAGTATCACTTCTTCTTACTAAAAGTAATTTTCTTACTCCATAAACCAATCCTTGTCTTCTATGAAAAGAAAAGTTGAAATTAGAGATGACAATACCGGTAATACTGATACCGGGTTCCCGGTACTTAAAAATACCGGTTTTTTGATATTACAAAATACACCGGTACAATTATTTGATGACTGCTCGTTCAACAAGCTGTAACTTATTTGCACGAAGATGAAATCACGATTGACAGATTTCAAAAATTAATGAGGTAACCTTTTTCATATATATATATAATTAAAATTAATTTAATGTATTAATGAACGTTAGCCTTTTATGCTCGCAATAAAGATCTTTTTCAATACTGGTAATAATAAAAGGACGTAACCCACACACACAACGGGTGTTGAATTGTATACAATGTGATTATAAAACAAACATATTTTGAAAAAATGAGGGATACGTCCTTTTGTCTATACACAATATTTTTGTGTAGGTTACGTTCTTTTGCCTTTAAAATAGCATTTTTTACAAGCGTTATAGTGTAGTTGATTTTCATTGCTATTTTTATCCGACTGTAATACAGTTCTACTAAAATAAAATCAATTCAATCAATAATATACACATTGGTAAAAGATGCTAACATTTAGCAACCATACTGTCGTCATATCGTTCTGACGATTAAAATAATTTATATAGAGAGTATAAAAAAGTAATAAATTTTATAAAAACATACATTATAAATTTGGAGAAAGCTACAGCGTTTTTATGAACACCGTGTTTTTTTTAAATTTACACATGTATACGAGAATAAAACATGGGTTCATAATACAATCACACACGCTTATGAAAAAATCCTACACACACAAGCATTTCATTCTTTTCGTCAACAATAATAACCGCTTGTGTATTGGTACAAATGTGAAAACGCTTAGGATAATAGATAAAGGATATGACCTACAATTTAATTTACGTAGATAAATGCTGTTATTTGAGCATTTAATTTGTCATTGATAGCTCAATCGAAATTTGGTGAATAAATACTTCATACTAAGAAATTCGCGCGAAAATTTATTCATTCAATTAATATTAAATTTGAATTGCTTAATTTCGTACATCTCCATGTGTTTCGTCTCCAACGACCCGGGTTTCGCCTTTCGGCATCTCCAGACATTCGAGTGACCAAAGACATGGAAATGTTCAAAATTTCAACAATTCAAATTTGATATTGAAGTTCCATCTAGCACCCTCAGTCGATATCTTCAATTAATGTTTAGCTTTCAATATTCAATGACCAATCTTCGACACATGCGTCATTAAATCCGTGTGCTAATGTACGAAAGGAAAGGAATTTAAATTGATTTAATTGAAAAACGTGTTAAATATTTTAAAATAACTGCAATACATAAACGCATATAATATAAAAAGGGAAAAGTCGAATCAATGCTGCTGAATTGGTAAAATTCATGCTTAAAAATCACATTTTTCATCAAATCTCATACAAATGCAAATCTTGTTTTGGCTCTCCTGAAAAGTACCAATGTTAGACTTAACGCCCTTTTCCTTTCGCATACAGAAATATTTAACGATATGTTCTGTTTGCGAAAGGAAAAGGGAATTAAGTTGAGTTAATTGAAAAACGACTTAAACATTCTAAAATAAATACAACACATACATGCACATAAGAGAAAAAGGACGACTTGAATCAATGCTGCTGAATTAGTAAAATTCACATTTAAACATCACATTTTTATCAAGTTTCATACAAATGCAAATCCTGTTTTGGCTCTCCTGAAAAATAGTAATCTTAGACTTAACCCTTTTTCCTTTCGCATACAGTATTGTTAGCCGATATTCTATATTATTTATTTCGTGATTGATAACATATCATTCCGATTTATATAATTTTTGTACATCTCCATAAGTTACGGTTTCCGTTTTTCAAATTTTAGACTTTCATTAAAGCTCTGCTTATTTACGAAGTAGATAGATGTAATATATTTATAATCATTGGTCAAATTTTTATTTTGCTGTGTATCCTTTAATAAAAAAATCGTTGCATAAAATATTCATTTAAAAGATAGTATATTGCACTCCACCCGCCAACAGCATGCAGCCCCACTAATAGTACTACCGCAAACGCCAGATTTAAGTATTTGCATTATTCTCAGTGGATTTTCTGACAATATTATTCAGGAACAATTCTCATAGAAAATTATCTGCATAATGTATACAGAAAAAAATAATTCATTGATTTAAATGTTTTAAAATTATTTAATTTCGGTGATAATTCATCATAAAATAAAATATGCAGTTATTATGGCATTTTTTTATGTGTTTATGATCTCTTTCGTCAAGTGAATGAGCATTGTCAGCTGATGGAAATACTACAAATACTGAAATTCTCACTCACCAAACAAAACTGATTATTATCATGTTAAATAATTGTGGGATATCATAACTCAGAATATCTATCAATGGTTGTTTTTGGCATAGAACACACGCTTAAACATACACCGATTTCCATGACAGTACAATGTTGCACTCTCATTGGATGGAATGGAGATTAATAGCTTAGAAAATTATAGGGCATTGGAGAATATGAGTTTTGAAAATGAACAACATCTTCACGTTCATTTTAGATGGGAGTTTGTAAGTTTAGAAAGAAAATTTATAATTTAAATGGTAAGAGTGAACACGAAGAACAATGCTGCATTCAAAACTGTTTTTTTGCATATGCTGGAGATTATGAGTTATGATACTAAATCACTCAATTGTGGAATATTTTTTTAATAAAAACACTTGAATTTGAACATTTGAAAACATACACGAACACTGCACAATCCAAAAAATATTTTTTATTTATGAATAAAAAATTAATAAGCAAATAGTAAAAACTAAATGTATTGAAAATCATTTAGCGTGTATAATCTGATACTTATATTCTATTCTCACCATTTAAGAACACATTAAAAATAATTTATTACAATCAAAAGGGAAAGTTTCAACGACATACTTAAGATGAGGAAACCGGTTAAAGCAAACAAGGATCTTTTGAAAAACATCATTAAAATATATTTATTTATATTTTGATTGCAGTGAAATTAAAAAGTCCTCATTAATGAATAAAAAAGCCATATCCCACCGACACGAAAATTTTCAATGTACTCGGTGAATAAAACATAACACATACAAAATTCTAATGTATCATCCGCTTTATGATATGACTCACAAGTTGTGAGCTCTACAAGATTATGAATAAAAAATAGATAAAAAAATCAAAAACCGAAAATAAAAGAGTCAGCTAGTTACTTATTTTCCTTACTTACCATCGCCAGGAACTTAGAACCCGTGAAGGTGATTTATTTTAACGATGATTAACTTTCTTTTTTTTGAAACTTTACTGAATTAAATATAAATTTAATGTGGTTTGATTTTTGATTGCCGATTAGTAGTTATTCATTTTTAAGAGGTCCTTAACATTTCAATTATAGATTATTTAATTTCGGTTGTCTGTAATTTGTTTGATTACAAAAATGTATCACATCATGGCTACCCTAGTGCAAAGTTATAAGACGTGTAATCTACCTACCTATACTGGACCTTGAAACTTTTTTTGATCTACTATGGCAGCGGTTCTCAAACTTTTCAAAATTTCCTTCGTGGCGATCCCTTTAAAAATTGTTCGATGGTTCGAGGACCCCTTTAATAAAAAAAATAAAATGTTTATGATTTTGAAGAAATCGGAGGCGCTACATACCTACGGCGTGGGACTGGTTATAGGCTGCTGTGAATATTTTTTTTTTTAAACAATTTTGTATGTAGAAAATATTACATGTTATGTATTACCATGCGAGAAAGAGAGAGTGGTCGAATCTTGGCGTGGTGGGGATAACGACGGAGTTCAGTCACTTAATTTCTCTACTTGGGATAAATCCAAATCCCAAGAAACGTTACATGCCATAATTATAAATAAGTAGTGTAAATCTGCGTTCGTTTTTCACGATCTCATAACCGCGAACCACAGTTTGAAAACCGCTGTACTAGGGTAACATAGGTGAAACAGATAGCAATCAGTCCACACAAAATAATTTTTTGTTGACCTACTCAATCAGTATTATGGTTAAAATTTTGAATTTTTATCCAAATTCTTGTATTCATCTCTTCTGACGCATTCCCTATATTATGATCATTTGAAAAATGATCTAGCTTAGCAAATTCTTTTGCAAGCTCCTTTACATACTTGATATTGTGAGTGGAGATGGTTATTAAAAGTTATTTAATCTATCGATTTATTTTAATTAAACTCGTTCACCCACTGTAAATCCATCGGCTTATTGAAAACAAACACACATACTTACAAACGCGCTAATGAATAAATAATACACTGACATTTCATGTACGGCGTATTAAATTCAAAAAAAGAAGACCATCCTACATAACGGGACTTTTCACGGGCGAAAGTGTGTCAATGTAACAAAGGTCTTATGTCACGTACATTCGACTGCGGCGAGATTGATGTTTGAAACATCGCAAGCGACGCTGCGCATACAGGCTAAAAGTGACCTTGACCCTTGGGCTCGTCTTATAAAAGCGATAGTGATTCGCGTGCATCAATATATTGCAATGTGTAGATTTGTAGTTTTCGATTTCTGATATAAAAACTCGGTATAGCCCACAAAGGATTAGAGATGCAGTGCGTTGATAAATGAACTTTTATAGGTCAAAAAGGATGTTTTAAATTTAGAAGTTTCATTTAGGTTTGCGTATTAGCTAAATTAATTAAACATTGTTTCAATTTTTACAACTTTTATTCATTCATGAAAAATATTACTGTTTATTGATTGAATTGGTATTTACTTTCTAGAGCAAAATTATTATTAAATGATGCGAAATAGCAATGTATTGAGTTTCAAAAGAATTCCAGTATTTTTTTTTTCATTCAATTTAATTAATTAACCCTTACAGCGCTGGCCGTTTTTGCACGAATTTATTTTCAGTCGATTACTATGTTAAAACGCTCACTATCGCTGAAAATAGATCAATTTCAACAGTAAAAAATGAAGAATCGTGTAAAATATATATTAGTTATCCCATATACATCAAAAAGTAAACTAAGCTTGTCGCATTCTCGCTAAAATAATGGCTGCGGCCAGTCTTCATGTTCACCGTCAACAAGCACACAAGCATGCGCGTAGCTGTATAAGTATGTGTAATTCAAATAACTGAGATTAATTCTGCGTATCGGCAGTTCAAAGCTGAAATTCGAAAGATTGAACATCGAGAGCTCTTTTCAAAAAAAATATTTTCTTATATTCTACATTACATTTTCATGATCTGTTGCCTAAAGTCTCAACTTAAATGTTTGAACTATTTTTAAAGCATATATCCACAAGTGTTTCCCTTATAGTTTGGGCGGATATACGAGATAAAGTCTTGGACAGCACGTTCATCGGGTTAATATAGATTATATGACGACTATATGATATAGACGAGTTGCTCAACCTCTCTTTTTTGAAGATAGTAAGGATAGAAGCATAGCGCTAGGGCTACTAGTGGTTAGATAATCGCTATCGCTATGCCCTGGCTGGGTGAGAGGGAATTTTAGACAAACATCCATGCATACTAACAGAAAACCATAAATCGATTGACAAATCAATTTATGAAACTGTCCGTACCGGGACTTGAACCCGAGACATCGTAACCGTAGTCAACGACGTTGACCACTGCACCACGGACCCATTACACATTATTAATTACCTTTGTAAATCGGCTCCGTGGTGCAGTTGGTAACGTCGTTGGCTACAGTTACGGTTGTCTCGGGTTCAAGTTCCGGTGCTGACAGCTTCATAAATTGATAAATTTCAATCGATTTATGGATTTCTATTCGTAGTCATGAATGTTTGTGATGTGTAAAAAACTCCATCCCAGCCCATCCAAAGCGATTAGCTAACCACTAGTCCTGTCCTAGCCCTATTCTTCTATTACTACTAAAAAAACAGAGGTTGAGTAACTGAGTAACAAGGAGTTCTCATAGAAAACTTCTGTTGAGATACCTCTATTAGGAAGCCATGTGCTGTACGTCAGGAGCGAACATGGTAAAAAAGGTAAAAACAAATTCACAATTTTTGTCGAAGAATTATTAATTGCGTTTTTTTACAGTTTTTTAAATCTCATTAAAAAAAATTGCTCTTTGGAGAAGAATGCTAGCGAGATTCTAACAAACCAATCTCAAATGGTGTTCAAGGTATTAAGTATTTCAAAACAGTTAACTTTGTGTAAAAAATTAAGGTATATATTTAAACACGGTAGGCCAAGGGATTCATTTTTTCTATCGACTATTTCCCAATGTCCAAATATCGACATTCAAAAGTAAAACATAAAACATATTTTTTAGTGCAATTACCTAGCGTGACGGGCTTTTCAATAAAACCGTTCGCAGGACAAAAATATAACTAAAAATTTGTGTCCAATTTCAAAACAGCTGAATAATAATAAATACATTTCCAAATAGTGTTTTTCGTCATTTTCCGCGCACGGAGTAATATTCGTTTTTCGCGCAGTGCATTGCGCAAGCCCTTGGCCGCTACTAGATACAATCATAGTCCGTTCAACTCTCGCGGACCTGCATTATTAATGTTTTGATTTGCAACAAATTGCAGTCATATTTACAAGGTTTTTGATACAGTCCACATTACGTTTTAATTGTATATTTCTCTTATCTTTTACATGAACCAGTGTACTGGGCCTTGGAATCTTTGAGCAAGCTTCTGCATCAAATTTTCTGCCAAAAATTTACTACAGTGGCAGGATTTAGGATATTATTATTGACCCAACGACTATGGTGAACTGAGTCGATGTTTCTGTAAAATATGTCACGTCACTTTGACGAACGAAATTTTTATTGTCCCCAAAACACTGTTGTAAACATAGTAAATTGTAATTCAAAAAGCACACTATGACGTCAACAAATGCAAAAATGGCGACTGTTCATTTATTATCATGCTTCTTACATCTTCTACTACCCTCCAATATATTCACGACACTGCTTAATTAATTGCGCATCTAGCATAGCTTCAAATATAAGACCTAAATTTCATGCGAGTGTCTCAGGAGCAATGAGCACAAAAACTGTTATAATATTAATCGAGGAAGAATTGTAAAACCAACCAGAATAGTTAATAATATTATTGCCATTTATATTCTGGTTTTATTAGACACACAATTTGATTCTTTGAAATATTATTACATATCGTCTGTTAAAAAGAAAATGACGTTACCCAGACACCAAAAATACTGTGTACAGCCCATACAAAACGTGTATTAAATTGTATACATTGTGATTATCGAAAAAAATATTTAAAAAAACCGAGGGATACGTCCTTTTTCCTTTCCACAGTCGATATCATCAGCTTGCGGACGCTTCTGACAAATAGCAGCACTCTTCATTGCCTTCCATAAGCTTAATCCAATGATCATTTCTCGAGATACTAGGTAACATAGAACTATAATATAGTTCAAACATCTCTTTTAAGGTAACCCAATCCAAGTTTTTCTTTCTTCCGGACTTTAGAAGGGAAGTCACTATCTTGTTTGAGTTAATTCCATCCCAGAGACATGGTCCTGCCTAATAGACTATAATATAACGTCAACATGCAATGTCGAAATAATTAGATGTCGTTATTCTTTTATTGACTATATATAATATTGGTTCAACAACCTGAATTCTTATGTTAAATGATATTAAGGTAAACATACCAGCAGTTGACCGCTTAAGAAAAAGATTCAACAAAAATAACGATTTACGTTTAGCATTAGACCGAATGATGACAAAGTAATTGTATTCATAATGGACCACGTCTTGATTAATATAAGACAAAAATTAGGAAATGGTCTGTTACAAAAAAAATTGTTCAATTTTTAACAATTTTCATAGTTAATGTTTCAGTAGTTGACCATTTCTAATCATACTATTTCACGATAACCTTTCATCAGAGTTAACTCAGAGCTACCTGTAAGACCACTCTTGGTTGAATCAAGTAGCATATGCTTACATTCACTGATATCCTTAACAACTCTCTTACGAAATAATTCAAAATAAAATACTTACTGGATAAGGTGTTGTTTTCAAATTGCCGCTATGACACCCTAATGACATATATGGTGATGTGTTAGTTCCTCAATCCCACAAAAGATGGTCTCGCTTGTCTGAACCCTACAATTTAGAGCAATCCCGCGTCTACGTTTCTTATTTTGGACACTTTTTATTTAAAAAAGGTTGTTGACTGGTTCATAATCAACCACCAGTATATTTACCTTACTCACATTTTTATGTTACTTAAAAACCTCTCTAACTCAACGCTGTTATTGAAAGTGTTAAAACGCCCAAAAGGCTGTATTTTATTTTCAAATGATGTTTTATGATAAAACATAAATCTTTTATATTTAAATGTTAAAACTGATTTTGTCATATAAAAAGAATGTTAAAAATATAAGGCACCCATTTCTGGTGATACTGAATATTTTTCATGACTCAGTCAATAAAGTTTTGAGACAGATTCAGAGTCGCACTGTCGACACGATTATCAAGTCATGCGGAAAGTCTGTCAACCGACAAACCTAAGTTCGATGATTTCCTAACAATTATTACTCTCGAAGAGGAAAACAAGTTCTATATTGTCAGTTATCGATGATATAGACTAGGTAATGCATTATAACAACAATCGTAAAATCATACTTGTGATGAGAGCTTTTATAAAAGAAGGTTGATAATTTCTGTTTTGAATGTTTGTCTATAACAGTTTTCTTTTGTTTTGTTCCAGAATACACAACGGCCGAGGGTCAGCGGCGGCGTGCACCAATATGAATTTAAAGTCTTCGCCAACCTCCTGACTGGACCTTCACTCTTCAACGATCTCGCCTTCTGACAGCCCCCGTCGTAGACTTAAGGCGATCAACGCCGTTCATCCTTCTCCGACGGTCATCAGCGGCCCTTCGCTGAAGATGAAGTATTGCGCTACCTCGAACATGTCCGCCTTACCGAGTGCATCTCACGCGGACCACGCCGAGGTGGAGAGCCTTCTGCAGTCCTGGCAGGGTGAGATGCTTCTCAGTAAGGTGCCGTCTCATCCCGCGCCGCTCAGCCCACACATGATGGCGCCGGAGGATTTATCGCCTTCGGCGAGCGATTTCCACAAGACTTCTATGGAAGCCCTCGACCATCTCATTCTCAATTCTCAATTGCAGAATTCGAGCCTCGCGGAGCTGAAACCTTTGCCACCGTTCACTGGATACACTGGACACTTATCCATCAATGGTATTTCTGGACATCATTACCATGCTATTGCGCAAAGACTTCCAGAAGAAAACAACAACTTTCCATCACAGAGTGGATATAATAACGAACAAAATATTGTGTCAAGTTCTACGTGTGTTCCAGAATCCAGTGCTATGGAGGATACAAAAGTTTTTGCCATGAATTCGAGCGACGGTGAATCGAAAATGTTTTCCTCGACAGCTGAAAATACTGATTCTAAACTTTTTCTCAATGTGTCAGCAAATTCTTGCGCTCATGCTGATTCACCAGGAGTAAAACTATACGGATCAAACGCTGACAGCTGCGTTGAACTAAATCCTGATTCAGTCAGTACAAAAGGAGAAATTTACGATATATCTTCCATAGAAGACATTGCTGCGATAATAGGATCTGCAATCGCAGACACAACTGTCCCATCCCAAGTCGAAGATCCAGAACAAAGTGGATCTCGAGACAGCTGGATGGATCTGGATGCATGGTTCGAAGGAACCTGCGCTCAGCAAGATACAAAAATCATTATATCACCAGATAATCTTTCCGAATTTGTACTGCCTCACTCACCGCAGCAAGCGCAGATAGAATTCATTGCGAAATCAGAATATGGGAAACATGGACAAGAATCACACCACAAGAACCATGATTTCATTCAACGAAGCGTGAACCACGGAGGTTCGACACTGCAAAACCTTTTAACACACGGCTACATGCCACTTTTACAAAACAGACTCCAAAATGGTCCACCAGTGAAACAAGAAGTCCCAAGTTCGACCAGTTACGGTATGGACATTATTTCTACATCTAGCCCACCCGGAAACGTTGTTTCTACGACTGACAATATCCTCCTGAACGGAAGGTATATGCAGCATCACTATGCTATCGGTTTAAAGCCAGACGGACTATGTAGTCCTGATCATATGTTGGGAAACTACCCTCATACAACAACCACAACCCCTATGTCAAACAAAAGTAAGCGAAGTAGAGCACAGAAGAAGCAACAGCAGGCTGCTGTCAGTCATAGCATTGCATTTCAAAGCACCGCTGATTTAAGTGGTCTGCTCGGAAAAGAAAAGCCTGTCCATAGATGTAACATTTGCAATAGAGGTTTTTTGAATAAGTCCAACATTAAAGTTCATTTGCGAACACACACCGGAGAAAAGCCCTTCAGATGTGAAGTATGTTCGAAGGCTTTCCGGCAAAAAGCGCATCTGATAAAACACCAGCAGATCCACAAACGAATAGGAAGAGATTAGTTTATTTTGAGTGGATTTTGCAACTATGCCTCCCTAACATTTTGCGTTGCGATAGGGTAAATTGTTGAATAATCTACGCCACATTTATTTAAAAATCAAATATTTTATATTTCCCGTACTACTTCCTTACAATCAAAGGCAGTGAATGTAAATATGTTTACCGCCTTCAAATATACAATAATGTAAATCAACAAAGAACAAAAGATAATGATAAATTCAACCATATGTTTAATATAAAAAAATGAGAATTTAAATATACTTTATTTACGTTTGGGTTACAAAGATTTTCCAAAACATTCGTAAGTATGAAAAAATATGATAAATAGAAAAATATTCAAGATAACTTATATTTTAAGAAAAAAATATTCTGCATTTTAACTATCGCATCACACGTGCTATTCAAAAGGGTACCTCATTTAATTTATGATCTGCGCGGTAAGGGTTGGAAAAAGATATTAATCAATTTATAAAAATCTTCCTTATTATAAAAAAATACTATGAATGGTTTTATAATTAATTTATTATTCGCAAAATAATTTTTGGCAACCCTGTTTTACATACTACTCATTTAAGAAGAATCAAAGGTAATGTTTTAACTAATTTTGTATATTATCTATACTGTTTACAAAACTTTTTAACGTTAATAGTTTTTTTATTACACCAGTTATTGAAATAATTATTTATTTCTGTTCTATTTTCCGTACCAATTAAAAATAAAACATTACTCTTAGACTTTCATAAATTAATTAATATTGTACAAAAACAGGGTTGCCAAATTTTGAATGCGTTAAACGAATAATTTATTTAAGTGTTTTAAATCATTTACATCACTAATATTCCCCAATAAAATTATATTGGGACGTGTAAAATCTTTGAAAATAACAACTTACATCAAATTTTTTCCTATGGACATGTGCAATGTTATTTAGTATTTAATAATTATTATTATAATATTTCTACGAATGGGTGCGTTTGAATGATTTAATATTATTTTTATTTGTCTTTTATTTGTGTAATTTAATTTATCATTTTATTTTGTCATGCTTTTTTTATAATTTGTCCCTAATTTATTTACTACTTAATTTAATCAGATGCAAAAGTATCTTTATGATTTGTGTACATTAAGTTGACTTTATATTTATTTAAACACTTCTCTCCTAAGGTTTCATTTTAATATTTTGGGATTTATTTCTTTATTTTACTTTTGTATCATTTTGAAAATGTTGGTAATAACATTTGTGATTATTTATTTTAATATAATTTAAGTTTATAACAATTATTATGTTTAGTTAAGTATTTATTTTATATTTAAACAGTACAGCTGTACAAAAAGTAAATTTGATTTTTCAAATATCTTATTATCGATTTTATGACGTTTCATAATAATCATGTAAATATATCCGTTGAATCTCTATTTCCAAAATATTACGGGTTGTAAATTATAAATTTTTTTTTTGTAAATTATTATTTTTCGAAATTTACGAATTTGAGAACACCTACCCAATAACGAAAAGGCTCTCTGTATTAGTTTAAGTTAATGATATATTTTTTATATTATAAAATCGTTGCCAAAATTTAGTAAAGAATCAAACAAATTATTTTTCTATATTTCTTTACAACAAAAACACTAAATGGCCAATATTTTTGTTCATTTTTTTTTTGTCATGTCTGGTCAACCTTAAGTTTGCGAGCCACATATTTCTCTTTCACTTATTTTCAATACTTTATTTATTAGTAAAATATGATAGCATTTTACAGGAACTATATTTTAGAAAAATGGACAGTAAAGTATTATATTATAAACTTATTTATCCAACAACAACCAAATAAACTTTTAAAAGAGTTTATTGACACATTGAAGTTAGAAAGTTTTTTAACTACTGGATTACGCTAAAAGAAAACAAAATTAATCTGGAATAAAGTACTACACAACACTCAATTAATCTTCTGGTATATAGCAGGGGTGACGAACCTGCAGCCTTATAGTGTCTCAAGTGGGACCTTTTCTGAAATAAAAAAATGCATAAATAAATAAATTTCATTGTTTTCCGTCATATACAAAGAAATTACATATATTAAATGCGGCCTTTTTTGATTGTGAGGTAAACGAATGCAGCTGTCCTAGAGGAAAAGGTTCGTTGCCACTGGTATATAGTATTTACATGTTTACTTAAAAGAAAAACTTTGAAGCTCCAACTAAAAAACATTTAAATTTGGATTATTGAGATTTTGTACACTTCCATGTATTTTGTCACTAACGACCCCTCTCTCTCAGTTCGAGTCCATTCGTGTGCTCGAATGCCTGAAGATGCCGAAAGGCGAAACCCGGGTCGTTAGTGACAAAATACATGGAAGTGTACAAAATCTCAATAATCCAAATTTAATATTGAAATTCCATCAAGCACCCTCAGTCGATGTCTTAAATTATATAAAAAACATTTAATGAGATATACCTTTTTTTTAATGAAAAATTTATTGCTTCAAACAAAAGTGTCTTGCATAACTTATTTTTGAATAGTTCTTAATGAATAATTTACTGTCCATCAATAATTATGCCTGTCCACAATTATTTTAGTTTTTTTTATTATTACTAATGTATATACCTAAAAACACGATTCATTCGTGAAAATTTGAGATCTCAAATGCTTTGTCACACTATACTTTGAAACGTACGCATTAATTCTAGCGAGCTTAATGTTTATGTGAGGTGATATAAAAATGTACCTTCGCATGAAAATGTAAATAGAAAATAAAAAAAAAAAATTTTTTTTTTTTTTGAAAATTTCGCACTGTTAATATTTTTTCAAAAGCGAAAACCACGCGATATAATTGATTAGTAATTAAAATTAGTAATATTTTTTTTTATTTCTTATTACAACTCTGTTTCAACGCTCATGTTAAAAAAAAACTGTACTATTTTCAGAAAACGTTTGTATTTTATTGTTATTTTTTGATGACTCTTTACCCGTCTAATATGGATGAAATATTTTTGTTTTCTGCTTATGCAATTCATAATTATACAGATATGACGCCAGATCTTTTGAAGGAACATCTAGAAAAACATTGAAAGTTGACAGTATACAAAATAGAAACAATAATGTGTAATTATTTATTAATTTACTGCCAAATTACGTGACATGAATAGACAATACGTAATTATATTAACAATTCTAGAAATCAAAACCACGTTAGTTCCAATTAATCCAGGAAAACTAAATCAGTCAATAAACATACTATTATTAAACATAATCCATGTGTATTTCGTCCTGCTCTTTTTTCGTGAGTAAACCAACAGGGGTCAGGAGAGAAAAAAATAAATCTTGCTCCCTTTTACGTCAATTATGTAATCGAAACGGAAAGAATAAATTAGAATTTTATTTCTCTACCAGCGAAAGTTGGTTTACTGAAAATAAACGCAAATGTGTGTAACTCTCTCATATTATGCTTAGTCTACTCACGATGGTTTGCATAAATTGTTGTATTTTTTAATCGACAGCTGAGAGTTTTAATTTGTTCTTTCCAATTTTTCATTTACAATAGACAATTAATAATAAACAGTAATTTTATATTTTTTTAAATTGTATAGAATAATCGAGTTCGTTTTTTTTTCTTTTATCATAGTCGTTGTTAATTTTTTATGTTCTGTTAATTGTATAACTAAAAATAATTGTTTATTTATTTATTATACTGCTATAAATGTGTAAAATAATAATTGTCGTTTTTTTCAAACACGAATGTATAAATTGTATTTATTGGGATACCTTTAGAAATAAATAAGTTTCGCTCCCCTCAATGATTAAAATGATTAAAATGATGAAATATAATATAAGAAAGATTACAAATTTTAGTGTACTATGCAATAATAGTAATTATATTTTTCTATATAAATATGATACAAAATGTCTTTTCAATAGGTTTTTAATTCAAAAATTTCGTGTAAAATAACTGTAAATTGAATACGTAAATAAATCTACTGGATGTAAGATTATTGTAACCTGTTTGTTTTATTTATCTACACAAATGTATACTTTATTTATATGTCTAAACTATAGCCTATAGTGTAAAGCTTAAACTTAACAAACTATACTCTCCAGGTGAACGCAAAAACGTTAATGTTTGTTTCTCTATACCAGGGGTCTCCAAACAGTAGCTGGCCGGACATAACCGGTATCCGTCCTGCCACAGTTTTGTCACACAGGTAAACAGTGCCGAAAACGGAAAAAAATCCACGAGCAAATTTTTGCAACTGATCAACCAAATTTTTTCTCAAAATGACTTAATATGAATATATAAACCAGTCAGAAGTCTGGTTTTCTCCTTGTCGTCTATTGGTTATCTCCACCGCAATGAAATGTCCTTGATATTTGCAAAAATCCAACCAAAATTTGCGAGTAATTCAAAACTACACTTACGACTTACTGAAGGAGTCAGTGCGGCCCTTTGGATAAAAAGTTTGGATACACCTACTCTAGACCCTTAACGATGGAGTGATGCTTAAATATAATGCTTTTAAAATTTCACAATTCAACTTTTACCACATCATAAATAATTTAAAATTAGTTTTCATAAACAACTTCTAAATATTTACGTTATTGATTTCTAATTTGTTTCTTATATTAAGGTGGCAATAGTACAATTCTTTTATAAATAAAAAACAAAATCATTTGGATTTTCATTTTTTAAATATATATAGAGTTTCAATCTTTGTACTTACACCAACGGTTTACAATAAGTGTGTCATATCATTTACATGTTCTGTGGTACTAAAAAAACGTATACAATTGTACCTAAAGCTGTATTTATCAACGTTTATTACATAGATTAATTATTTAGGTCGCGGAAATATTCAGAACCTTTGGAGCTTAACTAAACAGACACTCTCAAATTGTTTACTTTAAAATAATTATTATTAAAAATGTATACTATGAAAATTACAACGAAAATCCATTTCCGCCATGTTACGTCATCTGCAATTCATACACGTGCGAGGAATGTACCAAATCAATTGAGTTTATTTAGATATTTTTTATTTCCGAATATATGGGAGATATTTTTATTATTATTTTAAACGTATTCAAACCAGTCTGATTAATTTATATTATTATTTTAGACATTCTTTAATTGCGGAGTGCTGACTGTTTTCTGTTCCATTTCGACTGTGGAAATGAAAAAGCCCACACCAAAAAATATTGTGTATAACTCACACAGAACGTGTTTAATACACATATACTGTAGAAAGAAAAAAGACTAATCCTCCGTCTTTTCAAAATATTTTTTTCGATTATCACAATGTATACAATTTAATATGTAATTTTATGTTATACACAAAATTTTTTTGTGTGTGGGTTTCGTCCTTTTTTCTTTCCACAGTTGATTTTTAAGATTTATCTGATTAAAAACCCTTTTCATAAGGAAACACATACTTATAATGTATCAATAGCATTTTAACACTATAGATATCTCGGATCCAAAATTATTTCCTTTAAGCCATATTCGTTCCCAATGTGATGTATATGGACCCTTAATGGAGTATCTTAACATTGGTTTTATTAACGATAATCGGTTGTAAGCCAGATCCATATGATGTACTCGGTAGAGCTTCGGGATGCTGGGATGACCTGGATGGAAGTAAGAAGACCGTATGAAGGACATGGTTGAAAACAAAAAAGTCAGTGGCTTAGCTGCTCTTTTCAGAGTAACGTCAAGAAAGTACTTGCTTATTACTGTCTCTAGGCCTTTATATCAGAAACTGATACCAGTTGAAAGATAGAAATAAAAAAAACATCGCAGACAGTCATGCTTTTGAATAAAAATCCATAAATCAATTGAAAGTGAGAAAGAATTATGTCAATGTATTTGTGGAGATCTTCATTAAGAATAGAATTTATAAATCCAGAAATCAATAAAAGTATGGTACAAGACCTGTTCCAACCCGCAAGTCAACTAAAATACAGGGTGATCCGAATCCATATGCCGTATACAGGTTGTTGATGTTTCACGGTGCCTGGTACGACGAAACCTAACCGCGCAGCCATATTACCGCGTCCAGTGGAAGCCAACAAGTTTTACAACATTTTTACGTTATTATTTTATAAAACAACATTGCACTATATTTTAAGATAAAAAAAAACTATTTTATCATTTCACCTCTTCAGAGCTCCTAATAAAGAATCACAATAAGATTCGTTTAACGAGAACAGGTTTTAAATCAGTCATCAACCTTCTTCTACAAAGAGATGAGAGAGTACGAAACGAAACAACAACGTCTGTCTCGCCGCTCGAGGGAGGAAGGTGGAGAGCGGGGAGAAGCGGGGTGCGGGGCTTCAACACACTGACGCTCGCTTCAGGCGAAGGACAAAAGAAGGATAGGATGACTCACACGTTCCTTCGTCTCCCATTAAAACCCGGTCGTTATCCGTATACTCTTTCTCGTTTATTTGCAATTAGTTTCAGTTAGTTAGTTAAGACAGTTACAGAACAGATTTACACACTTTTAATTTAAACTCTGTAAGTGGTTTTACTAGTAAGCGGTGGACTAAATCGCCGCTTCGTCAGCCGACGACTTCCCCCGGGAAAGGCCGAGACGCAACTGCAGCTGGCAGGATCGCAGGCCCTTCGCCCACTTCTAACTGTAAACCAACAACAGCAACCAAACAAATATGACACTACTCTTAAACGCCTCAGGAGGGGTATTACATTTTAAAATTTTCATTAATAGAAAGAGTCTGCAGATTGGTTTTGAAGACCCTGTCCGCCCCATAAGTACGGGGCGGTGTCAGAGAATAAAGAAAATTATACATGTTAAAGAAGAACTAGTACTTTTTTAATCTCTTCGATTTTATCAGTGGAAAACATTACAGACACCCAAGCATTTGAATTCAACTTCATAAATTAGTAAACTCAATTGAGTAAAATTTCTGTTTGGGAATTATAGCACTTTATGCACCTAAGAAGGGCGGTAACAAGCTCATTTATTTTTTTCTTAACTGATGCACATTCAATTATTTATACTTATGGTAAAATTGCCTGACAGTCGCTTAATTTATTATTGAATAATAATTATTATTAATTCAATGTTTAATTACGACATAAATATTTAGATTAAAATATTTCCGCTATTCGTGACCTGCTGGTGGTTATTCACTGGAATCACATGCCCAAGAGAAATTCTCTCACCTCACCTACTTACGAAGGCAAACGTTTTCTCCGCGTGCCTATGCAAAGAGGCGCTTGTCAAACTGCGGTGTACGAGCTGGCCTTTTAAAAACAAACATTCTGTTCATTAATTGATACATAATATCGTTGTTGTTCTGGAAGAAAACAATAAATCGAAAAATGACATATTGAGTTAGTTATACCAAAAGGTTCTTTATTTCAAACTCTACCGTATGGAAGAACACAATTATTTTTATTAATTATACTTTTACTTAAAAACAGTTTTGTTTAATCAAAAAAAATGAAAAAGCTACAGCATTTCAAACATTTGACAAACTTCAAAGTTCAACTACTCAAAACTAGTATTTTTCAGTTAGTGTCTTCTTCCAGAACAACGACAATATATTATACCCAGAGACGTAAAGAAATAATATCACGGCGACATTAACTGCTTAATGCACTCACTGCAAATTAATGAAGCTACAAATTCATGTGGTTATGAATAATTATTACAAAATTTTAAAACATACAAACTAATGAACATCATTTATATAATGGTATTTTTTACCCGGCTTTTCCCAAGATGGAGAACGCATACATTAGGTTATTAAATTTAGACGTTACCTCTTTTGTTACACCCACAAAATATAGTCCACCATGATGATCCACTAATAATAATAATGTTAAGAGTTGAAACCAGTTAAAATAAAAGATGACAATTTTGCCACCTGCACTTTTGTTATGGCGCCTCAGAACTTCCCGTTAGACAGCTTGATGATTCGCATTTAATAATCCTGCAGCTCCTGCAGCGCCACAAAATAAACATACGATCAGAGTCATACGCTAATTCTCGATAACGATTCCAGTTGCACGCCGAGTTGTACGAATTTACCACTCACTTTCTACCAAATCACAAACATGAAACTCAATAATTGACATAAATATCTACGTTCGCGTTGCTATCTTAACTGTCACTTGCAGAACATATTAGTATTGAGGCGTTGCTAGGCGACTGTTATTAATACTTTTTTCATCCCGCATTGAAACGTCAAAAATATCGCATTTTTAGTTTTAGTTGTATGTTGAAAGTTGAAAATAGCGCAGTTGATCTAACAATTTTAGCCAGAATGACGTGTGAAAATTTCACGTCGCGAGTGTACGCCGTTTGGGAGGAGTTTTTGTGACCGACAGACATATAAACATATATATTCCTACATGTATTTTGTGCTTTATAGTAAAGATTTTAGTCAAGCCGAAGTTATTTGGAGATAATAATATTAAAATGAGTAAGGTGGCTGGATCGTAACAGATGGATCAACGCAGCAATTAGATTAATCGCAAGGAAAAAGTAAAGTAAGTATGGTATTTCTGTAAAAATTAGCGGTTGTCAGAAGGTTGATGGATTTTTTGGATGGAAACACATTTATAACTCTTTTTTGTTTGCCTTGATGCTTCTTGCCTTTTATATTGATGAATGGGATCCATAGCAGCGCAGCTTTCGTCCAGATATTTTAGACACAAAAATTTATTTTTTACAATGCAAATGAATAGGTATAATAATAGGTTCAATAATTAATTTACATACGTAATTTCTTTTTTAAATATCTGGCATTACAGATGACAGCCAATGAGCCAAATATTTAGAAAATTTTAAAATCATACGAGATAAACTTGATGAGAATTTTTATGTCACCCATGTCCAAGATCACAAATTTAAATTGAAAAAATCTAAATTTTATTTGAACCAAGACCCATCTGATCACTAGAGTAAAGCTCTTACCACTAGACCACAGAGGTATACACATATTTAATGATAACTGAATACAGTTATTGAATGATGACTGAAGTTTTCGTAAGGCTACTTATATATCGACTTGGAAAGGAATAAGGACGTAACCCACACAAAAAAATATTGTGCTATAATTCACAGAAAACGTGTTAGTACACCATATTTATGTATATAAATATAATACATCGACTGGAGAAAAGCAAAAGGATGTATTCATCCGTTTTTTCAAAATATTTTTTTTTCGATAATCCAATGCATATAATCTGTCAGCGTCCGTGGCGCGGTTGGTAGCGTCACTGGTTATGGTTACGGATGTCTCGAGATCTTTCAATCGATCTACGGATTTCTGTTCGTAGTCTGAGTGCTTGTGACGTCTAAAATCTCGCCCACCCACCCGATCCTTAAGACGGGACGTAGCGAGAGCGATCAGCTAACCACTGGTCCTATCCTAGCCCTATCCTTCTATCACTACTGTCTTCGACAAAGAGAGGTTAAGCAACTGAATAGCACATAGTTCTCAAAGAAAAACTTCTTTTGATATAACTCTATTAGGAGGCCATATGCTCCACATCGAGATCGGATATAGAAAAATAAATATGTACATATAATTTGGATTTTTATAACCGGTATTTAAGTGTTTTGAAAGATATATTAATCCCGGTTTCGTTAATACCGGTATTTGCAATCCCTAGATTCGATCCTTGCACCGCACAGCTGAGTATGACGAGAGCTTTTGCAGTGGCGGATCCAGAGATTGGCCATTCAATTTAAAATAAATATGATACATAAATAATACATTAAAAAATAGATGATTTTAAAATACAATAATATAACGGTCGACCTGGAAGAGTGGTAAAAAAAAAACAGTTCATAGAAAATAAAAAGAACTACAATATATTTATTTGCCAAAATAAATTCTCTTCAGGGAAGACCATGGCTCCTAGTGCCCTCCCCCCTGGATCCACCACTGAACTCTTTTATCTAGATAATTCCGTTTAACGGATTACCACTCATTGTATTAAATGTATAATTTAATTTAAATAACATGACATATGCGTATGGTAGATATATGAAAGAGTTTTTAGGGCCATGCCATGCGATGCAAATCGAGCGTTCAATCTTAATATTTCCGGAGTGGGTGGATTCCAAACTCGAGACTACAGATTCGACCCCGAGATCTTTCAACAAATAACATAAATGTATTCCAGAAGTGACGGGGTTCACAAAATGGAAACCGCGACGTGCGTTAATTTCGACCGCTAGAAATTACTACATTTTTTGAAGAAATTTATATAAATATTTAAGACTGGTATAACCATACCCGTCATAGATGACGGTATTGATATTGAAATACTGTATGTCTGAAATAGCTTAGTACGTCGGAACTGGGTGTGCATTACATATCACATTATTTTAAATTTCATGCCTACATGTGATATGTGATAATAATAAAACGTCTACAGAGCGGTCTGTACTATTACATATAAGATATTAAAAAAATGTGATAGTGTTTACATGAATTTTAGAAAACGGTTGACTCCGTGGTATAGTGGTTAACATTGTTGTCTACGGTTACGGATGTCTCAGGTTCAATTCCCGGTACAGTTTCATAAATTGATTTTTCAATCGATTTGTAAATTTCTGCCAGTCAAAAACTCCCTTCCACCCAATCGATCCTAAAAACGAGGAGTAGCGATTAGCTAACCACTAAACATGTTCTAGACGCATCCTTCTATCGCTGCTATCTTCGAAAAAGAGAGGTTTAGTAACTGAGATACATTAGAAGCGGACATGGTAAAAAAGAAATTTCTCATAGAGCATCTCAATAGCTGTTCAGTTGCTCGACCATTCTTTTTTGTATATCAGCTAAGGAAATGGGAATGATATGTAAAGCGAGCTGTAAGCAGTTCTCGTTGAAAAACTTCTGTTTACATACCTCAATTAGGAGGGCATATGCTCCATACTGGGTGAGGATATGGTGAATAAAATGGAAAGTGATTAACTTCCTAACAGTCCTGTCTTATTCCTATCCTTATCTATCTTCGGAAAAGAGAGGTTAAGCAACTGAGTAACAAGTAATATATAATTTAAAAGATCGACTAAGGTCGCATGATGGAATTTCAGTATCAAATTTGAATTGTTGTGATTTTGTACATTTCCATGTATTTCAATACATAGGAAATACATTAATAGAAATAATACAATACATAGGAAATCCAAGGAAATTTACAAAATCTCAACAATTCAAATTTGAGTAACAAGTAGTTTTTTTTTTTTTTCATGTCCGCTCCCATGTGGAGCATATGGTCTCCTAATGGAGGTATCTTGACAGAATTTTTTCTACGAGAACTGCTTGTCACTCAGTTGCTCAACCTCTCTTTTCTTTTTCGAAGAGAGTAGGAATAGAAGGATAGGGCTATGACAGGACTAGTGGTTAGCTAATCGCTCTCGTTACGCCCCGTGAGGATGGGATTGGTGGGAGGGAGGACTCAGACTACGAACAGATATCCATAAATCGATTGAAAGTTCAATCTATGAAAACCGTCCGCACCGGGAATTGAACCCTAGACATCTGTAACCGTAGCCAGCGACGAAACCAACTGCGCCACGGACGCTGACTCCGGTAGAAAAAACTTCTGTTGAGATACCTCCATTAGGAGACCATATGCTCCACATTGGGAGCGGTCATTGTAAAGAAAAACGGTCCAGTTTTCATTCTAAAGGGTTGTCATGTTTTTTAATGATTGATACTGAAATATTTTCTGGCGAGGTTTAAATCGCTTTAAAACATGCAAACAAAAAATATCGACGAATACCAAGAATAGTATGTAAGATCTTGTTCTTGGTATTCTATCAAAATTGACGATGTAATTTTATGTTGTGTTGAGGTTTTACTGTAAGAATAATATTCGTCTTCAAAAATGTACCGAACGTAGAAAAGCATTCAACGCATGGTAATATTTCAAGAACAGAACCCCAGACATTCATAGAAGTGAACAAATGTGTGAAGTTGGTACCATGGCATCCAATCCCTGACCCGTTTTATGATCCTGGTATTTCAAGATTCAGAATTTCTCAATCCCGGGATTGGCTATTAAGTGTAATGTCATGTGTTAAGTTGTACATTTAAAATTTAATTTGTAACCTTCACTGCTTCAATTGGAATGTATATATTACTAGTGAGTACCCGGCATGCGTTGCAATGCCACTCAAAGAAAAAAAGGGTTTGTGTTTTAATTCAGTTTATTGAACTGCTTTTGGATTAGAGGTCTGCACAGGCCGAAATTTCATAGACTTACCCGGTTCGAGCCCATCATCTTCAGGTCTGGCCCGACCCGAACCCGAGTTTCAATAACACACTTGTCATAACACAATATTTTTGTTTTTCGTCTGGTGCGTACACGAATAAATCAGAAGGTTTTTCCTAGATGTCGCTGTATGTGCGTATTTGATTCGTTTTTTCAATTTTAGATTTTCAATTTTTTTTCTTCAGAACCCTTCACGGGTGTGCGCTCAATAACTCACCGAAGTTTCATCGAAATCGTATGAATGGTAAAGGAACGCGTAAAGGACAAACATACATTTATTTTATATAATATTTCCCGGCATGATCACAATAAGTCCTTCCTGAAAGTTTCGTCGCGATCGGTTGAGTAGTTAAGGAGCCTATAAGATCCGGACAAACCAACAAACCAACAAACAGACATTCATTTTTATATATAAAGATGATTTAATATTTTTTAGGGCATTGGAATGATTGTTTTTATTGATTTTGAATCAGACAATCATTTAAAAAGCAGATGGTAAAAAAACATAATGATCGATAGTTTTATATTTAATTTTATTTATTGCATTATTAAAGTAGGTTTTACCAGATCGTATCAAAAAGAGGACAGGTGTTTTAATTTGACTTTAAAATATTGTCCTCCAGTAATTTAAGAAGCGGTTTTATTTCTTCTCCATTTCAAATTGGAGGAAAAACACAATATATTTATTTTAAATATAAAAAATACGTACATGGACAAACCGAGGTACACATTGTAGTTAATCACTAAATTTTAATTTAAAATATGAATTATTTTTTTAGTATTTACAGTCAATCCCGAAATCCCTGGATTGACATTTGGACATGTCCGAGATTGGAAGCCTTAGTTGGTACTATTGGTATATCTACATGTTTCTACGAATAGAAAGATTGAGAATTTTTAAGAAGGCTGAATTAAAAAAGAAGGCTGAAGGTTCCCCGCCCTTGACGAAAACATTATATAGTCAGTTCGAGTCTATTCGTGTGCTCGAATGCCTGAAGATGCCGAAAGGCGAAACCCGAGTCGTTAGTGACAAAATACATGGAAGTGTACAAAATTTCAATAATCCAAATTTGATATTGAAATTCCATCAAGCACCCTCAGTCGATGTCTTAAATTAAATTATATTATATGGTGAGTTGCGTTATGAATCTTTGAAATTAACTCCTGTAAATTCTCATGTTTTCAGATACGAGATTATACGCAGGAAGTGTCGATATAATAGAGGCTTACATCAAGTGGCCGTGTCAGAATTTTTAAGCCTAAAACCAATGTAAAATAATGTTTCCCTTCCAAAAAGTGGTCTATCTATTCTTCTAATTTACATCATTTGACCGAAACCTGCTCTGTCATCTTTAAAATTAGATCCAATCATTAACTATTTTTCGTATTTTTTTAGTGATACATCAATTGGCCAAAACTCCGTCGATAAATATATAAATTGTACTACCAAATGGTGTGATGCTTCTCAAAGAAGGGAAAGAAATGTGTCAACAAACTACCGGCGGTAGTTGCCACTGTACTATAGCGGCTTACATTTATATATATCGACTGTGGAAATGAAAAAGGACGTAATCCACACCAAAAAATATTGTGTATAACTCACACAAAACGTGTTAATACATGTATATATATATACTGTAGAAAGGGAAAAGGACGTATCCTTACATCTTTTCAAAATATTTTTCGATATATATTTCGATATTTACTATTATTTTAAGCGTATTCAAAACAGTCTGATTAATTTATAGTATTATTTTAGACACACTTTTATTGCGGAGTGCTGACTGTTTTTTCTTCCATTTCGACTGTGGAAATGAAAAAGTCGACACCAAAAAATTTTGTGTACAACCTACACAGAACGTGCTAATACACTACATTTATAAATACTTATATAATATATAGACTGGAGAAAGGCAAAAGGACTTATCCCTCCGTCTGTTCAAAATATTTTTTTTCGGTAATCACAATGTATACAATTTAATACACTTTCCACATACGTATAATAAATAAATACTGAAAATGAATATTCACAACTAAAATAGATATAAAAAACTTTCAAAGTAAATAGTCCTCATCGAAAAATATCTTTTTAACTATAAACCTACTTTTATGTTAGTTCCATAACCGATTTGTAACACTCTAGGGCAGGGTTTCTCAAACTATGTTCCGCTGAACCTGAAGAGGGGTTCCGCGAAAATTTTGAAAATTTTTGTACTCTGCAACTCACTTAAAGATCTTCTACTTCATATTGAAAGACGAGTGATGATCAATCTCCACTGATGTTCATTACGTCAAGTATCTAGGTACGAAGGTAGGACTATCTTTTCTCACACCGGGCGCATGAAGAAGATGGGGATATTTTAATATTATCTATGGGTATATTGTTACCTGACTGGGTGACAAGTCTTGTCAGTTTAAGACAGTTGCGAAAATTGACATAACAGTTACCCACGCTAATAAATATTGTTTATAAATCTGATAAAAAACAGCTTGCAAATACGTGTTAAATATTCAGCATATCAGTGTATGAATTCTGCAGGGAAAAGCCTGCGAGAAGTCTGAAGTTAGTTAGTGTTGTTTTTTTTAACCTTAAAATTTGATCGACATGAACTGAGCCATTATTGTTTTATTCCCGTTTTCTTTCCCCATGTCCACTCCCAATGTGGAGCATATGGTTTCCTAATGGAGGTATCTCAACAAAATTTTTCTATGATAACCTTTTGTTATTCACTTTCTGAACCTCTCTTTATCGAAGAGAGTAGGGACAAAACGATAGGGTCTAGGACAGGAATAGTGGTTAGCTGATCGCTCTCACTACGCCTCGTGAGGATGGGATGGGTCGGCGAGGAGGTTGTTTTTAGACAACACAAACACTCAGACTAGGAACAGAAATCCATAAATCGATTGAAATATCGATTTATGAAAACTGTCCGCACCGGGAATTGAACCCGAGACATCCGTAACCGTACCAACTGCGCCACTGACGCCGACTTCCGTTTTCTACAACCTATTTATGCGAAGCGAGATTTTCTTATTATGTTACAAAGAAGTCAAAGTACTGGAACAGGTTCGATGCCACACCAGATATTAAAATTCAACTTACCAATATATTTTATCTAATACCAAGAAGATTTTTATGTTTATATTATATCGTCGTTGTTCTGGAAGAAGACACTAACTGAAAAATACTAGTTTTGAGTAACTGGACTTTGAAAATTGTCAAATGTCTGAAATACTAAACCTGCTTCATTTTGTTTGTCTGCACAATTTTTTTTAAGTAAAAGTTTAATTTATAAAAATAAGTGTATTCTTCAATTCGGTAGGGTTTGAAATATGGAATATTATAGTATAACTAAGTCATTATGTCAATTTTCCATTTAGTGTTTTGTTTTATATCGAAAAATAATTACTAAATAAATAATGTGTTTTGATAACATGTCTTTCAAATTTTTACTAGAAAGAATTACCTAACCTATGAAATAAGCTAAGTACTCGGTTAAAATTTTCGGGTTTACGAAGTGTCCCTTTGCATAAAAAGTTTGGGAAACCCTGCTCTAGGGCTTTCTTTCTAATCTTATGAGTGGTCGAGAGCTCGAATTCCCTAAAAGCATATTATGTCAGACAGTAATTTTTTAATCGATTTGTTTCTAAATAAAAAATTTAAATTCTCAAGATGCTTTTTAAAGAAGCGAAACGCGGTACATCAGTAACACAACCAGTGGAATAACTATGTTAGCAATTTTAATTTTATATTAAAAAGTCCATTCGAGTTCATTCGTGTGTTCGAATGCCTGAAGATGTCGAAAGACGAAACTCGGGTCGGTAGTGACGAAATACATTGTAATATACAAAACTTTAAGAATTCAAATTCGATATTGAAATTCCAACAAGCATCCTCGGTCGATATCTTAATTTATAGAAAATATTGACGTTTTTATTGTTTCCTAACAAAATTTTTTTAATGTGTAAGTGACTAATAACCAGTTCTCTTAAACACATTATATTGTAATGTTTCATTAGACATTACACGTACATGTGGTCCACGTAAATAGCGAACATGGCATAAATAATTTATCTTCATCAATCAATTTGTCGTTTGCAATATTTCTTACACTAATTCATACATTTCACCACTCAATTACTACATATTACGAACTGACGCCATTTTTAAATTGAATGAAACAAGATAAGATCTATTTGGAACCAAAAATTAAATATTATAATAAACTTCCGGTATCGCTGTATGGATCTTTAAATAGTCTTTAGCTTTATGTAGGTCAACGACACACTTTTCTATTTGTACCTACTTGCCATAACTTGTCTTTACGACTAAAATCATCGAGAACAGACAAGCTTTGATATATCTGTTTCACTCATACTACCGCGTAAATTATACCTGTCTCTATAAAATCATGCACGTCTTCAAGATACGACTGTCTCTTTTCAAGCAATAGAATTTTTGTTGTTGTCCCGTTCGCATTTCTTTTATGTTTATCTCGCTCTTACCTGTGGCGAGTATATAAATCTTATCCGGATTTAAATTATGAATGTTACCCGTATAATAAAAAATGTTTTCTTACAATTCAGTTTTATTGTATTTTTTAAATGGATTCAATAATCGATATAAAATTCAATACTTAACAAACATTTCAATACAAAACTCGTGAGTTATTGTATTTGTTAAAAAAATGAATTAAATCTAAAATTGAGTCAGATTAAGTGTAGAACCAGCCTGCCAATGGTGATGCCATAGGGAAGAGCTTTCACACTATTTTACTATGTTGTTATCGCTTTTCACATTGTAAGATCACTACTCTTATAATTTGTTTTATGTATATATTGTATATATTATACATATTCTATCACGTCCGCTTTTAATGTGGAGCATATAAAAGTATCTGAACAGAAGTTTTTCTAGGAGTCCAGCTCTTACTAAGTTGCTTAACCTTTCTTTTTTATAGAGAGCAGGGGTAGAAGGATAGGGCTATGGCAGGTCTAGTGGTCAGCTAATCGCTCTCGCTTCGTCTCGTTTTTTGGATGGGATGGAGGAGAGGGAATTCTAGACATCACAGACATCCATACCTTCGGAACGGAAATCCATAAATCTATTGAAAAACTAATTTTTGAAATTGTCCATACCGGGATTTGGACACGAGATATCCGTAACCTAAGCGAACGGCGTTGACCATTGCACTACGGACTTGGCATATATCATTTTCATTTTCAGCCGGGGTAAATCCACTGCTGGATGAAGGCCTCCCCAGCTCCCTCCACTCTTCTCAGTTCCTAGCTTTACGCTGTCACTTACTTCCGCCGAACCTGACAAGTTCGTCAATCCAGCGAGTTTTGAGACGCCCCTGAGGCCGCTTAGTGCCGCTCGGTTACCACTGAATGACTGCATTTGTCCAGCGGTGCGACATGTCCGGCCCATCGTCATTTGGGCCTCTATCAAATCTCTCACTCTTGTTAGCTTCCTTATCCATTGGTTGCAAGTAGGACCGCAAAAGAAAATAATTGAAATATGAAATAAAAATAAATTAATATTTTGTGATTTTCAATTTTAATTTAAAGTCCTGACGTTTTGAAATTTACGTAGCTTGGCAGATCTGGAAGAATGTGATCATTTTCAGCTCGACGCGTCTTCCCATTTACGAGCTACGTTTCAAGAAATATACAATCAAAATCGTTGCCCCAAGCAATGTCAAGTTGTAAATAAGCCTTCCAATCCCAGGATTTGGGTTCCCAAAATCCCTGGATTGTCGAAATATCAATTCCGGGATTTTGGGATTCAATGTTAATGCTAAAAAGTAATTCATATTTCAAATTAAATACTTCCTGATTAACTATAACGTGTACCTCAGTATTCTCATGTACATAGTTTTTTATCATACATACATACTTATACAATTAAAATACATATATTGTGGTCTCCCTTCTCATATTTCGTGTCAGCCGTTTCTAACCAAAGGAAGAAAAAGGAGTACCGTTTCTTAAATAAATATTTTAAAGTCGAATTGAAGGACATGTCCTCTTTTTTTATACCATCTGGTAAAACATATTTGTCGGCGTCCGTGGCGCAGTTGGTAGCGTCGTGGGCTACGACTACGGATGTCTCGGGTTCAATTCCCGGTGAGGACAGTTTTCATAAATTGATATTTCAATCGATTTATGGATTTCTGTTCCGAAGGTATGGATGTCTGTGATGTCTAGAATTCCCTCTCCCCCATCCCATCCAAAAAACGAGACAAAGCGAGAGCGATTAGCTGACCACTAGACCTGCCCTAGCACTATCCTTCTACCCCTGCTCTCTATAAAAAGTGTTTGTGTTGTCTAAAACTCCCTCCTCACCACCCACCCATCCCATCCTCACGGGGCGTAGCGACAGCGATTAGTCAACCACTAGTCTTGCCCTAGCCCTATCCTTCTATCCCTACTCTCTTCGATAAAGAGAGTTTGAGCAACTGAGTAACAAACAGTTCTCATAGAAAAAATCTGTTGAGATACCTCCATTAGGAGACCATATGCTCCACTGACACCAATCAAAATAACTAATCCCGGAATCATAACAAAGGTCCGGGATTGGATGCCATAGTGTTAAAAGGCTTACAATTAAATGCACTTTTGTATAGATCATATTTACTTTCATTATACACTTATAACAAATACATTCCACAAAAAAAAAAATTCTTTCACTAAAAATAAAGTGATCCCATATAATAAAATATATTTTAACATTGAAGAAATATATTACACTTACGAAAAAATATATAAAATAGTTTTCAATCAATATGAATACTCACACTTTGAAATCGATAGTTGCACGAAGCTGTAATGAAATATCACTTATTCTTCTATCCTATATTAGGCCGCCTATATTGTCTTTTCTCCACGCATACATTACACCAACCAAACCAGACCAATCCTAACATAACCGACTACAACTTAGCTCACTTTGTCAAAAGAATCCGTGACTGTGAAGTGAAGTGGAAACAATTAAAATCAAAGTTTAAGTGTACTAAGTTAATACTATCTAATCTAAAGTGAAAACTATCGAAATAAAAATTCAAGTGTATCAAGTGAATACTATCTAACACAAAGTGAAATTATCTATAACCCGTTTTAAAGTATCATAATATAATGTCTTTTCATTAAAAATAAACAATATTAAATTAACCCCATTTGGGATTGTCACAGTGCCCAAGGTTGTTTTTTGAACTATCGTTATATTGCAACGGTATGCACGATAAATGAATCAATCAATAAATACCTGAATGAATTATTAAAAAAAATGATCCTGATAGTCGAAATAAAAATACGTAATAATACAAAAGTCGTTTTATATATCGTTTTCTTCGCGTTACAGTTATATTTTCGTCTGAGGGAAACGATGTCAGTAGCGCACAGCAAAACTTTTGCTTTTCTCTCCACTCTTGGCGAATACCGAGAACTACACTATACTGAAGAAAATATTACCGACGCATTAAAAAAGTGATTTATCGGTGAATACGCATAGCTATGCGGGTAATTTGAAAATGTATCGCTAGATTGAATTGTCATTTATTTAGTCGAACTTTATTATTATTGATTTCTTCAACCTTGCCTGTTCAAAGAATAGAGTCCATCACGTCGCTGTTCTGGAAGAAAACACTTCATCGAAAAAGTGACATATTGAGTAAGTTATACCAAAATATTCTTTATTTCAAACTGTATCGTATGAAAGAACACAATTATTTTTATAAATTAAAAACAGTTTTGTACAAACAAACTAAATGAAAATGGTGAAGCATTTCAAACGTTCAATTCCAATCACTCAAAACTTATATTTTTCAGCTAGTATCTTCTTCCAGAACAACGACGATATACTCATTTTTGTTGGGTCCGCGGTGCAGAGGTCAACGTCATTGGCTACGGTTACAGATGTCTCAGGTTCAATTTCCAGTACGGACAGTTTCATTAATTGTATTTTCAATCGGTTTATGAATTTCTGTTTGTAGATACGGATGTTTGTGGTGTCGAAAATTCCCATCCGATCCTTAAAACGGGGCCTAACGAGTGCAATTAGTCAACCACTAGTCCTGTGTAACTGAGATACCTCTATTAGGAGGCCATATACTCCACATTGGGGCGGACATGGTAAAATACCTCTTATAGAGCATCTCAACAGCTGTTAAGTAACTTGACCTTTCTTCTTTGTAGGTTATGATAGGAAAATGGTGCTGGGAAAGGAGTGCTGGTAAGCTAATCGCTCTTCATAACCTCCTTTAAAACGATCTGGTGGACAGAAGGAAATTTAAACATCGCATACATCCGTGCTTGCACATAAATCAATTGAAAAATAGTGTATAAAACGCACAAGAGCGTTGAAAACTAGGCTACAGCGCCGCAAAAGTTCCATTATATTAATGTAATAAAAACAGCAATTAATTTAGTTTCACTTAGAATTGTGAAGCATAGTTAATAGTTATTTCGGTACCAACTAATAATCTTATGTAACTACATGTTTTACTAAATTTTAATTATTGAGATTTTGTACGCTTCCATGTATTTTGTCACCAACGACCCGGGTTTCGCCTTTCGGCATCTTCAGGCATTCGAGCGCACGAATGGACTCGAACTGACAGACAGTAAACAGTGTCTAACGTTTATATAGAACATCAGTTCGAGTCCATTCGTGTGCTTGAATGCCTGAAGATGCCGAAAGGCGAAACCCGGGTCGTTAGTGACAAAATACATGGAAGTGTACAAAATCCCAATAATCCAAAGTTTATATAGAAGATACAAATACGACAAATATTATTTACAAGATAAAATATTATAAGTCTAGGATCCACACTGATACCTGAGTTAAAATTTCGAGAATCGCCTTAATCCTTATTTTGTAAACAATGCATTAACAGAGTGGCAAATTGCCGCTTTCCAACTAATATTAGAATTACCAGTGATTTTAAAATTATAATAGCATTGTGGGTTTCGACGGGATGCAATTCGACAAAAGAATAAATATATACAATCATACCACATTTAGTGGCATCTGTTAGGTGATTCGACGTATAGGATACAGCAACGGGGAGATTTAGCTGTTCGTTCAGAATTGGCAAGGAATTTAACTGCACAAAATCTCAATAATTCAAGTTTGATATTGAAATTCTATCAAGCACCCTCAGTCGATGTCTTAAATTAAGTTAAATTACATATTTTACTATTTTTAACCATAGTAAACAGTCCGAAGAGCATGTTACCGTCATAAGTAAAAGTACAGCAATCGGTAAACGGCATTCTCTGAGCAATGAAGCATTAGCGGTGCTTTTTTTTATCGTGGCATAGTTTTATTTGCACGATTTTCGGCTCCTTTGCTTAATGATATTGTCATAAATCGAAATAATCAATAAAATACTCGTAAACAAATGAATTGCCGTTGTTGAAATCTAACTTGATGTTTTTTTGCTGAAAATATGCCGTTTGCGCTTTGTGACGTTATTAATTTTGTTCCGATCCCCCTTGGAAATGATTTTATACATCCAGAAATCAGGGCAGCCCGCGAGGTAGACCATGTTGTAATTTAAGAAATATTGTAAATGACGTTTCAAATTTTTCATTGTTTTTGTGTGAGTACTTATTTTGGGAAGATGTATTTTCTCATTGTTCAATTACGACTCTTTTGAATGAAACTGGAATGATTTCAAAATAACATTTGGTTACCGGCATTGCTGTCAATAATATGACAATGTTTCTTGCCAAATTAAAAACAATGTGGGGTTAAGATACAAATCCCTTCCTCGCACCTTCCGTTAATAGCCCTATTAAACAAGTCGTTTTATTGTGAAAGGAGTATTCTCAAAAGTATTCTTGTTCTGAGTTGTCTCATAACAATACAATATGTTGGTGTTTTGGGCAATTGATGTAACCCTCTAAAAATACGAAAATGAGTTAATGATTGGATCTGATTTTAAAGTCGACAGAGCAGCTCAGCCAAATGATGTAAACATCTTTTACATTGGTTTTAAATTGAAAAATTCTGACCCGGCAGCTTGATGTAAGCCACTGCTATATCCACAATACCTACGTATAAACCCGTATCTGCAAACATGAGAATTTACTGGAGTGCATTTCAAAGATTCATAACGCAACTCATCATAAAATGTTTTCGATAAAAATGGTTTTTACTCTCTCCTGAACAATTTCAGTGTCGATGGTCACTTCAATTAACCAAAACACGGTCGATATTATGATCGTGGATACTAGCGAAAATTACATTACATTTCATTGTTCTTGTGACAACAGCTTATCCAATGTTTTGATTTTAATCAAAGACAAATTGATGTAGTTAACGTTAAACTTTACTGACGATTTAATAAGAAACTAAAAAAGATTGACATAACTTTGTTTGACTAAAAAAACACTTTTTTGTGGATAACGTTGCTTAATTTTAAGCCTTCGAATCAAGCAAGGATATTTTTACTAAGAGAAACACTCTAGAATTTTCATTCTACTTGGTTGCGAAGTCCTCGAGCCCTCAAATAGAAATTTTCATATATTCATTTTTACTGTTAATCGATTTATGGGTGTCTGTCTTTGTTCTCCTATCCTATCCTGAAATAGCAAATTAATGGTCCATTCTTAATACCATCCCTACATTTGATATATTATCCTGACATTGCATATGTGATACTAGATTCAAAAAATCTGACTAAGGACAATATTTTCGACAGATTTGGCGGTAACTTTGTGAAAATTCATTTTTAATATAAAATTAAAGTTGATAGTATTGTTATACCATTAGCTGTGTTATTACATATTAAGCATGTTTCGCTTCTTTAAGAAGCATTATCAGACTGACTATATCGCAAGGTTATTATTTATAAGGACTTTAAAGGTGTTGACTATAAATTAATTTTAATTTGTTTGGTAGAATTGCATCCTGTTTATCTATATTATATATATAAACGAATGTTTGTTTGTTTGTCCCTTATGCATTCCTTTACCACTCATTCGATATCGACTAAACTTCGGTTGAGTTTGGTTTGAGTTGTTGTGCACACACCTGTGAAGAAAAAATATGAAATTCAAAAAAATGTTAAAAAAAAAAGAATCAAATACTAAAAACATCCAAAAGCACTTCAATAAACAAAAAAAAAACAAAAACACTTTTTTCCTTTGATTGACATTGCAACGCATGCCGAGTACTCGCTAGTGTTTCATAAAAATCTATGGCTAATTTTGAATAGGATCGATTGCATTTGTCAAGACTTTCTTTTCAATGCAAAAAAACTATAACCTGCATTTTTCGGTAGTAGTTAATCAAAATAGTCAGTAAGCAATTCGATAAATTGTCAGTATACACGTGGTCAGTTAATAAAATAAACGGTCAATTATTAAATTAAGCTCTCAGACATTTATATAAAACTGTCAGATAATTAAATCTAACCTAACCTTTATTTATTTGGCAATTATTTCATGACAAAACATAATTATTAATTGACCATTTCTTATTTCTTACTGACCATTTATCGAATTAGTTTCTGACCATTTATGGAATTATTTACCGACCAAATAATTAATTGTAAAACAATATTTGCTAATATTAATAAATTCTCTTCTATAATTTTATAACCTATCACAGACATTCGTTCGTTGAAAACCCGGATGAAAATAATAAAGGTTTTATTATTTATCTGTATAATAACGCATCGGTTATTTTATAGTCTTTTTCGTATTGTTTTTTTATGGATACCAGTTTTATATTGCTTTTCTGAATAAAATTATCAACGAAATAGAATTATCGATGCAAAACTGATTAAAAACTTTCACTGGATCTTTTGGCCATTTCTATTGCGTATTATAAACACACTTGTGTGTCTACAGTTTTGAAAAATATCATTTTTGACAATATGGCGCCACCTACATTAGATTAAATATGATTATTAATATCGAAATACAGAGATTCTGCATTTGAGAGTCGCGACGAATAATTGTGTTGACGATCAAATACGGGAGTAATTCCATCTCGTCCATTAATGTTCAAAACATGTTTATAAAAAAAATCTTATCCGCTCCCCTACTAGGAGCATATTGCCATCACCAGCGGTGGACTGGCTCTAAAAATATTGATTGGCACATCCAAAAATAAATCCCCCCCTTATATAACAAGATTTTCTTTTTTCCATCACGCCAAAAATCAAGGGTGTCTATTTATAAGGGTGACTAGAACCTATTGTTTATTTTTAATTTTAATAAAATGAAATAGTCAAAAAGTTATTTGATTTTACTGATATACAGCGGTATCACTTACCATCGGGTAACCTGGCTAGCCAGTCCGCCACCAGCCATCACACTGCTTATTCAAGATTCTCTGTCCCCCGCCAATATCTTTGCTTCCTCCCATTTCATCCCAGCGTCCCGTAGTTCCGCCGAGTTCATTGTATGGATAGTCATGAGCGGCCTTCCAGGGTGACAGTGCATCCGGTTGGTAAAAGATACAGGCAGGATTCAGGCTCTCCTGGGGCATCCGCAACAAATTTCCAAGCCAGGTCTATCGTTGATGTCTTTGGACGTAAAAATTGGCTGGTTCGTCCGCTCTCTTACCTCCGAGTCTAACCACCGTACCGTTAGTATTCGCCGCAAAAATTTGTTTTTAAGGTTACCTTATGTTTTAGTGAGGTGCCATTTGCAACCGAAGAGCAGCGTAATGCATGCGTTGAATAGGTGGCACTTGGTTCTGACCGAGTACAATCGTGAGTCCCAGATTTTCCGCATTGAGTTGAAGCTTGCTTCAGCTATCCCTAATTGGATCGCTAGTTCTTTACGCTGATTTCCATCTTCCGATATGTGTCCCCCATGTACCTGAAGCCGTCGACTCTCTCGATGTCACGTCCCGCGCTCGTCAGGGGATAATCTGGGTCCGGACAGAAACTCTTGCAGAGCACATTAGTTTTACTCGTATTTACAACACTGATTTTTGTGACTACTCTACACGTATTATTCGATTGGTAGGCATAAAACTGAAAATTACAGAATTGCATTTTCAACATCGCTCAAATCCTCATAGTTTCCATATAATTGAATGTCAAAATATTGAATTTATATTATATATCAAAATGTTATTATTCTTGTAACATTATTGACTAAATACTAAATCAGCCAATAGGGTGCTTGCATTTGTCGGCCATGACAGCTCAGTCAGCTGTCAGTTATCAACCCAAGTGAAGTGTTACGGCGTTAATGTGTGGTTTTAAGTGTTTTTTTTAGATATTACTAAAAATACTGCATATTTAGAGCCTCTTTAATGTCAAATTAATAATAAATACATCAAATGAAAAAGTTACGTGAATAGTATGGGAAGAGGTTACGTTTTTATGCGAAAAGTGTTTTCTTTGTTAATTTGTTAAGGAAAACGTGGGTTTGTTCATTGATCTACAGCTCCTCAATTGTCCTCCTCCACAGTAGACCTTGAACTAGAACTGTTTGTTAATCACTCGCTTCACGACTCTCATGGAAGAAGGTAAGGAGAACAAATTAGTAGATTAATCGCTATCTTTACTATATATATTTTCCAGGGTGAAAAAGAAGGTAGGGTTGAAAACACAATTCTACGCGTCATATTTTTTAACTTCTTGTCAAACCTTTAACCGATCAACAATGTAAACAAAACGAACTTAACAGTACGAAAAACCGTTAAAACGATTTTTACATAACATCGGAAAAACCGTCTGATATATCAAATAAAATAAATGAAGAATACTAATCATAACGTATATTAAACATTTTCGATGCTCACTCTTTCGCAGCTGAGAAAAAAGCTAACAACCAGATCTCGTAAAAATATGAACTGTTGAAATTTTTAAATATACTCCTCTCATAAACGAGAAACTTCGATGGATCTCAAATTTAGATAGTTTAAATATATTTGAATTGTTGAGATTTTGTACATTTCCATGTGTTTTGTCACTAACGACCCGGGTTTCACCTCTCGGCATCTTCACACACGAATAAATTCGAAAGGCGAAATCGTCAGTGACAAAATACATGGAAATGTACAAAATCTCAACAATTCAAATTTGATATTGAAATTCCATCAAGCACCCTCAGTCGATGTCTTAAATTATAGTTAAAATATATATTCAACCAGAGCCTCTCCAACGATGGTGACCCGCTGAAATATAAGCTAAAGTTTGATATTCATTGGCGGAAAGCGGAACACTATCGAGTGAAAGAGACGCACATACACTTATAGAGCGAGAGGGAGATACAATCTGTCGGTGAGAGAGATGGCGATAGCAGCGTGGAGAAATGGCCGACCTTGTTTGTTGACCTACATTCTCCCGGCATCGCTAAGAGGTATACCTACATACTAAAATTCTAGCTCAATTCTCCACGGCTGAAGGATGTCTATTATATTTATCATTTTAATTTAAAATATCTGACGGTCCCATAGCCAAGTGGTAACACTTACCAGTTTAGAGGCTTCGTCCTACTCGGTTTTGAGGTCAAGGGTCCGTATCCTCAATTTGGAGGTTTTTTAATGGATTTCGTGAATATGAATCCAAAAGTATTAATCAAGCCATGGTCGAGTGCTCAACGTCGTTAGTTTAGGCTGCAGTGCTACAGTTTCATAAATTGATTTTTAAACCTCTATATGATGTCTAAAATTCCCTCCAATTCTAAAAACGATAGCAATAATAAGTCAACACTTGTCCTTTCTTAGCCCTATTCTTCTATCCACACTCTCTTCGAAATAGAGAGTTTGAACAACTGAGCTACAAGCAATGCTCGTAGAAAAACTTCAACTCCATAAGGAATCCATATACTCTACATTGTGACCAGACATAGTGATTTAAAAAAAAATCTTAATGTATTAATAGGTGTATGTGATTCATCCTCACCCTTCTTCAAGACGATCCTGAAAACGGGAAGATTAGACAAATTTTTCATAACTAACTATCTCCAGACCTCATTGCTTTATCATTTCCCTTTCCAGGGACACTTTCGTACTGTAAAAAATGTTTAGTTTGCAAAAACATTTAGTCCCAACGTAATTTTTAAAACGAATTTTAATATTTACAATGTCAGTAGATCATATATTGTAAATTATCGCACGACTGAATTGTCATGTAGTGCTTTCACGCACACATTCAGCGTAGGCACACGAAGCCATGTCCCCTAAAAAGGAAATTTAATAAATCCAAAAACAAAACTAAACAGTCAAAATAACTTTGACTATCATACTTGAAAATGCGCAGAGTGTCTTCTGTCTTACAAACAATATAATATGCAATACGGTTTTCTCGGAGAAATGTTGAAATAAATCAAATGAAAACTCCGAATATACCTGCATCTAAGATATTAAAATATGTAAGCCTACTTTACAATCAGTGGAGTCAGGTTTGATATCTGACTGAATCCAGGACATACTGTGCTTAACTACTTTATAATTTTTCGTTCTTATTATGTTTATCTAAGGCGTATGTTGAAATAATGTTATTTAATTTCTTCAAATATTTGAAGTACTCTTGGGCCTTGTGTAACACGGCCATATGGTTCCTCAAAAACGTCGTGTAATACAAATCCGAGGTTTGAAGTTCATACAAAATTACGATAAGCGTTCCAAAAATATATCGAATTTTGTTGATATCCTTTGTTTTTTTTTTTAATAAACAATCGAAAAAATATACATTTACGTATTTATAGATCACTAGTGTGTACCAGGCATGCGCTGCAATGCCACTCAAAGAAACAAAGGGTTTGTGTTTTAATTCTGTTTATTAAAGTGCTTTTGGATAAGAGGTCTGCACGTACCTAAATTCCATAAAATTACCCGGTCCGACCCGTCATCTTCACGCCCAGCCCGAGTCTCAATATCACACTTGTTACCTGAACCCGACCCGAAGCGCAGATTTATTTTTCTCCGCCCGAAAAAAGCCCGTTTATTTTTTTAATACAGTAATTCGTTTAAGCTTTTCAAACAATACATATTATGTTATTGTTTCCATATTTCCAACGATATTCATAGCACATGTGAAATAAATTATTTAAGTTTGAATTCCTTACCCGGGCCGAGCCCGAGCCCGATTCCGAATTATCTTTACCACGGGCCGGGCCGGGTAAAGGCCCACGTGCAGACTTCTATTATGGATATACAGTATTTTTTCCGTCTGGTTCAGAGATGTCGCTAGTCGTACGTATTTGATTATTTTTTTTAGATTTTAGATTTTAACTTTTTTTCTTCAGAAACCTTCACGTGTCACCTTCACAACAACTTACCCAAGTTTGATCGAAATCTGATGAATGGTAAAGAAATGTATAAAGGACAAACAGATAAACAAATCTTCATTGATATATATATAGATTCATTCATGTTCGCTATCATTTACAATTTTATATGTTCGACTCTTTTTCGAGATCGGTTAGGAGTTTTCATTATTTGAGGACTCTGGAGTTTCTGATTTTGGATTTAGGCTTTAAATTCTGGCTATTCTGTAATAAGCGATTGTTTGCTTTTAACATATAAATTTTTACATATTTTGTGATAAGGCGTCAAGATCTGTTGTAATTCTCTCTTGAACTTCAAACTTCTTTCCATTATAGAATCATTTTCTATAAAAAAATGCTTGAACCGTGTTGTATAAAAAATGTCATAATACATTTACCGGGTTATATCAAAACAGTCTTGTATAAAACCGTGTTATACGAGTCCCAAGTGTATTCACAGTGGCTTCAGATTTATTATTATTAAATAAATTACGTACAGACATTTTTGGACCTAATATTGCAAATATTAAAGTTGAAAATCTGTTTTTGTTTTCAATACGGTCAATCTGGTTAACTTTGGACCAGTTTTGAGAGTTTTTGTATTTTATGGTTCGCTATTGCATTTATATGTGGTATTGTTCTAAAAACAGTTTTGTACAAACAAACTAAATGAAAAAGATGTAGCATTTAAAAATTTGAAAAACTTCAAAGTCTAATTACTCAAAACTAGTATTTTTCAGTTAATGTCTTCTTCCAGAACAACAACGATATATGGTATAATATATAGTAACATCACTTACAGACTGTGAACAAAAAAATACGTTCACTTATCTTATATATATAATAGCCCAGACCGCTCTGTAGACGTTTTATTATTATTACATATCACATGTTGGTATGAAATTTTATCATGACCTAAGCGTTCGCGGTGTGTATATAAAATAAAATGTTACGCAATGCACACACAGTTCCGACATACTAACTACTTTAGACATTCAGTATTTCAATTTCAACACCGTCATCTAGGAAACCCTTTATTTTGTTTGTGTAATGAAATATGAATACGTACGGGTTAGGGCGTCCAATACCGGACCACTTTTACGATCCCGGGATTTCGGGATTCAGAATTCCTCAATTGCTCTTGGGACCCCGGGATTGGTCATTAAGTGTAAT
Organism: Himalopsyche phryganea; assembly: GCA_022494535.1. Taxonomy (NCBI): domain Eukaryota; kingdom Metazoa; phylum Arthropoda; class Insecta; order Trichoptera; family Rhyacophilidae; genus Himalopsyche; species Himalopsyche phryganea. The sequence continues at coordinate 5,166,989 of JAGVSL010000025.1, forward strand.
TTCAAGTGTTAAATTTTACATTTAAAATTTTATTTCTATACATTATTGCTTCAATTGAAATGTATATATGATTAAACATTTTTCTTGGCGATTGGAAATTTTTTTTGTTGATTTAAAATCATACAGTCATTTACAAAAAAAATGAGAAAAATATTTAAAAAGAAAATAAAATTATTAAAATATTTTTTTTATTCCATTATTATGATAGGTTTTACCAAATGGTATGTAAAATTTGTCTTTATAATATTGTCCTCCGTTCGACTAAGAAGCCGTCCTTATTTATCCTCCATTTCAAATTGGTTAAGAACGGCTGTTAAAAAATATGATTAAAAGGGAGATTTATTGTTATTATAATAAAACTATGTAAATGAACAATCCGAGTTACACGTTGTAGTGAATCAGGAAGTTTTAATTTGATATATTAATCATTTTTTTAGCATTTACAGTGAATCCCGGAATTGTCTGAATATCAATCCCGGGATTACGGGATTGAAAGCCCTACTATGGGCAGGTAAAACGCAATCATTTCTACAAAAAATACGCAAACAGAAGCTTCTAACAGCAGTATAAAATGCAATGTCTTCAACGTATAGTTCATTCGAATATCGAACCCTAGGTGATAGAAACTTAGTTAAATCCCAAACTCCGTTTATATTCATAGAAGCTTAATGGATGTGTTTAAGTATAAGGCTGCGCGGTCCATTCGGACAGTAAAGTAGGCTATTAAAAGTGATATAACATATGAGAATGAGTCCATGTGTTTTATTTTTCTCTTTATTATCAGCTTATTCGTATTAAACGCATTAAACTGGTTTAACTCTTTTTATTGCGAATCGTCTATCAACGCTAAGTAGGGTTTCAGTGTGCTGGATCATTACACAATAATGACGCCGGTTTACGCATGTCAAGTTACTTGCAATACATGAATCCAGCGTGTAACAGATGCATTTAGGATCGTAGATTTAAATGTGTAATGATTTTAAAAACTTCCAAGATATAACTGTTTGCTCGGTTTACTTTGTTTTGTAAAAATCTAACAATAAATCAAAAGTAACTTCAAAAGTTAGGCAGTAATTGAGTCACTAAGTCACGCTACCAGTGAGTTTTCAATAAATTATGCTTAAATTTTCGTATGTTCCCTATCAATAGATCTATCAATTTTTTCAGTTGCAAGTAAAATATTTCTTCCTATTTCGTCCTCTGTTCGAAATTCAAAATTTTTCAAACTTAAAAATAGCGTTTTTTTCACGATCTCGATCCTCGTTTTACGCGGTCAACATACTTAAAAATCGTGGATCGTGGAAAAAAACGATATTTTAAGTTTGAAAAATTTTGAATTTCGAACAGAGGACGAAATAGAAAGAAATTTTTGACTTTTTGAAATAAAGGAAAAAATTAGTATTTACTTTTAATACGGCTATTATTGTAATTAATAAAATCCAGCTTACCGTAAGGCTTAAAAGGCCTCACTTGATTTAATAATAACTTATAATATCAATGGTGTTTTGACCAATTGATGTAACCCTCAAAAAATACGAAAATTAGTTAATGTTGGATCTCATTTTAAAGACGACAGAGCAGGTCTCGACCAAATGATGTAAATCAGAAAAATAAATTGACCACTTTTTGGAAGGGTAACATCATTTTAGATCGACATCAAAAATGCCTTCGTATAATCCCGTATCTGCAAACATGAGAATTTACAGGAGTGCATTTCAAAGATTCATAACGCAACTCGCCATATAATGTTTTCGGTAAAAACAGTTTTTACTCTCTCCAGAACAATTTCAATTTTAAGGGTTACATCAATTTGCCAAAACAACATCGATATTTTGTTTTATTTTAAAATTTAATATAGATTTGGAAATAACGTATGGCGTTTTTATTGAGTAAAAAATGAAAAAATCAAGGCGCAACGCCCACCCAATACAGCAATAGAATAGAGAAGTATTTTTTATTATAGCAATAGAGATTTGCACGGGCCCGGGTTCGGGTAAGGAATTCAATATTCAGACAAAATATTTCGGACTATGTTCGGGTCATGAGTCAACCATAGGTAATACTATTCATAACATAAACAATTTATTTCTCATATGTTATGAATATCGTTGGATATATGGAAATAATAACATATTGTTTGAAAGGTATAAATGAATTTATGTTTTCAAAAAATCGGGCTGAGAAAAATAAATCTAGACTTCAAGCGGGTTCGGGTAATAACTGTGATATTGAGACTCTGGCTCGGGCCGGGCCGGACCTGAAGAAGTCGGGCTCGGACCGGACTCGGCCCGTGCATACCTCTAAATAGCAATATCAACTAAGACGTTTTTAAATTTCTAGCTACCTGTTCTTTGTGAATGACGTTAATACCCATATGTATGTAAAAAAAAATCTAATTTATGTAACATGCTGATAGCCATTTTAATAACAGGTAATGCCTAAATATAACATTAATTTACCGATTACAATGGATTTTTATCAATAAAACGCAAATTCAATTACTTAATAATTAATTCAATTTATTAATTTTATATTACTGATTTTTCTTATTTTAATATCATGTCACTAGCACAAAGCTTCAGCCCTACTCTTCCCTTGTATAAAAGCTAAGTACATCAATTAAAAATAGCATAAAGTTTTTTAGTTCAATCAAAATAAATTACAATGTTTTATTTCAATAACTCTTTTTTCAATATTAAATTTAATATATATAATAAATTATTACATATCGTTAATACCATCTACATTTTTTTATATAAGCCGATTTTCATTCTATTGACAGAGATAGGTGAGCCTGCAATTTGCTTTTTTATTATGACATCTATTGAATTAATTTAAAGCTACAACCACTATTTAAAAGCAGATTTATTGAAAAAATCTAATGTTGAATAGAGTTAAAGATTAATATTCCAAATAGTTTAATAAAATTTTCGTAGATGGCATTAATAAGATATTTCATATAAACAAAAATGGACTACCTGTAAAGTGAAAGGCGGAATGAAGACTGTCAGAAGTCTTTTTTGAATATTAAATTTAACATGTATAATAAATTATTACGTATTGAAAATACCGTGTACATTTTTTTATATAAGCCGAATAGGTGAGCCTGCAATTTGCTTGAGTTATGACATCTATTGAATATTTTGTTAAGGCTACAGCCACTATTTAAAAGCAGATTTCTTGAAAAATCTAGTATTGAATAGAGTTAAAGTTTAATATACAAAATGGTTTATTAAAATGTTCTTAGATGGCAGTATTGAATATTATAAAAATGGATTACCTATAAAGTGAATGGAGCAATAAAGACTACTGACCACGGATATCGAATGAAATTCCATAGAGCGTGGGAAAAGAATGCGTTTGCAACATTATTTTATCAACCTAGGAAATACGTCAAATTAGCGCCATATCTGAAATAAATAATACACTATTTATTATAGGAATTCAATTATTTACTATTTTTCAAGTTTCGTTGAATAAATATAGTGAATATGAATAGTTTAACAATAAGTGAGGAAGCTGGTGTCTTCGATATCCTAACGCAGTGTCGTAACTAGAAAATCAAAGGGAAAAGGAATTTCAAAGAAATTGTTTTTTCAAATTTTATTTAAATCAAATGAAAATTATAAACAAAGCAAAGCTACAATGATTGTTTTATTTATCCACAATTTTATCTTATGTTCAGAACAGGCTTAGTTCAGCGAGGGAGTAATTTCATTAGTTTTAACTCAACAAGATTGATATTGAAATGCTACCATAGCTAGGTGAAACCGCCCCTGATCATGATCATATATACTATTAATATCGTGAAATTAGCATTCAACACACATTTCATCTCCTACCGAAAATTGACAGTAAGTCAACAGCATCTACGTGATGACTACAAACTGTAATGCATTAGTCGCCAACTGAAAAGACTATATCTTTGAGTTTATAGTAACGTCACTGATCTAAGGGACTTCCTAAAGAAGATACCAATTTTATTATGATTAATATTTTGTCGTATACCGCAAGTGCAATCTACAACATACAATATCGTCTTCCACGAGAGAGCACGTATTAATTTGTTTTTGTTCGCTGACACGAGCATCATTACAAATTGAATTTACTATTTGCGTCTTGGCTTGAGATTCCAACCACTGGCATAGCAAGGGGGGTCTGCACGTTTTAGGAGGCGGCATTTTCGGAAATGAATAGAAAATTTCGACCGTAAAAATGAATATTTTTTTAAATACATAATCAATGCAAGGTATATTCCTTTCACCATGTTTTCTTCCGCCTAATTTGTGACTCGCTGACAAAATATACGTTTCTGTAATAACTTTTAAGGTGTTAACTGTCAATTCTTGGTGGAAAGACATTATATTTTAAAAAATAAAACACAATTTGTTTGTACTACTTCCACATATTTATAATGATCAGGACCGGTTTCGCTCATCACGAGCATTATCAACTGATAAAAATACAAACATAACAGGCGTATTTATATAAAATTGAGTGAAAAAATGAAGGTATATAAAACTGATGGTTCATGAACTGAGACAAGAAAATATTGATTAACAAACAAATTATACATAAATCAAATGAAAGAGTCTACAATTAAAATGTTATGGACCTCTTGCAAATCAATAAATACTAATCTACAATCACAAATATAGCTACATTAAAAGTCCATTTAGCTGAACTCAGTCCATTTAGCTGAATGACTTATAGATTTTTTGATATATTTGAAAAACAAACCTGCGGGATTTAATATTTAATATTATATGAGAGAAGTTGTCTGCTCGACAGGGAGGTGGTGCGTCAGCACATTTTGACTGCCCCAGGACCGGCGTGGTGACAAAGATAATTCACAGGTTCCTTCGTCTTCTATTAAAACCCAGTCGTATTCAGTATATTTTCTCTTTAATTGCAGTTAGTTTACTCTTATAAATTCCTCGAAGGCAATAACAGATACATAAACAGCGTTTAAAATACACAATTTCAATTTAAAAACGCAGCAAGTGGATTTACGATAGGGTCGTCCCTTTGTGCCAGGCCGCGGGGCTGTGTCGGCCACTAACAGCCAGCCGGTTGGCCGAGGGACAAGTGGCGTTTCCCTAAACATCGCCCGCTTTTTGTTGACATCTAACGGTAAACAAACAAATATGACAAATTATTTTTGAACGCCTTAGGAGAGATATTACATAATTAATTTGCATGAATAGGAAGAGTCTGTAGACGGGTTTTGAAGACCCCTGTCCGCCCCGTAAGTACGGGGCGGTGTCAAATATTTGTAAATAAGTACGTATTTTAAAGAAATTATATTTATATATAAAAAATTGCAATGTGAGAAATTAAACGCATACATTTTCATAAATATTCCGAACGACTTAAGTTCGTCAATTTAATTTAAAGGTTATTTTTACCTCTAGATATCAAATCTGATTGTTAATGCTGTAGACCTTTATAATATCATTAAAATGGCATCATTGATCCGTAAAAAGCATTCCTCAAAAAATAATTATTCATTCATACGGAGCTTTCAAAGCTATGCCACGTTCGTGCATGCCTTCTGTGGGCAATTCCTTGAATAGGGCTGATATCGACGCATGGCCGCAATGGCAAGATAAATTGATATATTTTTATTACTATTATTTTAACCATGTCCGCTCCCAATGTGAAGCATATGGAAGTCTAATCTTAACTGAAGTTTTTCTAAAATAACTGAGTTGCTCAACTTTTTAAGAGAGTAGGGATAGACAAAAGAAAAAAAAGAACTAGGACAGAACAGGTTAGATCACGGGTGACGAGCCTACGGCCTTTTGATTGGGATACATAAATAAATAAATTTCATTGTTTTCCCTCACTTACAAAATAATGTACATACAAATTTTGTGTAAGTTAAGAGTTAAGTGCGACTTTATTTGAATTAAAGATAAATAAATGTGGCCTTCCTACAGGAAAGGGTTCATCGGTTCTGGGTTAGATAATCGCTCTCGCTACCCTTTTTAGGATCGGAAGGATGACTTGGAAGGAATTTTTGTTTAACTCACACCCTATAATAGATACAGCCATCTTATTGTGAAAATAATATTGACCTTCTCGTTTTCATGCTAAAAAATTTTCATGCTAAAAAAAACACATTTCGTTATCGTGTTAGTCTTGTCATATAAACGCATTTATAAAGCGAAATGACAATTTAAAAAAGCGAAATATGGTTTTATGAAATGTTAAGTAATTATTTTACGTCATATTGTGTGTGCAAAACCTCAAATACATATCAAACTATGCGAAACTATCGCAAGATGCAAGAATCGAAATTTTTCATAGCAGAACAACCTCGAGACATGTCTTGGTGTCGTTTGAAACAAAAGTGTGTATACGTTACGTCACGCATCTCGGATTGTTACTATACTATAATTTTGTATTTTTCGATGGTAAAATTGACGTGATTTTCAAATTATGATTAATTTTACAAAGAAGACGTAAACTATAATGTATTTTTGATTTTTAATTATATGTGGAATTATTTTATTTACAAATAACAAAATTTTCGTTTCTTTGTATGACCTGTTTCACAGATAATTTAAGGCTAAATAAATAAATAATTTCAATATGTTGTCATAAATATAAAACAAATTTGATGACTATTTTTATAAATTATGTTCATCACTTATAATCATATTTTCCCACTCTTTTCATGTCAGTGTCACATAGTTCCATAAATATTATTTTCATCCCTTGTCCGTTTTTTTTCACGTAGTCCAGGCTCGGGCAAGCTTTTTCGATAAAGGGTCACATTAACAATTTAAAATGGACAGTGGGCCGCAAATAAAAACCAATTTTTAAATATACATTATTGCTGTCATGAAAACGGAATTTTAACATAAAAAAGAGGTGACGAACGGGCCACACAAAAATACGCATCGGGACGTAGTTTACCCAAGCCGTAGTCCATCCACTGATTTATGATTGAATAATATGTTGTCTAATCACTGCTTGTTTGAATCTGCATATTGTTGTGGCAACTCATTTTATAATTACTTACACTTTCGTGACTATTTGCGGATTTTATTTCGATACTGGTCAGAAAAAAATTGACCAGCTTCAATGTCATATAATAGGTTAATACATTAGTCTCTTTACCACGATTTTATTACATTTTATGGCAATTGATTCAGTTCACCCCTACATTATGACGTGCCGAGATCGCTTACCCTACTCCACTAAGCCTCCATACCAGCCCCCCGCCACCCAAAGCTTCACCGCTAACTTCTTTTTTATAAAACCCAAGTAGGTCAGTCGGTTTCCCATCGATCCCACAGGATATAACCCTCAATAGAGAATCGCATTATTACCGTGATTAAGGGAAAGTCGAATTTCAATACGGAAGTAAATATTGCTTTGGTGACAATTATTTTAATGAATAAACGGAAAGTTTGGTAAGATTGGTTTAAAGTGTCAGATAACTATTATAGATATTTTTATCAAACAACGCCTGCCAATCTGAAACATGTGGATTCCAAATAAAGTATCTCAACAGGATATATTATGATGAGAACTGGTTTGAAGTCAGTCGGTCTTCGAAAATGTTTAGTAATAAGATTTGTCGTGCTGGTCAAAATCATGTGACGTCATATATGGACTCCCCCCCTCTTACGACGAATTCTAGGAGTACGGTGGTTTGATTTTGTCAGGAACTCGGAGGTAAAACAGAAAACAGACCAGCCCCTTATTATGTTAAAAAGCGACGATGGACCTGGCTTCAAAATGTGTTTGGAAGCGCCCTGGAAAGCCGCTGATGACCATCCATAGGATGGATAGTTGCTGAACCTCTTTTTTTGGAAGAGAGTGGGATAGAAGGATAAGGCTAGGACAGTGGTTAGCTAATCGCTCTCGCTACGCCCAGATTTTTTAGGATTGAATGAGAGGGAGGGGAATTCTAGACATCACAAACATCCATGCCTACGAAAAGAAATCGATTGAAAAATCAATTTATGAGACTCTCCTTAGCAGGACTTGAACCCGAGACATCCGTAACCGTAGCCAACGACATATTGTGCTGATACAACTATTAATTACTGTGGTGAAAAAAATGGAATGGCATTTATTTAGGCTCACAAAAAGACTTAGACAATCTTATGATTTTTCTGGAACTAAATAGTTTCTATTTTTTCCATTCTATAGTTGAGCTCTACCAAGTAACTGCCAATACATTCAATTTCATAAAATTCATATAACAATCGAAATATTAATCCGGGGATTTTTTTTCTCAACCGGAAGCGATAGCACATCGGTTGGCATGATGTTATTTTTAGCGTTATCAGTAAATCGGATCTAAAAATTGGGTTCGCGACCACTCTGTGGGGAATAGGGTGTCGAAAATATAATAATTCCAACCTACCCACAGGCTCTAGTAAAGCGAGGTATAAATCCGTGTTGTTCAGGGCAACGGAAAAACGTCAACAAACCGAAATAGATGTATGCAATATTTATGGCATCGTAAATCGTTAATTATTAATCACCGAAACTTTACACAATATTTACATTAATGAGGATCATTTGGAAAATAGAGAATTGATTTTGGATGTCATATTGTGTTTTTTGATTTTATTAGTATTTTTTACCTGACTTCGCCCAATATAGAGATCGTTTATATTAATTAGTTCATCAAACACTTTTCTCTTCCTTTTGGGCATACTTCTTGTAAAACCCACGAAATGAGGATTTCACTATTTTAAGTGATGATATATATTCTCCGCTCAATCTCTCATTTTTTTTACAATTTTTACGATTCTCATGAAAAGATATTCTTTGTGACATTTATATTACAACATATTTATAGTCTCTAAGTAAATTCAACACTTATTGAGTTGTTATGACGACACGACGGATTATTTTATGGATCGGCTGCTAAGCAACTATTTGCTATTATTTTTTTCGTTGCTTTTCGTTGAAACGTCAAAAATACAGCGTTTTCAATTCAAGCTTATAAGTTTAAAGTTGAAAATAGCACAGTTGATGCCAATGGCAACCAGAATGACATGTGAAATTTTCACATCGCTACTTACACCGTTTGGGAGAAGCTCTTGTGAACGACAGACATACAAAAAATACAGATTTCTAACTGAAAAATATAAGTTTTGAATAATTGAACTTCGATGTTTATCAAATGCTTGAATGCTATACGTTTTTCATTTAGTTTGTTTGTACAAAATTGTTTTTAAATAGAAGTATCCAATACATAAAAAATCAATGTGGGTTTGTTCGTATCTTATGCACTGCCATACCGTTCATCCGATTCCGATAAAACTTTGTCAAGTTATTGCTTGCTTTTGCGCGAAGGATATAGGCATAGTACAATAAGGCCCGGCCCGAACCGAGTCTGATTCTCAACGTTTTAATTTTTAACTTACAGTAGGTCTGTTTGTAAAAATCAATCTCACAATCCAGATAAATCTAAAAAAAAAACTAAAATAAAGAATCAAATTTGTAGAAACAGTGACATCTCGGAAAACCTTCTGATTTAGTCGTGTACGCACCAGACAGGAAAACAAAAAATATTGTGTGTCCAAAAGCATTTCTATAAACAGAATTAAAAACACAAACAGTTTCTTTCTTTGAGTGGCATTGCAACACATGCCGGGTACTCACTAGTAATTTATAAAAAGTGTGTTCTTCCATACGGTAGAGTTTGAAATAAGAAACATTTTGGTATACCTATCTTTAGAAATCTCTTCAAAGAGCTCGAAATCCAGGATAGACTCTCGACCGTTCATAAAAGACACCTACTGGGCTCTTTTGGTCACATCGCCCGTAAACCTACTGACAATCTTGAGACGGTCGTTAAGGAGCCCGGAAAGGTTAAAGGCAGAAGGAGACGCCACAGGCCTTACCCATGGCTCTCAAACTAGCGGAGTGTAGGAGTGAGTGTCGAAGAATCTTCAAAGAAAATGGAGTTGTTGTGATAGGCGGAGGTTGCGACCTTCACACGTGAGGAATACAACTTAGAAGAACTCAATATATCATTTTTTCGATTTAGTGTTTTCTTCCAGAACAGCGACAATATGCTCGCCACAAAAAAAAATGAAAGCAGACCACTGTGTAATGATATGTATACAATATATTATAAATAATGAAAATGTTTGCTGTAAAATCTCTTTTGACCCGATATCACAAAAAGCTCTATGGTGAAATCTATTTTAAGAATATATCGCTTAATTATTTAGCCCTTTTCTAGTGTCGCTGTCTCGTGTCAAACGCCAGGGCCGGATTGCGTTTGTTTTCCCGACGTTTTAATAATTAATTTTTCGATCAATTTTCACGACGTCAACTTTTATTACGCCCTATAAAAACGTGTTTAATTTTACATTTTTTCACAAGGTGGAGTTTTTTTAGTGCGATTGCATCAACATGGTATAGCGTACACACTTTTTAATCAAATAATTACTTTTGTAATGTAAATGTATTCTTCAAACTCATAATTTTAAGAGATTTCTTTTATTACTTTATTTATAGAAACTCAAGTTTTGAAATTGAGCATTGAAGTCGCATCCAACAATTTGACTATTTTTGACTTCAGGGCACAACTCTTGAAATCGGAAATTAATCTCGCATCGTTGTACAAGAATTGGTTTGAACCAAGTCATTTTGACCTGTTCAAAAAAATGTGGTTTTAATGTTATAAATATTAACCAAATCGACGATCCAATCCAATCAATTCAGCTAATACTCTGATACGACCCTAATCATTTTGGTGTGGCCCAGCCGCAAACTGTGCCAGACGTGAATTCGGATCATCTCTCGCGAAGCAAAGTTAAAAATACAACGTTGGAAAGTGTGAGGTCGCATCATTTTTCGACAACTTCGCCGGATAAGTTTTCCGAAAGTGGCCAGTTAGACCAACCTCAACCCTTAACAAAAAAGAGGTGGGACCTTAAGTGTTACAGACCATAACATTTTTCAGCAGTTGGGCGCTGGTAAGTAGTGCAAGCGCATGCTCGTCGCTCGTTGTTTACTGTAAGATAACCTATGTCCGCCAAGTACCGATTTTACGCGAGCTTAATTTTTGTCGTAAATTGTGTTTTTATTTGGTTAACTAACTGCAATAAAGAGGACTTTGACCAAACTAATGTGTTTTGACAACTTATGGGTTACTAAAACTGCGTACGTTTTCATAAATTACGGCAAAAAAGCGTGCTATGCATGCCCCTACACCTCCCTCCATTTTAATTTAGAATTTATAAAATTCAATATAATGTTCAATACCGGTTTCAATTAGATATTCAGAATTAATTTGCTGAATGAAACAGATGATGATCAAATTAAAATCTTTGCGATGTTGCATAAATATGTAAAAAAAATCACTAATTTTGACTATTTACACCAGCGGTGGCGAACCTTTTCACGCTAGGCTACATTTATTTACCTGAAATCTTATAGGCAGCTTTTAGGAAACCTTAAAAAGATGTGCATTTATTTATTTTTATTTGTAAATTTAAATACATGACAGAACAGCTGACGCTAATGCGCCAAGCATTTTTTTTTTAAATTTAGAAAAGAGAACAAGAAATATTATTAAAATACAAATTAAAACAAGAAAAAAATATTTAAAAAAACACTACCTAGAGTTTGTTGCTAAAAATGTCCAACTCTCAAGGCAATGCATTGATCAGCCGAACGGCCTTTGCAACTGGCAGCTCATATGACCGACGCGAAGAACAAATTTTATGAATAAAAAATGTTTTTTATGGTCCGTATGTAGATAAAAATTGGGAGCATGTAAATTAAGTCTTGAGAATTTCATGATTATAAACTCTTTTTTTTTTTTTTTACCATATCCGCTCCCTATTCGGAGCATATGGCCATCACGCGGTTCCTCCAAGCTACTCTGTCTCCCGCCAGCCTCCTCGCCTCCTCCCAGGTCATCCCAGCGTCCCGTAGCTCCGCCGAATACATCCTATGGATGGTCATCAGCGGCCTTCCAGGGCGACGGAATCCACCTGGTTGATAGAAGAGACAGGCAGGATTCAGGCTCCCCTGGGGCATCCGCAGCACATGTCCAAGCCAGGTCCACCGTCGCTTTTTTATTTTGGACGTAATAAGAGGCTGGTCTGTCCGCTCTCTTACCTCCGAGTTCCTGACAAAATCAAACCACCGTACCCCTAGTATTCGCCGCAAACATCTGTTTTCAAAGCACAGTATACGGTTACCCTGTGCCTTGGTGAGGTGCCATGACTCGCAACCGTAAAGCAACACTGTCAGGATGCATGCGTTGAATAAGTGGCACTTGGTTCTGACCGAGTACAACCGTGAGTCCCAGACTTTCCGCATTGAGTTAAAAGTTGCTCCAGCTATCCCTAATCGGATTGCGAGCTCTTTACGCGGATTGCCATCTCCCGTGATGTGTACCCCCAAGTACCTAAAGCCGTCGACTCTCTCGATGTCTTGCCCCGCGCTCGTCAGAAGGTAGTCTGGGTCTGGACAGAAACTGTTGCAGAGCACATTGGTTTTACTCGCATTGACTTTGAGACCAATGCGATACGAGTTGCTCTGCAGCCTGTCCATTGTTTCCTGAATACCCTCGACAGATTTATCAAATATTACAGCGTCGTCAGCATACTCGAGGTCGAATAGCCTCAGATTGGAGGCAACGGTTAAACCTCGGTCGGGTGGAATTGACTTCCTCAGGATGAAGTCGAAGATTATTATAAAGAGGAACGGAGCCAGAACACAGCCCTGTCTGACCCCGGTTGAGACCCCAAACCATTCTGTCGTTACGTCGCCGATTCTGACACAGCATTCACTGCCCTCGTGCATGCATTTGATGATGGCGATAATCTTGGTTGGGATTCCGTACAGTTTTAATATGTCCCATAGGGAAGGCCGGTGCGGACTATCAAAGGCCTTCTCGTAATCAACGAAGCAACATGCCAGCGAGCTGTTGAATTCGTTGCTTTGCTGGAGAAGGCATCTGAGATTATGAATCTGGTCCGCACAGGATCGGCCAGGTAAGAAACCGGCCTGGTTTTCCCTGAGGATACACATTATTGGAATCCTTATTCTCGCCAAGACTATCTGCGCCAAAACCTTGCCAGGCACGCTGAGCAGCGTTATGCCCCGGTAATTGTCGCAGCAGAGTGGGTCACCTTTTTTGTGAATGGTGATGACCTCACCGTTTACCCAGTCCCTCGGACAACGCTCCTGCTCCCACACCTTACTGAGAAGTAGGTGCAAGGGTTGCAAGAGTGCCTCCAGGCCGTACTTGAGAAACTCTGGGTGTATACCGTCCACGCCCGGCGCCTTCCCATTCTTTAACCGCTGCACAGCTGAGGTGATCTCAGCGTGCGTCGGTGCATGGTCGGGAATGTTTGGCGCTCGGGGATATCTACAAGTGTGGCTTCGCTGGGTATGTCAAAGGGGTTCGAGGGAGGAGAACGGTTTAGCAACCCGCAGAAATGATCTCTCCAAATCTTTCTAACACGCTCCGCGCTTGACTCTATTGCCCCGCTGGGACTACGGATGGGCCCGGGGGTCGGTGGTCGTCTACCGCAAATTTCGCGCGTGATTTTAAATAGTTTTCTTGTATCATTTCTGCGCGCTGCCGTCTCTGCTGCTTCAATCTGGTTGTCCATGAATCGGCGTTTATCGAGTCGCACAGATGTTTTTACTATCTTATCTTGGTACCGATAGTCTATCCGGCGGTCCTCGATCCGGTCTGGGTCTGTCTCACTGTCCCTCAGTGCTTTAAACCTCGCTCTTTCTTCAATTTTCCCCCACGTGTCGTCGGACATCCACTTTGGCTGCCCACTCCTCCTGACTCCTAGCGCCTCATGAGCGGCTAACGCAACTGCATCTTTGATGCTGGACCATTCCGATTCAATGGTGTCGCGTCGGGGGTTTTCCCCGTCATGCACACAGTTGGTGACGTTCTTTCTCACAGCGATGTCGAAATTCAGCCGAGTTCGAGGAAATTGCAGTCTCTCGATGTCGATCCTCTTTCGAGTCGGGGGCCGTACTGTACGTCTGAGTCTGAGACGGATTTTGCCGACAAGCAGCTCATGATCGCTGTATATGTCGGCACCCCTATAGGTTTGAACATCGAGAAGTTCCCTTCGGTGAGTCGCGCTGTAGAGAAAGTGGTCAATTTGTGCTTTTGTGCAACCATCAGGAGAAGTCCACGTGTATTTGTGGGGGAAGATTGTACCGCCAACGGCGAGCTCATTCATAGTTGCAAACTCGATGAGTCTCTCACCGTTGTCGTTGGCTTCACCGAGGCCATGCCTTCCCATCACTGTGGGGCCAAGCAAAGGATCCGTTCCCACTCTCGCATTGAGGTCCCCCATTACGATCACGCGGTCTCTACGGGGAGAGAGTCATAGAAAGTATCCTTTGCCTGTGTGTCGGCTTCCTCGGTAGGCGCATAGCACTGAAGGACAGTTACCGAGCTATCAGTCGTCCTGAAGGTGGCTCGTATTAGTCGTTCTGAGATGGGTTCCCATTTGACAAGGCAGCGGGCTGCCCTCCCCGACATCAATACTGCCACCCCTTGGCGATGGTATTGCTCCTGACCTGAGTATAAAACTGTGAATCCGCCCTCCAACAACTTTTTCTCGGCGCCTTTCCAACGCACCTCGCTCAGCCCTAAAACACATAAACTCTTCCCCCAAGAAAAGAAGCCTGCTTCAGAATCTTCTAATATATAATAGCCCAGACCGCTCTGTAGACGTTTTATTATTATCACATATCACATGTAGGTATGAAATTTTCTCATGACCTAAGCCTAAATTACCTCATGTTCGCGCTGTATAATAAAATAAAATGTTTGGCAATGCACACACAATTTCGACGTACTAGCTACTTTAAACATTCAGTATTTCAATTTCAATACCGTTATCTATGACGGGTACGGTTGTAGTAGTTTAGTGTATAATAGCCCAGACCGGTCTATAGGCGTATTATTACTATCACATGTAGGTATACATTTTGATTATAATCAAAATATAAGACTAGTTACTTTAGACATTCAGTATTTCAATTGCAATACCGTCATCTATGACGGGCGTCCCACGAATAGAAGATAATACATGGATGTATAGTAATAAAAACATAGTGGGATTCAGTCAAAAGGCCGCCATTGTGGCTGCAGGCTTCTCATCCCGACTTACACCATTCACAAGAGTAATGTTAGATCTACCAATTTAACTTGGCCACTAGTGAGGATGCAGCCGTCACGTTAGGAATATTGCCATACTCAACCAGAACTGAAATTTCAATAAATTCCAAAACTGATATTTTAGCTACGGTTATTAAAAGTAGACTAGATATTTATTTTGCATAGAATGGCAATTGGAGAAATTTATTTTAAACTGATAATTCTAGTTTCAAATTCGGCGGCGGCCAAGTAATGTTGGTAATACTACAGTAGTTCAAAATCACTTTTTTAATGCATCACAAACTTCAACCGTCCGTTTGCGATCCCTGATACATCAAAAGCCTTCACGGTTTCCTTCTGTTTCATACTTAGCGCGGTTCTGTCTTGCGGTCGATATGCCATTTCCCTGCTTACTGCACGCTCGCCGCAGACCGATAAGAAATTAAACTTAACACGACGTAACTAACAGTAAATTTAAAAAAGTGAGACAATTAGATTTTTTTATACCTTAGCACTTAAGCAATGTCAAATGATTCAGTTCATATGTGTCATAATAGTTTCATAGGTGGCCAAGATGACAATAAAAAAAAATGGACGGAAAATTAGCATAGTAACAACTTAAATTGAGTTTTCATATCGAAATTGTTTTGACCAATTGATGTAACCCTCAAAATTGAAATTGTTCAGGAGAGAGTAAAAACTGTTGTTATCGAAAACATTATAGGTATAGTGATGGTGACTTACGTTATGAATCTCTAAAATTCACTTCTGTAAATTCTCATGTTTGCAAATACGTGATTATACGTAGGGAGTGTCGATATAACAGTGGCTTACATTACGTGGCCAGTTCAGAATTTTTAAACCTAAAACCAATGTAAAATGGTGTTTTCCTTCCAAAAAGTGGTTAATTTATTTTTCTAATTTACGTAATTTGGCCGACACCTGCTCTGTCGTCTTTAAAATGAGATCCAATCGTTAACTTATTTTCGTATTTTTGAGGGTTACATCAATTCGCCAAAACACCATCGATATGGTCAGTTAATAATTATTTTTGGTCAGCAAATAAATAAATGTGTGGTTAGGTTAGGTTTAATTAAAAAACTGACCGTTTTATGTAAATATCTGACCGTTAAATTCAATAACTGACCATTTATTATTTCTTACTGATTGAAATAGTTTCTCAACCATTAAATGCAGGCAATTAAGATATACCCAATTTTTAGGCATCACAAATATCCATGCTTATGAATAGAAATCAATTTATTTAACTGCCCGTACTGGGACTCGAAGCTGAGACATCCGTAACCGTAGCCTGAGACGTTAACCACTGCACCGCGGAGCCGATCTCTGCCTCATACTGCTATCTCCAAAATCATCTTCAAAAAGGAGTTTGAGTGATTAAATAATAAACCGTTATCTTAAAAACTTATCTTGAGATGCTCCATAAGGACTCTATAAGTATTCCATATACTTCACATTGGGAGCGGACATACAATGTGCAAAAAATATTTAAAAAAAAAAACAAACGACTTTGCTTGCGAGAGAGAAATAAAAATAGTAATGCTTTAGATGCGATTATCTCAGAACATGATTTTATGACATAATGCCTTCTGTCAGTCTTTCTTCAATATACTTCCTACTTCCTACCATAGATATTCACAACATCAAAACCCTTACATTATATGAAATCTATATTAGTTATCCTAAATACATCAAGAATTAAATTAAACTCGTCGCATTCTCGCTAAAATAAATCGAAGAAAATGAATAAGCTGAAAAATATTTAATCTACGACTTTGCAAACAAAATGGCTGCGGCCAGTCTTCATGCATACCGCTAACACGCACACAAGCATGCGCGTAGCCGCATAAGTATGTGTAAGACATAGGGCTGACGATTAATGCTGCGATAAAGGCTGAATATCGAGAGCTCTTTTCAAAAATATGTTTCCTTGTGTTCTATTTGACATTTTTCGTGATCTGTTGAATAATTTCTCTACCTAAAGGTTTGAACTATTTTTTAAAGTAAATATCAACAAGTGTTCCTTTTAGTTTGGCCGGAAATATGAGATAAAATCTTGGACACTTAAACATTTCCAGTGCGTTCATCGGGTTAATTTATTCTTTCATTAGGACGAAATCATAAAAATTAATGAATGAACTAATTATCTTGAATACTTGTGGGATTATTCCTAGAATTTTCATTAAACTAAGTCACTGATTCAGGATTCGAAGAATGGGATTCTCGAGCGTAATACAAATATGAATCAATGTTACGTCATTCGAAAATGATGCTCGCTTATTACCATTGGACTTCAATACAATATGAATCGTTGTGTAATTAATTTTAAAACTCAACTATAGTCATTATTGATAAATGTTTTTCGAAGCGGAGTATTACGTCATACGCCATAATTTTTTGCAGTGCAATATGATCATATTTGATGACATCGCATTCCATAATATGACAATGATGCCTGACAGTTTATTAAAAATGGGCAAAGTAAGTTTTTTCGATTAATATTGTTTACAAATTGACACTCCCTACGTATTCCGTATCTGCAAACATGACATTTTGCAGAAGAGCGTCTCAAAGATTCAAAGCGCAGTTTCAAAGTAACGACTGCATCTATCTTCTTCAAAAGTGCTATAATTTTAAATCTAGTTTTGCTAAAAAGTTTACAGTTTTTTAAACATTACAAAAACACGACATTGTACTTCGGATTTTAGGTAAAGACTTTCGTATACGTGGCTAATTACGGGTCCATAATTCGAAAAAACGGTGAAAAAATGTTTTTTGGTGCCTACCTGTAGAACTGAGTGCGTAGACAACAAAAATACGAAATACGTATAATCACGTATGTGGCACTTATGTGATTATACGTAGGGAGTGTCGAAAAGATAGTTCTGTGAAAAGAAGTGAACCGGTGTGTAATCTTATGTAAGTTTAATCTCAATCTGTCGTCGTCGAGCCAAGTGGTAAATGTTGTAAAGATTTTGTCGTTGGGTTTGATTCTCCAAATGTGCATTGCCATACATTGTGTTTAATCGATTTATGAATACAAAACCATGCATTAGAGGTATGCACGGGCCTAGCCTTGGCCCGCGGGCTTTTACACGGCCCGATCCATAGGTCAGGTAAGGAATTAAATTTAAAGAAAAATATTTCCGACTATTTTTGGGTCATGACTCAGCAATAACGCAATACTATTCATAGCTTAAATAGTTACTTTCACATGTGTTACCAATATCGTTGGAAATATGTTAACAATAACATATATACTGTATAAAAAGTATAAATGAATTCATATATTGCAAAAAAAATCGTGCTTTTTTCGGGCTGACAAAAATAAATCTTACCTTCAACTTGGGTTCGGGTCATGGCGTAAGAAGTATAGGTGAGCTGGATAAAAAATGACAGTCGCCATTTATGCATTTGTTGATGTCATTGTGTGCTTATTTTATGATCTACTATATTTACAGCTTATTGAATAACGATCCACTATATTTACATGTTGGCGTCCGTGACGCATTTCTTAGCGTCGTTGGCTACTTACGGATACTTCGGGTTCAATTCCCGGTGCGGAAGGTTTTCATAAATTGATCTTTCAATTGATTTATGAATTAAGCGATTAGCTAACCACTAGTCCTGTTCTAGCCTTATCCTTCGATCCCTAATCTCTTCGAAAAAATAGTTGAGCAACTGAGTAACAAGCAGTTCTCATAGAATAATTCTGTTGATATAGCTCCATTAGGAGACCATATTATGCTCCACGTTGGGAGCGGACATGGAAAAACAATATTTACAACAGTATTTTGGTGACAATAAAAATTTGGTACGTCAAACTGACGTCACATATTTAACAAAAACAGTGATACAGCTCACATATAATTCTTACACTATAGGCTTGGGTAACAGGTGTGATATAGAGATTCGGGTTCGGGCTGGGCCAGGCCTGAAGATGTCGGGCTCTGATCAAGTAATTTTATAAAATTTCGGCCCCTGCAGACCTCTGCCATGCATTTATGTGATATTTTCAATCTGAAAAGACGGGACGTAGGATAGAGAGTGATAAACGTATTAATATCCCTGTCATAACCTCACCCCTATTTGCTTACCTTCCCCGAAGAACTAACTTACACCCATCTTGTTAAAAAATTCTATTGAGATGCTGTCTGGTGACCGAGGAGTCCATATTCTCGAATTAAGACCGAACATAGACATATAATGTGTTACATAATATATATCTTAACCAATATAAAATATCCTAGTCACAACTATAGATGTACCAATATAACTTGGCCGCTTGTGAGGGTGCCACCGTCACGCTAGAAATGTTACCATAATCAACCAGAACTGAAATTTCAATAAATTCTAAAACTGATATTTTAGCGACGGTTATTAAAAGTAGACAAGATATTTATTTTTCGTAAAATGGCAATTGGAGAAATTTATTCTAGACGGCCAAGTAATGTTGGTAAATTTGGATTATTGAGATTTTGTACACTTCCATGTATTTTGTCACTAACGACCCGGGTTTCGCCTTTCAGTATCTTCAGGCATTCGAGCACACGAATGGACTTGAACTGACAAAATACATGAAAGTGTACAAAATCTCAATAATCCAAATTTGATATTGAAATTCCATCAAGCACCCTCAGTCGATGTCTTAAATTATAATGTTGGTAAGATTATACGTAGAATTTTTGTATAGGATCAAATATATTTTTTTTTCATTTTTATGACAAATTTGTACAAAATTTGGAATGTGGGAAAATATTAAAAGATCAAAATTATAATGTAAAGAATATTTATTCATCCACTAAGGAATGTAAATAAAATTTCATTTTCTCCTACATATGTTCAAATAGACAAATATTTTATATATTTATAGTAGCATAATAAAGTACAAGGTCTATAAATATTATTATAATAATTATCGTTAAAAATTTATTGGTAATATCGACTATTTTAATAAGATAGTTTAGTTATAATTTCTAACAGTATTTCTATGGAATATAATTCCGAATAGTACCTTTATGTGTACATATTATTGGCAAATGTCAAAATTTTAACCTTATTAAAAAAAAAGCAGCGAATCGGCCCCTTGAAGTCAAAGAATTATATCTCATCTTTCTACACACAAAATCACTTCAAAAGAAATTGTTTTCAGTAGATGTAATATTATTTTGCTATCTTTTTATCCGTTGACTCTGATGGGACTCATTTGTGTTGAAACTAAAATATCCAATGTGAAATTTGAAGTCGATAATACCAAAACAAAAATACTTTCTGAAAACCAAAACTTTACGAAACTTGTTTTTGAACTGGCAGGTACAGGTACCTTTTATTACACAGTATAATGCGGCCTAGTATGGCTTTGAGAGAAACAGTACTTTTGCTTAATTTGATGAAGTAATGGACTTAAGATTATTCTTAACTTCACAATTAGACTCCAAGATTCTCTTGTTTATGAAAACCACAATTGGTCTAAGCTGGAAAGTCGGTGTGAATACATTTTTAAAGGTAGCAACACCAACAGTGCTTGGTGACAATCATAAATGTTATTAGTTTAACTCAATTAACAGAACAGGGGTTTAATTTCATTGACAGAAGGCTATAGAAAACAACTGTCATAATCATTCCTTTGTCCTCTACTCGACACGGCACTATTTCCGCAGAAAACAATGAATCTAGACTTTGGCGTCGTATAAGTCTTTTATTATGGGTAGCAACATCAACAGTTACCACCAGCTTGGTGCTAAAGATAAAGATATTAGCCCGGCTCAAGGGTAGATTAATTCAGACGGAATTGGATAAACAAACAAAATGACAGGAATCAATCGGAATCAACCGTTATTAACATTATTTTTAACTTACTGAAGTTCGATCTTCAACATTCGACAAAAGACGAGAAGAAAAAAATGATATTACAAACATTTTAATACGTTTTAACAATGAAGTCATATAAAATCAAACTTTCACTTCTACACAAAAATGTCTCATACATCTCCAATGTCTCTTTTAACGTTTTTATATGGATGCATACATTATTACAAAATATAACTCAAAGTATGGTGTGTATTAACTGAGAAACCAGTTGAGGTAAACAAATTAGAAATTATCAAACAAGTACGTAATTGGGAAAATGTTTTCAATTCTTCTTTTACAATATAGTAGATATCTGCCAGTTCAATTAACAATTTATATATAATCACAGTGGCGAAACTATCAACCACCGACCGAATTAAAGAGAAATGACTTAAATTTATAATAACTTGTCTAGGGCAATTAATTTTAATATAGTATCACTCACGTCTCTAACAAATAACCATGCATACATATTTTTGAATTTGAATAATAAGTAATTTTTTTTTTAAAGAAAACAATTTATCCAACAACAAAAAGACCTAGAAATTATCACAAAAAATGTACTAAAATGATATATATACAAACATTTACAATTTTTTAATGAAAAACACAGTTTTTCTTATTTATTAAAAACTTAATAATAATTAATAGAAACGTACAGTATTTTAAAAGCTATGCATATTGTATTTTAATTATAGTTATATTATTATTCCTCAACTAATGATTTTAGATTATTTTTTCATTTTATTAAATCATTTAACTATAAAATTCAACATACTGATTTTTGATATCGATATCAAAAAAGAAATACAGATAATTCGAAGTCAAGTAATGTTTTAAATGTTCATAAATTAGTCACTCCTGTGGGTTGCGGCCAATTTTCAGTGGAAAAATATTATTTGAGGACTACAGTATCATAAATCGAAATCTCCGTTAATGCTTGTTTTTGGCAAATCAAAAAAAAACCAATACATACTTTAATACAAATAAAACTGTGGAAAACAGCATGATATATCTAAACAAACACTGGCGGCCATGACAGTACAATGGTGCACCTCGTTGACTGGAATGGAGATTATTAGTTAAGAAAGTTATAGGGCATTATAAAATATGAATTTTGAAAATGATTAACATTTTCTCATTCATTTTGGCCGGGAGTTTGTAAGTGTAGAAAGATATTTTGTGATATAAATGGTAGGTGTGAATATGCAGAACAATGCTGCATTCATTACTCATTTTTTGCAAATGCTAGAGAAGTTATGATACTAAAGCCCTCATTTTTATTATGTAAGTATTCCACAATTTTATAATGTAGTCGAGTCTACTTTCAGTAAGTGAATGTGAATTTATGAAAATGAAAATTCTCAATCGAATTTTCAAAGCAAACACGGACGTGTTGTAGAGACAGTCTGTTGAAAATAATTTTTTGAAATGTTTTATTTTATAAAAGATACCATATTCAAAGCAGGATATTTGCGTATGACGAGGAATTTCGGTCAGTTAAATTTTATGAGGAATAATATTCTAATATAATTGAAAATAACCTTTAGTAGAGGGCGGTCAGTCAAAATAATAATTATTTCACATTAACAATAATTATTTACATTATAAAATGGCAAGAAACGTAATCTTTTAACAAAAAGTTCAGTTTAGCCATACCACAGTTTCCGTTATAAGCCACAACCAAATGTTGGAATTAAAATCATTATTATTTACTATAAATCTAATATTTATTTTACACGCTCGTTATTTATTATAAATCAATTTGGTTTAATAGAGGCTATATTGAAATAAAAACAATACCATTTATAAAATTAATTGCTATTTATTATAAGATAAGAATTATGGTCGAACGGTGCTTTAACACTATTCATAATAAAAAATATACAAATATTTAACGCTTGACCCAAAAATTATCACCAAAATGTAAATTACTGAAACCCTTTCTACAGGAAAAAATGACAAGGTTATATATATATACTTGCATTAAAAGAAAAAGGAGTTAGAATTCATCAAATAAAGAAAAGATAAAAAGTGCAACAATCCTAAATATTTAGAATAATTTGACTAAAAAAAACAATATCCTTGAGTTGCAATAAGTTGTGTTGCTAGTTAATAATTTAGTTCAAGGGTCAATACATATATTTAAACCATCACAGTATTTCCTATCAACTCTTCAGTGTGATTATTGGAGTCGAGGAGTTCTGAATACCCTGACTCTACACTGCATGCACTATCACTATCACCACCCGCTTGTTCACTTTGGTTTTCAAAATTACTTTCAAATGCCAACACGTTGTCAGTCGTTCCGCATACGTCGACACTTTCTGTGGATTGATCCAAGTACCCTGGTTCGCTCAACTCGTCGTCAGAAGGTGGGAACGTGGAGCATCTCATGTAAGGTCTTCTGACACCTGACAGGAAACTGGCATGCTTTTCTCCCATCGGTACTAAGCTAACTTCGTCGCTGACACTTGCTGGACCAGTTTCGCTTGAAGAGAAACATGCACTGTCACTTGGACTGGAGCTGGTTATTTCAGAATCTATACTTTCACTAGTCAAGTGGAAATTTTTCGAGGATTTATTGTAGCTGAAGTTGCTCTTCATTGAAGATCTGGAACTCCTTGTAGAGTTGCTTTTTTCAATTGTGAACAATTGTTCAAAACTTTGGACTCTTTGTAAGACGCTGACTTTTGCTGGACTCTCTGACTCGCTTTTGTATTCGCCTTGAGTTATATTACACGGAAGTGATGACATTTCAATATCTGATGACGTTACAGTGCTTGCGGTTTCGCATCCACTTGATATCGATCCTTCGTCACTATCCAAAACCAAGAAGTTAGCTTGCGCACACAGCTGTTCCAAGCCGTTCATATTATTATCATCTGTGTTTGTTTTTTGATTATCGATTAATTTTTGGTTTTCGTCAGTTTCGCAGTAAAATACATTATCATCTTCACCGTCCGTAAATGCTTCCGCGAAAGGCTCACTTACTTCGGACATATTGGAGAAACTGAAAGATACTCGGTTATTAGAACCACAAGACCTATGATTGGATATTCTTTCGTAACCAGAATCAAAACTGTCTGATGATTTAGGCTCATCTGCAGCGATGACTCTTTCATTAGTTTCATCTTCCTCAAGAAGTGTATCACTATTGAGACTTGGAAAATCGTCCACTTCTAAGCTTTGATGCCTTTGCAAAGGTTCTTCAGAAGAATTAGTTTTAGATTCATCTGGAGTCAATTTTCGCGGACATCTATTTCTGTCACATTTCCGTCGGCCTAGCGTATGCGAAGGGAAAATATCATCATCTTTGCAGCACATTTTGAGTGGAGAGTTTTCTTTAGTCCACGTGTGTCCATTATTCAATCCAAACGTAGACATTTCTTCTTCATCTTCTTCGGAGCACATTTCTTCTATCGCCATTAATTTTGGTGCAGATTTGGATCTCTCTAGTGGAGGTTTATAATTATTAGCCCCAACACTTAACAGTATCTTTCTTCTAGGCATACTTGGGTTTTCGTACACTGAATTCGCCAAGCTCAACCTGGCATTTTGTCTTGAAATCTTGTCTCTCTTAAATTCGAGCAGAGCTTGCTGTATTTTGCTTTGTAACTCAGTGGTTATCTTTTTAGATGTCATTTCTTTGGTACAGAGAACTGCGTGGCAGCGCAATTCATGCTTAAGTTTTCGTCCCTCGTGTCTGTAGATCCAACAAAAGATCTTGGGGAACTCTGGTGGACTAGTACAGAAGGTAATACGGTGAGCCCAGTATTCGGTGAGTCCGTGTTCTTTGGTGACACCCTTTAAACCAGAATTGGTGATTGACAGCTTCATAACTACGTCTGGCTTCGAAGACTGGTTATAGTTCCGCCAGAGGGTCGCCAGAGGTTTGTCCACGCATCCTTCGCCTGAAACAATAAAAAAGAATACGACATTAATAAAAATATTGACTTGAACGAGCCACTCAACGGGACCGTGTACGCAAACATAGTTTATTAAATTTTACACCCTCGGAGTAATAAAGTAACTAATCTTAACGATATATTGGTTAATAAATATGCATAAAATCGTGGATTTTTTAGACATTGTGTTGAAAATAATGTAATAACTACAAAAATGCCAAAGCTTTGATTGGCGTATGCAGTATTAAATAAACACGCAACGTTTGAATGCAATATTAAAAGATCCACTAAACATGAACGATTGTATTTCAACCCGAACGGGACAAAGATAATTGTATAATTTTATTTCCCTGATTTTTTAAGTTGGTACATCAGGGTTAATAAACAGCATTCGCTTAGTCATAATAAAATCTACAACCCAATCAATTCTAGCTCATACAGCTCTGTAGACGTTTTATTATCATTAGATATCACATGTAGGTATGGAATTTTATCATGACGTGAGCGTTCGTGGTATATATAAAATAAAATGTTAAGCAATGCACACACAGTTCCAGCTACGTACTAGCTACTTGAGACATTCACTATTTCAATTTCAATACCTTCGTCTATGACAGGTACAGTTTTACTAGTTTAAGATAATAACTCTAAAATAGAAAATGTAGGTTGATATTATATCATTAAGAGGTGTTGCTCCATTTTATTATTCGTTATTTTAAAATCGAAAAGCTATTTGGCAGGTTAAGAAAAGGTTTTTTTTGCTTTGTTTGTTTGTTGTTTGAGCTACCCTTGATAGCTATATATATCTTTGTAAAACAGTAATTTTGTTTATCTGTTATCTATATGAAATGAACCCACAATATAAAAGAAATACAGATATAGAAATAAAAAAGTTTTATCATTAAAAAAATGGTGTATAGCCAGACTAAACAGCTGATTATAATTGAGCTGTACCAATTCAATCATGGGGGTATTTCTGCGTGCGAAAGGAAAGAGGCGTTAAGTCTAAAATTGTTACTTTTCAGGAGAGCCAAAACAAGACTTCCATTTGTATGAAACATTTGATGTTTAAATGTAAATTTTACTAATTCAGCGGCATTGATTCGACTCGTCCTTTTACTATTATATGCATGTATGTATTGTAGTTATTTTAGAATATTTAACTAATTTTCACAATTTATTCGACTTAACTCCGTTTTTCTTTCGCACACAGAAATATCTTCTTGATTGAATTGGTATTAACAAATAAACGCATTGGTAAATGCCAATACACTGCATTATAATAAGGTAAAACTGTTGCCTGTTAAATCTGGTAAATAAATATACATATTACATCAACAAAGCTCAGTTGGTACAAACTTGACTTTAACTCGTAAATCAACATCCTTGATCTTGTGTAAAAGTCTCAGTTTAATAGCGACATTGTGACCTTTCATCTTGAGTTGTTGAGATCAAATTAATTATTTAGAAAACGTGTTTTATCACGGCTTCGTTGAATTGAAAGTACATACATTAAGATGAAACATAATGATAGCGTTTATGAGTTCAATCGATTAACGACATCTATATTCCGAAATTAGAATCTGTTTATTTCCGGTACTCTTTGTTTCCCGGGATTCACCGGAACCCAGGAAACCAAATGGAAATTGTTTATGATTGTTCAGATTTGTTTTCCTGTGAAAATCGGTATTATGCTGAACCCTCACATTCTTGGATTTATCGGTAACTATTTTTTTTTTAGAAATTACGTTAATGAAAAACAAAGTATCCTATTCAAACTGGTAAATTTAACTGGTATTTGTTAGTACCATTCAAGATATTAAATATTTTTGAGGACTGAAAAAACAATATTTAACAAATTTAAATTGTTGAGATTTTGTGCATTTCCATGTATTTTGTCACTAACGACCAGGGTTTCGCCTTTCGGCATCTTTACGGATTCGAGTACGAAATGTACACTCTCAACAATTCAAATTTGATATTGAAATTAAAATTAGAAGTCAAATATGATATCAATATTTAACGAGTCAAAAAATTGCCAGAGCTATTATGTTAATTGAAGTATGCAACTGTCATAATGACATCAATCAAAATTTTTATTTATACATACTTGAATATTAATTCCCAATAAACTTAAAAAAATATATTACCTCAGCGGCAAAATAGGCAAAGGTTAATTGATTTTATAAATAAGATCAGAAAATAAATAACTTTATTATTTATTTTGTACTACTCCCTCATGTTTATAATCATCAGGACAAGTTTCGCTCATCGCGAGCATTATCAATAATTGATACTCAACACACAGTAAGTTGTGCTTCATTTCTAAAATATAATTCCTTTCCAACATGAATTAAAGTTAACACCTTAAAAGTTGTTATTGTTATTTATGTTATGATCCCGGGATTTCGGGATTCAGGGTTTTACAACCACGGGATTATTTCTTCAATTCGAACGCATATATGATTGAATAAGAATCAGATCATTAACAACACAAAGAGAAAGAAGTATATACATCACTTTTAAGGTGTTAACTGTCAATTCTTGGTGGAAAGACATTATATTTTAAAAAATAAAACAAAATTCATTTGTACTACTTCCACATATTTATAATGATCAGGACCGGTTTCGCTCATCACGAGCATTATCAACTGATCAAGCTGATAATGCTCGTGATGAGCGAAACCGGTCCTGATCATTATAAATATGTGGAAGTAGTACAAATGAATTGTGTTTTATTTAAAAAAAAAAAAGTATATACACACTTAATAATAAAAAGAGTTTTGTATTTATTTTATTTATTGCATTTAAGGTAGGTTTTACCAGATGGTGTTCCAAAAGAGGACATGTCCTTCAATTCGACTTTAAAATATTGTCCTCCATCCATTTAAGAAGCCTTCGTCCTCCATTTAAAATTAGTTAAATATGACTGTCACGAAATATAAGAGGGCGCCAGACCACAACACTATAATATCTATAAAATTGATATAATTATCAGGAAGTATTTAATTTCAAATATGAATCATTTTTTAGCATTTACAATGAATCCCGAAATCCCGGTATTGATATTTAGACAATTCCGGTATTACGAAATTGAATAATTGTCCGGGATAACGGATCCCGGGATTGGAAGCCCCTAATACCAATATATTTTTTGAGATTGTATTTGAATATTAAGAATCTAAAATTAAATTTTTAGTAATATAATACCGATCGAGGGAAGAATCGAAAAAATATGGAGTTTGTTTTCTAAAACTGTTCTTTGATCTAATCAAATTGCGTATTAAAAAAATAAATAAAAAACCAGTTTTATGACCTTTTGAATAGATAGTAATAATAACACGATATCGGCTGTATAGGAGTGCCTTTCGTTAAATTTTATTAAATTTAATTGCGTTACGATAGTACCGAAAGAACTTAAAAGCGATTATAACCAACACTTCCGCAGCCAATGAAGATCACGGTTTCATATTCTGACATCGCCCTCTTCCTCCGATTACACTGCCGTCATAAGTAACACGGCACTAACGATAGGGCTCCGTGGTGCAGTGGTTAACGTATGAAAACTTTACTATACGATTATGATTTTAACTGGATTTAGTGAAAAAAAAACCAATCTACCTAATCCGCAGTTACGACTTGAGTGCAATAGTACAATAATACATCGAATAAACTCAAAAATAAACAATTTACGTTCAATTCCAGTTACGGACAGTTTCATAAATCGATTTCTGAATTTCCGTTCGAAGGAATGAATGTTTTTGATGTCTAAAATTCTCTTCCACACATCCGATCCTTAAAACGGGACATAGTGACAGCGATTAGCTAACTACTAGTTTTGCCCTAGTCCTATCCTTCCATTCCTAAAATCTTCTCTTCGAAAAAGAGAGGTTGAGTAACTAAGTAACAAGTAGTTCTTCTAGAAAAAAAATCTGTTAAGATAACTTACATTAGGAAGACAAATGCTCCACATTGGGAGTGGACATGATAAAAAAAAGATAAAATACGTTTTCTGGGCAAAGAAATATAAAATGTCATTTTGTTTACAAAATTGCATTGATACTTTTGATGTATTTATAACAATATCGTTAACCAAAGGAATTAATTACTCATAAAGGAGTATCTCAACAAAAGATATTTAAAGAGAACTAGAAGAATGTCAGTTGCTCAACCGCAATCTTCGGGGAGGCAATGTAAGGAAAAGTCTAGAAGCTAATCACTCTGTACGTCACGTTTTCAGGGCCGGATCATCAGATATCCATACGTCTGGATACAAATTTATAAATCGATTTGAAAGTCAATATACGAACTCTTGACTGACAAAATTGACCCGAACAAAAAGCCCACGCGCGTTGATCATTCGCTGCACGAACGGAACATTTTTTTTTTCAAATATGGGAATAATTTTATTTGATACTATAAAATACAGTAACATAATGCGACACTTGGTTTTTTAACTGCGTCACAAATTAAAAAAAGTAACACCGCATTACCTCATTCTATTTAATTACACGTTTTTATCAATTAAATTAATCTCGATAAAATTGGTATACGGTATTTTTATCATGACATTCTCTAGAAAGACATAAAATTACTTGCATCATTTTATAACACTAACACTTTAGTTATAAATAAACAGACTTAGATAAGTTCATGAGTCGTGACATCTATGGTAATAATTTAATGAAAACAAATTCATATTTTTATTATATTTATCGCCGTTAAGTTGGTAATATTGCTATTCCGTCCGTGCCGGGTCGATTCTAAGTTCATGCAGTAACAAAGAAATTAACGCAGTGTTTCTGGAATGTCGTAATTTCATATATTTATAATAAAGTATTATTGACTATTGAAATATTTTATGATATACTAGTGAGTACCCGGCATGCGTTGCAATGCCACTCAAAGAAAGAAAGGGTTTGTATTTATTCAAGTGCTTTTGGATACACAATATTTCCTGTTTGCGTCTGGGGCGTACACGAATAAATCAAAAGGTTTTCAAAAATGTTCCCATTTGTACGTATTTAATTAATTTTTAATTTTTTTTTTCGATTCTAGATTTTTTTCAGAAACCTTCACGGGTGTGCGCACAACAACTCACCAGAGCTTCATCGAAACCGGATGAACGGTACGGCAGTGCATAAGATACGAACAAAAAAACATTGATTTTTATATAGAAGATGTGTAAACTAAAATCATTATTATATACTCTTGCTGAAATCTATAATCTTCGAAAACTAGTTTAAATATGAGCGTGTTTACGATTATTATAATCTGTCAAATAATTGCCGAAATACTATCCTGATTACAGGAATCTGCATTACCTGAACAGTCAAATTAGATACACAATGGATCGTTACATAGCAAAAACGACTTTTCATTTGAGGGCTCTAGTATCAAAACTCAGAATATCCGTCAGTGGTTGTTTTTGGCAAATCAAGAAAAACCGTTTTCATGCTACAGTTACAAAACATAGTTTGATACAACTGTGGAACAGACGTTTACAACATGATATGTAAACAAACACTGGTGGCCATGACAGTACAATACTGCACTCTCATTGGTTGGGATGGAGATTATTCGTTTAGAAAGTTATAGGGCATTAGAGAATATGAGTTTTGAAAATTAACAACATTTTATCATTCATTTTAGATAGTAGTTTGTTAGTTAAAAACGATATTTTATAAGCTAAATGGTAGGTGTGAACAGGCAGAACAATGCTGCATTCATAACATTTTTTTGCATATGCTGGAGATTATGAGTTGTGATATTAGACTCCTGATTTTCAAATATAGATTATCTACATCCTTTCACATGCGAACCATTTTTATGCAGTGGCATAAAGACGCATTTGTGGAAGCGCTGCCCATATACATACGCTTGGAAATTACGGGAAGTTTATTTGTTTGAAATAAGCGCATTCGCAACAACTTAACCCCCAAGATCCAATTCCACTTCAACACTAGACATAACGATGTAGTATAGAAACTGTGACTAGCTGTATGAGAACTGGTTATTATAGTGACACACACCTTTCATATTGACCTATATTGTGATGTTTTTATTGTCCCGGAGTGAGATGAAATACATAATTCACATATTTTGAAAAATTCATACCGATTCTTTAGCTAAAAAATGAAATGAAAGCATAAAAAATATAGCTGTTCACTATTTATTTTATGTTTGATAGTTTTCAAAATTAAATATACAAACTTTTGATTACTGTAAACCATCAGTATTCGTATGGGGTTTTTCTTAATTTTTAATTTTTTTCCGCATAAAATGCCTTCAGCCGATAGAATAAATGAAGGAACGGAAAAGGGATAGAAAGACACATTCTATATCCACCATAGAAATTTAAAAAAATGTCCAGGAAATTGAGAGCCCGTTTCGCAGGATCCGCCTAATTTCAGTAGGTAAATAAAGGTAGGAAAACATAGCAAATAGTGACGAAAAAATCTTAATCATGTTTCTAGCGATGACGTCATGCCGAAATATACATCAACAATATTTTAATATAATTTAAGACATCGACTGAGGGTGCTTGATGGAATTTCAATATCAAATTTGGATTATTGAGATTTTGTACACTTCCATGTATTTTGTCACTAACGACCCGGGTTTCGCCTTTCCTCTGTCAGTTCGAGTCCATTCGTGCGCTCGAATGCCTGAAGATGCCGAAAGGCGAAACCCGGGTCGTTAGTGACAAAATACATGGAAGTGTACAAAATCTCAATAATCCAAATTTAATATTTTAATAATTCTTGTAGACCTAAACGTATTTTTTACCCCATTATAATGGAGTTCTAAAAATGAAATTCAAATACAGTCAATGGTCTTATTATGCTTATTAAAGCAATTAATTAAAGATTCTATCTTTAACTATTATTGAGTATTAATAAATTAGACGGCACCTGTGTTATTCGTAAACAAGTTTTTTTCTATCGTATTATCAGAATATATTATTACCGATGTACCAATTCATTTCAAAACGAACCACACAACATACTGGCTAGCGTTTTATATGTATGTATTTTTTGCACAGTAACCAACGACCTTTACTTTGGATCTATCCAGTTTGCAATTCAAGGACTTGGCTCATAATTTTATTTAACTGATGTTCGCATGTAGTCAATCAAACAGCACTTCGCCCAATACACTTTATTCTTATATGTACAGCAAGATAGTACCGCGAAACTACTATTTATAGAATCGAACATTAAATTTATAACGTATTACTTTTAACCTGATGAACGCGCTGGACATGTTTACATGTCCAAGACTTTATCTCGTACTTCCAGCCAAACAAGAAGAAAACACTTGGGGATATATGCTTTAAGCAATAGTTCAAACCTTTAGGTACAGAAATTAGGAAACAGATCATGAAAATGTCAAATAGAACACAAGGAAATATATTTTTGAAAAGAGTTCTCAATATTCAGTCTTTCGAATTTCAGCTTTGAATTGCCTATACGCAGCACTAATCATCAGTCTTATGTATTACACATACTTATGCGGCTACGCGCTTGTATGTGTGCGTGATGGCGTTGAATTTATTTGAAGACTGGCCGCAGTAATTTTGCTTGCAAAGTCGTAGATTAAATATTTTTCATTTTCTTCAATTTATTTTAGCGAGAATGCGACGAGTTTAGTTTACTTCTTGATGTATTTGAGATAACTAATATATATTTCACATAATTCTTTATTTTTTACTGTTGAAAGTGATATGTTTGTAGCTATAAGGATCGTTTTAACAGATCAATTGACAGAAAATAAATTCGTGCGAATATATATTTCACTTTGGTTTGACTTTGTCAGGGACTCGGAGGTAAGAGAGAGGACGGACTATTCACTTTTTACGTGGAAAATAAAAAAGCGGCGATAGATCTTGCTTGGACATTTACTGCGGATGACCCAGGGGATCCTGAATCCTGCTCGTCTCTGTAGGCCGCTGATGGCCATCCATAGGACGGCAGAGCTACGGGACGTTGGGATGACCTGGGAGGAAGTAAGAGGACTGGCGGATGACAGAGAATCTCGGAGTAACCGTGTGATGGCAAAATGCTTTGAGTAGTAAGTGGATATGGTTTATTTACACTTTCTCAATTAAATTTCAAAGGCAATTTGTTAACAAATGTGAGATAATGCATTAAAACCATCTGCGATCTCTTTGGTAAGTAAACACTGCTGCATTTATGAAATTTAGGATACCAACAGAAATAACCACATGTTTTATTTATTTTACGATTTTTCAAGCGAAATCCTAAAAGGTTTGATCATAATATTTAAGCATTTTAGTTGAGAGAAGATGTTATTTCTCCCTATACAAATGGATATATCTTCATTTTTATGCATTCTTTCTGTCTACCTTTATAAATATGACACTATAAAAGTCGCAGTATAGCGATAAGTTCATAATTATTAAATTTGGATATTTATATGATGACAGCAATATACATCGCTTATTGCAAGTAGCTATTGTCAAACAAATGCCTACACATCTTCTATGGTGAATATACAGTGACAGTTCAAATTATTCAATACAATACTAGGTATATTCTATTCGATAATATTACATAATAAAAAAAAATGTATACGAAAAGTTCTACAGGAATAATTTCGAGAGAGTGATTTTTATTATTTCAGCCTTAGTAAACATTAGCGTATTTTGTAGATATAAATATGCGCGTCCATTTCATCGTTTTAAAATTAAACTGAATATGGGCTCTTTGAGCTAAGTATGTTTGATTAATCAGCTATATCGATGAGCTTAATACACACGGTGTGCCAATAACATGAAATTTTTAGTGTAATAAATGCTTTTTTTTTGCGTGGAGCATATGTCTTCCTAATGGAGATATCTCAACAGAAGTTAACTGCTTGTTACTCACTTGCTCAATTTTTTAAAGATAGTAGGGCTAGAAAGATAGCACTAGGACAGAACTAGTGGCTAGCTAATCGCTCACGCTACGCCCCGTTTCTGAGGGTCGGATGGGTGGAAGGGAGTTTTAGACATCACAAACACTAGTGACTACGAAATCTATAAATCGTTTGAAAGATCAATTTATTATATTGTCCGCACCGGGAGTTGAGCCCGAGATACTCGTAACCGTAGCGCACGAATATATGTATATTATTTTTTAATTTATTACTATGTATTACAAAGACTTTAAATGAGAATACTTAACATAGGAAACTTCAGTTGACAGTTGACGAGATATTAGACATACCACCACCGAATACCATATTTTATCAGTGAAATTCTCAGGACACATAATACTAATAGATATAAATAATGTACGGCAGGCTCGGGAAAACTGCGGTCCAAATCGTGTGCTGGTGCGGCCCATTCGTCTCATTAAACGATTGAATAAAACTCTTATTTTTGGTAAAATTGCGAAGCTTCTTGAGCAAAATAATATTAAATTGTTTTTACCTATAATTATATCAAATTAAACAAAAAATCAACCTTGTAAATTCCACGTACACTTGTTTACTACAAATAACACGTGTCGTAATACCTTGAACGGTGCTATATATTTAAAAAAAATTGGGAAAAAATACGACTTTCATAGAAAAACAATGATTATACTTCGATTGATTCGGCAAAATGACATTTTAAAATAAAATAATTAAAATTCGTAACGCGTTCTAATAATATAACCTAGCAGTGTATAAATATTATTTGATATGTTGCAAAAAAAAAATTTCAGGTCACGGTCAGTCATGCTCCGACAACGGGCAAAGCATATTTTTATTTACTTTGTACATACCTTCTACTAATAAAATAAGCGCTAGTACTTATTATATCAAGCGTACGACACTATTTTTAAGTGGTGGACTACAGTATGCACGCCAAAACAAAACGATTATTAAGTAATGAGGGGTTTTGCTTCAGTGCAATGTCAGATAAATCACTTTGCCAGAAAACAATGAAATATTATCATATACCTAAGGCTAAAAGTTTGTAATACAATAAAATTTTAGTAACTTAACTCGAGGTTAGTGCCGATTGACTTTAGAAAAATAAATTAACTTCGCTATATTATATTATATCTGTAAAACTATTATAAATTTATTAAATTTACCGGTGCCATATACCAGGGGTCTCCAGAATGTTTAGTCTAAGGTCCACAATGTCTCCTCCAGGGACAAGACCTAGCTAGCTCATAGAGACATTTATGGGGCAGGGAGGTTAAATCCACTCTGTTCACAATTTCGGTTGGTACTTTATTTTAATTATATGTACACAGTGAATAGACGCTATTATAATAGGTTAATAATTTTACTATTTTCTTTATTATAATCATTCAATATTATAATTTAAATATTATAAACTTTACTATATTCTTTAAGACATCGACTGAGGGTGCTTGATGGAATTTCAATATCAAATTTGGATTATTGAGATTTTGTACACTTCCATGTATTTTGTCACTAACGACCCGGGTTTCGCCTTTCGGCATCTTCAGGCAATCGAGCACACGAATGGACTCGAACTGACAGACAGTAAACATTGTCTAACGTTTATATAGAAGATACAGATTCTGATAGAACATTTAGCTGCCTTTAGATTAAAAAAAGAAACTTCGACATTCGCAAATCACTTGCTAATGGAGAACCATACGTTTGATGCGAATCGAGCACACGAATGGACTCGAACTGACTCAGTTCGAGTCCATTCGTGTGTTCGAATGCCTGAAGATGCCGAAAGGCGAAACCCGGGTCGTTAGTGACAAAATACATGGAAGTGTACAAAATCTCAATAATCCAAATTTACTATATTCATTTAAATAAAAGTGTAATATAGTGTAAACAAATACTTTGAGAGTGCAATTATTAAAAGTTTTTTTTTTATTTCGACGTTTCATATTTTTTAGGCGACGGAAAAAGATTAACGACTGTCACGAAATTAGAGAAAAACCTACTCCTTCCTCTTAAGAACATTTCATTGCGGCGGAGATAGCCGATGCGCGAGATGTGCGTTACGGATTATTACTACAACTTACGACCGAGGGCCGTAGTTTGTAAACCCTTGCTGTAGACGAATGGTCAACGCTCTTGGGCGTTCATCATATTCGGTAGCGGTTCGCGATTCAAGTACGGATGTTTTTTATGCTAGTCCTTACTTAGTTCCATCCTATATTCTGGACATCTCCGAAAAAAAATGCAACAACAGTTTTCTGAAAAACAACTTCTCTTGAAATGCTGTATTATGAGTCCAAATATATATATACTTCACATTGCGAGCGGACATTAACCCAATGAACGTGCTGGGCATGTTTACATGCCCAAGACTTAATCTCGTATTTCCGGTCAAGCTAGAAGGAAACACTTGTGGATATATACTTTGAAAAATAGTTCAAACCTTTAGGTAGAGAAGTTAGGAAACAGATCATGAAAACTT
Source organism: Himalopsyche phryganea (assembly GCA_022494535.1). NCBI lineage: Eukaryota > Metazoa > Arthropoda > Insecta > Trichoptera > Rhyacophilidae > Himalopsyche > Himalopsyche phryganea. The sequence goes on from JAGVSL010000025.1 coordinate 5,203,311, forward strand.
CAAGTAGAACACAAGGAAATATATTTTTGAGACGAGCTCTTGATATTCAGTCGTTCGAATTTCAGCTTTGAGCTGCCGGTACGCAGCATTAATCGTCAGCCATACGCATTACACATACTTCAGCGGGTACTCGCTTGCTTGTGCGCGTGTTGGCGGTGTATATGACGACTGGCCGCAGCCATTTTGCTTGCAAAGTCGTAGATTAAATACTGTTCAGCTTCTTCGATTTATTTTAGCGAGAATGTGACGAGTTTAGTTTACTTCTTGATGTATGTGAGATAACTAATGTGTATTTCACATAATTCTTTATTTTTTACTGTTGAAATTGATCTGTTTTTGCTATAGTGATCGTTTTAACAGAAAATAAATTCGTGCGAAAACGCTTCGCGCTGTAAGGGTGATGTCTTCTATTATCAGGCTATTATACTGTTATATCAAAAGTGGGTGTAATTAGTTGACAGAATATGACCTAGTCTAACTACAATTATTAACTGTTTAGTGATTTAAGCAAACTTGAAGACAATTAAAAAAGACACATCAATGCCATAGGATAGTAATAAAATTTTTATGTTTTATTACACACAGGTTAATATTATTTATTATGGTAATCGATCAGTTAGATACAAATTCGGAGTAAGGATTTGTGCGTGTATATTAAATTTAACCCAGCTGTTCCGGTCTCTAGATTTTCTACACATCAACTTGCAACAACGGAACAAACAAATCAATCAATTCAAATGATTTTCACAGCTGTTACACTGCTGTTTGTTATTATACGCTGTTATTTGTATACAACAAAACGAATTCTTATGTTGGTTGAATACCATTTTGTTAGCTGGATTGTTTGTTGATTTAAGAGTAAGGAAGAACTATTTTTTTGTCAAGTAAGACTGTAGCATGCATCTAAAATTTGTGAGAAAAACGCAAAAAAAGTTCTGGTTAATAGAGTAAAATTAAATTATTTAAGCTAATAATTGTGTTTTTGGAAAAGATGCTTACGTGGTGTTATTAATTAAACATTAAAATAAATGCGTTGAAATTTTAATTATGCGTAATACAATATAGTTTAAGTAAGGATGATGCATTTATTTGTTTGGTCATTAAGAAGATTATTGACTTGATTAAAAATAAACGTTATAATGTTTGAATACGTGAGATATCATAATTATTGTCTGTCTCTTCTAAACGTTATATATAGTTAAGCTAAAATATGTTTAAGAGGCGTTAAGCCGAATTAGCTATCAACTACCGAAGAAAATTTTGTAGTAATAAACTAAGTACTTTGATATTTTACCCTATTTGAATAAAGTAAATACCAATTAAATCGATAAAGTTCTGGGTTACTTAAGTATTTGTATTTTATTTTGATTTTAATAAAGGTCAATTTAACAATTTTTGAATCGTTTTTTAATGTCTTAGCAAAAACAATGAAAGCAAAAACAAAACAAGAAGTTACTTCCAGCGTGTAGTTTTGTATTGTATTGATATCGTACCGTTGCAAATTGCACTTGCTTTTTGAATATCAACACAAAGACAAAACGTTTTTGGGGTGCACTTTCGTTACTGGTTTCATTCACATTCGGTATCATATTTTTGAGGTGCACAAGTGTTATTAAAACTCTACATGAAGTTCAGTTTCACTCAAAAGTGAAAATCGTTAGTGTTTATTAAATATTGAACAGATATATTTACATATAATCAATCTGACATTATTATTCTCAAAACTGTATCGGGGGAGCCACGTTATTTTGTAAAATTATATGCATTATATCTATGTAAAATGTGCAAACATAACACGCAAAAGATAGCTTCATTAAGCTTTGTGCAATAACACAGATGAAGTCATATCCTGTCTTTAAAACAATAAGTAAAAATTTACATACATCAGGAAATTGATGTAGTGATGGCACGTTATATTGTTGTATTATTAATACAGTTTAAATACCGTCTAGCTGACAAACACAAAACTGCATATTTTTTTATAGAAATCGCACTCCTAAGTCTTCAAGAACTAATTCAGCATTGTTAGTTTGAAACAAACGGTAACCGGACTAAACAGAACAATTTGAAGATAGTATTTTTGTCGAATCTATTATTTATTGAACATATATGATTATAGACATGAGTGACTTTTCATCGAATTTATCTCGTATGATTTTCCGATTTTCAAAATTTTTGGCGAATCAGATATTTTTTTCGAAACAAATTTTAAAATATTATAAAAAAGTGCCTTGTATTCTATGAAATAAACACAGTATGGTCATTTGTAAATATTTGTGTTTTATATTAATTAATTTACTGAATTTTTTTGACGGTCACGATAAACTTTAAATAATAATCAACATTTAGCACAAAGTCTTCGACACTGTCGTTCTTATGTTACTTAAAATGAGTGCATACTTATCTGCCACACTGTGCAGTCATTATTAATGTACTATAATATATTCAACTCAGGACTGTGGTAATGCCAGTCATTCTCCGCAGCGAACATGCTGGGAAGTGGTTAATGATGAAGGATATTATTTACGTGTGATACACTTATCTGAGAATAATTCACAGGCACCATATTCGTGACATTACATGTCGGCTTCTGTTGTTATCAAAAGTTACAGGATCAATTTTACTTCTGGCAAGGTCAATTTCGAATTTTGTTTTTTTTCCATTTTGACATTTTTAATCTAATCTAATGCATCGGTGTTTGTGGTTACATTTCTCCTCGAGTTGTTGATGATGATAAGTAACTATTTTTAATTGTCCTTGAATTTGTGATTGAAGAAGTGATTTCAAATTCAAAACGTCTCTTGCGCATTGATGGTTTGCTGTAACTTCGAAAACTTTCTCTACTTCAAATATAATCAATTAATTTAATATCAAATACCAGGAAAATACAAATAAGGCTTGCCAACTGCCCTAGAAAGAAATGTTTATATCTGGTGCCTAATGTTAGTCGGCGTCCGTGGCGCAGTTGGTAGCGTCGTCGGGTTCAATTCCCGATGCGGACAGTTTTCATAAATAGATATTTCAATCGATTTATGGATTTCTGTTTGTGTAGTCTAAAACTCCCCCCTCACCCACCCATCTGATATTCACTGTGCCGTAGCGAGAGCGATTAGCTAACTACTAGTCCTGTCCTAGCCCTACCCTTCCATCCCTAATCTCTTCCATAAAGAGAGGTTGAGTAACTGAGTAACAAATAGTTATCATAGAAAAATTCTGATGAGATACCTTCATTAATAGACCATATTTATGCTCCACGTTGGGAGCGGACATGGAAAAAAATTGCTAGAACTGTCTATATCAGATTTTATTCTTTTTGACTTAAGAATCAGAAAATACTTTTAAATGTTCATTCTTTATGATTTTATGTGTTAGTAGTCGATTACCAGCCTTGGAGTGGAGTGTCACTTGCATTATAACTTAAAGTAAATTCAATTTTATGTGTTAGGAATATTATTTTGGTGTATGTTAAACCATTGCATCTTCGATTAAAATAAATAAGTTTTGAACCGGATTTTAAATGGTGTTTGTTTGAAATCCCAACCCTTCCAGAACGTCGATGACCAGCCACTCGCCTCTCTTCGATTCGGGTCTTCTCATGTTAGTGAGAAATACAAAATTGCCTGTATTGAACGATTAATAAATATGACATAGGCACTTGTTGCATTAAGCCCCAGATGTAAAATACATATTAACATATAGGCGAATAAGATATTCACATTCAGGTCAAAGATGAAGTCGTTTGGATTCGTTCTTTTGCAAACACTATTCAACTAAACATTGATCTTTGAAGTGCAGGAATATCCGTAAACAACTTTGCAATTATTATAAACTTATATAATTACATTTTTTCTGTAATGTCTACTGTTTTAAGTTTAAGTATTATTTTAGCAAAAAAACTACTCTGTTTTTATCGTTTATATAGTTTTTAGTAATATTTTTTTTGTCCCGTTTTTTTAAACACTCAAAATTCTGAGTACATGGAACAATAAAGTGTCGTGACTATTTTGTACAAGTTGAATAAATTTATTTATCCACACAACAATTGTCATCACGGTGAGTAAATAATAGACAATGTGACAAAATCGTGTACAAAAAATATCAGCTAATAAAATTTTATCCGTTCGGCAGAGTATTAACCCGTTCATGCCCACGTCACGTTTGTGCGATCAAAACAGAGCGTGTGCTTCACACACCCACGACATTCATTGTTGTTTGCTGAGGACATAACCCTGTTCGTTTGCCCACTCACGCACAGAACATAAAATTATCACTAAATCAATTTATTCTCGTCCTAAGGACAAGTAAAACTGGGGTCAGTATACATTACTTTATTATACGCAATTTAAAATCTTTCGTAGCTATACTTTTGGCCTTATTTAAATATATAAAACGTTTTCTCACAACATCGCATGTTAAAAATTGATACATCATGCTAATTCTAAAAGAATTGTCTCACTGTAAAAGTTTTTGCAGGCGTATCTCTTATCAACTCTTGTATGTAAATTTAGGTAACCGGACAAATCAGAACATGTCAAATAAGAACAGTGACAAACTAAATAAAATTATATTTTGAAAACTAAGACCTTCTTAACACGTTTGATTTACGGAATATATAAATTAATTAAATTTATTGTTCTGTAGTTATTATTAAATTTATTTGAAATTGTGTTGTATATGACACACATACATAAAGCATATTTATGAATTAAATAAGTATCTATTTCGATACGACAAAAATGTTGTGTTTTATTTTTCTCCTGTGTTTTGTCATTATTCTGATTTGTAATTGATGTGATTTTGGGTATGTCGTTTGGTCACTGTGTTGTTTTATCATGTTCTGATTCCTCACCGAACCGTAAATCTTAACAGAAGTTATCAGTCGTTGAACCTCTCTTTTAATGATAGAAAATTGGTACTAGGAAAGGCGAAATCGGGGCTTTCCAACTAGTGGCTGATTCTCCCTTAGATGGGAATTTTAAATTTCCAAGGGGGGGATTGCTGCCATTTATTAAAGATTTTCAATATTAAATACATGCATATGTTTGGAAAGCAGCTTTTGAGTTAATCAGATTATTTTAAGAAGATGGTGTTACATTCTAAACATTTGTGAAAGGGGGAATGGAGTAAAGAAGATTGGAAGCCCCTAGGATAGATAATAGCCTTCTTTACGTGTCGTTTCAAGGATCAAATAAGGATGAGCGATAAGAAATGAAAACAGCACAGACATTCATACCTAAAACACGAATTCTTAAATCAATTAGAAAATCAATTTTAGAAAAAAACCGTTCGAAGATTCAGAAGACTCGTACAATTTAAATAGGACAAAGAAATTAAGCTTATTATAATTTTTATCTAATAAATTACGTCCTTTCAAAACTTTACAGGAATTTATGTTTGTCTTTTGAGCCCTAAATTTCTATACCACGCCAGTGTCTTTAAAATGGATTAATCGTATACAATATTATTATATTATCATGTACAGTTAGTTACACAATACAATGGCAAATAATGATATCTTGTTTGAAAGAAGTCAACACCCAATGTAGGAGGGAGTCAATAGATTGACAGATGAATTATGTTTACAGCTATCGAATATTACAATAATAGCAATTATTGACAGTTATATTTAAATGAGTGATCAATGCTATTATTTTAGAATAATTGATGTATTTATTCAACAAGACAAAAACGTGCCGTCATAAATTTAATTATAAAACGGTTATATCACTTTTGACGAAAATTTTAAGCTGATATTGAAAAGATATTGTGAAATTACATATGTAAGTTTTGGACCATATGTCCCGAAATTACCTCAGAAGCTGTCAACCCTAGTGGTAACACGTGTCACAACTGGTAAAACAACCAGCGGAATAACAACGTTGTCAATTTTAATTTATTATTAAAAATGAATTTCCACAAATTTACTGACGAATTCATTGAAAATAGCAAAGTATTTAGTTCCAGAAGAATTACAAAATATATTTAATAGCTATTTTTAGACTATTATAAATAGGATTCCAAGAGGTAAATTCCAATTATATTAAGAATATATAACGTTTGTTTGAAATAATAGAGAAATACAAATCTTTGTTTTTGTTAATCCATAATATAAAATAATACGAGGGTTTTCGCAAATTATTGTTCATAGTAGACTCTCCGATAACACGGTATATATGAGGCGAGCTATCGGGGCTACCATACAAAATCAGACGATACGCGTGCGGCGCTGGGGTATTTTAACGTGTAATTAAGAAGCATTCGCAAATTTTAATGAAAAACAAGTAATCGGGGGGGGGGGTGGAGAAGGGTATACGTATAATATTATATGTCACAAAACTCACACACTTTTTTTGAATTTATCACTATCAATAATATCAATTTGCAAAAATACATAATAGTACTGTGTACATGTTCTGTATTAGTTAACCGAGAGACTGGCTGTAAAGACGGCAAGAGAAAATGACATAACTATATATATATTTTTTAAGGTGTTAACTGTCAATTCTTGGTGGAAAGATATTATATTTAAAAAAAATAAAACACAATTCATTTGTACTACTTTCACATATTTATAATGATCAGGACCGGTTTCGCTCATCACGAGCATTATCAACTGATAAAAATACAAACATAACAGGCTTATTTATATAAAATTGAGAGTAAAAATGAAGGTATATAAAACTGATGGTTCATGAACCATCAGTTTTATAGATGATAATTTTACCATTACAAACTTTTTCTTGGTGACTTGTTTTTATTATCGATCTAAGCTCGTTATAATTCTCGTAATAGTATTGACGTAACACACAGCTGAATAATATTATTAATTTTACTTGCGTAACATTCTTTTTCAAATAAATTAACTTAATTATTCTGACGAAATGTATCTCGATACTTTTTATTTGCCACCGATAGTCGGTCATCGAATATTGACGAAATTTCATTCTATGGAATGCATATTGAATACGCAATTGCTAAAATTAATTGGTAAATCTATAATATAAAGACACCATCTTAAGCATATAAAATTAAAATATCGCAAGGTACAGATTAACTATTTATATCACTGTTTACCTGTTGCTAAGAAATAAATAACCTTGCGATTTAGTTAGTCTGAAAATGCTTCTTAAAGAAGCGAAACGCGTTACGTTTAGGAACACAGAAAGTGGAATATCTAAGTTATCAATTATAATCGTATATTACAAAATGAATTTCAACAAAATTATCGCAGAATCCATCGAAAATACCATCTTTAGTAATTTATGATTAAAGGCTATTCAGTCTATTTAACACGTATTGCTTAATTGTCATTTTAATCAGTAAAACTCCATTTTAATAGGGCATCAACATGCATTTATTTCGCGACAAGCTTTTTCGATATCACAAAGTAATACCGAGTGAAAGGAAGATCATACGGTCTTTTGATGGGCATCGACACTTCGATGCCTCACGTGGCGACGTCACTTAATACGCACGGATTTTGGAGACAAATACACTTCAATGAAACTCACTCTCGCTCACTCGCATTTGTTTTATTGTTGCAGAATAGGCTGGTACATTTGAGACAGTTTATCGCAGACCCTCCTTGAATCACGAACTCACACAACCCCCCGGCCGCACACAGCGACATTCCCCCTTGACAACGAGCACACGACTGTTCAAATAATCTGTTATAAAGTTTTATTAATAACCCCCACCCCTGACTTTATCGATTTTATACAAGCCAGCGGATGCCGAAGCTGGCCGTTGCCTGTCTGAACTCGGGTTTAAATCCAAAATTGCGTTGACACATTCTCCGAAAAACAACGGGACAGGTATATAAGACTTCGTCGACCCAAGCGGTAATTGACTCGAAAAAATTATTATGGCTTGGCGACACAGCGCGGCAAAATTTGAAAATTAAAATTAACAGAGGGAAGATGAATTTAAAACTTTTACTAATTATTACGATTTTACTCTTACTACTAAATATTCTCAGTGCTGTGTTAAAACATGACATATTATGATATTTGAATTAAATAGGACAAGTCTGTAGACGGTCTTTGAATGGCTTGAAGACCCTACCCACCCCATACGTTCGGGGCGGTGTCAAAAGATACATTTAAATTAAGCGCCCGCGTGTTTAGAATTATACCCTAATGAGTTAGTAACTCTGCGAAATTGTCAGGAAATCAAATATCTAACCGAATCAATGAACTATTTTGTGCTATCATTAAAAGGTAGCTAAGAAAGGTCGCGAGTTCGTTAATCTATTTAAATTATTACACAGAGAAAATTTAAAACACTATTTCAAGCCTAAGGATTAAAAATAATTCGCGTGTTTTTAGAGGTTACTTTTCAAGGCGATTAAATTTAGAATAACTGAATTAATTTGACAACAAAACTCACGCTAAAGGTTTTATAATTATATTATTGAATAACTTCACTAGTTGTCAGCCGCAAGCCGACGGCCGTTGATACGACTAAAAAAGGAGGGTTGAATTAGTAAATTGTTAAATAATATATGATAATTATAGAATTTTTGAAGCTAATGCTCAGCTGAGATAATTATATATAACCTCTACAATAATCTAATAATATATTGAACAGTTTTATTTCAACATAAGTTTTGCTACTACAAAACGATTCAGATTTCTGGAATTCATTCTTTTATTTTAAAACTTCTAACCTAATAAATATATTCGCGATTGCTTTATGAAAATATAAACTAGGGTGCTTGTTCCTAAAGTCAGCCGTCGCCAGTAGTCGGCCTTTTGAGCTTAAAATTTAAACAATAGTAGATATAATTAAAAAACAGATCTTTTTAATTCGTGTAGGTAGTCTTGCCACTTGCCAATGTATATCTGCACTATACTGACATATATGATGCAATACGCAATTAAAAAAAGCACACTTTTACTTCGCATGTTTCGACAAATTCGTGTTGTATGGGGATTGCTAACAAAATATACTTTATATTGTCATATAACAACATATATTGTTTGAAAATTATAAATGAATCACTATATTTAAAAAAAATCGGGCTTGGGTTGACAAAAATAAATCTGGGCTTCGGGTCGGGTTCGGGTAACAAGTGTGATATTGAGAGTCGGGCTCGGGCTGGGCCGGGCTGGGCTGGGAATGAAGAATACGGACTCGGACCGGGTAATTTTATGAAATTTCCTTCCTTGCTGACCTCTAATCCAAAAGCATTTCAATAAACAGAATTAAAATACAAACCCTTTGTGGTGGCATTGCAACGCATGCCGGGTACTCACTGGTAATGTAATAAATAAAATATAGAACTATTTTGATCATAACATTTTTTTATGTAAATGACGCTGATTCCCAATCGATAAAAAAAACCATTCTAACTGATCACTTTTAAGGTGTTAACTGTCAATTCTTGGTGTAAAGACATTATATTTAAAAAATAAAACACAATTCATTTGTACTACTTCCACATATTTATAATGATCAGGACCGGTTTCGCTCATCACGCGAGCATCAGTTGATAATTCTCGTGATGAGCGAAACCGGTCTTGATCATTATAAATATGTGGAAGTAGTACAAATGAATTGTGTTTTATTTTTTAAAACATTCTAACTGAGGCAATAATGGACACAAATTAATTTTTAAATGTACATTTTAGCACATGAAATTTAACTGAATTACCAATTCTGGGATCCCGGGATTGAGAAATTCTGAATCCCGAAATCCCAGGATCATAAAGGGTCTGGAATCGGATGTCATAGTTTGTATCTATTAATCCTTATTGAAGCAAGTAAATTGTCAGATATACAAATAATTAAGACGTAAATAATATCTTTGTTTATTTAAAAGTCATTGGATCGATATAGTTCAATTCGACAGATAATAATTGAAATATGTTTCACAGCTTGTCATAATATTCATCATATTATATACTTGTTTACGATCTATGAATTTGTCATTTTTATCACGTCAGTTATAAGTTATAAGTAAACGAGGACAATTTCTTGTAAACAAAATGCACTGTGACTATTAATTTGTTAGTAAATAATTGTAAACACTAATAAAGTGTTAAAATGTCAACCAATGCCTTTTAACAAGGACCCTTTCAATGGTGGCATTGGTAAGTACCGACTATTTGTTATTTACATGTTTTGAATAGCAATCAAAACTTTAGTTCGCCAACTACTAACAATACAGGAAACGAAAATAATATAGTTTTTGACTGTGATATAAAATCGATATAATGTAACATAAGATAGGGATTGCAGTACCGGTATTAATGAAATATGTTTCATAAATGTCGGCGTCCGTGGCGCAGTTGGTAGCGTCGCTGGCTACGGCTACGGATGTCTCGGGTTCGATTCCCGGTGCGGACGGCTTTCATAGATTGACCTTTCAATCGATTTATGGATTTCTGTTCGTAGTCTGAGTCCTCCCTCCCACCCATCCCATCCTCACGGGGCGTAGCGAGAGCGATTAGCTAATCACTAGTCCTGTCCTAGCCCTATCCTTCTATCCCTACTCTCTTCGAAAAAAGAGAGGTTGAACAACTGAGTAACAAGCAGTTCTCGTAGAAAAATTCTGTTAAGATACCTCCATTAGGAGACCATATGCTCCACATTAGGAGCGGACATGGAAAAAAAATTATGAAACCGGGTTCCCGGTGTTCTGGCTATAGTTCCAATCAAAATTGAATTTGAGATGCTGCAGATAAAGTCGGACTTATTTGTAGGAAGATCTTATGAAGATTAACAGATTCCAGCAAGGTCTTCCAATCCCGGAATCCACTGCTCAATTAGTCAATTCCGTTATCCCGGAATTTTGTATTCACTGTACATGTTGAAAAAACAGTCCATATTTAAAAATATTTTTTTTTTATTTACTTAAATGTGTAATCTCGCTGTGGTTTATGCACATACTGTTTTATAATACCTAAATAATTAATACATTTATGTATTTTAGTCTCTCTTTTTTTCATATTACGTAACTGAAGATATATTTTATTAATTTAAGATATGGTAGTACACGAATGGCACGAATTATACTCAGTTCGTGTCCATTCGTGTATTCGAATGGCTGAAGATGTCGAAAGGCGAAACCCGGGCCATTAGTGACAAAATACATGGAAATGTACAAAATCTCAACAATTCAAATTCAAAAAAATATATTTTAACGTTTTTGTTATTCATTATTTTACATTAAAAAAATGGCGTAATTCACCTCTACTCCAGCGAATCGGGATCCTTCCGCGTCACCTTTTGCCTTCGACTTTTCCTGTGACGACAAGCTTCTCAAGATTGTCGGTAGGCTTGAGGGCAATGTGGCCAAAAAAGCCGAGAATATGTAAGTAACTCTTGTGTGAAATTGAATTTAATAACAAATTCGTAAAAAAATATTACATAGATTGGCAAGAGTATAACTTCTACAAAAAGTAAATAAACATTAATTGAAATATACAGATATTATTTCATCAAATCTTTGTTATTTATCGGCCACATTTCATAAAATTATTGTCAGAGAAACGTGTTTTGAAGTTGTATTAATTGAGACCTTGAATTATTATCCCATCAGGAAATGAATCTTGCTCTGCGACAGCTGATGACCTGTAGATTGTCGAGCGATTAGCAAAATTAATTGCAATTAAACATGATCATTGTGTTAATACTAAGCAACATTACATAAATTCATTGGATTATTTTATACTTAATGCCATGAATAAATGACAGCTTAATTATTTCAATGTTGACCTGAGTTTATCTCGTTACACAAAATAGCTTTAGATTTAAGATATATTTGCTGATCATAAGTTATAAGCCATATTAATGTAATTTTTCATAAGTGTCATTTTTACCTTCTATTATATAAATATAAGTTTCGCATTCGGCAAATCATATGCAACGTTGAGCGTCTGAGCTGAGAATATAAAACATTACGTTCTTGATATTTTTTTAAGGAATCGTGGGCATGAATTGTTTCTTCTTCCACAGTGTAGATCCTGCCAAAAAATGATGATATACCACAGGGAAGAGATTTAACATTATTTAACTTCTAGTCTAACCGTACCCGTCATAGATGACGGTATTGCAATTGAAATACTGAATGTCTAAAGTAGTTAGTACGTCGGAACTGTGTCTCCATTGCAAAAAAAATTATTTTCTACTAGTGAGTAACCGGCATGCGTTTAAATGCCACTCAAAGAAAGAAAGGGTTGTGTTTTAATTCTGTTTATTGAAGTGCTTTTGGATTAGAGGAATGGACGAGCTGAAATTTCATAAAATTACCTAGTCTGGAGCCGTCATCTTCAGGCCCAGCCAGGCCCGGCCCGAGCCTGAGTCTCAATATCACACTCGTTACCCGAACTCGACACGAAACCTAGATTTATTTTTATCAGCCCGAAAAAGGCTCAATTTTTTGTAATATTCATTTATACTTTTCAAACAATATATGTTATTGTTTACATATTTCATATTTTTCGTTTTCCGTCCGGTTCAAAGATGTCGCTAGTTGTACGTGTATGATTTTTTAAATTTAGATTTTAATTTTTTTACTTCAGAAACCTTCACGGGTGTGCGCACAACAACTCAAGTTTCATCGAAATCGAAAGAATTTTTTATCATTCGTCACATTGCAAAAATTCATGAGTCAAAAAGTTTGCCGACTGCTGATGTAAAGGATCCTCAGTAAACACTAAGCACCTAGTTCACCCTAATAGGACGCGGGCGTGCAATGTTAAGAGGGATGTAGAGAGACACTAGGTGTAAATGGATGTAGGGGGTTAACACTTTAGATCCCTGAAGGACGGTTCACAATCGGCTATGGACCTCGATAAACCGTAGCGCCAGCAGATCAACAAGTGAAAAAAATGTAATACAGCTGTTGACAGCTATTTGCTCGTTGTATAAATGCAAATTTTTCCTTCATTATAAAACCGGTTTTTCTGCCGTTGTTTTTTTTAATAAATAATTCTGTGACGCGATAGCAAATAGTTTATAGATTTGATCAGTGATTAGTAATCTCTATAAAACTTTAATATCGCAAATTCTGTACACCAAATTATGTAATCGTAAAATTAAAATTTTCTCTACAGATATAAAATGTATATACTTAGTAAGTAATATTTTCCGGGCCTATAACCGAGTGGTCATCGTCGTTGACTTCGTGTGCTGCGTTCACACATTCGAATCCCAGTAACATAAATTGAATTTTAAATCAATTTATGGATTTGTGATGTCGAAAATTCTATCCTCGCATCACATTCTAAGAAATGGGGCCTAATGAGAACGATTAGCTAACCCAAGGGACGAACCTGCGGCTTTATAGGGTCTCAAGTGCAGCCTTTCGACTGGAACAAACAAACACACATAAAATTTGGATTATTGAGATTTTGTACACTTCCGTGTATTCCAATCTTTCAAAATATATGGAAGTGTACAAAATCTCAATAATCCAAATTTGATATTGAAATTCCATCAAGCACCCTCAGTCGATGTCTTAAATTAAACACACATAAATTTAATTGTTTGACACACCCTGGTTTTTGTTAAGTATAAGTGTCATTAGTGTCCCGAACTGAAATCACCCAGCGGCAACAGCAATAATTCGCAGAATCGGCTCAAAACTTGTTACCGTGCTGTTCAATAGCCGCCGGGTACAGCCGCTGGACGAGTCCATTTTTACGGAAAGTGGTAGCTCGGACGGTGCAGGGAGTTTTTTTAATTGTATTTGTAGACAGTCGATTACGATCTGCCGAGAGGGACGAGCAGCGCTCTCGTGGCGGAGGTGACGTGCGATGTGAATTGTTTATTTATTTTTTTGATTTGCATTGGACTTCATTTAAATTCGTTGTGTCATTTGTATTATAACTTAAAGTAAATTCAGTTGCTAAGTAAATGTAAATGTAGAATAAATTTTTTAATAGGATTTATATTATTGTGTAATGTAAACCACTGCATTTTGGATGGAAATAAATAAGTTTTGAACCGGATTTGAAATGGTGTTTGTCTGAGATCACAGCCCTTCCAGCACTCTGGATAACCAGCCGCTCGCCTCTCTTCGATCTGGGGTCTTCTCATGTTATCCTTCATTTACAACATAATGTACATCAATTTTTATGTGTGCTTCTTAAATGCGGCCTTATTTGATTTTAAGATAAATTAATGCTGCCTCCCGACAGGAAAAGATTCGTCACCTTGAGCTAACCACTACACATGTCTTAGCCATAGCCTCCTAAATTTACTCTCTCCGAAAAAGAGAAGTTTAGCGACTGAGTAATAAGCAGTCCTCGAAGAACAACTTTCGTTGATCGCTCGATTAAAAGTCCATATAATCAACATTAGTAGCGGACATGGCTACAAAATAAAATTTTAGTAATATTTTGCACCAATCCATATTAGGATTCCACATTTGTAAGCCAATAACATGTTATTGTCAGTACTCGGTTAGTCGAATCGAGCTCTATTAGGTCGCGGTGTTCCCCGTAATGTCACTGTTCAAATCCAGTTCAAAATACAACAGTTCCCAGATCGACTGTGATTAGCAACAACATATCGGCGGTGTTTTAGCTAATTTATGCAACCCTCAAAAAATACGAAAATGGGTTAATGATTGGATCTCATTTTAAAGACAACAGAGCAGGTCTCGATTAGGAAAATAAATTGACCACTTTTTGGAAGCTAAACATCAGTTTACATTGCTTTTAAGCCACTAATATATCGACACTCCCTACGTATAATCTCGTATCTGCAAAAATGAGAATTAACAAGAATGCATTTCAAAGATTCATAACGCAACTCACCATATAATGTTTTCGATGAAAACGTTTTTTACTTTTTCCTGAACAATTTCAAGTTTTGAGCAGTACAGGGCAGCTATAATAGTTGATTACTATCAAAATATGTAGCACAACCTATCAATATGATTGAAACGGCATTTACGAGGCGTACAATTATCGAGATGGATGTATAATTGTTACTATCAATGTGTCGTAAAGAAAATTTTAAACTTTAACACATAATTGCTAATTAATATTCTAGTGACGTAGACAAGTAATTAATATATTTTTATAATGCAATCCACAACAATGGATGTGTGATATAATTAGTTATAAAGTCACACTTGTGTCAATGTAATAAAAAATATGAACGTACAAAATAGTCCGCGTCAGTGGTCAACGTCAACGGCTTCGATTGCGGATGTCTCGGGTTCAAATTTCGTTACGAACCAGTTCATAAATTGATTTTATCAATCAAAATCCATGGAACAGTTCTAGATATAGACAACTAATAAGAAAAAATGCTCTAGACGTAAAATGTTTCATTAAAAATTATTAAGAACAGTATTCAAATAGTTGCTCCAATATTCGTATATCGAATAGTTAAAAAAGAACCGAATATATTCGGATATTGCACATTCGAAGAATAGACTTAGTATTTATATCCTTCTCTCGCATGTATTCTAGCCAAGAAATGTATCAATAAAAATTCTTTCAGCTGAAATGCTTTAGATGATGAAGACAATTAAAAAAAATAAAAACACTCAAGAATACTGATTGTGGATGTTCATTATTCAAACGTGTTCAATTATTATTAGGAAGGATTTAAGTTTTTATAACATTTGTTTAAAATCACGATTTTAGCTTAAATTTAAATGAAAATAGCTTCTACAGAAAGTTTTTATGGATTGATGACTCCTGCTTTAGTTTATTATGTACCTTATCTGAGAAAATGGTAGTCGGTTATATGATTAGGACTGGTTTCGCTTGGTAAGGGGAAATTTTCAACACATGAATAAATAAAATGTAAAATCGCTAATTACCACAGCAGGATTATAGTGCCTGATTGTGTACGTTTCCATAATATAATACAACATTTTTTGTTTTTCAGATATAGAAATTTGGTGGATACTCATAGCGGCTCTGCGTTCTCCACTCAAGATGGCTGTTTATTGTTAATATTAATTACATACTTAATATTTAATTATTTTTAAATGGTTCACTAATTTTTTCTTATTATTTTCCCAATCCACTATTTGCCTAATGCATCAGTAATGTCATTAAATTTTTTTGCTCAGCTAATGGACTTTTAATGTAGCCATATTTTTTATTTCAGATTAGTATTTATTGATTTGTAAGAGGTCCATAACATTTTAAGTGAAGACTATTTTATTTGACTTATGTATAATTTGTTTGCTATCAGTAAAATCTTGTCTTAGTTCATGAACCATCAGTTTTATATACCTTCATTTTTACACATAATTTTATATAAATAAGCCTGTTTTGTTTGTATTTTTATCAGTTGATAATGCTCGTTATGAGCGAAACCGGTCCTGATCATTATAATCATGTGGAAGTAAAACAAATGAATTAAATAAAATTTAGGGCTTTATTAGGAGAAAAATCTTCAAGGCGAGATGAGCAAGTTACGAGACAAAGCATGAAAACTCCATTCCATGCTAATGTTTTGTAACATGATAGTTTCTTTTGTGTATTCATTACGCGAGACGTCAGTGAAAATGACGTTAAAAATGTAAGCACAATTCCCGAATTAATGTAAAATTAACCTTATTATATATACCTTTATTCTGCGTCAAAGGACGATATTATGATTTAAATCACTAAACAGGAGCGCTGAAGATTGAATTATTGTTTGTACGATTAATGACCGTCAATATTAGACGTCATACGAATTAAGTCATTTTGAATCCCCCTCCCAATCGTCATATTTCGTCACAAAATATTTTGAGGGGTATATCTTAAAAAGCTTTTTTTAAATGTCGAAACAGTCATCGAAGCATGACCAACGACATGAAACGACATTTCAGCTCACTATTTCTGTGAGGTAAATAAAATGAGAATGCAAATTCCAGGCGAAACAAGTGGTAAATATATATATTTACCTCTGTTCGGACCCAACATCGTATCGATTCAAATTAAGTGCTTAGATGAAAAACAAAAAGCATGTGGTGACTTTAAACATAAAATAAATTCGACATGTTAATATTTATTTATTTTCAACTGAATTGTCTTCATCAAAATTTAACATTAATAGTAATTGTATTTTTTTTTTTAAATAAAACACAATTCATTTGTACTACTTCCACCGCTCGTGATGAGCGAAACCGGTCCTGATCATTATAAATATGTGAAAGTAGTACAAATGAATTGTGTTTTATTTTTTTTAAATATTATGTCTTACCACCAAGAATTGACAGTTAACACCTTAAAAGTGATTAGTAATTGTATAATAACGTCGTTAAGACACTAAATGAAAAATACTGGTTTTGAGTAATTGGACTTTGAAGTTTTTGAAATACTTGAAATGCTATTACCTTTTTCAATTTCCCATGTCCGCTCCCGATGTGCAGCATAAGGTCTCCTAATGGAGGTATCTTAACAGAATTTTTCTACGAGAACTGCTTGTTACTCAGTAGCTCAACCTCTCTTTTTTCGAAGAGAGTAGGGATAGAAGCATAGGGCTATGACAGGACTACTGGTTAGCTAACCGCTCTCGCTACGCCCCGTGAGGATGGGATGGGTGGGAGGGAGGACTCAGACTACGAACAGAAATCCATAAATCGATTGAAAAGTCAATCTATGAAAACCGTCCGCACCGATAATTGAACCCGAGACATCCGTAACGGTAGCCAACGACGCTACCAACTGCGCCACGGACGCCGACAAATGTAATTTATACAAAAAAGTGTGTTCTTACGTACGGTAGATTTCGTAGTAAGGAACATTTTGGTATAACTAACTCAATATGTAATTTATTTCGATTGAGTGTTTTCTTCCAGTACAACGACGATAAGAGATTTAAATACATCGCTAAACTTGGGTCAATTGTACTTTATTAAGACGGTATAGCTGCAGGCGATTCACGTCTTTTTGGAAAATCACTACGCGTAGATTTCTGTTTGCGTCGGTATAATAACAATCTTTTACTTTTCTTTGTAAAAAATTACATATTAATTTCACCGAGGGTTGTTCACGGAGTTTTCATAATTTCGCTACGAACTTGTAATGGAATGTTATCACAAAGAAAAAAAAATGACAAAAACGTACGCAATATTTGTTTATGAAAATATAATATTAAGGGAGAGAAAAGTTTGTGCCGTTGGTGGGTTGGAATGGCGGAAGAAATGGAAACAATATTTGGATTTTAATTCAGTTTGTTTATGATTAATTAAAAAAAGGAAGAAATTTTTAATTATTAAATTCATTTTTAATGAATATGAGAAACGAATCATATAATCTTACGCATAAAACTAATTATGAGATTCGCACCGGGGTAAATATTACCAAAATACGCTCAGCGGCGGAGCCGTAAAGAAATGAGTATATCATTAACGCGTGGCTTAAATTAGACAATTAGATAAGACAGTAAAAAAATAACAATACGTTTAAATAGTTGAGATATTAATGTCGACTATATTGAAGGACGCGGAATACGCGCTCCCCGCCACTCCACAAAAATCTCCGAGACGCGGATTCCACGTTCCCCGGTGCTAACGAGTTAATGTCTTTTTAGCTATCTGTAACTACTAGATAATTACAGACTTTTATCGCTGTATGACATATCGACTGTAGAACGGCACAAAGGACGTAACCCACAGCTCAAAATATTGTGTACAACTCACACAAAACGTGTTAATACACTATATTTAATGTTTCGATTGTAGAAAGGCAAAAGGACGTATTCCTTCGTTTTTTCAAAATATTTTTTTTCGATAATCACAATGTATGTATACAATTTAATACACGTTTTTTGGGGGCTATACACTATATTTTATGTGTGTGGGTTACGTCCTTTTGCCTTTTCACAGTTGATATTATAATACTGAATTGAAACAGGTGAATCGATTATATTATAATTGGTTCTCCTGATTCAATTCAGTTGGAGACAATTATACATTTCATTGAATCTCTCTCTTTCATGACGACAATATAGCACATTATTTTGATCAGTGAGAGTCCACCTGATCAATTGAATAACAAATATATCATAATTACTATTGTGCTTTCAATTAATATAAAACAAGAATTTTAACGAAAAGGCGTGAGTATCGATCGATGATAAGTATTTTAATCTACATAAACCTCTAAATTTGTATTTTCCGAACGACCCGTTTTCTCACCTTTTTCTCACTACTTGCTTACACTTTAAATCCATATTAAGAATCTCTTAAAAATATGTGCTCCAAAAATGATAAAAAGGATTCCAGAAAGAAATCATTTCAATACATAATATAACTATTAACGAATAAATTTCCAATCCACGAAAGTCTATTTACTATTCTAATAGTTGTTCGAAATTTAAAATTAAGTTACCATCATGGAGGTGTATAAAATATTCCAAAATCGAAATCAATATTTGAATTCCAATTCGAAGGACATTTATATAATTTGATACGATCACATAGATACAATAATATTATAATATTACTGCTTGTTACAATATGAAAGTAACTTGCACCACTTTCACATTAATTTGTGATACTTTTAACAACTAGTAATTATTGCTGTAATAGTAAACAATTATTGTTTTTAATTAGGTATTTCCTATAACACAAACCTGAAATTGATTGGATATTGGATTACAAAATGTTTGGGCGTTGCGATAAAAACTGCATTACATTACCAAACTAATCAGTCCTTTTCTAGTCCAATCTTTTTTGTATCTTTATCCTCTACAAAAAGGAAAGTTTGAGTGACTGAATTTTTGTAAAACAACAACTTCTGTCGGGATACTTATTTAGGAATAGTCTAACTGCTGAACATTTGGAGCGGATACGGTTAAAAAATGATTGTAACTTTTATACATAATATATATTATAGCAAACAATACATATATAAATCTGTTTATCTGCCACCAGAACTTCTCCCAAATGATGAACATTAGCGACGTGAATAATTTCAACTTTCAACTTGTTACATTATTATAAGTTTATGGACTATATTTTGTGCGTGTTACACGAGTTACAGTCCACGGTGACATTTTCAACTTTCAACTTTTAAAATCATTATTATAATTGATGGATTACGCATTTTTGGGTGTTAAGTGAGTTGCTGTCTAAGCTGATATTTTCAACTTTCAACTGTTAAAATTATTATTGTTTGATGGATTATATATATTTTGTGTTTTTATTATGAAATACGGTATATGGTGGTATTTTCAGCTTTCAACATTAGCCTGCACCAAAATGACAGCATAATAAAGACAGTGTCTAAATTTTAGCGCCCGCTGTCCAGGGCAAAGCTGGGTAATAAATACTGGTAATTATATAAAAGCAAACATTATATCTAAGACAGTTATCGCAGTCTTGCTTTCTAAATGCTTGTATTATGAGCTCTTACTTTATCTATACGATACAATACATTTTTGACAGCTTGTAACGAAATTATACCACTCACTTTCAAATCTCTTTTCAGATATTTCAAACCCAACCAAAGTTCACTTAAGTCGGTTTGCTTGTAGCACTTCAATTGTTATTAATAAGTAAGCATTATCCAATTACCTAACTTTCTCTGAAAGATTTCTGACTTCAAAAATGAAAACAAAAAACATAAACGAAGGAAGTCGTTAGAAACGTATTAATCTTTGCTCTGATTTTTATCTGCCTCTGTCAGGCGAGATGTTTTGTCGTTAGAACAATGAAATAATTAAATGTGAATTACGCTTATCAAAAAAGTGATTTTGCTGTGTTTTTCAAATGCAACTGTAGTTGTTTTGTTCAACGGCGACATTGTTCAAAAATGTATAATTCTAATTTCAAATTTATTAGAACGATTGGATATTTTTAAATACATCAAGATTAAAAGCATTGAAAAATTCTTGACAGAATTCTTAATTAAAATACGGAATGCAAACTTGCAACACTTGAAATTTGTTATTCTAATTTCAAAATTATTAGAAACTTGGAACAGTGGAACTGAATACTTTGTTATTTTTACCTCATTATTAAGAATGATTTTGAAAATTGTTATATGTTGTGAATAATAAAAAAAAAAGATTTATTTTATATTGCATATTAGTATCATTTTACACTAAAATAGATTTACTAGTCATATGCGATGCTATATAGAATATTTTAATCACGTACTCTTGCTGTTGTAAATTCTTACATGCTATGAAAATACTGTTCAAAATATTCTCAGGTATTTCAAATTTAAACTATTACCAAACTATTCAGCAAAGTAATTTATAACAAATTAGACATAGTTTCTCAAGTAAAAGGTCCCAAAGTTCGAGCACTACTGAATACATAATTACGATGAAATTTTGCAAACTGTTGTACATATACATACACTTAATATTCAGGATTTGATAACTGGATTTGTAATATTATGTTTACAATAAGTCTTCAGTGGGTGTATTTTAAGGGTAGTATTATGGCCTGCAAGTCGAACATTCGTATACTGGATGCGTTTTTAAAAATATCTTTTAAAAACCAACCCTCTAGATCAGGGGTTCCCAACCGTTTATGCCCCTTTCACAAATTTTCAGAATATAATTCCCCTCTTCTAAAGATAATCTAACTCTAACTCAAAAGCTTTTTTCCAAATATGCATATAATAAGTTATATTTAAAATCTTTAAAAAACGTTAAAAATTCCCAACTGAAACTCCCCACCGAGTTTGGAACCTCTGCTCTTGACCTCTAGTTCTAGAATAGTGGTGTGTGTTGTAATCAAATTTCTGGAATAATTTCGGCTAATTCAAAATATTTCATAATTTTATAGCAAAAACAAAAAATTGGATTTGGTAGTTTTGAGTAAATTGATGTAGAATATTTCGTCGCTATTCTGGAAGAAAACACTAAACCGAAAAAATTACATGTCGATTTAGTTATTCGAACTCTACCATATGGTAGAAAACACTTATTTTTATAAATTATACTTAAAAACAGTTTTGTACCAACAAAGTAAATGAAAAAGGCATTTCAAATATTTGAAAAACTTCTAAATCCAGTTACTCAAAGCTGGTATTTTTCAGTTAGTGTCTTCTTCCAGAACAACGACGATCTGTTTGTTCGTTAATGTTTTATTTGAATATCGTAGTAATGTTAAACAAAGTCTACTTACAAGATAACTTATAAAAAAGTATTTATTTTACTTGAAAAGGTTGTTTCAGGGATAACTTTAATTTCAATGAATATGTGTTTAGTCAGACACATGGAATTTTCGACTTAATATTTTTTACCACAATGTGGACAATATTTCATACAACATTAAAAAGCCATTTGTGAATTAAATATTACTCTAAATAATATACTTATTTAAATTATATTAAAACAAACCAAAAATAGACGTAGAAAATTAATTTAATTCTTTTGCAATCAATCATTAGTAAGTTATTTAAAAATATTTTTTTAATTATATATATGCAAAGTTTTTCTTTGAACTTTAATGGATCTATTTCAACACGGTCATTTGTAAAACCCTGAGTACTATAAATAGAATATTAATTTTACTAACATTCATGTCCCATACAATAAAGTTTCAACATTATTTTCGCGATTCGCAATACATTTATTTACGTTGCCATCGCGTTAGAGTCGATCACCTTTCTATACGCAAATTAGCCATACTAATGATGCTAATATAATATAATCTGTACATGTTTGTCCAAAGCAGATATGAAGTCATTTTTTTCTCATTTCACGCCGAACATATTTAAAGTGTCATTTCACAAATATTTCAAGTATTGCTGGGTAATATTTTGACAAATCTATCGATATTAATGTAACATGTTTTCATTCAAAGTCTTATAAAGAAAGAATTTATTTAAATATTGAAATATATTCATTGGATTAAAAGATCGACCGAAATCTATTTTTTCTAAAGATCAACTTTATTATCTTTTTCTCAATGATGCATATACTACAGTGTTCATTTAATTTGTTTCACTGCGTTTTCTTGTATTAAATTATTATTTTCGTTACCTTCCTTTGAAAAGGTTCTAACTGACATTTTGGCCTAAAATGACCTTTTGATTGGAAAATGTTGCATTAGCCACATTCTACCTTGTACGTTGATTTCAGAGTCATATATTGTTTAATGAGCGAGTTAGCAGTATTTCGAAGTTCTATCCACACATTTTTGTTTATAAATTTGTTTTATAAGGTTCTATAAATCAATAGAACTGCTTATTTTCATCTCACAGAAAAAATATACATAGCACAGTTTCTTTGAAAAGGCTTTAGCGCCGTGTCGAACATTCTTCGCTCGATGGTTAGTGTGTGCTTTACCCTTTACTTCTATCGTTCTATTAATGTGATCATTGACGAAAGTTAGCTGAGTTCGTTCAATCATTCAAAGTATATATTATGTTTTATTATTCTGGAATATTATAATATTATTGTTGGCTTATATGGTTCAGCAAGACATGATAATACATAATATTAACAAATATCTCAAAAATCACAACACTTTGTTTGATAATATTGAAATAGCCGATAAAACCTTTGCAAACAAATTATTATTGACAGTTCTAATTAAAGTTTTAGTTTTAGACTCATTATTTCCTAATATATAGGAGTTAAATTTGGATTATTGAGATTTTGTACACTTCCATGTATTTTGTCACTAACGACCCGGGTTTCGCCTTTCGGCATCTTCAGGCATTCGAGCACACGAATGGACTCGAACTGAGAGACTGTAAACAGTGTCTTAGACACTGTTTACAGTCTCTCAGTTCGAGTCCATTCGTGTGCTCGAATGCCTGAAGATGCCGAAAGGCGAAACCCGGGTCGTTAGTGACAAAATACATGGAAGTGTACAAAATCTCAATAATCCAAATTTAATGTTGAAATTCCATCAAGCACCCTCAGTCGATGTCTTAAATTATATAGGAGTTAGTTAAAATAAATTATATGAAAAACAAGTAAAATATATATATATATAAATATATACTTACTGACTAATTAAAAATACATTTTTTCTTTCAAAATACAAAAGTCAAAACTTCAAATGCTCGTATCTCAAAACAGGGTCGAGTGCAATTAGAACCTTTTCAAAATAAGTTAACGAATTGTTAGTTCTGACAATGGCGTTTTGGAATCGTTTATATTACAGATATTTAACTAAAGAATAGATCTGCCGCCGCCGGCCAGTGAGAAATTATTGTAACGAAACCAATTATGTGTTTTTAAAACATATATATTTTTTTACATTTATCCTTCATAATTCAGTTAAATTGTGTTTATTAATTTCGGAATAGTTTGGTATATTTTTCATTTCATCAGAGACTGCAGTTTGTCTACAAGTAAAAAAATTGCGACAATTTCTATCTTGTCTGTGAAAGAATTACCATATCAATCAAAATATCATTTCTAATTAGTAATTCCTTGCCAATAATTGAACGGCAAAAAAAATCAGGAAGCCACCTGTTAAACGCGATGTAAGTAATTCAAAAACTTTCAAAAATTGTGCCACGGCTCTTTGCGAAATATTATTAATGAATGTATTTTGAATTCGCTAATTAATATCTTACAGTACCAATGGCACTTTGAAGTGTTTATTATATACAACGTCAATAATCAATTGGTTTCTAAATTAATTCTAGAAATAATAATTAGACCGGTCAATTATTTCGACGCGGATGCAAGCGGTATAAAATATTTTATTTGAAATACATAATTCATAAGTTTTTGTTTAATTGTGTGAATGCATTATTCTTACATAATCTTCGGTACATAATTTGAATCATGTCAGAACAGAATAATTTCCTTCACAATTTGCCTTCAATCTTAAACATTTTTCAATGCAGTTGGTATTAAGTTCATCATATGTTAATACAATATACAGATACATGCTACATTCGTCGGAATGGGTTTTAATAAAACACACAAATAATTATGTGCAAGCAAAACCATAATTATTTTGATCATATATATAAAAGTGGTGGCGAACATTTTGATCTTTATATTATTACAATCAACATAAAATATATGAAAAGTCACTGAAGTGTCAAGCTGTTTTTAATAAAAGAAAAAATTAAGAACTTTTCAGACATTTACATATATGATTTATTGAGATATGATCGTAAATCAACAAAAAATATATATTTAAAAAATACCAATAAATTGTCATCCACAAATCATTTTCATGTAGAGATTTTTGCTGATGCCGAACGTTTTTTTATCACTCAAAGAAAGAAAAGGTTTGTGTTTTAATTCTGTTTATTGAAGTGCTTTTGGATAAGAGGTCTGCACTGGCCGAAATTTCATAAAATTACCCGGTCCGAGCCCGCCATCTTCAGGCTCGGTCCAGCCTGAGCCGACTCTCAATATCACATTTTTTAGCCGAACCTGACCCGAAATCCAGATTTCTTTTTCTCAGCCAGAAAAAAACCCGATTTATTTTTTAATAAAGTATTTATACTTTTCAAACAATATATGTTATTGTTTCGATATTTCAACGATATTCATAGCACATGTGAAATATTTTTTTTAAGTTATGAAAACTATTGCCTTATGGCTGACTCATGACCCGAACAAAGTACGGAATATTTTTCTTAAATTTGAATTCCTTACCCAGGCCTGGCCTGAACCTGAATCTGAATTGTCTTTACCCGTCCGAGCCCGGGCTGTGTAAAGGTCCGCGGACCAAGCCCGGGACCATGCAGACCTGTATTTTGGATGTACAGCATTTTTTGTTTTTCCGTCTGGTTCAGAGATGTTGCTAGTTGTACGTATTTGATTTTTTTTTTAATTTCAGAAACCTTTACGGGCGTGCGCAACACTCACCAAAGTTTGGTCGAAATCGGATGAATGGTAAAGGAATGCACAGAGCACAAACAAACAAACATTCATTAATTTTTATATATATAGATTTTGAAGTAAAGCGATGCATAATCTGTTAATCGATCTAGTGCCAGCAAGTGTTTTGAACTTGCAAGAGGATGCTATCCTATTGAGGAAAAGTAATTAAGCACAAATAATAGTAATTCATAAAATTCACATCGTTAGCATTTTGAAAACGTCTCGGCTTATTAAGGTATAATTAAAATTATTTTTTCATGAAACCTCTGATATATAGAACAGATAGGGCACATGTGGCATTTTTAATTGTTGACAATCAATGAATTCTTCTCAACAAAAGCGCACTAACTTATTGCAAATATTACATCGAGACTTAAAAAAAGAAGATGGCATCCGATGATCATGTTTTCAAAATTTGTTCGAGCTGGATTTAATAAATTATACATATGTGAGAATGCATAATTAAGTTTTCTCAACAATAGGTGGCATTTTTATTAGTTCCAAGTGACCACATCGATACCAAATATGTACACGAAGATGTAAAATGTTGTCTATGGAACGCAGAAAGCGTAATTTGGTATTTAGATAATATTTCTATGTATCTATCATGTGGTCCAAGGCAACACAAAAAGTGGATTTTATCAAACCAGTTTTTTTGGTTACGCGTTTATGACATAACAGGTTTTGTTAATTTTAGCAAACCGAAAAAGAAAATACCAATAAACCTACACATAATATAGTAATTTGCATTTTTATTGTATTTTAACGACACATAACAAATGCATTTCTAATATTGCGGAGCAACTTAAAGACTATCTTTATTGAAACCGTATGTCGACAGTAAAGGTCTGCACAGGCTGAAATTTCTTTTTCTTAGCCCGAAAACCCGATTTTTTTTTAAATTTAAATAAGCGTATAAAACTGATTCATATTTAAAACACTGAATGTATCCAACTTTTCTACATATAGCAAAATATATAAGTTTACGACATGATTTCCACACTTTTAGTATACTTCTTTTCTGGAAATATTTCAAAGTCATCACACTCTGTATATCGTTGAAACAAATTTTTAATGAATCTATTGTATTTTTTTATAATAAATTTTCTGGCAAAATTTCTGTCAACCAAGTCATTTAAAGCCAATAATAGTGAGCAGATAGTGAATAATATTCACACATTTATTACTTATTTATTTACGAACGTATGTTCTAGCTTACCATAAGTGATTCCTAAATAAAAAAAGCATTGTTTCAGACTTCGCATCAATTAGGTCACACAATTTTATGAGCTCAGCTTTGGGTTACCAAAATATAAAATGATGCCGTGACACGTTTCAAACAAAAGATTTTATTGCTTCCAATGGTATTCAAAACCTAAGAAATTCCTTTTGTTATCAATAGTATTGCAGCATAGCTGACTCAAATCTCAATTGTCTCCGTCTCTGCCAAGCTCGGACCCGTGCAGACCTCCAATCAACAGTGTACTGCGGTATATCGCTGTCAAAAATCTAGCTTTTGAATATTTTCGTGTTTTATATTTAAGGAAGTACGCATTTTCGCCTAATATTGATATATTTTATTGGCTAAGATAAAACATAGTTCAAAATTGGACATGCATATAACGTATTGACAATTTTCACTGGATAACCTCACTATGAAGCCGAACTCACTTAGCATTTTTCAATTGTATTAAATAATTGGTACATGATGCTGTTTACTTTTCACATGTTTTCTTCAATAATTTTAAATTTATTCACATATTTGATGTAAGTCATATAATGTTTGAGTAGGTAATTTTAGTTTCTTATTTTTTATCCATTTAATTTATATATATGTCTATAATTTAAGACATCGACTGAGGGTGCTTGATGGAATTTCAATATCAAATTTTAATTATGTAGATTTTGTACACTTCCATGCATTTTGTCACATACGACCCGGGTTTTGCCTTTCGGCATCTTCAGGCATTCGTGCGCTCGAAAATACATGGAAGTGACAAAATACATGGAAGTGTACAAAATCTGAATAATTCAAATTTGATATATATGTCTGTTTTGTTTTATCTGTATGTCTGTGTAAAACGCAAGACAGCGCTTACACAACGCGCATACAGAGAGAGTTTGTTGTGTGAGCATGAGTGCTGAGATAATGTTGATAGGTGACACTGCCAAATGAAAGGCAATAACAATACTAAAACGATTATATAATAGAAAATTTTGGTACTTGCTGAAAATTGATGATTGTCATTGAATAGGCAAATCAATAATATAATAGTATCAAGCATTGGCTATAAGTTTTGATAACTTTGACAAGCAAACTAATGCGAGATTTTTTAAATATTTATTTAATATCAAGTTTTAAATTCCAAATTTTGTATCTATTAAACCAGGGATTCCTAAAGAGTGGGGAATTTTTGAGTTCCATGTGAAAGGGCTGAAATAGACAGAGCCATGAATTTATTTATTTGTTTATTTCAGTCAAAAGGTCGCACTTGAGAAGCTATAAGGCAGCATGTTCGACACCCTTGGTCTACATCAGTGGTTCTTAACCGGTGCATTTGGTGCCCCGTGAGCTTGTTGCAAGTGCAACGCGGAAATATGGTAAAAGACTAAAAAAATTCTCGAAATGTTGAAAACCGAAAAATTATGACTGGATACGAACTCTATTTGCTTATTATTGATACATCGAGTTATGAATTTTCATACCAAGAAGAAGAAGAGTTGGTCACGTTGTCAACGAATCGTAATTTTAAAATAAAATCAAATATTTGATTTTAGTCAGGTTTCACATTAATTGATATTCACATCATCCTCATAGTATCAGGAATAATTTTAGTTTTTCCATACATATACTGTACATATGTATCTTTTCTTAAATTATTTTTTATTGTATTACTGTTATATAATCTGTTACATTTATAATAAAGTTGGCATATTTTTCTTTGTTTTTCACCCGTTTGAATTTAGTGCACCGCCATTTTTTTTTATGACAAAAAGTGCACAGTGACTTCGTAAAGGTTAAGAAACACCGGTCTACATGGTCGACTATAGACTATTATTAAAAATTATTCTTCACCAAACAATAATTTTTAATTACTGATTAATTTGTAAAACATACTATAAAACTAAACAAAATAATTGTACATACCCATTAAAGTACTTATAAATACAAAAAAAAAAACAATATTCCATAGATCATATGTAAGCATTATTCGGAATGCACTTTTTGACTTAGAGTTACACTATCTTGAGAAGGGGGGAATTATATTCTGAACGGAGATAGGGAGAATGTTGGAAAAAGTTTGGGAGCCCTCGTGTTACACGGAGATTGTTAGAAAATTAAATATTTCCATTTCATTGATATTAAAAATATTTGCTTCCATCGTGTCTGTTGAGATTTTAAAAGAAATAATTCTGGTCAATTATTTAATAATCATTAGTCATAGCGGAAACCACAACCACACTTTCAAAATGAACAAACACATAAACATTTTGCGGTCTGTTACATTAAATGTTAAAATATAACAATTATAAATAGTACAAATACTAACATAAACACACGCACACACTGTACAGTCAACTGCAATATCATTTTACTTTTAAAACCCTTTTAGCTTCACAAAGCCGATCTATCGGCGCAAATATTTTCTTATCATATAAAATTTAATGCAGTAACAAACATATCGTCGCTGTTCTGGAGGAAAACACTACATCGAAAAAATGACATTGGGTTAGTTATACCTTACCTAAAATTTTCCTTATTTCAAACTCGACCATATGAAAGAACACACTTACTTTAATAAATTACGCTTTTACTTAAAAACGGTTTTGTAAAAACGCAAAGTATTTCAAACATTTGACAAACCTCAAAGTCCCAATTACTCAAAACTAGTATTTTTCAAAGCATATCAAAGCATTCTATTGAGATGAGGTATTCATTTGAATATTAATATATTTTCTAATCGAATAGTAAAACAGACAATAAACTGAAAATAAACAAAACATAATAAAAGAATACTTCAAATTTTATTAGGAAATATGCACGGTTTTCTATACTTAACCCTTACAGAGCGAGCCGTTTTCGCACGAATTTATTTTCAGTCAATTGATCCGTTAGAACACTCACAATGGCTAAAAATAGATCAATTTCAACAGTAACAAATGAATATATATTAGTTATGCCAAATACATCAAGAAGTAAACTAAACTCGTCACGTTCTCGCTAAAATAAATGAAGGAAATGAAGAAGCTGAAAAATATTTAGTCTACGACTTTACAAACAAAATGGCTGTGGTCAGTTTTCATATACACGGCCTAATTTTACACAAGCAAGCGCGTAGCCGCATAAGTATGTATAATACATAGTGCTGACGATTAATGCTGCATATTGGCAGTTCAAAGCTGAAATTAGAAAGTTTCCATATCGAGGGCTGTTTTCAAAAATATATTTCTTTGGTTTTACTTGACATTTTCATGATCCGTTGCCTAATTTCACTATCTAAAGGTTTGAACTATTTTTTAAAGCATATATTCACAAGCGTTTCGTTCTAGTTTGGCCGGAAATATAAATAATAACAGTTAACGAATTTTATTTTCGCTGACTGTCCAGTACAATATAATATTATATTCGTTGCTTCAGCGTGCCTAATTTCCGATAAAAATGTATTTACAAACAATATTTATCATTGTTGCGTTATGCACGCATATAGATAAAAAAAATTCGTGAGTCTCAACAAAATATATAATTTATCAAACAAGTTATAAAAAATTCGGTTTCAGTATATAAATAAAATACTATAATGCAAGTTAGTTGACCAACCAGTACCCATTAAATATATATGTGGTGATGTCACCCTAAAATGCAGTGCTGTAAATACGATATAAAAGTTTGCGGAGAAAAAGAAATGGAACAATATTTTCTTACGAAAAGTAATACAAAAAAGTATATATAAAATATGAATAAAATTCTTTGTTTATAAATGATTTTAAGGCTCCAGAAGGCGGTTATATCACTTCAAAATTTATCGGTTTTTTTGGTCTATCGCCATCGTGAAATCTATTATTATTGTTTGAGATATTAAAATTATGTAAATAAAATTAATTATTTATTTCATCACTTTATCATTTAATTGCAATAGAATAAACTATGGCATATTATAATAAATCATTAAATATCGTTTACAGTAAAGTTGTTTTTAATTGTGTTTAGAATTGAAAAAAAATATTATATACTTAATTGAGGAATTAACGTTCTTTTTATCCTGACGTAAGTAATAGTTTTAAATACAAATTTATATACAAAATATTCCATATAATTTCTGAGTCTGCCGTTCGTATATATCACTAAGAAATGGTGACATTGTATTCCAAAACAATGGACTCAGTTACCATACTTGAATCCCTCTACTTTATTTATCTTGCTATGACTATAACATTAAATATTTAGATGAGGATATTTTATATTATAATATAAAATTAAAATCCGTATTACTTCACTCCTTTTTTACTATGTGTGACACATTTTTGGCCTCATTGTCAAGCATATTAAAACTAAATATTTTTATTTGTATAGATAAGATTTTAACTCTCATGTTGTAAACGAGAAATGAAGATTAGGATCTTTAAATTCTACTGAGCGCAGAGAGGAGGCTAGACACAGAAAGTAAATAAAAAAAAAACCGATACGTATGATATACGTACGATCGAAATGATTAATTTAATTATAAATACTATAAATTTGGGTAAGATTGGCCCACTACATGGAAAAAGGTGCTTTTATAATACCATGATAATACTAATGCCAATATTTTTTAGTTAAGTAACGGTATTGAATAGCTCCTGGTGGTAAAAATATGATTTTTTTTTTGTCAAATCAAATGAAAGAAAATTTATGTATAATTTGTTTGTTAATCAGTATTTTCTTGTCTCAATTCATGAACCATCAGTTTTATACACCTTCATTTTTACACTCAATTTTATATAAATAAGCCTGTTATGTTTGTATTTTTATCAGTTGATAATGCTCGTGATGAGCGAAACCGGTCCTGATCATTATAAATATGTGGAAGTAGTACAAATGAATTGTGTTTTGTTTTTTAAAATATAATATCTTTCCACCAAGAATTGACAGTTAACACCTTAAAAGTAAAAATATGAATTAATGTTCAACACAATTTGTTTTATTGATGAATTTGTAAGCTGTCAGCTTGGAATGATTAAACACAATTTAAAAAATTTTCTTTAAATAAATTGGAATAGCCATTTTTTCAATTTGTATTACTATCTCTAAACCAAATGCTGTATATTTTTTCCCATCTCAATTATATACAGGATTTAATATGAAAGCATAAAAAAAAGTTGCCAAGACTTTAAAATCACTGAATTTATAGTAATAACATTACCCGATTTGGATGCAAACTTTGGTCCACTTTGTTTTATCTATATTTATATATCAATTATAACAATGACTCTATTTACATGTAGAACAATGCCAAACATAAATGCAACGGCGAACCATAGAAATACAAAAAACCTTCATAACTGGGCCAAAGTTACCCAGATTGACCGTATATAATAAAATAACATTAATTACACACTGAAAAGAAAATTCGTTTATTAGATTTCGGAATATTTTTGCGACGACGTTTACAATTCCGGGCCTCTGTTACCTGTTTCAAAAGCCGGTACAATATTACTTTTTACACAAATAATAAAACTCGGCACGCGTCGATAATTTCATTTTATTAAACCGTATGAATAATTTCGAAATTAGCGCAATAATAGACATTTCAATACGCGGAAATAATAAATTCAACCGTTTGTTGATAGTTGAACAATCAACAAAAAAATTAAATAATTTGTCTGAATCTTGAAACAACAACAAACCTATCATTAAGAACTTTTATAATAATAATTTTACCATAATCAGTTTTTTTAAATAATATTTTGCATAAAGAAATAATGCCTTTTATTCGTTCGTTTATCTAATGGTTATTTTTTATGCATTGATTTTTGTACCAGTAAAAATGGTTTGTAATAATACGATAACACCTTTCCTGAAAGCAAGGGTTCTTAATAGTGTCATCGGATATTATATATCAACACTCGCTACACATAATTGCGTATCTGCAAACATGACACTTTACAGGAGATCGTCTCAAAGATTCAAAACGCAGTTCCAAAGTAACTGCTGCATCTATCTTTTTCAAAATTGGTACAATACCATTATATTAAATTTAGTTTCTTATTTGATATAGAGTTTTGCTCAAAACTTCCACTTCAGATTTTACTTTTTATTTAACTAGGTACTTTTCCCAATGTTTTTTTATGCCTACCTATAGAACTGAGTACGTTGACAGCGTATAAACGTCAAAACAACAAAATACGTATAATCTCGTATGTGGTACTTACGTTATTATACGTAAAGAGTGTCGATATAAAACAACACATAATTCTGAAATAAAATAATGTCGATGTTTTATGTTGCAGATAGAGCTAACCAATAGGTTGAAACGACAAAGAGAAATATATATATAGGACCTACTTTCTGAACCCTTACACTGTAACATGCGACAATTTTACTAGGTCCTGTGACCACCACCAAGGTTGGATTGTTTTACACGAGTTAAGAAACAGTTAAAGAACAATTTTAGGATTGTGTCCCTGGTCAAATGTTTATTTCGGCCAAGAAGAAAAGTTTCACAAATAGTATACTGGCAAATGTCACAATTTGTTTAACTAAGCAATATCATTGACAGCCGTTTCCCGTTGCTTTGTTTTATTGCAGCATTTCTTTTGCTCCAACTGGCCTGGATCTATCTTGCCTGAAGCACAGAATTTATTATATTTCCACAGTTTCAAACAGAGATATGTCTATCAACTTTACAGATCCAAACTGTTCTGCTTAACTTACCCTTACTATGCAAAATAAATCCGCGTGCTACTGATTATAAGTGATTTATAGCCGGAAAAATAAGAATATTCACAAACACCGCTTAAATTTATTAAAGTTGAAGACGACATAGTCGACACGAAGTAATCATTAAAATTGTATCCCAGAAAACATGAAAAAACATCGGCCGACGACAAACGGCTTAGCAGACTACCTCAAAGGTTGGCTCGAAAGCTACTGGCTTGCGTTCGACACTTTTCGTCTCGCGCAGTCTTGAAAGAATCGACGCGACTGGGCCTCTCTGTCTCGCGCGTTATCATTCATATGTGAGCTAATGTGAAAAATGTTCAGTGTTCCCCGCTGGCCGTTATATTCACTTGCACAACTCAGAATGTGTACATAACACACTCGCACACGTATGATTGTATTGGTAAATCTATTCCGGATTTTCGACAAAATATCCCCGCTGCACCCAATGGCATGTTATTCTTATTACTCTTATTATGTTATTGAATGCGTAAATGTCCAACGGAGGAATACTTAAAATCTAAACGCAGTATTTATTATAAGTATAGAGATATTTTAACTATTAGCAGCAATGTGGACTAAATACACATCACAGAAAAGGATAAGTTTTAAACAGAGCAATTTCGGGCAGGGTTGTGATAATTCTACCACACCCTGCAGCCTTGGCAAGAGAAAAACTAATAGTCTTTGATTTGTAGTAGTCCAAGTTGAGCAAAGATACAGCTTGACTCAAAACATCGTCGGTTTATTCATTATAGCATATATGAACGATTTTTTTATTTAAATAGCGGCTGTGAGAATTAGTTACAATACTTTTCAATTGAGTGTGAAACCGTTCGGCCAAAATAATAAAAACACCATTCGTTTATCGCGTAGAAAATGTGTTTATTGTTTTTTTGTTTTTAAAACAATGAACAAATTCTCAGATAGTTATAAGCGTGTGACTAACCTACCAATGGGTTTTAAACCAAGACTGATTGATTTCCAAGAAACACCTTCTCGCGAAGCTGATAAAACTTATAACTTATAAACAATATTCAGTTGTCGAGGAAAATATAAGGATTTGATATTTGTTGACGTTTTTTGTTTAAAATATTACGTGTGTCTAATTTACACTTTCTTTTATTTAACCATAATATGACCATCACGCAGAAACTCCAGGACTCCCCGTCATCAGTTAATCGCTTTACTTCTTCCCATACTATTCCAGCAGCCTGAAACCCTACTAAATACATCATACGATCGTCCAGGACCAAAAATCCGAAGAAGTGGCGATACAGTTGAGTGTTGAGTCTCTCTAGGACCATTCGAAGAAATTACTCCAGCCAGCTTCAATGACTTTCCAAAACTATTCACAAGACTGGTCGAATCATTAATCTCCTAATTCCCCACAATATTAAACCATTGTACCTTAAAAATCAGACGAAATCATAAAAAATGTAACCACAATTTTCAATGTGACTAAAAATTTTTACTGTTAAACCTTTTATAACACGGAGATAATATGTGCCGTGTTATAGAAGTTTAGAGCACCAAATTAAATTGGGGTAAGGATTTTTGTTATTTATTCATATATTCCCAACGTAAATATTTATAATTGTAAATCAAAAAATATTATAATTTAAGACATCGACTGAGGGTGCTTGATGGAATTTCAATATCAAATTTGGATTATTGATATTTTGTACACTTCCATGTATTTTGTCAGTAATGACCCGGGTTTCGCCTTTCGGCATCTTCAGGCATTCGAGCACACGAATGTCAGTTCGAGTCCATTCGTGTGCTCGAATGCCTGAAGATGCCGAAAGGCGAAACCCGGGTCATTACTGACAAAATACATGGAAGTGTACAAAATCTCAATAATCCAAATTCAAAAAATATTATTTTTGAACATTTTCTATTGAAAATGTTGTTGCATATATTTTTTTGCATCTGTCTATTATTTTTTGTCCGGGCTTACTGTTTCCATGCTGCAAAAAGTTTGTTATAGGAAAAATACTTAACGCGTTGTAGAAAAACGTGAAATTTTATTATATTTTAAAATTTTATTTAACCTCTGGATAAAACATTTTTCTTCTATTTAAATTCCTTCGAAGTACACGAATGTATACTGATAAACAGTTATAAATTAGTCAATACGTAATATCAATAATTACAACTAGCAATTAACTTCACCTTCAAGAAGTTAACTTCGTTGCGATAGTGTGAATGAAGGCCATACAACGCTGCTCTTAGAAAAACTAATATTTTCAAGGTAACTAACGCATAGCATTAAAATAATATTTATCAATGATTCACATACCAAGTTATACATACCTACGTGACAGAATCATGATGTATAATGAATGACTAGGGAAATTGTGGTTTTACATCAAGAAGCTACAAGTTTTCCTTATCTTTAAAAAACATTAATTTATTAAAATTAATCAGTAGGTATAAAAATTAATTCAGATATCAATGTAGTTCCTATAAACTAAGTGATAATATTTTGTCCTATAGTAAATATATCGTTGTTGTTCTGGAAGAAGACACTAACTGAAAAATAATAGTTTTAAGTAATTGGACTTTGAAGTATTTTAAATGTTTTTTTTTCCATGTCCGCTCCCAATGTGGAGCATATGGTCTTCTAATGGCGATATCTTAACAGAATTTTTCTACGAGAACTGCTTGTTACTCAGTTGCTCAACCTCTCTTTTTTCGAAGAGAGTAGGGTTAGAAGGATAGGACTATGACAGGACTAGTGGTTAGCTAATCGCTCTCGCTACGCCCCGTGAGGATGGGATGGGTGGGAGGGAGGTCTCAGACTACGAACAGAAATCCATAAATCGCTCGAAAGATCATTCTATGAAAACCGTTCGCACCGGGAATTGAACTCGAGACATCCATAACCGTAGCCAGCGACGCTACCAATTGCACCACGGACGCCGACAAATTGTTTGAAATGTTGTACTTTTTTCATTTTGTTTGTTTGTACAAAACTGTTTTTAAGTAAGTGTATAAAATTATTATGTTCTTCCATACGGTAGATTTTGAAATAAGGCACACTTTGGTATAACTAACTCAATATGTCTTTTTTCTATTTTTAGTGTTATCTTCAAGAACAACGACGATATAAACTATTTACTAAATGGTTCATTCGTGTACTCGAAAGCCTGAAGTTGCCGAAAGATGAAACTTTTTCGTTAGTGACGAAATGCAAGTAATGTACAAAATTTTAACAATTCAAAAGTAATGTCATAAAAACTTGAATTTAAGCTAAGCCGCATTTTAAGGAGAGGATGTGTGACAAGAAATATTCAAATCATACACACCTATGCCTTTGAACATCCCGTAAATTGATTGAAAAATTAATCAAAAAACTTAATAATTATGTACGCATAATGTATTATTAGAAACAACTTAAGATGAATGCATCTAGTACGATCGCTGGTCCACTCTATACACATTTATGGCATGGAGATATGGACTCTAAAAGCGAAAGACAAAAAACGGATAGACGAATTTGAAATGTGTTGCTGGAGAAGGATGCTCTGTAGACTCTCAGTCGTCCATACAAGTCGTCTACTCAGTCTTTTTGGCCACATCACCCCCGTTAGCCTACCGACAATTTCAAGAAACTCAAAAAGGTCGAAGGCAGCTGGGGACATGGAATGGCCCCAACTCACTGGAGCGACCAAGTGTAGGACGCTACAGACCTCTTCTTACCGATGGTTCTCGAGCAGCGGAGTGCAGGAGCGAATGGCGATGGAACGACCCTCATTAAGAAGAATACATTATATTTTTCTCGTATAATTAATTATAATTATAGTTTTTATTACTTTTATCGAAATTCATATATTTACTATCCGTTCATAACCTGTAAATTTATTAATTTCAATCTACAATCAATTGTTTATTTTATCTTCTGATTATACATACATAAAAATTCTCGATAGCTGATATATTATAACACTATGAAACTGTGTTTTATTTTATTAATATAGTCGGAATTATGGTTGTAATTTCGGAAAACTAATGAAAAACACTTCACGTGTTCTATTGTGTACTTTACCAGCATTTTTATTGAAAACGAATCTAAAATTTGAGACGAATGGTGGCAAAGAAATTAACAGAAGCGATACAAACAGATTTTCATGAATTTTCAACAGCGTTCGAGTGGAACAAATGCGTTTTGGAACCGATGACCTCAATTGTCATCATGAAGTGAAAAATTATAATAAAAACCGCATTTTTTGTACTCAAAGCCCTGTTTACAATGCCTTTTTAGTATTTGAGAAAAACATTCTTTGGGTGTCGTACATTAAAAAATAAAACTTTCAATAATATGTTTCATAGCTTAACTGTATGTAGTATCACATATATAATAACCCAGACCGCTCTGTAGACGTTTTATTACTATCACATATCAAATGTAGGTATAAAATTTCCTCATGACCTAAGTGTTCGCGGTGTATATATAAAATAAGATGTTATAAAATGTACACACAGTTCCGACGTACTAGCTACTTTAGATATTCAGTAGTTAAATTCACAAGTAAAATAATAAACCACCAATCGTCTTATTAATCGGCATGACAACCTGTTAAAATTCTTTCAGTATGTATGATGCGGACGATGCGCAGACACCGATAGGGAGTGTGTGTGTGTGTGATGCGTTACAGATAGACAGATACATTAAGACAAATAATACGTTATAATATAAAGTTTATAGATATAAATAGTGGAAATGATCAGCAGCGACATCAAATGCTCATCAGTTATTTTGGATGTGTAAATATTTATTGTATATTTCATTTTGGATAATGTTTCTTCACACAGATAAGTAGTGTCGAATACGAAAAAAACCGCGAGTAAATATATATTAAAAAAAGACTTAAAATTATAAAATTCTAGCAATGATGACTTTAAATTCCACTCTTTGCCATAGATATCTCAATCGCCGGCTAATTCCAATAAGAAAATTTGTTCGTAATTAAAAACTATGGTACGTTGATATGATGAGCTAGCTAGGTCTTGGCCCTTGGGACTTAGTGGAGGAGTCAGAGTGAGTCAGCTAAAAAGGTTAGAGACCCCCTTTTATATTCGATCGATGCGCTATTAATTATATGAGATTAACAGATGAGAAATGAGTGACCGATTGACATCGAATTAAAATGTATTCCAATTCCAAAACATTAATGAATTATATGAGAGAAGTGAGTCTACTGCTCGACGGGGAGGTGGAGCGTCAACACACTTTGACTGCCCCAGGTCTGGCGTGGTGACAAGGATAATTCACAGGCTCCTTCGTCTTCTATTAAAACTCGGACGTATTCAGTATACTTTCTCTTTAATTGCAGTTAGTTTATACTTATAAATTCCTCGAAGACAGTTACACAAACAAACAGATTTTAAAATACACAATTTCAATTTAAAAACGCAGCAAGTGGTTTTACGATAGGGTCGTAAATCCCGAACTAAGCCGTCGGTAGCTAAACTAAAGGTCGACCCAGTGACAAATGACGGTTTCCCTGAGCATCGCCCGCTTTTTGTTGACTGCTAACGGTGAACGAATAACGGTAAACAAACAAATATGACAAATTATTTTTGAACGCCTTAGGAGAGACATTACATATTAAATTTGCATGAATAAGAAGAGTCTGTAGACGGGTTTTGAAGACCCCTATCCGCCCCGTAAGCACGGGGCGGTGTCATATAGTTAAAATAAGATTGCACATTCAACCAACAGATGTTTACGTTGCAAGGAAACATTCAACGTCCTTCACTTCAATGTAGAGTAAGCACAAATCTATGAGATCTACGTTTAGTGTCGGATAGTTAGTGGAACCAATTATCAGTGCGCCATGGAAGTGGTTTACCTACTCTAAAAGGAATATTGTTGACATAGTATTTGTAAGTGAGTGTTAACTCACACCAAGAGAGAGTTGGTTATAAGAACGGAATGTTGGGCCGGTTGGGTCAGGCCTTGCGACAGGTGATACTCAAAGTTTTTTTCCCCCTCATATTTCATGTTGCATAATTAATTTAAGATATGAATTGCTGCCTGGTCTAACTAGTTATAGAGTAAAAAGAGGACTAAAACAATTTTGGATGATATTTGCCATTAACTGTAATAAAACATTTGTTTTTTTTTTTTTGCTTAAAGTAACTAGAAAAACTTCATAGTATTGATCGGGTTGTTATGATATCTGACAATCTTACTCTTTTCTTATGAATTAAAAGTATTTACAATGTGTGAAGTGCAAGTCTGCAAAACGCCCCATATTTTATTCTGTTGATATAAGACGTTGGAAGATCATGACATCGATGGATGGAGTTTCACAACGTATACGGAATGATGTGGATTGATTGAAGCAGTCCAGGTTCACTCTGAACTATAGCACAATATTACAGTGGACTTCCCGATAACATGGTAGTTAGAGAGCGAGCTATCGGGGAGCGGGCTAATGGGGCTACCATACTCGTACAAAATCAGAGTATACCCAAACGGGACACGTGTATTTTAAACGTGTAATCAAGAAGCAGTCACAAATTTTAACGAAAAACGAACTGTCGGCAATCGTGTTATCGGGGGGTCTACTGTATCTCGTTTTAAGTTAAACAAAAAGTCTTTCTTAATCATGTTTGCTCCCAATATGGAGCATACGAGTTTATTTTCATTGGAACATTTAAACCCAACATATTGAAAGAAAACTAGTCAAAATTAATTCAGTCGCCCAATCTCTCCTTTCCGAGACGGTTAAAAATATGAAGACGTGGTTTTGAGAATCACTATGAGTGCACTATTTTTTCCCTTTTTCATAAACAGAAACGATAGTTGACAAACGATGGAAACTTCAAAGACATCTGTGCCTTTGGACACTTATCGCATGCAAAATAAATGTATGAGAGCGTATACATATTCGGCGATTCGAACTTTTCGACTTCGCAACCGGGTAGACCAAAAGCTCTACAACACTACCTCTCGCCTTCCAGAGGCGAATCCAATGATGAATAATATGATTTTTATTAATTAATATTAAACAATAAGAACGGTTTGGGAATCTTTTGTAAAAACAGCTTATTCGTCCCACGAGCATACATTATTCATCTCAAATACAAACCGTGATCATTCGCATACAAATTCATCCAAAAAAATCCAACGAACATTTTACCCGAACACATCCCTTCTCTTTTATCTAGCTTGAAAATAATCCATTTGAACATAAAGATCACAGGTGATTTGAAGTATCATTGCCAATACAGTGAATTTGCTCAGTTTGCCATTCTATGTAATTGATTTTTAGTAAAGTGCGTGGGCATGCGTTATGTCACCAATTTAAGAGACGGCATTTTAATACACTTTTTGTATAATAAGCACATGCTTTATTTGTTATGAAAGAGAACCTCCTTTATCTTGCTCGTGCATTTAGGCATAAGTGGCGAGAAGTCGCCAAGCTGACGCGTCATTTGCGGCAGTGCTCCGCAACCTTTTCTCACCCTCGGCACACTTAAACACTCATGAATATTTCGCGGCACACCGCATGCCAAAATATGTGAACTCATAGGCACAATTTACAATTCATTAATTGTTTTTATAAGATGAATTTGAAATAGTAGCTTATATATATTTTAACAAAAGCCAATTAAAACCTTTTACGATTTCAAAGTGATGGCAAGCTAATCAATAATTGCGTATGTAAGCCTCTTGATTTGATAATGTATACTATTTTGATATATTCGTTCATTGTTTGTAACAATTCCACTCTGTGGTGCAGTTAGTAGAGTCGTTGCCTACGGCTACAGACGTCTCGGGTTCAATTCCCGGTGCGGACAGTTTACATAAATTGACCTCTCAATCGATTTATGGATTTCTGTTCGTAGTCTGAGTGTTTGTGATCTCTAAAACTCCCTCCTCACCCACCCATTCGATCGTCACTGGGCGTAGCGATTAGCTAACCACCAGTCCTGTCCTACCCTTATCCATCTATCTTTACTCTCTTTGAAAAAAGGGAAGCTGAGCAACTGAGTAACAAACA
This sequence comes from Himalopsyche phryganea, assembly GCA_022494535.1. Taxonomy (NCBI): domain Eukaryota; kingdom Metazoa; phylum Arthropoda; class Insecta; order Trichoptera; family Rhyacophilidae; genus Himalopsyche; species Himalopsyche phryganea. The sequence continues at coordinate 5,244,978 of JAGVSL010000025.1, forward strand.
GTTCTCATAGAAAGATTCTGTTAATATACCTCTATTAGGAGACCATATGCTTCCCAATATATGCAGCAATGAGTAATTTATACCTAGGGATTTTTTTGATTTACACGAGATACAAACCCCATTTTATTCCCCATCATTGCAATTACACTATCGGTGCAGACATGCCTAAAATATTTCCATTAAATATCAAGATCATATGATGATTTTTGCAACCGAATAGATTTTTTTTTCAATTACGAAAATACCCTATTTTTTCTCATTCTGGACGCAGTGCCGCGGCACACCTGCGATCGTTTCATGGTGCACCAGTGTGCCGCGGCACACCAGTTGAGGAGCACTGATTTGTGGTATTCAAGAAAGAGACGTATTTCCTAGAAATCAGGTGACTCTGGCTCTTTTTTTGTATTAGTTGATAATATTTGTTGACTAATTAAATGTTGTTGATGTTTTTGCACAAAAACAAACTACCATCTATCTAAAAATGACTTTAATGCAGAATATTGTTATGTTCTTCAATTCAAGTCTTTTGTCAGTTAACTTTCACTTGTTCGGTGATAAGATTTAATCAGGTATAATAGCATTATAAATGAATACATTTATTGATTCAATCGGTATTCGAGTAGCTGCGTCGCTAAACACGCTCCCGAAGGTTTTTAGAGTTTTGAGTAAATCAGGAAAAACTGTTTTGGGCAGTATGATAGTTTTAAGTGTAATTTAAGTTATTCTGTGTCTTCCGGTGTACAAAGAAAAGTAAAATATTCTTTTACACTGTCGTTTTTCCGGAGCCCGTCGACCGTGTAAAACGAGCACCGACATCGTATAAAAAAACGACATTTAAAATATTGGACAATTTTTGAATTTTGAACACGGAACGAAACAAGAAGAAATTTTAGACTTGCAACTGGAAAAATTGATAGATCTATCGATAGAGCACATATGTACATTGAAAACTTATTTTATTAAAAATCGCCAGGAGCGTGTTTAGCGACTCATTTATTCGGCAGAAATTTAAAAACTTTTCGGCGCCGTGGTGCAGTTGGTAACGTCGTTGGCTACGTTTACGGATGTCTCGGGTTCAAGCCACGGTGCGGACAGTTTTATAAATTGATCATTCAATTGATTTATGGATTTCTGTTCGTAGTCATGAATGTTTGTGATGTCTAAAACTCCCACCTATCCGATCCTTAAAAACGGGGCGTAGTGAGGGTTATTAGCTAACCACTAGTCCTGTCCTAGCCCTATCCTTCTATCCCTATTCTCTTCAAAAAATAGAAGTTGAGCAACCGGGTAACAAGCAATTCTGTTGAGAAACCTCTATTAGGAGGCCATATGCTTCACGTTGGGAGCAGACATGATAAAAAAAATCTAAAAATAAAGTTAAAACGGTAATTTTTATTGTTCTACAAGGATTATCAACAGTTATTTCAACACCACGCCACCGTCAATACCGGACAGCTCTTTGATGGGACATTTTCTTTATTATTAATACATAATAATCAATTTAAAAAAAGTCGAACGTAACTTTAACTAAATCATATTCGATTAAAATATACGGAAGTTACTCGCGCTTTATTCATCTTAAGAATATCGCAAGACTGTATTTAAAGTTATTGCATCTTATTTAGAATTTCTCGCATTCCGTGATTTGATATTTTAATTTATATGACTGATGTACATAATGCGAGGTCATTTCTTTTGATGATTTCTCTTCCATTTATATTGTAATGTAAACCCAATCGCATAATAATAATAGTAGACCAGTTCTTACGACATAACAAAAATATGGCGGCCATATTGACATGCGAACACACGTCATAGAAAGAGGCAAGAAGTATGGCACTCTCCGGAATCACTTTCTCCGGGTTAATGATCTCTACCTTTGAATTTCGAACGCTAGAACGGAAACCAACAAATTCCCAGTCTTTGAAAAGTCGCCTATCATTTATCTATGGTCAATCGAACGAACTTATTCGAATTCACAAAATGGCTACACTGTTATAGAAGGAATATAACAATACATTGTTTCTTTTATATTATAGTGCTATGTTTTAATTGATTATTGTAAAGGTATTTTTATTAATAAACATTTCCTTTGTAAATATTACTTTTATTATATTTTTTTTCAGTTAAGAGTTGGTTTTAAAGATACTTTGCTTTACATGTTACAACTACATGTTACACCAATTCTACAATCGACGATCGCTTTTACTTGGAATACTTTTGCTCTCATCGTAAAATGATCAAAAATAGACTTACTGTAACATCTCCCATCTTAAAATCATTCTTTAAATACAAATACATAAATCGATTTCAAAATCCAATGTATGAGACCATCAATGAGAATAACTTTAACATTTGACATGCCCCAGTTTTGCAGCATGAGTAAAACCGTGCCTCAAGTCGTCTTTAATTATAGCAATGCAATTCATTTTTACAGTTTTGGCAAACAAATATTAAACATTATTTAATTTAACTTCATTTATGTAAATCTGCGTAGTCATAATAAAATAATTTTAGGTGGCCGCTTGAAATATTTCTACCGCCCCAGACAAAAAGCTCACCGTGACCCACGGCACAATTTACAATAAGAGCGAGTTTTTGAATCTCTTTAACTGTCATTAACTGTTTATCCATCGCATCGTAAGCACTTATTTTGTAATCCGCCGTTCGGACGGGTGGTCTATTGTTTGTTTGCCATTTTAATTTTGTTTGTGTATAACGTGTCTAAACTGTATATAATTGTTGCTTATTTGTATTTGTAAACCAACCAAATACATCTATTAATAAAAAAACGAGACACATCACCTGATCCTGTCACCCTCGAGAGACCCTGCCAAACGCATTTTGTTCACATTATATAAAAATATAAAATCGTTAAGTTGTTAAGTACATTTGGATGTCAAAAAGTGGTTGATAAAAAACCCGAACCAGTTTAATGACCGGCCCAATATTTTGAATTAGCACTACATTGTCTCGTAACGTTATATATTTTACATAATAATAAAAAAAAACTATCGGTGTTTTAATTAATGACCAGAATTAAAATTCCAATTACGATACTTAATCCACTTTTGATGCAGTATGATGATAAAATACGTAAGTAGAGCTTATGTTTTGCAAAAAATACGCAAATACGTAATTGATTTGCGTTAATAATAAATTATGACAGACATTGTACTGAATGCATTTAAACATAATAGTGTTATTTCATTTAATAATGTGAAATTATGCTAGGTTATGTAATAAAACTGAGCTACATACTATATACGATAAGTAGTAATATTTTTAGGAAGTGTTTTACTTGACTTACGTCGTTTTTACATAATATTACGTAATAATCTTAAAGCCAAGATGAAAAACATTATGAAATTTTACAGTAAATATTTATAATAGCACTATTTGTTTGTCTAATTCTTCGACACAAACATTATTTTGTTTTAATATTATAAATATAATGCCTTTCCATTGCTAATCTGTATCTAACATAAAGTAATATAAAGCATATTTTCTGTCAATATACAAATAATGTTACGTTATAGTTAAAATACTGATTATTTAATTTAAAGACCGAAATATTTTACTTAAATTATTATCATTTTGATTTGATTACTGACCACACACATACTGACAAATGGCTTCTAAAAAAATATCATACGAACTGGCCAATTTGACGGCATGTTTAATGTATTATTGGTGTATCTTTTCAATTATTTATTTTCTTCATTATTGTCTGTAAGGTTTTTGCTCGAGTAATTAATTTGTTCTATCAAATTAACATACAAACCGTAACGCAACAACACTTCGAGTGGCAGAAGGCGATAAGTCGAAAATCGGCTGTTTTGAGTTATGAATGCAGTACGATATATTTTAGAACGGTCTATCGTCTGAAACAACAATCTCAGCCATATTCCATGTATTTTTTACTTAATTTTAAGAAACCAATATGAATTATTAAATTGTTACAATTCAAGTTTACAGTTATTAGTGGCAAAATTTTTTTAGTTGTATTACTATAAAAAAGTATTTAATCGAATTCGTTAATGTTTGTAAATAGAAAGATCAAAATTTCATGATTCTCTTAAAAGTCAATTATCTCAACAGTTAAAAAATTTATATTATAAATGAAGTTCCTTAAAGATACTTTAAGTAAAGATCAGCTTTAAACGGATCTTCATAAGGCACAAAAGAATATTTAAACTTTATAGTTTAGTGCGATTGCCAAGATGAATTTATAAATAACTTTAATAGTTGAGTGGTGATAGATAAATTTATCAAAATTTTCCCACAATTATCGGAATATCGTTTATTCAAAGATCACGATAATTTTAAATGTACCTAAATGAATATCTATTTTTGTAGCGTACTCATTTTATGAAATTTGCATTACGTTTAGCACATGTATTTTTAGATTTTTTATTTATGACAATTTCAAAAGAAGATGATCTAATATATTTATAACCATCATCTCCAAATTAAATCTAATCATTATAATGTTGTTAATGAACAAAATTTACAAAAAAAAACTCAAACAGCATTGGATAAATTCTTGACTTACGTCCATTGTTATTACATAAATTCAAACCTACATCGACGCAATTCTCAATTTAAAACGAAATCCACCTTCCTTAGTACACAATATTGTTACATCAAATTTTATCGGTACTGTCTCATAGATTTGCAGATCGTTATAATAAAGAAGACTTTAAGCATCATTACTAAACGTTACTAAACCTGAAATGGGTATTATTAATTCATTAATATATGAATCAACGTGAGATATTTTATCTAATGGCATCAATATCTATGGTCTATAACATTTTCATTTGCTTACTTGTTTTTAGACTATAAAACTATAATAACATCTTCTATATCTTATACCCAAATTCAAAGAATGGCTTAAAACTAGTGTTACATCTTCAATATTCATATGATAAACAGTGGAAGCAAGCGCTGAAAACATCTTTAAGAATACTTTTATTAATAATTGACTACGTATTATTTATTACTAAACAAAAATTTATGAATCTGGTATAATCAATGTAGGCCGTATAATAGTGTTGATTATTTTACTGCAACATTACATCCTATATCATGAAGCAGCAATCCTTCAACTATTCAAAATTCGGCTATTAAGAATGTTTTTTTTAGTTGCGAAAATTCCTTCTGGAAATCGTGACAGTGTGACAAAGGGACCCATAAAGCATTCATTAGCGCCAAGTGGTGTCATTAAATGAGTTTAATGCCTTTATTTGCAAAGAAAATAAAGTTTTTAGTGCTAATCACATGAAACGATGCCTTATTTCGAAAATGATCACGTTAAAATATATTCTCGGCGGCCTTTAAAAGTTTTGCAATTGTTCTGCAAATTACCTCATTGTATAATACGATTTTCAGGTTGGCTTAAATGTTATGTATACAACTGAAAGCGCTTAATTACAGAATTCATTGTGGCAACTAATTATTTGATTAATCAATGGAAAGTGGTTTCTGAAATGTGGTGCTGGAGAAGCATGCTCCGAATACCATGGACTGCCAAACGTATCTATCGTGAACGAGTTACAAATCCAGGATAGACTCTCGGTCGTATATACAAGGTGCTTACTTGGTTTTTTTGACTATTAAGAAGGTCCTCATCACATTCGAAGGTAAAGGGGGACGCGGAAGGATTCCGACTCGTTGGAATGACCAGATGAAGGACGTCACGGGCCTGTTTTTCAGCGGAGTGCAGTGGCGAAGGATCATCGAAGAAAACGGCGCTGTTGCGATAGGTGGAGGTCTCGACACTCACCATTGAGGAAATCGATCAAAAATAATAAGTAGCGGAGAAACAAATGTAAGTTGATACGTTTGCGTTAAAATGAATTAAAAAAAATATTTTCTAGGCGTGTGGCTTAGTGGTCAAAATCGTTCTTCTTGGCTACATTGCCCAGTTCGAAGGCGTTGATGTATGGTATTTTTAGATTCCCTTCGACCCATCCGATCTTAAATCAGCGTAACTTTCTAGCTTCATCCTTCTTTCCAACTCTCTCAAAAATAAAGATCGGTTGAGCGACTGAAGGACGCGTAGTTCTCTAAATCTGTCGAGATGCATCCATTCAGAATAATAGGAGTCCACACATTTATATTACACATTCAAGGCTAACATGGTGAAAAATATAATTGTATTCAGTTCTACAAGAATTGCACATCCTACAAAAATAACTTACTATTTTTATACCTTATTCAAATTTCTACTTGGTAAATACGTCATAAGGCTAGGTTAACAAAAAAAAACTGAAATACAGGTTGTCCTCGACTTTCGACCAAGATACGTTCCTGAATTTTGGTCCTAAATCGAATCGATCGTAAGTAGAATTCCTTACAAAATATTAAAATCAAATATTGTTTGGTTCTGGTCAGTGTTAGCGGCGTCAATTTCGTTTGTGGAAATAAAGCAACTGCAACCAAAAATGGTACGGATACATTTTTACACATTAGAGCGCGCTTTTCATTGCAGCTGTCAAACGACAATCACAATATTATTTGTAAATTAATGCGCCGATTCTCTGTTTTTAATAAATAAAATAGAGAATAAAACATGAACATAATTTTATTATTTGCCTCGTAAAACAAGTGGTTGGAATAAGGTTTGGCTTTAAGAATTGCGTTGAAAATTAAAATTTGCGTTATAATGCAAGAGGATAAAATCAGGTTATGTCTGCAAGAATTGCGTTAAAATTCCTTTCTGATTACAATATTGTTTAACTTCAGGAATAAATAAAATCACAAAACGATAGTCTTCGAAAAAAAATTGCGTCATCCACCCTATTTTGTTGATGTGGTAATGCAACAATAATTTTTTTTTAAATTTTGTATTTTTTAATTTTTTTGATCGTAAGTCGTAGTCAAATAGTCTACAAACCGTAAGAGCGTGATAGACCATAATTATTGTCTCATTTTTAGTAGGGAGCAGATATGGTAGCAAAATATTTAGCTTCTAGAACAAGGGGGAATATCCAACCCTAAACTCATTCATAAATTGGATCAAATATGACAATGCAGTGTGGCCAGTCGTAAAATAAAGTGTCGTAAAACATAACTATATATCAAAATATACCTTCACGTTCGTACACAGATAGATGGCTGGCAACATCTCGAGCTGGATTAAATTGGATAGTTGTTGCGATGTGCTGATCTTTACGCTATCTAACTTAATTGGTTTTATTATTCAATCGGGCCAGAGTGTGCTTACGATTGTTGGCAGACATTTTTTTTACATATTTACATGCAAGACGTTAGGAAGCGTAATGATGTATGACGCTGCGAATTTTCTAAATGTGATATTCGAGTTAAAGTTTTGTTTTGTGCCTAAGTATTACGCCGCATGTCAGATAGAGTTAGCCTAATGATTCTTCTTAAAGAAGCGAAACACGTGTCACAACTAGTAACACAATCAGTGGGATAACAAGGTTATCGATTAAAAAAATGTAATATATAATATAATATACATTTAAAAAATTATATATTACATATTTACTATGATACTCAGTACAAATTTTACAGGAAAAGATAATACAAAATAAACTGTAAAAAACAGATCTTATTAACTTGGCTGGTCTTGGCTGGGAATACATAATCTATATTGATTTAAATATGGTTAACATATTGAAGGTGTTTTGACTAATTGATGTAACCCTCAAAATTGAAATTGTTTACTATATCAGCTCTAAACGTGAAGCAAACGGCTTCCTAATGGAGGTATCTCAACAGAAGTTTTTCTATGAGAACTGTTAGTTACACAGTTGCTCAACCTGTCTTTTTTTAGAAGAGAGTAGAGATAGAATGATAGGGCTACGACAGGACTAGTGGTTAGCTAATCGCTCTGGCTACGCCCCGATTTTAAGGATCTAATGGGTGGGAGGAAGGAGTTTTAGATATCACAAACAGCATGACTATAACGATTGAAATATCAATTTATGAAACTGTCCGCACCGGGAATTGAACCCGAGACATCCGTAACCTTAGCCAACGACGTTACTAACTGCGTCACGGACGTCGACAAAAGACTAAACTGCTTTATGAATCTTTGAAATTCACTCATGTAAAATGTTTGTAGATACGGGATTATACTTAGTGAGTATCGATATATAAGTGGCTTACATTAAGCGGCCAGGTCACAATTTTTAAACCTAAACCAATGTAAAATGACGTCTCCCTTCAAAAAAGTGGTTAATGTATTTTTCTAATTTAGATCATTTGGCCGAGACCTGCTCTGTCGTCTTTAAAATAAGATCCAAACATTAACTGGTTTTAGTATTTTTTGGGGGTTACATCAATTGGTCAAAACGCTGATGATATATACATTGAAATAATTTAAGACATCGACTGAGGGTGCTTGATGAAATTTCAATATCAAATCTGGATTATTGAGATTTTGTACACTTCCATGTATTTTGGAAGTCAGTTCGAGTCCATTCGTGTGCTCGAATGCCTGAAGTTGCCGAAAGGCGAAACCCGGGTCGTTAGTGACAAAATACATGGAAGTGTACAAAATCTCAATAATCCAAATTTAAATAATTATATGTTATTCAATATGATTCTTCGGTTCAAGTTTTACAGGAAAGAGAAAACAAAATATATTGAAAATATTTGAATATTGGTATCTATAGGTTGCGGTCTTGACTTGGAATAAATATTTTATATTGATTTCAAAATAATTAATACATTACAAAATGCCTCTGAGAATAATTTAATTACTTTTTTCAATAATTAAAATAAATTTATTATCGGCCATCCGTCCATGAACGTTGTATATATTCTGTAAAGCAAAGTGACATTAATTTTCAAGCTATTTTACGAGACGTTAAGTCGCCTATAACGTATATATTATATTCACAATGCCACATAATTCGGAATCAAAAATGTCAAAATATATATAAAGCTAGTGTTAAATTATTCCGCATTGATTCGAAAAGTACCATGTTGAATTCAGGGTCAAATCGATTAAGCAATGTGCAGCAGTGCGAATAATTTAATTGTTGCCGATAACCTATCGCACTTCGGCTTATTTGAAATCAAAATTCTTGACACTATAGAAGTCGAATATTGTATATTAATTCTATACAAACTTGTTACTACGAAGGAAAAACATATAGTATGGGTGTGGTGTAAATCTGTTTGACCCAACCTTTTTACACCTGAAGAACGTTAAAAAAAAAGCAAAAAATGTTCTTGGACCACTAATAATTAAATAAAAATGGTTATTTATGTAATATTTTTTAATCTTATATTGTGACAGATGGACATAACTATAACTAACAAATATACATATGAAATTCTTGTAAACATATTTAGGTAGGGTTTTTCATCTGGGTTCACTATCCAAGAGCAAATATTTCCGTTCTCCCTGAGTGTACCTGAGAAGATTTATCACTGTCGATTTTGAGAAAACCAGCGACAATCGTGTCGCATCATCCTACCAATTATTATTATTAAACAATAACTAAAAATACAAGTGAACGTGCAGGCAAAAAAATCATATATTTGATATTTTTACATGATACTTGAAATTTGGCATATGGTTCGTAGCCGTGGGGAACACGTAAAGGACAAATTCAAATGAAAAGAATTGCATTTTCAACGTCACTCAAATCCGCGAAGTTTCCATGCAATTGAATGTCAAAATATAAGTTTTTGTATCATAATTGTCCACATACTTAGTCAGCCAATAGCGTTTTTGCGCTTGTTTGCCATGACAGCTCATTCAGATGTCACTCAGCCTACCCAAGTTAAGTATTGCGCTGTTAATGTGTGGTTTTTTAAAATATTGCTAAAAATACTGCATATTTTGAACCTTCTTCAATGTCAAGTGAACAAATAAGAAGAAATACATCAAATTAAACAGTTGCATGAATAGGTTGTGAAGAGGGTAAGTTTTTATATGAAAATTGTGTTTATCTTTGTTAAGAAAAAAGTGTTGGTCATTTTTTAATCCCAATCTCCTCAAATGTATTCGCCTGCGTCGCATATTTCCTTCGCTCCTAAAATAAGTCATATTACCAAATGATACAGGTGGTTGGTGTGAGATATGTTATTTCTTAAATATCAACAGTTTTTCAGTTAACTTGATCCGATAACGTTAACGAATATTCCCTAACACACAGTTAATATGTCGAAGTTTAACAACGCAATTAAATAGAAAATACACTTATCATAATATAAAATCATTTATTTATTTATCTGTTAAGACAAATTAACATATCCCAATAGAAAATAGCTGTGTGTTTGTATGAGACGATGTCTATTGTCAATCTTAATTAGTTAATTACTTACCAAGCGCCATCTGTAAACAAGGCCAATTAACATCCCTTGAATATTGTATATGACATCTGCTGTCAAAAGCCATCACAAATTTAATCAGACAATCAAATTGTTGTTAATGTTCTAATGTCATGTCCTGATTTTTCCCTGACATTGAGTATATTTACTATTATTTTAAAAGGCAAGGTTCTTTGATAATTTAATTAAATGACAAAGAACAATAATTAACAGTTTGGATTTAAAATTTCGTTCCAATATTAAATGCTTGATTTGTTATCAATTAGAGGCCAGTGCTCCTGCAATATTTAGCATGGTAATAAAATATTTATATTATCTGTTCATTTAACATTAATTGCAGTTAATAGTCCTATATAAACGTAATAAGATAACCAAAATTATCCGATCCCAGCGTGAAGCAAATATATCCGCAGTGGATTAGTTCCACAAAATCCACTTATTAAAGATTAGCTTCTTGACATCTAGCTAAGTGCCCCACATTTTGGAAAGTCTAAGACAGGTCCCATCAAACTTTCGTAGATTGTAGTGCAATGGTAAAACCTTTACCCTAGCGGTCAGATCGGCCTGGGATCAAGCCCCAGCCAAAGTCCAATATTAAATTTAGATTTTTTCAATCAAATATTTGATATCTTGTTATTTAAACATAAGGGCCAAATATGTGTGGTCATTGTTAATATTAAAAATTATTATTGTCAATCGATTTGTGAATTTATGTTCGAAGGTATGGATGTATGTGATATCTACAATAGTACTGTCCTAGCCCTATCCTTTCTCTACTCTCTTAGAAATAGGAAGGTTGAGCAACTGAGTAGCATGCCGTTATCGTAGAAAAATTACTGTTGAGATACATTGGGAAAGGAACTGCTTAAGTGGGTGAAGCGCAGTGTAGTGCTGTGCGTTACAGATAAATAAACAATCAATACATATTATATCGTAATATAATATAACCATTACTGCTGAATGATATTTATGTGCAACAAGCTAGTTGAAAAAATTGAATGTTCTTTGCGTATCTTTATATGTGACATTGACTCGCCCGACCCGACTCGGCCCAGTAAGTAGTCACGTGGACTATTGGCCGATCTCAATTGACCCCAGTGACCCTTAGGTCTCAGTCATAGTAAGTACGGTCACATCACAAGGATCCAACTCACGTGTCGTTAATTTATTCAATTATGAACCTCTTTTACTTTGTGCAGTGTGGCAAGTCTGATGACCATTGGTCAGAGGTTCGCAACATTAGACCTGTGCTACGGCAGACGTCAATCCTAATACAATCAACGAAGGAACCGTGTGATGGCCATATGATCCAAATAAGGATGGGATATGGTAAAAATAATTAGGAATTATTTTAAAACTCACTATATTTTTCTTATCACTTTTAAGGTGTTACCTGTCAATTCTTGGTGGAAAGGCACTACATTAGTAAAAATAAAACACAACTTGTTTGTATGACTTCCACACATTTATAATGATCAGGATGATGATCAAATGATCAGTTGATAATGTTCGTGATGAGCGAAACCCGTCCTGATCATTATAAACATTTGGAAGTAGTTCAAACAAATTGTGTTTTATTTTTGAAAATATTTTTCTTGTTTAATTTTCTTTTAATGCTACTTATTTTTTTATTACAGATTAGTAGTTATTTATTTGTAAGAGCTCTATGGTGCAGTCGTCAACGTCGTTCGCTTAAGTTACGGACGTCTCGGATTCAAATCCCGGTACAGTTTCGTGAATTAGTGTTTCAATCGATACATGGATGTTTGTGATATCTAGAATTTCAGTCCCACCCATCCGATCCTTAATATTTAAATATCTATAGCCTATCCTACTATACCTGCTCTCTTCGAAAAAGGATCGAGAGGTTGAACTTCTTATGGTCCTAAATATTTTAACTGAAAATAATTCCATATCATCTATTAATAATTTTCATTATATCTGTAACTTCTTATCATATTTCTTGCACCAATTGTTTTGTATACCTCGTCATTAGTTTTTGCATTATAAATAAGTCTGTTCGAATTTATCTTTCATAAGCTGAAAATACCGGAAATCAGCGAAACCGATCCAAGTCTTCAAATAAAATTCCGGAATTAGAACAAGCAAATTGTGTTTTTCCATGTATTTCGTCACTCACGACCGTGGTTTTACCTCAGATACTGTACAAAATTTCGAAAATTCAAATTTGATATTGAAACTCCATCAAGAACATATCTTAAATTAATATAATATTCTATCGGTGTCCACTAAAGCCCGTTTTATTTCTACAGCATCCAGTTTACATGATTCATAATTACAGCACGCATGCTATAAACTCAAAAGGTTTCTTATCCCTGGAGCACATGACAAAGTTTAAAGGATTTGGCACACGCCTCGTCATCTTAATTGAATATCATTTGTCTTTTTTGTTACCATGCGCACTGTATTGAAAAAAGATACTCGCCGACTGACCGAAATTAATTTCGTGCCAATAAATAAAATTATTGATAGACTATCAAATTGGTACGCTTCGCAGAATATGATATCGCAAAGTAATACGACGTCGTTTAATTAATAAATGATTTATCTCGACTCATAAAAATCCTCCAATTCAAATGACTGAATCATTTTTTCAATACTTCAATTACTTTACAAACATTACCAGAGCTCAGTTAGGTATGGCTCATTTGAAAGAAGGATTCTTTTTGTTTGAAAAAATCTTAACCGGTTTTTCTTACTAATCGTGGTATCTCAATAGAAGTTTTCAACGACAACTGCTTGTTACTCGGTTGCTCAACCTCTCTTTTATAAAGAGAGCAGGGATAGACAGATTGTGCTAGGAATGGAATAATGGTTAGCTAATCACTATCGTTTTTATGATCGGATAGGTGGGAAGGAAATGTAAACATCACAAACTTCCATGCGTACGGACAGAAAACCATAAATCGAAATAAAAAATCAATTTATGAAACTGTCCGTACCGGGTTTTGGGCCCGAATCATCCATAATCGAAGCCAACAACGTTTAGCACTGCACCACGGACCCAACATTATATCGACGGCGATTCCGTCAATTGACATAACCCTCAAAATTAAAATTGTTCAGGAGAGAGTAAAAACTGTTTTTATTGAAAACATTATATAGTGGATTGCGTTATGAATCTTTGAAATGCTCTCCTGTACATTTTCATGTTTGCAGATAATATATTATACGTAGGGAGTGTCGATACAATAGTGGGTTACATCAAGTGGCAGGATCATATCGTTTTAAGCTAAAATCAATGTAAAATAATGTTTCACTTCCAAAAAGTGGTCAATTTATTTTTCAAATTTACATCATTTGGCCGAGACCTGCTCTGTCGTCTTCAAAATAAGATCCAATCATTAACTCATTTTCGTATTTTTTAAGGGTCACATCAATTGGCCAAAAACACCGTCGATATAATACAATAATTATAAAAATACATTTTGATAAAATCTTTGTGGGGGACAAATCAATACAGATGGCAACCCAGGCGACATGGCAATATTACAACATATGCATAGATACGGGCCGAAGCCGGACTAACTCGCACACGGAAAGACGACAGTACTACTTCACTGGCCAATCTATTCTTGAATTAAATTTCTGTAAGTATACAAGTTAGGAGCGCTATTTCTATACCCTAATATTGTAATTATTTTTTCCATCAACGTCTCCCGAGAAAAAAATACGTTTATTGAAAAAAAACAAATATTTAATGGACAAAAAAATTTTCGTTTAAAACAAATCGATTTCGTAATGGTTATATATAATTAGTCCCAAACAGTCAGGCTATATCGTAATACCTAATTATAACTGACTAATTAATTAGTTAAATTAAGGGCTTACTTAAAAATCTTTTCCTGTTTGATAACACGTTAATTAAAATAACTAATTGTGTTGCCAATACCATATAAATATTCGGTAATCTATTCAAAAAGCACTATAACTACTTATATGTTAGCAATAACTAGAAATAATGTGCCGTATTAATTACGGTAACGAAGTAGTTTTAATATTGTTATAAATAACTGTTAATTATTATAAAACATTTTGTATTTCGCAATAATTATAAATTCGGTGTGGTTTGTAAGTACGTAAACAATAATTTAATTTGTAAATAGACTAATATTTTGAAGCCTATTAATATTTGATATCGTTTAAGTGAATTTAGTGTTTTTATTGTTAACCTGATGGCTGCCAATAGCGTGTTAAGACGCACAACTTTTCTTGAACGGAACGCCGCCCATACAAAAATGACGTCTTTAGACGTTCCTCTTTAAACGGGATTTTAGATTTAAAACATACAAATATGTTGAACACACAACGACATTATGACATTACAACAACGACACAACGATAAAGCTAAAGCAATGAAGAGATGTGTGGTGTGTTCACCGAAAACATTTCACGGCGTGCAAGGTACCGCCATACATAAACCTACCGGCAGATAAAACGTTAAGGGAAATATCATCGCTGAATATGGCAGTATCTATTAAAAAGATTTTTGCTGGGCAAAACCAATCCTTAATTGATTTTTCAATCAATTTATGGATTTGCGTTCGAAGAATTTTACACTCCCTTTAAAAAAACAAGGCGTAACGAGACCAAGCAGCCAATGTTTTCTTTTAGTTAAATGAAATTTATTGTAGGGTAAAGTATTTTTTTTTCTCCATGTCCGCTCCTAATGTGGAGCATATGGTCTCCTAATAGAGGTATCTTGACAGATTTTTTTTCTACGAGAACTGCTTGTCACTCAGTTGCTCAACCTCTCTTTTCTTTTTTTTCGAAGAGAGTAGGGATAGAAGGATAGGGCTATGACAGGACTAGTAGTTAGCTAATCGCTCTCGTTACGCCCCGTGAGGATGGGATTGGTGGGAGGGAGGACTCAGACTACGAACAGAAATCCATAAATCGATTGAAAGATCAATCTATGAAAACCGTCCGCACCGGGAATTGAACCCGAGACATCCGTAACCGTAGCCAGCGACGAAACCAACTGCGCCACGGACGCCGACAAAGTATTTAGTTCTACAATATTGTTTTATGCAGTTGATAGCTATTTCGGCTTAAGAGCATCGTCAGAACTAAATGGCTTTACTTAAATTTATTTTACACGACATAACTTCTAACAATTCATCCCCGGTACGCGTACATTTGCGTGAAAATAATGTCAGGCTAAATTTCTTAGACATTAATAGATGTTTTCCAAGGCAACAATTTCGTTAATGAGCAAATAAACATTAATTCATCACCACTACAAGAAACAAGTGTAATTTTGAATAATCAATAAAATTGCACTGCATTTATTTTAACGATTAATTAAGTACACCAGCTCCTTTCCTTAATTTAATTCGAAATAAATATCACGATGTCTGAATACGTGAGATGACATAATATTGTCTATTTCTTCTGAATAGTATATATATATATAGCTAAGCCAAAATAAGATAAGTATAGTTGTGACGATGGTACTAAGCCGAAATAGATATCAACTACCAAATAAATGTCATTTCAATCAATAATATTATTCACTTTTAAGGTGTTCACTGTCAATTCTTGGTGGAAAGGCATTATATTTTAAAAATAAAACACAATTTGTTTGTACTACTTCTAAATGTTTATAATGGTCGGGACCGGTTTCGATCATCACGAGCATTATCAACTGATTGAAATAAAATCAAAACAGGGCTATTTATATGAAATTAAATGTTTTTATAATTTAAGTGTGTCGACTGAGGGTGCTTGATGGAATTTCAATATCAAATTTGGATTATTGAGATTTTGTACACTTCCATGTATTTTGTCACTAACGACCCGGGTTTCGCCTTTCGGCATCTTCAGGCATTCGAGCACACGAATGTCAGTTCGAGTCCATTCGTGTGCTCGAATGCCTGAAGATGCCGAAAGGCGAAACCCGGGTCGTTAGTGACAAAATACATGGAAGTGTACAAAATCTCAATAATCCAAATTTAAATGTTTTTAATTACGAGGAATATAAAAACGTTGGTTCATGAACTAAGACAAGAATTTACAGGTCATCAAAGAAATTATTTATAAACGGAATTAAATAGTCTACAATTAAAATCTTAAAGACCTCTTACAAATTAACAAATACTTATTTTGATTTCAGATTAGTATCTATTGATCTGTAAGAGGTCCTCAACATTTTAATTTGTAGATTTTTAATTCCATTTATATAAAATTCGTTTCATGACCTGTATATTATTGTCTTAGTTCATGAACCAACTGTTTTATATTCCTTGTAATTATTGACATCCAATTATAAAATCCTTTCAGGACAGATTTCTCTGTTAATATAATTTTACAATCAATAATACTTTTCTGTAAATGAGATTTGGTGCGTTACTACTGGAAAGTGGAGACTTGACACGTAAATGCACGTAATTTATCTTCAAATATTTATTCAAAACTAATATATAATATTGTACTAAATCTTAATAATTTTGCGTCTCGCATTCCGTTGATAGATCTGTCACACTCTGTTGATTTTTATCATTATTCTCGTCCAACAAAATTTTATCTAATAAATACCGTTTGTGCTTGCATAATCGATAATATCAATAATGTAAGGCTTATAACATTATAACCAATCGGTATCGTAGAAATCTACTAATTAATACTTTGTTCAAAAGGGTGTCTGACAAAATTACTAACCAAATTATCAATCTATGTATTATATCGTCGTTTTTCTGAAAGAAGACACAAAATGAAAACAACTAGTTTCGAGTAATGACACTTTAAAGATTGTCAAATATTTGAAATGCCATACCTTTTTCATTTTGTTTGTTTGTTCAAAACTGTTTTTAAGTAAAAGTGTAATTTATAAAAAAAGTCTGTTCTTTCATACGGTAGATTTCGAAATAAGGAAAATTTTGGTATAACTAACTCGAAATGTCATTTTTTCGATTAAGTGTTTTCTTATAGAACAGCGACGATATAGTATTATATAGTTCGGTCTAAAAAACTTTAAATCGAAAAAGTCATTTTTCGAGTTTACATACCAAAAGCTTTAAAAGTTTTACTATTGTAAGGATTAAAAAAAATATCTGGCATTAGAGCTGACACCCAATGCGCCAGATATTTTGAAAATTGGAAAATAATTCGACAAATTCTCTTCGCGAACTCGATGAGAAATACGACAAGTTTTTTTGTATTAATTCTTAGCGTATATATATATTTATTATTTACTAACGAGTACCCGGCATGCGTTGCAATGCCACTCAAAGAAAGAAAGTGTTTTTGTTTTAATTCTGTTTATTGAAAAGCTTTTGGACACACAATATTTTTTGTTTTTTGTCTGGTGCGTACACGAATAAATCAGAAGGTTTTCCGAGATTCATATGAATTTGATTCTTTATTTTAGATTTTAGATATGTCTGGATTTTGAGATTGATTTATATATACAATAAGATCTACTTTAAGTTAAAAATTAAAAAGTTGAGAGTCCGGCTCGGGCCGGGCCTTATTGTACTATGCCTATATCTTTTGCGCAAGTGCAAGCAATAACTTGACAAAGTTTTATCGGAATCGGATGAACGGTATGGCAGTGCATACGTTACGAACAAACCCACATTGATTTTTATATAATAGCATAATGATAAATGCATAAAATATAAAAAACGCAAGCATTCAAAATGTTTCATTTAATTTAATATCGTTAATCTCAGAGTGGTAATTAGTAAAAATTCCACTGTTGGAATACCACGAGATTAATTAAGAATGAAAAATCGAGATAAAAAGATCATTAGAGGAAACTAGAAAAACAAAGATGAAAAATTAACGGGATTTTTAAATGCTACTATGTCAAGATTGTCTAAGACCTTTGAAATCAAATATTATATTAACATTTAGAAAAAGTATTTTGCCAAAATGCAAAATTGACGTAATTATGTAAACATTTTTTTCATTATAATTTATAAATCTGTCAAAATCCATCACATTTAGTTTATATGTATTAGAATATACACTCAAATTATATTAAATGAAGAAATAACAACGTAAGAAAACTAATTTAAAACGTTACATGCAAAAGTGTCAATATTCAATGAAATTTTAAAAAAATTAGTTTACTTGGTTTGGGTTTTGTAACAGAAAAAATAATTAGCATTTATTTCATTGTCCGTTTAGAAATGTATTTCTTTTGAAAAACAGAATGTTGTGAATTGGGTAAATTGATTTTCACCGTACATAATAATTATCACTCAAATAAAATGCTGAAAAAGTCTTAGGTCGGGGTATCAGCTCGTAATTCAACTGTACATATTCTAATTTTCAATTTTCCCTCAAAAATAGTAAGCTCTTGAAATAACGCGTAATAACAGACAAATGCTTCTACATTAACTCGTGAAACTGCCTAGTGAACTTCACCAAAAGGTTACATTCATTATACAACGCAATAAAAATATTTAAAGTATATTTTCCACATACCTTTTGCCCAGCCGGTTAGAACATTTCCTAGGTATGCGACTTTGAAGACAGGATCCGGCTCGCTGATATTGACGCTGCTGTGCCGCTTTAACAGCCTTCCGATGCCCTTGGAAAGAGTCCTGAAGGTGCGAGCCTTGAAGTCCTTGTTGCCGAAAGTGGACGAATCGGCTCCGCCTTCGCTTTTAGACAAGACTCTCTGACTGTGCTCGTTGATTTTTTGGCCGATGAGCTTTGGTAAACTCGGCAAAGACCGTCTCCGCGCAGAGACCACGGTTTTCGCCTGAAATACACTGTACACATTTGAATTTTTCTTGTATCCAACAGCCTTTATCAAGTCACACAATTCTTTACATTCGTTTTCATTTTTCCCAGTTTTAACATCCACTCTAGCTTCTTCTTCAGCTTTTTTATCACAATTTTCTTGTCTATCACAGTCTTTTTCTACAATTTTTCTATCAAACTCGTCACCATCGTCATCGTTTTGATTCCCCGACAATTCAGTCACATTATTTCTATTCGTATATTCTTCTTTACTGAAGTTATTATTTAGTTTGTCGGACTCGTTTTGAGTACCACTGTAGAGCAGAGACGAGCTCAAATATTTCCCCTTTCTCAACGACGAGGTTTTGAGCATTAAATTCTGTTCGCTTGAACTTCGCGTCTTTAAAACGTGGATTTTGGTAAAATTGGAAACCGCGTGATCAGTTTCGTCGATGTCTATAAATCTTCCCGTAATTTCTGCATCACCGTCGCGCGTTTTTGATACATTCGCCAATTTCTCTCCGTTTTGTTGTTCCCGTTCTGGGCTACATTTTTCGAGCATTCTGTCACAATTATTGGTATCGTTTTTCAAATCTTCACTGACAGGTTTATTTCGTAAACGACGGTTTTCAGAAACGTTTTTATGCGCCATTACTTCAAGTGGATCTATTTTTGTCTTTATTCAAAACAGTATTCTAACATCATCCATTTTAGATGCATCGTTTCCACAAATAGATCAAAAGAAAGAGTACTTCAAAAAAGAAACACTACTGCAAAACGTTTCCAGTAAAATAAACTCGTGTCCGGGCATAAAAGTACCAACACTTTAAACACGACTAGATCTTTAAGTAGGTTCATGTACTCATTTAACAATTGATCGACGTTTGCGATAATAATAAAAATGCACGCGCGGAAATTTCGTTTTCCTTCACTACTAAGAATACTAATTCAACAAACGTTTCTTCAATCAATAAGAAGGATGCCAATTTGGGTTGCATTGCCGGTTTTATTATTTTTTCTTAATTGATTGTTAAAACAAAATATTCATATTCACTTCACTGCCTAAGCACACACAGTTTTAATTTATTTCATATAATACTGTTGTCAATGCAATAATGATTAATATTATTTAATAAAATGCGCGTATTCTACAGTATTCCGGTGCAGACAATTAATACAATCATTCAATTGAAAATAAACCAAATACATTAATTAGAATCGCAATTATCGACAATAAACTAAATTAATTGTTGCTGTATTTAAAAACATACTTTCGACAAGTTGACGACCAAAAATAAATGATTTTAATTTACTTCAGTTTTCAATTTTACGTACAACATAAGTTAAGCAATAACACATCGTATATTCTGTCACTTCTGAATAAACAGAAATTAATTTACACTGTTATTTTTTACGTATTGTAAACACAAATATTCGTGTAAATTTTATTTAAGATTCGCGACTGTTCGAGGAATGAACAACACTGTTTGAATTTACGTGCGACAGTAATAAAACGAGCACCGTTTTGAGCAGCGGACGACCTTTCGCGTCGACGTCCAAGCGACAAGTGTTTTTGATTCGTCTTGTCGGGTCGGGGTGTACTATTGCACGAGCAAGTAACTCGGCAGCGACCACTTGCCGCGGCGATGATGGCTCCGGTATGCAATTATTTCCTTACTGCGAATCTGAAACAATGGAAGATGCGTGTTAAGTACGTTATGCAGACAAAAAATCCAGCATCGTAATTATGAGATTTTTTAAATATATAGCACGTTGTAATGTAAAAATAATAACGGCAAATACTAAAGAATCAATTCGCCATTATCAAGTTTACTGGGAATCACAAATAGTAGCGTAACATATTATGCGTATACCTTATTGCAGTGGCCACTAAACTTTTTGAGAAACTGGCATGATTGAACTCGGGGGTCAGACGACACATAAATTCTAATTGGAATCCAGTTAAAATATTGATTTATGAGTGCTTATATAATATATTCGATTGGAATTACAAGAAATATGAAGAAAAAATCAATTAATATACATCATGAAATTCATTCATTACATATTCGAATATTCGGAATCCTTGATTTCTACACACTATATATCAGTGGTTCCCAAACTTATCATGCCCACGGAACCCTTCTTAAAGCAATAACCAGACCATAAATCTCCTAAGTAAAATAATTATGTAACTTTTAAGGTGTTAACTGTCAATTCTTGGTGGAAAGACATTATATTTTAAAAAATAAAACACAATTCATCTGTACTACTTTCACATACTTATAATGATCAGGACCGGTTTCGCTCATCACGAGCATTATCAACTAATAATGCTATATCAGTTGATAATTCTCGTGATGACCGAAACCGGTCCTGATCATTATAAATATGTGGAAGTAGTACAAATGAATTGTGTTTTATTTTTTAAAATTATGTAACTCCAAACTAAAAAATATAAAAATTTGGCTTTGATGTCTTGAATGGTAAATGGTGATGTAAAAATAAAGATGAGGTTCATAACTGCACTAAATCCAGGTTCTACCAAATAGAAAGACGGGAAAGCAATCAAGGCATCTGTACAGTGACCCATAATGAAGGATATACAATTGTTTCCGCTCCTCATTTCTGGATTATTCAACAAATTGTTTCCGTATTAATTATGGATACATCTGAGTTTGTGGGTCTGCTTGCAAAAGGGTCCAACACCCAACAAATCGCTACCAATTTATTTATTGCTATTTATTCCAACTTTCATTATAATGAAAATGTGTCACAGATATTTTTTTATATTAAACCTTCCGCGGACCCCCCGACGCTGTCCACGCACCCCCAAATTATTTTTAATTTGCCACAGACCCCTCAGTGGTCACAAGGACCCTGGGGGTCCGTAGATGGCACAAAGGGAAATGGATTACAATTTGAAAATTAATTCATTCAGGGAGCTTTTTTACATCCATGACGGTATGAAATTCTTCTAAAAGACCACAAGGACCGAAATAAATGAAGTTATCAATTTTACATTAGAAATTATTTCCAAGTTTATCAACATTAGTAACTGTATCCTATTTATTTATCTAGTACCATCCACTAAAGTGACTAATGAAAGTGGTCTTAAAAGTTTTTATTGAATATCTTTGGCTAAAAAATATTTGAAAGATTTAGTAGGGTAAAATACCAAAGTATTTAATCATAAAAAAATTATTAAGTGGTTGATAGCTATCAGAACTATACTTAAACTTATTTTAGCTTAGCCATATATACTGTTCAGAAGAGAAAGACAATATATTTTACCATATTATAATGGAGCTCTACCAAGGAAATGCCAACTCAATCAATATATGAAAGATTTAGTTTTTCGTTTATTTGATTGTGTTTTAAAAAATAAAACAATACCTTTGTACTACTTCCACATATTTATAATGATCAGGATCGGTTTCGCTCATAACGAGCATCATCAACTGATACCGGTTCTGATTATTATAAATATGTGGAAGTAGTACAAAAGAATTGTGTTTTATTTTTTAAAATATAATGTTTTTCCACCAAGAATTGACAGTTAACACCTTAAAATTGATTGAGTTTGTTAAAATTTTATGAATAAAACTAAAATACATTAACAAACTTAGAAAACACACAACAAGTATTCCACTTGTCGGTCATCAATTTTAATTGTATGTCTAAAATTAATTTCCACACACTATTTTTCTTTACGCTCGTTTTTTTCGTCGCATATGACTTTATCTAATGTTTCACGAGCCGGGAAGGTTATCAATATTATTTATCTATGTCATAAATCACAATTCGACGGTGTTTTGGCCAATTGATGTAACCCTCAAAAAATACGAACATGGGTTAGTGACTGGATCTCATTTTAGAGACTACAGAGCAAGTCTCGGCCGAATTTACCACTTTTTACAAGGGAAACATAATTATATATTGGCCACTCGATATAAGCCACTATTGTATCGATAATCCCGTATATGCAAACATGAGAATTTACAGGAGCTCATTTCGAAGATTCATAACGCAAGTTGCCGTATGATGTTTTCGATAAAAACAGTTTTTACTCTCTCGTGAACAATTTCAATTTTTAGGGTTGCATCAATTTGGCCAAAACACCGTCGAAATTTGATATGAAATTTTTTTTCGAATGGCGTGACATCAATTAGTATTCAATTAACTCGATAACAATTGCCAGTAAACGGATGTAAAATGTTACCAAAGATAGCACTCATTACAACTTGACATAATGACGCGAACCACATTAAGATTTGTATCAGATTTTTTTTATTATTAAGCTCTGCGCATTTAACTAACAACTTCCAGAAATTCTACCTCTTCTCCTTTCTAGAAATACTCGGCCAGTTCTGCTGCCAAGTAGTCAACGCTATAGACCGTTCGTCTAATCAGATCCTAGGGTTTAAACCCGCAAACTGACACTTTCATAAATTTATATAATACTGTATTCTTTTTTTACTAGTTCTGCTCCCAATTTGGAGTATATAGCCTACTCGTAGAGGTAACTCAACAGAAGTTTTTCTATGAGAACTACTCGTCAAATATAAAAATAATATTTAGTACTTCACATTTTTTACATTTAGTACTACTTCTACAATGATCAGAACCGATTTCAGTTGAGAATGCTCGCGATGAGCGAAATCGGTTACAAAAAATGATTGGTTAGTTTGATAAGTAATATGTAAAATAAAATATTTAAATTTCATGATTTTCTTAAAATTCGATTATCTCATAACAAGGTTTTTGAATTAAGGTCTTCCTATAACGACGATTATATTTTATGGAAAATCAAAGATACTGAGACGAAATGTGATTAAGATTTTTTACACTGAATATGATTTTTTTAAAAACTTTAATGGTCATTGGACGACTTCGACTACGAATATAATAAAGTTTTCATAGCGTTTTTATTAATGCCATTGTGTGCATTTATTGAGTCAGTAAGAAATAATACATGGTCAGCGACTAATTCGATAAATGATCAGTATACACGTGGTCAGCTAAAAAAATAAACAGTAAGCTGTTTCGGTAAAACGGTGAGTTTTTAATCAAACATAACCTAACCTAACCTGACCTTTCATTATTTAGCAATTGTTTACTGACCAACAACAATATTAACTAACTATTTATGGAATTGGTTACTGAACAAATAATTAGTTGGCATTAAAAAATAAGGGTGTCGAGGATTTAATCGAGGATTTTTCTTTACCGTAGATGTTGTTTTTTATCAACATAATATTAGATGAACCCTGATTGTGTTATTTATGAAAATATATATTTTTTGCAATAACTTAAAAGTTATTGGAATATTAAAATAGACCGTAGGTATTGGAAACCTACTACGGATGTTTTATATCCACTCATGGACCAACAAAGAATGATGTTTTTTTTATATATATCCGCTTAAGTTTGGCAAATGTGTTTTAAATTTAAATGGAAAAGGGCTAAAGTCGACAATACGTGTCTGCAGTGCACACAGGTGTGCCAATGCGCTATTTGCTGTGAGGCTGCCGCGTTAAAAATGCATCAAGTGCAGTGTAACAGGAAATGCAACACGTCCGATCGTCGCGACGCAAACGCAGTCGAGATTGCGTCGAGCATTGAAAGGTATTGTTATGCTCAAAAGGTATTGCAAACCGATCGTGGACCAACATTACGGCGCCTTGAATAGATTAATTTATTATTATTCTGCAAATATTGACTAACGCAAAGCGCAGGAGCAGAAATATTGAATGAATCGATAGAATGATATACTTCTACATATTCAAATCCGAATCTCTACAGTCCCACTGCGTAAGAAAGTCAACACCTAGACTGGTGATAGACGGTTACTGACAAGAAAGTTGCAGCAAAGCCACTTGACAATGCACCGCGGATTTGGCAGAATCAATTGAGATGCTTTGTCCAAGGCAAGCAAAGACAAACATAAATATTGTAATTTTAAATTTTGCGAACGGAGATAACTAAAGTTTTGACTCCTGATTTCTAAACCAGCAAATTACATAATTGGCCACGATCACTTCGGTTATACACATTTCAAATTGTATATTCCCAC
The DNA here is from genome assembly GCA_022494535.1 of Himalopsyche phryganea. NCBI lineage: Eukaryota > Metazoa > Arthropoda > Insecta > Trichoptera > Rhyacophilidae > Himalopsyche > Himalopsyche phryganea. The sequence goes on from JAGVSL010000025.1 coordinate 5,270,086, forward strand.
AAATGGAGTAGAAATGAAATAAACGTATCAATAAAAATCCAATAATATCAGTGAGAAGAAGGAATTATTTTTTGAGTCACTAATAATATGAAGCCTAAGCTTTAGAATCTAGTCAAAATTGACTCGGCATCCATATTTTTTAACAAGGATTTTACTCTTTCATGACATTAAAAATAAAATAAATAAATCTGACAGAAGGTCTGTGCTCTCGCCTTCGTGTCATGCTGAAAAGTCTGTTAGGGACTGGGCAAGTTGAATTAAATTCTTTATGTTTAAAATCAAAATACAAACAGTTTTTTTTTTTACTGAATATCGAAAATCAGTATTGTGAGGGGTTTATCGTAATGGTATTCCGCATTCAAAGCCTTCATATAACAAAACCTTTAATAAGTCAGTACTTAGTTGTCTGAATCCGACCAAGAAATAATTTTATAGTTTTAATAATTTTGTTTGCAATCATTTTAATGAATAATGCTGTTCAGTTACGACGTAAACACTATTTTCTTTGATACTTTATTCTTCATTATATTTCGGATTGAATAAGCTATTTTGAAATAAAATTTATTTTGAGTATTTTGGATTCTATAAATATTATTAAAAACGTACATAATTAGTTTGGGGTAATACCCAAAAATATTCCCTGACCAATTTCCCAAGCAGTGTTAATAAAAGCATACAAAGTGGGACACTAATATTAGAAGCACGTAACATCAAGAATCGTGCAAATTTAGGTAAGATAGAATTTCATTTATATATTTACAGCATACGACTATTCGACAGCACACGATATTGTGTAAAATAGAATTGATTGGGTAAAATTGGTAAATCCAGGCCGGTTTTTTTATATATTCATAAAAATCTAAACTGACTGAATTAGCACATTAATTGCAGATTTCTTTACTATTGCGTACAAACAAATTCCTCTGTAAGATAAACAGCCTGTGTTTACAGCAGTCACAGCTAAAACAAATAACACGAATAAAATTAAATGCTGTGAATTTTTATGTACGGTAAATGTACCAGTAGTTGACCGCTTATAATAAAAATTAAACAAAAATAGCAATTAACGTTTAGCATTAGACCGAATGACGACAAAGTGTATGCATAATGGATCAAATGTCTTAATTAATATGATAAGACAAAAATTAGGAAAGTGTATATTACAAAAAAATTATGTTAAATTTTCAACAACTATGTTAATTCAAACGGAAAGCGGCAATTCGCCACTCTGCTAATGTGTTGTTTACAAAATAACGATTAAGGCAATTCTCGAAATGTTAACTCAGGTATCAGTGTGGCTCTCAGACGTATAATATTTTACCTCGTAAATAATATTTGTCGTATTTTTATCTTCTATATAAACGTTAGACACTGTTTACTGCCTGTCAGTTCGAGTCCATTCGTGAGCTCGAATGCCTGAAGATGCCGAAAGGCGAAACCCGGGTCGTTAGTGACAAAATGCATGGAAGTGTACAAAATCTCAATAATCCAAATTTGATATTGAAATTCCATCAAGCACCCTCAGTCGATGTCTTAAATTAAACTATTTTAATGTTTCAGTAGTTTACTATGTCCAATTAGAGGGTTTCATGACAACCTTTCATCAGAGTTGCCTCAGAGTTTCCTGTAAGACCACTCTTGGTTGAATCAAGTAGCATGTGGTTACATTCACTGATATCCTAAACAATTCTCTTAAGAAATTCAAAATAAAATAATTACTGCATAAGGTGTTGTTTTCAAATGGCAGCTATGACACCCCAATGAAATATATGGTGATGTGTTAGTTCCTCGATCTGACAAAAGATGGTTTCACTTGAAAAAGGTCAACTGCTGGTACATGGTTAACTACTGTATTAAGTTCCAAGGATTTTCTGGAAGAACAGAAGATAGCATAGCTTGCACTGTAGTATGGATTCCAACTCAAATATTCGAATATTCAATATTCGAATATATTCGGCGCTTTTCGAGTAACTTTACTCGTAATAATTTTGAATGAAATATTTTACAAAATCGACGAACGATCACATCACAATTTCTCCAGATTTCAAAAACAATAATGAATACCCCAGGTAGTGTTTTTTTGCCTTCACTCAACTCGGGCGCTTTCAATATCTAATCATAATACTTGAGTTTGACGAATGATTTGGGGCTAAACAAACCCTTTATACAAGCCAGAGTTTCAATAATTGAAGAAAAACCGTTGTAGTAATCTGACGCAGCTGCAAATTTGAAATAATGGAATACAATGGAACGGTATTGGATTATGTATCTATATAATGTTTCTTTATTTAATTATGCAAATAGAATTTTTAATAGTATTTTCGTACATCAAATATATTCGAATAGTTTTTTACGTTTTACTATTCGATATTCAAATAGTCGATAATGATGAATAGTTGGAATCTTTAATACGCACCCACCAGTGGGGTAGTCAACAATTCCTATGCGGATGGCATCGTAAGCGATTGAAGTGTTTTTTAAATTGTTTTATCAGAATCGGAGAGTAAGGTAAATTCAGGAGTTGGTAGAGTTTACAGCCCCTACTTATGAGATTATGTCACTAAAGCTATTTTTGTTATTCCATTGCCCAATAATTATTTGGTCAGTAACTAATTCGATAAATGATCAAGAAGAAATAATAAATGGTTATTTAATAATTAAGTTTGGTCAGTAAATTATTGCCAAATAAATAAAGGTTAGGTTTAATAAAACCGTTTTAGATAAATATCTGAGCGTAATTAAACAGTTAACTATTTAATATAAATAACTGACCACGTATATACAGACCATTTTGATTTACTTCTTACTTACCAAAAATTGAAATAGTTTTTTTTTGTTGACAACTGTTTGTTACTCAGTTGCTCAACCACTCTCTTTTTTAAGAGAGTAGGTATAGGAGGATATGGCTAGGACAGGACTAGTGGTTAACTAATCGCTCTTGCTACGCCCTTTTGTTTTAGAGATCGCAAACATTCATGACTACGAGCATAAATCCATAAATAGATTGAAAGATCAATTCATGAAAACTTAACCAACGACGCTATCAACTGCGCCACGGACGTCGACAAATAGTTACTGAATCAATAAATGCAGGAATATAAAATTCGATTATAATGTTATATTAACTACTTATTCAGTTACCTTATATTGTCTTAGTATCTATTGTTCTGCTACATATCAATTGGTATGTTTTAAGTAGTCTATTGTTCACAATTAAAGAATTATATTTATAACTTGCCAGTGTCGCCAAAGTCTAAAATGTCACGTTCGAATTGTTTTATAATAAATATTAAATTGTTATCACAAAAGGTGACGAGACACTGCTGCATTCGTTTTAGATAAAACATAATGATGATAGCAACAAAGTTTACTAAATAGGAACAGAATGACTACACATTGTTAAGTTAGCTACATTATTTGTAAAGTTTGTTTGAAAAAAATTAGGGCTGTGGTGTCGAAGTTGGAGTTGCAGAGTTGTGTGCGAAGGCTTGAAGTTGAAGTAACTCTTTTTTTAAATAACTTACAATTAACAAAGATAATTTAAGTATTTATTATAATATCGACAGTGATTTTGGCCAATTGATGTAACGCTAAAAAAATACGAAAATGAGTCAATGATTAATAATGAAAGAAACATAATTTTACATCGGTTTTAAGTTTAAAAATTCTGACCCGGCCACTTGATGTAAGCCACTATTATATCCACACTTCTTGTGTATAATCCCGTATCTGCAAACATGATAATTTACAGCATTGTATTTTAAAAATTCGCAACGTTTCTCACCATATAATCTTTTCGATAATCACAATTTTTACTCTCTCCTGAACAATTTAAATTTGGAGGGTTACATCAATTGACCAAAACATCATCGATATAATTATTGAAGGTTTAGGGCATAGGTGGCCAACGCGTGGCCCGCGGGAGGTAATTTACGACTCTATAAACTTACTAACTCAAATCAGTAAAATTTTTACTTTTCGTCTTTTGCCAATTATCATACGAATGACATATATTTGTTTGAAGATTGTGGCCAGAAAAGAAATCTTATGGTGTAGGGTTTCCGTGTCGGCGACAAGAATGAATACATGTAGATCTAAGAGACAACATATTATTTATTATCCAAGTGTTTTTCTCGTTTTAAAGAATAATTCCTCACCATGTCCTTGGCACATTTTTTATACATTTTTACAAAATTCCCTCCCACCCATCGGATCCTAAAAAAACGTAAGCGTAGGGAAAGCGATTAACTAACCACTATTTGACACACCCTGGTTTTTGTAAGTATAAATGTCATTAGTGTCCAGAACTGAAATCACCCAGCGGCAACAGCAATAATTCGCAGAATCGGCCCAAAACTTGTTACCAAGCCGTCAATAGCCGCCGGCTACGTCCGCTGGACGAGTCCATTTTTACGGAAAGGGGTAGCTCCGACTTTGCAGGGAGTTTTTTTAAGTATTTGTAGACAGTCGATTACGATCCGCCGAGCCGGGCGAGTTGCGGCGGAGGTAACGATGCGAGTTGTTTGTGTTTTGATTTGTGTTGGACTTAATTTAAAATCGTTTGTCGTGCCATTTGTATTATAACTTAAAGTAAATTCAGTTGCTAAGTAAATGTAAATGTAGAATCAATTTTATGTTTTAGGATTTATATATTTGTGTAAACCACTGCATCTTGGATGGAAAAATAAATAAGTTTTGAACCGGGCTTGAAATGGTGTTTGTCTGAGATCACAGCCCTTCCAGGACTCTAGATAACCAGTCGCTCGCCTCTCTTCGATCCGGGGTCTTCTCATATTATTGTCCTAGTTTTATCCTTTTATCCTTATTCTGTTTCAAAAAGAGTGGTTGAGCAATTTAGTACCTAGCAGTTTTCGTAGAAAACTGCTGCTAAGAGCATATAGCCTCTATTAAGAGGCTATATGCTCAACATTATAAGCGGACATGGTAAAAAAAAATACCGACTTTTTGTTCTTTCAATGCATACCGATGGTGAACATACATTACCTCGGAACCCACGTTTTGTGATTTTGGAGTTTTTATGATTCCTGGTCTCATATTTTCTGCCGAATTGCTTGGTAAATTCGTCGGATTCCTAGGTATCACACAACGTGCATAAATAACTAAAAACGTATTTCTTGTAGCCCCGATATGTTTAAAATTAGGAGCAATACATAATGTCAGCAAAGTGTCAAAACAACGTTTTTAGAAGAGTTTAAGAAATTAAATGAAAAGTTAATACGTTCTTCGTATATAAATACTAAGGGTAAATTTAGTTTTTTGTGTTTCCTTAACAAACGTTGTTAGGTTAAGTTAGGTTATTCGTCGATATGGATGCGAAGATTAGGAATTTTAGAAAATTAATTTTTAGTTTATGTCGGGTTTTTAAGCGAATCCGCAGCCCTAATAGAAAAACTAGTGCGATAAAACAGCATGCGATAATCAAAACTGCAAAACGTGTTCTTTGCAATATGTTAGTGTCATGTTCGATAATACGATATCACCTATAACTAAAATATGAAGCAAATTTTTAGCTGTAGACTATTTAATTTCGTTTATATATCGACGGTGTTTTGGCCAATTGATGTAACAATCAACACTGAAATTGTTTAGGAGATAGTTAAAAATGTTTTTGTAGAAAACATTACATGGTGAGTTGCGTTATGAATCTTTAAAATGCACTTCTGTAAATTCTCATGTTTGCAGATACGGAATTATACGTAAGGAGTGTCGGTATATTAGTGTCTTACATCAAGTGGCAGGGTCAGAATTTTTAAACATAAAACCAATGTAAAATGATGTTTCTCTTCCAAAAAGTGGTCAATTTATTTTTCTAATTTACATCATTTGCTCAAGAGCTCTGTCGTCTTTCAAATGAAATCCAAACATGAACTCATTTTCGTATTTTTTGAAGGTTAAATCACAAAACCGAAACACCATCGATAAAATGTGTTTGAATATCTGTAAATTATTATCATAATTCTATACATTGTAATTATTAACTTTCAATTTTACATAAATAGCCCTGTTATGATTTTATTTTTATCAGTTGCCTAGTGAGTACCCAGCATGCGTTGCAATGCCACTCAAAGAAAGAAAGGGTTTGTGTTTTAATTCTGTTTATTGAACTGCTTTTGGATTAGAGGTCTGCACAGGCCGAAATTTCATAGACTTACCCGATTCGAGCCCATAATCTTCAGGTCTGGCCCGGCCCGAACCCGAGTTTCAATATCACACTTGTTATAACACAATATTTTTGTTTTTCGTCTGGTGCGTACACGAATAAATCAGAAGGTTTTTCCTAGATGTCGCTGTATGTACGTATTTGATTCTTTTTTTCAATTTTAGATTTTCAACTCACCGAAGTTTCATCGAAATCGTATGAATGGTAAAGGAACGCGTAAAGGACAAACAAACAGTTATTTTATATAATATTTCCCGGCATGATCACAATAAGTCCTTCCTGAAAGTTTCTTCGCGATCGGTTGAGTAGTTTAGGAGTCTATAAGATCCGGACAAACCAACAAACCAACAAACAGACATTCATTTTTATATATATAGATAACGCTCGAGATGAGCGAAACATTATAGACATATAAGTAAATAGTATAAATAAATTGTGTTTTATTTTTAAAACATAATTATAAGCACATGAGCGTATACTGCTGCATAGAAGAGTTTTTCACAGTTTCTTTGTCATTTCCATTGTTTGCAATATTTGGTGACGAAAAAACAGTTGGAATTTTTTAAATATGGGATTTTGAAATAACTCATTATAATTGTACAGTACGTCGTGCGTATAACGGTGAGATCAGTCGCGATCTACTTCACAAAAAAAAACTCATAATTACTATTTCATTAGAAATTAAAAACATGAATGTAGTAGAGAAAACTTGCACATTTTTTATTTATTTACTTGTTGCAAGATGCCTGTTTTGTTCGTTATTGAATAAAAGAGCGTTATTGTTTCGTTACAAATTTGATTACGATTGTTTTCGATCAATGACACCACTTTTTGACGCTATAAGTTTTAGTGTACTAAGTATTATGGTGGTGAAGTGGTCAACGTCGTTGGCTTCGATTTCGGGCCGTCTTAGGTGGACGAAGTCTTCGCGAACGTGTGGCGGCGCAGCGTAGCTCGAAAATATCAATCGTTCTCCGTCAATGGCAGTGTCATACGTGAGAGATGGCGAAGAGATGAGACGCACCGCTTCGACAGCGCAATCAGTTGGTTTCATATATACACGCGAATATTTTCACGCGAAGCCGGCGCCGTGACATGTGTTTTGCATTAGCTCGAGGGGTGACGCGCTTGTACGTAGGACAGCGTTGTCGCTTCGCCACTTTTCGTCATACATTGGTTCAAATCGCAACAAAATCTCCGCACACTGACATCGTCCAAGCAACACTTGGTATTACGAATCACAGGTTCAAATCCGCCAAACGGACAGTTTCATAAATTGATTTATGGATTTCTGTTTGTAGGCGTCTGCAATATCTAGAATTCCTTCCACTCATCTGATCCTAAAAACAGGGCGTAGCGAGAGCGACTATCTAACCACTAGTGTCCTAACCCTGTCCCTTTATCTTTTCTAAAACAAGAGCTTAACTTTCCCGTTTTCATGCTAAAAAATCCATTCGGATCACATGCAGCCACATTGCGTTACCGTGTGGGTTTTGTAAACTACACGCATTTATAAAGCGAAATGACAATTTCAATGAGTTAAATATGGTTTTATGTAGTATTAAATAATTATTTTACGTCATATTTTGTGTGTAAAACCTGAAATACATAATAAACTATGCGAAATTATTGAAAAACGCAAGAATCTAAATTATTCATAACAGAACAAGCTCGAGACGTGTCTCGGTGCCGTTTGAAACAAAACTGTTGTATACGGTACGGTCATGCATCTCGGATTGTTACTATATTATACAAACTGTTACTATGCTATACTGTAATGTTGTCTTTTTCGATTGTAAAATTGACGAGGTTTTCAAATCATGATTAATTATACAAAGAAGACGTAAACTGTAATGCATTTTTAATTTTCAATTAGATGTAGAACTATTTTATTTACAAATAGCAAAATTTTGATGTTTTTGTATGACCTATTTCACAGATAATTTAAAGGTTTAAAGGCCGAAGTAACGCAATGTTACATCATAAGTACGGAAGGGTTAAGCAACTGAGTAACAAACAGTTTTTGTAAAAAAAATCGGGATTGCATAAAAACGATTTAAAAAACAACTTTGTAGTATGAAATATATATAATTATACTAATTAATTGTCGGCGTCCGTGGCGCAGTTGGTTTCGTCGCTGGCTACGGTTACGGATGTCTCGGGTTCAATTCCCGGTGCGGACGGTCTTCATAGATTGATCTTTCAATCGATTTATGGATTTTTGTTCGTAGTCTGAGTCCTCCCTCCCACCAATCCCATCCTCACGGGGCGTAACGAGAGCGATTAGCTAACCACTAGTCCTGTCATAGCCCTATCTTTCTATCCCTACTCTCTCCGAAAAAAAAGAAAAAAGAGAGGTTGAGCAACTGAGTGACAAGCAGTTCTCGTAGAAAAAAATTCTGTCAAGATACCTCCATTAGGAGACCATATGCTCCACATTGGGAGCGGACATGGAAAAAAAAAATGTTTTTTTTTTTGTTTTTTTGTTTTAATTCGATAAAGTTGTTTTTAAAACTGTTTTTATGCCACTACGAAAAAAAATGTTTTTGCAATGGAAATGACGATATACCGAATGGGAAGCGGATTTTTTTAGTGATTCAAGATAACATATTCAGTAATCACAGTGGTGCGGTTTCCAGTTGTCTCTGGTCATCAGACTCATCCGTACATATTAATTGAACCAGTAAAGCATGACAAAATATTCAATGTCAGGGAGTATTCTGAATAAGCTTAGTGATCGTCTGGGTCTAATGATTTCGAGGCAGCCCATTGAGGCGGAAAGTTATTCAAGCTGTGAGACTACCGGGATATGAACCCTGAACTTGATTTTTTAAATCACGTTCGACTGACGATTTCAAATCACCAACTACGATACGAAGGACTCGGATATCTTTTTATAATCATATACAAATTGATGTCATTATTTTTGGCATTGTCTACTGTTGACCATTATAATGATAATTGCAGATGCAATTTTCTTATACATATTTTTTTACTCTTATCGATTATCAAGTAAGCACCATGGTCAAGTATACCCAAAGTTAACTGTTCGACACAGATGCATATTTCGGAACGTATCTAACCTTGGAATATTGAAACAAAACAAAAATCCTCGGTTTTTTGAATTAATTCTTTAGCTGTCAGTACGTGTGATAAACAGTAATGCCTATTTTTTCAAATACGTATTTCAATTAAAAGGCAAACATACAAAAGAAACGTTACGGAAGCTCGGGCGGACCAGTGTGGTGGACGGCCAGTGAGATAGTATTGTTTTTCATTTCTGAAGAAGTTATTGCGCGTTTTGCCCGTGTATATATGCTTCTGTTTTAGTATTGGCATCTCGTTTGGTTTTCCATCTGTATTGATTCTTCACCCACACTTCAACATAATAACATTAACGACAGCAACTGAAGAATAAATATGTTTGGCTAGAAATCTTGGATAGAAACGTCAATTGCCAGCATAGACTAATTTATTGTAAAATAAACAAAACATTGGGCTCTCAGAATACGGATTTATAGATATGATTCTAAATATCAACTCGATTTAACCATTACAGCGCGAGCCGTTTTTGTAACAAATTTATTTTCAGTCAATTAATCTGTTAAAACGCTCGCCGTGGCTAAAAATACATCAATTTCAACAGTAAAAAATGGAGAATTTTGTGAAATATATATTAATTACCCCAAATACTTCAAGAAGTAAACTAAACTCGTCGTATTCTCCCTAAAATAAATCTAAAATCAAGAAACTGACAAATATTTAATCTACGACTTTGCAAGCAAATTTTCTGCGGCCAGTCTTCATATACAACCCCAACACGCACACAAGCAAGCGTGTAGTCCGCATAAGTACGTGGCATACATAAGGCTGACGATTAATGCTGCGTATCTGCAGTTCAAAGCTGAAATTAGAAAGACTGAATATCGAGAGCCTTTTCAAAAATATACTTCCCTGTGTTCTACTTGAAATTTTCATGATCTGTTGCCTAATTTCACTACCTAGGTTAGAACTATTTTTCAAATCATTTATCCACAAGTATTTCTTTCTAGTTTGGCCGGAAATACGAGATAAAGTTTTGGACATGTAAACATCTCCAGCGCGTTCATTGGGTTAAGTGGCTGAGCTAGTCACACCTTTTTTTCAACTATTTTGTTTCTAGTTTTCTCAAGCACACTAGTGAATGGTACGAGGCAGGCTCGTGCAGCTCTCCATGGGCCATGAATGTGAGGGTAGACTCTTTTATAATGTCGATACCGTGATGGAAGGCGGCCACGAAATACTGGTTTCACACACATAACGTGTGGTTGTTGGCTAAAACCTACTTGTATCAATAATTTAGATTGACAATGGAAAAAACACATTTGCTTTGTCAAATTTATATGAAATATACACTTAACCATGTATTAAATATCGTTGTTGTTCTGGAAGAAGACATTAACTGAAAAATACTAGTTTTGAGTAATCGTACTTAGAAGTTTGTCAAATGTTTTTCATTTTGTTTGTTTGTACAAAACAGTTTTCAAGTAAAAGCATAATTTACAAAAATAAATTTCATACGAAAGAGTTTGAAATAAGGAACATTTTGGTATATCTAACTCAATATGTCATTTTTCGATGTAGTGTTTTCTTTCAGAACAACGACGATATGTAGATTAGCGACGCAATTGTAAAGAAATACTCGCACTGGCTGAAAAACCACTGTATCACGAAAAGTACAATTTTTATGCTGTTAATAATTCAAAACACCGTACGTTAGTCCATTTTCCATTCAAATTATTTTGAAATATCTTTATTTCTAAGCCCACAGTGAAAGCGAAACGCATGCGTAATATCGTTCACGCCATAGTAATCTAGAAAATGACTCTGATGTTTTATATCAGAATAAATGGACTTTAAATCTAATATTTTTTTATTAATCTTTGTAACTTTTTAAATGATTACCTAGTTAGTTAAAATTTTAAAACAACAATAATATACAACCTACATATCGTCGCTACTCAGGAAGATAACACTGTAAAGAAAAAAAACATATTGAGTTAGTCGTACCGAAATGTTCTACCGTATCTCTACGACTCTATCGTATGAAATAATACACTTCTTTTTGTAAATTATACTTTTACGTAAAAACTGTTTTCTACAAACTGAATGAAAAACTTATGGCATTTCAAACATTGGAAAAATTTCAAAGCTCAATTACTCAAAATTTGTTAAGTGTCTTCTTCCAGAAAAACAACGATATATGGATCGGCTTAAAGTAGCGTTAATGACTCCCCTGCTATATCGTATTTAATTCTATTATAATTATTTAAAAGCATATTGTGTACTGCCTACTACCGTAGCCGAGCGATCAACGCACATGGGCTTTCGTATTATTCAGTGGCTGAGTCACGGGTTTGAAATCATTAATTTTTCGATCGATTTACGGAGTTATGCCAAAAGGCAAGGGGATATCTGTAATGTTTAAATTTCATCAAATGTACCTCCTTTTCGATAAAAAAAAACAGAGAAAGAGAGAGTGTTTATTGCTAGGTCAATCCTAGGCTCATCATTAACCAGTCATATAAGAGAGGTTAGGTGACTGAATTATCGTAAAACCATTTCTCTTTTTGTGTTTTATTTTAACATTTGTCCCATATTGGGTGCGTACATGATGATATAATATCATGATTGGTGGAAATAAATATTAAAATCTTTACGAATCACTACTTTTCAAGTAGTAGACAGAATGGTGATGACTCGCGTAGAATCCAATTTGAATTTATATGCGACTCATTTGGTTTCCTAGTGTAACTCTGCTTCGTCAATAGCATTCAGGGTAAGGAAAATAATTAGAATTGAACAACGAATCATTTTTTTGTTACGCAGGGATATGACTCGAAAGAAACGAATCAATTAGAACGAATACGAGAAGGAACTCGACTGTAAATGTTAGGTTTTCCATAGTCGTTACTGTAGCTATATTTTATTAGCACATACATTAAAAATGTAATAACAGCTAAGAAAACAAACTGCATATATTAAGATAACAATATCATCTACTGCTAACGGGGAAAAATGAGGAAATTTTGAAGGTTTTATGATGAAAATAATACAAGTTAATTATAATTATAATATCATTGTAAGAGGTGTTGGTATTTCCTAGTTAATTATTTTCCTGTATATGTCAGTACGCAGATAACTCTCCACGATTCATTGTTAACAAAATCTTTTACTTTAAATTACATGATATATAAAAGCTTTCATAAGATTTTTATTTAGTTCGTGTAAAAATCTATTTATGGAAACATCTTTAATGTATTATATCGATGGTGTTTTGGTCAATTGATTTAAAATGCGAAAACGTGTTAATGATTGGATTTCATTTTAAAGACGACAGAGCAGGTATCGGCCAAACGATGTAAATAAGAAAAATAAATTGAACACTTTTTGGAACAGAAACATTATTTTACATTGGTTTTATGATTATAAATTTTGAGCCGGCCACTTGATGTAAGCCACTATTATATTGACACTACCTACGTATAATCGCGTATCGGCAAACATGAGAATTTACAGGAGTACTTTTCAAATATTCATAATGCGGCTCACCATATAATGTTTTTGATACAGTCTACTCTATCCTGAACAATTTCAATGTTGAGGGTTACATCAATTGGCCAAATCACCGTCGATATGTACAGCTTCTTTGCTAGTAACACGTAATCCCTTATTAGCCTCATGTATCTATATCTCAAATAAGTGAATTAGAGGCTGACTTACAATCGGTTCATGTTAAATACGTAATGTTGTAATGCTCAATCATATAATATATAATAATGTATAGTATACTGTATGTTGGGAGTAGATATGATTAAAAAATGAATATTTTTCATCGATTGTACTTTAAAAATTATACATATCGTACAGAAATTTTCAAAATATGTTTGATTGAACACCTGTAATTGGTTTAATTATTAATTCATGAATAAATAGTAGTTGAAGAGTATTGACTTGCAAACAATGTGGTCAAAATGTATACAAATTTATTTGACACAGATGTTTGAAGCATTTTAAAACTAGGTATGTTTTTTACACATTTTTCATAAACTTTAAAAGGGTTTTAAAAAATTGTAGAATTAAATAATCGTCATATGTATTGTCAAATAACTAATTTAATTGAAATTTAAAAACCTACATAATACATATTTAGTAATACACAAAAAATGGATAACACCGCAATGTCTACGTTGAAAGAACATCTGGAAAAGTACGGCAATAACCAGACACACCAATATGTGCCTAGTACGGTCGCTGGTCTACTCCAGGTGCCTTTACGGCGTGGAGACATGGACTCTTAAATCGAAAGAAAAAACGGCATGACGTATTTGAAATTTGGTGCTGGTGAAAGATGCTTTGAATACCATGGACGGCCAAACGCATATATCTGAACGAGCTACAAATCCAGGATAGACTCTCGGATGTGTATACAAGACGCCTACTCGGCTTTTTTTGTCACATCGCTCGCAAGACTACCGACAATCTTGAGAGGTTCGTCAAAGACAGGAGAGGACACGGAAGGGTGTCAACTCACTGGAGTTATCAGGTAAAAGATGCCACGGGCCTTTCCTTGCCAGTGGCCTTCAGAGATGTGGACTACAGGAGCGATTGGCGAAGGATCGTCGAGAGAAACGCAGTTGTTGCAATAGGCGGGGGTCACGACCCTCAACAGTGAGGAAAACGATTAAAAAGGTGAATAATAAAACCTGAATATAAATTTAGTTTCTTACGTATTGTTGTTTGAAATAGTGGAACCTATTTCTCATTTTTCTACGCACTATTCAATTTTTTATACAACTGTTTTGCACGTTGGTTTCTCGAACGTATACCCCGTGCAAAAAGAGAATTAATACCCTCTTCGCGCATTGTATGGCAGTATACCCCACGGAAGGGTGTCAACTCACTGGAGTTATCAGGTAAAAGATGCCACGGGCCTTTCCTTGCCAGTGGCCTTCAGAGATGTGGAGTACAGGAGCGATTGACGAAGGATCGTCGAGAGAAACGCAGTTGTTGCAATAGGCGGGGCTCACGACCCTCAAGAGTGAGGAAAACGATTAAAAAGGTGAATAATAAAACCTGAATATAAATTTAGTTTCTTACGTATTGTTGTTTGAAATAGTGGAACCTATTTCTCATTTTTCTACGCACTATTCAATTTTTTATACAACTGTTTTGCACGTTGGTTCCTCGAACGTATACCCCGTGCAAAAAGAGAATTAATACCCTCTTCGCGCATTGTATGGCAGTATACCCGTGCACAATAATTGAAAAATGCCTACATAATTTTTTGTAACGCACTTCTCAGCACAGCAGTTTAAAAAATAATTATGTATGTACACCAATTAACATGATGTGTGTACAGTTATTAATATAAGTTGTACATCATTCTATTTGTACAGATACGGTTTTATAAAGTCGAGTATTTCAAAATGTTTTTACTTACGTATCAAATTTTGTTGTTATATCACTCTTTCCATGTCCATATTCGCTCGCAGTATAAATTATATCGTCACCGTACTGTCAAATGTTGGTAAGTTGAACAAATTGACAGTATATCAAATGAAAATTTGATCTCGTAGGATAAAGTCTTTAGCCTCGGAATGTTATGTTACATAGATAATCATAATATAGATGGATTTATGCCAACCAACTTGGGGAAATTGCTTGTCTAGAAATCTGTATTAAAAAACTGATTAAATAAATTTGCTCTGTTTTAACTGGTACAATTAATGCACCTTCCTTGTTCGCTTATTCGTACAAAGGAGAGATTCCAACTGTTCGTCATTATCAACTATTCGGATATCGAATAGTGAAATTGAAACTATTCGAAAAGTATAAAAATAACATAAAAAAATCGATTTAAATAATTAATAAAATAACATTTTGTATACTAAAATAGTCATTTAATATGAGATGTACATATAATGTTTTCTTAAGAATGAGATACCTACATCTTATAATCATTTCTCACTTCTGTCAAACCGATAGAGAAAATATAAATACACATATTTTAAATTTGCAGCTGCGTCAGATTACTCCAACGGTATTTTTCAATTGATGAAACTACTCTATGTTGAAAGGAATTTTTAGCCCCGAGTTATTTCGTCAAACTCAAGATTATAATTAATGATAAGAAACTGAAAGAACTCGAGTTGGGTGAAGACATAAAAACCGCTACTGAAGTATTCATTATTGTTCTTCAAATCTGGAAAAATTGTGACGTGGTCTTTCGTCAATTTCGTAAAATAGTTCATTAAAAAATTAATATTCATATAGTTGTCCAAATATTCGAAGAATTGATACACGAGAATCTCATTGTGTGCACTGAACTGGTATTTAACAATTTAATTATACACTTTCCAAATATATTCAGTAGAAGGTTATTTAAAATATCCTTTTACCGACGCATAAATATCATCATTTTTTTAAATTTTTACCAAGTTACCAACCTTAACATTTTTGGTGGGATTTTTGAGTCACCCTAGTCCTTTTTAAAATGACGCAAAATTTTACATTTAACTGCGTATTTAATTCAAATTTCTTTTTTTGGATTTGTCTGACCAATGAACTGGACGATCGCATAACTTGTTAACTGTAAAATGTTCAATTTACAGGAGAGCGATTTTAAACATTAAATTGCCCTATGTGTGTTGATATAATATCATAGTATGTGACAACGCCCCATCCTTCCGAAGCGGACAGGGGTCTTCAAAACCCGTCTATAGACTCTTCCTATTCATGCAAATTTAATATCACTTTTAAGGTGTTAACTGTCAATTCTTGGTGGAAAGACATTATAATATGTAATGTAATATGTAATGTCAAAAATAATTTGTCATATTTGTTTGTTTACCGTTAGCAATAAACAAAAAGCGTGCGACGCTTAAGGAAATGGTCACTTGGCACTCGGAGTACCCGATAAGTATACATATAAATCAATACAAATATAATTATATCGTAATGAATTTAATTAATTTTTGATCATTCCTTACATATTATACCGACGGTGTTTTGTCAAAATTAAAATTTTTCAGTGGAGAGTAAAAATTGTTTTCATCGAAAACATTATACGATGAGGTGCGTTATGAAGCTTCAAAATGCACTCCTGTAAATTCTCATGTTTTCAGATACGTAGGGAGTGTCAATATAATAGTCAGAATTTTTAAAACTGAAACCAAAATAAAATCCAAAAAGTGGTCAATTTAATTTTTTAATTTAAGTGATTTGGCCGAGACCTGCTCTGTCGTCTTTAAAATGAGATCCAATCATTTTCCCAAAGTCATTTTCGTATTTTTTGAGACTTACATCAATTGGCCAAAATACAGGCGATGTATCGTCGCCTCAGGTAAACGAGGTTCCATCTGCCTTTTTTTTTTTTTACGAAATCACTTTTAAACGCAGTTTTCTTCGCATTAAAAATAACGTTATATCTGAATTTAAAAAAACCTTACTTAAATTGTCTGTCAATTCATCAAAATTTAAATTACAAAAATGTTCTATCTGAAAAAAATACAAATGTTACAGTGCATCAAGGTTTAATCTGAATATATAATAAGACGTATCTCTTTCATTCACGTGTATAAATACACAATGGTATTTTTAATATAAATGAGCATCTTCAGACTTAAAGAGTTAGTCACGCTACTGGAATAACTAAGTTATCAATTTTAATTTTACATTAAAAATGAACTTCCACAAAGTTACTGCCAAATCCATAGAAAATATTAAGTGTATTTCATTCATAAAGTTACTGAAATCTAAATTTGCTTCTCTGGAACAGTCTTAGTTTTTGCAGATAGAACCTTGTTTACCCAAAGTGTCGATGAAGCAATTTTTTTTTTAAAAGTCGGAAATAATACATAGCTAATAAGATATTGTAAATCAAAAGGCAAAAGTTGTTACCTTGAGCATTCTGAAGACCTAGAAGACTGAAGCCTGGAACTGGATGTAAATTTGGCGAGTTGAGAATAATAATACCTGAAGCGCTCACTAGGCCTGAGCCAACTTTTTATTATATTACTTTACTTAGTAAACAATAATTATACTTATCGATGATATCAGAATTCGTTAATTTACAAAGTACATTCCGTAAGCATATGCTGATGGTATTACCAACTAAGAACTACTGACAAATAAAGGGCAGCAAACGCAACTGAATATAAAATGAATATTCGACTAAATATAGAATTTTAATAACCTAATATTACAGGAAAATTTAGATAGAGGTAGTTAGTTCACTAGTCAAAGTACTTAGTTCTTGTATCATATGTATCAGGGGTAAAGCGTACACCGTGGTCGACTGGTTTAGTCGCCCGCCTGTCGATATGTACACATCTCTGACGGCCGTCCCACACAGCTGTTGAGACAATCCGTGCGACAGACACATCGGTCTACAACCTCGAAGTTAACTGACAGTCTCTCTCTAAAACCCGACGGGTAAAACTTATTTTTATCTTTAAATTACTATTTATCTTATGTTCACCTAACACATACGATGTTGGTAGACCGCCACCTATAATTTAAAAAATAGTCGATCGTAGTGGTCAAAAGTTTGGCCACCCCTGATATATATAATAGCCCAGACCAGTCTGTAGGCGTTTTATTATTATCACATACCACATGTAGGTATGTTATGCAATTGCACACACACACACATACATCCAACAAGTCAAACAGTTCCGACGTGACGCAAATTCCGAGGCAAACAAACAAAAATAACAATCAGTCGAAGATTAACGTTGCAAACGTTTTTTCAACTTAATGATTCCATTCAAAGATTTATTTCAATTTATAACATCGCATTTGTAAGGAATATATACCCCTATTTCATAAAAATTGGTATGCAAAAATGCCGTGAAGTTCTTTAAGCATTTCGATTAAATGCGCACACAACAATACATTTATTTATTACTAGCTACTTTAGATATTCAGTATTTCAATTTCAATACGTACTAAATACATTGATATTTCACTTTATTATAAGGAATGATGTTTAAATGGGCCCGATGTGACTTTGCACACGTCGAATCATTAGTTGGCACTTGTGGAAACTCGTGTCATGATCTTTTTATGTACAGAATATCTTTTACGAGCGAAGACTCATGGATTTTGTGTACCTTGTACGCTCCCAGTATGAAGCATATGGCCTTCTAATGAAAGTATCTCAGCATAAGTTTTCTACGAGAACTGCTTATTACCCATTTGCGCAACCTCTCTTTTTCGGTAAGAGTACTGACGGATAGAAGAATAGTGCTTGCACAGGACTAGTAGTTAGCTAATTGCTCGCGCGCAATGCGCGCCCCGTTTCAAGGGACGGATGGGTTAGAGGGAATTTTAGACATCACAAACATCCATGAAAAAAACAATGACCAGAAAATCCATAATACAACTGAAAAATCAATTTTTGAAACTGTCCTTACCGGAACTTGAACTCGAGACATTCATAAGGGTAGAAAACGACGTTGACCAATGCACTACGGGCCCGACTCTTTTGTTATTTAAACGTGTGTAAGTTTCACAGTTCGTTTTACCTATCGTTATCATATAGAGAAAATTTTGTCCTTTTATCAAGGTTTTATGGTAATTTTTATTAGACAATTCAAAACTCTGGGAGATACAACAAAAAAAACATATTTGGAGATAATTCCATGAGTATGTATTAAAAAAATTCAGAACGAGGTTTAGAGATAGCGATTAGACAGCAACTTATCTATCCCTAATCACAACTTGCTCTCCCTATTCCCTCTTTGAACATAGACAGGCTGAGCAAGACTGTAAGCAAGGCAACCAATTCTCTTTAAACGACTTTCTTTAACATACTCCATTATGAATCCATACGCTTTATATTGAAGTTGTAGATAGTATCGACAAGGATGTCCTACTACCTGATTTACATACATCATTGTGGTTTTTATACAAGCTGCTATTTTTTACAATCTATAGATATTTATTTAGCAGAAATGTGACTAAAATCGCTCTTAATAGCATATATTAATATCAATATATTGCGGTAAATAAGATAACCTGTGTTTTAACAGTTGTATTTTCTCTACGGTGTTCAATAAATATTATGTTAAAAGGTGTCTCAAAAATGTTTTGCTTGTTTCAAAATTTTAAAACGTCACACATTCTTCCATAAATTCTTTATAATATACATTATTTAAAGCAGTGCTCCGCAACCAGTGTGCCGCGGCGCTGTGCGTCGAAAATGAGAAAAAATCGAGTATTTTATATTAGTGGCTAAGATCTCCGCTTAAATTAATCTCGTCGAATCAAATATTGTATCATTTCGACATTGAATTCAATGAAATAATAACTGAATTATTGTTTACACCGATAGTGGAACTGCAATGATGAGAAATAAAATGCGGCTTGTCGCGCGTGTAAAACACAAAAATCTTACCATATAAATTACACATTGCTGTATTAATTGAGAGAAGTATTGATGGCGAAATTTTCCAGTGATATTATTACAAACAATAAAAGAATGTATACATGCAAATTATCAAATGATATGCAATTTTTTTCTTTGCGTGGAAAGTGTTCCATCTCTTTGAAAAAGTAAAAGGTTTTAATTGGGTTTTATTAAAAAATATATTAGTTATTATTTTAAATTCATCAAATAAAAACAAATTAATAAATAGTAAGCTTTATTTATGAAAATTACATATTTCGGCTTATGGTGTGCCGTGAGCGAGATAAGGTTGCGGAGCACTGATTTAAACGATGATTTCGCGACATTTTTTCTAGGCTTTAACGGGGAAAGGGATAGTGTATTGTTTCGTGATGATTTGTCTTCGCGATAAATTCCCCGTGACCAAGTCTACATGATTCTATTTTTTGTACGGTTGTCTCCATGTTCGATGAGCCAAGTTTCTGAATTTTTTAATATGTTTTAGTCATCCGTCCCTAACTCTTTCGCTGGGTCAAACTTTTCGCAGCGATAATGAGAAATGGGTCCTCACTGTGGACTGTCCTGGAGAATATATCCTGACTCGAAGTCTATTACTGCTGAAGAGAAAAGGCTGTGTTTCGAATTGTTTCACCCCCCTCCCACCCCGCCGCGCCTCACCGGGAGTATCAGTATGTAGTTTTATACAATAAAAAACGCAACATACATCAGACATTGTGTTCATTAAAATGTCCTACGATAGTCATACTTTTCCAACGCGCATGCCCCTCAATACCTTCAAAAAATATACCTCTCGATGACATTAATTTGTAGTTATTCGTAGCTCAACAATTGTTGTAAGTGGGTTACGATTAGGGATTCCAACTATTCGCCATTATCAACTATTCGAATATCGAATAGTAAAACTGAAGCCATTTGAATATTCGATTAGTTAATGAAGTATCAAAACACTCCTAAAAATTCGATTTGAATTATTAATAATACACCATTATATTTTAAAAAATAAAACACAATTCATATGTACTACTTCCACATGATGAGCGAAACCGGTCCTGATCATTATACATATGTGGAAGTAGTACAAATTAATTGTGTTTTATTTTTTTAAATATAATGTCTTTCCACCAAGGCAGTTGACACCTTAAAACATACCATTCACAATATTTAAAATTTGCAGCTGCGTCGGATTACTTCAACGGTATTTTTTGAATTACTGATATTACAGTATGCTTAAAGGATTTTTTTAACCCCGAGTAACTCGTCAAACTCAAATATAATGTAATTTAAGACATCGACTGAGGGTGCTTGATTCTAATTTCAATATCAAATTTGGATTATTGAGATTTTGTACACTTCCATGTATTTTGTCACTAACAATCCGGGTTTCGCTTTTCGGCATCTTCAGGCATTCGAGCGTCAGTTCGAGTCCATTCGTGTGCTCGAACGCCTGAAGATGCCGAGAGGCGAAACCCGGGTCGTTAGTGACAAAATACATGGAAGTGTACAAAATCTCAATAATCCAAATTCAAGTATAATGATTTCTGATAAGATACTGAAAGCACCCGAGTTGGGCGAAGACAAAAAAAACCCACTACCAGGGGTATTTGTTATTTTCCTTGAAATCTGTAGGAATTGTGATGTGATCTTTCGTCGGTTTTGTAAAATATTTCATTAAAACTTATCACGAATACTATTCGAATATCAAATAGTTAAAAAGGGGCCAAATATTTTCGAGTTGGAATTCGTAGCATAGAAACGATTCGTAACTGACTGATTGTCAAGATGATCGCGATGATAAAAAAAAATATTGTGATAATAACCATTTACAGAAAAGATGTTAATTATTAATAATTTAGTAAAATAATATACCATAAATCACATTGTGAAGATTGTAAATAATGATATTTTTTATTGTAGTACAAAGTCAGGGTCACGTATGAATAGCGTCGAATTTTAATGCACATATAATAATTTAAAATTAATGACAGTAGGTAATGACTTTTATTAAATCTAATGACAAGACTTTGGATTGTTGGCAGAAATATAAATAACATGTCATTTGCAAATTTACGTCAGTAAATAAATTTCATGTCATTTATTGTAATATTTAAAGTGTATGTAATTTAAATTTTACGACGAACTTGCAACGTGCATTATAATATACAGGTCGTCATCGACTTACGGCCGGGATACGTTCCCGAACTTTGGTCGTAAATCGAAATGGTACGGATACATTTTAACACATCAGAGCGCGTTTTTCAAATCTTATATTGTAGCATTTAAGACATCGACTGAGGGTGCTTGATGGAATTTCAATATCAAATTTGGATTATTGAGATTTTGTACACTTCCATGTATTTTGTCACTAACGACCCGGGTTTCGCCTTTCGGCATCTTCAGGCATTCGAGCGTCAGTTCGAGTCCAGTCATGTGCTCGAATACCTGAAGATGCCGAAAGGCGAAACCCGGGTCGTTAGTGACAAAATACATGGAAGTGTACAAAATCTCAATAATCCAAATTTTATATTGTAGCTGTCAAACGACAATCACAATATTATTGCAAATTGACGAGCTGATCCTCTGTTTTTGTTCTGTGAACACAATCTTTTTTTTTGCCTTGTAAAACACCTGGCTGAAATAAGGTTATGTCTGCAAGAGTTGCGTTAAAATTCCTTTCCGATCACAATATTGTTTTACTTCAGGAATAAATAAATTAAAAAAATAAAATCTTCGAAAATAAACGGCGTCATTCGTCATTTTTTATTGAGGCGGTAATGTAATAATATTTTTTTTTTAATTTAGTGTTTTTCTAATTTTTTGTTCGTAAGTTCAAATCTTCGTAAGATGAACAGAATACAGAAACAAAGAGATAGAGGAATAGCCACGTGAATACTATGTTTCATTTGAACCCACTCCAGAAGCCAACTGACGCCATTAAGACTAGATTGTAGCTGTATACCAGAGCTTCCTACGGACCCCCAGGGGTCCTTTTGACCGCTGAAGGGGTCTGTGGCAAATTAAAAATAATTTTGGGGTGCGTGGACAACGTCAGAGGGTCCACGAAACATAATTTTCATTATTATGAAATTTGCAATAAATAACAATAAATTAATTGATAGTGACTTGTTGGGTATTGGTTGTTGGACCCTTTTGCAAGCAGACCCACAAACTCAGATGAATCTATTCTAATACAGAAACAATTTATTGTATTATCCACAAATGAGGAGCGGAAACCAATGTTTGAATAAGGATACGACAAATTCTGGTTACAAACTATTATATCCTGCATTATGGGTCACTTTACAGAGACTGTTGATTGCTTTCCCGTCTTCCTATTTAGTAGAACGTGGATTTAGTGTAGTTGTGAACCTCACTATACATTAAATATCAAAATGTTTTATTTATATTTTATTTTTACATCACCATTCACAATTATTCACAATTATTTTTTTATTATGCAGTTATGTAGAGTTATTTTACGTGGGGGTTCATGATCAGTTTTTTTCTTTAAGAAGGGGTCCATGGGCATAATAAGCTTGGAAAGCACTACTCTAGACTATTGGTTCCCCGTGAACTTTCGTGTTTAGATTTTTAAAAAGTTCCAAAAGGCGGATTAAAAAATGGGCTCACCTGTAGTTGGGCTAATACGGATATGTTAGGAATTGCGCGACGATACATATCCAGAGTTTTCTAAATAACTATTGCTTGAAAAACTGCGCATTCAATAAATTGATTTTAGCCAAGTTTTGAGTTCATACTAATTGATATAGAATGTTTCATTCCACTGAATATCAACAGTTAAAATAACTAAATTTATCGATTAAAAGGTCCTACAACTATTTCTTTCACCAAATAAATCTCAACAATATCGCCAATATTTTTCAGAGCGTTTTTATTTATTATTCGACTTCCGTTTGTGTTTCTCAAAAGCACACCTGCCAATATGTAAAACCAACTGTGCAACTTCCTGCGTTTATATATACTGTTTTTTTCTTAGAACCGGTAAAAATGGCCGTTAAAAAAATAATCGAACAATTCACGGACTGCTTATTTCAATAATTGAAAATATAATATTTTCAACAAAATATATCAATTCTTTTAAATGCAAATTTGGATTATTGAGATTTTGTACACTTCCAATGGAAGTGTACAAAATCTAATAATCCAAATTTGATATTGAAATTCCATCAAGCACCCTCAGTCGATGTCTTAAATCTTTTAAATGCATTTTAGTCCTGCAAAATACATTATATGATACAAACAGTGTAAAAAAAGAGTGCAGCGTGCGATTTTTCGAGGTAAATTCCATTGTTTTCTTTATGCTCATATTACACGATATTAATTGTTTTCATTAAAAATATATAACAGACAATTATGGTAATATTTATTTGTCAAAGATCTCACGGTATTAAATTACACTACATTTAAGTTTTCATTATATGTATCGTTGGCAGTTATTTGAAAGTAAAAGAACACTTAAAATTTTGATTTATTTTTCAATTAGGAATTTTTTCGTCGTATATCTGAGTAGTGAGCGATCTTGGTTGTTAATCATATTTGGTCACAGTGTCCACGGGATTCAAATCACCAGATGAAAAAATCATGTAATGGGTTTTCTATAGATTTATCGCTTTGTCTTTAAAGGCATGGATGTTTGTGAAGTTTAAATTTCCTCCCGCCCATCCAATCCTAATAATGGGAAGTAGGAATTTAATTATTTAGAAACATTGATAAAGGGCTTAGCGTTAAAACTGCCCAGACATTGCCACCAAACCAAATCCGCACGTACATGTGCTCGTCAATACCGCTCGCATAAATCCACCTAGACAAAACCGTCAGCAAATAATACAAAGCAACATATATAAAGTGTTTTTTTCGATTTTTGAATTGCGTGTAAATATAAATTTACATACATATGATAATCGGTGTAACTTAAGATACATTCCGTTGCAGCTGTTGGTAGAATAATAACTTAAAATTATCATCTATTAACACTAAATTCATACTAAAAACAAAAAAATTGAATTCAACAAAAGATTAATGTCTATCCTTCAGTATATAATCTGTTGGAACAATTTAGACAATAACAGGATCACATTGAAATTAAAATAGAAAAAAGCAGGTTTCAGAAGACCAATTGCGTCAAAGTGTAAATTTATCTAATTTACCCAAAGACTGTAAGAGTTACTGCTTTTGTATTATTTCTAATTTCGAATATTTAAGGAGGTTAGCACACAATATTGAAATTTAATTTTAAATAGTTTTATTCGTATGTTATTTTTAATTGTGTATCTAAAATATAATATTAAGTGAAAATGAAAATTGTTTTCATGATAATGTCTGGGCGGTTTTGTCGGGACCCCTGAATAAAGGCTTTCTGTCACCTTTGGCTTGGTGGCTACCTTTTATTAAGCTATTTTTCATATAATACATAAAGAAAGAAAATTAATGCATTACATTAATGTTACAAGGACTATTATATATGTGTTGGTCTGTGTAACTGTTCAAAACGGCAGAATATCGACTGTGTTTTGACCAATTGATGTAACCCTCAAAAGATACGAAAATGAGTTAATGATTGGATCTCGTTTCAAAGACGACAGAGCACGTCTCGGCCAAATGATTTAAATTATAAAAATAAATTGACCACTTTTTGGAAGTGAAACATCTTTTTGCATTGGTTTTACGTTTAAAAATTCTGACCCCCCCACTTGATGTAAGCCACTATTATATCGACACTCCTTACGTATATTCCGGTATCTGCAAACATGAGAATTTACAGAAGTGCATTTCAAAGATTCATAACGTAACTCACCATACAATATTTTCAATAAAAACAGTTTTTACATATGTAACTATAATTCTTAGTTTGACCATTAAACGTTATAAAAACTACTTTACGAAGAAGCAATCTATAAACGTATATAAAATATTTAGATTTCTAAGTTGTGTTAGCACTGTTAAGACTTCACAGTGCAATAAGAAAATTGCAAGCGAAACTAGATAGTAACTCCATTAAAAAACAATTTCCCAGCGCTTTGAAGGCATGAAGAGTTTAAATCCAATTTTCATATTTACTTTGCCGGTAACAGCAACTTACTAAGAAAATTATGTACCTCGTAAATTTGGTTTTAATTTAAAAGGCTGCTTAATTATTTAGGTCATTCGCAATGCGGTCCTTTTCATTCTACTTTAGGGTAAAAATTAAATATTTGTTCAGTCAGTATTCAAGGGAATATATTTTATACGGCAGTTGTATTAAATTTTTTAAAATGCTTTCGTTAGCGCTACTTTTCATTACATTTTTTTTTAATTTGCGAGTATTTAAATATTCGATATCATTATATTCAAATGTGCAAAGAAATAATATTATTGAAATGATTCAATAAGTCTTCAAAAGATATTGATTAAATAATTCCGCATACTAAATAATCGGGAATTAATTTTGAAATTACGTACTTAGTTATTATGTCATCCTAAAATTACTTCATTCTATGGTGTTTTGGCCAATTGATGTAACTTTTAAAAAGTACGAAAATGGTTCATGATTGGATTTCATTTTAAAGACAACAGAGCAGGTCTCGGTGGAATGACGTGAATTAGAAAAATAAATTCAACACTTTTTGGAAGAGAAACGTCATTTTACATTGGTTTTATGTTTAAAAATTCTAACCCCTCCACTTGATGTAAGCCACTACTATATCGACACTCCTTACGTATATTTCGGTATCTGCAAACATGAGAATTTACAGGAACGCATTTCAAAGATTCAGAACGCAACTCACTATATAATGTTTTCGACAAAAACCGTTTCTACTCTCTCCTGAGCAAGTTCAATTATGAGGGTAACATAAGTTGGCCAATACATCGTCGATATTTAAAATAATACAATTGAATAAAGTAGAGTGAGCAAATAAACTCTCGATTTTCCATTTGACTAGTTGTGTGCCTGTTAATCATTCTCCATTTTGAGAGTGGAAAAGAATGAGGTTAGAAAAGGACGAATTGTTTCGTAATCGCTGTCTTTTTAGGATTTGGTTGTATGCGATGAAAAAAATCACAGCAATTAATGCCTTCGAAACAGATCGATTGAGATATGTATTTAGGGATTCGATTACTTAATTGCGGAATTGGGTAGGATGAAAGCCTACTCGGCTACGGCGTCCGGCATTATCGGAAGTATATTACAATACCTTATGACTACATCACATTTAAGAGTTGTCATTACATTTCTTTTCATCCTGTATTCAGATTTGTGAATGTGATAAAAAAACGAATATAATAATTATTGTATTCATTAGATATTTTAGTAAATGTTAACATATAATTTAAGACATCGACTGTGGGTGCTTGATGGAATTTCAATACCAAATTTGAATTATTGAGATTTTGTACACTTCCATGTATTTTGTCACTAACGACCCGGGTTTCACCTTTCGGCATCTTCAATTATATCAATATCAATATTGCCAGTACAGCAAGCCTTAAATTATATCAATATTGTGTTATAAGTGCCTTAAATTATATCAATATTGCCAGTACAGCAAGATTGACTGAACTCTACAGTAAATTAGTGTTAAAATATATAAGCGTTAGACACTGTTTACTGTCTCTCAGTTCGAGTCCATTCGTGTGCTCGAATGCCTGAAGATGCCGAAAGGCGAAACCCGGGTCGTTAGTGACAAAATACATGGAAGTGTACAAAATCTCAATAATCCAAATTTAATATTGAAATTCCATCAAGCACCCTCAGTCGATGTATTAAATTATATCAATATTGCCAGTACAGCAAGATTGACTGAACTCTACAGTAAATTAGTGTTAAAATATATAAGCGTTAGACACTGTTTACTGTCTCTCAGTTCGAGTCCATTCGTGTGCTCGAATGCCTGAAGATGCCGAAAGGCGAAACCCGGGTCGTTAGTGACAAAATACATGGAAGTGTACAAAATCTCAATAATCCAAATTTAGTTTTGAGTAATTGGACTCTGAAGTTTTTAAAATGATTAAAATGATATATCTTTTTCATTAAGGTTGTTTATATAAAACTGTTTTTAAGTAAAAGCATAATTTATAAAAATAAGTGTGTTCTTCCATACGATAGTGTTTGAAATAAGGAACATTTTGGTATAACTAACTCAAAATGTCATTTTTTTTTAATATTTTCTTCCAGAACAACGGCGATATAGTCAAAAACATGATGAGAGTAAATCACATTACGACGAAGAATAATGGACTAACTCAGCCAAATAATTGGAATAGCTAATACCAATGGATTTACAAGTATATAATTAAAATGGCGCCTCCATCCTGCTTGTAATCTGTACTTTAAGCTCAGAAGTACATACTTGGCGATTAATTGTGTATTATATACAAAGAATGGAGAGCTTAAGCTCGAATGTCACGCGCACTTAATTTTTTAATATATGACATTAATTAATAAGCAAACAAAAAATGCATAGTGATGATTGATGATTTTATAATAAAACAATCGAGTCTTTTTTTGAGAGTCCTTCACGCTTCGATATGTCGAGTCATCTTTTACAGCTATGGGCAACCTTTTGAATTTGAATTCTTCCCGCCGAGTGCCGATAAATACAACACCAAAAACATTTATTAACTGAAAATTAGCAATTAAATTTATTTCAAACGAAAAATATCGTAACACTAGTATGTTTGGTTTAAATACCTCTGCTGGAAATATCAGTAAAGTAGATTTCAAAGAAAATTTTGAAAAAAAATACTTAAGCATGTTCGGCAATTTAGTTAAAAGTAAAGTTGAAAGCAAAGTTAAAAGTAAAGTTGAAAGCAAAGTTAAAAGTAAAGTTGTCATAAAACTTTACTTTTGTGTGCAAATGCATTCATCATTTACAAAAGTAAAGTTTTACAACAACTTACGTTAAATTATGAATGTTTAAAAGGTTCAGTGTGATCAACTGGCGATTGAAAATTAAGTCATAAATAAATATTTTTTCCACCCGAGGTGTAAAATTAAGTTGTGGCCATATAAACACAACATTTTTTTTAGGCGAAATTATACTTGGTAAGAGAAATAACCCCATTTGACAGTGCCGAAAATTAAATTGAATTTCAAGAAAAATGAACTAGCTCTTTTTTAAAAATTAAACTATTTTCAGAAAAGATAAAAACGAGTCATATCCAATATAAAAAATAAGTTGATAATTTTGTTATTCCACTGGTTGTGTTACTAACTGTGACATGTGTTTCGCCTCTTTGAGAAACATCTTCAGACTAACAATATCATACGTTTATTTATTTATAAGGTAAATAAACAATGAGTCACCACTATTAAATGTATTTCTCTTTGGGATTTTCACCTCCAAACACTAGCAATTAATTAAGTACTATTATTGTTTGCCTATAGCCCCCTCGCTACGTTTAATAGAAAAAAAATAATGCCACTCTACATTAAATTTTTGTAGTTTATAAGATAAGAAATAAAATTATTTTCTGCCTAATAAATAAATGTGCTTCTTAACGAGGCGAAACACGTCACGATTAGTAACGCAGCCAGTAGAATAAAAAGGTTATCAATTTTAATTTGATTTTAAAAATAAAAACATTTGATGGATATGTCAAAAAAACTGTCAAAAATTATTCTGTTCGTATCTCCGATTATATTTTATCAATAGCAGGATTTACGACAATCTGTCAGGTTTCGCGCGTGACCCGAGTGTTGCGCACAACACGAATTTAATAGGTGAGTAAAAACATTGGACTAGCTACGGAAATCATTAAAAATAATGTTTTGCTACTTCTTTAAAAAATATTGCCGGTGAGCAGACAAGGAATCGAAGATTTATTAAGACAGTATTTTTTAGTTCGGTTGTTTCGTACTAATTTAATAAAAAATGAATGGTCCAATGTAGAAGAACATCATTAAATGTCTCTTAGCCACAATTTTTAGCTGCTAATTTTGCTGGTAAGAATTAACTTTGGTATCTTTAAATTTGTTTTCAGATATCTTTTGGGTACTCCTGACCGATCTTCATTACCATCTTATCATGTAGTGTTAATGTTGACTACATATTTAATATTCCATTAATTGTTGCTATTTAAGTGGTGCAAGTTACTTTTAAATTTCCCGTTTTTTTATTTTGGCTAATGACTATTTATCAATTATTTTGTCAACTCCATGTTGCAGTGTTTAACGTCGTTGGCTACGGCTACGGATGTCTCGAGTTCAAGTCTCGGTGCGGACAGTTTCAAAAATTATTTTTTAAATTGATTTATGATGTCTGAAATTCCATTCACTCATCCGATCCTAAAAACGGGGTATAGCGAGAGCTAACCAAATCCTGTCCTAGACCTATCCCTATATCTCTACTCTCTTCGAAAAAGAGAGGTTGAGCAACTGAGTAAGAAGCAATTCTTCTGTTGAGATACCTCCATTAGGAGGCCCCGTCATATCCTATTTTAAGGATCGGATGGGTGGGAGGGAATTTTAGATATCATAAACATTCATGACTACGAACAGAAATCCATAGATCGACTAAAAAATGAATTGATGAAACTGTCCGCATCGGGACTTGAACCCGAGACATCCGTAACCGTAGTCAACGACGTTGACCACTGCACCACGGAGCCGCCATACCTGTAATGTATACCTAAAATGCTTCTAATCACCCAATTTTAACACTATAATATTATTTTCTATAATGACATAAAACATTATTTTAAGACATCGACTGAGGGTGCTTGGTGGAATTTCAATATCAAATTTGGATTATTGAGATTTTGTACACTTCCATGTATATTGTCATATATATATATATACATATTGAAAAACTAGAATTAACCGTAATAAAACGCCAATTATTTGATAAAATGGAAATCAATAAATGCGAAACCTGAACTTGCCGGCTTTTGCATATTTCAGAAATATTAGGTCGAATATTTGATATAGCTACCCTCAATTCTTCGTCAAAATTTTTTCTCGTTTTCCAGTTTTCATATTAGTTATTGTTAGATAAAATCGATTCGTCGGCTAACATAATTTCGCGAAGCATTTTTTCGGTTTTCCACATTTCGCGAATTTTTTAGTCTTTTACCATATTTCCGGGGTGCACTGGTTAAGAACCACTGGTCTAAGGGATCGGATCAATTATTTTTTTGCACTTTTTTATTCATGCCCGTTCCCAACGTGGAGCATATGGCCTCCTAATGGAGAACTCAACAGAATTTTTCTATGAGAACTACTTGTTACTCAGTTGCTCAACCTCTCTTGGTTGAAGAGAGTAGGGATAGAAAGATAGGGCTAGGACAGGACTAGTGGTTAGCTAATCGCTCTCGCTAAGCCCCGTGAGGATCGGATGGGAGGGAGGGATTTTTTAGACATCACAAACACTCAGACCACGAACATAAATCCATAAATCGATTGAAAAATCAATCTATGAAAACCGTCCGCACCGGGACTTGAACCCGAGACATCCGTAACCGTAGCCAACGACGCTACCAACTGCGCCACGGACGCCGACGATTTTGCATTTACGGAGTTATGAAAGACGCAAAGTATTATTAAATATTTACAGCCAATGCATATATTTAAAAACACTTCACCGTTTGTGAATATTGGAATCGTCATTTTTGTCATTATTTGTCGAATTTTGAAATCCAGGTGTCACGTGCAAAATAAAAAAGCGACGATAGACCTAGCTTGGAATTGTGCCACGGATGCCTCAGGGGAGTCTGAATCCTGCATGTTTCTACTACCAACCGGATGATGGCCATCCATATGATGGACTCGGTGGAGCTACGGGACGCTGGGATGGCCTGAGACCTGGGAGGAAGCAAGAAGACTGGCGAGGGAAAGAGGATTTTGGAGGAACCATGTGATGGCCATATGCTCCGAGTAGGGAGCAGGAATATGGTTTTAAAATATGTACATGACATACACATTATGACCGTACAATACTCAATCCGCGTAATTCCTGAAGAAAATAGTGTAATGTTATTTTTGTAGGTTTATAACATACAAGATTTAAATTTAAAATAAAAACGTCACCAAAATACATTTTCACGGTGACAATAGTGTTATATCTAAATACTTTTTAGATTATTTTTGTTTCGCTTAATGTAAATTTTACAAAATATAATATGAAATCTTCGTCAGAATATAAGAACTATTAATATCTTAATTGCGGTGAGGATAATCTTGTTTTTTGGTTGTTTACGTTTTAGCATTTCAGATATCGATTCCACTGGAAATAAATATGAATATTAAGCAAAGGATCGACTCACAGACCGCACCGTTATGACAATTTGTTTTTATGATTCAGTTGTTTTGTATAGCCTGCTTAATAATATGCATGAAATAAATGATTTTAAATATCAATAGTGGTACATCCGGTCAGGCGGGGGTTGAGGTAAAGAGGGCAGCAGTCCTCTTCTGTAGACGTCGGCAAGGGATCAACACCTTCCAGGGCCATTCAACAGCGAAAAACACCTCAGTCGTTCCAGATCAATATTTTTTTCGACGGTCGGTGACGATTAATATTAAAACGGATTTGTGGGAGCGATTTTCTCACCAATTTTCTGAGCACGTTGGCGCAACGTGCAGAAGTTAATAGGTTATTCAAAATCCAATAATAAAATATGTAATTTAAATATGAATAATACCCGAATGTTCGACTGGGGTTAAGGAGTCTTAGTTTAGGTCTGTTAGTACATACCCCACAGTTACGACAATCGGTCACGTTTTTACGATTCAGCATTTTTTATAGCGTGCTCAAAACTTTATATGAAATAAATAATTCTGAATATCAATAGGTCATACAAAATCACATATTAAATGTAAAAAAAAACAAATGACATTCAAAATAAATTATATGTCAAATTATTTTTCCGAAGTCTCAGAACAAGACTTCATCATCATTATTAAAATATTAAACAATAAAAAATACCTAAAAAAATAATTAAATCGTGTTTTAATTTATTCAAGCTCGATTGTCTGGAATTAATTCTAATTTTGAAACGTCTTTGTCAAAAAACATAAGGTGAATAAAGTGAAATAAAATATCAAAACTAAATTCATATATTTGTATCGTATTTGAAAACATTTTTTTTTATTTTTCTGCAATAGAGCAAGCCAGGTCAATCTACTTCCCACGGCCACATGCGGCCCGATGCGTATTTTTGTGCGGCCGACTGCGTGAAAATCACTTATTTTTATGCTGAAATTCCCTTTTGACGGTAATAAATAATGATTTCTTAAAAATAGTACTTCCGTCAAAAGACTGCACATGCCTGCTATAGACACACATATTATATTCGACTTAACGTTTTTTGCCATAACGACGACAAGATTTTCTATTATTGCTTCCACTGTGAGACTAAATTACTTATTAAAGATCTTATTATACATAATTTAGTAATTTTTTGTATATTTTAGTAACGTACGATATATTTTTTGTCAATCAATTTTAGTTACATTACTTTGTTGACAATACCAAAACAATTAATGTTTTTACCGATAGACGTCAATCAACTATAAAACTTTTCTTCATCAAGCTGAGTTCATATTTTTTGTCAAATCTTATAATATTATTTGTAACTATTTACAAATACTAAAAAAATCATATAAGTATTGATGGTCAGTTATATGAACTGCGCAGCTATCGCGAGTGGTTTTGCTCAGTAACTAAATATAGCGCTGATTTTATAAACGCTTTTAATGACAATCAATTGAAAGAAATAAATTTACCACTAACAATCTTGGACCGGTACAGAGATACACGAGAGTGATATTTTAATGAGGTGGTTAAATCTATGAGTACCATTAACCCGATGACGCGCTGGACATGTTTACATGTCTAAGACTTTATCTCGTATTTTCGGCCAAACTAGAAATAAACTCTTGTGGATATTCATTAAAAAATAGTTCAAGCCTTTAGGTAAATAAATTAGGCAACAGATCAAGAAAATGGCTTTCAATCACACTACTATATTTACAGTGAAAAGTAATTGAATTATCTTTTAAACTATATAAAACTGTCAAATTCTAGATTTAATAGAAATATTTAATTTGGTTTATTGAGATTTTGTACACTTTCATGTATTTTGTCACTGACGACCCAGGTTTCGCCTTTCGGCATCTTCAGATGAAATTTTTCGCTATCAATAATTCCCAATATATGCCGAAATGTGTAATTTCTATTGAAGGATTATTTTATTTTTCACGTGAGACAAACCTCATTTTATTCTCCATTATTGCAGTTGCACTATTCGTGTAAACACTTGATACAATTTCAAATTTGGATTAAGGCGAAACGCGGGTCGTTAGTGACAAAATACATGGAAGTGTACAAAATCTCAATAATCCAAATTTGATATTGAAATTCCATCAAGCACCCTCAGTCGATGTCTTAAATTAATAGAAATAATTGTCAATTACCACTATACACATAAATAATAACTCAGAGCGGCGACTTTCCTACATTATTATTTTCATATGATTGCAAAAGTGCCATTATCTCAGCTTGACTTCAATTTATTTTACGTATGACAAGTGAAAAATAAAATTACTGAAAAATATATACATAGAAACAAATAATGTAGTTTTTTTAAGAATAAACTTTCATAACATCTAAATTTAGGCAACCATTGGGTACAATGATTTTAGGCGAACCTTGATAGGCTATAAAATTATGTGTTTTGGCAAATAATTTATATATTTAACATATTTTCGTTGTTTATTGACATATTTTTGTTCATTTTAAACGTTCGCGTGTTTCATAAAGATATACATAATCGAACAATATGAAAAATAAATGGATTCAACAAAAAAGTCTAAGTCTATAATATAATTCAAAAGAAGTTTATTGTTCATATAAATACGTCCTTAAAATCTAAATTCTTCAATAAAACATACCCACGTATGGTAAACAACATCAGGTAGATTCACATATTTACCTGCGATACGAAATTTTCGATAGACATTAAATCAGACACAAGGACGCTGTTCTCTTTTATGGTTAAAAATAAGCATAAAGAAAAGGGATGACAACTAACGCCTTCGCAAAATCGTCTCTTGAAAAGACGTTTAGGCGTTTGATCATAAAGCTTGTTTTACCATATCGATACCTCAGTTCTCAGAGGTTAAATCTTCTACAGTACAAATGATTTTTGTAGACTTAAATGAAATTGTAGGATTATCTTAAAAAGTTTATTTTCGTAAAGTTCTTGTTGAAAGACATCCATCTATTGAGATGTTCCATTATGAATACATAGGATCATTTCGCCAGTGGTCGGCCAGTTAAGCGACAGGTGTACTTTCAAAAAGGATTTTGAGTCAGTGAATGATAAATACATATTTTTTCCCCAGTTATTTCATTAAACAGGGATTAAGTAATATAACCAACTAAAAATAAAATAGTTAATATTGTACCAAGCATAAAATAATAGAAGTTTACAAAAAAATGCCAATTCTCCAAATGGTCGGTCTTTTGTTGCCCAGTGTTTGGCTATCACCATGAAACTTAATGAATATCGTGATCGAATTTACTGAGAATAGACAGAACAATAATAAACATAATGAGGCAAAACATGACAATATGAAGTATATTTTGTGAGCGATCCCCATACAAGATGAATTTGTCGCAACTTGCGAAATAAAAATGTGCTTTTTTTAATTGCGTATTGCATCATATAGGTTAGTATAGTGCAGATATACATTGGCAAGTGGCTACGTACACGAATTTTAAAAAATCTTTTTTTTTTAATGTATCCACTATTATTTAAGTTTTAAGCTCAAAAGGACGACCACTGGCGACGGCTGACTTTAGGAACATTCGCCCTATGCTCTAAATTGAGTGAGAAATTGGTTTAAAGATGATGTTTAATAACTTAATTTAAATGTTGACAAAAAAGTACAGTGAAAGTAATGTGGTTGAAATCTAGATGCTCTTGTGGTTAGAATAAATAAGCACGATGTATCAAAAACCGCTAGTGAAAGAAGAGGAAAGGTCATTATCTTTTCATTTGTATGGGTAAGATTTGACTACGTTTAAATGAAAAAACAAAAGTGTACTTTAAGTTGATAAACAAAAGTTTTTTTGCTGTGTTACTTCCATTTTCAAAAAACCGCCAAAAATGACGTAGTATAAAATTATCTACGATAGATTTATTTGACGTAGTGTAATTATTTAATTTGTCGGCGTCCGTGGCGCAGTTGGTAGCGTCGCTCGCTACGGTTACGTATATCTCGGGCTCAATTCCCGATGCGGACGGTTTTCATAGATTGACCTTTCAATCGATTTATGGATTTCCGTTCGTAGTCTGAGTCCTACCTTCCACCCATCCCATCCTCACGGGGAGTAGCGAGAGCGATTAGCTAACCACTAGTCCTGTCCTAGCACTATCCTTCTATCCCTACTCTCTTCCAAAAAAAAAGTGAGGTTGAGCAACTGAGTAATAAGCAGTTCTCGTAGAAAAATTCTGTTAAGATACCTCCATTAGGAGACCATATGCTACACATTGGGAGCGAACATGGAAGAAAAAAATAATATGCAATGTTACCTACGAGACGAGAGATTCCCTGCGCGGAAAATCCATTGGCTGAGCGTGCCAAGCCAACAAATGCGCGGGATAATTTAAATCTGTTTGCAAACAACAATATATATCATATTTTTTATAGTTAGTTCCGATCTTAAAAAAACAGAGTAAAGTCTCTCGTTTACTCTCTTCGAAAAAGAGAAGTTTATAGAAGAGAGATAGCTGGCTGCATTAGGCTTCCAAATGCTCCATATTGGGAGCGGGCATGGTAAAAAAATAAATATGTCATCACCATAATGGTAAGTAACATATTGACATTTTTGTGTAAGCAGCAAATAAAATTTTAGCTCGTGGGATAAAGTCTTTAGCCTCGGTATTTTATGTTACGTAGATAATTGTGATATCAAAACATAGATAGATTTTTGCCGATCTAACACTAATCAATGATGCTAGTTTCAATGTTTGAGTTTCTATTTAAAGCCGTTTTATTTGTCAAGAGCATGCCAATTCGTTTATTTGTAATAATTACTCTGGGATTTTTTTTTCCCAGTGTAATCAGCAATGTGTAATTTTTACGGTAGGATTTTTCGATTTACACACGAGACAATCCTCATTCTATTGCCCATCAATGCAGTTGAACTATCCGTGAAAACAATAATACAACTATGCCGACACACCTGGGATTGTCTCTCGGCGCACCGCACACTGGTTGCGGGGCACTGGCTTAGAGGGAACACTGGTAATATGTTGTCATAAGTTGAAATCATATCAATAAATATGATTAATTTTGTATGACAAACTATAATCATGTAAAATATCCCGTATAAATAATGTCATATTTATCTAACCGAAACAAGTCGACAAACTGGACCATTAAAATTGAGTACCGTGCAAATCAAGGAACGATTATATAACAATTGCAATTTTAAACACCGTTTACCCTCACATGTGTCATTATGGTTTGCTTAAGATACAGAGAGGTGATTGACCAATTAAGATTTAAATCGGTTGTCTCAATTAACCACTTAAAAACTAACCACAAGCACTGCCCGCTAGTTAAAAAAGGCGTAGGACTAGACAATATATGATATGCTATACACTAAAGGTAATTAATTACATTAAATCTTACAAATATTTATCAACCACCATGTTTAAGATCCTCTTATTAATTTTATTTCAACGAAACTATGACTTTGATTACATATATATTATATCGTCGTTGTTCTGGAAGAAAACACTAACTGAAAAATACTGGTCTTGAGTAATTGGACTTGGAAATGCTATACATTTTTCATTTAGTTTGATTGTACAAAACATGTAGAAGTATAATTTATAAAAATATATATGTTCTTCCATACGGTAGAGTTCAAAGCAAGGAACATTGTGGTAATAACTAAGTCAATATGTATTTTTTCGATTTAGTGTTTTCTTCCAGAACAGCGACGATATCTTAGATTTGTATCAATAGCGGTATTTAAAATCTGACGATACATTATGTCTGGAGATGCGAAATATTGAAGACACAACGAGCAGAATAACAAAGATATATTATTGTCAAAATTGCAATGAATTTAGCTATTTCGACGAATGCATAATATTATACAATGAATTTCTACATCAGGACGCTAATCATGTTTTGTGGGAGTGCCCCGAGATGAATGCCGAATGAGCAGAGCTGTTTACTGTGGTCCGTCCTCATACGGTCCCAATAGACCAAGCTGAATTTATCTCAACCAATGCTAACTTTGAGTCATTCAATAAATTTGCAACATCATGCGGGGAGCGGGATATTCTCGATTCCCCTTTAGATTCAACGCGGAGTAGATTAAAGTCTAGCGTTACGGCCGAGTCTCAGTATACGGAGACACGGGAGACTTAACTGCAAAGGCCAATTTTAACGATAAAACAAAGTTTTCATTTTAAATTTTATATCAGTATTCTACGAACCTGATGAAACAAACGCCATTAACTAAACATGGCCGGCAACATTGAAATGAAAAAAAAATACCAGAGTAATAATGAATTTAATAAGAATCCGTACGGAAGTGACTCAGAATTAATTGAAAAAAAATTGTAAGCCACCCACGCTAATTGAAGAAATAATTAAAATATCGCACAAAAGCAATGAATTCTAAGGAGGTTTTTCAATTTGAATTTAATGAAATATCTTTTATTGCTTCTTATAGTCGAAGTCTGTTATTTCATTAATTAATTTATAAATATAGCTATCATCAGCCACATTACTCAGCCCACTGAGTTAATCAACACAAAACTAATGATTTTTGCTATCTTTTTCTGACAGTCCTATTAACGAGTGGTCAACGATCTTGGGCGTACATTTCAGTGACCACAGGATCGAATCCCAGCACGGAAAATTCCTTTTATTGATTTCTAAATTTGCATTTAAATCTCCTCCCACTTATTCAATCATAAAACGAGGCGTACCGAGAGCGATTAGCCAACTATATTTTTCTAACCATGTTCGCTCCCAATGCGGAGCATATGGACTCTAAACGGATTATTTATATTCCCCCTGCTGACTCGAAACATCTGTACGCTTGGCCACAATCAAACAAGCAAACTTTTTTGACGAATTGAGATAATAGATTATTTTTAAAAAAAACAAGTATTTTTCATTCAATTAAAAGTTCACAAAAAAAGATGTCTAGCTCTGAATTTCTTCTACATATATATGTTAAAAAATAATTCATTTGACACAATGATAATCAATAAACAATCCAAAAACTCTCAAACTATGTCAAAAATTGTATCGAATTATTAGATAACTATAAATCCTTTCCTAACCTCACACTAGCAGCTGACACTGACTCAAAAAATAGGTAAAGCGGTTTACATTACACTTTCAAAATCCGGTCCTAAAAAAATATAACGAGGAAGCGATTAGTTATCTCTATTCAATATATATTCTATATCCTTACTCTCTTCGGGAATTGAACCCGAGACATCCGTAGCCGTAGCTCACGACACTACCAACTGCGCCACGGACGCAGACTGTGTGTGGAATAACTGTATTTATATTTAAACTAATCCGACAAATTTCTGCTCAAATCTATACGAAATAAATGTCATTTTCGTAACATTATTCTATCTTACAAATGGCGAATGCTTAAATATATAATATAACACATCATAGGAAACACGTGCAAAACCAATTCATTGCTAATCTCTGTAGTCAATTTTCTAGAGATTTCTAGATAAGCGTATTTGAAGTAAAAATTATATGTAATTACGAAAACCGTTTAAAATAATCTCTAAAGTTTATAGTCCATCCATTTATACCGATTGGTTATTTTACAAGTATTATTACTATTCAGATCCTGTAGACATTTTTACGCTAACTGACCCGCATTTCTATGAAAGTTGCATCTTGACTTGAAATTATCCTGTAGTTAATAAATTAACATATATAATGGCGAATAACATTGTAGTGTGGCCACAGGGCTTTCCAATATTTATCTATGTGAAGTGAGTCAAAGTTTATTTCCTACAGTATGCACTGAGAATTCGATCCATATTGAGTAAGTGTACCAAGAACACCGTGCCCGAGTGGCAATTCTCTGGGGCAGCGATCGCCAGCCTTTCAGACATCACGGGCCGCTAAACTCCCAATTTCAAATGCCGCGGATTACCAACATTTTTTCTTTTTAAAGTGCAAATATTTATAATATAACAATCATAAAACATACACTTGTTTTTTTCTTAAACTTTTTAAACGTTTTGCATACTAGAATGCATGGAACCAAGTTTTGAAGAATTTCTCCTCGGACATTCCTGGCAAAATCTTTGAAACACGCATAATGTGGAATACACATTTTTCCCACCATGACGGCCCACTAGGTTCTGATTCCTGAAGGGCGACATTCCAAATTTTTCATTCGTCTACAAAAGTTTTATTTGAAAATACAAAAACTTTAATTATAATCCAATCAACAAATCCTAAACACGACCTTATTGTATAACGGATAAATGAATTCGACTTTCCAAAAATGACAAGGTTCCCCACCCATGATCTAGATTGATTTTAAATCAATTTATGAATTTGAATACAATGTTATTGATGTTTGTGATCTTACTATTTGTGATAAGTACATACAAAACCTCTATGATACCACTGGATATGTAAATATCCTGCACATATTATTGGTCCATTCATCATAGCCCTGTGTACAATTATCATTAGTGATTTATCTCTTTTCATTATTACTGTCAAATAAGTGCAGTGTAAGTAAAGTTACACATCAGAATGGTTATAAATCGTCATTGTTGAACATTATTTTTCAATATACGAATTACAGACTTCATTAATATACCGTGAAAGGGTTAAGTTAATAATTTTTAGTTCTTGTTTTGAAAGTAAAAACTGTATGAGAAAATATTCCTATCTAAAAACGTTGTATTTACTTACCGTTTACCCTTAATATAATATAATACAATAAGATAAATCTTGTTAGTCACTTATTGATGTTTGTCACGATAAACATATTTGTGATTCATACGCAGCAACATAAAACAACATTTGAGTCATAAGAATAACACGATTTCGCTGCATACCCTTTTTAGGAATCTAAAATATGTTTCAGACAGGTTTTAATGCTGTTTCACTACCCCTGCCTATTCTCGCCTGGGTATAACGACTCACACAGCGTGAGTACTTTTTTTGTAAAACTGTTAATATTGTTATACTGTTAAGTCTTGCAGGAGAAAGTGATCAATTTTAAAATAGTAAAATATTCAAATAAACTAAACCTCTAAAAACCCTTTCATTCATTTTTTTTAATCTGTTTATTAAAATTTTTTGTGTAGACCTTCGATAACACGATTGCCGACAATTCTTTTTTCATGAAAAATTTAAACTGCTTCTTGATTACATGTTAAAATACTTTCATGATAATGAGGCACCGATAACCCACTTTCAGATAGTTCGCCTCTTATCTACCGTGTTATATGTAACGTTGGACATTTTTTCCAGACAACTATTACTCTTGTTACAACATCAAATAGTCGTTTAGTCAATTGCACTTGGTCATTTTCTCTTTTATGAAGAGGTTTTTAACCATATCCGTTCCCAAATGTGGAGCACATAGGGCATCTCAATAGAATTTGTTTTACGAGAAATGGTTTTAATCCAGTCGCTACATTTCTCTTTTTCGAAAAGTGTAATGATAAAAGAATAAACTATGAAAAGACTGGTAGTTGACTATTGTCTAAATCCGTTTTTTTGTATCGAATGGGTGGGATGGAGTATTAATATCAAATACATCCATACCGTATCCATTTAAGGATTTGAATCATTGAACGCGTAACTGAGTATGACGAAGGCTCTGTAGCGTTATCGACCGACCAACTGGCAGCAGAATTCAGAACTGTAATTTTTGTCAAGCTTGAAAAGTTGTATAAGAATTTGTCTTTTAGATACATATTTGGAAAAATCGAAGCTTTTTATCTGAAACTCTATATGTAGTTATCTAGGGAAGCATCAGTTTAAAATAAATATACATACATCTACCATAGTTCTGCTTTAAAAGTATATACGCTTCTTATTGGATGTTTCAAAATAACAATGGTCCAACTCCAATTTTTTTTGTTGATATAATTGGATTTAAAGTTGATGGCTCATAGTAGTTCAAAATATTGACTGAAGGTTTGATGGATCTTCAATATCAAATTTAAACCGTTTAAATTGTGCACAGTGTCATGCTTTTCGACGTCTTCAAGCATTCAAGTGCATGGATGAACTTGAACTGAAGACGAAGTCAGCTGAATTGCATGTATCGTAAAAAGAAAAAATATTCTTTTAGCCGAATAATTAAGAAAAGATCTTCAATACAAATGGCTGAAAAGTAATAACTCATGTTTTTAAAGAATTTTGTGGAGTTGGTCCATTATTATTCTTAAGTACCCAACTCATTATACTTAGGTGCGATAGTAAAAATAAATTTAGGCATTAAGCGTATAGTACAGCCCGATTGGATAAAAATGTATTTTTTAAAAAATGCAACTTTTTATAAATAAATATTATTAATTATAATTCATCTTCTGTCAATCGTACGAATATATCTAAGGTACTGGTGGAGTTAGCACATCAAGGAACGGTCATAAAATACACATGTACCAGCTTTACACAATATAATAAAACAAGCATTCTTCATAATGAACGGAACGTGTTAGAAACTATATTACTTGGAAATTCTATTAAATTGTTATTCATTCTGAAAGCGTTGTTAAATCGCAAACTTCACGATGCCGTCGATGAAGGAAAACTGGTATGGATCTGGGTTAGGTTGGGTGAGTGAATCACTTCATCGAATAACAGGTGACAATCATAAAGCGTTTTGGTTATGACCTCTTTTCAACATTATGGTAAAAATGAAATACATATCGACTCTGGAAAGGGAAAACGACGTAACCCACACTAAAAAATATTGTGTATAACTCACACAAAAAGTGCCAATACACTATATTTATAATATATCGACTGTAAAAAGACAATAGGACTAATCACTCTGTCTTTTCAAAATTTATTTTTGTCGATAATCACAATGTATACAATTTAATACATGTTTTGTTTGGGCTATACACAATATTTTTTGTGTGTAATAAAACGTATCAAGAAAGTAATCCCAATCCTCTTCTTTAGTCGTACTCCGCTGGTGAGAGTCACCTCCGCCTATTGTAACAACTCCTTTTTCTAATACAATTCTTCGCCACTCCCTCCTGCCCTCCGCTGCTCTGAGGGCCATCGGTAAGGAGAGGCCTGTGGCTTTCTCAACTTGGTCGCTAAGAGATTAAGGGCCCTTCCGCGTCCCCTTCTGCCTTTGACCTTTCCTGTGACGACGAGCCTCTCATGATTTCTGATAGGCTTGCGGGCGATGTGATCATACTGACCGACCGCTATTAGTTGGCCTTTTTGACAAGACGTCGCGTGACGAATGTTATTGTGACTTTTACTGAATTATGACTTTTCGTCTCTTCGTCTCTACAGAACTGACAAAATCAATCAACCGTAACGCTAATTGATTGACTTGGCATATACTTGGTAGAACTTCATTGTAATAGCATAAATATTTTAGAACTGAATACTTTGATATTTTATCCTATCGTAAAGCTAATGTTCGACGCAAGAATTTGTTTTTAAAGCTAAGCATACAGTATACCCTCGATAAATCACGAACACTACCAACAACATTTCTTTTTTTAAATATCTTTATCTACTAGACTACAGTCATACATAAAATTTTTCGACCAACCAGATTTCGCCTTTTAGCAAATACATTCTTTCAATATCAAAATTCAGTACATCATTATTTTATATTGAGTACTAAGCTATATTAATTAGTTTTTCGCTTAACCGAATATTGTAGTGTTAACTTGTCCATCTGTGTCAAAAAGAAAACCCTCACGCGACCGTTGAATTGCAGTCCGTTGATATCGATACGCTCGGGTGATTCAAACCCCATCAGGTTAATATAGGGATACACGTCCAGTTTTACTTCCAATGCAATTAAAGACAACACATAATGCAGTACATCCAGGTAAATAAGTCCAGTATAAATTACGTCGAATTTTAACCGAAATAAAAATGTTGTAATATACAAATTAGATTAACAATATGGCTATAGCCCCGGTTACGTAATGATGGGATACTTCTAGGGATTCCAACTTGACTATTCAATATCCAAATATATTCAGCCCTTTTTTAATTATTCGAATACTATTCATAATAATTTGAATGAAATATTTTACAAAATCGACGAAAGATCACATCACAATTTTTCCAGATTTCAAGAACAATATTAAATACCCCAGGTAATGGATTTTTTATCTTCTCCCAGCTCGGGCGCTTTCAGTATCTTATCATAAATAATACTTGAGCTTGACGAATGACTCTATGAAATTTTTATAAGATGTAGATATCTCATCCTGAAGAAAATATTATATAATATGTATCTCATTGATTTAAAATTTAAATATATGGAATAATGATTATAAATGAACATATAGTATGTAATACGTTCAAATATAGTAAAAATAATAACTATTGAACAATGAATGCATATAAATTAAGTTATAGTATCCGAATTTAATCACGACACAACAAATGAACATTACACAAACTGATAAAAATATTGCTAGAATAATTTAGTAGGTTACTAGTTTATCGTAGGTAAAAATACGCGGGCGTATCTGCGAGCATATCGACCTTGCAGAGGAAAAAGGACGTAACCCACAC
Source organism: Himalopsyche phryganea (assembly GCA_022494535.1). Lineage (NCBI taxonomy): Eukaryota > Metazoa > Arthropoda > Insecta > Trichoptera > Rhyacophilidae > Himalopsyche > Himalopsyche phryganea. The sequence goes on from JAGVSL010000025.1 coordinate 5,314,480, forward strand.
ACAAAAAATACTGTGGATAGCCCAAACAAAACGTGTATTAAATTGTATACATTATGTTTATCGAGGGAGAAGTCCTTTTGCCTTTCTAGAGTCGATATATTATAAATATAGTGTATTAGCACGTTTTGTGTAAGCTGTACACAATATTTTTTTGTGTCAGTTACGTCTTTTTTCCTTTCCACAGTCGATATGTTTTTATCTGGTGTGAATTATGTTCACATCTTATATGTTTTAATTCCTTTTCAATTAATAAATTATATCAAAAATTGTTTAAGTCTACTGCATTTGCATCGTTATAAATGAATTCTTTTTTACATTTTGCGTCAACAAGTTTTTGTTTATTTAAAAAAAAACCATTATTCAAATTAGATACGAAATCACACACACAGGAACACTACAAAAAAGCGATATTTTAGAATGTCAACATATTTTTTACAAGAATATAGGGTGCTTGTTCCTAAAGTCAGCCGTCGCCAGTAGTCGGCCTTTTGATATTAAAACTTAATTAATAGTGAATATATTTACAAAACAGCTTTTTTAATTCGTGTATGTAGTGATGCCACTTGCCAATGTATATCTGCACTATACTGACATATATGATGCAATACACAATTAAAAAAGCACATTTTTACTTTGCAAGTTTCGACACATTCATGTTGTATGTGGATCGCTAACAAAATATACTTTATATTGTCATGCTTTGCATCATTATGTTTTTTATTGTTCTGTCTACTATCAGTAGATTATTTTACGATATTGTGATTTCATGATTTCACTGGGACAATTGGCATTTTTTTGTAAACTTATATTATTTTGTGCTTGGTACAATATTTACTATTTTAGTTGAAGTTGGTTACATTGCTTAATCCCTGTTTAATGGAATAACAGCGAAAAAATATGTATTTATCATTCATTGACTCAAAATCCCTTTTGAAAGTACACCTGTCGCTTAACTGGCTGAGCACTGGCGAAACGACCGTATTTTGTTTTATTTTGACTGCATAAAATGTTTATTTATTAATTAATTTGGCAATACAGACAAATTGCTTTTACTACAGCGAATTTAATAGGTGTTGAGATAGAAGATCATACGATGATGATATCGATATATGCATCAAAACTCCATAGTGTAATCCAAAACATTTATATTAAACTCATATTATAGGACATATTATGTTTTGAAAGAACCATTATGTTTGCTCAGGCTAATCGTAAAGCGTGGTATAATTGTCACGAGATGGCTTTATATACGCGGTACAGTACTAGCTCAGGGCTCTGCAAAGTTTCCTCAAAAGATATATATATAAAAAAGCGACACGTCGTCATATTTTTTTAAACGTTTGTTTGTTTTCTTGGAAGGTTTAGAATGATCCAGGACTGCCGTTCGAACACTTTTAATAATGCAATGGTTTCTCGGCAGTCATTTACCTGATTTGCCGATAAGCCGTCATTAGAAAGCGGTAGCTATTCACTTCCTAATTACCTACTGGCTGGCAACGGATTCACGGACTGTTCATTGATCAGTTGATAATACTCGTGATGAGTGAAATAGGTCCTGATCATTATAAACCTGTGGAAGTAACACAAACAAATTGTGATTTATTTTTTTAAATATAATGCCTTTTCACTAATAATAACACCTTAAAAGCAAAAAGAGATTAACCGGACCGAAGTGGCGTTTGCGCTGAGACCTTTTAATTGACGCTAAACGCCGGTAACCAATCATTTGCCCCCTTTCGAACGGGCATTCTCAAAGGCTATATATACTAGGCAGATGCAGTGAATTTTTATCTTTCTCGTGAAGGGTGCAAGCGAGATATAAGGGCTGCTCTTTTATCATACTTGCTTATTATACACAAGTGAGATTTTGTGATAGAAATTCATTCATCGCAAGCCTATTGTTTACTCATATATTAATCTTTTCATTTGATAAATAAACGTAATAAAGAAATTATAAACATGGACAGAGTATTGGATACAAGAGACAAACTATTTAGTTTGCTTACAATGAGCAAGCCGCGGCACACCTAGTATCACCTTACTAGTCGATCATTTATACTGATTACATTAAGAAGATTAATAATTTCAATTTGGGATCAAGCTCGCCACTATTCAGATACTCATGCAATTAGTATGATTTGAGAGACGTGCCACCTTTGCTGGGTCTGTGACAGAATGCGACAATAATTCCATCAGAGTCTCCTAAGTCCTTTGTACTGTAGCGAAGACCACAGCTCGACGTATAATTTTCACATCCGAATCAATATAGACCTGTTTACGCAGAACATTGAAAATTCTTACAGGGAAGTCAATAAATATCCTTACTTGGGGGTACCAATATCATTTGTATTGGCTTTAAGTCGAAGTTAAATAATATCGGATGTGTGAACGACCTGATAGTTTGCGTGTCGAGTTAGATCAACCTTTTTACACCCACCGCCCATTGTTTCATATTTTTTATAATAAACTTTCCTTACCGCCTACTAACATCGCAGTAATTCAATCCAGTGTAAGAATGCAAAAAAATTTAAAAGATGAAGGATTTGAAAAAAAAAACGAAAACGTATTTCTTCGTATTAAATTTATTTCCTTTGGGTTTTTCACATCTAGGTGCCAGTAATTGATTTGTTAATAGTGTAACAGTGTTTATATCTTACCCCCCCCCCCCTCCACACGTCCAGTAGAATGTAATAAAACCCACCCCACGCTTTTAAGAATTAGAATCATCGTTTACCTTAGAAATAAATAACCTTGCGATACGGTTAGTCTGAAGATGCTTGTTAAAGAGGCGAAACGCATCACGTTAGTGATAAACCAAGTGGGATAACTAAGTTACCAATTTTTAATTTTATTTTATATTACGTATTTATTCTTGTGAAATATGGGTACACTATTTTTGAACAATTTATTTAATACATGATACAACGCAATTTCATGAGTGACGTTTATTCTCACAAATCTAATTAGGTCCTGTGTTTACAAACAAACAAGTCGAAAGTCCACCGCGATAAGCGAAAAAGGTAGCGAAAAGGGCAAAAATACCCATGCATATGCACCCCTACACTCGGCCGTCGAGCTAGCGTAGCGAATTGTCTTCAAAATGTCTTCAAGTAAACTAAGCCATGAGTCGAGTTTAACAGATGGTTTCGATGAAAACTAAAGTACCCACCGCCCACTAGTGGGCGGTACGGACCAGGTTGAAGACCAGTGACTTATATCAACAAAAACACTGCAGTACTGCAATGTCAGAAGGAAGCGGGAAACTAATATCATAAACAAAGCCTTGTAAAACCAATATGTATTAAAACTGAAAGGTTTAATGGAAAAGAAATTCGGTCGTTAATTTTGACAAATAACGTCATACTTGAAAACGACGTTGAAAAAGATTATTTTATTTATGTAATTATTACTTGTCGTTTTGTAATGACCCTGTATATATGCATATTGTGTTTGAATTATTTTACGACTAAAATATTACGATAAACATTTTAGTAGATTATAAAATTCGTTGATAGATGTAAAGCAAGTTAAAACATAACATTATAGATAATGGAATACAAATGCTCAGCTTTTTGAAGTACTACAGCGCTGATGGATATGTTTACAATGTTACATACACAAAACACTTATCTCCTAACATAACGTTATAAAATCAACTCGATATTTTAGTAGGCGTATTTATTTTTAAAATATTTTACGATTGTAGCTAACTTCGGATTATTTTTAAATAATAAAGAGTGAGCTGTGAAATTTAAAAATAAAACACAATATGTTTGTACTACTTCCTACATGTTTACAATAATCAGGATTTGATATTTGGAAATTTCTGAATCTGCCATTTTGTTTAATGAATATTTACGCATTAATTTAAACTCATTATATTTTGCTCAGGTATTGTTTTTCTAATGAATCTTTATTTTTGATTTTATCTGTATTTATTGATTCGTGAGAAGCACTTAACATTTTTTATAGACAGTTTAATGTAGTTTAAATTTAATTTGTTTGATTACCTGTAAATTCCTGTCTTAGTTCATGGACCAACTGTTTTATATACTTTGTAATTGTTAGCATTAAATTTTATGAAAATGTCCCTGTTATGATTGTATTTTTATCAGTTGATAATGCTCGTGATGAGCGAAACGGTCCTGATTGTTATAAACATGTAAAAATAGTACAGACAAATTGTGTTTTAGTTTTAAAATACAATGCCTTTCCAACAAGAATTGACAGTTAATATCTTAAAAGTGAGTTTTGAATTATGCCATGTGGAATATGCTCTTTCAACACATTCTGGCATTATCAATATCAATTGTTTATTTAACATTTAAGATTTTTGACATGAATTCATATGGAGTGATTTAAAAATGACTAATTAGCTAAACTGCAAGATAATTTTATACATTCAAATATTTAAAAAGAATCTGAACAAAGCCTTCATTAAAATAATCATGGAATTTACACAAAGGTGGGTGGATCTTGCAAAAATGGTTGTGGTCAGCGATAAATACAGCGTGTGTCAAATAATTATTACCATTCGTAAATCAGTCGAAATAATTCAGATCGATATCATTAAGTGTACATACGACTATACGAGTAGTATCAATCGCTATGTAACGAAAACCAATTGACTCGCGATTAAATTCTAATTGGATTACATTTAGTGATTTGTCTTCTCTTTCTGTCTGCTATTGATGAAGCATAATTAGAATGAGAAAACAAGTGATTCTCGTTCACTACACATTCACAAGATTGTGTCGTTCGGAGTCTTGTCAGAATTGGAAAAAAAATTCTCTGAGAGCCCAATTGTTTTCTCATTCCGTCCACTATTGACAAACCAGTGTTAAGACTGAGAAAATAAATGATTTGCAGTTCAACTTTTCGTGCGAACGTCTGATATATAGGTTAGATGGTGCTGGTCTTATCCAAGTATAGGATTCATAATAAATATTTCCAAGTATCTTCGTGTATATAATCCCAAAGCATTACTAACTGAACTCATTTTTTTGTACGTAAACATAAAGTTGTTCTTAAGTACCACGCCATCAAATGCATTATAAATATTAAACAAATTTACATTCACCATAACTCTGCTCTCAGAAATACAACTATGGATGAATGCGAGCAGGGTTCTATTTCTTTTTAATTTATTGTGAAGTATTAAAACCCCACTTGATTTCTTTAATCAGTATCGTACACCATTGGAAAACAACAGAACCGAATGTTTTTGTCATATTTTGTAAAGCTTTTGGCTCAATGTTGTGTTGTGAATTGTGAATCATTGGTGGAATGGCATCAGAATAAATAATTGTAACGTAAAAATAAATTATTACCAGGTGTTAGTTCCACCTGTCAACATTAGTACAATAAGCTTTATGCGAACGATGCGCAGAGAATGAGAGAGTATGCGCATGCTTTTATGATAAAAATTCACTTACGAATCTCTCTCTGCGTATACGTTTAAAGAGATAGTATCTATGTGTGTCTGCTGTATTACAGATCGGCAGATAAACCAAGACAAATATATCGTTGGTATTGTGACAAAAGGCGTTAAGTCGAAAACCAGCTGTTTTAAGTTATGAATGCATCACGATAGATTTTAGAACGATCTATCGTCTGAAAAAACAAGCTCAGGCATAGGGTCATTTCGTCAGTGGTCGGCCAGTTAAGCGACAGGTGTACTTTCAAAAGGGATTTTGAGTCAATGAATGATAAATACATATTTTTTCGCTGTTATTCCATTAAACAGGGATTAAGTAATGTAGCCAACTAAAAATAAAATAGTTAATATTGTACCAAGCATAAAATAATAGAAGTTCTCCCAGTTGCCCAGTGTTCGGCCTTCACTAAAAAACTTTATAAATATCGCGAACGAATTTACTGAGAGTACACAGAACAATAATAAACATAATGATGCAAAACATGACAATATAAAGTATATTTTGTGAGCGATCCCCATATAACATGAATTTGAATAAACTTACGAAGTAAGTGCTTTTTTTAATTGCGTATTGCATCATATAGTTCAATATAGTGCAGATATACATTAGTGACAAAGCTACCTACACGAATTTTAAAAAATCTGTTTTTTAAAGTATCCACTATTATTTAAGTTTTAATATCAAAAGGCCGAATACTGGCGACGGCTAACTTTAAGAACACTCACCCTATTATATGTATCTTTTACGTAATTTTAAGAAATCACTATGAATGTATTAATTTTTTTCACAGTATTGGTGACAAAAAACTATAAAAATGAATTTCTAATAATAAATCGAATTCGTAAATGATTAACGAATCTCATAAAGTGGACAGTTTAATAAACAATGGTTAAGTTGTGTAAATAAAGAGGCTTAATTTAAGACATCGACTGAGGGTGCGTGATGTGATTTCAATATCGAATTTAAATTGTTGAGATTTTGTACATTTCCATGTATTCGTCAGATCGTGTCGATTCGTGTACTCGAATGCCTGAAGATGCAGAGGCGAAACCCGGGTCGTTAGTGACGAAATACACTATAATAGTTAATATTACGTTGGAAGCAGGGCTGCAGAATCGGAGTGTATAGTTGCGGTGTTTTGTGCCTGTCGTGACTCCGATTACAGCATTACAGCACCGTTCGTTACAGCATTACCCCCAAGTATCTGTAGAGCGTTTATTTTCCTCCCTTAAAATCGTGAAACCTGATTTGAGAGCTTCCACGAATTTCGACTTAATATAAGCAATGCTATATTTAAGAATAAATTCAAATATACTTGATTTTTCACTATTCAGATATTCTTGATTTAAATTAATTTGTTTGCGTGTATACTTAAATGTACTTGTTTCATTTTTATTTATACCTATAACATCTTCTTGTCCTGCAATAAACGACGGTGTTTTGGCCAATTGATGTAGCCATCAAAAAATACGAAAATGGGTTAATGATTGGATTTCATTTTAAAGACGACAGAACAGGTCTCGGCCAAATGATGTAAATTATAAAAATAAATTGACCACTTTTTCTAAGAGAAACATAATTTTACTTTTAATGTGCAAACATGAGAATTTACAGAAGTGCATTTAAAAGATTTATAACGCAACTCACCATATTTTTTACTCTCTCCTGAACAATTTCGATTTTGAGAGTTACATCAATTAGCCAAAATACAGTCGCATTACTATATGTATAACATGAAAAATTTGGATATTTGCCGGATTGCTTGGTTGATGTTTAATTTGAATATTAATTACATATAAAAAGGAAAGGTAGGAAAAAAACTTGACAAAATTAGACTTTATCAGACATTATTAGACAAAATATCTGAGTCGGAGTCGAGTTTTTCTTAACAACTCCACACCCCTGGTTGAAACACTGGAAAAGTGTGCAAAAGCATTCTCATGGTTTAGATACGCGATACGCCACTGCATCTAACATCCTTTTTTGGATAAGATAAGCTCACAATGAGGCTAGGATGACTGGCTATTAGCTAATCGTTCTACCGTACTGTTCAACAATATATATATATAGACAATAACACCGTGCTCAATTTTAATTTTAGTGGGTATTTATTTAGTCTGAACTCTCAATTGTGTTGGCACATTAATTATCCGCATTTGTAAGCGAATTTCGCATAAATTTACATAATTTTACCGTAACTAATACATAATTAATTATCCATACATATTGCAGTCAAATAACAACACATACCTTTGTTACTCAAGTATTATAAAACACTGGGCGGTTCAATTAACACTAAATAAATAAAACAGAAATTTATTTTCGCTAAATTAAATTGTAAAAAAAACTAATTTCTATCATTATTTAAAGTTCTTTCCAATATGCTGTTTTAATTAGTCAGTACAGCACAATGTTGGCAGGGCTTGAAATAATTTAAACAAAAATATCAATATATTTTTTAGCAATATCGACACTCCTTACTTATAATCACGTATAAGTGCCAAATATGCGATTATAATGTCGTTTGAATTTTCGTTGTCCACGCCAGTGCTCCGTAACCTTTCCTCAACCACGGCACACCTAAGCACTCATTAATATTTCGCGACACACCACACGTTAAAATATGTGAATTTCATAAAAAAAAACTTACAATTTATTTATTTGTTTTTATTTTATGTATTTGAAATGGTCGCTTATATATTTGTTAAAGCTTTTTATTTGATGATGTGTATTATTTTGACACATTAGTTCAATGTTTGTAATAATTTGACTGTGAAATTTTTCGCTATCAATAATTCCCAATATATGCAGAAATGTGTAATTTCTATTGAAGGATTATTTTATTTTTCACGTGAGACAAACCTCATTTTATTCTCCATTATTGCAGTTGCACTATCCGTGTAAACACTTAATACAATTTCAAATTTGGATTATTGATATTTTGTACACTTCCATGTATTTTGTCACTAAAGACCCGGGTTTCGCCTTTCAGCATCTTCAGGCATTCGAGCACACGAATGGACTCGAACTGACAGACAGTAAACAGTGTCTTACGTTTATATAGAAGATAAAAATACGACAAATATTATTTACGAGGTAAAATAAATTATACTTAATACAATATTTCTTTTTAGAAGATTATTTTAAACGGAAATCTCAGCAAGCCAATATAAAAATACTAGATTTTATTCATTTTTGACTCACTATGCCGCGACACACTGGTTACAGAGCACTGATATATGCTGTCAGTTCTATGGGTAGGCATCAACCTACAGTGAAAATTAGATTTAAAATAGCAGCTCTGTCCCAATTTTGAAGAAGATCCATGCAGTTGTTACTTTGCAATTGCGTTATGAATCTTAAAATACTCTTCTGTAAAACTCATGTTTGCAGATACAGTATTATATGTAGAGAGTGTCGATATAGTCAAAATTGTTTTTTGCAATTTAGTGTTATAATAAATTGCGAAATATGATACTTACATTTAAAGAAGCTAGTATTTGCTCTGTGATTGAATTAAAATTGGCAACGAGATCGACTAGCTTATGAGTGCATCGAATGCAGGTTGTCGATATTGCATTAGACCTTTATATTGTGAATAGTCATAGAACTGTTCATTCCTGTTCATTCATCTTATACGATGAGACTTCATAATATATAATGGTCGTCGAAGTGGCAGAAGCCGATAAGTCGAAAATTGGCTGTTTTGAGTTACGAATGCAGTACAATAATTTTTAAGACGGTCTATCATCGTCTGTTCCGTGTATTTTTTAAGTAATTTGAAGAAATCTATATGAATTAAGTAAATTTTTATGACAGTTTTTAGTGGTAAAAAGTTATGATTAATATTATTATAAAAGATAATTACTAATAAATTAATCGAATTCTTAAATGATTAAAGAATCTCATAAAATTTCTAGTTTAATAATTAATGGTTAATGGTAAATAAAAAAACTGAAATTTCTTATTTATCTTAAGAATCGATTATATCAAAACACGGTTTTTTGACTTAACGCTTTCTGCCAATATAATGACGACACAAAGCATTAAAGATCTTCAAAATAACAATGGTCAATTTCTAATAAAAAAAATCATAGGTTGTAAATAAAATGCAATATACAAAAATTGTCAGTAAATATTTTAAATGATCAGTTACTTTATAGACGGTCGATAGTTTATAAAAAAGATATTTATTCAATGGTGACCATTGATGATATTTTTTCTTTATGGCTGCGTTATAAATTGTTACTGACCCTCGGTGCATTTATTTACTGACCAAATAATTAGTACTGATAATAATTTAGTACCTTTTTACTACATATATATAACTAGTATTTTCTACCAGGCTTCGCCAAAGATAGAGGACGTTTCTATTAGGTAATTGAAACGTTGGCTAACTAATGTTAAAATTATCAACGTGGACCGTACATCATGTAACAGCAAAAAAAAATAAAGCCCATCAATTAATAATAATGCTCAAAGTTGAAAATAGGGCAGTTGACTTATAAATGGTAGCCAGAATGAAATGTGGACATTTCATGTCGCTAATGCACACCGTTTGGGAGGAATTCTTGTGAATGACAGACAAATTTAAACATTATTTTCTGCCATATAGTAAGAAAATAAATAAGAAAATAAAGATATAAGTAATTAATGAAAAAATCAACAAACCTTTAATTGAACTCTAATAAATCGTTCGCAGAGTAATTAATAGCCACAAGCACTCAAAAATAAATTGGAACAAATATGTGTACATACCGCAAAATAACTAAATTGTATTGTTGATATCTTCAAAACTTGTAACACAAACAAAAACATAGATTCAAAAAACTGATTAAAACAAGAAAAACAAATTTATCTCATTGGATAATAAAAAAAACAAAAGACCGAAATAAAACCAACTCCACTCAACACAAACGAAATTTCTAAAGAGATGATTGTTTCACTGGTTATTTTTTTACCTGTGCGGTCAGTCAGGTATATATTGCGGCAATCAAAATGTGTTATTTGTTTTTTAAGGCTTTAGCGGACGTAAGCTCTCGCCGAAGGCTTTTGTCCTACTGACAGGTTATATTTTAAATCGGATTGCACGCAGCACACTGCACACTGTGAGGTAGACCGGCTGGGGAAGCTTCTCAAAGCTTTTGGGGTGTTTGAACTAATGGCATTTCGGCTTTGAAAGGGTGGAGAGTTTATCGATGACGTAGTTTGTACTATATAAGTAGCACTTGCAACAAAATAGATTGCAGTTACTAATTAGTTTATTCTACATCAGATAGTCCACGTATGCATTATTATTCAAGAATTAACCCTTTGTATGAATACTCTATTAAGTGTCCAAGTAAGTTATAATCCAGAAATATATATTACTATTACCAGCAATTCTTTTTTAATCAAAACTTACCCAAACCTTTATACGACTATCGTAATCGCGATAATAAAAACTGAATAACCGTCTATTAGAATGCAATGGTCGTTGAACATTGGTTGTAGACAATTTACTATATGGGCGGACGGATCACTGAAGGATAAACAAAACATCATGTTAAGCGTACGTCACCAAAATTCGGTAATTTCGTACGATGAATTGTCCGCAATCAACGCTTGATAAAAAATATCCGTGGACCGTCAGTTATACGCAAATTCATAAAAAGTTAGAGACCGATACCAGGGACTTCAACTCGAATATATTCGGCCATTTTTTAACTATTCGATATTCGAATACTATCCGTAATAAGTTTTATTGAAATATTTTACAAATTCGACGAAAGATCACACCACAATTTTTCCAGATTTCAAAAATAATAATGAATACCCCCAGGTATAAAGCCTTTATTTTTGTCTTCATCCAACTCGGGCGCATTCATTTTCTTACCATGAATCATAATACTTACACATACATACTACATACGAATGACTCGGGGTTAAAACGCATTTAAACGTGCTGTAATTTCAGTAATTGAAAAAAAATACTGTTGGAGAATCCGACACAGTTGTAAATATTATTTTTAGTATATATATATATGGACCCTTCCAAGCCAAATAATGAATAACCCGGGTAGTTGTATTTTTTGCCTTCACAATATGTACGTGAATTGACAAGAATATTTTATAGGCATAAATAAAAATTAAACAAGTACATTGATACACGTGAAAATGTATTTTATGGAAAAAGTAATCGCTCGCAACTCCGCAGCCCTGAATTATTACCATATTATTGACAAGGGTTTGACCCTGTGAAGAATTAAGAATTCGATATGAATATAATTGAAGGCTATTTATTATTTTGTTGCAGGGTCTGAAATTTGGGAAGCGCTGCATTTTAGTGCACGGTGTTCCAAAGTTGTTGTGTTCATACAAACATTCCTACCACAACAAGTACCTCCACAGTCGAACGCATGGTGGTTACAAAATACCACCGCTGTTGCCATTTTGGTAATTCAACTATTACTCGACCAGTGTTATATGTACTAGAATTATTAATAATGCCACTTTTCGTAATCACTGCTCGTACTTAAGTAGTTAGAAAGTCAAATGCGTATCTACATTCAAGTCGTTTTTGTTTATATGTATCATATGTTCGTTACGCATTTTTTTTAAATCAATTAACTAACGCAACGAGCCCTAGTTGACGCGTGTGCCAAATACTGCAATTCTTAGCAAAAATCGTTGATGTTATTTTGTCTCGTAATTAGAATTACCGTACATAAATTTTAAACCGCGCTAGGGAACAAAAAAGTGTTTCGATAGTGTTTAAAAGGCGCTAAATGACCAAACAGAACGTGACTAAACAGAATATAAAAAATAAAACCATTTAATAATAATATGTTGTCGTTATTTATTTATTAATCAAATAAACAAAAATAAATATATATATATATATATATACTATATCGATGATGTTTTGACCATTTGAAATTGTTCAGAAGAGAGAAAAAACTGTTTTTATCGAAAACATTATTTGGTGAAATTTGGATTATTGAGATTTTGTACACTTCCATGTATTTTGTCACTAACGACCCGGGTTTCGCCTTTCGGCATCTTCAGGCATTCGAGCTCACGAATAGACTCGAACTGACAGTTCGAGTCCATTCGTGAGCTCGAATGCGTAAGCCGAATGCGAAAGCGAAAGCCGAATGCCGAAAGGCGAAACCCGGGTCGTTAGTGACAAAATACATGGAAGTGTACAAAATCTCAATAATCCAAATTTATTATACAACAGTTTCAGTTTGAAATGGCGAAGAGTAGTTGTCACTGATAAGGTAACTTAGAAAATTTGCAGCTATTTGTTCGGTCGTTTGGTATGTGGTGCTCGCGAAGGATTCTTTGTATACCATGGATAGTCAAGCGCACAAACGTCTCTGTCCTTAGACAAGTTCCCGAAATATAGCATCTTTTCTGCTAATTTACGTTGTTTTTTTGATACAAGACTATCTATAAGAGACGCCTCATAGCCATTATTACGTGACAAAATACATGGAAGTGTACAAAATCTCAATAATCCAAATTTGATATTGAAATTCCATCAAGCACCCTCAGTCGATGTCTTAAATTATTATATGGTGAGTTGCGTTATGAATCTTTAAAATGCACTACTGTAAATTTTCATGTTTGCAGATACGGAATTACACGTAGGGAGTGTCTATATAATAGTGGCTTACATCAAGTTGACGGATCAGAATTTTAAAACCTAAAACCAACGTAAAATGATGTTTCTTTTCCAAAAAGTGATCAATTTATATTTCTAATTTATATAATTTGGCCGAGACCTGCTCTGTCGTCTTTAAAATGAGATCCAATCATTAACTAATTTTCGTATTTTTGAGGACTGCATCAATTGGCCAAAACACAGTCGATGTGTTCGTAATTTTTTCTTAATAATAATTACAGAATGCACCAAATTTATACAGCAATGATTTGTATATCTTTCGTAAAATTTACATATTAAATCAATTATTATTCATCGATCGGCGAGTGGTAACGCTATATGATATCATTCGTAATCATATTGTCGGCCTAGCGATCAGGTGGTTTCTGGTTCAATTCCCAGCAAGGTCAATATCAAATTTAGATTTTTTTCAATTTAAATTTGTGATCTTGGACATGAATGACTTCTAAAAATTCTCATCGAGCTTACCTCGTATGATGTTCTAATATTCAAAATATTTGGCTCATTGGCTGTCAGCTGTAATGCCAGATATTTTTTTTTAATATTAAAAATTAAATATGTTAAAATTAAATATTATGCAATCAATTTAACTTTTCTGTTTTGTCGTGGAACCATTCACTAAATGACAATTCCCATGCGTAGAATATACGCCGTATACTCCGGCTCTAGGATTTAGGATCACGGGATCCATACAGGACTCTAGGATACATACTAACACGTTCTGTGTACTATGCAGAATGCATATCAGTGTAGTAAAAACGGCGTATACTCTACTCAATGCTGTATCTGGCACCACAATAAATTCGGGATAAAAAATATAATTCAAAAATTAAATGTGTGATTTTTGGAGCACCGGGCTGGCGGATGTCGATTACGAGTGTGCGCAGTAGACTGAGAAATCTTCCTACACAGCTGTTTTGTTTGTATATTATACACACATGATTGTATGTGTTGGTAATAATTGGATCCATGTATTGAGAATTATATTATCTCTCACACTCACACATGCAGCAGGACATCCTCTCTTGTTGGATGTACCCAATAAGTGGTTTCGAGAAGATTTTTTGGGTTACAGTTTGTTATGTGAATAATCACAGCGTAAAATTTATATCAGTCGGTTCGCCGTGGCTGATTTATCTATAATTTATCTTTCCTTTCCACGAACGCTTCACTTCTCGAAACCTCGGTCAAACATTTGCACTGCTAACAGTCAATTTTTGGAAAAAAAAACATTGTGTGAACCCCGTAATTTATTTTGAAAACTATAACACATATTAAGTCTACCTTGAAGCCTTAAAGCAATTATTGTCGAAAGAGGTAAGAGTTTTAAGTAATATCTAGTGGCGTTTCGTGGATAAGATATCTGTGGGTGCTGCGGTTGATTAAAAATAAAAAAATGGTTATTTGGATTGTATTTTACTATTAAGATCAACATTTTTAAAATGAAACATCACATGTATTTTTATTTCATTATAAAATTGATTCTTCTGTATTTTTTCCTTGAAAAATATCGCTTTTATTTAGACAGATGTCGCGTGCGTGGTCGGAGCGTTGCACACACACGGGGAACACGAAATACTGCCAAATTCGCAGTTCAGCTCTAGCTGCTAGTCCACCCTTCCCGCGCCCCTCCTTCGACACTCGAGCATATTCCATCGACAACCGTACTGCACAAATTCATGAAGATGCCTCACTTTCTGTTTATTAGTACTGCAGTGTGTGGTAATTATTGGATGTATCGGTGCGCGGGCGAGCTTAATACACGCTTAAATAATAATAATATTTTCACATAATAAACAGAAATTTATGTATATTGTAATAGTACATTTTTCTCAACTTCCTTGGGGGTGCTGCAGGTCTGCAGCGTGTATGGACGAGCCGCGCCTGGTTATATCTATTCTGATATGATAAAATGACAAAGTATTTGGCTTGGCACACTCGTCAGAACTATCTTTGTACTGACGATGCCGTCAAGCCGAAATAGTTATCAACTACCTAATAAAATTTTGTAAAATTAAATACTTTGTTATTTTATCTTATTATAATGGAGTTCTACCAAATAAATCAGCGTTCCCAGATTTTTTTATTTAGCACTGCACCACTGCCTGGGATATTTTCAAACTTCTAACGAGCTAGATTTTTAATTTTCATAAGACACGTGCAAAAATGGCAGAGTGATTTCGTGTCGCTCCTATTTAAATATGATATCTTTATATAAAGGCCATTAACAATCGCTGTTTAACTATCGGAAAATAGATCAACTAATCGTTTTCACGTGACAAGCTAACCATACGTTGAATCCCAGAAACGTGCTTTCACGTTATGTTCTAGGCTTTCGAATACAGCCATAGTTAGAAAAGCTCATGCCATAACACCAGGTAACCAAATCATTCTAAATCAGTAATTCAATTGGTATTTTCGTCAAAAATAGTGAATGATTCCATCTTTCCCTTAGGAAGGCACATAATGGTGCAGTCACCGAGTCTACTTCGAATCGCAACTGCATAACTTGCATCATCCACCAAGCAGGATGTCAGAGTGCATAACTAAAGGGTTATAAATAATTGCACTTTGAGTTAGGTAGTATTCACTTGGTACACTTGAACTTTTGTTTCGATAGTTTGCACTTTGTGTAAGCTGGTATTCACTTGGTACACTTGAACTTTGATTTTAATAGTTTTCACTTCGAAACGGATTCTTTTAACAAAGTACCACAGACTAATTTTGATAGCTTGACTTTAAACGGATTATTTTAATTTTGTATGTTATGGACATAAAAATAAATTATATTAACATATTGCATGTCCACTTAGAACCCTGCTTCTTCATAAATACCACTCCTATAATATACTAGTGAATAAATTGTAATGCGTGGGGCAAAGACAATACAGGCGGCCTAATATAGAGTTGCGACAAGTAAACTAGTCTATGGTGGAAAATCCTATGTTTCAAGTAGTAAAGAATAAGTGACATTTCATTACAGCGTTGTTAAACTATCGATTTCAAAGTGTGAGTATTTATATTGAGTGAAAACTATTTTGTCTATGTGATAATATTTTTTCGTAACTGCAACATATTTCTTCAATGTTTAAATATATTTTTTTATGTGGAATCACTTTATTTTTAGTGAAATAATTTGTTTTTTGTGGAATGTATATGTTATAAGTGAAAACTGTCTTTACGAAAGTGAATATCATCTAAGCAAAAATGCATTTAATTGTTAGCCATAACTAAATATATGTTGATACCAATAGCAGCAACAGAAAATAAATGACCCCTGTAGAAGCTACTAGTTGAGCGCAAGCTAAAAAGTGTAAGCCTCATTACATTGTCATATCGTTGGCCCAGTTCCATAAGATGATATGTCAACAATTTGATGTTTTGAGTTATGTCAGCCATTATATTCGAACACCGCTCTTCTACAGTTCCACAAAAGTACTGCTTGTAAAATGTGAGTTTTCTCTCAAAAGGCAGATATTTGCATATGGAAATCAGCAAAATTAAATAAATTCTCAGTTCCATATATTTATATAAATATCGAAATACCGTATTGTGCAAATATATTTTTGTGAACCGTAGCGTTCCATAAAGAAACAACCTTTAATCCTAAAACTATAAACTCTTGACCACCTATTTGAATAAAAAAAGTAATACAAATAATAAGCCATCACTTTTTACGAGTCAGTTTAGATGAGTCAAAACTTTGATCGGCCATATCTCAAAACTATTAATTTATAGTTGTATCACTATGGAACTAGGCCATCGAATGGCTCTCCATAAAGGGGAATGCAGGTAAAAGTACCATACAAAACAGAATTATTATGGTATTTAAAACAATTATAAAAAGTTACATTTGATTTGACTTGGTAGTTTCGTATTTATAGCACTTTAAGAAACTTCTGAAGACAAAATGGTATTCTTAAAAACCAAGTTGGATACACGGGAATGTTTCAACTGAATTGGGTTGGGACTTATGGTGTTAATAACTTGACAATTGCATTGTACGAAAATATTATCTTAGTTATTTTTAAATTAGCTATTACTGTTGACAGCTTGTTGATAAGGCACGCACTGTTCTCTTAACAGCTAGTTGCAACAATATCACGCAACACTTCCGTCTCACACTGTATAAAATGGATTATGCTGTTGAATTCAGTACACTTGTCAAAAATGTCACAAAATCTATGCCACCTTTCCAAAATCTATTTATTTCGAAATACTTTTAACCAGCACATCGATCATAGATATCTGGTCAATCAGGTGCAGAATACAGTATAATGACATCACTTTACAAGTAAACAATGTAATATGTCGGCCTCTGTGGTCTAGGGCAACAGCTTTACTCTAGCAATCAGGTGGATTTGGGCTCAAGTCACGGCAAAGTCTAAATCAAATTTAGTTTTTTTCAATTTCAAAATTTGTGATTTTGAACATGGTTGATTTTGATATCTTTTCTCCTCGAGTGGAAGCAAACATTAATTCAAATTTGAATTGTTGAGATTTTGTACATTTCCATGTATTTTGTCACTAACGACTCGGGTTTCGCCTTTCGGCATCTTCAGGCATTCGTGTACAAGAATGGACTCGAATGGAAATTTACAAAATCTCAATAATTTAAATTTGATATTGAAATTCCACCTAGCACACTCAGTCGATGTCTTGAGTTATATCTCATTTGAGTTTAAGTTATTTTCAATTTTCAAAATATTTAGTGCCTTGGAAGGTAGCTGTAGTGACAGATATTTTTTGTAGACTCCCGATTATCCGGGATAATGGTTAGGAGAGGCGGCACTTATAAACAAAAAACACGGATAATCCGTACTATGGTTTTTTCTTTTTAAAATACTACATATTGTAGCACTCATTATTTATTTAAAAAATTTCTGATTTTGGTTTGTTTGTAGAAACATGTGCACTTGTAGACGAGTAAACATGGAAGCGAGCTTCATTTTTGCAAAAGCGAGCGATTTTTTCAAACTTAAATTCATGCACGAATACTCCACACATAGATAATGAGTCTACTGTACATTTTTTTTCCATGTCCGCTCCCAATGTGGAGCATAAGGTCTCCTAACGGAGGTATCTCAACAGATTTTTCTATGAGACAGTTTGATACTCAGTCGCTCAACCTCTCTTTATCGAAGAGAGTAGGTATAGAAGGATAGGGCTAGGACAGGACTATTGGTTAGCTAATCGCTCTCGCTACGCCCCGTGAAGATGGGATGGGTGGGTGGTGAGGAGGGAGTTTTAGACAACACAAACACTCAGATTACGAACAGAAATCATTGAAATATCAATTTAAGAAAACTGTCCGCACCGGGAATTGAACCCGCGACATCGACATAACTAATGTTAGCTAGCCGAACCGGTTTATGGCCATTAAAAAGCCATCGGTTGCTAACCGTCGAGGGGCTATCGCTAAAAATTAGAATGCGCCCAGTGGAGGGTCTATTTTAGACAATAAGGGGTGGAACCTACAGTGGTTGAGGTTTGATTTTCAGTTTGACAGAGGCGGCCTTCGGAGCCGGCTGGCGTCGCAAGTGATTATAAATTGTTTTTTTTTTTGTTTTAAAGATAAATTTATGTGTTAAGTAAACGTAAATGTAGACTCAATTTTATGTGTTAGTAATATTTTTGTGTAATAAACCACTGCATCTTCGTTAATTAAATAAGAGATGAACTGGATTTTAAATGGTGTTTGCTTGAGATCCCAGACCTCCCGGAAGTTGATAACCAAACATTCGCCACTCTTCGATTCGGATCTTCTCACGTTATTATCTCTGTAAACACTCAAATTTAATGAATGCTCTTTTCTTCAGTAGTGCAGCTCCACAGAATATTCTCCAAATCTTGATTGATGATGACCAAAAAGACATTTTGGGTTTGCTTTATGTTTCAAAAAATAAACGCACCTTGTACTTTAATACATTGACAATTCTAATGCTCGGTATTCATCTGAGCACTTTGTGCGCGCTCGGCACGCTCAAAACAAATCATTTAACATCCACAAGCACTGAGCAAATTATGACTCACAGCGTGCTGTGCGCGCACAAAATGCTGAGATGAATACCTACCACAAGGTTCCGGAGAGGACCAGGCTACATTTTGGCGAGACAAAGATACGTAATTCTTCGTCGAACAGATTTTTACCACTTTTCAAGAGCAATAAGTAATTTTTGAGAAGACACCGGATCGAAGAGAGGCGAGCGGCTGGTTATCCAGAGTCCTGGAAGAGCTGATCTCAGACAAACACCATTTCAAATCCGATTCAAAACTTATTTATTTTCCATTCAAGATGCAGTGGTTTAACATTACACAAATATATAAATCTTAACACCTAAAATTGATTTTACATTTACATTTACTTAGCAACTGAATTTACTTTAAGTTATAATACAAATGACACAACGAATTTAAATAAAGTCCAATGCAAATCAAAAAAAAACAAACAAACAATTCACATCGTCACGTCACCTCCGCCGCGACGAGACCTCGCTCGTCCGCCTCGGCAGATCGTAATCGACTGTCTACAAATACTTAAAAAAAAACTCCCTGCACCGTCGGAGCTACCTTTTTTCCGTAAAAATGGACTCGTCCAGCGGAAGTACCAGACGGCAATTAAACGCCTGGCAACAAGAAAGAGCCTATTCTGCGAAATATTGCTGTTGCCGCTGGGCGATTTCAGTTCTGGACATTAATGACACTTATACTTAACAAAAACCAGAGTGTGTCATCTTCTTGGGCCTTTCTACTATATAGTGATACTAAAATATTTGTTTTCGTTCACTATAAATGTAAATATCTTTAAATATAAACAAAGCGAGGGATAAGGTGCATGACCCGACGTAGGTAAAGCATTTTATTGATGTTGTTTTTATGGACGGGTTTTTTAATTAACAAAACCGATAAATTCACTTGTTTGTTGATCGAATACTGAAGCACGAGCCGATATTTGTTAATTTATTTGAAAGACATTTTAAGATAGATATAACGAAAAATTAAAATACTGTAATAGGTCTTGATTGAAACAATTACATTGAAGCTCACATGTCAAGATTTTTTATGGATTTGGATAAGATTTTTTACTTTGATTAGATTGTAGAAAACATTAAGCAAAAAATTACATCTCTTCTAGTCGTATATATTATAAAAAAATCATAATTTAAAATAAGCAAACCCGTATTTTCCATATATCTTTACATCACGATTCGTACTTTTACCCCGGCAAATACAATCTTGTCATAGTTCTTTAACGAACCGTTTTATATATCTTGTAATTTACTGTTAACATTCAATCTTATATAAATAGCAGTGACATGATTTTTATTGTTATCATTCGGTAATGCTCGCAATGAGCGAAATCGGTTCTGATCATTAATTATAAACATGTGGAATGTAATGCCTTTCCACCAAGAATGGACAGGAACACCTTAAAAGTGACAATAAAAAATGCTCAGACTAAACTTTATGATATCTTTATTTTCAGGAAACAATGGACAGGCTGCAGAGCAATTCACATCGCATTGGCCTCAAAGTCAATGCGAGTAAAACCTCTCTGTCCAGACCCAGACTGCCCTCTGACGAGCGCGGGGCAAGACATCGAGAGAGTCGACGGCTTTAGGTACTTGGGGGTACACATCACGGGAGATGGCAATCCGCGTAAATATCTCGCAACCCGATTAGGGATAGCTGGAGCAATGTTTAACTCAATGTGGAAAGGTTGGGACTCGCGGTTGTACTCGGTCAGAACCAAGTGCCATTTATGCAACGCATGCATCCTGACGGTGTTGCTTTACGGCTTCGAGTCATAGCACCTCACCAAGGCACAGGGTAACCATGTACTATGCTTTGAAAACAGATGTTTGCGGCGAATACTAAGGGTACGGTGGTTTTATTTTGTCAGGAACTCGGAGGTAAGAGAACAGACGGACTAGCCTCTTATTACGTCCAAAATAAAAAAGCGACGATGGACCTGGCTTGGACACGTGCTGCGGATTCCCCAGGAGAGCCTGAATCCTGCCTGTGTCTTCTACCAACCAGATGAATTCTGTCGCCCTGGAAGGCCGCTGATGACAATCCATAGGATGTATTCGGCGGAGCTACGGGACGCTGGAATGACCTGGGAGGAAGCGAGGAGACTGGCTGGGGACAGAGAAACTTGGAGGAACTGCTTGATGGCCATATTCTCCGAATAGGGAGCGGATATGGTTTAAAAAATAGATATTTCCACACTTAAAGGGTACGTACTGTCATCAATCGAAAATTCTACCTCTATAGAACAATAGGTAATAATCGTATGATAAAATTATAGAGTATGTAATAAAAAGTGTTATTATCTGAAACCAATTATCGAGAATAAAACGACTATTAGTGCATTAAAAACGAAAACGAATTTTTTAATCAATAGAAACCATAAAAATACGTCACAACAAAGGAAATATAGACAAGTGTAATTACGCGTTAATAGACAAAAAAACTACTAATTCAACATTATTCGAGCACTTATTTAATACTGTCACATGGTCCAATTTAATTTCGCAGTTTCTATATGCATCGAGAATACTTACAACATACAAGGAATTACAAGTAAAACTTTATGAATCACGTTTGACGTCGTTTTAAATCAACACAACGCTGAAGTGAGTGAGTAATAATTTCCAATTTAGAATTTCCGGCGCGGAAATTTTCGCGACATTCAAAATGGCGGGGTGGATTTAAAATGGCGCTTGCTAAAACGGTCACATAACCTTACTTTACGACTAGTCATTACGTTAATTCTTTACGTGAGCAATCAAATAATGGAAGTGAAAATCAGGAATGAAAACCTGTTGCAAACAAATTAGATTTAAAAGAAAACCGTTCATAAATCGATGTTCTCGGTCTAGAGCTGTGAAGACGTAGTAGGAGAGTTATGGGCGTCATTTATGGGCGCCGACTCTGAAACGTTTTTATATTGTTTTCAGTTGTAATTAATTGAAACACGCTAGCAAAAAAACATTTCTTTGCGTAACAAATCAATGAAACTTTTTTAAAGTGTTATAATCTTAGTTGGAGTACATTCGTAAACATCTCAACCCAGCGTTAAATAGAACACGTCATATTAATCACCGAATTCTTTTTCTTAGTCGTATTCCTGACGTGTGAGGATGGTGATCTCTGCCTACCGCAAAAACTCTACTTCTTTTGACGATCCTTCGCCACTTGCTCTTGCACTCCGCTGCTCTGAGAGCCATCGGTAATGAGAGGCCTGTGGCGTCCTTCACTTTGTCGCTCCAGCGAGGACCCTTTCTTGTCGACTTCTGCCTTAAACCTTTCCTGTGAAGACGAGAATTTTCGGTAAGCTTGCAAGTGATGTGGCCAAAAAACCGAGCAGGCATCTTGTATAGACGGCCGAGCGTTTATCCTGTATTTGGAGCTTTTTCAGGATAGAGACGTTTGTGCGCTTGGCTATCCATGGTATACAAAGAATCCTTCGCGAGCACCACATACCAAACGACCGCACAAATAGCTGCAAATTTTCTAAGTTACCTTATCAGTGACAACTACTCTTCGCCATTTCAAACTGAAACTGTTGTATAATATGTCGTATGAAGCATGAATAAATATGTACTAAATATACAAATTCGCTATCATCATCTAGATAGTTCACTATCACTACAAAAATAGTACACATTGGTTGGCATCCGTCGTAGGTATTATCTGCTGTTTTACTGGCTTGCGACACAAGTGGGGAGAGAATGCGATTTAATCATTCGTGGGGAACCTTTTTTACATTGCTTTACATCGGATTTCAACTTCTCACCACGAATGCACTCGAAAAGATTCTGAGCAAAAATAAATAAGAAGTCAAATTCGCCAATGACTAACAGTCCAATGTCACTGCTTTTACTGCATATTTAACAAAAATGTTTCGTGAAATATACTTTCATCCTTATAGGTGGTTGCAAAACCAATTCGTTTAATTATCCAAACTTTTTAACCAGGGGTGTGTAGTCGTCCAAAAAACGCTTGACTCCGACAAAAGGCCAATAGCCCGACTCTCAGATTGCGATTAAAAAAAGTCTAACTTTATTAGGTTTTTTTCCTACCTTTCCTATTTATGTGTGATTGGTCTTCATATTAAACACCAACCAATCAATCCGACAAATAGCCAAATTTTCCGTATTATGCATATAATATATACATATCGACTGTGGAAAGGAAAAAGGACGTAACCCACACACAAAAAACATTGCGAATAGCCCAAACAAAATGCGTATTGTATACGTGTATTAAATCGTACTATCGAAAAAAAACTATTTTGAAAAGACGGAGGGATAAGTTCTTTTGCCTTTATACAGTCGGTATATTATGAATTTATGTACAAATATAGTGTATTCTCACGTTTTGTGTCATACACAGTATTTTTTGGTGTGGGTTACGTCCTTTTCCCCTTCCACAGTCGATATATAAATGTATATTGCAGGACAAGAAGATGTTATAGGCAGAAATAAAAATGAAACATGTACATTCATACACGATGAAATGTAAAAATGCATTTTATAGACAAAGAAGTCGGTTTCCTAGATACGTACTCTCAAAGTCAAACATAAGGACTCATAATAGCTACAGATGGATTTAGAAACGATGCTATATTTATTAAAATAAAGCACAGAATTTTTGCACTAATTTCATATAATGCTCATAACCAGTTTCGCTGATAACGAGCATTTTCAACTGATCCTACAGAACACCATTCCTTCGACCAAGAATTGACAGTTAACAACTTTAAAAAGAAGATTGCGGTCGAGTAGGAACTAGCAGAAGTAGTTGATCACTGCAAGCCATTTCCAGAATCGAAAGGAGATGAAAAAATAACAGACTTTGAACACAAATCCATAAATCGATCGAAAATCAATGTAGGGTTTATTCAAGGATTCAAATCATCGACCGTGAAACCGACTATAACTAAAACCCAAAACAGCTCACCAGATTAGCTACAGGACAAGCAATGTGTAATATTATAAAAAAAAACATACGTGAAGATTCTTTTATAACTTGAAATCACGATGAAAATACATTTTTACGCTCTACTTGTAGTTCTTGAGTTAAAAGCTTTACACTCTAGGTTGAGTGTATATTTATTCAATCACATTTCAACGATCTAAAATATTATAGATTATACATTGATTTTGAATCAGTTCTTAGGTTATGCACCACTTTTCTGAACTAAATCGGTACAAATTGAGCGTCTCATCCGACAAACAAATCATAAACGCTGTCTAAAAATAGTCTCTTCATCAAATCATCATCAGCACCAGCAGCGTGATCGTCACAGGGATCTTTTGAAAGAGAAGTTCCACTTGTGGACGGCCATTTTAACTGACTCAATTGACAATTTAGTACGTAGTTATTATTGCACTAAATCAACCATGAACAGTACAATGTTGGTACTAATCTACTGAAATATGCGGATTAACCAAAGTACATATCTGTAACTCAGAGGCTAATAGTCATATATCCAAAAATAGCGAAATTGAATTATAAATGTCACATTATTTATAATTTTAAGATCTATAGATAGATAAATAAAACTTTGGCGTATGTGGGTTGGTTACCGAAAACCCCTATCCAAAATTAGTCCGATGTCATTTACGGTGTAAACAATCTTATGCTTATTGAATCCTAAAATAGAACTCATGATTTCACCCCTAAATTAAACTATTCAAGACCTTTATCTATCAACTGCAAAAGAACGAAAACAATAACAGAACAACAATGCTAATTGATATAAAATAAAAACCGCCTAAGAAACACGTTTTTGATCCTGTTGTAATGTTAATAAAATGGACGAAGGACTATTAACCTCTCACGTGCATATGTCTTCATGGTATGATAGTTATTTTTCATATAAAATATAATATATTATTGATTAATCCGCATATTTACCAACATTTTACACAAATCGTAGTAAAAATAGAGACATTGTCTTTTTATAAGTAAAAAAAGATCTTTTATTTTTAGCACGCTTTGTGTATAATGTTGGTAAATATACGGATTAATCAATAATATATGATATTTTATATTTTATATAAAAAAAAACAACTATACTGTCTTCCTGTCGGCGCCCGTGGCGCAGTTGATAGCGTCGTTGGCTACGGCTACGGATGTCTCGGGTTCAATTCAGACAGTTTCATAAATTGGTCTTTCTATCGATTTATGGATTTATGTTCTAGTCTGAGTTTTTATGATGTCTAAAACTAATCCGATCTTCATGAGGCGTAGCGAGAGTCCTAGCCCTATCCTTCTATCCCTACTCTCTTCGAAAAAAAGAGTGGTTGAGTAACTGAGTAATAAGCACTTCTCATAGAAAAATTCTGTTGATATACCTCCATTACCCATTGAAGAAAAATATCGTCTTCTTAAATACACATGAAAATCGCGTTTAATACTCGCAGACAAGGTTGAAAATCTTACGCAGGACGTATGCTCAAACAAGTGCATGTTTCTAAGTCACGAGTCCTTGAAGCACAGCTTCCAACTCGCTGAACCATATTTCTGTCATCAATGTTTATGTTTATGTATTGCAGCTGTTAATTAAATACCGATTATATATAGTATAATAATGCAACATGATATTGTTTTAACACGTCATTAGGATGGCACTTAGTCACATCTTGTTGCAAAGAACAGAAACCACAATACCGCGCACGTGAGCACGTGTCAAATCATGTCTTAAGATTAAAAAAAACATTTCCATGTCTATGCTGTTATTATCAATTATAACACTATGCCAGTGGCTTCCAAACTTCATGTTACTACGCCCTTTTTTGTAAAGTTTTTGATGTCATTGCAGTTATTGCTGAAAGTCCCGTTACGCAAAATGCAAAGTACAAAGTGACGTGCGTTTCAGGAGTAGATTTTAATTTTATATTATAAAAGTTTGTTCAGCTCTGGAAATTATATTTCTATTGAAATTTTCACGCCACCCATTGCACTAGTACGCGCCTCCCAGTTTGGAAACCGCTGCACTATGCCATCTTCAATAATCTCTACTATTAATCTTAGTGTCATGACATATAAGTATATGCATTTAAATATGTAATTAAAATAATATTCAGAAACAATTCGTCGATTGTGTATGAAAATGAACTTCCATCTAAATATAGAATAAATTTAAAAATAATAATTGCAAGTATAACCGATTTAGAATGCAAAACTCGCAACTCCACCAAGTAATTTGTGATGATATATCATTAGGCAAAAATAGCAAACTATTTAGTTCCACAAAATAGCTACTTCGACATCACGCCATAGTTTGATTGAAGTGATTTTTACGACCGGCACGAAGTGCTCCACTCAGCTTCAAAGCCGTGATACAATGGGCGATGTTTAGGTAAAAACGCGGATTGTTTGTCAGCAAAGGATCCCACCGAATAACGGAAAAGGGAACCAAGCAAAAGAGAAATCTATACCGACGGTCGGTGTCGGATTATTATTCCAACGAATTTTTGTGAGCGGTAAACACGGCTATTTGATGTGAATTATTTACAATTATTAAAAACAATGAATTTTATGCACAATAATGAATTTACTAAATGAATGAATCCTTGCTTTGTCACTACCTGATTTCCACACTAATTGTGCAGTGAAAGGTGATTCGAGCATGATTCTGAGCACCTTGGCGCAATGTGGAGGTGTTAAGTTCTAAAAAATAAATAACACTTCAATCAATGATGGCACTTTTTCCAAAAATCTACATCATTTTTGTCCTGTTCTATAGCCGAGTGGTTAACACTTTTGAGCGTGCGAGCCAGCGGGATCAAATACCAAAAACGACATTATTGATTGAGGGGTTAGTGCCCAAAAGCGATCTGTAATGTTCTTACATTCGTTCCCAACGACTTTCTGTTCTTATCCTTACTAAAAAGCGGATGAATTACAGCCAGTTCTAAATCTTTTCAATACATGATGTATTCCGTCAATTGGTCAACTATACCCAATGATATAGTAAGGTACACAGCCCCTAACCATTGTTTTAAATCCGTCGAGCGCAATCATTATTTCAATATGCGCTCAGAACACATGTTCGAATTTTAAAAATCAATCACAATTTACCAATAGGGCAATACTGTTTGTACATGTCTTGCTTATATTATGAACATACAGTGCCACCTCATCAAGAATAAAGAAACTATTTTTATATTATTATTTAAATATACATTCATCGTATATGTAGTACGAATTTCGAGAGTGTGTGTAAGAGAAAACCGTATTAAAGAAAAATATATAAAGTATATATCGACGGTGATTTGGCCAATTGATGTTTTTATCGACAACATTATATGATGAGTTGCGTTATGAATCTTTAAAATGTACTCCTGTAAGTTCTCACGTTTAAAGATATGGGATTATACGTAAGTCGTAAGTACGTAAGTGTCAATATAATAGTGACTTCATCAAGTAGGGGGGTCGGAATTTTTAAACTTAAAACCAATGTAAAATGATGTCTCTCTTCTAAAAAGTGGTCAATTTATTTTTCTAATCTACACCATTTGGCTGAGACGTGCTCTGTCATCTTTAAAATCAGATCCAATCATTAATTCATTTTCATAGTTTTTGAGAGTTACATCAATTGGACAAAACACAGTCGATATGTTCGTTATTTTTTCTTAATAATAATTAAGGAACGCAACAAATTCAAGCCGCAATGATTTGTATATCTTTCAAAAAAATATAATACTAAATTAATTATTTTTATCGATCGACGTGGCCGAGCGGTAACGCTATATGATATCATTCGTAATTCTATTATGCAATCAACGATTTATATTTGAATGTTCATAAAATTGGTATATTTAATCGACTTTGTATCCAAAATTATTATGAATATCCACGTTTTAATCTCACTACAGCGAATTAAAAACATTGAGTGTAGAGAGAGCGATAGATTAACAGCTAGAACCATTCATTACCGCTTCAAGTGTATCCTTTCACGAGTGATCTACTCATAAAAAGTTGTCTTTCAATATTTGACTTTACCACATTAGTAAAAATCTCACTTAATCATAAATGAATGAATATTCTTATCTTCACTTCACGTAATTAATATAAGGCCTTATCTACTCCTAACTTCGGTCCTGGTCAACGATATGTCGTTAGTATTCACGGTAGACAACTTTGAATAACTGGTGTTGCGAAACTATAATCTACCTCTTTCATTTTAGACTGCACTCTTTAAAAATGTTAGGTAATATATTATTCATATATTATTGACATAATAAAACGACTATATTTTTTTCTTTATATTACCAAGTACGCGTAAAATTATATCTAAAAGTCGTTACATATATTATTTTTTACTTGATCTCAGATACAAACTCTATTAACCCGATGAACGCGCTGGACATGTTTACATATCCAAGACTTTATCTCGCATTTACGGCCAAACTAGAAGTAAACACTTGTGGGTATATGCTTTAAAAAATAGTTAAATCTTTTAGGTAGAGAAATTATGCAACAGATCATGAAAATGTCAAGTAGAACAGAAGGAAATATATTTTTGAAAATAGTTCAGTTTTTCGAATTTCATCTTTGACCTGCCGATACACAGCATTAATCATCAACCCAATTTATTAGACATACGCCTGCGGCTACGCGTTTGCTTTTATGCGTGTTGGCGGTGTATATAAAGACTGGTCACAACCATTTGGCTTCCATAGTCGTGGATTAAATATTTTTCGGCTTCTTCATTTTCTTCGATTTTTTTTAGCGATTATGCGATGAGTTTAGTTTACTTCTTGATGTATTTGGAAAAACTAATATATATTTCACATAATTCTACATTTTTTACTGTTGAAATTGTTCTATTTTTTGACATAGTGAGCGTTTTAACGGATCAATTGACTGAAAATAAATTCGTACGAAAACGGCTCGCTCTGTAAGGGTTAATGATGGGTTGATTTTGAAATTACCGACTTATTCAATAGAACTCTACTTTGAAAGGATAAAACACAGAATTTTATAAGGTTCATTTAAAAAAATGCCAATTTTGCTAATGAATAAATTAACTCATTATATGTTTCGTACTTAATTTAGTCATTTCTGTGTGCGAAAGGAAAGGGAGTCCAAGTCTTCAAAATTTTTAAATGATTTGAATATGCCAAAATAACTACTATGCATATAAGAAAAAAGGGACAAGTTGAATCAATGCTGCTGAATTAGTAAAATTCACATTTAATCATCAAATTTTACAGCAAATGCAAATCTTGTTCACTCGAAAAGTGCCAATTTTAGATTTAACGCCCTTTTCCCTTCGGATACAGATTTATTTGTAAAATATCCTGCTGATTTTAATCGTAGATAATTGAATTTCATTTATTCTTAATTTGTATGATCATCTGTCAATTCTTAGTCATAAATATTTCTATTGTTTTGAATGTATTTTCATTTAGTCTGCTTGGAAATATTTTTCTTCATTATTTGATAATGCTCGCAATGAGCGACTCCGGCCAAAAAAAATGTTTTAATTTTATAATCTTTTTCCAACAAGAATTGACATTTAACACCTTAAAAGTGATTAAAAAGTATTAACGCAATAGAATATTTCTACTTTGCTATTTAATACATTTTTAACATTATCTTATGAAGTATAGATGGATGGATATATCATGATATTTAAGCTCTGGTGTAAGTTTTGCAATAATGTTTTTAAACGCAACCGTGAAGAAACAAAAAAGGATTCTACATCAAAAACACATTAACGATTTTTTAGCCCACTTTAATTTTACAGTGCGTGAACTCTGAACAGAGTCAAACGTTTTTAATCCGTTCATTACCCTTAATAACTACTCTCACAAACGCCATCCTTATATTTTTACTCTTTGAAAGTTGTTTTGAGATTTCAACAAACGCTAATGTGGAAATTGAAGTTCGAAACCCTAAAGCGTCGATTACACTAGGGGACAAAATAAGCAACACGCCGCAGGACTAACGGAGGGGCATTTACGTCGATACTACGGGAACAATGCCGCCTAACGATTTTTCCTTACACACCATAGCTCTCGTCAGTTGCCGCAGAAATGGTTCCCGAAGAGCTTATGTTGGCCAATTTCTAGACAAAATGAGTTATGAATGTAGTTTTGTGGAATATAAAATTTATGTTAAGCCTATGAAATCATAAAATTACATATTCTGATGAATTTGAAGCATTTTGAATTGATAAAAAATAATTAATATTAAAACGTCACTTGACAGTTGACGACAATATTATAAACGCTTTTAACCTCCAAAAAGTGGAGCGCGGTATAAAAATGAAAATATATCACTCAGTAAAGGCATACATAGTGCCGTCATATTTAGTTGATTTATAATTTTCAATAATAAATACATTTATGATTGAAATCACACGTATAAACTCGCACACATTTGACATGCTGCATTTCGCGCTTGCCGCGCGAGCGAGCGCAAACAGCATTTCCCGCGACACGTACCGTCTTTTTCGGAAAATAAGTGTGATTTTCAGGATTTTTTGGAATATAAGCCCTCCCCCAAAAATAAGCACTAGTTAAAATAATCCTACTGGTTGGATAACTTCCTTCAACGACATGGACTAGATGGAAGGAGATCAAAAACAATGTTTAAGCTGGAAGACAATGAAGTTGTTAAACGTGCACTAGCATTTAAGCTTTTTGTTGATATGAAATAACTATTTAACAAAAATATTTAAATCTACTTATCGTACTAGAAAAGTAAGCTCCCCAATAATAATCCCTAGCACGTATTTTGGACCAAAAAGAAAGCTAGACAGTGTCTTATTTTCGGAAAAAGACGGTAGAAATCCCGCATTATGCTGCATGCAGCATTGAGGAACAGTCGGGACGCTGCAGCGTCACGGTAAACTGTATGCTGCAAGTCGTGCTGCGGGGCATTTTGTTTCCTAATGAACACGATGTTTAACTCAATATAAAAATATAAAATTAGAATTGATAACTTAGTTATTCCACTTGGTTTATCACTAACGTGACGCGTTTCGCCTCTTTAACAAGCATCTTCAGACTAACAATATCGCAAGGTTATTTATTTCTAAGGTAAACAATGATTCTAATGTTTACATTAAATAAAGAGTGAGGGGGGTTTCATTCCATTCTACTGGAGTGCGGAGGGGGGTAAGATATAAACACTGTTACTTGGAGGCGAAAAACCCAAGGGAAACAAATTTAATAATGGTGAGCCGCCTGTTTTGTTAAAAATGTTACTTAGTAATCTTCCATTACTGTAAATGGTTTTATTGATTTCTAGAAACTCTAAGCTATTCATTCTAATACCTTTTCCTCCTTCAAAATAGAGACTTAGCAAAGCGACGGATTACTGAAATTACTAATAAACAGAAATAAATACTTTATTTTAAAACATTCTTATGCTAATTATGTAGATTTTTCCATGACAATTATTATCATAATATACTTAAACATGTCACAATAATTATTGAATATAATTGATTAAACTAATCGTAATACTAAATTGATATTCAAGTTTAGCCATTAAGAACACTTGACAACCAAAATATTCTTCAAAGCGTGAGATTTTAATGTCGGTAACTTTCCTAAGGGTTACATAATTATAAAGCTTTATTGATAAATATGTAATTAGCTATCGATTTAAACACTAATTATATGCGATTTTACTGTAGTGGAAAACAACCATTGCTTGATAATAAAGTAGGTATTTACTAACGAATAAATAGAAATTTCCTTACATTTTGTTTAATTTCGGTATCGAATTTTGTCAGGACAATTTTAGTATTTTTTAATCCATATTGAATGGCTTGAAAGAAACCATTTTCAATATATTATACACAATTTGAGGAGATGGGCCGATAGCAAAGTCAGGTTTTCTCACTACATTGTGCAACCGATGTTCCATTAATGCCTTCCACAACGCTATCGACAGAAAAATGTATTCTTCATCGAAATGGTTCGCAGCAGTAACCAAACTATCAAACAAAATTTGAAATTGTCAAATCGTGAAATAACGAACCTTTTTGTTTCTTTTGTTTCAAATTTCTGCGCAAGCTATTTATCTTAACCGATTAAAAAATAAATGAAAACTTTGTGTCCTAGATTGCGGTTTGTTCGAAATGTTGTTGTGTAGATTTTTTGGATATTTTGAGTTATTCTTCTCTTGTTCAACTATATGGCCACCATGCGGTGCCTCCATGATTCCCTGAACATGCCAGAATCCTTCATCCTATGGATACTACCCGTTGGTCTTCCATGACGCCGGAATCCCACCGGTCGGAAAGAACCATCCGATAGTTAAGTCACCGATTCTTACACAGCATGCACTATTCTCACGCCAGGGACTTGATGTTGACCACAATCTTTGGCGGAATCCCATATGTATCCACTATCCTCTATAACGAAGTCGATACGTACTGTCAAATGCCTTCTGATAGTCGACGAAACAACAGGCAAGAGCGTTGTTAAATTCGTTACTGTGTTGGAGGAGACATTGAAGATTGTGTATTTGGTGCGCACATAACCTCCCAGGTTATGTTATAAATTGATACTATGTTATAAATTTCATTATTAAAATCAAAAGTGACGTCTAATAACGACTGTCACCAAAAGATGTAAAAAGAGTATGAAATACCACGCGATACTTCAACACATTATTTAAATTTTTTTAAGAGTTGATAAAAAACAACACGAACTTCATTGATACGACCTAATTCGAGCCAATATTAAATGCTTTTAAGCCTCAATACTTGCTGCTGATCACAGATGAACGCAACGTGAATAGCTAAAATGCGGAAATTTCCATCGCAACTCAAAAATAATTGCTATTTATTCTGAACACGAAGATTGCCTACACACTCGACAAGAAGCAAAAATGGCGGCGATGGAGATTGCTTTTGAACCCGCGACCTTCCGTTTGACAGGCCATCAATTTGGCAAGCACGCGATGCAGCCGAACTGTTTGTTCCCTATTTACCGCCAATCAGAAGCAAACATATAAATTAATATTGTTTGCTGCAAATTCTTAGTGCACATGTAGGCAATGCCATTTAAAACGATGTTGAATCTTACTTCCTGTGTAAGAGATCTATTATTTGGTCATTTAAATAAAATGAGTCATAATTACAATGTAAATAATTGTATGCAAGTATAAAATGGATGTATGGTGCAGTGGTCAAAGTCGTTAGCTGCGGTTACGGATGTCTCTGGTTAAATTCCCGGTACGGACAGTTTCATAAATTGATTTTTCAATCGATTTATGGAATTCTGTTCGTAGGTATGGATGTTTGTGATGTCTAGAATTCTCCTCACACCCCTCCGATCCTAAAAACAGGCCGTAGCGAGTGCGATTAGCTAACCACTAGTCCTGCCCTAGCCCTATCCTATATCCCCAATCTCTCGGTTGAGCAACTGAGTTTCAAGCAGTTCTCGTAGAAAAATTTTTGTTGAAATATATTCATTAGGAGGCCATATGCTCCACATTGAGAGTGGAGATGGTAAAAAATTAATTTACCAAAAATGGTTATTTTGCATTTAATTAGTCAAATGACATCATTTTAAGGTGTTAACTATCAATTCTTGACGGAATGGCATTATATTTTAAAAATAAAAAACAATTTGCTTGAACTACTTCCACATGTGTATAATGATCATTATCAACTGAGCTTTGTGATGCTCGTGATGAGCGAAACCGGTCCTGATCATTATAAACATGTGGAAGTAGTACAAACAAATTGTGTTTTATTTAAAAAAAAAAACATTTTACATAGAAAAATAAAGCATGTACATTTTGACTTCAAGAGTATTTACAATAGCATGTGGGTTTCATATAGTTGGCCTCTGTGTCAAAGACGTAGTGTTCCGAGTTCAAGTCCTAGGAAAGGCAACGTATCGTTTATTTTAAGTTAACAAGAGCGGTG
This sequence comes from Himalopsyche phryganea, assembly GCA_022494535.1. Lineage (NCBI taxonomy): Eukaryota > Metazoa > Arthropoda > Insecta > Trichoptera > Rhyacophilidae > Himalopsyche > Himalopsyche phryganea. The sequence continues at coordinate 5,348,504 of JAGVSL010000025.1, forward strand.
GTTGGAAAATCAACATCACATACAATTTGATTCGTTCAAATGCTGTACATTTCCATACTTTTTGTCACTAACGACAAGGGTTTCCGCCTTTCATCATCTTCTGGGATTCGAGTAAACGGATAAACTTGAACTGACAGAAAATAGTATATATATTGAGGAATATATTTCCTATATCGAATGCTTGACTCGATTAAACAGTAAGACGGATGATGGTGATGGCGATTGTGCAGTTTAGGTGAAATGTTTCCTATTCGTATTCTAGCTTAGTTGTCATATTGTATGTTGTCACGTTTGCAGACTGTTTTCATTTACAATTGAGAAATTGAGAAAAATTATAATCACCAAGAAATAACTACATTGATATCTGAATTATTTTTAATACTGATTCGATAATTAGGAAAATAATCGCACTAACAATTACAAACTCATGGTATTTTCAAATTGCAGGTAGTCATAATATAAGAACCAATTATCAAGCATTACAAGGAATTAACTATTTAGTGCGTAACATCGGTGTATCTAGAAATCTCTAGAAATTTTACCGTTTAAAATTGGGTAAAATTACGACTAAAAACATCCTAAATTGCACAAAATTATTGTCATTATTCTTGTTCTTGACCTGACTTCTTAGCACTTTGTTCCAGCAATTTGTCAAAAAAATCGTGACACTGGGCACTTATTTGACAATTAACAGCTGTGCTATATGATTATTAGAAGCACTCTACATTGGCGTACTACTGTACATTTTAATGTTAACAAAACTCGAAAATACATGTGTTTCGAGGTGAATATTCCAAGGGCAATAAATAAGTAATTAGTAGTGTTTGTCATTCTTTGTATCTCACCCCCTCCCCACGTCTGTCTGAAACAAACCCACCCTACCCTTCATTTTTAATTTAAGAATTAAGATAATTGTTTACATTATAAATAAATAACCATGCGATATATTTAGTCTGTAGATGTTTCTTAAAGAAACGAAACGCGTTTCATTAGTAACACAGCCTGTAGAATAACCTAATTATCAATTGTAATTTTATATTTAAAATGAATTTCCACAAAATTACAGTTGAATCCATTGAAAAAAATCCTAACCCTATAAGGAATCCTATAAGGAAAATACTGTCAAAAAAATTTATACTAACTGACCGTCTTTGCATTAAGTTACGGACCAAAAAATAATTTGCTATCTCGAATTCATATACCTATAATAATTTTCTTCTCGGTTGATTAATTAATATATAATCAAAATTGTATCTATTTAATAATTTCAACTTTAAATGCATATTTTTGTACGTTTTTCATATCCAAGACGATGTATATTTTTAACCATATCTACTTCCAATTCGTTAAGACTTATATGGCTGATTGTTAACAAATCCCTTAATTTAATACAATACATCTCAACAAGGACAATTTTCATGATTGATGAATGTTGTTGGAAAACTCGAATAAAGTTATGCATTTGTTTTATAACTTGAAAAAGCAATCAAAAAAAAAAAATATTCAGTTTCGAAGTTATTCTACTACTACGCCAATGCCTTTTTTCAGAATTTGCCTAATTACGGTGACCATTGACAATAATTCGGACTGAAGGTGTATTCATTTAACCAAAGACAACAAAAAATAGAAATTATTGAAAACGATTAAACAGATAATCTGCTTGGCCATCGACATTATGGATAATAATGTATTAATCCTCGATCAATCTTGTCTGATAATTGATGTATAAGCGGCTGTCTATACTTTTCATTAAATAATTAGCAGAAAATGATTTTTTATAGATGAGATACAAATAAATCATTAAGTAGATGATTAGAGCGGTATATATTATATTATAAACTCTCTTGTCGAGATTGTTCAATCGAATAAATAGACCAGACGGGTGCGAGTATGTACTCGTGACACATGAGTTGTTAGTGACGAAATACATGAAGTGTACATAATAATAATTTAAAATAAGAAAGGGGGTTCTCCACCCCTTTATTTATTAACACGACAAGCGAGCCCTCTATCCATGCTTTGTCGTCGTTGAACCTTGATAGTTTATCCAGTAATTTCAATAGTTATGGAATTTGTCAAATATGTATAGATTTGCGATATATTAAGTCTGAAAATACTTTTTAGATAAACGATACACATGTCAATTAAAATGTTGTATCTCGCCTTAACCGATCGGCAACGTTACCAGTTACGATAAATTTTGTGGCAGAGAACGGTTGTTGGAATTAATTGTAAAACAACTAATTATCCATTCTGACGTATGATAAAATATAAAGACGGTTTTAAATTTGGATCAACGGGAAATTAGTGACTAGAAATGTCAGTGTTACAACGAATAATAAATCAAAGACATAAATTTATTATATTCTATTACTTTCAAGCATTGTGTCACGTTGCGTAATAGAAAAAAAATGGCAGGTAATTTTATTTCGTGACAACATAACCCGCACACTTCTAATGTATTGCAAGATTTTGTGTTTCTCTGTCTCCAACAGTAGACGCAAACTGTCAAGCCCAGAGCCAAATCTGCCACAATATTTATTTACTTTTACGAATTTGTTTTGATTATACCTACGTTTGTGATAAGGGTCTCCGTCAGCTAAAAAATTGTCGTTGTCATGATTTATTTTTCGATGAATTCGGTGATTAATTTTGTAGTATGTGTGTATCGAATAATAATGGATTGAGTGTATCGAATTTGTAAAATAAACATTTTTGTAAAACCATAAGCTATTTTTGGCGGTAACTGGTTGTAGCCCAATCACTCGACTACCCTCTCCAATTCATGAAGTTTGGAAGATATTAGTATCTAACTAACTGCTCACTAGGGCTTCCAATCCCGGGATCCCAGTGAATTACTCAATCTCGTAATCCCCTCGGTTTGTTCATGTAAATAACTTTATAATCTTTATATAATCAATATAAATCTACTGTGTTCTCCCTCCTTATTATATTTCGTAACAGCCATTTTTAATCAATTTGAAATGGAGGACAAAGAAAGACCGCTTCTTCAACGAATGGAGGACAATATTTTAAAGTCGAATTGAAGGACATGTCTCATCTTGTAAAACCTACGTTAATAATGTAATAAATATTATATAAAACTTATTTGATCATTAAGGCTTTTAATTTATTTCATCATATTTTGTAAATGACTCCGACTCTGAATCAATCGATAAAAAAAACCTCTCTAATTCCCAAAAAAATATTAAATCATATATACATTCCAATTGAAGCAACAATGGACGCAAATTAAATTTTAAATTTACAATTTAACACATTAAATTATACTTAATGACCGATCCAGGAATCCCGGGGTCATAAAAAGGGTCCGGGATTGGATGACTTACTGCTCACTACACGTTTTTTTTCAGTGAATATAAACGAAGACTATAATCACAGCTATCCATAAATTTGGACAAAAATCAATGTGTGTACGTTAACAGCGTTTACCACTCGACTAGGAGACAGACAACCGTACATATTATGACTTGATTAATGCTATGCTGAATGCACAACTGCGAAGAAGCAAATGAGACGCAGATGAAGAGACAAAGACCCGATGACAATTGAAAAAGAAATTATTGGACACGGCGTTTTCTACGACGCTCGTCGCAAAAAATGTTTCGTTCCGCTGACCTAGGCCGATGGCGTAATGTCAATTTGGGGAAATGAAATGTGTTTATCATGCAGACAACTCTATTATGAAATGCCAGAAGCAGTGGATAACGAAACCATAAAATGCTTCCTACATTTACTGCAACAAGAATAATACCATTATGTATTTATGATAATATAAAATTGCATAGACGATTTCATAGTTTCGTTGTAAATGCATAACAGCATTCCAATAGTTGCCATTTTGATGGGTGTTTTACCAAATGCGAAGTTACGTTAAATCATTGATTGGATTTCCATTCAACCTATTGTGACAGTGTAAAAAATGTTTTGTATTTAGTTCTACAACGATTTCCAATATTGTCAATATCTATAAGAGGTCTGCACGTGCCCGGGCTTGGCCCACGGGTCATTACTCAGCCCGGCCCGTGGGCTGGATTCGGGCGGGTAAAGATAATTCAGATTCGGGAATTTAATTTCATCATAAGGCAACTTTTCACCATAAGGAATTTTTAAATGCATATTTTTTTCTAAAATTATCACATTTTTACACAAATAAACAAGTTTTTTTACACAAAATTATATAATATAATAGAGTTTGGGTTACCACAAAACAGTATTGTTATAAAAAGAAATCTTTAAAATCGATCTATACCGCGATAAGTCTCGAAACAAACTTACAAATGCATTTGGTGAGAATTGAACAAAAAATAAGATGAGCTGTTGGGATGAATGTAAAAAAAATACGAATTTTGGTCGACTTGTACACCAAATACAAAGCAATGAATTTGAGAAGGCGGTCATAATCAAGATAATACATGTGTTCCGTGTGGCAGCCCTTGCCCCTTCAAAGCGACACTTTTGGAAACATTATTCCTTTTATGTAATAATGTACATGTGAATGAGTTATTTTTTGTAATTAGTTCAACGATGTCACTATGTTTATTCATCACAATCTAACTAATATCTTATTGGAATACCATGTAGTTGATTTTTGAAATGTCTAAGACACCGGTAACCACTTGGGATTTAAGCGTTTTTAACGGATTTAAGTACGCTCACAGTGCTTACACTAACATAGAAAACACAATTAAAGACCTTGGCCTAAAAACAGCAAATGTCACAAAATTTTCTTGGTTATAAAAGGCATTTTTTTAACTCGATAATGAGGAACCACGGAGGAGCACTTAATATATGCATTATATGGGTGTTTAATTTTCATTATATTAAATTTGGTTAAATTCAAAATACAATGAACGTGACATTTGCTGTTTTTAAGTAATTTCTTGAACCTTTGTTGTTTTTAAAGCAAAATAGAAAACATAGAGGAACAAGTAGTATAACTAAAATTATAATTTTAATAAACAAAACAAATAATATACATTTCTAATAAATTTGGATTATTGAGATTTTGTACACTTCCATGTATTTTGTCACTAACGACCCGGGTTTCGCCTTTCGGCATCTTCAGGCATTCTTGTAAAATATATGGCAGAAGTGCGGCCTATTGACCGAAATAAACAAAAACATAAATAAATAAAATGTCGGCGTCCGTGGCGCAGTTGGTAGCGTCGCTGGCTACGGTTACGGATGTCTCGGGTTCAATTCCCGGTGCGGACGGTTTTCGTAAATTGACCTTTCAATCGATCTATGGATTTCTGTTCGTAGTCTGAGTCCTCCCTTCCACCCATCCCATCCTCACGGGGCGTAGCGAGAGCGATTAGCTAACCACTAGTCCTGTCCTAGCCCTATCCTTATATCCCTACTCTCTTCGAAAAAAGAGAGGTTGAGCAACTGAGTAACAAGCAGTTCTCGTAGAAAAATTCTGTTAAGATACCTTCATTAGGAGACCTTATGCTACACATTGGGAACGGACATGGAAAAAAAATCTCATTTTTTATATTTCTTAAATGCAGCCTTATTTGATTTTAAGATAAATAAATGCGGCCTTCCGGCAGGAAAAGGTTCGTCACCCCTGGTTTAGACATACCATTACCTACATTTTTTTTTAATAAAACACTATTTGTTTTGTACTACTTTTACATTTTGATAATGATCAGGACTGATTTCGTTCATCGCGAGCGTTATAAACTGAGATTCAACAGTCGCCGTCTGGTGATAAAAGTGAAGAACTACTTGATATTTTCTGTGTTATGCAAAACAGTCTGGACTATTGCGGTGTTTAGAAAACCGGCATATTTTTAAGAGCTGATTTGAGGGGCTTATGAACTTGTTTTTAAATATATATTTGCACAGTAGTATGGAGTCATAGACAGGGTATCGAGAAATGCCATAAAATGAAAATGGAAAAATGTGAACATTTCCTGTTTTTAGGCCAAGGTCTTCAATTGATCAAATTACCATATACTTAATTACATTCAAATATTTCAATTTATACTTTTCACTAAAGAGGTTTATAAACTAAATCAACTTTAGATAATATTCTATATAATAATGACAAACTCAATGGAAGTAATAAATCTTTAATTCGTTTACAATTTGGAAAGTTGTTATGATAATGAATAGTTGCGATGAAAATCAATATAGATAACATTAAATTGAGCTTCAAACCAGCTTTTATGGAAAACAGAAGATTTTTATTAGCAATTCAACTTGGTATGATTGCTCAATTCAGTTTCAGATGCATTCCATAAAATTATCACGGACAAGATTAAGGTAAAATATTAACAACGAATACTAAAAGTTGTGTTACAGCAAAACCTCGAAATTTCGTCTCAGCAATTTCCGTTTATCTGCTTTTTATGTCTGATGTCTTTTAAGAACATTAATGATAATACAAACATTTTTTAAATTAGAAAATATACAAAGAACAAAATATATTATTAATATACAAGAAAAAAATATTTAGAAAACAACACCCAGAGTTCGTTGGTGAAAATGTTTACCTCTCTAAGCAATGCATTGATCAGCCTAACGACCCTTATGAATAAAAATTGTTTGGTTATGGTTTCGGCCACTTAGATTAAAATTAGGATTATAAACTCGTCCCCGAAGAAGAGAAAAATGCTTTAAAATCGAAAACGATCTTAGTGCTTCAAGAGAGTGAAACGATAGCATTCCTAAAAGAAATTTGGTCGGGTAGTACTCTTTTAAGGAGTTATTAAAGGGAAAATATTTAAAAAATTTGAAATACTTATTTAAGTTATGCGTGTGCATAAAAAAACGGGATAATACAAATCAAAGTTGATAAAATCCTTTTCTACATAATGAAAAATCGTTTATTCTTACTATAAAAATTCGTATTGATTTATTTGTACTTTGTACCTTTATCTCTAATGCAACACACGCAAAAACTCTCTCTCTGTGTGTGTGTGTGTGTGTGCTCATCGTTCCCATCAAACGCATTGGATGAATGCTGACAGGTGGCGGTGGCAGTTCCAGATAGTGGTAATAATTTCAAGTATTACATAAATATTATAATTGTTTTATCTACTGTGGACATATCGAAACTCCTTACGTATAATCACGTCACTGCCACATACGTGATTATACGTATTTTTCATTGCCATTGTCTATGGGCTCAGTTCTATAGGTAGGCATCAAATATCATTGGGAAAAGTACCGTTTGTTCGTAAAGTATAAACACGTAACTTGCCACTTACACGAAAGTCTTTTACTAAAATCCGAAATCTAATATCGTATCTGTAATATCTCAAACACTACAGACTTTTCAGCGAAACTTAAAATAAAATAAAAAACTAGATTTAAAATAATATCACTATCCCAATTGTGAAGAAGATAGATGCAGCCGTTATTTTGCAACTGCGTTTTGAATCCTTGAGACGTTCCCCCTGTTAAATGCTATGTTTGCAGATACGGGATTATACGTACGGAGTGTCGACATTTGTAGTAGTGTCTTTCAGTGTTTATTTGCAACAATCTCGACCAAACATGAATAGTTAATTTTAGAGGAAGCAAATATGACCATATTGTAGTCACATTTTTTGGATAAATACGATAAAATACGTTCCTTAATATTCACAAATGCATTATTACATATTTTGCGATGGTATAACTTCAAATTGACGCATCTATCCAGCGTTTATATGTTGGCAATCGTTGGTAGATAAACGGTTAACAGCAATTTTATTCCCCCATATTAACCTAAATATTTACATGCAAGAGGGAATTTTAGGTCAGTCAGTGCTGTGCCCCCGTTTTCATTATTGTAATTTACGTTCATATTACCTATATACTGACAACACTTTGACCTCAATGGTTATGCGTTTAAGCATAACGCAAGATGTCACCACCGGTGGGTTTATTAATCCACATTTGAATTATGATATCCTCGTGACATATCGTGGGTTTGCGACGGAAAAACGCAATAATAGTTCTTCTGCGCACTTCTGGCGGGTTTTTAATAGGGTTGCCAACCTTCTAAGATTGTCCAGGAATTTAAGTTGCTGTCCAGAATCCAGATTGAATGTCAAAATGAGAATATTGTGAAATGACACATATTTCAGTTTTAGGCAACGTGTCTAGGAATTGTCTCAGAAAAAGTTGGCAACCCTAGTTGCGGACGATCTCCGGACTATTTTGCTACGATCGCGTTACGTGCTTTTTTGGAGTATGGTATGAATTCTGTTTTTCTTCGCAATGGAGAGTAAAACCGTTTGTTACGCGTTTGAAACTACCCTTGCTTTAAGCTTCAACCTAGCCCGCGACTGATAAGTGTGATAACGGGAGGAATACTACTAAACTCTGACTTCTATAAACTGGCTGTTGTGTCATTGAGGCCGTTTAAGGAACCATTCTTTCCATTCCTTTTTTTCGGCTTTTGCTCATTTAAAAAGACCTATAATCTCTAAACCCGTACGGAGTCAAGAGAAAGAAATTGTCTGTGGGCGCTATGACGAATTGGCCACCTGATAGAAGTCCCACTTATATTTTATACAATGAGATAATAATGCATTTTGTTTAAATGCATATATATTATTATAATTCAAAGTAGTTCTGGTTGATTTTACCATGAACACAATAAAATAATGATCTTGTCAATAAAACTTTGACATTAAAACGACAAATGCCAAAAACCATTGTAATACGTAAAATAGTTTTTTTAATATAATTACATGCAATTTTTATATTATAAAGACTGAATTATTGTGTCAGTGATTTTCCAATGGCAAACGATTGGAATTTAAATTAACGTTTGACGTATATGCGTAGGACAGACAACCCATCAAAAATCATAGTTTTGTGATATTAATTTGTCTTAGTTTGAAAGATTATAAAAAACGCTGAGAGAAATTTGTATGACTTTCAAGATGTGCTTTAAGAATTCTAAAAAATAAAGTTATTTTAATTCTATAAAAAAAACAAAATATGTACCTACACTACCTTCCTACCTAATCTAAAGCTTAGATTTCAGTTTTTTTCATTCGGGTTAGCCTAATTCGTCCCGCAATTTGCAACGTAAAGTATTAAGAAGTGCAATCTGTTAAATAAGTATTATTTGATTCGTTTTTCTTGTCTACCTTCAATCCAAATTGCTTAACTATATTAATTATTAATAAATGATCGGCTCAAAAAACTCAATAATACCTATTCGTGTTCATTCAACTCTCACCTGTTTTTCCATACCTGTAGCGAATATTCAAACCAATTAAAAACAAAATAAATACGAAATCTGCATTACCGACCGCAGAAATTTTAGTGCAACATTCCTTTGATAGGATAATTATTAAACACAATAAACAAACTTATTGATTTCGTATAATTTTATTTCGTTTGTAATTATCATTTGGATGATTATTATCGATCATTACTATTCGAATTATTTGTTTCTATACTGAACTGGCGTAATAAAATGATTCATAAGCCAAGTTGTAAAAAACTAGATAAATTTCATTATTCAGTTAAAATAAATTCCAAATATTTACCTTTCAACTGTGCATATTCTGAAGTTCTTATCATATCTGATGGTAATCCAAAATTAAGTCACAAAAACAGCACCATCACATAGCTGCAACATTTTATACTAGTTCTATACACATATTTTATAGATAATTATAACCTTTTTATGCACAAATTCACATTATATTTAGAGGCCGAAAGATATTTCCTTGAAATATTTATAGGTTCATTACAATAACCACTCGCATGACAATATAATACTGCATTCTCCGTATATAGACAATCAAGAACTCTGCTCCGAGACCACAACAAAACACTGCAACTCCAACTAAACACCTGTAGAATACCTTTTATTTAGTATTATACCACTTGTAAACGAAATAAATACAAACGTGTCCACACACTTAACGCAGGACTCTGAAATAATTAATGTTTATAAAATCCAGCCATGTTTGTCGGAGCAAAACTTAACGAAACTTTTTTTCGACTAAAACAACGTTTACAGTTGTATCGAATACAGGTTGTCAGATATCTCCACACCCACAACGTCTTAAAATATTCTTCAGGTAAGCGATTTAATACCTTTATCTAAAGTGAGCGGAAGGGCTATTTTTCGACGCACGAAAGTTTTAAAATCCTTCCCAGGTGTTTGTCTACCATGCGTCTTACTAAATCTAGGGTATGAAAGATTTTTTATCACTCATAGCTAATCCACTGTTGAATAAAGACCTTGTTTCGCTTCACCACTAAACTGAAGTATTTAAAATTAAACGAATATGTACAGTATTATGTAATACATTTTGCTTAGTACCTCACGTGCACAGCATTCAAAAGACCCTGGCTATGTTTATTTATTTCCTGATTTGAAGTATCAATCACTTCAATTATCAAGTTTTTGAATGGTAATAAATTCAAGCGAGAGTTGTATCTAATTTTAAAAAGTTACTGGTTTCCAACTGCATAAAAGACATAATATAATAATTGTTTCGAGTTATTTTTATGTCTGAAGTAGTATAAATGACAGTGTTCAAAATACGTAAGCATTGTTTAATTTGCCTTTATTTCATCAGGTCAACACTTTCTTAGCTTGTGGTCTCAAGCGTGGTCTTCGACCGGAGGTCAAATCTATAGAGTCAGAGTCTATGTTTTCACCAATTAATCAATGCGGACAAAAATTAATTTAATGAGACTCAACCGCCTGCATATTTGTCGTAGAAGTTGATGAATTGATGAAAACAAAAGGGGGAAATCAGTTGTAAAATTCAGAAAAAAGTTGTTGAAATCGAATCGGACTAATCGGAAAAATCGATGTCCGTAAATTTCTAAGCAATTGCCACCGTGCTTTAGCAAATTTCTATAATGTATTTCTGTTGGTCCCTTTCTTCTCATAAAAATACGTTTGATCCATAAATTCAGCACATTTTCTACCTACCTACATCAAAACACACCACGTGTTGGAACGGTTGGGTGTTGGGTCTCCACCATTTCAAAATTCCCGGGTGTTTTGCAACACTACCTGTGAGCATACAACAATCATCAAAAAATCCTAGACTGCGAATTTTCTTAGTCTGTGTCTTATGTATCACCCTAAAGGATTTGACAAGCAATAGTTTGCAAATGTTAGATGGTACATTACAAAATGTAATAAATTCTTTCATTCAGAAATTTCAGAAAAATATACCTACCTATTGTTTTCAGGCTAGATAATATCTTTTTATTATATTGTGATTAAAGAGGGACGAAAAAGACTTTTTCTTGAAAAATATTTATTGCTCGTTAATCTCTTATAATTTTCATTTTATATTCATGTATGCTAAAAATGCTTGTCTATTGTCGTATCTTGTAACAATTTATTAGGTACAACAATAAATAAAATTTGTCTGTTTATTATTTTAAAATACTGGCATCACTGTACTATCTTGACGCATCGCCTTGACCAGGGGGTCGAATCTTCATACAGATAATATGGTAAATGTAAAAAGTAAAATGTATATAGAAACTTCTCGCTTAATCACGGGATGGCACTGTCAGATGAAATAAATTAAATAATATAAATAAATAATAATATAATTATAAATAAGTGATGATACTACAGCAGCACCAAGTATTTATTGATTAATATAAAATTAAAATTGACTATTGAGTTATTACACTGCCTGTGTTTAAAATGACTAGTAGAAATAAATAAACCCATCACACGCTTTATTTTTAAGCTAAGAATTAGAATCATTGTTTACCTTAGAAATAAATAGCCTTGCGATACAGTAAGTCTGAAGATTTTTCTTAAAGAAGCGAAACACGTGTTGCATTTATTTACACAGCCGATGAAATAACAAAGTTATCAATTGTAATTTGACATTAAAATGAACTTTCACAAAGCGACTGCCGAAAATATTGAAAATATGAAATTAAAATTCACAATATTGTTATTTCACTGGGCTTGTTACTAATTGTGACGTGTTTTGCCTCTTTGAGAAGCTATGTGAACGTGGAATGTTAACCTCAACATAATGGGTAAAAAAGATTCACATAATATATGTTGTTGCTAAAAGGGTACATGTTATTTAAAACATTTATCCACTTGAAAACATCCGTAGTCCTTTGGCGATATAGGCACAACAAGAAAAAAATTGCAGGTATGTTTGGTAATTAAAAATCATCATCTCCATAAACGGAATAAGATATCAATTTTAATTATATATTAAAAATGAATTTCCACAAAGTTGCCGCTGAATCCATCGATAATAAGATAATATAAATAATATTATAACATCAATAGTATAAATAATAATATAATTATGTAATATTAAATTTCATCAATAAATCATAAAACTATTTTTGTCTATTGTTTATGATCAAAGATAATATATTAATGTCTATGATCAACCGTCAAAAACTTGTCAAATTATCATCATATTATCTATGGCCTCGACGTTTGACATGCTTGCGAAGTTTTATAATACAAATTTAATTAAAAATAATAAAACGGGAAGTATGTAAGCATCCAATGACAATATTATTTCACTATATCACTAAAGTTTCTTGATTATCTGTTACTGTAATGGACCTCAGCCTATACTTTATAGCTGTATTAAATGAATTTATATTTTATTTTATATCGCCTTAGTATCTCAGTTTGTAGTTTTATGAAACGTAAAAAAAAAACGTTACACCAAACGGAAGAAAAACAATGACCATGAAATAGTGAAAAGGGTAATAATGTCTTTCAGCGAAAAAGACACTACCTTGGAAAATTCTATTTATTTAAAAATGATTTACATAAATAGTTTTTTTTTTAGTCTTCCCCGATCCCAGTGTGGAACACATTCCACTCCTGATTTTTGACCATTCCTGTAAAAGGCGTTGATTGACAAGTGGATTTTAGTCACAGAATAGAGAATGGACAGGGTAGCAAGCTAAGAGAGACATTGAAACTGGCTGGATCACTTGCTGCAGATACCTCCAGAGAGTACCACAATACCACACGACTCTATCTCCTCTCATAGTAATAATAAGCGTAGTCAATGGTTAATCTTAAAATTGATTCAAAAAAAAATACATAATAAATAACAATGTCCGAACCTAGTCCATCGATATCGAATGATGGGGAAAAAGAAATATTGTACATTTTCCCAGGGGCAGACTTAACATTCTTAGTAAGATTCATTAAACCTTTCGACGGAAATCGCGATAATTTAGAGCCATTCATAGCTCATTGTGAAACCTATCTAGTATTTGATTAACTTAAACCTCTATTCGTTATTAAACCAGGTCTCTTTGTATTTCCAAAACTATTTTCTGTGTAAATGTAATAAATTTAATAAAATATTATTGACATCATATTAAATTTATTCGAGTCCAACAACAAGACTCACAAAAATAAGTCAACAGTATTTTATGTGATTGCATGTGTTCATAATTATTATTATTTTGTTTTAATTTATATATCGATTGTAAATAAATAAAATCATCTTATAACTAGGCATTATGTTCTTTTATGTGTTTTTTAGGAACATACCTATCCTCCTATTTAGTATGAACTACAAAAGCTTTTTCACGGGGTTTGCTGAACATTTGTAATATTGATATAATTTAAGACATCGACTGAGGGTGCTTGATGGAACTTCAATATCAAATCTCAATAATCCAGATTTGTAATATTTTTTTCTGTGGGTTCATTTACAGGGTTTATTGTGGTACATATTATGTAGAAAATTTTCTTTTTGACAATTTCAAAAATGAAAACCTGGCTTTTTTTCAATCCCGGGATCAGAAAAGGGGTCTGGGATTGGATGCCTTTACACACAACCTGCAAAATGTGTGCAACAATATCTTAACAAATTAGTTTTATCCATGAGAGCACACTTCTTCGAAATTGCTAAACCAAAACACGCCTTCTAATGATAAACTTTTCATATATTAAAACTTTTTTTGGGGATATTTTCAAAACGAATATTTAGCATTTTTTTTTATCAAGTCATCTGTGACCCAGACGACGTAATTTTTTTTTAGTATTTTACCCCATTCCTAAAGAAAGTTTGTAAAAACGTAATCCAGAGACAAAGTAATTTTATATTTGTTTTAAATTTACATATTTCAGGTTTCCGATTTTTCTCGGACATTATAAACACTTATCAGAAAATTTTAATAGTAAAAATTTTGTCGGTAAACCATTCGTCGCGTAGACATTTTGTCTTTAGACCATTTGTCGGTACACCTGGCATACTTAAAACAAGGTATACCGAATGTATTAACTGTACATTGTGTCATTCATCGACACCATTTTGTCGCCAAAAATTTTAACTAACGCTTGCATAGTTTAATAGATTATGTCATTATGCTGTTAATAAAATCAAAAGGAGTGCTTTAAATGAGAGACTAATTGCTCAACTTTGTTTAGAAAATGATGAAGACTATAATGGTCACTATTTGACACCGAAGTTCGGTGGTTGTCTAAAAGTTTGATTCAGTGTTGAAATTCCTGGAAATTAAAGACAATGATTTGCATGTTAAGATGATTTAATTTGTAATTAAATCCCAGAACAATAATGTCATGTGTTATAAATAAAGCATTGTAGTACAATGAATTTGACCTAAACCGAGTGCAAAGGTTAGATATATAAATCTGAAATATAATATTGAAGATCCGAAGCAATTAGGTAAACCAGTGAGCAACGCACTGGCCTAAGAGATGCAAGATTTAAGGCTGAGACGGCGTCGATTTATGGCTATGAGATACATGTACTGCAATATTGGGACGCAATTCCCCGATGTCTTTGTATTTGATTTCATAGTAATTATACGATGTCGGCAATCCATATTCTTTAAGGAGCACAAAAAAAGTACAAATACCTCGGTAGATATTAAATTTAATAATATATAAATCTAGTTTTCTACAAAAAATACCTCTTCAAAATCTGTATACAGCAATTTTGTTCTCTCCTGTTAATCTGAGAAAATGTAATAAAGCATTGTTCAGGTACAAGCTTCAATTGATCAACAGGTATCATTAATCGATATTTTAGAATAAATTCTTATAAAACTAAATACATTGCTATATTTAAAACCTTATAAAAATTACTCAGATTGAAATTAATTAATGTTTCAATGTTCAGAATTTTTTTTTGTGGACAGCAATCTTTTCCCTCATCAGTCTCGGGAATAGCATTTTACATTATCCTAAAAAATATGGTTTGGGTTTGACACAAAAGAGAAAAATTAAAATGCCAAATCCTTTTAATATTTTTTTATTATTATTTTAAAAATTAAAGACATCAAAATTAGATCCTTGATGGATACAGCATCTGAAAAAGAAAGAAAACAGCATTTTAGAAAATATATTTCATTCTTCATTTGAAGCATGAATCGAGTTTTCATCAGATAAAAAATTTGTCCACATGAATTTGTTTTTATTCAGGTTTCAAATGTCAAAAGCATCATATAAAATATGTTTAAAATCAACCAAGAGGCAAGGCTAGGTTTGGTAAACCTGTCACCAATCAGAAGTGGCAATTGGGAGTAATCCAACTCCTGGAAATAAATACTTACTTAAATTGAAAGCTTTTTATGGGGATAGCACCCATCCATAGTTGCAATACTCAAAGATGAAGAATTTCTCAGTTATTTGAATCGCAATTGTCATCTAGATCAGTAATATTTAAGGAGGAGCGACATCAAAGGCTATTTAAGTTGGCTGTGACATGTTTTTTTAAATACTGTGAATTAGAGAAGTCCACTGGCTCTGAGTCAATTAAAATTCGGACAGTGGTGAGGTTTTTTTTTCCAAAAATATTTCAGACTGTCGTCAGCCAGCCATGGTAATACTATTCATTTAATAAAACAAATAATTTTAAAAACGATAACATTTTTTGTTTAAAGATTATGGTGTCATCATCATAAATATTATTCGGGAAATTGAAGCCGAGAAACCCATAAAATCGTGTGATCTAATTATTTTCTAATTGGTGAAAGACAAAAAGTTATATTATTCGTTCATACATAAATATAGTTATATTAAGGATATTATTCAGTATCTACTTTCCGTTAGTAAAAGATGTTTTTATTTTTACCAAATTTCATTGTGTGCAGACCTCCATTGTGAATACATGTAATATTTTCTTACGCTTCCGCTTACACTGCTCATGACTGATGTTATGTAATGGTATCACTTGTTTATTGCCAACACCTCTTTTCAATATTTTCAAAAATACGTAAATACAAATAAGTGGACTGCGGAAATATTTAAGAATAGTTGGGTAGCAGCGACAGTAAAGTGGTAAAGTAACACTGATCTCTATTGCATTGATGAACAGCACTTAATCAACTTCCACAGTTAGGGTTTGGAAAGAGTACAAACCTTAGACAACAAATAGTTATATAAAAAAAAAAAAAAAAACTGATGTCCAGTTCCAACGTGAGCCATCTATTCAACGATAATTGGATATAGGTCGGTGAAAAGTAAAAGTAAATACTAATTGTCAGCTAATTGCTCTCTACGTGTTTGCAATATCATTAATATGCAATGGCATATTGTTAGTTTTACTAAACACATGACTAAAAAAACACATCAAAAGGTCGCTTACAATTCTGATTCTGTGTCCCATAGCCTTGGCGGGCAGATTCCTCTTGAACTTGGCTCGGACTGCTCCGGAACCACCATGGGGTCGGGTCACCTTTCCCCAGATTCCACGGACCTTTGTCTTCTTGCCTTTAGGTCCTCCGGGGACACAGGTTCGCTTCTTGGCACGGTAGACGAACACGCAACGTTTGCCAACGTAGAACGCGCTGTCGGCCTTGTAACGGCATCCTTCGATCTGAAACATCACCAATTAATTTAGATTCAGCATTATAACATTTTGTGTGTCAGATTATTAAGTTTATATTGACATCTTCACTTATTGTAGTGGGTAAAACCACTTTAAGAATATATTAAATAGTAAACAATGTAAAACAAAAGTAACCAACTATAAAAGGATACTATACATATAGTATTTCCAAACAATTACTGTCCGCATAGGTTGATAAATGAATTTTGATGAAATAAATTTGATGCGTTGAAAATCTTAAGTATTTACTGAATTTAAATCTGAATAAAAACTATGTTAAATTTAGTTTGAGTGGAATATAAAATACAAAAGTAGATATGTTTTTTATACCATGCTACTCTTTTCTTCCTGAATATTTACTAAATGCCGATAATAACAATGCAGTTCTGTTTACTAATTGAATGTAGCCAATCCACAATAATGTCAAGATGAGATAATCGCAATGTTGTAAACACTAAAACATTAAAAATGTTGGATAGTCACAGCTCGAACTTATTATTTATACGATAAATATAGCGATAATTGAATCTTATTTCTATTAAATATACAATATGACCAACTGTTTTATATAGAATACAAGATCATTCAGTTAGTTTTAATTGTAAATAGAGTTAGTATGACGGTTATTCAAGTGCCTGGATTGTAGGATCAGCACAATATTTCCAGTGTTTTATTCAAAGAATGTATTTTTCAGCAGAACCAAAAGTAAACCTACACGCAACTGATCTACAATATATTTCATTTTTTGTGGATTGACTACTTTCTGCATAGCTGCGTCTAATTACGTATAGGAAAATGTCAAATTATCATAGATGGCAATCATATAAACTGAGAATTTAAGCGAAATACAAATGTAAAATCAGTATAAGTCATAATACAAATAGTAAACAAGCCATGGAGAAAAATTTTTACATATGGCAACAAATTTAAGCCAAAAAAAAACTTAATTATTTGTATAAACTATTGGTCTCCTTAATTTAAATGTTTAATGATTTTGACAATTTCTGATCTGCAATTTAATTTATTACAAAATTGCATTGTTTACAGTGGCATTAAATATTTTTTAAGGCAGAAAGAGACTAGCATGTTGTAAAGCAAATTTATCAATACAAATATACTAAAGTGACTTTTGGGAACAGGTGTAAATAATCAAAACCATGAGATCAGTAAAAAATATTTGTCCACAAAAACAAAATTTCTTTTTGCCTTCAGGTTTCAAATGTCAAAACATCATGTCAAATGGAATAGAATTTAACATTATTACAATTATATTTAATTATAAACAATTAGAGAAAATTTAAGTAATAAATGTGTATTATGTAAAATTAAATATAATGTTTTCTTGTAATTCATAGTAGAAAATAAACGATTTATTATAAATCTAATTAGACTTATGATTTTTCGTCAACGAAGTGATAATGTATAGACAGGATAGATCGGCCTTCTATGAGGCTAAAGGTGTTAAGTAACATTTTTTAAAAAGTTCTGGACATTTTCAACAGTAAATATGCTGCCGATAACCTCAAAGGTGACAAAAGAATAACGCAGACATTAGAATTGAGTAAAGACGACAGCCAAAATTGAAGTTAAACTTTTAGTAAGCCATCCACCAGTTATTGCTACACCAGCATTCTAGCCATGGGCTGCTTCGAAGACTAATCGATATCAGCATGTTATAAAATGTACAAATTCGCTCATGAAGTCAGCTTTTCATAAAATATTTCGAGATTCCTGTCTTGCAGTGGTGTAAAATTGAAGACAACATTTATAAATTGTTATATTAGAATTAGGTAAATTTGCTATTATTTTTCTACGAAAAAAAATATATGCTACTAGTAACTATGAAGTTTAATTACAAATACGAAAATATCACATTATCGTACATCAGCAGAGAAAGCGATAATTTACGTGAAATACGAAGCAAAATATCAGTATGAGAGTCGCCATAACATGTCAAATGATTCGTTTACCAGATATAGGAGAAAGATAATGAAGTTTCAATTCATGTGCCACTGTGTAGTGGAATAACTTAACAAAATATTTTAGTTGATTAACCTTCAAAAGTGCTGTGCCCTCATGTTGATTTCTGAGACCTCGCTTGTAACCAGTGAAAATAGCCTTGGCGTAAAGTCTTCCATGCCTCTTCTGTCGAATTCTGACAGGTTTGACTGTTTCAGCTACCGCTGGTGCGGGGGCCTTTGTAACTTTCTTTTCGGCGGTCTTAGGCTTGGAGCCTGACGCCTTGGGTTTGGGTGCTGCTGCCGCGTCGGCCATTGCTACAAAACACAGAAATTTATTAACACGAAACTGACATGTGTACTCACGGCACAATTTCAGAGGTTATGAATTTGACACATATTTCATCTCGAAACATCCGAACGAAGACAACACTTAAATAACCAAACACACTTTTAAATCATTGCTCAGTGCATAATCTGTAGGATTTAATTCATATTATTGGATATAATTCACAATTTGTATTAGAAATAATTTAATAAAAACTCAGATCCACAAATTCAACCTACCGGATATTGTCAATGGAACTAAAAGAAAAGGAAATATTTGGGCAAAAGATGTCGCTCAAGCGGTTTTAATATTACCATAGACTACTGTACTTTATTGAAGTTTCTCAAATAGTTTATGGCTATGCGTATTATTTATTATGGCCACATCTCAGAATACTTAGACAGGCGGATAATGAGATGTGATAAAAATCAGCAAAATCATGGATTGATTGCGCAAGTATAAACATCAGGCAAGATATTTTGTTCAGCTAGATCAAGGGTTAGAAACCTATAGGTCTTTGGAACCTATGTGTGGCTTTTCAATCATACTTTGTTTTAACATTTTTCTTTTTTAATCCTTGAAGTAATATTGAATACATATTTTTAATTCAATTTGATAAATAGGTATTATAGGTTTTTTGGACATTATTGTACTTCACAGTATATTCTTTTGTTAAAATTTGATGTGTCAAGTTTATCTCTTCAATGCTGTAGAGTTCTTTATGATTGACAGTACATAAAACATTTAATTGAATGCTTTTGTAGATTTAATTGAATGTTGAATATTTCAGACTTAAATTGCATTAAAAACTTAAAAATTAGCATTAAATATATATAAATGAAACGGCACTTCCGTTAATTTTGCTCACACATTCCATGAAGTTATGAAACAAAAAAAGCTTCAAATGTCATAAAAATCTTACCTTGAGTATTTTGTGAAATACAAACTTTGTAACCTAAGCTAGCGACATTTAGTTTCCTATAAATGTTCTCATAATTTATATAAAAAGTGATCTTCTAAAAATATTAGTACCTATAATACACAAGATGACACCATCATCTGCAAATTGCTGTAGCTAATTGAAAGCTTTGTGTCGCAAAACACATTTTTCAAAAGAGATAACATTTTTAGTAAATGTTATCTCTATATATAATAAGGTTAGTTTGTTTGTCCCCTATGCGTTCCTTTAACCTTCATCCGATTTTGATCAAACTTTGTTGAGCTATGTGCGTACACAAGTGAAGGTTCAAAAAAAAAACTAAAATAAAGAATCAAATACGTATAAACAGCGACATCTCGGAAAAACCTTCTGATTTATTTGAGTATGTATCAGACGGCACTTAACAGAATTAAAACACAGACCCTTTATTTCTTTGAGTGGCATTGCAAGGCATGCCAGGTACTCACTAAGTAGTATATTATAAATATAATAATAAAGCTTTTTGCAGTAATTTTTTATTATGAAATAAAAAGAGAGTAACACAAAACTAATGGGATATTTGACTCCTTATACTTAATGTTGATATTTTTTTTATTCCACAGGTTGTGTGACACGTGTTTCGCCTCTTTTAGAAGCATTTTCAGACAAGCTTTGAGAACATGTCAAAGATGCTTCTCAAAGTTAGTCTGATGTCAACGGCGATGCATGTCTCACAATTGTTGTCAAACGAGATGTTGAACTATTAAGCAAAAGCCAACACATGAATCTCTCTTGCTTAGTTGAAAGCAAGCGATGAAGGGGTAGGTATTGACAGATTTAAAACCCAGTGCAGACTCCATTCCTCAGTTGGTATCATAAGATACCAACTGCAGGAAAAAGATTAAGAATTCAAGCAGCAATAGATACATCAATACTTCAATAAGTAATAATACATATATTATTAATGCTGTATTTACTAAAGATTTATTTAGTAACTTTATTTAAGGAACATAAGTATAACAGAAAATAAATCATACATTTTATGGCAACGTAATTAAATTAAATAATGAAAATTACAATATTTTTTGATTTTCATTTCTTGTAACTATTCACAATGTGCAATCTAAAAATCTCATACAGCATAACCGGTGACACATTTTCTTTTGGCCATAAGAGCTGGGAAATTTTCTGAAAGAGACAGTTAATTTATTTTAGTATTGATGATAGTGTGGTATTTTTTAATTTAAATTTATAGAATAGTTTTGTTACACAGGCCCCGTATGTAAGGAGTCAGGTATATCACATGTCACTATTAAAATAAGAATTCTTCTCAAGGCTCAAATGATAATTGTTTATTGCAATTTGTAGGTTCGAGAAAAGTAGATCATGACGCAATTGAAAAAAGACGCAAAAATTGTTTCAACTGCTTGGTATCTGTAGGATTTCACTAATCGGGAACCGATCTAACTGAGGATGCAGTGCTCCAGCAGAGATATTTTTGATAAGATTTGAATCTGGAGGATTACCAAAGAGGCTAGGAAGCTTAGACAACAGAGGAACTCTAGCAGTCAGTAGCTTCCAAGCAGAGTGACGTTTGTTTGAAGAGATGGGGTATTTATATGTTTCGAAAAACGCAGCACATGCGCCTTTTAATATACGACAAAGGTGCCATCTATTATTTACAGCAAAAGGTGGTAAATTAAATAATATTATTAAAACATCTATATGAAATTATAGCAGGTTATAAATTATTAAAAACATTTTGTAATTTTTAAATCCCAAGAGATCAACTCAATCAGTATTTTTTAAGCCAACATTTCAAACAGTAAATTGAAAATTTGATATTGAACTTGTTAAATAATATTTTCCAAACATAAATGTAATTAAGACTACATTTTCATGATGATGATTATCAATAGTGGGTCCGAATAAAAAAAAACGTTTGAAAATGTTGAGCAGCTTTGAAGTTACTGCAATTTATACAACAAATATTTGTGTTAAAATAAGTTATTGTCCGCATGTTATGATTTAAAAAGTCTAAATAGGATTAATAATTATATTCACCTGAAAATTGCATCCATACAAAGATATGCCCATCTTCAATAAGCTTATTGTGTTATCAAATTCTTTACCCGTGATCTCGTGATTGTTTGACGACGATATAAACTCTGGGAATCTTTCTTCTAAAGACAAACAACCTTCAACTTCTTTATCTTGTTTGATTCTAGTATTATGATTATTTTCACAGTTCAATTTTTTATTGAAATACTTTTTGTCATATTTAACGGTATCAATACTATTTTGCGACATTGAAGCAGCTTTACAATTGCCCATCAACGTGGATTCAGTCTTTGGAATTGATTTAATGTGTAATCTGTTGTTTTTACAAGGCGACAATACATGAATAAAAGACGCATTGACTCCGGCTTCGTGCGTTATTTTCTCATAGTCTAATATATTCCTGGCAAGCTTGCGTACTTTGAAAGAAGTCGAGGGATTTTCGTCACACTTCAACGTGACATTGTGATCTATTTCATCATCATCGGAAAAAGTTCGGCTCTCTTCTACAGCATTTAAATTATCCTTCACATCTACATAAGTGACCCTATCAAGTTTTCCAAAATATCCGTAACCTTTTTTCCTTGTTGACTCTGGTATCACGCAGATGTCCGATTTTACTGTTATATTGTTATTTTTTTTTGGAGAGGAGTAATACTTTGGACGGAACTCGGAATATTGACAAAGATCCACCATAATTTCGCCATATTTTTCTGGAGGTTGCTCTCTTTTCACACAATAATTTTCTTCATCTGAATATTTTCTGTTCAAAGTTTTATTATTCTGTTTGGCAACACAACCATGTTTCACTATTTCTGTTTTGAGAATTTTTTTACTTCTTTCAGGTAAGAAAATTGTGGTATCTAAAATAGATCGCTTCCGAGTCGCATTCAAAGAATCGGGATTCACATCTCCAAACGAATCATTATAATCGATTCTATACGCAGAGATCGCATCAAATTTAGAAATACAATACTGTTTTTGATCCTCGGTGTGTGATACAGAGAGTAACGCTTTGCATTTTGAAGCTTCACTTATACTATTTATTATTGCCGAGCATTTATCTTTTGCATTCATACAATCATTTTCATTCTGGACATCAATTTTCAGAGTACACTTACTATCGGTAGACACTAAAAGAAAAAACATGTTAATGTAAAAATACCTCCTGAATTCAATAATTTAAAATAACTTCTTGAATGCTAACTTTTTCTATTATACCAATGTAACAAAAAAACTAAATCGGTGTGAGGTCATTTATAGATGGTTTCCTAAATCAATGTTATCCTTGGAAAGTCAGAAAATTAGAACTATGTTTGCTATACATCCCAGTTTGACCGGGACTGTACTGGTCAGTTTGTCGTTTTATTCCAGTTTTTAAAGTGCAAAATATACATAAAGTCAAATAGTGCAGCTTCATAAAACGGCAATTAGGCAAAATGAAAACCCAACATTAAGACTGACCTAGTATGTGGCGTCGCAAGTTAGTAACGCAGCCGCCACGCATGAGCAATCTTAGTTTCTGTCAGATTGTGTAGATAATTTAGTCGGTGTTTGTTTCGGGAGTCTTGTTACTGAATAAATTCAGTTATTTCTGTATAATTGCTGTTTTTGTTAATTATGCTAAATCTAACTAGAACATAACAAGCTATAAGACAATGTTTCAAAACTTACATTTAATATTGAGCTTCCATAAGGCGACACTGCACCATTTTGCGCACTGGAACAGATTATAATACCATGCTAAAAAAATGCTTAAAGGATTTTAAATTGTTGATTAAACTAAAATTGTTATTGTTTTTATATCCACTTGTGTAACTAAGTATTATCTATGATATCGTCGATGTTCTGGAAGAAAACACTAAATCGCAAAAATAGCATATTGAGTTAGTTATACCAAAATGTTCCTTATTTCAAACACTATCGTATGGAAGAATGCAGTTATTTCAACAAATTATACTTTTACTTAAAAACAGTTTTGTACAAACAAATAAAATGGAAAGAGGTATAGCATTTCAAACATTTAACAAACTTCAAAATCCAATTACTCAAAACTAGTATTTTTCAGTTAGTGTCTTCTTCCGGAACAACAACGATATATACATGTTATAATGTTATCCTTAGAAGTCGGCCTCTGTGTCCTAGTGGTAAAAGCTTCACCTTTTTAATCAGTTGGGTTTGGGAAGAGTCAAGATCAAATTTGAATTTTTTCTATTTAAATTTGAAATCTTGCACACGGATGTTTGTAATGTCTTTTCTGCTCTAGTTAATCTGATGTGATTTAAAAATATCTGGTACCTTGGCGGTTAACTGTAATGCCGGATTTTTTAAATTTAATATTCATTGATAGCGTAAACAGCACAATACATTTACAGACAAAACCATATCCGCCAATTATTGACCGACATGCGTTTAAACTGTTGGAGATGTAATTCCAGATTTTTTCTTTATTTCTTCAGTAATTAATGATAGGACTCCACTAGTGACTAGAGGGGAGGGATGGCAAATGAATTTTCATAAAACTAGATCGGAAAAGTTATCAGATTCTAACTAAAAACTTTTTGATCCATAAATCAAATGGTTTTTTGCCAGTATCATTTTTCAGAGAAGAAAAGTATAGAAAGATAAGATTAATATGAATTATTGTTGGTCAATCAATTGGAGGCCAGTTTTTCAGATTTGCTCTCTCTTTGAAAACGAGCTTATCGACCAACTTACATTCAGACATTGAATATTGCAATGTTAGAGTGAACACCAATCCAAAAATAGTTCCTAATGAGCATTTGTGGGGCTCTAAAAGATTTCAAAAATACTATAGGGTCAACTTGAATACATGTGGGGTGTGTGCTTTTTTTACTAATAAATTGAAAATACTGACCTTTGAGTCCATAGGCGTTCTTAATTGAATGTATGTTAACAGAGCACCCAAGTTACATCGTTGAGCTTCATCAACGGCCATCTTGCAGTCAGTAATGACGACACACAACAGTTCAATAACCTCGGGTTCATAGAGGAGATTCCTGTAGAATCACAAACTTTTCATAGTTAAAGATACATAATAATATAACAGCTGTGAAAATGAAGTTTTTTTAAGCCATGTGCTGCCAATATGAGTATATGGGCTCTTAATAGAGCTTATCCCAACAAAAGTTGGTCTACCCGTACTGTTTGCTACTCAGTTGCTCAATTTCTCTTTTTTCGAGTGAGTAAAGATAGAAGGAGAGGGCTAGGACACAACTACTAGTAGACATTCATGCCTTTGAACCAAAATCCATAAATTGAATTAAGTTAAATAAATTGAGAATATCAGGATGGTAAACTTGACCCCGTAGAATATATTATCGGCATAGTGGCAGAAGGCCAAAATCGGCTGTTTTAAGTCATGAATGCAGTACAATAGATTTTAGGATGATCTATCGTCTGAAAAAAAGAGCTCGGCGATATTCCATGTAATCCAAAGAAATCAATATGAATCAAGTCAATTTCGTTGACAGTTATAAATGGCAAAAAACTATAATTAATATTACTATAAAAAAGAATTACTAATAATTTAATTAAATTCGTAAATGATTAACGGTATGTAAATAGAAAGACTTAAATTTCATAATTTCGTTATAATTCGATTATCTTAAAGCAAAGTTTTTTGACTTAACGCCTTCTGCCACTGTACCGACGATATCATCATACGATAGATATTAATACCTGGCCAACCAAAGAATTCCACCAAATTGTACAAATTTCTCTTGATTCGAAGGGAAGTTTTCAATTAAAGCTCGAGTCAGCATTACAAGTTCCAACTTGTAGCCATCCGCCAATTCTCCAACACACTAAAAAAGGATGTACGCATTATTATGTGGAAAAAATAAAACAATTGAGTGAGAGTCCCTAGTGCTGTCACAACATTATCGTAAATGTTGCTCGATTGGTTAATGAGTCAGAGTGGAAAGAGAACAACTGAAAACAAGTAGAAATGATATAAATGAGAGAACTATGGAGAGAAGTCCGTCAAATTTGTTTTTTATTTGATCACACACCATGTCAGCGACAAAAAATAGCTTGTGCAGGAGAGGAAAGGTGATATTTTTAAAATTTTTGAATGAACTATAATTAAATTGGTGTTACAAACTGTCTACAAAAACGTTGATTCAAACAAATACCCAGCATTTATGAATACACATTCACAGAAAATAAAAATTTAGCATCAAATGAAATTAAACAATAAGTTTTTGTAAGACTATTACTGAAATGCGTTATTACATACTGATCAATGATAATTCGACGGTGTTTTGGCCAATTTATGTAACCCTCAAAATTGAAATTATTCAGGAGGCGTAAAAACCGTTTTTAACGAAAACATTGTATGGTGAGTTGCGTTATGAATCTTTGAAAAGCACTCCTGAAAATTCTTATGTTTGCAGATACGGGATTATACGTCTGTCTATATAATAGTGGCTTACATCAAGTGGCCGAGTGAGAATTTTTAAACCTAAAACCAATGTAAAATGATGTTTCCCTTCCAAAAAGTGGTCAATTTATTTTTCTAATTTACATCATTTGGCCGAGACTGACTAAAACTATAAGACTAAAGCAATTTAAAAAAATGAATCCCGAACCGAAAAGTATCATTTTTTCAATTAATGGTTGAATACATGCAGGGTTGAATAATAAGGTATTATTAAATGATTTTTCATAATGGCATACAAAGAGGTGATCCATTAATTTTAGTTTGTTCCTGAAATTGGTTAGTACCAGAAAAAAGTAAATTAGTGCATTTATTTAACTTTTGATTGATATCCTTTCTAAATCAATCTATGAAGAATCACTGGATGTCAGCAGCATCAGTGAAATTGACTTCAATCTAGCTTTATTTGAAATGCTTTCTCGCAATTGGAACCTGATAATTACTCGTTAAATAGAATGTGTGATATTATGTTAATAGAAATAAACCTTTAAAAGAATATGTGATGAAAATGCCTTATTTTCTGGCGCATCGAAACAACATTCAGCCAAACATAAGCAGAGCGGCTTCCAAGATTGATTGAACTAAAAGAAGAAGAAATGATTTCCAATGAGTATTTTCTCTACCCGCTTTATTATAATATTGTGTCAATTTAGTTAAATAATAAAATGGAAATAAAGAAAATTGAAATAATGCTTCACAATAAAATTCGCTTTATTCTGGGCATCTAAAATCAACTACAGCAATAGTAACTGCTAGCTTCGTGCACTGCATGTTTTGCTTCATTATAAGATTTGAACATAATTTTTTTTTTAAAAAGTCACTTGAGATCAACTCGAAGAGAAAAGACATCACAAATACCCATGGCCGAAATCTAAAATACTAGATTTAAAAAATCCCAAGGTTCGTCTGATAGCTGGAGTGTACAGCTCGTACCTCTAGACCAGAGGTCGGCAATCGCGTGCTGCTCTTTAATAATATTGAATGTTAAAATTCAAAGATATTGACGCTTTAAATAAATACGTGTGTAAAGATATTTAAATGTCTATAAATATCCCCTCGAATTTTGCATAATTTTATTGCTACTTGAGTGGAACTAACAAAATCTAAAATATAGTTAATAATTACACTTTTTTTTACAATTGTTTGCAGTGTCAACTGCTGTGGCAAAAAGTAAGTGTAAACAAACCTCCTCTTGTCTTCAAAAATCCTTGAAGACCATTAATTGCAAAAAAATCACAGATGGAATCGTAAATTACAAGTTTTATTCAGTTTTATTTTATTACCTTTTCCATATAAATAAATACTTATAGCATACTATCAATTCAATATTAATCGTAGCTGTAAAAAAAATATGTGTGGTTCTTTCAAGAAATCTAATTCATTTTGACAGTAACGTTGAATTTGGGTGACCACATGTTGCCAATTCAAGCACCAGACCACAGAGGCTGATGTAATATATTTCCTCCAGCATTATCAACTTTATTTGGGAAAAAGACTCTGAATGATGAAAATATTAATAGAAATACTTACAGCGTTGCATTGCAAAAACAGTTTACACATTTGACCAAGACAGCCCGAAGTGCGAATCATTGTTTTGCATAGACAATTTGAAGCCTTCGATGAGATAGCATCATCATTCGAGTGAACCATAGCGGCAAAGAAGTTTAACACACCGTTTACTTTTTTATTAGAACCGTTTATAAATATTTTATTAGCAGAAATGTAGACATCTGATAATTGAAGCAGTTGTTTTCTGTTTTCTTCCTGTAACAATGTTAGTTTAAGAGTGATGAGCCAGCAAATGAGATTTATTGAATAATTATCTAGCCAACCACAGGAGAGAGATGCAAATGTGAAATTAAAATGAACTGTTATATTTCTTCAAAGATAAGATGCACCCTTATCTTTAAACTTCAAATTATCATTATAGTGCTATCATCTATCGACATTCGTGGATATAACCTACTTCTGATATAGAAATTATTTGAATAAAATATACCATCAATTTAGGTAAGTTTGCCTATCGGTCTAAGATTGGCCCACTACATGGAAAAAGGTGCTGTTATAATACCATGATGATACTAATGCCATATGAATATTTTTTAGTTAAGCAAAAGTATTGAGTAGCCCTTGGTGGTAAAAATATGAATGAATGTACAACATATTTTATTTTATTGTTGAATTAGTAAGCTGTCAGTTTGGAATGATAAAACACAACTTATTTTTAAATAAATTGGATTAGCCATATTTTGAATTTGTATTACTAATGCTGTATATTTTTTCCCATCTCAACTATGTACAGAATATATGAAGGGATAAAGAAATGTTGCCAAGACTTTTAAATCACTGGATTTATAGTAATTACAGTGATTATTTGTATCGTGGGCCAAAGTAAACCGAATTGGATGAAAAATTTTCTCATCTTGTTTTATCTATATTTATATACCACACATAAATGCAATGGCGAAACATAAAAATATAAAAACCCTCAGAACTGGGACAAGTTGAACTAACTAAATCCATCTAAATTTTGAAATTATGTATGTAGCTTTATTCTAACAGTTCAAATTTTCATTTGCTATTTACTCAGAACTATCAGTCTGTTACAATATATTGTAATACCAAAAACAAACAGATGATAACATTTTATTATAAGAAACAAAAACATACAACATATATATAAATTTGATCAGTCCTTTATCTCCAAAATTCATATACAGTAGAACCCCGATCTATCGTCCTCAGATTTAATGGTTAAATATTACAGTATTTTCACAAATGAAAACTCTAGTATCATAACTCAGCATTTCCATCAACGCTTGTTTTTGGCAAACCCTAAAAAACCGTTTTCATGCTACTGTTACAAATGCATAGAACATATGCTTACACCATGATGTGTTAACAAACACTGGTGGCCATGACAGTACAATACTGCACTCACATCAACTGGGGTGCAGATTATTAGTTTGGAAAATTATATGACATTAGAGAATGAGTTTTGAAAATGAACAAAATTTTCACTCATTTTGCATGGGAGTTTGTAAGTTTAGAAAGATGTTTTATAATTTAAATAATAGGTGTAAATACGAAGAATAATGCTGCATTCATAACTTATTTTTGCAAATGTTGGAGATCATCAGTTATGATATTAGACCCCTCAAATATTACACCGAACAATCATTTTTGTTCAACAATCATAAGCATGTGTGACCTCATTCATACCACTATCGTAAAAAACTGCATGCGTCGTGTTTTTGTTATGATGCCAGCTCATAATGTTTCTGCTGATGACTCACCTACTGAGCACCTATGTACAGACTGTTCAGTCATTTCGCCAAGTCGATCAGGATTCATTTTTACTTCGTATTTCGCATCGTAAATTATTTTGATTTGCAACTAAAATTCCACCTATGAATAAATTTAGGACTCTAGCTGAGAGACTGAAAGAACTTTCTCACATTCATTGTGTCTTTGGGAAAACGAAGAATCGGAATTCCACTGTAACGATTACACAGAGCCGAAAAAAATCTAAAATATAAATGGCTTAATTTGTGGTGCACTCAACTTATTTAAGATTATAAACAACTTTGTTGTGCTCACATCCTAACATACAAGTTTAATAACAAACGAGTGAGAGAACAAAAAATATATTTTACTCACATCCTTTAATGCCAAGTATGCCAGCAATGAATATATGTTGAATACTAGTCCATGGTCATCCACGTGCTTTAGGCTTGAGACTAATCGATTTAAATCTAAAGCCGTGTTACTCTTGGCTGAATGCTGAAGAGCCTAAAAAAATAGGGGTTTTGTTTACTTTTAAAGAGATATAATCATAGTATGCTAATTTTTCAGTTAGAGGTTGTATTTACAGATACTGCTGCAAGTTTTTCATCTAAATTTCCAAGCTCCAACCGCTGAAAATTTAGTTCCACAGACATGTTATCAGATTGTTTTGCAAAAATTCATTACGATAGTGTCTGTCACTTCCTGAACTACGAAATTTTGCTCGAATGGCGCCATTAGTATATAGTACTGCCGTAACTAAAAAGTTCGTAATTGCAACTACAAAAAATAAAAAAACGGAAATTATTTAAAAGACACTACCTACCAATTTGTTCATTTAGATTAAATAGTACCTAACATAATTAACTTTTTCCTGTTATTATGCTGATTAAAAATAAGGTTAAATTAAGACGAAAGCTGTTTTATTTGCCACAGAGCTTGTGCTACAATGTGCAAAAAATCAAGACTAGATAATTTACAAATGGAAATAATTAATTATTTTGATTTAGGAAATAAATAAGTTAAGGTTATATAAACAAAATATTTTTTATTATGCGGCATTATACTTGGTGGACGAAGTAACCCCAGTTGATGATACCAAAGTATATTACTCTATGGATGCTCTATGGCATAGAGATCATAGATAATTTACTATAAGTCTACGGTATCAATGTTGTGTTTTAATCGAATTGTTCTTTGACATTTCGTATCTTTGTTAGAATCCGAAAAAAACATGGATATTACTGAATTGCTGGCTTTCAAGGTAATTATTTTTACATCCATAACAATTCTTGTATTTTTTACTCAGCAGATTGTTACAGGACTGCTCTTGGATTAAATAACTTTCAGAGGTTATGTTAAACTGTATTTGTATATTTCAAATAGCCGGCACAAACACCAAAACGGCCTGATGAAGACGACGGAGACGACGACTCGGAAGATGAGGCCGTAGTTGCCAAAAAGATGCGAAAGATTGCTAAAACAAAAGCTGATAGTATGGTAAAACAAACAATATTTTACCAGAACCTCACATCTGAACCTGCCATTACCGACACTGAAAGAGAACAAATATTGCAGTTTGTCGAAAATGAAGAGACACAGGTAGGATATAGCGATTTCATAATTAAGAGGATCTCATTTCGTCATGTTTGAAATGAAGCACATCTTACCTATTATAATCAGCAGCTTTCCAGGGTGACTGAATCTTTCCGGTCAAGTGATAATGTTCATCTCATTCTTTATTTCTGGATGCGTGAGAAAATTAACAATGCAGTACAATGATAGGCATAGAAAACTTTTGTACCGTATTTCCTCTACTTGCTCAAGAAAATTAACCCTTTGATTAGAGAGTTATTTTTTGCAAAATTAGGTTATTTTGATTATTTTTACGGTAAATATTGGATACTCGGGACAAGCCTAAAATGATATTTTTCACCGAAAACTACACAAAATTGTGTGTTAAGTAGGTTATGTTAAGGTTGGCCTGGTTTGGTTTATTTTACATTCAAACATTTAATTTCGCATTCATTTGCGTAGTTTCTGAAGCGATCGCTAGGTGTCACATCGGTCGCCATTTTTCTGCTTACGACATGCGGGGTTTTGTTTGATTGAGACACAAAAGTTAGCTACATATCGTTAAATCTATGTTTCAACGTTTCCTTTCGTCATTCACAAATATTTCCTGTTTATTTAGGTTAGTAAAAGATTGTTTCCACTCTAAAACATTTCATTTTATGCAGAATATCATTTTATGTAAAATATCATTTTTAGGCCATGTTCCGACTATCTCATATTTACCAAATTGATTAATTAAGCGAAGTTATAATTCCTTAATATATTTAAAATAAACAAATTTTCTTTCAGGGTGACATTATAGATGACACGGCTGTAAAAAAACTTGTGCTACTATTCGAAAAGAAATCTTTGAAAAACAGAGAAATGCGTATCAAATTCCCGGAGCAGCCTGATAAATTTATGGAGAGCGAAGTTGATCTACACCAAGCTTTACAGGTATGTTAATGTGAAAAACACATCTTTTTTCGTTTACAAGAATCACAGGTGCTATTTTTTCGGTATTCAATGACTGGCCAAATTCTCTCATGAATATCATCAGTTAAAGATCTTGATATTCATAAATCACATTATAAAATATGAAATTTAAAAAGTTTCTATTCCACTAGTTATGTCGGGACTGTGGTCGATTGGTTACCGTAGTCGGCTTAAAGAGTTTCATAAATTGATGATTAAAGGGATTTATTGATTTCTGTTTGAAAGCATGTGATGACTAAAATGCCCTCCCACCCATACGATCCTAACACCAGGGCGTAGAAATAGAAATACTGATTTTCGAAACTCATTCCTGCATTAAATGTGGCATTAAATATTTAATTTTAATGTAAACTGAAGAATCAACCTATGAGACTGTCCATTCGGGGATTTGAACCTTTGCTCTTGCAATCCAGTAAATCATAAGCTCTAGAGTAGTGTTTCTTAACCTTATTTTACCTTATTGAAACCCTAACCCCACCACAGTAATAATGAACAAACCCATCTCACAAGAATCGATGGAGATTACCGATTGCATCAACACAATATGCACTGGTGCAATTGCTTCCTTGGATTTGATCAACGCCCCCCGAATGCTATAAATATTCAAATTTCCCTGTTAAGAAACACTACACTAGAAAGTACAGGGCATGTTCTTTAAAGCCTCAAAGGGCCGATCTATCGGTGCAAACATTTACGTAGTATATTATAAAAAAGTAAATTACATACTAAACATCAAAACCTTTATTTTTTTCATATGATACATCAAAGTTTCCGTCAATAGATTGACCCCTGTGGCTAAAAGAATTAATGGATACTTCTTTTCCACAATGCATCTGTATGATTATTGTGTAAATAAAATTTCTAGGATTTAAGTGTTATCGCTACCGTTCCTGATCTATATCCAGTGTTGGTGCAGATGAAGAGTGTACCTTCATTGTTGGAGCTGTTATCCCACGACAACACTGATATTTCAACACAGATCGTTCATCTTATTCAGGTACAGCACATTTTAAATATAATGCTCAATTTTACACGAGTCATTTTACTGCATTGTTAGAGAGTAAAATATAATAGAAGAATGGAGGCCGACAAAGTCAAACGACATTTCCTTATCATCAAGTGATGAAAACCTGACTATATTATAATTTATTCTATTAACTTTTTATACCTAGCATCCAGACTTGGGAAATAAGTTGATTATTAGTTAGTATATATCTAATTTGGATTATTGAGATTTTGTACACTTCCATGTATTTTGTCACTAACGACCTGGGTTTCGCCTTTCGGCATCTTCAGGCATTCGAGCACACGAATGGACTCGAACTGACAGACAGTAAACAGTGTCTAACGTTTATATAGAAGATACAAATACGACAAATATTATTTACGAGGTAAAATATTATACGTCTGAGAGCCACACTGATACCTGAGCTAACATTTCGAGAATCGCCTTAATCCTTATTTTGTAAACAACACATTGACAGAGTGGCGAATTGCCGCTTTCCAACTACTTTTAGAATTACCAGTGATTTTACAATTATAATAGCATTGTGGGTTTCGATGGGATGCAATTCGACGAAAGGGTAAATATATACAATCATTCCACATTTAGTGACATCTGTCAGGTGTTTCAACGTATAGGATACAATAACGGAGAATTAGGAAGGTTCAGCTGCTCATTCAGAATTATCTTAAATTATACTATATATCTACTAACATCTATTGTATTGTGATTAGTTTTTGTGTATGATTAACAGATTACTATTTTGTAACCATTTGTCATAAAAATGATAGTCTCAATTTACACGATTTTGAATTAGGTACCAATCTATCACCGTATGGCTTGCAGAGAAACCAATTATAATTAAACCGAAAGTCATTAGTCGAAATACACTTCTTTGTCTATAGCAGGCCGGGTGAGAAGACAAATGACTGTCGGAGAGTCTAATGAGGATTTAACCACCAGTCATTAGTTTTCGTTATGCAGTAATCCAATTCAAATGGACAAATCAGGAGGCCAATTGACTTGAAGTGTTTGATTTTCACCTATAAGTTACTCGTGTTCAATATGTTCAAAGTCTTATTGACAAATAATTTAAATCATTAATTAGGTATGTGGTTATCAAAGGACCGCTATAATTAACTTATTCTAATTGATCATAATGGTCACTGCACATGATATTAAATAATATTTCTAATTTAAAAAATCCTACAGGAATTGACCGATGTAGATATTTTGCACGAGAGTACTGAAGGTGCGGAGACTTTGGTGGATGCCCTGCAGGAGTGTCAAGCTATTCCTCTTCTTCTTCACAACCTGACAAGACTCGATGAGCAAGTTCAGGAAGAGAGAGACGGTGTACACAACACTTTGGGTCAGTTGTGAATTATATTTATTTTTTTACACATATTTATGCTATTACACTAGTATAAATTAATTCATCTACCTGTTTATAAAAATCATACCATACGAGCGAAATCTTAAAGTTTTGTTTGAAAAGGCATAAATGCCTGCATACAAAACAGATATAAACAGAAGATCTTCTTATATCTGCATAAAGAGTTATGCCGATATAAAAACACCTCTGTCAAAAATGCTCCATTGAGAACGGAAAAAATAATTAACATACCTTCCTAATTCTTGTAAGTTTGACGACCATCCAAGTGTATTCTGTTAATGAATATTTTCAAGAAGTTGCAGAGTAGGAATAGACATCACAGCCAATCGTGCTTTTGAATCCAGATTCACCAATATGTAGTTTATAGCAGGTACCCGAACCGAAAACCGAAAAAAACAGCTATTCCTGGTGGAACGAAAACCAAAACCGAACTGATATTTATTTCGTTTTTTTTTTTTGGTTTTTCTTTCGTTTTACGAGCAAATTTTTCGCTGATAAAAGACAGTTTTAATTAATAAATTGTATCCAAAATTTTAAATTTAATTATTAAATTAACTTTTATCAGTTAATAAAGCTCGCGATGAGCGAAACCGGTCCTGATCATTATAAACATGTGGAAGTAGTACAAACAAATTGTGTTTTATTTTTTAACACCTTAACACCTTAACACCTTAAAAGTGATTTAAGCAGATTGACAACTAGCACCATAAAAGTAATTTAGTTTACCGAACCGGAATGAAAACTGGAACGAAAAACATAACAGTTGAGATCCCTGGTTTATAGCGTGCGATAATTACATATAGGTATCTAATTTTAAAATATATTATTATATAACAACCACCTTTTCACTGTAAATAAGAGATGGCGCTTTGTACATATTAATAAAGCGCCTGTGGTACGTCCACTCTGGGCTTTATAATCCCCTCACTTTGGTAATTATACACGTTTGCCTTCGGGTGAGTGTGCAGTGCTCTACTTTAACAAAAAAAGAAATAATGCTCGAGATTACACCAGAAAGCCACATCACCATTCACTAAGATAAAATGGATAAGCACAATAGTTGCAATCCTCTTACTAGATGGAAGACGAATCATCATCACATTTGTTTTGAAACTATCTAGCTGTGAGAGCTTCGCTGCCACTGTTGGATCAGTTCTCAATTGATACGGATTCGAGCCTCCGAACATCTGATACATTGTCAGATACCTACATCTTCGATCACTGGGATAGTTAACCGCTACAGTTTAACCCTTTGTCAACTTCATTCATCTTGTACGTGTCATGTTCTACTGTGTTTATCTACTTTGCTTGAACATACAAATTGTGTTTAAAAGAAATTGCAATAAACGATTATTATTCGAGCCTTGAGAAGGCTTCTTATTTTAATTGTGACATATGTCGATATACCTGGCTCCTAACCTACAGGGCCTGTGTACCAAAAGTATTCTATAAGTTTAATTTCATTTTGCAGGGATCATTGAAAACATAACTGAATTTAGACCAGAATTGTGTGTGGAGGTCGCTAAATTAGGATTCATGCAATGGCTTCTGAAACGTCTTAAGGTTAGTAGACCTGCTAATGCTTTTTTCATTTATAATCATATCTAAGTGGGACAAGCTTAAGATCAACCGTTTAAATTGGCTGTTTAGGGCACTAGTGTCGCGTGTGAAATGTTACCTATCATGACCGCCACCTGGTCCACAGCAGTATTGATTGGAATTTTCAATTCTTTTTGTGATTTTTTGTCTTTACAGAACTGACAAACTTTTAGCATAACCTCCTGTACATTCACACAATTTTCACACAGTATTACTAATAAAATAAACACTTCTAACATTCGTGAGCTTACGTTTGACAGCATATAACCCAAGATTATTACTCTAGTTCTAAATTTGGATTACAGTCAAGATATTATAATGGTCGATTTATATATTCTGCATATCAATGTGAGATACACTATATTCTGTTTTTGCTTACAGGTGAAGGCGCCGTTTGATGCAAACAAACTGTACGCAAGTGAAATTCTATCTATATTGGTTCAAGACTGCGCAGAAAATAGACTTCTACTCGGCGATTTGGACGGAATCGACGTTCTGCTTCAGCAGCTTGCTGTGAGTACCAATTACGTTTTTTAGCCTTTCCTTAGCTGAGCAAATCTTATGGGAGTGTCATTTAATGCATGGGGAAAAGTAAGAGCTGCACAATCTACCTGTTCATTGGAGTAATTGGCCACACTAACTGAAAAAATTGTTTATTTTTATTTATTTTTTAACTATTTAATTATAGGTAATACAAAAACTAATTAACCTAGTTCATGTTGGCTGGATGCTCCTGGTAAATAGGTCCACGAGCGTCATTCATGATTTCAGTGCAAGAGTTTGAAACATTTGCAGCCTCATACGGAAAGCGAATAGACCTCAAGTCATAGAAGCTTTGCGCTTATCTGCAATAATTGATTTTCTGCACACTTAAGTGCATGACATCAAGTCTTCGGCTGTTGCTCCTAGCACACTTCCGACTGTCGATACACTTAACGTTTGCTACACCTCTGGATACTGCTTTATAAATTTAATAGATGTGAAATCACATTTGAACTAGATTATATTGTAAGTATCAGGTATTAGTTTGGGTGACTTCTAGATCGTTCAATCACCAAACTCTTTACTTCCTTCCATGCCAGTGTCCTATAGGTCCACCGAGTACATTTTATGCACGGTTGTCAACTGCTTTCCAGGACGACATTGCTGAAAACCGAGCAGGCAATTGCATACGATGCAATCAGTTGATTGTTTGCATCAGTGCATCATAATTCTTCTACAATAATATCAGTTTAATTTAAATTGGACCTTGTTTTAAGAAACCCATTGCATGAAATACATCTAAACAGTACAAAGCACCACTGTCATAGATAACTATAATATTTTTTAGTGTTAATCATTGGTTGAGAAACATTTTGACATTAGAAAACAAACTTATTCTCATTAACAAAACCGAATTTATGAATTTCTTTTAGCAAAGGTTTGAAATCATTCTTTGCTTTCAGTTTTACAAACGCCACGACCCCAGTAATAGCGAAGAACAGGAAATGATGGAGAATATGTTCAACTGCCTTTGCTCAGCTCTGATGCAGGCCTCCAACAGAGACCGTTTTCTGCGCGGTGAAGGACTTCAGCTAATGAACCTGATGTTGAGGTTAGTTTTGCACTGAAATTTCTTATTGCACTTTCGGGCTGTTTAGATAGAAATTGTTTGGTGCACTGTAAATGGATTACTAGAGTCAATAAACCTGTCTAAAACGACGGGCTTTCTACTAAAATACCTCATCAGTGTACATATTTTTTATTAAATTTTGAATATTTAAGACATTGATTGCAGGGAATAAAACAAAATTGTCACAAATAGCTGAAAAGCTTCACTGGTTGTGCCCAATTTCACTATAGATCAACCAAGAGCCATTTCCCCGCAGTTATAAAATATCTTTACCATACTGGTAGAAGTTAGTAAATAACATATTGACAGTTCTGAATAAACAGCAAATAAAGTCTTTAGCCACGGTATTTTATGTTACATAGATAATTGCAATATCAAAATATAGATGGATTTATGCCAATCTAACGTTAATCAAGTTAGGCATCAATAGACAGGAACAATTGCTCGAATGGAAATCTGCATGAATGTACTTACCGATAAAATAAATTACTGTATTTTTTCAAACTCGTATAATTAATGTACCTACTGAGTTATTCCAGACGAAGAATTGATACCCAAGAATTTCATTGTTCACTTACATAATTTCCATCAATTTTGTTACTTACCAACTTCTGTCAGTACGGTGACGATGTTCTTCTTGCTTTGTTTATCCAAAAATTATCATCATAAATAAAGTGATTCCTGTAATAAAAAATACTTAAAATGACTTATATTTGTGCTGTTGATTTTAGGGAAAAGAAACTGTCTCGAAATGGCTCACTGAAGGTTCTCGATCATGCCATGTCCGGACCCGACGGAAAAGACAATTGCAACAAGTTTGTGGACATTCTAGGACTTAGGACGATATTCCCTTTATTTATGAAAACACCCAAGAGAAAGAGGGTTCTCACAACGGATCAACATGAAGGTAATGCAGAACCATCATAATCCTCATATTTATTGCACCACAAAATATTACATGGTACTTAACTCTCTTACACACAAAAAACCTAAAACATGTTTTTTTTGTTTCCTTATAGCGTGCGATAATTTCATATAGGTGTCGCTAGCTAGTTTTAATAATATTATTTAATTTACCACCTTTTCGCTGTAGATAATAGATGGCGCTTTTGTCATATATTAAAAGGCGCATGTACTGCGTTCTTGAAATTATATATATACCGTATCTCTTCAAACAAACGTCACTCTGCTTCTAAGCTACTGACTACTAGAGTTCCTCTGTTGTCTAAGCTTCCTAGCCACTTTGGTAATCCTCCGGATTCATTCTTATGGAAACCATCTCTGCTGGACACTGCATCCTCAGTTAGATCGGTTCCCGATTAGTAAAATCGTACTGAATTGCTTTAGAATACTTCTTATTTTAATTGTGACATGTGATATGCCTGGCTTTTAACCTACGTGGCCAGTGTACCAAAGCTATTCTATAACCTGTAAATCTGGGCAGAATAATGCTTTTATTATTGATATAATGTACATTGTTGTAATTTTAAAATACATTGGAAAAAGTAATTTATAATTATTTCCAAAGACTTATCTAGAAGTTCAGGGAGTAATAACTTATCTAGAAGTTATTCTTTCAATTCGGACTTAGATCATTATTGAGTTCATGATAAAAATAATGCGATTGCCAAAAGTCACTTAGATTATCTACAATAGATTATGGTATAGTATCCATATGCAATTCATTAAAATTACGAGAATGATAATTGACAATAGGCAACATTTTAGTGCAACTTAGTGGTTTCTTGAATGTACCCAACGCATTCCTTATAAACTTCAGCTTAGAATATTCACTAGCCCGTGAGACCAGCTAATCTTTTTAATTCAATTTGTTTCCAGAACACGTTATCTCTATCATATCATCGATGCTTCGAAATACTCAGGGCTCGCAGAGGCAGAGACTGCTCACAAAGTTCACTGAAAATGACTTAGAGAAAGTTGACAGACTTCTTGAATTGCATTTCAAATATCTAGACAAAGTTGATAAGATCGAACAAGAAATTGAAAAAGCCAAACAGGTATGGGTATCATTGAATAAATAGACGATTTTTAATGATTTACGTCATAAATAACATAGTGTAGATCAGGGTCTCTCAACCTAATAGTCTTCGTGGGGGTATTCAAGATATGTGGATTTTTAAAAACAATAATAACTTTCATGCATTAAATTTATTATATAATATTATATTATTAGAAATGGTTTCATTTCTACGTAAATGCACTTACAAACAATCAAAGACACTATTATAAAAATTCTATTTCATAGAGAAATAATAAAATATGCAGCGTGCGATAACTTCATATAGTTTAAGACATCGACTGAGGGTGCTTGATGGAATTTCAATATCAAATTTGGATTATTGAGATTTTGTACACTTCCATGTATTTTCCATGTATGCCGAAAGGCGAAACCCGGGTCGTTAGTGACAAAATACATGGAAGTGTACAATATCTCAATAATCCAAACTTCATATAGATGTTGCTAGTTAGTTTTAATAATATTATTTATTTTACCACCTTTTTCTTGTAAATAATAGATGGCGCCTTTGTCGTATATTAGAAGGCACATGTACTGCATTCTTGAAATTATATATATATATACCCTATCTCTTCAAACAAACATCACTCTGCTTGAAAGCTACTGACCACTAAAGTTCCTCGGTTGTATAAGCTTCCTAGCCACTTTAATAATCTTCTGGATTCAATCTTATCAAAATTATCTCTGCTAAACACTGCATCCTCAATGAGAACGGTTCCCATTTATTTTATTGTGACATGTGACATACCTGTTTACTAACCTACAACCTGCCTATGTAACAAAACTATTCTATAAATATTTTAAAAAATAAAACACAATTCATTTGTACTACTTCCACATATTTATAATGATCAGGACCGGTTTCGCTCATCACGAGCATTATCAACTGATGATAATGATCATCAGTTGATAATGCTCCTTGTAAATCGGTCCTTTTTTAAAATATAATGTCTTTCCACCAAGAATTGACAGTTAACACCTTAAAAGTGATATTCTATAAATGTTTATTTTTTTTTCTATTTGTATGTAAGAATAGATTATACTAGAGAATTAGATATATCAATTGCAAATAAAAAATCTCTTCACACTTCTTTGTTTTGTAGCTCAAACATACTTTTATCTTTTTTTTTCTAACTAAATATGTATGCATTATTTTTTTTCTTTTGTTTTATTCATGTAAACACGCAATATTATTACATAGTATTACTTAAAACACACGAAAAATGTTTCAAATTTTTAAAATATGTACCTGAATTATTCATAAAAATAACTAAATTGATGATTGATTTGATTTTTGCCAAAAAACGCTCGGAAGTTTTCACATATGCTAGTCTAAATCAGCCGGGAATAATGGGCCAATGTTGGTAGTGGGTGCACCTCTTATGTGGCTACACAGAGTACAGTAAGCCTGGTGTAGATGCTAGAGGGATTTTGAGATATCACATTTCAGCTACATATAATGTGAAGGATGTGTTATCAAAATTGAATTAAGACTTGTTGCATTTTAGTTGCGCGAGTGCAGTATTTCAATTGTGAAGTCTAATATGGTTTCAAATCTGCTTTTAGATTGATGAGGATACTGCGGAGTCTGAGGAAGACGCTCTGTACATGAAGCGGTTATCAGGTGGACTGTTCACCCTTCAGCTGGTCGACCATGTTATGCTGGAGGTGTGCGCGTCAGGGGCGGGGGCTCAACCAATCAAACAGAGAGTGCAGAGGGTTTTGGCACTCAGAGGTGGATCTCTGAAGACCGTGCGCCATGTCATGAGAGGCAAGTTGCATTTTGTCTATTTTTTTTGAAATTCGGGTCGAGGATATATTTGATTGTGGTGTAAATGTTTGTGTAAAAGCAGGTTTTGACCACTAATATGTCTGTCAGTACTTTCAATACAGAGGATTCGTGTGGACCAATTGCTCCGCTCCCATATCAAAGTGCTTGCTGCAACTCTACTCCGAGTAATATAAATTATATCGGCGATGTTTTAGCCAATTGATTTAATCCTCAAAAAATACGAAAATGAGTTAATGATCTTATTTTAAAGACGACAGAGCAGGTCTCGGCCAAATGATGTAAATTATAAAAATAAATTG
Source organism: Himalopsyche phryganea (assembly GCA_022494535.1). Taxonomy (NCBI): domain Eukaryota; kingdom Metazoa; phylum Arthropoda; class Insecta; order Trichoptera; family Rhyacophilidae; genus Himalopsyche; species Himalopsyche phryganea. The sequence continues at coordinate 5,390,626 of JAGVSL010000025.1, forward strand.
ACCACTTTTTAGAAGGGAAACAACATTTTACATGGGTTTTAGATTTAAACATTCTGACCCGGCCACTATTATATCGACAATCCCTACATATAGTTTCGTATCTGCAAACATGAGAATTTACAGATTTCAAAGATTCATAAGGCAACTCACCATATAATGTTTTCGATAAAAACAGTTTTTCCTCTGTCCTGAACAATTTCAATTTTAATTGACCAAAACACCGTAGATTATAAACTTTAAAATAAATTTTATTAATTGTCGTTATCATTATTGATTCTACAAAATAAAATAGCTAACAGCAAATCATCCTTTATCGATAGCGTATTCTTAGTTAATAATAATTTCAGGTCAGAAAGTAATCGCTCAACACTCACTTGAATATTGAGCATATTTGATGGCCGTGTCGTATCAAAGAGAAAATAATAATTAGTTTTTTTTTAAATACACTCGATGTAATTTAAGATGAAATTTTAATAATAAAAAATAATTTCTAGAGCAGTAATTTTACTTACTCCAGATAATACCCTATTGCTCCACTACTCTGAGCTTTGCTCCAACGCTGTGTTTTAATACTCGGTACTGTTTTCTTTTTACAGAATATGCTGGTAATCTAGGAGATGCAGGCAACCCAGAATGGAGACAACAAGAGCAACAGCATATTTTACAAATGGTGGATAAATTCTAAAATATACATAGCCACCATATTTTTATGGATGTCGAATTAACAGCTCAACGACCACAATAGGTACATCGATATGATGCAAATCAGCACAAATTTAAATTATATCTGCTGTTCACAAAACTTGAAGCAATCTCGGAACCCCATGTCAGATTTCGTTGAAATAAGAACTAATATGAAGTCAACACTAAGGATTAAAATCATTTAACTTTGTATTTATAATGACATATTCAGAATTTATTTCAGATGTTTTTTCTCAAGAAATGTTTAAATTTATTAACCTATTATGATCTCCATGATTTTACAATTATAAGCATATGATTTATTGTCAAAATTTCAAAAAAACACTTGGGTACATATAAATATACATTTATTTTACTGAATATAGGTATATAAATTTAGAACGCTTGACATATTTACGAGCTCTCAAATCATAACAAGTCTGACAACAAAACTTTTAGCATCATGTTTCCGAGAAATTGAGTGGCAGTATATATTTTTTGTAATATTTGTGTAAGCTTCGAACCTTTCTTGAAATAAAGGAAAAAAATTCCACTCGAAAATCTATCACAACATCTCAACAGATGACACAATGTTGACCCATAAGGAAACATGCAGAAGTGCGGGATTGGTCGTTAACGTGTTAATATGAAATTCCCTGTGTTCAAAACATTAAAAGTGTAATGTAACATTTCTAAAAATGACTTATTTTCTCCTTGGTATCATTCCTGTGTTGGTGCTTTTTAGAACGTGCTGTTCGGTTTCCGTTCCGCTCCCGCCGCATTGGCGTCTTTTGCGGGCCAAAAGGTGTGGTCTGGCAATGCCTGGCTAGCGTTTTTACATATGAACATCTTTACTGTCAAAAATAAATATGAAATTTGATATTTGCTTGCAAGGCTTATCGATGGACTGTTAAACAACATGTGCAAGACGTAAAATCAGAAATGGCGGACGTAACAATAGTGTTATATAACGTATAAATAGTCATACGATTTTGTCTCAGACATCAAATCTCGGTAAGCTACAATAAACCCTAATCTAGTCACGGCGTAAAGCAAATAAAAGCATTTCTGAAAAACAGCTGTCAACTCTATGCTAGACAGGCTTGAAAACTTTACTATTCTCTTTTAAAGAAAAACCATAATAATTACATAGTGTTGACGGCTCTAAATTATAACTACATTTTTGTTTTATATCTTGAAGTGAAATTGTGTGTTTGCTTTTTCTTTCGAGTGTGTGCTTTTCATTAATTGTGTGTTTGGAATTACGTTTTTTGATACCATTAAAACATGATAAATTATTTAAAAATATTTTTCATCATGGCGGAAGAGAATGTGAATATCGGAAAAATTATGAATGAGGAATTAGACTCTGTCTGTTTGTTACAAAATTCTTCAAAAGTGTGTGTAAAAGTGGTGATAAATATTTTACTATAAAATAATCCATGTTTCCTATCCCTGCCTCCAAATTTACCATTCCATTGTTTTTACGTTTGTTGACTGCAGGTGAAGTTTCGTAAATATGGTGATAACCATCAAAATATTAAATAGTTTATGTGTCCAGTCGTAATAATGTGAGTGATTAATGATTTTGAAGTGACAGGTTAACCACTTTTGTGGAGTGGATAGCTTTATTGACATGATTGTGACTGCATATGGCAACATGTTAAAGTTCTGTATTTATTACATTACAAGGAAAGAAAACATTTCGAAAAATTATCGCTGACGTATTTAATTCGTAGGACAAATCGGCGCCTGGAAGGGGTTAAAATTTACAAAAGGGATCTCAGATTCGCCCCTCTAAAATCAGATATCTTGAAATTGTTGGTGGAATCAAATCACCTTCAAATAATCAATAAATTATCGAATTTGAATTGTTGAAATTTTGTACATTTCCGTGTATTTTGTCACCAACAACCCTGGTTTCGCCTTTCGGCATCTTCAGGCACTCAAGCACACAAATGAATTCGAACTGGACAAGTCATTCGTGTGCTCGAATGCCTGGAGATGCTGAAAGGCGAAACCCGGGTCGTTGGTGATGAAATACATGGAAATGTGTACATTTCAACAATTCAAATTTGATATTGAAATTCCATCAAGCACCCTCATTCGATATCTCAAATTATATAATTATCGGGCAAGATTTGGTTGCCTATCGTCGACTGGTATCCGTGCATTTTTACACAAACACTATAAAACACTGATGCATGATTTTTTTTGATGAGGTTGGTTGAAGGAATGAAGGAAGGAAGGTTGAAAGAAAATAAAACTATAAAGTTTAAATGAAAACAAAAATATGTTGTAACAATTATTATCATTTATTGTTACAAAGAATATATTATACAATAATAAAATGTACGGTAGAAAATATACAATAAAATTGCAAATACAATATTATAGAATAAGTAAATCGTGTTCTACATCATCAATTGGATAAAAATTAACATACAACTGATTACACAAAAGTATATTCAAAATGAACAGTTAAAAGGCATAAACTTAAAACATAGAGCAGAACTCAAGTCAAGTGGTTTGATTTTGTCAGGAACTCAGAGGTGGTTTTGTAAAGACTTCGTCCACCTAAGTTGGCCCGTAAGAGAGCAAACGGACCAGCCTCTTATTGCGTCCAAAATAAAAAAGCGACGATGAACCTACCTGGCTTGGACATGTGTTGCGGATGCCCCAGGGGAGCCTGAATCCTACCTGTCTCTTCTACCAACCGGATGGATTCTGTTGCCCTGGAAGGCCGCTGATGACCATCCGTAGGATGTATTTGGCTGAGCTACGGGAGATGCTGGGATAACATAGGAGGAAACAAGAAGACTGACGGGGGACAGAGAAGCTTGGAGAAACCGAAATACGGCCATATGCTCCAAATAGGGAGCGGATATGGTTAAAAATAGAACGATATAAAAGAGGAACTAACCAATCAGAAGAAAGCCCTGTGCATAAAATTTAAGCTAAGGATTCCAAAAATAACAGTTTGTAATGTGTATTTTGGAATATTGTAGATGGTTAGATGATTAATTTGATCTTTGCCCTGAAAAATTAGTTGGCCGGTTTGCAGATTAAAAGCCGTGAAGTTTCATAGCCAGGTTGAACACAAATATAAAGTAATTTTAGCCACATTGAACCATTTTGAAAACAGTAATAATTCAATAAATGTACCACAATAAGGTTGTGCGATGTGCACGTGGCTATAAATGAATGGACAATCGCATTGCACGCACATTGTGAGTTAAAATTGCAATTACATTCAAGCTGAATATAGAGTGAATATGATTTTTTTGATATGATTCTAAAGACTTTCTTTTTGAGACAATATTGCTAAGTCGATATGGTAAAATAATATATGAAGACATTAAAAAATAAATAATACACAACACATGATCGGAAGCATCAAAATCACTTATAAAAACAGATAGTTTGTGACGTTTTAAGATTACAAATTTTAGCATTGTTTACAAGGAATCTGCTTAATCGTCTTGCGATAGAACCAAAAGAAAACTACAAAGATGCCCGTAGCAAGGAAACGGCTAATGAAAAATCTGGCAACAGTGTAAAAATGACATTTCGCACCAAACGATATAACCTCTAACATTCTAAATTACTTTTATTAAAAATGTCTATACGTAAACATGGGAAATACTTGTATAATTTGTGAATTCTATAAAATATATTCATATCAATCTCTTAAAGTACTAGAAAAATGTCTAAAAATCTATAAAATTCATAATATACATACATACATATCCATAAAATAGGATTTCTTTGATCCTAGGAAAAGTTGTCATTTTTTCATTCTCAGTAACAATGGTGATATCGAAATACAATTCAAACATTTTCGCTCTCGTTTAAATAATAATTTAATTGAGGCAGCCGCCAAAAGAGAATGGTTCAAGTCACAAATTAAAAAGAATATTAATTTGATATCCAATGCTAGATTGCTCAAGAGCATTTTATCAAAGTCACTAGAGATCACACAACCACACCAAAGATATAAAACGTCAATTTGATTAAACCTGCTGACATTTTTAGCTCGCAACAATAAAATTATATCCTATAAACAATGTGCTTCGATTGCTGTGTCCACAGCTTTAAACTCCAGGTATGGAAACATTAATAATCTGATTTTTCAATTGATTTATGGATTCGTGTTCAAAGCAATGGACCATTTGTGCGATCCTAAAATTACACAACATTAAGCAATCTCAATTGCATAAACAGTAAAAACAATACAACAGCTGAAAGACGGTATTAGGTCTTTTGGGTGTGCCACACAGAGATGTACAAAAATAATTATTCATAATATTAAAATTTCCTTACAAATAATATAATAATTCATTCAATGTTTTTAAATATTACTTGCTAAAATTACATATTACAAATAGGTCTATACATTTGTTGCTACAGAGACGAAATTGTTGTGGGTGGAGTGCAAAAAAACATGGAATAATTGAATCAAACAATTGGTAAAATATGCAGACGAAGTTTCTAAAAAATAGATAAAGAAACGTAATAAAAGATAGAAGGTAACATGCACTTGACGAAATAATTTCAATCTTCTCTTTCGCATTGTACAACCTAATTGTAAAATAATGATTACTGGAAATTTTATCAATGACATTTACATGCAAAATATCAAATGGAACAGCAGCACTTCAACTACTTAATGTCAAATTTGGCTTACTCTACTTGGTCAAATTTTTTGTGAAATGTGAAATTTAACAATTCCAAAAACACACTTCTTTACTTTTGGAGTTAGCCAGTTTGCACATTAAGTAGTTGACTTATATAGCATTAACGCTCAGCTATGTGATTGAGTTTTAAAAGTCCAATTGAAGATACTCAGGATGTGGTATAACGTTATGGTCAACTTATTGTCACCTTCCAATGTAAAATAGTTACAGACTTAACCTATTCGTGCGATGGAATATTTTTATAGAATTTTCTATTTCCCAAACAAAAACAACATACTGATTAGATTATAAGGGAGCCAAGGCACCATAAGTTCATAATATGAAATGATTCATAAATTCGTTTACACTGCAGAATGATCTAGTTCTTGGAAATAAAAGAAGAAATCTTCGAAAAATCAACGCTGACATACTTGCCATGCCGGTATCACATTTTTATAAACAAACACCGATACAACGAGGGCACAATTGCACTAATGAACATCTCAAATTATCACAAAATAAAATAATGACATGGGCAGATTTGAGGGAATGTAATGCGTTATTATAATACCACCAACAAAGCCTAAGACTTCTACACATTCGTGTATATATAATATAAAGCAGTGTTTATCAATATCAAGTTTCATATTTCGGTCATTTACAAGCCAGGCATGAAAGAACACAAACAGTCACTAACATAAATTTTGACACTGTCAATTCAAGTTCATCCGTTTTGTCGCTTGTGTGGTGCTAGTTGTCAATGTTTGGTGGAAATGCATAATGTTTATTAAAATAAAACACACAACCCACAATTTTACAGTACGGTCAAGAATGGTTTCACTCAGTGAGAGAGCATTTTTAAGTGATGAATTCAATTCGCGCGATTTCTTAAAAGCCTGTAGATACCAAAGGCAAAGCCTGAGTCGTAAATGACATAAGAAAAACTGTTACGAATTTGCATATTTATTGTATTTGACTCTGCCGGTTACTTCAAAAAGGATAAACTGATGATTCAATTGTACATAGATGGAAAGTTGTAGTCATTTAATAAATTACTGTATGAATACACATTTCATACTTATATATTAAATATTTTACGGATAAAAATGCAGCCCCGGAGCCGATGTGGTGTTTGTTACTTCAATAGAATCAATTAGAATTAAGAGCATTCTTTAGTGAGCACTTTCCTCAAAGCTTCAGGGATGTGCTCTTTTGTCTTTGTGAGAACGCTGTTTCCCAACAGTTTGGGGCAGGCCAATTTCTCCGTCTGTATCGCGTAGGCCGTCTTCAAAAGGTCATAGTTAATCTCTTCAGACACGACGGAGTCTTGTCTGAAAGAATAAGATGAGGAATTGAAAATAAGGTGTGGTTAGATCCCAATCCATTAGCAAATTTGTACCTTATAAACCGGTATGAATCAACTGACAGAAATTAAATGTTGTCATTTAAGAGAAAGTTGCCATCTGCATTTATTTCTTTAATTTATGGGTGCTAAAACTGACTTAAAACTTCATTTTGAATTTTTAAAACCTAGAAGCAGTGTTGTTTTATAAATATTATTATTCCATATTGGAAAAATAATTATAAATGCGAATGCAATAAAAAGATTTTGTTTTGCACTTGTTTGCTTTCACTTGTATGACACAATGTATGGCTAGCATTTTTCAATTTTAAATACTTAAATGCACTTTTTCTTTTGCACCCAGATATATAATATATATATATAAATGTCATAGTTACCCCGTTAGATTATGACCCCTTAGGGTCAAAAAAGAGCATCTCAATTTTAGACGATTTCGAGTCACTTTTAGTATTGATACAAAATGATATAATACTGTCGGTAACAGTGAGACTTATTAAAAAGGATACAAAGATAATTCAATATTTTTTCCGCTGAAAACACTTTTTTGTTAATGTTTCTTTGACCTTAAGGGGCCGATTAACTACTTCTTTCTATATACATATTTATTAATATCTTTGGAAGTTGGCAGGAGCGCACACAGGTTTTTTTTATATCCAGGGCCTATTTTTTAGTGAAAAGTAAAGCCGGATTTTGTTTTTTATAATTTACTTAACATTTTTTTCAAATGCATTTTTCTGCTGCAAGGATTACTAAAATTTTCCAAAATTCCAAAAAATACAAACACAAAACTGAATGTGAATTATAAAATGAAAACCAATAAACTATGTAAATTGCACAAGAAATAAAAAATATCATACAAAACAATAAACGGGAAATGAAAAGTGAACAAACTAAATACTAAAATCTAAATGCCTAGGCCCTCCTTTTATAATAACAAACTTATTTTCTAGGCAGTCTAAAAAATGGAATTAATACAAAATATTCCCAAAACATTCGCACACAAGTTGTTCAAATATGTATTTGGGATAACTTAAACAATAAAATGGCGACAGTTTCATTCCAAAAAGTCATAAAACTTGTAGCAATACATATTATGTTTTGATGGAGAAAAATTTCAAATTTTAGGGGCGATTTGGAACTACTGGACCGCACCCCTGTGTCCAGCAGTCGCCACCCATGAAAGTCGGTGACGCTTCTAAGAACCCCACAACTCACAAATCAATTTTATTATATGCAAAAAAAATTACTTGTATTGCGGATGCGTGGTGACAAACTCCCTGAGGTAGGACGCCGTGGTGAGTAAGTCTCCGGAAGCCCTCCTCTGGATGAGTTTTAAGTACTGCTGAATGGAGCAGTGGGTGTCTGCGTCCACGTCCATTCCGCTCAGATACGTCTCGATGAGGGCTATAAGTCCAGGGAATGTACCTTCCTGAAATAGTGTGTTAAAAATAATATTAACACATTATGCAAGAAAAGGGTATAAATACTCGTTCGGCAACTTGTGGTTGACAGGCTTTTTCACCGTTTCTGTGTTTTGTTTAATATTTCTTATGTGGATTGATCTAAGTAATTTTCACAAAAAAAACATCTACTGAACGTACATGATGGTCAGAAATAGATTTACAGGCACAATATAATCAAAGATGATTCACAAATATATTTAATTCTTACACAGATTGATGGCCAGTGCTGCTCCGAAATAGTTTAACTCTTGATCTAATTTAATGTCTTATTTCATCCAACATCTGATTGGTAAAAATGTTCACTGAGTGGGCTCAGCCCTTTTGAATTAATGAATATTCTTCACTGTCATTAACGTCACCATAAATTGTCCAACAGGAATTGTAGATTATTGCCTGTTTTGTTATGCAGTAAGTGTCAGTAATTAAATGCGATTTTTTTTACTATCCATCTGCCTAGAAATTTTCTATAGAAGAGATTAAAAAATACAGATAACATTTTAACGCTGTCGCCTTCTATGTAAATTAAATCACCATGGCAAAAAAACTATCCTCAAACTAGTTCTAGTAAGAAATATTATACGTTGAAATACCCCACGTAATCTTGTAGCTGATTTTGTATTATACCTTTCCATTGATGATTTCGTTAATGGTCATTTCCTCGTAGTGATCAGCACATGAGGTTGTGAGTCCGCATTTTCGTTCGGCTTCTGGCGGCGTGACTCCGGGAGTGCTCACATCTTTCCTCCACCAGAATTTACCAGTACGGCATGCGTCGCGCTTTTGGGCACGCTGCATGTTCTCATCCACCTGTCATAGACAAACCGTTTAGTATTATATATTCATAAATCATTAATTAATTTATATATACTGAGTCAATCGCTCCAGGAACCATAGTATTTTGCAATTTTTATTTATCACCATTTTTATTATTGTATCCCCGTGCAAAAAGAGAATTGGGTGCATACAATATAAAATCTTTTGACCACAGCAATAACTAGACACACCTTACTGATGGGCACGACAAAGTTAAATTGGTAACTAAGTATGACTCGGGTAAGCAGCACCACAAAGCAGACGTAGGCAGCATTTTCGAAGTCGGTCAGTTGGGCCTCACACGGTCTGAACTCCACACGCCAGCCGATCGAAGAGCGAGGAGGTGGCGGCTTGAAACGCATCGTCTGCCAATTGGTCGACTGGATGTTCTGCAGAATTAAAACAAAATTTCATGTGTAAATTTAAACAAACTAGCATATGCGAATATAGATTTAAAAAATTCATACATACTTATTTGCTTGTTGTCAATATTTCGAATGGGAGAATTTTAATTCAATTGACGTTTTTGAAAAATCAGACAGTGAGAGTCGAAGAGTCAAGCAGCTGATTCACTCAACCCTTCCCAGATAGGATAATGATTCAAATGGTGAGATTTTTAAAAGCACCATTAATAAAGATCTCATGAATAGTAATGTATATAAATCAGTGTAATGCGATTTTTGGAAGAGTAATGCTTGAAGGTTCTCGATAGTGATATCTATTTATGAGATAAAATAATAATCGAAATTTGCACAAATATTACTGCAACTGTAAAATATGTATTTGTAGAACTGACAAAATCCAACCCACTAGAATGCTGTAAGTCTACGTTGGTCTAAGTATTACTTATCATATTAATTATCTTCTCGTTTACTATATAGGGCAGATAGTGATCAAAAAAACGGCAACTTTAACAAAGTACTTCTACGCAAAATAATGTCATACTTCATTTTGAAACTAACGTCAAACGTTTAAAAATAAATGTAGAATCTATTTGTCGAAGCCCCATTCCTTCTCTATTTACTACTGTTTCTTGTTTTAAAACACCGTATGTTGAAAGAGTCCATATGCTCCACATTTTTATGTTCTGTAAGGTTTTGGTGGGTCTGTGGTTGAGTAGTCAACCCAGTTGGCTTTGAATCCCATTATAGACAGTTTCATCAATGTATTTCACATTCGATATATGGATTTCAATTCGAAAGCATGGATGTCTGTGATTTATAAATTTGTTTCCCACCCATCCATCCAAAAAACGGGGCATAGCGAGAGCGATAAGCTAACCACTAGTCCTATCCTAGCCCATATCCTTCTATCCCTACTCTCTTCGAAAAAGAGAGGTTGAGCAACTGAGTACACTGAGTACAACTGAGTACAACACATTGGGAGCGGACATGGTGATCCAAATTTTACAATAATATCAATCGACTCTTTTTTGTGTTTTTGTGTGATATGGGAAACATACCTCAAAATGATCGGTATCTTCCTCATCATCCTGGTTGACTTTCTCAGAGAAAAGCGAGACGGTATCCCTGATGAAGAGATGAGCAATGTGCTGCGCCAACGGATGGTCTATGTCATTCTCTCGAAGTTGCCTGTAGATGTTCTCATCGTACGTTAAAGGAATGTCATTATATCTGAAAATTAAAAAAAATAAATTAAGTTTCTTTTTACCATTTGGACCAAACTTTTAATGTAGTACTTTAACTGACGGTGTTAAAACGAGAACTGGTTGAAAAACTGGTCGCTCAAGTCCTCTTTTCAGAAAGGGTAAGAATAAAAGAATTTCTTAAAAGAGACTTGTGAGTAAGCTAATTGCTCGAATGGGTAGGATCGAAAAAAATGATAAAACCATTACATAAATCTATGCAAATCAATAGTTCAATGTACGAAAGCATCCATTCGGTGATTTCAATTCCACTGCTGATAGTGGAATTAGTAGTGATACATCACTATTTCTACCTCCCGACAATCTTCTTGCTTTCTCCCAAGTCAACAAGGTGTTGTCCGGTAACTTCTTTCAGCAACATTCCAAGGTAATGGAATCCATCCAGTTGGAAAAAGAGAAAGGCGGGATTCAGGATACCTAGGGTCTCCGGAGGACATGTCCAAGCCAAATCCATCGCCATGTAAATAGGAGCTGTTTAGACCGCTCTTGTATCTCTGAATTACAGATGAAATCAAATCACTAATCTTCGCCGCAATTATCTGTTTTTGAAGCTTAATATACAGTTACGATGAATATAAACACAATATAAAGCAGCAAAGTTTGAATGCAGTCATTGAATAAGTGCTTGGTCGGAAGTACAACCTCGAGTTCCATACATTCCGCATAGAGTTAAAGATTGCTTCAACAATCTCTAATGATAGTGAGTTTCGTATTTGCTATTCATGTCTCTATAATTAATTCAGTTCCGAAAATCAACTGAAAGTTATGCCATTTAACAATCGATAATTACTTTTCATGCTGAGGTGAAAGATATGAGTCAATTGAGTCATATCTGGACTTGTGGATTCGGAACTTATCCTTCGGTCCCGGAGGCTGCAGTCCCCTCTCTCCGGGCGTGCGGCAGTCTACGGATCCCGAGATAACATTCCAGCGGCAATCGACATCTGTCAAAGTCCCCCGGTATATAGGTGAAGCTGCAGAAAGGGCCAGCTGAATAAAAAAATACATGGACTAAATGAAAATCCACATTTTACAAAGCAGTCGATTTGAGGCTGTCAGTTCTTTGAAACAGGGTCGGTTGAATTGTTAAAAGGAAATTTGTAGTCCAGGTATATGTTAAAATCTGAATCAGTTGGTTCTCAACCCTTTCTGTGCTGCAAATATTTTAAATTTGAATATTTTTATTGTTCAAGGTTGTCACAAATAAACACATAATACTAAAAGAAAAAAAGTTAACTGCACTACTATATCAGATTATATCTACTACTATAGTACCAAAGTACTCTAAAAACAATGCTCAGTGTATAGGTGCATCAGGGCATCCCTGTGTTAGCATCAGCAGTAAAAGTTTTTTGGTAATTTTTTTGATAAAAAATTAAATGTTATTCAAAAGCTAACAGAGATGCAACATCCAACCCTAAAATTGGCCTTAGCATATATGGCACAGAAAAGGTAGCACATCCCCGGTTAGAACATACAAGGTGGTTTGATTTTAATTGTTAAATTTGCAGTGGGAAGTTGAGGTCAAAGTAAGTAGGGTTTTAAACAACTCCACTGTCCGGCAAAATACACAACAATATGGATTTCTGTTCAAGTGTATGAAGTCTAAAATTCCCTCCTACTCATATTTCCAAAAAACAGGGCGATGCGGAAGCGATTACATTTTCACTAGTCCTACTCTAGAGCTGTACTTCTATCCTTAATCGCATCGAAAAAAGAGTTGTTAAGTAACTGAGTAATAAGCAGCTCTCGTAGAAAAACTTATGTTGACCATTAGCTGTCCATATGCTAAACATTGGGAGCTCAAAAAAAAAAATTTGCTAATATTTCGTACCAAACACTGCATTTATCAATTCTTTTGGCCAACATGCCAAGAATCACTTGTGTAATGAAGAAATATTGTAGAATGAAATTTTACCATGATAGGGCAGAGTGGTGTCAACTGGTCGTATAGTGTCCTGGCTTCGTTGATGTTGCACGCCTGGAAAGTGAGTTGAAGACAGCAGCATCCCATGCCGAATCCCATGGCGTCCATGTACACGTGGTTCGGTAAGGCAGCACTGGGTGTGGCGCCGGTCTCTGGGTCAACGAGCGAAGCCACCGGATCTTTGGTGTTCTTGTCAGGAAATACTGTTCAACAAAAAGCACTCAATGAAATGTTTTGCATTGATTGAATTGGAATTTAGAATCCTATTTTAATAAGGTACAAATAGCAAACTATTTAGTTTCACAGGAAATATAAGATATACCTTGGTATCAAAGTCGGACAAACGCCACATCCCACGAAAGTCATGTTTTTATTGTTTGTGGTAGTGCAAGTCTGCAAGTCAAGCAAAAAATATCAGAATCCAACGGTTTCGTATAGATTTTTGAGTTTAAGGTTCGTAAATAGTTTCAAAAGCGGACACTAAACATCCATTTTCGCAATCCACACGTTGACCAATCATGGAGCTAGAATTTACTTTCAAGTGTCGTGGCTGCCGGGCTTGATGAAGTGTGGAATTTATATGAAATGAAAAATCACCTCTGCTGTACATATTCATAGATGGGTTATGTCCATCTTCGATACCAATGTACTCACATAGTTGGTTGATAGCAATTTAGGATGTTGAAATGTCAATTCTTGGTGGAAAGACATTGTATTTTAAAAATAAATCACAATTTGTTTGTTTCAATCAGGACTGGTTTCACTCATCACAAGAATTATCAACTCAGTTGATAATGCTCCCCCTGATTAAATATCAGAACTGTGTCTTGAAGAGGTTGAGAAAGTTGTCGGAAGCAGCCAGGACCCGCCCTGGGCTGTTGCGCTCCTCACGACGATGATAATGCATAAATTTTTTTCGAATTTCAAAGTTTTGCCGAACTTAATAATTAGTGATTTGTCTGTAGTCTTTATTTTGTCACTTTTCTTCTAATTCAGATTGCATTATTCATCCATCATGTCAATTGTACATAACGAAAAAATCACCTGTTAAATCATTATTCCTCTTCCTATCTACCATTGGTGGCGATTGCATACGGCCTTCTCAAAAAACTGCACAATTTCAAATAAGAAAATATTGTATACCTGGTAAATTAATAGCCACCTTTTCACCGCGCCTCATCCGGATGTTCCTCGTGAGGTTGGCAAAGCGAGGATGACCCGGAAAGATGGCTTCGTCGGGGAAGAAGAGGGAGCGACTGATACCAGCCGCGGGGTTCACAGAAGCACTAGGTGTCGTAAAGCCTGGACACCCTGATCTATATTGGAAATAATTAAAAAGTATTTAATACGACTTCGCTTGTTTCTTACTTTAAAAGTACAATTATTTAAAAAAAATGCAAATGCATTCAATTTCATATTGCTATCATTTATTCCAGGCCTGTAGCCGAAAGGTCTCCGTTGTGCTCTTTGGTTGCGGTGTCTACTGGTTTGAGTCCCACAAATTATTATTGAAATTCGTGCTGTCTAAATTCCCTTCCACCCATCTGATCCTAAAAATAGGGCGTAGCGAAAGAGATTAGCTTAAAACAAGTCCTGTCTTTACCCCATTCTTACATTCTGAATTTCTCTCAAAAAAAAAGAAATTGAGCGACTGAATAACAAGCAGTTGTAGTGGAACAAGTTCATATGCTCACATAAGGAGCAGGACGTTGTTAAAAATAAAAAAATTGATTTAATTCTCGAGAATGAAACCTATAAATGTTTTGGAGCTTCGTAAGATATCATAACACAGTGTCTTCCAAAAATAGTTTGAAATAAATTTCTCATTGCGTTTTATGCATACCTCAAGCGAAATTAAAAGAAGCAAGAATTAAAATTTCCTCACCTCGGAAAGGTTGTGAGACTCATCAACACCTCTCCGGGCCCCAAAAGGTCTGCGGCCTCACTCCGTCTGTATTTCATGTTGGCCTCGACGATATTAAAATGCGCCAATAGTCCGCCGTAGGGCTGGCCCGGAGTGCCTTCAATCATGTACGCTCCGTACTCCGGCCTCCACAGTGATTTAACTCCTGCAAATATTTATATATAATATTTATCATGTGACAATTATGCAGTTCCAGAGTCGGTCTATGCGTGTGTATTCAGTACGGCGCACGACAGAATATCCGCCCTACCCTTGTTCGCCCATGTATACAGTCGTCGGCTGTCTGTGTTCTGCTTTAGTCATTATGATTTGCCTTTTCCTGGGCATTCAAATTGCGTTTGCAAAATTGGCATCATATATATCGGTCATTTGATTTCGTCGAGTGTATTTGCAAGTGCGTTAACTTTTATAAATGTTATGTTTGATAAATATCATACTATTTGTAAATCTGCATTGTCAGATTGATGACTTGACACAAATATTATCTGTAAATGTGCATTGTCATATTGATGACCTTGCAACAGAGTTTATAAAATTAAACTTCAATATTTTCTTGGAGTGGACACATTAAATGAGTGTGAACTTTTACACCACGTTTTTGTAGAGCCGTATAACCGTGTAACACCAGGACCGAGTGTGCTAGTTTTTATATTAATCTAATTAATTTCCCATGAAAATATTCCACATGATAAAATCACTTCTATACTAGATTAGTAGGGTATGATTAAAGGTAATTAAAAAATGAAAGCAGTATAGCCCCATAACCGATTAGTTAATGCTTTCGTTCCACTGTCTCAGTTACGTAAAGGGTTCAAATCCCCAAACAGAAACATTCGCACATTGATATTTCAATGGTTAGCAAGGACTAATCATTATTTCAACACCCTTTCGTAACCTTCCTTCCTAACCATATCTGAAAAGAGGATTTGAGCTTCCTTGTTAGAGAGAGTATATATAGAAGGTTGAGTTTATCAGAGAACTAGCGGGCAGCTAATCACTTTCCATACGCCCAATTTAGACAGTTGATGAAAGACCCCGACTTTTCTGAATAGACGAGTATTTACAGGATATAACCTTACAGTGGAGAAGGTTTAGAAGAAATTTTTGAGACTTGTCTATTTGAGGGTGTATGGATATTACCCACGGTTTTATACAAATGACTTAACCAACACCCAAAGAGAAAAGTATCTAACCACACATTTCTTTTACTTAAATTAGGCCAAAATGAAAATTCTGTTTCCTTGAAAAAAATCAAAATTTATATTCTTAATTGAATTGTTAACATAAATTGTTTGTTCTTCCAAAGTATAGAACCAGCCTGCCAATGGTGATGTCACCAGCATTAACAATGTTCAACAGTATGTTGCTTTGGATGTAGACATACTCCGCATGGACGCTAGTGAGTACTATTTTTTATATTATAAATTAGATTTATTCGAATTAATTTGATTTCCGGGAGGAAGAGAAGACACTCTTGTGAGACGAAGCCTGGCCTTTACCCAGGGGAGTGTTTTGATAAATATCACACTTTGAAATGCTACATTTTTTTTATTTGATACCTTACAACTTAGCAATCATGAAATAATTATAAAATATGTAATTAATTGTATATCGCCCATTTAATTCAATAACGCTCGAATATTATTAAAATCTTTAAATTAATTAAGGAGTGCAAAGGGTTAAAGCGGCCTGGATTCAACCTAGACTATAGCACCAGAGAAAAACTATCTGAATGGGAAAAAATTCACCAAGAGCCTTCAAATATGCACTCAATGCTCTTGAGTAAGAGCATGACTTCCCATTACTTGTTCGGTAATGATTTGCGAAAAATTCAACATTGATAATGCTTTATCTACATACTTGTTTAGACGTGTTACTTAATACAAATAATGCAGATATGAGAGAATCGTTAGTGTTTACATAAAATTAGCGGCAATAAGAATTATGCTTTTTATATAGTCAATCGCATGAGTGGTTATTCAATAAGCGATGACATGAAGAATCTTGCTTACATACAATTATTGAAGTTAATTACCTCAACTATAAACAACTTCTTTCTGTTTCGATTCCAACTAAGTAACAAAAAGTGGTTTGTTATTGTTTGCAATTGACTGTGTTGTGTTGTATTGTATATTACCTATTGCTAGATCGTCTGTCTTCAAAAACTATACTTTTTAAAATGCAAAAACTGCAAGTAATTCCTTCACTCAATGTTGCCTTAACATTTCTTAAGTAGATAACAAATACATGTTTAATATATATATATATTTTTTTTAATTTATCTGGCATTACAGCTGACAGCCAATGCGCCAAATATTTTGAAAATTGGAAAATCGTAGGAGATAAACTCAATAAGAATTTTTATAAGTTAGATATGTCCAAGATCACAAATTTAAATTGAAAAATTCTAAATTTGATATTGACCTTGCTGGGATTTGAACCGGTACCCACCTCGGAGCTAGGGCAAAGCTATTACCACTAGACCACAGAGGCTGGCAAACGTCACAACAAATTACCTCAACTATAAATATAATTCTATGCAACTCCTTTCTATTTCAATTTTTTTTTTAAATATTAACTAAGTGGCATGGTTCAGTAGTCAGCAGGTCAATGTCGTTGGCTTCGGTTGCAGTGATCACGGGTTAAAATCTCAGTATGGATAATAATCTCATAAATAATTGATTTTTCAATCGATTTCTGTTATAAGCCATGGATGTCCGTATTGTTTAAAATTCCCTCCCACCCATCCGATACTAAAAATCTAAAAATGGGGTGTAGCGAGAGGGGTAACTAGCCACCAGTCCTGTTTTAGCCATATCCTTCTATCCCTACTCACTTCCATAAAAATTAGAGAAACTGAGTAAGAAAAAGTGGTTTGTTATTGTTTGCAAGTGTTGAGTTGTATTATATTTCATCTATTACTATCATCTAGGCTCATATCTCTTCAATCACTTCCTGTACTTTTTAAAATGCAAAAACTGCAAGTAATTTCTTCACTTAATGTTGCCTTATCATTTCTTAAGTAGATAACAAATATATGAGTCAGTAAAGATCAAATGAAGATATTTCCGCCATGTAATATACTCGAGATAATCTTGAATAAGAGTTCAGCAGCAATATGCTTGTTAGTAAATAATACGTGTACAGTGGTTTGACACTTTGCCAGAAACTCGTAGGTAAGAGAGCGGACTAACCGGCCCAGACTACGTCCAAAATAAAAAAGCGACGATGGACCTGGCTTGGACTTGTGCTTCGGATACACGAGGGGATGCTGAATACTGTATGTTTCGTCTTCAAGTCGGATGGATTCCGTCGCCTTGGAAGACCGCTGATGATCATCCATAGAATGTACTCGGTTGAGCTACGGAAAGCTGAAACGACTTGGGAGGGAGCCAAAAGACTGGCAGGGGACAGAGAATTTTGGAGGCACCATATGGTGGCCATATACACCTGGCAGGGATCGGTAAATACACAACTGGAAGTTTTTTAAGTGACAACAGTTTTGAATTCGATAATCAAAATTTCTAAATAATAGCAGAATTCTCACTTTATCATTCAATTCAAAGTTATATTTCATATAGGTTTGGCAAAGTATAATATGATTGTCTATGCTCACACATATTTGTTTGCATACAATGCAATGCCGATACCTATTTCATAGCGACGTCTTCTAGTATATTGGTTTATGGTTGGAACTGATATTTCTTTACAAGTGGCAAGCAAAACGTTGGGTTATGTCAGGAAAAAAGATAATAAATACAGCTTAATTTTCATTTTGAGATTCATAGGACCTTGTAAATGAATTTCCTTTATGATGTGCTCTTCGAAATATTCCGTAATAATTTATTTTTTGACAAAGCCTTACCTATAAATTTAAAGAAAGATATTATTTGTTGGCTTTGTTCATTATTTAAAAATAACTATCAAAAATAATATATATTATTAGTAAAAATACATATATCATTAATAAGGGCAGAATTTAAAGTTGCAAAAGAATATTATATTTACACACTCCAGTCAGATAAGGTTTGCTGTGGATAGATTAATTTTCCCATTCATCGCAGCAGTATCAATCAATAACATGAATGCACATATAATCAATTACGGTAATTTGTCACACAAATAAATTAACAATCGAAAATAAATGTCATGTATTGCAACTTATTCGCAATGTCACTGCTTACTGTGAAATTGAAAAAAGGTAATATTACATTGAGTGAACTGCCGGGTCTCTAGCCAATGCCGTTGGCTTCGGTTGCAATGTCCACAGGTCTGAATGGAAATTGGACAGTCTGGTAAATTAATGTCTGTGAAATCCAAAGTTCTCTCTCACCCAGTGGTTCTGCGGCCCCCTAATTTTTCTTCCAAAAATGATGATTTAATATTAATAATGTTGGATTAAAGGTATTTTTTAAATTTACCTAATCCTATATACCTATATATTTTAAACCATAAACCATTAAGAATCAGAGATTGCAAAATTTTTATGGATAAATATAATTTATTAAAAAGTACACGGTATATATTTACAATTCTGCCATTTACAAATGTTATATTTAATATTAACATTAATAGTATAGAGTCTCGCAGGTTTGTTTTTAAAATATGTCAAAAAACCTATCAGTTAAGCTAAGCTAGTAAATATAAAATAAATTTTATATTTACTATCAATACAAAAAATACAAAATTATTTAAGTACAATACATTACTATATTGTACGTAAAAGTGAATTAAAATGTTTTAATTAATTTAGGACAAGATATTCAGCAGATTTTACCAACATAACAATTCGCAAAAAAACACTTCAAATTATAGCAAATTTATTTTTTCTTGCTTTGCTTTTATCAAAATCTATTTTATCTGCCAGTCTGTATTCTATTGAAAGTATCGCAAGACCTTTTATTCACAAATTGCTCGTTGTCGATTTTAAATAGTTTTTTTATTAATTTCAACTTCGAAAAACTCTTCACAGCTAGCAACACAACTATGCTGAGACTCGAAAATTATATTTTTGAATAAATCGCAAAAGTTAAATGAGGCCTTCGCCATCCTTCTACACCTCTTTTTCATTATACTTAATAGCAACATAATTTCGAATTCTTCCTGATCAACACCTCTATTCGGGAGGTATCTCAACAAAAGTTGTTTTGTACTGTTTGTTATTCAGTCGCTCTGGAAGAGAGTAAAGATAGATAATGAATAAAATATCGTCGGTATAGAGGCAGATGGCGTTAAGTCAAAATATTGAAATAACTAACATTTTGGATACTAATGAAATTTTAAACATATCTATTTCTACACTTTAATCATTATTTACTAACCACTTCATGAAATTCGTTAATGAATTACGAATTCGATTTTAGTGTGAAGAGTTTAGTTATTTACAGTTTTTTTTGCCACAAATAACTTTCAACAGAATTGACTTAATGCATATTTGTTCAAGTTACATAAAGAAAACATGTCTTAGCTTTTTTTTCAGATGATAGCTAGCTGCATTCATAAGTCAAAACAGCCGATTTTTGACATACCCCCTTCTGCCACTACAAACACGATATATTCTAAAACATATATGTATATTTTATATGAGTCCTGATCGATGTATCCAAATAATCAAATTCATTCGTATAATATTGTTTTAAATTGATTTTAAGATTGACTTTTTTCCCCTTACTTAAAATAAAATGATTTAATGGCATTTCAGGTTGGAAAAATAAACACTTGGATCTTCTTTAATAGTAACTGTAACCATATTAGCAATGAAAAATCATAAAACATTCAAAGCGGTACTTGAAGTTTTGTTGACAAAACCATAAGATTAAAAATACTAGTTACCAATTTATGAACGAGTTGTTTTCCTAGAAGTTGCTTATAAAAATTATACTGTTATATATTAATGCCCAGGGAGATAAACCGCCTCCCACCCATCCGATTAACCTCACTTGGCGTAGCGAGAGCGATTAGCTACTTGTTCAGTCCTAACCCTATCCTTCTATCCCTATTCCCTCCGAAAAAAAGGAGGTTGAGCAACTGAGTAGCAAACAGTTTTCATAGAAAAATTCTGTTGACATACCTCCATTAGGAGACCATATGCTCCACGTTGGGAGCGGACATGGGGGAAAAAAAGATACTTTTTACGATTTTTTTTAATATAAAACATTATCATCGAATAAGATATATATAAAAAATTATAGATATCTGGTGCGTTAGCAATATAATGGTTGTATCATCAAATATTTTCTACAAACATCAATCGGGATAATATTTGTGATGAGACCATAGTATGTAACTGATAAATCGAGGAAAATGGTACATAATTTTATGTAGCAAATCAATTCAAGCCTATATAACAATAAGATTCAAATACATACATTCAACCGAATCAATTTTACTACTCTTCTGAATAATTATGTAGATATGCATTTTGAGTTGAGCCGACAACTTAATCTATTAAAAACATGACAAAGATAATAAAAAACACAACATTACAATTAGTTGCACAAATATTTATACTCAATCAATGATTAGCGGTTTTGTCTTGTAAAAGAACAACAATATTTTAGCTCAAAAGCCTTGTCAGCGGCGATATCTATCAAAAATATATACATTATCTCACAGTTCAGCCCTAAGATGACTGCATTATTCCAAATCTGATGTATCAATTACTCGAGCACTGGTTAAACAGAAACGTGATGACAAAACAAGCATCTAAATAGAATATAATATCTTTCTACCAAGAATAATTGACAGAGCACCTTAATCACTTAACTGCCAGCGCGAAATAATTGATTTTGCCCTCCACGCCGGCGAATTTAGAAACAATATTAACCGAAAAAATTCAAAAACTACACCATGAAAGCACAAATAATTCGTCACACGGTAATGGGTGAAACCATTCAATTTTACCCGGAGAATCGCCTTAAATCATTATATGTCAGAAGACACTGCTCAAATTCGTGAAACACATGTGGCATGAATAACGAGTAAAAAGGAATTTACTATGTAAATAAAATAATAATATATATTACATTTGACAACCCCGAAGCCGTTTATCAAATTCCCCTGTAAATTATACACCGATAGTATTTTTTTATAAGGTATTGTGACACATACATCTCAAAACTCGATACGTAATACGATACGCGCGTATAAACATAAAATATGTGAGGCAGCCCTAACCCAATCTGTTGAATTTATCTGAAAATAATACCGTTGAACCAGGATTTTTCAAAATGTTTAAACAAGAGATGTCTCTATCACTGCAATTTTTACATATTGAAAATATTTTTATTTTTAACAAAAAAATATCGTGACTCACCGGTGAGTCGCTGGCGTATGGATTGAATAGATGTGCAACTCACCGGTGAGTCGCTGGCGTCTACGTGGTTAAAAGTAATTAAAAAGAATAGTTTGATAAAAACATTACATATGCTCATATGGAATGCTACGTTTACAATAATTTTTGATTAATCTTCCCGTTTTCATCCTAAAAAATCCCTTCGGAACTCATTTCGTTACCGTGTGGGTTTTGTCACACAAAAAGCGAAATGACATTTTCAAAAAGTGAAATATGGTTTTATGTAGTATTATGTAAGTATTTAATGTCATATTGTGTGTGTAAAATCTGAAATACATATCAAACTATGCGAAATTAACGAAAGACGCAAGAATCGAAATTATTCATAGCTGAACATGCTCACGTCATGCATCTCAGATTGTTACTATAATTTTGTATTTTTCAATGGTAAGATTGACAAAGTTTTCAAATCATGATTAATTATACAAAGGTGTAAACAATAACGTATTTTTATTTTTCAATTATTACACGTTTATTAGGTATTTTATTTACAAATATTAAAATCTTTCATTTTTTTATGACCTATTCACAGATAATTTAAAGGTTTAAAGGCCGAAGTAACACATTGTTACACCATGAATACGGAAGGGTTAATTAAGAAAACATGCAAAAATTCTTATTAATAGCCACTTTTAAGGTGTTAACTGCCAATTCTTGATGGAAAGACATTTTATTTTAAAACATAAAACACAATCTGTTAATTCCTACTAAAACTACTTCCACATGTTTTCCACAAACATGTGGAAGTAGTACAAGCAAATTGTGTTTTATTTTTTAAAATATTATTAATAGGTAAAATTTTATTGACAAATAGATTAACATCATTTATATTGATGCAATATTTGTGTGCACAGAGTCAATCAAAAGCCAGACAGTGTGACTGAGAGTTAAGTAACAAATCGTATCTCGTCAATTAATGTTTTGGGTCATCACTTTTACTTTTTCCTAATTAATTTGATATTTTATAGAATTTTTTTGTTATATTTTGATTATTATTTTTCAGTATGGAAACTTTCATTGATTGTTTTTTCAAGCAGTTTATCTATTCGAGTTTCAAGGCATGGATGTCGGCGATGCACAAGATTCCCTCTGACCCAACTGATCCTAAAGATGACACATAATTAGAGTGAGAGCTAACTGCAAGTCTTCTGCTAGCTCCATCTTACTAACCTTATTATAAAAATGTTTTGA
Source organism: Himalopsyche phryganea (assembly GCA_022494535.1). NCBI lineage: Eukaryota > Metazoa > Arthropoda > Insecta > Trichoptera > Rhyacophilidae > Himalopsyche > Himalopsyche phryganea. Next base: position 5,413,684 of record JAGVSL010000025.1, read on the forward strand.
AATCTGGCGATTTTTAATTACCTCGAACACGAAAATGATTTTGTTCTTTTGGAATAATGGTTTTAAAAGGATTTTACAGGACTGTTGGCATTCAATTCATAACTCAACCGGATACAGAGGCATTTCTTAACAAGAGGTGTTTTAATATTGTTAGCATTTGTATTATCAATCTTCTCTGTCAGTCCCTGTGAGGCTGTCGTGTTCATTAAGAAGCGTTATCAGAGGTCTATTGCACTAAAATCCTTTTGATATTAATTAATCTTTATTTCAAGAAATACGTTGAATGAAGTCATGGAGGGTGGGGGGAGCGTTTAATTTTACCGTGGTAATGGGCACGATGCAATAACGATAAGGTTAAGAAAAACTGAGTTACAGCCATGAAATGAAAAAAAAAGATTTAACTCATTAATGAATAATTTACCAACAAATAATATCTGTATTAACATACCTTGTGGATCTGCCAATTCTTTTTCATTAAGTTTTGCCAGGATCTCTTGAGCACGAAGGCTGACAGTGGCTCGTTTCTTCTCATCGTCAAACTTAACAATAATGTATTCGACTTCATCTCCCCATTTCAACACGTCTCCCTGCCTTTCACGCAACTTCTTGTAGAGATTTATGAACTGTATGACACCATGTTGCCTAACGTGGTCTGCCAATTCTTTAGTTTTTTCCCAAGAAAGAGGGCTTCCTTCAGTAAGAAGTCCCATTGCAAATGAAGTTTTAAGTGTAAATAGTGTTCCAAATTTATAACCAAATGCACCTTATCTATAAAATTAAGTTTATGGCTTTCTAATCCAGTATTAGAAACGGCAGTATTTTTTTTATTCTTAAGTAGATAGTTCCCGCACGTCACTTTGACTTGATAGGTTATGTTTATTTTTTCTAAACAATTGTTATGGTTTTAATACTGAAGCGGCTCTGTAAAGAGTAAAAATGTTAAAATAACGTTTTAATGATAATTAAGAAATATTATAATCGATTGTTATCACAAATTACGTAAATAAATAACATACGAGGAATGTAAAACGTTGACACTTGGTTCCGAGACCGACACTTTTTACGTATTGAAGAATTTTGTGAATGCGGCGAAATAATTGATTGGAATACTCCTTAATTAATCTAGAAAATCGTTGGCTATGAATTCGAGTGCCTATCGCGCGAGATACTATCAATGACACAGCTTAATGACACGAAAGTTAAGTGATAAAATACTACAAAAAAATCTAAGCTGTAACACCAACTCATTCAAGCATGATCATTTCGTAAATATTGCGCAACATTCAAGGATGTTGGAACATTATATAGGGCGATGACAGATCAACATAGCTTAATAAAAAAAATCCCAATGAAAAATAAATATCGATAGGTAGGTAAGTATTTACCTGTAAACGTCTATTTTGATTTTTGAATATTTTCTCTTTCTTATACATACGATTGGCAATATTGATATATTCGTCCAGGGGCGTACTCGATATTTCTTCAAATTCATACAAATAATGGAAAATTTCAGTAATTGGCAAACATTTTTGCTTTCCCTAATTTTACAGAATTTTCTCACAAAATTTAGCACTCAATATATCGATGTTTTCTTAATATGTTTATAATATATTTTCCGGATTAAACAAACAAAAGAAACAATTTTGATCTCACAAATGGTAAAGTGGTATTACTACCTACTTGAACTTTTATGGATTAAACATTTGCAAAAATATAATATATACCCACAGTAATATTATTGTAAAAAAATTTACCCAAATTGCTGATAATATGTTGATTTAAAAAACAGAATGTTGCATGATAACAAATAAGCAATCGACAAAAATAAATGTCTTTTTTATGGATTATTAAAAGTTTAAATTACCACCAAAATGATATGAGATTTGTGTAAGTTTTTGTGTAACTGCGTTTCCAAAATGTGAATATCAATCAATATACAGCAAAAATTACTTTTCTAGCCACACTTACCATATTACCTGTTTGCCATCTTCAATTTAGAAAAATAAACTGTATAAATTATGACATGGATGATCATGTAACAAAGATAAAATTTAGTGTATTTTTCCCGTGCCAGTAGATACTTACATATGCTGTAAAGATAACTACATAATACTGAAGATTTGTTCAACATTAAGAAAATGTGCAAAATAAAAGTATGAAAAACAATACATTAATATGTTACCATCAAGAATTATTTTATTTCAGGCTTGTATGTTGTTGAGTACTGGGTAATACAATTACTATATGCTGCCGAATCTTTACCCGTTTCTAGTCATATAATGTAAATGATTAAATATAGAAAAAAAACCGCTCCTCACTAATAACAATAATAGATAAACTTAGGTAAAACGGCAGCTATTTGTCGGCAAACCCCTGAAAAAAATAAGCCACCCAAATGGACCCGGCCACGATTATTAACACGGATTTTTGTTAACGGTAAACATGACTGAATTTATTTGCAAAACGATTCTAATTTTATTGACAATTGAATTTAAATGAACGAATTTACTAAATGAATTTATATTTGCTTTGCCACTTCCTATTTTTCCGCTAATAGCACAGTGAGAGGTGATTCGAGGAGGGCTCTGGGCACGTTGATGCAATGTGGAGGTGTTCTTAATAACCTAATGGTTAAAGTAAGTAAACTGATATTATTATGTAAAAATAAAGCATATTCGAGGATATTCTTAACATAATTTTAGGTATTTTTTGACCTTGAGCAGTTTTATATTTGGGCTTAACCTTGTTATTGTTATCTCATTCAATAATGTTCATTTCATTTCAATACAAAACAATTAAAAAAGCCACACTTTTTATTCAGTTCGTTATGCAATTGCCTTTTCCACTGCCAGACAATCTGCAACTGATAAACAATAGGTGATAACTTGTGTAAATATTTCATGTTTATTTCATCACCTGTCAGAAATTATATAACTTAACAAGTAAAATGATTATTTACTCAAGAGATAAGATAAGAATAAGTGTCATTTAGAATTACAGTTGCTTTTTTATAATATTTGGAAGTGTATAGTTGATTCTAGTTTTATTCATGTTTAACCCATCAGTGCCTGCCTGACTCACTGCGTCATGTTTTTACTCCTAAAGAAGGATGATTTTGCATAATTTATTCTGGAAACGTACTTGTAATCCAAATCAGTCGTATATGTTCACTAACCAAACAAGTTCTTGTTGTCCAAACATAAAAATCTTTCAAAGAAAAGTTGTTCGACTTTTTCACAGTCGGAACTGTTGCCGTCCGATTGCCCACTGTACTTTATTTCATGTTGATATATGCTTAGCTTATTCAATAAATTTCGAAAATTAAAATATTTATGTTTAAATCATAATTTATTTTCTGTTTATTGTCATTACACAGAATCTATGGATTGAGGTAAGTTGTATTTTACTAACAATGACATTAAGTCTTATATTATAAAGTATAAGCAGATATACAAGGTTATTGGATATATACACATATATAAAGTAACAATTATAGTCTCACTGAATTAATTTGTAAGCAATTACAACGAAATTAATGCACAACATATGGTGTGGCTTCAATTAACGAACTAACATAGGAATTGCAATGTAAGTTAGAAATGAATTAATTAATAATTTTATGAATACATAATGAATAGAACTTTGCTGTTGCTATTGTGTTAACTTTTTGGCATTGAAGATTTTTACATTGGTTGATTTCCGGTGATAATATTAATAACATCATTCAGGGTAAGCTTAGAGAGATGAGGATTGGTAAAGTCCATGACAAATTTTGCCACTAGATTTGAAATTTTCTCTGTTTCTGTAACCAATACGCTTGGGATCAGCTCCTGCATTATCTCATTCATGACATCGCTGACTTCTCCGCCGCCCAGAAGACCTTTGACATCAGACTAAAATCAAGATTCATAATATTATTAAATGAAATTGTTACTATAAATATTTGGTATATGAAAACAGTTTTGCATAATTACTTTCATTTACTAAAGAAATACTAAATAAGTTGGCACTGTATGCTGCTGGCTGAATCCACAAGTGTTATGAAAGCTTATTTTAATAGTTTGAAAACAAATACCATAGGCAATGTTTAATTAAGACAAAACGTCTCAAAAAGAATTGAAAATTCCAAGCAATAACGATGTGGATCACGTGGTGACCATGACAGATTATGTAGTATGATAACATTCCACACGTGACACTTAGGCACAATCGAGTGCAAAGGGTTAGCAAAAATCTTACGTGCTATTCACTTGTGCTTGACAACATCTGTTGTATATTTAAAAAAAATAAAATACAGTTTTGTTTTGTACTAATTATAGACGCAGTTGATAATGCTCGCGATTAGTAAAACTGGCCATGATCTTTATAAAAAATGTAAATTTCTGTGATCTCGTGTATAGTAATCTCATCTATCAAAAATAATAAATTATAGAATATATTTATTTAAATAATAATTTGTTTTAAAATAATTTTGAAAAATTGTTTACCTTCAATGAATCCATTTTCATACCAATAGCAAATTTACTCATGAAAAGAAATCCATTTCGGATTACAATGGTCGCATTTCCTTTTACTGTAAAATTTGTAGCACGTATACTGAAATAATAACATATTATAGCAAAATGTATATAAAACTTAGAACTCTGTTCCTGACGGGGTCAACATTAAATATTGTTTTTTTCTATTTAAAATTAGAATTCTAGCATGTCATCTCTCCTTGAGTTGACTTGAATGTTAAAAAATGTTTGACCTAAAATTGGAAAGGTGATTTTTAATCAATAAATATCTGGCGCTTTCGTAATTAGGAGCTTAAATGTCAATTTTAAAGCTTTATTTAACCCTCCACCTCTTGAGTAAAAGTCATGGAGAAATAACTTAAAATTCAAAGTATTTAAAAGCATTAGAAATCTTTTCTATTTTTATTAATTTTATGCATTTTATATTTTAAGATATAAGTACAAAAACAAAGAAGAATCAAATGAGACCGCGAGGTTTATCAAATCAAATGTTTTTCTGAATGTCTTATGTATGGTATTTTTTTATTAGATTTAATGCAGAGACATCTACAGATTGAATCGCAATCTAAATATTGAACAATATCAGAGCGTTGTAGCGGAGCTTAGACCAGGATCTCAGCAGTGGAGCAATGAGGCTTTATCTGTAGCATAGAAAATTTGTAGCGCTAACTGCTCTGGATATATTTTATTATCATTAAAATTTCTTCCTAAATTCAATTGAATGTATTTTTTGAAATACTATTTCTTATTAAAATAGTATATTTGGTACTTCACAAGACTGAAATTGTTTGAAATATAACAACACCCAATATGCCCAATATTCAAGCGAGTCACGAGTGATTATTTTCTGCGATGAAATTGTTATTCAGCAAGGGTAGGCAAATAATGAAGGATGATTTGCTTTTGGCCATTTAATTTCATAGAATTGATAATGATAAAGCTTATTTTAAAAGTTTTTTGTTAACATTCATATAAAATTTATTAGTCATATTATAACTTTTTATCCTGAGCACAGAGCGAAGGATGGAGCAAATCTGAAGCAACTACTTTTATACAGGAACGGAGCAATTCGAAGAATGTTACGCTAAGAGCCACTCAATACTAAGATATTTCCACAAATAATACTCACTCAAATGTGCCATTTCCGAAAAGCTTGAAACTGCTCATAATACTGCCATCAAGTTTGTATGTAGCTATGAAGAAAGGATTTAAATTAAAAACTAAAACTTTGACATATTTTTATAGTTTTAATTAAGAATAGGATCTTGATTTTAAATTTATTTCTCTTGGGATGTTCACCTCCAAGCACTAGTAATTAATTTTGTAATTAGCAGTATTATGATAATTAGAACTATTAATGTTTGTGTATAATCCCCTCCCCACATCCAGTAAAAAAAATACTCCCACACCGCCCTTAATATTTAAGTTAAGAAATAAATAGTCTTATGATATAATTAGTCTGAAGATGCTTCTCGAAGAGGTGAAACACATGCCAAAGTTATCGCCGAATCCATCGAAGATGTCATTTATTATTTCAATTATTTCTTAAATTCCAATTTTTAAGTTCTTTGAATATATACATTAACATTTCTTGGTAATCATATTTATTGTCGTCCTAGATTGCAAAGCAAATACTAAATACCCAACACAAATTATTACTATACAGATTGCTAACTATCCATCACTGTACCGAGTTACTTTGCGGTTCTCCATTTTCAATACAAAATTATACTTTATAACATTGTAATTACACTTGTTATGTGACGAAATGAAATAGTAATATTATCAATTAATATTTGATATTGTGTACTGTAATCACTTTATGGAATGAAATTTTGAATCTGAGACATAAGAGTTATATTTCTGATTAAATTTGTAACAAAATTGATGAGGCCATTTTGTTTATTTCTTAATTTTTCGTAATTTATTGACCACATTTTTTAAAGGAATATTATATAATAATAGAACATAGTTCTTACGTGCTGAAATAATAATTTCTGGTATGACAATGTCGAAATCCAATCTGATTGGTAACAGATTCAAGTTAATTTTGTTTACATTGAAAAGATCAAGTCCGCTAACTGAGAAGTTTGTAAACTTAATGCTGATACTGAAAAAAAAGGCAAATTTAATATTATGAATGACCACATTTACGTCAATGTAAACTGTCTGGGACACGCAGCTGCACACACATGTTTCAGAAAAACTGTATATAGTAGAACCTTGATATAATGGACTAAATATTCGGTCAAATGTGAAAATTGTTGAAAACATCCTGTTTATGTTATATATATGTTTAAATCCAAGTGTCACTGCTTGTAAATAATGTTCTACTCATTACTGAATTTGAGTCATAATGGCATCCTGCTCGTAGAGTGAACCCAGCACCGTTTGCAACGCTGGCCTCTGGTTCACACAGCTGCACAGCAGTTTAATTTGTTTACTCGAAACGAATGAATGTAAATATTGCTCCATTCAATAAGTCTAAATTGTAAATTACAATCAAACAGATCGTCGTAGTTCTACCCTTAAAATATGGACAAACGGAAAAGAATTAATTCATCATTACTGAAAGTGAAATTGCAGATAAAGGAAAAATTCTTGGAAAATGAGGGTGGAAGTGAAGATAGCGAGGAAGGAGAAATAATATGCTCAAAGTTATCAGTGACGATCGCATTTTGACGATCTAATAACAATTATTGTATCTGTATCAGATAATAAAATCCAATACCAGGATATTTAAACAATTTTCGAAATTGTCCGCTAACTCCGAATTCGGTTACATAAAGGTTTTACTGTATTTAACATTATTAATGCTGTCATAAAATGTTGTATTCTTTTCTCGACAAAAATTTTAAAAACAATTTACTATTATTTTTTGCAATGGTGGAAATTGAAATTCTCATCTCTTTTAAGGTGTTAACTGTCAATTCTTGGTGGAAAGGCATTATATTTTAAAAAGTGACTTTGTAAGGTCCTTTTAATTGTAGATTATTTTATATGGTTTACGTATAATTTGTTTGATGATCAGTAATTTCTTATCTTAGTTCATGAACCAACTGTTTTATATACTTTAATTTTTAACCGTCGATGTTATATAAATAGCCTGTTATGTTTGTTTTATCAGTTGATAATGCTCGTGATGAGCGAAATCTGTTCTGATCATTATAAACCTGTGGAAGTAGTACAAACGAATTGCATTTTATTTTTAAAATAAAATTCTCATGTTAACCTTCTTTTATTAAATTTGGATTATTGAGATTTTGTACACTTCCATGTATTTTGTCACTAACGACCCTGGTTTCGCCTTTCGGCATCTTCAAGCATTCGAGCACACGAATGGACTCGAACTGACAGACAGTAAACAGTGTCTAACGTTTATATAGAAGATACAAATACAACAAATATTATTTACGAGGTAAGATCATCTCAGTCGATGTCTTAAATTCTTTTATTAGCTGTGTAAGTTATCTGTTCCTATATATCTGACATAGAAGACAGAAAGAAATACAAAATCAGATAAATATTGCAATTGTTACATACTTGGCAGTTGGTGGTGAATTAACATTAATATCCAGGATCTCTCTGCGGTAAGGAGCGAGGATAGGAATATTTAATGGTTCGTATCCAATCTCCATGATGGTTCTGAATTTCTCCAGAAGATCTCTTAATTCATCCTCATATGCTCTCTGCGGAATGCCATCTCTCAGTAATTCTAAAATTTTAATAATAGCCGTGAGGCACCCTTACTCATAAAAAGTACAGATATTATTTATGGTACTATGGCTGGAATAAATTTTCAACACATTGTACTTGAGTCATTGTTTGACGCGTTGACTGCGACCCACAGGCATGTGCGTCAAATTTACATCCAAAACGATTCCATCAGCAGCTGAAGTGCATATTATTGTTATTATATACTGTGCCTGCCCTGATTTTTTTTGAATTCTTACAATTAAAAACTCGAAAAAACAATAAACCACCCATCAATATGCACGTAAAAAATCGTTAAAAAATATAAATAATATTCCCCAATTTTTTGCGGACCCTGAAAACTCCTTGGTACTCAAGAGATTAAAACAATCTGACAAACATATGAAGTTTAATAACCATACTAGCATAATTTAAACCTTTTTGCAAACAACAAATGTTATAATTTAAGACATTGACTGAGAGTGTTTAATGGAATTTCAATATCAAATTTTAACAATACGTTATAAAAATAGTGTTTTTTATGTTGCTTTTCAAAATTAAAATTATTAATTATTTAGTCATATTTAGGAGACTATTTGGTATATAAAAAAAACAAAAATGAAATAAGAATTATTAATTTGATTAATTTACTTTTAACATTTTTTTATACTGTCAACAAGTCTAAAGAGAATTATATACCAGAATAACAGTTTTTCAGATTTTATAAAATATTTTTTTTATTTAGTAACCATATATTTAAACTGAATTAATTTTCAATATGTATATTTCATCAAAAATTTAATTTGGATAGTTTTCATCGGTTTGTGCGCCATCCTGAGGTAAGTGTGCAGGGGCTCTAAAACTGCTGATAAATCAATTTATGAAACTACCCGTACTAGGGTTCGAGCCCGTGAGATCTGTAACCGAAGCCAACAACTTTGACCACTGCACCCTGGACCCGGCTAAGAAATATAATATGATTGCAAAACACAAAAAGAATCAAAAACTAAACTCTAAGCTGATTAAGTCTTGAATAATATAATTATCTCTCAAGCAACAAGAAGCTTAATAAATTATTTATATGCCACCTCTTACGATTTTAAATCTTTACGTAGCATTGGTATTTTTATATAACAAATAATTAATTATCAGATTGAATAAAGTCATCAATCATAATTAATTTAAAGATTCATAATCTAAATGATATAAATAAAATTATATCGAAAATATCTTACCAACAATCTTTTCTTCATCAGATAAGACTGGTGTTGCAGACGCAATAGCCAGGAGTCCAAATGTGACAAAGAGCAAGAACTTCATTTTCAATTCTGAAACGAAAATGAATCACAGAATAAAACTTTGACAATTTTTTTTATCTTCCTTGTGGTCAAATATCATATTTTCAATGCACTCGCAGACTCAATTTTACTCTAAACAACTTCATCATAAAGTTCATTTTCACCAAAAAATAGCCAGAAGTTAAAAGCAAAATGGCTACAATAAAAAATTTCAGGTTAATTGTTTTGAGTACCAGATTAACATTGTTATTCAATTGATGTGTAAGTAAGTGTGGCACATTTTTCTACCCTTTGAGAAGTCTGAATCACTTTGAAGATCAGTGCGAAGATGTTTCTTAAAGAGAGGAAACACGTTTAAGAACAAGAACATGGTGATCCCACAAAGAAGATATAGTACGTTATATTTTTTTAAAATTGACTCATGCTTTTAATCAGTATTTATTTCCAATTATGTCTCATGAATACGTTTTGATGAACAGTCTATCGTTCTTAATAGGAAATCTAAAGCGATAAACCATCATTAAAACTATTAATATTAGCTTGAAACACAGCAATGTTGTTAACTACTGAAATTGCAAAGTGAACATTTTGGTTTTTACTTTTGGGCACCTCATTTATTTATAGTCCCGGCGAATAAGAACAAGTAATCCTGCATTCATCTTCGTCTTTTGAAGGGCCCTTAAAAAATGTTAAATCGGGGTTCCTCTGTATTTATTTTTCTTCATCTTGCAAAATCTACATTGATGGTTTCCATAACTAATGCAAATAAAAAAATAATACTGCTTTTTTTAATTTTGACTCAATTTTCTGGAAGAAGAATATATGACATATATTAATTTTCTGTAACCGTATTTAATATTGAGAGCAATTACATCAAAATGGTTCTTTGCACATTCACTTTTGTTGCTGATGCAACATAATCATAATAATGATAATGATTTATCAGTAATTCTTACAAGATAATCATAATAGTGTCATGTCATGTATCTTTGTGTCATGTTGATTTTAACACAGTGACATTAACATGTAAGCCAAATGTCAAAATCATCATTAAGAATCAGTAAGGAGCCTTTTATCTTACAATAATCTAATCATCAACAAACTTACACATTATATTTTTTTAATTCATAAAAATAAACTGAAACAATATATATTGTTTGAAAAGTCACTCCAAAGTTGGTTATTTATATTTTTGATATTGTTTTAAAACAATTTAATAGGTGTTTTTTAAATTTTGAAATTCTAAATTTATGACATTTTTAATGATGCTGATAACTTGATATTTATTTCCTTGTTTCTAAATGAGGCAAGAGGAAATAACAACCTTAGTAGTTTTAATTCAAATATGTCAACAGAAAAGTTGTTGTTTTGCATATCACATGCGAAAGTTGACTGTAATATCAGTATAATTTGTCATGGTCATGAAAAACACCTGAGCTGCCATTTTGATTTTACTTAAATATAGCCATGTGGATAGTAATAGCATCAGCCCTTTTGCATGTAAAGCCAGTTTGCTTCTAGCCATGATATTAAAATATGATATTTTATTACTTTTACATGTTTTATGGAAAAAAAATATGTTTATCCTTTCACGACTATTGGAATTAAAAGATGCTCAAACAAATTGGTGACTGAAAATATGAATAAAATACGTGTTTCAGCTCTTTGAGAAACATCTCCAGGCTAACTACATAGACGGCATCAAGTAAATAGTACACTATTAAAAATGAATAACTTAGAATTCTTAGCATTCTTTTCTGATAAAAGCCTTAATAGAAGTTGATTACCAATAAATAGCATTTTAAACAAGGTCATGGCTCCATGCAATTAAAATTATTTTCCCCTTAAAATAAATTTTCATAATTAAGAAAGTAGTTATTTGTACCTTGCCCCTCCCTACGCACAGTAAAAGAAAAAATATTGCTTTTAATAATTCCTCATCTATTAAATAAGTGAAGAATTAGAAAGAATGTCCATCTTGTAATTACAAATCTAACAATATAGTAAGTCTGAAGATGTTTCTCAAAGACACGAAACGCAACCACACCTAGTAGCACAACCAACACAACCAGTGGAATAACAAAGTTATCAATTTACCATTTTGTTGCAAATTAATTGACAAAAGTTAACACCAAATCCATTGAAAGTAATAAATACATAATATATTTTGAAAACAGTTAAATAAACAACTCACCTGGGCTGGTAACTTATACAAATAAATCTAATTGCGTTCATAATAAGCAAATGGGTTTATCTCATTTAAGCGGATAAAAAATGATAAAAAAACAATTATAAATCTTAAATGTGTTATCTATAATTTAATCTTAAATAGTTGAAATAAAGTCGACGGTTTCAGTTTCCTGGCAGTACACATCACGGGAGATGGCAATCCATGTAAAGAGCTCACTACCCTACAAGGGATAACTTGGAGTAATTCTGAGACTCACAGTAATTCTCGGTCAGAACCTAGTGCCACTTATTCAATGCATGCTCAATTCAGTAGGTACTGCTATATGGTAGTGAGTCATGGCATCTCACAATAGTTCAGGACAACAATACGCTGAGCTTTAAAAACAGCTTACTTGGATTGACCACTGAGTTTATTCTGTAAAGTTTCAGCCTGCATCCCTTTTTATATCCATGTTGTGAAGCCATTGACATCATTAGCAATGGCGGCTCGTCGATATACAATGGAGAGCTGCAGCACCTCCACGCAAATTTAGGAAAAATTTATTTTTATTATAAAATTTTATACACATATATTGTATATATTTAATTATATTAAACAGAAATACAACTTCAGCGCATAGTACACTCGCCGGTGTACAGTAATGTTTTAAAAATAAAACACAATCTATTTTGTAATATTTCTACATTTCTATAATGGTCAGAACCAGGACAAGATGAATTAGGTCGCACAATTTTATGGGTGTCTTTAGTTTCATAGCTCCATGTTCTTGAAATTTTATGATGGAATATGTTATTGATTTATAGTCAAAATGAAATAATCATGAATATAAATAACATGAAAGTAAAACAATAATTTAAGACATCGACTGAGGGTGCTTGATGGAATTTCAATATTAAATTTGGATTATTGAGATTTTGTACACTTCCAAAATACATGGAAGTGTACAAAATCTCAATAATCCAAATTTAAAACAATAATTGATCATATTACAAACTATTATTTTTTCAAGACATGTTTTATCGTAATTTATTATACAACTTTATTGTTGTAAATAGTGTATATGGTGGTGGTGTATTGTAAAACTTTACTTTTGTGTGCATACATATGCACACAAAAGTAAAGTTTTACAATAACTTACGAGAAATTTTAGATGTTTAAAAGGTTCAATGTGATTGAATGTGATCAACTGACGATTGTGAATAAAGTTAAAAGCAAACATTTTTCTACCCCGAGTGTAAAAATAAATAATGCCATATAAACACTATATAGACGAAATAATCCCGTTTGACGGTAACACTACTTTCAGTCTAATTATGATTCTAATAAATAGCTACCAAGCTGTCTTTATAATTTTACTTGAAACTGTGTTTGTATAGCGAGATGTCATGAAATGAATAAAGGATTAACAGTTATAATGTAACCATTTGTGTAATATATTATAATTTTAATAAAATATTATATATTTATACTACCTAACTACTTCATTTTACTCTTCTATTGTCGCCTATAGTGTAAACCTACAACATTTTAATAAGGAAAATTACTACGGAATCATTGTAATAAAAGCTTTAGACCTTAGGTAATTGCTAGGTAATTTACCTATTAGGTAATTGCAATAATCCATAATTAATAAGTTTTTACGGAAAATAATAATGTAGATGTGACTTTTTATTTTTTTTTAGTAATTCTTTTGTATGGCAGCACTAAATTGCGAATTGCATAATTTTGATAGCAAATTTGACGTAAGGTTTGAGGTTGTGTAAAAATAAAACTCAGATATGGCTGCTGCAAAAGCTTCCAAGGGCCTGGTCGGACTCTTAAAACAAGGATGGAACGAAATTCCTGAAGTAATGGCCAGCTCAGTCCTCGCCCTGGTCGGGTTAGCGAGTGTCACCCGTACAATTTACATAGCTTACACAGTCGGAGAGCCTTACAAGCAGTATAAAAGCGAGTATGTAATCATGAGACCTGATGATCCTCGAGTCAAACTTATCCCCAAGACCACATAGGAACACTTATTTAGAATATGTTTATTAAGTTAATGTGGGCTAGCTTTGGCGCCACCGTATTGATGTTAATATCTCAAATGTAAATTAAAGAATATGTATATAAATTTATGATCTTTCATTTCCCGAGGTTTTACTTTTTGTATTTTATATATCGGAGACACCCGGACAGTAGAACGCGATCTATCAGTCGTGAGGCGTTTATGGACCAATAATTGCGACCTGAAGTATTTTAAACCATGATGAAAACTTTTTGGAAGTACATACACTGTATTCTCTTTTTACATGGTTTCGAATAACAGTGCCTAAAAATATTGTAAGTATATAAATGTACGTTTCTTCAAATTCAGGGGGGAGAAACGAAATGAAATCGCCGAGCACCAATGGTAGGTAATTAGGGAAAAAAATTGAAAATTCATTTTTCAGATAATTCAAATTTTGGCCACAATTCAAAGGGTTAGCTATAGACAGTGTCTCAACTACTTGCTCCGTCACACTACTTCCGAGGGTCTACTCGACTGATACATCTGTGACAGCTATTGATTATGATTTTTGTAACCATGTCCAATCCCAATGTGGACCTTAAGAATTACAAATGGAACATCCCAACAGAAATTGTTGTACAAGAATTACTCAGTGCTCACCTTTTTCGTCTTCGGAGGGAGTAAGACTAGCAGAATAGGGGATAAGACAGGATTACTGTTTAGGTCTCCCTGTGATGTATTAAGAGACTGAATAAAATGCACAATTATGAAAATAATAATTTTATTCAAAATTTGGTAGTTTATGAGCATACAATTCAAAATAATCAAGGAAATGTTAACAATGTACAAGGAATTAAAAATCTAAAGCTATTCATTCATTGAGGAACATCGGAACATTACAAACGAGATTAATACTTAGTTATTATCAAATTATTAAAATAAAAAAAATGTAAGGAATATAAGCATATGGCAAAAAGAAACCAATATAACACAGCTGCCACGTAACAGGTTTAAAATAATACTCATATCATCGTTGTTCTGGAAGAAAACACTAAATCGAAAAAACGACATATTGAGTTAGTTATACCAAAATGTTCCTTATTTCAAACTCTACCATATGACAGAACACACTTATTTTTATAAATTATACTTTTACTTAAAAACAGTTTTGTTCAAACAAACAAAATGAAAAAGATAAGGCATTTCAAGCATTTGACAAACTTCAGAGTCCAATTACTCAAAACTAGTTTTTTCCAGTTAGTGTCTTCTTCCAGACCAACGACAATATATCAATAGACCAGAGACAATTTTCTTAGACATATACTATACAGAATAAGATCAATAAAGAAACAAACAAGATGTGGTCAAATTTTGAAATTATTATAATTATACGCAATTTAACTGACACAAAGCTCCTCCTATAATTGTAAAAATCATTTAAAAAAAAACTAACCTCCAAAGCTATCGCTGTGTTGTTATGTAGCTAGCCAGCAATTTGTGGAGTTTTAAAAACAAACCAAGTGATTTATTGATTAAAACAATTAATTAATTACATACATGTGAAGCGTTTTGAAATAGGTATGATAAAAAAAATGAAGTTTGTTTACTATATAATTAACTTAAAAAATATACCCGTATGAAAACACACTAAAAATAGTATTTTGTTTTGGTGTCATTGGCAATCCTTTGATGCAGAAGGTATTGGGTAGACCCCTCTGAAAGACATCAGTGTGGTCACCTCTGCTGTTTCTGCACCACCTGTTCTGGTTTTGTTATATTGTGGATGCAATTATAAAAAAATATGCATTGGTTTTAGAAAGCAGGATCAATCATCATTTCATGTGAGTGTTTATAAACAAAAATCTTGACAATGTTAGTAATAAACAACACTTTTGTGTTACAAGCCTAAATTATTAGTTTTATCAATAGTGTATTTTTTCCATCACATTGTATTTCCAATATAAAACAATAAGCCAATTTTTATTAACCAGTCAACCGCTTGTTGGAATATCGGTGTCTATGTGTGATTTCTGTAACATGCAAGAGTTTAAACATTTTTTTGTATACTTTGGTTAGGTTTTGAAATTCGTGTATCATTACATTTTATCTGAAATGACTTTTAGAATTTGTACATATTTTTTTGTTAGATTTTGACCAAATGTTGCTTTCAGACACCTCATGAATAATATCGAGGACAGAGTTCAAAATTAAAAGGCAGTCATGGAGTCACACCTTAATATCTCCCCCTGTGCGCGCAGCCAATTGAACTATTACCTCTTTCCTTTTCCCTTCCCTTTCTTTTTTGTATCTTTTGACGATGCGGCAACATCGGGTTTCGATTTTGCTACAGGCTTTTTTGACTTCTAAAAATATAAAAAAGTATTATTTATATCACATTTGTTTTCTTTCTTAATCATTGTTTGAAATGATTGTGTATCTATTCGCATTGTGTATAAAATTAGCAGGAAGTCAATCCAATCCGATAGGTATTTATTACATGACACACTTTAATCAGGTTGTGCGGTATTTCGTTGCATCGCAATTATAACAGTAATGCAGGATATGTAGTATTAAATTTTATGTTGGCTTAAATCAAATGCGAGATAAGTAATACTAAATTCCAGATATCTGCCTCTGTGGACTAACGGTAAGAGCTTTACCTCAGCAGTCGGGTGAGTCCGAGTTCAAGTTCTGGCAATGTAAATAACAAATTTGGATTTTTTCAATTAAAATATAAGATCTTTGACATGGGTGTTTGTGATGTGTCTTCTCGAGTTGATGTCTAATGATTTCAAAAAAATTCTCATTTGAATTATTTTTAAATTCTAAAAACTTACTATCTATTTAAAATAATAAGTACCATTCTTTCCAAATTGACCAGCAACATAAAAAAAATGTTTTTATATTTTTGTTGTGTAATAATAGAAAAACTATTCAATACATTCAAAAAACCCATTTTCATGGATAATGACTCAATAATCAAATGGTTAAAAGGTAGACAGATTCTTACCTTTATCATATTATCTGATTCTAAGTCGCTATCACTTTCGGCATCTTCTTCAGCACTCGGGTCCTGAGTCGACGGCTCTCCTTCAGGACTATACTCGAGTTCTGAATCATTATTACTGGCTACAGATTTGCTCTTCTTGAGGTTTACTTGGGAATAAGGCAGAGGGGTTGCTTCTTTGTTGTATGCTTTAGTCAGAGCTGCTTTTACCTACAAACATAATATACATTCAATATTACTATTTTCCTGAACGGTTTCACCATTTTTTATACAATGTCCATTCCCGTCTCAACTCTCTTTTCCAACATTCTAACACTCCATCGAGTAAATAATTAAAGATTAAAAAAGAATAGCATTAGAATTCTAAGAAATCAATAAAATTCTTAAATGTATGGTGTCGTTCTTCAGCTACAAACTATATAATTCATTATCTTCATTCAAATGAAATATTTTTTACAAATCTTGCAGTTCTCTGCAGCAGGGCATTTTAACAAAATATTTCTAGTTTTTATTCATAGGTGCCACTGTTTGTTTACGATCAAATAAAATCTTTTATCGATTGCCATACTGACATATCTATTAAAATTGTGAAGTCCAAAAATCATTAGGAAAAAAAATATTATTAAAGAAATCAATTATTAGTAAATAGTATTTAAAATAAGAGGTATGGCTCCCTGTTATCAATTAAATTTCCAATGAAATTTCCTCTCCAAACAAAAGTAATTATTATAGAATTTAGAAGAAAAAATCTGACTCTTGAATTCTCATTTATACTACTATTATGTTATAAATAAAAATCTTACAATAGAGTTAGTCTGAAGTTACTTCTCAAAGAGGTGATATAACAAAGTTATCAATTTTATAATATATTGAAGTTATTCAGTCGCTCGACAAACTGTCATGAAATGTCGTGGTCATGATATGAACAATGGAATAAACAATAGTGTCTTAGACGGAAAGACAGTTGTTCTTATCCCTTTTCAAAGATGGTAAGGATATATGAATGGTTTTAAAAGGAGACTGGTTATTTTTGAGGATTAAGATGAAAATATTAGATTCTAGAATACAAATTCATAAATAAATTACTTTGGAGTCGACCATAGTCCACTGATCTCTTTTCCCAGGCCAGCTAGTGATGTCAAGCAGTGAATCCAGATCCTCCCTGAGAAGGTGATAGGCCTGCAGATTAGTCAAGGCCTCTTGGATTCCGTCAGCTCGACGGCTCACGAGTGGCGTCAGAATTGCATCACGCAAATGTGACGCGTAGTCGAGACGCATTGCTAACTTTGAACCGGAAGTACTGAAACAACCATAATGATAAAAGTCAACCGACGCTTGTGTGAAAATAAAAATCTCTTTTACCATGACTATCGATATACAAAAATCATCATTTGCTTTCCCGATTCAACACTGCTTTGTCAATAGTAGAGAGTAAGAAAACAAACAACTCGAATGAAGGAATCAGTAAGAACGAATCAAGTGACTCATTTCTTAGATTACTTTATTGATTTTAAGCTCTTGGAGCTTTACTTGGAGATTACAGAATCCGTGTCTTAATTGATAAAACCCATGAAAGTATAAAAGAACAAATGATTGTTTTGTTTACCTCAATCCGGTGTGAGAGTGCAGCTCTTGTGCCAGCCGTTGCATCTTATTGGAGCGAGAGTTTTGTCCGAGCCACGCCGGGAATTCAATTTGACCTTGAACGTGTCCCGAAAGTGCTGCCCCAGGCAATACCGAGCTGTACATTGCCTATTGTTCAAACATGTTAAAAATTATTACTAACAACAATCAAAAAAGAATGACATCAACAAATGGCATCCAGTAGGGTATGAAAGTAAGGGGTCGGTAAAATAGCACACACAGATCTATTTGTTACTGTTATGTTACAGATTTGGATTATTTGGCGACGTCGGCACAACCATGAGCTTAATAACTTCTACAATGAGCCAGATATAACCAGATTTATTAAATCTCAATGCCTATGCTGAGCCAGACATATATCATGCATGAATGAGTGGAAACCTACAAAACGCATCACATCTTTTACTACAGAGGGAAGATGGAGCGCCGGAATAGTAGAAGATCAGGTGGATTGGAGGAGACTAATTGAGGCAGCCAAGGTGCACCCAGGAGTGCCAGTGAAGAAGATGCGTTTTCAGCACTGAATGTGTAAAACATATTGCACACCCTTTAAAAAATATCATGCACATCAATTCCATTTTCTATTAATGAAAGCAAAAAATTAAGAGATTGGAACATTTTAAATAAACTTTTTGTTGATAGATATGGAACTCAAATTGTTATTTGATGTCAAGAAGACTTACCTGGACAGGTAAGAGACTCCACGCCATACTCCCTCTTATCTTGGACTCCACAAGATCACCGATGCTGAGACAATCAGCTGCTTCAGCAAAACGTTTTAAGATTTCATTTCTATAAACAAAAAAATTAAATTCTTAATTTTAATAAATATTTTATTAACTGACCATACATCGCAATACAATAGACGAAATTTAAAGATAACAATGTAGCTAGCTTGAACACATGTTGCGGATGCTCTTGGGAAGCCTGAATACTTGTTTTTTTTTTTTAACTAGATGGATTCTGTTATCCCAAAATACAACGAAAAAAGATACATTTCAGGTTCACCTGTATATTGATAATAGACGCGACTTACTTGGGGCAATGCGGCGATACTTTGAGATAGTTATGTTGGACGAAAAGTGGAGACATGCTATAGTCGTGGAAGAACAGGTTACTCTTATCATGAATGCTCATCGTTTTGTGATCATCTTCAGAAAATACCATCCTTAATACACTCCATGGCCCCTTAAGAAAAAATTAAGAATTATTTAAAGTGCCTATGCTATCAGAAGAATTATTAATATCTTAAAAACCGTTTATGAAATTAATTTATTGAGCTGTGTGAACACCGCAACCGTGGTCAATGACATTGACCATTCACCTACAGGTTCAGCAACAGTACAATCCGGCTTTAAAACTTAATTGCCCACCGCAGAGCTTTGTATTAAATTTGCCATGGCCTCTAATATAGGAAAAGTTTTGTAAAACTTTCACTGCAATCTATTATGCATACCATCTTCATATCCTTTTTGGCCATCTTAGAGTCTCTGGCCACGGTATCGGTGGTCATCTTTTTATCAGCGGCGGACCACATAGACAACAAGTTGAGTATCTGTCTGATATCCTGGTTGGCTCCCAAAATCAGCTGGTGCATGTTTGGCGGGCTTATGGATATGCCCTCTTTGAAACATATCGACATCATCGCACCCTGGAAAAATATTGATATATTCGATGTTCGATCAATTAGTTTTTAAAGGACTCGAGACTAAGAGATGAGTAAAGGAAAACATTGAGTGTGGGAAGCAAATACACAATCTTCACTTTTCCAAATGTCACTCACAAAATCGTAACTCGTTGAGCTCTAATGGTGACAAATTGATGGGCCTATAAAATGCAGCAATCACAGTTAAAAATCATCTGCATTTTTTAAATTCTTATTTTAAAATTCATCAAACATATATTTATTGAGTTCCAAAATATACATGCTATGCTAATCATATGCAGTTGAAAACACTAAAGTGAAAGCTGCCAAGTCTTGGGCAATTGCTACTGAGACAATACCAGCACAAATTTGAATGTTGTTCAAATTCGCCACAGGAAACGCCTGCGAAAAATGTATGTGGTATTGTAGAGTTATTTAAGATTTCTTCAGTATTTTTAACTACATCAAATAATATTAAATTAAATTGATAACTTAGTTATTCCAGTTGGTTCCAACCAAGTGGAATAACTAAGTTATCAATTTTTAATTTAATTTTATATTAAAAATGAACTTCCACAAAGTTACCGCCGAATTCATAGAAAATACATCAAATAAATTTCATATTAGTTGCCATCTGGATATTTTTTGCATAATCAACAGTGTAGTGTGCGTCATCCGCGTGTAACTAGTAATAAACCAACTGAGGTATGAAAATAGATCTCACCTTGATCTGCTCAACCTTAGGGCGGCTGTATGTCAAATCGTAACACGAATTGACTAGAGATCTCATTTTCATGGTGGTCTTGTCGTTGCACATGCAGATTATAGGAACAAAAGTTTGCTTTATCAGTCCGATCAGTTCTTGCATGCCCCCTAGAAATATAATCACAATTAATGTCATATTACTTGTGAGTGCGGGGGAGAAACTCCTTAAGACTGAAATTTAATAGAGGCGAACCAACTGTTTTGTTAATTTTTTTATTTATTAAAAACTGATCATGCAGGTTTTTATTTATCTCCATAAAATGCAAGTATGACATCACTCACGTGTGCTTTGCACGTGAATATCTTTCACATTAGGGTGGATATGGTTTAAAAAATAGAATATATCAAACCTCTGTCTTCGTTTCCAGCCATTCCGTCGACTTCATCCATTACTACCACATGCTTCTTAGTAACGGCTCCTTTTCCGGACTTTCCTGAGGAAAAAAAAAACTTCTATAGAATTTTTACATTAGTTCATAATTGGGGATGGCGGTTTCAGGACGTCGATCACAAATCAGGGAGATCCAGATAATTGTAGGGAATTATTACCATACGCCAGTCAGCCATGCCGAATTGGTGGATACATAGCTAAAAACTCCTCCATTCAATAACTTTGCAGCTTCAAACAGAGCGAGCAGATCTCAGCTTTGCATTAATTGTTTCTCAATTAATAGAAACATGCAATTGTTAAAATCATTTGAAATCAATTAACACTGATGTGATGCGGGATAAGACTATAAATCTGTAGGCAAGTGGTGGGTACAAATATAAGTACCCTGAAAAATGTTTCAAGATTTTACAAATTAACACATCGAGGAACGATAGTTCAAGTTTAAAAGGTTTCATTGCAACAATTATAATTGAATATATTATGATGCGTTGCGACCCGACTTACCATGCACATAGCCTGACAAGGATTTAGTGGATACCAAATCGGATATCTGCTCCTTGATGAGGGTTTTGCTTCTCGTGTCGGAAGCATTGAACTCAACAGTATCGAACCCTAACTCTTTGCACACCAATGTGACCGTTGTAGTTTTTCCTGTAAACATAATAACGGTTGTAGTGACAATTGAATAATTAAGATACAAATAGCTCTCAATAGTTTATGGTAGTCACTATAGATATGTTGCTTATAACAGCTTCCTGGGTGTTCACGAAAATATATCTACCACAAGAGAAAAATTTACCGTTCTAAAGTTGTTTATCATTATTAGGTCATAAATAACCATATGTCGGCGTCCGTGGAGCAGTTGGTAGCGTCGTGGACTACGGATGTCTCGGGTTCAATTCCCGGTGCGCGCAGTTTTCATAAGTTGATATTTCAATCGATTTATGGATTTCTGTTCGTAGTCTGAGTGTTTGTATTGTCTTAAACTCCCTCCATTAGCAAACCACTAGTCTTTTCCTAGCCCTATCCTTCTATCCCTACTCTCTTCAATAAAGAGAGGTTGCGCAACTGAGTAACAAACAGTTCTCATAGAAAAAGTCTGTTGAGATATCCATTAGAAGACCATATGCTCCCCAGTTGGGAGTGGACTTACTGCTTTATTTATATATTATAATTTAATTTTTATAAATTTAAAAAAATATATATCTGGCATTAGAGCTGACAGCCAATGCGGCAAATATTTTGAGAATTTGAAAATCATACGAGATAAACTCGATGAGAATTTTTAGTAGTCACTCGTGTGCCAGGATCACAAATTTAAATTGAAAAATTCTAAATTTGATATTGACCTATCTGGGACTTGCATCAGTACCCACCTGATCGCTAGGGCAAACACTCACAACTAGACCACAGAGGCCGATGAATATGTGTTAAAAATTCTTTCGTGCTTTGTACATTGCCGCCGATCTATATTTTAGATTAAGCATCGCTTTAAAGTGGTGTCAACTCACCTACTCCAGGCGGTCCACTCAGCAGCGCAGCTTTGTAATAAGATCCGTCCCCTTTCGACCACGGACTCGGCTTTGGTATATCACGC
Organism: Himalopsyche phryganea; assembly: GCA_022494535.1. NCBI lineage: Eukaryota > Metazoa > Arthropoda > Insecta > Trichoptera > Rhyacophilidae > Himalopsyche > Himalopsyche phryganea. Next base: position 5,436,422 of record JAGVSL010000025.1, read on the forward strand.
TTCCTGTTCGTATACCAGTTTGATAACCAAGTAGATAATCTGGAATACATTTCCACATTATTTAATAAATATTTTTATGGGGTGTTCTTAACAAACTTAAAGGGGGATATGTAGTGCTACACATTATATTGGCATAGGGCGGAAGACGGAAGACGGAATACATAGTAAAACACATACTTAAATAATTGCACTTTGTGTTAGATAGTTTACACTTAGTCACGGATTCTTTAAACAAAGTGAGTTAAGTTGTAGTAGGTTATGTTAGGGTTGGTCTGGTTGGAGCAAAGACAATATAGGCGGCCTAATATAGGGTAGAAGAATAAGTGACATTTCATTACAGCTTCGTGCAACTATCGATTTCAAATTGTGAGTATTTATATTGAGTGAAAACTATTTTATCTATGTGAAAATATTTTCTCGTAAGTGTAATATATTTCTTCAATGTTAAAATATATTTTACTATGTAGGATCACTTTATTTTTAGTGAAAGAATTTTTTTTTTTGTGGAATGTAATGTTAAGTGAAAACTATTTTTATGAAAGTGAATATGATCTAAACAAAAATGCATTTAATTGTAAGCCCTTTAGTAATATGCTGGAATAATAAAGTCCCTGTGTCCATTTTTTTTAAAAGCATGTCTGCTTCCAATGTGGAGCATATGGCCTCCTAATGGAGGTATCTTAACAGTATATTTTCTACAAGAACTGCTTATTACTCAGGTGCTCAATCTCCTTTTTACGAAGAGAGTAGGGATAGAACTATGGGACTAGTGATGAGATATTCGCTCTCCCTACACTTTACTGTTTGAAATATTGTAGAAACTTACTTCTTGGCATTGCTTGCATCACCTTGTTGTCCAATGATCTGTTTCAACTGATTCGGTTTGTATTTATCAACCCAAGCGAGATTCAAATCTTTCAATTTGGAATCGATCGATTCTTCATCGGGAGCTGAAACATTTTATACTAATTTCAGTACTTTCACTGTGTAATTAAGCCTTCAGGGACGGACATATTTCACATAAACGAAAATGAATCGTTGGAATAGTGAACAATTAACAATTAAACAATATATATGACAGTTTACGAGCCACTAGTCTGTTTAAACCATGCTTACATAACCTGAACCTGTTAGTTACTCGGTCGCTCAACCTACATTTTTCAGGAGTAAAGATAGAAGGATAAGGGCTGGACTGGAGTAGTGGTTAGCTGTGCTTTTGGGTCGGACGGATAATTTAGATCTAACAGACATCCATACCTTTGGACATAAATCGATTATAAATTAATTTATGATAATGTCCATACTGAGGTTGAAGTAAGTGAACACCACAACCGAAAGTAACAGCGTTGACCAGACTACAGGCTCGGCAAATAGAAGTAGTCACAGTTTTAGGGTGTCGTTGTCATTATATCCACTTTACGCATACATAATAGTGCTGCATGCGAGACGACATTAATTTTTTATTAAAGCTAAGAAGAATAACTTAATACTTACAAAAAACATCCTGTTTAGATTGTTCACTATCATTGTGTGAACCGATTTCCTCTTCGATAGAAAAGTTAATTTCCTTTTTCACTGACGCTTTGCTGTCCTTAACTTCACAATCACCATTAGCTGCTGTCTGTTCTTGGCCAACAAACAATGGCTTCACTTTACTTCGTTTCACTGGTGTCTTTTTGGCGGATGGTTTTTTTCCGGACGAGACGTTGGCTTGTTTTCCGGAACAGTTTCTAATGAGATCGAGCAAGTCGTCCTCGGTTATGATGGGGATACCTAGGTTCTCAGCGTTGGCCAACTTCGCAGGCCCAGCATTCTCACCGTAGATTAGATGGGTCCTCTGCAATAAACGTGTGCATAAGAAGTATTCTGATGTTTATTTTTTCCTTTTTTTATGATAAAGATGAAGATATTTTAAACAATTACAAATTGCAATGCAGATCAAACATGGACATACCTGTACGTCTAAAACTCTTTAAAAATAACGATGGAAATGGTCTTAATCCGAATTATAAACAATTTCTCGAATCATCATCTGCACATAAACTATGTCCACTTTCAATCATCTTTGCCTCAGCATTTTAAATACGGCAGTGACTTTTTAAATGACTGTTGTGACTCGCTGCCAAGATGTAACAAGGCTAAAAATTCAAATATTATTTTTAGCTAAATGGGTGAGTTTAGATATGAGTAACGAATGCAGGCCAGCATTCCACATTTTACCACTAATCAACCATAGTAGACTATGGTACGAAACAGAAAAAAATATTAATCGACTATGGTCAATCATGAGTTATATATGCCACCTAATTAGGTCTGGAGAATTTTTTCTTTGAGACTAAAAGTGACAAATGTCAATGGAGCCTTACGCTTAATATATCTTACCTTTTTATTTACTCCTGCTATCAACTCGCCACCATATTTCTTGATGAGTTCAACCACCTCGTCCTTCTCCATAGAATCCAGAACCCCGGTCATCGCGAAACTCATCCCAGATAAGCAATTCGGTTTACCCTTTTTAGAAAAACATTAGTTGAACAAAAATAATAAAGGAAGTCTTTGCATATTATGTAATTCATTCAAAATAACACATATTTAAAACCCATTATCTACTTTCAATATCTTCTCTTGAGCGCAGGGAAGACCAGTCATCGACATCATCAGTGTGCAGCTGTGCGTGTAAAGACGTCTACACCTGTCTACAGTCAGCCCTTTGAGTCAGAAGCCAAATTCAAACACTTAGACACTACAGTTTTCAACGGCGGTGGTCCCCAGAGTGAGCTAGTAATGCACTCAATGCTTTTTTAGGCTGTAGTCTTGCAGTGATAATAATTTATGGTTTTTTCACCAGTTTGCAAACAACTCCAATTCCTTAATTGAAATAAATTGCGTTACAGTCGCTTTGCTTCCTCTGATGACATACCAGAATCCTTCAATTCTGCAAGTATACCGTCTGTATCAATTTTTAAAAACGTAGTTTAAGGTAAGGTTGGAGTCGGTGTAGGATTCTGTAGGTTTTTAAACAACTAAACAGCTTTAATTAATCATGCCACTCGCCAAACGACCACCTCTAAAACAAAGAAAAAAGACACGGATGAAAGCAAAGTATGGTCATCATCAAACCTAGTTTCACAACTTACTTCAGGTATTTCTTTTGAACCGGGATTCTTAGGGCCAGCACGATTTTTATAACTGTTGTACATCATGGCCGTGTGTCGTTTTCTTTCATGGCGTTCTTCGTCAGTGAGCTCTGAATCAAAAAAAAAAAATCATTACACATTTCGATACAATAAAGAATCTCCTGTCTGGCAATCTCTAAAAACCTTGCACTTAACAAGCATCTACCCGAACCCATAATACTATGAAAGGTTGTTTCAAAAACAAGATAAACCCTCAAAACTCCCAATTTTCTTTTCAAATCTCAGCAGCGACAGGCATGACTCGGGCTCCCCTGGGAGGCATCCGCAGCATGTGTCATAGCCAAATCCACTGTTGTTTTTTTTTATTTTGTAAGTAATGGGCGGTCCACTCTCTTACATACGAGTTCCTGACAAACCACAATACCCCTAGTATTCGCTGAAGGTTTCAGGCTCCCTCAAGCCGGTTACTTTTTATTTATGGACGTCACAAAGGGATGCTTAGTACGCTCAATCATATAACACTAATATTTCAGTATCTTAACTGACCAAGAACGCTACTTCAAATTATCAGAAGGTTTTTACCTGGGGTTTCGGACATCTTCCGTTTTCTGGACTTTGTGTCTGACTTCGGAGTACTGTTAAAACTTTTATTACTTGCAATCGATCTCTTCGGTGATGCATAACTATCATTGACCGTTTCACTTTTAACTCCTATCGAGCTCTCAGCAACGCTTTCTTCATCTTTGATAAACATCGAAAAATCTTTGCTCCCTTTTAATTTATCGGACATTTTCTTAATGGAAGGAAGACATGATGATTCTGTGGGACTCTTTGCGTTGGTGGGTTTCCTAGGCGAGTGAGACCTTGACGATTCTCTTTTGTTATCACTCTTTGATTTTTTAGATTGGTGACCGGATTTGGACTCATCATGTTTTCGTTTTGACGAAGAAGATGATCTACGTTTTTTATTCTGCTCATCATCATCATATTTCACGGGAGAACATTCTTCATCTTTACGCGATCTATGGCCCTGTTTTATATCAACTTTACTTTCCTTTTGAGGAGATCTAGATTTAGTTTCTTTTGGAGAAGATCTAGATTTAGTATCCTTTGGAGAAGATCTACATTTAGTTTCTTTTGGAGAAGATCTAGATATAGTGTCCTTTTGAGGAGATCTAGATTTAGTATCCTTTGGAGAAGATCTAGATTTAGTTTCTTTTGGAGAAGATCTAGATATAGTGTCCTTTTGAGGAGATCTAGATTTAGCATCCTTTTGAGATCTTGAATGAGATTTAGACGTTTTCTTACTCTCTGTTGCCTGCTTATTACTTAAATCATCTTCAAACTTTACAACTTTCTTTGGTGACTTACTACGCGAATTACTGTGACCGTTTACAGGACTTCGCTCTTTATCTATGATCATCTTATCAGGTTTCTTAACCGGAGTCTTGTTAACGGCGGCTTCTTTTTGAGGAGTCTTAGATGTAGATCTAGATGACCGTCTTGGCGTTACATCGGATTGTTTCTTGTCTTGATTGGATTTACGCGGAGACCTACTAGATCTGTCGCATGATTTTACTGCGACCGGTAATTTTTCCGGAATTTCTTCTGGTAAGTCTAATTCTATCAAGGTCTTTTCAAATTCATCATCCGAATGGATGCCGACTTCTGTAGCAGGCTTCGCCGTATTTCTTTTCACTTTTTCGTTTTTGCTGGTTGATTGTTTCACTGCAACAACATGTGTTCTTTGAACGGGAGCAGAACCAAAAATATCACTCACAATTTTTACTTCTTTCATACTGTTTTTAGTTTTTTTTTCATTCGCAGGCGATTTCTTTTTGTTAGAAATCGCCTGATGCTTCTCGGGTTTAGTTGTAAATAATTCCTCACTATCAGAATCAGATATTCGGTTGTTCCTTTTCTTTTTCTGAAAAAAACATTAACTTGGGTTAATAATTTTTGAGCAAGGTAATAATGCAGTGGTTTTCAATGCGGTTTTGCAATGAAGATGATAAAGAAATGCTCATGTTATGTATTGTCACTAACAATTTTGTTTTTTTTTCTAACTGGTTCTCCTAGGCCAGGGGTCGGCCACCTCTTGGACCAAAAGAGCCAAATGTGAGTAGCAAAACGGCTTAGAATTTTTTGGCGAGACAAAAAAATTAAAAATTGCATTTTATTATGTATTTTAAATTTATTAAGTGAAGAAGATTTACTGAATAAAACTAATATAAATATTTAAGTTTTCTTTTTTTATTGTTGAAACATTTTTTTTTAAGTTTTGAAATCTTCGCATAAAAGATTGCGTCATATTCATTACTGCCCTTTTAAAATAGTCAATGCTTTAATGAAGGCTTTGCTTTTTTGGCGATATTTATGTAATTCCTTGAAATGAATCAAGGATCCTTTCTCTAAGCCTATATACACGGCCAAACTAACCCAACCGATCTACAGATTAATATCGACTGTGGAAAGGAAAAAGGATGTAACCCACACATAAAAAATATTATGTACAGCGCAAACGAAACGTGTATTAAATTGCATACGTTGTAATTATTGAAAAAAAAATATTTAGAAAAGACGGAGGAACAAGTCTTTTTGCCTTTCTAAAGTCGATATATTATATTTCTATATATAAATATAGTGTATTAGAACGTTTTGTGTGAGTTATACACAATATTTTTTGGTGTGGGTTACGTTCATTTTCCTTTCCAGCCGATATGCACATAGCAAATTTATGAAATTTTGGATTTTGCAAAATTTTTGTAAAAATTGTGAATTTGACAAAGAGCCACACGAATTGCAAAAAGAGACAAGAGTTGCCGACCCCTGTCATAGGCAATCCAAACTTTTAATAAGTGGAAACGGTATTTTTGTTTTACCTTTCCGTTGGCAACAGGCACCGGCGATTCGGGAATGGTATCTTCATCATCACTGCCAACTAATGCACGTTTCTTTTTGGCAGTCGGCTTTTCTATTACTGTATTCGGTTCCCCAGATCCAGTTTTTTTTAATACCGGGTAAAATCTTCTTATATCCTGAATAGAAATAACAAAGCATTTTATGGTATTTGTTGGTTATACAGCCGCAGTTGCATTCTGGCTGCCATTCAGGGGAGATGCTTTAAATTTTACAATAACATAAAAAACAAGTAATTTGATGAAGCCGGTTTACTGTGCAATATCTCCTTTTTTAGCAATAAAATATAAGAAATTTGTAATGTCTTAAATTCCCTCCCGTCAATACAATCCGAAAACAGCGCATAGTGCCCTGTTTTTAGGAGAGCCATTAGTTATCCAATAGTCCAGTTCTAGCGATATCATTCTAATCCTACTCTCTTCGAAAAAAGAGAAGTTGAGCAACTGAGTAACAAGCAGTTCTCGTAAAAAGGCTTCTGTTGAGATACCTCTGTTAGGAGTCTATATGCTCCACATTGGGAGCGGTCATGGTGAAAAATATATGTATAAAATATATTGTATATAGACTAGAGTTGCCGACACTGTCATTTTGACCCGGAGACTTGGAGGTTTGGCGATCATTCTTCGGGCTCAGAGTTTACAAAAAGAATCAGTGGAATATTTCGGTCACACATGTATGGAGAACACAATGTATTTGGTGCTACAGTGAAAACAATCTCTTCAATGTTTCAGCCATGAGTTTCTTCTTCTACCGACAATGCGCTTTTCCAGCATCTTGAGCAGATATGTTTTTATTACTAACCAGCCCCCCTCTACCACATATAAAATCGGCACAATGTTAGTAACTTTACATAAGACTAATGACAAGGTTTGCCATTTATGAAAATATTTCCAATGAAATCTTCAAGGAAGTATTAGATATAGTATTAATAACATTTTAGTTGGATTCCTGACCACTGATACGATATGATGATTCAACACAATCAATTAAAAATGATACGCCAGAGCCGTTACTTTTATGTTATTCATCAACAGAGTTCTCGAACAAAACATTGTTATCTTGGCAACTTAGCTAGACGTGCTTATCTAATAATTGTATAATTCATAATAGGTGAATTAGTGTTATGAATAATTATCGCAATATACCAAATGTAACATAACGTATACGTGGTTAAATGTATATTTTGTAGCTTTGAAAATAAATAATAACCATATTCGATAAAACAAATGCGTGACATTTGTTCAAACATCACGTCTGTCAAAATAACAGATTGATAGATAATTAATAATGAACATTTGTTTGTGAATCAAAAAAGATGACATTCAAATTATAAATAGAGTTTACATTTCATTTACCATTTTAAATTTAACGGTTGGAACAAAAGCACGCTACAAAAAAATAACATACACTTCACTTTTGACAGTTGATCGCGCGCTATTCCAGGCTGTTTTAATGGTGTGCCAATAGTAATGAAAAGATACGTTTGTATCAGCTACATAATACCTATTGAAATAGCGATTAAAAATACTGATTGATTATGTAATACAAATAAAAGTCGCGTAAAGACAAATCAAATAAATTTTTGCACGATAAATTCATGAATAATGAGAGGAGAATACGTCATTTATAAGATTGATAACGAATATGTAAATTAATGACACAAATTTGTTTTCATAACTTTTACTATGCAGTTATTGTGATACATACACCCAAATCTATAAAATTTTGGTTAAAAAAGTTTGAGGCTTGGAAAGACTGCGCCCATAAAGTAATATACTATTAACTGCGCCTCTTTTCTAGGTCCCCACAGTCATGACCAGTTTTCCACTGTAATATATTCATGTGTATCTCTTGTTAACCATTTTCAGTTACCAATAATAATGTGAGAAGGTCTGAATCGAAGAGAAGCGAATGTTTGGTTATCAACGTCCGGAAGGTCTGAGATCTCAAGCAAACACCATTTCAAATCCAGTCCATCTCTTATTTAATTAACGAAGATGCAGTGGTTTATTACACAAAATATCAGGAACACATAAAATTGAGTCTACATTTACATTTACTTAACACATGAATTTGCCTTTAAGTTATAATGCAATTGACACAACGATTTTAAATTAAGTCCAATTTCAAAACAATTTATAATTACTTGCGACGCCGGCCGGTTCCCAGAGCCGACTCTCAAACCTCAACCACTGTAGGTTCTTTGTTGTCTATAATAGACCCGTCCACTAGACGCTTTCTAATTTTTAGCATAGCCCTAAGGCAACTGATTGCTTTCAACGACAATAACTGGGTTTGACTACCAAGAATCATTGTCATTAACGCTGTGCGCTGTCACTTATGGACCCTAATAAAACTAAAACTTAACAAACAAAACCAGGGTGTGTCAAATGATTGTTTACTATGCATTCAGCAATTTTTGCTACAGGGATTGTCAAGTACACTGAAAATTATGAAAAAGGATATAAGAAAATCATAAAATCAATAGAAAGTTTTTATTTTATAAATATCTATAATAATGATATTTTATAATAACATATTAATTTTCCCAACATAGAATAATTAAGTATAGATAACAGGAAACCTGTTCAAATAATTCATAAAGTATAAATAATATGGGGTACATTAGAGATTTGCACGGGCAGAAGCCTGGCTACTGGACTGGGTTCGGCTTGGTTACGACGATTGAGATTCATGGCCAGAAAAGTAGTTTGTTTTAGAAGATAAAATTTCAGCTTATTTAGGGTTGCCTGCATACAGTCAAACAATATATAATTTATGATATAGACTGAGGGCGCTTGATGTAACTTAAATTGTGTACACTTCCGTGTGCTTCATCACATCTCAAGCAATATATTTCACAACTGAATAATCTTCAGTCGCCATTTTCTATTGGATTTAAATGGTTAATATGTGGTGAGTTATTGACGCTATCTTTGTATTACTTATAGTATATTAAAAAACAAATTTCTTCTGGAAGTTCTATCATTTCCCTCTCTTGAAGCTCGAATATGTTTTTGATTTTCCCTTCTTGTATTGGGTGGAGGGAGATAATAATCTAAAAGTTTTTAACAATATAAATACATATGTTCTTAGTCAACAGATGCGCGGCTGATGCCATATTATTTGTTTTCGTATATCTTGTTCTTTGCATCGGTAATTCGAGATTCCAGTTACAAGGGCTATCTGGCCCACCAACACATTTCCTAGAGAAGGACATATTCTGTGACGAGTTCTTTACTCTTTTAATATTATTTTTCTTACCTTTTCTGGGTAATATCGAGTGTATACTGACAGAAGGCATTTAGTCGTAAAAACAAGTTCTGAAATAATCGCATTTAAGACATTATTTTTTTCAAAGTACTCTCTCGCAAATACAATTGTTTGTTATTTAAATAGGTTTTTTTGTACATAAGGAATAATCTTTTTGGCAAATACAAATCACAAGACTTGGTATGGATTAGTTAGTTAATATCATGCTTTTTGTCAGAATAAAAAAATAACATGATACCGTTTTATTTCAAAGCCATTATATGCTATGACTTCATGCGTTCTATCATTACATAGAGCATTAAATTGAATACATTTTGACATTCAAAACTTACTTAATGCGTTGTTAGTATATCCATCGATATGTTATGATATAAAAGTTGCCCAATAAATTGCAACTCAGGTTTTCTTCCAGTTAGGAAAAATATGTGAGCTCAAAATGGTGACCACAAACTATGTTATTTTATATAATTTCAGCACGTGCAGACCTCTATTGCACATCAACAGTAAAGGGTACAGACATAATAAAATTTCCCATCGCAATGGGTTACTTTTAATTTCATTTCCAAACCAGGTAATATTAATTTTTTGCATATATCTACACTACAGTATTCCTTAATACATTGCCTTAAAAATATGTTTTAGTCATTTGACCCACAGATCTAACAAAAAGCTTTATTGGCAAAAAAATATTTTTTTCAATAGCAATTTGTACTTTTATAACAATCAACTATCTATCTAAAATGTACCTAATAAACAAAACCAGGGTTCACAAAATGTTAAAAGTTAGGTACATGGTACATTAGGGACTGTTTGATCACAAAACAAAAATATCAAGTTAGATTTAAAGCGGCTGTTTTTCGCTAGACATACAATTTATCAATACAGTGAAACATCAATATAATGGACTTTGGATTTAACAGAACAGACGAAATTACCAGTGAAAATTAATTTTGAATAATTGATTCTTAACTTTGTTATTTCACGAGTTGTCATTATTAAAAACACGGCCAATGTAGTATTCACCCTGTTGAATGTTATGTATGCTTGAATGCAATAGTCATGGCTTGTAGACAATTTTCTGTGTATGATCACCACATATTTACTGATTCTTAAAATATTAACAAAGAGAAGTGTGTTTTACTTTAACACTTCAAATCAGATTTCATACAAAAGCTTGAGTAGAGAGTGTCTGTGGGTTGTATATGTGAGCAATATGGTATTAAATAACCTGTATCAGTTGATGAAATTAGAGACACCTTGAAGAGGATGTACTGTGCAATTGCTGTTATTAAACGATGTGTACAAACTGTTCAACCCTTTTAGCGGTACCACCGCACGGATGCAACCAGGTGTTGTGTTATCTATTATCTTTCGTCAGGCTGGAATAATCATTATTTCATCATATATAGATACTTAACATATCATTAATTTTAAAAGTTATTATTTTTAATTATGTGTGTCGTCAAATGAGCATATTTGGAAACAAATCTTCAGCCCAATAATGTTGAGTGTAAAGTTCATTTCTATTCAATTCTCCTCCTGGAATCGACGTCAATAGTAACACATACTGCCAGATGAACTCAATAAAGAACTAGGTCCGAATTGGAAGTGAAAGCTTCTAGATAAATCTGAGAAAAGGATATGTTCCATACAAAACAGCCATGCAATGAAAAATAGGCTGCACTTCATTGGACCGTGTTAATTACCAGATCGTGCAAAAAAAGGATTAGGCAGGTAGACTGGTTATATTTATCAATCTTCACAATTGATCAAAAACTCTATCCATTATATCCAATGTTGGTTATATTGCGATCCGTTATTCACTTTTAGGTGTTAACTCTTCCAATTATCAATGGAAAAGCATTATATTTATAGAAAATAAAGCTGATGACGACTGATAATTAGTTGAAAATGTTCAAGATGAGTAAACCCAGTCCTGGTCATTTCCTAAAATTGTGGAATTGGTACAAAAAAATTGTGTTTTATTTTTATAAACAAAGAAGTCAATTATGTGAAGGTTTTACTGTATTCATATTACAATTTCCACAAACGAATCGCCATATTACATAGTACTATGTTACCCGCATGAAGATGTGTTTATGTTAGGTCACCAAATCAGGAATCAAGTCAATATATGACAAACGTAGACAAAGAAACCGCAGTTGTTTTTCATATTGAGTTTGCAATTTAGGTTGTACGAAAAGCCCTCTGTCATAATTCGCAAGCATGTATAGTCAAACAGTAAAATTAAAATGGGTGGCGTTATATATATTGATTTGTTTCACGCCTCATATTGGCAAATAACTGAGAATATCCCCCCGCCCAGTCTGTCGGCCAGCCATTGGTTCTTCACGACAGCCATCTTGAGGCATTCGCATTTCAATTTGGCAGTCAGATTCGTGTGCAGGGCTCTGCCCATGCCTTCGATTATTACTAAGTCTACGTCTCTCTTCCGTATTGTGGAACACAGTTCTGAAACAAAAAAAATTATATTGCTGATGAAAAATTGAAATGTATTTCGTTCAACAAGGAGTATAAAACATTGTTTTTTTAATCGCGCCTGCCTGCAATTTGTAGTGTTTGGATTCGCAATGAAGCATCTCAACAAAAACAGTTTAAAAGTATTGGTTATTTATTCGCTCAAAACTTTTTGAAGTATAGAAGAATAGAGCTAGGGTATGACCAGTAGTTAGCTAATCACTCTCGCTATACATAATTTTTAGTATCGGATTGGTGGGAGAGGATGTAGTCATCACGACAACAATGCTTTTGAGGACAAATCCATAAATGGATTGAAAAATCAATTGTGCCTGTAATGGGATTTGAGCCCATGGATACCGCAACCAAAGACGACGAAGTTGTCTACTCAGCTACAGGTCCTGCAAATTATATAATTGTTATTTTTGAGTTATGGATGTCGTTGAATTCCTGGTATTTTTATAAATTTGTTCATATCTTGAACTCAAATAGTGTCAGAGGAAAAGCATTTGATTCGATGGTGAATTCAACAGTAAAAATGTCTGTAAAAGAGATAATGTTTTCACATAAAAATGAACAAACTTTTATGCATCCAGACTTCTTTTGTACTGACAGTGAATTTTGGAAAATTTCGAATTCTACTGTATAATACTGGAGGTGTGATGTACTCATGAATGCTGACTATATTATTATTAGACAGTTATGAAATTGATCTATCTCTAAAGAAGACTAAATCTAAGAAACCCACCAGAATCCAATGTTCTCAGGTCTAAGCACGGCCCCTTCTGGCCGTTTTCCATAACTATTAACCTATTTTGGCTGGTGGCATTCTTGAAGGTGTCGCAGATCTTCCCCGCCCGCTCTATGATACTTTTTAATTCTGTGCACGTTGTGTCGTTGAGCGCCGGTTCCGAATTTGCGCACATGATGACATCTGTGTTCCTGAGCAGAAGCTGCCGTACGAATGGCAACACTCCGAGGACAATATCGACACCGCTGTTGTCAACAAATATCGCAGTGCATCGGTGTGGGGTGCCCTGGAAAATATAGTTTTGAATTAACCCTTTGAGTAGTACAGCGACCTATTGTGTCATCTATTATCTATTTCCATTCTCATATCTTTTATTGAACTATTATTATTTCTTCAGATATGGATGCTATACATTTTATTATTACTATTTTTGTTATTTGTTTCAAAGGAACAAAAGAATTTTGTAAAAAGGTTAATATTTGTAATGAAATCTGCAGCCATAATATAATATTAAGCTTAAAGATTAATTTTGGTTTGATTCCTTTCCTGGAATAAACGTCAGTAGAGAACCACTTGCTGACAAATGAATGCATAAAGATCTAGGGCCGAATTGAAAGTAAAAACTTCTAGATAATTTAAGACATCGACTGAGGGTGCTTGATGGAATTTCAATATTAAATTTGGATTATTGATCAAAATACATGGAAGTGTACAAAATCTCAATAATCCAAATTTCTAGATAATTATTGGAAAGTAATAATGAATTATATCATTTACATTTTGGAGTTTCATAGTGAGCCCTACTCTGGAGAAATACTGTGTCCATACCATATACAGGCTTAGCGATTAATAGATTACACAATGGTTATCAATTAGTGGTTACAAATTTTATACTTTCAAATTATATCAAATATATTGCCAACATTTTAGTGAGATAGATTAATCTGCTTTGGCAATTATCTGCAAATTTTGAATATAATTTACTGAACACATTTCAAGTATACTTTTAGACGAGGTAGCAACGAATGAGCTTCATATAGTTCATATAGTGATGAATTTAAGCACGTATATTTTGAAAACCAAATATATCAGATTACCTGTAATCTCTCAAGCCATCGATCCAGTCCATCAATTAGCCAAGGTCTTCTCTGGATTTTTTCAAGGGCTTCTTTCAGACCGAAGTTGGTGTTTGATTCTAATATATCTGATATCGCTCTGGCACCCCAGTCGAACATATTACCTATAAAAAAAAATTTGTCAAACCATTTCCGTTTTCAATGTGCATATTGACTTCTAATGGGTCGTTTCAACAGAATGTTGTCATGTAGAGAAAAAAAAGAGTAAAATTTGTAATGTACATTACATTACAATGTAACAACAACTTTTTATAAAGCAGGCTCTCAGCCTCTATTTTCTGAGAAGGTCGGTGGGATGGAATGAAAACATCAGAGCATCCATACCAAATCCATTGAATCCATCTATGACTTTCACAGTATACAACCATAATATAAACACCACTCAAGGTCAACTTCAATGAATTATATTTTTTTAATAGTAAAAAGAATGTTTATATTATAATATACATATATATATATATATATATATATATATATATATATATATATATATACATAAATATACAAATGATTCTCTTTTCGCATGGATTTGTTTTAACATAATGAATAAGAGGTATTTTTCACATGTTATGTGCTGCAGTCACAAAAAATATTGTCATATCTATTTATTATCAGAAAACAACAGTAGATAAATATGATTGATTATATTCAAATCGAAAACATATGAAATTATAATTGCGAATAAATAAAAATAAATAAAGGATAGTTTTGGAATGAATCTATTGTTTTCATTTGGCATTAATTTATTTCTTTACACAGTTTTCTCCAGAATGTGTCCCACCATGCAACAAGAGAATCGAGTATATATTGTGTTAATCAAATTTTCATCACATTCAACTTGCGCTGAGTCTAAATAATGATTTAGATATATGAATCAAATAAAAGTTTCAATACATCGTCAGTTTTAGCGAACCGTTTCTTCACTTATATTATTGTTTAAAAATTGCAATTTGCCAATTCATACATAAGGTAAATATTAAAGTTAATATGAAAAGTTTAGGACGCTCCAATAGAATAGCATTTTGGTTCATTTTTCTTTCTTACAACGACTATAAGTAATTAGAATATATTCTGATGAATTCTAACATAAAAAAATCCATCCGGTCTTCGTACGTTTATTCTGCCAGTATTCCCGACGTAACATTTGTCTAATTTATTTCAAATTTGGATTATTGAGATTTTGTACACTTCCATGTATTTTATCACTAACGACCCAGGTTTCGCCTTTCGGCATCTTCAAGCATTCGAGCGCACGAATGGACTCGAACTGACGTCCGGACGTGACTGAAACCCGGGTCGTTAGTGACAAAATACATGGAAGTGTAGAAAATCTCAATAATCCAAATTTGATATTGAAATTCCATCAAGCACCCTCAGTCGATGTCTTAAATTATATATATTATTTCAATTTTGTTTACCAGCTAGCAGACCTCTGCACAACTCTGTCCATTTTTGGTTTTGATCTTCTATAAGGTTGATTTCGTCAATTCGTTCTCTAAGCCTCTCCATGGCCGCTTCATTCTCCACGGTCTTCTGCTTCATCCACAAGTCCACGAACCCTTGGGATCGGAGACACGTTTCGTTCAAATCTAGTAGAGACCTCATCGATAATCTTCCAAAACAGCTGAAAGGAAGAATAGGAAGGTAAATTTGATTCAAATTTGTTGTTGGTTTTGTATCTGAGTGATCACCACAATAAGGCTTTCATCCACTCGGTTGCAAGGTCACAGTTTCGAGTACCAGAAAGAAAACTTGCATTCATAAATTTATGCACTTATATTCTAAGTCATGGATGTCTGTGATGTTTTCAAAACACTAATTCCTCCACTTTATCATACTAACACTTACTTTCATTTCGACATTTTCTGTAATTACTGTGTTTTTACTTAGCAGGGCAGTATAACACACCATTAAATGCAAGTTATATGATAACAATTTAAAAATATATATAAATTAGAAAATATACATACTATCAAATGCTGTTTAATTAATGCAATAGATTTCGGACATATCTCAATATTTTTTTGGATTTGCACTTCGCAACTGACGTTCAAGAAAAAAACATAAATACTCACAATGGATCCTGTCGTATCTTTCCTATAGCTTCGACATAACATTTTTTAAATTGTTCGGCTCTGGAATTAACGGTCGGGTCACCTGGATTGTTTTGAAGTGCATACGTCATGTATTTATTGACGAGATTTTCGAAACAATCCAGCCAGTATTTTCTGGCCTCCGTGTCTTTGATAAGATCCAACGTATCTGGATTATATTTTGATGAATCCTCAAGAAGAGGGCACACTCTCGACTCGTCCATTCCTCGGATTATAAATAATTCATATATTTCGTGAAAATCTTAGCCAGTGCTACAAATAATTTCGAATTCCTGAACGGCGTAAAGAATTGATTGAAGAAACAAAACTCAATCTGACACTGATAACTAACCTCGAAAGAGATTAATTTGATTATAATACGGAAAAGACAACATAATGTTTTGATTTGTGGCGTGACAGTATCGTTAAGTAAACATATTGAAAGCCTTTTATAATCCTTTTCGCGACGTGAAAGCTTATCATATGCCGCCAAAATAACTTAAAAATTATGAAATATTCGCTGCCAATAATAGTGGGCAAATAGTAATGAGTGTACGACTAACGATACTTAACTTTCATATTCGTTACATTATACCAATAGCTATTGTAATTATTGATACAAAGTGTAATTAGTAATTAATAATTACATTAAATTGTGATCCAAAGGATTGAAAAATGGAATATCGAAAAACAATTTTTTTATGGAATTATTATTTAAGACGTTTGTCTACAATTTAGTATTTGAGTGACACACGGAATCCGTTTTAAATGAAATGTTTTTAATTGTGATTTTTCCCACTTTCTACGTAATCCTAAATATTTTTCGTAACTCATATAATTATAGAGTGTGAATTGATATAAATACAATTACAAACTTTGTGATAATATCGTTAATATATTCTACATGCAGAATATCTTCACGCCGAAAACAGCGGACATAAAGTAGTGATTACTTAATATAAAATTGATAATTTAGTTATTCCACTTGGTTTATCACTAACGTGACGCGTTTCGCCTCTTCAGACTAACTGGACTAACGGTTAGTCTGGAGATGCTTCTTAAGGAGGCGAAACGCGTCACGTTAGTGATAAATCAAGTGGAATAACTAAGTTATCAATTTTAATTTTATATTCAAAATGAACTTCCACAAAGTTACCGCCGAATCTCGAGACAAAAAACAAATTAAAAAAAATAGTGACTACTTGTTCAAATCGTTATTTGTATCGAACATAAAAACACAGTCTCATATCGTCGCCCCAAAAGCAAAAGGGCACTTGTGCAAAAGGTGTTTATATAGTGAAAAATAGTCGTGTGAGGCTATTTCTTATTATGTTAAAATGAAAATTAGAACAAATGTGACTTATTAATCAAAGGTTGAAATACGATATTTTTTCTATAATTTCTTCAATTTTGGATTTCTAGGTCAATCGCACCATTCTTGAAATCATAACCTGCTTTCAAAGGTAACCTTAAAGTATGGCAACCTCTTGTTATATAAAATAATAATAGATTATTACGTTTGCAAAATCCAATAAACATCGAAAAATGTGCATTCTTGATTATCAATCTACATGAATTTGAGAATAGGATTCAAGATTTTCAGAAAAATCACCAATAATTTTTACATTTTAGACTTCCAATTTATAAATGGAATGCATAGAGTTGCAATCAGACATTGGAAAATGTGACTTTTCTAGAATTTTATAAGACTAACTTATCTTCCCATAAAGAAATATCCTAATTTTCAAAATCAAGCCTTATTTAGGTCGTCGCTTTTTGACATACCTCCAACAACTCTTCAATCAATGTGACCCAAGTTAACCAAAAGGTTGGACATGCATGATTATTAATAGTACCTTTTTCCTATATTATTTTTGTAAAAATTGCTCACAGCTGCCCAAGTCCTGTATATGTTATCTTTTTGTCATACATTAATTGAAAATTAGTTGACAAATGCACAAGTTACTCTTTTATGCTTTTACCTATCACATAGAGAAAAAAATATGAACAAAACTGGATTCATAACTCAAAACTGCCAAAACTGTACCAGAGCTCTTTGGCTTTTGGGGCGACTATATAGTACCTACGTCAGCTGCCAGCACTTTCTTCTCATAACAAATATGGCGGAACAACAAAAAATTTACCATTGTACCGATATTCAAATAGAGCAATATAAATCAAAGCCTACTCGCCGAAACCGCTATCTAACCAACGATCTATTATTTTTATTTAGATTTGTGTTGTTTTTGGTGTCGAAATTTAAGTATGCGGTCAAAAATAAATTCAGTACTTTTAAAAAATAAAATAATATTTGTGACCTGCATATTTAAAGTACCTTTATTAATTCAAATACCATATCAATCAATTATTTATTGTCAAGATAGTTGCTTACAAAAACATGAGTTACCTAGCCAAATAATTATGAAATGCTAATATGAATTTACAATAAAACACATTTTTTGTTCCCCAATTTTGTCAAATGATTGCGATTGATTTTGCTCATCACGAGCAACTGAACTTCTATTTGATTTACCACATGTAGTATCCACTCAGCAGGAGTATAGGATACTGCTATGACTTTTTAGAACTGAGCAAGGGAAGGACTAATTCTGGAAAATGATTCACTTAGGAAAGGTAGAACTAAGTTCAACTGTACTTCTATAACTATAGCATATATTATAACGGAAATAGTGCCATTTTCAAAGAAGATTGCTGGCTAAAATTGAGTTATAAAAAAAAAATTAAAATGAAATACA
The DNA here is from genome assembly GCA_022494535.1 of Himalopsyche phryganea. Lineage (NCBI taxonomy): Eukaryota > Metazoa > Arthropoda > Insecta > Trichoptera > Rhyacophilidae > Himalopsyche > Himalopsyche phryganea. Next base: position 5,454,965 of record JAGVSL010000025.1, read on the forward strand.
GAAGAAGAAAGCATTTTGTTAAATAAAGTAGTAAACTGTAATTTGTTTAAAATGTTTGTGTTACAAAATTGTTTAGTGTTATTATATTTAAAATTTCAAAAATATACATTTTTTCATAGTCAGCTTAACATTGATCAATTATTTATTCCTCACTTTCCTCCTGTAATGATATCGATGATGTCTTGAAGGGGGATGTCTACAAGTAGAGAATTGATTTTATCCAATGCCACGTCGGTCACAATTTTTGATATGGCTTTAGAGTTGGCGTTGAAGAAGTCATGGGCGAGTTCTCCCAATATAGCGTTCACTACATTGTCAATATCGCCGCCTCCCAGCATTCCAGTGGTTTCAGACTAAAAATTAAAATGTATTCAATTTACAATCCATTCCTCGCTTCTTTTCTGTCATTTCCATTTTTTACAATAATTTTTCAACTTGACTTAAAAATAACATGATTGATAGTATTTTGAGAAGCGAAAATTTGAGAAATACCTTTAACAACAATTATGTAAGTATTTAAAATAAATAGAGAATAAATAAACACAAAACACTGTGTAAATCATATCAAAAAATATAGCATTAAAGCCAAACTTGGAGAAAATAAGAGCAATTTATGACTTGTTGACACAAACATCTAATATTAATGATACCTTGGATAATAATAGTTGAAAAATAGCCGTATAGAAATGTCTAATGGTACGAAAGGTTTAAGTATTTTTTTGTACAAGAACTAGTTCCAATATTTCTTGGCAGATAGGTAATACTATATATGTACCAACTGTGGAGAAAGATAACAATAAGAATGGAAACTATAGATTTAATATTATGGTATAACCTCCAAAAGCGGTCTCAGAAACTTCACGAATTATTAATGCTGTAATGTGATAGTATCTGTTTTGTTTTTTATTTAATCTTGGATTCAAATAATGATGAATGAAAGTGGTTAAAATTGGATGCAATTATGCAGAAACTGTCCATCACAGATTTTCAAAAAAAATGATTCAACTGATAACTGAATGATGAAAATGAATGACTGAAATATAAATATGTTGTAAATATATTAAAATTTGGTCCAAGCATTCTATTACTGTAGAAACGAAGTGTGACTTAAGGTGTTATGAATATAATACACATAATGTTATTTGATCATTAAAGTGGATATGATAAACAATGTGAAAAATATAAATACGTCTGTCCTCGTGGGGTAATGACAAAATAAACAATTTTTACCAATAAGCTTCCGAGGTTGAGATCCAGCTCTAACTCTTTAATTTGGACAAGGTCACCCTTGATGGAGGCCTTTGCGTATCCTGAAACTTTGAAGTTCCTGATCTCAAAACTGAAATGGATAAAATTAATTTTGGTTAATAATTGTGAATGCAACGTTAATAATGTTGTGCAACAAGTTTTTTGAAAAGTGTTTTCATTTGATAATCACAATGTTCCCAACTAATAACAAATTCTGTCAAAAGGAATTAAGGGACAAATGCCGAAGTATTAATCGATTTTAATGTGGAAAGGAAATTTTAAAAATAAAACACAATTTTTTTTGCACTACTACATTTTTATAATGATCGGGACTGATTTCACTCATGGCATCAGTTGATAATGCTCGCGATTAGCAAAACAGTCTGATCATTATAAAAATATGGACATAGTACAAAACAAATTGTTTTATTTTAATAAAATTCACGGTTTTATGTAATTTTTACGGCAAGATTCGTTAAATATATTAATCATGATACTTACTATGATCTACCTTCTCCATAAATGGGAAGAGCGTTGAAAATTAAGCCATTCATTTTGTATGTATCTGAAAACATTAAACATGAACAATATTAAATAAGAAAGTGTTTATAAAACAAAATTCATTTTATTCAAATCTTGAATTAGACAGCAATAGTTTGTCCATCACCTTCTCTTTAAATTTATTGATGAAGTTTTTTTAAATAAAAAAAACAGATTGTTTTCGAAATAAAATATAGTGTTTAAATTGATACATAGTTTATTGAAGAAAAAATACATCAGTACCGTCCCTCTATACATCAGATGATAAGAGAAATAGTATTATGAGTAATAAATAATACCTTACTCAGCTGCGACATTTTCAACATCCTAGTTGGGTTTTTTTCAATAATTACGCTAATATGTTCATTGGATTTCACGGTTATTTTGTGGAAATTCATTTTAAACATTTTGTCGGCCTCTGTGGCCCAGTACTAACATTTTTACTCTAACAATCAGATTCTGGTAAGGTCAATATCAAGTTAAGAGTTTTTTAAATCAATGACTTTTGTACTGTATTATCTTTATGCCATAAAATCATTGTTTTGGGTAAATTAACTTCAACAGTATTTTTTCAGTTTAAATCAGTTGCTCAAGCTCTCTTTTTTGAACAGAGTAGAAATAGAAGGATAGGGCTAGGACAAGACTAGGACAGGACTAGTAGTGGTTAGCTAATCGCTCTCGCTATGCCCTGTTTTGGGATCGGGTGGGTGGTAAGGAATTTTAAACATAACAAACATTCATACCTACAAACAGAAATCCATAAATCAATTGAAAAACCAATTTATGAAACTGTCCACACCGGGAGTTGAACCCGAGACATCCGTAACCGTAGCCAATGTTAACCACTACATCAAGGAGCATAGTTTTTTCAAGGATTTTATCATAAACGTTTATTCATTTTTGAATTTAATTTTTTTTCATTGTGCATAACAACAACGAAAAATAATTTATCACTGCCCAAATTGCTGATATCTATATTCACATATTGTTTGCAATATTAAAAAACAAATGTTAATCTCACAAAAGCATAAACATCTTGTACAACGTCACGTCTCCAATCAAAGTTTTATGAAATCTTATAAACTTGATTAACATCTTGACACACCTGTTTGAACGAATTGATATGAAAGAACAATTCCAATCGTCGTTTCATATTTTATCAATTCTTATCGCAAACCAAATAGCACCGCTAAAGTATAAGAGGGATTTCGCCTTTTGTGTCATATATTATGTGGAAATATTTTTCAATTTGTTACTTTTTAGTTAGCACCATGGAATTATGAAAGCCGATATCGGTGATTTACGAAAAAAACTTTTATTTACAAAAAGACGTCACAAACTGCTGCAAAATTACTATAAAATTAAAACTGATAGCTTTGGAACTGGATAGGAAGGTGCCAGGTATGTATCAAAGTGGTCAACGAATTACAGTCCCAGTGAGGACACTCTCATAAATTGATTTTTAAATCTGTTTATAGATTTGTGATCGAAGGCATGGATGTCTGTGAAGTTTAAATTATATCTCACACTTCCGGTCCTAAAAACAGAACATAGCGAAAGCGATTAGCTGACCACTAACTAGACTTGTCCTACCTCTATGCTTCTATCACTTTTAAGGTGTTAACTGTCAATTCTTAGCATGTTATTTTAAATAAAACACAATTTGTTTTTACTATTTCCACACATGGAATGTTAACATGTGGACTTTTATCCTCACTCTCTCCGAAAAGAGAGGTAAGGCGACTGAGTAAAAAGCAGTCCTCATATAACAACTTGTAAAATAATTATTTTTACAATTGTCAATGATAATAATATATCAAACCTGTTTTCAAAATGGTTAAAGGCAGAGTGAAGTCGAATTTCAGACCGGGTGGAATGAGGGTCATATCTACTTTGGTGACAATGAAATCGCTCAAGCCTTTCAGGTTAATTCCACCTGCTTGCAATTTGAAACTGAAAGTAAAAATCAATCAAATAATTAATTATATTTTAAAAGGTGTCATCATATCAGATTGGTGGAAGATTAAAGATGTAAACTTTTACAAAAATATGCTCAAACTACTTCTTATAGATTATATGAGAAAAAATAATTATTAAATCAAATTATTATTATGGTAATCTAATTAAATAGTAAAATATACGTAATCTAACATAGAAATAAATGTGGACGATTAGCATTTTCGATTTCTTTGCAATGCAATTATGTAACATCATTACTCCCATAAACAACAACACTGTTCGGCTTAAACTTGGCAGAGGGAATACAATTACATATCTTTTCTGCGATATTGTATTCCCTATATTTATTCCCATATACACTATAGGATGTTCCCGTATTGATTTGATCGTAAAGTGGATGAGAAAATGAAAAATTAGCATAAATGGAAATGAATATCCATACCTTAATAAGCTGGTGTTGAGATTAAAGGCAAATGTTGGCAAAATGAAGGGGTCTAAGATGGGGATTCCTTTGGCGGGATTTCCTGTCCTCATCACCACTCGGAATTCTTCAATCTTAGCCAGCAAAGCATCGCTGAGAAGACGCTCTGTTTGGATCTTGGCATCATCTATAGAATATAATGAAAATTATTATTGAAGTAAGCATGGTGGTGGTCAACCGCTGATGTATCGGATGAAATTTTATGCCCTGTAACTTAAACATTTATAACACAATGTTTCATAAAAATAAATTCATAATACAGCAAACACGTGATTATCCTATTTACGGATTATCCACTAGGACAGGATGGCGAACCTATGGCACGTGAACGATTTACAAATTCAATTTTTGTTTCTAAATAATTCATGCATAAGATTTTCGGATATTTCTTCTTGTTTCTCACTTTCGAACTGAGGTATCGATATACTTGAGTCATTATTTTTTTTAGTGAATTTTATAAAATGAAGTTTAAGAAATAGGTTGACTAGGTGTGTTCCTAGCCTTTCACAGTTATTATCCAATACTGTAATATTGGAAAGAGACTATATTGTCGTTAGTGATAATCATTTTAAAAAATAAAACACAATTTGTTTGTACTACTTCCACATATTTATAATGATCAGGACCGGTTTCGCTCATCACAAGCATTATCAACTGATCATCAGTTGATAATGATCGTGATGAGCGAAACCGGTCCTGATCATTATAAATATGTGGAAGTAGTACAAACAAATTGTGTTTTATTTTTTTAAATATAATGTCTTTCCACCAAGAATTGACAGTTAACACCTTAAAAGTAATTAGTGATAATCAGCTGATATTTCGAAGCCGTAACAGGCTTCATCTTTTTTTTTCATTTCATTTCAACTCCTGAAGATGAAATCGATGTCAATATAATAAAACATCTATCGTTAATGGAAACACATAAGGTACAATTCTTATTTTCATCTGTATTTTTGTGTGTGAAAGAAGAAAAGTGTATCTAAAATCAGTATTTTTCAGCAGGTATAGGATAACGTTTAGAATTTTTGCGTTATTCTATAACGTTATGCAATATTTTCCTCATGTCAAATATATTTTCACGACGTGTCGAGAATTGTGAGTCATTAGCAAGAAGACAAAACCGCACCGTTGCCAAACGATTGTCAAATATATTTGTCATATATTAAATTAATATAAAAATAAAAGGATAATAAGGAAATAAATAACTTTAAAAGTAATACCGTTACGTTATTGAAAAATAATGCCAATTGAATCGTTATTATAACGTTATCAGGTATCGTTACATTACGTTTCCCACCCCTGCTTTTCAGGAGAGCCAAAATAAGATTTGTTTTTATGAGAGCTTTGATGAAAAATGTGATGTTTCAATATGAAATTTACTAATTCAGTGGCGTTGATACGGTAAATCACTGAATTCTTCGAGAATGTACAGCCCAGAATTTTATTAATAATGCCCTACAAAGTACACTACAGTTTAATAATTGAATGATATCTTACTCAATTTTGTTAGGGGTGTTGCAGTACAGCACACCAGGAAACAGAGGAATAAAATGAAACGCATTTTTGATTATTCTAATCACTTTCTACTTCTCACTAAGTGTTTATAAGTTGAATGAAGAAGAACTACTGACTTTATAGAAGCAAGAGCAATCCGGTAGCTTTGATTGGTTTCAAGATCAAAATTTTGAATGATTATCTAGAATCTAAAGTGATTATTTGAAAAATTATCCTAGCAGGATCTGATAAAATGTTTCGTGCTATTTTAGTCTATTATCGAGATTGTCTACGTCTTTAATTATGTTATCTCCTAACATCAAATCAAAGTTAACAAACGACAATTAAAAATATTATTATTATTGATTAATGATGAGAGATAAAGAGAATTTGGGAAAAGATACTAAAAATATTAATTTTGTGAACATTAAATATTCAAGGACTATTACTGCTATTGCATTAGTAGTGTCAAATGAGTACTGTCAAATGGGGACAATAGATACATGTTTCATAGTTTAAGACAATCGGCTTGAGATTGAGATGAAGAATATATTGGGATGGCAAGGCCGCAAAGTCTAGACCTGGAAAAGTAAGGAAATAACCAGACACACCAATTTTCAGGTCCGGGACAACCACTCCTCGTAACGAGCCTGGCTTGTAGTCGAATCGTACATGTATACACAACTCAATCCCTTAACGGGTGAACACTAGTACCGGGCGTCGAATACCCGACCAATATTTACACCACTGGCCGTTTACACGTACTGATGATCACACAATGACATAGATCAGGGACCGCTCTTCGATCAGCTTGGCCACGGCGTGCATTTTTACCGGCTTACCACGCTGATCTATCCAGTAGGTGTTGGGCCCTACGACGCATCTCACCTGGCAGGGTCCCTCCCACCTAGCTGTAAATCCTGGGGCTACTCCCGGCGTATTCCCCCTTCACCTACACCTTCTTTCCTATGTGGAAAGTGGGCGGTGCAGGGCCATCGTTAGCACCCCGACGTCGTCGGAAGTAGGTGTCCTGCAAATTTGAATTATTGAGATTTTGTACACTTCCATGTATTTTGTCACTGACGACCCGGGTTTCGCCTTTCGGTATCTTCAGGCATTCGAGCGCGCGAATGCACTCGAACTGACAGACAGTAAACAGTGTCTAACGCTTATATAGAAAATACAAATACAACAAATATTATTTACGAGATAAAATATTATAAGTCTAGGATCCACACTGATACCTGAGTTAAAATTTCGAGAATCGCCTTGATCATTATTTTGTAAACAACGCATTAACAGAGAGGCGAATTGCCGCTTTCCAACTAGTATTAGAATTCCCAGCGATTTTACAATTATAACAGTATTGTGGGTTTCGACAGGATGCAATTCGACGAAAGGATAAATATATATAATCATTCCACATTTAGTGGCATCTGTTAGGTGATTCAACGTATAGGATACAGCAACGGGGAGTTTGGAAGATTCATGGATTGGTTTAGAAGAATATGTAAGCTTTTCTCATTTTAAGTTTGGATGTAATTTACAACTAGAAAATTTGTAAATTGAGGCCCGGGGCATCTAGCAGTTAAAAACAATGCAGACTTATTATGGATTTCAAAGCTGATCCCCCTTTTTTTTAAATAAAACACAATTTGTTTGTACTATATCAACATGTTTATAATGATCAGAACCTTTTTCGCTCAACACGAGTATTTTCAACTGATAAAGCTCGTGATGAGCGAAACCGGTCCTGATCATTATAAGCATGTGAAAGTAGTGCAAACAAATTGTGTTTTATTTTTAAAATATAAAGCCTTTCCACCAAGAATAAGAAGAACACTTTAAAAATGCTCATCCCCTTATTCAGATTAACACTTGAGCCATAGTAAATGAAACAAAATATTATAATTTTCCAAATAACATTTATTGCGAGTAATAAGTAACCAAGTTCGCATCCTTACACTATGTGTCCAATTAAATAAATTATACAAAATACAATATTTTATATAAGTGGTATGACATCACAAACATTTAGCTAAGGCCAATCGAATATATAATCCTTCAAGTGAAGGCAATATATAGCCAAGGCACCAATTTTCATAGTTTTTTAAAAATAAATATACAGTGGAATCTCCAGTGAATCTCAATTAGGAATGTTCTTACCAAATATGCATTCCATAATCTATTTACAACTAGCATATTAATATCCAAGGAAAAATCAAGCAAAATAATGTTTGCATCTGTAATATGAAGGTCTGATTTTTTGTAATACGATTCGAGTGGATTTTTTGTTTATGTTCATATACCGTAACTCAATTGCTAGGAGGTTCTGGTGAACAGACAGCGAACAGAGTGGTCAAAAGGATCACCAATGAAGTAGCTTTATATTAAAATAACGTGGAAGAACACATTTAGATTGTTATTTAAAGGTGTAATTTATAATTTAAATAATGTTTGCACAGATTGAAACGTTTTTAGTCTTTTTGGTCTAGTTACATTTTAGACATAAGATAAATTTACTGGTAGTTGACCACGTACCACGTTTTTTCAATAAAAGTGCCCAAAATAAGAAACATGGATGCGGGATTACTTTAAATTGTAGAGTTCAGACAACTGAAACCATCTTTTGTCAGATTGAGGAACTAACACATCACCGTATAAGTCATTGGGGTGTCAAAGCAGCCATTTGACAACAACACCTTATGCAGCAAGTATTTTATTTTGAATTTCTTAAGACAATTGTTTAGGATATCAGTAAATGTAAGCGTATCCTATTTGATTCAACCAAGAGTGGTCTTACAGGAAGCTCTGAGGCAACTCTGATGAAAGGTTGTCATGAAACACTCTGATTAGACATGGTCATCTACTGAAAAAAATTGGTCACCTACCGGAGCTTTTAATTTTTTAGATGGTCAACTACTGAAATGTTGACAATTTTTTTGTAACAGACCCTTTCCTAATCTTTGTCTTATCATATTAATTAAGACATTTGATCCATTATGAATATACTTGCTTTGTCATCATTCAGTCTAATGCTAAATTATAATTGTTATTTTTGTTGAATTTTTCTCTTAAACGGTCAACAACTGACACACTTACCTTACTGTGTTATTCCATGAAATAGTCGATCAACTACTCCAATTTATTATAGCTGACACAAAAATTATATTTTGTAACAAATTACAACAAAAAAATGTAAATGCGATATTTTGAAGCCCTTATTCTAATCAGTGATGACATAAATAAGAAGTTATGTTTGTTAGCACTCCTGTAAAATTACAGTTTCTGTCACTGCCTCCAAAGATAAAATCTTGACATTCTGTGTAGGTATAAGAAGATTTTTCTTAACAAATTTATGAAATCATCAGTACTGGGATTTGAGCCTGTGAGCACCGTAAAATTATAGTTTATAAAACAATATCTTTGGGACTCTAAAAATACACATACAAAATCACAACAATTCAAATTTGGGACTCTTTGGTGTGAAACAACATGTTCATCAATTAAAAACTGTATAATTTGAAAGATCAATCAATTAACAGAAGAAAACAGAGCCGTTTGTTACTAATTGAAATGTAACAAACATTTCAATATGTTTTATACATCATAATAAGGAAAACTAGCAAATATCATTTATATTTGTGACATATTACGAAGTAGGTATATTAAAATTATAAATGTGTTTCTAGGTATACCTCGTATGAAGTAATCGGTTTTTTAAATCAAATCATAAAACGTAATTGCCCTAGCATTAATAGAATTTAATTTTCTTAAATTTGACTTTCAATTGTTGACCTTGAAAGAGGAACTTTTTGATGTGACGTTTTTTTCCATAACTCTTTTAACCTGTGGTATCAGGATTTAAATAATTCAGAGACTAACTAATACAATGCTAGTGTGACAACAATACATTTGAATTTTTGTCTATTTTATCATTTTTGATTATTTATGATAGTAATATTGAATATTTGTCATTCAAACAATTGCAGTTTAACAATAAATCCTTGGATTTAAAAAGCTAGTTCAATGCTAGTGTAACAACAATACATTTGAATGTTTTTTTAATTCAACAGTTTTAGATTGTGATTAATTTAACTGATTTTATTGCTGATTCGTTTCTGTTACTTCAAAAACGTTATATCCAGAATCCACTGTAAAAAGTAATGTAAAGCACATATTTTTTTATATAATTTAAGACATCGACTGAGGGTGCTTGATGGAATTTCAATATTAAATTTGGATTATTGAGATTTTGTACACTTCCATGTATTTTGTCACTAACGACCCGGGTTTCGCCTTTCGGCATCTTCAGGCATTCTTAATACGCGTAGAGTTAATCCTGTCATTACTACGGAATTACTTAATATATTAGACGTTTGCGTTGACCAGAACTAATTTCAATTTGATAATAGATTCTATGAACAAACCGAAGGCCTTGCAATGGGAAGTTGTTTGTCACCACTATTAGCAGAATTTTACATGAACCATTTAGAAAACCTTATTTTTAGCAATAAAACAGAAGTTAGAAACGTAGTTTATTGGTTCCGTTACGTAGATGACATCCTTTGTCTATTCAATGGAACTGAGAGACAAGTTTCTAACCTTCATAATTTTCTTAACTCACTAGATGATAAAATTCAATTCACTTTAGAAGTAGGGGGCAAGAATATAAATTTCCTTGACCTTAATATTGATATTAAAAACTCCATTCATGAATTTAAAATTTACCGAAAACAGACGTTTTCAGAAGCCGCGATCCATTTTAAGTCCTTTCTCATATAAATTGGCTGCTTTCCATTCTCAGGTTCACAGATTAGTCACTATACCTCTAAATAAATTTAATTTTGAAAACGAACTAAACATTATTAAACAAATTGCCATTAATAATGGCTATGAGGCGTCTCTTATAGATAGTCTTGTATCAAAAAAACAACGTAAATTAGCAGAAAAGATGCTATATTTCGGGATCTTGTCTAAAGACATAGACCGCCCTAGAATCTGGCATAGAATAAGTTATTTAGGTTGAACAAGCTTTAAAATTAAAAAACAACTCGCTGATAGTGTTAGACCGGCGTTCTATTGCAAAAACTCTCTAGGCAAATTACTTATTAACAATAAAGATAGAGTAAACTTTAAGAACAAATCTGGTATTTATAAATTACAATGCAATGATTGCCAACATTTCTATGTGGGTAAAACCACACGTACATTAGATATAAGGGTATCAGAACATTTAGCTGCCTTTAGATTAAAAAAAGAAACTTCGACATTCGCAAATCACTTGCTAATGGAGAACCATACGTTTAATGCGGATGATGGGGTTAAACTGTTGCATAAAAACATGGGGGATCATAAATTATTTTATCAGGAAATTTTAGAAATTAATAGAGGCCAGTTATACTCCTTACCAATCTTGAATGAGCAGCTGAACCTTCCTAATTCTCCGCTATTATATCCGATACGTTGAAACACCTAACAGATTTCACTAAATGTGGAATGATTGTATATATTTACCCATTCGTCGAATTACATCCCGTCAAAACCCACAATACTATTATAATTGTAAAATCACTGGTATTTCTAAAAGAAGTTGAAAAGCGGCAATTCGCCTTCGGCAATTCGCCACTCTGTTAATATGGTGTTTACAAAATAAGGATTAGGGCGATTTCCGAAATTTTAACTCAGGTATCGGTGTGGCTCTCAGACGTATAATGTATTGCCTCGTAAATGATATTTGTCGCATTTGTATCTTCTATATAAGCGTTAGACACTGTTTACTGTCTCTCAGTTCGAGTCCATTCGTGTGCTCGAATGCCTGAAGATGCCGAAAGGCGAAACCCGGGTCGTTAGTGACAAAATACATGGAAGTGTACAAAATCTCAATAATCCAAATTTAACATATTTTTTTATTTATATTATTCTTATAGGAACCCTTACTGTTACAAGATAGTGCAGTAGTGCTGTGTAATATTATAGTTTGACAATACACACACACTGAAATAATACACACTGTTAGCTCAATATTGTTTTGTTCAGATTTCAGACGGTATTTTCCAAACATTTAAGTACCCATTAGTAAAGTATTATTAATCAACAGAATATTACTATAATCTTTTCCACTCTATATACAGATTTAGAGGCGTCAGTGGCACTCTTTTTGACAGTCGTAACTTATCTGTAAAAACACTCATTACATTTCTAGATTAGTTAATATAAATATTTTATATTAAACTATTTATGAACTCTCATGCATCCATTAGGTATACATAAAATCAGTGCTGTAGTTGTAAATATTAAGGGTATACGATAACGCACCTTTTGTGCTATACACCATATATATATATATATATACCATAAAACATATTTATGTACTGTATTTTACAGTACTGTGGATAAAATGGAAAATTAACTAAAATGAAAATTTACAATTTATTTATCAACGCTGTGTTGATGGAGTTGATGGCAGTAGGTCAAAAGAAGTGTTGTATTAAACGAAAGTTCTTCAATTCATTTCTTAGTATTATAACATGGTAATCAGTCATATCTAAGGTGATACGTTAGCAGGAGCTGGGCTATTTTCTCCAGTAGTGGACATACTACAAATCAATACCAAGCTAACCATATACTATATATAAAATTGAGAATGTTTAAGTTATACGAGAAAAAGTGTAGTTTACATTGATAATGACTAAACCAACTGACATAAATCTGTCAACTTGATTTGTCACAAAACCGATGTAAACTGTCAGAAGGGGTAATATTTTATATAATAATAATTCAGTTACATAATATAATTATACAAATTATAATATATCTATTTAAATTATTATCACAGCCTAAGTTAATTTGGCATTTAACCGACTACCTAGGACAGGGATCGGCAACATCTTGGACCAAAAGAGCCAAATGTGAGTAGCAAAGCGGCTAAGAATTCTTTGGAGAGCCAAAAAATATTTTCATAAAGCCTTCTTTAAAGGTAGTCCCAAATATTATGAGAATAGAAAATGCAAAATTTTTTAACTTGTATGAGTTTGGAAGGTTATTCCAAGTGTTAAAAATTATAATATCTACTTTCTGTTGATCTTTTAGATCACTCCACTGGTGATGTGAAATTCAATTGCATTTTTCTCTCTCCATATCTACACAACGCTTTACCTTTAAATCCACCAATTGTATTTCAAAATTCCTCGTTTCAATATCAAACGGAGAAAAATTTAATTTGTCAACTTTTGTAATGAGCGGACTTAGAATAAATGCTAGGGTTTCTTTGATATTTTTAAAATCTTGGAATCTTCGCATAAAAGATTCCTTTATATTTATTATTGCTATCCTAAAATAGTCGGTGCTAATTATAGCAATGTTTTTTTGGTGATATTTATGCTATTCCTCGAAATGAATCAAAACCCTTTCTCTATATAGACGGCGAACCCAACCAAACCGACCTAAAAATTAATATGCACATTAACAGTTGGAAAATGATGAATCGTGAATTTGGCGAAGAAAGAGCCACACAAATTGCTCAAAGAGCCACAGGTTGCCGACACCTGACCTAGGAGAAGGTATCTTAACCGTCACTAATAGGTTACATTATAATAATTATCAATATGGGAACATTAAAATAGTTGCAATTATTGAAACAAAGTTGCAATACACCAAGCCACAAGTCAAACCATTATTTTCGGAATATGCATAATATATTGACTCGCTTCTAAGTATCGGTCAGTCCTTTAGTCGAGTGGTGTATTTTTTTTTAATGACTTTCTGCACGCATGCAATCAGAAATATGAATAACATTGTTACAATGCCGAATTACACAAAACCTGACAATAATTATAAGTAAACAAAAATATGGCAACATCTGCTTTATAATACACTAGTGAGTACCCGGCATGCGTTGCAATGCCACTCAAAGAAAGAAAGGGTTTGTGTTTTAATTCTGTTTATTGAAGTGCTTTTGGATACACAATATTTTTTGTTTTCCGTCTGGTCCGTTCACGAATAAATCAGAAGGTTTTTCCGAGATGTCGCTGTTCGTACGTATTTGATTCTTTTTTTAGTTTTAAAATTTTTTTCTTCATAAATCTTCACAGGTGTGCACACAACGACTCACCAAAATTTCATCGAAATCGGATGAATAGTAAAGGAAGACAAACAAACAAACATTTTTATAATTAGATATATACTGAAATATTGACCAGATCAAAAAAGGTTAGGCGCCCGTGCTATGGATGTATTTAAAAAAAAATGGTATGCTTCTAAATAATTATAAAGATGTTGTTTTTCTTTCATTCATACTTCTATTCGATAAGATATAAATAAAATTGGGAAATAATTGCATAAGGCTCATAAGATTTGAGTGGAATTTAATTTGACCAATCACATGAGAACATAAAAAAAAAGAGAACACCACGGCAACTATGTAATTGCACCGTGTGGAAATCCCCCAGATTGAATAAGCGGTAGCCATAGACAATGTTTTGTGATTTAGGCTATTTTCTAACTCATATTCTCATTGCCAAATTTCTTCAGAAAATCTTATATCCTCTTGCATTTATGATACTATCTTTTCATACTTTAATATACTTTCTGATGAAAATAGCTGTCATTTTGTTAGTTTTGTGACATTTTTTAATCCCCCCCCCCCCCCTAACCTGTAGGTCTCAGATAACCATTATATAAGGCCTATCTGCTATTTTGTTATTTTCTGTGGCCGAAGTGTCACCTTTCATCTCAGGATAGTCGAGAGTTAAATCTGCATATTCCACATGACGTAATGTGTCATATAAGCTGCTTCGATGACTATTCAAAGACTAAATGATCCCCGATTCAAGTGCAGTAGCAGTAAAGCCGTAGAGTGTCGTGAGAGATGCATTCTGGTTGGTTTCCATATTTGTTTATCCTATTTACATCACCTGCAAAAGATGAAAAAAAAACAAGATGAATATATTTAAATCGATGATAACAATTGTTCAAGAAGCCAATCAAGACATGGTCACCGTACTTGCAGAAGTTAGTGAGTTCTTTCTGTCTATAACATATTCCGATATGGCACCTAACTGAAATGTGGATTAGAAAAAGGAAAATGAATTAAATTTAAAATGAAGCATAAAGATTAAAATTATTTTAATGACAAGTACTCCGCGAAACTCAAGATGCAACTGAAACAATAACACGTTATTGCTGGTTACCTGCACCAGAAGGGAACATTTACAATATCATTTACCGAGAAAGCATTGTATTTTATCTCTGATGGTAGAATACTTTGATTTAACCCTCTCCACTTCAGCACTAGTTACATCACTTCACTCAAAACTAGCGAGATCTAGTGTTGCAAAACTATTTTTGATTTTTGATTACACAATAAGGAAGTTTCTGTCTGAATTTGAGCCATAGCAGGTCCATAGTCCGAAGAGGCTATCTTTGTTTCCGATGACGATAAAACACATCATAATTATTTTTCTTATACAGGTCCTTAGGCTTCCACGGTTATTAACTGTATCAATATAATCTAGGAAGTGCACTGTGTTCGGTTGGATGGAGATATATCAGAATTGATTCCCACCAACTAGAACAGGGTGTCTTATCAGTGTAATATTCATACATTAAGATATCAAAAACTCACCCATGACAACCGGAGGCAATCCCGGTGCATATTCCACAGCTCCTTCGAACAGTCCGTCGCTCGGATGAACTTGGAAAGCGACTCTAATGAGAAGACTTATCGCCTGTGATGAATAACTCTTCATGGATACGCTGGCTGACGTCACACGGCTCATTTTTAAATAAGCACAGGAACGGGGTTCCCCTTCTCTAATGTATTTCGACGCTGGAACAGCAAGAAAAAGAAATGAACAAATATATTGCGACCTGTTTATTCAGACAACAACCGTCAGTTTGTGGTTCATAATATTGTATCTTCTTCAAATGCCTTTAATGGTTTGACTATGGTTATCCTGTCTTTTCCACATGATCAACATTTTCTTTACAGTTGAAACCTGATCTACCGTTCTCGCATAAATCGATTTCCCGCATGGATCGTTCCGCCAAACACCCATAAGAACAATGTTAAATAATCCCGCATTAGCCGCCCCCCGATTTATCGATTTCCTAGATCTATCGTCTAAATATTATGGTCCCGTTACAAATATTATCCCGATTGACCGTTTCTGTTGAATATTTCTCATTTCGTTCATAAGCACATTTCGTTCTACCCAATCCAACCGGTACGTAGAAAAAACAGAGACTGCAAGGATACAAGCCTGCGTTGACATTGCAAAACATCTGGGACTAGCACCATCAACTTTGAACTCGATTGTTTCTAAGAAGAGTAGCATTCGCAGAACAATCGAAAAGTGAGGCGAGTCAGCAAATAAAAAGAGTCTACTCTTAGTGAGTTTTATGAGATTCTTCAGATGTGGTACCAGTAGGTGAGAGCTGAAAACATTCCATTGATGGATCCATGGTTAGAGAAAAAGCTTTGCAAGTAGCCAATAAAAAGGGATCACACATATCTCTGCATCGAACTGATGGGATCAATAGGTTCAAGATCGGTATGGTCTTGTTTACAAAAAATCTTCTTTTTTTTTATTTGAAGCTTCCCCGCATTTATCGTTTATTTTTTAGGGTCCCTTCAAAACCGTAAAATCGGGGTTTCACTGCATTATATTTGTTACTCATTGAGGGCTGCAGAAGTCTGGTAAACAAAGTATTGACTCACACTCATCCAACAGTTTATTGATGTGCTGCATTACGATTTCAGCAGAGGCCAAAGCCTTCTCTGAATTCTTTGGTATTTGGGCTTCCCTGTCACACATGCAGTACTCAGGAAGTATACCTATTTGAGAACATCTGCAAAAAAATACAGAGTACATTTTAGTGACTGTAAACTAGAGCAAGTAGTGGCTCACGGACACATGGTTGCAGATTTTTGATTTCGATTAAATACGTGTGTTTTTATTGCTGCTGCTGGACAACTGGTATAATTCAAACATTGGTAAATTCTTACGTTCGATTTTCATCAAAGAACCTGAATATTGATTTCCCAACGGATCCTGGCCTTGGGTTTCTCCGCATCTCGCCGAGATCATCTTCGGCCAGGTCTACGAGGGTCTCATGTATATCATACCAGCTCAAAAGGCGCTCGGTATGACTTTGCAATGCTTTCTGCAACAAAAAAAATAATTATTTTTTCAGCATTACTTAGATTCACCCACATTCGTCTACTCGAATGCTTAAAGATGCGGAAAGGTGAAACCCGGGTTGTTAGTGAATCATCTTGCAAAACGCTTTGTGAATTTCTTCTTGCTGTAGTGAGGATAAATCTTTTATAACTTTTACAAACAATATTGTAACATTTTTTAATTTTATTAACAACCTATATGAGGATTTTACTAACTTGACACCCCACAATATTGTGTCACCCTCTCTCTTAATCTGTATTCACAAGGAATATCTGAATGAAATACACTATGCATCCACATACGTGAATGAAAGAGACAACCGCTTTTGAGACTGTGATTTCCTACATGCGGTATTTTTAATTATGTATCCAGATGGAACCTTGATGCACTGTAAAATTTGTATGTTTTTCAGATAGAAAATTTTTCTAATTTGAATTTTGATGGATTTACGAACAATTGTAAGGTTTTTAAATGCAGATAGAACCGTATTTTGAATCCGAATAATACTGCATTAAAAAGTGATTTTGTGAAAAAACAGCAGATGGAACCATGTTTACCCAAGGCGACGAATTAACACCTTTAAAGTGACTATTCATATAGACATTAAAATGTCACACACAAGGAAGTGTAGTAACAATTCATCTCTGATGATAAAAATAATTTAAACCTGCAAATGCGGATGCGATTTCTTTAAATTATCTGGAAGCCATATTCCCAGGAATGGCATCCTCTCCTCGATTCGGCCAATGTAAGTACTCCGGATGGCATCAAACCTGTGACCGTGGTCGCCCATCACGAGTACTACGGTGTTATTGAACATACCGCCTTCGAACATCCTCTGGAAGAAATCTACGAGGTCACGGTCCATGGTCTGTAATGAAAGAAATAAATCAGAATCTGTTAGATTTAATTATCAGGTTTGTGCTGCACCTATTAATTTCATTTGAAAGTTGATTGAGATTTTTTTAGTAGTAAGACATCAGACAAAAAATAAAGGATCTTTACATTTTCCTTCATATCCAGAACCAGGCATTTATAGCACAGGTTCCTAATCTTTTCGAAGTAATGACCATCTTTTATAATTACTAAGTAGCTTACAAACTCTCATTACATCTTCACAAAAATTTTCACTATCTTTTTCATAGAATAACAAAACACTATTAAAAATACATCTCTCACAATAAAATCCAAATAATATTTTTTTTTTCCATGTCCGCTCCCAACATGGAGCATATGATTTCTAATGGAGGTATCTCAACAGAAGCTTTCTATGAGAACTGCTTGTTAATCAGCTACTCGACCTATATTTTTTTCAAAGAAAGTAGGTGTAGAAGGAAGGATCGGGCTAAGACAGGACTAATGGTTAGCTAATCGCTCTCGCTATGCCTCGTTTTTGAGAATCAGATGAATAGGAGGGAGTTTTAGACATTACAAACGTTAGACTACGAACAGAAATCCATAAATCGATTGAAAGATCAATTTATGAAACTGTCTGCACTGGGAATTGAGCCCGAGACATCCGTAAACGTAGCCAACAACGTTACCAATTGCGCCACGGAGCCGACAAATAATAATTATAGTAATTTACATTTTTTTTTCTATCTTCCGCTTCCAATGACATACCAGCATCCTTAAATTCCACCGTGTACATACAAATGATAGTACCCGACAATCATCCAGAACGCCAGAATCCCACCGGTTTGGAAGAACAGCCAAGCAGGATTGAGTCTCAGACCCAGCCAGTGCTAATGTCTCTCCATGACCACAGACGTGGCAGGGCACTGCTTAGTATGTTCCCTTATCACTGAGTTCCTCACGAAATCAAACCACCTCACTTTCAATATTCAACTCAAGCATATATCCTCCGTTTTTCTGACTTTTCATGACTCGTTACTGTAAAGTACCACTGGGAAAATACAAAAGAATTACACATAAAGAACCGGATGGATTAATTACAAACCTTCACATCGTTCAAATATTCATGACTCAACTCCACTAGGAAGCTCAGCGCGAAATATCTCATATCAGCCATCTCTGTCAAAAATTCTTCAGTATAATTCAGAGCAAATTTGTAGGAAAGTGTGTTTCCGAGGCAGTATCGCCATTTTGAGCGATCCCAGAACTTGAGTTTGTTCATGTCCAAGTTGCTGAGGGTGTCCTTTAGGGCGACATACGTGGACCTATAGTAGTAGTCCACTGGATCTTCGAGGAAGCCCACATCCAGTAAGCTGAATGTGGCGTCCAGATATTCTTCTGCGTACCTGAAAGGATAATTTAATAGATAAGATACAATGATCCGTGGCGCAGTTGGTTTCGTCGCTGGCTACGGTTACGGATGTCTCGGGTTCAATTCCCGGTGCGGACGGTTTTCATAGATTGATCTTTCAATCGATTTATGGATTTCTGTTCGTAGTCTGAGTCCTCCCTTCCACCAATCCCATCCTCACGGGGCGTAACGAGAGCGATTAGCCAACCACTAGTCCTTTCATAGCCCTATCCTTCTATCCCTACTCTCTTCGAAAAAGAAAAGAGAGGTTGAGCAACTGAGTGACAAGCAGTTCTCGTAGAAAAAATTCTGTCAAGATACCTCCATTAGGAGACCATATGCTCCACATTGGGAGCGGACATGGAAAAAAAAAAAAAAAAAAAAAAGATACAATAAAGATACAAAAGTAAACAGAAATGACTAAAGCTATTATGCCCTATTGGGGACAAAATAGGAATCTGCATGTTAGGCAGGAAAGAGCAAGGTAGCAGTGATGCTGAACCCCTGATCTGTGTGTAACGAATTATTTTCTATAAAATTTGGTTTAAAAATATGAAGAGTCTGAATAAAATTATTATAAGGTCAGAATAAAAGGTTAGGTTAGAATTTTTTTTCCATGTCCGCTCTCAATGTGGAGCTTATGGTTTCCTAATGGAAGTATCTCAACAGAATTTTTCTATGAGAACTGCTTGTTACTCAGTTGCTCAACCTCTCATTTTTCGAAGAGAGTAGAAATAGAAGGATAGGGCTAGGACAGGACTAGTGGTTAGCTAGCTCTCGCTACGCTACATGAGGATCGGATGGGTGGGAGGGAGTTTTAGAGATCACAAGCACTCAGACTACAAACAGAAATCCATGAATCGATTGAGAGATCAATTTACGAAAACCGTCCGCACTGGGAATTGAACCTGAGACATCCGTAACCGTAGCCAACGACGCTACAAACAGCGTCACGGACGCCGACAGGGTTAGAAATACTGACCATAAATTATTTATTCTGCTCTCTGTAATTCTGACCAATACATCATGACCATTTAATATAAATTCTGACAGTTTCGGTCAATATTTTTTAATACCATGGTATTAAAAATTATGACCGAAACTGAATTAAATCTCCCAGAAAAATGCGAGCATTTATTAATTGTATAGAATATAATTTTATAATGTCTGTACACAACATAGAAACATTTATTTTTATTATCTATCAATCTAGGAGGAATAGTCTGTAAATAGTTAGAAATTATAATACGTAATATTATCTTGAGCATATTCATTCATGTATTGTGGACATCTAATAAACGTTGAGAGTAAAATTACCAATTTTCCATGATTAGCTGTATTGGTACAACCTACAAACATCGACATGCAACTTCTTTCTATTTATTTGTAAATAATAATTGCTCCGTGTAAATTTTGGCATACATATCAACCAAATATTGATGCAAAAGTTGCATTTAGTTCAGCAAATTGTTCTCTTTCAATCACACCATCAAACGATAGGTGTAGAATGACATTGCAGATACCATTGGTAATTTTATTTAAAGTTCATGGCCAGCCTTGATTAATATTGATTGCATATACAGCCTTGTCAAATGGAAACATGAGTGGATATTGTAAGACGTCATATGAAATGTTATTGTGCATTTTTTTTCCAACTTTTTTAATCATACGGCAATACCATTCAAAGAGTTAATTCTTCAGCTATTATTGAAGTGGCACCGTCAATTGTGTGAGTGCGTGGCGTTATCGAGTGCAAGGGGTAATGTCACAATAATAGTAAACCATTTAACTTCACCTACATTGTGACATATTTGGATTCCTTGAAGGTTTTCCAAACAATGGGCATGTCGTCATATCTCTTCATTGTGGAGTTGTTCTTGATCGACCAGACTGGGATCCCTGGCATATCATCTCTTGAGTATGCCATGTAGCCAGCAAGTAGCGCCATCATGTTCGGAAATGTATTATCAGCCACCTGGAAAAGAGTAAGCACATCAGTTTTGTTTTTTTTTTTATTCAACTGAATACCAATACAACTTAGTACTCTTTGGTTGTGGTGTACACGGTTTTAATCCCCGTACAAACACTTTCTTAAATTGATTCATCAATTTATTGATTGGGGTTTGAAGGCACAGATGTCTGTGTTTTAATGAGCACAAATCGATTGTAATGTTAATTTACGAATGTGTCCGTACTGGAATTCTAGCCTGTGGACACCGCAACTGTAGTGGAGGACGTTGACCACTCAGCTACAAGCTCAGAAAAAAGATAGTTAATTAATTGCTTTAATTGACAACTTTTTTGTGGAAATGAATTGAAGTGAAAAGAATAATTTTGTGAAAATAACTGCTTTAATATTGTTAGTACCCATAATTTTTTCGAATTGTAAATTATACAACAAGTTTTTCACATACACATATACAAAGCATGCTTTTAAAATACGAAAAGTAATCTGTTTGCTGGACTTGTCATCAAACCCTGAGGCCTTAATGGGTAAAAACCCCCATCTGGCACCCCCACAAGGTGACATATCAGCGTGCTTCAATCAAGATAAACAAATCAGTGTCAAACGACAAACTCTTTTTTCCATAATGACAATGTGAGTACACTTGCGTTTGATTTACCGCCTCCTTGTTCATTTTGTGTACATGTAAAATATTTACATTAACCAAATACATGTTCATAAATGACACACGAAAATAAATTTGGTTGGATATTGATTTTTTGTTAAAGCAAAGTAAACAAAACTTAAATATTTAGGCTGTTATTGTGAACACTTTTTTTTCAAACATACAACTTATATATTTAAGAAAATTTGCTTTTTTTATATTTTGTAATATCTTTTGGAGCTTTTTTTGTTCAATAAACTTGTATACACACTGAAGACTATATCTCCTCAATGATACATTTTGCGGTGCGAACCGTTTCATAAACTGATCTTTCAATCGATTTATGGATTTCTGAGTGTTTGCAATGTCTAAAAACTCCCTCCCACCCATCCGATTCTCAAAAACGGGGCGTAGCGAGAGCGATTAGCTAACCACTAGTCCTGTCCTAGCCCTATTCTACTATCCCTTCTCTCTTCGAAAATAGAGAGGTTGAGCAACTGAGTAACAAGCAGTTGTCATTAAAAAAATTCTGTTGAGATACCTCCATTAGGAGGCCATATGCTCCACATTGCGAGCGGACATGGAAAAAAAATTTAAAGTCATCAAATTACAGTTGACTTAAATATACAAAAATTTATTTAAATAATTATGGATTGAATTGTGAGGAACAGGGAAGGTAAACTTCTCTCCAAAATAACCTTTTTGGAGCTGCAAGCTACCTCAACC
This sequence comes from Himalopsyche phryganea, assembly GCA_022494535.1. NCBI lineage: Eukaryota > Metazoa > Arthropoda > Insecta > Trichoptera > Rhyacophilidae > Himalopsyche > Himalopsyche phryganea. The sequence goes on from JAGVSL010000025.1 coordinate 5,477,474, forward strand.
CTACCAATTTGCGGTATATACATCATATAAACTTGGCTCACAACCAAGAAAATAAAGTTATTTTTTGACAAATACCAAAATGATAACAAACCTTGTTTAATCCTTTGAAAACATTCATTTTATGTTTGCCAACCAGATATTCGTATGTGAGAGGCAGGCTCCGTATGAAATTCCCCCTGGACATGCTGTCGATGGTGAAAATCAACAGGCTGGGCCTGTGCACCGGTATGGCCGTGTTGGCGTTCATGTCGTTCCGGGAAAGTGGCAGAATCTGACTGTGCACCATGTGATACACGCTCTTCCCGTTCTCGAAGCAATTCACCCTGAAGACTGGCTCACCGATGATGATGGGGAAAGAACTTATTCTGGTCTCCATGCCGTAGAGGACTTTGTAGTCGTCTTGCTGGTTTGTCATCACCGATTGATACACGCACTTCAGGTCTGCGAAAAAGATAGATCTGTAATTTGTATTTTGAATATTTTTTGCTGTCGGTCTGTAGCCGAATCATTGTATTTATATTTTTCTGCCATACATACAAAACACAAGTAGAGTGATTGCAAGCATAACAAAATATTAATACTGTTTATCTCATATGCTCAAAAATTAGTACTACAAATGTATTAAAGTACCTCAGAAGGTGCTTGAATCAAGATGAGGTAGCTGTGAAAAAAAGTGCATAAAAAATCCACATGATATGGGCCATCAAGAAGTGTGTCAGTGAATATGAGAGAGCTTACCAGTCAAAATACTCAAGAAGGATGATGGGTTTCCTTTTAATCCAATGTACGGTTAAGAAATAATTTTACTAAAACTTATTTAACAAAGAAATAATTTCAAATGTATGGATGTCTGTGATGTCTACATTTTCTACCACCCATTTAACCCTAAAAAATGAGGCATATCGAGAATGAATAGCAAACTATTAATCCTGCTTTAGCCCTATCCCTCTATCTTGTTGTTGTTGAGATGCTCCATTTAGGAATCCATGTATGCCACACTGGTAGCTGACATGGATTAAAAAAATATATGAATGCAAAAAAAAATCGTAAATTGAATTTTAATGTTTAATGAACACATCGATCGTACAGTTCATTAGTCAAAGAACTGCAAAAAAATGAAATTTGAGTTATATATGTAGTTATATGTAAAATTCGATAGATTCAGTAATCAAATAACTCAAAAATGCGACCAAAAATGCTAAGGTAGATAACCTTCCAAAGAATTTAACAAAATGTTGATATTTATAGGTCAGTAAAAGAATATTTCTATATATCGTTCTACCGACTATACTCGGAAAGTACCTAATAGTTAAACATCTGTTTATAAAATGTATAATCCTCGTGTACAAATCAATATTTGATTTATGGTGACTATTTGAATATTGCTTTTCGCATTATCTCAATATGAGTTATTTGGAGCTGTCTCATAGCCGCAGAGACGCCTCATAGCCATTATTAATGCCAATTTGTTTAATAATGTTTAGTTCGTTCTTATAGATAGTCTTGTATCAAAAAAACAACGTAAATTAGCAGAAAAGATGCTATATTTCGGGAACTTGTCTAAAGACATAGACCACCCTAGAATCTGGCATAGAATTAGTTATTTAGGTTGCACAAGCTTTAAAATTAAAAAACAACTCGCTGATAGTGTTAGACCGGCGTTCTATTGCAAAAACTCTCTAGGCAAATTACTTATTAACAATAAAGATAGAGTAAACTTTAAGAACAAATCTGGTATTTATAAATTACAATGCAATGATTGCCAACATTTCTATGTGGGTAAAACCACACGTACATTAGATATAAGGGTATCAGAACATTTAGCTGCCTTTAGATTAAAAAAAGAAACTTTGACATTCGCAAATCACCTGCTAATGGAGAACCATACGTTTAATGTGGATGATGGGGTTAAACTGTTGCATAAAAACATGGGGGATCATAAATTATTTTATCAAGAAATTTTGGAAATTAATAGAGCCCAGTTAAATTCCTTGCCGATTATGAATGAGCAGCTGAACCTTCCTAATTCTCCGCTATTATATCCGATATGTTGAAACACCTAACAGATGTCACTAAATGTGGAATGATTGTGTATATTTACCCATTCGTCGAATTACATCCCGTCAAAACCCACAATACTATTATAATTGTAAAATCACTGGTATTTCTAAAAGAAGTTGAAAAGCGGCAATTCGCCACTCTGTTAATATGGTGTTTACAAAATAAGGATTAGGGAGATTCCCGAAATTTTAACTCAGGTATCAGTGTGGCTCTCAGACGTATAATATCTTACCTCGTAAATAATATTTGTCGCATTTGTATCTTCTATATAAACGTTAGACACTGTTTACTGTCTCTCAGTTCGAGTCCATTCGTGTGCTCGAATGCCTGAAGATGCCGAAAGGCGAAACCCGGGTCGTTAGTGACAAAATACATGGAAGTGTACAAAATCTCAATAATCCAAATTTTCAAATTAAATAAATTTCATTGTTTTCCTTCATTTACAAAAAAATGTACGGACATTTTTATGTATGTGGCCTTCCGACAGGAAAAGGTTCGTCGCCCCTGAACTCGACAATCAACATTAGCACAAATTCGCTCATTTCCTTTATCTTATAAATGTAACCATTCAACTATTCTGATAAAATCGTTGATAAGTATTTTCTATTACCCACATCATGCATAATTCATAATAAAGTCACATATATAACTTATTCATTATGAAAGGGGAGTTATGCTAGACTTGTCCAGGCTAATAATAATAGAGAATATAATTATTGTATAAATTGATTTTATCGCTTTATACACTATAAGGGTAAGTGTGTTTCAAGAAATTTAAAGAGGTTTTACTGTACACGCTAAGTGTTAGCATAATCTTTTACAAGATAATACTTTATCAAACTATCGTTGACACAAGAAAGTGACACTTGAAATAGTAGATGACGTTTAGTAGGTGGATGCAACAGTAAATAATGCTTCTTTTTTTTCCTATTAAACTTTATGGGAAAAATCTTTAACGCTTATGATGCTACCGTTTTCAACCATTCGAATTTTTATGAAAACCTTCCACACTAGCTGATTACGCAAGTCGAGCAACATTTTCGATAATGCTAGCACAACTCATTTAAGACAGCCCTAACCAAATCCGTTTACTTGATTGTTACTTCATAAACTATAAAAATCAAAGATCATTCTTTAGATTTCTCAGAGGCATTTGACAAAGTCAAACATGATGTACTTTGAGAATAGATCCACCTAATCGATTTGTCTGATGGCACCGTGAAGCATTTAAGAAGATATTGAGAAGTTATTTAAGAAGTAAACATAATAAAAAATCCCATGATCTTATTATTCAAAGACGGTTTGCAGCTTTTTTTGAAAATTGTCGCCTTGAATGATTTTCGTCGTTTTCGGTCCGATTTGGATATTATAATAGAATGGGGAAGGTGTAGCAATCTTGATTTCAATATTGATAACTGCAATCTTTTTGAAAGGGTCAAAGGTGTTATTCTTTCGCTATTCAATGAATGACCTAACACTTTCGCGAATTTTAAATGTTAAAGACGTATAATTTGAGAGCAGATGCAAAATGCATTGCTTAGAGAGGTGGACATATTCAGCAACGAAAGTTTACGTTCTGTCAACATTATATTAATTTGTCAAATGCATGACGCACTAGTGTCAGTTGTATTGTCATACCTTGTCCTTTTCTTTTTACAATAAATATATAAATTGTTTCGTCCTCCAAAGTGTAGAGCCCATGAATAAATGAATTGAACAACAATATTGCACTGTGATAATCTAGACTATGTTGTATGCAATATAATAGCAGGTGGTGCCATTCAGATAACATTTTTTTTTAAATGTGTATCAAATTATGTATATCAAAGTAACTAATGATTGCGAGCAATGAATAAATAAAACTATCAGTAGATATTTTATTGTACTACTATTAGGTATCATTTTAATTAAATTCAAATAAAATGAGAATGAGAGTCAATGATATTCTCAATTAAATTTAATATGAAAATATTTATCATCTATGTTCTTCAAACTTGTATCAACTCGAATCATGTTTTTATAGAAGGGGCAAAAGCTGTTTTAATTTGAAAAAAAATGAAAGGATTTATTTGTTTAATTCGTCAGTTGATGATGCTCGCGATGAGTTAATGAGTTAAGCCGGTCCCGATCATAATAAAAATGTGGAAGTAGTATAAAACAAATTGTTTTATTTTTGAAATACAATGCCTTTCCACCATGAATTGACAGTTAACACCATGAAAGTGAATTATTTAGTTACTTTGTATTAGGTATTTAAGATATGAGCAAAGATGTACCTTAAAAATAGATTATTTAAGTATCGTTTTATTTTGACATGAAGAACACATACAATGTTGAGTCAGATGAGAGATGATATTATGTATTATTATTTAGTAGTTAAACAATATCGAGGGTGTACTGACAGAATATATATGACTATAATTTAAGACATCGACTGAGGGTGCTTGATGGAATTTCAATATTAAATTTGGATTATTGAGATTTGTTTGAGAACTATTTTCAATTTGATAATAGATTCTATGAACAAACCGAAGGCCTTGCAATGGGAAGTTGTTTGTCACCACTATTAGCAGAATTTTACATGAACCATTTAGAAAACCTTATTTTTAGCAATAAAACAGAAGTTAGAAACGTAGTTTATTGGTTCCGCTACGTAGATGACATCCTTTGTCTATTCAATGGAACGGAGAGACAAGTCTCTAACCTTCATAATTTTCTTAACTCACTAGATGATAAAATTCAATTCACTTTAGAAGTAGGGGGCAAGAATATAAATTTCCTTGACCTTAATATTGATATTAAAAACTCCATTCATGAATTTAAAATTTACCGAAAACAGACGTTTTCAGAAGCCGCGATCCATTTTAACTCAGACCATTCTTTCTCATATAAATTGGCTGCTTTCCATTCTCAGGTTCACAGATTAGTCACTATACCTCTAAATAAATTTAATTTTGAAAACGAACTAAACATTATTAAACAAATTGCCATTAATAATGGCTATGAGGCGTCTCTTATAGATAGTCTTGTATCAAAAAAACAACGTGAAATTAGCAGAAAAGATGCTATATTTCGGGAACTTGTCTAAAGACATAGACCGCCCTAGAATCTGGCATAGAATTAGTTATTTAGGTTGCACAAGCTTTAAAATTAAAAAACAACTCGCTGATAGTGTTAGACCAGCGTTCTATTGCAAAAACTCTCTAGGCAAATTACTTATTAACAATAAAGATAGAGTAAACTTTAAGAACAAATCTGGTATTTATAAATTACAATGCAATGATTGCCAACATTTCTATGTGGGTAAAACCACACGTACATTAGATATAAGGGTATCAGAACATTTAGCTGCCTTTAGATTAAAAAAAGAAACTTCGACATTCGCAAATCACTTGCTAATGGAGAACCATACGTTTAATGCGGATGATGGGGTAAAACTGTTGCATAAAAACATGGGGGATCATAAATTATTTTATCAGGAAATTTTAGAAATTAATAGAGCCCAGTTAAACTCATTACCAATCTTGAATGAGCAGCTGAACCTTCCTAATTCTCCGCTATTATATCCGATACGTTGAAACACCTAACAGATTTCACTAAATGTGGAATGATTGTATATATTTACCCATTCGTCGAATTACATCCCGTCAAAACCCACAATACTATTATAATTGTAAAATCACTGGTATTTCTAAAAGAAGTTGAAAAGCGGCAATTCGCCTTCGGCAATTCGCCACTCTGTTAATATGGTGTTTACAAAATAAGGATTAGGGCGATTTCCGAAATTTTAACTCAGGTATCGGTGTGGCTCTCAGACGTATAATGTATTGCCTCGTAAATGATATTTGTCGCATTTGTATCTTCTATATAAGCGTTAGACACTGTTTACTGTCTCTCAGTTCGAGTCCATTCGTGTGCTCGAATGCCTGAAGATGCCGAAAGGCGAAACCCGGGTCGTTAGTGACAAAATACATGGAAGTGTACAAAATCTCAATAATCCAAATTTAATATATGAATATAACTCATTGATATCAAATCTTATGATTTGTATGCCAAAAAGATTATCATCGCTTCCACGGTAAAACCACTTATAAGAATATTGGCCGTTGTTCAGGAGAAGCCAAAAACATCATTTAGCTTAAAGAAGCAAGATATTTTTGTTAAAAGTAAATATTTTTTGCGAGTTTCCATGAAACAAGGGAAGAGAAATCATTATTTATATTACAATCACTTAAAAAATTCTACAATTCCTGGAATAGAACATGATGGAAAGAGAAAATCTAATGAGTGTTCTGGAATATTCAAATAAAAGCCTTCTTATTGGTCCCCAATTTACATGTTTTTGCCAGGTATGTAGAATATTGTTTTTCATTCAAAACTTTATTTCACATTTTTTTCTGATAAGTGGGTTTGCCGTGGAAGCGACGTTATTCTTTATGGTGCACAAAAAATCTTTTTAAATCGCAAATAAGTACTTGTTATTATGACTCAATGTCTTTTGTTAGTAAACCCTCGATACATTGTTTTCTGATATCATTTGAGATAAAATTGATGCCAAGCTTTACAGCATTGTGTACACCAAACATGCGATCATTGATAAATTTTTTCCACGTGAAATATTGTGCTGTGGAATAATGGTAACGAAATAAAATTCATTTTATATGACTGAGAGTAAATAAAAAAACATGATTGAAACTGGTTTTAAATAATGCTTTATTCTATCGTTTGCCCACTAATTTCGGTGTGATCTTTGACACTTATGTTTTAAGTGATGTTGCTATCTGTTTCCTTCAAGCAGGATCAATAAATGTTATCATTAACCATCACCTAATAATATTTTCCTTCATTTGGTTGTCAACAGAATTAGTTGCATAATATATATAAACTAGTGAGTACCCGGCATGCGTTGCAATGCCACTTAAAGAAAGAAAGGGTTTGTGTTTTAATTCTGTTTATTGAACTGCTTTTGGATTAGTGGTCTGCACAGGCCGAAATTTCATAGACTTACCCGGTTCGAGCCCATCATCTTCAGGTCTGGCCCGACCCGAACCCGAGTTTCAATATCACACTTGTTATAACACAATATTTTTGTTTTTCGTCTGGTGTGTACACGAATAAATCAGAAGGTTTTTCCTAGATGTCGCTGTATGTACGTATTTGATTATTTTTTTCAATTTTAGATTTTCAATTTTTTTTCTTCAGAACCCTTCACGGGTGTGTGCACAACAACTCACCAAAGTTTCATCGAAATCGTATGAATGGTAAAGGAACGCGTAAAGGACAAACGAACATTTATTTTATATAATATTTCCCGGCATGATCACAATAAGTCCTTCCTGAAAGTTTCGTCGCGATCGGTTGAGTAGTCTAGGAGCCTATAAGATCCAGACAAACCAATAAACCAACAAACCAACAAACAGACATTCATTTCTATATATATAGATTATTATGTACCTAACTTGTATTTCAACATATTTTGTAAAGAAATAAACAATTTAACTGCAACACGGGCCTGTCGCACTTCTGGCATTTGCATAGAGTGCTGAATGATTGTCTTCATGGCAATTTGAGGAAATACAGTATTTAAAAATCAATTTTTTCATTTTCATACCATATCCGCCCCCAAAGGAATATGGAATCCTAATGGATGTATCTCAACAGAAATTTTTCTACGAGATCTACTAGTTGTTCAACCTTTCTTTTTCAAAGAGAGTAGGGATAGAAGGATGGGGCTAGGACAGCAGGACTAGTAGTTAGCTAATCGCTATCGCTATGCCACATTTTTAAATAGCGGGTACTGTGTACGGAATTAAGATTTAAGAAATATTTCTGTTCATATTACTTATATTCCCAATCTAGAGTGTGTTGGCCACTACACCCGAACGGTAAAACTCGAGTGCTCTTATCCTACTCGGTTGCTCTGATACTCAAATATTCGATAGGACACATTCACAAAGTGATTTTTCAAAAATTTTTGGACTTTTTATGCAAGTCATGAATGTTTGAAAGCCTTTTATAGATAGTTGCTCGTCTTCAAAACACAAATTATTAAGAAATTCCCTGATCCGTTTTTTTTTTGTTCAATGATTAGATGGTCTTTAGTCAAGTTGTAAAACACTATACTTGGTTGCTTGCGGTCAAGAGATTCAATATGTAAATCTATTCATATCCAAAAGGTATGGATGGCTTCGTTGCCTGCATCTAGTGATGCAAGGTCAGGAATAAACCCACATGGGAAAATTGGAAAAAAACCATTATAACGTCTATGATAACGGTAAAACTTATTTTAAAAGCGTGGCATTTTTTACGTATGTCAACATTCTATCCACAAATTTGAAGTAACAATGAGTTAGTAGTTTGATGATATAGATGGAAGTAAAGAACTTATTCGATATCTGATCACCAGTAACATTTATGTATACTTAAACAAACACAAAATATTTACGGAAACGTTTCTGTTTTTATGTGTGAAGTTAAGCTTAGCGAGATGCACATATTTATATGTTCACATGGACTCAACATGTCGAAAAAAATAACAAATATCATAATTAACAGGTAATTCCCTATTTACCGTGTTTTTCCCAATTTTCCCAATTGTTTTTGTTTTTACCAGGATTTTTCAGGTTTTTCCCACTATTTCAAAATTCACAGGATTTTTGCAACACTTCTTACATCCCTTCCCAACCACTGTATGTTTGTTATCCTGAAAATGACTTGAAGAAAGAATACTTCACATTGTATTGTGCCATTTTACCTTTTCTGAAACGTAAAGATGAGTGACTGACTTAAAACCAGTTTGTGTTAGAACAAAAATGCTCCATTAGGAAACCAGATACTCCACATTCGAAACGAATATGTTTTTAAAAAATATATATAATATGGTCATAAAAAATTTTTACTAAGTAACTCACCTTTGTATTTATTCATCTCTAGCTCAGTTCGATTAAGATATAGACTTCCATCCCAATCTAAATAAGTCAAGTACGGTTGCAGATATCCGCAGAAAATGGGAGTGATCGGTTTATCAATGAAGATTCTAATTTCAGGATCGTATAAGTCGTACTTGGGAAGTTTGCACTCGGTGGCATTGATTCCGTCCAAGTATCTGAAGTTCTCTTTGAAGAACGATAGCTGTATCTGAAGATTTGTATCTTTGGTCTGAAGGTGGATAAAGCAAAAAATTACAAACACCAGGGTGATGAAGATGGCAATTTTGATTTTCGCTGATCGTGTCCGTTGAAATAACCACGACATTTTTTTAACACTGCAATTATTTTTCTGAACTCGAATTTACTCTACACAGTCCACACTTATATACCGCGAAAAAATTGTATTTCTAATATAGATATAACACATATTATTGCCATTTCGTAAACAATAGCAAATCACGTATTTTTTTAAATATATAAATATTATAAGTTAAATGTGTCTATGAATTAAAATATAAACATTTTAAAAAAAATCGGCAAACAAATATTCACTGACGTTTCTGTACCTACATATTGCTTTAGTAAACACAAACAGATCTATTTTTATACGGGCTAATATTTTCTTTCGATCAGGGCCAATTTGTAACAATATATTATACTGTTGTAATAAAGAAAACGATTATTATAACTGAGAACTATCAATTTGTTAAATAAACTACCTCTAATTGAACTCAATTCAAGAGTTCACTCAAACCAATTTTTATAGAAATATAAGAATATTAAAAATAATAAGCGTTCATAAGCAGTATTTTAAATCGCGTGGAATAGATAAAATCGAATAAATCATTTGTATACGTTTCCTGAGTCCAGTGTACAACTTTAAATATTTAAATAAAACTCAATTTGTTTATTTAGTGATCGCTCGCTTGAGGATGCAATAAATACGACGGAACTGACAGTTAATATTAGATGAACATTCACTATGATTTGAACTAACGCTGTTATAATCGGGTAAAGTTTGACATGTTTATATTTTAAACGAGATATTGATTTTACACATATTTGTGTAACAGCAAACCCGAACACGACCAATCGACCTGGCATATACGAACCAACTAATAGTGCTAATAGCATATTAGTTTATAAACCGACTGAATATTTCAAATAAATATTGTTAAATAATAGGTGTAGGTACTAATTATTATTACTGATATCTTATGAATACTTGAATGTACCTACAACATAATAAAAATACGATGTAAATACTATTTACCTACAGTAAAAGGCCGATTGGATTGGGCAATAGAAATAATAGCCTTACACGTATTACAGTCTTTAAAACTACCTACAGCAGTTTAAAAATCTAGCAACAAGTATGGCTCTGAATTAATTTTTAAAAATTAAAACATTTCTGAAATGTTCCTATACCTACGGAAATTGGTAAGCAGACAACGCAAATGTGCGCACAGTACGATTGCAAAAATACATGTACCGTAAAATTGGGTGAATAGAGACTGTGGGGTGAAAGAGACAAAGACAAGGTTTGAATTTCAATGCAACTTTACTAAGTATCCAACGTAATCATTACTGTTAAGGGAGTTTTTTTCAAAGTCGTCAATACCATTTCTGTCAATACCATTCATGGAGACATCAAACGAGATCAATGATTTGTCAAAATTGAAAAAAACGTGTTAGTTTGATACATGTGCATCTTTACTTTTTGACTTCTCATAAACTTAAAGGTAAATGAAACTATATTTTCTTTTAATTAATAACTCCTGCATATTTTGTTTTCTAAAATATGCACTTGTTTTTGTTAGATATTTTGTACAGCTTCATCATTATTAGCTACTTTTTGAAAAACAAACATGAAATTCACCAATATTTTGAGGTGAATAGCGACGCGTAGTGGGCGAATAGAACCAGTGACGACGAGTGATTGAAAATTTTTAATTTAATAAAAGTTCAGTGTAATATTTCTTTTTTTTCTATATCTAAAAACCTTCGTACACAATAAAAAAAACATGCCGCGAGTCTATAAACATAATCCTCGAAGCACCAAGACGTATGCAAAACACAACCCCGAGATTTTGCAGGTTGCAGTACGAGATAATTATTATGGAGAACAATCTCAGTTATAGAGCAGCTGGGGAAAAATATGGGATACATCGTTCCGTTATCCATAGACACAATACGAAATATGAAAACTCAAGGAGGTCAAACGGGTTTATCGAAGGAAATCGAAGAATATATAATAAGACAATTGAATGTTTGCTCAGAATTTTTGAGCATTGATTTCTATCATGCTAACTTTAAACGTTTTGTTGTGAAATATCATGTACCTGTACAAATATATTTTTATAATTGATATATTTTTATAAAAGATACTGCGCTGTTAATTTGATTTAGTAAAATCCACAAGTGAACATAAGTTATTACATTACGGTAAATAAATATCGATCATTGCAAACTGTTGTTTTGTCTCTATTCACCTTTCAAGTCCCTAATCACCCCAATGAAAGTGAAATAGAGACATCGAACAAAATTAAATGTGTTTTAATAACAGTGATGCATATTTGAAAAATATTGTCATGCATGTGTAGTAGGACCATAGCAACACGTTTCAAGCTATTCATGTCTGAATAATGTGTAGCAATTATGAAGATACATAGTCGGGAGGGAAAAAGTGTCTCTATTCCCCTCCATTCTACGGTACGCAAAATGACGTTTGTGCTCTCAGGGTTATGTGAACATGCCAATTGCGCACAACATGATAGAATTATTATCAATGCAAAAATATTTTTACATTAATCTTGTCACAAATTTATTGCAATTGGCATATTGTGTGAAGTCATAGAACCTCTAAAGTTTTAGTAAGTAACTATTGAGACGTTGCATTGTATTTTTTAATACCTATTACTAATATTGCACAGAATGATACCAACAATCTAGGACAATTAAATATTTAATTAAACCTAGTTTTTCTGAAAGCCAATAATTCACATAAGCTATCATTGTGTTTTGTACGTGGCTACCTAGTACTAACACAAAATATTTTTGATATAATTTAATAAAGAAACACCTCAAGGTTGATTAGGGTGTTTATGTAGAGTGCCTTATTACTACATAATTGGTTTTAGAGTTATGTAATCGCTTTTTACAAAATAAATGCTCCTTATTTAGCAAACCGTGAAATTTTACAAATTTATGTTTTTTTTTGGCTGAAAGTTGATGATAAATGTAATATAATCTACAGCAAAAAGATTATAAAATTATATGGGGCTCGTCAAAATGACCACTAAGTCGTTTCAAAACGTATATTCGTTATACCAAGTCGTTCCGTGTAACGATATGAAAAATAGTTTATCGTTACTGTATGCCCATCATTGATCAACGGCTGTCATAGACAAATATACTTTGCGGCTGTCATAAAGTATCTAACTGGCGGCTGTCAAGTATTAGTATATTATCTATGCTGTCAAGTTCATAGCTGCCAACATAGACTAGTGTTGATGGCAAACTTTTAAACATTTGGTTTCGTATTTAGAATCAGTGTAAGATATTCAATGGTTTAAATTGGATAAAAAATACATAAGGAATGGCCGGGAATTTTTGGCAAAGTTCTCACCACCAACAGTGGATACTAGACAAGCAAGACCTGGTGCGCGATAGACAACACGATTTGGGCATACTGACAGAAGAAGAATACCAAAAGATTTTCAATTTTTTTGCAAGCCTCATCCAAGTGCTGGGAGAGCAGTTGAAACTGAGACAGCAAGTCATCGCTACGGCAACTGTTTACTTTAAGCGATTTTACGCTAGAAACTCTTTAAAATGTATTGACCCGCTTCTGCTGGCGCCGACTTGTATATTCCTATCATCCAAAGTTGAAGAGTTCGGCGTTATATCGAATTCTCGCCTCATAACGACGTGCCAAACGGTAGTGAAAAACAAATTCAGTTACGCCTACGGCCAACAGGAATTTCCGTACAGAACTAACCATATATTAGAATGCGAGTTCTATCTACTGGAAAACTTGGACTGCTGTCTTATTGTATACCAGCCGTACAGACCGCTGTTGCTGTACGTCCAGGATATAGGTCAAGAGGATCAACTCTTGACCGTGGCATGGAGAATCATTAATGATTCTTTGAGGACAGATGTCAGTCTTCTTTATCCGCCATATCAAGTTAGTTGTCTTTAATTTATAGCCCATGTCTTAGCGACTACTTGTCTCTTTAATTGCATGCATTTTATAGTATTCAATCGATTTCAAAGTTTTTTTTTTAAACCATATCCGTTCCCTATTCGGAGCATATGGCCATCACGCGGTTCCTCCAAGCTTCTCTGTCCCCCGACAGTCTCCTCGCTTCCTCCCAGGTCATTCCAGCGTCCCGTAGCTCCGCCGAATACATCCTATGGATGGTCATCAATGGTTTTCCAGGGCGACAGAATCCATCTGGTTGGTAGTAGAGACAGGCAGGATTCATGCTCTCCTGGGGCATCCGCAGCACGTGTTCAAGCCAGGTCTATCGTCGCTTTTTTATTTTGGACGTAATAAGAGGCTGGTCCGTCCGCTCTCTTACCTCCGAGTTCCTGACAAAATCAAACCACTGTACCCCTAGTATTCGCCGCAAACATTTGTTTTCAAAGCACAGTATACGGTTACCCTGTGCCTTGGTGATGTGCCATGACTCGCAACCTTAAAGCAACACCGTCAGGATGCATGCGTTGAATAAGTGGCAATTGGTTCTGACCGAGTACAACCGTGAGTCCCAGACTTGCCGCATTGCGTTAAAAGTTGCTCCAGCTATCCCTAATCGGATTGCGAGCTCTTTACGCGGATTGCAATCTCCCGTGATGTGTACCCCCAAGTACCTGAAGCCGTCGACTCTCTCGATGTCTTGCTCCGCGCTCGTCCGAGGGTAGTCTGGGTCTGGACAGAAACTGTTGCAGAGCACATTGGTTTTACTCGCATTGGCCTCGAAGTCAATACGATACAAGTTGCTCTGCAGCCAGTCCATTGTTTCCTGAAGGTTTACCTAAAGTTACTACCGTTAAAACGCTCTTGCAGTCCTATTGTCAAATTTCCAGTAATCACTAATAGTAATAGTTCAGTAATGTTCAACACATTTACGCCCAATGTAATGATTTTTGTATTTGCTCTTCAGATATCGATGGCCCTGTTCCATAGGATGATAAGTCACAAATTTGATCTTTTGAGTTAAGTTAGTCATTATATTCGAATAATCGCTCTTCTACAGTTTCACAAAAGTACAGATTTTCTCTCAAAACGCAGATATTTCCATTTGGAAATCGGCAAAATTAAATAATTCCTCAGTTTCGTATACATACATATTGTGGAAATATATTTTTGTGAATCGTGGCGTTTCATAAAGAAACAACCTTTAATCCTAAAATTATAAACTATTGACCACCTATTTGAATAAAAAAGTAATACAAATAATAAGCCATCACTTTTTACGAGTCAGTTTAGACGAGTCATAACTTTGATCGGCCATATCTCAAAACTATCAATTTTTACTTGTATCACTATGGAACTAGGTCATTGATATTTATTAGGTTGACATTCAAAAACAATAATCGAAACTTTAAAATTTTCAGATTGCTATTGGCTGTCTTCATATAGCCTGTGTTGTTCTCCAGAAAGAATTGAAGAGCTGGTTTGCAGAACTTAACGTTGATATGGAAAAGGTAATGACTGTTCAGGAATGAAGTACATTTTGACACCCATATGAGTAAAGGCATTAATCATTCAGGCACATATAACTGAAATGGATGTTCAGTCCCGGGGATGGAACAATTTTTGTGGAGATAGCGTAGAATTGATGATAATATTAGGTAAAAGGATTTATATAAGGCAATATTTTATTCAATCACCACCTTGGGAGTCACTGTAATACTTTTTCTCAGTTCGAATGAATGCCCTTCATTTGAACTGAGAAAAAGAATGACCTTCATGTGAACTCAAAAATTAAGAGATAAATAATTTTTAATTATTACCCAGACTGGCGCTATAGAACTGATAATGCTAAAAACTCCAAAAACATTTTGAATATATTTTTATTTCACCATTTTAAATAATATTTACGACATGTAGCTTTCATAAACATAATTCTTTAAGGGATTAGAATTAATTATGATAAAATTTTCCTTATTTCAAACTCTACCATATGGAAGAACACACTTATTTCTTTTTCATTTAGTTTTCTCCAAACAAACTAAATAAAAAAGGTATAGCATTTCAAACATCTGAAAAACTTCGAAGTGTTATTACTCAAAACTAGTATTTTTCGGTTGGTGTCTTCTTCAACGACGATATTACCAACGTTTTCCTTTTTTGACTGTTGCAGGTTCAAGAAATAGTGAGATATATTACAAATCTATATGAAATGTGGCGGAGTTACGATGAAAAAAAAGAAATTCAAGCGCTGCTCTCCAAAATGCCTAAACCTAAACCAGCCCCGCAGCGATAGCAATAGCCTGCTTAGGTTACATTGGATTCTCGAATCATCGCAATGCTTGATGATTTACTGAACTGCCTTTATAGAAGAGATGTCACACCAAAAGTGTGTCAAATTAAGAATCTCCGGATGTCTAGTAATGAGGCGTTGTTTTTAATATCCTGACTGCATAATAATAGGTACATGACAACGTCTTTCATAGACGACTTTAATGTAGAAAGCTTGGAAAAGCAAATTTGAATTTAGCCAACTAAAAAATCGACAAGACAGCATGAGAATGTGACCTATGCTGGCAGTGGAAATCCAAATATACAATGAAATTCCCAACTTAGAACTGTCAATCGAATTAGATTGGATTCCCAATGTCTTTGATGGGTACTGTGAAAATAAACCCAATGTCCTGATTGAAACCTTTCGATCAATAGATTCTGTGACTAGATCAATATTGAGCTCTATTGTCACAGGTAATGGCTTTTGAAAGTACAAAAAATACCCTAATCTTATCATAAATACTTTTATTTATATTTCATTTTGATTTGCTCTCTTCCCTGACCATGCGTTCGCTTAGAAGAAATATATGTGGAATTCAGTATTCCTGGGGGCATTCACAGCACATTCCCAAGCCGGGACGATCCATCACCATCGTTTAAAAAAATTACGTGGAAAATGTATAAATAGAAACATTAAAACATTTCCCATAGGTTTCGATTTGGAACAGAAAAATATAGTGAAATCATTACATCAGTAACTGAGATTCATAACCTCCCATGAATTAATTGATCAAAAACTCGTCAGACCGGCACCTGACTATTATTTATAGTTCTGGTAACAAATTATAAAACATCTATTTTGTAAATGAATTAGATTTTAATTAAAATGGTAAATAAATATTTTTTTATGTTTAATCATTCTTTTCAACTTCTATAATACAATATACTAGCTGCCCGGTACTGCTCTCTCCGGGATCATCTCTACAGCTGTTCATATCTTATTGCTTATCGCAGTCAAACTGAGAAATGTTGGCTTTGGAAGTGGACTTTGAGATCACTGTCAGATGACTGGAGACTGATTGATATAATTCGATGGGATGAACAAACATTTAAGTCAAGATTTTTTTAATTTTCTCATTTTGAAGTATTCAGCAATCTTCACATGTGTGCCCAAACACAATAGTCAAATACATAATTTGAAGTTAAACACATAAATCAGGCTTAAATGATTGGGTACTCGAAATATTTTCGTTTCTAGCAATTTATTGTGACTTATTTGATACTTCTGTTTTTTAATTTAATAATAATTTTACTGAATATGAACTAGAAAAAGTTCTAAAGCAATTCTAGGCGTGAATCCAGGCGGAAAAACAATAAATCATATTTACTGTCTACTCTGAATTAAAAAAATATCTATGATCTATACAAGACAGAAAATCTATACATGAGAATCGCGTATCTATTTAGTATAGACATGTATATTTAACCATGTCCAATTTGGAGCATATGGACTCATATCTCAACAAAAAAATTTCTAGAATGCATGTTACTCAGTTGCTAAACCTCTCTTTTTCGAAGAGAGTAATGATTCAAGTATAGAGCTAGGACAGAACTTTTGGCAAGCTGATGGGTGGGAGAGAATTTTAGATGTCACAGAGATTCATGCTTTCGAACAGAAGTCCATAAATCAATTGAAAAATTAATTTACAAGACTGTCTGTACTGGAACCCGAACCCGTAAACACAGCAACTGAAGCCAAAGTTATTGACGACGGGCCCGGCTGGGTCTTTGGTAAGAAAGTAGTATGCAATTTTGTTTATTGTGTATTATTTTCATGTGTAATTTCATCTTGGCATTGAAAAAAACACCACCTGACTGGGATGACACTAAACATAAATTTCTAGATTGCTCATACTTCAGATTATTTCGAATTTGACATGTCGAATGTCAAAGCAAAGAAAACTTTTATTTGTTAGATATTTTCTGATATGTTTTTAGTGTATTATTTTGTTTAATGGGGCCTGCACATGTCAGTTTTATCAATCCACAAGAATGGAGAATAAAAGTATAATATAAGAAAAAAAATACTTTAATATTATAAAAAAAAAAAAATTAACCTATACAGAACAATAGTAGGCTCTCATTTAATTTATTATTCACTTTAACAAATCATTCAAACATTTATTTACAGCAGCTATCAAACAGACACCGTATATATAAAATCAACCCATAATAACGATTGCTTACATCTATAATATATATGTCTCACGCTTACATGATAGGTGGCAACGAATTGAGCAGGATGGAAAATATTAACAGATTTTCAATCATTGTGTTACAGTGGACCGCCATCTATCATATTTCAAAGGTATCAGATAAAACTCAACGTGCAATTCTCTTGGGCAGTTCTGATTTTGTTTAAGTAAGTTCCATATTCTGCTAACAAAAATAAAAAACGGCAAAGGCATGTTTTGAGCATTAAACATAAACTTTTATTTCAACATTTTTCAAGGCATGTCCGCTTTCAATGTAGAAGGACTGGATAGAAATCAGTTGCTCAACTTCTTTTCAAAGAAAATACGGTAAGAAAGCACTAACTAGTTCTAAGCACTGTTTTAAGGATCATACAGGAGTGTTGGGAGGCATGAAAACATCACAGTCAATAACCGAGTAGATGAAAGTGAAATAGTGTTGACCACTCGGGTACAGGACCAACAGTTGATTAAGCTCATGAAATTATTGTGAATTGATAATCGAGTTTATCCAGTTATGTATTTTCATTTATGACAGCGGGACGCTGATAAAGGTTGAATGATCAATTATATTGGATACACTGTTAGATGCTGATGCATATACCCCTGCTTAATCTATCCATCACACTGTCCGGTGAACACAATGTAAAGCAGTAAAAAAAAATTGTGTTTACATGCTCACTGCAAATTAAACCAGAAGTACATTGACATTGCACAAAATGCAATAGGACACCGATTAAGATGACGCAGCTCTATCATGAAAGATGAAGGAACACGAGGACACAGCTCTCAGCTGTTTTGTGAGGCAAACATTGCAACAGAACAATGGTGTAATGATAAATATCAATCAACAAAATATTGCAGATAGGTATTTCGTCCGTACACGATTGAATGTCAGAATTATCTTTGTATAAATTTCACGTTGGCGTATGCTGAAATAGCTACCGACGAATATTGTAGAACTAAAAACACTGCTATGTTTTATTTTACTCCAATAGAGTTCTAGCAAGTAAATATAACATCGTTCAATTCAAGACTTTGTTGAACATACCTAAGGCGTATTATGTTGGCATGAAATGGCTTGACGCGAGATAATTAAAAGGTTATTATTAGTCGTATGATTCTCAACTTGGGAAGACAACATGTTACGGATTTTGGTAATCATCCGACATTTCAAAACCGTTACAGGTTTCATCATTAGCGGTATTACCAAATTTATTAGTGTCATAACACTAATAAATTTGGTTGTTCAACAGGTTGTTCTACAAGAACTGCTTGTTACTCCATCGCTCAGCCTCTCATTTTCGGAGAGTAATGATAGGATAGGACTGGGAAACGGCCAGTGGTTAGCTAATCACTCTCATCCATTACGCCAAGTTTGTAGGATCTTGGTGGGAGGGAATTCAAACATCACAGACATCCATGCATTCGAACACAAATTCATTAATCTATTGAAAAATCAATTTATGAAATTATCCATATTGGGATTCGAACACGGGGCTACAGGTCCCACATTATAAGAGATACTTGAAAGTTAACATGTCAGTTCCTGATGGAATCATTTTGTATGTAAATATGACGAGCATGCGCGTGGCTTGCAGTCAACGCGTTAATTGAATTATTGAGAATGTGACCATAACATAGATACCTGTGAAAGATTAATGCTATACTCGCACCAAACATTGAACATGAAGCTTACGGATTTTTGTAAGTCCATTATCAAACCAAGCAGCCACATTTCACTTAAAAGTTGATTTTGCAATGATAACAGTTTACATTGGAACTTACGCTTTGGATTATTGGCGAGAGCCTCAGCCTTCTTTAGCTTTTCTTCCAACCAGTAAGATTCAAACATTATAGATGCACATTTACTGCGACATGTCTATGCAGGAGATAATATTATAGTAAGTCTTCGCGGTAAAAGCAAGATAATGGATTAGTGACAAGGAATCTTGGTCACATGACGGTTCACATTAGCAGATGTAGAAATAAAGAGATAGATTCTGTATCACTTATAGATTCATATCTCTTACAGTTATATTATGCTTGATTGGTTCATGCTATCATATATTTGATTAACACCTGACATAAAGATATTCATACACTTTTGACACTTTACAGTAAAATGTATATTATTTAAAACCAATAAAGGTGATACTAAATAAAAACGCAAGCAGCAAACGCACTGTTTGCCGTCACTAAAAGTTCAAAATGATTTATAGGAATTTAGATTCGCCCGACGAGAACCTGGTGTCCAGCAGTTGAGCTTTCTTCATGATCGATTTCTTCTGGGCCTCGTCAAACTTGTTCGCCTTCAGATCGATGTCGCGATCAAACGGGCGGCGTTTAGACCCTCCGTCTTCCTTTCTCTCTTTCTACAAAAAAGAATATTTTGGCAATAAATTATTGAAGAGTTGTCATTTAAAATGGAGTCAGTCATCTCTATCAATTTTTATGAGATGGTCATGTTCATTGCTTTGTGTATCCAAGTTCTTCTACATTAAAACATTTTAATAGTGCATATGACGATACCTCAGCTACATAGTGTAACAACTCAAAAAGCATAGTTCTGACATAATAAGGAATCAAGATTTTGGGCAGGCTTAATCTCTTATTTTATCTACATCTATTTTTGTAGATTTTAATGAAATTCTAGGATTATATGAAAATATATTTATATTTATGATATTATAAACATAATTTTATTTTTTTTTCGAAGTTTTCAGATGATTGACCACAGATTATCCGACCACAGATTATTCCAGATGATTGACCAGATATCGGTATTCTAATCATTTCTTCATACTTAACGCAAAACTGTTTTTTTTTTGACTTGTTACACTATGGAACTGAGGTATCGATGAGAAGAATTCATCCATAGCTAATGTCCACACATTCGAAAAATGATTTCAAAACTTATACAAATGAATATTTTTGCAAATACGATACCAAAACTTGATCCTTGTATACCAGACATGTGCAAAAATGGCATTTTTTTCAGAGTGAATGCACTAAAGTGATTTCGTCCCGACTCCTATTCAAATATGACATCTTTATGTACAAGCATAGCCATTTAAATAGCAGTTTCATATTTAATCATATAATACAAATCTGAGAGCATGAGAGAGGAAGGGCAAACAACATTTTAAGATTTCGTTTATGAACAATCAAACTCATTATATTATGATTCCTTTCTTTCAGAAATTATTTTATACAGTAACATTGCCCATATGTGTTAGTTATGTCATTAAAGATCTGTATCAGGTACGGAGAAGAAATTGAATGAGGAAAAAGCAAAGTTTTGGATATATTACTTCCAATCTTGTTAAGATAATGCCAACAGTTTATTGGATATCAATATCATAAAAGACCAAACTATAGGCTACTAACTTTTTTCTTTTTCTCTAGTTTCTTTTGGTGAATTTCGACAAGACTTTCGTTTCTCTTACTCTTCTTCTTGTGTTTCCTGAAAAAATTGACAAACAATTAAAGGATAAATTGCTAAATACAACTTATTGAAGTAGGCCATCTTCCACCCAATATAGTGTTTAGTGTTACCAGTATATGAGAGCATTAGATGCAAAAGTGCCACTGTTTAATTTTGGTTGATTCTGAGTTGGTTACTGGTAATCAAAAATGCTATCAAATGCAGTTTTTGATTTTGAAAAAATGACTATCTCTTATAGATAAAAGGTTTGCAATTAAATGCACTTTTGTTTAGATCATATCCACTTTCATGAAAATAGTTTTCACTTATAAAAAATACATTCCACAAAAGACAAATTCTTTCACTAAAAATAAAGCGATTCCACATAATAAAATATATTTTAACATTGAAGAAATATATTAAACTTACGAGAAAAAACATTTTCACATAGATAAAATAGTTTTCACTCAATATAAATACTCACAATTTGAAATCGATAATTGCACGAAACTGTAATGAAATGTCACTTATTCTTCTACCCTATATTAGGCCGTCTATATTGTCTTTGCTCCACACAAACCAAACAAGACTGACCCTAACCTACTACATATGATAACCTACTACAACTTAACTCACTTTGTTAAAAGAATCCGTGACTAAGTGCAAACTATCGAAATCAAAGTTAAAGTGTACCAAGTGAATACTATCTAATACAAAGTGCAATTATTTATAACCCTATATAAAACAATTTGAATCATGTGGTGAGTTGCAAACAAGTGACTGTTTGATTTCAACCAATCACACAAAGGCTTTTGCTTAACAGGTTGCATGCCGCCGTACCCAATCGGGACGTTACGAATAGTACAGAGGATATCCACAAAATTTTGACAATTATTTTCAATTATTTATAAAATAGTGTACAATTCAGCTATGTAGGCATCTTGTTTGTTTAGAATTTTTTGGTTTTTTATTTTATTGCTACTCATCTGACACAGTTTCTTTTCTCCTGTCTTCAAGTACCATTAAAATTTCATTACATATTTCTAGAAAATAACTCTTTATTTTTAAATCCAATTGAATATGAATCGGCGTAGGTCTAGGATGTACTGCATAGATATACATAATATATTAACTCACTTAACTGCCAATTCCTGCTCGGCGTCTCTCTGCTGTATGAATTGGGCCTCAGCATCACGCTGGATGTCGCGGCTCGCAGACTCTTTTGTAACGACGGGAACACCAGCGGCCTTTAGCGCTTTCAAATCGGGAGTATCGGTCCAACTGGATCTGTATGCAACAAATAAAAATAATTTATTAACGATAAATAGTACTGTACCAACTTCCAGCTGAACATTTTCATCGTTATGCGAATCTTAATCAGTTTGAGTTGTCATGGTGATATCGGAAGAGCCTCGGAGTTGTAAAAAACTGAGCTTGACTCCTTCACCTTTATCCGATTTTTTTAAATTACAGTAAGCTCCCGATTATCCGTGCATGATTGCGATACATATTCAAAAACACAGTGTGCGATAATTACACATAGATGTCACTAGCTTAAATTTTAAAATACATTATTATATAATAACCATTTATCACCACTGTAAATAATAGATGGCGCTTTGTTACATATTAAAAAGCGCCTGTGGTACGTTCACTGAGGGCTTTATAAGCCCCCCCCACTTTGATACATTTGTTACCCAGCGATTCGAAACTGTTGGAGCTCTGTGTCCACTGCTTAGATTGGTGTTCAATTGATACGGTCATACGAAACCCAGCAATTTGAAACTATCTTCTGAAGGAGTACTGCCTCCACTGTTTGATCAGTTCTCACCTGCTACGGTTCTATAGATTCCAGCCTATTGATATTATCTTTCTGGTGAAGCACTGCCTCCACTGTTGGATCGTTTCTCAATCGATACGGTTGTACAGATTCCCGCCTATTGAAACCGCCTAAATTGTCAGATACCTACATCTTCCATCGCTACGAGGTAAGTCTTTGTTAACTTCATTCATATTCAACGCTTCATGTTCTACTGTGTTTATCTACTTTACTCGAACCAACCAAGTGTGTTAAGACTTTGCAATAAACAATTGTCATTTGAGCTTTAAAAAAATTCTTATTTTAATTGTGACATATGTGATACAACTGGACCATAACCTACAGGGCATGTGCACCAAAAAGGATTGTATAAAATCATTTAAGGGAACATAAATAAGAAATCTTTTTGTTGATTATTACAGCCAGAAAGGAGCTTGGATGGATAAAAGGATCTTTAAAGATTGGTTCAAAATTAAATGTGTTCCATAAGTGAGAGGTTTGCGAAAAGTAAGGAGTTGTCACAGAAAGCAGTGCTGTATATAGATAATGCTCCTTCCCATCCAAATTATTGAATCAATCGATATTGAAGTAAATATTATCGAGAAATAAATAATCACCTATCACTCAAATCAGGTCCAGCCCTCGCCCTAAACTGCCTAGGACCCAGTCCCAAGTTGGCAGCCTTTACATCAGGCAGCTCCAGCATCCATTCTTCTCGTTTGTCGGCAAGAACGTCTTTATCGTCGTACCCCTCGAGGGAGCCAATCTTCATCTTCAGAGCTCTCTCTTCTAGTTTACGATGGGCTGAAGAACTCAACAGCTTTTCGGAGCCAGGAGGCAGCGGTCCCACTATGTTGGCATCGGCCTCCTCATCAGAATCATCGGTATGCTGTTCGGTATCAGAGTCTACGTTGATTGTCGCGTTTGCTTTTGATGTTTTTGTTAACTTCTCACGCATATCCGATGGTAGGGTGGGACCTGTGATGCAAACAAAATTACATTTTGTCAGAAAATGGAACTTTAAAAAGTTAACATTCTTTTAATATAATTTTTTCAGGTCAGGAGAATATGACGAATGTTATTACAAACAATAATAAACAATTTGATGATATAAACAAATTTGAGTCAGTTGAGTAGCTTAGCAGTCAACGCTGTTGGGTGTCCACTCTGCTTCGGGATCACAGGTTCAAAGCCCCGACTGGAAACATTCACACATTGATTTTTCAATCAATTTAATGATCTGTAAGCAAAGATTTCTGTGATGTTTTCTTATCTTTACTTTCTTTTGAGGGTAACAGCTACGTAGGCTTTGGAGGTTACTAGTCCTTTCCTAACACCATCCTCCTTTCATAACCCTTTCCGAAAAGAGAGATTGAGTGACCGTTCATTAAGAACATGAAACAAATTTTGGATCTTGCATAAGATGGGAGAGTTCAAGAATCCAATGAAGCATATAGACTAATATAAAGCGTAAGAAAAATTTAATACCCAGACAGAGTAAAAATATTATACTATGAAGAAAAAACTTACCCATTGTTTTAGAATTGGAATCCTTAGAGGGTTTCAATAAATGTGGGGGCAGCGCCGGACCTTCAACTTCTACCGGTTCTTCTTCCTCATCTTTGCCTCTCATGTGCGGCGGTAAAGCCGGACCGGATACGCCCTCTAGAACCGTACGGGAGGAGAGCCTCTCTCTTAAGTCAGCGGACGACTTAGACTTTGCCCCGGCGATTGTCGGGAGGGCGGGCCCGATCTGTCGGCCAAGCCTGTGTCTCAAGTCTGACGTGTCGACGGTTTCCACGTCTTCCCCGTCGCTGAATATTTCTCCTTCTTCGTCGTCGGATATTTCTAGATTTGCATGATGCGACTTGGAATCGATATCACCGCTGATGTTCGTCTGCGAAACGATTCTTTTTTCTGAAGCGATCGCCGACGAAGGGTCGGATCGAATCGTAACTTTCATCGACATCGATTCATCGGGCAGTGGATGAATCTTCATCGTCGATCTATCACTGTTGCTTGGCGTATCGCTGTCCTTACTTGACGATTTCGATTTCTTATGACCTTTTTTAGGTTTCTTATCTTTGTGCTTTGATTTTCGCTTAACTTTTGTTTTCTTAAGTTCTTTTTCGAGTAGTAGAAGTTTTCTCCTCAACGCGGCCTCATCTCCAGACGAATCAGATACGGCTATCGGTTCATCGGATGGATCCACCATTACAGTCTTGGCATCATTTGTATTCGGCACATCGCTGATCATATTATAGTATGACACAGGTTTGGCTTCACTATCTGATACGTCCTGTTTTATGTCCTCAGGTTCCTGTTCTGGTGATACACTCTTTCGAGAAGATTTTTTACTTATTTCAGTCTTCACGGTGACCACTTCTCTGCGAGTTTCAGAAGGAGTTCTTTCAGGTTTGCTAATTTTGTCAACCTCAGTATGTTTGCTGGATTTGTCTTTGGAAGAAGATTTACTGAAGGTGATGGGACTTTTCGCACGCGGCTTGGTAGAATTTTCTCGTTCTTTATCCATCGATGTTTCTTTACCGCTCTTCCCTCGATTTTCAGAAGTCTTGCTTTTTTTTTGATCAGCATTAGAGCTGTGCTGTCTCAATAGAGTTCTATCTTTTTCTTTGTCTTGTTTTTCGCTAGCGCTGTGTTGTGTTGATGAATTTTTTACACTACTTCTTTCTTCAGAATGTTTATCGTCCCGTTTAAGATTGATCCTTTCTTTAATATCTACGTGTGAACTTCGACTTCTTTCTTGTCTGTCTTCTAAGCGTCTTTTGCTTTCTTCTTTTCTCTTGAGCTCAGCTTCCGAAATGTCTTTATCTCTATCGGAAAATCTTTGAGATCTATCGTACAGTTTTTGTGTGTCTCGTTTGTTTTTGTTATCGTCGGGCCTGTCACTTTTTGGCAGACCTTGCGATCGGGAAGAAGAGTGATTGTCGCCTCTGGAGCCATTTTTGGCTCCGCCGCCTATATCTCCGGAAGGTCGGTTGCCGTCATTGGGTTTTTCTCTGGCACTTCGATTGTGATCGTTGCTATCGAAGCGGGGCAGTCTGTGCTGTTCTGAATCGCGCGGCTTTCTTTCGTCTCTTGAGAATCTATCACTACGGCCTTTATCTCTGAAAGGTGACCTTTCTCTCTCTCTAATCGGAGATCGCGGTCTGTCTCTCACCGGAGTTCTCGGCCTGTCTCTTACCGGAGATCGAGGCCTGTCTCGGACGGGAGATCTCTGCCTGTCTCTGAATGGGGCCCCTCGGTCGCGCAGAGGGGATCTGTCTCTCGTATCAAAAGGTCTCCTGTCATTTCTGTCTCGGTTTCCGGGCTGGAAACCGTCTCTGCGCCTTTCGGGACTAAAATTTCTTCTATTGTCGCGACCTTTGTTACGATTTCGTTCTAGCTCCGCTTCTTCTTCCTTTTCACGTCTAGTAGAGTCTGTTTTGAATCGGATTCCCGAGTCGGAATCGGATGTAGAATCATCCGAAAGCATTTTGATAACCTAAAATAAATTATATTTATCATGATTATTCATTACATATTATAGATCTGCCACTACAACAAAAATAGGAAAACAATAATTACGGAATCTAAGATTTCACTTATGGCTTCAATTACATTGCAATCAGTGAACTTGAATGCAAATAACTTGTTTACCACTAATGATATCTGTGGAGTATATTTCAACAAGTCGAATAAATGCCCCTTGTATTGCTCAAAGTTATTTTTAATGTTGACTATGAAAGAAACATATAACTAAAACATTGACAATTGGTTCTAAGAGCAAAAAGCTGAAAGACTTTGAATATAGGCACAAATTTCAATTGCTATTTTGCATTGAGCAATTAGATAATGATGCAATATTATTGATTCAATCAGCCATCTAAATTACAATATTTTCCGGTATATTAAATTTCAGATTTATTAAGCAACATTTATGATTGCATATGGGATGAGAAATATCACATTTATACAGAAGTGAAGAGTTGAAAATTCCGTCTGTATCCTATATTGATGCGAAATATACATAAATATAGTGCAATTGCTCAATTCTAGCTCAGTGGAATTTTAACAATGTCTTAAAGTTAATTGTTATTTCTCGAACCATTTATTTCTATAGGATGCCAATTTGTTTTTCTCTCCATTAAATTACAACTAAAATGCTATTTTTATTTATTAGATATTTCTAGATTGAAAAAGCAACTGCGTAATATTTGTTAAATTTAAAAAGAGACTAAGAGAGATAATTATTCGGCTATTTTTCTTCTAATTTCAGTATGGCATCCAAAATAAAATGTGAAGTTGTTATAGATCATTTAAGGGCATTGCATACACCCTAAACAGTTTGAGAAATAGTAATAAAGGTATTAACTAAATCAATTGAGACTTTCACACACTGTAGAAGATTTTATAAAACTAATATTTTTTCTGATAAATGGAAATCACACAACAGCTTCAGCGTAACTCTTCCCTTGACTACTTATTCATAAGTAATTTGCCATAAATAGTAATAAATAATACACCTAGAGGTTGTTATTATGCAAAATGTAAATCTGTCACAAATGAAATTATCTTTTAAGGCCGAATATACAGCGGCTTGGCATATATATTTTGATCAGAATGAAAGTTTTATGAAAAGTTTACTTCAACAAAATGAATTTTGAACAGTTCTGTTCATTATTTAAAATTACAGAAACAAATCTGTATTTAACGTTATCATATATCTTTACTAAGATATATTTTTGTTCATCAAGCTAAATAATGTTAACACTATAACTCTTAATAGGCGGGTCATGGAAAGTTCTGTTTTTGCGGATTGTGCACTATCATTGCTTACAGATATCCCAATTTTGAAAACGAAATTTGAGCAAGTGAAATTTGCTGAATAAAAGAACAAATATTGAATAAAAACTTCAGCATCTGGCAAACAGTTTTTTCAGTCATAGATTTACAATCTATGATTGGAAAGTTGTATAAGTCCCACTGGTATAATCTGTCATTTTGAACACACTTCTATTTGTTAAAAATTGCATTTTTAATAAAATTTATAGATAATATGGTCAATTACTTCCATTACATCTATGCACAGATGTTTCTTTATCCCTAACCCTGCTCATATGAATGAAATAAGGTAAAGAATTGTTTTTTCATGCCAACAACACTGCCATATAAATAAATGTCTAAAGTATGTATTGTTGCAGGCTTCACAAGCAAACTTAGCTTATAGAGAGTACAAATTGTTTTACAATGCGTTTGACGAATAAATTTAATCAAATGCAAGTAAAAAACATGTTTATTAAAAGTGATAGTAATATTCCTATGTTACGATGTAAGTTACCTAATAGAACAACATTGAATAAACCACGTTTAACATCATGGATTCTATTCTATTATATTATAAAGTAAACACAGCATTTGAACCAAATACGGGCGACCAAAAAGATTATAATACTAATATATCAGGCTACTATTTACAAACACGGCTCATTCCAAAACCATATTTGGCAGCAAAATGAAATAAGCAGTTATACAAACAAATATAAGATTGAGTTGTAAGAATTTTTAGTTTCGTTGTAGTGTATTTAATATAAAAATAATAGGGAAAGCTTTTTTACACTTAAACGTTGTATCTAGCCGAGTTTGAATGTGACAGATGGAATAAGCCGTTTCTGCAACTTAAC
The DNA here is from genome assembly GCA_022494535.1 of Himalopsyche phryganea. NCBI lineage: Eukaryota > Metazoa > Arthropoda > Insecta > Trichoptera > Rhyacophilidae > Himalopsyche > Himalopsyche phryganea. The sequence goes on from JAGVSL010000025.1 coordinate 5,506,121, forward strand.
AATGTGGATTAAACCGGTTTTGTATGTATGCAACCAAATGACATCTTAACCACGTGATCCCAAAGCTGAGCTCATATTGGCTCGCGTGAAACGATCCGTCTTTGAAATGAAATGATTATGGAGTAAGCCACGTTTGACAATTTCGCATTATGATATTTTGTATGTTATCAAGCTAGGTTTATGACTACCTTTTAGAATTCTCTTAGAATGTATTTATCTCTTAAAAATGACATTCAAAGTTCATTTTTCAACAACAATGGAATGAGCCGTGTTTGCAAATAGTAACCTCATATATTTCATTACATGAATTAAAAAAAATTACTTGAAATCTAAAACGCATTGAATGTGGGTTAACTTCTTGTTGAACATTGTGAAGGTTAAAATGAAACTAGGCTTAATTGACACCCAATATAATTAAAGTGATATCACAATCAGATGTACAACGTCAAACACTAACAGCCTAAAATATATTAAAACATCTTTTTGATTTTTCTAGCACTATAATCGAGTGATTTAAGCATTCCGGCGGTCAGAATGCTTTTCAGCGATTGCCTCACGCTAGAGTGCCAGACAATTTGATTAAGAATACCATTCAGGACGCTGCCGCACACCGGGCTGTGTGCCAGAGTCATCATGGGATCTTCGGCGCCATCTTTTGATCCCGAATGCGATCTCGCGCCGGACTCTACCAAGGTCCGCAGGTGGAACGGCAGCTTTCTCAAATGGTACAATTTGGTCACGGGCGAGACGTCTTGGTGGAATTGGACTCTCCCGCAGTTATCTGAAGGCGACACCGAGACGCATGATTTAAATTCGTTCAAAACCGGTTCGTAGAGTTTATGAAACGCATCTAACTGCGGCTTGACGATATTCTCCACCTTCTTCTTGTTCTCGCCGAATTTCATCCTGAAGTCTCCGGAGTAGCTCAGATTTGATACGGTGTGGTAGAATTCGTAGTCGGTGAAGCGCTCGGGCATGAGCAGCAATGAGGCGTGGACGGCGGAGAACAGATTCGATCGCAGAGCACCCTGAAGGCTCAAGTCCGGCTCCATTTGGACGATTTCTACAGGTTTGTGCAACCTGCCGGCCATGTAGAGGTATCTCCAGTCCAAGAGGTCAGCGATCAGGTCCTCCCCGGAGACAACGCCGTACTTGATCGTGACGCCCTCGTCTTCGACGGGAATCAACGTGTTAAAGTAGACCCGGGCCCCGAAGTTCTCCTGCACTCCAGCTACAAACCTGCCACCTAAATATTTGAGCGAAGAATAATCTCTACCGTTCCTCTCGATGTTCTCTCGGTGCCACGATGCCGGATCTTGGACGCAGTAGACGAAGTCGATCATCTGGTTTGTTGCTTCGCTGCCAGTTTGCCGTTTGACAGCCGAGCCGTACGCGAAGCAAAATTTGACATTTTTTGGATATTTCGATAAGATCCTGGTGTACAGCGGCGGAACGTGGCGCAGCCGCGCCATGATCTTCGCGGCTGCCATCGCTCGGTTTATGTTTATGTATTTATAGACGCGGACAATTCTGAAGAATGAGTTTTGAGATCTGCTTGACCTAACCTTAGTGACGTCGGAAGGATATCGAGTCCGATGGGGCCTTCATGTCGAAAATCGTCGCGATCTCTAGAGAAGGCGAAGTCCTCTCATCTTCTTCGGTCTTGATTATCCTTTTCGATATTTTTAGCCGATACATAAACTACACGCAAACATAACCTACTACGAATATGTAATAGACAATTTATACAATAATTATTGACAGGGCAGTAATAGACAAGAGGTCCAAATATATACTATAAACAAATTTCTTATTTTATTTTAAATTTTATTCAATTGCGTATGATTCGAAAGTGGTAATTAAACGATATATCGAATTCTGTTAATAATAGGACCAGGACTAGATGTCAAAATGTTTTGTGCTTTAACATAATATATGGAGATACCAATTATATCAGAATAACTTACTAAGAAATCGTTAAAATTTAACGTTTTAAAATTTAATAGTTACAAAGAAAAGGAATAAATGTATGATGAAAAATATGATAGGTACGTAGTTTCTTTTCGAATCGACTTTAATTAATTTAAAAAGGGTTATTATTTCATATAATAATTATCCTTTCGTTGTATTTTTTATTAAACGCTCAGTGATGCAGGTATTTAATTTTCGAATTGTAGTTTTATGAATCCAATAGTTTTAAGTGATCATTAAATAACTTCTTTATGCTTGACATTGATTTCAAAACTGGTTAATAGCTGCTTCTCCTTTTGTGGGTAGATATTTTGATTTCGTATCTTGTACACCCTGTGAAAAAGATATGAAGATGGCATAAAGTAGATGCCTACATGATACCTACCTATTACCTGATCTGGGTGTGTTGTCATCTAAACTGGATGTCAACGCAGAGAGCATTCAGTAAAACGGTTGGCCTGCCTTCATTTTACCGCATAAAAAGAGATCGTTAATTAGAGTAGGTTCCCGTAACATTAACGTAAATATTTACATTACTGTGAGTGATAAAATCGGTCCGGAGATTTGTTTTATTCGAGATCAATGACTTCTTTTCTGTGGGTGGGTTTGTATATTGCAACCGTTTCGAGGTAGGAGTCACGTCATATCTACTGCTCTCTTTCTCGCTTGCATATCTGCAGCGCAAGGCATGCATCGGAACGCGTCGACTCAGCCGCGATGTGTGGGTTTACATTGAATACTGCAATCACTTCGACGCGATTACGTTATTTCGGTACTTACACACTAAAAATAATTGTGAACACACAAATTTTAAGCCCACTCAATATTGCTAATGAATGGATACCAGCATGGGCGGTGGGTAAGCTTTACGAAATTTCGTTTCATTCTAGCAATCATTTTGTGAGATTCGTAAATGTGCTAAAAAAGTTTTTTTATTAGTAGATTGTCTCTTCATATCATATTTACAGAAATGCTAAAGTAATACTTGTAGCAAACTGTAGTTATGCATTGATATATTTAAGTGAAGTTAATGTATTGCAACTTATTGGTAAAAGTTTCATGTTTATAATTCGCATTTTTAATCATCGAGAATCTAACTATACTCATCGCAACGCTGTGACCGTAGTCCTACCCGTTTACATTGACTGACATAATTTTCTCTTCCCAATAGTATTTCCGAGTATTCTGTAAATACATGTATGTTTCTTTTGGAATTTTCCTTTTTATGGCGTATCAAACCGAGTAAGTCTTCTCTGATTTTATGCTGGCCATGCACGGGGAGTGAGAATTTGCATTCAAAACCCGAATAATATTTCACTCCGGGGTGCTTTTTGACAAACCAGTTACACCCGCCCTTATCGTGTATATTATTTACATTTCCTTCAAAAGATAATTTCGTTTCAAATTTGAAAATAATTAGAGTGTTGCACTCCGGTAGATATTTTCACCTCTGAATGCATGCATGAAACAATCGCTATTATTCATTGGGAAACTTGTTCAATAATAATTTGCCATGAGAAATGACAGTTCCCATATACCTATGTCACAGATGAAAAATAATTCTCAATGTATTCATTTTCTCAGTGCTATTTTAAAATGTTAATTTTTTATATTCTATTACATCTGTGCTGTAGATGAGAAAATCTCACAGGATTAGTGTTGTATGAATATCACCATGTAAATATATTTTTCCATCACTAATGCAAACAAACCTAAGGACTAGTGTTTTTGCCTTTTAAATTATCACATAATTCCCTGTTTTACATATTAATCTCAGTGACTTTCGAGTCTTAATCCAATTTCAAACAACTAAAGGATGTGCCCTGAAAACTAGTGCTAAAGATTTTTTTGCTGCCTGTTTAATTAATTATAATTAAAAAATAAGTATATTCTATATTCGGCGATAAGTGGACTAACCTGAAAGTGTGCAATTTTTCTATAAAATTAAACTTGTTATTGTTCATAGACAGTGTATTTAATTACAATTTAGAGATTGTTTGATTCTTTCTGGTAAATATGTTTTTTTTTAACATAAAATCGGTAATTCTAATGAATTTTACATAGAGATTTAAGTATTTCAAAGTTTTGTTAGTCCACGTTTGATTTTTAAATATGAATTGCAATATATTTTGGATTCACGAATGCATCTTCACCTGCATCTATTTAGTCTTGTGCCTAGCCAATACCATTGATCTTAGTCCTCGAGCTAGCACTGGTTATGCTGTTACAAATCACTAAGGATATTTATCAGTCAGATTGTTCAACATTAACATGATCCGTACGTTAAACAAGTCTCTTCATGGCTTCCCCATGTTATGGACACCTTTCATTTATATGATTAAATCATGCTAATCAGCGAAAATTTATAAGAACCGTGTTTTTCATAAACAATAATGTGATTCCATGAAATCTTCACATAGGTCATTGAGTCATCAGTGTGGCTGGCCTAGGTGGATGTAATCTTTCTCACAATTAAATAAGTGGTTACTAATTTGTTGTTGTTAAGTTTAGGAGTAATAACAAAGCCTTATGTCTACATAGAAAATAATGTGACGCTGTGTTGACTGACACGAATTATTAATTCTATTAAATTTCTTACATAATTTTTAGGTACCTTGAATGTGATGTTGAACAGAATCTTGTGACGCATGGTTTTGTTTCATTATATTTTTACATGTTTCTCTTTGACTTTTATTAATTTTCCAACTGATTAAATAGTTTTGTTTACTATTTTTTTACTGTTTCAATAAGCTGGGAAACCAATTATGTTTTAACCATCCACAACGGTTAAGTCAAGACAACTCTCTCGTGGCTAGAAATAGGCTTCTATAAAAGTAGTTTTATTACACTGTTTTAAAACCAATCATTTTAACACCTTATCTGTTACTGATCGCCGAGCGGTTGTTCTTTAAGGCTTCTGTTTCAATTTGGTTCTGCTATTGATTGTTCGAATCTCAGAATAGACTTATGAATTAGTGTATATCAGCATGAATGCTTGATTTTTTCATTCGTTCCTAACTTACGCTATCCCGAAAATCAACTGACAAATGAATTAAAAACAAACGCCAGCTCGTCAAATGTGCGAATTTCTCACAGAGCCTAACCACCTGATGCTAGCTCTCAATGGTCATAAAACTGTTTCTTCGAGTCTCAGTCAGGGTCATGATTCGTTACTGTAATACAGCACTGTCAAAATTATCTTATTCAGTTTATTCCTCTCATGTACAATTTACTCTAGTAGATACATGGTTTGATAGTCAAGCCACTGATGTGTAGAACTTTAAAACTTTACCTACTGTAACAGACCTCTGAGATCACCCTGTATGAAATTTGAACTCTATTCCTAGCTAGTCATCTTATCTTTAGAAAGATAAATAAGCATATCGTCTCATACCAACTAACTGCCCATTCTTTTTGTGGATATTGTTTTCACTTTAATATAAAGGTACTACTTGATAACATTTTTATCTAATCTTGTTTACATTTTCATAATAAATATACAAAGAGTTGTTCAAGTTCATAGGGACAAAATTATTTTATTGTTTGACTTCTGTTCAGTTTCATGCAGTTTCCTTATTGCATGCATTCTGACCGCATTGCGTTAAGGATGCGAGCCATGTTACCCCCTCACAAAAGTTTAGATTAACAGTATACTCCCTTATAACATTTTAAATCAAAAAGCGACAATGAACTTGGGAAGAAGCCAAGGTATTGACAGAACGCAGAATCAGGCACTGTGTGTTGGTCATATACTCTGAACAGGCAGCATTCAATGCCAAAGAGAAATAATTACAGTCTTTATTATCGTGAATGTTACTACCATTTCCCTGATGGAATAATTTGAATCAACCTCTTAGTAAAAAAACAAACATCTTATCTGCGAACACTGCATTCTAAATGTCTGGTCTTGTTTTCATATTTCTTATCACCAAATTTTAATTTCTTACAACCAAACGATCACTGAAAAAAAAATCCAAATCAACTGCATTCTTTATCTCTTAAAAATAATGTCTCTACCAAGAATTGACAGTAAACACCTTAAAAAGTGATTACATTCTTTATAGTTACAAACAGAAATCGATGATACATTTTACAACTCCATTGCAGAGATATTCTTCGAATCATTAACCGTGAAGTGTTTAAAAATTAACGTATTTCCTTGAAATTCTAAAAAAAGCACTATAATGAACAGTCACACAATATCAATGAACATCATTTAAAGGTAGTAAATTATTTGTATTTTTCTTCTGTAGTAAGTTTTGAAACTTATTCATGCCCAAATTTTCTGAATTACATTTTGATTTGTTCGTTGTGTGCTTTTTTTTGTAAAATATCATCCTCTGTGCCATCAAGAGCCATTACTGATGCAGTAATTATTAAAACAGTATGCAGCTGTTGTTTCTTCGACTTCCTTCTATTCAGCTGACACCCATTCTATAATTTTCTTCATTACTTCCAACTGCTGCACATTCATCAGCAATTGTAAGACGCACTATTATAATCACTCCAAATTCAGCAACACCAAAATTGGGAAAACATGCTTCTTAAAAGAGGAGATATGATATTGTATTATTTCGGTTTCTATGGAAATAAATTTAAAAGTCAGTCTACTATATTATAATAGGTTCAAATATAGCAAATAGTTGACAATTTTTCTGTAACTAAACACATTGCATTTTATTAACCAATTGATTTTTCAATTAATTTATGAATCCACATCCATGTTTGACTTGCAATCAGTTTCCTAAGCATCATCTGTTGAATTATTTTATTAGGAGTTCATATATTTCACATGTGAGTCAATACGGTTTAAAAAAAATGAATTGATAGTTCACATTAGAGTCAATATGGTTTGAAAAAATGATTAACAACATGTCTGTGACTTTTTCCCCCATATCCCCCCTCTGGAAATTGAAAGTTGAGAAAATGTATCAAGATTAAAATAAATAACCTTATGTTGACCCTTTTACTCCCTACCGATTTAACCTAGCATATGTGAAGATTCACCGATTTTTTTTTTTTTTATAAATAATTGTATACATATTTTAAAAAATTGAAACTTTTGTCGTGTGTTCTCAATTGTGTATGAAGCAATAATATTGAGGGTTTACATGAATAAAACACAAGACAAAAATAACGGACATACATTTAGTTAGAAAAAAAAAGATAAAACTATGTTTGAACTACAAAACAAGTGTGAAGAGATTTTTTTATTTATAATCCATATATCTTATTCTCTAGTAAAATCTATTCTCACTTACAAACAGAAAAAAAAATATTTCTCTATGAAATAGAATATTTATAAGAGGGTTTTGTTGTAATTTTTTACAGTGTAAAATATTTTGATTGCATACACTCTGTCTGACACAAAATATAATCACTGCAACACTCATTAAATAAATTAGTCATGTCTAATATAGAAAAAATAGTGTGCTTCATCCAGACTTTATTTAGACGAACAATGACAAAAAAAAAATTAGAACAATTCGTAAATTTGATTCCAAACTATCGTGCCGATGATCGACCCAATGGGAGTAAAAGGGTTAAAACCATCAGGCCTTTGCATGTTGTAAATAACCTTCAATTAAACCGCAACTTTGTGAATTGCAATAGGTAATGAAATGTTGTATGTTTATTATGTTTATTCATCTCCTCTACAGATGTGAAGTAAATGGGCTTTTAATAGTGATTATTTTAGTTTACTGTGAGTCAACTGCTTGGCCCACTGGTCATTAGCAAACTGAAATTCTGTTTTTTTATGAATTTTGTTAGAATGAGTGCTAAGTAGTTTATAAATGGCATTGAATTTGTTACGGGCTAATGAAATCTGACTATTGTATGCGACCGCTGGATTAATTCTATGTCTCTTTCTAACTCATTGTATGTTTGAAGCAAATCTGATTATGATAGCTATTTGTCCTTCTTGTCAAGTTGAAAAAGTTTTGATAAATTGTAACGCACAGATTCATTGCAATTGTCTTTCAAAAATATGCAGAATGCAAAAATAATACATTCTAAGTGAAGTGAAAAAAATCTTTTTACTAGACACGCGTTCACTGCTCAGCAGTTATTATTTTTACAACACTTGAACAAAACATTGTTAAATTTGTTTCGAAGATAATGTTGTTTTGCCAGAATGAATACTATTTAATGTCATAAATCTTAAAAAAAAAAGTCCAAAATATCTATGAAACTTCTTTCTTTTTCCATGCTTGTAGTATGTAAGTTATTTATAATTTAAGACATCGACTGAGGGTGCTTGATGGAATTTCAATATAAAATTTGGATTATTGAGATTTTGTACACTTCCATGTATTTTGTCACTAACGACCCGGGTTTCGCCTTTCGGCATCTTCAGGCATTCGAGCACACGAATGGACTCGAACTGAGAGACAGTAAACAGTTTCTAACGCTTATATAGAAGATACAAATGCGACAAATATCATTTACGAGGCAATACATTATACGTCTGAGAGCCACACCGATACCTGAGTTAAAATTTCGGAAATCGTCCTAATCCTTATTTTGTAAACACCATATTACCAGAGTGGCAAATTGCCGAAGGCGATTGCCGCTTTTCAACTTCTTTTAGAAATACCAGTGATTTTACAATTATAATAGTATTGTGGGTTTTGACGGGATGTAATTCGACGAATGGGTAAATATATACAATCATTCCACATTTAGTGAAATCTGTTAGGTGTTTCAACGTATCGGATATAATAGCGGAGAATTAGGAAGGTTCAGCTGCTCATTCAAGATTGGTAAGGAGTATAACTGGCCTCTATTAATTTCTAAAATTTCATTAGATATAAGGGTATCAGAACATTTAGCTGCCTTTAGATTAAAAAAAGAAACTTCGACATTCGCAAATCACTTGCTAATGGAGAACCATACGTTGGGAAAACATGGGGGATCATAAATTATTTTATCAAGAAATTTTGGAAATTAATAGAGCCCAGTTAAATTCCTTGCCAATATTGAATGAGCAGCTGAACCTTCCTAATTCTCCGCTATTATATCCGATACGTTGAAACACCTAACAGATGTCACTAAATGTGGAATGATTGTGTATATTTACCCATTCGTCGAATTACATCCCGTCAAAACCCACAATACTATTATAATTGTAAAATCACTGGTATTTCTAAAAGAAGTTGAAAAGCGGCAATTCGCCACTCTGTTAATATGGTGTTTACAAAATAAGGATTAGGGAGATTCCCGAAATTTTAACTCAGGCATCAGTGTGGGTCTCAGATGTATGATATCTTACCTCGTAAATAATATTTGTCGCATTTGTATCTTCTATATAAACGTTAGACACTGTTTACTGTCTCTCAGTTCGAGTCCATTCGTGTGCTCGAATGCCTGAAGATGCCGAAAGGCGAAACCCGGGTCGTTAGTGACAAAATACATGGAAGTGTACAAAATCTCAATAATCCAAATTTAAGTTATTTATGATTAAATTTTCTTAATATAGCTTTTCTCTTTAACTAGATGGTGAATCCAACATTATAAAAAGTATTAACACAACAATTAAAGAAAAACAGTTTTTAAAATACACAAAATAAACAAATATTAACATAAATAATATCAATGAAATAAATCTGCCAAATGTTTCTTAAAAAATATTGTGAATAAAACAAAATTATGTTTGAAATTGGAACTAAAAGTATTGTCAACACAAAACATTCCAATTAATACTATTGTTTTTTTTTTAATATATTTTGAATAATGAATAAACAGTGTATCTAGCCAGGTGTGTTGAGTAAATGTGTTTTTATATTTTATAACATCTCTCCGTTTTGTGTTTGTTTCGAACGTATGTGTTGTGATATCTACAAATGCAGCTGATTTAGTGAAGTGAGAAAGCTGTCCAGGATGGAGTCGGAGTTGCCCCTCGGGGGCTCAAGTTCCACGGGTCATCTGTCCTCGGCCGGAGTCGCGTTCGCCAGCGGTGGAACCGGTAAGTCATAAACAATATTGTTATGAATTCAATCATTTTTTTCAATAATTGATACATTCTATTACCAATTTATTTCATTGAGGTTATGTTCTTTGGCATGAGATATCAGTAGGATTTTTATGAGTGTTTTAACAGTACATTACAAAAAGTTTAGTACTGTGCAACTCCTCATTCCTGTATTGGGTTACGAAAGGTGGCCTTAAGTATCCACACTATCTGATTCTGAAAACAGAACAGAGCATAAATGATAAGCTCACCCTTATTAATAAGGTAAATAGCAAAGTAATTAGTTCAACAAGACTAATAGGAGTCAATAGGTATTTCGGCATCATGCCATTGTCAGACCTATGCTAAAACGGATTTATGTTCACTTATATAATATATACTTATACCAATTTTATAGATATTATATCTTAATTCAACATCTGTCGGCTTGTGTTGTCTAGTGGTAAGAGCTGTACCCTAGCAATCAGTTGGGTCTGGGCTCAAATACCGGCAACGTTAATATCAAACTTAGATATTTTTCAATTGAATTTTTGAGACCTTGGGCATGGCTGTTTATGATGTCTCTTCTCCTTGAGTTGATCTCGAGACACTGAAAATTCTCATGAAGTTTATCTCGTGTCATTTAAAAATACTGAAAAATATCTAGTGCCTAATGCCAAATATTTTATTTAAAAAAAATTGTCTTAATTTTATTCAATACGATTTTTTTGTTTCAAGTTGTTGATCAAAAAACCGACTATGTATTATATTGAATTGATATAAAGAACAGATTTATTATAATTGTAATAATTATCTGAGCTTCAAATTTAAACAAATTAAAGTTTATTAAAATGAAGCATGGACATGTTTCAGCAGTTGATTCTTTTAGATATGTGCAACTAGCAGTGCAAATAAATGAGTTTATTCAGAGAGGTGTACATTTTCAGCAACCAACTGTCAATATTGTTTTTAGACATTTTTTTCTCATATGAATTTGTATGTTAAGTTATGTTAAGTTAGTTATTATTATTATTATTGTACTGTATGAATGCATGGCGCATTGGCTTCAGCTGTAATGTCATATATTATATTAATTTTTAATATACAAAATAGGAATCTTTCAACATCAACACTTTACCGACCAAACAAGCAAACTCTTTATATATATATTTTTTTTGGGCAATTAATAATTGTTAACACCTAGTAGCTATCTTATTAAGTACATTTTCTTAACTGATAGCAATAATATAAGATCAATTTTTTAGGTTTTTGGAGTTATCCACTTTTGATCTGCAGTGATTTATTTGTTTTCATGTGAATCTTTATTCAATCAGATTATTTGTTTGAGTACTGCTACTGTTGAGTTGCCAGATGCTACATTGCTACATATTGATCGTCCATTTCATTACTCAAACATCTCCAAATAACCCATATTGAGACAATGGGAAAAGGAATGTTCAAATAGTCACCATAAATTAAATATTATTGATTTTTGCCAGAGTTATCTACATTTTATAAACAATTATGTACTTTCCGAGTGTAGTCAGTAGAAGGGTATTTAGAAATAACCTTTTATTGACCCAGAAATATCAACATTTCTTAAAATACTTTATTAGGTTATTATTATTGCATTAGCATTTTTTTGGTTGTGTTTTTAGTTATCTGAAAACGGAATCAGATAAAGCGCAAAAGTTTATATAAATATAACTGCATATTTAACGCAAATTTCATCAATTTGTAGTTGTCTGACTAATGAACTCTAAGAGATTTTTAAAATATTTAGGTCGAATGCACCATTCGCTGAGCACTCCTGCCGGCGTGGACTGCGGAGGGGGTAGCCAGGGTCTATTCCGGACCCCGCCCGCCACTCCGAAGAAAGGCGGCAAGATGCTCGCCGTTAGGGTTCAAATGCTCGATGACTCCATCACCATGTTCCAAGTTCAGGTAAATGACATAAACTTCTTTTTTAAAAACTGAAAACTAAAACATGTTTTTGTAGATAAAAATGTCAATGAAAACTAATTTGAATCATTCTTCTTCATCAATGGCGTTACAGCCCAAGTCCAAGTCTTTTCCATCTGGTTCGGCATTCATTAAGGAACAAAATCTAAATTTTAATATTTTAGAATAATAAAAATAATGTAAAAGCTGCTTTAATCAGTACGTGTCATTAATTTTGTAACTAATAATTACCGTGTTTGGAAGTGAAAATCTCAAGGGAAATAAATTTAATTGTGGTGAACCACCTGTCCTATTTAAAATGTTATTTACTAATAATCGATAACTGTTAATGGTTTTATTATATTACTATTCATTTTAATTCCTTTTTTATTTATTTACTATATTATTATGTAGTATTATGCTTCTCGAAATGGGATTTACCGGGCTCTATAAAGGTCTTTGTTAGTTTAGGATACAATCAAAGTTTACCTATGAGTAATTCAATATATAAATGCATTTTGAAATTTCCGTCTAACCTCTGCCAACGTTAATAATTCACAATTCAATTAAGGCCCTAGACGTGATGCGTTTGTTTCTCAATACAGTTTAGGCTTTGTTGGATCGAAACAATGGCTGTAAGCTTACAATTATCGTTGTTGGCACCTTACCTTCGGATTGGTTGATAAATTTAATATTACTTACTGTTAATTGTCAGTGGAATGACTTTATATGATTATGGATATTTCATATGGACAGTGGGTCTTAACAGAAGTTACTTTTACATTTAATGCATGAAGAAAGGGAAGATGAAGTGGTGCAGTGGTTATCATCGTTGGCTACGGCTACTGATTTCTCGGGTTCAAGTCCCAGTGCAGACAGTTTCATGAATTGATTTCTGTTTGTAGTCATGAATGTTTCTGATGTCTAAAATTCCCTCTCCCACCCACCCGATCCTAAATACAGGGAAAAGCGTGAGCGATTACCTAACCACTAGTTCTGTCCTGGCCCTTTCCATCTATCCCTAATCTTTTCGAAAAAGAGAGATTGAACAACTGAGTAACAAACAGTTCTTGTAGAAAATTTCTGTTGAGATACCTCCGTTAAGAGGCCATATGCTTCACACTGGGAGCGGACATGGTAAAAAAAAAGTTCAATTATGAGGCTTTTTAAAAATTGTGGCATATGGCGAGTGAGTAGACCTCAACACATAGAAGCCTTTGGTTTACCTAGAACAGTGGTTTCCAAACTTATTATGCCCATGGACCACTTCTTAGAGCAACAACCTGACTATGAACCCCCAAGTAGAATAATTCTACATAACTGCATAATAGAAAAATTAAAAATGTAATTTTGATGTCTTGAATGGTAAATGGTGATTTGAATATATAATATAAATAAAACATTTTTATATTTAAAGTATGACGATCATATCGTTGTTCAAACATTGGTTTCCGCTCCTCATTTGTGGATAATTCAATAAATTGCTTCTGTATTAGTGTGGATTCATCTGATTTTGTGGGTCTGCATAATAATGATAATGTATCGCAAATATTTTTTTATATACATTATACCTTTTGTAGACCCCCTGACATTGTCCGCGCACCCCCAAATGATTTTTAATTTGCCACAGACCCCCTCAGTGGTCACGAAGACCCCCGGGGGTCCGTAGGAATCACTTTGAAAACCACTGACCCAGAATGGTTGATCAAGTGCATGCCATCAAGTCTTGGCTGTTGCTCCTAAGACACTCCAAGTTAAAAAAAAGAATGTAGATACGCTTAATGTTTACTATGCTACTGTATAAAATTATCGGATAGGAAAGCAGTGGTGAGTGAAGGAGCGCAGTAAGTTGCTTATTCAGTTTCTCCTTATCGGGCTAGGGCAGGACGTATCAAATTATGAAACTGTCCATACTGGTATTTAAACCCGTGAGTGCCGCAACTGAAGTAAACCACGTTGACCACGGATACGGTGAAATCCCAATCTATCATCCTCGCATTTATCATTTTTATTGATGGGTCCATAAAAGATGATAAATCAAACCACTGTATATGAAAATGAATTGAAAATTTGCTAGTTTTATTTTCATATTTAATAATAATATGGAACCACACTAATATAATAAAAATAATGTATCACAAAAGTATTAATTAAATCATTTGGTCATCTATGAATAAAAACATTTAATTCGAAAGTCATTTTATTACATTTTGCATTGTGACAATTTCGTACTGTACAAAATTGTTATTCATCTTTTAGTAACCTTCTGAATAAAACATTGTTAAATTACTAATCGAATTAAACATGTTAACAAGTGAATCTTTTAAAAATTCAGGGTCAAATCACTTTACCATAACCCCATCGGTATAACAAGTCTCTTCACATATTCACTGCTAAAAATGGAGTAGTGCCATATACCCACCCACCAAAGAGTGGATGTCATGGTCACTAACTGTATTTCTATCCAAATCATCGTGCAAATGGTAGATTTAAATTAGACATGCCACCATCCGACCGACGGTCCCATTATTAATTGACTCGGAATCAATTGAGCCGTAAGACAATAACTCTCCACATAAGGACCTGTACATGTATAGAATATTAATGAACGAATCTTATCTACAGTACGTTTAGAGATTGTTTTCAAACAAGTTTCACTTTTACAAATCAGGGTATGATGCTAAAATGGATTGTTATCATGCTGTTTTAAATATACGACAGCCGTACAGCTGAGTAATTTGCATATACAGGTAGTCCTCGACTAACAATCAATAATTAAAAAAAAACTTGTTTTTTTATTGCATCATGGAGCACCATTACCAATAGTTGATGCCTACGAGAAGAAATATCAGTAACAGCATTTTCAAAATAAAAGAACGATGATGAACCTGGTTTGGACATGTACTGCAGATGCCCTAGGGCAGTCCTGCCTGTCTCTTCTACCGAGTGGATGTATTCCTTCGCCGTGGAAGACCAATGATGACCATTCATCCCGAGCTACAAAATGCTATGATGACCTGGGAGGAAGCATGAAGATTGGCGGTGGACAGAGAATCTTGGAGGCACCGTGTGGTGGCCAAATGCTCTGAGAAGTGAGCGGATATGGTTAAAATGAAAAATTTGTGAATTAATCTATTTTCATTTTTTGCAGGCGAAAGCCCTTGGACGAGTACTCTTCGACCAGGTCTGTCGGCAGCTACACCTCCTGGAAGCAGACTATTTTGGACTGGAGTATCAGGAACTCGGAGGAACAAAGGTGAGTAATTTAAATATTTTGTACACATTAACATCAGATGAGACGCGACTTACAAGAGTCGTTATATCAAAAGACTTTACCCGGAGACATTGTCAAAATATATCTTTTCGAATCATTATTTTCTGTTACACAAGAGCTGTTGCTAAATAGTGAAGTCAAAGTTGAATCATTGAGTAATAGCGGCAATTATAATTTTTTTTTTAAACCATATCCTCTCCTTATTCATGCGATTCCTCCAAGCTTCTCTGTCCCACGCCAGTCTCCTTGTTTCCTCCCAGGTCATCCCAGTAGCTCCGCCAAATACATCCAATGGATGGTCATCAGTGGCCTTCCAGGGCGACGGAATCCATCTGGTAGAAGAGACAGGCAGGACTAAGGTTCACCTGGGGCATCCGCAGCACGAGCCCAAGCCAGGTCCATTGTCGCTTTTTTATTTTGGACGTAATAAGAGGCTGGTCCGTCCGCTCTCTTACCTCCGAGATCCTGACAAAATCAAACCATCGTACCCCTAGTATTTTCCGCAAGCATCTGTTTTCAAAGCGCAGTATATGGTTACCCATTGCCTTGTTGAGGTGCCATGACTTGCAATTGTAAAGCAGCACCGTCAGAATGCACGCGTTGAATAAGTGGCACTCGGCTCTGACCGAGTACAGCCGTGAGTCCCAGACTTTCCGCATTGAGTTAAAGGTTGCTCCAGCTATCTCTAATCGGATTGCGAGCTCTTTACGCAGATTGCCATCTCCCATGATGTGTACCTGCAAGTACCTGAAGCCGTCAACTCTCTCGAAGTCTTGTCCCGCACTCGTCAGAGGGTAGTCTGGGTCCGGACAGAAAATTTTGCTGTGCAAATTAATAATCTTATATAAAATAATGATGTAGAAATACTTCCATGAATATCTAAGAATTATTGAATATTCAGCCAATATCAAATAAGCCATTTAAAATTTTTGTTCACAGTACTGGTTGGATCTAGAGAAACCCGTCTGTCGTCAAGTCGGCCTCTCCCTGATCGACCCCCTCCTGAGGTTCTGCGTGAAGTTCTACACTCCCGGACCGGCCCAACTGGAGGAGGAGTTCACCAGATACCTGTTTTGTTTACAAGTCAAACGAGATCTGGCGCACGGCTGTATACAGTGCAATGAGAATACCTCGGCTTTGATGGCCAGCTATATTGTTCAAGGTGAGTTCTTATATTATTTTGATACATTTTGTATGAGAATGTTTAAAATGTAATTGTAATCCTGCTCGTCGGTTGCGGTGTACATGCATTGGAATCCCAGTCCGGACACTTTCATAAATGAATTTGTGTTCAAAGACATGGACGTCAATGATGTCTAATTTCTCTCCCTCACATATGATCCATAAAAACAACGTAGTGGAAACGATTAGTTATCTTCTAGTCTTGTTCTTGTCTGATCTTTCTATCCTTACTCTTCAAAAAAAAGAAGTGAACAACAAAATAACAGGCAGTTCTTGTAGACATAAGCTTCATTAGGAGACCATATGCTCCACATTGGGATTATTATTTTTTATCTTGTCCGCTCCCAGTGTGAAGCATATGGCCTCCTAACGGAGGTATCTCAAGAGCAGTTTTCTTACTCAGTTGCTTAACCTCTCTTGTTCGAAGAGAGTAAGGAACTATAGAAGGATAAGGCTAGGACAGGACTAATGTTGGCTAATCGCTCTCGCTACGCCCTGTTTTTAGGATCAAATGGGCTCAGAGAATTTCGGACATCACAAACAGCCATGCCTACGAACAGAAATCCATAAATCTATTGAAAAATCAATTTATGACACTTACTGGGACTTGAAACCGAGATATCCGTAACCACTGCACCATAGACCCTACTCTCTTCAAAAAAGAAAGGTGTACAACTAAATAGCAAGCAGTTCTCATAGACATAAGCTTCATTAAGAGACTATATGCTCCACATTGGGAGCGGACATTTTTGTGTTTTTTTTAAATGTAAAATCTGTTTTCGATATCAAATCCATTTTATTCTACTGTGAAATATTTATGAATGAAAAATAGTTTATAACTCACCTTTCTTTCCAGCTGAATGCGGAGATTTCGTCCCCGAAGACTATCCTGACCACACATACTTGAGCAGCTATAAATTCTTTCCTCTTCAAGATGCCGACCTAGAACGACGGATTATGGAAAACCACAAGAAACATATGTGAGTCTATTGTTACACTTCGCTTTATCCATTATCTGATAATCTTGTATTGCTTACAATATAGAGCAAAACAACTCGTAACAGTGTGTTATCTTGCTGTAGATACTGTACCGGTACTCTGTGAGTTAATAATCGTTCATTCTCAAACTTCAGAAAGATATCAAAGCGAGTCTAGGAAATTTGGTTGCTGATGTTTCACTCTATATTTACGTTTTCAGAGATAGTTAGGGAAGAAAGAGTTGAAGATATCTCAGTGAACGTATACATCTGCTAGGCATTCAAACGTACTTTCAAAATGCAACCATTCAATAGTGTTACAAATTCTTTTCTCTACCTAGGAATGTCTCGGTAGCAACTGTCTAAAACTTGGCTTAAAATTCAGTATACTGAATTAATACTCCACTCACTCTTTCTACAGGATGTATAGCGTTTCTTCACAGTTTTTCTTTTATTATCTACGAGTGTCTCAGGGGCAACTGCCCACGACTTGTCGGTTAAGTTAATACTCTTCACATAATGATAGAATTCCCTGAATTTGAAATTTACTCACTACATATGGATTTAATTAATAATTCAAAGAATTTAAATATTTCCCTCTTAATAGTTCCCTAAAAGAGTACAACCCAACCAAATTTCTTTTAGGAATGCTATCTTTTCACTCTCTTGAAGCACGAAGATCGTTTTTGATTCTAAAGCATTTCTCTCTTCTTCTTCGGGGACGAGTTTATAATCCTGAAATTCTCATGACTATTACTTTACATGCTCCCAATTGTTATCTACGTAGCCGAAACCATATCCAGACAATTTTTATTCTTAAAACTTGTTCTCAGCATCGGTTATTCGAGTCACCAGTTACAAGAGCCGTTCGGATGATTAATGCACTGCATAGAGAGCTGGATATTTTCAGCACTAAACTCTGGGTATTGTTCACTAAATATTTGTTCCTTGTAAATTAATGATGTCTTGTTTTTTTTTGTATTTAATAATTTAAAAAAAATGTTTTTATTTTCATTATTGTTTTTATTAGTAGTACTGTTTTCAATAATAATTATTATTATTATTGTTGTTACTGTTATTATGTTTTTACAATAAATAAATAAATCCGGTATACGCTTTCTACAGAACGTATCCAATAGCACTACTCTGCATTTTTTATTTGTATCTGCGAGTGTCTCGGGAATAACTGCCCATAACACAATGGTTTAAATTTAAATGTACTCAATTAATATTCCTGATCTGATAGCCTCAGATCTATTCAGTCTCAGTATGCTGCAACCAGTCAAAGTAATTTGCCACAAAATCGACATGGTTAATCGGTCGAATGGGCTTTTTCGATCGGCATCTTTTACAGGGTAGCGACTATGTTAAGTGTTTGTATAGTAACTTTTGTTTGTTAGGATTTACTACAAAATTTTAATCACGTTTTTGTTTCGTTTTAGGGGCCAGAGTCCTGCCGAAGCAGACCTTAACTTGTTAGAAACCGCTCGAAGATGCGAATTATATGGTATGAATGTTTACTTACATTGTTAACTTATGTATAATACAAGTTATGTCAAAGAAGAAACGCCATCTTTCCTCCATCAAATTTATATGCCATGTAAATTTTACCATGTTAGTTATACTATCTGTTTGCTTGGTTCGCAGGTATGAAAATGCACCCAGCGAAAGACCACGAGGGTGTTCCCCTGAACATTGCCGTGGCCCACCTTGGAATCGTAGTATTTCAGCACCTCACCAAGATCAACACCTTCAGCTGGGCCAAGATTAGAAAGATCTCGTTCAAAAGAAAGAGGTTCCTCATCAAATTACATCCCGAAGGATATGTAAGTAGATGATATCCCATGCATGGTAACCAGACTAAAAAGAACATCACTAAACAGAACAATTTGAAGATAATATTTTAGTCGTATCTATTATTTATTGAACATATATGATTATAGACATGAGTGACTTCTCATCAATTTTAAAAATTTTTGGCGAATCAGATAGTTTTTTCCAAACGAATTTTAACATATTTAAAAAAAGTGGCTTGTATTATATGAAATAAACAGTATGAACACATTCTAATTGCATATTAGAGTTAATTATACTTTTTTGTTTTTTATAAATTATTAAATATTATATAAACTAATAAATATATTATTTATTTCTTATATGTTCAATAAATAAAAGATACGACAAAAATATTTATTTCTAATTGTTCTGTTTCGTCATGTTCTGTTTAGTCATGGAACCCCCATGCATATGTAGTGTTATAATTGTTAGATAGCTCATTAAAATTAATGTGTGAGAGGGAGACAGACACATTAATGTTGATCTCTTCAGCACAACGGTAAGAGCTCTGTCTAACTATCATACCGTGTTGGGCTCAATTTCTGACACTGAAATCGATCTTTTGTTGTCTTTTCTAAATAGTTCTGTCAAATATTTTAGCTTTTTTTTAAAACCATGTTCGCTCCTAATCTGAAGCACGTGGACTCCCATTCTAGAACTAGTTGTTATTCTGTCGCTCAACCTCTCTTTTTGGGGTGAGAAAGGATATAAGGATATGTCTAGGGGAGGACTGGTAGTAATCTAATTGCTCTTGCTATGTCACATTTTTAAGGATCGGATAGGTAAGAGAAAATGTAGGCATCGCAAAGAATCAATCTATAAAATTGTTTGGGGATGTGAATTGATTGCTTGATTTTGCTTCTTATATTGTCTTGAATAAAATTTGGATACGAGTTAAAGATATATATTTTAGATATAAAATTAAAATTAATTACTTAGTTATTCCACTGGCTGTGTTACTAAATATAACGCGTTTCACTTCTTTAGAAATCATCTTCAGACAAACTATATCGCAAGGTTATTTATTTCTAAGGTTAACAATGATTCTTATTCTTCAATTAAAAATGAAGGATTGGGTGGGTTTGGGAATAACTACGTTATCAATTTTAATTTTGTATTCAAAATGAATTTCAAGCAAAGTTACCGCTGAATGTATCGAAAATATGTATGTTTTATTTTAACCACAGGGCTATTACAAGGATCTGGTAGAATTCTTCTTTGAAGGGCGAAATGAATGCAAGAACTTTTGGAAGAAATGCGTGGAGAATCACGGCTTCTTTCGGTGCTCGTCCGTCAAAAGAATGCCGAGGCACAGAACGAGGGTTTTATCTCGAGGATCCTCTTTCAGGTACATGATCTAACATTATCTATTGTAGAGTAGAGATATCTCTGTTAATTATTTGGAGTTACTTTGAACGTATGTTATGAAGGGTGAAATGAGACAAAGTAAACACGCCCTGCAGACTTATCTAGGTCGATGTTTCCTAACCTTTTTACATTGTTGGATTGCAAATGTTTTTGTATACCGACATAAAATTTTTGTGCATCAAATTTGATATTTCTCTTATAACAAATCAATCATATTTACTTCCTATGATCTGAATTATTTCATAGATCCGAATTATTTTCGTGAAAAGTAATCTTCGCATCGAATAGATTCAGAAGCAAAACTAATGAGTATATTTATCTTTTATTAAATTATGTTAGATCATAAAAAATGGACGTGCTTGACAATTTTTGGGCGTGTGTATGTTTTCGATGGATTTCATCTTAAGGTTTAAAAGAATCTTAACGAAAATGCTAAGGTATTTCCTTTTTTAATGAAATAAATTAGTGTGGGAAAGGAAAAGGGTGTTAAGTCTAAAATTGGAACTTTTCAGGAGAGCCAAAACAAGATTTGCATTTGTATGAGATTTGATGCTTAAACATGATTTGTACCAATTCAGCAGCATTGATTCGACTCTTCTTTTTTATATTATATCTACTGTGGAAAGGAAAAATCACGTAAGCCACACAGAAAAAATATTGTGTATAGCCTAAAAAAAACGTGTATTAAATTGTATACATTGCGATTATCAAAAAAAATATATTTGGAAAAGACGGAGGGATAAGTCTTTTTGCCTTTCTACAGTCGATATATTATATATTTATATATAAATATAGTGTATTAGCACGTTTTGTGTGAGTTATACACAAAATTTTTTGGTGTGGGTTACCTCCTTTTTCCTTTCCACAGTCGATATGAATGTATGTATCATAGTTATTTTAGAATATTTAACTCATTTTTCAAATAACTCAACTTGACTCCTTTTTCCTTTCGCACACAGAAATATGTATACGAATATTATAGCTTTGCATAAACAGAAATCATTGTTTCCGCCATCTACACTTTTTTTGAGTTTGCTACATTATGACTACTCTCTCCCATTTTCTGCGTGGTGTGCTAACGACTAAGAACTCCCGTCCAATGTATCAACTGCTTTACCATCCCCCTCACCAACGCAATGCTTCAAATTCTTACAGGGATTATTTATTTGTTTTACAAAAGTTACGCGTATTCTCATGATCCCGTTTCTGGTGATGCCTGAAGCAACCCTGTTTACTTGAGATGACTTATATGTTAAGCAATTAGGAGCGATTGCATCGCATCAATTCATTTACGCTAACTGTGTGAGGATAAAGTATGTGCATCTACTTGTGCAAGAAATAATACAAGAAAGAAAAATAAGTCGTTGGGAGTTTACGGTTATGGCGCAGATACTCTGTGATAAGCTTCAAAGGATTAAATAAAGATACTTAGATTAAAAAAATCATCGTAATGAAATTTTCTATTTAGGAATTCGAACTGAGTAGAATAGAATCCTTAGAGTGTTATCACTCTATGGTGACTGACTGACAATCTTAGTAATGATAATTATAAACATGTGGAAACAGTACAAACGAATTGTGTTTTATTTTTTAAAATATAATGCCTTTCCACCAAGAATTGACAGTTAACACCTTAAAAAAAAATCTTAATAATGTATGAATTTTGATTACAGATATAGCGGCAGAACCCAGAAGCAGATAGTGGAATTTGTGCGAGACAACTATGTAAAACGGCAAACGTTCCAGAGGTGAGTGTTGCTAGAGTGTTTTATTATTTAGTTCTATCTAGTAGACATAGATAAGTCACATTATTTTACGCAAGTTGATAATTATTTAATATAATGTTACTATTAACTCTTACAGCGCGAACTGTTTTCGCACGAATTTATTTTCAGTCAATTGATCTGTTAAAACGCTCACTAAAAATAGATAAATTTCAACTTAAAAAAATGGAAAATTATTTGAAATATATGTTGGTTATCCCAAATACATCAAGAAGTAAACTAAACTCGTCGCATTCTCGCTAAAATAAATCGAATGAAATGAAGAAGCTGAAAAATATTTAATCTTCGACTCTGCAAGCAAAATGGCTGCGGCCAGTCTGCATATACACCGTTAACACGCACACAGGCAAGCGCGTAGCCGGCACTACATAGGGCTGATGATTAATGCTGCGAATCAGTAGTTCAAAGCTGACATTCGAAAGAATGAATATCGAGAGCTCTTTTCAAAAAAATATTTCCTTGTATTTTACTTGACATTTTCATGATCTGTTCCCTAATTTCTCTACCTAAAGATTTGAACTATTTTTTAAACCATATTTCCACAAGTGTTTCCTTCTAGATTGGTCGGAAATATAAGATAAAATCTTGGGCATGTCAACATACCCAGCGCATTCATCGGGTTAAACATGCATAGTTTGTGAGCAAACGGATCCAAACAAACTAGTTTTTGTAGTAAGTCATTCGTTTGCCCTTTTAGAAATATTTGAATTGTGGCGAACCACTTTTTCATGAAAGGTTAGTAATGGCTTCAATAAGGTTAACTCTTGCCCTGCTGAGCTGTGTAAAAGATTTTCCAACACCAAATGTTTCAAAAATTAATTTAGTAGTGTTGGAGTTAAACAAACTTGTGGAGATTTTTTTTTACCATGTGGTCTCCCAATGTGAAGTACGTGGGCTCTTAATGGAGGTATCTCAACAGAAGTTTTCTACGATAACTGCTTGTTACTCAGTTGTTCAACCACTGTTTTTGAAAGAGAGTAGGTATAAAAGATAGGGGTAGGACAGGAATAGTGGTTAGCTAATCGCTCTCGCTACACCTCGTTTTTAGGAAATTTTAGACATCACAAACATCTATGAATTTAAACAGAAATCCATAATTAGATTGAAAAATCAATTTATGAAACTGTCCGTATCGGGACTTGAAACTGAGACATCCATAACCGTAGCGATTGACTTTGACCACTGCACCACGGAGATAGGATAAATCATGCTATATTTTAACACAAAAGTTAACTTGTATACAAAAGTTTTAACACTTATATTATCAGTATCAACTATCAACACATTGCAATGAGGCATCTCAACAGTTGAGACATTAGCAGCTAGCGGGGTCAAAGAAACACTGGTATAGACTGTGCACGAAACCTTCTTGGTGTCCATAGCTTTGAATCCCCGTGGAGAATTCTCATCTATTACGGATTTGTGTTCAAAGGCATGGATGTCTGTTATGTTTACATTCCATCCCACCTATTGAATCGTAAGAATGCGGTATAGTGAGAGCGGTTAGCTTACTTCTAGTCATGTATTTACACAATCCTTCCATCTTTACTCTCAGAAAAAAAAGAGATTTGGCGACTCCATAACACGCAGTACTCCCGGAACAATGTCTCTTGAGATACTTTGATAAGATATGCTCCAAGTTCAACAAAACACATAACAATTCAATCAATAAACGTAATGTTAGTGGAATATGCCCAGAGAGTACTATATCTGTCTATGTCCAATAGACAATGTTATCCAGCTCTTTACTAATCCTTGTTATATTTAAATAATGTGATTTATCTATTTATTTGTATCTTTGGTAATGTCATAAAATTTTTTGTTCTACTTTGCTACTTTTAGTTTTTAATAATTAAGTTAATATTGCTATTCATATAATATTTTATATGCATCGATGATTGTTTTTGTCAGGGGGTAAAAGAACTAAATGATTCAACTCTTACACGTATTATTGTTTATGTTTCTAATGAAATAGAAGACAACACACGGTTTTAAAGAGGAATGCAGCCTGAATAGCATATTAAACTCAATATTCAATGTATATTCAATCAATAAACAGTAAATGAATTTCGGTCATTTTGCAGGAAAAGGAGTGAAATAAGTTATTGTTTAATAATTAATATCTTCTATCAATTATTAGTAAGTTTTTTTTTCGACTCTTTCAAACAACGAAACGGGAGATTTCCTTTTTAGTCTCCAGTGTATGTTGAAGGGTGTCAATACGAATAGGGAGATAGCAAGGGCAATTGAGAAGCAAACATTCATAAGGTTATTTGTCACACAGATACAGAGCTTGGAAAATGATGAAAAACATTTTGCTTAATAACCTAGCATATATGCTTAAAGTAAACTTTATCGTAATATATAGTTTATGGAAAGAATTATGATCTTGGTATTGTGTATAATCTAAAACTATTGGATATTATTGATTTTTGTGTTTGAAATTTGGACAAAACATGTTTTGCACAAAACGCGTGGACTAAACACTTTTTTACTGAACAATTTATTGGTTTAAAAATGTTATAGTATAATAATTATGTACATATTGTTAAGAGGAACAAGGTTCTGCTCCACAGTCACATATAATCTTTTGTTCTTTTACACTAGCAGATGGTGCATCTAGAAGTCTTTCATCTTTAAGATTCTGCCAGTCGTCAAACATTATTTTTAATAACCTAATAACCTAATAACATCATTTTTCTTTTCTTTTGAAATCAAATGATATAAAGGCAGAGTCTCTATTCGTTTTGATTCTTTGATGGATTGGTGGTTTTTCAAATATTCTTTTAACAAAAACAGTGCTTTCATCCTATAGATTTCACTGTGGACTATTGCACGTAAATCACGTTTTGAATGTTTGCTCCTCAATTAGGTACCTTACCACTGGTCCCGTCCTAATCCTAGAAGGATAGGGGTGCACAACCTATGTGAAAGAAGGGCCAGATTATCCATTTTCTATTTTTTCACGGGCCGCAGAGGGTAAAAGTGTTGGAAAATATAATTATATTTAATTTAATAGTTCCATAGTTTTACTACTTATGACTTGTTATTTTGGGCCGCAACAAATACCATTGTGGGCTGCGGTTTGTACATCACTGTCCTATCCCTACTCTCGTCGAAAAAGAGAGGTTGAGCAACTGAGTACAGTAGTAGTAAAAGGTCTCATAGAAAAATTTTTGTTGAGATACCTACATTACGAGTCAACATACTCCACATTGGTCGCGGACGTAGTTAAAAAATTTCATGTTTCATTGAATTTTTTCTTCTGTGGTACGATATATAATATAAAATGACAGCTGGAATTGAGTCGTGAAATTTCAATGCAGCGCTAATCTTTCGAAGTCGTATTATCAAGGGCTCTGCATTCCACTGATTACTTCAAATTTTACACGGCCATGTCTGTGAAAATAATTCCGATATTCGATGTGAGAATTTCTAATGAATTCTAGGTCGAGATTATAGTAAGGTAAGATTTTGTTCATTGCAAACTGTATTTGAGCATGAAGTAATCGCTTTATAGTTATGATAATATGTTTAGAAAGAATTCTTTAACGTAGGCAATGATAAATATTATACATATATGTCAGGCAAAGCTTTTTGCCGCTTTCATATTGCACACTTTCATCTGTATGTATCGAGAGTCTGACAAGAACTGCGATAATTAATAAATGGCATTATAGCTAATTCGCAAGTGTCAGTGTACGTCTTCCAAAATCACTTGCAACGTAAACTCATTACTAAGTTTTTGGTTTACCTATTTGTAAACAACGACTGAAAAAAAACTAAAATATTTCTATAAAAAAGAATTACTAATAACTAAATCAAATTCGTAAATGATTAACAAATCTCATAAAGCTGTTAGTTTTATAAATGATGGTGAAGGTATATAAATAGAATGACTTAAATATCATGATTTTCTTAAAAGTCGATTATTTCAAAACAAGGTTTTATGACTTAACGCCCTTTGCTACAATACCGAGGATATATATAATGTAATATATTTCTCCATACCATGTAATTCTAGTCGGCGTCCGTGGCGCAGTTGGTAGCGTCGTTGGCTATGGCTACGAATGTCTCAGGTTCAAATCCAGGTGTGGACAGTTTCATAGATTGATCTTTCAATTGATTTATGGATTTCTGTTCGTAGTCTGAGCGTTTGTGATGTCTAAAACACACTCCCACCCACCCATTCGTTCCTCACGGTGCGTAGCGAGAGCGATTAGCTAACCACTAGTCCTGTCCTAACCCTAATATTCTATACCTACTCTATTCGAAAAAAAAGAGTGGTTGAGCAACTGAGTAATAAGCAGTTCTCGTAGAAAAATTCTGTTGAGATATCTTCATTAGGAGACTATATGCTCCAAATTGGGAGCATGGGAAAAAATCTACAATAAATAATAATACACACTTACAAGTCCCACAACTTTACAATCACTGGAAGTGTGAAATTTGACATTTAAATATTTGAACCTCTTATGCCGCTTTTTTTTTTTAAATAATAAATACACAAACTTGGATTATTGAGATTTTGTACACTTCCATGTATTTTGTCACTAACGACCCGGGTTTCGCCTTTCGGCATCTTCAGGCATTCGAGCACACGAACTGACTCGAGTCCATTCGTGTGCTCGAATGCCTGAAGATGCCGAAAGGCGAAACCCGGGTCGTTAGTGACAAAATACATGGAAGTGTACAAAATCTCAATAATCCAAATTTGATATTGAAATTCCATCAAGCACCCTCAGTCGATGTATTAAAATACACAAACATTTAGAGCATAATAACTCGTGCAGTTTATTGCCCTCTTCTCAAAAAAGAGACCACTTCTATGGGCGTGGCTGCTATTACGAAAAAATCATTAAACTTATGAATCAATATTCAAGCTCATTAATCCATGAACAATCTGATAGATTATCGACATACACTTCATCTTCACTCTCATTATTTTGTGAAGACATTTATGTATTGATAACGTCTTATACAATACAATGGACAATAATATATTCGAATAAGAAAATACGAAATGATAAATAAACTGCATAAGCTATATAAAAACTGAAATGACTCAAACTAACCAGGTTGCAATGGAGATCGAAAAATACACCTGTAACACTTTTGATTTTTTATTTCCTACCCCAAAATTTGACCCTTATAATCTAGCAGGATAGTTGAACTCGTGATAATTCATCGTGGTGTTGTATTTCGCGCCGGCAAACACACCCGTTATATTATGCGTCCCTCATTCTACCAACTATATGCGAAAAACGTAATTTTACATTTCCCGACAACAACATGTTAACATGCATATTCAGAACATAGAAAAAATTTAATAATTTAACCGTCAACGGGAATTTGACAATTGAAGGAAAAGTAAAGGCCAAACACAGATGTCATATTTCAGATATTTTAATAGCTCGATCGAGAACTAGCCATAATAAAAATATATTTAAGCTTTGAATTCAAATTGGTATAAAAAGAATATCTGGCTTTGTAGGTGTGAAATGAGAAATACCTTATTCTGTTTTCCATGTTTGTAAATGTGTGGCCATTCAGTCTGGACAGAAAATGGCTCTAATAGTATAAGTAGAATAAAGCATGAGCGAAATGTACTTTTTTTGATTTTTTAATCTACCACAGCACCCCTGAATATTTGAACCATGATCCGCCACTGGTTATAATACCTTTTTACTATAACGTGCACCCTGAATGGCTTGCTTACGACAAAGTGTTACTGTATCTTAATTTTGCTAGACGAGGGAGTTGGGAGCTTAATTTAAAACAAAAACACGTTTAATTAAAACCTATTTTTTTAAATAAAGCACAATTTGTTTGGACTACATATATGTTTATAATGATAGGACCGGTTTCGCTCATCACGAGCATTATAAACATGTCCTGATCGCCGGTCCTGTTCCTTTTAAACATTTGGAAGTAGTACAAACAAATTGTTTTATTTTTAAAATATGATGCCTTACTTATCACCAAGAATTGACAGTTAACATCTTAAAAGTGATTAATGAAGCGTGTACAGCTAAACTTACTGTCCTATGTAAAAAATATTAATTAAAACATATTCAAATCAAGTGGGAGTTTGCGGGTACACTACCGTGAGTCATGAGTGACCAATGCATCATTGGGCGCTCTACCCAATCAGCGATACAGTTTGACTGGAGAGAAAGAGACTAGCAAAATCACCATCACAATGCTGTATCGTTTTATTAGACATCATGCGGATTTGAAATATTAAGAAAATGTTGCGGAAGGTACCCTTTATATTTGCCCTTTGATACGAGTTTGCTAATTCTAACATTTTTCTTTGTCGTTCGTCAATTAGTAAATTATTAATGAGGGCGGGGCGGTTAAATTTGCAACTGATAATGAGTGAAAAGAAACAAGAGATTGTATCGCTATGTCCGATGTCCGCAGGTCGCAGTCTTTCCGCGTGAGCCGCTCGCTGCGCTCCAGCCGCGCCAACGTCAGTTCTGGCTCGGCCAATCTAGTGAGCAACAACCCCAACAGCGTTTCGGCCCACCCCTTGCTGCCACTGCCTCCCGGATCTAACGGTTTGTTTTCTTGTTTCTTTTCACTCATTTCAACATACATAACAAATCTATCTTATCTCTCTTTCTGTCCTCTGATCTAACCAAATTACCGTGTTGTTGCGAACATAAGGCGGCCGGGCCCATTTCAATTATAAAATCTTTTTTTTTGAATGTTTGTCTCTAAATGAAAAATCGGCATAGGAATCATCTTACTATTGAGCAATTGGAAATATAATTTGCGCTATTACCCTTCATCCCGGATGTTGTGCACAGCATGTGAATCAATTTTGGCTTTTTACGATAATATAATGCTTTCTCTGCCCTTTGTGTGTGAATGTTTTCTCTAACCTATCATTTGTCTTTAATCACAGTATCACATAATATATAATATATAGCATATTGTCAACTCTAGATAGAATTAAGTCAGACGACCTTTTACATACTTTTTTTCACCAATGAGTTCAGATGCGCCATACAACGGTTAAATCGGTTCCCGATGAATAAAGTCCTACGGATACCATCTGTGAAGCTCAGATTTATCTCTAGCGAGCTGATGATGTTTTTTTTCGCTTTAATCAAAACACGCTAGTCAAAATCACCTTTATTGCAGTAAGTTTAATTAAATACATACACGGAATTTACAATTTAAAACAGAAACAAATAAAAAACACAATTAATATTTACGACAAAAATTCAGCATGGCACCTGGTACAATAGGTAAAACTTACGGTCAAAAAATACATTACAACCCCGCGCCCCTTAAAACGGGAAAGGAATGCGGCAAGGGTTTATAACTCGAAGCTTTCTATATCTAGGCCCTGTTGCCAAAATTAAGCGATTTCACAAACTCCAATTTTCCAATTCACACTAAATAATAATGGATCGTGCCACACCCTAATGAAACTATCTTCTGAGAGAGCACTGGTTCTGCTGTTTGATCAGTTCTCACCTGATACGGCTCTACGGATTCAACATCCTCCGAACATCTGATACATTGTGAGATACTTGCATCTTCGATCGCTACGGTTTAACCCTTTGTCAACTTTACTCATATTGTATGTTTCACTGTGTTTAACTACTTTGTTCGAACCTAAAAAATGTGTTAAAAGACTACAATAAATGATTACCATTTGAGCCTTGAGAAAGAGTCAAAGAAAGCCTGCAAAGCTTTGCAGCACCAGTCATCAAACGATCTGAACGGGTCATCATGTTCGATGCAGTTTATGCCAATGCCAGACCATCCCGCAGATGCCTGCCGGACCAATCTGAAGAACAGAATTAATAAAATAAGCAATCTCTGTTTTCCAAACCGGCTATCACTCAGCATAACGTTTCTTGCTATGGTTGTGGGAGTCCAGAATACATTCAAAGCAAATGCCCAAATTGCAATGTTCCATGAAGGAGGAGTCTACCAAATAAATGTGATAGATGAAAACGTACCTCGTGATTGGCTGACGGTACCAGTGACTACTGGTAACATACCTGAGATGAATACGAGAAGGAATATTAATTACTTCATCTAATCTTAGTGAACTCGGAAAAGACAGAAATATGCATGTGCCTAAATATTCAGCACAACATGACTGCTGATGACAACATTAAAGCCATCAGAGCGGCTTTAGTCCAGGGGAGGACCCCAGCAAACGTTTACTTAAAAATACAAAAGAAAACTACCGTGGTGCTGATGTCTTCAAAAAAGGAGACCCTATTTGTTGTGTAGCCAAAAGATGCTACTGGAAGAGTATGCGGACGTCTAAAAGTGGCTATTCCAAAGATTTTTCGGGAGTTACACGATACAAGAAGATCAAGAACAAGACACTATCGTCTGATTTATGTTGGCCTTTACGTACATCCAGTGATGGGAAGAACTAGATCTTAAAATTAGTATATAAAGATGGAAGGTGGCTTCCAGAAAATAAAAATCCGAATAAATTTAGACATTGTCTTTCTCAGTTGTCACTTTTCTACAAGTGATTTTATTTTCCAGCGTCTTGGTACTAATGAAGACTTTCGCTTTCATTACCACTCCTTCAAATGGATTTTTCTATCTTGTGGATTTTATCACATTTTTTCAGCTATCTGGGGTGGGGTCTTTGAAGTATTTTTTTGAGTCCAAAACAGACATTTCATAGAACACGTTAATTCGTAAATTTTGTTATCTGTCACCTTATAAACTGGAGGAATAAAATCTAGTTTTAATATTGTTGAATTTCTTTTTGTGTTACAGCAATATCTCTGGAATGGGACAAGCAACCTCAGTATCTGGAGGCTTCTCTGATGATGAAGGGTTACACGGGGGAGGGGGAGGCGGCTCGGCAGGCGATGACCTTGGTCGAGAGACAGAGGCGTCGCTCAGAGGGGGCCACTGCCCTCCAGACTCGCCAACAAGATACTCCTATGAACTCTGCTGCCACGAGAGACCAGGTAAAAATTATTCCTCCTGCCCACTTTACTTTAAATCGAATCTGTATTACATCAGGACATGTTGTGTCATGTAATTTTTAACCTGACTCTTGCGTTAAAATATAAATTCATTAACTGATAGGAATGTATTTATGAATTTTCACAGTTGACGGTAAATACGGTTAAGTTCTGTAATTGTGTGGTCAACTTTTATGGGCATTTGTTCTATTAAGTTTCTGTGGCTATACTACTTTGAATCTCCAAACGGACTTATTTAAATTGATTTTTCATCAATGTATGGATTCATGTTTAAAGCTATGAATGTCCGTGATGTTTACATCCCATCCCTCCCATCATCTGATCGTAAAAAATGGGGATAGGGAGAGCAATAAGATAGCAATTTGTAGCCCTATCCATCTATTCTTACCCTCCGAAAAAGGGTGGTCAAGCGACAGAACAATTACCAATTATCGTAAAACAGCTATTTTGCACAATTAGACTTAAGTCAATGCTCTTGGGCTTTCATCCTAATCAGTTGCTGTGGTCACGGGCGCGAATCCTTTAAGTGATACTTTTATAAACATCAACGTTTGCAAAACCTTTGATGTTGGAGGACCATACGTTCAATACGGATGACATGGTTGAAATGTTGCAACAAAACATGGGGGATCATAAATTATTTTTTTAGGATTTTTGGAAATCAATAGAGCCCAGTTAAATTCTTTACCGATTTTGAACGAACATCTTAACCTCCCTAGCTCCCCTTTATTGTATCCTTTATGTGAGATGAGTTTGTAAAATAATCATAAATTAACAATCAAAATAATGAAATTCCCATATTAATACATCATCTTTTATATAATTTAAAATAAATAGGTATATTTATACTTTCATTGAATTGCATTTTAAAACCCACCTTCTATAATAAATAGGTATCGCTATGTAATTGATGTTAATTGGTTTTTGGTCAAGGTTAAGTCCTATGAGTTTGTAATTGTTTATGCAATTGGTTTCCCAATTAAAGTCATTATTGTCAAATCAGTATTAAAATTAATTCAAATATCAATCTAGTTGCTAGACTTGTGATAATAATTTGCCGTTTGAGAGGAGTTGTTGTGAACGACAGACATACAAACATACAGATTTCTACATGTATTTTGTGCTATATACTAGAGATATAAACTATTTACTGTCTGTCAGTTTGAGTTCATTCGTGTGCTCGTATATTTACATTCCCTTTCACCCATCAGATCCTAAAAAATTGGATGGGGATAAAGGCAAATGGATTACTATGGGTTCTTTCCTAACTATCCGTTGTATCTAGGTTCGTTATATTGACCTTTTACTGTTACATTTTCTCTCTTTTAGCTTTGCATTTTCTCATAATATATTTACTAAGAAAGAACTCATGGTGAATGTTATATCAGAACTGTTTGCAGGGTACCGGATTGGTGACGCACGTGGAAGTCAACCATCACCGTATGGAGGATTCGCCTCCTCCGCATCCGATGACGACACCGCTGGTAATTTTCATTAATGAGAACTATCTTGCATTATCTAAATTGACAGACCTGTGGAATTTTACATTTGATTTTAAAAATCTTGTATTCCAAAATACATTAATCCTTTGAGGAGTATGGCCGTATTGTGTCATCTATTATTAACCATTATATTATTTCTTCAGATATGGTTATATCTGTTATAACATATATATCAGAGATCTTTGACAGTCACATTGTTTTTATTATTTTTATCAAATGATAAAAAGAATTTTGTAGAAAGGTTAATTAATATGTGTAAACAAATCTATAGCTATTTAAATTGAGAGTAAAAATTCATTTCGATTTGACTGCTTTCTTAGAACCAGCGAGAACCACATGTTCACAGATGCACAGGCAATAAAGATTTAGGGCTGAATTGGAAGTAAATGCTTCTAGATAATTATTTAAAAGTAATAATGAATTGACAGATTGACCCATAAGAAAAAAAAAGTATTTTTATGTGTAGCAATAGTAGATATATTCAAAATTACCTAATTTTTTTGTTCATATGAAATCAATTTTTGATAGATCTGTTGCTTCTTTAGTTCATGTTGAAATTACATACTGTATCGTTTTCTCAGGGTTCTCCGGAGAGTACGTGGAGCCGCTCGACATCGCCGCACAGCAGCATCATCACCACGTCCACCACTCACGCGCTCCCTCAGCATCAAACGTCAACACCTGTGCAACCCCCACCCCGCTCGCGGCCGTCAGACGCCACGCCCACCCCATCAGGTCAGACGGTTGCTGCCGGCACCCGGCCCCCCACACGCCTAACCGCTGGCAACCCCCGCCCCTTTAAGAAAAACCCTCCCCCGCCCCCGCCGAGGAACACCGCCTCGTTGCAGTCCCGCGTCACCCCGATCACTCCCCCCGAACCTGCCCCCGCATCCGTCCCCATCCTCACCCCTGTACTAACACAAAATCAACAGACGCAGCATGACTCCGTCGAGTCTCCCATTGAGGAGCGCCAACACCCGTTCTTTAAACCGTGGGGCAGGAGCGCCAGCTGCAAAGACTTACACGATTTCAGCTTTGATGACACCGGTCAGGCGAAGAGAATGATCCGGCAGATCGGGTCGTGCAAGACCGTCGGGGCCCCAATGTCCCCTCCCGACTTTATCCCTTTCCTCGGAGAGAACCGTGTGGACTCTCCCGTTACGCGGTATGACGATTCACGCAGACAGTTGCTCCTCGCATCCGCCGTGTCGGTCGACGCCGACCCGGACACGCCTCGGATGGTGCGCAGGGTTTTCTCTTCCAGCTATCCAGGGACCACCGCTCCTGTGGGCAAACGACGTGAGCCGTTCGCGCTCAACTTTGGCGGCTCGCAAGACGATATTTCTCACGACAGCTATGAACTCATCGAGAGATCGGACGACGAGCATCCGTACGACAGGTATAGAGGGTCCGATTCACATGTTCACACGCGATCGTGTTCGCTAGATTCAGGTAACTATATCCCTTCCGACGATGACGAGAATTCGTGTTCTCACATAGGTTCCGATTACGAGCAGAACGTGCGTCCGGTAAAAACGCATCGCGTCATCCATTATGTTAAATATAAAAGCGATAACGATATTCAATTTGATCCTTTTCTCTCGGACGATCCCAGAGATCTGCCCAGAGAAAAAATGTGCGTCCGATCGGACGGTAGTTTTTACAGGGATATAAAACGCGGTGCCGGATCCCGAGGGTCCAGCCAGGAATCCAAGAGTGATTATTACGATTCAAAAATATCTAAAAGCAGCGGGGAGTCTAGTAAAAAATCTAAAGATAGCGTTTATCATACGGACAGTAAAAAATCTAGAGAGACTATTAAAAGCAATAGGTCTGGCTCGCGCACTTCCAGTCAGGAGTCAAAGTCTGACTACCACGACTTTAAACGGAACGATTACGAATATATAGACATGGGAAAGCGGCGTAGCACGACAGTTTACGATATAGTCAGCATTAAAGACGCAGGTCAATTATCGCGCACTTCGAGTCAAGATTCTAAGAGCGAATATTATGATACCCAAACCGGATACAGGGTCCAAATAGACGAAAAGTATTTAGACATGCGGGGGGGCTCGGACGGAATAAACGCCGTCTCCACTCCGGAACTCGCGTCCAAGTGCGCCGCTTCCAACTTTTATGACATTCAAAATCCTTATTCTACGTTTCCGAGTAACGTCAAACATAAAGAACCTTCGCACGTCCATTCTATCAGTCTGCAGAACGTCGAAACCGAACAGCACATGCGAGCGTACGGTAAAATAAGCGAGGAGAAGATATCCCCCGGTAGGACGGCTTCTCCGAAAGAGCCTGATAAAAAATACACGACCACCACGCATATATGGCCCGAACAGATTGCAGGAATATGCACGGAGATCGATAACAGGACAGCCAAATCTTTGGCATATCAGCGGCAAAGGTCTTCCGACGCGGAAAACATTTTCAGTTTTGATAAAGATAAAATTGAATCTTTGACCAGTTCGCATAATGAAGATTGCAGCGGTCCTATGCTGATGACGGATTCTTCCAAAGATTCCGATGTCCCTATCACTCGCAAACTGCCGGCCATGGACAGCATTGAGTATGCGAAGAGTCGTTCTCATAATTCAGCTCTGCGGTCCGAATTTGATAAGACTAACGTAGATAATAATTTTGTCAAAGTCGGCTTAAGAAAGGACACGCGTAAAGAAGACCTTATGGCCAAAACACACTTTGACGAATATCATCCGAAGCTGATTCTGGATACGAGTTCTAGCAGTAGAATATGTGACGCACAAATGACGTACACCCACGCCACGGTCGAGAGAACCAAAAGCGATCCGAACAGTTTGGCAAACAGGCAGCGGTTAGGCTCAGCTTCTCGTAGGCACGTTCTGATGCATCAAAAGTCCATAGATCTCACTCCGGCGGATTCCAGTGATGAAGAATATATTTTCCGACAGATTCCCAGCGCCCCACCTCTGTCATCGAAGTATGGACACTTTGAAATGCCTCACGACTGCAATAATAGACCACCTGCAGATTTGCCCAAGTCCGGTTTCGATTTACCGAAGAATTATTTTAAAGAGTTCGACAACTTAAAGGCTGGGTTTTCAAAGGAATATAAAAAAGTGCCGGTTGATCACGATAAAGATTTTGAAATACCATACGTGCTGCATAAAATTCACGTCATGAACGGGACTGCGCCGACGCCTACCGGGAGACCCGCCCTTCCGATGGATAAAAATTTCATGCAAGTTCCTAACGGCAAATATGGCAGCAACAACCAACGCTGTCGCTATCATGACCATCCCAAATCACCAAAATCTCCCAAATCCCCGAAATCACCCAAGTCGCCCAAATCACCAAAGTCACCAAAATCGCCCAAGTCTCCGAAATCTCCAAAATCACCTAAGAATGTTGCTCCTGACTTGATGTCGCCGGAAAATAAAAGGTCGCAATACCTCGACGTGGAACCGCCTGGATTTCTTTTCACCCAAAATATTGATTTGTCAAAGATTGATCCTGTGACACTGGAAATTGATAAATCGGTTCTCTCCATACAGCATCTCTCCAGTCCTAAGAGAGACATCACCAAGTCGATGGATCCTGCATTAATGGAGACCCTCAATTCCAAACTCAGTCAAATTGAAAGTGATTCGGCGACCAGTTCTAAAACTGAAAGTCTACAGCAAGATAAACTCAAATATAAGGCACACTTGGAAGCTAAGCTCAGTCTAAATATGGCAACGATGCAGATAAAAGACCCGGCGCAGACGAGTACGGTTGAAAAACTCAAAGCCGAAGCAAAGAAACAAGCGAAGCGGGGTATCAAAGCGAGAATGCAACCCAAAAAAGGCAGCAGCTTAAAACCAAAGAATAAACCGAAAACAAGAATTACATCGTTTTCATCAGACGATGAAAGTTTAGATTCCGATGATGTATTCGGTTCAGCTGAAGCTACCCCTACGAGACTTGAATTTTCACCTCCGCAATCGAGAAAAGATATGGAACCAATATTGCAGTTGGAGTATGACAAAATCACCTCCGGAGCTTGGCACCGTGGACAGACTATGAGTTCAACGGAAATCGAAGGTTCACCGCCGCAATGTCGAAGGCTTGTCGAGCTCGAAGCCAAATACACTCCTCAGGTCTTGGATCCGAACACGTGTAATGCCACAGAACTCAGAAGGATATCTGAAAGATCGATTTCTATACCTAGCTCGGAAGACGATATTATCATCCAGCAGAGGCCCGCAGAAGTTAAAGAAAAAGAACACACGACTTGGGAATATCATTTAACTGAGCATATTCCTTCTCCTATTCTGGAAAGCTGTGAGTTTTTAAAATCGGATGGCGAAGAAGAATTGGCTGATAGAGAGGTCGAAAGAGTTACAGCAGGCGATCTTAGCTATGTTCTGAAGACTATAGACAGTGTTAAAGGAAACGATGTAAACGGGCAATTGTCACAAATCGACAACACAATCACAAACGAATTGGTGATCGCGAGGAATAAATTTAGAGATGAGCTGATTTCGCCCATGGCTCGTAAAAAGGGTGGCACCCCTATACTGTTCGCTCATGCAAGATTGAATCTGTCCGAAGGATCTGTTTTGTCCTTGCAAAGGCAAAAAGCTACACAGGAATCACCTACTGCCAGTAGAAGAGCTAAAAGTTTAGACACGCCTGTTATTTCTCTTCATAAACTTCCGCACATGAATGCATTTTCTTCTAAAGACGACACTGTCGGCGATTTTGATGAAGAAGGTGAAATCTTAGAAGAAAAAACGCTCGTTGAAGAACAGCCAACCAGAGACGGCGGCGTGTCTAAATCTAACAGTATAGACAAAATCGAAGAAATCGAAGATGAGGCTTTAGATGTGATCGAAAAACCTAAAGAACTGGAAGCTGTCGTTTTGGACAATGAAGAAATGGCTCTGCTGGAATGTTTGACCGAATACAGGAGACCGAGGTCTTTTAAACGGAAGCAAGAGGTCCGCAAGCCTAAAGCCAGATCGCCTGGCAAATCACCGTCCAGGTCTCCAGTATCTAAATCTCCAATGTCAAAATCACCATCCAGATCTCCATGCTCTTCTCTCAATTCGCCTAGAGACAGCATAAGAAAGTTTTCAGATCTATCTGAAAATGATCAAATAGTGCCCGACATCGAGAGGATAAGAAAGCGCGAGAAGAAAAAGCCCATGTCGAAAGATAAAATTGTTAACAAATTCATCGAAGATGAGAATTCGAAGAATGTTCCGCCCCCGAAAAGATTCGATGATACCCAGCATGACAACATTCAGAGAGGACTACCTCCCAAAGGTAAATCTTTGGATAAAGGAGACGGCAAGAAACAGAAACCGCAAATGTTAACTACGCAAAAATCTCTGCCGTCTTCTCTTAAAGAGAGACCTGATTTCTTGACAGTACCTTCGCTGGATATCAAAAGAACTAAGAGTCAAGAGCTGGAACAAGTTAAAAGGTCTAGTTCGAAAGAGAAATCAAAGTCAATTGAGAAAATGGAAGTCCGACGCGTGAACAGTAAAGAACGTTCAAAATCGCAAGACGAAAGCGATACAGAGATAGCAAAGAGAAAAGAAAAACAACAGATGCTCTTTGAAGCTGCCATGAAACAGACCAAAACTCTAGTGAGCCCTGTTAAAGATTCACTTCCGCCGTTTCCACCTCCCGAAGACAAAATATCTGTCAAGACGGAGGGTGATAAAATTATTATTGAAACCGAAATCAAAAGCAAAGTCGAAGATCACGTGTTTATTGCTAAGTCTCCTAAAAAGTTAGATAACACCCTCGGAGGAATTATAAGTAAGAGTTTCGAAGAGCAGAAGACTCCGGTGAAATCTGCCAAAGGGAAAGGACTCGATGAAAAGACTAGTAAATCGTTTGAGGATTATAGAAGAGAGGAGATCGAAGCTTTGCAGAAATCTCCTAAAACTCTTTCGAGGAAGCAGGAGCTGAAGCAGCAGATCGAAGGTAGAGTGGTTCACAAAGGTATGAAATCGAGGAGCTTAGATAGGAAATTAGATAGTCATGCGGCCGTGGAATCAAAATCGAAGAGCCTCGATAGGAATTTTGAAATGCCGGATGATTCAGTCTCACCTGATTCCGATACTTATTTCAATACGGAAGTCGTCGAGGCGGACGTGCATCATCGCCGATCGGAAACCGGCGAAGAAATCCAAGACTTCTTGATCAATAACAAGAAATATGGAGTTCGTTCACCAAAATGCCGGTCGCCGATCAAATCTACCGACAGCGAGAAGTCGGACCGAGAAGAGCGAGTGGTTTTGCAAGGGACCAGTTTAGATATCTGGCTGTCAGTGGACGATGATAAAACCCCTGATAAACCGACCAGGCAGCGGAGTCAGGACGAAGGGAGGGAGTATTCGGGCAAGGCATATAACGAGTGCGTTTCTCCTCAACCTAATTTCGACGACAGCGATATGCAAAATATCATTTTGGAAAGAAGACAGATGGACATCATCAATAAGCAGAGACAGCTCTCGGAGTCTTCTGATAAATCCAAAGGAGAGCAAGAATCTCAACTCGATGAAACGGAACCGCAGAAATCTGACCCCGTCTGCGCTGTGGAAGCCAATTCTGACATTACCGAAACGTCCCGTGATTCTATTGTAAGAATTGTAAGCGAAGAAGAATCTCTGACGGAAGTGAGCGATATAAAAGTGTCTGATGATAGTTTCTTTGTTGTTCCCTCACCGTTTATAGACACGGAGAGCTCGTCTGAGAATCCCGAAGATTCATTAGCTCGTCATCAATCGACTCATCCAGAATTGGCTGGAATATCGAAGTACGCGAATAATTATGTAGAATTAGAGTCGAGTCAAGACACGGGTAATAGTAGCTCAAACGGGGCTCTTGTTTCAAAGTCGATGGAACAGCAGAGCACTTTAGATGATACTAGCTTGGCTGAGTTTTTAAAGCATGAAACGACAGCAGCCCAGATCTTTTCGGAATCCGATGATGCCGCAGATTCCAATGTCAACAGGGGCCCTAAGAGGGATTTCGTTAGTGTAGATTTGTCGTTGAAATGGAAGAATAAAATAATTGTGACACCTCCCCAAGAAAACAGCCCGACTGTAGAAACGGTGACACTGTTAGGGGTGAAAGACGGCAAGCTGCCGCGGACACCTGAAGATTCTGAGGCGGATTTTCACGTTAATTCACCAAACGATCCACCCGATAGAAAGGGAACCGACGGCGAGCTCTTGGCTGCGCGAAAACGAGGTGATCTGTTGAAGTTGAGCAGTGAGCGTTCTAGAAGCTCCGAATCGACGTCTTGGACTAGCGTTGAGAAGGATCTGAGTCCTTCTGGCAACAATAGAGAAACAAAAGGAAGTTCCATTGATGAAGAATCTAGTGCCAGTTGTTCTATCGCCAGACCTATGGGAATTTCACAGGATCTAGACAAAATTAGCAAAAAAGATAAAGGTAAAAGGCAAGACTTAAAACTCTCTTTGAGTGATGAAAAAATTGCACTACCTGCTTCCATATCGACTGAATTTATAAAGTCCCCATTGGTATCGCCGTCTCTATTGGATTTTTCTGGATTGGAAGGACCCAGGAGTCCCAGAATCGTAAGGAGTTCACCTACGCCTACATTGGAAAAGCAGGGACAAGTCGATTCGCAGAAAGCCCCTTCAGATTCCGATTCCAGTTCGGAGAGTCATCATAAAATAACAGCGCAGCTTTGCAATCCGGACGTGAAGAAACCTAGTCCTATTAAAGCAGAGAAAGCACTGACTGAAGACTCAGAGTCTAGTCTTTCAGGTGCACAAAAGAGAGATTCAAATTTACCTGTATCCAGGTCTCTAGATTCTACTGCTCATAAAAAAATAGCTAGGAATACGAAAATCGCAATAACTGTTTCGCAAGATGATCAAAATCAGCAAGTTAATATTGACGGTGAAGGAAACGACTCAAAGAACGGTCACAAAGAGGTTACTAAGAAAAGGAGCCTTAATTCCGATCAGAAGAGTTCTTCGAAATCCAGCTTTGAAGCCACATCTAACCGGTCATTAGGCGTAGAAGACTCCAAGCCCAAATTTAAGAAGGGTAGACTGCGAGATGAACAAAAGAGCTCATCAAAATCGAGCGTTGAATCTAGAGGTTCTTTGAGTGTAGAATCACGTGGGTCATTTGAAACTGAATCGAGTTCAGGCTCATTGGGTGCGGCCTATCGTAGAGGAGATGCTGAAAAAGAACTGAAGCCAACTTGGAGACCGTTTCTTGTCGGATCTGGAAGCGAAGGCAGCTCCAGTATGGAAGAAGGGTGGATACCGGACCCTGACAACTTCGATCCGATGCCCAAAGAATTGTATGACTATAACAACCAGCGTTCTATCGATGAATTTCAAACGTTTGCCGCTGCAAAGAATCCGTCGCTGTCCGCGGGGACTTCCAAAGATTCAACGGAAGCAGATTTCACAGATGAATTAAATGATTTCCCTGTTAATTTTTCATACCCATCCGTCAACACGACTGTTTCAACACCTGACCTGGTCATGAATTACGGACCTAGCTTTGCTATCGCCAGAACTCTGTCACGTATATCTGAACGCAGTACAAATTCTGAGAAATCGAGCGGTGACGATGACTCCACCAAAGCGACATCTCACTCTGACAGTTTGAATGACGAGTCGGTAGTCTCTAGCGACCGTCAAGCGAGTTTGAGTTCAGACCCCCCCAGTCACACGAACCAAGCATATATTTCCGATGCAGATCGGAGGACCTCTGCTGAAATGCCTGACATCCCGATTGATCAAGGACTGGCTGATAAAATTTACGAAATGTACACGAGTCAGAGTGATAATGATCCAAACCGAAAGAGTCGATTCTCTGTCGAACGAGTCAGCGAAGGAATGTATTATCCGACAACGCCCAACAATGCTAAAGAAACAAAACCAAAAATGGCTACTGATAAAAAGGGTAAGAAAACTAAACCGATTTTGGAATCTAATTCAAATGCTGGCAGTCAAGAGTCTGAAGATTGGCCATTACCGGAATTGCCGAAACCGCCGGAGCCGAATTCTGTTCAAAAGAAAGATGACAGTCCGAAAGATGTGGAAATATCTCCACGTAACCCCAAATC
Source organism: Himalopsyche phryganea (assembly GCA_022494535.1). Lineage (NCBI taxonomy): Eukaryota > Metazoa > Arthropoda > Insecta > Trichoptera > Rhyacophilidae > Himalopsyche > Himalopsyche phryganea. The sequence continues at coordinate 5,547,994 of JAGVSL010000025.1, forward strand.
AATCTTCTGGAGAACGCAGTCTTTTAAATCTGTCGATTCGGAATGCTGGCCGTCTCCGCCTTCGAGTTTATTAGAGACTCCCATCGTAGAAAATGTCAAGACTTACTTCATGGACTCTGATAAGCCTGAAGAAGCGCATAAGGTTTTATTGACTGATTCAAATACGACAGATAAAAATACTATTGAAGAAAACCATGAATCCGATGATGAAAATAACACATTGAACAATGATGATGATGTCTACAAAGACGATGACCATGATATTAAAGGTGACTTGTACGATTCTAAAGACAATTCGTTGAGTGCAAGTACTGAACAATCCGATGATAACATATTGGCAGATAAATCTGCGAAATCTCCCGAATCACACCCAGATAACAGTTTAACTAAATCTCCAAATTTAAGACCGCCTATTAGGGCCATTTCCTATGAAGAAACGAGTTATATGGTCGAGCCATTAAATTTACATGAGGAGGGTTCCTGTCTGAAGGGGGCCATAGTCCCAAATTATGACCAAACCTGTTCAGGATCCGGTTTGAGCTCTGCAAGTTGCCTCAGAACATTTGATATCGGAAGCTGCTGTTCGCAGAATCATCCGAAACTGCTGAACGTCGAAAACGCATGCGAGAAAGTAATCATAGCTCAGCCGACGAGATCTCCTCAGAACCATAGTCCGGTTTCAGAGGATGATAATTATTTTAACGATGACGTATTCGGAGCAGCAAATAAATCTGGGGTTTCCCCCGAGACTGAGAAATCTCTGCATCCGTTCACATCACATAAATATTCACACGGCTCAAATAATTCTGATACATCAATAGACGATATTCTTTCACAGAACACCACCTTGGAAGAGCTCGGTTCGAGATTGAGCGTTACATCCTGCAAAAGGTGTAGTCATAGCAGTCATTCGGAGGAAGAGACCAGTTCTCTGGGAACAGATCTTGATGGGACAGTTAAAATGGGGGTCCAACCAACGAAATGCACCCACAGTTCTCATTCAGAAGATACTTCGATCGGTCTGAGTATATCTGAGTGGTCGACCGGCACTAATACCGTACGGCAATATGCTAATTTATCAGCTTCCGAGAGTATCTCAGGTGTTTCTAACATTTCAGGAGCGAAGAGTGAGAAATCATCCGGTAATATGACAAACAAAAGCAGCGACTTTTCTTCAAATATAAGCTGTAATATTAAATCTACCGATAATAATGGGAAATTTACAATGCATTCCAATAACAAAAGCAATTCTGATAATCTCTCGTATGATATCAATAAATATGATAAATTATGTAGTTCGGAAACATTATCAGTTTCTAAGAAACACGTGGGGAATGATACTTCGAGTTCTGGAACTAAAAGCGATAGTACATTGACACTGGCGCAGTCCATATCGGAATGGTCTGCGAGCACCAGTAATACTTTAGTCAATACCACCAAAGAACCTGCCGATGTTAAGAAGTCTACCCCGGAAAATGTCGAACAAGAAATAAAACTTGAAAACGATAACTCTGATTCGTTCGCTTTCGAATTAGAAAAGAGTGCTGAGAACTCTCTAAATGAACCGTTTAGAGCTAAAACATCTATGGCGCACCGAAAGGTTGACGAGAAATACTATTCTCAAAGCGAGAGTGACAAATCGGATAAATCGAGTTCTGTCAGTGCTCCTTCTGGTGCTAAAATAGTTAAACCGGCTATCCCGGAGAAGCCTTTTGATATCAAATCATCCATGAAGACTTTCGAAAGGCCCGTCAAGAATCCGCCTAAAAGTCTCAGCTGCGAAGAACGATCGGGTAAAGAGTTGCTTAACTTCAACCAGAGGTGTCAGAGCGAGGACAGCGCGGTTATAGATCAGTATCAATTGGCTTCTCCTCGAGGAGAATTCTCGGGAAGGGTTCACTCTCAACTGTACAGTCAGGAAGAGAAACTCACCCTCAGATATCAGAGTCAAGACTTCGCAATGTTTCATGATAATTCAAATAAAGTCTTTATTCCACCGGCGTACAAACCGCTCACCAAACATTCAAGTTATGATGATAAAACCCTTTCAAGGCATCAGATTCGAGAGTATAAAAACACTCAGCAGTACAGACTCAAGACTAAGAGTAGATCATTTCACGAACATCTCTTGGTTTCACCTGACGGCGTAGGCATAAGCACATCTGAAATACCACAGCATCTGACCAAGGAAAATGTGACCAATCTGCCTGAGAATCTGCGTGCTATTGAACGAGCAACCAAAACTCCTCTGAAGTTGTCTAAATGCTCACCGTACTATTCAAGCAGCTTAAGTTCGGAGTCACCGCCAATCCAGACCTCAAAAGTGACAGCAAAAAAATCCGTTTTGGTCAGAAATCTTTCCATGAAGAGTCCGCCTAGCGGTAATGATACTGACAGTTCTCTTGACTTGATGCACGATCCGAAAGAAAGGATTCGAAGCTATCGAAGGAGGCGACAAGTGTCCGCAAAGAAAAATAAAACAGAAAAAGATAGGTACACGGAAATAAAAGAGAGGGACGTTTGCATGCACGATCTCATGGAAGAAGACACTCCGAAGAGTCAGAATTCATCAGAAGGAGATAGAACGTCTCATTCTGAACAATGTCCGACTGGGACTAACGACGTATCCACCAAAGGAGCGGAAAGCTCCGAGTGTTCGGAAGGTTATGTTCCTGAATTGGAGTCTGGTTCTTCTGAAATGTCCAAAACAGACTATCATGAATGCCAAAGAACAATGGAGTTCGATGAAAACCAGGAAGGATACGATGATCTGTACGCTAAAATTCCCAACATCAGGTTCGATGAACCATATCCGAGATTTGAAGAACAGGAGATGCGTTATCGAGGCTTAGATGACCGCTTCCCGAATATATCGGAGACGTTTAATCCCGGTTTTGAAGGGTTCGGGGCGTCAGCTGACGAAGATGAAATGGGCTATCCTAGATTTGACCGTCTTGGCCGTTTGAGACACCCTTATTTGGACAGCGAAGATAGAATGGATACAAACGTATCGTATCCCGCGCCCTCGGACGACAGGTCTGATGAGATCGGTTACAGAAGCGGAGGTAGCAGTAGGCGGTCTTCGGTGAAGAAAAAATCGAGCAAGAGTCCGTACAAGACGAGCCCGGAAGTCACTCCGTATAGAATGGAACCGGGGATGCATTATCAGGGAGAACGGTCAGGCGAACCGAGCAGGAGACAGCAGCCTATACAGCAGGAAGATTTCGACGACGAAGATGACGACGGCGCCGATTCCGAACTGCCGTATCATCTAGACTCTTTCGTTTATCAAACGAAAACTATTAAAAAGTCTCCCATGTCAGCGAGAGGGGGTAAGCGCACTTTTACAAGAGAAGACTCCATATCTGCATTCGCCGGCTATGACAGTCCTTCGGATCGAATAGGTTACGAAGAATTCTCTGACAGAACTTCGTATCCGGAAAATTACGAATACACTTCGTCGGGTATGTTCAAAATGCAAGAGGTGTATCCGCAGTATGACGATTACGAGATTATGGATCCAACGGATAGATATTATGATGAAACCGGTTGTTCGAGCAGGTTCCAAAGCGAGCCGCCCGAATTTGAAACCGATCACACGTCACCGTTGGATCAATCGCGGTTCGCTCAAAGGCCCGGGTATAATTCGGAGCCCAGCTTCGAAGGCTCGGAGCACAGTTTCGACGTCTCGACCATCCCCCCGCCGTTGCTTTCAGAAGAAGAAGAGGAGGAAGACGATTCTGGCAATGACCAATAGGCGATTTCGTTGTTTCAATTGTGAGAGCACAATCCTTTCGGCATAGACTAATTAATTGTTAGGTAACGTTACATTTCGTGCACTTCCGCTTAGTACTCGAGCTTCGTCGTCGGGCGTAACTAATTTTATTTCACGTTAGAGTATTGGAAATGCATCAAGGAGTGGAAATTGAAACGTAGACTTTATTTGGATTAATTTATAATTAAAGTAAATTTATAAACGTATTGTCACACGCAAATTTCAGGCGAAAGAGAGAGAAAATAATCCACATCTCTTCTACAGATCGACACATACTTCGTACAATTGACTACAATACGATGTTCCTTCTCATATGAATTGTCACAAAGTTAGATATTATCAAAATACGAAATTACTGTTAGTTTCTTATGATAATCCGAGTATTAATAGACTACCCTTGTATATTGTTTTCATTTTAAATATAGTTGAAAAGATTCAGTACAATCTAAGCGGCCTATATTATAAATGATTCTGCTATTACATGTTTTCGTTCTATGCGCTCTTCTGACAGTTTGTTCACAATTCGTGAAATATTTTACCATTTTCACACTGTTTGCTATATGTTTGATATAATTCTCGCTTAAAACTTCGAGCCTCTTCACACCAAATCAAATAATATATTTTATCACTTATTATTGTCAATGCGTGCATCACCATTTCATTACGCATAAATGTGTCAAAATAGTTAGGTTTTACTTAGTTACCATTTAATTGTTAGCTAGTTCTTTGATCAGTATTATGAACATTAATTAGGTTATGTCATTTCATTATACGTGAGCTTTCGTATCTTATCAATCTGAAGTTTGTTGCGCATGGTTAAATTAATAATGCATTATTGTTAATGCAATAATTAACACTACTAAAAAAAGCAGTTTTTATTTATATTGTATTTTACATCGCTCCGTGAAGGTCTGGTTTTATATGCCAGATCGAAATACTTATACTTTTCTATTGTATTTGAACAAATTTGTGTTTTGAACCTAAATATATGGTAATTATCGGATTGTTGTTTGCTTAAAAATGATATTTTTCATCGAAAACTACACAAAATGATGTGTTAAGTTGGGTTACGTTAGGTTTGTTCTGGTTTTGTTTGTTCTACACTAAAACATTTAATTTTGCATACTTTCTGAAACGATCATCAAGCTGTCATGTCACCACCATTGTTTCTTCATACGAACTGTGCAGTTTTATTAGGCTGGTACTTTGAAAGTTTGAGACATATCATCGTTAAATTTATATTCTATCGTTTCCTTTCATCATTCACAAACATTTTCCATATATTTAGGTTGATAAAAGATTGTTCTACCCTAAAACATTTAATTTTCATGTAGTTTTCGGTGTAAAGTATCATTTTAGGTCATGTTACGACTATCCGATATATACCAAATATATTATATCAGTTGCAAAATATCCAGAGATTTATTATAACTTTATGTTTGACATAAATGGAAATTATTTCTGTACACAATATATCGGAACTTATGTATAATAATTATTATTCTGAATCAACTGTCAAATCTGGCTGAACATATTCCAAAAAATGTTAATTCAACAAAGCTATTATGTTTGATATAATCAATCAATAATGCAGACTCTTATTGGATCAAAAAGTGTGGTTTTTATTTTAGTTGTGAATTAACCCTCTATACCTGACAATTACGAGATCGTTAAAATTTTCATAAAACTAGAGTTAAACCAATATAACATTGTACGAAGATAATGGATTGGTTTGACTCTGAAATTGATGTTTCTTTAATTTGTTTTGTATATCAATTAACTCTTTTCTGTATTAATGTAACAAGTTCCAATGGCATTCATTGATCGGTTATCTTTATTGTGTTGACTTATACAATCACTGCAAGTTTTTGACATTATACAACTGAAATAATGTAACAATTTCTGAATGGAAAACTTTAGCTCACTTCATGTCAGTCAATCATGCCATAGCAAAAAGCAATCGGTATCTCTTCAATGATATTCTAATTGAATAATTGGCAGAAAGTAAAATAGTCTCTTCTAATAAAACTTTTAATGTACGCACTAATATATTTGTTACTCTTGTTTTCACGAGATATTAATGGTGATTGGTCTTATGCCCAGCAAAGCAAAGCTTCGTAATAATATTGTGGATGTTGAGTGCGAAGGTCTTTGACAAAAACCTGAAGTTAATGGAATTTGTTGGATTTTTACAGAATATACTTCGTATATAGTAAACATAAAAACGAATCATTTGAAATTAACATTTTAAACAAAAGTAGTTATTTAAAAAAAAAATACTATAATCGATAGATTTTATAATGTATTTTATAAAATCAAAAAATGTTAAATATAAACTTTCCTTTTGATATGGTAACAATACTCAATGCTAACTAAATGTATTTTAAACGTAACCTTAGTTAGTGAGTACAAAAAGCGATTGACGTCTCGTAGATACACTGTTTTTACTTGTTCATACGTCGCTATTATAATAAAAAAAACAAACGGGCGGATACACGTCATAAACTGAAAATGTAGTAGAACCAAATGAGCTAATGGCGTAACGAAATTATCAATATTCAAGTGTAATTTAAGACATTGACTGAGGGTGCTTGATGGAATTTCAATATCAAATTTAGATTATTGAGATTTTGTACACTTCCATGTATTTTGTCACTAACGACCCGGGTTTCGCCTTTCGGCATCTTCAGGTATTCGAGCACACGAATGGACTCGAACTGACAGTCAGTTCGAGTCCATTCGTGCCGAAAGGCGAAACCCGGGTCGTTAGTGACAAAATACATGGAAGTGTACAAAATCTCAATAATCCAAATTTAATATACAAGTGATTGACTAAGTTTGCCTTTGAAAACACCATAAATATTCAATAAATCCACAACCTGTTTATTAATGAGGCTTATAATTTGTGTGGAAATTTGTTTTTAACATAAAATTTTATTTAACAACTTTGTTATTCCACTTGAACATGTTAAAATTTGCAATAACAATGTCATCTTTATTAATTTTACATTTAAAAAGGTCTACATTGAAGTCTTACAGTCATGCTGGCACATTGTACAAGATAATTATTTTTTTGCCCATGGATGACCGACCGCTATACAAGTCATGAACACTGCACGGAGATTCGAGCCTCATATAGCAGCTGATTTAAGAATACTTATTTGATATAGCTAGAGCCACAGGAATTGTTATATATTTTATTAATTAAAATATATTATTTGTGTCAATAGAAAATTTTGGATACTTGGAGATATATTACTATCCATAAATATATGTAAAGAAGAAATCTGTCAAATATCCAGAGTTTTTCTCTATAATTTTTGGCACGGGTAAAAGTTTCAAGCCGCCCTGAATTAATTTGTAAACAATAATGATAAAATAATTGTACAACACAATCCGTGTGTTGGCTTGTCTATAATGGACACTACAACACAGCAATTGTGTCGTATACATAGAATGCGTTACATGATAAAATCTTGTTGATGATTTGGTTGATTCATCATCATCAACCATTACTGTTTACAACTTTCTGCCTTAACTTCTGAAAAGAAAGATCTAATGATAGATAATTGTCTCCTACGACACTGTTCTGATGTCGAGTTTCCCCGCTTTCTCTTGGATTACTGTAAAATACAATCCTAGTGGTCATTTTACTTCAAGTGTTACAAGTTTTTTGCGGCAAACATTTTATCGGTTTACTTGTATATAGCTGATTAACTTATTCATTACTGTGCATATTTTGTTTCTACTATATTTTCAGACTGACAGAAGTTTTCCTCGGTGTTTTCTAAGAAATTGGTGTAAAATTTTGTATTTTATTCATATTACACCAAAAATAATTAATTACTATAATTCTAATACGTTTTTTAATTATAACTAGCACAATTTTATCATACCTTATTCTAAATATGTACGAGATTCATATTATATTGCGTGTTTCAATTTTTTGTGCTCTGGTAAATTATTTATTTAATTATTGGAAAGATGTGTTGACAAAACCTAGTCACAGTAGGTTTCCTGACAATGTTGCCGTAATAACAACAAAAAAGGTCACTGACAAAGTGTTTTATTTTTAGTGTTTATTGAATTGAGTTAATTATATTCGTAAAACAAAGTACCTACACAAAAGATGCAATATTTGAAGCAATATAAACCATTTCTCAATGTAATACAAACTTATCTATATTTATTAATTGATTCCATTTATGTTAATTATCAACTAAAAAAATCAATGCTTTTTTTTATCGTGGCTTTAAATCACAGATAATTTTATACGCTGTTTGCTGTTATGTGCAAACAACTTCAAAACTTAATTCAGACCAATGAAAAAATATTTTTTTAAATATTAAATCAATCATTCAACTGTTTGCATAGTATTACATTAAGTTTGATGCTGCGTTATCTTCAGGTTAATCTCTTACACGTCTTAGTCTTCCAGTCTGTTAATGTAATCACCAAAGTATTATTGATACATTCCTAAAGTAATGTGCCAAAAAACTCTTCCTTATACACAGTTGACGAAATACAAACGATCAAGTCATTGTTTTTAGATTTAGAAGTGCTTGACTTAAGTGATATCCATTTCACTCACTACAATGCATTTATATGTAAGAACAGAAGAGTGTCAACCATTTAATATCGTTTTCTTAACAACGCTGTTTCTCATATACTAGCAAGAAAGAAATATACACAGTGGAAAACGGCCTAGTATAAGTAGAAAGTATTTCACTTACTTCATTTGATAAATTAAGTAAATGCATTTGAGGTTATGTTTTATTCATTAGTTTACAGAAACTAACAAATAACTGTTTTGTCTATTTCTAATATACAATGGAAGAAAATTGCAGATTTTTATTGTTCAAGTAGTTGACATTGAACTACATATAACAGACAATATCAAGGTAGTACATCAAATCAAAAAAATATTACCATAACATAACCATAGATTAAAGAATTTCGCGTAGAGAGTTTACATAAAAATATATATCTGTTATAGGTCACTTATGCAACCCTATTCTCAGATTTATTAGAGTTGGACACAGACAATGCAGGGTCAGCAAGGCTCAGCCCCTTTACATAAAAAATATTGACTTTTGTATTTGTTCTATACATATTTATTATGTTGGTACTAAACATAGCCGGTATCGTAATACAGGAAGGAGGTCAATGGTTACAAAACTTTTCATCAAGAGATAAATGAGTAACAAGATTTCTTTTGCGAAATATATGTATAATTTATTTTACACTTAAATTAATCAAAGAAATTTAAAATCAGTTTGTTTTGGTGTAAAGGTGTTAAGGCTCTGATAGTGTTCGGACACTAATAAACCTGAAAATGGGACAGATGGTACTTGTAATGACCCTATTTATGGTCATCTAAATTTGCAGATAGAATACTTTACGTGAAGCTTGTCGATATATAGTTTTTGATGGTAAAATACATAGTTAACGAAATATATCTTGGCAATTTGCTTTTACCATAGAAAGTCGAATGTAACTAATTATCAGCAGATATAGACAGGCGAAAGCTTGACAAAAGAATTTTTAAATATTCATCATGTCTGTCACGGATACATGTTACATTTTTTTCGAATAGATCAATTCATTTATTAGGATAGCAATTTCAAGGTAATGACAGCTTTTAGTAGAATAAAGTCAGGTGTGCACACGGATGTTTGACAAAATTTCAAATACCCATCATTTTAGCAATGAATGTGCCAAAGATGTACTTTAAAATAGCCAATATTTGCGTGTAGATAAATAAAATAGCTCTATAATAAAACCAAATGGTATCCGGGTTGCTCAAAAAGGAACGATTAGTTGCAGTTATTATTATATCTGGTGGCATAGAAAATAAAATCACAATCAAGAAGCGTTTGGTGTTTTCCACACTGCCCAATGTAGTGACAGCTCAGAACGCTCATCCAAATATGGCAAAGACATACTTTTATCTTACAATCTCTGAAAAAGACAATTGAGCGATTAGCTCACTTCCAGTTTTTATTTAAATTCATGTATCAGAAATTTGCTATTTAGAATCTGTTTCGATTTAATTGCAGTGAATTCCATATATCCTTTATATATTAGGTTGATGTATATATAACCTCATATTTTTTTAAGAAATCGAAAGTTAATTCCCATTATTACTAATGACTGTCTGGCATTGTTCTATCTTAATCCCATTAGAATAAAAACTTTCAGGTTTCGTCCTCATCTGTTGGATTAAATTTTTTTCAGTTTAAATAATTTTGTAAAAAATAAAAAAAGTGAACATCAGAAGGGACTAAGTCAGGAGAATAAGGTAGATGCTTTAAAACATCCCAATTGAAATCTGTTAATTTATGCTGTGTCATCATTGCAGAATGAGGCCGTGCATTGTCGTGATGAAAGACGACACCTTTGCGATTGATAGGTTCAGGTCGGTTTTTTACGAGTTTCGAGTTTGATTTTTGCAGCTGTCCACAATATCTCTCAGCATTAATTGTTTGGTTAGGTTGCAATAACTCGCAACTTGTGATATAGCCCTTCATATCCCACGAAACACAATCTTTATCAGCTGTTGATAAATTCTCAGATCTGAATTTAGCAAACCGTCGTTGACTGTTTCGATCATCGATAGCATCTCTGCTGTACACATCACATAAGTTTTTGGTTGCCACTGTTTCATTATGGACTTATTGAATTAAAAAAGTAAACTGTCGAATATGCACTTTTATCGTGACATTTTAAAAAGTCACAAGGGCTCTGTATAACTCGATCGCTGAGTTATACAGTTGGATCGCAAAATGTTGGAAGGACACTAAACACAGATAATAGTTCATAGTCTGTGTAAAAATACGACGGAACTTATGCATCAACCTAATACACGCTGTCATAAGAAGTTACGTAACTATTAACTATCTAAAAGTGACGAGTTAGATTTCTGGGACTATATTCTTGGAATCAGACACTGAAATTTTACGCAAGCATTTTGATATTTCGGCTCTAATTTACATATCTGCTTCCAATGTGTAGTGTTATGGACTCCAAATTCAACTAATTAAATGAAAACTGATTGTATGATTAGATTTTCTATGTCGCCAAGTACATATATATATATATATATATTATTATACATATATAGCAAACAGAATAGATAATTTTACATCCATCAGACACCAACTAAAGATCTATTTAAATTAGTTTAAGGTATTTATACTGTGAATTGTTTTAATAGCACGATTTTAATAAATTATTATACATTATGTAATAATAACTGGCACTTGCAAATTATGGAAAATTTGACATTCCATAAATCAGTGGAATCTACCTTTCCCTTGTCACCAGTTTTAATTTGGTCACAAGCTCCAATCATTTTGTGTAAAAATCATCATTAATATTTGAACAATTTAAACTGGGAATGTTCCCGTGAGTTTTGTAATTTAGGCTTTGATATCGAGAGGTCAATTCTAATTAGTATTTAATGCTTCAAATCAATAAATTTAAACCTATTATGCAATTAAAATTATTTATACAATGATATAACAGTAGGTTAACCGGAAAATATGACATTTTTAAATGAAACATTCAAGTATTTTCAAAATACTTAAAATATAATTTTCTTTATTGAATATATATTGTCTCTACCGTTCTGTCAATTTTTTAATACCTCTCAATACAATTTACCTGATTTCAAGGCAATACTAAAAAAAAGACTTTTTCAACCAGTTGTGGTATTTTAAAATATACAATTTTGAAACACCTTTATAAAACTGTATATCTTTTTAATATTATTCTTATAATGTCGTTCTATTAACAGAGAACAACAATAACCCTTACAGCGCGAACGAATTACGATAACGAATTTATTTTCAGTCAATTGATCTGTTAAAACGCTCACCATGGCTAAAAATAGATCAATTTCAACAGTAAAATTATGTGAAATATATATTGGTTATTCCAAATACATCAAGAAGTAAACTAAACTCGGTCGCATTCTCGGTAAAATAAATCAAAGAAGATGAAGCTGAAAAATATTTAACTTACGACCTTGCAAGCGAAATGACTGCAACCAATCCAACACGCACACAAGCAACTGACTGTTAATGCTGCGTATCGACAGTTCAAACCTGAAATTCGGAAGACTGAATATCGAGAGCTCTTTTCAAAAATATATTTCCTTGTTTTCAACTTGACATTTTCATGATCTATTGCATAATTTCTCTACCTAAAGGTTTGAACTATTTTTTAAAGCATATATCTTTTGTTTCCTTTTATTTTGGTCGGAAATACGAGATAAAGTCTTGGACATGTCCCGCGCGTTCATCGGCTTAAGAAATATGGAATATGTTAATTTATTGAACACAGTAAAAAACCCAATATCACATCATTATTTGAACAATGCCTATCGCCGTCTGTCAAATTCACATGTTGAGTCTTTGATATTTATGGGTGGGGGGTTTGTCTTAAGTGAATTGATGTAGTCGTGACATGTGGATGACAAAACTCACAGCTACGCTCCGTGTTTACTTATTTAAATATTAAATTGAAATCGAGCAAGCACATTCGGTCGATAGAATTAATTATACAATATTAAAATAATATCACACGAATATAATTATGTATATGTTTGTATCTACGTATTTATATAGTATATTATATATATCTCATTACCATAGTGTTAGTGGATACGTATTTAATTTAGTCACTAGCAAAAATATTACTTTAACATATATATATAAATAGTGATCATATTTATTCGTACATATAAATAAATTGTTATAAAATGAATTGAATTATAAATTTAAGTAACTTAAGCACAATCATTCCTTGTACACTAAGTTATATAAAAAACTAAATAGATGTACGGAATAAAAAAAAATGTCAATAAATTTTAATATCTTGATTGTTTATAACATTTCAGTTCATTTCAGGTGAAAATCATTTATACATCAATTGTTTATGCTGTCATAAAGACTTGATTATGTAATTATTGTATTAAACTACCTCCATAAATAAAGACAATGATGAATGGAACGGTCTGACTAATGAAACATTAACAGTGGTTTCCAACGTAGTTATTTGGTTTACAATGTTATCTTAATCCGCTGAATGCTGACGCCTCAACTGTTGAGACTGCAGATTTTAGTGTGTTCATACCTGATACTCAAATATATAAGAGTGTTAATACTTTTTTGCACTACCTAATTACAGTAGACTCCCCGACAATATGTTAGATAGAGGGCAAACTATCTAGGAGAGGGTTATCGCGACTACTAAACTCATATTAAATCAGAGGATACGCGTGCAGGGAAAGAGTATTTTAACGCGTATTCTAGGAATACTGTATTGTATTAAGATATAGTCTGAATTGTCCTGATAATCTTCATAAATTTGGCCAACACCAACACTACTGAATTAATTTTTGAAATAATTGGTATTGGAATATCCTTTAAACGGCTCAGCAGTGAACGGGTTAAAGCAAAATAATTCATTAATAATTGTAAACAAAACTACATGTGTTTAAATTACAGTTCATGTGCTATTTAGAATATGTCTTTAAACTTATGACAGCAGAACTCTACTAACAACCAAGTCTTTTTCTCAAATCTGCATTGATGATTTGATAGCATATTATTTGACTGTTTGCCATCAAATTGTCAGTTCCATCTTTCATTTACTAAAAACAATCGAGAACGATTTTTATACTAATCATCCAATCATTGTGTTTATGCCAATTTTTCTGATTTTTGTGGTTGTCAACCTTTAATAAATTAAAAAAGACTTGTATGCTGTAATCACTCAAAAGCAGACATCGCAATAATAACTTAAAAAATCCGATGTTTCTCATACTTCCTGCTGTCAGCAGTTGTTGTCAAATTACCACATCATCCAATATGTACCATTGCAATTTATGACGGATTTTAACACGAAATCTTGATTGTGAACTGGCGCAAAAAGTATGCAATATTACTTACAGTTTTGTGAGAACTATGTCTGGAGTAGTCTCAATTCGTACTGATGAAGAATTTAACGTATCTTGTGATAATTATGTGTTGTCTCATGTTGAAATACTCACTACCTGCTATCGCACAAATCAAAACTTCCGAATAAATGTGCCAATTTATTAATGAGAAAAAGTTTGAGTATCACTGATATCTTACTCTACTTAAATCGTACTCCATATTGGATATTATAAATACTGTACTTTTTTTTTCGCATGACAATAATTGACAAAATATTTTTTTTAAGTAATTGGCAATCCACAATATTTATCGATTATATTAGTTCTCATTGTAACACTGCTTTTACTCATGAACGATATTCATTTTAATATTAAAATAATTTACATTGTATGCATACATAAGCAATGGCGATAAAACGAGAGATTTAAAAAGAATTCTTCACTAAACAATATAGAATTTTTTTAATCTTGTTGTCAATTAGTAATACTCGGACAATGTCAAAACATCGTGAATTGCTAACATTTAATAATAAAAATAATGTTGCCAAAGACATAATAAGATTTTGGTGTGGTTTAAAATATAATGTATAGTTTGTGTCCCTTAGTACCTGTTTGTATTTATTATGTTGGTAAAATTGCCTTTATTGAATTCAATATAATATAAAGTTGGTATTTATGCTATTATTTAGCTTAAAAATTCTTGACAAGTCTTACATTCATTTATATATCTTTAAATCGTCGCCTTGGGTAAACACGGTTCCATCTGCTGTTTTTTCACAAAAGCAATTTTTAATGCAGTTTTATTTGCATTCAAAATACGGTTTTACCTTACAATTGTCCGTCAATCTATCAAAATTTTAATAAGAAAAATGTTCTATCTGAAAAACATACAAATTTTATAGTGCATCAATGTTCCATCTGCATACATAAATAATTAGAAGGAAATCACAGTCTCTCAAGCGGTTGTCTCTTTTATTCATGTATGTGGATGCATAAGTGTATTTTATTCAGAAAGTTGTGTTTTCTGATATCTCAAATTGAAATAGTTTTAGTTTTTGCAGATAGAACCTTGTTTACCCAAGGTGACGAAATGACAGTTGTGTTTTTCAATTTGAAAATAGAATGCGATACCCTTTTGCTTTTTTTTTAAGGTGACATGTCAATTTGATCACAAACAAGCAACATTCTCCTTAACGGTAGTTGATTTCCGATACGCTTCTGTCAAATAGATTAACATGAAAATAATACGATAAGGCAGAAATCAATTGAAAGGGTAAATGCATTCAAATTTTGACTTTGCTGACACTGGAACGGAACAACAATCATAAATTTACTTGCAAAAATTGACTTTTATGTTTTCACCGATAGATTGTTCAAGAATATTGCCATAGGCATAAACGTAACCTGTTTTAAATAGTCTGTAAACCTTTAAGTACAATTTTTAGTTACATATTTATAATATTTAAAATCTATGAGATGAAAATTGGCCTATTTCGAATTATTACAAATTTGTGTATTATAAGTGTTTGTTCGTTATCCTGGAATATACCGCTGCGGATGTATTATTAATTTAGGACTTAAATTGCATATGCGGTGTATAAGCTATCCTATTTATCTTTTTTTGATAGTTACAGTTTCTTAAAATATCTTAATGATATAGATTATCTTTTCAATACTCACAAATGAAAAAGAAAAAAAATATTATGTTCCGAAATGTGTTATTTATATATTATTAATTGCTTTTGCCTAAAGATGGAAAGATTGAGAGACAATGTTGAATACGTTTGGACATTGAGAAATCATTTAGGTCCTTGTAATACTATGAAAGTCGAATGTATAACCCAATAACAAATTAACGACTTATTTTCAAATATACAACTCGCTGTCAAATATAAAACAAATCGAAGCTTTTTTTTAACCGGATGATTAATAATATGAAACTAAAAGAAATCAAATCCAATATTGTAAATACGAGAGTTGTGTTGTCTTAGATTTTAGGAAATCTGTGTTTGATATTTGAATGTGTTTAGTTAGTCCAATTTACTTTTAAACCTCGGTAGAAGTACCCAAAACTTGATAAATGATCATTGTTACCCGTTCCTTTCGATACTCGTGTGTGAATTATGGAATTTTTATATAAATAGAGTATGTTCGGTGTCAAATTTTAATGACAGTTCATTGTAGTTATATTTGTTATTCTTTTTGTGCCGTCACTCACAGGAGGCGAGCTATTATTTGAAACTGATTCAACTGTCTTGTCAAATGCAATTTCATTTTATTATTAAAAAAAATTTCAACCAAAATAAAGGAGCTCAGCAACGAAGATATTTTTAAATTTTAAGAGTCCTTTTGACAGAGCAATTATCAGCCATGTTTGTTGTTCTTAAGATTAATCCAAATTGCGAAAAAATCTCTCGAAACAGAATACATCTGAAAATCGCTATTTCACCATGGCAGAAATTTTAAAAAGAACGAAAACAAAAAAATTTAGATTGATTTATATCATTTGTTCAATTTATTGAATTCTGCCATTATTATACAATAAACTGTCGACAGTTAATTGTATAAAAACATTTTTATACAATTGACTGTATATATTTTGGTAGTTAACTTTATATCTTTTCTATTATGAGCTGTCATATCATTTGACGAAAGATATGTTAAAAAAAAAAAACCTAATAATGCTGTCTAGTATTAGTACCGAGTACGTTGATTTACTTTATGATCTGATTGTGATAGCTTAAAGTATTACCACTATTAATATTATTATTATATAAATGAATAATTAACCATGATTTCTTGTTAGATATTATATTTAAAACAAATTTATATACACGATATATAATTTAAATCATAAATAATTATTATAATAATACACTCAAAATGAATCCTTGATGCTAAAAGGTTGACGACTTGAAAATAATAAAAATAACGAATATAAATTACAAATGTCTTCTTCCTGTTATGTTTGTGATTTATTTATAATTTTCATAGAGAAACAGTCATAAAATTTATATTTTTTATAAGTTATCATTTTCGCTATATTACATTGCAGTTATATATATGTTAAGACAGTCTATAGCCACACCTGTTGACTTAACTAGCAAACTGCATACCAACATTTCAGCAAAATGTTCAGGAGAGTTTTAAAACTCAATAAATTCAGTTTTAACCAATGCTACCAATACGAATTTTACATATCGATGGCCCGGTTCCGTGGGATGATAAGTAAAAAATTTGATGTTTTAAATTAAGTTAGCCATTATATTCGAACACCGCTTTTCTACAGTTCCAAAAAAGTACAGTTTGTCAAATGTACAGGTTTTCTCTCAAAAGGCAGATATTTGCGTATGGAAATCAGCAAAATTTAATAATTTCTCTGTTCCATATACATACATATCAAAATATATTTTTGTGAATTGTGGCATTAAGGAAACAACCTTTAATCCTAAAACTATAAACTATTGATAATACAAATAATAAGCCATCACTTTTTACGAGTCAGTTAGATGAGTCAAAAGTTTGATCAGCCATATCTCAAAACTACAAATTTCTAGTTGTATCACTATGGAACTAGGCCATCGATATGTTATATGAATAATGCTAAATCATTATTCCTATAACATATGTGAAATTCAAAAATAGCATTGTTTAAAACTGGGTTTATCGAGTTTTAAAATTCACTCGAACATTTTGCTGAAACGTAGATTCGCAGTTTGCCTAGTAAAGCCGACGATATTCTGTGTAATGATACATAATTGCAATTTCAACTATAGTATGTTTTAATTTTATCAGGCATGTATCTGAATGGCCAACATTGTTGTTTTCAGTTACAGTGCCTACGGGTTTGAATCCCAGTCCTGACATTATCATAAATGAATTTTCAATATTTTTTAAACTCAAAATTTATTTAAATTTAAGCTTATATTTTTTTAAAATTACACTTTTTCTTTTAAATCTTAAATCTGTAAAAAAAACCTTTGAATACACTGCATTCTCTGAGAAAGGAAATAAAATCGTAAGTTTTTAGCATATCAATATTTGGCATGCTTGTGTTTGGTATTTTTTCAATTAATCGTTATTTTAAAATTATTTTGTACTTGTCCGTTTCTTTATTATTGTTTTTCTGAATATCTATTGAAACTTACAAATGATTTTTATCTCGTCTTTATAATAATCTATAGCGTACAATTTAATACTTTGTTTTATATTTTTTTTTATGTGAGTGAGATAATTTCATATAGATGTCGCTCACTAGTTTTAATAATATTATTTAATTTACCACCATTTCGCTGCAAATAATAGATGGCGCCTTTGTTGTATATTAAAAGGCGCATGTGCTGCGTTTTTGAAATTATATAAATACCCCATCTCTTCAAACAAACGTCATTTTGCTTGGAAGCTACTGACTACTAGAGTTCCTCTGGTGCCGAAGCTTCCTAGCCACTTTGTTAATCCTCCAAATTCATTCTTATCAAAACTATCTCTGCTGCAGCTTTGCGTCCTCAGTTAATTTGGTTCCCGATTAGTGAAATCCTACTGATACCGAACAATCGAAGCCATATCTGCTGGAGCACTGTATCCTCAGTAAGATCGGTCCCTGATTAGCGAAATCTTACGGATACTGACCAATCGAAATCATTTCTCTGGATCCTCAGTTAGATCGGTTCCCAATTAGTAAAATCCCAAGCAATCGAAACCATCTCTGCTGGAGCACTGCATCCTCAGTTAGATCGGTTCCCGATTAATAAAATCCTACGGATACCAAACAATCGAAACCATCTTTGCTGGAGCAATGCATCCTCAAGAAACTATCTTCTGACGGAACACTGCCTCCTCTGTTTGATCAGTTCTCACCTGATACGACTCTATGGATTCAGCATCCTCCGAACATCTGATACATTGTCAGATACCAACACTTTCAATCGCTAAGAGGGTTAACCGCTACGGCTTAACCCTTTGTCAACTTGACTCATATTCTACATTTCATGTTTTACTGTGTTCTACTTTGTTTGAACCTATAAAATGTCTTAAAAGACTTTACAATGAACGATTATCATTTGAGCCTTGAGAAGACTTCTCATGTTAATTGTGACATGTGATATACCTGGCTCCTGACCTATGGGGCCTGTGTAACAAAACTATTATTTAAATGTTATTTTCGTTACAGGTTTTAATTTTTTTATCCATTATTTTTTTCAGAAAATTAACTACCGATCCTTGTCCTAAAATTCCTAGACTTTTATTGATTTAGTTTTATTTATTTTTCTAGTTTTTATGTAGTGCTTAGAAACTTTGTCACTGGCTAAGCATGCAAAAGAAAGAAAGCTTTCAATTGTAGCAGATTTTGATTGCCTGTCTTAAATTTCTAAAAGTGGTAGTTTGCAACAAAATACAACGCAGTTTTGCACCAATAGTTATTTAATAACTTGGCATTTCAACAGATGGTTGTCCGCCCAAGGATGAGACTGATAAAATGGACACAAGCGCGGAAGGCTTTTTCCTCTTGCCACAGTCGCCTGCGTCAAAACAGGAGAGGTCTTTCTTTGCATCTACACCTAAAGTGGAGAACGGCCCCCCTAAACATATGATTCCTCCTTCGAGTCCTACAATTAGGGCTCCTGGGGAATTAGCCGATGACGCCGTAGTAAAGATGAACGGCTTAGGTAAGAAAATTCATTAACATCATTGAATTTGGCACAGATGAAAGGTGGGCAAAAACGGCTTTTTCAGCCAAATTGTATACCAAAGAATGATTTTTTGTACTTTCTTATATCTTGGCCGCTGGTAGAAATCGACACTAAAATAATCAATCAAGACTTGTAGCTGTTAGATGTAAGCTGACGAGTGTCATGGTTAATTTTATCAGAAATTCTGTGGAAATAAATACAATAGATATTATCAACTGTTTCGAAAACAATTGTGCGTGAATGTGAGGGAGGTTATTCTAAATGTCCTACAGTTCTATGAAGTTGGCAAGAATTTTTATTTTAGAAAAATATTTCTGTGTACCTAAATTTATGGTTTGAATCAAAAATTCCAAATGAACTGTGACAATTTTAACTATTTGGCTTTTACATCAATATATTCTGTGACAGGCTTAAAGTGCAAGCATATACGAGTTCTTTTGTCGGTACGGTTTTTGGTTATGCTGTAACCCATTCGTTTTTTTTTTTACAGACAAGCAAACTGGGGTAAGTCGGGGTCAACTGAACAGCGATTCCAGCTACAGCATCGATGTTCTCAGTGGAGGTGAAAGCGAGTGCGAGAGTCTTCGAAAACGGAGACCAGGAAGAGATGACACGTAATTGCTTTTATTATTAAAGGATTCCCAGATTTCCAATTCTCAACAATAGCCGGATTGACAAAATTAAAATTGGTAACTTAGTTATTCCAGCCAGTGTCACATATAAACAAAATTACCTATAATAACCCATAACATGCTAAAAAAAACAATATGCTTTCTGGATAAAAAATATTTACAATAATATTGGATTTTTTGTATGTAGGTTGGGTCGTTTGATGAAATCTCCATTGACTGGAAACGGTGTAATCA
The DNA here is from genome assembly GCA_022494535.1 of Himalopsyche phryganea. Lineage (NCBI taxonomy): Eukaryota > Metazoa > Arthropoda > Insecta > Trichoptera > Rhyacophilidae > Himalopsyche > Himalopsyche phryganea. The sequence goes on from JAGVSL010000025.1 coordinate 5,568,268, forward strand.
ACACAGAGTACACGCAGGCGGGAACCGAAACATTCGACGCCAAGCATGGCAAGCGGCACCACGCCGACAAGGCTTTCTACATTGCCAAAGAACTGTTGATGACCGAGAGAACTTACAAGAAAGATTTGGAGGTCATAACCGTTGTAAGTAGTATTTATCATGTACGGGGCTGTGTTCTGGCTCCGTTCCTCTTTATAATAATCTTCGACTTCATCCTGAGGAAGTCAATTCCACCCGACCGAGGTTTAACCGTTGCCCCCAATCTGAGGCTATGCGACCTCGAGTATGCTGACGACGCTGTAATATTTGACAAATCTGTCGAGGGTATTCAGGAAACAATGGACAGGCTGCAGAGTAACTCGTATCGCATTGGTCTCAAAGTCAATGCGAGTAAAACCAATGTGCTCTGCAACAGTTTCTGTCCAGACCCAGACTACCCTCTGACGAGCGCGGGGCAAGACATCGAGAGAGTCGAAGGCTTTAGGTACTTGGGGGTACACATCACGGGAGATGGCAATCCGCGTAAAGAGCTCGCAATCCGATTAGGGATAGCTGGAGCAACTTTTAACTCAATGCGGAAAGTCTGGGACTCACGGTTGTACTCGGTCAGAACCAAGAGCCACTTATTCAACGCATGCATCCTGACAGTGTTGCTTTACGGTTGCGAGTCATGGCACCTCACCAAGGCACAGGGTAACCGTATACTGTGCTTTGAAAACAGATGCTTGCGGCGAATACTAGGGGTACTGTGGTTTGATTTTGTCAGGAACTCGGAGGTAAGAGAGCGGACCGACCAGCCTCTTATTACGTCCAAAATAAAAAAGCGATGATGGACCTGGCTTGGACACGTGCTGTGGATGCCCCAGGGGAGCCTGAATCCTGCCTGTCTCTTCTACCAACCAGGTGGATTCCGTCGCCCTGGAAGGCCGCTGATGACCATCCATAGGATGTATTCGGCGGAGCTACTGGACGCTGGGATGATCTGGGAGGAGGCGAGGAGGCTGGCGGGAAACAGAGAAACTTGGAGGAACCGCGTGATGGCCATATGCTCCGAATAGGGAGCGGATATGGTTAAAAAAAAAAAAGTGATGTCCATGTGGAGTATATGGGTAGCTAAATGAGCGAGGATTTTATGATGAATAGTAGCAAAGTCAATCGGTCGACCTACCCTTTTATTTTAACTGACTACAAAGCGTGCAAAAATTTCCCTTTGAATTTCAACTTGAGAAACGGGCGAACACAAAGAACTTGCAATACAAGTATATTGTGTATGTATCATCAAATTAGCATCAACAAAGTTGTTTTTTGGTAACCATGTCTGCTCTCAATGTAGATATAGATTATAATAAGTGATGGGTATAATGACTTTGTCACAAATATGTCAAGAAGTTGCTGATGAGTACTCCAAATTATTAAAAGAGATTGTTGAATTTTAGAAGGTCTTCCAACTAATCCAAGATACGCTAAGAAATCTCTGTGATGTTAAATACAGAGCAATGGACTTTGAAAAACACTATAAATATGATGACCGTATGCAGGGCCATCTGTGAATTTTTCAAATAAATTATAATATATTGTTAATAAAATATGTAGTTTTGTATTAATGAAAGTACCTAGGTTATATTATTATCTATTAAATTGTGTTCAATAAAACATGAGTTTTTTAACTTTTATTTATTGTTACCACTTGTTGTTATTAACAAAGAATACTTTATTTTAAAAAACATCTCTCTTCATTTTATATAGCTAATCATTTTTTATCTGCGCGGATTCATATATTGATTTTATTAAAATATCTTCACCTGGTATATTGAAATCATTTCATGTATGTAAAAAGTTTTAAAGTTTCCTAAATTACCCATGTATATTTTTTCAGTGGCTTCGTGGAGAGCTCTCGTCTGAAATAGAAGAAGACATATGCAGAGGTCCACTCTGGGCACCTCTGGAAGCTTTGGCAGTATCGCAAGCCGGAGTCCTGCGAGTGCTTGAAGCCCGACTGGCTTCCAGACCTTCGGGAACCTTGGATAACAATAATTCTGACGCCGGACTCCCGATGCAATCATTGGAAGCTAACCGTACTGGAACTCTAATGCTGGCATTCCTCGAGGAAACATTGCCGGTAAAAAGCTTATTATTTTCTTCTTTGGTTGTACACACTAAATTGACTTCTCTCAACTCATCCGTGCTGAAGAGATACCTCGCACGCCCCTACAATCATTCACCTCACGCCCCAGAACACACGTGTGTCCACTTATGTATATTGTTCAAAATCTACAAAAAACTAGGGCAGGATTAGTATTTGAATAATAGCTCCCTCTATATCCTTTTTTTTATCAAATGGGTGAGAGGAAATTTTAGACCTCACAGATATGTGATGTCTAAACATGACCTAAACATACCTTTTGAACATGAATCCAAATAATATTCAAACATGATATTGAAAATCTTTAATATACGGCAGCAATCCCCCCCCTGTTGGCAACCCCATGGGTCAAGGTATGTGAACTACCTGTTCCGAGCATGTGGCTAAAACACAATGCGTTCAAGTTACCATCCATTCTCTTTCCTTCCAAGTCATGTAAGCTTTCTGTAAACCTGTAAGATGACAGAATCCAGTTGGCTCTGCCCCCCCTGGAGCATCCGCAGCATGCCCCTGTCTGTAGCCAGGATCATCGCTTTTAAACTTACTAAAGTCCAAAGTTTTCAGCCGAAACATTGTTAAAAGAAGCTTCAGTTTTAAGGAAAAAAATTCAGATAAATTTTTTAGCGATATAGAAAAGTTTAGCCATTGTAAAAAAAGTATTAAAATATACAGTGAGTGTTTGATTCTTTTACCTTCTGTGTACCCTAAAGTTTAACACCTCACTGGTATTATTTGACACGTCTATTGAGTCCGATCTCTTATCTCTGAATCCCTGAGAAAATCAAGCTCACATACCCCAAGTATGTTTTGCAAGCATCTGTGTATGAACCTCAATAAGGTTAGCTTGAATGAAGCCTGACGAAAATGTTTGAACCCTTGACCGACTAACCAAGAGGAAAAAAAACTTGAGCCTTTGCCACTCAACTGCATTTAATAGCAATCGATTATGTATCAATTAAAGTTCTTTCTAAAATTTGTGCTTCTTTTTTACAGTGGTACGAAAAATGGATTTGCGAACATCTCAGCTCACTGCAACGCCTCGAAGAAGCCTGTCACAACACTCCGTCTTTGGAGAGACTGTGCAGAGATCTCGAACACTACCAGAGAGCTTGCTATCTTCCTCTTTCAACTTTTGCTCTCAAACCGCTGTATAGACTCCTTCATTACCGACGTTTGCTGAAAAGTGAGTTGAGCAACATTTTGATGTAACCCAGGTGTAACACAGCTCAAAACAGAAAGTAATATGGCCAAAAAGCATCTATATTTTAGTACATTTTTGACTCCAAGTTCAAATTTACAATTGTAATGATAGATGGGTGAAGTCAGAAATGTCGGAAATTGTCATTTTGAGATACAGTCAAACAAAAGTTTTAAAAATCCACTTAATCTTCTTAATGCTGATTAAGCATCTAGCATGTAATCATATACATTAGAGTGATTACTCGCTCACCACATTTGATGTTATTTATGAGTTTGTATGGTTCTAAATGATCGAATACATATGTAGCACACCACATTTGGTTGGTTGAATACCATTTGTTGACTTATTAAGCCGTGTCACTTGAATTCATAAATTATGAGGATAAAGTTGCGTTGACACTGTTTGTTTTGTTAGTATATCGATAATTTTATTCAGAGACTTATTTTCAAATCGTAACAAAGTGAACATAATAACATCGTCAATAATGCTTGAAAACCAATAACATTAAGTAAAATAAACTGAAAATAATGTGTGTATTAAATAAAACTTTTAATTATATATATGTGGAATGCACCTTTATCCAGCATCGAGACGCTATCTCTTCCAGCATAAAAATAAAAAATAATAATAAAACTTTAGGAATATGTGATTCCAATGTTGTATGTTGACATGATTAAATCGCAGGACGGATGATGATCAAGACGAGGTCGGTAATGCAGTCCGGATTAGATGTTACACGGTCGAAAGATACGAGAGACTGACGATCCTTTTTCTATATTCTTTTCTCGTTGTATTGCGTTTTCCAAATATTGCATTTGATGTTTCCCACGCTTGAAGACAGTCTCCTTTTACAATCACGTATTTACTCATCTTTGCTCTCAGTAATATCACATTTCGCAACTGCTGTTGTGTGAAATGATGACATGGTATAAGTGTCATTCTATAGGAACATTTTCTTTACATACAATTATAATTTTCGTTGACCGAAGACGAACCATTTTCAGATTTCACATTTCGCAAATCCGCGGCGTCATGTATCCCTACAAATCCTAACTCAGTAGAGCTACTGAATGCTGGCTTGATTTAGGAAGAAGCAAAGATACTCACGGGAATCTTGAGTGAAGGGAGTGAACATTTGAAACCACAGTAAATTACTATTGAAAACCATGTTATTTATGATTTTACAGGGGCATCGGAGCTGTACACGAACGATGAAGAGGAACTGGAAGCCATTAAAGAGTGTGTCAGTCGGCTGAGACCTGTCTGCGAAGCTGTAGAGTCCGTTTTGCCTGACAGTCTTAACTACTGCCATCTGTGTTTGCTACATAGAGACATAGACGGTAATCTATCTTCTATCTATGTATATATATAAAAATGAAGATTTGTTTGTCCCGTATGCATTCCTTTACCATTCATCCGATTTTGATCGAACTTTGGTGAGCTGTTGTGAGCACACCCGTGAAGGTTTCTGAAGAAAAAAATTTTAATCGAAAAGACAAATCTAAAAAAAAGAATCAAATACGTACAACTAGCGACATCCCAATACATCGACATTAACAATATTGTATAAAAATTCCAAAAGCACTTCAATAAACAGAATTAAAACACAAACCCTTTCTATGTTTGGTCATAGATGCATTTGGATTTAGGAGGTTGAGAAAAGCATCAAAACCAAAACTTTCATTAATTTATTCTTGAAAAACATCATCAAAGATTTTTTCTGTCTATTGTTTACCAGGCCTGTTGCTGAGTAGAAAACGCCGTGCTCTTCGGTTATGGTATTGGCGATAACTATTTTTGTATATCATGCCATTGTCAGAGGTCTTAACTGATTTTTGTTCACTTCTACCATGTATCGATCTTTCCACAAATTAATTTTTCTATTGATTTATAGATTTATTCTCCCTCCCACATATCCAATCCTAAGAAAACAAGTTATAGAGACCCATCCGTCTATTCTTTCTAGCATCATTCAGTTGCTTAAAAGCAGTTCTCGGGGAACAGCTTCTGTTGAGATGATTAGGAGTCTAATGTTACGTATTGCGAGAGGAATTTTTACTTTGTCTTAGACTACTTCTTTGCAATCATAAATTAGTGCCGCATAGTGAAAGCCTCGTGTGTGAGGTGCATTGAATATAAATAAGATCTATTCTATACTGTTCACAGAAATCTTTCTATGAGATTTTAAGTGCTTTGTTAGTTGTCAACTTAAACTTTATCCTCAAAGAAATTACTTTATCTCTATTGCCGGAATATGGCGCCGTCGTCAACTGAGCAGTGTTTGTTTCAAGTTTCAATTGAAAACAAACACATTTAAATAAGCTGTACAGTAACTGCTGTAAAATTACTGGAAATATTTACAAATTTTGTGTTCTGTTTCCAGGTTTTGACAATTTGGTGTTGCCAGAACGTCAGTTTATCAGACAAGGCTGTCTCTTCAAACATTCCAATAAAGGACCCCAGCAGAGAATGTTCTTCTTGGTAATCAATTCTTTCATTAAATGTTCATGGAATTTTGTGGGACACAGTAATCAAATGTTGCCACATCATCGGAGATCTCAATAAAATTGGCCATCGATGTTATCCCTGATTTTGTTCACTCCATTTTTACACGGTTTGAAATATACATGATAAGTAAAGACATACTCTGAAACAAAAATTGACACCCACATTCAAGAGGTTTTGAACGCCTATAATGTTGAAACGTCTAAATATGGTCTTGTTGAGATGGATGAGGAAAATGCATTAATGGACAATGAAGAAGAAGTTCACAATATCAAATTTTAATTCTTTCTAGAATCTTTTTAGTGCAGCATTAATTAACATGGAGATCTACTTTAAAACATAGAAACAGTACCCATCTGAACTCACTCGTGTCCATCCGGCATATGTTGACATCTGAAGTAAAATTGTTAAACAATATTAAAACCCCTCAGTCTATATCAAAGTAATAAAAGCAGGTTGTACACTTTGGAAAAAGAAACAATCATGTTCCCAATTCCTCAAATAATCATCAGGAAGTTTGACACTCAAGAATGGCAGATTTCTCATTTTGGTTGTATTATATATAAACTGAAAGAAACATGGAATGATGATAATGTGTGTAGCATTACTGCAAACTAATCTTAGTCAAGTGTAATACGCAATAATTAACACGTTAACGAACAATCCCGCACTAGTGCGGAAATTTACGCCAACCTCTAACGACCATTTGCAACTGGTCAACATTATGACATCTATTGAGATGCCATGTTTCATTTTCGAGTGGAATTTTTTTTGCTTCTTTTCAAGAAAGGTTCGAAGTTTGCACAAACATCACAAAAAAATATATAATGTCACTCAATTTCTTGGAAACATGATGCTAAAAATTTTTTTTTGTCGGACTAGTTATGGATACTTGTTTCAATAGGAGTTGGTTTCGATTTATTTATCTTCGATATTTATACCTTTTTTTTCTCCTGTTGATAATGCTCGTGATGAGCGAAACCGGTCCTGATCATTGTAAATATGTGGAAGTAGTACAAACATTTCACAAACTTCAAAGTCTGATTACTCAAAACTAGTTTTTTTTAGTTAGTGTCTTCTTTCAGAACAACGACGTTATATTATAAATATAATTTATATTGTATCTATAATTATAGACATAATACATATTTTTTAAAAACAAAATACGATTAGAAAATAGTACATTCTGAATAGTTTCTTTTGTTAAAGATGAACTACAAAATAATTTCGAGAGAATTGAATTTTCATGTCAGTGACTGAAGGATATTGCAAGCTTCATTTTCATACAAACTTAGCTCAGTAAGTTTCTCATGTACGATAAAGTGAAAAAATTAGTATGTGGCCCATTGACTGTGAGACGATTCAAGCAAACAAAAGCTTAGATTTGTCAAACACGTTATTTTAAATTTTAATTCATGAGTTTATTCTGCACTGCATTTTACCACTATAGACATAGACATAATTTTTTTGTATCACATGCCAGAAAATAATATTTCAATAAATTATTTACCGATCACGATCGCCTGATCACTATTTAAATATAATACACTAGACTAGTAGACTTTTAATTTGATTAATGTATAATTTGTTTGCTAATCAGTAATTTCTTATCTTGGTTCATGAGCCATCTGTTTTATATACCTTAATTTTAACACTCAACTTTATATTATTAGGCCTGTTATGCTTGTATTTTTATCAATTGATAATGCTCGTGATGAGCGAAACCGGTCCTGATGATTTTAAATATGTGGAGGTAGTACAAATGAATGTGTTTTATTTTTTAAAATATAATGTCTTTCCACCAAGAATTGACAGTTAACACCTTAAAAGTGATTTATACCTTTATTCAGTAAAATAAATTTTTGTACCCAAGTGTTTTTTTTTTGAATTTTTAACAATAAATCATACGCTTATATTGTAATAGGTTAATAAATTTTAACATTTCTTGAGAGAAAATACCTGATCTGTATACGTCCATTATAAAAACAAAGTTAAATGATTTTATTCGTTAAGAGCGTTGACTTCATATTTGTTTTTTTTTCAACGAAATCTGAAATACGGTTCCAAAATTGCTTCAAGTTTTGCGAATAGCAGATATAATTTTAATTTGTGCTGATTGGCATGGTATCAGGTATATGGATTGATATACCTAGCGTGGTCGTTGGGCTGTTTCTAATGAAAAATTGTGAATATGTGACCGACGATATTTGCAAATAAAATTATTACAAGAAATATTTTTCTTCAGTTTTCAGATATATTGGTGTATGGAAGCAAAGGTTCCAGCTCCCAGCAACAGTTCCGAGTGCACGGAGTCATTCCACTTTCTTCCGTCCAGGTGGAGCAAGCCGAATACAATAACTCCTTTACTCTTTACGGTAAGTCCAGCCACTTTACCACCCTCTACCTAACCTCACTTTTTTTATTCTAACCACTACGAATGGAAACTGTTGATTTGTAATCGAGCCATATTATTTATGCATTGTCATTGGGGCATGCAAACATTCTTCTTTTCTTGGATCATATTCCCTCTCTATGTGGAACATATGGACACTACCCAGCACCTGCAGGATTAATTGTCACGCGACAATCCCTTTCCTCCGTTCCATGACATGCCAGTATCCTTCAGTTCTGTTGAGTGCATCCTATGGATAGTATTAAACGATTGTCCGGTCGGCAAAGGCAACAAGTGACCCAGTTCCAACGTCTCCCCAGGACCACCGTTGTAACAGGACTTTGATATCACTTGAAACATATTCCTGCACTGCTGTCATCTGTTGTATACAACAGTATATCAATGTCTTCCAGTTAACTATACTTTGACAAAGGATTCATAAAATTTAATACTGGTGCATCTGAAATTCATCGCCCTAAATTAATTAATTGTCGGTGCGTCATCAATATTGCAATCTGTTGTAGGGGGTGGCAGAGCCATGACACTCAGCGCCAGCACGTCTTCTGAGAAAGATTTGTGGATGAACGAAATCGAACGAACCGCCGAAGAAGCCAAGAATGGATCTCTCGATTCTATTCCTATGGCCAGGAGTAATTCTACTTCAGGTATAAGAGACATAAAATATATTGGTTATAGGTTAATATAACTTTACAGTTTATAGTTCAAACATTGACATTGCTCTGAAGGATTTCAGATTTAACATAATTTAAATGTAGGTTCATTCAAAAGAATATTAAACACACACGATAAATAATGACATAATGTATCATCGAAAGTTCATATTTTATTTGCTGTTTATGAAATATAGGATCGGCAGAGGAGTTGAATGAAAATGCAGAAGCAGTTGGTGCCGCTTTACAAAGAAGCAATACGCTCGCCCACGTATGCTGGCATAGAAACGCTTCCCTCTCGTGGAGACATTTGGAAACTGCGATGGAGGTAAGTGTACACATCATTTGAGAAGACCCCGGATCGAAGAGAGGCGAACGAACGGCTGGTTATCCAGACAAACACCATTTCAAATCCGGTTCAAAACTTATTTATTTTCCATCCAAGATGCAGTGGTTTACATTACACAAATATATAAATCCTAACACATAATATTGATTCTACATTTACATTTACTTAGCAACTGAATTTACTTTAAGTTATAATACAAATGACACGACAAACGATTTTAAATTAAGTCCAATGCAAATAAAAAAAAACAAACAATTCACATCGTCACGTCACCTCCGCCGCCACGAGACGGCAGCTCGTCCCGCTTGGCAGATCGTAACCGACTGTTTCTAAATAAAAAAAAAACTTCCTGCATTGTCGGAGCTACTCCTTTCCGTCAAAATGGACTCGTCCAGCGGGCGTACCCGGCGGCTATTGAACGCATGGTAACAAGAAAGGGCCGATTCTGCGAATTATTGCTGTTGTCGCTGGGTGATTTCAGTTCTGGACACTAATGAGACTTATACTTAACAAAAACCAGGGCGTGTCACATTGTCGACCAGTAAAAGATTTTCTACAATTGACATTTTCTCAAATGTTTTCTGCTCCAGAACCAGCTGTCGGGATACCTGCTCCGCAAATTCAAGAACTCTCTCGGCTGGCAAAAGCTGTGGGTCGTGTTCGCTTCGTTCTGTCTATACTTCTACAAATCCTCAAACGACGACTTCCCGCTCGCATCTCTTCCTCTACTCGGGTGAGATATTTCAAATTGTTCATTACCACCATTATGCATGGTCAAATTCCGTTGTGACCTGTAAGAATTTGTAGTAGTGGAGCTGCACTCATAAAAGTAAAAATAATCAGCACATATTGAAATAATACAACAATTAAAGTGCATTTCATTTCAATGTCTGCATGAGCAGAGTATAGGAATTTTATTACTGAATTTAACTTAGTAATTTTGCGTTTCCCGACAACAATGTCATAACAATCAGCCATAGCCGGTGGCAGAGAAATGAAAAGTGAGAACACATTCACCTTGAATGAAATTAGTAGCATCGAGTTTATCCAACACAATATAAATTTTTGCAGGTATTTAGTGACAACACCAAACGAGAGAGACGGTATAAACAAAGACTTTGTCTTCAAGCTGGTCTTCAAGAATCACGTTTACTTCTTCAGAGCCGAAAGTGATTATACTTTTAAAAGGTAAATTAACATTCAATGCTTTTATATGTTAACAACCCCTTGCGATTGAGTTCAGCTGTGGGCACGTGGTTGTCTATTAACATTGAATCTAGGGATGGAATCGGACAGGAATTGTTTCTTCATTTGGAACAAATAATAGCCAAGTGAGCCAAAAATCATCGATAGATATGTCCTTTCTTTAAAAAATCTTTCTTTGTTTGGGCGGCCTATTCTTCCAGCATCCTTTTGGTCTACCTAAAAAAACTACCATTAAAGTACCAATAAATATTGTCGGCATCCGTGGCGCAGTTGGTAGCGTTACGGATGTCTCGGGTTCAACGCCCGGTGCGGACGGTTTTCATAGATTGATCTTTCAATCGATTTATGGATTTCTGTTTGTAGTCTTAGTTCTCCCTCCCACCCATCCAATCCTCACGGGGCGTAGCGAGAGCGATTAGTCAACCACTAGTCCTGTCCTAGCCCTATCCTTCTATCCCAACTCTCTTCGAAAAAAGAGAGGTTGAGCAACTGAGTAACAAGCAGTTCTCATAGAAAAATTCTGTTAAGATTCCTCCATTAGGAGACCATATGCTCCGCATTGGGAGTGGACATGGAAAAAAATAATATTGTATACATTGGTTGATTTATTTTCAGATGGATGGAAGTCATCAACAGCGCAACCACTCCGCCGATCCTGGACGAAGGAGCGTAATTGCAGTCTTCTCTAGACACTATTCAATATTCCGCTGACAGCCAAGACTATATATAATTCAAGCTTTGCAGCAGAAAAAAGCAGAAGCGACTTTTTTATATTATTTTATCACCTTTGTCTATGGCAGTATTTTCACGTTAAGGTGCGTTTAAAAAATCGGTTCAGTCTCAGTTATATTGCAGCCTTTGGGAGATTTTATTCTGAAAATTGAAAGGCGATTTCTGGACGGCAAACTCTGAAACAAATTGAAACTAACTAAAAACATCATATTAAAACTAAGTACAATCAAAGCGAGTATTAAAAGTTATTAAAGAGTGTTGAAAAGAAATGATTTTCTAAGTCAGCGGTCTCCAACCTTGCTGACTTGCGGACCACTAATCTCACAATTTTGAATCTCACGGACCACTAATAAATTTTTATTTTAAAACGGAAGAAACACATTTTTTTGTCATGAAATGGAAATAACATTTGTGCAATCATAAGAAATAATTAGTGTGATATTTGTTGCTGTATATTTGAAATAAGAATATGGTTTCTTGGCTCCAATCATGTTACTGCAATAACTTCGCTAACCACCAGATTTTTTTCAAAGACTACTGGTTGGCGACTCCTGATCTAAGTTGGTGTTTTGATGGGGGGCGGACTGGCCATATTGTCAGGTTACCCGATGGCAAGTGGGTCCGCTATATCTTAGATTATTAACAGCAAATATACTCTGTTAACGAGTACATCATTGCATACGTTTTCATCTTTGTCAATCCTTATAAGACTTGCCCGCTTATTTCTTTGCTTTAGTGTATCCGAGTTCTTTTGCATTAAAGTCAGTTCAGAATAAATCGGCCCATATTTCAAGAAAACACAAATAAACTAGAGTAATTTTGAAATTTCGATTTTATTTATGGAGATTTGTTGACAGACAGAATAATTTTACTGTGGTAAGGGTTTCAATAAGGTTAGCAAGCACCGATCTAAGTGATAAACTGACTTAAGAAACTGGGTACTGTCTCTTCCGAGTTTTATTGTATCTGTGAAATAGAATACTTTGTAAAAATAGATATGTCATTCTTCTTCGAGGAGAAATTCACCTCAAGAGCAGTTAGTTTTATTTAATTTAAGACTGTCTTGATAATCCAATTAATATTTTTTAAACTCTATCCGCTTCCAATTTGGAACATGTGGACTTCTAATGAAGCTTATCTCAACAGAAATTTTTCTACGAGAACTGCTCGCTCTCAACATCTCTTTTTTCAAAGAGAATAACGGGAAAGAACGATAGGGCTGGGGCAAGGCTAGTGTTACGCTAATCCTTCACATTTTTTTCTGGGAATCATCACAGATATCCATACCTTCGAAGACAAATTCATAAATCGGTTGAAAAATCAATTTGTGAATGGGATTTGAACCTGTGAGCACCGTAACCACAGCCAACGACGTTAATTTTTATTTTGGCTACGCAAGCGAGTGATAAATTGCAGATCTTTGCTGCATCTCTAAACGTGTAATTGGCAGCCAAATGTGCAACTATTCTGATTATTTAAAAGCATCTTAAGTTAAAACATATTTTGAAGATTATTATAGTAAAGGGGCTGGTGTTTTTTTGTTATTTTTTCTGTACATATTTTTGTGTATATAAATACAGCAACCGAATTTTAAGCAGTGATTTTTGGTTGTATTTTTAATTTTAGTCTATTTCGTTTGTTTATCATTTAATAAACTTTCCAATTGAACTGGACCATTTTGTATTAGTGTGTTTGTTTTTTGATTTTAACTAGAATTATTTAGAAATTTTCTTATTTTACTTGTTATTTTTCTAAAAGTAATATTTCTCTCGAGTAGTTAGTGAATTTTTTGTTGCGTACACCAAATAATACTTTAAAATACAACATCTTTTGTTAATTATAATATAAGATATTTATTTTGGAAATGCCGGAACACGTCAGTTTTGCTCTCAATTTCAACAGGTTCACTTCACAAGTCAATCATTGCAACTGTTAAGGCAATTTTCGATTTCATTAACACTCCATTTTTATCAGACCTTATCAGATTTTGCGTTTAATTATAGATCATTACATAAACTTATTGGTGCATAGTTGAAAATTTATTCTATGAATTCATTTTGCCCAAAAACGGTCAATATATTTGCCCGTACAGCATTCGCTCCCATGTCACTTGGGGTATCTTCACTTGTGTTGAGCACTGGTCTTGCAGCTTATGACCTGACGCACCGAATTGAAATTGCTGATTAAGGATTCGCCAATCGATGATGTTGAGGGCGAAACAGGCATGTTTGTGTTCGATGATATGTTTATAACCTACACTAATATAGTGTGAAATCTTTCTTTACGCTTGTCAAAAATTGGTATTATACTTTGGTACTACGGACATGAATGACTACTAAAAAAAAAAACAATTCTCAATTACTTACCATTCCATTTTACGTAGTGTCCAGGAAACATTTTTATAACCTTTACTCTTTATAAAATTTACAGTGATGAGTTTCTACATCATATTATTATTGTTACTAATTTAGGATAGACTGTTCTGAGAGATGTGATATTTTTGTGCATAATTTGATGACAAAATATGAATAAACATTGTTTATATCGATGGTGTTTTGGCCAATTGATGTAACCCTCAAAAAATACGAAAATGGGTTAATGATTGGATTTCATTTTTAAAGACGACAGAGCAGGCCTCGGCCAAATGATGTAAACTAGAAAAATAAATTGACCACTTTATGGAAGGGAAAAATCATTTTACATTTACGGTTTAAAAATTCTGATGTAAGCCACTGTAATATCAACACTCCCTACGTATAATCACGTATCTGCAAACATAACAATTTACAGGGGTGCATTTCAAAGATTCATAACGTAACTCACCATACAATGTTTTCGATAAAAACCGTTTTTACTCTCCTGAACAATTTCAATTTTGAGGTTTACATCAATTAACCAAAACACCGTTGATATGTTTCATTTCTGTACATTTATAATGTATCCACAAGTTGAATTCTAGAAATGAACTTTTTTGAAAAAAAATTCATATTAACCCTTTGAGTAGTGAGTTATTTTCTATAGAATGAGATTAATTAAATATTTCGAATATTTATACTCTTGCTAAACAAAACAAATATATAGATTTCTATCTTTCGTTCCGGGAAGCAAATGCTAACCTTGCAAATGATAATAGATGATACAACCGTACGACGACACCACTCTAGGGGTTAATATATTATCTATGAGAGAAGTGGTTAAACAATAAAACTACAGGAGAGATTTTTAACAAAGCAGTTTGTGACTCAATGACTTGATTATATCTATGTATACATGTTTTTTCTAGCTGTTATAATCAGGTGTCTCTCAAACTGTTGTGAGTACAGGAATTTTAATTCAATTAAACGAATTCCACATAAAATTAAACAATAAATATCCTTCTTTCGAAAAATAATTTGATTTATTTCTACATAATACCTAAGAGAATTATAAATTCTTAAATAAAATAATAAGCTGGCTAATACAATTTTATTGTAGAAAAATCCATCAAGTTTTATATATATTGTCGCTGTTCTGAATGAAAACACTATATCGAAAATATGGCATTGAGTTAGTTATACTAAAATGTTCCTTATTTCCAACTCTACCGTATGAAAGAACAAACTTATTTTTATAAATTATGCTTTTACTTAAAAACAGTTTTGAACAAATAAACAAAATGAAAAAGGTATGGCATTTCAAACTTTTGACAAACTTTAAAGTCCAATTACTCAAAACTACTATTTTTCAGTTAGTGTCTTCTTCCAAAACAACGACAATATATTGTTATTGTAAATCTATTTTCAAAAATTCTTTAATTAGTTCCACATCATATTTAATTGTGTGCACATATTTTTTACTTGTGTAGTATTGTATAATATTTATTGTGATCTTAATCTGATTGTCTCAATTAAGCAAAGTAAATTACTGTTACTTAATTGGTTTGGTTTTCGTTTCTTGCATATGTATATTTTCTATTATTATTTGCACGATTTATAATATATAAGTGTGTGGGAGTAGAAAAATATATTAAATTACGTCCAACCCCAAGGGGCTAAAGAAATCTTTGTTGTGCGAGTTTAAGTATAGAGTTATTAATTCATTGAGCCCTGGATTGTTTTTGGTTAGTTTTGACCGCAGCAAAAATGCAAAAATATAATATTTCTATGTTTTATTAAAAGAAAAGCTATCTGAATCGAAAGTCTGTTTATCAACACACAGGAGTCCGGGCGCATGTATACTTGCGTTTAGCTTAGCCCTACTTGATACATAAAAACCGTACCTCATAAATATTATATTCTGCTTTCGCTCAAAGATACTAGGGATACAATACTTGATAATATTAAAGAAATCTATTAAAAATAATTGTAAACCGTGAAAAAAAATTGGAATAATCACACACAGCTGTATTTTAAATAATTTTTCATTACATATTGTTTAAATGATTCACAAATTGCAAAGCAATAGGAACAAAATTAAATATCGTCTTGTCAACTATGCATTTCCTACCATATAATAAGTTTTACATTGATGTGACTCCTGAGTGTTAAAATATCCAATGAATGTATTTATTTTAATACAAAAATATAAACGACTCAATGAAGAATGCTGCAATTGGTATTTGTCATTTGTCGCTGTTAGGGCTCAATTAATTAAGCTAAAAACATGCTAGTAATAAGTAGATAAGAGCAGAACTTGTAATATATTTTACTTTGTTGATACAAATAATTTATAGTGACAACTATAAGAATTGGTCCATTATTTGTCCTTTTAATGACAATCCTCGATTGGGATTTCTTGAGAGATTGTCTTGTGTATTTATTTTTTCTATGTAGACAGATTTTATTCTAGAAGTGAAGTGCAGTTATTGAGGTACTATTTCATTATAATGTATTTTATACTATTTTATTATAATGTGATATTTAAAAATTACGTCTTTGTATTGTGTTAGTTTTATGACATAACATTTACTTCCACATCCCCCTCTCCCTCCGCTCTAACCCATCACACTTTACTTGAACGTCTCCGCTCGCATATGTGATCACTTTGATATGGATTTCACTTTGTGACTGAAAGATTTGTGCTAATTGAAACATGTGTTTTAATTTTTCGAATATGTATCAGATAGAAACCGGTTTTGTGTCACTCCAAATTCGTTTTATTATCAATATTTATGCTTACCATGATGGATCAGATTGTCATTTTACCCTACATGTATTTGACATTACACACTACCATGTTGTGACTGAATAAAAGACTACTTGCGTATTCAAACGTGA